>CM070683.1:24924323-27424323 GCA_036346265.1 Melocanna baccifera
CCTTATTCAGTATGTTTGTACTCTTATCTTTATTTTCAGTCTAATGTATGGAGCAGAGGATCCCTCAATTGCTGGAATGGTTCTTGATAGTCCATTCTCTAACTTGGTTCAGTTGATGATGGAACTAGTGGATACGTACAAATACCCCCTGCCAAAATTCACGGTAAGCATCATTTGATGATGGGGATTCACCACTTGTTAAGTTGTAATGCGGAGATGCGGTTGTTGGCCCAGGGACTAGTGTAGTTGATGTGCGCTTGTGCTTTACCATGCTGTTGGTGCAAATTGTTTCCTACATAACCACCTTATGGCACTGCTGCTATGCATGAGCATGACTACTCAAACCTCCTACTGGAGCTGTGCATGACCTTTGCAATCTGTCTATTTTTTTCTACCCTGTATCCACTAAATTTTGTTCCAATGATGCATGTGTTTTTCTGTGCACTGCCCCAGATGCAGAGTTTGTGACCACAGTTTTTTGTGATTACAATTGTGCATGAATTTCTGTTGACTTCTATTAATTTAATTTAATTTTATATATGAATGACTTTTATGCATACTTACACACAGTAGGTTCCATCTTATTTATTATGGAGCTTCTGTTTATTGCTTAGGTCAAACTTGCAATACAGCACATGCGGAAGGTTGTCAAGAGAAAAGCCAACTTTGACATCATGGATCTTGATACCATTCAGGTTTGTTACCATCTTAATCTTAAGTTATATTAAATATAGATACTGCTTTGGGTTTTGGGCCAGATGTAGTGATTTGCTCCTCATGCACTAGGCTTACACAATTTTACGAGGTGTTGTACCCATGATGGATAATGTACTTGGCTTTTTGAAAAACTTGATTTCTTTTAAATTACTTGGCTTTGTTCCTGTATCATTATTTTAGGTTTCATTCCATGAAAAGATAGCTTAATTTTACGTTGGCTCATCAAGCCTAACACAACCTTCCTCATTTTTCCTGACTTGAGACAGGCTATGTAGAAAACTACATAGGTGGAGTTAATTGTTCAATAGTATTTTTAGGTTGAACAAGATGCCAAACAAGTGGCACAAGTGGCAGAGGAGCATATTAGTACCAATTTTTAAAAATAAAGGAGATATTCAAAGTTGTACTAATTATAAAGAAATTAACCTCATGAGCCACACAATGAAGCTTTGGGAGCGAGTGATTAAGCACCGTTTAAGAAAAGTGACTAGCGTGACGATAAATCAATTTGGTTTTATGTCTGAGAGGTTGACCACGGAGGCGATTTTCTTGCTACGGCAGTTGATGGAGAGATATAGGGAGCAAAAGAAGGACCTTCACATGGTGTTTATTGACTCAGAAAAAGCCTGTAACAAAGTGCCAAGGAAGGTCATGTGATGAGCGCTCCAAAGGAAAAAAATCCCAACAAAATATATTAACGTAATTAAGGACATGTACGAAGATGTTGTGACTACTGTTAGAATATGTGGTAGTTTTACTAATGACTTCCCTGTTAAGATAGGACTACACCAAAGGTCACTGTTGAGCTTAATACATTTTTACCCTAGTAATGGATGAGGTCACGTGGGATATACAAGAAGATATCTCTTGTTGTATACTTTCCGCTGATGATGTGGTGCTAGTTGATGATAGTAGGATAGATGTTGATAGGACTCTGGAGCTGTGGAGAAAGATCTTAGAATTGAAGGGGGTTTAGACTTAATAAGACTAAAACTGAGTATATAAGGTGTGATTTCAGCAGTTCTAGGGTAGATGATGGGGATGTTAGGCCGAATGGACAAGTAGCGCATAGAAAGGACACATTTCATTATTTGGGATCGATGCTACAGTGGGACGGTGAAATTGATGAAGACGTGAACCACAGGATAAGAGTGGGGTGGGTGAAATGGTGCCAAGTATCTGGTGTCTTGTGTGACAAAAAAGTCCTTCAAAAGTTAAAGGATAAGTTATATAGGATAACGATCAGAGTTAAAGGATAAGTTATATAGGATAACGATCAGACCCGCGATGCTATATGAAGCAGAATATTGGGCGACTAAAAGACAACATATAAAAAAGATGAGTGTAGCGGAGATGAGGATGCTACGGTGGATCTGTGATCACACAAGGCAGAATCGCATTCGCAATGATGATATACGTGATGGGTGGAGGTAGCACCAATTGAAGAGAAACTTGTCGAACATCGCTTACGAGGGTTTGGACATCTCCAACGGAGGCCTCCTGAGGCACCGGTATGTAGTGAAATTTTAAGATGTAATGAAAACGTAAGAAAAGGCAGAGGTCGACCAAGACTGATATGGGAGGAAGCAGTTAAAAGAGGCTTGAGGGATTGGAATGTATGTAAAGAATTAGCTTTGGATAGGAGCACATGTAAGTTAGCGATTCATGTACCTGAACCATAAGAAAGTTTAGAGACAGTATTTTAAGCTCTCGGCTCGGTTGGCACGTTGTACGGCTTAAGGTTTTAGTATTGTAGGTCTTCAAGACTCGTCTCTTTGACCTTGAGAAGATTTCATTCTTAGTCTACCCCAACTTGTTTAGGATAAAAAACTTTGTTGTTGTTCCTGTATTATTATCATCCTTGCTATCTTTAACCCTTTTCATTTAGGTCATTTTATTGCACTGTATTTTTCTTTGTTTGAACTTGCTGCATTTTGAGTTTGCATTTGTTGATTCTTTGTTCTTTGCATATATTTTTTGTTGCTATTAGCTGACAGGAACAAGGATACAAATCTCGAAACCGGGAGAAAACCTGCCCGGCAGCCGATAACCAGAAAAACCAGAAAAAACTGGTCAAAATTCGAAAAATCAAAATTAGAATTCGGACGATTTTTTCGGTTACCGGTCCCCACCGGTAACCGCCGGGTTTTTGAACCATGGACAGGAGATTTCTCAAGCCTTTTCTCTGCCGTTCGTAATTTCTTATAAATAATAGCACAGTCCAGACTTCTAAGTTGACTTTATAAAATTCTTTCTTTGTTTCCCCCTTGTTTTCCCCAAGATCAAAAGGCTGGATAAGGAACAGGGGAGCTATGTGAGCCTTTTCTCGTTAGGAAAATAACTGAATTTTCTTGCTCCAACTGCTAACTGCACTGTGCAAACTTATTTGAATAATGCTGCAAAGCATCTTTGGAACACTTATTATGTGACTCTGTTTTGACAGCACGTTAGTACATATTTGGTATCTGAAATGTAACCTTGCAGGTAGCAAAGCGATGTTTTGTTCCTGCTTTGTTTGGACATGCCACTGAGGATGATTTTATACTTCCTCGTCATTCAGACAAAATCTATGAATCATATATTGTAAGTTTCGACCTTTCTCTTCAATGTGTAATATATGTGACTTCTTTTGTCTGTCAAGGTAGTAATATATGGTTAATCCAAATGTATCTGCAGGGAGACAAAAACATTATAAAATTTGACGGGGACCACAATTCACCCCGTCCACATTTTTACTTTGACTCGATCACAATATTTTTCCATAATGTGCTAAACCCTCCTGATGTCCCTGATGATCATTATTTCCTGACACCACATGGCAGCCTTGGTCAGGTAGTACAGAACTACAGATTGATATTTCCTTCACAGTTGATTGAGATATGTTCACTTTACTTACCTTAGGTTCTGTTGACAGGGGCATTGGGATACTGAACATGACATAGAGTATAGGTTTGCTCAATCACCAACAAGTACGCTCGCAAACTTTGATCTGCAGTTCTGCACTTATGTTTGGTACACCAATCATGTTAAGTAACTTGTGTGATTTGTTCTGGGACAGCCCGTGCAACTACCACAGAAGATGCCATTGCACAGTTGCGTTCTAGAAGGCTCATGAGTAGAATGGAGGTGGGTGTTCTAGTTGGTTGACATTCTGAACAATGCTACAATTCTGCTGTGTCACAGTGCCAGAGTGGTACTAGAGTTAATTGGTTCTCATTTTTGGCTCTCACAAATGGAAGCTCGATTGCTAAAAGAAATATTGTAGCAGAGATCCAAATATTATCAAATACTCCCTCCAGTCGCAAAATAATGTCATTTTGAACATCGACGCAGTCCTCAAAATGTAACTTTGACCACTAATTTATATTGTAATAGATTTATGAAACCTAATAAAATTAGACTTATGAAAGTTTTTTTAGACAAATCTATACGTGCCATTTTCATGTTTTCAATCTAAATATTGAAAAGCTATCGAATTATCGATAGCCAAAGTTTAGAAATGTTGACTGTGTGTACCCCAAAACGACATTCTTTTGTTATTGGAGGGAGTAATGTACAATGTTTGATCCAGCAGTGTATGACTGTTATCTCTTTTGTGGAGCAGCAAACTTAGTCTTGGTTTCTTTTGATTGTTTTGCAGGTCCCATCTGGTGCCACCACAGAAGACAGGGCTGACAGAACTGAGGTATTGTTTTGTACTATTTTTCACTTTTAGACACTGACGCGGTCTCTAAAACACAATTTTAACCACTAATTTCTATTGTAATATATTTATAAAACCCAATAAATTTATAATATTATGAAAGTATTTTTCGAGACAAATCTACACATATGGTTTTCATGTATCTAATTTAAATATTTAAAAAGATATTGATAGTCAAAGTTTTGAAAATTTGATTGCACCTATGTCCAAAACGACATATATTTGTGACGTGAGGGAATAACACTGACGTCCTCTACCTGATCTGCCTGACTGTGACTTTCCATGGTGGCATGATAGCAAATCCCCCCTTTAGTACCACAGTCACTGCTGTTTAGAAAATAGAAACGCATGACCTGTTGCCACCAGTAACTGCCATACTAGCTCAGACTGGTTTCCCAAAAACTATCTGGTCTAAGGCATAGAATGACTTCAAATTACTTTGTCATTTAAGTATTCAGGATGGTTACTAGTTACAACACAAATATAGGTCTATTACGGAAATATGGAGATGTGAGGCAGGTGGTGATGTGACGTGGCCATGTTGGTGCACAGAAGTTTGTAGAATTTTTCTATAGTGCATTTAATGTTGAGAACTTTATTCGATAACACAAATATGTCCATGTGCAGAGTTCCTTGCACGATATCGTTTAGTGTCGTTCCTGATATATCACCTATCTCAACCATAATAAAATCCCATTTCCTTTGTAACTTTCTCCCACAGTTTCTGTTTTATGTATTCTCTGTTGATTTGCCCTGATATGGCTACAATGAACCATGCACTCAAGCCGGATTGATTTTGTGGTATGAAATTTGAATCTCATAATGGGTATTAGACATGCTTTATATGGAATGTAAACTTTTACATAGGATTTTAGGTGCCATTTGGTTCATAATTGTAATTCTAATAACAATGGGTTTTAAAGCCAAATATGACTGTTTCACTGATTAAAAAAAGTCTGTTTCAAGTAAGAACATGTGGGGATTAGCAATGCAATAATTCTTGGTGGTATTGGGATTAAAACTTGAGTATGTTGAAATCGATGCATTGTCATTATGATACACTTGGAGCAAAAGATAAAGTATGCACTACAATTATGTGATAAACCAAACTCTTAAGCCCAGTGAACCTCACTGGACAAAAGAATGTGAGATGCTGCACTCATTTTTTTGGTACTTTTGTCTCGTGCAAATATATTAAATGTGTGCTGCTTCTGCTTTACCACAGGCTAAGTAATTTTCTTTTGGTGTTTATATTGCTGATGAGTTTCTATTGGAATGCTTTGAATCCGTATGGATCAAATACTAATATTCTAGCGAGCTTACAGAATATTACACCCATTGGGCTTTTGAACAGGTAATGGATGGTGATGTCGGTCCCTCTTCGTCTAGTGTATCTACTGCGACTCCTCCCAATGGCCGTAATGGAAGGCTGCTCACTCCGACCTCTGATGACGGCGAGTATGTGGAGTACTCATTTGACAGCTTGTCAGATATGCCTTACACCGAGGAAGACGAAGATAGAGTAAGTTATACCTTATCATCCTTCAGAGTTGTCATTATGATTTCATGTTGCACCTGGCATTTGTAGTTTCTTAAGACCTTATATAGTTCAACATGCATAAAACTTTCCAGAATGTGATCTTGAGCTGGGTGCCTGGGCCTCAGGTTAGAGGGCAAGGTTATCAGGTTGGAGAGGAATGGTTGGTGGTGTTGGGAGGTCTGGTGGAGTTGTTAATGGCTTACTAGAAGATGGGATTTAATGTGGGGAAAGGAAGATAAGAAGCAAGCTTAACCATTTTTTTGGCTGAAGCATAACGTTAATATTCACTTAGTCACTATATCTTTGATTGAGCTATGAAAATACACCTTGTAACAAGGATTTTACTAGTGCAATAAGACGCTCAAATGTAAAATGGGGATCCACCCAAAAGCGGATCCATCCAAAAGCCTGAACGAATTGTGAGAAATGCGGGAAAATTGGTGCTAGTACGGAGTTATCTAAATCAATGTCCTGAGGATTACAAGGGTGAAGGCTGATTTGTGTTGAATGCGCTTATATTTTCTATCCTTCGTCTTTTGATGTTTCTAAGCTTATGTGAGGTGAATCTGGTTTTTTTGTGCTGAAATGCAGATGCTGATGCAAGCAATTATAGAGTCTCTGAAGGATTTCGAGCTGTCTAGCACAAAACCTATGCAATCATGTGTATCTGATGCTGCATCCAAAGAAAATAATGTTGTAAAAGAGTGCAACGGTGCAACTGATGCAGCATTGGAGCCAGATGCATCCTCCACCCCGGTGCGTACCACTGATGTTCCTGGCAAGGATGTAGCAGCCTGCAACAGTGAAGCAAAGGCAGCTGAAGTGCAAAGTGCAGATAGCTGCAGTGTAAACGATGCTGTTTCTGCGAATGCTTCTAGCCCGTCAGAATCCAACGGGTCAACTCAGGTCATCAATGGAAATTCTGGCTCATTAGAGTCCCAGAAACCAACGCAGAACGCCAATGGAGAGGACGGCACAAGAGCAACTCTGGTAGTACAGAGGAGCCGGACCGGCAGCCTGATAGACGGATTGACACAGAAATGGGGTTCCTTTTTCAAGAACAGTGACCGAGACAATCCAGATATACGACGACGCCGTTGACAATATATGTTACTGTGTGTTAATATAGTCATAGAGTTGCCTTGGGCTGCACATGTCCAGCTTGATTGGTTTACGTGTAAAATGAAAAGGGAAAATGAAATAGAGTACAAGTGGTTTCAGGGTGTTGGTGTATATATAGAACTAGGAATGGTAGCTATCCCATTGATTGTGTATCACGTCTTAACACCACTTTGCTTCTGGGGTATTGGCAGGGTCCTGTTTACTGCAAATATGCTGTCGTATAATGTGGGGGAAAGGCCCATTATTTCTTGTATCTGTAAAATTTATTTACTGAATGATTAATCATTTCGGTAACAAGGAGAGAACTAAGATTCTGTATTCAGGGTTTGCCCGATCATTTTCGAAGTAAACTCCGAAAGCGAATTTGATTGGCGCTGCCTGCTTCCGTCCGTCTCGTTCCCAACACTACGTCTCCTCAAAGCAAACCACGTGGGCCGTCCGATCTGGATCTAAAGGCCTGGACTGCCTATATATATGTAACCTAGCGAGGCCATGTACCGGCCCGAAGCCGCCTCCTTCCAGCCTCCAGCCATACCCAACGCCGCCGTCGCCGCTGACCCTCCGGCGTGGGTCACCCTCGACCGCTTCGCCAACCGCCTCTGGGAACAACTTCTACGGCATCCCTATCGAGGTCTCCTGCTTCGCTGCCCCGCCGCGCCTCTCCCATTTTTGCGTCCACTTCCCCGGCTCCAAGGAGGCCAACCGCATGGAGGAGCCCGTTCTCCTCGCTACCTCACGCCGGTCTCGCGCTCACCCGGCTGACCATCCTCTGCGACGAGTACTTCGTCTGCCGAGCGGGGCGGCGGCCGGAGCTCTTCTTGATCCCCAGCCCCAGCCCGACCTTGTCACCCAGCGTCTACGATGCCGGCATCCTGTCCTGCGACGACGGCGAGCACTTCGTCGTGGAAGTCCTCCAGCCGTCCAGCGTACGTGGCCTCGCCTCGAGGAGTACATGTACGAGCTCTGCGTCTTCTCCTTCAAGACATGGACGTGGACAAGCCAGCCGGCGAAGCTGCAGCCCCTAAGAAGCGAGAGGCACAGGGAGAGCGCGCTGTGCCATAGCACCGACAAGGTGATCGCGCTCGGAGCCTCGGAGGCGGCCCACTGGGCTGGGTCGATCTCTGGCACGGCATTCTGATCTGTGACGTGCTCGACGAGACGCCGGCGCCGGTGCCGGAGATCTGATACGTGCCATTGCCGAAGCCGATGCCCGGCAAAAGGAAGTACTGTTGATATTTTTCTGTGCCCTGCAGCAGCCACTCTCCGGTTAGTCTTCAGAAAACACTACGGTTTACTCTCTGTGTTTGCTTCTCTGAAGATTTTCGGGAGATGAACAGTGTATACGAAACAGAGGAAGAAGAAAGCAGAACAGACGCAGCTTTCAGAGACAATTTTCTTCTGGTTATTCTCACTTTATTTTCAAATCACAATCTTACTGAAAACCAAATAGTAGACTCAATGAAGTCCGGATCGCACCACTCCACGATCCATAAGACTCGGAATCTTTAACTAACTCAGCACACCCCGTGCCGGACAAAACGCACGCACGCAGCCCATTGGACCTACAGATTCTGGCAGCTGCAGAATCTTCAGAAGAGCTTCCGAGACTCCAGCTACAACTAGATTATTGACTCACATAGTTCCCCCAAATCTAGGTGTGGCTCAAGCTTCCGCACACCAAGCAGCTCCTTCATCTCCATGAACTTAACTCTTGGCGGTGCCTTGGTGAGTATGTAGGCCCGTTGCTCTACCGAACTCACGTACTCCACCATGATCTATCCCGCCTAGACGCACTCACAAATGAAGTGGAACCGAGTATCAATATGCTTCCTCCGGAAGTGAAAAACTTGGTTGTCGAGGAGACAGCTTGCTACCGGGAAAGAAGAGCGGCAGGAGGCCATGAACAAAGAAATTGAATCTATTGAGAAGAACAACACTTGGAGTCTTGTTGAGTTGCCGGCTGGACACGCCGGCCTCATATGATGACAAGGCTACTGTTTTCTGTTTTTGTGAAGCCCAGGTGATCAGATTCTAATGCTCTTCCTGACAGTGACATCTCGATGTCAATAAACTCCACCAGTTCTTGATCTCCTTGTCGATTGCAGTACACCAGTCCATGATCGATGGTTCCTTGCACATATCTCAAAATGTGTTTGACTGCTTGGTAATGCACCATCATTGGTCTCTCCATATACCTACTCACATTGCCAACTGCATAAGTAATATCCGGGCGTGTGTGAGTGAGATATCTTAGACAACCAATGACTCGTCTATTCTCCGTTGCATCCACCTCCTTGCCATCACCTTCTTTCATCAGTTGTAGCTTTGGCTCCATTGGAAACTTAACAGGGTTACACACTGCCAATCCAAACTGCGATAGAATCTTCTTCGCATATGCAGTCTGACTCAAGGTAATGACTTTGTTCTTCTGATGCACCTCAATCCTGAGGTAATAGGTGAGTAAGCCTAGGTCACTCATCTCAAATTGCTCCATCATCTGCTGGTTGAAGATCTTCAATTGGTCTGAATTTGTGCCGGTCACAATCAAATCATCCACATATACTCCTACAATCAATGTTGCAGCCCCATTGCTCCTGGTGTACATGGCTTGTTTTTGTGGGACCTCACCAAACCCAACTCCTTCAAACACTTATACAGCCGCACATTCCATGCCCTGGGGGCTTGCCGCAGCCCGTAAAGCGCCTTCCTCAGCTTGTACACTTTATGCTCTTGGTCTTTCACTTAGTAGCCTTCAGGTTGTACAACGTACACTTCCTCCTGGGGATCTCCATTGAGAAAAACCGATTTCACGGTTAGATGGTGCACTTCCCAGCCGCACTGTGCTGCTAGGGCAAGCATCATCCGGATAGTGTCTAGTCTCACCACCGGTGCAAAAGCTTCTTCAAAATCAATACCTTGCAGCTGCACATATCCCTTGGACACTAGCCTCGCCTTGTACGTCTGAATCTTGCCGGCACTATCCTTTTTTCAGCTTAAACACCCACTTGAGCCATATTGGTTTCTGTCCAGCCAGTGTTACAATAGGATGTAAGTCTGAACATTAATCGTAATCATTGACCCTAGATCAAAACATGAACACAAATATAAATCTTAGCGCGGAAGCGTACCCGAACTGGAGGATGCCATTTAGGGTTGGTCGGAGACGCGGTTGTGAGGCGAAGGCGGGAATCGAAGAAGCTGTGGTCGCCAGAGACAGGGACGGAGGATGGCTTCGGCCTTCGTTCACCTCAGCGAGCGTTAGTAGATCGGATTTTTCGGGATCTTTTTGGCCTAGGATAACCAACGTGTGTCATGCCCTGCCGAAACCCCTCTAGTTTTTATATCGCTGGGTGACCGGGACCAAAACCAAAAAATAGTTGGTTACGCCCCCGATCAGGGTGCGAGTGGAGGAGTGCCTCCCTCAAATCTCAGGATTCAGTTACCCGAGACGATCAACCCAACATTCTCCCCTTTGATCGTGAGACTAACATCATAAGCCCATTCTTAATGAAAACAGCTCACCAAGGTAATGTATTGCATGGCCAATGAAGTGCCATACAACCCCAGTACCTATAGTGTATTATTCTATTTCGAAATAGATATCCATTATACTTAATGGGAGTTGGTTTGCTTTAGGTCCTTTTTATCCAGAATCAGAGGCTTTCCAATAAAACTCATGCCGGCAACATGATCACGAAAATATTGGGTGGTAAGTCTTTATTAAGCGGATCCGCAAGCATTAACTTAGTACTAACATGCTTGATACTTATGGTTTGATCCTGGATTCTGTCTTCCACAACAAGATACTTAATGTCAATGTGTTTGGCAGCACCACTTGACTTGTTGTTATTTGCATAAAAGACTGCGGGTTCGTTATCGCAATACAGGGTGAGTGGTTTAGAGATGCTGTCTACCACTCTAAGTCCCGGGATAAAGTTCTTAAGCCATACAGCCTGCCCAGTAGCCTCATAGCATGCCACAAACTTAGCTTGCATCGTTGAAGATGTCGTAAGGGTTTGTTTGGAGCTTTTCCACGAGATAGCTCCTCTAGCGAATGTGAAGATATAACCTGACGTGGATTTCTTAGTATCAACACATCTCACAAAATCTGATTCTGAATAACCAACAACTTCAAGGTTATCAGAAAACTTATATGTGAGCATGAAAAGCTTAGTAGCTTGCATATAGCGCAAGACTTTCTTAATGGCCTTCCAGTGGTCTGGTCCTGGATTTGGCTGATATCTGCCAAGCATCCCGGTTACAAAAACTAAATCAGGGCACGTGCATACTTGAGCATACATAATGCTTCCGACAGCTGAAGTATAAGGAACCGACTTCATCTGATCAGTTTCATATTGGTTCCTTAGACATTGAAATGTCCCAAACTTATTGCCCTTAACAATAGGAGCAGGCGAGCCAGAGCACTTATGCATATTATATCTCTTCAGTACTCTGTCAATGTATGCCTTCTGAGATAAACCTAATATTCTTTCGGACCGATCTCGGTGAATCTCAACGCCAAGAACATAAGAAGCATCACCAAGATCCTTCATATTAAAATTAGATGAACTTAATGTTCCTTTGGACACTTAATGTTCCTTTGGACCGATCTCGGTGAATCTCAATACCAAGAACATAAGAGGCATCACCGAGAACCTTCATATCAAAATTGGATGAAATAAATTTATTGGTCTCAAACAGTATATCCTTATCGCTGCTGGCCAATAAGATGTCATCCACATAAAGTACTAAGATGGAAAATTTACTCCCCTTGAACTTAACATATATGCAGTTATCAACTTCATTTTCCTTAAAAACAAAAATCCTTATAATCTTATCAAATTTGAGATATACCACTGCCTCGATGCTTGTTTTAAGCCATAAATGGATTTCTTAAGTCGACATCCCATATGCTCCTTACCTTTCACGGCAAAACCTTCCGGTTGAGCCATGTAAACATTCTCTTGCAAGTTGCTATTAAGAAAAGCTGTCTTAACATCCATCTGATGTAGCTCTAAATCATAATGAGCTACAAGTGACATAACAATTCTAAAAGAATCTTTAGTCGTGACAGGAGAAAAGATATCATTATAGTCAATCCCCTCTCTTTGTGAGAAGCCTTTTGCTACAAGCCTTGCTTTGAACCTTTCGACATTCCCTTTAGAGTCATGTTTGGTTTTGTAGACCCATTTACAGCCTACTGTTTTGACTCCGTCAGGAATTTCTACTAAAACCCCATACATCATTAGTGCTCATAGACTCTAGTTCATCCTCCATGGCTTCAAGCCATTTAGAAGAATGTTCATTCTTCTGAGAGACCAATTGGTAGTAATCCCGTGTGGGTGATGAGTAATTGATTTTGGTATTAGGTACGTCGAGTTTGGTTTGAGTGGTTTGGACCTTGACGTGGCGTGGTGCAACGGGCTCGGTCGGACTTGGTCAAACTTGATCGTATGGATTAGGATGCATACTCCGTTGTTTCGACAGGTTTTGGACTTCGTCATGAGTAAGTATGGTGTGTTTGTGCCATTTACGCTTTCATGTATCGAGCGGTGCTATTTGATGTGTTTCTTGTCTGTGTGACTGCAGGATGTCGAAGCGGAGCTGTGGCGAGATACGAGGTGACCGGACTAGACACAGGGAGGTGTCGAGGTCAGAACGGTCGGATGTGTCGAAGATGGCGGAGATTCGACGTGGTTGTGAGTCGTGGACGACAAGGAGCGCGGAAGCTTCCCGGAAGGTGCAGGAGGGGCGAATCGGGAATTTCGCGAGGCTGCACAAGTGGGAGACGATTCCGTTCGGGTATAGCAGGCGTAACGGGTTGGAGACCCGTTAGCTAAGGCTATAAATAGGTGGAGGGGCTGCATGCTCTATATATGGCTTTGAGAGAGAATTAGGGTTTGCTTGAGTCAAAAGAGGCTTTGAGAGTTTGTTTTGGCTTTAAAGCTTTAGTTGGTGAGGGTTGTTGAGTGAGGCAGAGGTTGTCTTCCTGTGTGTACGTGTGTTTTTCTCCTCTCCAAGAAGCATGTAGTGTGGGTGTGTTCTTGGGTTTTTGGAGAGGGAGAGGATAGATTGAAGAGCTTGTAATCCTTCTTGTTCTAATGTCCATGCGTATCGGGACTCCTCTGTAATCCTCTTGCTTTGATGGAATGAAATCCCAAAAGTTTATTTCACGAAGCTCCTCTCTGTTCTTCGTTCTTCTTTCAAGGGATTTCTTGAATTTTTGATTTTCGAGTTCTTTCTTGCTGGGAAGGTCCAAAATGGGTTGCTCAATGATGGGATAGTGCTTCAAGATCATTTGATCAAGTTTCCCAAGAGCCAACTTCATTTAATCTCAGATTTGTATTTTGGACTTCCCCTGTTTATGGCTTAATTTTCTAGGGTTTGGTGTTATTTTCGATCCCCTTCACGAGATGGCATGAAACTTGGCATGAGAGGTCCAGAGGCTATTGCTAACCTATCCTCAAAATTTCATAGCCAAATGATCAAAGATGAAATGGAAATTTGAGTTTTTGGGCAACCCTCTGTTCTTTTCAGGTTTTTGTCCAAATTCTGAATTTCTTGCTTCTAAGGTTGATTTCTTTGTTTCTTTTAGCTCTCTTGGTATTTGGTTCAAGTTCTCCTTTTTGGGATGAAAAGAACAAGTTTTTTTTCTTGTCAATTTCTTTGTTTTTCTGCTGTTTTTAGCCTTTACAGTGTGCTGTTTTTCAGTTTGAACTGCTCACTGTTTTCAGCATAAAACCAGTAGTCTCACCTTCTCAAAACTGCAGTTTTCAGCACTTCTTTAGTGCAGTTTTCAGCCACCTATTGCTGCAGTTTTCAGCAGTTTTCAGGAACATATTGCTGCAATTTTCAGCACTTCTTTAGTGCAGTTTTCAGCCACCTATTGCTGCAGTTTTCAGCACTTCTTTAGTGCAGTTTTCAGCCACCTAGTGCTGCAGTTTTCAGCAGTTTTCAAGAACATATTGCTGCAGTTTTTAGGAACATATTGCTGTAGTTTTTGGCTCCTTTCCACTGCAGTTTTCAGCCACTAATTGCTGCAGTTTTCAGCCAAAAAATTGCTGCTGACCTGTTTTTCAGTTTGCCTTCTTTGCTTTATCAAGTGAAGCTAATTTTCAGTCCGTTCTTCCGAGAAGAATTTTTATCAAGCTGCTGCTCCAGTTTATGAAGTGATTTTACTCGTTCGTCAGTCTGGTTTTTAGTGAGCGAAACTCTTCTTCTTTATAGCTTTCATAGCTATCGGAGAGTAGAGAATATTGTGGATACTTTTGAAGGGTCGTTTTTAATTGAGCGCCATTCACCCCCCCTCTGTCGCCATTCCGATCCTACATCTTCATGGCTTCCTTATAAGAGGTGGGATCATCTACCTTCCCCATATCATTAATATCCTCATCCATATAAACAACATAATCATTAGGGATGGCAGATCTTCTCTCCCGTTGTGATCTTTTGAGAGGTACATCAGTTATTACAGAGGACTGACATTAGGAATTTCAGAGACCTCAACAGTGGGTGCAACAACAGTATTCTCTATTCGAGTTGCTACTGGAGTTGCAACCACCTGAGGCACAGGAATATAAGGCTCTGGTATGAGCGGTGTAGGAACATAAGCCCGCTTCTCCTCAAGATCTATCTTCTTGGGCTTCAGGTCCTCGTTATTCTCTAAGAACATAGCATGCCTTATTTCTACAAACTTAGTTGTCCTATCAGGACAATAAAAGCGATACCCTTTGGATCTCTCAGGGTACCCAATAAAATGGCAGCTTACTGTCTTAGGGTCTAATTTCCCAACATGTGGATTAAATATCTTAGCTTCAACACGACAACCCCATACTCGTAAATATTTCATACTCGGTTTCCTCCCAGTCCATAATTCATAAGGTGTCTTAGGTATTTATTTACTGGGTGGCTGTCTTTAGTGCTTCCATCCACAAGCCAGTTGGTAAACTAGAATGGCTAAGCATGCTCCGTACCATATCCATAAGTGTACGGTTGCGTCTCTCAGCTACCCCGTTCTGCTGAGGTTTACCTGGTATAAAATATTGGGCAACGATACCATTTTCCTAAAAGAACTTAGCGAAAAGAGCCAGCAATTTGCCCATAAGAGGCATGTCTTCCATAATATTCTCCCCACGATCCGATCTTACCACTTTAATTCTTAGGTTGTACTGATTTTCAACTTCAGTCTTAAATATCTTAAATTTGTCAAGTGATTCAGATCGGTCTCTAATGGGAAAGATATAACCATAACGGGAGAAATCATCAGTGAATGTGATGAATGTATCAAAAACATCCACTGATGTCACACGAAAAGGACCACAAAAAGCAGTATGAATTAATACTAAGAGTCCTGTGTTGCAAGTGGCTCCCTTCTTTATTTGCTCAACATATTTTCCTTTAATGCAATCAATGCAGTAGTCTGAGTCAAAGAAATCTAATGAGAGTTCTTAAGTGAGACGCTCCATGCTCCCCCTCGAAATGTGGCCTAAACGACAGTGCCACAGTTTCGAAGAAGTCTCATCATTATATTTTTTATTTTACTTTATTGCTGAGCATCACAAAACTACGGTTCTAATTCATATCACCGTTGGGCAGAAAATGAAAAGAACTGATAATTTTATGTGGCAACATATGATTACAGTCAACGTTGGTCAGAAAGTAATCATATGCATACATAATGCCATAAATAAGCATAAATCTCTAATTAAAATATCTCATAATCCTCATTTTATGTGGCGACATATGAGTACAATCAACGTTGGTTAGAATGTAGTCATATGCATACATAAGGCCATAACATAAAAATCTCAGATTAAAATATCCCGTTGGTTCAATTTTAATCGGAAATAAAACATGATAATATGATAAGGATACATCATAATTAGCTAGTCGATAAATAATTAAAACAGTGCACTCATAGGTAAATTAAATAAAGCACTGCAATTAATTATCTTATTATAATCTTTTTATAGCGACATATGATTACAGTCAACGTTGGTCCGAAAGTAATCATATGTATACATTATGTCAAATAAATCATAAATCTCTGATTAAAATGTCTCGTTGGTTCAATTTTAATCAGAGCCAATATACAATAATGTGGTAATGATACATATTTCAAATGCCGAAATCCACATCACAAAAGTCATAATTTCTAATAAAAGCTTAAGTGCACAATTTGTAATTTCCAAAAGACATAACAAAAGATATTTGAAGCAATAAATCATTGCCGAAATTTATTGCTGCAATATTCAAAATTCATAATTACCGAAAAGCTTCAAATGTTATTATTCATAATTATCTAATTGAAGCAATAAAAGACACAATCTTTTGTTGTACCAAAAATTCATAATTGCCGGAAACAAAGGTAATGATACACCGTGAATAACCAACTTTAAAGTAAATAAAACAGTGCACAAAAGTGAGCTAATGTGCACACAAAAGGTAGATTAACTAAGACGGTACGACAGGACCAGTTCAAGCGAGAGTATAACAAGTTTGAAATGCTCGCTGGCGAGTCCCTTGATGAGTGTTTTGCGCGTTTTCACAAGATTCTGAGCAACCTCCGAGCGGTCGGTCTCACATACTTTGACTCGGATAACGCTCGACAGATGCTCACTGCACTCGATCTGCGTGTTTGGGAGATGAAAGTGACTACCATCAAGGACACTACGGACCTCTCGGCTTTGACTCTTGATGCGCTGTACTCGCGTCTCAAGACTCACGAGATTGACATTGTCTCTCGCAAGTCGAAGTCACAGTCGATGGCCCTAGTCACCGATCCCGAAGACGGCTTCACGTTTTTAAATCCGACTCATTGTGTGGTTTCTCCTTTGCGCTCTCGTGATGTAAGCGATGATCGGTTAGAGCACTTGAGGATGAGCAATCGGCCCTCCTAGCTCGGAAGTTTTCCCATGCTTACAAGAGGAGGAGGGACAGAAAGAGGGGAGGACCTGTCATTTGCTTCGAGTGTGGTGGCCCCAATCACATTCGGGCAAATTGCCCCAAGCTGGAGAAGGGCAAAACTGACTTCGGCGGTTCGAGCAAGAACGACTACACCGATAAGAACCGCAACAAGAAGCCTCGGCGCATCCACAAGGCAAGAAGAAGTTCGCGACCGGGAAGGCCAAGAAGCTCTTCCACCGCGTCCTCGCCGCGTTCGACGACCTTGACCTCAGTGAGGTGGAGGGATGGAGCGACGACGACGGGACGGGTGACCAAGACCCCTAGAGCGGCGATGACTTCTCCGGCATGTGCTTCATAGCCCTCGAGGGCGAAGTGAGCGACAATGAGTCAGTACTCCGACTTCGGACGAGGTATGCCCCACTCACGCCGACTCAATCATGCTTTTCTTAAGCTAGGTGGTTTTCATGCTAGAGCTAAGGCTAGGTGTACTGAGTTAGAGAAGGAAGTAGATAGACTATCACGGGAGCTTACTTCACTTACATCTGCTCCCTCCCGTGATGATTGTGATACATGCTATGCTCTGTTGGGCGATATGGAGAAATTAAGGACCTCGCATGATAGTTTATCTTCCAAGCTTGATATTGTTAAGGCGGAGAATGTTAGTCTGCTTGCCGAGTTAGAACTGAGTAGGATGGCTGTTACCCTTTTGACTACTGATGAGACTGCTTCTCCCACCTCATGTGAGGTTGAGGACATTGCTGCTAGAGGATCTTATACCATGCTTCTTGATCTGCCCGAGTCTTGTGAAAATTGCAATAACTTGAAAATGAACTTAAAACGGGCAGATCATAAAATTGCTGAATTACATGCTTCTTTGCTTGAGCCGATTGCTTCATGTTTGAACTGTCCCAAATTAACTGCTGAACTTGAATCTGTTTCAAAGCAGTTTCAAGAAATGGTTGATTATAATAAGAAAATGGCTAAATATGCTTCTAAGGACCCTGTTAGCTCACCATGCAAAAATTGTGATAAACTAAAATCTGACTTGATTGCTTTGGAAGAAAAATGTGTGAAGCTAACTAAGGATTTACTAGAGAAGCCACAATCTTATTGTGATGTGTGTGCCGGTGTGGGGGAGAAGCCCACGGGTAAGGTAGAGACGTCTAGCAACGTGAGCCAACCTGCTAGTAGTAGGACTGTCCCATCAGAGTCGGCTGTGCGTGCACAAGCCATTCTTTCCTCTGCTGTTGGTTCTTCTTCTGCTTCCTTACCCTCTGCTGTTCCCTCTTCTCCCTGCTCTTCTTGCATCTCACTCTTTCGAGAGTGTCAGTATCTTATGAACACTCTCGAGAGATTTGTGGGAGGCAAGAAGAAACTCAATCTTATTCTAGACCAATCTAAGATCTGCAGATTTAATCAGGGTTTAGGATATGATTTCTATGAGGACATGAGGAAGCATCCACCTGCCGTGCTCAGACCCATAGCACCAGGTGTGATCGAGACTGAGCCCAGAACTGAGAAAGTCAAATTTAAGTCTGCGGGTTTTGTCCAAGGGATTTTTGACAGCAAGGTGATTCCACCGCAACCGACCTCTCGGAGGCGAGTATCATTGCACCTTCTCGCCGGAAGGATGGACATCTGATCGATCGATGCTTCAGCGCGCCGAGATCACGCAGAGACCGTGTTGCAGCTCTTAGGCGTATTCAGGGTCAGCCCCAGACCCTAAGTGCACCTAGGACCAGCACGAGGTCTAGAGTTACTGCTGTTGATGGGTTTGGGCAGCATCGAGGACTTGGTTTTTCTGAGTTTTCTGTTTTTCGTCCTCATGCTGCTCCTGGATATGACTTCCGCCGTCCTTAAGGTAGATCTCGTTTCCCCCATCGAGATAACTACCTGCGGCGTGATCGAAGATGTTCTTTGGTGTCTTGACTCGCTCTCTCAGAGTGATCAAGCCCAATAATGACTTCAGTCTACACTGAGACCATCTGCTTCTTTGAGTGACAGAGAGCGTAGGGTAGATAGAGGTCAGTCGTGTTTGACTACTTCATCTGCTCGACGTGTTATTCAGTATTGGGTGCCAAAATCACTGTTGATTTACCCCAATACTGAGACTTTACTCTCTGTTTGACTCAGGTTCGCCGGGCAGGGAAGGGAAAGGTTTGGCTTGTAGACTCCGGGTGTTCTCGACACATGACTGGAGACTCCCGTTGGTTTTCTTCCCTAGCCCGAGCTCCAGGTGATGAGACGATCACCTTCGGAGATGCTTCATCTGGGCATGTCATCGCCAAAGGTACAGTGCGCATTAATGATTCCTTTATTTTGAAAGATGTGGCCTTGGTTAGTAAGCTGCAATATAATTTGCTTTCCGTTTCTCAGCTTACCGATGACGACTTTGAGGTGAGCTTTAAGAAAAATAATTGCAAAATTCTTGATTCTTCGGGTAGTCTGGTTTGCGGGATTTCTCGTTTTGGGAGGATCTTTCGTGCTGATTTTTCTGAGTCTTCTGGTGATCCTCTCAGGTGTTTAGTTGCTTCTGAGTCCCGCGACCTTTCCTTCTGGCATAGGAGACTTGGTCATATTGGATTTGACCATTTGACCCGAGTTAGCAGCCACGATCTCATTCGTGGTTTGCCGAAACTCAAGATAGTCAAAGATATTGTTTGCGCTCTGCGTCAAGACGCGTAACATAGTCGCCGCTTCCCATCCTCGGTCACGATCCACGATGACCGATGCATCGAGACAATTGCTCCACATGAACACGTTGGACCGGCTAGAGTGCGATCAGCAGGAGGGAAGTGGTATGTTCTTGTCGTAGTCGATGACTTCTCGAGATATTCTTGGGTGTTTTTCTTAGCCTCGAAGGATGAGATATTTACCCATTTTCGGGGTCTTTTTAGTAGGCTTTCTGTTGAGCTCCCGGGTGCCTTACGAGCAATCCGCAGTGACAATGGCCCGGAGTTCAAGAATTCCTACTTTGAGAGGTTTTGCGATGAGACAAGTGTAGAGCACCAGTTCTCTTCTCCATACGTCCCACAGCAGAATGACGTCGTGGAGAGGAAGAACCGTACCTTGGTCGAGATGGCCAGGACGATGCTCGATGAATACTCTACACCGCGGAAGTTTTGGGCTGAGGCTATAGCCACCGCGTGCCATGTTTCAAATCGAGTTTTTCTGAGGGCTCACTTGCATCGCACTTCTTATGAGTTGAGATACGGGCAAAAGCCCAGCGTATCTCATTTTCGTGTTTTTGGTTGCAAGTGTTTTATTCTGAAGTCTGGGAACCTAGATAAGTTCGAGTCACGTACTTGTGATGGAATTTTTCTGGGTTACTCGACTTCTTCGCGGGCTTATAGGGTCTGGAATTGCGAGTCGAGCAAAATGGTAGAGACCTGCGAGGTGACCTTCAATGAGGCCAGTCCGGGGACTAGGCCCGATATTTCAGGTTCAGTAGAGCAGTCTAAGCCCATCTTTGTGGATGATGAGGAGGACGAAGATGAGGGTTATCTACCCGATCCAGTTTCTCCTCCCCTTGAGGTGCCTGCCTCCTCCACTGCACCTCAAGGAGATCAGCCCATTCCTTCCGCATCTTCGGGAGCTAGTGGCTCTGTTCCTACCTCATCAGCTCATGAGGTAGAGGCCACTTCTTCTTCTCATCCAGGACCTCCCCGTCACATTCAACGTCGTCATCCTTCAGAGCAGATGATTGGAGATCTCTTTGAGCGTGTCACACGTTCAAAATCTGGCTTATCTCTTTTCTGCCTACACTCTGCCTTTGTTGCCACTTTCGAACCCAAGGATATTTGTCATGCACTTTCTGATGAGTCTTAGGTCAATGCCATGCATGAGGAGTTGAAAAATTTCGAGAGAAACAATGTCTGGTCGCTTGTCGAGCCCCCGCGAGGTCACAATGTTACTGGGACTAAGTGGGTGTTCAAGAACAAGCAAAGCGAGGATGGAGTGGTTATTCAGAACAAGGCTAGACTGGTAGCTCAGGGGTTCTCCCAGGTTGAGGGTCTAGATTTCGAGGAGACCTTTGCCCCTGTAGCCAGACTTGAAGCCATTACAATCCTGCTTGCCTTTGCACCTTCTAAGGGTTTCAAGCTTTACCAGATGGACGTCAAGAGTGCCTTTCTCAATGGCTTTATTGAGGAAGAGGTCTACGTCCGACAGCCCCCTGGTTTCGAAAACCCTAAATACCCAAACCATGTCTTCAAGCTTTCTAAAGCTTTGTATGGACTTAAGCAAGCTCCTAGAGCTTGGTATGAGAGACTTAAGTCCTACTTGTTAAGTCATGGTTTTGAGATGGGTAAAGTAGACAAGACCTTGTTCATTCGCCGGCATGGCACTCGATCTTCCGCTCGTCGGTTATGTGGATGACATCATCTTTAGTGGTTCCTCTCATGCTCGTTTCTCGGTTTTCCGATGTCATGAGCTCGGAGTTTGAGATGAGCATGATGGGCGAGTTGAGCTTCTTTCTTGGCTTCGGATCAAGCGGACTCGGGAGGTACCTTCTTGCATCAGGCAAGTACACTCGAGACCTCTGAAGCGCTTTGACATGAGTGATGGCAAGCGGTATCTATCCGATGGCGACAACGACTTCACTTGATCCGGATGAGGATGGCGAGCGATTGATCGAACGAGTTGAAGCATGATCGGTTCCCTCTTGTACCTCACCGCTCGAGACCGGACATACACTTCTGCGTGTGTGCGTGTGCTCGATTTCGAGCTTCTCTCGCGTATCTCACCGTCAAGCGGTGAAGCGCATCTTCGGTACCTTGAGCTACCATTGACTATGGTATCGGTACTCTTCGTCTTCTGTCTTTCCTCGAGCCTACTCCGATGAGACTTTCTTTGGTTGTAGGATAGACAGAAGAACACTCAGCACCGCCAATTCATTGGCACTTCTCTTGTTTCTTGGTCTTCTAGGAAGCAGTCCGGTGTTGCACAGTCCACCGCAGAGGTCGAGTATGTTGCTGCTGCCAGTTGTTGCAGCCAGGTACTTTGGATGGTTTCGACCTTGCGGGACTTTGGGTTAGTTATAGATAGTGTTCCACTCTTTTGTGACAACACTTCTGCTATTAACATTGCTAAGAACCCAGTGCAACACTCTCGGACTAAGCACATTGATATCAGGTTTCACTTTCTTAGAGACCATGTGGAGAAGGGTGACATAGTGCTCCAGTTTGTGGAGAGTGACCACCAGTTGGCTGATATCTTTACCAAGCCATTGGATAGCTCTAAGTTTTCAGCTCTGCGGGGAGAGCTTGGGGTGGTTTGTCCTTATGGACTTTTGTGAGGGGGAGCTTTATGCTTTACTGTTTTTATTATTTTGATTATGCTCTTACTCCTTTCTGTTGCATAGCATTCAGGATGCATTGGAGTTAGTCCTTCTAGCATAGGTTAGAGTGGTCTTCTTGTCTAGGTGCTTAGACATCTGCTCTTATCTTGTGATTCTAGGATGCTGCTTATTAGCTGTTTCTTATCTCACTAGATTGAGCTCACTCACGGCTTGTAGGTTCTAGCGAGGGTTGGGCCATCCTCGGGTAGATAGGGTACGTGTTTGCTCTCTAGTGTGTGTGCTAGACAATCAGCTGATAGTCCTGGAGTCATATGGGGTAGACGAGAGTTTGTCTAAGCCATGGTATCCTCTACATCTTATCTATGCTTGAAGGACTACCCATTTGGATTTTCTTTACCAGCTTCTCGTTTTTATTGCTTTGGTTCAGGGGGAGTTCATTTGAGAGCTTCTAGATATTAATGTTGACTTAACTCAACTTGAACTAAAAGTTGTATCTCATGTTGAGGGGGAGCTGGATTTTCTTGCATTTCAGCATTCTGCATTGTAATATAACTACATTGAGCCTTGATTATTATCCTGTTATGACATGTTTACAATGCTTTACACCTTGCCATGACTTGTGCTTATTTGCTAGATTTATCATGACTGCATATGTCTAGACTAGCTTTTGCCATGATAAATTAATTAAAATTGCTCAACTGAAATTAAAACTTGTCATGCTAGCAATTGAGTTTAGTCTATCTTTAGCTATCCTTGTATGATTCATGCCATGTCAAATAGGTTGAGTTGAGTCTTGAATCTAGGTTGAATCTTAGATTGAGCTATTTTAGCACCTTGATACATCATGAGTTAGCACAATCTGTTAAAAAGCAAAAAGATCTCTTTTTATGTGCGAAAAAACTGATTTCACCAATTCTTTCTCATGAGACGGCTTGCCTTTGCACTAGGTATGAACTCAGGGGGAGTTTTGGATGACCTAGACTATCTTCTTAAGCTTCTCGCTTGGAGTAGTCGCATAAGGCTTGAGATCTAGCACATGACAAAATTTTTGGTTGGAAACAGCCATAAGCTTTAAAAGAAAATATGTCAAGTGTGCAAAATTTGCTTAATCACCTAAAGATGAAAAGTGCCTAACCAAATGATAAACTCTTGAGCTTGTAGCACTCCAATTGACTCAACACTAGCTTCTTGTTTCCGCTTAGCTTATTGACATGGCCTGCATCATCCTTGATATCTCTAGTTAGACTTTGCCTATTGATGTCTTAACATGCTCATAAAATGCATTACATTTCAGTTCGTCATCTATGTGCTCTAGCTAGGATATACATATCCTGTCATGATCTAGATAGCCTTTTATTGAGTTATGGCTTGGTGTAGTTCATTATGGTCATTATGGATAATTCTCGTGGCTCTAAATGCTTAAATAAACAAACTTCAGCCCTTTTCATCCATTGACTTGTCATATTCTCTTTTTTGCATTCTTGATGTGTTTATTGCCAAAAGAGGGAGAATAGAGAAGAAAAAGCTAGCTTGGGATCATTTTTGAGCTTTGGAGAACAATTTGCTCTTTCAGTTGTTGCTCTAGTGCTCCTTCTGTCGACATGGTCATTAGTTCTTTTTTCTCTCTTTGGACCGTGTTGGATTCTTCAAACTCAAACTCAACTTCACGCTTTTTCTGGGTTTGTCAATATACTCATCAAGGGGGAGATTGAGAGACCAATTGGTGGTCATCCCGTGTGGGTGATGAGTAATTGATTTTGGTATTAGGTAAGTCGAGTTTGGTTTGGGTGGTTTGGACCTTGACGTGGCGTGGTGCAACGGGCTCGGTCGGACTTGGTCAAACTTGGTCGTATGGATTAGGATGCATACTCCGTTGTTTCGACAGGTTTTGGACTTCGTCATGAGTAAGTATGGTGTGTTTGTGCCATTTACGCTTTCATGTATCGAGCGGTGCTATTTGATGTGTTTCTTGTCTTTGTGACTGCAGGATGTCGAAGCGGAGCTGTGGCGAGACACGAGGTGACCGGACTAGACACAGGGAGGTGTCGAGGTCAGAACGGTCGGATATGTCGAAGATGGCGGAGATTCGACGTGGTTGTGAGTCATGGACGACAAGGAGCGCGGAAGCTTCCCGGAAGGTGCAGGAGGGGCGAATCGGGAATTTCGCGAGGCTGCACAAGTGGGAGACGATTCCGTTCGGGTATAGCAGGCGTAACGGGTTGGAGACCCGTTAGCTAAGGCTATAAATAGGTGGAGGGGCTGCATGCTCTATATATGGCTTTGAGAGAGAATTAGGGTTTGCTTGAGTCAAAAGAGGCTTTGAGAGTTTGTTTTGGCTTTAAAGCTTTAGTTGGTGAGGGTTGTTGAGTGAGGCAGAGGTTGTCTTCCTGTGTGTACGTGTGTTTTTCTCCTCTCCAAGAAGCATGTAGTGTGGGTGTGTTCTTGGGTTTTTGGAGAGGGAGAGGATAGATTGAAGAGCTTGTAATCCTTCTTGTTCTAATGTCCATGCGTATCGGGACTCCTCTGTAATCCTCTTGCTTTGATGGAATGAAATCCCAAAAGTTTATTTCACGAAGCTCCTCTCTGTTCTTCGTTCTTCTTTCAAGGGATTTCTTGAATTTTTGATTTTCGAGTTCTTTCTTGCTGGGAAGGTCCAAAATGGGTTGCTCAATGATGGGATAGTGCTTCAAGATCATTTGATCAAGTTTCCCAAGAGCCAACTTCATTTAATCTCAGATTTGTATTTTGGACTTCCCCTGTTTATGGCTTAATTTTCTAGGGTTTGGTGTTATTTTCGATCCCCTTCACGAGATGGCATGAAACTTGGCATGAGAGGTCCAGAGGCTATTGCTAACCTATCCTCAAAATTTCATAGCCAAATGATCAAAGATGAAATGGAAATTTGAGTTTTTGGGCAACCCTCTGTTCTTTTCAGGTTTTTGTCCAAATTCTGAATTTCTTGCTTCTAAGGTTGATTTCTTTGTTTCTTTTAGCCCTCTTGGTATTTGGTTCAAGTTCTCCTTTTTGGGATGAAAAGAACAAGTTTTTTTTCTTCTCAATTTCTTTGTTTTTCTGCTGTTTTTAGCCTTTACAGTGTGCTGTTTTTCAGTTTGAACTGCTCACTGTTTTCAGCATAAAACCAGTAGTCTCACCTTCTCAAAACTGCAGTTTTCAGCACTTCTTTAGTGCAGTTTTCAGCCACCTATTGCTGCAGTTTTCAGGAACATATTGCTGCAGTTTTCAGCACTTCTTTAGTGCAGTTTTCAGCCACCTATTGCTGCAGTTTTCAGCAGTTTTCAGGAACATATTGCTGCAGTTTTCAGCAATTCTTTAGTGCAGTTTTCAGCACTTCTTTAGTGCAGTTTTCAGCCACCTATTGCTGCAGTTTTCAGCACTTCTTTAGTGCAGTTTTCAGCCACCTAGTGCTGCAGTTTTCAGCAGTTTTCAAGAACATATTGCTGCAGTTTTTAGGAACATATTGCTGTAGTTTTTGGCTCCTTTCCACTGCAGTTTTCAGCCACTAATTGCTGCAGTTTTCAGCCAAAAAATTGCTGCTGACCTGTTTTTCAGTTTGCCTTCTTTGCTTTATCAAGTGAAGCTAATTTTCAGTCCGTTCTTCCGAGAAGAATTTTTATCAAGCTGCTGCTCCAGTTTATGAAGTGATTTTACTCGTTCGTCAGTCTGGTTTTTAGTGAGCGAAACTCTTCTTCTTTATAGCTTTAATAGCTATCGGAGAGTAGAGAATATTGTGGATACTTTTGAAGGGTCGTTTTTAATTGAGCGCCATTCACCCCGCCTCTGTCGCCATTCCGATCCTACATCTTCATGGCTTCCTTATAAGAGGTGGGATCATCTACCTTCCCCATATCATTAATATCCTCATCCATATAAACAACATAATCATTAGGGATGGCAGATCTTCTCTCCCGTTGTGATCTTTTGAGAGGTACATCAGTTATTACAGAGGACTGACATTAGGAATTTCAGAGACCTCAACAGTGGGTGCAACAACAGTATTCTCTATTCGAGTTGCTACTGGAGTTGCAACCACCTGAGGCACAGGAATATAAGGCTCTGGGATGAGCGGTGTAGGAACATAAGCCCGCTTCTCCTCAAAATCTATCTTCTTGGGCTTCAGGTCCTCGTTATTCTCTAAGAACATAGCATGCCTTATTTCTACAAACTTAGTTGTCCTATCAGGACAATAAAAGCGATACCCTTTGGATCTCTCAGGGTACCCAATAAAATGGCAGCTTACTGTCTTAGGGTCTAATTTCCCAACATGTGGATTAAATATCTTAGCTTCAGCACGACAACCCCATACTCGTAAATATTTCATACTCGGTTTCCTCCCAGTCCATAATTCATAAGGTGTCTTAGGTATTTATTTACTGGGTGGCTGTCTTTAGTGCTTCCATCCACAAGCCAGTTGGTAAACTAGAATGGCTAAGCATGCTCCGTACCATATCCATAAGTGTACGGTTGCGTCTCTCAGCTACCCCGTTCTGCTGAGGTTTACCTGGTATAAAATATTGGGCAACGATACCATTTTCCTAAAGGAACTTAGCGAAAAGAGCCAGCAATTTGCCCATAAGAGGCATGTCTTCCATAATATTCTCCCCACGATCCGATCTTACCACTTTAATTCTTAGGTTGTACTGATTTTCAACTTCAGTCTTAAATATCTTAAATTTGTCAAGTGATTCAGATCGGTCTCTAATGGGAAAGATATAACCATAACGGGAGAAATCATCAGTGAATGTGATGAATGTATCAAAAACATCCACTGATGTCACAGGAAAAGGACCACAAAAAACAATATGAATTAATACTAAGAGTCCTGTGTTGCAAGTGGCTCCCTTCTTTATTTGCTCAACATATTTTCCTTTAATGCAATCAATGCAGTAGTCTGAGTCAAAGAAATCTAATGAGAGTTCTTAAGTGAGACGCTCCATGCTCCCCCTCGAAATGTGGTCTAAACGACAGTGCCACAGTTTCGAAGAAGTCTCATCATTATATTTTTTATTTTACTTTATTGCTGAGCATCACAAAACTACGGTTCTAATTCATATCACCGTTGGGCAGAAAATGAAAAGAACTGATAATTTTATGTGGCAACATATGATTACAGTCAACGTTGGTCAGAAAGTAATCATATGCATACATAATGCCATAAATAAGTATAAATCTCTAATTAAAATATCTCAGAATCCTCATTTTATGTGGCGACATATGAGTACAATCAACGTTGGTTAGAATGTAGTCATATGCATACATAAGGCCATAACATAAAAATCTCAGATTAAAATATCCCGTTGGTTCAATTTTAATCGGAAATAAAACATGATAATATGATAAAGATACATCATAATTAGCTAGTCGATAAATAATTAAAACAGTGCACTCATAGGTAAATTAAATAAAGCACATATGATTACAGTCAACGTTGGTCCGAAAGTAATCATATGTATACATTATGTCAAATAAATCATAAATCTCTGATTAAAATGTCTCGTTGGTTCAATTTTAATCAGAGCCAATATACAATAATGTGGTAATGATACATATTTCAAATGCCGAAATCCACATCACAAAAGTCATAATTTCTAATAAAAGCTTAAGTGCACAATTTGTAATTTCCAAAAGACATAACAAAAGATATTTGAAGCAATAAATCATTGCCGAAATTTATTGCTGCAATATTCAAAATTCATAATTACCGAAAAGCTTCAAATGTTATTATTCATAATTATCTAATTGAAGCAATAAAAGACACAATCTTTTGTTGTACCAAAAATTCATAATTGCGGAAACAAAGGTAATGATACACCGTGAATAACCAACTTTAAAGTAAATAAAGCGATTGCACAAAAGTGAGCTAATGTGCACACAAAAGGTAGATTAACTAAGGCGGTGCAGCGGGACCGGTTCAAGCGAGTATAACAAGTTTGAAATGCTGTTGGCGAGTCCCTTGATGAGTGTTTTGCGCGTTTTCACAAGATTCTGAGCAACCTCCGAGCGGTCGGTCTCACATACTCCGACTCGGATAACGCTCGACAGATGCTCACTGCACTCGATCTGCGTGTTTAGGAGATGAAAGTGACTACCATCAAGGACACTACGGACCTCTCGACTTTGACTCTTGATGCGCTGTACTCGCGTCTCAAGACTCACGAGATTGACATTGTCTCGCAAGTCGAAGTCACGATCGATGGCCCTAGTCACCGATCGAAGACGGCTTCGGTTTTTAAATCGACTCATTGTGTGGTTTCTCCTTATCGCTCTCGTGATGTAGCGATGATCGATTAGAGCAGCTTGAGGATGAGCAACTGGCCCTCCTAGCTCGGAAGTTTTCCCATGCTTACAAGAGGAGGAGGGACAGAAAGAGGGGAGGACCTGTCATTTGCTTCGAGTGTGGTGGCCCCAATCACATTCGGGCAAATTGCCCCAAGCTGGAGAAGGGCAAAACTGACTTCGGCGGTTCGAGCAAGAACGACTACACCGATAAGAACCGCAACAAGAAGCCTCCAGCGCATCCACAAGGCAAGAAGAAGTTCCGCGACTTCGGGAAGGCCAAGAAGCTCTTCCACCGCGTCCTCGCCGCGTTCGACGACCTTGACCTCAGTGAGGTGGAGGGATGGAGCGACGACGACGGGACGGGTGACCAAGACCCCTAGAGCGGCGATGACTTCTCCGGCATGTGCTTCATAGCCCTCGAGGGCGAAGTGAGCGACAGCGAGCTGTACTCCGACTCGGACGAGGTATGCCCCACCTACGCCCAGCTCAATCATGCTTTTCTTAAGCTAGGTGGTTTTCATGCTAGAGCTAAGGCTAGGTGTACTGAGTTAGAGAAGGAAGTAGATAGACTATCACGGGAGCTTACTTCACTTACATCTGCTCCCTCCCGTGATGATTGTGATACATGCTGTGCTCTGTTGGGCGATATGGAGAAATTAAGGACCTCGCATGATAGTTTATCTTTCAAGCTTGATATTGTTAAGGCGGAGAATGTTAGTCTGCTTGCCGAGTTAGAACTGAGTAGGATGGCTGTTACCCTTTTGACTACTGATGAGACTGCTTCTCCCACCTCATGTGAGGTTGAGGACATTGCTACTAGAGGATCTTATACCATGCTTCTTGATCTGCCCGAGTCTTGTGAAAATTGCAATAACTTGAAAATGAACTTAAAACGGGCAGATCATAAAATTGCTGAATTACATGCTTCTTTGCTTGAGCCGATTGCTTCATGTTTGAACTGTCCCAAATTAACTGCTGAACTTGAATCTGTTTCAAAGCAGATTAACTAAGACATAATGTAGATTAACTAAGACATAATGTTTACAAAATTAATTAAACAGTGCATAAAAAATGATTGACTAAAGATACACCGTAATTAATCATTAAGGAAACCAAAATATGGTAATGATATATCATATTTAGTCAACCGAAAAGCAATTAAAACAGTGCACAAAAAAAACTAATGATACATTGTAATTAGTCCACTGAAAATTAATTAAATAGTGCACAAAATTGACTAAATAAAAGCATAAGTGCTGAAAAGATATACTAACAATATTCATTAATCCTAAATAAAAGATTATTCAGCTGGCCCCAAAACAAAAATGCGCGTCCGACCAACAAAACAGGCCAGACAGCAGCCCATAACCATGAGCGGGCCGAATGGCCAGTCGGCCCAAAAGATTATCATATGTGCACCGTTGGATTCGATCAGATGGCCGAGCACAAGCCGTAGTAAGATATAAAAGGAGAACCTCAACAAAACCCTAGTCCATTTGCTCCTCCATCACGCGTAAAAACCGGGCGGCAATCCTCCCCTTCGATCCGTGCGAATGGAGCGTGCGGCACAGGGGGGGCGCTGGGCGTGCGGCGCAGGGGCTCAGCGGGGCAAGCGCGCAGGGCCGCAAGGCGCCGGGGCGAGCGCGTAGGGCCGCAAGGCGCCGGAGCGAGCGCGCAGCGGGCTGGGGGCGTTGGGTTGATCGTCTCGGGTAACTGAATCCTGAGATTTGAGGGAGGCACTCCTCCACTCGCGCCCTGATCGGGGGCGGCGCATGGCGGCGGCCACAACCCAGGCGCGAGGAGGCGGCACGCTGGCGCAAGGGGCCAGGGCGCAGCGCGTGCAAGGCGCGGGCAGCCGAGCACGCGCAGCAGAGGGGCAGTTCGGCGGCCGCTGGGGAGCGCGCGGGCGTAAGGGTGCGCATGCGGCGGCGGGCGCTGGCGAGCGAGAGGAGGCGGCCGCCGAAAGCACTGAGCGGCCGAGGCGCGAGGCGCTTCGCTTCATGTGGCGGCCGTCTGAACTCGTAAGATTTTTTTTTGTTTTGCCCCGATCTGAGTTTTCAACCGCTAAATCCCCTCCTTTGAGCCCCTATTTGAGATTTGATCTTGATTTTCCCCTCCTTCTAAGTGCTAACCCGAGCTATTAAACATCAGATCCGACCTTCTAAAACTTAGATCCGAGTTCGGTTGGGACTAATAGGTTCAAGATGGTCTAGGTGTTGCTCTGATACCAAATGTTACAATAGGATGTAAGTCTGAACATTAATCGTAATTATTGACCCTAGATCAAAACATGAACACAAATATAAATCTTAGCGCGGAAGCGTACCCGAACTGGAGGATGCCATTTAGGGTTGGTCGGAGACGCGGTTGTGAGGCGAAGGCGGGAATCGAAGAAGCTGTGGTCGCCAGAGACAGGGACGGAGGATGGCTTTGGCCTTCGTTCACCTCAGCGAGCGTTAGTAGATCGGATTTTTCGGGATCTTTTGGCCTAGGACAACCAACGTGTGTCATGCTCTGCCGAAACCCCTCTAGTTTTTATATCGCTGGGTGACCGGGACCAAAACCAAAAAATAGTTGGTTACGCCTCCGATCAGGGCGCGAGTGGAGGAGTGCCTCCCTCAAATCTCGGGATTCAGTTACCCGAGACGATCAACCCAACAGCCAGCAGCTCAACAAGACTCCAAGTGTTCTTCTCAATAGATTCAATCTCTTTGTTCATGGCCTCCTGCCACTCTTCTTTCCCGATAACTTCCTGGTAGCAAGTTGGCTCCTCGGCAACCAAGAACAGCTCCTCTAGATTGAGGATAGTCTCTTGGGTATTGGTATAAATATTAACAAGCGAGCGGTACCTGCACAGCCCACTATCAGTTGACGATGATGAATTCATGTTCCCCTGTACCTCAGCTAAGTAGACTGGTGTTGATGTTGCCGACTGTGTTGACAGAGGTGCTCAAATTGCCACAGCTGCTGCTTCTGCTCCTCCCTGCGACACAACCGGTGATGGGCTTGCAGCACATGACATCAGCCAGTGACACAGGTGTTGCTAAAGTTGCCACAGCTGCCGGCACTGATGGTACAGTGCCAGTCGCCACTGCCGTAACCCACGGCACATCAACCTGGACGTCTTCCTCCAGTATTGCGAACTCCGGTGGCTCCCCAATATCAGTTTCACCTGCGCTACTCCAGGGTCACTGCTTGTTTTCTTCAAAAACAACATCACGGCTAATATGCAGTTTACTTCGAGCAGGATCAAAGAGGCGATGCACTTTGCATCCATCCTCCACTCCGAGGTACACCATGGGAGAACTCCGGTCAGCTAACTTCTTCGCGTGCAGCCCAGCAACATTCACGTGTGTCGTGCACCTGAAATACTCTGAGGTGACCGAGGTGGGGCTTTCTTCCCGTCCATGCTTCAAATGGAGTCTAATTGTGCAGTGCCTTGGTTGCAACCGATTGAATAAATAAACCGCATGTCTAACAGCTTCCCCCCAAAAATTACCCGGCCGGCATCTTCATGCTCTTGAGAAGTGCTTATCACGGTACGATTGCGCCTCTTGACCACACTGTTCTGCTGTGGCGAGTAGAGTGAGGTGAGATGCCTCTCAATTCTGAGTCCTTCACAATACTCCTTGAACTCCCTTGACAAGGACTCACCCCCGTGATCAATTCTGAGAGTTTTGACTTGGTGTTTAGTGGCATTCTCCACTGCAGCTTTGAATTTTTTGAATGCACTCAACGCATCACTTTTAGCCTGTAAGGTGTACACCCACATCCATCTACTAAAATCATCGACAATGTGAAGTATTTGTTACTAGCTAGAGTGTTGGGGGAAATTATTCTGCACAAGTTGGCGTGGAGGAGCTCCAGTGGTTTCCCCGCCCTAAAATTGGCCTGCACAAGGAACGGCGCTCTAGTTTGCTTGGAGACCACACATCCTTCACATAACTTGTTCGGATGACTGATCGACGGCAACCCCACTGCCATTTCCTTGTCAGCCAACAACTTCGAGCATGGAAATTTACATGGCCAAGCCTAGCATGCCAAAGCCAACTTTCATCCTGGAAGCTGGAGAGCAAGCACACTGGTTCACTTGTGTGGAGGATTGCCTTGTACAATCTATTTGGTGATCTCTTCACCCTTAGCAGCAGTGCTCCATTCTTGTCGAAGACCTTCAAATACTGGCCGGCCATCACCACCTCACTCCCCTCCTCTGTCATGTCATCTATCCAAGTCTTAAAATATTACTGCAAAGATTGTGGATATAGTATACCTCTGGAAGTAGGCGATGATCTCCATTCTTGCGCTCGAACAGGACCGCCCCCTTGCCTCTGATCTGCACAAGAGATCCATCGCCAAACTTCACATGGCCGGCGACATCTTCATCAAGGTTTGTGAACTTGCCACGGTGGCCCGTCACGTGATTGCTAGCGTCATTGTCAAGGTACCAGACATTTGTGTCCGTCTGCCCTTCTCCAACAGCACGCAAATCCGGTATTACCTTCTCCTCATTAAGCATAACAAGATTCGGCATCTTCTCAGCGAGCATCAAGGCTGGATCCTCATCATGTGCGCGCGTGAGATTCGCCTCCTCCTCACGGTGCTTGCCTCGGCACTCGGATGCACAATGTCCATAGTTGTGGCAGCTGAAACATTGGATATGACTCTTGTCACGCCCGGTGGTGCTGGAGCTGCAACTCGCCTCGCCCTCCTGATGTGGCGTCCAGCCGCTGCCCCCGCCGCGATTGGTCTTCCCACGACCGCGGCCACGGCCCCGCGGCTTGTTGCTCTTGCGGTTCTCAATGCCGCCACCCAGGTGCCTTTTCCCTTTGATGAGTGAGACGGCTCCCCTATTGTTAGTTAATCTAGTCATTTACCTTTAGTCTGCATGTCAGTTGCTATTTAGTTTGCATGTCAGTTTTATCAAGTAGTTAATTGCTCAGCTCTGTTATTGGAGCTCGCTGCCCACGATGCGTCATGAAAGTTCTTGTAACTGATGAGTCATGAAAGTGATTGTAACTGATGCGTCATGAAAGGTCTTGTAACTGCTAAGCATGCATGGTGGCCAGTAATTGCAAGCATGCATGGCAGAGTGGTGCTATATAAAGGCAAGAAGCAAAGCCAAAAGCTGCAACGTTTAAGCAGCGCCAAACAGTTCTGTGTTTGTGTGTTCTCGTATAATGTTGGTTGTTCTACAACAGTACAAACACAGGCATACAAAACAGTCGCTAGCAGGAGTTCAGCCGACAATTGGTGAGTGAGACGGCTCCCCGCCGCCCTTCTTCATGCGCGCTACCCACTCGGCATGGGTGAGAAGCAACTGGTCCCCAGTTCCTTCTCCACGCTTCTTCGTATGCCTTGAGTCTTCCTATTGCCTCCTCAATGGGCATATCATTCATGTCGTCGAATTGTTCAATGGCAGCCACTATCTGCAAGAACATGTCAGGGACAGATGCCAACAACTTTCTAACGACAGTGGCATTCTCCATCTTCTCGCCAAGTTGCTGCATCCTGTTGACCAACCCGGTCAGCTTCCCTGCAAATTCATCAATGGACTCGTTGCCCTTCATTTGCAAAGCCTCGAATTCGCTCTTCAAGGTTTGGAGCCGCGCCTTCTTCACTTGTTCTGCAGCAAGAAACATTGTCTTCAAGCAATCCCATACCTCCTTCGATGTCTTCTTGTTCACAAGCTGCTGCAAGATGGCGTCCAGAACAGATTGGAGGAGATATGCCCTCGTCATCTTATCCTTCCTCTTCTCCATGGCCACACCGGCCGTAGGTTCAATCACCTCCAAACACGCCTCTATCTCGATCGCCCATGTGGAGTAGTTTGAGAAGGTGAGCATTGGGTAGGAAAGCGACGCTCCACCCTCCCTGCCCGATCGCGGCCCCAAATACTCAGCAATGGACATGCTGTTGAAGCGGAGAATTTTGGGCATCAACATGCTCTAATACCAGATGTTGGTATTTGTGTATGCCCTGCAGCAGCTACTCTCCGGTTAGTCTTCAGAAAACACTGCAGTTTACTCTCTGTGTTTGCTTCTCTGAAGATTTTCGGGAGATGAACAGTGTATACAAAACAGACGCAGTTTTCAGAGACAATTTTCTTCTGGTTATTCTCACTTTATTTTCAAATTAAAATCTTACTGAAAACCAAATAGTAGACTCAACGAAGTCCGGATCGCACCACTCCATGATCCATAGGACTCAGAATTCTTTAACTCAGCACACCCCGTGCCGAACAAAACGCACGCACGCAGCCTATTGGACCTACAGACTCTGGCAGCTGCAGAATCTTCAGAAGAGCTTCCGAGACTCCAGCTACAACTAGACTATTGACTCACAATTACTACTCCGACAACTATGCTTCCATGGGGCTCGGCATCAGGGACTTCGCCGCCTACGGCAGCACCGGCGAGATCAAGTTCGTCGAGATGGAGAGACGCACGAAGCCGGAGCCCGACATGAGGCTTGTCGACGACGACGCCGATGCGGACGAGCCCCGTGCCATCGTCCAGGACGGCTGCTGGTCCAAAACTATTGGAAATAAAGCCATGAAACTAGCTTGACCCATTAACTCTACAGATATCGGTGGCTGCCTCGGCGTGATGCGAGCCGACCTCGTGCGATTGTTTCCCATTCCCCCAACCCCTGTGCAGGGAGAGCGTTGCGCCATAGCACCGACAAGGTGATCACGCTCGGAGCCTCGGAGGTGGCCTACTAGGCTGGGTCGATCTCTGGCGCGGCATTCTGATTTGCAACATGCTCGACGAGACGCCGATGTCAGTGCCGGAGATCTGGTACGTGCCGTTGCCAAAGCCGATGTTGTTGCTCCTTTAGCTTACGTAGTCATTAGATGACTGTATGGCTTCATCAATAGATGACTGTATGGCTGCATAAGTGGAAGTTGAAGTGGAACAGTTGCATGGCTGCATAGTTGTGTTTTATTTGATATTCAGTATTCACATGTAAGAGTATTTCCACTCATGTACTTATATATAAATAGATGATCAATAGAAGGGAAGAGTATCTCTATTGCAATGCAAACCATTCGAATAAAAGTCCAGTGTTCCGAGCCTTGTTTGTGTGTGTTTGGAGAAGGCATGGCTGACATTTGGTATCAGAGCCTCGTTGCTCTCGAACCTGTGGAGATGTCGTATGAAGGCTCGAAGTCACCCCAAAGATCTTAGTCTCCACCGCGTCCTAGGATCCACGACATCGGTGGTGGAAGCAACAACAATGGCTGCAAACTGGTGGTACAACGGGTATTGAATGAGTCAGGGGGCTCAGCTGTATACCCAACGCTAACACGAACCAACAACAAAGATTGAGCTCTCGTGATGAGGGTCATGCTACAAGCACGAGGCCTATGGGATGCGGTCAACAATGGTAATGCCAATTTTCAGGAGGACCGCATGGCGCTGCAGGCCACCCTCCACATCGTTCCGTCGGAGATGCTTTCTATGCTCACTGTCAAGGAAAGCGCCAAGGAGGTATGGGACGCCATCAAAACCATGCACATGGAAGTGGAACGCGTGCACAAGGCAAAGGCTCAATCACTCCATAAGGAGTTTGAAGCCATTACGTTCCATGATGGTGAGACGGTGGACGACTTCGCCATGAGGCTCACTGGCCTCATCAACAACCTCTACATTCGTGGCAATAAGCTCGACAAGGTGAGGATCGTGGAAAAGTTCCTATGGGTTGTGCCCCACCGGTACTCATAGATAGCACTCTCAATCGAAAGCTAGTCAATCTTGATGTGTTGTCTGTGAAGCAGCTAACCGGGCGGCTCAAGGCCATCTAGGAACGGTATAAACATGACGACATCAATGGGGCTAGCGATCACCTGCTCCTTACTAAGGAAAAGTGGGTTGCTCGAATGTAGTGACATGAGGCCAAGAGCTCGTCTGGCAACTAGAAGACCAGTGGCAACAATCAGTGCCACAGTAAACAAGAAGAGCGACAGCAACGCTCGATATGGCAAGAACGGGACTTGCAATGTATCGCAGGATAAAGTGCTGCAATTGTGGCAAACTTAGGCAGTGGGCTTGATACGGGGTCGTCCGATCTTCTCGACGTAGGATTGGATACTTACGGGAGTCTTGATGAATCGTAGTGATCCTTTAATACCAGTGCAAGGAACAAACACTCTTTAATCCACCAAATTACACTCGCGTCGATTTCGTCGATCACCAAGCGAATATCTATTATGCACCCAATTCCCAACGGAAAGGCTAAATGATCTTGTTTGAAGAAACTCTCTGATTCCTCACGAAACTCAAGCACGAACAACAGTAGATTTATTCTCAAAGACAATCTATGTTACATGGCCAATTGTGCCTCTGTTTATAGGGACAAGCAGACCCTTACTTATGGAAGTTTTCAATACATGAAAAGTAATCAAATCATTTCGGAATCTACCCCTGTTTCAAAAACCAAAAGATAGTTTTGATTATTCTGATGAACACAGAAGGAATTTTCAGATGAGACTAGATCCATTGGAAAGAGGGTGAGATAAGTTTTCCATGCTGTACTCACACATTCAAAATGGACTCTTGATACGAAATCTATGAGCATTTAAAGTCGGTCCAGTCAGGCTGAATCAGTGTTAGATTATTTTGATGATTTCGATGCGCACAGAAGGAATTCGGAGGTGAGGTCAGATCCATCTGAAAGTAAACTTAAAAATCTTTCCAACAAGTACTAATGGGCCCCGAGATTCTTTCTGGATAAAAAGTTATAGCCGTTTGAAGTAGACGCTGTCAGGAGGGTCGAATCTCGAACTCGCGAACAGAACTTGGTTTGCGCTTGACGGTTTCACTTGTGTACTTGGCCTCGCGTGGTCCTTCTTCATGGTTTCCAAATACAATTAAATCATCATAAGGATTAAATAATATTCCATTCTTTGAAACATTTGTATGCAAAATTAGGAACATATTCACCTGATGTTAAGTTGACGCGCTCGCGCTCGAGTCATTGGTCCTTGTATCGTAGGTTCGTCTTCGTAAACATTCTCATACACATTAGATGTGAAATTAGCTGGGATGTCCTCATGATTAGATAGCATCATATTCTCATTTAAGATAAATTAAAACCGAAGAAATGAATTCATCTTTTGTTTATCCTTGAGAGTTATGGTCGTATGCGTTTGTGGCGTGATCACATCAACATGCGTATCCGCATCATCCTCCACTTCTTCATGAAAAGCCATCCTCGGATTTTGATAGCCTGAAATTGTACTAAACAAAGAATACAACGTGTATGCATGGTATATATATTTATCATCAATTCTTCTTCGGCTTATCTCATCAAATATGGGGAAGTAAATTTTATGTGCTTTTCATGCTTCAACTGCGTTACTCTGATTATTTTTACATAATTATATATCAAAGCGTAAACAAATATGCTTAAGAAATCTTTTAAAATAGCAAGCACTATTTTTGACACTCATCTCATTGCGATCATGACATGGCACAAAAGGTTGTTTATCTATAATATGCAATTTCAACTCAGCAAGCTTATCACATGTAATACAAATTCTATGAACATAAAATTTGTCATCTACACTATAATCTTCAAACAAATTGAACTTATATGTGTTGGCATGGGTACTAACTAATGATTTTGAACATGAAATTTCTACAACATTAGCAATTACTCTAGATAGCTCTCTAGGATCATCAAACATGATATAGCACAAATAATCATTAAGAGATATTCTAATAAGAACTTTCTTATGAGTAATCAATTCCACATTATGTAAACTAAGCACAGAAATTTCAGAACATGAAATTTTCATTTAATCATATAAGTTCTCACAATTACTCACCTTTGCACAATTAAATTCAGCGCCAGTATTGTTATCTTTGTCGTCCTTCTCAGATGATATAGGTGCTAAGGGTTTAAAATTATTATGATGTCTCCACGGGGCAGCAAGCACTTCATCTCCTCCCATGGTGTAACAGCCTAAGTTTTTTTAAAAATAAAATAATAATTAACTTAGTTCAAAATAAAAACCAAAGTTATTTGGTTTCTTGAAATTTCAAAATTTTAACCTGATTTTCTGCTTAAAAAAGGTCCTTTCAAAAATATATATATTTTTTATAAACAAATACCTACATTTTAGTTGGAAATATTCTTATAAGTTCAAAATAGCTTTAGAAACCTCTATTATTTTTTCTAAGATTTTTAGGTTTTGTTTGTAATTTATTGTATTATTTTAAAGATAGAAAAGACAAATATTTTTAAGAATTAAAATAAACATCAATAAATGCTGAAATTATTTTATTTGGTCTTTTTAGGTTCCAAAGATTGTTATAAAATTTTCTTGAAATTTTTTTAAATTTTCTTTTTCTTTTTTTCCTCTTTTCTCTCTCCTCATTTTCGTTTTGTTCTTCCCAGAGAGTTACATGCACACACGAACAGACCTCCATGAACGCGATTGCAAAGCTTTTTCAGACCTTCATAACTCATGATTTTCTCAACGGTTTTTCATGAAATAAATTGCATTCACTTTCTCTCATCAAGACTCCTTCAATCCCCACCGTTTCCCCTTCATTCATAAGCAGTTCCTCGAGAATTTAACACATGCCATTCAAAGATATGCCACGTCGATCTCCCTTCTCGGACCTCCTCAGCCCCTATAAAAGGGAGCACCGGGAACCCCTTCTCATCCTCATCCACACCCGAAAATTTCAAGTCCCCTTTCCCACTCGTTTGTCCGCAATCGACATTTTTGTGTTGCCGTTTAAGCACCGTTTCTCGGCTTACTGCATCGCCTACAGTGGAGCTCCGTCACTTTTGACCACATTCCCGGTTTCATCTCGACGCGTTCTACGTGATGCTCTCCTCGCCACCGTGAGTCAAATTGGGTCCCCGTTCCTTGCGTCGCCACCGGTTGACCGTGCATACCCGACCAAAACCAAGGTGAGCATCATGTTCCCCATACTCTACTCTTCGTTTCACCGCAATTCTCGCATGCTATCTCCTCTCGTTTGTCCGGAATATCGATGTCAGCCTATCGGCTATATAAAGTTTTGTCCACCGCGTTTTGTTAGTCTGTTGACCGAGCGGTCTGCGCCGTTGAGTTTGTTTCGATGCGTTCTACATCGTGCTCCCCTCCGTTGTCCAAAAACATTCCACAAATTTTGGCGTCTGACGCCTAGCCATGGCCGCAATTAGCACTTCATGTCCCTATCTGTCTGGGGATGTTTTCAACAATCCGTTCACGTCAAAATGTGCCAAACCATCCCAGATAGTTATCTGTCTGACGGTTTTGGATTCGCCTCACTGAGCACTAAGATATTGAGTTTTTCGTGATTCGGTATCAACGTCGCTCAAACGACGAATGTGTCATCTCCGGTGAGTTTTCCGTTTAGCCGATATTTTTTTTCTAGCCTTGCCTCGCCGCGTTCTGGGACGTGCTCACCTTACTTCTTTATGTTCTTTACCTAAAAATTATTCTTCTCTCTAACACTATGTCTTTGGCGCCGTCTACATCGTCATCGTGCTCCGTTTGACGTGTCGTTACTTTCTACATGTGCCTTAGGTCCTTAGCAATCCATTTTGCTAGTTAGCTTCATCTCTTGGGTCTTTTCTCACTGACAACATGGCCAAAACCCTCTTGCTGTTACTGTTCATGCGCAGGAATATTCCTGATTTATCTTTTTTTAGGATTTTTCGGTCCGCCAATTTCCCAATCGATCGTTCGCTTCCGTTCGAACTTCGAATCAAGTTATTCAAGTTTCTAAATTTATAATTTATTTTTTAGTATATATTTTGTAATTTTTGGATTTTCTCGATAGCCCCTTGACTGAGCCTCATCACCACCAGAACATCGTCGTCACTGTCGCCTGAGTTGCGCCACCGCTTCACCTCACCGCCGACCACCTTCCAACCACTTGTAGTAATGCACAAGAGCACCAATGCACTCCTCATAGTCCCCTCTCTCTTTTACACTCCTCGCCAACCGCCGTCGTGCCCCGCACCACCAGTGAGCCCATAGGCTTCATGAGCCGCACCGCCGTCCCTGCTTGTCGCCGTTTGGATGGTCCGAACGTCCCCTAGGACCAATCGAACTAATCCGAACTCCTCTAAACTTTCAAATGGTCCAAACTTTTCTTACATCATCACCGTCAGATTCTCACCTAATGACCTCCACTAAGTCTTTCCCTTCTCTTACTCACTTGGCAAGCCATGTCTGCATCCGACCCACGTGGCGTGCCACGTCAGCATCTGACCACTCCCGACCACTCTCTAGAACTTTCGACCATCGACTACAGATATTCAACCACATCGTGCTTTTTGACTATAGCCTTCCACCACAGCTTTTGACCACCTGAAGATTCACCCAATATAACTACTCCAATACATCGTGTAAACTCCAATCCATTCGACCATAATTGTTTTTCCGACTACGGTCACTCACGACCACAGTCACTGCCAACCACTGTTGTTCATTGCCGTCCCGACCGCTTGACTCTGACTACCCGTTGTTCTCGACTGCTATAGTGTTATTTGACCGCGGTACAGTTCCGATCGGATCTTCGACCAAATCTTCGACTTCAACTTCACCCGTACTTGGAGTCTCTGTCTTCAACTTCAACTTCCGCAATTTCAACCGTTGAACTGACCATGGTTTCGACCACGGCTTAGGTTATGCCTTTGATCATGATTTCGACCGTACACAAATATTATAGCTTCCGACTACATTTCCTTCACAAAGAAAAGAATTCCAATAATTCCTTTTATTCGTTTCTTTGCAATTCAAACTTCCAGAAGTCATTCTCCTTCATCCTAACTCCGATTGGACCATTCAAATTCCTAAATTCATCTAAATTCCTATCCTATTTCCCAGTATATATTTTATAATTTTTGGATTTTGTTTGAATTTAGTTTGTTCTGGTTTTTCGCGTGTAGACTACTACTAATCCGGAGAGTATAACTTCGACGAATCTCAGCAAACTTCGAAGTAAGGCAAGTTACACTTTTGATCATGTTGCTCCCAGTAATTTAAATCATTTATGTTATTTTTAAAATTATTATACATACGTACTTTTATTGAAATCTAGTTTAAATTTGATTTAAATTCTAGTTATACCCAGATCCTTTGCGTATAGCCAAATTTGATATTGAACCTCCTTATGCCTTGTCACTTTAGATGAAAACCTAGTTAATACTATAATATTGACTAGAAATTTTACAGAGTTGCTTAGACATGCTTAGAATGATTTAAGTAGAAATATTTGTTTCACCTCAGAACAATGATTTTCTAAAATGTATTCTTGAGTTCGGTGAGTCAAGAAAGTATATGGAATATTTTTAAAATAAAATATAAAACTTGGTTTTGACCTAGGCTAATGGTTAGGTGGTGGGTGCTGGCATGCATTGTTGTTCGGTGATACAATGTTGATTGTCAGGTACAAGGGGGTATGTGGTTTGAGTCTAAGTCAAGTTAAGGACCGGTCTGTAAGCTACTGCTGCAAAGCCATATCGTTTTACCACAAGGTTGGTATAGGACAGTTCTGGCTGATTAATTTGTGGAGTCCCAATTTTGGTCTCGCTATAGGTTGAATGTGAGCGTGGCGTAGGACATGAGAAGTCTCACACGGCACAAGAGGGGGCTCCAACTTGTGGATTCATGTTATGGTAAAACCTTAGTGGCGGCGTGACCTAGTTGATGACTTAGCATTGTAAAGGCCTTGTCATGATCTCCTCGCCGCACACCAAAGGAAGTGTATTTATCCGGTAGCAATATGGGATGATCATATCTTGTGGGTAAAACTGTACAATCTCTACAAAGTGTACAAACTATCCTGGATAGCCGTGCTCACGGTTATGGGTAAGCAGAGTAAAGTTTTTCATGGATTAGACTTTGGTTTTTAAAATGATTTCTGAAAAGGCATATGGATAGACATATTAAAAAGCATACGAATGGATGCAATCCGTATGAGATCTTTTGGAAAAGATGGACCAGGTGGGATACCTGTGAATAGGTTAGTGTTTGGTCAGAGCCTGCACTAACGATATTATTTTTCTTAAATTGCTATTTCTATCTATTGTATGAAATTTAGCTTTTGAATCTATTTAAAGTATTTACTTAAATTCCGTTTTATGCTCAACTAACCCTACTACGCCTTCCATTGTCAATCCTTATACATGCATGAACTCTGTTAAACGTCCTGGTGTAATTTGTGGAGTACTTTATGTACTCATGTTGCTTTATTCACTATTTTCAGAGAAGGACCTCATCAACTTCGGTAAGAAAAACGACTAGTAGGTCACGTCTTACAGTCATTCGCCTGTGGGCAGGCAGGATGGGCTGCTGCTTTATCGTTCTTCTTCCGCTGCTTATATTTATTTTTGATTTATGAACCATTGATGTAAACTTTGGCCACCAAGCCAATATTTAGTTAATGAATAATTGTCATTGTGCATGATATAAAGCTTTGTTATCCACTGTGTGCAATAGCTTGATTCTGGACTAGTACGATTTACACAGAGGATCCAGGAGTCGTTGCTCCGGGGTCCGACACATGGTTTCCTTCTCCTCATTTGACTTCAAAGGTGTAGATTGTCGAACGTTCAATTTTTTATCTTTAATGTCAACCTGCACAATGTGAAAAACAACACTAGAAGTAAATATTAATGTGTTAGTTTCATATTCATCCCTATTTTCTCTTTCTTCTACTTCTCTCTTTTCTTTTGGTGTCTCTCTCACACCCTCAATTAGGATGCTCTCAACCTCACATATGGTGGAATCACATAGCTCACTCTTTTTATTGCTCTCACTCAATTTGGCTATGTGGCCCTCATCCTTACATGGATTTTGATGTATTTTTCCAGTGCTGTATATAGCTTTGAAATAGCACTACATGTCTTCTCGACCAATGGAAAAGTCTCATGCTCGATCATCTTCTCATATGTAACACTAGTAGAGGCAGAAGAACTGAGGTATGGATATATATTGAACTGTGGTGTACACCTGTCCATAAGCCTATTCTCCTCTTCAATACCATAATTAACAAGATCATGCACACTACAAAAATATTTATATTGAAGTTCAGTGGCGATCTTAGAATTCAATCCTCTTTTAAAGTACTAGAACATCAGGCGCGCTTCGTGCGCCTTGCCACGACTTTAATTGCAGAAATTTTAGAACATTTCTTGGTTTTGACATTAAACCAACCTTAGTGACAAACGGTCAAGGTAAGTCTCTCTCAATGGGACGCTATTTTGGGAATTGATGAAGGATCCAAGACATCGCAAATCAGATTTCACAGATAACAGATATGAGCCATAAAGCAAATGCATCATTCACCGGATGCATCACTCGGTAGTGGAAGAAGAACCCCAAAACCACCAACCGAATAATGATAATCATCCTATAGGGATTAATTTGGCTTGAAGGAACTGGGATTTTTCTGGACAGCGGCTGTCGAGCTTCATCTATTCTGTTCAACAAATTTGAGAAACACTTTATAACAATAGTCTAGCAGTACTTTTGCAAAGGAAAGAACAAGGTTTTCTTAACAAAATACTTCAACCTGCAAGATTCACACACCCTAGAATCAAAATTTTCAACTCGGAAGTCAGAGCAATGCAAGAAGCAGCAGTATAGTATTCTCAAATTACTACTGCGCTATCCTAGCAAATAAGGAAGGTTCTTCTATTATGATGATTACATCTTCTTAGCACTCATGCAAAGCAGAAGGAAAAAAATACCTGAAAATGTGAAGCAGCTATTGCAACTGTAACATCCTGTTTTTCTGAGATTTTTAAAGCCTGGATTTCAAAAATGAATTTTCTGGAATTTTCTGAAATTAATTGAAGCTTCAAATGAATTTTCAAAGTTTTAAACGATTTAATGTGATTAAAATAAACATTAACATAAGTGGAAAATATTTTATTTGAGTCCCTTGTGTCACAAGGAATTTTCTGGTATTTTTGGTGAATTTTCCGGATTTATTTGCTATTTTCTAGAGCTTTTAGAAGTTTATTTGAATTTCTGGAAAAAGAAAAGAAAAGGAATATTTCCCGCGCCGCTCGGATCGAGCCGAGGGCTCGATCCGCCGCGTGTGCGCCTCCGCCGTCGGATATCGCCGCCGCCGCCGCGCGCGCGCGCCCACATTTCGGCCTAGCCACGTGGCGGCACCGGCGCGTGCCACGTCGGCCCCTAGGCCACGTGGCACGACACGTGGCATGCCACGTCGGCGCCACGTCGCCCTAGCCGCCCCCGAGCCACGTGGCAGCCACGTCGGTGCCACGTCGCCGACGCGCCGCGTGGCGGCATATCTGCCGCCGCCACGTCGTAGCGTCCCGCCGCGTCGACCGCCGCCCCGTGCCTTTATTCGTGGACCGGGTCCACGGTGAACTTCGAATTTGGTGCACGGGTTCACAGCCACGATAACCTTTTTCAATTTTCCCGAATTAAGTTTGAATTAATTTTCCGGAGCCCGTTCTCCTCCGTCCTAGCTCCGATTGACCCGTTCTTTTTCTAAATTCATCTAAAATCGAGCTCTAGCTGTTGGTTCTGTTTTGGGAATTTTTGAGTTCTTTTGCTTGTCATTTTATGTGTTTCTTTGTTTCCGGTCGCTTTCTCTCTCGTTAGATTCGGATTCCGGATGAGCAGGTTTCGCGCCAGAAGACCAGGAGTACCCCGGTGAGCATAACGAAGGCAAGTCGTGTCCCTTGATCATGTTGAACCCAATTTTACAAACTATTATTTAATTATTTTGTTTCAAATTACATTGCATTGCTATTTTTATTCAAACCGTTGTACGGTAGTTATTGTCCCAATTGCAATTACACCTCCTTGACACTTTGAAATACCATGATGCCTTTGTCACCATAGGTTGGGAAATTTATTAGTGATGCTAGTTTATTTATCACATGGGTTGGTACGATTAGATTGCTTAGCGATTTATATTTACGTTTGGTCTCATCGCACATATTAAATTATTAATTTGACTTAATAATATATGGAACGTGGTTGGTGCCACATGTATTAAAATTTGTGCCACGGCATTGGTGTAGCGTTGGCTTGGTTATACAAATTGGTTTTGCACTCGGGCGAGTGATCGTGCGAGAAAGGGGAAATCTGATTGTACTTTGGGGATGTGGTAGTCTCGCCGGGTAATGCTAAGGACTTAACTTTGTGCGCCATTGATCCGAGCTTAATCGTGCAAACCACATGTCTATTATGGGATGGACTGGCTGATTAATTTGTAATATTTCAATTCAATTACGCCATTGTGATGAACATGGTTGCTGATTTCCATGTGGCGCAAGGGGGGGTGTGATGCGAAACCCTAGCGGGCAGGATTGGGTCGAGGTAGAGCATTGTAAAGGCCTTGTTGTGATTTCCTTAGGCCTAGGCTAATCACATCGTGTGGGTACAGATTGTGCAACCTCTGCGAGTGTAAAACTATTCGAATAGCCGCGTCCTCGGTCATGGGCGGTGCTCGGGATTTCACACGAGGTTAGTGTTTCATTTATAACTTGGTGGATTTATGTTGGGAATGGACGGGTAGTTCCTTTGTTGGTTTAACTTGTGAATTGGTGTTCACAAGTGGTTCATGTTTATCCCTTTGATTAACTATTATTACGGTTTTCATTTAACTTTCGCTTTCAAGTTATTTAATATATTTCATCAATAAATGCCTTTATGCAAATTAACCTTTCAGCCTTCCTTTGGTAAGCCTTGCATATTATATTGCATTTATTGTTACAAGCGACTTCTTGAGTACCAATGTACTCACGGCTTTACGCCTATGTTGCTCGATTGAGGAGAGGAGTACCACGGCAGGAGGTGCGGAAGGAGAGTACTACGGCGACTTCACGGATTAGGCCGTTCTCCACTCGATAGCTTTGTGGCTTGTCGATTGGTCGCTGCGCTTTATTTTGGATTTCCATTGCTATTTTGTTAAGCCCTTAGGCTAGAGATATTGTAAGCTTGACCATAAGGTCGTACCTTTGATATTTTATCGATATTCTAGTTTTCCCTTATTATTGTCGTGTGTATGACTGTGATGACATCTATGTTTGACTGTGTGCACTAGCGTGATCCTGGACTAGTGCGGTTTACAGAGAGACCGAATTTGCATATTCGGGTCTCGGAGAGAGATGGTATCGAGCCATATCGATCGTGAGGACCAAGCCCTAAGTTAAATTGGTCGTAGCCCAAAAATTTATTTTCTAAATGAAACCAACTAAACTTGATATTTAGTAATATCTCTATCTTCTTACCTCATTCTTAAGGATTCTTGTCTCTCGCCCCAACTCTTGCAAAATTTGTTTTCCTAAAGTTATAAACTGATCTTTCCTTTATAAATGCATTAGATGTCCCAAACTTCCTACAGCCCGACAGGAGGATGGCGGTCACTTCTACGCGTTTTGTTGCGGTGCCTCGGATTTAAGAGACTGCCCGTCTACCTCACTAAAGATGAGAAGCAAAAAGGTCAACGCATCGGGAGCATCTCCAGGCTATACTTCACTACCCGAGTTGGCAAGCAGGTGCTACATCACAGTTTCAAGAACACCGGTGCCAGTGGAGAGATGTCAGCACAAGGAGTTGCGCACAAAGCCATCCGTCGACTTTGCAAGCTATACAAGATCAACATGGCCAGACTCGTTCGGAAGTTCAAGGAGCGATGCGGAGCCACCCGAGACTACGAGCGATGCAGGAGGAGCCCCGCCGCGATCGCGGTACCTCTACCGTCGCCTACACCGCCGAGTCCGGAGGAGGCGTCGTATCACCGGAGATCGTCGCGCCTACCTCGGCCGGTTCACCCGGCCCGATCGAGAAGCGATGCGCGCCGATCCGCAACTCGTGGGTTGTCTGATGATTACGAGGGCGATAGCGATGTACCCTATTTGTCGGGACCGGTGGGAGCCTTACGAGTAGATAGTGCGAGTAGACACGTTGGATTTTATTTGCGATTGTGTGTGATGTGAGCTGCAAATATTGCCTTAAAAGCATTATATTGTGATCATGTCAAATCTTTTATTGGAGTTTATTTTTGTTCGGTTTCTCTGTTAGTATACGGCTAAGTGTTTGTTTAGGTTAGGTCTCCATTAAGCAAAACCCCTTAGACGCATTACCTCTTATCTATGCTTTTCCTCTCGTCTTTCACCTTTGGTCGATCGCGATTGTTTTCTTTTGAGCAAGATGGTTGACACCAGAACTCCTCGGCCGCAACCGGGGAACCGGGACCCAGAGAGGCGATCTGCGCGGCGGTGCCACTGTCTTGGACCACGCCCTCGATCGATTCTTGATGGCGAACCACGGATGATGACGCGACCATGATGCGAGGTATGCAGACTATGATGCGGCAGCAAGCACCAGAGCGATACCACCGCCCGGACATCGTCGGCGAGACCGGCTACGCGAGTTTATGAGGACAAGACCGCTGTTTTCTCCAGTTCATCGAGCCTTTGGAGGCCGACGGCCGGGTCCGTTCGATGGAGAAGAAAGCGAACTTGGCTCGGTGCACCGAGCGGGAGAAGGTCTTGTATGCGGCACATCGGCTTGAGGACCAGCAGCAGAGTGGTGGGAGAACTCTTGTGCCGCCCATGAGGACCAAGCATAACATCACTGGAAGGAATTCGCCAAGGCTTTCCACACCGCTCATGTCATGGAGGAGTGGTTGAGATGAAGAAGGATGAGTTTGGGAGTTCCAGCAGAGGAACATCGGTGAGTGAATATCTCAACAAATTCACTCGGTTGGCTCGCTTGGCGCGCGGAGGATGTGGCGGCGGTCGGCTCGCGAGAAGAGGTTCAAGAAAGGCTTGAACCCGGCTTTGAAGGTGCAAGTCGAGGCACGCGACTATGCGATTTCAGCGATTGGTGGATAAGGCCATACTTATCGAGGAGAGTCGCGCGAGCTCGAGGAGTCTCGCAAGAGGAGGTTGATCAGCGAGGATCACGGTCTCACCGATCTCGAGAGGCCTCGTTTTGGTACCTATCGGCTGCACGAGCGCCACAGCAGAGCAAAGCAGCAGCAGCGATCTTGAGATTTGGACCCGGCTCGAGACTCCACGCCGATTTGATCCAGACGGCGCCCTAGTAGTTCCAGTGGACAGCAGCAGCAGCAGAAGAGTAATAATCGGCGGCGTCCATCACTTGCTTCAAGTGTCATGAAGTGAGACACTATGCTAGCAAGTGCCCTCAGAGGCAGGCCCCGACACCAGTTCGCTTTGACTTGGGAGCCACACCCGGTCGTACCCCTACCCCGGGAGCAGGACGAGGAGCACCCCCGGCCTCAGGGCAGGCCAGCAGGACGCCGGTGGTGAGAGGTCAGGTGAACCACGTCACCGCAGAGGATGCCCAGGCAGCGCCAGACGTTGTGATCGGTACGTTTCTCGTACATTCAGTTCCTGCCACCGTTTTATTTGATTCTGGAGCTTCGCATTCGTTTGTTTCTCGGAGTTTTGCTTTAAAGCAACAATTGAAAACTGTTGCTCTTGGATCTGTTCTTTTAATCCAATCCCCCGGATCCGAGTTGAGGTCCAACCTAGGTTGTCCAGGAGTTAGGATAACCATTCAGGGAGTTGAGTTCAGGCCGACCTGATTTTGTTGGATATGCGATCCTAGATGTAATCTTGGGAATGGATTAACCGAAGCGGCGGCGATGTTAGGCGTAGGAGCAGAGCGGTGACCTTAACCAATTGGATGGAGTTAAGGTGCGATTCGCGGCCGATGAGTGCCGGCGAGCGGTCATGATTTGCGAGTAAGGTAATCCGGTTGGAGGGTGTACGGTTGTCGGAGAGTACCCGGCGTGTTTCGAATGATCTTCGGGTATGCCACCAGAGAGGAGGTTGAGTTTCGATTGAGCTTGTGCAGTACCGCTCCGATTTCCAAGAGACCCTACCGGATGCCGGCCAATGATTTAGCGAGTTGAAGAAGCAAATTCGGGAGCTTTTGGATAAGGGTTACATCGGATCGAGTTCATCCCGTGGGGAGCGCCGGTGTTATTTGTCAAGAAGAAGGATGGTAGTCGGCGCATGTGTGTGGACTACTGAGCACTTAATGAGGTCACCATCAAAAATAAGTACCCTCGCCCGGGATCGATGACTGTTTGACCAGCTTAAGGGAGCAGGAGTATTCTCCAAGATTGATTTGAGATCGGGATATCATCGGATGAGGATACGTAAGGAGGACATACCCAAGACGACCTTCTCGACTCGTTATGGTCTATACGAGTTCCAAAGTGATGTCATTTGGTTTGACTAATGCTCCGGCATATTTCATGTATCGATGAATAAGGTGTTTATGGAATATTTGGACAAGTTTGTCGTTGTGTTCATTGACGACATATTGATATATTCCAAGGCGAGGAGGAACATCAGAGCACTTGAGGTTAGCATTGCGAAATTGAGAGATAATCGGTTGTATGCAAAGTTCAGCAAATGTGAGTTTTGGATGAAGAAAGTCGCCTTTCTAGGGCATGTGTTGGCAAGGAAGAGTCGCGATTGACCCGAGGAAAGTAAGTGATGTTTTGGATTGGCGATCACCACTTGATTACCAGTCGAGTTTTACAGGTATGGCAGATACTACCGTCGCTTTATTGAGGATTTTCGGTGTGGCGGACCCTCACGCGATTGCTCAAAAGGAAAAGAAATTCACTTGGGCGCCAGAGTGCGAGAAGAGTTTTGAAACTTAAGGAGAGTTTGACCACAGCCCGGTGCTTGTGTTGCTCGATATTAACAAGGATTTTGAGATATTTTGCGATGCTTGGCGCAAAGGTTTGGGTTGTGTCTTGATGCAAGACAAGAGAGTGGTAGCCTATGCCTCACGCCCGATTGAGACCGCATGAGGAGAACTACCCTACCCATGATTTGGAGTTGGCGGCCGTAGTGCATGCTTTAAAGATTTGGCGTCATTATCGATGGGTAACGGATGTGAGGTTTACGGATCATAAGAGTCCAAATACATCTTTACCCGATCCGAGCTTAACCTCGAGCGAGAGGAGGTGGTTAGAGCTGATAAAGGATTATAATGTGGGCATACACTATCACCCCGGGAAAGCTAATGTGGTTGCGGATGCCTTGAGCGAGAAAGGTATCTGCAATTCGGTGATGGTTCGAGAGAGTCACCGACTTTGCATGAGGAATTTGAAGCTTAACCTTGAGTTGGTTGAGCGAGATTTTTGGCGACTATGGAGATGCAGCCTACTTTGGATGGTCAGATTCGCCAGGCTCAGTCAGATGATGAGGCATTTCAGCGGATCAGAAAGAATTTGAGTGAAGGTAAAGAGTCAGGATTTTCAGTGGACGACCAGGGAACCTTGTGGTTCAAGCAGCGTTTGTGTGTGCCCAACAAGCAAGAACTAAAGGATGTGTTATTAAAAGAGGCTCATGAGTCACTATTTTCGATTCATCGAGCGGTACCAAGATGTACCAAGACATTAAGGATAAGTATTGGTGGCCAAACATGAAGCGTGAGATTGCCGAGTATGTAGCCCTTTGTGATGTTTGTCGAGAGTAAAGCGAGCACGAGAGACTGCGGGTTTGCTACAACCATTAAAAGTCCCTGAGTGGAAGTGGGAAGAAATTGGTATGGACTTTATAGTCGGTTTGCCTAAAACCAAAGAGGGACATGATTCGATTTGGGTCATTGTGGACCGTTTGACCAAGGTTGCTCATTTCATTCCAGTTAAGACGACTTACAGTGGTGACAGATTGGCAGAGCTATATATGTCCAGGATAGTCAGTTTGCATGGTGTGCCCAAGAAGATTGTGTCAGATCGTGGATCGCAGTTCACCTCGCGGTTTTGGGGTAGTTTCCATAAGGCTATGGGAACTCACGAATTTCAAGAATATCACCCCAGACGGATGGTCGACAGGCGAGTTAATCAGTTACGGAGGACATGTTGAGAGCCTTGTGTGCTTGATCATGGGTCTAAGTGGGACGATTGTTTACCTTTTGCGAGTTCTCATACAACAACGATTATCGAGGCGGTTTGCGAGATGTCACCGTTTGAGGCATTGTATGGCAGAAATGCAGGACCCTCTCAATTGGAAAGAGACGGGGAAGGTCGAGTTTTGGCCCAGATTGTTTGAAAGAAGGCGAGGATAAGGTCCGCTTGATTCAGAAAGGTTGAAAAGCGCCGGGCAGACAGAAAAGCTATGCGAATACGGACGTCGAGCCGAGTTTTGAGCAGATGATTTTGTGTATCGAGGATCACACCATTCAAAGGTGTGAAGAGATTTCAGCTAAAAGGAAGCTTGCACCAAGATATGTGGGTCCGTTCGGGATCCCAAACGAGGGAGAGGTTGCTTATCAGTTGGAGCTACCTGCGTCCTTCAGTGGGGTACATGACGTCTTTCATGTGTCCCAACTGAAGAAGTGCCTGCGCGTACCAGAGGAGGTTGTGCCAGTTGAGGCCGTTGACCTACAGGAGGATCTGTCATACAAAGAGCACCCAGTCAAAATCTTGGAAGTGTCAGAGCGAGTCACCCGGAATAAAGCGGTCCGTTTTGCAAAGTTGGTGGAGCAACCATTCCGAGGAGGAAGCCACAGGGAGCGCGAGGAGGATCTCGAGCGGAGTTCGAACCTATTCTCTTAGTTGGCCCAGATCTCGGGGTCGAGATCTCGTTTAAGGGGGTAAGGTTTGTAACATCCTGTTTTTCTGAGATTTTTAAAGCCTGGATTTCAAAAATGAATTTTCTGGAATTTTCTGAAATTAATTGAAGCTTCAAATGAATTTTCAAAGTTTTAAACGATTTAATGTGATTAAAATAAACATTAACATAAGTGGAAAATATTTTATTTGAGTCCCTTGTGTCACAAGGAATTTTCTGGTATTTTTGGTGAATTTTCCGGATTTATTTGCTATTTTCTAGAGCTTTTAGAAGTTTATTTGAATTTCGGAAAAAGAAAAGAAAAGGAATATTTCCGCGCTCGCTTCAGATCTGGCGAGGCCTCGAATCGATCCGCGCGTGCGCGCTCCCGCCGTCGGATACTGCCGCCGCGCCGCGCGCGCGCGCCACTCAAATTTAGCCACGTGGCGGCACGGTAGCGTGCCACGTCGACCCTAGGCCACGTGGCACGACACGTGGCATGCCACGTCGGCGCCACGCCGCCCTAGCCGTCCCGAGCCACGTGGCGCCACGTCGTTACCGCCACGTCAAGACGCGCCGCGTGGCGACATATATGCCGCCGCCACGTCGGTAGCGTCCCCGCCAGCGTCGACCCGCCGCCCCGTGCATCTTATTACGTGGACCGGGTCCACGGTGAACTCGAATTTGGTGCACCGGTTCACAAGACTGATAACCTTTTTCAATTTTTCCCGAATTAAGTTTGAATTAATTTTCCGGGAGCCCGTTCTCCTCCGTCCTAGCTCCGATTGACCCCGTTCTTTTTTCTAAATTCATCTAAAATCGAGCTCTAGCTGTTGGTTCTGTTTTTGGGAATTTTTGAGTTCTTTTGCTTGTCATTTTATGTGTTTCTTTGTTTCCGGTCGCTTTCTCTCTCGTTAGATTCGGATTCCGGATGAGCAGGTTTCGCGCCAGAAGACCAGGAGTACCCCGCTGAGCATAACGAAGGCAAGTCGTGTCCCTTGATCATGTTGAACCCAATTTTACAAACTATTATTTAATTATTTTGTTTCAAATTACATTGCATTGCTATTTTTATTCAAACCGTTGCACAGGTAGTTATTGTCCCAATTGCAATTACACCTCCTTGACACTTTGAAATACCATGATGCCTTTGTCACCATAGGTTGGGAAATTTATTAGTGATGCTAGTTTATTTATCACATGGGTTGGTACGATTAGATTGCTTAGCCAGTTTATATTTACGTTTGGTCTCATCGCACATATTAAATTGTTAATTTGACTTAATAATATATGGAACTGTGGTTGGTGCCACATGTATTAAAATTTGTGCCACGGCATTGGTGTGACGTTGGCTTGGTTATACAAATTGGTTTCTGCACTCGGGCGAGTGATCGTGCGAGAAAGGGAAATCTGATTGTACTTTGGGGATGTGGTAGTCTCGCGGGTAATGCTAAGGACTTAACTTTGTGCGCCATTGATCTGAGCTTAATCGTGCAAACCACATGTCTATTATGGGATGGACCTGGCTGATTAATTTGTAATATTTCAATTCAATTACGCCATTGTGATGAACATGGTTGCTTGATTTCCATGTGGCGCAAGAGGGTGTGATCACGAAACCTAGCGGCGCGTGATTGGGTCGAGGTAGAGCATTGTAAAGGCCTTGTTGTGATTTCCTTAGGCCTAGGCTAATCACATCGTGTGGGTACAGTTGTGCAACCTCTGCAGAGTGTAAAACTATTCGAATAGCCGCGTCCTCGGTCATGGACAGTGCTCGGGGATTTCACACGAGGGTTAGTGTTTCATTTATAACTTGGTGGATTTATGTTGGGAATGGACAGGTAGTTCACTGTTGGTTTAACTTGTGAATTGGTGTTCACAAGTGGTTCATGTTTATCCCTTTGATTAACTATTATTACGGTTTTCATTTAACTTTCGCTTTCAAGTTATTTAATATATTTCATCAATAAATGCCTTTATGCAAATTAACCTTTCAGCCTTCCTTTGGTAAGCCTTGCATATTATATTGCATTTATTGTTACAAACGACTTGCTGAGTACCAATGTACTCACGGCTTTACGCCTATGTTGCTCAGTTGAGGGAGAGGAGTACCACCAGCAGGAGGTGCCAGAAGGAGAGTACTACGACGACTTCACGGATTAGGCTTCGTTCTCCACTCGATAGCCTGTGGCTTGTCGATTGGTCGCTGCGCTTTATTTTGGATTTCATTGCTATTTTGTTAAGCCCTTAGGCTAGAGATATTGTAAGCTTGACCATAAGGTCGCACCTTTGATATTTTATCGATATTCTAGTTTTCCCTTATTATTGTCGTGTGTATGATCGTGATGACATCTATGTTTGTTGTGTGCACTAGCGTGATCTGGACTAGTGCGGTTTACGAGAGAGACCGAATTTGCATATTCGGTCTCGACAAAGAACTCGAGTCACCGGGAAAAGAGCTTGTCTTTGACCATTTCAATTTGCATTAAAAGTTAGAAGCATCGAAAGGGAAGAACTTGAGAAGCATAATATGCTGTTTAGTTAAGAAAAGCAAGAACTTGAAGCAGAAGTATAATGTTTACTTGGCCAGAAATTCAAAGAACATGAGGAATTGAGGACAATGAGAAACTGGAGCTCAAAACATTCACTTCTATTCAAAACGAAAAAAACAGCAGCTTGATTTGGTTGTTTATCAAATGCTTTCTGTAGTTAACTGGAATCCATGATAACATGCATGTCAAAATCTTTAGTATTACTGGTAGAGATCTACCTTCAACATTCAAACAAATGAAAAATCTTTTTTGATGTAAGATATACAAAACCTCTTTTGTCCTAATTGATTACCGTGCATGGACTGGCAAGAAAGTAAAGAAAAGTTACATATAGTTTTAGGCGTTTTCACCATTCCAAGTACTACTTGAGCCTGCAAGAAGAAATGCATATAAGAAATTCATTCATTGTGCGCAACACAATCCAGTTGAAAGAAGTAACCACATATGGTGTCATATACCACACCAAATAATTTTATATTGATGTGGAAGATATCAAGGTAGATTTTGCCAGGAACATAAGAACATAAATAGGTGTATTAGAATGTTTAGAACAAACCGGTGGAGAACAATCGTTAAATAGAAGAACAAGTAGTAGTCTCCATTTTAAAGAGTTTGTTGTTCAGTTTGCTGAACAACATAAGTACATGACAGACATTCTTCTTCATCCAGTCTTTTCATACAGACATAACACGTAGAGGTGAACGCACTGTGGTTTTGTGGATGTTGTTTTGTGTATTCACCACAAACATGTTAAGTATAGCCTAGATTAATCCAAGCAGTCAAATTTGAAGGAAATGTTTAATGTGAATGCAAGAATCAATACCCCTGTCCCCCAGCATTAACATGAACTGTTCCAAATTCGATGGTTGCTTAAAATATCATTTCAAGAATGAATGTGAAACATTAACCAACCCAAATCTATTACCCAAGACAACAGTGGGGAATTTAAAATTTTTAAGATAAAGCAAACCTGTCCAGGTCCACCAGCATATCCACCATCTTTGTCCTGAAGAAAATATAGTAATGAAGCCGGCATAAGAGACCAAATGGCAATGTAATATCCACAAATCACATGTATATGCAAGTGGCTATCTTCAGTGCTTTGGTTCTGTATAAGTATAACAAATTCCACTTGTTCAATTGTTATCCATAAACAAATTCACATTGGTTCAAGAACTTTATGTAAAGGGACAACATCGACTCATCAATTAACCACGTGGCACAAAATAAAGTATAAGCTTTTGTTCCATCCATGTACTCAACTGAAGCGTGAGGCTATATGGTCTTAACATTTACTATTCTATTGTTGCGACAACCGATTTATTAGTTTGTGCGCAAAACTACATGTGGCTTGAGAAGATCCAATCAAACATCTAGCCCCACACCTTAAGCAATTTGGTGGAGCTGTTTTGGCAATCGATCTTGCTCTCATCTCGAGAAAAGGAAGTGAAAAGAAGTACTAAAGATTTGCCTTGATGAGTTGCCAATATATATATATATATATATATATATATATATATATATATATATATATATATATATATATATATATATATATATATATATAAGAATTAAGAACATTTAGCTACAAAGCGTAGTAAGGCTAACATACAGTTATATATTTGCAGATCAACAAACCTGACATCGAGATAAGAAGCCAGCTATATCATCCTCGAGGTCATCATCAAGAGTTTCTTCCAACAAAGCAAGTCCATGAACCATCCAATAGCACAGGCATGGTCGACTGGAACAATTAAAAATCAAATATCAGCACAAATATACATCAGCGTTAGAAGTTTAAACAACATCTTCTAGAAGAAAATCTAACGCCGGAGAAGCCTTACTTGGCATCGAGCACATGGAAGCTTGGTCCAAGATGCCTCAGCCCTTTCGTCAAATACTCGACATGTCGATCACGCGCGGCTCTAGCACGGCGACAAACAACCACACAATCAAAGCTCAGATCAAGGGGGTGGCAAACATCACAATCTCAGGCGTCGCCACGGTGGCCGGCGCCGGCGTGCGCCCCGCCTCGCGGGTACGGGTGCACCACAGCCGTAGATGAGTCCATCCACCCCCGCGAGCATCCCATCCCGCGACGGCGGCGGGGGAGGAGGGGGAGGCGGCGGGGGATGGGGAGGCGGCAAGGGAGCAGGGGAGGAAGGGGTTGGGGGGAGGTGACGGGGGAGTGGGAAGGAGGGGGAGCGGGGAAGGAGGGGGACCGGGGGAGGAGGGGGCGGCGGGGGAGGGGGAGGAGGAGGGAGGAGGGGGCAGCGGGGGAGGAGGGAGGAAGGGGCGGCGGGGGAGGAAGGGGGAGGGGAGGAAGCGGCGGCCGGCGGGTGAGCGGGGGAGACGGCGGGGGAGGCGGGAGGAGGGGGAGGCGGCCAAGCAAGGTCCTGACTCCCCTATGTGATGCTACATCCAATTGGCTCTGGATGCTTGCCAAGGCTCATGTCAGCTCCAATGATGCTGGTGTTCATCAGCTCGTCAATCATTGGTATGAATTCTCTGTCCTTCCCTCAGCAATTCCAGAATGAACTGTTAGGCTGAACAACTGAACATACATTTCAATATGTGCCATTGCTACTTCAAATAATTTCTGAACAGTATGACTCAAGAAATACCTACCATTTACTCTTTGACAAACTCTTCCAGGTTCAGGTAACATGCTATAATGGAGCCATTCATCCTGGCGGCCCGCCGGCAGATGAGCGCAATGCACTCGATCTTCAAGCTCCTGCACCCGCACATGCAAGACACGCGGAGATCAATGTGCTTGCACGGCAGAGCGATCAACGCCAACGGCGTGATCGAGTCTCGCTACCCTAGGCCTGTCTCCGGCGAGATCGGTCGCCTACTACCGAACCATCGGCGCCGACCTTGAGGCCTCCTGCCGACCTCATCCGTAGGCATGTCACCCCATATCCACTACTTGATTACGCAAATGACAAAAGCTTTGTTCTTAAAAAATCATGGTTACATCTTCTGTCTCGTCACTCTTCTCGGGAGTGGGCGGAGGATGCGACGCAAGCCCATGGCATCGAGCTTCTCATCGAGGACTACCCTTACGCAAACGGCGGGCCTGCTGTGGTCGGCCATTCGCATGGCCGGGTGGAGTCTCACGCGGCTCTACTACGGGACGCGCACAGCCGGTCGATCTAGAGCTTCAAGGGTGGTACCATGAGTCGATCCATGTCGCCACGCCGACCTCGGGATGCCCTCGGTGGCCGACGCTCTCCATGCGGGTGACCTCACCGCCATCCTAACCACGCTCATCCGCTCGCGTCGGCGCAACACACGGTGCTCAACTCGGCAAGACCGGCTGGCGGCTACGCCCGAACCGCTCGCTGGCGATCGCGGCGCTGCTGCGCCGATCTGGAGCGCGACGCGGTGGAGTACGCGGTGTTCTGGCCGACCGCACCGGTTCTTCCTCAACGCGTTGCCGAGGCTGGAGGCCACCAAGTTCATGGCGGTGGTGGACACGCTGCCGACGCACTCGCCCGACGAGGAGTACCTCGGCGAGGGTCACGACGAGGGGGGAGGCGGCGGGGGACCGCGGGAGGAGGGGGCGGTGGGGGAGGGGAGAGGAGGACGGAGGAGGGGGCGGTGGGGGAGGGGAGAGGAGGACGGAGGAGGGGGTGGCGGGGTAGGAAGGGGGAGGGAGGAAGTGGCGACCGACGGGTGAGCGGGGAGGCAGCGGGAGGCGGGAAGAGGGGCGCAGGGAGGTGGGGAGGCGGCGGGGGACGAGGGGCGGCGGGGGAGGAGGGGCGCGGGAAGGGGAGGCGGTGGGGGAGCGGCGGGGAGGGGAGGAGGGGGGAAGCGGCAGGGGAAGATAAAGCGAGCGCAAGCGCGAAGAGGGCGGGTGCTGGCACTGCCTCGGCACACGTCGCCGCGCGAAGGGGCCTGCGCGTGCGTGGAGCGCTCTCCATCCAGCAAACCGGAGTAGCTTTTAATATCTTTATATGCCTTCTCTCTTAATACACTAGTGACACTAGCCCGACATAATACATCTTGGAGCTCAAAGTAACATTCTTGAACAGTGTTACTCCCTTATGTGATGCTCTCCAAATAGCGAAGCAATCCCTACGTATAATAGGATGGCACAAATTCTCTCCTCATAAGTGCCTTCAAACCTGACAAAGATTTAATAAATTCATTTCTAAATCATTGATACCACCAACTATAAGCATAATATTCAAATTCTCTAGTGGCACGCATCACCTCTTGATTTTTGGGAAGCTTTTGAAATCTAAATACTTTCTCCATTCATCAATCCCACTCAAGATATTTTTCTAGATCATTACTTTCATAGAAAGGAACAAAACTATCTTCTTTTTGTTGTGAACGAAATGCCTTGAGTTGTCTCTCCGTGACGGTTGTGCCAATTGTAAATTCTTATTTCATTGCACTTCTCATTGCCTGATATTGGAAACATCACCACAACTATCTTCTCCACCTATCATGGTTAGTGGTACAAAGAACGCACAAATAGCACAACACACACACACACACACACACACACACACATATATATATATATATATGGAGTTCACTCTATCTTACTTTTTTTCGAAGTGAATTGAGGCCAAAACAAACTTACATTTGGTGGTGGCTACAATAGCAAGTGATGATCAAGCGAATTTAAAAATGACTCACAATTGTACGACAAAGGATATTTAGTGGAACATAGTTAGGAAGTATTTATCCTACACAATCTGAATTTCACGATGTTGTTAAATTAAGTAATGATCCAAGCTAGAAAACTCTTACCTATGTGCTGATCCAAAAGATATAAGTGAAGTATATGAACGTACACGCAATGATCAATGTGACTTAATGCAAATAAAGGAATAAGCTAAAAGAAACAATCGGGAAATATTAGCTCGTTTTACACCAAGTAATAGGAAAGACGTTAGCCATTTGCAATATTATAAAAATAAGGGTACAAGATTGCTCAAAGAAATTAAATACACAATCTGAATTTATGGACTAATTAACATTCACCCAAATTCGGCCAAAGCTTTCTTTTCTTTTTTTTCTTCTTTTTTGCTGCTCAAGCCGGTCGTGGCTTCTCTCTCTTTTTTCTAATCGGCTGCCTTTTTTTAATCAACGACCGAACTAGGTTTAATTGTTCCTTGATTCTACGCAAGTCCAAAGTTGTTCAGTAATATGTAGATAATTCTAGAACAACCCTAAAGCAATTATCAAAGACTAGTCTCAAGGGTCAAAGGATTTCAGTGAAAACATCAAGGGACGCTCGGAACTCAAACAGCAACAAATTTTGGACAGTCCGAATGTGTCTGACATGGATTCTTTGCGGTGCACAACTTTGTGATGGCTAAGGTTTCTTGCAGCCGAATCGAACAAGAAAAAGAAAACCCAGATATGATCGGATATGATATTCTTTCTAGATGCGCAAAGATCTCTTTTCTAGATGCGCAAAGATCTCATGTGGACAGTAAGAGCAAGAAATCAAAAATTAATTTGAATCTACTACTTTTTTTGTGCTAATTGAAAGATCAACCAGCGGATTTTCAAGAGGATTGATATGCAAAGATTAAGTTATGCAAAAGACACGATAATCAGCATGTAAACAAAATTTTTAATGGATCAAGACTTAATAAAAAACTCATAAAAATAACAGATACAAAACTACGGTTTGGACTTTTTTGTGAGGAATTTTCGGCTCTTTGGACTATAGGACAAGAAGTAATAAATTAAAAAGTAAAGGGATAAAATCCTACCAAGTAAACCACACTCTGATATCAAGATGATACGGGGTCGCCCGATCTTCTAGACGTAGGATTGGATATTAGCGGCGGTCTTGATGAATCGTAGATATCCTCCAATGCCAGTGCAAAGGATGAACATTCTTTAATCCACCAAATTACACTCGCGTTGATTTCGCCGACCACCAAGCGAAGATCTATCGTGCACCCAATTCCCAGTGGAAAGGCTGAACGATCTTGATTGAAGAAACTCTCTGATTCCTCATGAAACTCAAGCACAAATAATAGTACATTTATTCTCAAAGATGGTCTGTGTTATATGGCCAATTGAGGCTCTATTTATAGGGGCACGCAGGCCCTTACTTATAGAAGTTTTCAACACATGAAAAATAATCAAATCATATCGGATTCTACCCTTGTTTCCAAGATCAAAAGATAGTTTTGATGATTCCGATGAACACAGAAAGAATTTTCAAATGGGGTTAGATCCGTTGGAAAGAGAGCGAGATAAGCTTTCCAAGCTGTACTCACACATTCCAAATAGACTCTTGATAAGAAATCTATGAGCATTTAAAGTCGGTCCTGTCAGGCTGAATTAATGTTAGATTATTTTGATGATTTTGATGCGCACAGAAGGAATTCGGAGGTGGGGCTAAATCCATGTGAAAGTAGACTTCAAAAGCTTTCAAACAAGTACTCATGGGCTTCGATATTCGTCCTAGATAAAAAGTTATGCCGTTTGAAGTAGACGCTGTCAGGAGGGTCAAATCAGAGTCGAACTTGCGAACAGGACTTGGTTTGCGCTTGACGGTTTCACTTGTATATTTGGACTCACGTGATTCTTCTCCATGGTTCCTAAGGACAATTAAATTATCACAAAGATTAAATAATATTCAATTCTTTGAAATATTTGTATGCAAGTTAGGAACGTATTCACCTGATGTTAAGTTGATGCGCTCGCGCTCGAGTCATTAGTCCTTATATCGTAGGTTCGGCTTCGTGAATATTCTCATGCACACTAGATGTGAAAGTAGCTGGGATATCCTCATCATTAGATAGCATAATATTCTCATTTAAGATAAATTGAAACTAAAGAAATGAATTCACCTTTTGTTTATTCTTGGTAGTTATGGTCGTATGCGTTTGTGGCGTGACCACATTGAGAGACCATGTGGAGATATCTCCATGTTTGTGATGAGTAATTGACGGTTGGTTTAGTGAGTTTGAGTTTATTTGGAGTATTGCATGGTTGAATACTTTTACTTGTGCTAATATTGATTATGTTATTCCGTACAGTGCTATGTGATGGTTTGCTTGTCTGTGTGACTGCAGGACTTTGGAGCTAGGTCATAGTGAGGTGAGGAGGACCGGGACTAGGCACAGGAGGTGTTGAGGTCCAGACGGTCAGAGACGCCGAAGATGATCGAGGCTGCTGAGGTGGTTGCGAGCCGGGAGACGAGGAATCGGAGCTACCCGTGACGAACACGACGGGCGATGACGAGCGGACCGGGACTAGACTCAAGGAGGAGTCGAGGTCCAGACGATCAAGGTACCAGACAGGAAGCTTCCAGGAAAGTGCAGCAGGGGCATTTCGGTAAAATGTGCAAGGCAACGAAATTGGAAACAGGTTCGATTGAAGACCCGGTAGTAGAGTTTGGAGTGGTGTGCTTGTTTCCCTCCAAAAATCTGGATGTAGGGTTTTGTCTCTATTTATTAGCCCGGTGAGGAGAGGTGTTGGGGGTGAAGCCCCTTTGACTTTTTTCCTTGTTTGGATGAGAGCTTTGGAGCTGAGGATGGCTGCCACTTCTTGAATTTCCTCTTGAGGAGAGGTGCAGGTAGTGGGTTTTTCCTTTTGTCTTGTGTGCACAGGAGAGGTGTAAGTAGGGTAGTGCCCTCAGTTGGTCTTGTGCGTGTGTGCTAGAAAGTGTGAGTATGCAGTAGCATTCTATAATGCATGCTGTGTCTCCTGCGTGAGAGGTAGTTGAACAAGAAAAGCAGTAGAGTGTTTTGGAGTCCAGCAGTTGAATCATGTAGTGAGTGGGATGTGGTAAAAACACTATGTAATCATTCCTCTCTTGTACACATTCTTGGTTATGAATCAATTTGAGAAAATCTGAGTTTAAGCCCTTTTGATTTCTTGCTATTCTCTGCGTTTTCTTCTTCCAGTTGCTTTTAGTTGTGATGAATTCTTGAGGATGTAGCTTCTAATCCTTACTCTGTGATGGGAGAATACACAAGGCCATTTGGTCATTCCATTCTCAAGAGAAATTGGAAGTTTCATTGATTTCTAATAATTGTTTGTCCTGTGCTCAACTTCCTCTGTTTGCTCATCTTTAGGGTTTGTAGTCAGGGAATTGTGTTTTCTTGATTATCCCAACTCAATGATGTGAGAATGTTGATTTCTTGTGTTCTAGGCTCTTCTCCCTGTGAATCCAAAGCCTCTTGAGCAAGTGAGCTAGAAGTGATGAGAAATATGGATTCCTGTCTCTCTCATGACCACTCTATGAAAATTCTGATTTTCTGATTTTGTTAGCTCTCTGGTAGCAATTTCCTCTCCCAGAGGTCTCATTGGTATTTAGTTCTAGTTCTTGCTCTCCTTGGCCTGAGGAGAGAAGAAATTGCTCATGATTTTCTCAGTTTACGGGTGGCTGCAGACTGCAGTAACTACTGTTTTCTGCTGAATTCTTGTGCGTGTTTTCAGTCATTTCCTGCTGGTGTGCAGTGAGTTCCATGCAGTTTGCAGCAGCTGTGCGCAAGTTCTGCAGTTGGCAGCTTGTCTGAATTTTGTGTTTGGCTGCAGCAAGTTAATTCAGATTGTGCCCCCCCCCCCCTTCTTTTCTCTCGGTTTTTCAGTAATAAACAGTGATGACTGCAGTCTCAAATTACTGATTTTCGGTATGCAGTAATTTGTTGATTTCCTTGCTGTTTTTGGTCTCAGCCGTGAGTATTCAAATTGAAAATCTGCTCGGCACTAAGTTGCAGTTTCAGTTTCAGATTTCAGTAAACTCTAGTTTGCAGTTTTTCATATTTCAGTTTCAGCAAACTGCAGATTTAATTCAGGTTTCAGCCGGCTGTTTTCAGCCCTTGCAGTCTGCTGTTTTTGTCCAGCAGTTTGAGCTCTTCAGAGTTTCGGTTTATCTGGTTTTTCCTGCTGTTTTTCAGTCCTTTCCTGTTGTCTTTCTGCTATTTTCTTGCTGCAATTTTATGTGTACTTGCTGTTCTGTTTTCAGCACTCATTCACTACAGTTTTCAGCACTATTCACTGCAGTTTTCAGCATTCATTTCTGCTGTTTTCAGCATTTGATCACTGCAGTTTTCAGCAGTTAAGTTGCTCCTTGGTTTAGTCTGTGGTTCTCTTTTGGTTTTGTAGTTGTGTGAAGCAGAAATTTGAGTCCTTGCTTGTGGTCTAGGAGCAGTAGAAATTGTAGTGTTTGCTTTGGTTCAGTTGAGCAGTAAATTGAGCTGAAATGGAGAAGTGCAGTTATAGTTCTCATATATATGTTCTCTTAGGTGTGAAAATGATTTGAAAATGTTGGTTATCGTGTGAATACTTGGGCGATTTTTGAAGGCACCATTCACCCCCCCCTCTGTTGCCATTTCCGATCCTACACACATCAACATCAACATGCATATCCGCATCAGGGCTTGGGATTATCGCAAGCCAAAGCATACCGAGAAGGCCCATTTGATGCAGGTAGACGACGACAAGCCCGCGCTGCTAATGGCACAGGATTGCTCTCTTATTGTGACCACCAAGAGCATGATCGACGATGTTGTGCTCGACAAAGTGCATGCTAATTAGTTGGACGAGTGTTTTCAATGAACATGAATTTGTGTTTCTTTAGGTAAAGTAAATGAATTAGAATGATTAAACGTGATTGTAGGAGAATAAAATGTCATAATGTCTTCATACCATATAAGTTATGAGGATATCCAAATCCGATCGAATTGAATAGGTATTCGATTCGAATTCATATTCGTTACATATTTGATTCGTATTCGAGTTCGATTCATATTTGTATTCATTTATAAAATACGAATACGAATATGATAAAAGCACTATTCAATTCGTATTTGATCCGTTTTCACCCCTACAAAATTTATTACTTAGGTTTTTCTTTTTTCCACATGTTAGCATGGCGAGCAGTATTTAACAATTCAGAATTGGGAAAATTGATCATGTAGATGCAATCGTAGAGCCCCATTGCTGGTAGCTAGCTAGCTTGAAGTCACAGTTGGCCACATGTTAGCATGGCGAGCAGTGTTTAACAATTCAGAATTGGGAAAACTGATCATGGCGATGCAATCATAGAGCCATTGCTGGTAGTTACCTAGCTTGATGTCACGGCTGGCCACATGTGAACATGGCGTGTAGTAGTTAACAACTCAGAATTAAGAAAATTGACCATGGGGATGCAATCATAGAGGCCCATTGCTGGTAGCTAGCAGCTAGCTTGAAGCCACACGGTCGGCCACATGCGTTTCGGCGTATCGGAGAAAGACTGGATAGGCCTTTCTTTATAACAGTGATTATTACGTAGAAAAAAATACTTACAGCACACAATTAAATTAGTCAAACATTGCGCCGCCGATGCGATCAGACGACTTTGGAACCACCGATGACGCCGGCCGGCCGGGCTTGGCCGGTTGCTGGGATGCGGACGCAACCAACTCACGTCACCACGTCAGACATCTTCTTCTTTAAAACAACGCACATCACCAGCTGACTACTATCTCGTATGCGCGGCCAGCTAGGATGGGCAGCGAACGCCAGGCAGCAAACGGTGGCCGGGGAAACGCCGAGGCCGGCACGAAGGCGGCGCACTTCGTGTTCGTCCCGCTTATGGCCCAGGGCCACCTCATCCCGACCGTCGACACCGCGCTGCTGCTGGCCACCCACGGCGCGCGTTGCACCATCGTTGGGACGCCGGCCACCGCGGCTCGGGTGCGCCCGACCGTTGACTCCGGCCGGCGGTCCGGCCTGCCGGTCTGTCTCGTCGAGTTCCCGCTCGACTACGCCGCGGCCGGTCTGCCGGACGGGGCGGATAACATTGACAACATCCCCGCGGAGTTCATGGCGGGCTACTTCCGCGCCGTGGCGCTCCTCCGGGAGCCCATCGAGAGCCACCTCCGCGCGCGCGCGCCGCGCCCGACGTGCGTCGTGTCGGACTTCTGCCACCCGTGGACCACGGAGCTCGCGGCCAGCCTCGGGGTCCCGCGGCTCTGCTTCTTCAGCATGTGCGCCTTCTGCCTCCTATGCCAGCACAACGTCGAGAGGTTCGGCGCCTACGTCGGCGTCGCCGACAACAACGAGCCGGTCGTCGTGCCGGGTCTGGAGAGGAGGTTCGAGGTGACGAGGGCGCAGGCCCCGGGCTTCTTCCGGGTGCCCGGGTGGGAGGAATTCGCCGACTACGTGGAGCGCGCGCGGGCCGAGGCCGACGGCGTCGTCATGAACACCTTCGTCGAGATGGAGCCGGAGTACGTCGCCGGCTACGCGGCCGCCAGGGGGATGAAGGTGTGGACCGTCGGCCCGGTCTCGCTCTACCACCAGCGCACCGCGACTCTGGCGGAGAGGGGGAACACCGCCGCCATCGACGCCGACGACTGCCTCCGGTGGCTCGACGGCAAGGAGCCCGGCTCCGTGGTCTACGTCAGCTTCGGGAGCATCGTGCACCCGGAACCGAAGCAGGCCGTGGAGCTCGGCCTCGGGCTGGAGGCGTCGGGGCACCCGTTTATCTGGGTGGTTCAGAGCGCCGACCGCCACGACGAGGCGACGCGCGCCTTCCTGCGGGGGCTCGAGGCGCGCGTCGCGGGGCGCGGCCTGCTCATCTGGGGGTGGGCGCCCCAGGCGCTGATCCTGTCCCACCGCGCGGTGGGCGGGTTCGCGACACACTGCGGGTGGAACTCGACGCTGGAGGCAGTCGCGGCGGGGCTGCCGGTGGTGGCGTGGCCGCACTTCACGGACCAGTTCCTGAACGAGAAGATGGCGGTGGAGGTCTTGGGCATCGGCGTGAGCGCCGGGGTGAAGGAGCCGGTGGTGTACCAGGCGGAGAAGAAGGAGATCGTGGTGGGGCGGGGCGCGGTGGAGGCGGCCGTGAGAAGCGTGATGGGCGGCGGGGAGGAGGGCGAGGAGAGGCGGCGGCGGGCGCGCGCGCTCGCGGGGAAGGCGAGGGCGGCCATGCGGGAGGGCGGCTCGTCGCACGCCAACCTGCTCGATTTGGTCGAGCGGTTCGCGGTGGGCGCGGCGCGGCGCGTCGCGTGACAAATGTATGTACATCCTTCGGCGGACAATGAGCGAGCCACAGAAATTAAGGAACTTGGATCTCGGCGGAGCTTTTGTTGCAACCTGCATCTCGATGTACTGTGCTGTGCGCGCTTGCTGCAACATGTAAGTTGCGAGTGACGTGCACCGGTGGCGAATAAAAATGAAGGATGGGTCAAAAAAACTAAGTTAAATTAATATGTGAAATTATGAATTTGTTGCTTCTAGAATAATCAATGTCAACTTGATAAGGTGATAAATCATTGAGAAAGCGAAAGCTCAATCTTTTTTTGGTTTGAACCATCATCTGAGCATAATCTTCTAACTTGATTTCTAATTTTATTAGTGCAATCTTCTATTGGTATACGATATATCGGATAAGCAATAATCTCACTAGGCTTAACTGTGTGGGGTCCGATTGTCATAGACTTGGATATTCAATTAAGATTAAATTGAAGTTGCTAATCTATGCAAGACCACATGCTAGTATGATACTAACATGTAATTAGCTACTAATTGATCCAGTACTTAACACTACTTAACTTATCACTACTTTACTAATGTGGGCCTTATTTGGTAGCATCATCTACTCACGAGCATGTTGTTTTCACTGTTTGGGATTTTTGGCTCAGTTTTGGTGCAACTTTCCAACAAACTGAAAAAAGTCTCATCTTTAGCCATATATTTTCATGATTATTTGTTGTAATATGTTCACAATAACTTCGAGAAGATCCGTGCAAAATTTCATATCATTTGAATTATGAATCAAAAGCTCTATCGATTTTCGGATTTGAAATCGAACTGAAAATACTATTCATTGTCCTAATTTTATTGTAGCAGCGGTCAGACCGCCGGAAAGGATTAGGGTCCAAGTTTTGTTGATTTGGGCTAGTTGATTTGATTTTTAACTGGAAATTCTGTATTCTACATCTCTGTAGGTATCTATGTATAGAATATTGAATACGTAGGGGAAATCAGAGTTGGCACTATTTATCTCTCTTTGTTGCTATATTCGGTCTTTCAACTATTAATCTCATAATCCCTATACTACACCCCGGGGAGCAATGCCATGTAGACATTTTGACGAATATGCCCTTTGAATTTTGTAAAATAATGTATGAACCCTCGGTTCTTGCAAAAAGACACCTGCCATGTCAATTTTTTTTGCGAAAGAACTCTGCTTCTCTAAAATTACTTATGGGTCTTCGGTTTTTCATAGAGCCTCTTCTTTTGCGAGATAGCACCTCATGTTTTTTTCGAAATTACGCATGGATCCTTAGTTTTATGCAGAAAAAACATTCTTTCTCTGAAAATATGTACAAATCCTTGATTTTTTCTAGAGAAACCTCTCTTACGAATATTTGCTTTTTTACTTCGGTCCACATGGTAGGTAGCGCGGCGTGGCACCACGCTTATGCTGCTAGTTATATACAAAGAACAAACATTTGGGTTTTTAAAACGGTTTTTCTACTCCTCTCACTACTGTATCGCTCTGAAGATAAACCAATGGGTCATAGGTGAATCACTTATCCCACTTCTCTTACTCTTATCATGCACGCACGTCTCTATTACTTTTTGCACCACTCGTTTTTTATCTGAAAGTTACTTTTTTTAGCTATTATTATTATTATTTATTTTTAGTTAAAAATAAAAAACTATTAGTAAAAACCAAAACAATTGCTCCGTCGTTCGGTGAGATTAGGGGCAGTGGTCCATGGAGAGCGTGGGGAAGCACGGTGCCGCTCGCCTGCAGGTCCGCCAGCGAGCGGTTCAGTTCCAAGCGCACCACGCGCTTGCATGTCACTCGCCGTTTTCAGCCTTTTTTTTCACACGGAAATTGATGCCAGCTTGTTGGGCTTCCGCCTAAAACGCACAAAAACTGCGCCCAATTTTTCTGCGAACTCGACGTGATCCGAGCCTAACAACGCGGGGGCAAGGACGGGCGCTCCTCCACCGGTGCTACTTGATGATGGCTCTCGACGGCGCTAGGCCGAACCCCTCGTCATCATGCCACGAGACAAGAGAAACCCGTCCTAAATCCTAATCGTGTGTGAACGCATTGGCAACTTCGGCCCTGGGCGGTCACCCTGGCACTCCCATGTATAGATTCAGTAACGTAAATATGGCGTCACGTTGTGCTAACTATCATATAGATTAAAATAAAAGAGACAAAAATTAAGAAAGAAATAGCGTACTAGGAGCCTCTTCATAAAAAATTAAGGACCTATGCGTAATTTGAAAGAAACCGCGGAATGTTATCCAGTAAAAGAAGAGCGGAGATGTTTTTTTGTAAAAAACTGAGGGTATTTTTAAAAGAACCAAGTATCTGTACGTAATTACTTGAAATCACAAGACGTTTTTCAGTAAAAAAGAGAGCAGAGGAGTTTTTTTTAAAAAAACTAAGAACTTTTTTGGAAGAATTGAGGATATGTACATAATTACCAAAATCCGAAGGCTTATTTGCAAACTCGACACGTGGATACGTCTATTGCCCGGGACGAAGCACGATGTAGCAATAAACCAACACATTACGTTGATAAAAAAGGTGGGTTATGTTTGGAGTTATGCTCGGGTGACCCATCCAGTGCATTTTTATAGGATTTTGCACTGTACCTGTATTTGTTTATTAAAAGAATCAGTCGATCGAATTCCTCGGCTGTAGCATTCCTACGAGGAATTTCAAATGTTCAAAACACACACTCAAAACCTCATTATTTTAATCCTTGGTGTTTTGCGCATGTATTCTTATTCTATTGCTGTATTTTTTTTCTTTCTATTTCTATGTTTTTAAAATCTTGTGAATCAAACAGGTTCTTAACGTAGTAGTAAGTTCCAGTGAGATTAATAGAAGCGATCTACCTATAGATGCGCACTTTGGCATCGTGAGCTCTTTGAGTTTGTAGCTCCGGCACAAGTTTACGTAGAGTTAGCAGAAATTTTACGAAACCCCAGCGGTCCAGACAGGATGCATCGGCCGAAAGACAGTTTTTTTTTCTGACAAATTTCTTACAAAAATCATAGCATGCATGGGGGCCACTTGTAGAGTGACAGAGGCCGAGGCACGTATTGGAGTTGGACCCAACCAAGTACCTACGACCAAATCCCGACGGACCATCAAATCTTGCTCCACTTGTAATTAATCCGCGTAATTAATGGCCCCCAACGCCTCGCAAGCGAAACCAAAACCATAAAACCCAGGAGGAGCTCGCCGAGGCCACTCGTTCGCTCCACCTCCTCCGCTCTCCGGCCCCGCCTGTCTCTCTCTGCTCGCCTCGCCGCCCACGGCCGACGACGGCGAGATCGTCGCCGCTAGCAACGGAACTAGCGCCACCGCGGCTTAGATCCGTGGGCCGCTGGCTGGATCCCCTCCCGAGCCGCCGCCGGTGACGTCGACGAGGGCGTTGGGGTCTGGGAGGGAGGGACAGCGCCGCCGCGAGGATGAGCGCCCCCGCCCCCTCCTCTGCCTCGCTCCCCGCAGCGGTAGGGCACCGCCACCATCTCTCTCTCTCTCTCTCTCTCTCTCTCTCTCTCTCTGACTGCGTGTCCCCGCGCGCGTAATTGAATCCGTGTGGTGATCTACCACTTCCCCTCGCTTAGGATCCTGGAACCTTCGGATCGGGCGCGCGTGCTCTTCGAATTGCTCGCATCCATTCCTTTGTGTCCCATCTCGAACGATCAGCTTACTGTTTTCCAAATTACCAATGATTGGGCAGCGGGATGATACCGTGTGTCATAGTATTTCCTCATTGCAACGATGACTATAATTGCGTAGCTAACTAGTGTCTGATTGGTTTCGCTAATGCAGGGCGGAAGATCCTTCACAGGGTTCACCAAGCTGTGCAAGGGCCTCGCCGTCGTCCTGTTCCTCGGCCACATTTTGATCCAGCTATTTCCTTCAGCTGCCACCTACCTCGCGCTTATTCCCTCCAGGTGCCACTCGTAATCCTAAATCCACCAGATTAATTTAACACCAGTTGGGTTCTGCCACCATTGGGAGAAATTTCAGTACTACTACATGCAGTTGGTGCTCAGTCGCATTTAATTGGTGTCTTCATGTAAAATTTAAATGTTCATGTGGTGAACTTAATACATACCTCCACCCCTGTTATTCATTCAGTTGTTGCAATGGCAAATATCTAACCACAGTATTTCAGTGGCAAATATCAAACTACAGTAATGTGTAGTATATAACTTATTAAGATCTTTATTATACCATTTCATGAAATGAAAGTGGCCGATTGTTTCCAAGTGATTAATTAAATGTGTCTATCTACAGGACAATCCCATTTGCTTGGAACCTTGTAACTGCTGGTTATATTGAGCAAACAATTCCAGGGGTAGGTGCGTTGACTTGTTATTTTGTTTGCCATAATCATATTTCCCTTTCTTGAGTATCCACATTTGTCTTGATGTTTTCCCTATGAAGCTAAATCTTCAGAAAAATAAAGAATGTAAATGTAACAAAATGGTAATGGAAGTAATTTTGCTGAGTGATGTTGAGCACGATCCCATTGCCTGGTTGGTTGGATGTCACTTTTGTTAAAAGAATGTTAGGTTTTGTTGAACTCAAATAAGGTCGGATACCATTCTATTTGGTTTTGCCATTTACTTCTTCTGACCAAAATAGAAACAAACTATGTGAGCTTTAACATGTTAGAAAATGATAAAGGATGCTAATATATTATAATCCATTGTCCATGGTATTTTCCCCTGTATGCCTGTGAACTATCTGATGAGCATGTTCATATGTTGCTTTATGTGTATGTTAAAATAAAGGGAATGTCTCGTCATGATGTTGTGTGTTGATCCTCCATTCTTTAGGGATGCTTTGTCTGCTTAGTTCTGTTACACTCTTTAACCTGGGACACTATTATTATGACCATTGTGTGTATACTGAAGAGGCCTAATGGGCAATGTATATAGAGAATACAATAGGATATTACAGGGGAATATGCTATATACGGATAAGGAAACAAAAGTATATAAGAAAAGGAATAATACAATTCCTATTCTATCTCTAATACCCTTAACACTCCCCTCAAATGCAAGGCATATGTAATAGCATTGTATTTGAAAAGAGATTGATATTAAAATAGAAAAAATCCGAAGTCCAAATCTTGATAATGTCGTCGTAACGTGCAGCTCTTAGATAGAAAAAACTGTCAAATCAAGCTGAAGAGGAATATATAGAAGCGCAGCGGCGCATATCGAAGCCTAAGATGGTGGTGGCGCAATGTACAAGGTGTAGAAGAAGCGTGGCGGTCTTAGAAGCTCGAGATGGCGGCTAGAGAAGCGGTGGCGTCATAACGACTTCTACGATCTACATGTGGCTCAGAGAGCGGCGGCTGTTGCCATGCAAAAAGAAATTCCTATGCTTCCATAACTGATAATAAAGTTGTGGAGTCGTACGGTTTGGACGAACTAAAAGATAGAGATTACTGGCTTAGGATGGACACAAACAAAGACTCAAAAAGAAAAAAAAACCTCAAGGGCAATACTAGTAGCAATATCATTTTACACCCAACACCCTACTGAAACGAAAATTGCTCATCCACTCCCAATCCACCATGCCTCCCTTCTTCCCCTCGAGTGTCGGCCAGAGCGGAGGAGACGACGTTGGCCTGGTGCTCGATGCCCGGGAGGAGCGGCGACCCAAGGAGGGTGGCGGCGATCGCAAGGACGGTGGCCCATGAAGGGTGGCTGCGGCCAATCCGAGGCTCCGGCGGGTGCAGGTGGCTGGGAGGCGACTTGGCGGCAGCACGGCACAGGCGAACGTGGGCTATCGGGTCGGAGGTGGGCGTGACGGCCGGACGGATCCGCATGGAGGCGGCCTGATCCAGGCGGGGAAGAGCCTGACGGCCGGATCCAACGAGGGGAGCCACAGATCCGGCGTGGTGAGGCTAGATATGGGCTGGGGCGGTCGGATCCGACACGGGCGTGGGGGTGTGCATGAGCACAGCGGCCAGAGAGGGCGGCGGCTCGTGAAGGGCGGCTGCGGCTAGTCCGAGGCTCCAGCGGGCGTGGACAGCAACGTAGTGGAGGAGAGTGGCGGCGCCCGGAACCCTATGGTGCCTGGCAGCGGTGCTCTCGATTCTAGCAAGGCGGTGGCGGCCTCCTCTATTGAAGACATCTGCGGCGGCCGGGAAGATACGGCCGCCGACGGCCTCACCGCGTCGTATCCGAGAGAGCTGACGGCGACCCAAGGACGGCGGCGGCCAAAGAAGAGGTGGCGGCTGGTCGGTGCAGCCCAACAAGGTGGCCACCCCCGGGAGCGAAGATCGATCCTCCCGGGAGCTGCAATAGCGGAAGTAGATCAAGATTATGGTTTTAATTTAAGCTCTGATACCATGTTTTGAATATTGTGTATATATTGAAGAGGCCCAGTGGGCAATATATATGGGGAGTACAATAGGATATTATAGAGAAATATACCATATACGGATAAGAAAACAAAGATATATAAAAAAAGGAATAATACAATTCCTATTCTATCTCTAATACTCTTAACAATTATATCACATCACAATGTCATGAATATTCTTTACCTACTGCATAGTGCAACTCAACCATATCTGACACATATTATGTGCTTCCAGGTGATTGTCAGCATAGTTGGTCTGCTTCTATTTGGGAGGTTGTTGGAGCCTTTATGGGGTGCTAAGGAGTTACTGAAGTTCATTTTTATTGTCAATCTCTCAACTTCAGTGTGTGTCTTTGTAACTGCTATTGTTTTATATTACATAACACAGCAGGAGATCTACCTGTAAGTGCACAATTCTGTACTATATTACCAGTAAAATACTTTTGGATATTAGCTGCAGCTTGTCGCAGAAGGAAAACATCACTCATGTTGACAGAAAACAACACTGCTGCATCTTGAAACTATTTTGTAAATGTCACATATTTTGAGGAGTGCATTCATAGAATTATTGCTTGACACGCATCATGCAGATTGAGCCAATAAATGTGCGACTCCTCTGCTCAACCATGCTTGAATTCTTTGAAATGAGTTGACTAGCTCACTTACTTGAAAACTTGAAATGCTGGTTCTACCTCCCCTTTTTCCTCCTAATAGGATCACTAATTAATATGACGGCACCGGGGTAATCTACCTTGTTCAGCAGCAATGTTTTAGTAGAGATGCAGCAATAGAACTTTTTTGGTCTTTTTTTAATAGTGGATCTTCGTATTATTTCTTGAATGAATTACTTTTCCAACTTAGTTGTTCTTTACCTCGTGAATCTTGACATCGAACCTATTCGATTCTGCAGTTACACACCACTTTCTGGGTTCCATGGAGTTCTTTCAGGATTCCTGGTGGGCATCAAGCAGATTTTACCTGATCATGAGCTTAACCTTTTTGTGTTGAAGATTAAGGCAAAGGTGTTTGTCCACATATGTTACTAAATTCGTCCAATCTGGCATCCAATTTTTATTCTCCTTAAGGGTTTCCTGATGCCTCATTTTCCTGTTTACTATTTTTCTCAGTGGATTCCGTCTCTTGCTGCACTTATCCCAATTGCTGTAAGCTTCTTCCTGAGGGAATCAATGTCATACCTTCCAACAATACTGTTTGGCATCTACATGAGTTGGGTTTACCTGCGTTACTTCCAAAAGAGGCTAGAAGCAGGCCTCAAAGGGGACCCAAGTGATGAATTCTCATTCTCAAGCTTCTTCCCTGAATTTTTGAGGTACTGATTTTTCCCAAGTGATCTTGACAATTGTAATTTTCTGTAAACCATATGAAGCCCAAAGCAATTACATATTATTTCTGCAAAAACTTGAAAATTTTCAGAATACCCCTTACAATAAACTTGTTTGTTGGCCCAATTTGGAATTATTCTTTCGATTCAACATATCATTCAGCTATACTTTCAAAATCATATAAAATAAGAGTTCAAAAGAATTTTAAAATGGTTCTTGACACTTGGTTCCTCATAATTCACATAGCCATCTAGCAGAAATTAGTTCATCAACCTCATTTCCTACAATTTCTAATAGTTCTGGAAAGAGTTCTTGGAAATTTCTTCGTGGATTTTTTAGATATAAGAGTTATAAGTCAACATTTTAAAACCAGCTGGACAGGACAAGAAAATGCCGGAAATAATTAGATCTGGCCTTCTATATTTGGATTCATGAGCCCAGATGTTTTTTTTCTCATTCTGATTCTTGCAAGAATTTCTTGGACCCAGTTTATGTATACCATATTTAACAAGACATTCTTGCTGATCTATCAAAACATGTAGGCCAATTTTGGACCCAATAGCTTCTATATTTCATAAACTTGTTTGTGGACGATCTGAAAGATCTGAAGGCAAAGATCAAACATTTGATGGACTGTTGCCTGGTTCAGACTCCATTGAGGCAAACCGGAGGAGGTGCGGGCTTCCTTTTCCTGTTCACCCTCCCTATCCATATCCAGTCGATGTGCACAACCATTGATAATAGTCAGGGGCGGACCCAGCACAAAAACTGAGTGGGGGCACTCAACCCACGCCGTAGTAGATCTAGACATCGAAGTCGCTCGAGTGGGGGCCACGAAGTCGCTCGAGTGGGGGCCAAGTACTAAAACATTTGATTACTTGACTACAAATTTAAAATTGAGTGGGGGCCTCGGCCCCCATTTATCCTTCTCTCGGTCCGCCCCTGATAATAGTGACCATATGCTGTTGCTTTCGTCGAACTGCATCTTCACAAAGCTTGGGAAATACTCAAAAGTCAGTGCAGGATTTATGCTCCTGTTGTTTTTTTTGTTATGGAGGGAAAGAAAATTACTGAGAGCATAAATCATGCACTTTTCCTAGGCCTTGCTTACTGCACCGCTTCCGCTTGCACTGCGTAGCTGAAAATGCTGTGCTCCCAGGCAACTCATTCTTGTTTGACTGCTCTTGGTTAACTGCAGAGAAAGGGGTCAAAGGGCACTGGAGCAAAGATTGGCTGAAAAGCTGGCCGCGGTCAGGAGTTCGGAGGGGGAGGGCACGCTCCAGCAGCAGGAGAATGCTTCTGATAAAGTCTGAGCGCCCCAACCCTTTTCGTTTGGCGGATTCGCAGCTATCGTCGTGTTCTGGGGGCTGGAACATCACATCGTATGTTTTCTTTTGTTCACTCTCATGCAGCCTCACTGCCAGTGGCCCTTTTTTTTTTTGCAATTTTTCTACTAGTTGTCGTCCTGTGTGACTGAACAGTTCAGTAGTTCACACGCATGAGTAGTCTAGTGAAAAGAGAGATGCAAGGGAACCACATTTGACGCGCATGCTCTTTCCGGGGAAAGTTTAGCTAGTGCGCTGTGATATTTCTTGACTTGTCTCGGTAAGAAAAAATGGTTGTATTTTTTGTTCTTGTCTTTTGGGTGTGGTTAATAGAAGTTAAACAGAGCCAATTGCTGCCAGACAGCGAGCAGTCTTGTGGCTTTATGGGGATGCTTCTTCTCTTCAGTTCTGAGACCGTTCGTTGACATCATCTTGCCAAAGAATTCCGTTTCTTGTGCGCTCTGGCTTAAAATGTTTACCTACCAAATATTTCCGTCTCTTGTGCAATCTGATCGTTTTAGTGATGGTTTTTGGCTTTTAGCTGAAATTTCACTGTAACTGGTTTTTTTTACTGTAGCTGATTTAGCTTTTTAGGCATAATTAAATTTAAAAAAATGTAAAAATAGAAAAAATTTGTTAGCCCATCACGGACAATGCAAAGGAACATGGGAAAAAAAGAAAAATACAAAAAAGCCTAAAAAATCTAAAAAAATTCAAATAAAGACGAATTACTGAATAGTGAAAAAAAAGCTGAAGCTGAAAAAAAGCTGAAACGAGCGGGGTCTTAATAAGATATTATCAAGATTCATTCGAAATTAACTTCAACTTAAAATCACTGTATTTACTGTTTAAGTGGTTATTTAAGCTCGTTAATCTTTTTATTTGAAATTGACTCATCTCAATTTTAAACCAATTAACTACTATAATCACTTCAACTTAAAATCATTTTATTTACTGTTTAAATGGTTATTTTAAAATCTAAGCTAACGTGCCACTATCAATTCAAACCTCGTTAATCTCTTTTTTATTCAAAATTGACTCATTTTAATTGTAAACTAATTAACTACTATAATGGTAGCAATTTTATTTCTACCCCGCACTTTTTTTGCCAGACCTCAGGATCTGACCAAAGGTGACGAAAGCTTGCACTACCATGTTCAGGATACCATTTCACCGCACAATACGGCCATACCCCCATGCATCAACTTTACTGAATACATGACCCTTCAAGTCATGAAGCATTAAATGGAACAGAATGGGCACAAGCACAAACCTTAAACTGTCTGTAATTCCAGTTCATCAAAATATTACATAGTTTGGAGCAATGTCCCAAGTTTCTCGACAGAAAAAAAAAGCTGTAGGTGAGCATAGAGAAAATGGTAGCTAGTCAACCTCTACTCACAGAAATGAAAATCACAAATACAACAGCACATATCTCAAAAAAAAAGCACAAATGTGAAACCAGGGGAAATATTACACATGTTTACTATTGAGAAACGCTCTGGTCTAAATATTACAACGTGATACTTCAGCAGGTGCCTACTTCTGCAAGTGGGAGAGGGATGGAGAGGGTAGCAGATCTAATTCTCAAGCGCCTTCTGGATGTCTTTCTGCAAATTCGAAACCAATGCATAAGAAAACAGTGCGAAATGTGTGTGTGTGTGTGTGTGAGAGAGAGAGAGAGAGAGAGAGAGAGAGAGAGACCTCAATTGCCAACGGACTGGTTGTAGTTGAGTATCTGTTGATGACTTTCCCATTCTTATCAACAAGAAACTTGGTAAAGTTCCACTTGATTCTAGATCCAAACAAACCGGGTTTGCTAGCTTTCAGAAACTTGTAAACTGGTGCAGCATCTGGGCCATTTACACGCACCTGCAAATTCAAACTTCAAAAAGTGACCAGCTTTTCCCCAAAACAAGTATTCCTGCAATTTGATATGTTTGGCTATCAACGATATCCCATTCCAAGAAACTCTGGCCAAAGCTGATAATATGTCGGCAAGATACATATGCAAACAACATCTTGAATATGCTTTTGTCTAAAGCAACTAAAATTTGTCTACTTATGTACAAGTAACAAAAACAATGCCCTCTCCATGTTAACATTTTATTTTTGACCACATGACCTCAGAGATCCAAACTTGATGTATGTTGTACCACATGAGACACGACCTCTACATATTGTTTCAATGTCATCGTTTAGAAATCAGGATGAACAAGATATAGATAATGTTCTAAGTACCACGAATAAGTGACTCTGACTGAGCATTCAGTAGTCAAAAAAGATGAGAAGCTTCTTGACAAGCAGGCAGGTCTGGCAGATTGTTCTTACCTTCTGAAAAACTGGATATTCAGCTTTAAATCTTGTGCAAGCAAAGTCTTTTATCTGCTGGTCAGTGCCTGGCTCTTGTCGCAAGAACTGGTTGCAGGGGAATGCTAATATCTCAAAGTCTAACCATTTGGAAGTAAATGAAGTTAGTTTTTGTCTTATCTAAGAAGATCAGTAGATTATTTAACAGATTAATGGAATACCTTATCCAAATAAAACCAAATTATGTAATTAGAATTGTAAGAGCCAATTCATCTATTACCTATATACTGAACTCATGGCAAAGTAATATTCGATAAAAGTGCATGACTGAGCTCAATACTGAATGAATAACTAACAATCTGTCATCACAATCATTTAACCCCCTCCTTGCAGTTGTGATGACAGATTGTTAGTTATGCATTCAGTATTGAGCCCAGTTATGCACTTTTATTTCGCATAACAGTGCTCACGTTTAAGTATTGCCACGCTTAAACCTCACAACAAATGCTTGAAATGCAACATCATTTTTAAGAAATGAAGCTAATATAATGGCAATAATTTTCTATTTCTTAGATGAAAAAATGAAAAGTCCCATTTGGTAATGTGCAATTAAAGATGAAAACATATTTGTTGACCAAGAAAAATATTAAGTGGCTGATAACTAACTGTCATGCTTTCCTTAAATTTAGGCCTTGTTCAAGAAATTTGGGGGAAGCCTGAAGGAAGCAAATCTCTTTGGGATATTTTGGGTGGAACTAATCCCGCATATTGGAAAAAGGAATTTCCTCTGCCTTTTTTCAAAACCCTTGGTTTAGCTCTAAAATGTGTATAGAAGTTAGAACGATCCTTATCTATCCAAACGGTCCCTTAAGATGTGTTTAGATTGAAATTACCAAGCTATATTATCCTAGGGAAATTGTAACAAATGGATTTTTATTCCTCTTAATTTTTTTTCAACCTACCAATATAATGAGGCAAAACTATTCATATAACCCCTCTCATCTCTCAAAGCGGTTCTAAGGCACAGAGATGCTATGATGGCTGACAAAGTATATGACTTTTGGATGCAGAATAATTCTGTGGTTATTGCCTATCGGCACTCCAGTAAACAAAAGGCACAACACCGCTCATATTTTATCAGTTAACATGACGAACTCATATGCTTCTTATGCAGCAGGCGCAGATGAACCTGGAGACCTACATATTCCAAGATGTCTGACAAACAAGATTCACGAGAGGGAAAAGGGCTACTGGTAAATGAAGCTTGGCCTTTGGTGCGATATTATGTGGCAAACAATATCAAAACTCAGGGCAGGGCTAAGTTCACACACTTCCTCTCAGATGGGAAATTGAAGAAGCCAGTTGATCTTTTATGAATAACGAATAGCATCAGCCAATTCCAAGTCCACTTCTCCCAGCAAAATTACACCCTAGTTTTCGACAAGCATCTATACGCATTGCTCCAACACCAACTGCAATCTTTCTTGGTCATTCGGGCATGCTAATAGCCACAGAGAAACCAACAACAGAAACTGACCTTTGTCCCTGTACTTCTGATAAAGCTCTGTCAGCTGCGTGTAATTGCTCTCCGTGAACCCGCTGATGGCATCAAGAACAGCATTTTCAGTGCCTGACACGCCAAGATAAAGCAAAACTTTCTATCAACGGCCAAGGAGAAGAGACGATACCATTTGGAGGCGACGTTAACGACGAGGAGAACCTTCCCCTTGTAGGTCCCCAGGCTCACCTCCTTGCCGCTGCAATCCTGCTCCCAAAAAATCCCCCAGAAAATTCGGGGAAAAAACCCGGGAAAATCGTGCAAAGAATTGAGATTTTCGCGAGGAGATCCCCGTACCTTGACGGTGAATTCGTGTATGGAGGTCTCCGGCACGGATTCGGCCGCCCCCATCTCGCCCTCTCGAAGCCTTTCTTGATTTGGTCGAGTTTGTTGACGGGGAGAGGGGTCTCTAGATGTGCGAATTTATTAGCGGCGGTGTGCCGGATGCTGGAAGGTTGGGCCCGCGCGGCAGTGGCACATGCTGCCCGGTCGTCTCCGTCGACGTTTCCGACGGGTCCGGCGAGGCAAGCAAAAATGTGACTGGACTTTTGGGCATGTGGGTCCCCCGACAGCATTTATGGGACGGCAAAAGTGCTGTACATTTTGTAGTAGTATTATAAATGTTAAGAATACTTAAAAAATACAAAATATGCAAAATTAGGAGGGTCGATTAGATCTACAGTTCTGCCCCCTGCCAGTTTACCTTATCATCCATGTTTTTTCCGGCTCCGCTCACTATGACCACTGACAAGGGCTTCTTGTACTGTACGGTCTTTTTTTACTATTTATGTTTTTTTGTTTATTTTATTTATTTTTGGTTTTTTGTATTTTTTTGTATTTCTTTGTATTGTCCGTGATGATCTAACATATATTTTTTTTATTTTTAAATTTTTTTAAATTTAATTATACCAAATAAGATAACTCAGGTACAGTAAAAAATCAGCCAGTTACAGTAAAAAAAGCCATGAGTCATCGCCATTCTGAATGCAACCTTAGCCAACTAGCACTAGCAGTATTTTTGGAGAGAAAAAGACAATAATGACATTGCAGGAAGGTTAAGAACACGCAAGATGACAAAAATATATACAAATAGACTCGCAGCTGGCAAATCTCCAGCCCCACCCAAGCCTCGCACCTAGTCTACCTCACCATCAATGTCTCACCACTAATCAGAACCATCAATGTATTCAAAGTTTGGGCATAATTGGCCCCTGTATTCGAGAAAGTCCCAAATTGGCCCTTTTCTGCGCGAAATTTCAAAAGTGGCCCTTTGGCGCGACACCATACCGCGCGAGCGAGGTGGCGTGTCTGCTCACCACGCCAGGCCACCTGGCACGCTCGCTCACCCCCACGAGGAGCCTAGCGCGCCCACCCACCGCGCAAGGAGGCCTGGCGCGATTGCCTGCCACGCGTGGCAAGCCGGCGCCCCCCCCCCCGGCACGTAGCCCTCCCCCCGTGTGAGCCACCATGCGCCACCTCCTGCCCAGCTGGCCCCCTCCTCCGCAAGCGCATGTCGCACATACCACCTCCTACCCTCACCGGTGCCCTCCCCTCGTTGGTGGCATGATAAAAAGGGCGGATTCGTTCTTTGCAATACGCAACAATAGTATTTCATTTTTCTCTAGCCAAGAGCAAAAAATTGATAGAGGAAGAAGGACGTGAAAGCATCCAATTTTTAAGTGGTTTTGAAGTCGAATTTGAAGTTTGTGCATTGAAAAAGTTGTAGATCGGCATTGGAGCATTTGAAAGAGGTAATTTTCGTCGACATGCTATAAGTTTTTTAACAATGTAATTGGCATGTAATTACGAAAATGGTAGTTTGTTAGTATGAAAAGGTAGTAGTTAGCCTTTTGTAATTGGGAAGTAGCCTTAGTTAACGACGAAGAAGCAGCATTGTTAGTGTCATTAAATGCTTGTTAGTCACGCTACTTATACGAATATCGTAGGTTATGCATAGGTTATTTTGTTTGCATAGTAATAGATTATATTTTTTTCTGCATTTGGAAAAGGTTAATATACATTTTTGCATAATGATTTGCACAAACTATTAGACATGCATTTTTGTTGTTGTGCTTTGGGCCAATTTTTGTATATTATCGTCATGTTAAAAATTAAATATCATTGTAGTTGTTCACTTAGAAATATAATACACTACCATTAGCAGAAATTTACGAATTGTAGGGTGGGAGGTGGGCGCGACGGCCGGACGGATCCGCGTGGAGGCGGCCTAATCTAGGCGGGGAAGAGCCTGACGGCCGGATCCAGCGAGGGGAGCCACAGATTTTTGTATACACGAATAGCTGGTTTTGATTCTTGGTCAATGTGAAGTAGGTGGTGGTTCATGACTACGCGGATGTGTATGTCATCTTGGACTGCAATGCTGGGCTATTGTCTGTGATGAGCACGATATAGGATGGGACGCAGCCCCCATTCATGTGGAACGACATAAGGAACTGTTGGTGCATGAGGCATCTCGCGGCGAACTTTTACAGAAGATTTTAAAGCAAGGAGCTGATGAAGACATCTAAAAAGCTCTACATGTAGAACAAGAGGCGAAAGTTTCATGCCATGTGTTGATAGCTTGATGGGGACACCAGCAAGCATGTCACATACTCAAAAGATGACAAACCAGGGGTAGCGGCGGGGCAGTTCCGCAAAAGTTGGGGAGTTCACGCAGTATTGAACATGCACGTGGCCGACTTTGAGAAGTGGTCTCTACTACATGACACTGGCTGTGTATGGTACGGAATTATGATGAAAAATATGTCCTTAAAGGTGTGCACTCCCTACTGATCACCGCGATCGTCAAGGAGAGCTTGAACACATCGTTAAGTACTTTGTCAGCAGAGCCATGATGGCCAAGAAATATATGGAGGAAGGCAAGCAATTATCTGAAGTTATGCAGAGGCACATGAACATGAAGATGACAAAGGCTTGTTCGCACAGTGCTAGGTCCTTGGATGGTATCAGGAAGAAGTTTGAGATCCATTTTAGGGACAAAGTGCGTCATAGATTATGCTAGAGGGGATCGCAAATAAGTCTGCGCGATCGATAATGAAGCGTCATGCATGTGCAATAAACCGTAGCTCCTTCACAAGTCTTGCTCCCATGTGTACACGACGTGGTGGGCCTCTGTGCTGTACATCTCACTGTATGGCACTTGGAATATAGAGTTCAACTTATACAGGACTAGATGTGTACTACAGGGATATTTGGTCAAGGGAGGTATGGTGAGGGCCGAACGACGCGTTCAAGCATGCCGGACGTGGAAAACGACAGTTCCGCTGCATCTATAATGATATGGACGAAAGTTGTAAGAAAATAAATAGCTTTGCAACCAAAAACACCGAGAGCAAATAAAAAAATTACAAAATGTATAAACATGACAACTCACACGGGGTCACCCTTGCCTCTAGTCTAGCCTCACACAAGTTTGCCTCATCATTGATATACCATGGGCAACTGACGAGCAATATCATCCGAAACAAGTATAGGAAATGAACAATAACTGTATAAGAACATTACATCAGTAACACTGAGGACGTGTAAATAATTACAGAATATGCACAAAGAGTATAATACATATTAGCGCCCACAGGATGTGTCAATTAAATTTTATCTGCTCCCCAAATTTAAATCTCCGTTTGATATCACTGAGGATAAATGATAATTTCGTTTGGCAAAACCACTTTTCACCTCTTCTGGCGTTTTGCATAGTTGTTTTTGTTTTCTAAACCAAGATGCAAACACATATATTATTGTGTTTCTAATAACATGACAAATGAGAGGAGCAACCATAGGATAACATAATTTATCTAACTTTAACATGGTTTAATAAACAAACTGGTTGATTCTTCACACAATTACTTTTTCATAACAGCTTTAAAAATAGCCGTAACACAGCAACCATAAAATGACTCTCTTATGCCATGTTAGGCATATGAACGTTATGGCATGCCATGAGCTACCATGTTACGGTGGTTCAATATAAAATTGTTTTCTTACACTAGTCATCAAGTACAAAAAGCAATGACTCTTTACCACGTTAACCCTTAGGGCATGTACAACGCGTTGCACCAGCCGTCTCTACGATGCGGCATTTTGCAATTCGGTCCTCATTTTACCGCAGTGAATGAGACGTCGTCGCCTCGTGAGACGACGGCACGGGCACGTGCTCCCAGGCGAAATTGCGAAAGCTGCGAGTGTTGTAGAGGCGTCGTCTCCTCCCAAGCGACGCGAAGCGGATCGCCGGATCCAGATGCGGGCGCGCGAAATGGCAGCCGTTTCCTTCCAAGCGCGCCAAATCCCACCATATCTTCCTCTTCCTTTTTCTCTTCAGCTCCCCAACTTCCGTATCTTACCCTCTCCCTGCAGATGTCGGGCGCAGCGGCGGCGCCGGTGGAGCGCAAGGGCGCTGCAGCTCAGAAGAGCAAGGGCGTTGCAGCAGATGCAGCAGCGACGGCGGCGCCGGTGGAGCGCAAGGGCGCTGCAGCCCGGAAGAGCAAGGGCGTTGCAGTGGATTCGGTGGCGGCGGCGACGCAGGAGAGGAAGGCGATGGCGGCGCGCGGAGGAAGAAGTGCCGGCCGTGCATGGCGACACCACCGAGCGGATCGGGTGCAGCGCGTGCCCGCCGGTCGCGCCGTCCTTCACGGCGGGGAGCAGCGTCTTCACCGCGCCCCACCTCCTGCCGCTTCCACACCGTACTACACTCAAGGCTCCACCGGCGGCGGCCACATCTCGCCAAATGCAACTACCTGGGGCCAAGGTGCTGCTGGTAGCCCGATGAATCCATTGATGCATCCTCAATCTACGGAACCTCCAACCTGGTATGGAAATTGCTCTCACAAACTGAAATTTTGTTTTCCTAGGATTGCTAGCATTCCCAATGGCTAGCAGCACATCATTCCCAATTTTTTTTTCCTGGGATTGCTCTCACAAAGTAATTATGTAGTGAAAATTGGTTTCCTTTTGGCAAACTGAAATTGGTTCACATCATGTAGCTTTAGTTTTGTAGCTTTAGTTAATAAACATAGTATCGCCATTACTGGAATCCTCGAGTAAGACACGACAAAAGATGTAAAAGAAAACTTTAACTTGTATGGAGCTCAACCAGATAGCTTTGATATCTAAAACCGTTTATACGTGATTTACTTAGTAAGCATTACCCTAGCCAATGCTAGCATGTATATAAAAAATACAGGATGTATATCAGGGCTAGAATACAAACAAATGTGAGTTACAATAATAAATAGACTCCAGAACAAAAAGCACATGATATAATGCCAAGGAGTTTATAGATAGAATCATCCATACCTTCTTTATCAAGCTTGCTGGAGAGGTGTTGCTTTTATCACCAGATTTTTCTCCATTGCTGGATGGATGAACCGCACCACTATTTCCTCCTTCAGAAGACTTTCTTTGAGTTGAAAGGGTAAATGGTTGACTGAACACACTGAAGCTTGACTATTTGTTGTCACCACAACTTATGATAGCAGTCCATTGATAATTATTCATCTACTTTTGCAGGGACAACAACCCACATCCCCCTGGTGGATTTATGAGTTTTTTCAACAACCAGTCGCAAATGTCACAAAATTTCCATTTAGTCGGTGGTCCTTCTCATTGTGCACCTTTCAAGGCTCCAAGGTTTGTGGACATTGGAGGTTCTTCACCGCCACTTGTGGTGACGTCCACTTCACAGCCAGACCAAGTTCCCATTGATGTGGACAGCGGGGATGAGGTCGGTAGGACTGAGAAGCGAATTCTATGGACACAAGAAGAAGATGTTAGGCTGATGAGTCTCGGTAACATTTTTGATAAACTTGCATCTTATTTTCGATGTGATAACATTTTTCTATACAATTGCAGATGAGCTCTTGGTTGAAAAATTCAACGGACTCAGTCGCTGGAGTTGATAGGAAGAACGACCAGTACTGGGGTGATGTTGCTAAGACATACAACATGACAACCCCAGCACATAGGAGAAGGAATCCCAAGCAAGCCAAGGACCGGTGGCACAAGATTAATAAGTGGGTGACCTTTTCCATCGTGCTTGGGTGAAGGCTCGCAGAATATATACTAGTGGTTATTCGGATCAAGGTGGATTGATATGGCCCATAGGTTCTATGTGGAAGACAACAAAGAGCTGAAGCTAGGACATTTTGTGTTAATGGATGTTTGGTATGTTTGCCGAGACCAGCCAAAATGGGTAATATACAATGATGAGCTCAAGAAAGCACGTAAAAGGAAGGCTTCAGGACAAAAAGATGTAATGGAAGACATAGAGCCTATAGATCCTAATGAATGCCCACGACCAATGGGGCAAAAGAAAGCAAAGAAAGCTGCATTTGAAGCTAAAAAGGAAGGCAAGTTGAAGGAAACTGCGATAGATGTGAAAAATTTGGATAAATTCAGCAAAATTCAAACTGAAGCTCACACAAATTGCTTAAAGGTGTTGGAGGTACAACAAAAATTATCAACTGAGAAGCTTGAAGCAACAAGACTTGCCCATCTTGCAGCAATGGAGAACAAAGAAGCTAAGAAGCTGGAAATGGAAGCAAAGATGATAGAGACATACAATTGTCTCCTCTCACGAGACACAGGAGGGTTCTCTGCTGAAGAAAAAGATGAGCATGTTGCTGCACTGAAGTGTTTGAGGAAGCGGCTGTTTCCTAACAGCGCTTGATGCTTTTATTTAGTTGAGGTATGGTTTAACTGAAATGAGCATTGAGTTTAACTGAAATGTACTTGAGATCTTTGTTGGTGTGCTTTTGAAATGATCTCTGCTTGTTGGTGACATATCAAAGCATCACCAGGAGTTATGTATGACACCAAAGAACAAAATAACATATGGCATTTTAAAACTTAATACCTCCTGCAAGCTTCACCTAATGCTGTAATGGACAAATGAACTTGTGTCTGTTCTTTGTCACTTATCTGCAAATGTTATCAGTATAGCCATTTTTTTCTTTTTGGTTCTACTAGAAACAGACACCTTACCAGATATGACATGTTCTGTATGTATGATCATCTTATAACTCTAGCACTTGTCTTCTGAGTTTCTTATGTCTATTTCCTATTTTTATTTTGGACAGAAAAAACAAAATATCTAAAAATGGAATGTGGATCTTTGAGGATTGTTATTTTCTTTTGTACTTGCTTTTACATGGTGTTAACCTTGCCAGATTCTGCTTCTGTAACTATGGTATCATAATAGAGTCAATGCTTGATAAACTGGAAGCTCTGGGAATTCTTTCTCCTTTTGAATTGCTCATTATGTCAGTACATTCATTGTATACAACATCACACGAGAGTAATTTTGATCAGATAACAGATATTTACTCCAATCCGAATGCTGAATTTAGCATATTACTTCAAATATTTAGTACATTCATTGTATACAACATCACACGAGAGTAAATCGATAGCAATGCTATTTGAAAACTTTTATGATCATATTTTGTACACCAAGATATTAAACTTTGCATACGTATCAAAGAGACACATATTGGTATTTTGCTAGCTACCAAAGTTTGGCAATGCTACGGAGGCAAGTCTCCCCAAAGTAAAGTGTGCCCATTGCTCCAAAATCAATTTTGCTTTTCTTGCCTCAGGTGGTCTCCGTCCAGGAATGTCTCTGAAGGAAAAATATGCCTACAGGAACTGTATATGTACACAGTTTTAAGTTTTTATTTAATCACCCTTCCCTTTTTGTCTTCTCTGCATTACAATATTGTAATTATGTTTATCTTATTTATGATTGATCTATTTTGTATCAACAAGCAACACAATGGTATACAGAAATCATATTCATGCTTGATCATGGCTGCATGTATGCATTAAACAGTTTGTAGATAGTCAAATAGACGATCCATTGTACAAGCTGTCTGTTCAATTGTCTGTGTGTGAAGTGGAAAGAACTTACAGACAGCAACCCGTCTGTGGATTGTACATGCCCTTAAGCCCTAGTAGTGAAGGGGCGTCCGCGGCAGCAAGCTATTCCGTCCACATAACCAGATCTGGTTGAACAGGGGTGGGCCAACTGTGTTGATCCAAGATACGGTACGACACGAACAAATGGAAGTGCCAATTCCTTACGGTATAAACAATATCTCTCTATGATAATCTAGGAAAATTATTTACGATTGATAATAAATTTATTTGTATTAGGGTTAATGTATCCTTCTAAGTATGAATGGATGACTTGACAGTAAAATTACTTAGCAACTAGCATTAAATTTACTTATAACCGGCAGTAAAATACTTTGACAAGTGATTAACAGTAAAATTACTTATGACTAAAAGTAAAATTATTTATAATTAATAGATTATTGATGATTCATTTAGCTAATCGTGCTTAGACTTTTCTGAATTAATAGTAAATCGCTCGTTTCAGCTTTTTTTCAGCTTCAGCTTCTAGTTTCAACTTTTTTTTTTCACTATTCAGTAATTCATTTTTTTCTGAATTTTTTAGATGTTTTGGGCTTTTTTGTATTTTTTTCCCGTGTTCCTTTGCATTGTCCGTGATGGGCTAACATATTTTTTTTCTATTTTTCTATTTTTTTAAATTTAATTATACATAAAAAATCAAACCAATTATAGTAAAAAATCAGTTACAATAAAATTTTAGTTAAAAATTAAAAATGATCGCTAAAAAACGCCGCTAGTATGGTCTGATCTTTCCAGGGACAGTCATAATTATTTGGACCAATCGTACTGAACCTAATCAGATCGTGTTCGTGTATGCTATGCTGTGCCGTACGGTCCATTTAGCAGGCCTGCACGTAACCAACCGCCTCTCCCACCGAAGTACCACCGTCCAACCCCCGGCCCCCCACACACGGAGAAGAGAGAGGTAGCCGCATACTCTTCCCTTCTCAAGTAAACAGCTGAAAACGCAAAAATAAAACTGAAAGAGGAAAAGAAAAAGAAAAAGAAAAGAGAGAAGAAAAATCCCCGAGCCCAAGCCGCAGCTCCCCCTCTCCCATGCCTCCCCCCTCGCCGCCGCCGCCGCCGCCGCCGAAGCCGAAGTGAAGAGAAGGACGACCACCGGGCGCCCCGCCGCCTCCGGCACCAGCCGCGGCATCTTGCGGTGCCACCGCCTCACGGCCTCGGGCAACTAACCGTCGTACAGGTGCCTTCTGAGCTCCGATCGCCGGTGGTGGGGGTGGCGGCGGCGGCGGCGGTTGGCTCGTGGGCGGGCGGGCGATGGCGCCGGCGAGGAGGAAGCGCGCGGCGGCTGCTGCTGCCGCGGCGACGGCTGCCGCGGCGCAGTGGAAGGTGGGCGACCTCGTGCTCGCCAAGATGAAGGGCTTCCCGGCGTGGCCGGCCATGGTGAGTGGAGGAACACGCCGCTTGCTCTTCCTTCTGATCTGTGGCCTCGTAGTGGCTTGGGTTGCCTGGGGTTAGGGGATTCTTGGGGTAGCTTGCTTAGGGTTTCGTTGGGGGCGGGGAAGGCCATGCTTTTGGGGCTGCGGCGTAGCCGAAATATTTCGGCTAAATCTTTAGGTTCTTGGATGGCCTCCTACCCCGATTTGGCGGTTTTAGCTGTTAATCTGTGCTAGTTTTGTGGTTTTCTTGCTGCTTATCAGCGAGATTTGGTGTTATGTAGGGTTTCGGATACCATATGCTTAAGAAAGATTGGATCTTTGAGTTAAAGAAGCCCTTATTTTGTTACTTTCTGCTGAGCTCTCGAGATTAAGTGATAAGTTCTTCTGCAATTTGACCGCTAGTTTCAATTCCTGGTTTAGCTACTGGTTTCTTGTTGGGATTTGCCGTTGCTGGTGATTTTGGGCGTAGAGAGTCTGGGGATCAGTTATGAGTTTGGTGATATGTGGTTTTCTTGCCTCTATTTGGATATGTCACCAAGATTTAGGGCTGCAGTCTGCTCTTTGAAGTTTGTTAGTTCCAGATGTGGTTTTTATTATTAGTGATTTGCTCTTTGAAGTTTATTAGTTACAGATGTGATTTTTATTCTTAGTGATTTGCTCTTAGGACTTTCTTGTTTACAAGTACTGGTGTGAGGTTTTCTGTAATTTGTCAAAGAGTTACGAGTTTCCTTTGGTACGTTTTCAGTGTGGATTTTCTAATTGCCTAATAGGAATGGTAAGAGAGGTGTTTTTACGGTTAAGTGCCACTATCATAATCTTGTAATTTTTTTTCCTCATAGTGTTTCATGATGGTTTTCTGTATATTTATCCTTTTTGAGAGGAAAAAAAGACAATGATGGAATGAGGAAAATGGCATTTCTCAACACAGGGTGGCACTCTTGTCTGCTAAGTTTTGAATCAGACACATCTGTTTAGGAATTATGTCAATGGTATGCTTTTGTATTGTACTTACGGACTTCTCTAATTGTTAGGAAGCCTGTGCCCCTTATATGATAGACAGGTATCTCATTTGTTCTGCTAGCCCACTATTGGGTATTCTAATTTTTACAACTGTTTTTCCCGATATTTTCCTCTTTCTAGGTATTCTAATTTTTACAACTGTTTTTCCCGATATTTTCCTCTTTCTATTCACTTCAAGATCATTTTAGTTCTCATCTCGTTGGTTATTGTCTTGTGGCTTGACCTTGATTTTTTTGTCTATTGTTGCGTTAATAACATGACTCAGCAAATTTGGCCTCTTTACATTGGTTAAGATAGTTACATTGCTGCACAGGTATTCTCAAACCTTCTAATCATAGTACCACACTTGCCTCCGGATACAAGTTGTATTGAGCGTATGTACTTGCTATATGTTGCATACTTGTATACAGTTTCAAACATGGTTAAGCATCTATACTTGCTATATGTTGGTCATTCTTATAACGGAGTGTGTATTGTGCGTGATTTTAGACAGCAAACACTGACAAATAAAATGTTCTTCATTAGTTATATGGTAATTTGATTTAAATGACCTGATGATCTCCATTTCAGTATTTTGTTTTCTCTCTTCGTTTTGCTCCCATTTTTTTTGCTAAGATGCGTATGTACTTCTCTTCTATTCTTTCACCTCTGTTATGGTCAGTTAAAACTATAACTCAATAACTGTTACGTTGACATAAATGCATATTTCCCTTCATACCTGTATTCACCAAGGAGGCATGCTGTTAACTGTGTCAATCGTCTCTTTTGCTGATGTAGACATTTCATCGAGAAGGAGTAGGGTTCCCGGTTAAGTGGTTTCCCCTCACATTTATTGTTGTTGTTGTTTTGCATGGATGAAATGGATTTTACATCTTCAGAAATTATTTCATTTGTGCATTTGCATGCTGTTGCAGATAAGTGAGCCAGAGCAGTGGGGCCTGTCTTCTGTTAAAAAGAAGCTGCTGGTCTACTTCTATGGAACTAAACAGATGTAAGTGCTGTTTTGACCGAACCAGTCAATTTTATTTGAATTTATAAGCTGTTTTTGTATCTACCAAACAGCATGTGTTTAGAAACATCCTAGTGTGTTATTTGTTGATTAGCTTATATTCCTATTTTTGTAGAGGATATTTTTAAAAGTGTTCTGTTAATAATTGGGTTATATACTTTTTACGTGAAAGAAATGGGTTCAAACATGATGTATATATTTGTAGTTCGTGTGTTCTTGGGCTATGGTATCAATCCTAACCTTTTTATTTGCATACAAGTTACTTATCTAAGTGAATTAAATAGTTTATACATCTATAATTTGCAGATAAAATAGACATACTGCAGATGGTTAGCGTGGATTAACATATGACTGTCAAAATTCGTTTTTCTTCCTGTAATTTGCACGCAAGCTATGTGATGTTCCTACCTCTGTACTTTTGGAACCTGGGAAATAGGATAAACTTAAGGGAGGGTTTGAAGACCGATTTCACTCACTAGAATTGTTTTTAGTCTAACTGGCATATGCTTAACGCTATCAACCCTACCCCCACCGGACACACCATGCACGCACAAATGTAGCTGCGCTTGTTGCTCTTTCATTTTAAATCATGAGATTAGTGCAATTACATTACCACATGTGAAGTCACTGATCCTAATAAGCTCCTCATTGGTGAATGGTGGGTGGTATCTCTACACTTGAAATCCTTATGCATTTTTTGTTATACTAAACAAGAAGAATTGGGCAGAAAAAAATTTCTTGAGAGTTGAATTGTGCCATGTAAAACATGTTGATCCTATCAAGATGATTGGGTTCTTGAAATTACCATGTTAACTCTAGTTTTGGAGATTCCACTTGACCAGAAGACATACACCAGGGGAAGAGAAAGTAAACTCCACTCTCTGGGCTATCTCTTAAAAAAAAGGAGTACTATTGAGCATTGAGATAAGTATAATTAGTTGCCTGCACATAGTCCTCTCTTGCGGCTGAGGAAGTCCTACTGCTAACAGGTTCGGTTGTAGTTGTCATTTGGACTACCGGTACAATGATGTATAAGGCAAGGGCAAAAACTGCTCCTCGACCTCGAGGAGCTAGAATCCGTAAATGGCATTGTGATTTATTGTGAGGTGGAAGATGCTCTACTACATCACTAATCTGAGGCATCCGCCAACCAAGGGATGCTGGTAGTTGCAGACTGAGGAGGGAGGGGCACGACTTCTCTCTACCAGAATTGAAAATGATACTCCTTCTGTTCTAAAATAACTGATTTTTAGCTATGAAAAGTGTTCTTTTTTAAGTGACGTTTTTGGATTCCAAGGTGATATTTACACATTTCTTCCCAAACTGCCCATGGTTTTCTTTAATGTGGATGCAACCGAGACATATGGATGCAAACACCAAGGTAATTAAATAGGGGTAGATAAGACAATTCACACCAGCCCTTAATTCTTTTGCTAATTGCTAAAACGTCAGTCATTTTAGAATGGAGGGAGTAGTTTCTATTACAAAATCACAGATATTGATTAGCTAGTGTTACAGAGAAACATGGTTGTATAGAGCAAATCCAAACAATGGGATTGTCACTAACTCACAGGGCTATAGCCAGTTAGCCACGCATTTACATTTTTTGTATTTTGACACGGGGGGTGGGTGGGTGGGGCTCTGCAGATACATATCTTTGGGTTGGACCATAAACGGAGGAAAGACTTGAAGATTTGAGAGAGTGATGTGGTGGAACATCCCTTTTTTGGCTGTAATAATTCTAATTATGTAGTCACAATTTTAGGTATTACTATTGCTTTCATACAAGGTGGTGAGGGTTATCGTGGACTAGAGAATACGGCTGTGAATAGGGTTTAATATATGTTGGTTTGTTGTCTATTGGTTGTGGGAGGCCCTAGGTGCCCCTTTATATGTGTAAGGGAAAGCCTGACTTCTCAGGGTAGCTTCTGGCTGTCAGAAGGCCCAGTTGCACAGAATGGAGGTCTTTGAAGTTTATTTCAAGTCCTCAACATTTTAATCTAACTGAATCATGCATGGAGACCTGAGTGACAATGTGTGGAGGCGGAGATTGGTGGTAACTAAAATGAAAAACTAATTTTCATCAAGAAAAATATCACAGATAATCTTGTCCTAATCTACAGTACAGATAAATAATCATAGATGCTCTATAGCACTTACAACATAATAGATGCCGTTTTAGAATATGTGCAGTCAAACATTTTGAACATACTGGTAATATGAACAAAAGTACTTAGATTGACCGCATGGAAATAATGCTGTAGATTTTTCATCAAAAGTAATAATATTATATTTTTAAATAATTTCCACTATTACATAACAACAAAACTAAGAGTGAAAAGTTTTTACATTTGAGGCTATGGCATTGATCAAAACGAAATCTATTTAGCAACAGAGTTACAGAGGGTTGAGGGAGTATTGATTTCTCAGAACTATAATAAAATAGTGACAAACTGACAATGAGGGTTGGAAAATGCCTGTATCCTCTTTGTCCCCAAGGTACTTTTTGCGGGTTAGAAAATAGACAAAATACTCTCCATAAGACCACATTGTTGGTAAATGATATGAGATGGAAGCAGGTAGCTTTCATCGGTTGCACCACGTAGTCATAGTGTATGGATTATGGACTGTATTTGACCCGATCTACTTGGGAAATGCAGTATAATAAGTAAAATTGAAATTCATTATTGAGGTCTCACTTCAATAGAAAATTGCTGAATGCTAGTTTTTTATTTAGAATTTACTATTTAGAACTATACTGAGGATCTTATATAAAAAACATGAAGGGATCTATTTTTCTGACCCAGCTGGGTTAGCTGTGCACAAAATTTGTGGTATGGAACTGGATTACGTTACCTATAAAGCCAATATATTTATGTCTGACTTCTAGTTCTTTCTATTGTAGTGCATTCTGCAACTATGCAGATCTGGAGGCATTCACTGAAGAGAAAAAGAGGTCTCTACTTGCCAAGCGACAGGGTAAAGGTGGTGATTTTGTGAGAGCAGTTGATGAGATAATTGGCGCTTATGATTCTTTGAAGGAAGATAGTAACCATAAGCTTGACTTGGCTGCCAATGAAGTGAAACCAGGTGTAGAAAATCTTGATAATTATAGCAGCTTGGATACTGTAGGTCTAGTCAATAACTCTAATATGGGTAGTGATAAAAAGCTGGAAGGCCATTCTGTCACTGCAAGAGGTCATGACATGGTCAATTCTGATGAACCTTCTGTCACTGTAATGGGGAGCGAGCGATGTGTTGTAAATTCTGCTCCTGATGAGCCTACTGAAAATGTATCCATCCTTGATGAAATGAGGAATATCGCTATGTCAACTAGTTCATTTTCAAAGAAGAAGCTAAGGGATGCTCAGCCTCAAAATTGCTACACGCGGAGTAGGGTTCCATCTCTGCGGAGGTCAAGAAGTTCATTAAGTGTTGAAACCAGAAAGGCTCAAGATTCTGGTAGGCTTTTGGGTGAAACCAGTTTGGCTTCTGTTGATTTGGTTTCTGATGACAATAAGGAAGATTCCACTCTTCATAAGTATGTAGAGGATGGCAAAGCTAACTCAGTTTCCCCTTCTACACCAGATGACGTTTGGTTGCTTTCCAGTGGAGGCACTTTCAACCAACCTGGAACGCCTGGGGCAAGTAACAGCAATAAAAAAATGAATTCTACTGCTAAGGTAGATAGTACCTGTAACAGAGAATCAACTCAAAATGGAGCTTCAGAGATAGAATTTAAATCGAATGGTACATCAAGTCTTCCCATGAACACAGCATTAATTTCCAAGAGAAAAAGAAAGCCAAATAGAAAGCGGATTCCTCATTCTACAGATTGTATGACACCAAACAAGGATGAAGAATTGCAGGCTGAGTTAAGTGAAAACCTTGCAGATTCTCCAAATTCAAAGAATGAAGTGAATAAGTCAGATGGAGATGAGCACTTGCCATTGGTCAAAAGGGCAAGGGTTCGAATGGGAAGGCCTCAATTGGAGGATTCACCAGTTGTTGAGATTGATGTTCCTAATAACAAACCAGAGCTTGCAACACCTGCAGACCAATGTGATATGCATGGTAGACCCGCACTACCTGGTGATGATTATTCAGCTGATCGATCATCAGTGGTAAACACTGTTTCAAATCAATCATCCAAATTAGACATGCCTTTCTTGCTAGGGGAAGGTCAGTCTGTTTGGAAGAATAAAGAATACCAACCAAAGGTTTTAACATTGGATGTGGAAGCTGCTTTGCCTCCATCAAAACGCCTTCATCGTGCTTTAGAAGCTATGTGCGCTAATGTTGCCGAAACTAATAATAGTCTACCCGAAGAGACAGGATCAAAGCAGTTGATCCTAAATGGATGTGTGTCTTCAGAAAACAGCCATTCTAATAAATCTGCAGATGCAGTAGTCACAACCCCCAACCGATCTGCAATAGTTAAAAGCCCTAGACCATCTTTGAGCACACAATTCGTGCATAGCCCAACAGGCATAAGGCACACCTCTGAATCAAATTTACAAAATAACAATGTGCCTACTTCTGCATCAGGTCCTTCAGAAGCAAAAGATTATGATAATCATATCCTGACAAAAGGCAATATTTGTGAAGAAACCCACCTTGACAGCAAACATGCTGATTGCTCGTTGGTTTGTAATGAAGTTGATAATGATGCCTATGGGAAAGCTTCAGCCCTTTCGACGAAATTGAGGGAGACTGTTCTTGCTGTTACACAGACCATAGCTGTACCTGACCGCCTATCTTCATCTTTGGGGAAAGCTAGTGGTAATGAGGTCAGCACACCAATCAGCTGCAATGAGGATACAAAGCCAATTGGCTGCCCTGCTTATGATGTTGACAGAAGTGTTGACAGATGTGCCAAGCCAGTTGACCAAAAGAGGTTTCTTCTCTCTGATAATAATGTGTTAGCACATGGTGAGACTGTTTTAGCTGAATCCGCAATCAATGTGGGTGATACAGCAAGCACCTCTTCATTGGCCACTAAATCTTCCAGTATACAGTCTGATGCAGACACCCGAATATTTGAAGTGTAAGCTCTAAATTTTATGTCAAAGTAAATCTTTGCTTATGTATGCATGGCCTATTTGTTTTCCTTGATATGTTCCATACCTTCATGTCAATCATCTTTCTGCAACAATTGTAGGGCATGTTTTATTTCTGTTTTGGTCATGTTTCTTTTCCAAATTTGTGTTAGTATGCCTTTTTCCTTCCATGTAATGTTATTTCACCTGAAGATGTCTACTTTTGAAGTTGCACTTGCAATTACTTGATGGCTTAGGAGTTAGGACTTAGGAGAATACCCTGTATGCTGCATGTCTACATTGGTACAGATCTAGGACATTGATTACAAAAACTTACATGAAGGGTGCTACACATTTGGTGGGTTGGGTTCTGTTTGGTGGTGGGACTTGAAACTGGTCGTTACTAGGCATATCTATAATAACACACAAAATACAGGCAGAGATTGTGCTCTATTTCATTTGTGCTCAGTTTTAACCAGAGGTGTAATGCAAACTCCCACTGTTGGGCCATTGACTGAGGCTTGGATTAATCAGATTTTGGTGGGTTCCCTCGCTTGTAATTTAACAACCTGTGAGTGGGATTATTAAAATTGTCCATCAATGTGATAGCTATCCCAGTGGCTCATATGTGAATTCTGCATGATTGCACCCAAACGTGGGTTTGCACTAGAGTACTAGACTCGCCCCCTTGTTTATTACAAATAAATATGAACAACAAAATGCTTGTGTCTTGATGCATGGCTAGGATTGAACCCCCTAAGCGCAGAAATTCCATTTATTAATTGGTATGGAAACTTTTGTATTATCAGTGGTGGAATGAAATGCTTATGCAGACCATATGAAATAAGTTGTTGTCTTGGTGTGTAGAGATTTAGAGTTAGAGAGAAGGGGTTTGTTTAATCTACTTTCTTAGGAATATGTTGCAAGTTCTAGAGTGTATATTCTATTAGAGTACTGCATTTGTGTTCGTTGTATCTGAATCAGATAGTAGGAAGAAAATGTGGTGACGTAGCACTCTCGTGTGTAACTAGCAAAGGCTTATTAACAATCTTACACCAATTTGCAGATAATGTATGCTGATATAATCGTCCAGATGTATGCCCTGTTTGAAATTGGGGGAAATTGGTGGAAAGGAAGCATTCACCCTCACTTGATGTTTCTTTTCCTACGAAATTGCTATGTTCCATATGAACCCTTAGTGTAATATCAAATTGATGTTTTCATCCATCAATATGCACTGCCTTTGGATACTAAATAGCTTGGGTTAATGTACATGTCTCAAAACATATTGGCAAAACTCCATAATCTATTTCACCAGACAAAATTAAATGGGAAAAATATCAAATGCACTGTGGATGAGTACGACTGGCACACTTGATGTTTTGTTTCATATGAAATTCCTATGTTCCATATGAGCTCTTAGTGTAATTTCAAATTGATGTTTTCATCCATCAGTATGCATTGCCTTTGGATACTAAATAGCTTGGGTTAATGTACATGTCTCAAACATTTTGGTAGAACTCCACAATGTATTTCACCGGACAATTACATAAAAAATCAAATGCACTGTGGATGAGTGGTAGGTATCACTGGGCCACAGGCACACCCATCTTGATTTGCTCATTGACTAGGAGCTTACTGATTTAATTTTTCCTTTGTGCGTTATGGATTTGAATTCGATGCTTTGAGTTGGATGTTTGAAATTTCCTGAGCAGATTAGATTCTTTTATTAATTTGATTTTCAAAATTTGTTGATTATATTACCACATTTTCTTACCATATCCTATAAATCTTACCATACCTCATACATGTGGATGCCAATATATACCTTTTATGAGATATTTCATGTATCCCGCACAATCCTTTCTTAAGAATGAGAGTTAGTCGGGACTATTTTCTACCTTCATATGCCCCTAATGTTCTATCTCTATATGTTCTCCTGTTTTCAGCTAGATAATATTATAGGAAATTAGGAACATGTCATTTTGTAGTCGGTGGATAGCAATTTTTGGGGGCCCCAATGGAAATGTCATTGTTATGCGGACATGTCTGAAGTCTGAACAATCTCTATTACTTGAGCTCCAGATCCACTGGTTTGGATCAGGGTTTTGATAACCGGTTTGGAATTTTTACTCCCGGGGGGGGGGGGGGGGTCGGGGGTCCGTAGCACCAATTTTCGGTAGTTTTCGGGCTGAAAATTTCAAATACAAATGGCAGGAAATCGGTCTAAATCGGAGTAAATCACTCTGAATATGAAATATTTCAAACCGCTTTGTACTCTAAACGGGGGTGCCCGGTAGGACTGATTTTCGGCTGATTATAAAAACCCTGGTTTGGATCCTTCTTGCTGTATCTTAGCAGGAATGCTTGTTTTGCAAGAAAGAAAGGAGTATGATGAATTGATGTCCTATTTATTCACCTACAGTGCCCTGGAATAGCAAATTGTTTTTCTTATATATTGGAACGTGAACCCCCGCTAAAAACCTAATTTTTCTCCTAGAATTAGAATCTGTAAGTGATGATAGAACTCTTTCGCTTCAACCGAACTGTGAAGCATAAGTAATATAATCCTTTGCACATCCTGACTGCAGGATCTACAGTTTTATTGACAGTTGAATATATTTTAGATACGGTGCCCAAATGCACAGTTTCTCTTTTTGTGTCTGATCCTTTCTTTTGTTCTACCTTCCGAGTTGGTGCTTATATAGTTATATTTATAATGCAGTCTTCTGGAAAGGCTTGACAATACTTATTTTTGTCTTGCAGGCATACCTTGTCTGCTTTGGCATTGAAAGAGCTGAACTACAGAAACCTAAAGGATAAGAGCACTTCTCCAGACTCAATGCCTATTAAAGAACTTATTGCTGTTGCGCAAGCTAGAAGGTTCTCTCGATCAACTTCCTTTCCAGATAACTTTCTGAATGCCAAGTATATTCCCGAAACTTTAGTCAACACACCTCCTGCTCTCAAGGAACTATCACAGAGGCAGTTGTCACCTTCAAATCGGATAATCAGGTCCATCTCTACAAATGATACTGTTCATTCTAAGAGTCCTTTCGATGATCTGCAACAGAAGGGCTCGAACAAATTAGCAGGACACAATGAGGCTAATGCAGCACGAAGGGCTTTTGGGGCTTTCCTTGGTACACTGACAAGAACAAAGGAAAGTATAGCACGTGCAACACGTCTTGCTATTGATTGTGCTAAACATGGCATTGCCGGGGAGGTTAGACCATGCATATCCCTCCTCTTTTGTTTTATTGTTTTTATTTTTCACAGAGTACTGTTTGTTGTGCTTTCTAAGATCTTTGTTTTGTTTTAGCACTGTTGCTTTCTTAGTTTTGTTGATGCATCAGCAAATATTTGGATTCTTCTTGGTTTGCTTAGTCTGGTTATGATGCTATGTGCTCTGTGCCAATTACCAGCTGTTCTTTATTATGTACCATGAGGAACAAATATTTCGCATCTCAAGTATCGAGCTTGTTTACCCGTAGAAGAGAGCCATCTCAAATACTTTCTAGTTTCTTTATACTTTTGACATGGTATGATAACCTATATCGTTAACTTAGGAGTTGGAAAGAACCAGTGATAATGCTGGCAGACATTGCTTTATAAGCATGCCGCCTTCAGCTTACCAGGAAAAGACAAACATGGCCTTTCAATTGCCGTCTAGCAAATTTTCTGATGCTGTTTTTTTTGTTCCATTGTTTAGGCGATTGATATTATTGTTGAACGCCTGGAAAAGGAATCAAATTTACATAAGAGGGTTGATCTTTTCTTTCTTGTTGATTCAATAACTCAATGCTCTCGCAATCAGAGAGGTGACTGTATGACCTTCCCATTTTTTTCCTCATTAATTTTTGTATGGATGGTATTTTTCAGTATTGTAAGAAATTTGCAGGTGGAGCCGGAGATGTGTATCCCTCTCTTATTCAGGCGGTTCTTCCTCGATTACTTTATGCTGCTGCACCTCCTGGAAATTCAGCATGGGAGAATCGAAGGCAGTGTCTAAAGGCAAGCACCTTCAATGGTTTGATAGAACGTATGACATGTGCAAGGTTCCTTCCCCTTACAAGTTCCAAGTTTTTTGATTGTTAGGTTTTGAAGCTTTGGCTCGAGAGAAAAACACTTCCAGAATACATCATTCGTCACCATATTAGAGAACTTGAGGCTATCAATGAGGCATCATTTGGAAGTTCTCGCCGTCCTTCAACGACAGAAAGAGCTTTAAATGATCCTTTGCGTGACAATGAAGGAATGCTTGTGGACGAGTATGGGAGGTATGCTTGTCAAACTGAAAATCCCCTAAGCACTCTCCCCTTTTAATGTACCAAAAATGATTTGAAGTCATGTTTATGTTGTTCATATGTTTATGTGCTTACATAATTAAGGTGAAGACCAGATGAATTGCCATACATAAAATTACATAAAATGGGATCATATGCCTTAACTTTTGGCATGCCATGTTAGGGTATGCCTTGTGCCTCTATCCTTGTGTCCATACATGAAAGATCCTTTTTTTGGTTTGAGCCCATGCTCCAAATATTGGAAGCAGGCAAAGTTGCTGTAGAATTAATGGAAGTAATTTGCTATCGACGCATTTGTGGGCAAAACCTTCAGCGACAACGATCGCCTGAGCCTTCGGTAGCAACATCGGCAGTACCGACAAATTCTGGACGAGCTACAGAGCTGCGCAGTGGCAATGGAAGTCTGAACAGAGCAGACAGCAGTTCCGTCTTCCGCAAGGCCGCAGAACTGTCCGAAGCTGAATCAGAGTAGGGGCAGCAGTTTGTACTGGACACAGCTCTAGTATACTTAGCAGTTAATAGTATGATATTAGGAATTCTATATATCTATGTTTAGGAGAAGGATTTGGCTTCCTTGTAAAGGCACCTGTGCTATAAAGGTAGCCAAGGATGATTTGGAGAGGAATAAGAAAAGAATCTTAAGTCCAGTTCCGCCTGATCAGAGCCTCTTTGGCGGCAAGGACAAGCCTTGCCGGCGACGAGGGCGATCTTGCCTTATCGTTGCTATTCCTTTGCTGTTTCTTCCGTTCGGCCACATCATAATCTGCACTGTGCAATTTTGAGTAATTCTCTTGGAGCATTTGTATGCTTCAGGTGCTCTTGTTGGTCGGTTAAGCAGTGTGCTATGATGGATAAATGATGCCAACATCCAACTAGCTAATATTGGATAAAACCCAGTAACTCACCAAGATCAAATTGAATTCCTGCCTTTGCTATGCTATGTGGAGTAGCACATTAGCTAGAAAATGTGAAAGAATTATCATTGGAATATAGAGGGAGGACTCAGTAAAGTTGCTTATGACGGAACAATTTTTAATGGACACCCTTTTTGATAATACGTGAGACAAATCTATTATATGAAACATGTGTTGCATGTGTTTAGGATCATGGTACATGCAGTGCAGAACTGTGGCTCTGGCATCGTTGTTGCTTGATTTCATGATTTGGTGCTAAGAGGACCTTTGAATTTAACATCATTACAATAATATAGCAATCACAGTTACACGTGGTGTTTCCTCTACTTTCTCCATGTTCATATGTTTTATTATTTTCCACAGCAATGCTGGTTTTCACCTACCAATCTTAATTTGCACAAAAGTACTTGAAGATGAGGAAGGAAGCTCCTCTGAGGATAGGAGTTTCGAAGCTGTTACACCTGAACAGGATGCTCCAGGTAGTGATGAGAAGGAAGAATCTCAGATGCCCGTGGAGAAGCATCGACGCATCCTTGAAGAAGTTGATGGTGAGCTTGAGATGGAGGATGTAGCTCCACCATCTGAAGTTGAAGTTAGCACCACATGTCGACCAGGGCAAAGTGATACCAAGTGTACAACATCAGATAAGCATCCTTCAGATACTGGTCCACCCCTGCCTGACGATAGGCCTCCATCACCCCCACCATTGCCATCATCTCCTCCACCTGTGCCACCACCTCCACCTGCTCCCATTGGTCAGAGTACGCAGTTGCCACTGACATTACAAATGACATCGGAGCCAGCTGGGCCACATCCTCCGAGAGCTACTTCCTATGTGTGCACATTTTCTTCCTGTGCCAGAAGACATTTATGCGTTGTTATATTATGAACTTAACGAGTCCTTTTTTGCAGAATGTTCAAAGTCAACAGCCACATTCTATTGCCGAGCACCCAGGCAGCATGAATCCTTCTGTAGCACCGTTGCAGCCTCCACCATTCTGTAAATCGGGATATGGCGGGCATCCAAATCAGATACCACCTCCACCGCCAATTGCACCACTCAATCCTCCTAGACCCCATGGCAATTTCCCTGCACTTCCAGCACCATATCACGAGAATAACTATCATCAACCCCCAACTACATCAATACCTAATGAAGGATATCATTTGCAACCACCACCCCCTCCGCCTCCTTTAAATCCATTCCCTTATGTGCCATCAGAACCCCAACAAAGACCACAACAGTGGGGTAATAACTGTTCATCCTATCCTGAGAGATATCGGTATAATGAAAATGATCGAGATCATCACAGACATGATAGAAGACATCATGGGCATGATAGAGATAGGCGGCAGTACTTTGATGACAGAGGATATCACTACGATGATAGAGCACATTGCTTCGATGATAGAGGGCATCATTTCGAAGACAGAGGGCACCACTTTGATGAGAGAGCTATTAGGGGACCGATGCACCATGAAGTCACTGACAGGGGTAGATTTCCTCCTTTTCCGCCAGGTACTTTTCTTATTTAGCACAGTCACATTGTGAGTCATTTCTTATTTAGCATGCTTTTCATGATATACAGTTCCCTTACGTGAGGTTAACTGGTGTTTTTCCATGACATGAACCATTGTTATATGATTATGCAATATGAAGTTGATTTGGTTTGCTCTTGATTATAATCCAGGACCTCTGCCTATTCCAGATCATTTTGAAGCATCACCAGCCCCAATGCACTATGGACGACCATCAGATCATCCACCAGGTCCCTGCACCGGGTGGTCTATGCCCCCTAAACATTCTAATTATTCTCCCTCTAGACATTCTATGGAGCCTCCAGTTTCTCATGTAGCAGGAGGTATGTTAGACTTGCATGTTGCTTTGTTCTGTTTCCTAATGTAAGTGGCATCAATTTGCCTCTACCATAACAAATCAATTTGTCTGGCAAATCCAGTTTGGTAGCTTTTCCTTGTCTTTAGTTGCTATTATTTCGCTATTATGGTAGAACCTATTTTAGCTTAAATTGTGAAGTTTCAGTGAAAAACCAGGCAAGAGAAGGCATGAAAGACAGAGATAATATTGTTGATGCTGTGGCCAGAATTTTTGCTTCCATTTTATTTAGTTTAAAAACAGCTATGCTGAGCTTCATTAGTAATTCCTCCAACTTAATAACAAACTTTTGTTGTAAAATATAATTTGTTTGGTGCAACATGCTAATGTATGAAGCGAGCAGTTTCAAAGGAAGAACCTTTCTTCACATTCTCTCGGGTGATTATAAGTTGAGGATTCTAAATGCACCTCTTTTATTGCAGCGCATGGTAGCTGGAGACCAAGATAACATTTTGCTATGTTTGAATGGTATGCTCTTTATTCCATTGCTCTGATCGCTAGTCAACTAGTTCTCTTCTTTTCTGATTCTTCTCACCTCCTGTTTTCCAGGGTCGATGCCTTTTTTTGCTTGCCTTTATGGTTGTTGGTAAAACCTGGAATGGAGCCTGGCGCAAAACCCCTCCAGAAAAGGGGGAGATGGTACCTGCCACCTTGTACATATGTATCTTAGCATGTTTCTGCGAATGCAGAAGCGGAAGGCAGACCGACCTCATCGAGAGATGTTATTGTAGGATAGGCTGTCATCTATCAATCTTAGCCATAGATTGTGTTCAATTTCATTCCATTCATGAATCCCTCCGGCCCTCTGACAACTACTTCAGATAACTTACTGAAACTGTTCGATTACAGCGTACATAAGGCCCCCAGGAAAAAAAATCATTTTGATGTAGTTCTTGTATCAGCTGCTACAAATAGGTTTGTTCTCAAACAGCAGAAAACAGCATGCAAATATTTCTTTGATAGTTGCTGTTTTGATACTCACTTGTCAGCAGAATGTCTACGTACATATGCTGTGTAAATATTTAGAAACTAATGGTTTGTGCGGTAAACTGAATTTGACCTTCATGTTTATCTTTTTGTAAGAAATGCACCCTCAATCTTCGTTTACGTCAGGACTGCAAATATGAGTTCTGATATGTAAATTTCTGTGTGAAATGCATCCTTCTTTGGCAGGTTGTTTTGGTTGGTCAATTGTTGTAACGTGCATATGCAATGCTGAATTTGTCATTGCATATATATATATATATATATATATATATATATATATATATATATATATATATATATATATATATATATATTTGTGATACTGCATGCCAGTCCTCAAATTAATTTCTGGCTTCTTCACTGGCTGTACAGTCTAACAACAATAACCAAAAGCAAATATTTTGTACAGCCAAGGAGCCACTGACCTCTCACCAACAGTGCACGCATGCATGTAAACAAGGATTTTTAAAATAATAATATATAAATATATCATCATTTAAGAAAATCATATAAATAACCTTCTGTCGCCAGTTTAAATAGAGAAATAGCGACAGAGGCTCTGTTTTCATTTGAATTTAGGGTAGAGCTTCTGTCACTATAGAAGTTTTGTTGTCAAATAAATGGATGACAGTGCCACATGGGCGCTAAGATATTTGTCGCTATTTCAATTGGTAATAGGGACATAAGTTATTAATTGAAATGATGATAGAAACTTTTGCATGTTCAATTGCATTTTCAAATGGCGATAATTTTTCATTAAGCTCTATTTAGCAGTCAGTAGGTTTCTGTTATCAATTGAACTGATGATAGAGCCCTCTGACCCTTTGTCATCAGTTTAATTGACGACAGAGGTTCTGTCACTAGTTCATTTGGTGATAGAAACTGTTAACTATCACGCAGAGCATCACGTATTTCAAATGATGACAGAGGTCTGTTGTTATTTGAAATGGCGACAAAATGTTATTTATGTAATTTTTAAGCAATGATATATTTATATAATATTAATAAAAATACTTTTTTTTTTACAAAACTCTGTAAACAAGATGGACATGGCTGAACAAGCCTTGATGCATACAATCGGTATGAAGCACCTAATTTACAACCATGCATCGTTGCATCCATCTCTGCTCCCTCCTACTATTCTTCTAGTTACGCAAAATTGAAGCTGCATGCGAGCAAAGGATCGATGACCCCAACTACTTAATGACGACTTAATTAGTTACACATCTTTATAAGAAGTGGTACGTAGCCAGCAAGAGAGGCCACAGCTAGGTAAGTACTGTACCATCTATCTAGCTAGCCAATGGCGGCTTCGGCGCTCCACGCCGCGGTGGTCGCCGCCGCCCTCCTCCTCCCTTCCCTCATTGCGCCCGTCGCGGCACAGGCTAAGGCGAAGGCGTTCTGCATCAGCCAGTTCGCCATCGTCAGCCAGGCCTGCTCCATCCTGCCGCCGAGCCCTCCCGAGGACGACCACCACCACCACCACGATGATGACGATGACGACGACCACGACAATGACGACCACCATGGCGGCGGCGACGATGACCACCATGACCATGGCCGCCGCGGCCGGGCGGCGATCAGCATATCGGCCCTGATGGCGAGCAAGGACAGCCACGGCGCCGGCGGGAACGGCACCGGCCACCACGGAAATCGCACCCGAGGCGGGCGCGGCCACGGCCGGCGTAGCCGTCTGCGCGACGACCATGACAGCGACCACGGCCATGACGACGACGACGACCATGGTGGGGACAACGACCACGAGGACGACCACCACCACGACGATGACGACGACGACGACGACGACGACGAAGACGATGAGCACCACGACGAGGAGCTCCGTGCGTACCGCGACTGCTGCCGGTGGCTGAAGGAGGTGCAGAAGGACTGCGTGTGCGAGGCGCTGCTGCGGCTGCCGCCGTTCCTCGTGAAACCGCAGCACACGTACGTCGTCAGAGTCGGCAGGACATGCCGGATCACCTACCGCTGCGGCGGCGTCTAGCCGCTGGCATCAGACGTCGCCGGCCGTACGGCTGCATGCATGCATCCATTCGATCGTGCGACTACTCACGAAGTTTGATTAACTGCACGTCCCCGCTCCCCATATGAATCTATGATTATACATGTTTGGTCATTTAGTTCACGTAGATGCTTAGGTAGGTATGATTGGGTGCTTCATTTATATGTCGTTGGAATATTGGCGGTCCAGAAGTTTTCTTAAACGTGTCCTGAAAGATTTTCTGTGCATTAATTCCGTTTGGTTAGATTAATTTATATATAATATATATTGTCTTGAAATGAAAACTATCTCTTAATTAGTTAATTGTATGTGACATTGCATATCTATGCTAGACAAGCAGTGCAAAGTGTGGGTGTGCTTATGAGCTTTAGGGTAATGACGTTGCACGTCATATGGGGCCAGAATACGGTTAAAAGTTAAAACTAAATACGGGCCATTTTGTACGTTATATTCACAAATTAAAACACTTTACCTCCAAAATTTGAATAGCTCATTCGGTTTTCATATAGCTACCCCATAAATAATACGATAGCCAGTTACTCTCTAATTACAAGATGTAAGACGTACTTTCCAAAAAATCTTGTAAAAATTGACAACATTTACACGAAACCTCTAATTAGTAACTTCCCCAACCTATGTCATTTACTTGTATCTAGACATGAAAATATCGACTTTCCCTCTCCGAAAACATTAATTACAAGGATAAACCGTGAATTCTCCCAAACCCTAACCCTCTCAAGATACTCTACACCCACTTACAAACCCTAAACCTGTTTCCCTACCCCAAACTCCCCTTCCTCCCACAAACCTCTCCCATGTACGTACTCATCACTCCGTTGATCTCCCTTAAGGGGTGATCGGTTTGGCTTTTTTTCGGCTTCAGCTTTTTTTTTCACTATTCACTACACTATCCACTAACTCAGCTACAATGTTTTTTCAGCCAAAAGCCAAAAGCCATCGCTATTCCGATCACCCCCTTAGTTGCCATGACGCATCACTACTAGACTCCTTGACCCCTTCCATTATATTCGTAGACATTTCCACCACCCCATCGATCTATCATGCCACACCTTCCTGGTCAAGAAGCCACGGTGACTCAAACTCTCTCCTCATTGCTAAAACACCCTAGCTTCTAACATCTCGGCCCAATAATGAGCCCGGAATATCACCACTATTTTTTCCCTTATTATTTGAAACCTTTTTTTAAACAAAACTTCCAACAATATTGTCTTAACCATGATTTCAAAGTACAATTACTTAAACATAAGTATGGCATATAATTAAAAAAATAGGATTATATTGTACAAATATAACCTTGAAACCTCGTGTCCAACCATGTTTAGGACCACACATAGGAGAATGCTCGAGACCACGCACTCTAGAGCGCCGGAACCATGTGGCCGGGGGCAAACTTACCATTGATGACAATGATAAAAACAATATCAATAAGAAAGATAACCAAATATTACTTTAACCAATAGTACTTGAGCTAACGATAAATAATACTAATGTTATTATGTTCCAGTCAAACTCGTTAACTAAATTGTAAAGTTTGCATGACCAATCTCTCTAATATATAAGGAACATATCTAAGTGTGATAGGTGAAACAACGGTGATGCACGTGTTGATCATGTACTATTCCCTCTCCAAGCATGCCGTCTTCATCGCCACCTAAAAACAACAATATAGGCAAAGGTGAGTCTAAGACTCGGTAAATACATAATAAAACAGTAAATATCAACATATATGAGTCATCGTCTTAGTTCACACTTCACTAACTCATTCCTACCATTGAAGCAATATAGGTGATCATAAGCATAGCAAACACATGCTCCAATAGTAATCATCCTATGTCATTCACGTTAACCATATAACAATAACATTAAGCATTTATGAACTTCTCTTTACTTCGATGCAATGCAATGCTCATGAATATGTCTCAACTTCTTTGTAGCTTATACCAGTATAGCGGCGTGTTCACCTATTGATGAACCACTCTTGCCATGTCCTCTTTCATGCAAGGTCTCAACCTCCATCAAGTGGAGAGCCTACTGATGTAGGTTTTTCTCTAGAGCACTCTGGACTAGTCATATAACTTTCTCATTAACCCGGCACATGCATTCCAAACTAGTCATATGATTTTCTCACCGACGACCTGGCTCATGGACTATTTTCATGATGTAAATGCAAATGATGCAATATTTTCCAACAATGACTTACCATGTCCCAGCATTACCATGTAACTATAAATACCATGCATGTATCATTACCGTTATCCATCATTATGCCATCGTCCATTAACCATTATATGATTATCATGAAATAGTAATAATTATTACATAATGGAAGATAGATATTGCATATGCAGGGATGATGTGTGGACTACACTAAACCCGAACCTCTACTTGAACAATATCACCCATCTCAATACATCACTTAAATAGTTCATACACATACAAACGAACAACTCGCTCCTACGCACAAACTAGGCACAAGCAACCCTCTTAACTGGACACCTTCCTATTGTCCTGGAGATTAGATGACCATAAATTTAAATTCTGGAACGCAAACTTAGGAAACTATATACTTTATGGAAACTACACAAAAATTTTCACACTTTTCTAGTTGGCCAAAAATCCTAATTAATCCATTTAAACCCTTGTTTTTGACCCCGAAGACTATTATGTTGTTTTACTAGAGAGTAGGATTAACAATATTATATCTACTTATATACTTTTTAGTGTTTTAATATCGATCTTACGTATGATTTATTGGATTAGGGGGAACTTTCAAAGACCTGGCTATGATCACACAGAGAAAGACATAGGGATTTTTTTACAGGTTTGGGCCTTCTACTGGAAGAATAATAACCTTACTCCAGTGTGACTATTACTCGATGAATTGATTACAATCGGGAAAGAAAGTAATATGGAGAGTCTTGCGCTACTTCAATTGTCTTCCGTCCCAATCCTCTTCTTTTGTCCCTAACGTCAACATTTATATAGCATGTGAAGCGGTGGCGGTTGTTCCATGCTAAAAAACGCCTTAATGTTTCGAATGATAATCATCCGACGGGAGTTATTGTCAGAGACATGGTGTCTCACCCATCGTGTAGTGGTTATTGTTAGAGGAAAGTTATGTATAATTATTTCAGAGAATAAGTGTGCACATTAATCGCTTTGTCAGATATACTTATGATATGACAGGTTATCGTAGACAAGCTAGTCATAGAAGAGCCTATGAACATAAAGTGGTCGTAGAACGACTTACGATCATGTCACTCTTATAGAAAGACTTATGATCATAAAGTGGTCGTGAAAAGACTTACAACTAAGGAGTAGTTGTAGAAGAGTTTGCGACTAAGGTGTAGTCATAGAAAAGTTTACAACTATCTTGTAAACTCTCTACCTTATAGATAAGGGGTGTACTCAAGGAGTATAATGATGTAACAATATCATTTACATATAAATAATAATTTAAGAATTGTTATATTCTCATCAATACTGTACCAAACATGATAACCATATCACTTCTGGAACCTAAGGAAAATTATCCAACTTTATAATCTGGCCGCCACGTTACCTCATATATGTTCGTACGAACGATTGGAGCCTGATCCCCAAAGCCAAGCACAGTTCCAACAACTTCTCTGCCAGCTGACCAAGTCCCCCAGCTAGTGCCCCTATTCCACATACAGGCCCAATCATCATCATTAGCACTGAGCAACTATGAATCTTGTTGTGCATGCAACAGTTCACGAATCTTTCTGATAAAACCTTTTGTGAATAGTACGCAAAGCTTTACAAATTTTGGAGAATAGGTCGCCTACAAACTCATTTGGTGTGTTTTGTTTCATATCTATTTCTTTTCATGATACATATATAAAGCGGAACCCTTGATCATGGACGTGTGGTGTAGATCACAACAATATGCACCATGGAGATTGGGAGACAGAAGACGACTTAATGATCTATAGCTGACCAGGACAGGCCACTTGAGAACCCATCGATCACTTGAATGTAAAGCCTCCAACTCACCACTTGATTAGCCGAGTGTCTGCACGTTGTTGCAAACTTAACAGATGAAACGAGGGAAAACATTTTCGGTTTAGAAAATTTTTTGGACCCCTCTGAAAAATCCAAAATTCAAAAATTTTGGATATTTTTGAAAAAATGTCGGTCAAAATATTCAAACACACCAGTTGAATTCAAGAAAAATTCAAGAAATATGTATAATTTTGGTTGAAACTAGCAGCACTGTCTCCCTGTTTGTTGCTGGCGCCGCCGCCTCCTCTCATAGCCGGTGCCACCTCCTCCTCCCACAGTTGGGGCCACCTCCCCCTCCCAATGCAGGCGTCGCCTGCACCCGCCACCTCCGATCGGCTTTCTGTGGGGGATGATATTGGGCTATCGGTTTTATGTGGGATGGGTTAGCGATGGGTCAAAATTTTTTGAAGTCAGCTAAAATTTTTGGCCGAAATGGACTTCTTTTAGGATGGACTGAGAAAATCGAAAATCACGAATTTTGGCCCAAAAATGTATTCCCTGGACGAAACAATTCCAGTGAAGCCAGCTAGAAGCGAAGTTCTCTATGCAAGCACAAATATTTAACAATATTTCCTAGTTGAGCCAAAATAACAATGAACATAAGAACATTACCAGCTGCGTGTTCTAGATTTCCTAGAACTTAGGATGCAAGATACATGCATGCAAGTACCATTAAAAATGTTATCATGCACACAACTACGCATCAAAATAACTTATTCAGCTCTGGTGAGTCATATCACGTAAAAGTAATGAATTCAGTATCACTACTATCAGTACAGGTTCTAATTCGCAGCCAATTCAAAAGCAGCAATGAGCCAATGAACAGATTACAACGAGAGCCAATGCCAGGACTGTTCTTCCAGTTGCAATATCAACTGCAAGCTCTAGCCTGCAGACATCAAGGGAATACAAAAACTAATTAAACTCCTTGGTTTACAGTAGTAGATAGGCACATCAAAACTGCAGTCTGTTACGTAGGAGGTAGGACACGTTCAAATGCTAACTAATTAACTACACTCCTGCGCATGGAACATCCAAGATTGTAGTAGTCCAGGCTCAAACACCGGTTTGACAATATCCATTTCTCAGAAAAAGTATTGATAAAATACTGAATTTGGATATTGACATTCAAATTTGAATTCAAGATATAAACCGGCTGGCTTTTCAAATCTCATCTTGGTGGTTGTACACTCCTATTTATGCCATACATAAACAGAACACTCATGTTGTATGATAATCATGCTTCCATCAATTCATGCCGCACATAAAATAGTCAAGGGGCAAAGAAAGGATTACTAGCTCTACTACGAATACTACTCCCTCCGTTACTGAATATACACCGGTCATCCTAGAATTACGTGCGATCAAACAATCCTAGTTTTGTCCATCAATATGCCAAAACGTATCTAAGTATATTAACCACGCGGATTTGCTATTAATTAGTAGATTAGTTATGAAATATAGGGGGTGTTCATATATTGGTTGTGGGTGATGTATTTTGCTTGAAAATGAATAGTAGTAGTTGAAAGAAATGGTTTTTAGAACGAGAGGGTGAGCGCTGGGCGGTGAGAAAAAACGAGAGAGATGCGTGCGTGAGATGGAAGCGAGAGGAATGTGGTGTGTGATATATCCGTGATCCTCTACATTTTCTTTGGAGCGAGACAAGAGCGAGAGGAGATGATGAGAGACCATGTGGAGGTAACCCCGGTGTGTGATGAGTAATTGACACGTGTTCTGAGTAGTATGAGTTTGTCTCGGGCATTTTACTGATGCGGATATTTGATTTTAATATTTAGTGCGGTGCTATGTAATGTGTTTTCTTGTCAGTGATGGCTATAGGACTTTGAGACGGAGTCGTGATGAGACACTGGGTGACCGGACTAGGCACAGGCGGTGCTGAGGTCAGAGCAGTCGGGACGTGTCGAAGATGGCGAGGACTCGAAATGGTTGTGAGGCTTGCGCGGCAAGAAAGGAGGAAGCTTCCTGGAAGGTGTAGAAGTGGCGTTTTGGTGAATACGTAAGGTTGCACAAAAGGAAGTGGATTTGGTTAGAGGATAATCCATTAGTGTCATGAGTTGTTGTGACCTAATGGGTAAAGTGGTTTGTAAATCCATTAGTGCTATGGGCTGTTGAGAGCTAATGGATAAAGTGTTAGGAATTGTTGTGACCTAATGGGTAAAGGTGTTTGTAAACCCATTAGTAGAGGCTATAAATAGAGGTGCTCTATAGTGGGAGATAATGAGAGAAAGAGAGGGAAGGGTATGAGTGTTAGGGTTTTCTCTAATGCTTGTGCTCTATGAGTGTTAAAGTTTTCTCTCCATGTGTGTGTTTATGTTCTTGAGAGGGAGAGAGTGGTGGTAACAGCTAGCGTTTCTATTTTTCTCTCCATATGTGTGTGTGTGGGTTTTGAGAGAGAGGAGTTAGGGCTTTCTCTAGTGCTTGATTTCTATGGGTGTTGTGCTGCCTAGGATATGAGATTGAGTTGAGATGGCTGAATAGGAACCATTTTGTAATCATTCCTCTATATGAATCATTCATCTCTTTTCCTCTATTCTCTTAGCTGTTCTTTCTTTATTGTTCATATCTTTTCGCTTAATTGTGTGAAATGCTTGTTTGGGATGCTAGTCTTATTCTCTCTTGTCTGATTGTGTTTGTTATTTGGTTTTTGCTTATGGTGAAAATCTGTCTCAAGACCATTTGGTCGGTTAATTTCCATAAGCAAATTGTTTGATCCTTGTGTTCTTCTCTTTGTGGAGTTTGAATTGTTTGAGTATTTGCTGAATCTTCATTGCTCTGAACAGGATATTTCCTCAAGGTCATTTGGCTAGTTCATACCCGAGAGCACTCTTCTCTCTAGCATATTTTCCTTGTGTTCTCACTGCTGCAATCTTCTTCTTTTCCTTTTGCTCTGAACTGGGAATCACCTCAAAGCCTCTTGGCTAGCATATTCCCGAGAGCAATCATTTCAATAGCTGTCTTCTGTTTAAGTGACTATCTGCTATCTTTTTCTTATATGTATTTGCTGTAAGTTTCGGTTGGGACTGCTCCTTATTTACTGATGTTTTGGATTAACATTTAGCTCTTTTGGCTGGAGATAGACAATAGTAATTTAAGAACTCTCGTGCAGTTTTTAGTTTACAGATTTTTCAAGTTTTATTGCCGTCCCTTGCTGTAGTTCGACCAGGCTGTTGTGTGCATTTTCTGCTGTTCGTTCTAGTCTATTTTGGACAGTAGTATGCACATTTATTGGTAGTCATTTTCAGTTTTCGCTTTCCAGCTTTCTTTTTTCAGCTTTTGCTTTTAAGCTTTCGCTTTTCAGCTTTTTCAATTTTCAGTCAGTTTTGGACAGCAGTATGTGTCCTCTCGGTTGCTATTTTTTTGCAGTTTTATTCTGTTTTTCTGTGCAGTCTGTTTCCAGTTCTCTCTTAGGGCAGCAGTATCTGGTTTTCTTTTAGTTCGCAGTTTCAGGAGCATTTTCAATTCCATCTTTTTAGTAAGCTTTCATTTTCTTACTTCATAGCTTCCATTGCTATCGGAGAAGAAAATAGTGTGAATATTTTGAGCGGAATTTTTAAAGGCACCATTCACCCCCCGTTGTTGCCATTTCCGATCCTTCAGATGAAGAAGCTATTTCGAGAAGCCAGATGTTCATATCGGCTTCTAGTTTCTCTAAGTAGAAGTTAGAAGTAGAAACCAATACAAACATCCCCATAGCTTCATAATATGTACCTTTTACAATTTATAACAGCAACATATTAATTTGTCATGTTATACATGAACGAGACTGTCGCATAAATACTTTACAGCCTTGCACAAACAACTCACATAATTCTTGGAGTACGTATTGGCAAAACATTTCATTTTAAAATGGAATAAACAGATAAATATAATTAATACACACATGATTGTTTTTTTTTGCGAGGGACACATGATAATTGTTAACAAGAAATGGAAGAATAAGCAACTCTTACTGATTTGAAAAACATGCAATACTAACACAGTAGGTAATACGTACTCTCAAAAATAAAAAAAGAGTAAGCGATATATAAGTATATCAGTCGCAAGGAAATGTGTCCACTGATGGTGAGGTAAGAGCTTTTGCATGCTGAAAATCTTGTACATCATTAGTTTTGTCAAACAGAGAGCATATAAATACACTTTATTAGAATTGATAAAATGGAACGTACGTAATATATGTATGTTGTATAGATGGTTGAAGTAGGTCTTAGCATACATTGTTCAAAGTAAGGCAAAGAATTTGTTGGTGTACACTCATGAAGTTGTAATCACAAAAGACAACTGTTGGAACTAAAAAACACAAAACCCTTTTTAGATGATTCCCATGTTGCATGTCTATCGTCTCTTCGAAATAATTTCCTATGGACCTGGGGATAAAAGTGTAGCAATAGTATTTGACCACCTCTTGACAAATCCTTTGAAACGAATCCAACATGAGTGCCGGTGATAATTCACACTATAAAATCTACTCTAATCGAAAGAATAGACATAGAGGGCTCAAACCATACAAAACGAAAGGTGATCGATTCTTACGTCCACCGCATCTCATCCTTCTTACCACATTCTAATTATTTATATATTTAACCCCTCCAAAACTGTAGCTAAGATCTTTGCATCGTAGCTAAGATCACACTAGCTAGAATAATCTATTATCATATTCAATTTGAAATTCTACAGGGAAAAAAAGGAGAATTAAAGCAAAAAAAAAAGAAAGAAAAAGATCATGGAAGAGACAAGCGACAGATAAAAGCTGATGGTCACTTTCACCATATAAGTATATATCACCTTAGTGCCTATATATCGGCCTCCTATTTTAACTTCTAGAACTTATTTTTCATGATGCTTTCGTACACTGTTTCCTAGAGTTTTTATTTTCTTACTGAAATACGTCTCTTGATCAATTTCCATCTAGATATATCATTCCATTATCCCCAAAAATGTAGGTGGTGTCTAGGGGGAACTCGAGTATTTTTTGTGGTTCAAATTACTCAGATTTTTTTTTGGAGATGTCTAGAGGGGATTTGAGTGTTTTTTGTGGTTCGGAACACTCACATTTTTTTTTGGAGAGGAGTTGTATACATGGGAAAAAAATCTGAGTATTTTTTGTGGTTCAGAGCACTCATATTTTTTTTAGAGGGGGGTTACATACATGGGAAAAAACTAAGTGCTCTGAACAACAAAAAACACTCAAGTGTTGTTTAGCAATTCCCTAAAATGTATGTGTCATTCACTTCTTTCGGGAGAAACAGAGAAAAACTTTGATGTGATTATACATATACAGAGACAAATCAATGTGTTTTATATATTGAAGTGACACACTGTTGGACCCGATATGGCAATCACAAGGGTGAATAATGCCTTCAAATTCAACCTCTCAAATGATATTTTAAAACTTTCACTTCAAGAGTTACTGGAAGATAGGAAGATAAGATTTGCTCACCAATAAAGAACTCACAAAATTGCGGAAGCAAACAGAGTTCAACTCCTCTGGACTGGTTGGACCGCTATGGGAGAATGGTTGGACCAGCATGACGGTTTGACTGCTGAAGATGACCAGTCAGACGGCCTCTGATTGGCCTGTAGGCATAGGGGCGGTCGGATTGCACCCCCTATTCCTAGAACTGGAAATCAGCCTGAGCCAAAACAAAATGATCCAATCTTCAAAATACAGATCTAAATAATTTGAAACTTTGCACACACCTTGTTGAGGATCTTAGGAACCTAATCCATCTAATAATCGCATAGATCTTGGCTAAAGCTCCAACATTTCCTTAAGACATGCAAGGTTGCATCCCAATCGGGCAAAACTTAGGAACTTGAGATATGACTTACTCGTTGGTTAAGGATATCCAAGATGGTTGAGTTTCTACATGTCACAGTAAGTAAGAGTAATCAAAGATTTGAGGTCAAAACCCTATGAACAAGATTTCACTAGAAGGATTTCAAATCAAACCAAATTGGGTAACTTGTAAGATCTTGCTATAACTGGCCCCTAGATGATTGAATATGATCCTCATGCGACATCTTCATCACATGCACATTGTTGGAACCCAACAAGATCAAGAGGAAAGGAGAGAGGGCCAAACACCAAGCACAACAAGTGCAAAATCAACAAGAGTATGAACACACCATGTAGGATGAACAAGATTGATCTATTGCAACATGTAGATGAAACTTTTATAGCCACTCCAACCTAGAGAAAAGATCTCTTGCAAGAGCACTCACCCAAAACTTCCACCATAAGGAAGTATCTCTTACAAACCCTAGGGAATGGATCATTAGTTGGCCCCATGCCTTCAACCCATTCCACTCATATAGATGGAGCAATCAGCCCACATCTAACTCTAATAGATACTATCTATTAGCAAAATTGGAGAAACCAGCTAACTACACGCACTTGGTTTTACACTCATACATGACTTACGCACACTCCTTAAAGTGCATAAGTCCAAACACGTTAAGGATCAAGCTTCCCATCCACTTAGCTTCCTCTGCGCCTTCTTGACCTAAACAGCTCTCTCTACACACTCCAAGTGTTGCAGTTTTGGTCCCATCACCCTTTTTTTGGTATTTTAGCTTCTCTGCCAAAACACCCTCGCTTTGACCGTTGGCCTCACATCTTTCCTGAGCCTAGTCCATGGTTCTCTTCTCCTTTGCAAGCAATCTCCATGTGTGTAACATGTACATTCACCAATGGCTCATGCATCGACAAGTCGATCTCTGTGTCGGTTCCCCTCGACCACGCCTCATTTGCATTGATCGCACCATTTGATGAACTATTGCTTGAACCTTCCCTTTAACATCCACAATCTTTCCTGTACCTTGCTTGAGTTCAACCATCCCACCTAACTTCCTTGGCCATACCTCAGCTCATCACTAAGCCTAGTCCCGGTCCACGCAGTCGACCATGGTTGCCTCAAAGTTTTCTACACATCAAATACTAAGAAATATTTTCAGTCACAAGTTCTTCAAAACTTGACTCATGTTAGTCTAAACATGCTTCATGCACTATGAATGCAATGACTTAGCACTTTAAAACTCAACCCATGACCATTTCCCATAAATTTCCAAAACCTCTCGGTTACACTTAGACTAAGCCAGTTTGTCTGCCATTGAGCAGCTGGTCAGATTGTTGGACCTGGTCGGACCGCTTGAGTTGTGCACCCAAAAATACCTCTGAAAAATAAGTACCACCTACTAAAAGGGGGAACAAGCGAAATTCTGGTCATATTGCACCCTAAACCTAATATTACCGCACTTGAAGATTTTGATTAAATTGAGAAGGATCAAAGCACTCAAAATCTAAAAGTGCAGAGGGTTGGTCTAACCACCAACTAGTGGTCAATTTGACTAATCCCGTTGGCCAGACTGTCTATTTGGCCGGTCAGACAACCAAGCACTAACAAGATTGAAAACTTGCAAACTCTTGCAAATTTAAACTTTAACTTGATATGACTACCAATTGTTTAGCGTATGTAAACCATGGATATTCTCAACATGGTTCTACAATCTCTTCCTTGATGAACACATTAGCAATACCTCCAAAAATGCAAATGACAGCACAATCAAGTTGATTTTCGAAAAATAAGTTCATTTTGCGCAAGAGAGCTCCACTGGTGCATAAGATGTAAATAAGACCGAAAAAGACCAAGTGAGCAAGACATGAAGTGAAGAAATTAGAAAGATCAAGTTTTCCATAAAAGTTTCAACTTCACCAATAGAAAGGAAAATCTCACTCTAGGTCCATATAAAAGAATAATTATTCTATTTGACCTTGGCCATGGTGAGAAGTGATCAAGAAGATCAAGAAAAGCTCAACAAAACCACAAAAGCTCAAAAATCACTTTTAGCTCCTACTTCTTTACGCCAATGCTCAATTTTATCATTTTAGGATTAATCCCCCTTGTAGGAATTCTCACTCTTTTGGATAAGATTCTCCCCCTTTAAAGAATAACCAGTATTTTTGGGCATAAATTCTTATTCTTTGATAATGGATTCATCAATATTCAAATTCTTCTATATTTAGTTAATGCAGTTGATTCAAGAGACAAATTCTCTCCTTTTGAAAAGATTGAGGGACAAAGAAGAATTATAAGAAAGAGCCTGATGCAAATAAAATGGCTTCGATAAGGAGCTATGAAGATTATCCATGATGATTCAAACAAGAATTACCACAAGCCATATAATGAGCAGAAGCTATCTAGGTCATGAAAATTCATATATAGCAAAGTATAGCCAAACTAGCACAAGATTGTGAATTAAGTCAATTTGAGATCAAATCAAGATGATCAAAATCCTAGTTTAGCCAAAGGTATCCAATTATGAGCCAAACTATGTCAATGAGCTAAATGGAACTATGAAGCTATAATTGAATCATTTTAGAGTGCTACAAGTTCAATATTAAATTATTTTATTCAAGCACTTGGATTTGAGCACAAATAACATGTTTAGCACTTTTCAAAACAAAATTTGGCAATGGCTGCTACTTTTCTCAATTCTTTGTATTCTTCATATTTAATTAGCTATGTGCTAGATCTCAATTCTTTGTCGACCACCCCAAGTGATAAGCTGTCGAGACCCGAATATGCAAACTAGGATTGAAATAAAGCATAGTGGCCAATCGACAAGCCCACAGACTATCGAGTGGAGAACGAAACCTAATCCGCAAAGTCGTCGAAGTACTCTCCTTTTGCAACCTCCTGCTGGTGATACTCCTCTTCCTCAACTGAGCAACATTGGGCATAAAGCCGTGAGTACATTGGTACTCAGCAAGTCGTTTGTAACAAATGAATGCAATATAGTATGCAAGGCTTACCAAAGGATGGCTGAAAGGTTAATTTGCATAAAAGACAGTTGAAATACAATAAATAGATTGAAGGCGAACTTTAAGTAAAACAGTAATAAATACATAATCAAAGGGATTGAAATAACCACACGGGGACCTCCCATCCACAAGCTAAACTAACCACTTATGGACTTCCCATCCATAAGCTAAACCAACCGCTTATGGACCTCCCATCCATAAGCTAAACCAACAGTGAACACCTGTCTATTTCCATTCTCAAGTTTTCAGAAATAACTACCCCTTGTGTGAAATCACCGAGCATTGTCCATGACCGAGAACGCGGCTATTCGAATAGTTTTACACTCTGCAGAGGTTGCACAACTGTACCCACACGATGTGATTAGCCTCAGCTTAAGGTAATCACAACAAAGCCTTTACAAAGTTCAGTTACACCCCCTTGCGTCACATGGAAATCAGCAACCATGTTCATCTCAATGGCAAGATTAAAGTTGTAACCTCCCAAATTAATCAGCCAGGTCCGTCCCATACCAGACATGTGGTTTGCACGGTAAAGCTCAGATCAATGGCGCACAAAGTGAAGTCCTTAAGTCTACCCGGGCGAGACTACCACATCCCCCAAAGTGCACCTGCACTTCCCCTTTACTGCACGATCACTCGCCCAAGTGCAAAAGCCAGTTTATATAACCACCGCCAATGACACACCAACGTCATGGCACAAATTTTAATATACGTGGCACCAACCACAGTTCCATATCTCATTAAGTCAAGATTATAATTTACATGTGATGATAAACCCGATCGGAGCTTTAAGCAAAGCTAGGCAATCTATCGTACCAACCCATGTGACAATTAATTTAGCATCACTAGTATGTTTCCCAACCTAGGGTGACAATGGTATCATGGCATTCCAAGTTATCAAGGAGGGATAAACTCAATTGGGACGATAGCTACCAGTACAGGGGTTTGAATAAAAATAGCGATGCAATGTAATTTAAAACAAAGTAATTAAATAATAGATTGCAAACTGGGTTCAACATCATCAAAGGACACGACTTGTCTTGGTTATGCTTAGCGAGGTACTCCTGGTCTTCGGGCGCGAAACCTGCTCCTCCGGAATCCGAATCTAGCGAGAGAGAAAACGACTGAAACCAAAGAAACACATAAAATGACAAGCAAATGAACTCCAAAATTCACAAAACCAGAACCAACAGCTAGAGCTTGATTTTAGATGAATTTAGAAAAAAGAACGGGGTCAATCGGAGCTAGGACGGAGGAGAACGGGCTCTCGGAAAATAAACCCTAATGATAATTTGGGAAAATCGGAAATTACACTGTGCTGTGAACCCGGTCCACGGAAAGGCGAGTCCACGGTGAACCCGGCGCACAAAACAGTGTACGCGGGGAGGGGCTGCTAACGCGGCGGGCTAGGGCTGACGTGGCAGCCGCTCGTGCCGCCACATGGCACGTGCTGACGTGGCTGCCACGTGGCACCGGGGGGCGGGTTTTTGCTGATGTGGCAGCTAACGTGGCGTGACACGTGGCGGTGGGGTTGATGTGGCGGCCGCGTCAGCTAGGGCTGACGTGGCAGGGCTCGGGCGCGGGCGGCGGCGGCTCGATCCAACGGCTGTGGGCGCGGCACGCGGCGTGATCTGAGCCAAAGGCTCAGATTTGGGCGAACGGCGTGGATGAAGTGGCGCGGGGGCGGGACGGCAGCGATCGCCGACGCGTGGCGGCTCGCCACGCGGCGCCGCGATGCGGGCGCGGCGCGCGCGCGACCGTCGGATGTCCAATGCGCGGCGCGCGCTGCGCGAGGCGCGCGCGCGCGCGCGGGGTGCGCGGAGAGCGAGCGGGGCGGGTGGTGCGCTGGCGGCGAGGGCAGCCGCGACCGGGCGGCGCGAGGCGACATAAAGAACGGGTCGGCGCGGAGAGCTCACCGGTGACAGAGACGGCGGCGACGAGGTCGGCGGCGACGAGGCGGGGGCGGGGCCTCACGGCGACGGCGGCGCGGCTCCGAGAACGGCGGCGACGCGCGCGAGAGAGCGGAGCTAGGGTTCGGCGGCGGCGATGAACGGGCACGTGAACCGAGGTGGGCGGCGGGTTAAATGCACGCGAACCGAGGTGTCCGGATCGGTTACGACGCGGGTCGACGGCGGACGAGGTTTGGACGGCCGGGATGGCTCCACGTAGGCGCGATCAGACGACGCGGAGCAGGCGCGGGGTCGGGTTAGGGTTTGCGAACGCGCGGGCAGATCCAACGGCTGCGGAGGCGCGGCGGGAGATCGGACGGGCGAGGAAGGCCGAGGCGCGGGCGCTGGCGGGGCATTAGCAGCGCAACGCGTGGCTCGTGGGCGAGATCGGATGGCTCGCGACGAGTCCGGGCGGGAACGCACAGGATCGCGACTCGCAGCGCGGGGAGCGGGCGCGGATGGCCGACACCTGGCAAGCGGGAGGGGGTGGCGAGGCGCGCGCGCATGGCGGCTAGGGCACACGCGGCGCAGGGGTGGACGGCGGGGATGGCTCCACGGCGCGGGACTCCGATCGGGCGGCGCGGAGCGGGCGGTGGCGCGCGCACGGGCGCGGGCAGGCTGGTGCCGCCGCGTGGCGGGCGCGGGGCATCGGACGGTGGAGGAGCGAGGTGGGCGGGAAGAGGTAGGCGGCGGCGGGGGAGCGCCGGATGGGTGACACGTGGAGGGGGGGGGGGGGGGGGCGATCGGAAGGCCGAGATAAATTCCCCGATTAATTCTTTTCCAGAAATTCAAATAAATTGCTGAGAGCTCTAGAAAATAGCAAATAAATCCCAAAAATTCACCAAAAATACCAGAAAATTCCTGGAGACCTGAAGAATCCAAATAAAATATTTTCAACTTTTCAAAGTGTTTATTTTTCTCAGATTAAATCATTTTAAAATTCTGAAATTCATTTGAGGCTTAATTTAATTTCAGAAAACTCTAGAAAATTTCTTGTGACACAAGGAACTCAATTAAAATATTTCCAGCTACTGTTGAAGTATAGTTTAATCATATTAAATTCTTTTAAATTCCTAAAAAATTCTTTTAAGCTTGGTTTTAAATTCAGAAAAATCCCAGAAATTTATTTTTAAATTCAAGGTTTTAAAAATCCCCAAAAATCAGGATGTTACATAAGCTTAAAAGTTTGGTTTTGGTTATCCAAAACTTCTCCTAAGTTTATGTCTAGTGCAATAGCAAATCGTCTTATGAGAAAAAATTGGTGAGATCATTTTTTTCACACATAAAAGAGATGATTTTTCATTTAGTGTCGTGTTCCAGAATAATGAGTTACTCCTAAGCTCATAAGCAATACCCGACCATAGTTGCAAAAGTCTAGGGGGAAGTAAACTTATGCTTTAACAAAGAATTAGCATAGCTCAATCTAAAACTTAATTTATATTCTAGATTCAACTCAATTAGGATTCTTGATTCAAAAGAGCATATTTGACGTGGTATAAATTATAAAAAGATCACTAAAGTAAAACTAGTTATAAGATCAAACATTGACAGGCTTTACTTCAAGTTTTGCATTTTCAGTTTGCTATCATGATAATGAGATAAGCTACACATAGAAAGTCACGATAAATCAAACTGAACTAGCACAAACTATGACAAAGAGCACTTTCATGATACCATATCATACATGAGTAATAGTCAAAGCTTCATGGATATTAACAAGTGTTAGTTGCGGAAAACTAGATATGCAATATTTTACGATGAATGCAACAAAGATTTAAACTCTTCCTCAAACTAAGCGAGAAAGGCAAATAACCCCAAACTCCCTGCAATAAGTAAAATGAGAGAAACAAAACGCTAAAAGAGTGCAAACGTGATACGGGGTCGCTCGATCTTCTCAACCTAGGATCAAGATACTCACATGTAATCTCTTGAATCGTAGTAATCCCCCGTTGCCAATGCAAGAGCTAGCACTATTTAATTTGCATGAACACATGTGCTGGACTTCACGACCACCAAGCAAAACCCTATCGCGCTCCCAAATCCTAGCGGAAAGGTTGAACGATCTCGATCGATTGGCAAAGCGTGCCCAATTTTCCCATATCATGTTTGGCTATCATGAAGAAACAAGAGCAATCAATTTATTATCTGATTAATGGTGGTCTAGGGTTCCAAGAGGAGGGGGTGCGAACATATATGGGTTCCCCCACCTTAACACACGCATGGTCCTAAGGCCAAGTTCCACTCTATGTGGCCCAAAGAAAACCGAAAGGAATTCTTTCTGGCCTTGAGGGTGAATCCTATCTCACAAACCTGGTTTAGACTCATTTATAAAAAAAATTCAAACTTCTTTCTAAAGCAAAATGAGAGATACATCGCTGTGCCACATAGGCTTTGGTCGAGACATGGCATGCAGGCCTAAAGTGACTCACGGCTGGGCTGCCCTTGGGTCACCCATGTGCCCTTCTGCATGGGCTCCTCCCCATGTGCCCTGCTGCATGGGCTTTCCCCTTGCTTAGCTGCAAGGGCTTGGATACTTGGGCCCTCTCTTCTTCCTTGGCGTATGGCCTTCTCCCTCCTGGCTGAATAACCTGCCTTCCTCCTTGCTTATGGCCAAAATGCCTAGTTCTTTCTCGTGCTCCTCCCATGCTTTGGCCTTGGCCTCCCTCACCTCCCTCTCAGTTCCAAAGCCTTCATGTTCTTAAAACCTAAGAATGCAAAAGAAATTGACATAGGTTAGTATATCATTCTCATCAATAGAAGGCAAATCATTAAGAAACAAATTCACATGTTGTTCCAGAAGTTTAGCTCTTGCCCTTGTCAGGGGACTAGTAGGTACATCATGGTTAGCATCCCCATACACACTTGGAGAAAATGTAGTAGAAGTAGTAGGGATACCCTCACCATCCTCCCCTCTTGAAAAGGAGTCGTCCTCAACTCTATATCGTCTTGTCCAAAGAATAGTGACAAATCAGCGACATTGAACATAGTACTCACCCTATAATCATCTCTTGGAAGTTCAGTCTTATATGCATTATCATTGATCATGGCAAACACTTTGAAAGGGCCATCACCATAGGGCATCAACTTTGATTTATGATTCTCTTGAAAGTGTTCTTTGCGAAGGTGTACCCATACTAAGTTACCTGGTTCAAATAGCAATTTCTTTCTAGACTTGTTAGCCTTAGAAGCATAAGCATGTGCTTTCTTTTCAATACATCTTTAGTCTTTTCATGGAGCTTTTTCACAAAATTAGCACGCTTCTAAGCCTCCATATTAGTATGTTTTTATAATGGAAGTGATATCGAATCAAGTGGCGTGATCGGTTTGAAGCCACACACCATCTCAAATAGACACAATTGAGTAGTTGAGTGCACCACCCAATTATATGCAAATTTAATATGCGGTAGACAATCTTCCTACTCTTTTAAGTTCCTTTTGATTATTGTCCGCAGTTGCATGAGAATGTATGGTTCACCACCTCTGTTGCTCATTAGTTTGTGGGTGATAATTTGTCAAAAGAGCAACTTTATCCTAAGCTTGGCCTATAAAGTCTTTCAAAAGTAGCTCATAAACTCGACGTCATGTCTGAAATGAGGGTTCATGGCATGTCATGCAATTCATAATTTTTCTGAAAAACAATTCAGCTACATGCGACGAATCACCCTCTTATGACAAGGAATAAAATGAGCCATCTTGGAGAACTTATCTACAACTACAAAAACAGAATCCCTCCCCCTCTTAATCCTAGGCAATTCTAAAATAAAGTCTATGCTAATATCTTCCTAAGGTGCACTAGGAACTGCAAGTGAGTATACAAACATGTGGATTAAGTTTCGATTTAGCTTTATGGTATATGATACATCATTGAATAAACCTCTTGATGTCATGTCTTATCCTTGTCTAATAGAAGTGATCGTTCAGCATCATGTAAGTTTTCTCTCTACCAAAATATCCCATCAATCCCCCTGCATGAGATTCCTGCAACAATAACAAATGCACATACGATTCTGGAACACATAGTTTGTTAGCACGAAAGAGAAACCCATCATGTATATGATACTTATCCTATCCTTTTTCATCTTTGCATTTAGAATATGGTTCTAAAAATTCATGGTTGAAAACATATAAATCTTTCAAACAGTCTAATCTGGGTATTTTACTTTCAACTAAGTTAAAAGCATATTCTTTCTAGACGATGTATCAGTTACCATATTCTCTTTGCTTTTCTTGCATTTAACAATGTATAAAAAAGTTTTAATGAATTCAACCCACTTAGCGTATCTACGATTCAATTTTGCTTTGACCTTTCAAGTTTTTCAAAGTTTCATGATTAGAATGTATAAGAAATTCCTTAGACCAAAAATAATGTTGCCAAGTCTCTAAAATACACACAAGAGCATATATAATTTTTTTTCATAAATAGGATAATTCAATTGTGCATGACGAAGTTTCTTACTAAAGTATGCAATATGTTTTATTTTTTTGCATTAAAACACCACCAATATCTATTCTACTAGCATTATATTCAATCTCAAAAGTTTTAGTGAAATCAGGTAAAATAAGCAATGATGGTTCAGTCAAACATTTTTTTAGTTTAGTAAAGGCTTTATCTTGTGATTATCAACATTCAAAGGCATCTCTTTTTTTAGTTAATTCATATAATGTGGTAGCAATGGTGCTGAAATCTTTCATAAAATGTCAATAAAAATCAGCAAGCCAATGAAAGCTACGAATTTAATTAACATTGATAGAAGTAGGCCAATTTTAAATAGCTTTAATTTTAGATTTATCTATTTCAATTCCGTGAGCTAAAATAACATAGCCTAAGAATATCACTTTGTTTGTGCAAAAAGTACACTTATCAAGATTAGCATACAATTATTCAGTTTTAAGCACTTGTAGCACTTGTCTAATATGTTCAACATGTTCTTCCAATGAGCGGCTATATATCAGAATGTTAGCAAAAATAGACTCCCACAAAGTTTCTAATAAAGTGTCTCAAAATGTGATTCATTAAGCGTATGAATATACAGGAGCATTAGATAAACCCAAACACATAACTAACCATTCATACAATCAAAATTTTATTTTAAAGGTTGTTTTCCACTCATCACCATGCTTAATTCTTATTTGATGGTGTCCACTACACAAATCATTTTTAGAGAAGATTTTAGATCTACTTAATTTATCAAGCATATCATCTAACCTATAAATAGGACGATGATAACGAATGGTAATATTGTTGACAGCTCTACAGAGTACACACATTCTCCATATACCATCTTTTTTGGAAGCAGGAATCATAGAAACGGCACAAGGACTAAGACTTTCACGTACGTACCTTTTGTCCATGAGCACTTGTACTTGCCGTTGAATTTCTTTTGTCTCCTCTAGGTTTGTATGGTACGGCAGTAAATTGGGAAGTGGAGCTCCCAGTACCAAGTTGATTTGATGTTCGATACCTCAAATGAGTGGTAGCCTAACGGTTACCTCATCTGAAAAGACATTTTCATAAGTTTGTAAAACTTGAGAAACTGCATTAGAAAAAAAGGTTAAGTCATTTGTAGAAAGCAAAACATCTTTGTTCAACAAGCTGAAATGCATCAAAGTGAGATCATCTCTCATCTCTCTCAAATCAAATTTAGTGGCTACCATGACTAAATTTTTTCTCTCCCTCATTCTTGCTTTTCCTATTTAATTTTGGTTTATGACTCTTACTCACCTTTTGCGAAATCACACTCTTTGTTCCTTTGCCTCTCTCACTCCCTACTTTCACCTCAATTTTTTTGCATATTATCTTGTATAATTTGAGAGTGATTTAATAGTCATAACACTATTTCTTTATTATTCCATATGAACTTGTATCGATTAGTCCTTCCATCATGAATCATAGATCGATCATATTGCCATGGTTTTTCTAATAATAAGTGACATACCTCTATGAACACAACATCACACTCCACAATGTCATGATAAGAACTAATTTGAAAGCTACCATCAACAGTATACCCAACATTCATTGAACCATTATTGTTTAACTATTGAATTTGATATGGATGTAAGCGTTTCTTATATTTCAAACCGAGTTTATCACAAATCTCTTTACAAGCTAAATTATAGTAACTACCACCATCAATAATAACCTTGCAATACATCCTTACTCGCTTGAGCCTATGTTTGAAAAAGATTGTAGCGCTGTTCATGAGTGGATTTTACTTGCACGCTCAATACTGTCAGTGCACACACGAGGATAGGACTAGCCTGGGGATCACAATAGCCCTCCTTAGGTGCCTCCTCTTGTTCTTCCACATGCGCATTTCCAAATCTTCCCAAATCAGCATGGTGCTCTCCTTCCTCCTCACTAGTAGAGTCATACTCTCTATTCTCCAATAGCAATATTACCTTGTTATTTGGACAATCTTTTTGTATATGACCTCATCTAAGATATTTGAAGTATTGGATGGCAATACTTCTTGCTATATAACCCACAGAAGCTAAAGAAGAAGGTGCTAGACTCTTTTTGGCAATGGGTGTTGTTGCATTCTTCCCACTGGTGCAGCACATGTATTAGGAGCAAAACTTCTACTGGATTGGTTAGTTTTAAAAAATTGAAATAGGATGTGGTTTTACCTCCTGTAGATGCCGAACGGGGTGTTTAGGATGATATTCTAGTTGCTTTCATATCTTCTTGCACTTGTGTTTCAGCCTTAGTTACTTGATGTACCAATTCCATCATGTTGTTGTAAGGTTAAAACTTAGTGATACGCTTAATAGGAGGGTACAAACCAGTAAGGAATCGAGCTATTATTTGTTATTCTTACTCAAATACATTAGCTCGAATCATGGGCATGTCTATCTCTTTATAGTACTCGTCCACCATGAGAGTTCCTTACTTCATTTGCTGTAATTTATTAAGTAAATCATGTTTATAATGTATAGGGATAAAACTTGCTCTCATGTGATACTTCATCTCTTCCCATGTAGTGATAGGAGACTCGTCATACTCTCTCTTTTGATTCTGAACTTGTTCCCACTAGATGAGTGCATATTAAGTAAATTCAAGTGCAGCCATGGATATCTTCTTTTCTTCGGAGTAGTTGTGCATATGGAACACCTTGTCCACCTTAAGCTCCCAAGTGAGGTAATCTTTGGGATCATATGTACTTGAAAATGTTGACATATTAAATTTGAGCTTACTAAACTTATCCTCATTAGGTTATTCAGTGCCATTGCGGTGTCGGTGGTGGTAGCCATCATTGTTGTAGAACAAGTCATCGGCGTCGTTGAAGTGAGGCACTCCCTCACCTCGGCCACCATGACCATGGCCCCTCCTGGGTCCTTGGGTGCCTCCTCCACCTCCTATCCTAGGTGGAGGTGACCATATGGCTTGAGCTACCACACGATCTCACCGTTGTTGAGCATCCTGAGTGACTCATGGGGCAACCTCCTCATCTCGTGGAGATATGTGAGCTGGTATTTGCACACTATTTTCTTCTTGTTGTGGATGAAGTACCCGCATAACATCATTCACGACGTTCATACATAACATGTTCATTTGTTGATTGAGCTCGATGTGAAGATCCTGCAATGAGTTAGTCATATCTGCCTTGAATTGTTCTTCCATTGTAGTGGTGCCAACTACAGATTCTTATTGCAATGTACTTCTCAATGCCTGGTATTGGAGGCGAGTCACTGGGGCATTAAGATCAACATTATGCTGCTCACCATAGTTATCTTCTCTACCTGATATGGTTAGTTTGTGCAAAAGAAAACAACAACAATGTATATGGATGATTAGTAAAATCCACTCAATCTCTCTTTTCTCTCCAAAGAAAGTTCTCACCCTTCCGAAGTGAATTAAGGCCAATAAAAACTTACACTTGGTACAAGCTATAATAGCAAAGTGATGATCAAGCAAATTTAAGAGTGTTCACAATTACATAATAATAATTATTTAGTGGAGCTAGGTATGTAAGTGTATAACCTATGCAATTTGAAATTCTTGTTGTTGTAAAGTTAAGTAATAATCCAAACTAGAATACATTGTCTAAGTGCTGTTAAAAAAAGGTTTAAGTAAAGTGTATAAATGCACATGCAAAGATCAAAGTGACTTAATGCAAACAATTTGAAGTTTAAATAGCTCCTTTTGCACCAAGTACTAGGAAAGCTAGCCAACTGCAATAATTTGAATATAAGGGCACAAGATTGTTCAAATAAATTAAATGCACAATCTAAAAATATGAACTATGGTTATCTCACCCAAGCTTAGCCTCAATTTGATTTTCTCATATTCCTTTGTTTCTTTTGTTTCATAGCAACATGAACTTAGAATTTTCCCTCTTGGTTCTAGAGTAACTAAAGAAGAAAATGGGGGAAGTTCTATGCAGTTTATCTTTCTCTCTTTTTTGTTACTCCCTTGCCACGACTCTTTCTTTTCTTGTGGCAGCCTTTTTCTTCTTTTCTTTCTTGTTTGTGTGGCCGAACTAGGGTTTTAGATCCCCTTACGCAAGTTCAAATTTCAGCAAGTGTGAATAACTCAATGAATAGTCCCTAAGCAATTATCAAAGACTAGTCTTGGGCCATGTATCTCGGTTCTTTGGCCCATGTGGTGTGGCCATGACTCATAAACAAAAACAATTCGCTTTGGCCACATGGGCTTTGGCCAAGATAATGCACATAGGCCTAAAGTGACTCACGGGTGGGCTGCCCTTGGGTTGCCCTTGGACCAAATGTTGTGGGCTTCCCCCATGTGCCCTGTTGCATGGGCTTTCCCCTTGCTTAGCCGCAAGGGCATGGACACTTGGGCCCTCTCTTCTTCTTTGGCGCATGCCCTTCTCCCTCTTGGCCGAATAACCTACCTTCCTCCTTGCTTGTGACCGAAAGGCCTAGTTCTTTCTCGTGCTCCTCCCATGCTTTGGCCCCAGCCTCCAAAGCCTTCGTGTTCTTCAAACATAAGAATGCACAAGAAATTGGCATGAACTAGTATATCGTTCTCATCAATAGAAGGCAAAGCATTAAGAAACAAATTCACCTGTTATTGTAGAAGTTTAGCTCTTGTCCTTGTCATGGGACCAGTAGGTACATCATGATTAGTAGAGATGCCCTCATCAAAATGATTTAAAGCTCAAACTTGATAAAAGAGCATTACTCTACCCTTCTCGATATGGTTTCTGTGGGAGGAGAACCAAAGAAAGACAAAAATATATCAATTATGAAATTGATACCACTTGTAGAAAAGAAGTACACCAATTAGAAAAATAGATATCAAGAAAAGAAACTACAAACAATTAGAAGAGACTAGGGTCACCAAAACCTAAAGAACAAGCATAAGACATATAGTCTAAATCACCGCCCTCTACTCCACAAAGGTCTCTAGGCCAAGAAAAAACTTAAGTTAAGGAGTGAATAAACAACACTAGGTATCCCCACTACTATATACCAGTGATTGAAGAAGCAAGCTCAGCTTATTCAAGATATAAGACCGTAGAAAATCTAAAGAAGAGGGACACTCTTGAGAAAGATACAACTCAATGAGACCAACCTATCCAAGTCCAGATCCTTAACTACAATCCCAGATGTTATGCAATGATGAAAATGGGAACTAAGAATCTAAAAAAGCTCAAGTAGTACTGTAGTCGATGAAGAGGAAGCAAAAGCATGATGCAGTCTCAAAGGTGATAGATATCACCAAAAGTCCATGTGAGAAAGATCTAAAACAACATCCAATATATCTACTAAAACAACATCCAATATATCTATGATCTCTACATCACCTGAAAAGTCTATCTTAAGGAGACAAAAGCCATCGATGCCTCAGTACTGGGATTAGTGATAAGAGACTTGGGAATCTAGTACCAGGACATATGACATGTAGGAACATCAATATATAAACCATAAGAGGATTAGCATGAAAAATATGAGCATGCGCACAAACACTAACTAGACCTCTCTTGGTCTCTCTCCTAGGTCCACTAGCAAAAGACCTATGCTCCCTGTAGATACTCGTGCTCTAACCCTATCCCCATGGTATCCTAGACCTTGTGCTACCGAATACTAACAAATGAGTTATAGAAGCCATCTATAAACCCAAGCTTGGACTTTACAATAGGAACCACCATAGTTCTAGGCCTAACTCTAGATGCACTCTATGCTGATGGCACTCCTCTAATGCCCTTCAAGGCTCGCACACGCTCTTTTCACTCATACTTTGCCTTCCTAAAATAGAGCTCAACAATGTGCCAATCCTTCTTGTAAAAGGTACATTGGTATTTGACCTTTTGATGGCTCTTACTTGATGAAGTAGAAGTACCAACAATGCTAGAAGGGGTTTGGATAAATCTAGCTGATTTAAAAATTGTCTTGTTTGGCTTAGTTGGTTTTATCTCAAACTTACCACTACCTAAGACTCTAATAATTTGAGGAGATTGATTCTTGGAATGCTTAATAAAGTTGAACCCTAGACCTCTATATTTGACACTTATGTTAGATTGGTCTAAGATCATGTTCAGGTTTTTCTTGTCACTAGAAATCTTTGTAAAGTTTTCTTGAGGTAGTCATTTTCTTTGGTAAGGTTGGCATATGTGGTACGCTCAATGTTCTTGGTTACTCTAGCATATCTCTCTTTGTGGATGGTTACCTTTACTTTTAAAACTTCATAGGACACACAAGAAGCATATTTAATTCTATCCAGCTACTTCTCAAATTTGACTCTAATAGTCTCATGCATCTCATCTAAATAATTTTCAATCTCAGCACAAAATGTGCAAGTGATATGATAAATTAATTTCTTAGATGTAGTCATGGATAAGAGTTTTTTTTACAATTGTCTTCAAGTTTCTTGTTAAGAGCTTCAATTTCATTAGTGATCTTAGGGTAATTTTCAGTTGATTCAATTTTAGAATGAGAAGCATTTCAATCATTTCATTCGTTTTTTGCCCCCTTAACTCACAATGTGAATATGAATATTTAGGACTAAATTGAAGCAAGGTTTTAGTGACACTTTCTAATTTTAGCTTAAGCAAAGCACAATTATGACATGAAGAAGTTGTAGCATCTAAGGCACCAATGCCTAAGCAATCAAGATCAGTGCTAGACTTCAAATGTGTTATTTCATCCTTAGCATCAATATGTTGTTTCACAACTAAAGAATGTGTATCCCTAAGCTTATCTAACTTAGAATGTAAAGCAGGGCAAGCATCATAGTTCTTTATCACCAGGAATTAAAGATCTAAGCCCAGCAAGTTCTTTCTAGAAGCTTTCAATTACACAATGCCAACTCTTAATTTTCTTGTACTTCTTCTTAAGTTCCCTACCATAGTAAATAATTGCACGGTTCAAATCCTCAGTAGATGGGCATACCTCATCTAGATTGTTGCAATGGAACTATAGTCAGATGCTTTCTCGATGATACCCTCGATGGTGTCCTCGAGCGCCATAAACCACATGCCGGTGATGTCCGAGAATTCATTCTTCTTCTTGCCTTGTCAATCACCTTGTCGTCATTGGTCTCTGAGTTCACATTGCTTATGTTGACAATCTCAAGAGTATTAAGGATCTGATTGATGAACTTGATGTACTTGGGCTTCTTCTTGCCATCACGAGTTCATGGACACTTGTGGTACTTCTTATTCCCCTTATCCTTCACACTCAACACAGAATAAGGGACCTCCTCTCTTCATATTTCTCACATTGCAATAGGCTTTTGTAAATTTAGTGGATAGGAGGGGTAGATCTTTATCAGGTAGCTTCTCAAGTTGCTCATCACTAAACTCATGCAAAGCAAACAAGGAAAATCTAGAAGAGCTAAAGTCCAATGATCTAGAAGACCCATTCTTCACGGGGGTCAATCACAAGAGCCATCGAATCTGTCTTAGGAAGATGAGAGATGAAATTAATCTTATGCATTTTCAACATCGAATAGAGATTATCCATGGTAAACTCACTCATGATAGTGTTATCTTTGATGGATATAGTCTTCATCTCCAAACTTTCACATGTAAGGCACCAAGCACTTGGCTTGCATTCTTAGACTCAGAGTAAGTCCAGTCAACTGTACGCAAGTTGCTAAGAATCTTGGTGAACCTAGAATATAACTCATTCAAAGATTCACTGAGCCTTTGCTCAAACTTGGAGTACTCTTTCTTGAATGCATTGTCTTACTTCCTTGATCGCTATAGAACTCTCATAGAAGTCAGTGAGGGTCCTCCAGATCTTGTGAACAGATATCAAGTGAGATACTCAATTGAACTCAGATCTACCAAGCCTCTGAATCTAGTAGTTGTGCACCTTGTTGTTTGCCTCCATATCTGGAAGATTTGTCGGAGTGATCTGGTCATCGACATGCATAGCATAATCTCTCCTAATTTTCTCCCAAATTAGTTGCCCTTGGGCTTGGATGTAGGATACCATCTGAGTATTCCAATAGGGATAATCAGCCCCATCAAAGACTCGTGGCTTGGTGGGATACTGATCTGATGCCATTGCTCTTAGACCAGATAGTATATATCAAGAAGAGCTAATCGGACTCTGGTACCACTTGTTGGATCTGATATGACAATTAGGGCGTGAATGATGACTTCAAATTTAACCTATCAAATGATATTCCAAAACTTTCACTTCAGTAGCTACCGAAAGCTAAGCAGATCAGATTTGCTCATCAATAAAGAACTAACAAATACGCGGAAGCAAATAGAGTTCAACTCCTCTGGACTAGTCGAATCACTATGGGAATATGATTTGATAGGCCTAACAGTCTGACGACTGGAGATGATTAGTCAGATTGGCCTTTGGTTGGACCGCAGGCCTAGGGGCGGTCGGACCGCACCCCTGTTCTGAGAATTGAAAATCAGCCTAAGCCAAAGCCAAAAAATGGTGCAATCTTCAAAATACTTATCCAAATAATTTAAAACTTTACACACATATCGTTGAGGATAAAAAACCCTAATCTATCTAAGGATTGTATGAATATTGGCTAAAGTTTCAATATTTTCTCAAGACATGCAAGGTTGCACCAAAATCGGGCAAAACTTAAAAAATTGATATATGACTTGCTCGTGGGTTAAGGATAGATAAGAATGCTTTAGATGAGTTTTCACATATCATAGCAAGTAAGAGCACCCAAAGATTTGAGGCTAAAATCCTACGAACAAGTTTTCACTAGAAGGGCTCCAAATCAAACCAAATTGGGCAACCTTTAAAATCTTGCTATCGCTGGTCCCTAGATGGATGGAATATAATCCTCATGAGGTATCTCTATTATTTACTTGTCCTTGGAACCTAGTAAGATCAAGAGGGAAGGAAAGTGGTCAAAACACTAACCAAAACAAGTGCAAAATCAACAAGAATTGGAACACACCATGTAGGATGAACAAGATTGATCTATTGTAACTTGTAGGTAAGGGTTTTATAGTTACTCCAACCTAGAGGATAGAGTTCTCATAAGGGCACTCACTCAAAGCTTAGACCACAAGGAAGTCTCTCTCATAAATCCTAGTGAATGGATGGTTAGTTGGCCACATGTCTCCAACCTATCCCACTCATATAGATGGAGTATCCGGTCCACATCTAATCCTAATAGATACTATTCATTAGTATAACCGAAAAAATCTGTTAACCTCCACACACCAAGCTTTACACTTATACATGACTTATGTACACTTCTCAAAGTGCATAAGCCCAAACTCACTAAGGAACAAGCTTCCCATCCACTTATCCTTCTCAGCGTCTCCTTGACCTAAACTATGCTCTCAACATCCTCCAAGTGCCGTGGTTTTGGTCCCATTGTTATTTTTGGTGGTATTCTAGCTTCTCCGCCAAAACACTTTCACTTTGATTGTGGACCTCACCTCTTCCCTGAGTTTAATCCTTAGTCATCTTCTCCTTTGCAAGCAATATCCATGTGTCAATATGTAGGTTCACCAATGGCTCACATATCGATAAGTCTCTCCGTGTCAGTTTTTTTGACCATGCCTCACTTGCGCTGACCGCACCATTCGATGAACTATTGCTCGAACCTTCCTTTAACATCCCTAGTCTTTCCTGTGCCTTGTTTGAGCTCAACTATCTCATTTGACATCCTTGACTGTACCACAGTTTATCTCCAAGCCTAGTCCCAGTTCACACCGTCGACCATGGTTGCTTCCAAGTTTCCTACATATCAAAGACTAAGAAATTATTTTCAGATACAAGTTCTTCATAACTTGACCCACACTAGTCCAATAGTGCTTCATGCACCATAAATGCAATGACTTAGGACTCCAAAACTCAATCCACTACCGCTTTTTCACAAATTTCTAAAACCTCTCAATTTCCCTTAGACAAAGCCGATTTGACCACCATTGAGAGGCCGATCAGACTACTGGCCTTGGTCAGACCGCCCCCAAGGCCAATCGGACCGCCCCTATGGCCGATCAGACTGCTTGGGTTGTGCACCCAAAAACACATCTCTGGAAAATAAGTACAACCTACTTTCTAGAAGCCAGTATGAGCAAAACCCCGATCATAATGCACCCTAAACCCAATACTACCACACTCAAAGATATTAGATTAAATCCAAAAGGATCAAAGCACTCAAAATTTAAAAGTGTAGAGGGCCGATTTGACCGCCAACCAGTAGCCGATCATACCACCCATTTGGGCAGTTAGACTGCCAAGCAGTGACAAGATTGAAAACTTATAAACTCTTGCAAATTCAAACTTTAATTCGACACGATTGCCAATTATTTGGCATATATAAATCTTGAACATTCTCAACATGGTTCTATACACATGAAGTACTATACCACATGTTTTGCAACAAAACTGACAATTTTATTTGTAAACATTGCTTAGGCATTGGCTTCGTTCATTGTGTAAAACAAACTAATATTCCACGGAGCTGGAGCATAAGTAATTGACATATATATCAGACAACCATAAAACAAACACAACAACATAGTAACACAAATGCCTTTTCGATTATTATTGTTGTTGCCATATGAGTTTTTATTATTCGGAAAACAACAAACATTCTTAATGAATACTACTAGCTTAAGCTCGTTGCACTTGTATCTCCCCCTCTCATGCATCCGTCGATCTAAGCACCAGCACTACAAACACCACGTAAAGCCAAAGAAAGTAGTAGGCCACCATGCAATGCATGCGTGGCCATCCACTTATTAGACTACTTCGTCCGCCGCTTCAGATGCAGCAGCCTCTGCGACGCCGGCAAAGCCTAAATCGCGGTCGCCGGTGCCAGCACCGGCAGCTCCATTGCCGTCCACGTCGTCGTCGGCGCCGTTGACACAGCACCTCCGTTGTTCTCCTCATCCAGTGCTGGCGCCAGCAGGGTGGCGCCACCGTTGCCGACGACGGCAGCTGCAGCAGGAACAGCAGGGGCCTCGAGGAAGAGCCTCACCATCTCCTCGCAGGGCTCCCACACGACCGCCTCCCATGTCTCCTTGTGGCACACGCCCTCGGCCACGCGCGCGAACACGGCGGTGACGTCGACGCGGCGGACGTCCCAGCCGTCGAGCGTGCTGAGGCGCTCGATCTTCTGCATCTGCGCGAGGGCCAGGCGGAAGGTGTTGGCCTTGATCTCGCGTACCGCGCGCTCGAGCATGTCGGCGAGCTCGGCCTTGGTGGCGTCGCCCTCGCGCTCCGCGCGCAGGTACGCGTGCATCTCGGGCAGGCCGATGGCGCGGCGCACGCCGCTGGTGTAGTCCGCGCCGGCGTCGAACGCCCCGCGCGCCTCGTCTACCAGGCCACGGCGCACCATGTCGTCGACGCGCAGCGCGGTGTACCACTCCAGCATCTTCGGCGCGGCGTCCACCCAGAGGAAGAGGCAGTCGTGGGCCTCGCGGAAAGCGGCGCCGTTGCCTTCCACCAGCGCCTCTATGTAGGTGTTGGACCCGCCGGCCACGACGGGGAGGCGGCCCGCCGAGAGGACGCGGGCGATGGCCCGGGCCGCCTCGCGGCGGAAGTCCTCCGCGGTGAAGTCGGCGTCTGGGTGCACGCCGCCGAGGAGGTGGTGGGGCACGCCAGCGCGCTCCTCTTCAGTGACCTTGTTGGTGAGTATGGGCACGCCGTCGTACACCTGGATCTTGTCCGAGTTGACGACCTCGCCGCCGAAGCGCTCGGCGAGGGCGATTGCGAGCTTGGACTTCCCGGTGGCCGTGGCGCCCAGCACGAAGACGACCTTGGGCTTGTGGGAGGGGGCCTGCCCGGTGACGCCCGCGGACTCCATGGATCTGCTAGCAGCTGCTCATGGGAGAAGAGGAGGCAAGCCATGATTACTTTGCCACGGCACAAGGACGGAAGAAATGCATGGTGGTGTGAATGTAATTTGATAATACTCCACATACACAGGATGTGATTCTGGCTAGTGGTTAGTTAGATACCCTTGGAAATTAAATTGGCATATGAATATATATATATATATATATATATATATATATATATATATATATATAAAATTTATGCACAAGTAAATTTGTCAAGTAAACAGTAGATTAAACATAAAAAACATAGTCAAGTATCTTCTAGCTAGTGAACAGATCGATCGAGAATCGTTTTTTGTAATATCTAGCCCCTTAGTGTATATCTTTAATTAGGCGTCATTCCACGTACTAGTTCTTTACCGCGAGCCCTCTCTATGTTACTACCGCCTAGCTTCGACAGACACCTTATAGTTAAACCCTCTCTAGGGTTCACAATTTCACCAAAATTTCAGAAAATTTGTCCCTTTCGTTACCCTCCGAAGGAAGAATGATTGGTCAAATTTTGGCCAAATTTGTCGCCATTTGGATTTTGTCTAGATTTTATCCCAATTTTGGTTCAATTTGTCCAAATTCAAACGTTGTTTGAACATTTCGTTTGAATTTTGGAATGAAATAATGAAATTTCATTCAATTCATTGCTTTCGCTGCCTGGCAAATTTTTTCCTAGCCGAATGAGTTTTCCCTGAGCATAACCCTATATTATAGCGGTTTAAAATGAACCGGATCTCCAACCCTTTTCTAACAAGAGGCAAGATGAGCCTTCCCGCTAGTACCATCACCATGCATGCCATGATATGTGGTCAAGCAAACCAACCTAGCTCCAATCCTTGAGATCAAGGCGGGCGAGAAATTTCTAGGCCTTACAGGATCCTCCATACTTAGATCTGAAACACTGATTCAGACCAAACAATCCCAAACGTACACATTTCTAATGGTAATGCAAGGGATACAAATTAAATCTAGATCTAAAGCTATCAAATGGCAAATCTAGGTAGTAGAACAATCAAAACATACCAAGCTTTCTTTGAATTCTTTTCAGAGAAAACTTCCATGAGTACTTAGGGCAACAAAAAAAAAACAACAGTTGTTGTATTCAGAAACTCACAAGAAAAAATCTGGATGAACAAAAACATATGTGCATTACTGCAAGCAGTTCTAGGCCTGCCATCAATCTCACATATACAAATCACAAATTAAACTCTCCATGCAAGGATAGATTTGAAGAAATGATCGCAGCATATATGTATAAGAACTAGGACAAACTAGCCTTCAGAAGCTAGCAAAGCTTGGCCGCTGTATATATGATTAGTACCAGGTGAGGAGATGAGCTAGCTACCGGAATCGGACGCTGGTCGCCAGAGTTCTCAACTCAGAGCTTGGTGGTGTTCTGGTTATCATCCAATTATGCTTCCGATGAGCCTCTTGTATTTATGCTGGCATCAGGCCATGATCTGAAAACCTTTCCATTCATTGTAAGATCATACTTTGTGCTAATTTTAGCGTACATTCATTAACATTCATTTCAGGCAAACCAATACATTTCCCTGTAGTACATATCCATATGCATTAATGACATGCGTTACGCCAAATTAAAGTTTTCCTGGAGATATCGGAAACGTGAAAATTTGCCCGTTGTGCATGCATCATGCCCTCTTCCCCCTCTTGCAACGATTTCCAGTAAGACTCATCCGTTAATTCTCTACCATTTTATCCATTGCCTATCATGGATCGATGCATACCTCACGGTACTCCGTCCTGGCATGCGTTGCGCGCGGCTTGTGCCTTTGATCTTTTTGGAAGTCTAGCTAGTCGCAACCTATATCTACACGACCCTTCGAACTATGTATCCAATCGCTTCCTACATGCCCTGAACAATATGTTCTTTACTTGAATTTGGTCACTAACTTAACCCCAGTAGTACGTGTTCTTCGGTGCATGCGACGCGGTCGGGTCAAGCGAAAGGCAGCGTCGACAACACAATATAAGATGTGGAGTTTGTACCTGTTCGTGTCTTATATTTAAATGATTATATCTCTTCAACCATTCTATGTGAACCGTCATAATCTATATATGGAGATTAACAAATCAACACTCATATTAAATATGTTTTGAGAACATATTGATAAAATTATTTTTCAACTAGCAACATTAGGTGTTGGCTACTAGCAAATACCATGTAGAACTGCTAGCAACTAATATAGTAAATAATATGCAGAGCTGCTAGTTCTATACGTACTAGTAGTTGATTGCATAAAATTGTTGTAATTGCCATCAAGTAATAAAGAGATGCTAATATTTAACAGGAAAAGTTGCTAGTAATTAATATAGCATTGATAATAATTAAATAAATTCCTAAATACGACTTTAATATATAATTAAGGTCAAGGGACCCTGTGGTCGCAAGCTTTTAGAGGTTGCTCCTCGAGTACCCTATTTGAAGAAACACCATGCGTGTTGCCTGATCGGATGACTGCTCAGAGATTCTAGAACTGGTAACTGGACTTGATCCCAGGATATTTCTTTCATGCAATGGATAGAACGCGTACCTTATCCACTCCAAACAGCATGGCATTTTCGGTCTAAGTCTCTGACATCAATTGCCATGTGATTGTTGCCCACATTTATCTCTGGCTGACAACAAACAACGATCATGCATTCTCTCTAAAAATAGCTACCTTCCCGACCAGACGCCTTGTTTCCACAAGGCGTCTTCCCTGATGGATAATTGATGTCTCTTCATTAGTATTTAATGTTGGAGGATGAAGATAATTCATCGCATTCAATTCAATGTAATTAGGGCCAGTCTCATGCCTAGTTAAAGGCACCCTGTAATTGGTTCATAGCAATAAAGAACATCCCTATTTTCTCCTAAAGATTTTAGCTATTTTTCTCATATTATCTCGTAAGATTGACAACTCAATTGTCGGCAGCTGGCGCTGTCCGTGGGGAAGAAGACGATAAATCCTTAAAGTTCTTCTTCATCTAGTAATCCTCATCCTTCTCTATTCCCTATTATCATCGCTCATTCGATCATGGCAGGGACTTAGGATGAGAAGAACTGGTTCAACTTGCTAGACTATGCTGGCCTCGATATGGCCACATGCATCCATGACATGGAGCATGATGCTTTATCATCATCCTCTTCCATTCCAAGCTCATCGCTCACTGAAACTAGTGAAATTGATCGTATGGAAAGAAGATTTGCCGCCCGATCAGCAACACTCCCAGAAGAATTGGTTTATTCCAATCAGATTGAAATGTCCAAGTGTCTCTACAAGCCAGGTAATTCCAACCGGCAAATTCGGCAACATCTCTATCTGAAGGCCAACCATCCCCATCTCTTCTGTTAGCCGGTTCAAATCTCGAGGGCGAGATTTCTTTTAAGAGGGGTTAGATTTGTAACATCCCAAAAATTTCTTTTCCATTTTAAGTGATCTATTGGAATTTATTTGGATTTTTTGGATTTTATTTCAAACCTTGAAGTGAAAAAAAATTAAATTATTCATTTTATAAAGATCAAAATAAGTGTATTTCATTTTCCTAAGACATTTCTATATTATAATAGTTTTTAGGATTTTCTAGAAATTAAAAAATCCTTTGTTAAAGTTAATTTGGGTTTTTATAAAATCTAAATGCCAATATAAGTTAGAAATATTTTTATTAAATCTAGAATAGTTTCAGAAAATTCTCTGAATTTTTTTTTGGAATTTTTGGATTTTATTTGGTATTTTTTCGAATATTTTTGAGCCTCCTAGCTTTTCTTAAATCCAAAAAGGAAATTAAAACCCCAAAATTCCCCGGGGCCGACGTGTGTCGTGCCCTAAGCCGATCTATCCCCACCTGATCTAATCCCGCCGTTCCCCTCCACTTACCCCTTCACCCGCCTCCCTTTTCTCTCGGGGCGACAAGTGTCACGCCTAGATCCCATCTCAGCCCGCTGGATCAAAGCACCACCACCCGATCTCACTTACCGCTTCACCCCTTTCTTGGACGATTCGGATTAAACCTCAGACGTTCGATCGATCTTGGCCACTCGCAGCCACTTAACCCTTCGCCCTCCCTTGAGCGGCCCCGATCTCTCCCCCGCGCCACTTGTCACGCATCTAGCCACCGCCCCTTCCTTTCCCCTTTTCCTCTCTCGCCGACAGGTGGGACCTACCTGTCTGGTCCATCGTCCCCGCCGCTTCCTCCTCCCCGCGACGCCGTCGTTGCCGCCATTATTTCCCAAAACCGAAGCTTTTAAATCTTTGGTTTCCCTCCGTTTCACCCTCCAGCACTAATGCACATTACTCCCCCGTTTCCGCTGCACCCGATCCGAGCACTCTTTCCCCTGTTAAACCCCAATTAAGCCGTCACATTAAACTCCCACGGCCATTTCGCTCCGGCCACGTCGCACACAACCGTTACTACCCGTCCGCCTATATAAACCCCTCCCCGAGCACCCCCTCGACACGCCACCCCTTTCCCCTCACTAAATTGCCTCCCTCATCGCTTGTGAGTCCGTTGCACCGTGCGCATCCTCTCTCCTTCACCGGCGGAGCTCCGACGAGGAATTGCAGGCGCCAAGGCCTCTTCTCCCTGCGCCGCGGCCACGTACGTCATCACTTGAACCCTGCGCACCTCCTCTGCCCCAAGTCAGAGCATGAGAGTCCCCAGATCTCCCTCGCTGCCGATCACCTCCCTTCGCTGCTGCTCCTCACTGCTGCCAGCACGCTCTAATAATCTTCAGACCCCATAGAAGGTACCTTCTTGTTCCCCGTGCTCCCCTATACCTGTCAATGCCCTCGCTAAGTGCCGCTGGCCACCGTATCTCCAACGACCCTAGGTCCCCGCGCCGCCGTCGCCGTCAGCCCTGCCACGTCAGCAGGCCGAGGTGACGTGGCAGCCGATGTGGCCGCCAGGTGGGCGCCACATCTACCTCGGCCCCGCCACGTCAGCACTACCCCGCCTCCTTGTTAGCCGCGCGCCACCTCGGCCACTCTCGGGTCCGTGGACTTGGTCCACCAAACATTGAGCCCACATGTCAGCCTCTTGCCCAATTAATTTAATGCTAGGGCTGACATCATGCTGATGTCATAAGCTCGATTTTTTGAATAAAATTAATCCAGCTGAAGTTTAAATTATTATGCTGACGTCATAATTCTAGTTTCCTTAACAAAAATAATTTGGTTAAATACCTGCTGACATCATAATTCAATTTTTAGCACAAAATTAATTCCAGAAATCAGTCTTTTTTCTATTTCTTGTATTTTAAACTTCCGGAAGCCCGTATTTATTCGTTTTAACTCTGATTGGACCCTTTCAAATTTCTAAATTTTTCTAAAATCATAAAATATCCATTTTTGGACTCTTTTTAATTTTTTGAATTTTATTTGAATTTTGTTTTTGAATTTTATTTGGTTCTTCGCGTATATATTTCGATGATTCGGGAGAGTTTGAATTCGACGATTTTCAGCAGCAGGACTTCGAGTAAGGCAAGTTACACCCTTGACCATATTGTTCCCAGTAATTCATATTATTTATGTTGTTTTTAAATTAATATGCATGCATAATTTTATTCAAAGATAGTTTAAAGACGATTTAAAATTCTAGCTGTACCCATATTCCATTGATTATAGCCCACTTTGACCTCGTTATCACATGGCTTGTCGCCTAGATAAAAACTATTTGGTAGAGTAGTATTAACTAGAAAGTTTTAGTAAATTGCTTAGGCATGCTCAGAAGAAATTGGGTAGGATAAATTGTTTCACATGAAATGATGATTTTTGTTGATGTGCACTTGACTTCGGTGAGTCAAGGAGATTTATGAAATGGTTTAAAAAGAAAATAGAAAACTTGATTTGGACTTAGGCTATTGGTTAGGTGGTAGGGTGCTGGAATGCATCATGTTTGGTGACACGTTGTCGCCTGTTGAGCACGAGGGTTTGTGGTTAGGCCTAAGTCAAGTTAAGGATCGTTTCTGTGAATTACTTTACAAAGTCACCTCGTACTACCATAAGTCCGGTATGGGACGGACCTGGCTAAATAATTTGTGACATTCCAAATATAGTTTCGCTATAGGTTGAATGTGAGCGTGGCGTAGGTCACGAGAAGTCTCATATGGCACAAGAGGGTGCTCCAACTTGTGGATTCAAGTTGTGGTGAAACCTTAGTGACGGCGTAACTATTTTGGCTATGGAACAGTGTAACAGCCTTGTCACGAACTTTTCGCCACACACCTAAGGCAGTGTGTTAATTGCGTGGCTCAAGTGGGAGAACATGTCTTGTGGGTAAAGTTGTACACCTCTGCAGAGTGTTATTCTTTGCTGGATAGCCGTGTCCATGGTCATGGACATGCTGAGTACTTCAGCCTGGTGAGGTATCCTCTTAACCCCACCCTCTGGTCAGGGCTTGGGCGTCCACCCCGGAGCGGACGGCGCGTCCGCCTTGAGTTTGTCGGTGAGAGCGTGCACCCTGCGGTGCGACCTTCTGGCATGAGCCTCCACGTGTCGGGCGAGATCCTGGTCGCCGAAGATGGTGATGACACCTTGCGGGCCCGTGGGCTTCATACACAAGAAGCCATGATGCGGACTGCCCGAAGGAGTTGAGGATAGGGTGGCCTCGTATGGCGTTATACGGGTTCGGAATGTCCGCGACATCAAAGACGACGTCCTCGCTCCTGGCGTTATCGTCCAGACAAAAGGAGACTTGGAGACATACTTGGCCCAATGCCCTCAGCGCTTGGCCCCCAAAACCTTGAAGCGGGGTCCCCGATGGCTCCAAGCGACTTCGAGGGATACCCATGCGATCGGAGGCCTCTGTAAATAGAACGTTCACAGAACTATCCCCGTCGACGAGGACACGCCTGACGTCACAGCCTGCGATGTCGGCTTGGATGACGAGAGGGTCCTAGTGGGGAAACTCCATGCCCCAGGCTTCAGCTGGCGTGAAGGTAACTTCACCGTGCGCCACTCCCGGAAGCGATTGCGCTAAGGTCCCCAACGAGGAGCCTCCGAAGATGAAGCTGATGACGTGGTGCTGAGCCCCCGCTGGGACCCCAGCTCATGGAGGGCCCCCTGCGGCTGGTGCCCGCGGGCCACTGCAGGGGGCGACACTTCCGAGGCCCGAGCTCTAAGTCCCTTCGCCTTCGTGGTGTCATATCTGCGTGCCGCTTCCATGGCAGTCTGCCGTAGGCCCGCAGATGGTGGGGACTCCGGGTCCATGCATAGCAGCGAGGCACGGCTGGATGTGGGGGCATCGCCGCTATCCTCCTGTTCTGGCATGGGCTTTGGCGCGACCACGGGTGGGGTCTGCTGACCCTGAGCCTCTTGCATACTCTACATAGCTCCGCAGAGATCTGCTAACTCCCGCTGGAGCACGCCGAGGGCCGTCAGCATGACGTTCTCTACTGCCAGCGTAGCCGAGGCGATCGGTGCACCTGGTCGCGCTGCCGGGACAGCAGTGACCACGGTTTGCGCTCCTGGGTTGCCCACCGCGTTAGGTGAGCAATGCTCTGGCCTCTCCAATGGCTTGTATCACATATATATATGTCCTCATGAGGAGTATTTTTACAATTATACCCTTCCATCCAAATATCCCTTTCAAGGGCATTTAGGTCATTATACATGTCCCACTTGGGGCTTACAACCTTCTAACAGGCCTGCTGGGCTTAGGTGGGGGCCACCCCTACAACAGGGATCTACTGCTAAACTGATAGGGCAAGTTTTCCTATCGGTTATGTTCAAAAGTTCAAATAACTTTCGAGTAGAAAGAATCTTGTTTGATGTGTAGACTTTGAGACCACATACAACGGGATTCTCGGTTGGTCAGCATCGGCTAAGTTCCTAATAGCCACGCATTATGGCTATTAGAGTCTTAAGATGCCAGAACTAAAAGGGGTTATAACGGTTTGAGTGGATAGGAAGATGGCATATGCATGCAATCGTAAATCCCTAGAACTAGTCGATGAACTTCTGACCAGAAAGGTAACCTGCCTTTTGTGCAGACCAAGCACTCAAACCAAAGATGGCCACAAAACCCTCAGACCAGATCAAGGAGGTTACACTAGACAAGGACAATTCTCCAAGAAATGTCAAAGTATCCTTTGGACTTGAAAAATGCTATTTTCACCTTCCAGAAGATATTGGTCGGAGAAGGACTGGACTCCAAATAGGAAGAGTTGCTCGTTTCCTTCCTCCGAGAAAACTTGGATGTATTCACCTGGCAGGCATCTGACATGTCTAGAGTCTCCAGGGAGGTGATCGAGCACAGGCTAGCACTATGGCCTGAAAAAAAAACTAGTCAAGCAAAAGCAAATGTGCTTTTGACCGGAAGGAGGCAATCTAGTCGGAGATCAACAAGCTTCTCAAGACTTGATTCATTCATGAGGTCGATCATCCAGAGTGGCTCACCAATCCTATAATTGTTAAGAAAAGTAGTGAGAAATGGCACATGTGTATCGGTTTCATAGATCTTAATAAAGCTTGTCCGAAAGATGACTTTCCCCTTTCACGTATTGATTAGCTTATTGACTCTACTTCTGGGTGTGAGTTACTAAGCTTTTTAGATGCTCATTCAGGGTGCCATCAGATTAGCATGAGTAAAGAGGATGAAAAGAAAACTTCCTTCATCACAACATATCGAATTTTTTGCTACATAAAAATGTCGTTTGGTTTTAAAAACACTGGTTCTACTTTTCATAGGTTAATGCAAAAAGAACCTTTAGCCCGTAAATTGGTGGTAACTTAGAGGCTTATGTTTATGATTTGGTCATGAAAAGTATCAATATTGGAGATCATATCTCTTATTTTCAAAAAACTTTCACTAATTTAAGAAGACATAACCTTAAATTAAATCTAGAGAAATATGTGTTCGACGTTTTCTCTAGAAAACTTCTTAGATTTCTAGTTTCAGCTAGAGGAATTGAAGCAAAACCGAAAAAATAGAGGGCATTGAGCAAATGCGCTCTCCTACCACAAAGAATAAAGTCCAAAAACTAACTGGCTGTATGGCAATGGTAAGTCATTTCACGGTACGGTTGGAAGAAAAAGGATTGCCTTTCTTTTTAGCTTCTTTAGAAATATGAAAGTTTTGAATGGATTAAACAAACAAATGATGCCTTTGAAGAACTTAAAAGGTACCTATTAGTGCCATGGTCTAAGTCTCCCCAAGATTAGGAGAAACCTTGCCTTTTATATTTGGCAATGACACCACAAGTAGTCAGTGTCGTACTAGTTGTTGAGCATGACAATATCCAATGATCCCAGTATATTATGTAAGCGAAGTCTTATATGGACCAAAAGAATGATATCTAGAGATACAAAAGTTGTTATATGCCCTCCTTATGACTTCAAATAAATTGAGGCATTACTTTTAGGCCCACAAAGTGGTTGTACCAACTGGATAACCCCTAGGTCAAGTTCTCCAAAATAGGGAATCATCAGGACATATAGAAAATGAACAGTCGAACTTGGGGATTTCGATCTTCATTTCATTTCATGAACAATCAAGTCCCAGCCTTTAACACAATTAGTTGCCGAGTGGACAAACCTTGAACCCACCCAAGGGCTTGATGTCAGACCCAGAAATAACACCTCCATATCCTCTGTGTCAATTGCACTATTCCAGGAAAAGTTAGTGCACACAGTGATAACAGGGGTACATATCATGCATAATGACATACTTTATTAATTAAAAGAGTAGGGGCCTTATGGCCAAGTTTTATATGTTCACAGCCCATAGGCCAAATATAAAGGTAAATAACAACGAAAGATAGTAAATAAAGTGGAGAAGCTCAATAAGTCCATCCACATGCTTACTTATTAATGTGACATCCTGGTCTTCATCATAGTCGAAAACGTCCTCCTCTGAGCAACAAAGTTAAGCAAGGGTGAGCACAAAAATATACTATGTATGTTGCACGGGAAAATTCATTATTAATGTAAGGGCAACAAGTGAAGGTATAATAGGATTATTTGAGCGTAAAGCCCAATTTGAACAAATACAATAAATTAGTGTAAATTGCTAAATTTAATACAATAAGTAAAAGTATTAATTTAATCAAATTAATACCGTTAGTGCGGGTCCAACTTAACACTAACCTAACTATGGCGATGTCGTGCAGGAGAAGAAGGAATGAGGGAGGAAGAAGAAAGGAAAGAGGGGAGGGGTCACTGACAGGCAGGGCTGGGTGACAATGGGAGAAAGGCATACTGACACAGCTGTCCCACGCGATAAGGAGGGGAGAGAGATGGTGCTCAAGAGAAGGCGGCCAGTGCACGTGAGCCGTATGGGTCGAGGCCACGCGCAGACAAAGAATGGGCTGGGTGGAGGAAAAAGAACGATGAGCTAGGAATGAAGTTGGTTTTGGCCTGAGATGTTTTGGGGAATTAAAACATGTTTTTGATTTTAATAAAGGCTCAAAATTCAAGGAAGACATAGAAAATAGCAAATAAGGGCCAAAAATTCCAAAACAATTCTCAAAAATTCTACAAGACAAGGGAAACTTAGGAAAAAGAAATTAACTCTAAAAATCCTCCAAGACAAGCAATTAAAGATTTTCTTTTCTCTAGGTTCAACTAAAAAGAAAAAGAAAAAGGGAAAAGAAAATCCAAAATCTCAAATAAATAAAAGCTAAAATTGAAATACATTGAATAAACATAAGCATGCAGAATAATTTGAGACAACATAATTTTATTTATAAACTAGGATCAACATGGTCAAGGTATGTAACTCGGCATACTATGTGAATTGGTGAGATTCGTCGTTACAAAAGTATTCCTTGGAAATGTTGTAGTCTACACATGAAAATAATAAAATAAAATAAATTCAAATAAACTCCAAAATTCAAAAGAAAGTTATAAATGGATATATTATAATTTTAGATGAATTTAGAAAAAAGAATGGGTTCATTTCGAGCTAGGAAGGAGGAGAACGAGCTCTCAAAAGTTTTAAACCAAGAAAAAAGAGAAAGAAAGATTTATTCAAAATTTTTGCATTTATTTTTATAAAGGAAAAGGGATGTATGATGTCAGCATGGCTTTTAGGAATTTTAGCCAAATTAAATTTCCAAAGAAAATATTTTTGAGTCACTGACAGGTGGGCCCAGGTCTATAATTAGGTCCACGGTGGACCAGAACCATGGGCGAAGTGGCGTGGTTGTTTGGCTAGTAGGCAGTGCGAGTGTGGTGGGATGTGGTAGCCACATGGTGTTGCGTGCTGATGTGGCACATCGGCCAGTGATGGCGCATGAAGACTGAGCGCTCGCTGGTGTTTTAGCACACAACGGTGATCAGCGAGGGACGAAATAGTGAGGGGGAGGCATAGGGAATGATTTTCACTTTGGCGCTAGGTTTGGGGATGGTCAAAGGTTGCTGGTGGTGAGTGAAGTTTGTGGTCAGCACTTGGCTTCTGATGAGGATGGCGTTCCGGTGGTGGTTCTTTATAGTGGAGTGGCAGACGACATCGACGACGGCTCAGAGAAGCTTCCCTAGTGACGGTGGAGATTGGGGATGCTTTGAGTGGTGGAGGAAGCTCGCCGAAGTCTTAGGTAGAGCCCAGGAGGGGAGCACATGGTGCTAGGGGGCTCGGCTGCTCTAGGAGGCGAATGTGTGCGATGGAGGGGTAGTATGGTGCTAGGAGGTGCCAAGGGGGGTTATATAGCCTTGGGGGGCACACGGTGACCAGATTCCTCGATGAAATCACCGCATGGAGGGAAAGGAGAGGTTGAATCGAGGGCTAGGGGAGAAAGGAAGTCGGCGGTGCATGGAGGGAAAGGAGAGGCAGAAATTGAGCAGTTGGGGACCGGGTGGAAGAGTTTCCTTTTAGGCGGGCAACCAAAAATAGAAGGGGAGCGAGGACTCCGAGGTGAACTTCAAGCGGTGATGGTGGCGTCACGCGGGAGAAGAAGGAGGGAGGGAAGAAGAATAAAGGAAAGAGGGGAGGGCTTGCTGACGGGTGGGGCTGGGTGGTAGTGGGAAAAGGGCGCGCTGACAAGGCATGCCCGCGTGACAGTGAGGGGAGAGAGATGGTGCGTGGGTAAAGAAGGCCGGCGCACAGGGGCCACGTGGGTCGAGGCTACATGTGGAGAAAGAATGGGATAGTGTGGAGGAAAAAAGGAAGATGGGCTGGGAATGAAGTTGGTTTCAGACCAAGAGGTTTTTGGGAATTTAAACATGTTTTTGATTTAAATGAAGGCTAAAAATTCAAGAAAGACTTAGCAAATAACAAATAAGGGCAAAATAATTCTAGAAAAAATCTCAAAAATTCTACAAGACAAGGGAAACTCAGTAAAAAGAAATTAACTCCAAACAGGCTCCAAGACAAGCAATTAAAGCCTTTTCTTTTCTCTAGGTTCAACTAAAAAGAAAAAGAAAAGGGAAAAGAAAATCCAAAAAATCTCAAATAAATAAAAACTGAAATTTTGGATGTTACACCTGAGTATGAACACCACGAGGAGTGGACTATGTACTTTGATAGTTCCTTGTTGTTAAAGGGCTCGGGGGCTAGTGTAGTCTTGATGTTTCCTATTGGAGAAAATATAAAATACACCATTCAACTTAACTTTCCTACTACAAAAATGTAGTAGAGTATGAAGATTTACTAGTAGGGCTTTGAGTAGCCAAAGCGCTCATGATTCATAGACTACTAGTGAAAGACAATTCTCAACTAGTAGCGAATCAAGTCGGGAAAGAGTATCAATGCTTGAGTACTATGATGTCGTATTATCTAGTGGAAGTTAGGAAGCTCAAAAGGCATTTTTTGGGTTTTGAGATCCAACTAGAAAGGATAACTTTCTTGGCAGACTAGTTGGCACGGATGGCTTCCTCGAGATCAACCATCCCACTTGGAGTTTTTCTCGAATAGCTCGACAAACCCTCAGTAGTCGAGCATTTCAAAGACACTCCACTAGAGGTTGTGCAGATCGACCCCAGTAGTGATTGGATGACATCAATCTATGAGTATCTTCAACATAGCACACTTCCTAAAGATGATGTAGAGGCTGATCGTACAACTCAAAAAGCCAAATCATACACTTTGATCGAATGTACCCTTTGCAAAAGGAGAATTCACATAGTATTGATGAGATGTATATCTCAAAAGGGTGTTTAAAATTACTATCCAAAATACATGGTGGAGTTTGTGGAGCACATCATTCCTATAGAATACTGGTTGGTAAAGCCTTTCAATAATGATACTACTGGCCAACTATGTTTCATGACGCAAAAGACTTTGTAACAAAGTGTGTATAATGTCAGTTTTATAGTCGATAAGTACATTAACCTACACAAGCTTTGTAAATAATACCTCTTTCTTGGTCTTTTGCAACTTTGGGACTAGACATTCTAGGACCTTTTCCAAGAGCACCTGGGGGCTTTGAATTCCTTTTTGTCATAATTGATACATTCACAAAATAGATAGATGTTGAGCCAGTTGTTAAGATAACAACTAAAGCTGCCAACAAATTCATCACAAAAAACATAATTACATGATTTGGTGTTCCTACTTGTATAACCATAGATAACAGTACCCAATTCTCGAGCAAAATTTTTTTTAGAAATTTTGCGTGAATCTTGGTATCAAGGTATGTTACACCTCAGCAGCTCATCCACAGAGTAACAAGTAGTCAAAAGAGCCAATGGCATACCAATACAAGGGATGAAACGCCGAATGCTCGACCAGTTAATACAATAGTCAGGACCTTGGGTTCAAGAACTTCCCTTTATATTATGGGCTGTTCGGACCATGACCAATTATGTTACCAGTGAAACACCCTTCTTCCTAGTTTATAGTGAAGAAGCTATGCTTCGTCCAGAACTAAAGATTGGTTGTACTTGAATAGAACATTACAATGATAATGATTAAGTAGAACAACAAACTAATGATATCAATTTCCTTGAAGAACAACAAAATGTAGCCTTGATACGATTGGTGGTCTACTAACAAGCCATGCGAAGGTACCATAATCATGAGGTGCAGTCTCACAGCCTAGCTATAGGTGATCTAGTTTTCAGAAAAATTTAGAGCTAAGCAAATCGCAATAAACTTTTGCCTAAATAGGCACTGTAGTCAAAGTCACCAAACTAGGCTCGATACGATTGGCCATGTCAGACGGGTATGTTCTATCTAATTCTTGGAACATTGATCAATTGAATAAGTTCTATGTGTAATATACTTTTCATTTCAATAAAGTTGCATTACATTTCTTTCCTTTATGATGTATATTTTTATATGTATTTCACTATTCCAAGTTTGGTCACATACTAGTGTTGTCTGAGCTAGTCGAAGTGATCCATTTTCCTCCAAACCCCTTCTAAGGGATATCTTTTACTTTTGTCTTTGACATGTTTGTCAAATGCTAAACGGATTCTTATCGTGACCTTCACAGAGATGGTTCTTACAATGATCTGCACACATTCTTTAAAGAAATGCAAGTAAACAAAGAATCACACAGACAACTAGACATAGTTTTTTACATGCTCAGGAGCTTGAAGGCTTTCTTTCTCACTTTGACATTTTGTTCTTCTTTTGTTTAAACCTCGTCGAAACACGAAAAACCTCCTAGTCAAAATCTTTTCTCTCTGCACGTGGTCCTGTCCACTGGAATGAAACTCGAGAATAAATACATTTTGAGAAGTTTGTTCTTTCCTTCAGTTCTTAGCATTCTTATGATCAATTTGGATAAGGTTCACAAATAAAAGCACTCGTCTTTTTGCATAAGGTTCACAAATAAAAGCACTCGTCTTTTTGCATACATTCTTGCATAGCTCCTTATTGTTCATATCATCGACAAGTTTTATGTCATAAAATATTCTGACCTCGTACTGGACTACATTGTATTTTGATTACAAAAATGGTATTTGAGGCTAGTCAAAATCATCTACTGGCTCTGTCCAATATGATTTTCTAGTGATAACTTGATCCATTCTACAACATAATGAGCATGTGCTTAGTCCATTTGTCAAAACAAACTACTATTTCATTCTTAATCTACTAGTTCCTTAGTAAGTACTACTAAACAGGCAATCGAGGGTTAGGAAATATATGACTACTCAATGAATTGAGAAATTGACATAAACTTTATTGATGATAAAGGTATGTTTTTACATGATAATTTTACATATTCTTCTACTCTTTGGAACCACTAGACTAGTCGTTGTTCGATGGAGACCTGACCTTCATCTCTTCATTAACCTTGTTTCCGAAGAGTTTCTCCTCTTCGAAGATCTTGCCTGCATCCTCCTCCGAACAGTTGAATAGTTGAGTGATGGGTCAGAAGTTTTAAGCTTTGCCAAGGCAAAGCTAAGTCCATCAGCCACGATATCTCTTATTGTCTACTTGTGGTTACTCCAAAAAGTAGTGAGCAAGCCTTGAAGAAGTTTGAATTGTCTGCCAAGGCAATTAACCTTCTTGGCTGGCTCCCTTAAAGAGGATTCAAATGCTTCTGCCCCCATGTCAGCAAGCACATTGTTGAAATTAAGGATATTCTCTTGAAGGCTCTTTTCAAGCTATTTGTCTTTATCCTCTTAAAAACCAAGAGCTTTCTCTAGTCTTTCCAGCGTTAGGGATTGCTCTACATAAGTAAATCAAAGTTAGATAAAATAAATCAAAACATATAGTAAACTAGTTAGATTAATGATTAGTTACTTTGGTTTTTCTTCTCATATGCTTCCACAGCTTTCTTGTGCTTGGAGATGTTGTTGTTAAACTTGGCCGACCAGCTTTCGATCGATCGGTCTTTAGTCTTACACATCTCCTCAAGCTTTACAATGATAGCCCCCTTTGCCTTAGCTTCTTTTTCAAAGTCTTCGAATTCTGTTGACAATGACAAGGGAAGAACTAAGAAAAAGCTAAGATTAAGAAGCAATAGAACAAGTTTCAAGTGGATACTTACTTCTCAATTAAAGACTTTTTCCTCAAGAGTCATGAGGAGTTGTTCATTTTCGGTCAAGGCTGACCCGAACATTACCCTCTCCTTCTTAAGGGTTTCTTTGAGCACCTTGACGGTGCACCCTGATTTGAGAAGGATAAAAGAATGACTATGAGGAAGAAAGTTACTTCACAACTAGAATGAGAAACAAAGTATCATTACCATTCGTTAGCCTTTGGACGAAGTGTAGCTCTCTCCTCTTCTAGGGCTAATGTTCGCCTGATCAATTCTTCGACCATGGCAACACTCTCCACCATATGGTAAGAAAAGCAAAAGAAGAGAAGGAAACTTAGAAAAAGTGTTGAATGAAACTATGGAAAGACACCCTAAGTAGTCATGAGGACTTACCTAGACCACTTTATCGATGTAAGCAGAGTACAACACCTTGGGGACCTATCCTTAATTGATAGTCCAAGATCTTTCTTCACTAGAGCTCCTCGAGACTTTCATTGTTAAAGATTTGGAGCCGGTCAGGGATGTATATTTAGTGTGGAGACTTCCTAACCAAGGAAGAGTTCTCCACCTCTGGCCCATCAAAGAAGGGAGGAAGCATACCTGCTCCCTTCTCTTCGACCACTTGTGTCCTGACAGCAGTCAAATCCTGCTGAGACTTTTCTTTTGTCTCCACATCCTTGGATAGGGTCGGAGCTACCAAAGAATCTTGTGCAGTAGAAGTGGTTGATGATTCTTTTGCCCGCTCAGGGGCTGCCTCGACCACTCCTTCCTTGGGAGTTTCCTCACAAGGAGTACTTGGATCAGGACTGATCAGAGTACTAGAGGTGTTACGAAGAAAAATGAATGAAAAGGGAGAAGTAAGAACTTTAGAATGACAAAAAAATCCAAAGGTATGAATTTACCTACTTTTTTTTACTAGTACATACCCAATCTTCGTTTTGAGGTTAAAATGCCTTGGAGCATAATCTAGAGCACTTGCTTTTCTTTTCTTCTTTTTGATTGACTTTACCAATTCTGCATTGGTAGGGCTGGTCGGACCCTTTGGGTCCTCCTACTAGATAGACTTACCGTTAGCGAGATCCTCCACAGGGCTATTGGAAGCAACTTCTCTAACCACCTGCTTGGAGGGTGGAACTCCATCGAGTACCAAAGCAGTCGTTTTCTTTGGTGCTTGAGGGATGACCACTTGGTCGGTCATCACCACCAGAGCTTTAGTGTAGTTAGTCATGCCCGCTCCAAAGCCCATGATCGTTGAACTTGTCTCTACGATCGTAATGGCTCCAATCAGCAGCTCCTATTTCTCTTCCGCCTGGTCATTTAACGAAGTGAGCTCAGCGATGAAGTCCTTTTGTCCTCCTTATAAGAGAATGAGCTTATAAGAAAAACTTTTAGAGTCATATTAAAAGCCTACCTCCGAGGGGACTCTGCTCTTAGAAGCTTGTGTAGTCATCGAAGCGGGCATAGCGGTAATCAGGAGAATAACCACAGTAGTGGTTGATGGAGCAGGTTTGATCCCAACAATCTAGACAACTTCCTCACGCTTCCCTGCCACTTGGGACTCGGGGGAACATCCCCCGAGCTCTCAGGCAGCTCACTGCTCTCCAACCTGACCATCTACACATCATGAGAGCATTGAAACACACCGATCAAAAAATATACAATCGATAAAAATGGTTATCATTTTTACCTTAAGTCTTTCAATCCTATCTTCCGAAGAGGTAATAGTTAGGATCAAGGGCACCTCTACCTTCTGGCTGGGCTCCCCCGCATAGATCATTTCTCTTTCACCCTAGTGGAGGATAGGGCTTTGAAAATAGGGGAACCCTAAGATCAAAAAGATTTAACCAAACAAAAATAAAACTCAACTTGTCGGAATTTTTTGAGGCTTACCTTTCGAAGAATCCTTAGTCGAGTCATTTGTGCCAGTGTACTGTAACATCCTGAAATTTGGAACAAGCAAAATTTTGAAGAATTTAAAATTTGTATTTGCATTTTGTTGGCATTCAAATTTCTTTTGCAATTATTCTTGAGTTTCTCCCAAAAATTGTGTTATGCCAAATTAATATCAAGGCATAACTCCCTAAAGATAAAAATAATTGTAATAGTAAAATCATAGAATGAATAAATATAGCAGATGCAAAATAAATTAACAGACAAATAGCAAAAGTATAAGCCAACTATAGAATTATCATTAAACGTTCAAATTTGAATTGAGTATTAAAAATGCAAACAACATTTAAAAACAAAAGTGTACATTTGGAAAAGAAGCACAAATATTGAGAGAGAGCATTATCTGAAATTTTGTGTATGTATAAAAGTATGTTCTGAAAATTCAGTGGAGAAATTAAAACTTAAATAAAAAAAATTCGGATTGCATTTGAGCAGCCTTCCTCCTCATGTTCTCTTTCCTTCTTTTTCTCCTCTCTCACTCACTGCCCGCGGTCCCCGCTCCCGCCTCCTTTATTTCCTCCACTCGGTAGCCTCGCTCCTTCCTCTTCTTTCGCGAGCACAGCTGCTGCCCCTGGTTTTTCCTTCGCCTTGCCCCCGGTTTCTTCTTCTCCCTCCGTTCCCTCCGCCCGGTTCCTCCGCCACCGCCGCCGCTCCCATGCGCTGCCGCCACTCCACCCGACCGTCCCTCTCTTTCCCCCCACTGTGGCCATGCCGCATTAATGCGCCGCCGCCCATGCCGAGCCCCTACCGCCACCCCTGCGCCGGCCTAACCGTAGCCGCGCACTGCTCTGATGATCTCAGCCACAGCCCCGCCTCTCTCCCCTCCTTCCTCGGCTATAAATAGCCTCGAGCTCGCCGCTTCTCCCCTTTGCTTTCCCCATTTCTTCCCCACCGGCCGTTTTGCCCCAAATCCAACCGCTGGCGCTCCCACCTCGGCCATCTCCTCCACGAGGCGCTTCGGCTCAATTCCTTCCGGTGGAAGCACCTCGGAGGCGCCCTCAAGCTTACTCAATCGCCGCTTTGCCCCCTCGACGCCCGAGTACCTCCCTCCGCGTGGACCTCCCTGCCGCCACCCGGGCTCACGCCGCCGGACCACCCTGGAGCCTCTCCGGCTTGGCCGAATGCTTGGTAAGCCTCCTGGTATCCTCCTTCCACTCGTGCTCCCCCTCATTCCTCTCTTGCTCCGCCGGCGCCGCAGCTCCCCGACTGGCTCTACCGCCGGTTGACTTGGGCCGCCGCCGCCGGCCTCCATTGCCGTTCCGGCCGGTGCGTCGCTCCCTCTGGGTTCCTTGCCTCCCTAGGAGCCCATTTGCCCGTCGCCGACGACCCTCTGGCCCTGCCTCGCCGTCGGCACCGGCGCCCAACAGCATGCGCCCCTTTCCCTCTGTTGTTTGACCGAGCGCCTCCTCTGTCAGTTAGCTGGGAAGGCAGCACATTTTTGGATGTCCGGCAATTGGAGCCTTTCATGGTAGATAGTAGTAAAAGTGGTTAACTCAAATGGTGATTAGAAGAACTAGTATAAATTAAAATGGGAAGAGATTGCATTAGACCAACGTCTCATACAGGGGAGTTGGTAAGTTAAAAATGACATAATGGATGCTATGAAAATTCTGGGCAGAGGAATGTATGCTGCATAAAGACTAAATTGCAAATTCTACATAAGAGTAAAGATTATTTAATTAACTGATATGGGGTTAAATCATAACTATTGTTTCCATACATGAGAACCTAAGTGCAAGGAGTGTGATAAGTTAGTTCATCCTTTAAGTAAAAGTATACCTTAATTATACATTGTATGCATTGTAGGTATTGAAATTCAAACTATCATGAAAACTCTTTAAATGGTAGCTAATGCAAATAATTAGTATAAGCTTATATAAGAATGTAATAGCCTACAATCTAGTTGTGAGTATATATGTGTATGTGTACAAGTATGTATGATAAGCAATAGGAATATGATGTTAAAAATTAAATAAGCTTGATGGTTAGAAGAGCTAATTCGGTTTGATAAAAAAAATCCATGATACTAGGAGGTACCTTGTAATAGTCTTGAATTGAATTATGCATATAATCTAGTTGTAGGTTTAGAAATATATGTAATAAGTAATAGGAAGGAATTGTAGAAAGATCTAATAAGATTTAATATTGGCTAAAGTCACATGTTAATTAAGACTAACAAACTGATAATGTTACAAAGATTAAGTTATTTGAATACTAGGTCATATAGATTCATAAATAGAAATCATTTCGCATGTGACTACTTAAGACCCAAACTTGGAAAGATAGGCCTTATTTGTACATTGTTAAAATACGAACATCGTGAAAGCCCTTTTTAAATAATTAGCTAATATAAATAATTATCATAGACCCAAATAAAAGTGCAATGGCCTATAGACTAGTTGTAAAGATATTCATATGTGATAATAGGAGTAAAATGGTAAAAATCAAGAAAGGTCCTAATAAAATAAGAGTGTCGTTAATATTTATTTTGAAATATATAGGCTAACTAAACATGATAATGGTAGCTGCGGGAAAGCACCTGACTGTCACAATGTAGTAACTTAGAATACATGTGTTGTCGATAGCAAATAATTAGCGGGACATCTTTAATTAAAAAGAATCATATGATGCATCTATTTAACATTCCTTGAGCATCGGTAAGTAAAATAATTTGTGCCAATGGTGTTTTAATAAACAAGTTAAAACTTGAACCACATAAAATAATATGTCTTCAATTACCAGCCATATAGGCTATAAGACTAAGTTGGTAAATCAAGATAATCATATACCTTATATGTAACACATGCCTTAATTCGTAAATACTAAACCCGACAAAATACTGTTCAGTCAAACTCATAAGTATACCCTAACTTATGGAACTTCCTTGATAAATATAAAATTATAAAAAGAAGATTATTAAATAAACCAGGTTGAGCCGTGGTATTCTGCGATCTGCTATATCTAGCCAATCTTATGCTCCGGCAAATACTCCTGCCATAACACATCCTTTGTCCTTTTCACCATTCATCACTCCGTTTCCATTCCGTTGGTTCTGTCAATTCTCCGCATCCGCTCGATCCTATTCAACAGTCACCTCTTTAGCCCATAAAGTTTAATTTGAGTTTATTTGAATTGCTTGGATCTTTTTGAGTTATTTGCGTTTTATTGCTTAGCACGTAATTAGAGATTGGAATCCTGAAAGATCAGTGGATCCAGCGAGACCAGGATCCAGAAGACAATAAAGGTCAGAAGCTCGAGATCAACAAACAAGAAAACTTTCAGTGAGCTCAAGACCGCGGCAAACCACGCCAGGCGAGTCAATACTTTGATCATTTTGAATACCTATTTTGCAAATTATTTACATTCAAATTATCAAATGCATGCTGATATTTTGTGTGCTATAATATGTTGGATTTTATGCTTTAGCTAGCTGCCCTTTTTAATAAGTGCTACTATTATACCTTCTCAACACATTTATACTGTGAACATTGTTATCCCTAGGAAAAACTTATAAGTGTAAAAGTTTTAAAAAGAATCGGTTATGATTATATTACTCGGCTTAGCATTGCTTAGTCTCGGGGGTGTTTAAAATACCCAACATCATATGCAAAGGCAAAAAGTTGTTTTGGGAAAGATTTAAGTTGTCAATAGTTGGATACTTTTAAATGCTTATTAATTTATGCCCCAAAAATCCTCAAATTTCTGGGTGTGTCTGGGCGGATGGTTCGGGGGGTGTGGTGCAGTGGTGCACGAGTGTGTGGTTTGTGGTAAGACCGCCCAGATAATACAAGGACCGAATCGGGTCATGATCTCCCATTATAAAATAGTACAACCACAAGTCTGCAAAGTGCAACTTGGCTAAGTAAATCCTACCGAACTTCGGACTCATCTCACAAATTGGGGGAGAGAAGGCCAGGGCATGAGGTGGCTAAAGGGACACCGAGTGGAGGGTGATTTGTTTATCTTATTTTACTAGCGTATGGGGAGTGGAGCTCGAGGCGCTAGTAAAAGAGTGATTAACATCCCGCGCAACGTATGGAACCCACCGCAAGTGGGCAGTTTTCCATCGGGTGAGATGAGACCCCGAGGCCAGGTAGTGTTGAAAGGTTACTGTGATGATCTACTCGACTGCATGACCAAGGAATCATGCGGGGCAATGGGCGGATTGTCTCTTGTGGTGAAAGTGTACAATCTCTGCAGAGAATAAAACTGTTCGAAACGGTCAAGGGCGGACATGGGAACTTAACTCTGATATAGTTCTGTTTTAAAAACAATTTGTAAAAAGGTTGGGATCTGGAATGGGAAAATGAAGGACGAAGGAATGTCCTGGTTTGAGTTGTCCTGGGTATCATCCCAGTGGTAAGTTAAGTGGCTATAATTTGGCTGGTTTTGTGGAACAAACAATCTAAGTTGATGGATGAGATTTGCACTTATTCAATAAAATCTCTTGTTCAAAAGTATTATAAATTTTGGTCCAAAGGCTAAGTCTAGGAATTTCTTATATATATACTAAGTCTTTTAGAATGCAACTTTCGGCAAAATAAAATAAACCTGAGCCCATCCTTTGTCAAGCCATACATGTTATATACTTGCATTCTGTGTGTTGGCTCACTGAGCACGGGGTTGGAGTGCTCACTCTCGCATAATCAAAAATCCAGAATTAAGAGTCGAATCGCTGCACTTCAGCAATGCGCCAAGTCATGATGAAGAAGAGAACAAGAAGGTCAAGAACTAGGTCGCGAACCCCCAGTTGGCTGCCTGTGGGCATGTTCTGTGGGTCTCATCTGTGCTTGCCGTTTCATTCTTTGCTTTCGTTGTTTTCGGCTTAATCGGCCCTTGTGTAAGTACCTTATTATATTTACGTTTTCGTTTGATATGTACTTTGATATTCAATACTGTATCTGTGAGCACTATCTACTGATCCAGGGAATAGTGCGATGAAATCACAGAGGATTCCGGAATGAAAATCTGGGTCCGACATGTACCACTACATAATTTGGTCATGCGACTTCAGAGGGCTTATTTGGCATATGAAGAAATCCTTCACCACATGCCAGGAAGTGAGACCTCTCTCCCTGAGGCAGGCGATGTCATCAACCCATCTACCTATCTTTCCCTCCATCTTCGAGGAGGATCTCCACCTTGGGTTCTCAATGGCAACATGACCTATCTTTTTGCAGTTGGAGAGAAACCCTTGGGGTTCCACGCTTTTAGAAAAACCTTTCTTCTTATTCTTCTCCCAGTTAGTTTCTTAACTTTAAAGTGAATGTGAATAGCTTCTTTAATTTTTCTATTAAACGAGTAGTTTCTCGATTAAAATCCAACCTAATTCAAAGCCCAACAGACACATAACCTTACAGTTTTTGGTTAGTTTCTCAACCTTAAAGTGAATGAGAATCGCTTCTTTAATTTTATTGTTAAAGGAGTAGTTTCCCGATTAAAATGCAATCGAAAGAAATTTGTATTATAAATTCACTTAAAAGTTTAAGGGCTAGCTGATGAGGATTATATAAATCTCTAAATATGGATTCAATTTATAATTAAGGCCAAGAGACCCCTGTGGTCGTAAATCTCCAGAGGTTGCTCCCAAAGTATCCTGTCAGAGAAACACTATGCCTGTTACCTAACCGACTGCTCGGAGATTATATGAAATTATACCTGAACCAGATTTCAAGATATTCCTTCCATGGATGAAACACATGCCTCATCCACTCTAAACAGCATGGAATTTTTGGCCCTAAGTCTCTTACCACAATAACCGTGCGGTTGTTGCCCCATGTTTGTCTCCTATCGACAATAACCAACTATCAAATATTCTCTCTCTAACAATAACTGCCTCCCCGACCAGACGTGATGTTTCCACAAGGCGTCTTCCCCGGTGGATAATTGACATCTCTTCATTGGTATTTAAGGCTAGATAATAAAGACAATTCATATCTCATTCAATTAAGTGTAATTAGGGCTAATTTCATGCCTGGTTAAAGACACATTGTAACTAGTTCATAGTAATAAAGAGCAACACTGTTCTCTTCTAAGAATGTTAGTTGTTTTCCTCGTATTATCTCATAAGATCAGTGATTCGATCATCGACAAGAATGTAATACATAGAGCTACTAATAATTAATGTAGTAAGTAATATGTAGAGCTAACAACTAGTTGCTACCAACTAGCAAGTAACATGTAGAGTTGTTAGAAACTATTGTAGCAAGTAATATGTAGACCTAACGACTAATGTAGATCCACCACTAGTAGTTGATCGCAAGAAATCATTGATAATTGTCAGAAACTAATAGAGATGCTAGAAAGTAACATGTAGATGTGAGACCATGTGGAGATCACCCAAGGTTGTGATGAGTAATTGACTTTTGGTTCAGAGAGTTTGCAGAGTTTGAGTTTGGTTTCTACGAGTTTGCAAATTTTTTAGTTGCTTCTGTTGCTGGCGGTATGACCGACATTGGAGCCACGATATCGGCCAGGGACAGTTTGACCGGCCTAGGATTGGTGGTCAGACTGGTGGTGGAGCGGTAGTCTGACCAGCATAGGAGCCACGGTCTGACTGGCCGAGTCGATAGTACCAGACTTGATTAGCGGTCGGACCGAGGAGTGGTACGACTAGATTCTAGTTTGTGGTAGCTATTTTCCAATGAGCTTGTTTTGGGGTGAGATCAAGAGGTCATACTAGGCTTTGTATGATGGTAGTACCAGGGGCAGTACTACCACCGTTGTATTGGTGGTATGATCAGAGTTAGGTGATATGATCAGCCTCCGGTTAGCGGTAATACCGGCCATGGTGCATGCGGTTTGACCGGCCTATTGTTGGCAATTAGACCGGCCCTGTTGGTTTGTGTTGAGTTGGTTGAGGTTGTGTGGGCACAACATGTGTGTTGTTGCTTGTGTGCACAAGGATTTAAGATTTAGTCTTAGATTTAGGGTTAGTGGTTGGTTACATACATTTTGCATGGTGCATTGTATGGATTAATTATATGAATAATGATTTTGTGTATTATACGATGCTACGTGATGGTTTACTTGTTGTTGTTGGTTGTAGGACTCCAAAGCTACATCATGGTGGGGTAGACAGTATCGAGACTAAGCTAGAAGAGATTAGGTCCAAAGCAGTTAAGGGATCATGACTACGCTCGGGAGGAGCCAAGGAACAGATGATCAAGGAGCCTTCGAAGATGACTGAGGCTTGCAACGTGGCTACAAGTCATGACAACAAGGAGCTGGAGTGGAAGCTACCCGTGGGTGACATGACGAGCAACAGCAAGGTGAATGAAATTCGTCCAATTATTTTCCTCTTGTGCCCAAGTGATGAAATCTTGATTGGCTTGGTTTTTGGTGTTTCTCACCCCCTCTTGATCTAGGCACTTGTATTTGTATGTTCTTGTGTTTACTCGATTTTAGCTCAAGAGATGGTGATTTTGGGATCTTGATCTTGTGGGCATTTTGACTTGAGTTCGTGTTATGATATAGCTTCTAATGACAAGTGAGAACTCATCCAAGGTTATGTAGATCACCAAAAACTCATGAGTAAGAGCAGATCGAGATTTCCCTCTTTTGCTCTAGTTTTGCTTAGATTTGACCCTCTCGAATGATCTCCTAATCCAGTTACTTTTGCCTCAATTCATTAGGTGTTCTAGCTTGCTGTCATATATGGGAATATATCTAGAGCCATCTTGATTATCATTCCACCCATGAGCAAGTCATATTCATCTTTTTTGTTTTTTGTTCAGTTTTGGGGCTACCTTCCTTCAAACAGAAAAAAGTCAAAACTTCGGCAACAATTTTCTTGATTGTTAATTGAAATATGTTTCTAACATCCTAGAGAATGTGCATGCCAAGTTTTAGGTCAGTTGGATCTATGGATCGAAAGCTACATGGATTATTGGTTTTTAAATAGTTCTTTTTGTACTGTTTATCGGGGCTGAATTCACTGTAGTGGTACCACCAGCTACTGTTAGCCATACTACTAATTTTTGAAGGATCGGAAATGGTAACAGAGGGGGGATGAATGGTGCCTTAAAAAATTGCCCCAGGTACTCACACTAAAATCTTCTTCTCCAATAGCTACAACAGCTATGAAGTAAGGAGGGCAATGTCCAGTAAAAGGAGAACACAACGAATGAAAATGAAGCAACACAAAAACTGAAGGAAATGCAGACACGAGGGCAGCTATACTAGAAAAATAAGGACAACTGCTGCAGGCTAAACCAAGGCCAAAAAGAAGACACTGAAAACTGAAATTAACTGCTCCAGAAGACCAAAAAGGTATGAAAAATAATTGGCAAGACACACAAGCTGAAAACTGAAAGTTGCACCTACGCAAAAACTGCAAGCATCACTATATTACTCCCAACCGAACAGACTGTTGTTTTAAACAACAAAAACTGCAGCTGCAATTAATATACTGAGAGTAGAGACTGCTGGCCGAAAAAGATATAGAGAGCAGCAACTGAAAGTGCAAAAGAGAAAAGAGGAAACATACTTAACAGAGGGTACTAGCTGCAGAAAACTGAAAAGAAGAGAAGACTGGACAGAAAACTGGTTGCTGTCCAAAGAGTAAAACGGAAAAGAGCTGTCCTAACCGAAAAGCTTGCTGCACAAAAACAAAAAAAAACTGAAGGGAAGAAATAGACTGGAAACTTCAAAAGGAGAAACACAGCAAACAGAAGGCTAATTGCAGCCAGCTGCAAACCAAAACTGCAAGTACTATAGGAACCGAATTAGCAAGAAGATTTGACTGCATCTAGCACCAAACCGAAACAACAAGAAAAGGAAATGCTGCTGATTTTCTCAAGGGAAAATGACACATGTCTTCACATCAAATAGCAGCAAGACCCAGAAAACAGACAAAGTAGTTCGGCTGAAAAGATCACAGACAAAAGAGAAACCAAAAACTAAACCAAAAGATCTACCGAAAAAGTAATTAGGCTGGAAGAAAGCTTGTTCTCAGGGATACACTAGCCAAATAGCTTTGATATAGATCCCTAGTTCTGAACAAGGATGCAATGAGATGAATGTTTACACAGAGTTTAATTCATAATTTTGCTATAACACTTTCATCCCAATCCTTGCATCGGAGCAGCACTCACAAGAAAGTGCAAGAAACCAAGAACACATTCAACTACTCTTGGGATGATCTGGTCAAATGACCTTGAGGCCACTTCCCATCACAGAGTAGTAAGAAAACTAATGAGATGAAGCTAAAAACTTTGCTTTCGGGATGAACTAGCCAAAGATCTTTGAGATGAATCCACATTCAAAGCAAATATATATATAGTAGTAATTAGAACAAGAACATTAATCCAAAAAGAAAACAAGCAAATAACACGAGATATAAAATAAGAACTTTCATATTGAGATGAAGAGAGATGAATGATTAATAGATGAATGTTTACATCAACTCTTCTATGTCTCCCTCAAAGACACACACAAGGAAAGAAGCAAAATGAAATCCTAACTCTTGCACACTCTCTCTATCTCATAGAGCACAAGCATTAGGAAATCCTAACACTCACACCCATCTCTCTCTCAAAATTCCACACCCTCTTCCACTAGAGAGCACCTCTATTTATAGCATCCACTAATGGGTTTACAACACCACTTTACCCATTAGGTCACAAACACTCCCCACTAATGGGTTTACACACCATTTTACCCATTAGGTCACAACAACTCTCCACTAATGGATTATCACCTAACCAAATCCACTTTGCCCATTCTTTCTTAATCCAATCCGCTTCCTTTTGTGCAGCCTTGCGCATTTACCAAAATACCACTCCTGCACCTTCCTGGAAGCTTTCTCCTTTCTTGTCGTCCAAGTCTCGCAACCACTTCGAGTCCTCGCCGTCTTCGACACGTCCCGACCGCTCTGACCTCAGCACCGCCTATGCCTAGTCCGGTCACCTGTGCCTTGACACGACTCCATCTCAAAGTCCTGCAGCCAACACCGACAAGAAAATACATCACATAGCACCGCACAATATATTATAAATAAACATTAGCTTCCGAGAATAGCACAAAATGCTCGAAACAAACTCAGACTTTCCAAAACATGAGTCAATTACTCATCACACAACTGGGGTTACCTCCACATGGTCTCTCAATTTTACTATTTATTCCTTAGACTCCTTGATTTACTAGCTTTTGTGTTCACTTTCCATCATAAATCTTCATACCTTTGTAGCTATCGGAGAGAAGGGCTCTAAGAATATTGGGGGAAAAGATTTTGAAAAAACCATTATTTCTATGGCTCCTATTCAACCCCCTTCTAGTCATCTTCTCGATCCTACAAGTGATATCAAAGTAAGGTTTGCTCTTTAATTGATCATATCCGATCATGAGCATGGTGGCTAATGTGTGGTCTTATGAGTCTTTGTTTGCGTCTTGTCGTGGCACTTTTGCCAATAATGTCCTTTGTGATAAGAGGCTTGAATTCAAAGTGAGCTTGTTGGCTATTGCTAGGAATGTCTAGTGTGGTATTTGTGGTGTAGCCTTTTCTTTTCATTGTCCTAGTTTCAGATATGTGAAGCCACTTGATCCCAAGGAGAAGAAGGAACCCGATGGCTTGTGTGGAGCGACCATAGAGGATGACCATGAGGTGCTTTTCAAGGATGATTTTTGACTTAAGCTAAGCAAGGTGGGCAAGGGAAACCTCATTGAGGACGTTGTCTTTATAAATTCGAGAATTGATACTTTTAACAACCTTGTGAATATTCTAGAGATGAAGAAGAGTGAATTGCTTATAGAGAATGAAGAGTTAAGAACTTCTCTTGCATGCTTGAAATTTAAAAATAAATTATTGCAATCAAATATTTCTATACCATGTGATTCTTGTGTTGGCTTATATCATGAGTTTGATTATGCTAAGTTAGAATTAGTCAATTTTAGATCCTATCTAGGAATGAACATGATTCTTGTGCTAGCATGCTTGCTGAAATTGATAAGTTCAAACTAGCTTATTCCACATGTGTAGAATAACTTGAACTTGCTAGAGCTAGAAATAAAAAAAATGGAATTTTAGTCTTTCCAATTATCTTGAGCAATTAGATAATGCTACGGCAAAAATTGATGAGCTTAAGTCTAGCTATCCTAGCATGTGCTTAGAATATAAGAAAGTGCTTAATGATGATTTACCCTCTTGCAAGAATTGTGCTAGCTTATTGAATGATGTTGATGCTTTGCATTCCATGCATATTATTAATGCATCCTCAATCTCTTTCATATATTGTATTGCCTTGAAGCATGAACTTGATTCTTTGAAGGTAATGCGCAATGATATAAGCACCAAGTCAAACGACTCTTCTTCTCATTAAAATTTGAATTTTTCTCATGCTTCTCTTTAATCACTTGATGTGGTACTTGTGCCATTACTTTGGATAGCTCTTACTTGGTTCTAAATGCTTTCTGTGGCTCTTTTGGTGTTGTCCAAGGGACTTCCAAAGACAAGGGTGTTTCTTCCACACATGATACTATATTTCTCAAAGAGAAATATCATTGCACCTTTTGTAAGAAGAACTGACATATTGTTGAATTTTGCTTTTGCCGTGTCAAGCACGGGCATCGAGTACATTGTCGAGCTTTTAGGAGCATACATCACCCATCTCATGGCATGTATGGGCCTAGTGCTGACATGAGATATTCATGCTTGTCCCAAAAGACTTCTCCTTTGAGTAAGAATGGTTTCTTGTCCTCTGTTACTATGTCTTTTAGTAGATCTTTGCACCATTACTTATTTTGTAGGAAAGATGGGCATCATGTAGATTTCTGCTTTCGACGTGCCATAAGCATGCATCAAGCCCGTGCTTCTAGTCTTCGTGTGTTCATAGTTCTTCTCATGACATAAACACTAAAGGGGTTTAACATGAAGTCTCACTTTGCTGATAGCTTCTTTGATACCTTTTCTAGTTGTGTTGGACAACGATGTGGACTTGGCGAGGAGTTATGAGTTCTATTAGTGCTCTTGTTGGTTCTCATCTTGGTGCTTTCAAGCAAAGCACTCACCACTTTCGTAGAGATGGCACTCATTTTCCTCGTCGAATTGTACACTCATGGAATGCCTCCAAGAATGGATTTTCTTGCATGAATCATTTATTACATCATGCTAACTCACATATTACTTGTTTACTAACCCTTTAGAATCCAAGACTTGGGCACATTGTTCTTCTCATGTGTAGGTACTGAGACGCGAGATAGAGAACATGAGCTTGATTAGATTCCAGTCTTTTACTTCATTACGTGATTGGAATACTTGATGATTCTCTATTCCTTTTGATGGCCTCCAAGAGGCATGCGCTTTCACGTTTAGCGTTTTCACCTACTTTATGAGCTATCTTATACCTTTATACCCTTATATTCATGTTTGATCATAATTGACATATTATGCTTATCCATGTGCTCACTTATACCATATTGCATGTTCTTACCATGTTATAATCTTGTCATGCTTCTATGTGTATTTTGTTTATATATCCATGAGTTAGCTAATTATTCAAGTTTTGTGGATATATGAGTTTTATTCTTATGAGCATGCATTATTCTTGTAATGTTCTATATCATACTTGTCGATGTTTTAATATCGATCTTAAGTATGATTTCTTAGATCCGGGGAAAACAGCTCAAGGCTCTTGTATGATCATGCAGAGTGAAGACACGAGAATTTTATCTAGATTCGGGCCTTCTCCTAAAAGAATAATAACCCTACGTTCTGTGCTATTGTTGATGAGAAAATGATTATAAGTGTAGATAGTGCGAGGAATTACACTGCTTATAGAACTGATTACTCCCTACCGGGACCTATCTCTCCCTCAGACCTCCCCCTCTCTTCTCAAGATTTGTCCCTTATATTGCTGGCAAATCGACGACAATTGTTTCTTGCCAAAAAGCATCTTGACACTTCAGGAGTTAACCGCTGGACGACGGTTATCATCAGAGAGACGTGGGCAGCAGTTCGCCATAAGACGGTTGTTGTCAGAGATATGTAAGTAAGATCATATGCAGTTATGGAGTATAAACGCATGTTCTAACTGTCTTGCCAGGCTAACCTGCTGTGGGAGTAAGTTAGCTGTAAATAGCAGAACAATCGGCCGTCGTAATAGGACTCATGACCAAGTAGTCGCAGCAAGTCATACGACTAAATAATTGCAGCAGAACTTACGACTAGGTGGTTATAGTATAACTTACAATTAGTTAGTCATAGAAGAACTTACGGAGTAGTCGCAGTGAAACTTATGAGTACTCCATAAAATTTCTCCCTTATCGTTAAGAGGTATATTTGAAGAATATGATGATGTAATAAATTAGAGGATTATTATATTCTCATCATCTAGCCCCTCAACTTCAAATAAAAATAACTTTCTTGTGCAAGTAGAGTCATAGATAATCTAAAGCATTGTCTTTTCGATCCTTGACCAGGAGTGCGCTTTGGACAGAAAGGTAATTTTGTTTGAGTTGAAAAGATGAACTTCAAAAGGATTCTTAATTAGCTTTCATAACTCTGTCCACCCATTCATTTTTCGAGAAAACCGCTCAACTTCCAAGGTGGATAGCCAGAGCTTTGATAAAAGGGCAACCCTTGGACGATCTTTCAGCTTCACTTTTCTCAACCACTTCCATTGTTCTTGCGTTTTCTGATGAACAAGTCGTTTCCCTCTGTCAACCTTCTTCCAAATCATCTAGCTCAGAAAAATGGCAAAGCTCTCATCCAATTGGGAAGTGTCGAAGATGGACAGGCCCAAGCTGAAGGCCTTGGAAGAGGCTGAGAAGATCCTGCCATAGAATTTTGTGCGGTGGATTGAGGCCGCTAGACAACACTGGCCATTGGGGGAAATGGGACAAATCCCGGTGTTCCAGGCCTTCTGCGAGTGTGGCTTTCGTCTTTCTGCTCACCCCTTTCTTACGGCAGTACTCGAGTACTTTGGGGTTAAGTTGGTGAACCTGGTTCCCAACTCAATTACTATGTTGAGTGTATTTGTGTACCTCTGCGAGGCATATTTGGAGATCCCCGCAGATTTGGAGCTCTTCCAGTATTATCACAAAATGAGCTATCAAACCGATTTCGCTAGAAGCTACGGATTGAAGCTCCACGTCAGAAAGTCAGAGGCATATATCCCGATGTTCTCCTGGTCATCGTGGCCAGGGTGGAAGAAGAGGTGGTTCTACTGGAAGACCACCAGTGAAGACAGTTTTTCCTTTGTGGAGAAGGCTGCCGAGAAAAACTCATCCTAGAATTCAGTCCTGAAGGACATTTCCAGGATTACTCCCTATATCTTAGCTATCAAGGAACTGAAAGATAAGGGGCTTACAGGATGACATGTAGTAAAGGACTACACCACCCACCGCATCAGCCCTCTGAAGAGACGAGCTCATCCCATGTGAATGTATTCTGGTGCAGCTAATGCTACCAGAGATTATGAAAACAGTACATGTAGTAGTACTTGTAGTATTAAATTCTGAGTACTGTATACTAACCCTCCAATTTAAATGAATTAGATCTTGACTTGGAGGAGATTAACTCCCGAGTCAGGAATGTCTATGAGAAGACTCCATCGATGGACGTGGAGGCTCCTCGTACCTTGGTGGATGTGTCCACTGAATATAGGGAAGAACGTCTAAAGGTAATCGAAATACTGATGTTACCCTTTAGTACTATACAGTCATAGAAGAACTTACGACTAAGTACTCGTAGGAAAACTTACGACTAGGTACTCATAGAAAAACTTACGACTAAATGTTATTCTTCCTTTTTTCAGAGTGTGGGCGTGAATAACCGTCAAAACAACCAACGGGCCGAATTGATGGTTGTTGGAAAAATGCCAGAGGAGAGAGAGGCTCCTGCTGCAAAAAGATGTCAGCTGACTAGAGCTGCTGACAAGGGGAAAGCTAACTCGAATGCTGCTATTTCCCCTACCTTCGTTACTCAGACTGGCTTAATCCAGAAGTTTATTGCAAACGTAAGTGCTGCATTTGAGATTGGAGTAACTGTATTTGAGCAACCGACCCCTAAAATCAAGGTACCCTTCTATTATAATACTGAAACCCGTTCGGTGTGTGCTTCTCAAGGTTTAATTAGAAAACTCAACAATACAAACTGGAAGGATTTCATGTCTTCTGTGAAGGAAATTGCTGTAACAGCAGCACCTACAATCGAGGAAGGGTTGGCTCTTCAGGTAGTCTAAACGGTCTTCAACTGTTAGAAGAGACAGGAGTAAAAAACATTGCTTAGTATTCACACTACGTTGTGGCGCCCCTGGTCGTGGAAACAGAGGGAGAGAATTTTAAGAGCAACACACTAAGGAGCTCACCGGAGGCATCCCTCCTCAATCTCGGGAAGGTAACATCTGCGAAGAGAATGAGCTTTTCAACTTCTTCTCTTCTATGTTTAATCCTTCTTTTGTAGCGAGGCACTTGTTCGATAGACCTCAAGCCCCACACCCGAATGACTTGCCCAACAAAGGGCAAATTTTCGATGATGATCATCTCAAGAAGGTGTGGTAGAGAATGGTCAACAAACTCGACCAGCTACAAGACTCCGCGAGCGTTCTCTCAAACTTTGTTCGTTGGGAGATGAATGTAAGTATCTAATCCTTAGACATTCGCACATAATCTTTTTCTTGTTTCTTATTGCTTTCTAAAATATAGAGAGCATTGGAGAATATAACGAATGTGGCTGAGTACCACAGACAGCACACTGTCCTACGACAAAAGAATGCTAAGTTCTTTGAAGATGCGAGAGCGTAGTAAGTTTTCTTGCATTCAAATTTTATTTTGATTGCTCGACCAACCTTCTCATATTGGTTGTACACCTTTCTTGGCCCAAGAGCGATGCAAAGGTCCTGGCGGCTATGCTCGAGGAGGAAAAACTCGAGATGCAAAGACTCAAGAAGGAAGTTGCTGACCTAAGGATAGGCCTAATATAGGCCGATTCCAAGGGCAAGGCCCTAGAAGAAAAAATAAATAGTAAGTTTTGAACTAAAGATTGTTTGTTCTCTTGACTTCTTTCTCGCTTTCCTTGATTTCCTTCCATTAATAGAAAAGAAAACCGAAATAAATAGTCTCCGCATCGAGGTCGAAGAAAAGATCAACATGATCGGAGCTCTTTCTAGAATAAGTAAGGAGAAGAAAGAGAAGATGAAAAGCGACCTTAAAAGCCTTGATGCATGACTTTTAGGTAGGAAATACTTCACCTTGACTAGGTAGTCGTAGCAAAACTTACGACCAGCTAGTCGTAGGAAGACTTTATTTTCGACTAGGATGCCAAGACTAGTGTCATGATATGTGACATGACCTGATAATCACTATTCTGTTTGTAGGGGTCGTAGCCAAAATTAAAGGACTCTCTAACATCTCCACTCATATTGAAGAGGAGACGAAGTCAGTGAAGACAAGTTTTCACGACAACATTAAACTCTTTAATAATTTACTCGACAAGTTTGGTTCTAAGAAGATGGACCTTCTTGAAGATACCATAACTGCTTGTGCGAGTACAATTGGGCTACAGGTGAAGACTTTGGAGAAACTCTTAGCTACACTGAAGGGCGAACAAGTTGAGTCTATTCAGAAAGAGATCAAAAGTATCGTAAGCTATGCCTTAGCAAAACTCAAAACGCGTGACCCAAATCAGTTATTTCAACTGATCGAAGAAGATAAACCTTACACACGAAAGGTTTCAAAAGAAATGCAACTCGACTTGCCCTCTAAATAGTAGCGAGAAGAGCATATCTTCTAACTACAATTGTCAAAAGCGATTGTCATATCCTGGCAGCAAAAGTCTAGAATGAGTCAACGCTAGGGAGTTCTTTCTAGTGGGCAGGACCACATGCAGAAAGAAAAGTCTCCAGCTAGGTAGTCATTACCGCACTTCGGCCAGGTTAATCAAATCGAAAACATAAACGGTAGCGAGATGATCATGCGAGTTATTTCTTTTGTATCCGCCCAACGTGTTGGTAGATGACCCAATTGTTTTGTGCTTGTAGCAAGATTTAGGAATAACGTATCACTACGAAGCTCCTTCTAGTGGTCAAGACAACATGCAGAGAGAAGAGACTTCGACTAGTGTAGTCCCCTTCTTCGACCAGGTAAAACCTATTGAATATACTAGAAGCAGTCGAGCTAACATAAAAGAACTCTCACTAGATAAACATAAAAAAGATTGGGAATACCAAGACTTTATTGCCAAAGAATGAGAATGTTCAAATACAAAATTTACGCAATTGGTCAATATTCCAAGAGTTTGAAAGAACCTAGCCATCTTCCATGACAAGTCGTACAGAGTCTGGTCATGTGACTTCGACTACAGTGTAAGGACCTTCCCAGTTGGGGGAAAAGCTTGTTCCGATTAGACTGAGATTGGATTTTTCTCAATACCAACTGACCTACAGTAAGACTGTGAGGTTGGACCTTACGATAGCATAGCTTGCTGATAGATTGTCGATCGGATTAAGGCTTGTTTCCTTCTTTCTTCGAGCAGGTTGATGTCATCCACTCAAAATTGCTCTTCGTAGGAGTCACTAAAATTTGCAACCCTTGCTGACCGTATTTTTAGTTCTGGAGGAAACATGACTTCTACTCCAAAGACTAAGAAGAAAGGTGTTTCTCCTGTTGCTTGACTAGGAGTCATGCGAATTGCCTATAATACTGAAGAGAGTTCCTGTACCCAAGCCCCTGAGCATTTTACCAGCTGATCAAAGGCTCAAGTTTTTATCCCTTGCATTATCTGGTGATTCACACGCTCCACCACACCATTGCTTTGAGGGTGGGCCACTAAGGCCTAGCAAAGCATGGTATTAAGCTGATCGAAAAACTCTAAGAACTTTATACTAGAGAATTGCTTACCGTTGTCTGTAATTATGCAACTTGGGACTTCAAATCAAGTAATTAAGATTCTCATCATAAAGTTTTTTGTGCCTTCCATTGTTATTTGAGCTACTGGTTTGGCATCTACATATTTTGTGAATGTATCAATAGCCACAAAAAGGAACTCGAAGCCCCCCCGATACTTACGAAAATGGTCCCAGGATGTCTAAACCCTAGGATGCAAATGGCCATAAAAGAGGAATCATTTGTAGAACCTACACTAGTTGGTGTATTTGCCGGCTATGAAATTGGCACTATACACATTTCTTAACCAACTCTTTAGCGTCATTGAGATCTGTTAGCCAGAAAAAATCTTGTCGAAAGGCCTTACTGACCAGCATTTTGTAGGAAGCATACACTCCATAGATTCCTCCATGTATGTCATTGAGGAGTTGCAACCCCTCTCTCCGCGATATACATCACATGAGAATACCCTGAGTACTCTTCTTGTAGAGTACCCCTTCGACCAAGATATACATCTTGGCTTTGCGGGACAAATGACCTGGTTCCAAATCGTCCTCGGGTACAGAACCCTTTTAAAGATACTCGTATATGGTTGACATCTAGGTATCTTCGCACTCAATAGATGCCATCTCATTAGGAGTTGTCTCTGGTCCTTCGACCAAAGACGACTTCTAGAGTTACTCTATGAAGACTCCTGACGATCCTAGCGATAAGGAAGAAGCTATTCAAGCTAACTGGTCTACGAGAAAGTTATCCTTTCGAGGGATATACTGTAATTCAAGACTAAAAAAGTGCTTTTTTTAGCTTACAAACTTCCAACAAATATTGAGACATGGTCGAACTCGAGCATTGATACTCTTTGTCGACCTGATTCACGACTAGTTGAGAGTCCCCTCTCACGAGTAGTCGACGAATCCTGAGGAGCGCTTTAGCGGCTCGTATGCCAGTAAACAAACCTTCATACTCAGCCATGTTGTTCATAGTTAGAAAGAGTAATTGAATGGCATACTTTAAGGTCTCTCCCACAGGAGATTCCAGGACCCCAGCCCCCAAGCTACTTAACGGTAAGTGACCCATCAAAATACATCATCCACATGTCATGGGAATCATACTATCGGGGATCCTAAAGTGGTTCAGGATTTCTCCATTCGGCGACAAAGTTTGCCAAGATCTGGGATTTAATAGCCGTTCGAGACATGAAATGGTGGTCGAACTCTCTAAATTCCATTGACCATTTTGCCATGCATCTCGATGTTTTCCTACTTTGGAGGACCACTCCTAAGGGAAACTCAGGAGGCACAAAAATGTGTACACCTGAAAATAATGTCTTAGTTTCCTCAAAGACATGAGGGCATATAATAGCTTTTAGACCTACAGGTAGCACTCCTTAAGCCCATGTAAGTCTTTGCTTACATAATATACAAGTCGTTGGACGTTGTCACATTCTACAACGAGTACAACACTTACTACCTGTGGCATGGTGGAAAGATACACGAGTAGCGTCTCACCTGGTTTCAGAGAAACCAGTATAGGAGCACTTGTAAGATATCTCTTAATATACTCAAAGGCATCATTAGCCTTTTTTTACCACTCAAAACCTTCATGTTTCCTAATAAGCTTACAGAAAGGAAGTCCTTTCTCACCCAAGCGTGCGATGAAATGACTTAGACCTGCCATGTAGTTAGTGAGTTTTTAAGCTTCTTTCTTTGTCATTCGAGGGTGCATCTGTTCGATGGCCTTGATTTTTTTACAATTTGCTTCGATACCCCTTGCCTAAACGAGGAATCCGAGCAACTTTCTTAAAGAAACTCCGAACACATATTTCTCGGGATTAAGTTTCAAACGATGTTTTCTGAGGTTATCGAACGTCTCCTGCAAGTCTGAAATATGATTAAGTCATTTGACGCTCGTGACAACAACATCATTAACATAGGCCTCTAGATTGTGACCCATTTGACGTATAAAATGTTAGTTGCATCAAACGCTGAAAAATTGAACTAGCATTTTTCAGACCGAATGTCATTTTGACATAACAAAATATTACAAATAGCATGATTAATGCGGTCTTCTCTTTATCTTCTGGTGATAACCAGAGTATGTATCTAGAAAACTTAACATTTTAGAACCAACAATAGAGTCAACCAACTGATCGATGCGAGGAAGTGGAAAATTATCCTTTGGATAAGCTTTATTTAAATCGGTATAGTCTATACATATATACCACTTGCCATTAGACTTTTTTACCATTATAGAGTTAGCCAACCACTCAGAGTGATCGACTTCTCTTATGAAGCCTACCTTTAATAGCTTGTCCAATTCTGATTTAATAGCTTCCTGCTGAGCTGGTGCAAATCTCCATAATTTCTATCTTACGGGCTTCTTATCAGGCCGTAGAGCTACCCTGTGCTCGATCACCTCCCTAGGGACTTTGGGCATGTCGGATGGCTGCCACGTGAACACATTTGCGTTTGCCCGGAGGAAGGTGATGAGAGCATCTTCCTATGCAGAGTCAGAAGTAACTCCGATACGAACAGTCTTTGAAGGCTCCACTAGATCTAGAGGAACCTCCTTAACTTCCTCATTCGGCTTCGGTGTGGCTTTAGACTTCGAGTGCTTGCTCAAAGGCTGCGTCGTAATAGCTCCTCGAGTTGGTGGTTGACCAACCATCTCAAGGGACTTGCGATCACATGTTAGCACCATTTTCTTATCACAGTGAACGGTCATTATTCCCTTGAAACCTGGCAACATAAGACATTAATAGGCATAATGAATAGCTATCAAAAAATGTGCCAGGGTTGGTCGACCGAGTATGGCATTATATGCTGTATTGAAATCAACCACATCAAAGGAGATCTTCTCTATCCTGAAGTTGCTTGGAGTACCAAACATTACGGACAGAGAAACTTGGCCAATAGGCTTAGCTAAAGATCCCGGTACGATTCCATGAAAGGGATACTGCACCGGTTTTATTCTGTTTCGAGAAACTTGCATCTTGTCTAGCATGCTAATGAATAAGATATTCAAAGAATTGTCCCATCAATCAATATGCGATTAACTCAGCAATTGTTGATGGTAGGTTCAACCGTAATCGGAAACTGACCGGGCCTAGCCAAAGGGACTAGACAGTCACCCCTCTCGAAAGAGAGGGTAACTTTCGACCACTTAGGAAAGTTATTGACGAGGGAAGGGTTAACAGAATTTACCTCTCGCTCGACAGCCTTATACTGCCGCTTCGACTTGTATGTGGATGAACCCCCGTAGATTTGTTCAATTGTATGCTTTGGGCTTTAGAAGGGCATATCTTTGTCCTCGTCCAAGTGCTTCTGACCGCTTGATTGTCCCACTTCCTCGAGTGTGGGAAGTGATCCCTTACCAGAATAGTAATCCTCGAGCTTTCTTTGGAAAACTCGACAATTGCAGAGGTCGTGGCCCTCCTTCTTATGAGGTGGGCACCACCTAGGCTTGCTGTCTCTCTAGGTGGATGCCTTGCCTTTGCCTCTATTGAGCTTTTGCTTGGGGTTATGAGGCTTCTCATCACCTATGACCAAGACTTCCTTTGAGGAATCGACCCAAGGCTTCTGACTTTTAGCCTTGTTCTTGGACCTCTTGGATTTCTCCTTCTTACCACCTTTGCCTTCCCTTTTATTACCCCGATTGGCTTGATCAAGTGTTTTCATCCATTCAACTATCTCAGAGGTAGTCACGTAACGATCAGCCATCTCGAAAAGCTCGGCAACAGTAGTCAAGGGATGCAAGGCGATGTCTTCAGTGATTCTCTTATTTTGGACTCTCTGCTTGAATGCCCTAATGATGCAGGCGTCGGAGACTTCTGGAATTGAGTTATAGACCTGGCTAAAGCACCTGACAAACTATCGTAGGATCACGCCGCTGTTCGTCGCATTCGATGAAAATCATCCTCTTTCCCAGGGCGGTTGTACGTCCCTTAGAAATTGGCTAGTAGTAGATCACAAAGATGTTGCTAGGAATGGATCGATTCGAATGATTGGTTAAGCAACCAAGACCGAGCGGACCCCTCGAGAACTATCGAAAGGTAATTTGCCATAATGTGTTCATCACCTCCTGCTGCCCGTACCACAGTCATGTAAATCTGAAGGGAATCGATGGGATTTTGAGTCCCATTAAACAACTCCATATTCACTGGATGAAAATGTGGCAGCCAACGTACTTCTCGGAGTTCAGGTATAAATGTCCAACACCCAGTAACCACTTCTTGACATCTCGTTTATAGGAAAGGGTAATTCAAGTCATCAGGGGACCGTAGTTGATGATGCTCGATGGTAGATTGACCTGACTGTAGAATCCTTGGCTGAAGAGTCGATCGACTGCCTGATTGGTCAGTTGGCTGATCCGGAGTCACTCGACGAACCCTTCTTCGGCTGGATTTATGACCAGGTGACTGTTGTAAACTATCATTATATCGAACTCTATGTGGAGAGTTCTGTGAGCGACTGGAAGCTGTCATGTTTGTTCGACTCTCGGAATTGTATCGACAAGTCTTCGTGTAATCCCCTCGGCAAAGTGGTCGTAATCGAGCGCCCGAGCAAGTTCTGGGTTAGATTCTCGAGAAGGTCATTGATGTGTTGAAGCTCTTATGCCTCTTCAGATTGATACTGGACGTGCTTGAGCAAAGTTCCTTGGGCAGTCAGTCATCTCCCTTGAGCTATGTCAGGATTTTCAATTTCTGAGGTAGATTGCAGCTGCCTCAAAGAAGAGTGATTATTTCTAGGATTTCTTCCACGCTCATCAGAGAATTGATCCTACTCATCGTCGGAAGTCTCCACGCCATCCTCAAAAGAGGAGGGAGAGTGTGCTCGAGGGGAAGTCTCGTGAGAGACTCCATAGGGAATGTGATGAGGATCTGAAGGGAGGGCCATGACCTCCTGTCTAGAACCTCGACTTCTGGTGGAGGTCGACTCATCTGAAGAAACCTTGAGTGACAACACATCGCGACCAGGAGTAAACCCCTCCAAATAGGGGAACTTTGGGTTATAACTATCTCCGACGGGAGGAGCACTCTTCGATCGAATGGACGAACCCTCAGGATGTAAATCCCCTAGAGATTCCAGCAGAGTGTCACCATCAGTAGGCAACACCAAAATCCCCGACTCTGGTTCTCCAGGATTGGCTGAAATTAGGTTAGTCATTGTCGTTGGTTCACTTGGACTCTTTGGGGCGGAGAAATAGTCGTGTTGCGAGCCCTGCTCGCTGTCAGACTAATTCTTACCACTTGGGAAAAATGAGTTCTCCCATGGGCGTACTACTGCGGAGGATTTGGATCCCTCCTCAGTGTTTCCCGCGGTGGAATCTCTGGAATCCTCTGAAGGATCTTCAGCGACAGCCTCACCATTAGAAGCAAGTAGAACCTACTTGTAGTCATAGCAGGCCTCTATGTTGATATCTGTATAGTCCGCCTAGTCAAACCAGTTCTCTTCATTCCATTCTCCCATCATGATGGTATCAGAGGGTAGAGAATTCACCGGCAAGGAGTTTACCGGAGCCTTAGAAGAAACCGTCCACACGGACGGCGCCAACTGTCAATGTTTTAATATCGATTTTACGTATGATTTCTTGGATTCAGGGGAAAGCACTCAAGGCTCTTGTATGATCATGCGGAGTGAAGACATGATAATTTTATCTCAGTTCAGGCTTTCTCCTGAGAGAATAATAACCCTACGTCTTGTGCAATTGTTATAGAGGAATGGCTTATAAGTGTGGATAGTGCAAGGAATTACACTACTTACAGAACTGCTTACTCCCTACCGGGACCTATCTCTCCCTTATACCTCCTCTCTTCTCAAGATTTGTCCCTTATATTACCGGTGAATCAGTGGTGGTTGCTTCTTACCAGAAGACGTCTTGACACTTCAGGAGTTAACCGCTAGACGGTGGTTATCGTCATAGAGACGTGGACAGCAGTTCACCGTAGGACGGTTATTGTCAAAGAGATATGGATAAGATCGCATGCGATTATGGAGTATAAATATACGTTCTAATTGCCTCACCAGCCCAATCCATTGTGGGAGTAAGTTAGTTGTAAATAGAAGAACAATATGACCGTTGTAATAGGACTCATGACCAAGTAGTCGCAGCAGGTCTTACGACTAGGTAGTCATAGCAGAACTTACGACTAGGTGGTCGTAGCAAAACTTACGACTAAGTAGTCGTAAAAGAACTTACAGAGTAGTCGCAGTGAAACTTATGACTACTCCATGAAATTTCTTTCTTATCGTTAGGAGATATATTCGAAGAATATGATGACGTAATAAATAAAAGAATTATTATATCATTGTCAATTCTTTTTCATGTGCTTCATGTAGTTATGTACTTGTTTGATGTTATTATACCATATATTTGCATGATCTGTCCATATCATGTTTTCTATATACTTGGTAGTGTGATATATCATTTATGAATACATGAGCCTTAGCTTCTTGGCATTAGCATGTGTTACTCTCAATTTATCCTATGTCATGCTATGCTTTTTTTTGGTCATATGTGCATATACTAGAATTGCGATAATGATTTTCATGTATGCTTGAGCTTGGCTTTTCATCATGAGCTTGTGTTATCTTATTATATTCACTACCATACTTTTGTAATATCTTCATCTAGGTATCCATGTATCTATTATATATCCATGTTAGCATATCTTACTCTTGATCCATGTTAATGTAATTTAGGCATGTTTTATTCAATTACATATTTTATGCTTACATGATATTGGTAGTACAAGTGGTATAGTTAATTATGGATAGATAGGCTTTGCCATAGCATTTCATGCATTTCTTGTCCTTGATTGTGTGCTTGTCATGCTATGTATTTTGTTGCTTATTTGCTTCAATATCTACAATGGATATATATAGAGAGAGCATGATTTATCTCTCTAGTATATAGTGTTCATATTTTGCTCATTGCCATGCTATGTTCTTTCATATTTATGCTCAAAATTGTTTGCTTATGTTTATATGAGTATTGAATTTTTAATGCCTACCTCTCACCTTAGATTGTAGTATTCTTACTTGTCATGTGCCTTGAAAGTGGATTCAAGATGAGTATGATGGGTGAGTTGACCTTCTTCCTTAGTCTTCAAGTCAAACAATTGAAAGAAGGGACCTTCATTTATCAAAGTAAGCATACAAAATATTTTCTTAGGCACTGCAATATGGGAAGCAGCAATTCAATGTCTACTCCCATTGCCACTTTTACTATGTTGGATCCTAATGAGGATGGAGAGCTCATGGACCAGAAGAAGTACCGCCGCATGATCGACTCTCTCCTCTACCTCATGGTGCCAAGGCCAGACATCCAGTTCGATGTGTATCTGTGTGCTCAATTTTAGGCTTCCCCTTGTACCTCTCATCATCAAATAGAGCATTGTATCTTTAGGTATCTTTAGGACACTCTTCACTTTGGACTCTGGTATTCCTCTGATTCTGCTCTCTCCATTTGAGCTTTTTTCAGTGCGAATTTTGCAAGGTGTAGAGTGGATAGAAAGAGTACTTCTGGCACTTATTATTTCCTAGCCACGACTCTTATCTCTTGGTCATTTAGGATGTAGTCCTCTATTGCACAGTCCACCGCTGAGGCAAAGTATATAACTGCTGCTAGTAATTGCTCTCAAGTTCTTTAGATCTTATCTACTCTGTAGGACTATCAGTTGGTTTTAGATAGTGTTCCTCTCTTCTGTGACAACACTAACGTCATAAACATTGCTAAAAATCTAGTGCAACACTCTAGGACCAAATACATTAACATTAGGTACCATTTTCTTAAAAATCATTTAGAGAAGGGTGATGTTATGCTTCACTTTATAGAGTTCAAGCAACAAGTTATGGATATTTTCACTAAAACTCTTGATTCTTCACATTTTGCTTCTTTGTAGGGAGAGTTAGGAGTTATTAGTCCTTTTGTCCTGATTTGAGGAGGAGATTGACTCTTTTGCATCCATTGTACCATGTTGCATTTTAAATTCAGCAACTTGTATTGTAATATAAATATATGAAGTTTTAACTATAATCATTGTGTGATATGATATCTTGCTTTATCTTATGCCTTCTCTTGTGCTAGTTTACTAGATTTATCATGTTTCTCTATGTGTAGGTTAGATTTTGCCATGCTAACTCTATTGAATGTGAGAACCTTGAAATGAATTATGTATTGTTGGATCTTGTGACTAATTTTGCTCTAGTGATCCCCTTATGGTTCATGCCATATCAAATAAGCTATGTTAAATCTTTAAATCTAAATTGAGCGTTAGATTGAGCTATACTGGTTATTTATTGAAACATAAGTTAGTATTAGCTCTTTGTTTTTGAACTAAGTCAAGAAAACTCAAAATGATCTCTTTTATATGAAAAACTAATCTCACCAATTCTTTCTTATGAGACGACTTGCCATTGCACTAGACATGATCTTAAGGAGAGTTTTGGATGACTTAGACCGCTCACTTAAACTTATTGCTTGGGATACTCATAGCACGGCTTGAGATCTAGCACATGACAAAGAAAACAAAATTATAAAAAATTATTGAAACTTAGGAGGCAATTGTGGATGGCTCTAGTCTAGAACTTGCTTTGCTAACATAAAACCAAAAATAAATTTTAGTAAGTGCTGAAGTGCTAAATTTGCTTGCTTCCAAATGCTTAAATAAAATGATTCAACATTGAACTTGTAGTACTCTAAATTGACTCAATTATAGCTTATTGGTTCTATTTAGTTTATTGATATGGCTTGGCTCATTTTTAGATACTTTTAGCTAAACTATGATCTTGAGCAACTTGACATACTAAAAATCCATTTAAATTTAGACTATTGCTCATTTAGTTTTAGCTTTACTATATATGGTTTGTCATAATCTAGACTAGCTACTTCACTTAATATGGCTTGGTATAATACTTGTAGAGTTATTTAGAAAATTTTCATGGCACCTAATGCTACAAATGAATACAATGCTCTATCTTCATTTCATTCATACTCTATCTTCTTTCATACATCTTGATGACTTATTATCAAAGAGGAGAAAATTGGTAAAAATGCATATCTAGAGCATAATTTAGAGTTTTTATGCAAAATCTTGCTAAGTTGAAGCTCTAATGTGTTGATGTGATTCTTTTGATCTTTTGATCTCTTCTCACCACAACCAAAGTCAATCAGAACAATTATTCTTTCATATGGACCTAAAATGAGATTTTTCTAATTTATTTGATGGATTTGAAGCTTTTTATGGACAACTTGCCACTTTCAGCAGTTTCACTTCATTTCTACTTCATATGGTCACTTTTAGTCTTTGCATTAATCTTGTACCATTTTGAGCCTCTCTTTGTAGAATTCTCTTTCTATGTCTAAAACCATTCCTATTTGTATTTTTGAAAAATTATCAATTGGTTCATCAAGGGGAGATTGAAGGACTATGTGAAAAGGTTTAGGATAATATTGTGATGCACCATTGTAAGTTTTGTGAAATGGTTGTTTGATTTTGCAAAGATTGCATTTTGTTTGGATCGTTTTCTGAGTTTTCTGGAAAAATGGTAGTACCGTAGCATGGTGTTGGTTATACCGCTATGCGATAGTACTGCAACATGTTGTTAGTCATACCATTAAGTGGTAGTTCTAATTTTTACTTGGTGGTAGCTATTTTCTAGAGAGGTCCAGTTGCGAGGTGCGGTAGTACCGGCATGTGGTAGACGGCAGAACCGACTGAGGTAGAAATTTGGGGATTTTGAGAAATTGAGTTATGGATTGAGTTGGGTTAATCTAGGTCAGTACATTAATGTTGCATGAAACATGTTTTGACTAACGTGGGTCAAGCTTTGAAAAACATGTACCCAGAAATAATTTCTTTATCTTTGGATATGCAGGGTCACTTAGAGTCAACCATATTCAATAGCAAGAATCGGGGCTACACTCATAGAGGAACCGAGACCCAGAATGATCAAGGATATCGGGTGAGATGGTGAGCTCAAGTATGATACTAAAAAGGTGAAAAATATTGAATCAAACTTCGAATGACAGGTTTACACCATGTGGCTTGATCGGTCCAAATAAGGCGTGATCTGGGTAGAACCAGAACGAGAGAGACTTACCAATACATGGTAATCTGATGGTGTACCTATATGTGGCAAGTATGGTGATCGCTTGCAATGAAAGAAGATGACTGGGTGAAGAAAGAGTATTTTATTAGTTTGATCAAAATACCGAAAACAGCTTTGAAGAAAACCATGGTGTGTGAATGATGCTTGGAAAGGCGGTTTAGGTAATAGAGAAGCTAGTATGATCTAGTTGGATCAAAGTTTAAGATTTAGTGGATTCGAACTTATACGGTTTGAAAAATGTGCATAAGTGTGATGTATGAGTTAAAACCCATGTGTGTGTGGTTATCAGATATTTCTATTGTGATAAATAAATAGTATCCACTAAGAGTTAGATGTGGCTGGCTAGCTCATTTATTTAAAAGGTTGAGATGGAGACTTATGGTGAACTATTCAACATACCTCTCTTGTGCTCTCTTGTTTTAGGATTAGAGTTTGACAATTGAGTGCTTAGTGTGTTCTCTGTCTTCCAAGGTGGAGATGTTGTAAAACTTTTATTCTCAAACAACAATATAATCAATCTTTGATCTTTTTCATGGTTATCTCTTGTAATTGCTTGATTTGCTTTTATTTTAGTTGGTTTTTGATCTTCTCTTCTCTTTTCTTGATCTTACTCCGTCAAGAATGTATAAGGGATAGAGATATCCTTTGAAAATCTATCTCTATCCATCTAGACCCTTTAATAGCAAGTTTATCAAGAAACTCGATTTTTGTATGTTTTTGACCTTTCAAGTGATTTCTTGATCTGAAGGTTTTTTGCTTTGATTTCTTTGGTGTTCTTACTTACCGTGACATGCAGAAATATATCTAAAACCACTTTGGCCATCGTCTTCCCATGAATAAGTTATATTCACCTATTTAGGTTTTGCCCGTTTTTAATGCACTTCACCTACAAATACAAAAAAGTCAGAACTTTGGTAATGATTCTCTTGGTTGTTGATTTGAATAGGTTCTTGACATCTGAGAGAAGATGTATGCTAAGTTTCAAGTGATTTGGATCTACGGATCACAAGTTCTATCGATTTTAGTTTTTAAAATCATGCTATTTTTTTGTATTTCCGCGCTAATTTTACTGCAGCAACGGTACTAACAGTACTGTGGCGGTAACACTGATTTGTTGTACCAAACGGTACTGCTATGATACTATAGCGGTACTACCAAAATTACTATTCATTCCTCGGATTTTTAGCTTCTTGATTTGCTAGATTATGTGTTGGCTTTCCATCTTAATCTTCTTAGTTTTGTAACTATTGAAGTGAAGGATTAGCGAATACTTAGGAAAAAATTTTAAGATATCATTCACCCTCCTCTGTTACCACCTTCAGTCCTAGAATTTTGTATGTCCAATTGACGTACGGTACAAAGGCCGTGCACTCTACTCAAAGGTCATATGGGGAATTCCCAACTCAGATGGCGCAAATGGCTGGTTCTACAGCTGCCCATTCCGGGTAGACTTGTTGCATCACTCACCTGAAAATAATGAGAACAATGATGGAGCGGCATTCCTGTCAACCGCCAATGACTTACCATCGGTGCCCTCGATGGAGCAAGAAAGGAAAGATGGGAAACTTTGGAGAGAGCCGAATGACGGCATAAAGTTGAGCTGGACCATCGTCAACCGAAAGACGAAGCGTGCCGTGAACCTGGCATGTTGGCACCCGCTAGGCGGGCAGAGGCACTGGCCGACTGATACTGACTTCGTAGGAGAGTGCATTCTGCTAACGGAGTTCCGCGTGACAGGTATGGGGAGCGAAGAGACAGAGGAGCCGTCGACGCTTGCGTTGACGGAAGTGAGCATGCAGATCGAAGATATGGGTGGTGTCCACATCAATCGGCGCTGCAGCCTCCTCGTCCTGAAGGAGGCGCTGGGCTGCCACCGAAGCAGGAACTATGACGAGGTGCTGGAGTCATGCCATTCGTGCTCGAGGGCGCAGAGCGAGCCGAAAGAGGAGAAGATGCGCAGCGAATGCCGGTTCGATCGACACGCTCTGCATCGTCAGTGGCATTACGGTATTCGCTGCCCTCTGTGCCATGAGCTACAGAACTTAAGAAATGACCCACATGAATTGTAAGACAGAAACGTAGATTTCTTCGGACCAAATCCGTAGGGTCTTGGTTCTCGGTATACTGAGCAGTGCGAGGTTAAGCCTACATTATGGAGACAAATTTCTTGTATGGCATGCTCGCTTCTCCCTTTTCTTTTGCATAATTCGACCGCACAAATAACTCTTTTAACTTACGAAGATGTTTGTACATCATCACCGTATGTGCTATGGTACTTTGCAACCGTACAATTTCATGTCTTATGTTCTGTTGGCACATTGTGTTTTAATTGATGAGCTGGATTGATACAAGGTAGTATGAAACCTTCTCAATGTGACCCCTCTGAACTCTCAAAACCTACATGCACATGCCCATGTGCCTGATAATCCGATTACAAATCATGAGGCTAACAGAGTATCCGCATTGAAGCGAGTTTTAGAAGAGAACATTGCATAAGCACTGCTCAGAAGACACCAGTTAACACTAGAACAGGACCAAGACTCAAAAAAAAAAACGGTAGTCTTAAGTCTGAACGTCAATATGCATCATACATGATAGAACTTAGTGGCATAGTGCCAATACAGGAGGACCTTCCAAAACCTGGCCAGGAATGCCCATTCGAAGGGGAAATAATACACATGGACGGACAATAACCAGAACAAGCTCAGAGTAATGTCGGGGACGGCCCTTGGAGCTGCGTAACGCAGACCGTGTACAAATAAAGAATACCCTATAAAACTTGGGGAAAAGCAGAGAAAGCCGCTGGTAATCGTCTCTGAAACATGACCAAGATTGCTAGACAACATGGGCCCTGATGTGCCATGACACCAATCATGGAAGAGAACTAGGAATGTGCAACCTCTGTTGCGGGAAAAGGCCATGCTTCAGAAAAGATCGGCTTTCCTTTTCTGCAATTCTTGCTTCCACCTTGGCTGCTGGTAGAATTCCTCCTTAGTCATACGAAATACAGTCTGGAATTCACTGTCCGATAAATATGTCTGCACAAGCAGCACAAAGTTAAGCTTTCAAACTCACTTGATGAGCGCACCTCCACTCACACTCTAAGCAGTCGATTTAAACATGATGGGTAAGTAGCAAAATTAGCCGTAACGAAACAGCAAAAGTTATCAGGTAGCAGCAATAAAGGCAGAGACAGAGGTGGTGAACAAATATAATAGCCACAAAAGAAGCAACGATTTATCCATAATTTTTTTGAAACTAAGCTTAATCATTGTACTCTTTTTAAGGATTAACCATGGTCCTTGATCGAGACCGATACCAACTTCTGTTATTTGTATGAATTACTATCCAATATCCGTAGAAATGCTGGTTATCAAAATATGAGTACACAATTCTTTTAGTGAAAGTATCTAATTTTGGTATCCAGCCATCCAGGATCCTCTGTTTAATATTATCTAATAGATCTTTTAATGAAAGTAGATTATCCATTTTCGGTACTGAAGATCCTCTGTTTCAGATTATCTAACAGAACTTTCAATGAAAGTAGATTATCCAATTTTGGTAATCAAGATCCTCTGTTCCAATTTTGGTAATCAAGATCCTCTGTTTCAGATTATCTAATAAATCTTTTAACAGAAGTAGATTATCTTGCTGCAAGTTTACAACTTCTTGAACCAAACAAGAATCTTTCAATTCATTTGGTACCCATGATCCATATCTTCCTCTTTTTCCTATGGCTGTTTCCATATCTTCCCTTTTTTCCTAATGATGTACAGACAATTAACTCAAATGTTTCAAGACATGATAAGGAACAAAGAAACCCCACATAAATTCGTCACTTAAGGCGTCGTGATTTAGGAAAGCCTCAACAAATCTGCATATACCAAAACAAAGCAGGTTTCTGTTTTCCGGAGTTCCATAAATTCAGACCTGGCCAATAACCCTGCCCATGACTAGATTAAACAAGGCTGTGCCTAATATTTTAATTTGATGTAAATGATATTGAAGCTAAATGGCAATTGAGTGGGAAGTTTGCTCCAGGAATTTACTGAGACTAATAACAAAGTTTATTTATCAATATTTCATTATTTCTACAGGATGGCATTAAATAACATCTTTACTTGAAATAACGACCACAAAAAATTATGAGAAGCATTCATAAGATATTATTAAATTTAACTATCTGTGCGTATTATTTGAGGAGCTATCAACAGATGTCACAAATTATATTCAGTTACCTTGTAAAAATATAAAATGCACAAGCAAAAAACTTATAACTAACATGTCTTCTGGGATGAAGAAACGTTATCTAATAAAAATAACTTTTAAGTAAAATGCCTCAATATTTTCATTATGATTAAGTGAAGTGTTTAGCCCTTTTGCAAGGTAAAAGAGAGAATATAAAGCACCAACTTTGGTTGCAAGGAGGCTATGAAAATAACAAACCTCTCTGCGTTGGGAATCTATCCCATGAACAGGGTCAGTAGACTTTGATATCAAACGGTCATAGCTAAAGGTTGTTTCACCTCCATTTTCATTAGCAGTTTGTTCCTGTGATACATCAGGTTCTGTACGGTCCCCCTCAGATGACACTCCATCTCCTGGAGCTTCTTTATCTATATAAAATTCTGAGGACTCCACTACTTCAGACTGAGGAGAAGCATCAGATGGAGCTAATTCAGTCTTCTCAGCATCTGCATCAACTAAGTTGATGAGATTTACCATCAAGCTAAGAAAGAAGCATGTAACCGCAAATTTCTGTAAGTCATCATCATCTACTATTTTTGGAGTTAGTTATAAGTAGAACATAGTATCTCTCCTCCTGTCCTCCATAATTTACAAAATAGTAACAGGAAACACGGTTAACACAATGCAATGTCCCAAGTCTTGGGGTTGTTCATTGCTTCTTGCAGATAAAAACAAACAAGATCCTACTGAAATATGCCTAGTAAAAGAAAATATGCAACAAGCCTAAAATATCTAATATTACTTAATAGCAAAACATGAAGGAAATTTGGATAACTGCACATTCCAACTGCTATTGTTATCCTCAAAAAGGTACGCAAGGGCAGAAGGAAATTGTAGGTCAACCAGACTCACCTAAAGTTGGGGATGACATGTTGATACGAGGACTTTGAGAAGATCCCTCAGCAGTCAAAACATTGGACAGGGCTGCAACAGCAGCGGCTCTTTGAGAACCTTGACCTGGACGAGATGGTGGCTGTGGGCTTTTAGGTTTTGATGATGGAGTGAATGCAGAGGTTAATGCAGCCATTGCTGAAGCACGCTGAGTAGGTCCACCATCACCTGAGCTTCTAGGCCTATCATTAGACTAAAAGAATCACAGCATTGATTGGGTTGTCAGATCAGCATTTTTTATTTATAATATTTGTCTAAAAATGTACAACAATACCTCTTTCCCTGGGGAAGATGGATTGAACGCAGATGAAAGAGCTGCCAGTGCCGACGCCCTTTGAGTTGGTCCACCATCACCTGAGCTCTTAGATCCAGTCTGCAAGCAAATAAAGCTGTAGGTTACCAAAAAATGAATCCATAGATTTCACATTTCCAGATATCAGCTTTTAACGTGAAGTAAGAAACAGTAATTAGTAGAACTTGGTAACTTCAAGAGCAAAAATATAACTTACCTCTGAGCGCATTCCAAAAAGAAGTGAAAGTTTCTTCGTAAATGAATTTCCATGAATCTGTTTCAAGGGTGAAAATTATTACCATGCATCCAAAAACAAGTGCGAGCAAAGAGAATGATATAACCGAATACCATAGCATAGAAAGTGTACGAAATCATGGAGAAATATATCTAAAAAGTAAATAACGTTCCTTTCATGATGAACAAATTGACAAATTTGACAACTGGTGTTCCTGTAATGCAATAGCAAGGTGCATATCTTTTTAACATTACAGTCATTTCATTTACAATATATATAGAGTTAAAGGACAAATGCATCTGTTGTCCTAAATATCGGATAGCATACCACAGATCTTGTGTTATCCCAGGAGAAGTATGTCCTAAAGAAGCAAGGTTCATTCCCTTCAATAACTTTATACAGAGGCACGGCAGGTGAAAGACCTTCAAAAGTCACTGCATGTTCCACGTATTTCTGAGGGAAAAGCAGTTATTACAATGAGTTGAACCATAATGATATAAATGACAGCAGCAAGGTTAAAACTCAAGGCATACCTGCCCAATTTCAAATGCCTTCTGTTTCTCTTTTGTGTCCACACACTGACCCATCCAAACAAAGACTTCCGCATGTGTATCAAGTATCATCATGTCTTCAGTCAACAAATCATCTTGTGAAAAATTGAAAATCTCAGTAACCTGCATATAAAGAAGCTTTTTAGAAATTTAAATCCTAAATTACTGGACCATGACAATTTTAGGGTCCAAAGAGTAAGACGACAAACCTCCATCTTCCCTGATAAATGGCGACCGTGTTATCAAAGATGAAACAAAAACAACAGAAATATAATTAGGGCACTTGAAGGATATAAAAAACAACTCAGAGTAATAGCAACAAAATAAAAATGTGGAATTCAGTTTCGACTAGAACTGACCATTCCTATATGAGAAAGTATACAAGTGAGGCTCTCTAACAACAACATCGTCTGTGACATTTCTGTTTGTGTAATTCTGCTTTTCACCGAGAGCAAACCGGAAAGCAGAGCTTTCAGTTCCCTCCTTGCAATGTTTGACAGCAAGACCAGGCTGTAAGGTTGGAAAACATCAGATAATCGTAATGAACAATAGATAGCTGGAAATTAAAGGAAATATCAAATATTTTCAGTTTAGTCAGAGCAAACTATTCTGGAGGATTTAGCAAACAAGTTAGTTCTGTGATAACTGATAGCAGCCATGTTGACATTGTTGCATATACAACAATATGTTAGCCGCTGAGGTCAGTGTTTTTTTAATAGTATATCAACAAATAATGGATGCTCATGATAGCAACTGTAAACAACCATCTTAATTCAAACATCTCAGTACTTTCACATATATAGTTGTTATGTAAATACAAGTGCTCTCCCGGTAAAAAAACAATTTTTATAAATTTATGTAACGTCACAGTCAAATGGCATGTTTGTGCATATTGATTTCCATTTGCTATTGGCCAATTGCTTGAAAAGGTACTTCACAATGCAATCAACAAAGATGTAGGCAAGTATGGTTTGCATACACAATTGAAAAAAATCATGTTTAGCCAGTAACGTTCAAAATATTGTAAAGTTTGTTAATCTGAATTAACCTTAAATCAACTGGTGGTGAAAATAAGACTGGTAACTGTACTTACTGCCAGCATGGTTAACTTTTTATCTTAATGATCATTATGTTATCAGCTTTCATTCAAAGCAAAACGTAGGCCTGTTTTGTTCCCAACAAGTTCACCTCTAAGTAAAGTAAAAGTTTCCAATAGCAGAGGCCATTTCATTTGTTTTGAGGCCTAGAAATTTTCCATTGGACACTTTGGATATCTCGGTGCTCATTATTAGCAACAGAAAGTGATATTACATGAGAAGCAAATGCAAAACTACAAAACAATTTGAAATAATGTTCCTAAATATTCTTGAGCTTCAACTTCAATAAATTCACAAGTGCTCGAGAATAGCACATTCTGTCCTTGTTGACCAGAGAAGTATGAACCAACTAGATGAAGACAAACATCAAAGAATCACAAAGATGGTTTCATTATTTCATACCTTCAAGAACTCGGCAACTTTTGCAGCCCACTGTTGTTGTTCATAAGAACTCGCGTTGCCAATCCATGTAAACATTGAATTTCCAGATTGCAAGACAAAACAATCTGCGGAACTCAAGGATGTTGACACCTAAAAAATATTACTGATAAGATAAAGGGAGAAACTGTTTAAAATACTAAGTTCTTTATAGATCAAGTTTGTGGAAGCTATACAAAGCAGAATGACACTAGCCATGTATGAATTTTTAAATGAGTTGGCTCAGCAAAAAAAGGTCATTGCGAAGAACAAGAAGAATGTGGGTGCCATGAAATTGTAGTATCAGAAAAACCAACTTAGTTTACATTAAAAAAGGGATCAGGGACTAGCACTTGATATTTTGAATGCAATAACTCAGAAGAAATGCCATCAATATACTTATGCCAGCCTAGCTCTTCTATGTATCTATAAAAAATACGAACAAAAATGTAGACAGCAACTTTTCACTCGTTTCTCCTGTACGGGCGAGAACATGTTAATGAGCCAGCCAACTTAACATCACTCAGTGCATACCGTCACAGTCTAGACTTTCCTTATTTCACTGACCCTTAGGTTGCACTTCATACCAGTTGCATCCTAAGTGCACTGTAAACTGCACTTCATACCAGTTGCATCCTAAGTGCACTGTAAACTACCATATTTTGAGTTCCCACTGTTCTCAGTTATGATACTCTACAATCTCACACTAAGACCATCCATTTACGCTATGAATATGTAATTAATCATGACTCTACTTTTGAGTACATAGAATCTCAGCAGTTAGGCATATTCTTAGTTGTTATCATAGTTATTAAGGCGGTAAGGCGAGGCGACCCACCCCCCTCACAACTTTTAAGCGGTAAGGCGCGAGACGAGGCGAGGCCTTACACGCATTCTAAGGCGAAGAAAACGAAATTCTGGAAGTCTAAATCAGAAGATTTATAAAGAGAACAACCTAATTGTAATTTTATAGAACTCTGAGGACTAAATTTTAAAATACCAAATCCTTTATATAACCCCCCAACCCTCACTTGGGCGATTTCACTCGGGCTGCGCCGGTCGCCTTCTCCCCCGACGCGTCGCCCAAGCCGCCGCCCCCTCTCCGAGTGCCGCCGCCTCCTCGGATTGGCGCGCTCCTCCGACGCTCCCTCCGGATCGGCGCGCCTCCTCCACCCGGCTCGGCGCGCCTCGGCCAGATCCGGCCTCCCGCGCGGATCCGGTCTGCGCTGCTGCCGCCTCCACCCGGACGACGCCGGATCCGGCCTCCCCTCGCCGGATCCGGTCCTGCGCCGCCGCCGCCTCCACCCGGACAACGCCAGATCCAGCCTCTCCGTGCCGGATCGGGGCTTCCCGCCACCGGATCCGTCTAGATCCGGTCGGCCGCCGCCATCTCCCCCTCAGACCGCCGCCTCCCCACGAGCCGCCTTGGGCACGGACGGCAAGGCGGGGGTGACGCCTTGCCCCCCCCTCCCCCCCGAGCCGCCTTACCGCTTAGGCGATGCTTAAGCGTCGTCTAAGCGACGCCTTAATAACTATGGTTGTTATTATGAAGGACCATCTTGACAACCTAAAAATAACCATCAGATAAATTTCCATACTTCAACAAAAAAAAAGTTTCATTATCACTTCAGATCTTCGTAAGAGCAGGTAGAAGCAAATAATACCGTATCAACTTGAACTGTTTTATTGTTATGAATTGATGTTCCAGAAACTCGAACAAGAGCAATGCCATCGCCGGAATATGTTTCATCCGTCAAGCCCTTTTCTTCTACAAAGTTCTTGTATCCAGAGCTGACTCCACCCTGCATGATTTTCCAAATGCCAAATATACTTAGCCGGTACTTTTTTAATTGACATTATAAATTACTATTCAGCTACGTAGACCAATGCATACATTAGAAATTACTATTCAGCTACGTAGACCAATGCATTCTTAGTTTCTTACAGAACAGCACTCATTAGTCTACTCATTATACATAACATGAAAACGGTGAGGATCATACCTTCAGAATAACCATGGGCTGGAAAAGAGCAATAAATTGTGGTGGCTCTTTCCCTTGATAAATACGACCCTACAATACCACTTATAAGACACCAAACTCCTTCCTAGAAATATTTTATACATTATCACAATAGAAATACAGTACCAGAACAGGTTTTCCTTTCAGTGAATTCCAAATTGTATTAGCCATTTGCAAACCCATCACTCGGTCTTCCTGTTAAAATAAACCAAAGAGTAAATTCACATATCCCAGCACAGTTGTATGAGTCCCCAATCCCCATAAATCCTTATGTTGTACGTATCAAATTTAGGGGAAGATGGGTAAGGAACAAGAAGAAGTCCATTTTACCCCCCTCAACTCTTTTTGGAGTCCAAATTTCGCCCCTTAACTATGAAGCTGTTCAAGTTTCACCGCTTAACTATCAACCAATGCAAAATCAAACCAACTCTGGTTTAATCAGTATTTTTTGCCACGTTGGTAGCCATGTCACTGGTTTTCGCTGTATAGACACTAGACAGCCATGTCACTAGACTTGGCCACCTAGACATAGCCATCCACCCGCCGAATCAGCAAAATCACCACCTCTCTATCTCGCTCTTCTATTGGTAGGCTCGGGCTTGATGGCATGGCCACCAGCGAGCACCGCAGCGGGCAATGCAGTGGACAGGAGCTCACCAGGCAGCGCGGTAACCCACAAGCTGCATGACAGCCCCGCGCGTGCTACACTGCACCCCACCCGCCAGAGTTCATGGAGATAGAAGGGATGCTCTCTTTGACAGCGCCCCACCCACCGTAGCCTGGGGGAGAGCTTATGGGGGCGTTCGTTTTAGCGATGGCTTTTGGCTGAAATTTCACTGTAGTTGGCTTTTTTTTACTGTAGCTGATTTGTCTTTTTAGACATAATTAAATTTAAAAAAATGTAAAAATAGAAAAAAATATGTTAGCCCATCACGGACAATGCAAAGGAACACGGAAAAAAAGAAAAATGCAAAAAAGCCTAAAAAATCTAAAAAAATTCAGAAAAAGATGAATTATTGAATAGTGAAAAAAAAAGCTGAAGCTAGAAGCTAAAACTGAAAAAAGCTGAAACGAGCGGGGCCTATGTAACTGCAGCGTCACCAGGTGTGGATGTCGAGGGAGGCGATGGAATGGGGGTACGGGTACCTAGCGACTCCTTGGTGTAGATCGACATTGAGCTAATCTCTTCAGCGGCAAGATCTGGCCAGCGTCCCCAGCTCTCCTGTTTGAATTATTTTGTGTGTTTAGGGACACCTTTTTTGTTCTGAATTCCTTTCAACTTTATTGCTTAGATTGGGTGTTAGGGTGCTTGGGAGGTGCATTGGGAGGCAGTGATGGTCAAATGGGCCGTGCCAAACGGACCGGCCCAAGGCACCGCACTGTTATTGAATTGTTTAGTTCTTGTTCTTGCGTACATCTGGTTTGCTTGTTTGATTTTTCAATCCCGCCATGGAAGCTGCCCGCTAGTCACTGTCACCACCATAAGGGGAAAACGTCAGGAAAAACCAGTGGTTTAGGGTGTCGGTAGAATTTGCACCGGCTTTCATAATTGAGAGGTGAAAGTTGAAGGTGAAATTCTCTCTTGAAAAAAAATGAGGGGGAGGGGAGGGGGTGATGGAAAAAAATAATTTGACATAAAGGTCAAGCAGCAGGTATCAGTGAAAACACAGAAACATTGCACCAACAGGGCAATGTGATGGTCACCCACAAAGTTACAAAAAGGCATTAAAATATGGGAGAAGTTCCAAAATAGTATGGCGAACTATATTTGAAAACATTGAAAGGATAATTACCGGGACGCTGTTCTTCCCAATCCAATAGGTTAGATAGAATTCTTCTCTCTTGTCACCAGAATGATATGTATAGAGAACAATATAACAATCTCCACTGTAAAATTTTCCAAGCTCCTCCTTTGGAAGAGCAGTCTTAGCACTGCCATTAACACACCAAACCTGAAATATGCACATATTGTTCTTATTATTATATTTTCATTACTGCATTTTCCTATTTTAACTTGCAGTTATTAAAAATGCAACTTATGAAGCTTGATGTAAGATAAACGAAACCTCAAGCTTTCCACCGCCTTCTAGCAAAGGAGGAACATCCTCATTTACTGGAATGCTGCTTTTTGAGGGTCCCTTGACATCAACACCTTTTTGCTTCAATAGCGCTAGAGAAAAACCAAATTAGGAATGATCAAAGGGTTAAATTTCATTACCCAATGAACAAGAACAAATATACTACCTGCAACTTTTCCTCGGCCTTCCTCCACATTGGAATTTCCTGCTGCATTACTTACTGGCCATGACTCAAACTTTGACTTGAATGTATGATTCTCATAGCCTTGAATCACTTGAGTTATTCTCGTTGTCTTTGGCCTATTTTGATTAACAATGAATTCCTACAAGGGCAAAATTTAGATAAAATTACATCTGATAAAATTACATCTTTGAACAAGGCAACAAAATGAGAACGATTATTGGAGGGTTTACCTCAACTGCTGCACTTGCAGCTTTCCTATCCTCCACTTGTGTTACTCGACCAACCCACACAAATAATTCAGCCCCGCAGTCAAGTAAAAAGCACTTATTGTTCTCCAGAATTGATTTTGTCAGAACAGTGTCTTCTAACTTTAATTGACCATTGTTGATACTGCAAGCATAACAATTGACGGTATGGGAAAAACAATTCAAGATATAAAAATGAAGTTAAGCCACTGAAAAACTGTAACATTGCAATATAGCATACATAGGGGCAGTCATGCCTAAAATATTAATGGGCCTTATGGACCAACTAAAAGTGCTTCCCATTCAGTCCATGTTACAACACTACAACAATACCCAAAAAAACTACCGAGCTTGCTTATTAGTAAAGAAGCTTCTGAAAATATATTATCCTACTTCAGCTAGAAAAGGAAGATCACTCAATTTTGCAAGAAATTCAATTGTGCTCTTTTCAAGAGAAATTTTGTTAAACTTTGACCAACGATAATGATCCTTTCTTCCATAGTCTCCTGTTCTTTTTGGCTTCGGTTTATGGCTGCAGCTTATGACTTTTAATCTGTTCGTGAAAGAGTACGGAGTAATAGAAATTTGTATACGGTTTTATCCGATATGAATGAAGTCACTATAGTGTGTACTATAATCAACTTGTATATCCCATCTTAAAAGGACACTCCATTTGGAAGTTAGTTACTGTAGAAAAGTCAAAAAACAATTTTTAGAAACTGAAAAGAATAGGCTCATATTCTGAAGTTTCTGTTTTCAACTAATCTGGAATGAATTGTCAAAATAATTCCATGACCTCTTCCGTAACACTAAGCTGTGAATTCCTACTGGACATAGGAAATTACATATAGTTATTTTAATTTCACTCATCAAAAAAAGTGTTCATCAGAAAGCTACAAAAGATTATTGCCACCCATGTACTATATAAGGGCACAATAAAAGAAGGTATGTCCAAATGGTTACTCTGAGGCTTGCAGAAAGGCCCATTCTAGGTGAAGAGACACGATGATATACTATAACTACAAACAAGATATGAAACTGAAGTAAACACAGATTTATTGAAATAAGAAGTATTCATCTGGTCGTTAACAGATACATTTATATAAGATAATGTAACAAAGGCAGATAAAACAACAGAAAGACTGAAGGCATCAAACAGTTGTTCCTATAAAATTTGGAACAGGTTACATCAAGAAGCTCTAAATTCAAATCTGAAGATCAGTAACTTCTCAAGAAATTTGGAAAATTAAAATGATGGGTATGTCCAAAGGGTGGTCTCAGGTAGTACAACGATGTTTGGTTTTTTATAAAATAGTAACAAATAGGTAGATAAATCATTTCATTATCATGTGGTCCATGAGTATGACAACTAATATTTTCTATGTTTCTTTTATATGTAGACTAATAAAAAGAACATACCTGTAAAGCTTTGAGGCTGTAGTTTCAAGAACTACATCATCGTCACTTACAGCTTTTTTCCCTATTGGTGCAAAACCTCCAAAAAGAACCCAGAATTCACCTGAATCTGATTCTGCTTGCAATTTTCCGTCGTCTATTATAAAAACATTATAAGTAAATGTGTGGACTTGCTGAAGTAAGTTACAAGTATGAGGTTTGGCTGTTGCGCATCTCACCAACAATTGCAACATCACACATTCCTTCATGGTACTTTTCCTTTAAATGTTGAATCACTTCCAAAGCTTTGGCTCTTTCTTGAATATTGGAGTTTGCACCATTGAATTGATATATTTTCTTTTCAGTATCTAAGATAAAGACATCATCATGGTTCAATGATGAACGAGCAAAAGGAACCTGAATAAACAAGACATACAATTTATATAACACAGGAGGATAGAGTTAAAAAATTGAAAAAAAAACCATAGAAATCAAGGAGCTGAGATGTTATGCACCTCTTTAACTCTAATAGCTCTCTTCCCTTTGCAAATATATAGCCGTGTTTCAAACTTTTCCTCTTCAGGCTTTTTAAACCCAGAAGCAAAACCTCCCTCCAAGGGTATAATGCATGGCTTAAAGTATGATAGGAACTTATCAGATTCATAGCCTTGGAGTTCCCTGTGCTGGACTGCACGACCTCCAAGCATGGTGTCAAGTTCAACTGTCTTGATTGCTGCTGTACCAGATTCATCCTGCATGACAACACATCAAGTCAAGAAATGGGCAGGAAATGCCATTTCTCAGTACAGAAAACTTGAGGTGTTAAAGAAAACATACTTGACTAGAATCTTTCCCGATCCAGAAGTGGATGTCAAAGAGATAAGCACCACCTTTGTTACAAGTCGTCTAGAAAAAAGATGAACAAATCATTAAAAAGTATCATATGTGGGAAGAAATAGAAAGCGGACTCTAAAAGGCCAATAGATTAGGAAATCACCTGCAGAACTATATATGAATCTCCACAGTAGAATTTACCATAATCTGATTTTGGCAAAGGAACTGGCTTAAAATCTTCAATCCGCCATATTTCTGTTCCACTGTATTGATGTTAAGGGGCATACAGAATAAAAAGGGCATGTTCTAAACGGCTTTTAGTTTTTACTACAATACCTAACTTTTAAACAAAATATTTTCTCAGGACAGGGTCTACAAGTTAATTGTAATACACGTTAAAAGTCCAATATCTATACCAGCCAAAATCGCAAGCGAGTATCTCCATGGTTGTCATGGCGGAGTCGGCGACCACGGCGAGCGAGAGGCGCCTAGACGCCTAGGCGACGTCATGGCAACGCCTAGGCAAGCGCCTAGCTCTGCATGTTGCATTGACACAGGTATGAAGCCAAACAGCCAAACTGTTAGCTCCCAAGCGCCTAGCTCTGCATGTTACCTCTTCACTTCCTCTCTCCCTCCCGCACTTCTTCAGTTTTTGCCGCTCCGCTCCCCCCTCCCCCGCACACACTTCTCCCCCTCCTCTCCCCGCCGCCGCCTCCCCTCTCCCCAGCGCCTTCTCCCCCTGCCACCTCACCTCCTCCCACCGCCACCTCACCCCTTCCCTGACGCCTTTTCCCCCCACCGCCTCGCTTCCTCCCCACACCGCCTCACTTCCTCCCAGCGCCTCCTCCCCCCACCACCGGCAGCAGGAGTAGACCGTAGATCGGCACCGACGACGGGAGATCTCCTAGGCGAACAGCCTCGGCATCCCTCTCCAGCCGCCAGGACGACTTGGCGTCGCCTAGGCAACACCGTGACAACCATGAGTATCTCTCTCTCCGTAATTTCTTACGCGAACAACCAAAATTCAAAAATTTCAACTAAAAACTGTAAGTTGTAGTCACAAAGAACAGGCCCAAAGACAAGGAAAGTCTTGCACAGAAAGATCTTTAAAAAAATCTCAGATAAAACAAACCAACAGCCTGCTTCAAGACATCTAAAGGAGGATACGGTTTTTGGCCAGCTCCTTGAAATGCAGGATCAAGCACCAGTTTTGCACTTGACATTGAGCAGCAACCTTCAAACGTTTAGTTGAACTCAAGAGAGGAAGGTGGCTCCACCACAAAACAGTGCCACAGAACACTAGGAACTTGTATACTGAAAAAGGGAATAGAAAAGCAATGAAGTACCCATCAATAACATTGAAAATAAATACTAGTCTAGTTAATCTAGAATTCTAGACATTTATTGAAAGACCTGATGTAAAAAACAATGAAGTTCAAACAACAATCAACTAGAAGTGAGACAAAAAGTCAACAACTGAAGAAATTAGCTGATGGGACATACGAATTAACAACAACTCGAATAAATATGTCTGATTGATCTTTCTCTTTCTCTAGGCATTTCTATTCTCTCCCGCCGCCCCCTCCTCCCAGTCAAGGCGAAGCTCCACAGCGTCCTCCTAGCACCGCTGGGACGCTCGTCGCCTAGACGACACGGTAACAACCTGATATATAATACTTCTATAGAAGAAATATTCTATAAAATATTATGCGTTTACTGCCATCATCCCCAAATTGAGCATATTCAAAAGCAAAGAGGGCTTCGTTATTATTGCAGTTACCAACATAGAAATTGCACTCAAGGTCTTCTACTGATATCACAATACGACAAATTATGAAACATGTAATGGAATGTGAATCAGGTATTCGACTATATATCCATCATACAAGCAAACAGAATAGATACAACCTAGATGGAGTCATACAAGTTTATAAACCAATAAACTAGCACGATAACCTTCAATCTAGACTCTTAACAATCCACAGAACAAATCGAGTTTTCTGCCTCAAGCCATCTTAATTCGTGGTATTATATGATGCCGGATGGCAATTTGTACACTATCAACCAAAATCTCTTGATCCCCACATAACAGCTGTAACAGGCCAGCGCAACAGCAGATCCGATCGGCCACTGTGCTCACTGCAGCAGCCACTAATCCGATCGGCCAAACGAATAAACAGCAACCTCACTGATTTATCCAAAAAATATCACATGGTGGTGGCTTTCAGAATTAATCCGCTGATCACACACATTCTTTTCTCACCCCCACCCCCATTGCTGGCGATCGGTTGAAGTAACCACCAGCCACATACCAACCGTAACACGATCAAACAAACGCCGCATTTTCACGCTCCCAACCCCTCCACAAACGTAACCGTTAATCACACAACGGCACACGCATCACAATCCCCGCCCATAATCCGGCACAATCCGATAGCACCAGCACACCAGAACGGCACTAACGCAGATCAAATCGAGGACACGAGACCTCGTACACCTCCGAAATCGACGGAAAAAAACTTTGCGATGATCGGCGGGAGAGACGGCGAGTCGGTACCTGCGAGGGATCCGATCGGGCGGCGGGCAAACGAGCGAAGGAAGGATGGGAGCGGGGGCGCGGCGATGGATGGAGGTGGCAGGCAGGGAAGGAAAAGCGGGGGCGAGGCTGCTTTTATAAAGGAAGCGGGGCGCTATGATTGCTCCCTCCCTCTCCTCCTCTCCTCTCTCCTGACGGAAATACGGGATGGATCAAATCAGTGGGTAGACCTGATCTGATACGAAGCAGGGGGGCTGTTTAAGAGAGGTCCTATTTATACGGCGGGCCCTGTAGCGCGCGGCAGAGAGGGAGCCAGCGTGCGCGCGAACTTCCAGGAATGCCCGCGCTCTTAGCCGTTGATACACCCAAAAAAATTCCGCGTCCACTATCATTGAGATACCATCGTTAAGATTATCTATTTATAGACTAAATGATAAGATATCCAACATAAGCTAAGGCCTACAGGCTCAGGTCTAGTTTTTCCAATACTCCCCTTTGGTCACTTATCCGATATATTCATACCTCATCAAAACTTCAAAAAAACGCAGTGAGAAAAATTTAGAGATAGAATACATGAAATATATTATGCCGTGTTGTACAAATTGCCTCATTAAAAACTTAGACCGAAAAACTCCTGAAAAACTCGTCAAGAGAAAAAGAGTATAATCTACCTAATTTCGCTTAATATACAGGATTTATTATTTGGATATTGATCTTCGTGATCAAATTTTAATAGCAAGTTCATGAAGATTCTTCCCCTAAGTTCTGCACTTCTCTAAGTCATTCCAATTCTACATACACACCTTTCAAAGCTAGATATTAGAAGTGACTTAGGGAATTACTCTGCAAGATTTTCACATGACTCAGTATGCAGTATCTTAAGTTCATCCATCTTTTACAATTCATGTGCATAGAAGAATTTAGGGTTGATATACTTTGTGAGATAACTCTTCATATAATCTATCTGCACTGTGCAACACAAGCTATATTATCTTCAGAGATAACAGTGGGAGCTTGCACAATATTCAACCCCCATGATTGCTGGATGTGATGAATCATCCGTCGAAACTAAGTACATTTTCATGCGGCTTCGTACAGTATTATAATTTTCGAGTGATTTGTCGAAATCGATACAAGACTTTACTTAGACAATTTTCATGAAATTACAGTTCCACTAGACAAAAAATACACAACATGTCTGTACCCTGGCTATATACAGGTTCGACAGGTACTCAGCATCTACATAGCTAGTCATATTTAGGTCTTGGTTCTTTCTATAGAATAGTTCAAGATCTTTGCTTCCTTAGAGGTATCGGAATATGTTCTTTATTCCCTGCGAATGCCTTTTGGTAGGTTCTGCATTATACTTTGCTAATAGGTTTATGGTAAATGCAATGTCCGGTCTAATGTAGTTTCCTAAATACATAAGTGCTCCTAATGCACTTAAGTATGAAAATTCCGGTCTCCGGACTTCCTTCGCTTTTTCTCTAGGTCTGTACTGATTCTTGTCTTACTGCAAAGATTTTCCAACCATTGATATTTTCGATGGGTATACCTTTCTAAAGCCAAATCTTTCTAACACCTTCTGAGTGTAGGCTGACTGATGCATAAATATCCCTTTCGGGATATGCTCGAGTTGCAAGCCTAAGCAATATTTGGTTTTACCCTAATCTTTTATTTTGAACTCTGACTCTAGGTAAAAGCTCGTTTCCTTTATATCTTCTAGGGTTTTGATGATATTCAGATTATCTACATACACTGAGATTATATAAAATCCATTCTAAAATCGTTGTATAAATACACAGAGACAATCCTCATTATTCGTGGTCTTTCTTACATAGAAAATTGCTTAAGCGAATTTACCACATCCTGCTTGATTGCTTAAGTCCATATAGTGATTTTCTGAGTTTCACACTATATAGATTTTTATTTGCTCTATCTTGATTCAGGACAGGGATGCTTTCGGGCACTTTTTATATAAATCTCTGAATCTAAGTTTCCATAAAATTATGCAGTTACCATATCCATCAATTTTATTTCTAAATCCAAATTTACTACCATCGAGATTAAATATCTAAAGGTAATACCACCCATAACTAAGGAATATGTTTCTTTGTAATCAACTCATGGGTGTTAAGTGAAACCTTATACAACGAGCATTACTTTATATCTTACAACTTCATTTCTCTTTTGAACAAATACTCATGTATACCCTACGAGGTGCACATGGGGAGACGTGTGGTTTATAGGCCCAAACACCTCTCTTTTATTTAGAGATAATAATTCAGTTTCTATTTTTTTTTCAATTCTCTCAATCTGATCTTTTTCTTACATTCAACGAGCGATACAAACTCCGGATCAAAATCGATGATTGTGGCAATTTTCTTTGCAAAATAAGTGTCAATATTGGTTATTGTCCTATTCATGAATTCTTCCGTGGTCATATAGTTTATAACTATTTTATCATGGGTTGAATCTTCTGGTGTTTCTACTTGCTCACCACATCCTCCAATTGCGGGGACAAGTCCCTTTAGTTTTTTAGCTTAGATGTGTTCGCACACATTCATACTGGTTTCTCCCTTCATGGGAATGTTCAAATTCGGTATGCCCTTTTCTGAAGGTACCATATTGGTAGTAGGTCTCAACTGGCTCTCCTGCTAGTTCTAGAGAACTTTAGTGATTGGTTGTGTCTTATCCTTTTTTACCAGGCGTTCTCGGCTACTTGAGATTCGAGGAGCTTGAGGTCTTGTCCTTATATTCTGAGGCCTTTGGACCGGATTAGAGATACCTTCAACTTTCTTTGGTATTTCAACCCTCTCTGGTGCATTACGTGCATGCACATACGATTTGGTCACACTCTTCAAATCACTAAAGTGGTCAGGCAGCTGATTTGCTAATCCTTGTAAATCAATAATCTTCTGGACTTCTCTATTCGCTTCACTAGTTCGTGGGTCATGTACATAGATTTCTGTGGCCTACCACGTAATTTTCTGATATTTTTTATAAAGAGGTTGATTTCCTCCCCCTAATGTCGGGAAGCTATTCTCATCAAATATACTATCAATGAAATAGGTGGTGTGCATATCTCTTGTCATGGGGTTTAGATACCTGATTATTGGAGAGAGCCTATTGCAGTACGCTGTGGTGGAGATGAGAAATTTTTGGTGTTGACTCTTGCGCTAGTTGCATAGGTGAATAGATGTTATAGACCGATAGTCTAAAGTTGAAGAGAGTTGTTGCATGTAGGACTACGTATCCCCAACATGTAGTTCATACATTACTATTCTACAAAAGCGGTCAAGCAATAAATTTAATCCTCTTAATTAATACCTCTACTAGTCCATTCTAGGTGTGGACATACAGTATGGAATGTTCAGCTTTAATTTTCATTGCCATGCAATAATCATCAAATGCTTTCGAAGTAAATTCTCTGATGTTGTCTGTTCTGATGGACTTTATATGATGATCAAAAAATTATTTTTAATTCAAATGATCTACGAGATCAGCTTTGCAAAAGCATAGTTTCTCGTAGATAATAAACATATATGTGACCATTTTGAGGAAGTATCGATGAGCTCTGTAAAATATTTAAATGGCCCTGATAGAGGTTGTATAGGACCACAAGTGTCTCCTTAAATGTATTCAAGGAATGCAAGGACTTTATCATTCACTTTTAGAGTAGAAAGTCTAGTGATTAATTTTCCAGTGACATATGTGGGGCACATAAAATCTCCTTGATTCGAGAAATTCTTTATATTGATATTATGTTTCTGTGAATTATTAATTATATTTATCATTACCCTAAGACCTGGGTGGTTTAATCTATTATGCTAGAGACAGAAAAGTTTAGAGTTCCTACATATAGTTTTTAATGCAGTATAGGCTACGGGTGTCTTAATATTAGTGTAGTATAGCTCAGTCTCAAATGAAGAAAGTCTTTTTGATACCTTTTTTTCACTCGCTGCATGCTTTATAATGAGCAGGTATTTCTTACCATACTCTTCTTCGGTCTCAACGTGAAAACCGTTGGCGCGAATATCTTTAAAACTTAGGAGAGTTATAATTGATTCTGGGTACAACAAGGCTTCTTTAATGACTAAAGTTATACCCATCGGGAATATAATTATGGCTCTTCCTGAGCCTATTACATAAGCATCGCTATCGGCAATTGTCGTAATACTACCAGTATTCTTGCTAATCGACTGAAAAAAATTTTGTCTCTCAAGATTGTAGTCGTTGTGCCACTATCAGCTAATCACACTTCCTTTATAGGGCACCACACGCTTTCTAATATAAAGTACTTTATTAATATGTAGTAGAAGAAAATTAACACAAATAAAATACTTCCAATATCAGAACATATCATGTTATTATTGACTGAATAAATGAATAAAATTAATTAATATTATCCAACCATCATAAGAAAATGAATTGTTTGAGCACCATCAATGCAAAATCTAACTTATTCCTTTCACACACGAAAATGAATAATAATTAAAATCTAAATGCATTCTATGTATTAGACTAAATCTGCTAAGAAGTCAGAGACTTCAACTGCTAACTTCTCAAGGTGAGATGTTCTTCCCGAGAAATCTTAGCGGCGGCTACAATATCAAGGGGCTGCCACTACAAGAGTAGAGTCAACCTCCATCGGCGCATGCACCTGCTGTGAGTCCTCCCCCACAACGAAGGCAAAGTGAGTTTCATGATACCCTTTGCTACGCTTCTTCTTTTTGGCTGGAAAGCATTGATGAAATCCTGCGGTTCTCTACAGATCCACAAGTAGTTCCCCCACTTGCCACATTTGTAGCAGGTTTGGTTTTATTGACCATAGGGCTTGTCGTCCCGCTTCGCTTTGCTGGCTTTATTTTCCTGTGAAGCATTTGGCTTGCCTTTCTGTGCTGCAGCTTTACCCTTCCTTCCCCTTTTCTTAATTACAGGCTTTCGCACCTTGTAGCTCCCAACGTTGGCCTCACGGCTAGTGGAGCTCGCAGGTGGCTATGTGATAAAGTTCTTGTGGAGAACTTCATCCTGAGCCTGTGCAACCTACATAATATTAATCAATTCGGCATACTCCTTTTGGCCATCTTGACAATAGTTGCGCGTAGACTGCACTGCGTTAGGTTGAAAGGCGGAGAGGGTTTTCTCAATATTCTGCTCATTTGTGACATGTCTGCTACAGAGTTGAAGATTGATATAAATTCTGCGCAGAGCAGAATTGTATGCCCCAACCATTTTGAAGTCAGCAAATCTTAGTCGAATCCATTCTTGCTCTGCCAGAGGAAGAATGGTGCAGTTTAGCTTCTTAAACCGCTGCTTAGTGCAATTCATAAGGCTAACGTGCTCTTCTCTGCCATATACTCATTCTTGAGCATAAGATAGAGATAGTGTCTGAGGAAGTGAAGTGCCTGATCATTTTCCTCATGGGTGGGTTCGGCATCCTCTATGCACCAATCCCAATGCTAGCACGGAGCTTTTTGGCTTCAAGTACAATCTTAACGTCGAAAACCCAAGTCAAGTAGTTTTGGCCATACTAGGCCAGCTAGCTCCTCGAACTCCCGGTTCGTGATGCCTGTCATCTATATAAATTTACTACAAGTAAACTTACATGAACAAATTGGGTAATGGTACAAAAAGGTTCTCATAATGATATAGAATTTTTATACATTTTCTAAAATTTTACTACCAATTTCAGTAATTAAAGATAGTTAAATAATTACATTAATCAAAATAGCAAGTAAATATAGAAAATAATAATAAAAGAGCAAAACATACTTCAAAAGCTAAAAACAATTCAAAATTTGAATTTCCGAGGCCCTTTTATGCTAGGATATGAATTTTAGTAAATTTTGTAATTTTCGAGGGCAAATCTGCTAAATTTCAGTTCTAAGAAATTTTTCACACAATTTGCCAAATTTTTTAGTGCCCTTTTGCAAAATTCAGGCACCGCCCCCTTTTCCCTTTTTTTATTTGGCCTGATTGGGCCCATGTAAACACAAAGGGTAGGTTTTACCCTACCCCAGATTTGAGCGGCGGCGGCGGCGGCATTCGAGCCGGCGGTGGCATTCGAGAACGACACCCATATAGAGTGACGGTCATCAAGGTGCCGTGGATGTGGTTGGCTATCGAGGTAGTGGCAGGCGCAATTACAACTCGGGTTCATGCAATAGCAAAATGGGTGGTAGTCGTTGCTAAGATGGACCACCTCCTCATTGTTTCTCTCCTTGATCCTCTGTCTACGGAGCTCATCGTTGTTGATCCTCTCGGTCTTGAGCTCCTCTTGTATCTCTTCTAGGTGGATTTGGAGAGTGTGGATGTAAAACCAGACAGGTATTAGATAGGTTGATCCAGCTACTCGATGAACTTGTAATCCGTGATCTGCAAGCAAGACGAGGTGATTACAAGTGATGCATGTATGCAAGTATATGTAGTAAATAAACCACTTACCATGAACAAAAGGCAATGAAAGTATCGACATCCTAGGTGCATATTGTCGTCAGAAAACTGGATCACCGTGTCAAGTTTGTACTTGCATTGGAGCCAAGGATCGGGGATGTGTGCATATTCATGGAGGGGATTTCTAGGGGTGTAGAACTCTATGGTATTGAGTGGTAGATTGGAGCTTAGGGGTCGAGTTGTAGGAGACTGTAGATACTCGTGTCTTCGAGATAAGGGTCATGACCTTGAAACCTAATCCATCACCATCATTCCCTCCTACGCCTTGACCTTCCAATCCTGCCTACCATCTTCCCCCTTCTCCCCGGTTTATTCTCCTGCCTACCATCACGGGGCACACTATCATTGATTGGTTCGGTGACAAGCCGTCTATCAATTTTTGAAATGACGACAGAGCTTCTATCGTCGAACCAATCAGTGTCAAAGCACCGACGGCCATTTGAAATAACGCCAGAGTATTATTTCTGCAATTTTTTAATTGATGGTATATTTATGTACTATTAATAAAAAATAATTATTTAAAAATTCATAATCGATGCTCATTTAAAAAAAGGGCCCCACGTCACAGCGTGTAAGCCATTGCCCCGTCGCCGTCCATTTTTAGCGCCCACGAAGCTAGCCCGACCCAGGCAGGCACCACCAATAATAGGGCAATATATACGCACTAAAGAAGCTTTCGATCGGTCGGAAATTAAAGGGGAGATGCACCAGCACCGACGAGCAGCGAGCCGAGCCATGTGCCGACGCGCCGGCCATGGATGCATATACATGCATGGGTCTATGCCTCCGTGGACCAGCTGATACACTTACTATGTACTCTAGCTGGCTTGCAGCTTGGAGGCCCTTGCATCGCCTTGCCTAACCTGGACCGGGCAGTGCAAGGCGAGGCAAAGTGACACGGTCTGCAGGCATGCAGCATGCCTAGTATATATATCTGGTAACCTGCTCACGAGCACTGGTCACGAGCAAGTAAAAAGAAAGATCTGGATGATGAAGGTCGACAGGTCATCAAGTGCTTATGTACTAACGCGATCTCACCGGCCGGCAAATAGAAGGGCAGCTGTTTGGCAGGCAGGCACACGCACGCATCACTGATTGAGTGACTGGGATCTCGAGATCGATCCGGCACGAGGGCAATGCAGTGCTATAATCTGGACCACGCAGTCCTACCTCCTACCAACTGCCGCTTGATTGCAGAGTTTTTGGCGGTATTGCTCACTTGGGTTCGTATTTGTAAAAATGGCATGGGTTGCACGGAATATAGCAAAAATAATGTCTTCACCTCACTGTCATTGTGCGGAAGCCCCAAGGACGACACATGGGTAGTGTCGCACGGCAGCCATGTGGCGGCGCGAAGACTGCACGGCCACGGTGTGGTGGCTATTTAGTTAGATAATTAGCTAGGGTAATTAGAGTAATTAGGGGGTTTGTTTAGGTATACTGTTTGTATGAATTTTTAATATAGCAAATCAGTTTCAAAAATTACAAAATTTTATGTGGAGCCTCCTAGCGCAGCATATTTGATTGTGTCATTTTTTCATAACTTTATCCATTGTGAATGTCACACAAGAATTCATTTAAGTAGAGTGTTTGTAGGAATTTTTTTAGTACAACAAATGAGCTCTGAAAATTACGAATTTTTTAAAGGATCCTTACACAATGGACTTAATTGTGGAGTTTTTCTAGAGTTTTACATGTTCAAAAATTGTCTAAAAAATTAAGGTTTTAGGTCTCAGAAAATCGGATATCAAGTTTTGGAAATTAGGGTTTCTTGATTTAAAGTGACTTGGAATATGGAAAATTTAGTACCACATGACTACTCTAGATGAGAGACACTCTTAAGAGACATCTAGTAAGGATTTAGGCCACCACCTGGCCTCCCTCCTTCGCACTTATGTCACCCCGTCGCTTCAGGCAACCGTTTGAGTTATGGTTTCATGGTTAATTTTTTCAGTTAAGCAAGGAATGGACAGCCCCAAAACTATTAGTTTGCACATTACATAAATGGTTCGTACATGAATCTTTCAAGTTTTGTCGACCTCGCTGCTACTACGGTACAGAGCGACATAAGCATCCAAACTATATTCAAACATAAGCCTTTAGGAGAAACGAAAATATGGCGGGTAGGACTACAGAATTGCTTGATCTATTGCGTGCACCAGGGCCATTTGCCCTTCCTTCCGAGTTTCAAGTTCACACTCTATGCCTGCACTCCTCCAAATGAGTTTGTGTCTCCCACCAGATACGCTCGTTGTGCTCTTCATTGCGACGCCGTTCCTCCCTCCTCTCGCGGTCCGTCTCGGCATCCCACTCCTCATAGAAGAAACGCCACTGTCGTGTGGGTGGATCTATTAGTCGATCCATTTGTGGAATGCGCATATTGGATCTAGAGACTATGGGTAGATTGGAGAGGAATGCATGCTTTCAAAGAGAAATATACTATAACCCATCCTTACCGGTTAGTGGTACTGCCCCATGTCCCGACGCCGGTCGGGGTAATTCCAAACGTAGTTAGAGCAACCCTTGTGCATGCCCAGGCTCAATCGCTACTTGGACTTGAAGAACTTGCATGTATTCCCACATCAGTAGAGGGGCGGCATCTTCCCCTCAGGTAGGTGTTGCAGCGAATGCTCAATGGGAATGCTCGGTGGGAATTTCTATGGGAAATTCTAATTTATGATGTCATGCTGACGTCAGCCCTACACATGGCAACTGACATGGCAGGTTTTGCTAACGTTGCTGCCAAGTAGCTGACACATAGCGCTGATGTGGCATGGGTGCGGTGGATGCTGATGTGGTAGGCCACGTGTTTGCTGACTCGGTCAAATTGATTGACGTGTCAGGCATGTGGCGTACACATAGACCAGGGGACTGATGTGGCTCAGGGGTTTTGACATGGCTACTGACTATGTTGGTTTGCACTAAGGTGGTACACAGGTAGCGGCCAGGTGGCGTCCACGTTGGTTGTGCCATATGACGTGGCATCGCTGGCTGGTGGTTGTACACGGGAAATGATGGTCGTCGGTGTTCCCGTGCATGATGGCGGCTGTCGAGGGGAGGGGGTGAGAGAGGGGAGCATGACGGTCTCAGCTATACCTCGCGCAAGGCTCAGGCGTCGACAATGAGGGTTGGCGGTGGACGTGCTCGGCTCCCGGTGAAGACGATGTTCCGGTGGCACCAGGGCACATCGAGACGGTGGGCAAGCTACTTGCGGCTGCGGGGAAGGTGATGGCGTCGACCTCAAGGCCAGAGGTGGCTTGGCTCGTTCGCTAGAGGGAATTGCTAGCGCAGAAGAAGGGAACACGGCGCTGAGGTTCCTTGTGGCTTGGGGGAGAAGGAAAGGTAGGGAGGAGGTGGAGTGGGGTGAAGATTGGCTAGGGGGCCCCTTTTATAGGGCGGAGGGGGAAGCCTTGGCTAGGATTTCTCATCGTTAATGGCGCCAGTGGAGGGAAGGTTTGGGGAAAGAAGGAAAGGGCGGCCGTGGAAGGAAAGGGCACGAGGGAATTAGAGGGTATGACCCCAGGTGTTGTGTGGATTTCAAAGCCAGAGAGAGGGGGCAAGAAAGGAAGGCGGCAAGCGAAAATCGTTCAGTCAGTGGAGGAAAAGAAAAGGGGGGAGGAAAGAAGGAAAGGGGCAGGCGAGCATGCCTGTCTACGAGAGGGGGAGGGGAGAGGGAATAGGAAGGAGGAGGCGGGCGGCAGCATGAGTTCGCGTAGCGACATGGACACATCCTGGCCGTCCATGCGTCATCCGAGGAAGGGAGGTGGGACTATTGAATTTTTAATTTAACATTTTAGATTTTCAAAAAACCCGAGAAAAACAAATAAGGCTTAGAAAATAGCAAAAATTCAAATAAATCCTAGAAAAATCCTAGAAAATGCAAGGAATCCAAATAAAATAAAATTAACCTGTTTTGAGCACAATTACACAAATAAATTTAATAACTTCTTCTCTAAGCTTAATTAAAGGATTTAAGAAAAAGGGAAATTAAATCCAAGGAAAATCCAATTAATTAATTAATTAAAAAGGCAAAATTTTTGGGGTGTCACAATTCTTTGGTGTTTTATGGGGTATTCTTATGTTCAACAGGTAGTTGCGATGCCATGAAATGTGCTTTAGTAAATGGATTGCATGTAGCTTGTTTCATTAGTTCCACAGACTATGATTGCATGAATTCACCAAAGCTATTTTTGGTTTGTAGGGTACATATGGAAAGAAATTCGTTAACACTAAATGAGCTTTCTTGTACTTAACTTCCACGTAATAAGTTTGAGTACAACCTTGACCTGGATAAAGAGAGGAAAGAAAATGTAAGTTGTATGTGGGTTGAGGCTGTTAGCAAGAGGGTCTAAGTTAGTAACTCTTGCAAAAGTTGTAGCTACACTGAAGCATTTGGAAGAAGAAAATGCACAACTAAGATCTATGGTGACAAGTGCTGATCAAAGATTTACATAATACAAGGAGAATACTGAAGTGTAGTTCACAACTTACAAGGAGAGATCTGAACAACAGTATAAAGAACTTAAAAGCTTGTTGTTGGGCTTACAGGGAGGGGGTCATACCAGACAACAAAAAGATGGACAACCAATCCAAGAGAATGTGCAGGTTAGCATGTAAAGTTTAATGAATTCTAATTGCATATTGAATCAAGAACCTAAAATGAAACTGAAATAACAATCAATTCTTACTTTATGGGGGCATTCCTATGATGTTGGTATCGAAAAGGGACAGCTACAAGAACTTCCTACCCCTGGGTGTTTGGTTGCGTTTGTTGCACTCGCACTTACAAAAGTAGAAAAAGAAACATGGTTTTCTACAAAAATGTTGCTTGGTCAAGCATACCTTCCCTCGCACCAGTTACAAAAATTTAAAATTTCTATGAAACTTTCTAGGTTTTAATTCCACGCCACAGGATTAGCAGCAGAAGTTTGCACACTCCTGAGGTACCCTGGTGGTTGAGTTCAATGGCGGGTCTATTGAGACCCACGGGGGTGCACAGGACACCGGATCCAATTTTGTTTATCTATTGTATAGCCCATATAAATTTAGATGTGAACCCCTTAGCCTAAATCGAAGGACATCTCAGCAACCTAAAGATTGAAGCTCTCGGTTCGTCGGCTCCCATGGTTGGATCCAAGATGACACCAATCAAAGCTCAGGACGCGCAGCCTAGCATACGCAAATAGCTGACACAAGCATGATCCAAGGCACTCAGCCAGCCAAGCCACTCTATGAAGAAAAGATAGCAGCTAAAGACCGCACTACATGCGTATCACATTTCCCTAGTCACTAAAGTCTCATTCCATCCGTCCATCTATCTTGCCTTGTGCGAAAGCAAAATTCACCTTCTTGCTTGGTCGCAGGCTCGTAGCCACCGATTGCCAGAACTTGGAGGCCTAGGCTGTAGCCCGCCAACTATTGCGTCTCCTGATCATCGTCATCTATTGATTGTCTCGTTGAGCACTTAACGGTATGGATTAAGTTCTGAATCGATATAGGGTATTGCTAAATTTCTTTTAATTCTTTTGTTTTCTTTAAGCAAATGGATTGAATTTATAATTTATGATTGTTGGTTGGTTTTTTTAATCAAATTGTAGCGTTCAAAATTTGGGTTTTTGAAAATTAGAATAGCCACCTACTTCATCGGAGCCAAAATTATACATGTAATTATGGGGATATTCTTTTAGGCCATGGTTGATGGCTTTTTCTACGCTTTTCTACACGGTAGTAGACGATGGGATGCCGACGTAGATGGTGCACATAGTTTTATGCCTGAGAAGTGTTAGTGATATGCCTTAGAAGCAACATGGAGATGTTGTATATATCACATACTATGTTTATGATACATTACTTTGTTCCTTGAAATAGACATCATAATTATTGATCAATGAGTATGTGACTTATTCATGAGACTCTTAATGCTAAAATGTTGCTATTTCTAAATGATCCCTGATCATATATCATATGAGGAACAAATATGATTCAAAGATAAAGATCAGCATATGTATTGATTGATGATTATGTCTCATGGATCATGGTATGGTGATACCAAATCAATAATATGGACATGTGTTAGTGAACATATGTTGGATAGACCTGTCATGAGACACTGCAGAGATTCTATGTGTCATCAGTTGGTCTCAAGTAGTGTTTATGTAGAATTCTTAGACTTGAGATCATCATGGTTCCCAACATGCGTAGTAGCTTATTTTGGGACTACTAAACACTACTCCGTAACTGGATAGTCATAAAAGTAGTCTTTGGGTTTGCCATGAAACATGTAGTGGGATGTGAATGATCAAGATAGAATTTGCCCCTCCTTATGGGAGAGATATCTCTGGGCCCCTCGATGTAATAGATTATGAAAGTGCATGGCCATGCCAAGGTGATTGAAGAGTCAATCACAAGTTTATAATCCATCACGGAATCGAGAGAGTGATTGAGCTATTAAGAGGATGACACAGGTCTCGCCTTGAGCTCAATCTATATCGTGAGGCAAAGGGATTCGTACATGAGAACATTACAGGTTCAGCCGATATGATCTTTACGTATACTTTGGGGTTAATATGTCTTACTAGAGGTCGCTATTAACAGGGTGACCGGAAAGGCGTTTCCGAGTCACGACCAAGTATACGTGAACCTACAGGGTCGCATGCTTAATGGGTTGGAACACTAATTCGAATATGATTCGGATGTGGGCTCAATTCGGATAGAGATCCGAATAGACTCCTATTAGGCCTCGGTCCACAAGGCCCAAGTGAGGAGGTCTATATATATGGAGGCGAAGGGCTGAGGGGACACGCTCCTGTTAACCTCTAGCATAACCCTAGCCGCCACCTCCCGAGCCAAACCCTAGCCGCTCACGAGTGCTAGTACACTCGCGATCGGCGTTCCAGCCCCGGACGTGTGGATACCGGTGGAGACGCTGCTCGTTGCGGTGTTGATCGGCGTCAACAACCTATAGATTGGATTTGCTCGTGGTGTGGTTGATCGCGTGGAGGAGATGATCTGTTCGGGACGATCGGCTAATTCCATTACTACCTCGACGCGCGTGGTTGGATCGGTTTCTCCAACTCTTCTTCCGCTGCGCTGCGCGTCTAGTGGTAACGATCCATGATCCTTCCTTAGCATGATATCCTTGTGTGTGCGGTAGAAAAGTTTTTGTTTTCTGCTTTCGTAGACTACGCGCAATCCTTCAAGAAGTTGTTTGGAGAATTCGCTTTAAGAGGCTGCCCTATTTTGAAGTTTGGCTTTTTGATTTTCAGAGAAGGCAAAAGCTAAAAAGAACAAGCACTATATATATGGCGAAGTGGTAAACCCCGTCATTTTCATTCTAATTCTGCCCCTGCTTGAGTTGCATGTTAGAAATGTCACAAATTGAGATCCATGATTTGTAGTACACTAAGTGCATTCATCTTATGTAAAATTACTTTCAGCATCCTTGGCCTCACTACAAATGGTTTAAAGATACTAGAAGCACCCTAAATATGATATTTTGGACCAAAAACATCTTATTCTTGATACAACGAAGTGAACACACAATGTAGTTTTTTGTTTCCCTAAAAAGGCCCTATGGCTGTGGGCACCAATTAGGCCACAAATTAGGAGTCTTACATAATGGTTTCATGTTAGTTTGTTACCACAAACGTGCAACCAACCTAATATCATCTAGTAAGTCAATATTTACAAGAATATATCAGAAACGAGTAATCTTGAATTGAGCGTTTACTACACTACGTGTACAACTCAAAGAACATGAAGAAATGCTCAAGAATCAGAAGGAGAAGGAAGGCACGATCACAGGAAGCAAAGAAATAGGAAATCTTGGTAAGCTCACCAGCGGCATTTGACAGTAAAGGGAATCCACAGAGGGACAGGCTCGTGAGACAGCACCTCTAAGATCTTGCCGCTGCCGACGAGCCAAAGGTGGATGTGCATCGTGATGATGTCGCCGACGGTGAGGAAGCCCCCTACAGGAGGACGAGCATGATGCCGACGACAGCCGCCGGATCCACTTCGTCACCCGGAGCTGGAGGACAAGACATGCCCTACAACACGACACCAACACGGCCACAGAGGGAGGAGCCACCATTAATACCACAGGATGGCGGTGAGCAACGAGCGAGTCCTAGCAGTGAAACAGAAGCTGCAGAGGAGAGGAGGTGGTTGGGGGAGGGAGGAACCCTAGGATTCAGCTTCGAGAAGGTTCCGAAAGGAGCAGGGGAGGAAGTGTTTCTAGGATTTTTGCGGCTTCTTGGTTCTGGAACGTACTAGAAGCGGAATTGGAGGGAAGAGAGCTTGGGATGGTGCGCGGGAGTGGCGCTTGCTCGATCAGGATGACAGGTGGGGCTGTCGGGCGTCCTTCGTGGCAGTGGCAAGTAGAAAGTGGAGGAGACATGGTGATCTGGTCGTGTGGGGCCAGACGGGTGACTCGGCCATGTTCAAAATGGTTTTTGCTTGTAGTTTTTAGTTGAAATGGGTATTGTAGTGGTTATTAATTTTTTACTATGTAATGTCAAGGAAGTCAATTAGAGAAGGTGAGCGGGCGCTTTTAAAAATCCTTCCTTTAACTAAAATAGAGTTTATATGTGGAAGCATAAATCAAATCAGTTTTACATAAATAAAACCTAAATCATCTAGTTTCCCTAAAGCATACTAACAAGATACAACTATGTCAAGATTTGCAATCCTATAGTAACAAATAATCAATTTAATTGTATAAATATAAATTTAAAAAGACATAAATGAGAATAAGGAAGTAAACCACAATTAACACTGTCTCTATTTAGCGTGATGTTCAGAGACTTGCTAATCTCCTCTAATACATATTGAGATAAACCCAAACGAATTGGATCAACTCCATGAATTAAGCCAATACCTCAGTTCCACTAGTGGTAGCGCTTTCCCACCCTGGGTAGGTGAGCACCAATCTTTACAATTAGGGGTGCAATCGGAGTGGATACAGATGGATATCACTTATCCTATATCCTATTCCGTATTTTTTTCTCGGAATCAGAGTCGAACACAGATAGTGTTGGATACCTATTTACCTCTTCCATATCTGCTCCACGAGCCTTCGGTCGGTTGATCAGACGAAAATTATCTGCTTCTTTACATAGGGCATTGGACAACAGGGTGCGATTTAAGTGAATACAGAGAGATTAATCACCGAGATATCAAAGTAAGAGTACTTAGTATTATCTGCATGTTTAGATGTGATAATCTACCTATATATTATGTTATTCCTAAGTGAAGTCACAACAGATTTCCTCATATCACTTGACATACGGATATATACGGACGGATATCACTCATCCCGTATCCTATTCCATATTTTTTTTTCTCGGAGTCGGAGTCAGACACAGATAGTTTCGGATACCTATTTAACTCTTCCATGTCCACTCCACGAGCCTTTGGTCGGTCAGTCGGACGAAAATTATCTGCTCTGTTTGCACCCCTATTCACAATATGCCAGGCCTTCTCACAAGTAACTTGAGAAGATCACCAGATCACAGTGCCTCCATGCTGTCTAAGAGTCGATTACCTCCAAGACTAACCAATCGGAGATGCTCACTTGAATGAATCAAGTGCCAAACCTCAATAGATAAAAAATTCAACACCAAGTGCAACACATACACAAGGATTTTTCTCTCCAAGCCTACTAAATGCAACACATGCACATAAGAGGTGAGGGCTTACTTTTAGCTCAAGGATGAAGAATAGGGCACCCACAACATATCCCCAACCGACGACAAATAGGGTATTTATACCTCACACTAAGAAAATAATCGTTGGAGCAAGAATTCAACAAAAACAGTGTGAGGCCGGTACTACCACCTCCTCTGCAATGATTAGAAAACTAGCCATTACAACTGTGGTAGGTCTGACCGCCCACATAGCGTCCGATCAGACCGCATTAGCCGGACCGATCGCTCCACAAAATCAGAGAAAAGGGCTCTCCGGAAAAAGGCAACCGACAACCTAGCTCGATCCGACCACACGGCCGGTTCGACCACTCACATAGAGTTGGTCATACCACCGGCCAATCCAATCACTCACACAAAGCTAGTCTACTGTCCTGAATTTTCCAACAGAGACGGACTACATGTACTTTAACACATTTTATAAAACACATTTATAAATCTTAGTATCATGCAACCAAAGCTTAAATTATAATTCACAATAAGTTGCAAAACACACTTACATACTTTAGAATCATGACACAAGATTTAAATATATGTGTTGGAGCCGCTCTAAGAACTCGGCTCGGATCACGTGCAGTCACCTCCGGAACGCGGCGAGCAAGATGCTTAGGACAAACACAAAGACACACAATAAAAATATGTTTGGTGCTGCCTCTTTTATTTCTTCAGGCGCTGCCTTGCTTGATTGCTAGCTGCCTGTTGATCGCTAAGGTGCTGCACCTTGCATGTACTTATATAGTCACGTACACATACCGACTTGACTCCTGTATATGAGTTGGAGCCGTATACGACACGGAAATACAACTAACGAGCGGAGACAGACTCACAAACTGACTCACGGCTCTGTCTACAAAGTCTGGAACAGATGCAATTAGATTAGAGAAAACATTCACCCCCTTAATCTTGTTGCACTTGAACCACGCCCAAACGCTGATGGAGCTCCACAAACTTCACCCGGCCAAGTGCCTTGGTCAGAATGTCGCCAACTGCCCTTCAGTGCCGATGTGGTCAATGTCGAGTCTTCCCTCTTCATTGCACTCGCGTATGAAGTGATATCGAGTGTCAATGTGTTTGCTGCGATCATGATGGACTAGGTTCTTACTGAGCTCAATTGCTAACTTATTGTCAACTAGTAGCTTGAACTTCTGAACACTAGCGCCGGTAAGCTCCCTAATCAGCCTACTCAGCCATACTCCTTGACACGCGGCTGTAGCAGCTGCGATGTATTCCGTTTCACACGACGAGAGAACCACCACCTTCTGCTTCTGTTACACCCAGGTGATGAGGTTTGGACCGAGGAAGAAAACCACACCTGTTGTACTCTTGCGCTAATCAATGTCTCCGACATGATCGCTATCGCTGTAGCTCACCAAGTCTTGATGCAGACCTCGCCCCTTCGTGTACCGGTAGTCGTAGCCGATAGTATCGGCTAGGTAACGGAGAATGCGTTTCACCGCCACCCAGTGTTGCTCTGACGGTGCTTCCATGAACCGACTCACCATTCCTACTGCGTGGGCAATGTACGGTTTGGTGTTAACGAGGTAACGAAGACTCCCGATGATGCTCCTGAACTTGGTTGCGTCTACAGCGGTGGCACCGTCCTGCTTGCTGAGCCGTACTCGATTCTCCATGGGCGTGTCGCAGGTGTTGCATCCTGCCAATCCCGCCTGCTCGAGGATCTTTGCCATGTATGCACCTTGGCACATCATGATCTCCCCGTTCTTCTGCTTCACCTCGATCCCCAAGTAATAACTCAGGAGACCAAGATCGCTCATCTCAAAACGCTTCATCATCTATTGCTTGAAGACGGCAATGTCATCATTGTTCGGCCCACAGATGATCAAGTCGTCGACGTACACATCCACCAGAAGAAGAGAGTCACCGTGTCCCCTCTTGTACATGGCGTGCTCGAGCATACTCCGCTTAAAACTGAGCTTGACCAGCTCCTGGTCCAGCCATGCGTTCCAAGCACGCGAGGCTTAACACAGTCCATAGAGTGCTTTCTTCAACTTCAACACCTTTCCGGCTTGTTTGTCATCGATGAAGCCTGGCGGCTGATGGACGTAGACCTATTCGAGGAGATCACCATTCAAGAAAACTATTTTAACGTCCATATGGTGTACCTCCCAGCCACTGTGCGCTGCAAACGCTAGCAGCAACTGCACAGTCTCCATCCGTGCCACCGGCGTGAACACCTCATCGAAATCCACCCCTGGCGCTGAGCATACCCTTTAGCGACCAGTCGATCCTTGTACTTCACAATGTTGCCGGCTGGATCTCTCTTCACTTTGAATACCCACTTTAGCCCAATGGCACAATGTCCACTCGGAAGCTCTAACGGTGTCCAAGTCTTGTTCTCGCGGATCTATTCTAGTTTGGCCTCCATTGCCTCCCGCCAGCATGGTTCCGCTAGTGCCTGCTCGACGCTACTTGGTTCATCCGCGCCCAGCAAACACAAGCCGCTGTACTCGAAATCGTGGATTTCATCAGTAGTGCTGTAAATATTCGATAACGTTCGGTACCTAAGAGGCATGTTCTCTGAATTTGCTGCTCCATTAGTCGGCGGGGTCACCCACTCAAATGCTTGATGACGTCGGTGGTATTGTCGTTGTGGGACTTGGTGCAAGTGTAGCTGGCGATCCCGGATTCGGTAACCTAGTCGAATGTGATGTGCCTAGGGTCTGAACTTCTCCTGCCTCCATCTCCTGAAGATCTTCAGTGTTTCTTGTTGTCAGACCACAAACAGAGACCAGGATCTCGACATAGAACGTCTCCACCACATCTTGCTCATCACCGGTGCTGCTCCAATCCCACGACAGATCCTCTTCGAATATCACGTCACGGCTAATGTGCAGTTTCTTCGCCACTGGATCAAAGACTCGATATCCTTTTGTCCCCAGCTCATAACCAAGAAATACCATCTTCTTGGACCTGTCCGTCAGCTTGCCTATGCTAGGACCTGTGTTCTTCACATGGACCACACACCCAAAGGTGCGCACGTGATGAACAAAGGCTTCTTGCCATACCACGCTTCATACGGAGTGACCCCGTCGAGTCTCTTTGTTGGCGCGCAGTTTAGAACGTAGATGGCAGTCGCCACAGCCTCGCCCCAGAAACGCGCCGAAACGCCCTTGCTCTTGAGCATGCACTGAGCCATCTCTACCACCGTCTGGTTTCGACACTCCACCACACTGTTTTGCTGCGGAGTGTACGGCGTGGTGGTATAGTGCTTGACGCTGGACTTGTTGCAGAACACGACGAAGGCGTTGGAGTTGAACACGCCTCCACGATCCGTCCTCAGTCCCTTCAGTCGCCCACCATGTTCAATCGCTGCGCCAGCCTTCATCTTCTTGATGTAGTGGAGTGCCTGATCTTTGGTACTCAGTAGCTCCACCCACATGAAACGACTGAAGTCGTCGACGATGAGTAAGAAGAAGAGCTTGCCTTTAGGCGTCGGTGGCGTAATCTAGCCACAGAGATCAGCGTGGAACAACTCCAGTCCATGCTGCGCATGGTATGACGTCGCCCGTGGGAACGGAGCACGATGTTGCTTGCCGAGGGTGCAGCCGTCGCAGACCTGTTCGACCCGATTTATCACTGGGATACTGTCCACCATGCTCTTCGTCTCGAGGTCGCGGAGCACCCTGAAGTTGAGATGCCCGCAACGGGCATGCCACCGCCACGCTTCGTCGTTGGCCTTCGACAACAGGCACACTGGTGGAGCCACCACCAACTTCACTGTGTATAGCCTATTGCCCGTGCGCAGAGCACTGACAAGCAAAGTGCGTTCCCAGACGAACACACAGAGCCTGTCGTTCTCTAACACAATCTTGCACCCGCCCCCTCAAATTGCCCTAGGCTCACAATGTTACTTCTCAACTTAGGTATAAAATACATCTCAATTAGTACCTTATGCTCACGATGACGCCCTTCCATGATCATCAACCCAAGCCCGCAGATATCCACATGCGATCCGTCACCAAACCGAACGGTGCCATTCACGGTCTCATCAAGATGTGCCAGCGCCGATCGCCTGCCCGTCGTGTGGTTGCTGGCTCCAGAGTCCAGGTACCATGTGTCATCATCGCAGTCGGTCGGGATCACTTGCTGCTCGTTGAGGTAGACGACTTGCGACGCTGCCCGAGCCGTGACACTCACCGGAGCCATCAGTAGCGTCGATTGCTCGATGTCGGCCTTGGCCAAGTGTGCCTCCTCATGGCGCCCCTTGTTGGGCCTTTTGCACCCCATGTTCCAGTGTCCGTAGATGCCACAGTTGCGGCATTTACCCTTCCAGCGAGGGGTGCCCTCCAAGGTCAATCTGACGGTGGTGTCGCGGCCTGAGGGCCGTGCTCCACCTTGCTCCTCCAGTCGGAATTCGCATTGCTCGATGAGGATTCTGGCTTCAGCTGGTGCCTGTATTTCGCCAGCCAGTCCTCAATGAGCATGAGCCACTTGGTTCTATCCACGATCCGCTCAACGCTGGTCTCAAAACGGTCTTCCGTCATGCGCAGCCTCCCAGTGAGTTCTTCGATCGAGAGTGTCTTGATGTCACAGAACATCTCGATCGAGACTGCAACCTGGTTGTACTACAAAGGGACCACGCGAAGGATTTTCTTGATGACACGTGTGTCATCGATGGACTCACCGAGCGCTCGAAGATTACTGGCGAGGCTAGAAATTCGCATTACGAAATCGTCGACAGCCTCACCATCCTTGAACGTAATGTTCTCGAAATCCTTGAGCAGCATTTGTGCATTGACCTTCTTGACATGCTGTACTCCAAGGCGCATCGTCTTCACCGCCTCCCATGCCTCCTTGACGCTCTTCTTGGAGCCCAAGATGGAGTACATGTCGGACGGTACGCCCCGGATCAGTGCGACCAGCGCGAGACGGTCCTCGCGCCGCTCCAACTTGCTGGGCTCGATCGCCTCCCAAAGTCCCATCGCCTCCATGTTGATTTGCATCGACAGGGCCCACTCATTGTAGTTTGTCCTTGTCAACATCGGGTACACCACCGATGCGCTCGCCTTCTTCGCCATTCGTTGTAGCCCGACGTCGCTCGACTTGGTGTCGCTGCTCCCATCGATTGGCTTCTTATCGGTGTCAAAGCGCGGCTTCTTAGGAAGTCGAGGTGGTGACGGTGGACTGCTGCTGCCACTCATCCGCTACTGGAGACCGCCTCAGCCTGGGCACTCTGATACCACATGTTGGAGCCTCTCTAAGAACTCGGCTCGGATCACGCGCAGTCACCTCCGGAACGCGGCGAGCAAGATGCTTAGGACAAACACAAAGACACATGAGAAAAATATGTTTGGTGCTACCTCTTTTATTTCTTCAGGCGCTGCCTTGCTTGATTGCTAGCTGCCTGTTGATCGCTAAGGTGCTGCACCTTGCATGTACTTATATAGTCACGTACACATACCGACTTGACTCCTGTATATGAGTTGGAGCCGTATACGACACGGCAATACAACTAACGAGCGGAGACAGACTCACAAACTGACTCATGGCTCTGGCTACAGAGTCCGGAACGGATGCAATTAGATTAGAGCAAACAATATGGACTCAAACCATTTATAAAACACATTTGTAAAACTAAGTCACATGTTACAAGGATTATGCATAAACTCCAACTATTTACAAAACACAGAAATCTAAGCACCATGTCATAAGGAGTAGGTACATAGACTTCAACTATTTACAAAAATATATTTGCAATCTCTAGTCATATGCTACAAGGATTGAATAATGAGACTCAACTATTTACAAAATACATTCGTAAATACTAGCGTCATGCCACAGAGAGCTAGGGCAAACTAAATTAGCTATCAACACATGACACACTCATGCTATTAGTTAAAACTCCTCTTAGTAGTACGGTAATATATACTAGCAATTCAGTCTCTCAACTAAACATCAAGATAAATAAAAAACTAGTAATACATCCTTAGCCTAGCTAGGTATACCTTTGCCTTGTGTATTCTTTTGAAACTTGATGATGAACACCTTCATTTTAACTCTGGGTCATTGTCTTGATGTGCATTAACATATGATGTATCCTCTTAACTTAATAGACTTCAACACATAAAACCATCTACCGCTTCAGGATCATGATTTGATGCTCATCAACTCATGATGATTATCTCTTCTTTCTGAACCTTGACTTGATGATAATCAAATCACAAAGCCATCTAAAGTCATCATCATTATGGGACCTAACATATTTCACAATCTCAATGAAAATATTAGTTTCACAAACTATTATCATCAATTGCCAAAGCTCACTATTAACACATAATTGTAAGGCTAGATTCTTCAGGCTGAAGCATTTAATTAAAGAAAAAATGAAGAAAACTATTATATCTCCATGGACAATGCAATGGAAAAAGGAAAAGAAAAAAACCACATTAAGAAGGCAACACATTCAAAATAGTTCCCAGCTTCTAAAAGCTCTAGAAGCTAAAAGCCATTTTGAGCGAGGTCTTTTAGAGTGTGTACAGTGTGTAAAAAACCGATGCTAGAAAAGGAGAGAGAGTACATAGCACCAGTGCCAACCATTGCAGCATGCAAAGCTAACGAGAGGATTCCTAGAACATAGACACTTACATGCACCGACGCCAGGCAATAAAAAAAATCCATGCAAGCCCACCTATCAGCGTGTTCGCAGACACCATGTACCACACGTTGCCGTAGCTTAAGGACACTGTCGCCTAGCTCAGGAATGAAGCCACTGCCTCATCATGAGATCTCATCACCGTGCATCGGATGAGGTCGCCATTGCCATCTCTAGATTTTCCCCCGCTTGGACCAAGAACTTGTAGCCTGAATCTTACTGCCTCCCTGCAATCTCACTGTCGTGCCACCGGATTGAGGTTGTCATTGTGTCTCCAAATTTGCCATCATCGCTCAAGGGATGGCTCCACTCGAGGGGAAGAGTTGGGGGGAGGGTGGAGAGGAGGTCATAGGCCTCATCAGCGGCGATGGAGGTTGCTAGGGCCAGTGGATAGAGGGCGGCGGCACTATACCATAGGAGGAAGAGAAATGCGTGAGAGGGAGGAGTGTGGAGAGGAATCGATTTTTTTATTTTTATGGTGGGTCCCACGTGGAAAGTGAAACAGGTGCTAAACATTGGAGGGTAAAAATAAATCTAGCACATGTATGATGTGGCAGTGAGGTGGTGATTATGGCAAGTGGACACATTATATATGGACTTAAAGCAAGACACTACTCTACTTGTTGCCCCCAACATGTCGGTCACATCCACCGTTGGATCGACCAAAAGAGTGATATGGGTCTCTTCTTTTCAGTTTTTAAAAGCTATTTTTGACTTTTTTGCAGTAACTATAAACAAAATGTCTTTTCAAAATATGATGTACAAGTTAATTGTAATACATACTATAGCTACTTCATTTATATTTATCAAAACTGCATGAAAATTTGTTACTTTGTACTCTCACACACAAATAGTTCAAAATCATAAGTAAAAAAAAAACAGACCCATGAAAGGATGATCTGGCCGTCATTACCTGCCAATTGTCTGTTGGTAGATTCAACAGAAAAATGCATTTACAAGTAGCCCCAATTTAAATTACAGCTAGTCAGGTAGTAGCCCTTGCGATCTTTTTGTACCAATTGATGTTGTATTCGCCAACCATAAGCACCTTCACATCTTTTCGTACTTGACTTCACCACCTCATGCAATATTTTCGTGTTCGAAGGAGATTTTGATTGGTGTGTTTTGGGCACATCCATGTAGCCATTCACTTAGCTGCGGATGCTGAATTACAGTGGGAAAACAAGAGAAGAGAGAAGAAAAATGGTGAGAAAGGGATTATGGACGGAAGACGCACTTGTAGACGGAAAATGGTGATAACGATATTCCCTTGCAAACAAATACAGATGCCTACACAAAGTTCATCGTAGCGTTAGAAACTTCTAGAAGCGTGGACCAGTTGAAGTTTACGCATTATGGTGGTTCTTCAGTTTTTCACCATTGCAACTTAGAATTTGTTGGCCTACCTGTCCAAACTAGTTCAGACCAAGACACAGGGCTAAGTCATTTTCACATGTCGGACCAAGCCGGGCCGGGCATCGAACCCTGGTTCAGTCCATGTTGACGTGCTGGAGGTGTTAGCACCTCAGCTGCATATAGTCGTTAATTAACCAGGGGCATAGCTGTACAATTGCTTCAAGAGCATCATGTTTGTTGGACGGCTAGTCGGTTACTAAAAAACTAGAGAATTAGGAGCGAAACCTCCGTTCAGTTCCCATCGAGCCCTCCGCCGCCACTCATGCTCCGTCTATCTCTAAACTCTGATCCTTCATGTGTTTCAAATCTTATCTTCGAGATGACAGCGTACAACAGCAAGTCTGCTATTCTATTATCTTTTTGGCAAGCGTTTGATGGCTACTGCTGGTGAAAGCCAGGTGCTAAGTCATTGGAACCATCAAATTATTATTCATAGATGGTTCAGAAACTTTTGAAGAACCGAACCATTTGTCATCATTGATAGGTGTGGCTACGGCTGGACAAAAAGCTCGAGACTCGTGAACTACTCAAGCTCGTAATCGGCTCGACTCAGATCGGCTCGAGCTCGAAGTTTCCCCCCAACGAGCCAAGCCCAGAATTCAGCTCGGCTCACTAACGAGTCGAGCCTGAGCCGCTCGCGAGCGGTTCACGAGCCCGAATGAGCCGATGAGACGTGAGTCATCCTCACATGATATCTCCGCTTGTTCCGATCTCTCCGTTCGCTCGCTCTCTCCGCCCGTGCGCCGCCATCTCCCTCCTAGCTCCCCCGCTTCCCCGCCGCCTCCCTCTCCGCTCCCCCGCCGCCTCCCTCCCCGCCCCCGCCGCCGCCACCTCCCTCCCCACTCCTCCGCCACCGCCGCCTCCCTCCCCGTCCCCCGCCGCCGATCTCTCCCCTCCCCTCAGCACCGCAGTCGCTCTTATCCCCCAGTGCCGCCGCCGCTCTCCCCCGCCCGCCCCCGCTGTCGATCTGTCCTCCCGGCTACCCCTTCACCATCGATCTATCCTCCCGTCCACCCCCCGTCGCCGATCTATCCTCCCGCTGGTGAGCAGCTGAGCCTGGGCGCAGTGCGCGACGCGCTGATCCGCGAAGAGGACTCCATCGTCTTTGCCACCTACCGTCATCGTCATCGTGTAGGAAGTTGGCTACCATGAGGTCAATGACCTGGTCTAGCCAGCTTAGCTCATGAGTCAGCTCGAGTCACCTGCCGAGCCGAGCTGAACTTATATTCTAACTTGATTTCTAAATGAGCCGAGCCGACTTGGCTAAATCTGACTCGAATGACACCCATTTCTTTCTCAAAAATACAAATTGGCGAGTTCAGAAGAGGTCAGAACAGCTAGTTAGCATCGCGTGCCACGCACGTTTGACCCTCGCCCCGGTTCATCGACCCCGCCGCCCATCCCTTTCTCCCGTCCTAAATTACCTGCCTTTTGCCTGAACACACAACACGACCCCTCTCTCCTCGCTTCCTCCGCACCAAACTCCCCGTCTCCCCCGACTCCTCTCTTCTTCGAAACCTCCGGCCACCCAGCCTCCGCGTCTCCTCCCCCATCCTCCCTCCCCCGCCGCAGCCCCAGCTCGTCTGGGCGGCGACGAGAGCGCCCGACCGCCGGTTCGATCGGGAGCGGGAGGTCGGAGCCAGAGGCGAGGCGATCCGTCCGGTCTTGCGACGGAACGCCATGGCAGCAGCGGCCGCCTCCGACTCCGATTCCACCGCCGTCGCCACCTCCACCTCCACCTGCGCCCACTGGTAGGTGGCCCGCCCGTCCCCGTCTCTTGCGCTTACCTGTTTCGTGACGTTCGTGTGGACTGTCTCGCGTGTCGGTGGTGCGGTTCACCTGATTCGTTGGTCTTGTGGGTTTGGATCTGAGCTGGGGAAGAGCCGATTGGGTCGAGGAGAGGATTAGCTTGGTCGCAGAAGTAGCTGTTTGTTCGATTCTGATCTAGCGTATGGCAGGATCAATAGATGGCGTTCTATTCCCATAAAAACGCATTATTTGGTCTACCAGAATAGCCAAATAGGTGGCCACTAGTGGTCTATGGAGTACTTCTGGGGGGAAAGTTGTCTTGCAAATTTATCCAAAAATAGCTGCAAGTGTGGTAGTATAATTGAACCGAGAATGATAGCTTTGAACTGTTGAAATATATGAATGCTCCTGGTGTTTTATTGCATTGTGTAGCACCGGTGCCAGGAGATATACATATACTTTCTGTTGTTTTCCATTAGAGGCCATCAAAATAATTGGGAGAAAAAAAAACACTTGTTTGATGGTTTGTTGATGTACTTACGGATAGACCTTACAGTGAGTTTGTAGAGTTAATCTCAAGTTGAAGTAATCCAGTGTCAGGTGTGAATAGAACAAACGAAAGAGATTGTATTATGATTTGTGATCATTGCTACTGGGACATTGTTGATGCATTTCTTTATGCCATTTACTTCGTGTACACCCTTTTTGGCCTCATTTTCTAATCACATGTGCAAAGGATGAGCGTAATATTAGTTGTTAGAGCTCTGGGATCAGGAGCTTTTCATTCTAGAGTGCTTCAAACTTCAACTCATTCGGGTCCTATGCAATTTATGACTTGTGGTACAGTTGTAGTTTGATGGGCGTCATCACATTCATGCTTTATTGCCACATTGGATGCTGGTTAGTGCTTACCGATTTTAGTTTCTATGTGTTCTTTTTCTTCAGCCAGCGAGACATCCCATCTTCAAACATTGATTTGCATTCTGCACACTGTGCTCGTAACCTTCAAAAGTGCGAACACTGTGGAGAAATGGTTGCCAGGAAGCTTATGGATGAACACTACAATGAAAACCACGCTCCAGTATGTTTGCAATCTCGTCCTAAACGTGATGTTTCGGATTTCCAGAACATTACACCATATTGGTTCTCTTTGTGTGATCTATGCTATATGTTTCCTATTTGGTGCTGTCAATTTCTATGGCTTAGAGAAAGTAGATAGAACGACATGCTTGATTGCACATGTGGTTGGCACTTAACTGCAGCAGTTATAGAAACCAAATGTGTTAGAATCAAAATTGCAGACAATTATAGTCTTCTTCCAACCACCATATTAGCTTGTTAGCTTCTTCTTGTATGTGCAAATTGGTTACGCACATTTCTCCTGCTACATTGACCATATGTATGATATTTTTTATCCCAATTGAAAGCAGGAGTATATGCAACATTGCCATTCTATAGGAACAAGAATAGTAAAATGCACATGTTCCAGGATTTTTAGAACAGCTGCTTTACTTGTTTGCAATGTACACTAACTGTATCTTATGACATGCAGGTAAACTGCTCTCTTTGCAAAGAAACCTTACAACGTGAGATCTGGGATTTTCATAAAAGTGAACAGTGCCCACAAAGGATTGTTGCGTGTGAATATTGTGAGTTCGAATTACCCGCAGTTGATCTTCATGAACACCAGGTATAATTTGTCGTTGCCCTTGAAACACATTTATTTAAATTTATGTTCTGATCATAATAGTTTGAGATACAGGATGTATGCGGAAACCGAACAGAGTTTTGTCAACCATGCAAGAAGTATATTAGACTACGTGAATGGATAGTGCATGAAATACAGTGTCATGAAAACTCAAATGGTTCTGCAGAATCATCAAGGTACGTACATAGACACTTCTCTAAAAGAATGCTGAATTTTGTATCATTCATATAACCTTGGTATGATCCAATGTATGGTCCATTTTAAGATGAGAGTTGCATACTTCTTTAACTGTTTATTTTCAATGAACTTAGATTTTCCTTCCAAGGTAAACCATTATGAGCAAATCATATACCTTAGCCTTGATCCTTAGTCCTTACGTGCTCAATCAATGTAATTCAAAATCAATTCAATTTGATATTTCTTATTTGTCTTACACTTTAGTGAGTTTTCCTGCGACGATGATACTTTGTTGGAGTAATGGAACTGGCATACTTATATGTCGATCTTTTGTTCTTCTTTTTTAGTTTGCATTTTGTAAGATGATTTTGTGAAGTACTATAGACCACTTAAGCTAATCAGGTGATTTAAATTTGCAGTACCAGAACCATTCCGGAGAGAGAAGTGCGCCCTCCACTGCTGGTACGCCCAGCACGGCCTGCTCATGGTTCACAGCACAAGCGGCTACTCTTCACCATTGCAGTGACTGGAATCGCGGTTATGATCGGGTCAATACTGTTCCAGAGGGAGGCGAGTATCTAGGCCCAATAGCCATGGGCTTCCCTTGTCGAGTTGTTTCCAACGGCGGTATTATAAGAGATCTCCTGATGTATAATTACTCCCATAAGACGTGGATAAATCTTGTTTGTTTGAGAGTACAGTTCCAGAATTGGCGTTGTCAAAACTTGAAAGAACGAAATAACCATCGAAATATTCTCGGTGCTGTATTCTAAGACGCCTGAAATAATATATATTTACCTTTTCTAATTGGACCTGGTCTCATGAGCTTCAGAAATGTATGTCGGAGGAGGGTACTAATGCTGTATCAGAATTTGCAATGTCACACCGCCCCAGTCATTGCGCAGCTGCTCACGATGCTTCGCGTCTGTGTGGAGCAGCTCAGCCTGCCGCATTTTGCCTGTAATCATAATCTTCAAAGAGATTCGTTAATGCTGTGCAGGTACTCCATGCCAAGCACCTGAAAATATGCGTATCGTTGTAGTTCATTCATTCTAAAAAAGGAAAAAGAAGAAGGCTCCTTTTTAAGTTATGGTTTTTTTTCATAGCTTATCAACATTTGGTTTATTTATAATATAAGTATTTGTGCTGTAGCTATAAATCATTAACTATAAGCTATAAGTCATAGCCGTAAAAAATCCCACCCGAAATGCAACAGGTTCCACGAGAATGAAATGAAAATGCAGAAGAAACACGCGCCAAAAAAACTGCGAGGAAGACTGAGGAGTGTGAAGAGAACGTACACTACACGGGCACGGCCGCGGTGCCGCAACCCACCAGGCTACCACCATGCACCCACGCGGGTGAACCGGTTGGCGGAGGACATCGGCGGCTAAGGCGGCCGTCCGTCGCCTCCCCGTCGGCGTCTCGGCCACCAGTTGGCTCGCCGTGTGTAGGGGAGGGATTCACGCGCGACCTGGCTAGGGCAGGCATCCATCTCTCCACCGTCTCCGCACACAAACTAGGGCAACGAAACCGCAGTCCCTTCCATTGTGTGTCTACTTTCCCTGGATCAGCTGCAGCGCCTCCTTCCCTAGTGTACTTTGGAGCAGGCATCGTCGCGCGCGTCGACGTCCAAGCTCCCGCACCCGCAGCACCGCCAGGGGCTCGGGGAGTCATGCTCACGCTGCACAGGAGAATTCGATCTAGGGCAAGGTCCCCTCCTCCCCAAATCCAATCTGTGTCCCAATTTGCGCTTCATATACGCCACTGTCAGGACCCGTGGGTCCCAATCCGAAAAGAACTCGATCGAATTGAAAAGAGATTGCGACAAGCAAGAAAGTATCAACAAGGAAAATATGAACTGGGAAATGGGAAATGAACTTGGTAAAGTAGATGGCACAAAAATAACTAGGTTTTCATTCATCAGTTCCATTACAACGCGGTCAGCTCAGAGCAGCGACAACTCATCCATTACAACCAAAGTTATTGAAACCGGACCGGAGATTGAACCGGTGAAGTCACCGGTTCACCAGTTCACTGGTCTGACCGTCGGTTCAACCGGTGAACCGCCGATTCAACATGAGCAGTCGAAGTGTAGAACTATCAGCACAATAACTACTTAAAGTGCACCATTTTCACTGAATTCCTTCTTTATTGCCATGCTGGTATGACTCACTGGGATGTATACCACTGAACTACTTAAAAGAAGGAATTCAGTGAGTCAGTGGCAACAACTAATCGCTGCATTGAGGACAAATCCCTCAAGACACTACTCTTCAAGGCATAAAAGAAAAGAAAATCATCAGTGAAGTCTCAAAAAAGAAAAGAAGGAATTCATCAGTGAAAGCTTCCAGTTCAGATTTCTAGAAATAGATGAATGCTATACGTCAGAGATAGTACTGGATCATGTTAGTAGCAGATGAATTCAGCAACCATTACCTCATTATCCCTGAAGAAGGCTTCACTATGAACCTTAAATATTTCAGCAACTGAAGGCATGCCAACAGCTTGTTCGACCAATTTATCACTGTAAACAAAATTGCAGAACAACAAGCCTTGCCATCAGTAATTCAGTACATATGCATCACTACAAGCACCAAGGGCAAGATTCCTTTCGCAAATTGCTACTATTAGCTTCATCCGGAAAACCACAAACTTTTTGCCAGCCGCGAGCCCGCACGGCGATTTCTTGGCGCGGAGCAGGTCGACGGGCTTGGACCCGCGAGCCCACACGGCGGGGGCCGCCGCTCCCGCTGGCCTCAGGCTCCCGATCCGAGCCCGGCTCGGCGGCGTGAGCGCGCTCGGCGCTATCGGGCGAACCCGCCGCCCGTGAAGACTGCAGCGCCATGCCCACGCCCTGCCTCCATTGCTCGCCTTGTGCTGTGGCGACAAGATTTGAGAGGCTCGCCGCCACCAGTGAGGGGATTTTGTTTTCATTTTTTCCAGTTTTGCCCTTAAACCCTAGCACAACTGGGGGTATTTTCGTCCTACACGAAAACCGCTCGGTTCACAGAAAACCGCCCGGTCCACCGGTTCTTTTAAAAACCGGCCGGTTCGCCCGGTTTTTTCCGGTCCAACTGCATGAACGGTCTTTGAACCAAACTAAACCGGTGCACTACCCGGTTCCGGTTTTTTCCGGTTCAACCGGCGGTCCGGTCTGGTTTTCTTAACTAGGATTACAACTAAGGACACAAGCTTATGGTAAATAGTAAGTACCATGTAACCCCTGGGCCAACTACGGCCTAGCTCAGCCCATGCTACCCTATATAAGATAGAGAGACAGAAGGAGGAAGCAAAATCGGCTTTTGCCTTCCTCCCCCGTACTCACTCATTGCTGTCGCCTGCCCTGTGCTCACCCGGCTGCCGCCTTCTTCTCCCGCACGTGCGTGCCATTGGCGCCGTCGCTCCTTCAACCGCGCCCTGCCGCCCCTGTGCTCACCTTGTGCCGCTGCCTCACCTGTGCCTCGCCCACCACTGCTGCTGCGATGCTGCCACCGTCGCCTAGCCTCCGGCGGCCGCTCGTCCCCACCACTGCTGCCGCATCCCCACGGATGCCAAGTGTCGCCTCCCCAAGCGCTAGTGCCCGCCATCACCACCTTTCAGCGCCACCACCCGTTGCTTGCGCCTCGCCTCCCCGCCCCTACTGCTATCATCGCTCCACAGGAGTGGAAGAGGGCCGGCCAGTCGAGATGTGGAAGGGAGGGGCTGCCGACTGAGGGAAGAAGAGGAGGCGGCCGGGAGGCGTTACATGCTCCCTTGGAATTGCAAGAGGTATGATGATTTTGCAAAATATTGACCATCTAGCATTCCATTCCAAGTTATGTCATCCTCTGCATGGTGGTCAAGTTCAATGCGTTGAATCTTGGTCCAAAGCGCTACGAACTTGCGGAGTTGAACCGTCGTGTGAATTCTCCTCACTGATTTGATCTAGTTATTTTCTTGTAGTTCTTTGTGTACGGTTCTATGCTTTCTGGTAGCTATCTTGTAGAGGTTCGGAGCGATATTCATCGGGGCCTCTTTTTGAACCTATCGACTATGCTAGAAACTGGCTTTACGGCCATTTCCAAGGTTAACTGTCATGGTCGCCTGAAATAGTTGCCTGTCAATGTTGCCGCAAGGTGTCTCCGTCCCTATCTAGGGCTTGGATGTATTTTTCCATTTGAACCACAACCGTCTCAGGCGAAGCGCCCGGCCAAATTTTTCACGGTTGAGTATCCCTAGCCCATCTAGCTCTTTTGGCCGATAGACTTTATCCCATCTTACCAAGCAGTGCCCACCACTAGCTTTGTCAGATCCTTTCCAAAGGAAGGATCACCTGATCTTGTCTAGTTTTTTCTTTGCCTACTTTGGTAGAGGGAAGATTGTGAGGTGATAAGTTGGGAGCATGATCAAAACTGAGTTTATCATAGTCAGTTTGCTTACCGGTGATAGGAGTTTCCCTTTCCATCTTAGAAGACATGCTGCTACTTTCTCTATGAGAGGCATGATGTGAGTCTTTCTCAGTTTGTGCGTATGCAACGGTAATCCCAGATAGTGACAAGGGAACACCTTACGAGAACCTAGCAAAGGTTCCAGCGTATCTTGGATGTCAATATTCTCACATCTGATTGGATAGATAACGCTTTTTTGGAGGTTGGTTATCATGCCGGTCGCATTTCCAAAGATCTGTAGAATGTGCTAGATGGCATTGATCTCCTTTTTGATTGAGTTAATGAAAATTGCCACATTGTCTGCATAAAGGGATGTTCTCATCTTGACTGATCGTGAGAGGATTGGGGAGAAAATGCCTTGATGAGTTGCGCGATCCATGATCTTTTGTAGAGGGTCGACTGTAAGGATGAATAGCATGGGAGACAGTGGATCTGCTTGTTGAACCCCTCAGCCATGGTGAAAGCAAGACCTTGTAAGCCATTTACTAGCACTCTGGAGGTTGTCGAACTAAGTATGATGGCCATCCAGTCTCGCACTCTTTGTCCAAAGCCAATTTGTTTTAGTGCCTCTAGCAAGTGTCCCCAATGAACAAAGTCAAAAGGCTTTCACTATATCCAACTTGAAGAAAAGGGAGGAGGACTTTAAGTCTATGGAGGTCCCATACCACATTTTGCGTGTATAGGCAATTGTCTCGGATGCATCTTTTTTTTAATGAAAGCGCTTTAGCTCTGCAAGATGATTGCGTTCAAGTGGGGTGCGAGGCGGTTTGCTAGAAGCTTGGAGAAGATCTTGCCCACACTATGGATGAGGCTGATAGGACGATAGTCCATTATCCTATTTACATCTTCCTTTTTTGGTAGGAGAACAATGTTTGTCGTGTTCATTAGCTTGAACTGGTCCCTACGGAGGGTGTAGAGTTGTTCGAAGACTAGCAGTAAGTCTTTCTTGATGACATCCCAACAGGATTTGTAGAACCAACCGGTGAAGCCATCTGGGCCTGGCGCTTTCTCTAAGGGCATAGAGAAAATCATGTCCTTCATTTCTTACTCCTGAAAGGGATTTTCTAGGTGATATAGGTCATGACGATAGTTAGAGAAAGTCCAATCGAGGGTCATTCCTTTAATCTCAAGACGACCGAGGTGAGTGCTGAAATGTTAGAAGCTTTCATCTTCTTTTTCTTGATGTGTGATGGCTAGATCTGTGTCGGTTTGAAGGAATTGGGTGTGGCTTTTTCTTCTTCTCGCATTTGCCTTCAGGTAGAAGAATTTGGTGTTTGCATCTCCTAGCTTGATCCATGTTAACCTAGATCTCTGTCTTATTCTTGCCTTTTCCATGGATGCTAGGCCAAGACATCTCGCTTTGAGTTGGGAACAGAGTCTCTTTTCTTGCGGCGAGAGAGAGCGGCTTTCTAGGGCCTTGTCAAGTTGAAGGATGATCTCTTTCACAATGGCTAGTTGTAGTCTGCTGCTTCCCTCTGTTGACATTGCCCAGCGGTTAATCGCCTCTGGCGACAGAGCTTAATATGCATTCTTTTGATAGGCTCTTGTGACTGTACGTGTTTGTTCCATGCTTGTGAGACCGTGTCCATAAAACCTTCAAGTTTGGTCTAATGGTTCTTGAACCGAAACATATTGGTGGGTTTTCTCTAGAGCTTCCCATAGAGAAGAAGTGGTGCATGGTCAGAGATGAGGATTGGGAGGGCATGGAGGACGGATAAAGGGAAAAGAAGGTCCCAGCAGGTTGTGCAGAACACTCGATCAATTCTTATGTGGGTTGGGTTTTTCCTCTCATTGCACCATGTGAATTTTTTTGCTGGACAGACTAATTTCTTTAAGTTCGACATAGTCTAAGGCAACTTTGAACGCTGTCATCAACCGCCTATTAAGGATGTTGTTGCTTTTGTCGGCTGCTCGGTAGATCATGTTGAAATCTCCAAGGAATAGCCACCTGCTATGACTCAAGGTTGGTGGTAGATTGCGAAGGTCATGCAAGAAGTGAAGTTTTTGGTCATCATGTTGAGGGCCATAAACACCCATGATGGACCAACTTGTTCTGTCCTCCTTTGTAGTTAAGGTGGCAGTGGTGGAGTTTACCATGGATGTTGGTTGTGATAGAGCAAAATGGTTTTCTGAATAGGCCAGGAGGATCCCCCTTCCTATCTGTTGTGATGGCAGGTAGCAAAAATTGTCGACAAAAGGAGTGCCCAGGGTCTCAATGACTATGGCTCTATCAATGGTCACCACTTTTGTTTCTTTTAGGCAGACCACAGAGGTCCTAGTGCTTCGAATTAACTCTTGCACTACATTCCTCCTAGCAGGGGTGTTCAAGTCTCTGATGTTCCAATTAAGTATTATGCAATTTCTTTGTTCCATGGAGGAGAGATGACTGGTAGCTTGCAGGGAAGAAGATGAGTGTAGCGTCCTCGGTGATGACATGGAAGAAGGCAAAGACAGCTAAGCATAGAGGGATACATGAGGGCGTGCCCTTGGCAACTACGAAGGGTAGGCAAAAGGTAAGATATTTTGGTCTTCATGAACATGCAGGAGGGGCGGCTGCAAATGATAGCTTTCATCGGGTGGCCTATTCTTTGGGCTTGGCTGTAGGTAGAGGTAGGTTGAAGTCCTCTACCCCCAACCCAGTCAGGGCTGCTATTGCTTTGATGGCCGGCTCTATCAGGGGACCCTTGAATAGGTCCATGTAGTTGTAGGTGGCATCTTCAGTGTCTTGTGCTAGAGGCCCAAGGTTCTTTTGTAGAAAGTCTTTTGCCCTCTCATCCAATGTTGCCTTGGTAGAGATTTTGCTGTTAGGCGAGCACAACGATGAATTTTGGTTCCTTTAGCCTTCCGGCCTATTGGCAGTTTGACCCTTCTCTTGTAAGAGTGCATTAGGGGCGGAATGAGGGACTTGGTCATGTTTGTAATGAACTGAGACAAACTCACAACTTGGGCATCATGATTTGGATTGGTGGTGGAGCTGATGATGTTGTTGTCCTCTAGGGTGAATGTGGCGTCTTATTCTTCTTGGGTGTTGTCCTCCGCATTGGAGTTGGTGTCCTGCACTCCCTGGCTACCTTGCAGCAGCGAGAGAGCGGTGGGTTGAGGGTCTTGAGGAGGGCTACTGGCTACCTTGCACCCCCTATTTCCCACGTGACAGCCACCCAGTTGACCTTAGGTTGCTCTTGGGCAGCAAGGCTGAGGGAGATGGGCAGAGGGATGATCTTGGCATCTTTGTGGAGCGTCATCGCAGGACGGACGAGGTCAGACGCCACGGCCAGGGCGTCCTTGAAGGCTTGACATTATTGTAGTGTTAGACCTCGCTGGGACAGTTGTGTCTCTTCGTACATGGGGCCATGCGTTGGCGCTTTGAATGGTGGAGATGAAGGACTTGGCAAGCTGTACATCCCCCTTGGGATGTACGCTTGAGACTGACAGTTGCCGTCGGAGACTTCATCCTATCTAAGTTGGTTGGCAGTTGGGTGGAGGTTGCATCGCCGGCTCGTGGCCGGGGACCGATGACGGTTGTCCCCCAAATGACCTCGTGAGCGTTCCCTTTCATAGCCTTCACGGCCAGCCCAGGAAGTGCTCCTCCCGAAAAGTCACGTCAGGAGCAGTGGCTATCCTACCTTCAGCCATGACGGTCAGAGTCGTCGTCGTTGTCCCTACACCTTTTCTCGCAGACTCGCAGTGGTCATGGTGATGGCCTCGCCTGCTGCCATGTCAATCATGCTCCCTATCGATGGCTCCAAGCTGCTAGTTGAACTTTCATATGCGCGGCCTCATTGGTTGTTGGCCACTAGTGGCAGTGCTGCGATCGGTGGGAGCTCTAGAGAAGTCCTCCAGAAGGTCGAGATGTATGATGATCTTGAAATTGAGACCCTCCTTGCTCATTTCTTGGGGCAGGCCTCTTGCCTCTCTCGCAAGAGATGAGGCGTCAATGAATCTGTTGTAGAGGGAAATCTAATGCACCTTTGAGATCTTGTCAGGGTTCGCCATCCATGCCCACAAGTTGAGAGTGGATGTGTCCTCCTTTTGCAAGGACTGGTCCTCCACATAGTGTAGAGAACACTCCCTTGCCACCACAACAATAGCCACCTGCTCGCTCTAGGCATGGATGGGGATGCCCTCCAAGCAGAGGCGTGTTAGAAACTATGAGTGCATGTAGTTGTTAGCTGTTAGTCGTCAGGAGTCAATTGTGTGTGATCACATCTAGTTAGTTTGTTTGTTGAAGTCTGTTACCGATAATGAAGGCATGATCCTGCCATTCCAGATCATGGATCTGTTGTATTCTTTCTTTCTATATATAGAACACGATCCATTGAGGATCGATGAGTTAGGCAGAATTCCCTTCTCTCCACAAATACTTTTTCATGGTATCAGAGCCACGATCCACTCTGAGAGTTCATCATGTCTGCCACTCCTGGGTCAGCTGTCACACACAACTCATCTTCCTCCTCCTCTCTCTCCGGCATCCTGCTGATGAGGACATCCCTCCCACGGATACAATCGTGTCTACACACACAATTCACTACATCAAGTATTGCATGGTTCACTTACTCGAGCTCGTGCTCGCCAACTTAATCACCAAGTGAATTTGTTTCTAGATTTGTATATTACTGAGAATAGACCGCTACCTAATGCAAGTGATTTAATTGTGCTTAGGAACATGGGAAAAGATGAAGGAGAGGCATGTGGAGTCATAGACATGCATGGAAGGCACAATGAAGATCACCACGTCACTTTGGGGCTGAGTTAAGCAAGAGTTGGAGTTGGGCTCGTTTTGGAATCCGATTCGGACTACCGCGATAGTATCAAATTCAAACGGACATAACTTCTTCATACTGACTCTGTTTTAGACGTTCTTAGACTTCATGGAAAGCTTATAAAGTCTACTTTCCAACGGATCCAACTTCATCTTCAAATTCCATCTGATATGATCACAATCTTCAAAAGAATCCACGTCTATTTCTGAGTCCGAGTTGAAAAGGGTGTTGCGCCACCTCTATTTGGGCCCGTGGGCCTTGTAACCCTAAGGACGTGCGCCCACTTGCCTGGCCGCCACGCCTGTCGTCTCCCTATAAAGGAGCCGCCACTTCCCTTTTGCAAAAATTGGATTTTGTTGAGTTTAGGTTTAGCCATTGTGTGAACTTCTGTTCTTCAATTGTGTCAGACGATCACCTGTCAAGACTACCTTCGGAATCCTACCTTTGTTTTTTAATACCATCAATCTTATTCGCAATATCAGTTACCTACATCTTATTCTTGCTTGTTCTTCAATTGCTCACAGGGATTGAATTCCATGTTCAGGTTGATCGCGCTTCCAACTTGGTCAATAACATCTCGGAGTTGGTTCAACGATTGCTAAGACGCAAGCGTCGTCGTACGGTTGTAGTCGGATCGCGAGAGTCACCTCCACCAAAATCGATAATTATCAATCTCATCGAAAGATCGGGCACCCCGCCTCCATCACCTGCCGACGCCGTTGTTCAGTCACATGGTCAATGTAAAGCTCACATAGGAGAACTACTTGCTGTGGATGGCACAACTCATTCCTTACCTCAACAGCCAAGGGCTCATGGGCTATGTTGATGGTTCCATTGTGTGTCCCAGCCAGACAATCACCGTCACGCCCACTGAAGAGGGAGGTGGTCGTCGCATCGTCGTCAACCCGGAATACACCAACTGGTATCATCAAGACCAGTTCGTCCTGAGCGCCATCATTTCCTCTCTCACAGAGGATGTGCTCGGGAATGTTGTCGGCATGACAACATCGCATGAGGCATGGCGTGTACTAAAGAAGATGTACGCGTCGAGCTCTCGTGCATGTATCATGCAAATTCGCATGCAGCTTGCCACCATTCAGAAGGGCGAGCTTTCCATTGGCGATTACTTCCGCAAGGTGAAACGCCTTGCCGACACTCTCTCCGCCATCGGCAAACCGCTCGAGGATGAGGAGTTGATTGCGTACATGTTGCGCGGTCTCGGCCCCAACTATGACTCTCTCGTCACGAGCATCATGACACGCGCTGACACCTATACCATCGGCGATGTATACACGCACATGCTGAGCTTCGAGATGCGCTAGGAGCACAACAACACTATCATTTAGGTATCATCTGCTAATGTTGCCAACAGGGTCTCAGGCCGTCGTGGTGGTGGAGGCCGGAATGATCGAGGACGATTCCATGGCGGTGGTCACTCTTCAGCTGGTCACTTCAACCAAGGAGCACCACGAGAGGTGGTGTGCCAGGTCTGTCACAAGGCTGGCCACGGTGCTAGTCAATGTTGGCATCGCTTCGACCGCAACTATCAAGCTGAAGACACCACCAAGGTTGCTGCCATGGCGGCAAACAGCAACAACTATTCTCTTGACCTGAACTGGTACCTTGACACTGGAGCAACGGACCACATCACCAACGATTTGGAGCGGCTGACCACTAAGGAGTGCTACACTGGAGGCGATTAGATCCAAGTTGCCAATGGAGTAGGTTTGTCTGTTACTCATGTTGGATGTTCTAGTATTGCTGGTTCAGTTCGCCCTCTTCACCTAAAACATATTGCATGCTCCTAGAATCAATAAACATTTGGTCTTTGTTCATAAATTAACCTCCGACAACAATGCAATAGTTGAGTTTCATCCAAGTTGTTTCTTTGTCAAGGACCAAGCAACCAGGAACACCCTTCTCACAGGCAAGTGTAGAAATGGCCTCTACATACTCCCAAATAAGCAAACTAGCCAAGCCTTGCTATCAGCCAAGGCAACTTAGGAGTAGTGGCACCAACGACTGGGACATCCAGCCTCTCCAATAGTTCTTCAGATTTTGCATGAGAATAGTATTATTGTGGACAACAGTGCCTCTCCTTCTTTGGTCTGTGATGCCTGCCAACAAGGAAAAGCACACCAACTTCCTTTCATTCCTTCCTCTCGTGTATCTACAACACCTTTGCAAATTGTCCACACTGATGTTTGGGGACTTGCACTCCCATCAGTCAATAATTCCAAGTATTATGTCTCCTTTTTTGATGATTTCAGCAAGTTTGTGTGGATTTATTTTTTGAAAAGCAAATCTGAAGTTGAGCCTGTGTTTCTGCAGTTCCAAAAGCATGTAGAACGATTGCTTAATGCCAAAATTCGCTTAGTTCAATCTGATTGGGCTGGTGAATACCATCGCTTGCACAATTATTTCAAACACACTGGGATTGAGCATCACATTTCATGTCCTCACACACACCAGCAAAATGGAACTGCCAAGAGGAAACACAGACACATTGTAGAAACTGGCTTATCTCTTCTTGCACAAGCTCATATGCCATTACGTTTTTGGGATGAAGCTTTCAACACTGCCTATTATTTGATTAACAGGATGCCTAGCCGTACACTCAATCATGATACACCATTTCATAAACTCTTTGGCTATAACTTTGATTACTCCTTCCTACGTGTGTTTGGTTATGCATGCTGGCCGAATTTGCGCCCATATAACTCTAGCAAGTTGAACTTCCGAACAAGACAATGCACTTTCTTGGGCTACAGCTCCCTGCATAAGGGCTACAAATGTTTTGATCGGTCCACTGGGCGAGTCTACATATCTCGTGATGTCATCTTCGATGAGAATGTTTTCCCTTTTTCCAACCAACTCACTACAAATACCCAGTTGCCTAATCCTGCACATCAGCCAACAGCTCTTCCTATGCTAGCCAAAACCACTAAATATTCAGAACAGTCACTTCTTGGTCCTGATCTAGCTAGTAATTCCTCCAATGAACCAGTAATAGCTAGTCCTCACATGAGCAATGGTCAAACTAATTTAGAAGTTGACACAGATCCTTTACATACTAGTGTGTCTACTGCAGGACTGCAAGATGACATACATGTTAGTGATGACTCGGTTCAGGCTGGTTTGAACCTTGGAGCCCATGAGTTGACTGAGACTGGAGCGACTTCATCACCGTCCAGGGGAAGGCAGCACCCAATGCGAACTCGACTTCGTGACAACATTGTCCAACCTAAAAGGTTTACAGATGGAACCGTCAGATACCCTGTTAACACTCGTTGGTTTGCAGGTGCAGTTACTGACAAAAATCCGACAATAGACTCCTCTAGTCCTTCAAAGCCTCACAACCTACAGCAAGCATTGGAAAGTTCCGAATTGCGTCAAGCCATGGACTCTGAATACTCAGCGTTACTCCAAAATGAAACTTGGGATTTGATTCCACCCAAGAAAGGGATCAATCTGATCAACAGTCGTTGGGTGTATAAAATCAAGCAAAAAGTTGACGGTTCAGTGGACAGATTCAAAGAAAGATTGGTGGCAAAGGGATTTAAACAAAGATATGGTCTAGACTACCTTGACACCTACAGTCCTGTTGTCAAACCCTCAACAGTTCGCATTATCTTGTCTCTTGCAGTCTCACAACAGTGGAGTATGAGACAAATCGACATACAAAATGCCTTCTTGCATGGCATTCTTCAGGAGGAGGTGTACATGAAACAACCACCGGGTTATGAAGATCCAAGCAAGCCACCTAACTATGTTTGTCGTCTCAAGAAGGCTCTTTATGGGTTGAAGCAGGCTCTAAGGGCGTGGCATTTTCATCTGACTAGTAAATTACAGGAACTGGGCTTCACTTCCTCAAAAGCTGACACTTCTTTGTTTATTTTCTGTCGAAGGGATGTCACCATGTATATGTTGATTTATGTGGATGACATAATTATTGTGAGCTCTTCACCTAGTGCTATTGACAGACTGATCAAGCAACTGATGACAGATTTTGCAGTGAAGGATCTTGGTCCACTTGAATACTTTCTGGGAGTGGAGGTCAAACAGGATAAGAATGGCATTTGTTGTCTTAGCGATGGTACGCTCTTGACTTTCTTCAGAGAGCAAACATGATCAATTGTAAGCCAATCTGCACTCCTATGGCGTTCACTGAGAAGCTGTCTAGAGACCAAGGCACACCTCTGTGTGAAGCAGAACAGTTTCAGTACAGAAGCTTGGTTGGAGGATTGCAATATTTGATCATGACTCGACCAGATCTTTCATTCGCAGTTAATCGAGTATGTCAATTTATTCAGAGACCTACTGATGTGCATTGGGCTGCTGTCAAAAGGATCTTGCGGTACATAAGGGGAACAGTTGATCAAAGTCTAAAAATTCAGAGGTCATCAACAACTAGGCTAAGCGCATTTTCAGATGCTGACTAGGCTGGAAGTCCTGAAGATCGAAGATTGACCAGTGGATATGCCGTGTTCCTGGGCACAAATCTTGTGTCATGGAGCTCACGAAAGCAAGCAACAGTCTCGAGATCAAGTACAGAGGCCGAGTACAAAGCCATAGCTAATGTGACGGCTGAACTAATCTGGATTCAGTCATTGTTAAAGGAACTCGGCGTGTTTCAACACACGTCTCCAGTGCTTTGGTGTGACAATCTTGGTGCAACCTACTTAACGGCAAATCCGATGTTTCACGCCAGAACCAAATATATTGAAGTTGATTTTCATTTTGTTCGTGAACAAGTTGCACAGAAGGCAATGGAGGTGAGGTTCATTTCGTCAAAAGATCAACTAGCTGACGTCTTCACTAAACCGTTGTCTAGAGCTCCATTCACTTCAAATTGCAGCAATCTCAACCTGAGTTGTCCACGTTGTGATTGAGGGGGACTGATAGAAACTATGAGTGCGTGTATATGTTAGCTGTTAGTCGTCAGGAGTCAGTTGTGTGTGATCACATCTAGTTAGTTAGTTTGTTGAAGTCTGTTACCGATAATGAAGGCATGATCCTGTCATTCTGGATCATGGATCTGTTGTATTCTTTCTTTCTATACATAGAACACGATCCATTGAGGATCGGTGAGTTAGGCAGAATTCTCTTCTCTCCACAAATACTTTTTCAAGGCGCACATGGTGCTTCATGGAAGAGTGCACCCCATGCGTCCTAACCCGCCAAGGTCTGACATGAATTTTGAGGTTACTGTGGCTGAAGCTCTCCAAGTTGACCGCGGCGTCACGGTGGTGGCGGTGGACAAACTGAACCAAAAAATCTTCTGGGTGGTGCCTCCTGATGGACATGTCTGACCAGTGGATGCCGAACTCGGAGTGAAATGCCTCATCGATAGAGCTTAGGCCCTCCTCTGGTTCATCCAGCCTGCTGCCTCCTAGCCAGGCCACCGCCCAGAGGTTGGCGAACTTGCGGAGCACCCTCTCCATGTCGGGTGTGATAGGCATCACACTGGAGTCGTCGCTTGGGTGGTTTGCAACGACGCCAATGCCGAAGGACGCCATTGGAGCAGCCGGTGTATGAGATTGTAGAGGATAGGGGTGAGCTTTGTTGCAAGGCAGGAGGATGGAGAGGTTACTGAAGGGGCAGGCTTTTGCTTTGTGGACACTGCGGAGCACCTCCAGCACTTTATAGGGTCTCTGCAAGCAGCGACTAGGCGGTCAACAGCCAAGTAGTTGAAGCATTTACCTCTGGTTCTTCTAAGAGATTCCTCTCTTGCCCGGTTGGCGAAGGTGGTAAGTGCTGGAGCAGCTGAGCGAGCTTGAGCCATCCCCTTGCACCGCCAATACCGAGGCTTCGCCAAAGTCCACTCCGGATCTTCCTTGCGCTCTGTGAAGATCTTGGCTATAAGGGCACTCTTCCTTAATGTCAGTTGCCGTCGATGACTCCGGCTTCTTGCACGGAGCAATAAGGATGGGGGGAGCTAGCCAGTGAGAGGGGGATGGAGCTGAGCTACTCCCGAAGTAGGGGGATGGCGTTGAGGTAGGGAGGAGCAATGAATCCGCACTCCGCCGTTAAGGCAAGATTTTAAAGTGGGTGGTTGAGGCAAAGCTTGGGCCTTGGAAGCAATTTTAAGCAAAGGTTATGCCTTGAATCTTGACTGCATGTTAGAATATGTTACTGTAGGATCGTCGATGACAATCAGAGAGGGGTGAATGATTGCAGAGCGCACCGAAAATTTTTAATCTATTATTTTCTGCTCTTCAAACCTGTTTAAATCCGTAAGAACAAAAAGAACAAATGCAGCAAAATAATATATATATATATATATGACTAATAGTAGCAGATTAATATATAAAAAATCACAACATGGCAGATATACTACTTATGCTATCATGCATGCAACAAAGAGACAATTAAAAATCATGCATGCAACAAAGAGACAATTAAAAATCATGCATGCACTAACGTAGCATTAATCCAATTCCCTGCAACACTTCATTAGCTATTAATTAACTAGCATCTTCTGGTCAGAGTGCACGAAAGGTAAAACTTTTCTTCACGTGTGCAGAGCTTGGCCAAGGAATTGATTAACTAGCTATTGATTAAAATACCAAGTGCACAGGTCAGACAAGGCATTAATGCTTTGCTTCACGTGATGTGCTGGCAACCAGATTGGAACAACGCATGCAGATCAAAGAGAAAAAAATAACATTCAATTTCACAGCTTAGTCAAGACTCACGTCCAAACCCATGCAATATATAAAACTTAATTAGCTTATCACTAATTACCTTGCTCTGGTCGGACGTTGCCCTGCACGCCTTTTTTCTTTCTCTAGGAAATATCACAGCGCCGCACACAACCAAAGCAGCGCCGCTTGATGCGGCGTCTTGCTTGCATGCGCTGCTGATCGTTGCCGCCGTCTTGGAACAGCAGGATGAGGGTGCCAACGTCCGTGTGAGCGCGCAGCCTGTCCACCAAGTCCGGCCGCGGGCACAGCGGGTAATAACTATTAGGAAACCAGGGATAAGGGTTTCCGTTTAAACGGATTCTTTTCGTTTAAACGAATCCCTATCCATATTGGGCACCTCACCCTCCCCTATAAATAGAGAGCCATATGGTGATTTTGTACCCAATGCATATGAAGCAATAAAAAAGACCGGAGTTCTCTCTACCTCTCTGTGTGTTCAATCTATTATTACGTAGCTTTGTGATTGATTCATTCTTGTTCTAAGCGGAGGAATTGCTCGGGTGGTCGCGGCGAGGGTTCCTCAACACGTTATCGGACGAATCGCTCCGGTGAGCGAAGGTAATCATCGAAGCACTTAATAGATTGGTTTTCTAGATCGCTTTGAATTTGCTTTTCTTGGCGTTCTAGATTGGTTTTCTACGGTGCAAATCCCTAATCTACCGCGGCGGACTTGAAGTCGCGGCACAATGTCGATCGGTAGATTGCGAAGCGGGTAGATGTTGATTGCCTTTGAAAGCGATGCAAATCCCCTAATCTACGCGGCGGACTTGAAGTCGCCCACACAATGTCGATCGGTAGATTGCGAAATGGGGTAGATGTTGATTGCATCGTTTATGGAAAAGTTTTGTATGAATTTGTTCGATTCCGCATAATCATTGTATGAAAAAAGGATTGGCGCGCCGTTGCGCTGCATGCGCACCTGCGCCGGCCGGCCGGCAACCGTACCGCCGCTGCCTTTGCACTGCCGAGCCACGCCGGCCGGCCTCGCCACGGCCGCCTCCCGCTGCGGCTCGCAGGCCACGGCCACCGCCCTATCTGCGCTGCGCCACTGCGCCGTTCGCGGCGGCGCGCGCGACCAGTGCCGCCGTCCCAGCGGCCCGCCCCGACGACCGCCGCCGCGCGCCGGCACCACGCTGCCCGCCCGCACCGGCCAGCGCGCGCCGTCGGCCGCGCCGGCCTGCGCCGCCGCTTTGCTGTGCGCACCGCCCAGCTCGGCCTACGCGCGCCGCCCTGCCGCCGCGCGGCTGCGCACCCGGCTCGCCTCCCGTGCGCGGCGCTGCCCCGAGCCCGCGCCGGGCGCCGCTGCCGCCCGCGCTGGCCTGCAGTACGCGCCGCGCGCGCCACCTAGGCCGGCCCCTCGCGCGCCCGAGGCTGCCCCACGCGCACCGCTCGGGGCGCCGCGCCCAGTGAAGAGGAGGTAGGGAAACCCTACCTCCGTGAGTGTAGGCGTGGGCGGGCCAAATGGGCGATGGTGAAAGAAAGAAAAAAAAGGGGGCCGCCGAATACTTCGAAAAAAATCAGAAATTTGCGTATAATTTTCTCTAAATTGAAAATTTTCGTAAAAACCTCGAAATACAGAAATTACGAAAATTTGTATTCTAGCATAAAGGGCACAGAAGAACCGAATTTTGCATTATTTTCAGCATTTGAAGCTTATTTATTTATGTCATTATTGTTTTATATATTTTCTGCATTTATTTCTTGTTTTGATTAATTGTAATTATTTAATTGCTTTTAATCACTGAAAATTAGTGATAAATTATGGAAAATATATAGAAAATTATGAAACATTATGAGAACCTATTGTACCATTTATTTACTGCAGTAAATAATTCCATGCATGTTTACGAAGTAAACTTATATGTTCCATTCATCACATGTAGATGGCGGCATCACGAGCAGGGAGTTCGAGGAGCTTGCCAACATGGCAAGAACTATCGGCGTGGGCATCGATGTCGAGATAGTACTTGGAGCCGGAAGCTCGCGCGGCTATTGGGATTGGCGGACGGCATGGCGCCAAACCTACACGAGAAAATGATCGGGCACTTCATTTCGCGAGCACCACCTCTGCATTACTCTCAAGAATGAGTATATGGCGGTGAAAAGCGCGCTAGCACTCTGGACCACACTCAAGAAGCGGTTTGAGAGGCTCAAGTACACCATTCTTCCTCGAGCGAGCGAGTGGATCGGCCGAGGTTTGCCGATTTCAAGGCGGTCGGGAGTACAATTGCGCTTTACAGAATTTGTACCAATCTTCAACTCTGTGGCAAGCGAGATCACGGATGAGCGAGAAGATTGAGAAGACCTTGTCCACCTTTCACTCCAATCTTTGTACAATCCGTCCGCAACTATCGTCAAGGCGGCTACAAGGAGTCGCGAATTGATAGATATGATGCAGTAGCGGAGGCTCGGGGCGAACTTCTCCGCAAGAATTACGTCACTCGACCATTGGGAGCTCATTGGCCGTGAAGCCAATCTTTGGGAGCTACAAAGTGCGAAAGCCCTTGATGAAAAGAAGGGAAAGAAGGGTAAGACCGTTGCCCGTAAAGGCAAGTCGGATGCTCCAAATGACAAAGGGCTAAGGAGAGTGGCAAACCTTATGGCAGTGAGAACCAAGGTTGCTACAAATGTGGTAAATGGGGGCATTGGTCGCGGATTTGCAAAGCACCGCAGCATGTCATTGATGCCCACCAAGCCGGAAGAACAATGGCAAAGGCGGCCTAAAGCTCACTTTGCGGCGGTTGAGGAGCATCTTGGCATTACTGAAATGATGGAAGTAGAGACCCTCCCGCGGCACCCTTACGACTTAGAGGCGACCACCTCCATGATTTCTCTCGAAGAGAACATCACGCTGAAAAGATAGCGAAGAAGTCAATGACTTTCTAGTTGATTCCGTCGATGCACGAGTGCATGAGGCGTTAATTATCATTTATTTTGCATGAAATGGACAAGTTAGAACTTGCATGGATGGTACTTTATTTTTGTCTTCTCGTAATGGTTGGATGATTTTGAAATAATTCATTCATTTATTCAGTTTATAATGGCATGAACACGTGTGGCTATATTATACCAATATTAAGGCGCTGCAGCTGTACTGCGATACGAAGGCGGTATTCAAAAGCTACGAACTATTACGTCTCGGCATGACAGATTAGGCCACCAGTCTTAGGATGATGAGAAATATAATTAACAATTCTCACGGGCATAATATTAATGTGAAGAATTTCCCGAATCATGAAGATTTTGTGTGCCCTGCATGTGCCACCGGGAAATTAATTATTAGACCCTCCACTCTGAAAGTGAAGGATGAAGTCCCTGCATTCCTTGAACGCATCCAGGGAGACATTTGCGGTCCTATTCAGCCCATCTCAGGGCCATTTAGGTATTTCATGGTACTCATTGATGCTTCCTCAAAGTGGTCATATGTGGGTTTATTATCCACAAGAAACCATGCTTTCGCCAAATTGATCTCGTAGATCATTCGCATCAGAAATGTGTTCCCTGATCATCGCATCAAGTCCATCAGAATGGACAATGCCGGAGAATTTACTTCAAAGGCATTTGATGATTATTGTATGGCGATGGGGATTGCGATTGAGCATTGATGCCGCATGTCCATACCGAATGGTTTGGCGAGGCATTGATCAAGAGAATTAAATTTATTGCCCGACCACTTTTGCGAGAATTGTAATTTGCGGCTACATGTTGGGGACACGCGATCCTACATCTGACAAATCTCATCAACTTTAGACATTCGCCTACAATATCCATTCACCTATACAACTAACGCAAGAGTCACCACAGAAAATTTCTCATCTCGGGAGGTTTGGATGTAAGGTTTATGTACCTATACCCCTCATGACAAGCGCAATGGGCCCTCTCCGTAAGGCGGGATATCGTTGGTTATGAGGCGCATCCATAATCGGTATTTGGAACCCATGTCGGAGACTTGCATCTTGCCAGCCATTGTTGCATTTTTGATGAGGATAATTTCCGACATTAGGGGAGAAATCAACCCATTGATGAAAAATGTCGGAAATTACGTAGGAAGCCACAGAATTCCCGCACATGACCCACGCACTAGTGGCGAAAAAGAGGTCAGAAGATCATCGATTTGCAAGCATTAGCAAATCAAGCGCACGATCACTTTAGTTATTTGAAGAGCGTGACTAAGTCGCATGTGCACGCACGCAATGCACGGAGAGGTTCAAATACCAAAGAAAATTGAAGGTATCCTAATCCTATAATGACCAGTTTGTTTATTTCAAAATATTTGATTTGACCCATTGTTTATTTCAAAATATTTGATTTAATACAAAATAAAATATTTACTTTTGGTTTCTTAAGTTAAAAAAAATTATTAATTGCCTGATTTTCGGCAAAAAAAAGGTTATGAAAAGGTGATTTAAGAAAAAAATAAAAATAAAAAAATAAAAAAATAAATTAAATATTAAATAAGTTAGTTTAAAATAAAAATTAAAGTTATTTGGTTTCTGAAAATTTTAAAAAATTTCGTTAACTTAATTTTCTCGTTTAAAGAAAAGAAGAAAAGAGCATTTGTGTTAAACAAAAAAATATTTTATAAAGAAAAATATCTAAATTTTAGTTGAAAATATTTCTGTAAGTTCAAAATAGGTTTAGAAACTTCTTTGAATTTTTCTAAGATTTTTAAGCTTTATTTGTTATTTATTGTATTATTTAAACCTAGAAAAAGAAAAAACATTTTTAAAAATTAAAATAAACATCAATAAATTCCGAAAATATTTTTTTAATCTTTTTAAGTTCCAAGGATTCTAAAAATATTTTCTTGATTTTTTCTGAAATTTCCTTTTTTTCTTTCTTTCCTTTTCTTTTCTCTCTTTCTCTTTCCTCCTTTTCTCCTTCTTCCCCATAGAGCTCACGTACAGAACGCGCAGAGCCTCCATGGAAAAAACGTTTGAGCTTTCTTCAATCTTCAATAACTCGTGATTTACTCAACGGTTTTTAGCGAAATAAATTGCATTCAACTCCCCTCATCAAGCTCTTTCATTCCCCTACCATTTCCCCCTCATTCATGAGCTATTTTTGCGGGATTTAAACCATGCCATTCATGGACATGGTCTTTTGATCTCCCTCCTCGGACCTCCTTAACCCCTATAAAAGGGAGCCCCGTGAGCCTCTCCTCATCCTCACTCAACCCCGAAAATCTCAAGTCCCAAATCCCTCTCGTTTGGTCGCAATCGGAGTTTTATTTTTGTGTACCAAGCGTCGTTCTCCGGCCTTTTGTGCCTCGTCCGGTGGAGCGCCGCTACGTTTGACCACACCGTTGGCTTCGCCTCGCCACGTTCTACGCGGTGCTCACCTCGCCTTCGCGGAACCGCCGAGCACCGCCGCCACCGTGGGCCGTCGGTCCGCGTTCTTGGCGTCGCCACCGCCGACCGTGCATGCCCAACCAAAACCAAGGTGAGCATCACGTTCCCCACACCCCTCTTCGATTCGCGCATGTCTCGCATGTTAATTCCACTCCGTTTGCGGGCGCCGATGTCGACTGTAGGTCGCTTAACGTCTTGTCCACCATATTTCGCTTGTCCGTTGACCGAGCCGTCTGCGGCGTTGGGTTCGTCTCAACACGTTCTACGCCGTGCTCCCCTCCGTTTGTCCAAAAACTATCCATAACTATTTGCGCCCGACACCTCGCCATGGCCGCAAATGGCACTGCGCGCCCTGCTGTCGGGAATAATTTCAACGATCCGTCGCGTCAAAGCGTGCCAAACCATCCCGGTGGCTACGTTTGAGATGGTTTTGGATTCGCTTTGTGAGCGAAGATATTGAAATTTTAGTGTTTCTGTACCGACGTCGTTCAAACGACGATTGCGTCGCCACCGGTGAGTGTTCGGCTTTGCCGATATTTTTTTTTAGACTCGCCTCACCACGTTCTAGGCCATGCTCACCTTCCTTCTCCTTATCTCATTCCCGAAAATTATTCTTCTCTCCACGCCCTATGTCGTTGTCGCTGTACACGTCGTCACCGTGCTCCGTTTGACGTGCCGTCACTTCCTACATGTGCCTCGGGTCCCTAGCAAACCATTTTGCTAGTTGGCTTCACCCCCGTGCCTTTTCTCACCGGCGCCGCGACCAAAACAGTGGAAGGGCTGTTCTCTGCGCATATTCCTGATTTTTCTTTTTTCAGGATTTTCTAATCCGATAATCTTCCAATCGCTCGTTCTCCTTCGTCCGAACTCCGAATCAGGTGATTCAAGTTTCTAAATTCATCTAAATTCATAATCTACCTTTTCGTATATATTTCATAATTTTTGGATTTTCTCAACCACCCTTGGTTGAGTCTCTTCACCGCCGGAATACTACCGCCACCGCCGCCCGAGTTACGCCATCGCTCCAACTCGCCACCGACCACCCTCCAACCACTTCTGTATTGCACGAGAGCACCAATGCACTCCTCGCAATCCCCTCTCTCTTTTCTTCACCTCGCCACCCCTCCGCCAAGCAATTTCCCCCGCCGGAGTGTCTCTTTCGCCGACGCCAACGCCATCACCGTCAAATCTTCGATGGGACTGCACGCACCTCCTTCACCTTTTTTTCCGAGCCAGAGCATGACCGGAGTACCCCGCCGCCGATAACCTTCCTCAGGCCCGCGTGAACCTTCGACGCCCCTTCTCTGAGCAAGCTGTCGTCGAAGAGTCTTCGTCGTCGATAATCGTGTCTCGCCTCCGCTACACCCTCACCGCCAGCCAACTTTGTGCAGCCCGAACTGTGCACCAAAGTAAATCGGGACTCATACTCTTCTCCCTCTTTTGTACATCTCACCGGTCTTCACTGCCATTGAATCACTCGGATCTTATCACGCGAAGCCGTCCGACTTCTCCCAACCATCCGATTCTAAGACTCCGATATCAGAAGGCTCTTAAGACTCAGGCGCCCGAGAGGTTCTTTAGACTCTAACCGTTCGGAGGTTCCTTATACACCAACGGTTCAAAGACTTCCTTAGACTCGTGACTCGGAGGCTTTTAGACTCCGACCGCGGAGCCTCCGACCGACCTTCGAAGACTTCAATTTTGACTTTGATCTTCAGAGATTTCAACTCCAATCCTTTCGACCACAATTGTTTTTCCGACTACAGTCACTCTCGACCACAGTCGCTCCCAACCACTGCTGTCTCCATCTACCTCCGACCGTAGTCGCCGACCTTGTCACTCTTCGCTCTAAGTCTCCGAGTACCTTCGCTTTTTCAGCGAGGAGTAGTTGGAAGAATACTCGGTAGTCGAAGTTGTAGCCGACTCTGAGTACCTTCGCCTTCCACCACCGGTGTTCATTGTCGTCCCGACCACTCGACTCCGACTACCATTTGTTCTCGACTGTTATAGTGTTCTCGACCCAGCATCTGATTTCGACCAAGTCTTCGACCGAATCTTAATCTTCGAATTCGACTACGCCTTCGATCATGGTTTCGACCATACACAAATATTGTAGCTCCCGACTACTTTTTCTTCACAAAGAAAAGAATTCAAAGAATTCCTTTTATTTATTTCTTTGGAATTCAAACTTCCAGAAGTCGTCCTCCTTCGCCCTAACTCCTTTTGGACCAATTCAAATTCCCAAATTCATATTCTATCTCCCAGCTTTTATTTTATGATTTTTGGATTTTATTTGGATTTTATTTGAGTTTAGTCATTATGGCCTTTCACGTGTAGACTACGACTATTCCGAGAGTATAACTTGAACCTCGGCAAACTCGAAGCAAGGCAAGTTACACCTTTGACCATGTTGAACCTAATATTTCAAAATTTAATTATATTGTTTTACTGTATATGCATGCGTACTTCTATTCAAATTTAATTTAAATTCAGTTTAAACTTTAGTTATGCCCATGATCCTTTGATTATAGCCCATTTGAATCTCAAATTCATATACCTTGTCACCCTAGCTGAAAACTAGTTAGTACCATAGTATTGACTAGAAAATTTTATAGAGATGCTTAGCCTGGCTTAGTATAATTTTAGGTGGGATCAATCTTTCATATGAAATGTCAGACTTTGGAAATGAATTTTTGACTTCGGTGAGTCAAGGATGGTTTATGAAAATGGTTTAAAAATAAAAATGAAAACTTATGATTTGGACTTAGGCTATTGGTTAGGTGGTGGGGTGCCGGCATGCCTCGTGTTTGGTGACACCTGGTTGATTGTCGTGCATATGGGTATGTGGATTGAGCCTAAGTCAAATTAAGGACCGGTCTGTGAGCTACTGTTGCAAAGCCACATCGTACTACCACAAGGCTGGTATGGGACAGTCCTGGCTGACTAATTTGTGAGGTCCCAACTTTGGTCTCGCTATAGGTTGAATGTGAGCGTGGCGTAGGCCATGAGAAGTCTCACACGGCACAAGAGGGGGCTCCAACTTGTGGATTCAAGTTGTGGTGAAACCTTAGCGGCGGCGTGACCAAGTTGAAGACTTAGCATTGTAAAGGCCTTGTTATGGTTTTCTCAGTCGCACGCCTACGGAAGCGTGTAATGGCCGACAATATGAGATAATCATATCTTGTGGGTAAAGCTGTACAACCTCTGCAGAGTGTATAACCTATCCTGGATAGCCGTGCCCACGGTTATGCGCAAGCTGAGTAAAGTTTTTCATGGATTAGACTTTGGTTTTTAAAATGGTTTATGAAAAAGCTTATGGATGGATGGATGGAATCCATGACCAGGTGGGATACCTGTGAATAAGTTGGTGTTTGGTGAACTGCACTAACAAAATGAATCCATAAGAGATTTTGAAAAGCATATGGATAGATGGAATCCATGTGAAATCTTTTGAAAAGATGGACCAGGTGGGATACCTGTGGCTATGTTAGTGTTTGGTTGGAGCCTGCACTAACGATATTATTTTGTTAAATCGTTATTTCTATCTACTGTATCAAATTCAGCTTTTGAATCTATTTAATGTATTTACCTTAATCTGCTTTCGCACAAATAAACTTATAAGCCTTCCTTTGTTATCCCTATGCATGCATTCACTCTGTTAAAACTCACGGTGTAACTTGCGTAAGTACTTTATGTGCTTACCTTGGGAGTACTTTATGTGCTTACCTTGCTAAAATCTGTTGCGGAGGATGGCGTCAACAACCGGTGAGGATGGTGGCGACTAGACCGCGTCTTCTGATCATTCGCTGTGTGGCGGCGGGATGGGCTGCTACTTCATTAGTTTTCTTCCATTTGTTTATATGTATTTTTGGTTTATGAACCATTGATGTAAATTTGGCCATCGGGCCCATATTTAGTTAATGAATAAATGTCATTGTGCATGATATAAATCTTTGTTATCCACTTTGTGTGCACTAGCTTGATCTGGACTAGTGCGATTTACTGAGAGGATCCGGAGTCGTTGCTCGGTCCGACAATCCCGCCCAAAGGCCTCGAATAAAGGGCGAGAACTCCGCCCTCGAATCCAAAGTAACCGGGGACGCTGGCGAAAAAGGATAAGAAGGACTTATCACGGCCGATCACCAAGTCCCCTGAATGAGAAGGGGAGCGGTTGAGACTGGCACAAGTATGACACCTCGATAGAGGGCATACCGGATCTGAATATCCCGTCGGTATGGATGTGTGCGCACACATCAAGCGAAAAACTAAAGGGATTTGGCACCGCAATTGAAAGAAGCGTCGCAAGATGAAGCTCGGAAGAAGCAACTCATGAAGAAATAGCTATAAATTATGTGCACACGGAGAGTCCCCGAGCAGGACAACGACCAATGTCGATATCTACTTCGCAAAGAAAATTGCCACAATCATTGATCTTGATCCCGAGCCCTGCATCATTGGTGAATGTAAGAAAAGATCAGATTGGGAAGATTGGAAGAAGGCAATTGCAACCGAATTGCTATCTCCGAACAAAAGAGAAGTGTTTGGGCCGTATGTCGCACTCCTCCCCATGTGCACCTGTAGGGAACAAGTGGGTATTTGTTCGAAAGAGGAATGAAAGAAACAGTAGTGAGATACAAAGCAAGGTTGGTAGCACAAGGTTTCACTCAACGCCCCGGAGTTGATTATGAAGAAACCTACTCCCGGTCATGAGTGGAATTACCTTTAGATACTTGATCTCAATGGCAGTGAACTTGAATTTAGAAATGAAATTGATGGACGTTATGACTGCATACCTTTATAGTAACTTGGATTCGGAAATTTATATGAAAGTCCCTAAAGGAATTCCTCTCCCGAACCAAGACAGAGCAAATAGAAATCTGTACAGTGTGAAGCTTAGAAAGTCCCTGTATGGACTAAAGCAATCTGGCAGAATGTGGTATAATCGCTTAAGCGACTTTCTCTGTAAGAAAGGCTACACGAACAATGAGGACTGTCCTTGTGTATTTATACGGCGATCCCAGAATGGATTCTGTATAATCTCAGTGTATGTAGATGATCTGAATATCATCGGGACAATGGATGATATAAAAGAAGCAAGCTCCTACTTGGAGTCAGAGTTTGAAATGAAAGACTTGGGCAAGACCAAGTTCTGCTTAGGCCTGCAGCTTGAGCATGTCCCTGGAGGAGTCTTAGTACATCAGTCGATCTACACCCAGAAGGTGCTAGAAAGATTCGGCTTTGAGAAATCATTCCCATCAAAAGTACCTATGATCGGGAGATCTTTAAGCAAGAAAAAGATCCTTTCCGACCTAGGGAAGAGGGGGAGGAAGTCCTAGGACCGGAATTCCCATACTTGAGTGCAGTTGGAGCACTCATGTATTTAGCAAACTGCACTAGACCGGATATTGCCTTTGCCGTGAACCTATTAGCAAGGTATAGTGCAGAGCCCACCAAAAGGCATTGGCAGGGCATAAAGGACATCTTCCGATATCTCCAAGGAAGTAAGGACCTTGGATTGTTTTACAGAAAGAATCAAGATCTGAACTTGATTGGCTATGCAGATGCTGGGTACCTGTCTGACCCGCATACCGCAAAGTCTCTTGGCGAGTTTTCCTGAAGTTTCTCGACCAAGGTTTTTAATGAGGCAATTCGTGCAATCGCAGCATAACATGCATCATGTACTCTTTCTCCAAAATTTTCCCACTGGGTTTTTATGGAGTTTTAACGAGGTATGAGTATGTTGGATGAGTGCCCAAAGGGGGGTATTAGGAAACCAGGGATAAGGGTTTTCGTTTAAACGGATTCTTTCCGTTTAAACGAATCCCTATCTATATTGGGCACCTCACCCTCCCCTATAAATAGAGAGCCATATGGCTGATTTTATACGCAATGCATATGAAGCAATAAAGAAAGACCAGGAGTTCTCTCTACCTCTCTCTGTGTTCAATCTATTATTCTGTCGCTTTGTGATTGATTCGTTCTTGTTCTAAGCAGAGGAATTGCTCGGACTGGTCGCCAGCGAGGGTTCCTCAACAATAACGAACCAAAAGCACAGGCAGCCGGAAGTAACGGATCGAGAGAAAAATCACTGGACGTCCTTCCTCTTTTTCAATCAAAAATCACGGCCATGCAAACAAGCCGTCGTGACCCTTCCGTTTCTTCGTTTCCAAAAGCCACGCACAAACAGGCGCAAGCTACCCCACAATTTATCTAGTCGCCTATGCCACGTCCGAGTCGGTTACAAACCGGACACCCACATGGTCTCGATATTGGACTCGGACATCTTCTCGCATACGAATTGTATACGTACACCATACATGCGATACAATCTTTGCAGACTAGATAACACAAGTCCCAACTAAATTTTAGACTCCTCAAAATTACTACTTATCACGTATCGTAGCCTCCGGACCGCACCTCCGTAGCTTCAACACGCATCGACCGTCTTTGATCTCCATGCACCCCAACTCGAGCACGACTATCTACTCTGGCATCCTTGACCTTCTGGACAATAGCTTCACACCAAGTCATCTCCCGGTCCTCGCCGTAGACCACGATCGCCTCCGAGTTATCCTGCATATGCAAAGACCAAACCAACATTTTTCCGGCACAAGTTCGTTCGAACTTGATCAACGTCAATCCGTACACACGCAACACACTACAAATAATATCATAACCAACGTTGTCAATTATTCATCATCTAAAATAGCCGAGACCTGACCACATGGTCTAACAGTTACTCTGGTCCAGCAAGATGAGCATTAATGAAATGCCATTACTGAAACTACCAAACTGTATGTACAGTGTACTTCTTCTATTTACATAACTCCCGTGCCACCACATGTTTTTTCATAATCGTATTATTTAACTTAAGATATCCTTCACAAAACAGAAAAGCAATAGTACATGGCAAAGCTGTCCTAGGTGCCAACTTACGTCTATTACCCATGATGAAGTTATAGTCTGAGCCTAAGATTAGCGGAATAACATTACTGTCTGGCTGCTATACATGTGTTATTTTGTTGGGTGGCTTGGCTGTTAGTTCCACTGCATTGCTAATGATAAAACTTTCTTTCAGATCATTGATGAGTTTGACTGCATATTCTTTTCTCTTTTTTTGAGTTCGACATTGAGGAGGACCATGAGAAAACAGAAGCTGCAGGCATCATGGAATGGATTGTTTTGATTTCGATCCATCCAACTGTTAAGTTTCTCTTTTCTCTAGAAGGATGGAGGCCTGTCTGTCATCATAGCTGCAGTCATTGTTTCTTCTTTACTAATATCATGGATTCACGGCATAGAGGGACTTGTCTTCAATAAATTGAGTTTCTTTTGAGACATATGGCTGGGGACTCATATTATATTATTACCAACTATGTGGGGCCATTGAGATCATGTAGAACATCGCAGGCATTCGAACATTCCAGGAAGCTTCTGTTCTTTGTTGATCCTGTCGTCTGGAAACAATGAAACATGTAAGATTGTTTCTGGAGTGAAAATGAAGAAAGCATATTTAGAGTAAGTTTAACGAGTCAAACTAAAACTAATGATCTGGACTCCTCGGCATCATTGTAAATGTTCTGGACATGCAGTGGTCCATTTTACTGAAATACTTTGAGAGATGCTATCATATCACAGCAGACAACTTTTGTTCAAATTTTCAGATGAAGCAGATGTCAATTCTTCAGAGCAGACTTCTCAGAAATTATTGCTTCTGTGTAAAATCTTACAAGGGTTTTTGAATTTTTTATTCACCAATATTGGTTACTAGTGAAAATTATAAAAAGGCTAATTCCACACTATGTTAACCTGATGTAAAGGTGGTTCGCTACTTTGCGCAATCCGAATCTGAATATTTTCCCATGTGGTAACAATGCGACCAAATCTTAAATTTAACGAGTACATGTTACTCCACTTAGCTTTGAGCCGTACGTGTATTAACATGGCATGGGCATGTAGCCCCCCAAGCTACACACTAATCCAAGAAATTTCGGCATTTCTAGCCCCCTAAAAAATGTTATTGATAGAACTAGCCCCTTCTGACATAATTTACAAATATAGCTCCTCCTGGGCACCTACCCCGCCGGTAGATGCGGCAAGCACCTGCCCCGGAGCTGGAAGGCAAGTGACCTGCCCCTGTATTATGCAGGAGGATGACTAATTCTGCAAATAACATTTTCCATGGAACTAGAAATGCTGAAATTTCCTAATCCAAAGGCCATGGACCAGAGACAGGTATACATTTTCATGCAGCGGCTCATTCATGGCATGCTTTTGCTGGCCCTACCTTTTCTTTTCTTTTTTTTTGCAGAGAGGCTTGCGATTCTAACTTTTCTACCCCTGATGCATTGGCAATGTATCATTGATCAGAAGCAATTAGTTACTTCATTACTGTGCTATGAAAATGGTTAAAAGCTTCCTGAATGGGCAGAGATTGACAGCAGGGGTTGAGCCCATCAGCATTGCAGCTTGTGATGCACTGTTCCCTTGTTCAATTCTACGTAGAAGCAAATTTTACCGCGAGTATATGTAGCTATGTACTGTTTAAGAAAAGTTAGATCCATCTCCTCAAAGAGCAAGAAAGCAAGAAAGAGAATAGAGAGTTAGATCCAGTTTGGTGATTGGATGCAGCGTGGTCGTTGGTTCTTGATGACTTATTACCATTGTTATTGCTAATTAAGGATGGTTATTGTATGCGTGTAATGGGAGATAGAAGAAATGGGAGATCCTACTGAAGTAAGAGATATGGAGTCCATTGTCATGTTGAAAGTGGCATAAGAGTTTAGAACCCAAGAGATATCTAGAGGAAACGTTTAAGTTAGACTAGCAGAACCTACTGAGCTGTGAGAGAGCTGCTGAAGAAGGGCCTGACAGAGATGCTGAACAGAGTTAACTTGCTGAGAACCTATGAGCTGGTCTGTTCTCCATAGAGAATGGGCCTCTTTGTCCCCTTGGATTGTCTATCCCCATGTGTCTTGTTCCTCTTTTTTCGCACTGCAGAGCTCTGGTAGTTGTGCCCAAAGTTTTTAAAGTAGTTGCACTAAAATCTAGTTGGTGCAAAAATAGGAGCGAAAACAAGCGCCTGAGAAAGGACCATAGTCGAAGCAGAAGAGGTAGCAAGCACAGTCAGAATAGACTATGCTGCTAACCCGCGGCGAAGATCCTTAGCAAGAAGTGTTGAAAGAGCCTCGGTGACAGTCGATTATGGTGAGCAACTTAGGAGTTGAGCCATAACAAGCTCAAACTCTAGATAAAGGAGACAGATGAAGTCATAAAGGCGAAGGTGGTCATGATCCACTTTTTGCACTTTTATGACACTCTTAACAAAGTGGAGAGGTCAGCTCGTTCAGCTAATATCAAAAACTGACTAGGGCTCAAAGAAGTTGTTGACGGAAGAGTTCTCCTAGCGAAGCATCTTCAACTCACGCTGAAACAAAAATAACTAAGCATTGCTACTCTACTGGTATCGCTTATGCAAGTACTCTCAGCTATGACGAGTAAACCGTAGACCAATAGTAGGCTATCTTGAAGGAGGTTGAATTGGCGATGGTGGATAAGATTGAGCACCGGTGATATGTCCTGAAAGGTGGAGACCATCGAGCGTGATCTTTATGAGTGAAGATCACAATCTGTAGTTCGTCCCATATAGCTTTATTTCTAAGAATGAGATTGTAGCTGATAAAACGAAAATTATCGATAGGTGGCGTTGGACGACCGACGGTAACGAAGTCTAACAAGCGGCGCTGGACGACGCAACAGTTATATCAACACTTCCTTCTTTTTTAATTTAATTTTATTACAGAAGGAAACTCTGAAAAGGAAACTGATTTATAGACCAGTTACCAGACAAGTGCTCGGCTCGAACAGAACACGTAGGGGCTCGAGTGGCGGTTGGCAGTTGGTGTCAGGTGGCAGTGCCCGGTGTCAAGCGGTGCACGGTAGCCGGTGTTGGGTGGTGGTGTCCGGTGTCGAGCGACGATGAGCACGAACGGGCGGCGATGCAAGCGAGCATGGCTGAGCTGCTGCCGACAGCTGGGTGGCGATCGGGCGAGCGGCGATGTGCACGGGCGCAGACGGACGAAGACCATGCAACGACGCATGCGGGCGCAGATGAGCCAGGCAAGCATCGGTTGGGCGGCGGTCAGGGTGGTGTCTGGCATCGAATCCGTGCGGTGGCAGCGGCGGCCTGGCTGCGGCAGCAATGGACAACGGGATGGTAGCGGATGGAGAGTTAGGTTAGACCTTGCCTTGATACTATATTATAAGTATTGTTTATATTTATGAGGCTCAATAGACAGTATAAGTAGAGAGTATGAAGGGATATTATAAAGGAATATACTATGTATATAAAAAAATACAAAGACTTTTGAAGAATAGAATAAGAAATCCTATTCTAACACTTCTATCAAAGCAAATGCCAATCTTTAAAAACAGAAGAAGGCGAACATGCCATCCAAGGGACATCAAATGCTCACGTCCTGTGGTTGTCCGGTTAGAGGAATACTTCATCCACCATTCCCGTCGGAGCTAATGGTCTAAAAATTACCTCTAGGGTATACACGCCAAAAAGTACGTTCAACCTGTAGATTGGCGGAAGCTCGGCTGAACGATTTTTTTTGAAGCGATCGCTTTAGAGTCGTCTCTTCCTCTTCGACTTATAGTTTCTCTTAAACAACAAACAAACATAATAACTTTTTATTATTTTAAAGTGACTTATTAAGATAGTCTTTTCAAAATAGTTTGTCAACATTCCATTCATTCGCACAAACTCTCATGTTATAATAAAAAAATCATCTGTGATAGCCAAAAAAACCCACCCGATCCCAAAAGCATCCAAAGCGGGCAAGCGTGGCCCGACGCTCCCTGGTAGGGATGGTAACGAGGCAGGGCCGCGGGGGCTTCCGGGACGGGGGATCGCGGGGGAAGCCCTCGCCGCTCCACCCTGCCCCCTGCTAGCCGGTCCCCCGCCCTGCCCTGCTAAGCCTCCTGGGGGAGATGAGCCCCCGTCTCTGGTGCCTGCGGGGACCCGACTCCCACGGCCCCGTGGGGATTAAAAAAGACTTTTTTAACAAATAATAATTTAACTTTATTTTTATTAATTTATAATTACGTAAGTATATATTTAAAAGAATATAGCTTCAAAATATATATTCTTAACATATAAATTCAAGTTTTAGTCTAAATATATAAGAAAAGAATACAATATCTTATATTAAAAAACTATAATTTATTATTAAAATATTTATTTTTATTTTTACTGGACCTCCATAGGACCCTGCGGGGGGGGGGAAGATGACACTGTCCCCACCCCGCTAGCATAGCGGGCCCCGCCCCGTTCCCCTCGCAAGGAAAGATCATCCCTCATCCCCGTTCCCCTCGCAAGGAAAGATATTCCCCGTGAAGCTCTGTCCCTAAAGAGAAATTGCCATCCCTACTCCCTGGCCGAATCGGAAAGGATCCATGCGTCCGTCTATCCGTCCGTTACACACACCGCTCCTGTAGCACAGTAGCAGGTGAGCAAAGAAACAAAATGAAAGAAAGCAAACAAAGGTAAAGTAGTGGTGGTAACCCCACAGTTCAATTCCCCCACTATGAAGTTAATTAATACAACATCATCATTTTTTAAAAAAATAGTAAGGCACGGCTAAAACACAGTTACACAAAATGCCGGTTTTTTTATTACCATTGACCCCATTTTATCGATATATAACAAGTGTAGAAGTCGAATACGGAGGTGTACATCTACTATCTAGTTGAAAGGAAATGTAAGGATGCAAATCAACAAAACAGACTATCGAAAGCAGGGGCGGAGCTACAGGGTATGCCGAGAGGGCCACGACATACCCTGGGGCCCAGCCCAACTCCTCAATCCCTCGAATCCTTCAAAGCCTCGAACTCATCAGCCCAACTCAGCAACTCCTCGAAACCCTCGAATCAGCCGAACGGAGGAAGATAAACACTAGATCGAAATTCGGAATAGTAGAGGAAGTTACCAGTTGGCGACTCAGCGGCGGAGGGGGAGGCGCCGAGCCACTGAGGCGGAGGAGGAGGGCCGGAGGGGGAGGCGCGGACTGCGGAGGCCGGGGGGCGGGGCCGGGAGCCGAGGGGCGGGAGGCGGCCGGAGGCGGCCGGCGGCCGGGCCCGGGAAGGCGAGTCGAGCATCCGAGTGTCTGCCGGCCGAGGGACTAGGGAGGAGGGGCGGCGGGGCGGAGCTACTGGGGTATCTTGGGTGGGCCACGGCATACCCTAGGGCCCAACCCAACTTCTCAATCCCTCGAATCCTTCGAAGCCTCGAACTCATCAGCCCAACTCGGCAACTCCTCGAAACCCTCGAATCAGCCGAACAGAGCAAGATAAACAGTAGATCGAAATTCAGAACAGTAGAGGAAGTTACCAGTTGGCGACTCGGCGGCAGATGGGGAGGCGCCGAGCTGCCGAGGCAGAGGAGGAGGGCCAGAGGGGGAGGCGCGGACTGCGGAGGGGGAGGCGGAAGCCGGAGCCCGAAGGGGGGAGTCGCTGCCGGAACTGGCGCCGGCAGCCCGCAGACGGCGCAGAGGCCGGACCGCCGGAGGGGGGCCGGGGGAGCCACAGCCGGAGGGGGGCCGAGGCCCGGGGGAGCCGCAGGGGGCCGGGGGAGGCGAAGCCGGAGCATCCGAGTGTCTGCCGAAGCCCGAAGGGACTAGGGAGGGGAGGCGAGGCGAGGCCCGGAGGGGAGCTGCAGACTGCGCGCTGTGCTAGTGCTACTGCGGTACTGCCGAAGGGACTAGAGCCAGGAGGGTAAAGACTAAAGACACTAAGACAGTACCAAAGGCCGTGCTGTGCAGCTGTGCTAGTACTTTAATAAGGTTTACTTTAATAAAGTTTGTAGTTTGTTAGTTTGTTTAGTAGTATACTAGTACAGTGGTTAGCTAATTTATTGCCGTTTTTTGGAATTGTTCAGCTATGAAGAGAAGCGGAGATATTGCATCTCTTTTTCAGAAACATGCAGCCAAGAAGGCGGCGGCTGCTGCTTCAAATCCTGCCCCATCTCTAGTTGAAACTGTGGCAGAAAGGCAAACTCAAGAGCAAGAGAGAGTAATCGATGAAATTGTGAATCCTATACCCCCGCCCCCGTCACCGTCATCGTCACTGTCATCGTCGCCGGTTTATGACATCAATCGCCTTCCGCATGATCCAGGTGAAAAGGCAGCCCATTGAAAGTTATTCTGTTAATGATCAAGATGCAATTCGAAGAGCATATATTATTAAAGGTCCATTCCAACCTTATACACATGATTTTCCAAAAAAAAAAGATTGGAGATAGAGATCGTCAATTCAATTTTGTATGGTTTCATAAACACGAGGAGTGGCTTGAATATAGTATCAAAAAGGATTTTGTGTTTTGCTTTATATGCTTCTTGTTTAAGAAGGGTACCGGGTCAGATAAATTTACTGTTGGTGGCTGGAGAAATTGGAATATAGGAGAGAAAGCACTTCTCAAATATCTGGGTTCTAAGGCACATAATGCAGCTCAAGAGAGATACATTGGTTTTAAGAATCCCAAGGTAGCAATTGATTATCACATTGATAAGTGGACTGATGAGGATCTTCGTCTTTACAAGAAAAGGTTGACTTATTCACTTAGATGTATCAAGTTTCTTTTGCATCAAGGATTGGCATTCCGTGGACATAATGAAAATGAAGAGTCTAGCAACAGAGGGAACTTTCTTGAACTTTTGAAGTTTCTTACAGAAAACAGTGAAGAAGTGAGCAAGTATGTTTTGAACAATGCCCAGTAATTGCACCTTAACTAGCTCAATGATACAAAAGCAAATTATTCACTGTTGTGCCATAGAAACTAGAAAGAAAATAATTGAAGAACTTGGTGATGAGCATAAATTGGGAAGGCCATATGAGCACTTTATTGGAGTTGTTCATGTAGATGATACTACTTCTTTATCACTTAAGGATGCAATTGAAGCTTTACTTGTTAGTCATGGCTTGACTATGGCTCAAATTCGTGGTCAAGGTTATGATGGGGCTAGCAACATGAAAGGAGATATTAAAGGGCTGAAAACATTGATCATGCAAGAGTCACCTTCTGCTTATTATATCCATTGTTTTGTACATCAACTCCAACTAGTTCTTGTTGCTGTTGCTAAGGGCAATACTGATTGTGTGACTTTTTTTGATCAAGTATCTCTCCTGTTGAATATTGTTGGAGTTTCTTGTAAGCATCATGGCATGCTTCAAAATGCTAGGCTTGAGCATATCAAAAAAGCACTTGATTGTGGTGAACTTGAATCTGGGAGTGGATTAAATCAAGAAATGTGTTTGCCTAGGCCTGGTGAGACTCGGTGGGGCTCTCATTACAAAACTGTATGCAACATCATTATTATGTATTCCACAATCCATGATGTACTCATAGATCTTGGTGATGATACTGTACATAAGGCCGATCGGACAAAAATACATTTTGTGCTTAGAGCATTTGAGACCTTTGAGTTTGTTTTCTTTGCACACTTAATGTTTGTTATTCTTGGATACACAAATGAATTATCCGAGTGTTTGCAAGAAGGGAGCAAGATATTCTTAATGCAATCTCACTTGTTAATGTGGCAAAGAACAGAATGCAACAATTGAGGTCTGATGGTTGGGATAAATTCCTTGAGAGGGTCACTTCATTTTGTGATAAATATGGTGTTGAAGTTCCTGCTATGGATGGTGATTATGTGCCTTATGGAAAATCAGCAAGGTACGTTCGTGCTCGAAACCAAACAAATGATGATCACTTCAGAAGAGAAGTATATATTGGTGTCATTGATCAAATTAGTCAAGAGCTTGATAATCGGTTTGATGAGATTAATATGGAGTTGCTCTCTTGTATGTCGGCCTTCAATCCTTCTAACTCATTTGCTTCTTTTGATGCGCAGAAGGTACGTAGATTAGCTGAGTTCTACCCTAAAGAGTTCTTGAGCAATTATTTGCTAAAACTTGAATTGCAATTTGGTAATTATATTGATGACATGAGACAAGTTGATAGCTTCAAAGATCTAGACAATCTTGTTGATATCTCAGTTAAGCTTGTTGAAACAAAGAGGCATAAAGTGTATGATATGGTTTACATACTTCTCAAATTGGTTTTGCTTCTACCAGTGGCAACAGCAAGTGTTGAAAGGGTATTTTCTGCAATGGTTTTAGTGAAAACAAAGTTAAGAAATAAGATAGGTGATAGTCTTTTGGACGATTGTCCAGTCACATTTATTGAGCGGGATATTTTCTTTGAAGTGGATGAAGATGATATAATCGAGACTTTCATGTCCTTTAGAAAGCGTAGACCAAAAAAGTCAGACAATTAGTATTGTAAGTCTCTTTTATGTATATTTGAGACTATAAATATGGTGTTTGAATTATTTATATTGTAATTTGTGCAAGTTTTCAACTTTATCCTTGATTTTAAGATTTATCATATTATTTAGTGTTTGTATACCGAATCACAGTGCAAATTTCACAATTATTTACCGAATTGACAAATGGTTTTACCGAATTGCATATGAAAATTTTGGTACGACATATCTTTTGGTAAATTTTTAGATCCGCCACTGATTGAAAGCACATGATAGCTCTTGCACTCAGTTGCACTGTTCAGTCGCTTTGAAACTTATCTGCCTCTCGGGTCTCGAATGCTTATGCGCTCTCCGGCCTCCGGGCCCCATGCTTTGGCTGTCAGATTCGCTACCCTTATCTGGGTAACCTTAACCTATGTAGTCATCAGGTTATAAATATTGTTTTGTTGCACCTGTCCGTGGCCCTTTATTGGACACGTGCCATTGTTGGTAATGGTAAGGTAGAATGAAATACTACAAGGGGGCACAGTACATCACGATACAGGGATAAGCCCAAATCAACCACACATCACCCACTGGCTTTATTAGCAGTGTACTACTAATAGAAGCAGGCATCCGAGAGGTGGGCGAGCCCACAAGTAAGTGTACCGACGGCCGAAACCGAAAGGCTCCGAAGCCAGCCGTCGCTACAGGTGCAACCGTAGAAGAGAGAGAGAGAGAGAGGCAGCGCCGTAGCAGATTAGCAATCGCAACGGCATCCTGTGCTGCGCTGTGCTACCATCCAGCGTCGCGTTCATCCCCGTAGCCGTACCACTTCCTCCTCGCCATCTCCACCTGCAGTTCACCTCCTCCCCAGAAAGCGGAAGCGAGGCGAGCGACCACCGCCAAAACCCAAACCCTAACCACCGCCCCCACCGTCCCGACCTACCCTTCCGTTCCGTGCCACGCGGGCTAGATCGGCGCCCTCCCGGTGCTGGATCCCACGCGGCGGCTGCTCCGGGTGCTGGAGCGCTAGGGGCGGTGGGGGTCGGTGCTCGGATGCGGCCAATCTGAGGCGGCGACGAGGGGGAGGAGGACGACAAGGAGGAGGAGATGTCGTCCGCGCCGGCGCTGGCAGCGGCGTTCGACCGGTACCAGCGCGGCGGCGCGCCGGCCGCGGCGAGCGGCAACACGGTGCGTCGCGTGATTTGCGTTGCGTGGAGTGGCTTCCTTGCGTGCGCGGTTGGGGTGGTGGCTGGGCTGGTTTTGGGATTTGTTGCGGTTTTGGTATTAGATGCTGATGCGTATCTCTCAGTTTCGTGTAACGGCGGGCGGCGGAGGGTTTGGGCTGCCTGCGACAGCTCGCCGCTCTAGAGTGGTCTTAGTCTTGCTTGCTGGTAATGCTATTAATAGGCTGTCGTGGACTTTGGTTTGATCGCATTGGTGGCGCCGTGTAGAGTCTACGCCTTTTTTTGGGCTCCCAGGAGCTTCGACTTTGCTGGACCGATGATGATACTGGCGGGCTTCTGGCAATACAGCTTAGATTTGGATTCCGAGGAGGTGAGTTTACCATCGGGGTGTGACATGGATTGGACATGGAACTGCATTTCTGGAGGTGTTGTTGCTTGCCCAATGGAATGGCGGCATTTGTCAGTCTGGCTCTGACTTCAGATGGACTTTGGTTTTGCTTAAATGGTGTGAGAGATGTTATGGCGGGACAACTGATGTTGGTTGAATTGCGGCAGAGTGAAGACAGGAGTTGAAGGCGGGAGATGTGCGGTATGGTAAAGTTGATCATATGGTAAGCTGGACGGGTAAGGAAGGAATAAGGAATATTGTGGTTGAAAGCAGGGATTCCGGATGGTTTGATGACTTCATGGCCACGAAGCATGTGGATTTCATGGAAGTGCCAGACACCGTTTGCGGGACAATACTGCCGGCCTTCCATAACAGTGCTAAATACTAAATATGCATATAACCTTTGATGTGCGGTATGGTAAAGTTGATCATATGTTAAGCTGGACGGGTAAGGAAGGAAGAAGGAATATTGTGGTTGAAAGCAGGGAATTCCGGATGGTTTGATGACTTCATGGCCACGAAGCATGTGGATTTCATGGAAGTGCCAGACACCGTTTGCAGGACAATACTGCCGGCCTTCCATAACAGTGCTAAATACTAAATATGCATATAACCTTTGATCAGTTTAATCGAACATTGAACAGCTTCAATTACTCCTGACCCTTGAACAGAACAAGAGGGAAGATAATGACCCAGTGTCACTGTAGATTCCAGCTGGTCCACTCACCTTATTTTTGTCTGGAAGTTTGAAATTCAATATCACCATGGCATGATCATCAACACACATCTGACCGTTGCACAATGTAACCCCTTAGTAATTAAAACCTAACGTATTAATTTGTCTGAGGTCCAAGCACAATAATTTGATCAAAATATTTATTTGGGAAATCTTTCACCTGTTTATACTCACCACATTTAGCAGAGAGCAATATGCTTTCAGTTAACACTAGAGTTGAAATCACAATAATTAATTGAAAAAAAACTTTAAAAGTGATGATGCATCAGAATATGCAGGTTTTCCATTCTTTTTTTTTGCTCTGATCATGATATGGATTCTGGATGTTGGTATATAGAAGTGCTTGATTGAAAACTACATGATGCAGTTTCTTAGTCTACTTACTATTTGCTGTTTTGTCTAAATTTCTGATGTGATAATAGCATGCTAGCCAGGTTTTCAAGAGTGGACCTCTCTGCATATCATCCAAAGGTACCCCCCCCCCCCGCCACAAAAAAAAAATGTTTCACCCAGTTTATGTGATGCAAACCTGTGCTGTTGCTGCAAGTTTAGTTTCCTAAGGAGGACAATCAAATTTAAGTATTTTACTGATAATCACATCACATTCTAGAAGTATGTAGAAACTTTAAAATTCTAGAATTATCTAAAAAAACTTTTATCACATATCAGTAAGATATGCCAGTGCCATCCATGTGTTGAGGGAATCATCAATGCTTATATCAAGAAAAATTGGTTTATTCTTCTGATATCAGTAATTAATAAGAATGTTGTATGTGCCTTGTCACCAACTTATCATATCCGGAGCTCCAAATCAAACACTAGTTTGTTAGATTGCTTTGGCCCTTGTGTGCAGAGCTACAAGTCAACCACCAAATCAGTTAACCATTTTACTCCTTTGTATATCTGAATCATGATTTTAACACCTCTTTTTTTTTTTTGTTGTGAAAGAGAACTCTTGTATCTGTACTTTTCAGGGATTGGATGGAAATCATGGAAAAAACGCTGGTTCATCCTCACACGAACATCATTAGTTTTCTTCAAGAGTGATCCTGTTAGTGTCTCTATCCTTATTTGTTTCCTTTATTTTGGAAGTGCAATACTTAGCTGGTTGGAAACCTCTATATATAACTTTATTACCAAGATATGATTTCTATTATTATGATCACTCGTAACGTTTGAATTGTTTCCTGCAAAAGCTAAATTGTAATAGAATGTGAAGTTAAATGACATCGACTCTTGATTCTTGAAAGTTGAAACTGCTAGATATGATTCTTCTTGCTGATCTAATAGGTTAAAACGTTTCCTTCCTGGATACATTTTGTCTGCATTGCTTTGCTTCCTTCCTGTGCACAACTAATTTTGATAGTTCTATTTGGTTTCAGTTTTCGTTGCATCTTTTGCATGCATACCGAAACTTGATCATGCATTAGTATTTTTTTTCTCGAACACGCAGGAGAACTACGTATCTTTATATTAAGAAGGAGAGAACTTTTACAGACTCACAGCCCCAAAAACACACACAGACTTACACTAGGAAGAAGAAACTTTCGCCTACGGTACAAAAACAAGCTCGACCTCTATTAGAGACAAGATCTAGACCAAAGAGGCCAAAGACTGTGACGGAGTAGTTAGGTATGCAATACCCTTTGCCCCGGCCAGTCCTCAAATCCTCATCTCCTCACTAACAGAAGACAAAAGAATCCTAACAATTCAACATTCAGGTTTAGTGGTGATAGCAGACAGATTGCACTATATTCTTTTGTTGAATAAGCTTCCTCTTATGTTATTTCGGATCCGATAGTTTCATACATTCCTTGCATAAAAATCCAATCATTCGAAATTTACATGTGATTCTTAGCTGTGTCAAGCAGCATATTCTTTCCCTGCTGTTACACCATTTAGGGAGTTTGGCTGAACTATTTATTGCTCATTTCCTTTATCTCTTTATTTCACTTGTCCAATTTACATCTTGTGTAAGAACCATTTTCTCCTCAATCCTTGACAAGTACTTTTTGCTTGGATTGTATAATACCTTGCCCTAGAGAGGCGGTGAAGTGAATGTTACTCTGGGAGGGATTGACTTGAATAATTCTGGGAGGTAGTTATCTCATTCTAGTGATTTTGTTTTCTTTCTTTCCTTTTTGGGATGCTGTACATCAATAATACTGCATTAGAGCACTTTTCATTTGCAGTGTGGTAGTCAGAGAAGACAAAAAATTGCTGACTGTCCTTTTCCCAGATGGTCGTGATGGTCGTGCTTTCACCCTTAAGGTATAGTGCCTTTTCCTTTCCAACTTAATAATAATACCTTCTAAGCAAAAGTGGGAGGTTATATAATAGAAAATATATTCATCTTCCCGAGAGGTTAGACAATAGAACATATGTTCATGTTCCTTTTTATCTTTTGAAGTTTTACCTTTGCTTAACACAGGCAGAAACCTCTGAAGATTTATTTGAGTGGAAAACAGCATTAGAAGAAGCTCTTGCACAGGCTCCAAATGCTGCTCTTGTGATGGGACATAATGGAATATTTTATAACGACACGACTGACACATATGAAGGAGCTATTCCAAACTGTTGGTGTCCTTATGCTGTTGCATTTCTTTCATTCTCAAGTTTGGAACCCTCTTTGTCGTTCAATCAAACCTTCCCCAATTGTTTGCAGGGAGAGAGAAGAGGCCAATCAAGTCATTAGTTGTTGGGAGGCCAATTCTGCTCGCACTTGAGGATATTGATGGCAGCCCATCTTTTCTAGAAAAAGCTCTGCGCTTTCTTGAGAAACATGGTGAGGGCAAAAAAATAATATTTACTAGCACCAATTTTAGAACCTGGAGACTTTGGCTGTTGCTGGTTGGATATCTTTATAACATTCATTTTAATTGGTTACATAAAACATTTTTGCAGGGATAAAAGCGGAAGGAATTTTGCGTCAGGCTGCAGATGTAGAGGAGGTTGACCGGAGGCTGCAGGAATATGAACAAGGTTTATGCCATTTCTTAATTTATTTTTTTATTAGTATGGTCCATCGGTGGTATTGGCAGATCTCTTGTGTTGGTGTCTTTGTGTAGATCATCTTGTGTGCAATTTAAACGCTGTACTTAAGTACTTGTTTCTATTCCATACCAGGAAGGACTGAGTTTGCACCAGATGAGGATGCTCACATTGTCGGTGACTGTGTAAAGGTACCTCAGTCATTATAGTTATCAGAAAACTTTTGGTCTGCCACAGAGCACGAATAGTTCCTTTTCTCACTAACTGTATTCATGGAAACATCTCTGCAGCATGTTCTCCGAGAGCTACCATCTTCTCCAGTGCCTGCTTCTTGCTGCACAGCATTATTGGAAGCTTTTCGTAAGTGTTATGCTCGGTTTAAGCTAAATGTTCTTGCTGTGTCATGTGGTATGTCATGTAAAAATTGTTGGCCTTCACTTTCATCGGGGATTGCCTTCCCATCCCCTTTCATGTTTAGTTAATGATGATAAGTTCGTTACCACAAGTTTTCTCCGATTTGAAATACCCCTTACTGATCTTTCTACCCAAATATAAACGGCAAACCACAATTGATGTTAAAACAATAGTAGTCATCGACATGTGTGCTTGGCAGTGGGCACCATCCTCTCCGCTGCCAGCAACACTTCAGCTTCTATCTATTCGGTATGACTCAAGATTACACATTTGATGTTAAATGAAATGCCCTTAGTTTGTAAAGATTTAACCGTCACTGGGAATGGAATTTTTTGTGAGCAGCATATCTGTCATCATGAAGGCTAAACCTCAGTATAAACTTGTTAGGTTGATCAAAAGGTGTTTCAATGTGGATTTTTCAATATCACAATGAAGCCTCTTTCATAACTTTGAAAATTTTCAATAAATTTAAATTTGGGATGGCTATGGTACAAAAAAACTTTTAGCTACAAAAGCTTCCCCACTTTTTTTTTTACCCCCCACATTTTTTTCCATCACCTTCCTCATTCCCACTTGTAGGGATTAGTGATGGATGGTGGGAAAAGTGCATAAAATAGTAAAATACAAATATACCATAGCCACTCCTGTTTATATAATTTTATTCCACATGATATAAAAATACTGCCAAGAGTTTATTGCTATAGCCTATAGCTAATGACAAGTGGATGGAACACAAAACTAAATCCCTTGTGTTGTGTATCTAACTAACTATGTATTCATATAAAATCACAAGCTTACTTACAATTATGATTATGTCTTGCTCCATTTGGGATAGCCTATGGATAATGAGGAGATGGGGGCAATTTGCCTTGTGAATTATGTAGTTATTTTGCTCCAGGATTTTGCAGGCTTCTACTTTGTGCCTTGTATGTTCCCCTGTACGTCCTCTGATATTCTGTCAATATCGCATTCTCCCTTGTATGGCCTTTGATTATCTGTTGGTATAGCTAGGATTGTACATGCTTTTCCATATCCTTTGCTGTTTTTTATTTGGCTAATTGTCTCTATTCTGATTACTTGCCTAGGGCTGGAAACTAAGGAAGCTCAGATAAATGCTATGCGTTCAGCTATATCTGAGACATTTCCTGAGCCTAATCGGCGGTTACTACAGAGGTTAGTTTCACAGTTTCCTTGTAGCAATGCACATATTTTTACTATTGGATAACATCTTAACTGCTTTTTCCTGGAAGCTCTGTTGCTCTCATTTGACTTCTCTTGGTGTGCGAGTTTATGCTAAATGTTTTGTATTATTTATGTATGAAATCATATTTGCTGCTGATTCAACCTGAGCATGTTATCATTGGCTTGCACATGCTACTCACATGCGCAACAATAATATCCCTAACTAATAATATGGGCTATTTTATCTTGCTATCTAACAGCTCAATTTTTTATTCCTTTGCCTGCCTGAGTTGCATTTCACCAACTGGGCAACTGGGAAATTATAAAAAAAGTCACTTTTTGAACCCCTCCTGAATAAAACATATACTAACTTGGTTATTTTGGTCTTGGTCAAAGTTAACTATAACACCCTGACTTAACAAAAGCCCTAAATATCGCTAACAACTACAATTCCTTACCAATTGTAACCATTACACGCATACTACCATCAACTATACGTTAACTATAAATTTCATAAGACGATTACATAACACAAATATAATTACAAGATAGGAACATTGAATAACATTAAATTAAATGAATTGACTTTTAAGTCTAATCAAAGGAACTTCGACAGGCAATAACAATATAATATCATTATGCTTTAAGGGAGTATAAATAGTATTATTTATTTATTTATTTCTAGCAATGAATAATTAGATACTAAGTGAATAAAGAAACTATAATGGGGCAAGATCAATCATGTGCTACTTCCTGCCTATACATGTCGTCATTAACGATCACCGAAAAACAACTAAAACAAGCGTGAGTTTACGATTCAGTAAGTACACAGTAGAATAATAAACGATATAAAACATGGTTCCAATTATTGATGTCAACTACACAAATATCTCAATTTCATATATCTTCTCTTTTGTATCATACACGTCTCACTATCTCATTTATCTTTTCATGAATGCAATGCACACGTCTCTGCTTCTCTTTGCTTAACCGGTATAATGTAGTGTTCACTCGTTTTTGAGCCACTCTTGCCCTGTCATTTTTTTATATAGGGTCTTAATTCTATTCCCATGTTCGAAGTAGATTTTTCTCTACTCCCGTAGTGTCTACCGAAGTAGGTCTTTCTCTATCCATTCCCGTGGGTTGCCCATGTTAAGAATAGAATATGATTGCTATTTATTTCCTTATATAACTCGGTTTCCTTATCTGTATATGGTATATTACTCTGTATATCTCTTTGTACTCCCTATATATATTTTGCCCTTTGGGCCTCATGAATATACACACGTTATTCATAACAGCCCACACAAAGTAGGCTTCACATAGGTCACCTCTTTACAACATAAATGCTCAACATGCAATGCAGTGATAATTTCATTCATTAGTTAATTATCAACATTAACCATTTGACATCATATCATTTAACCATAATCATCTTCATCATTTAACTATAACCATATGAGCATTATAAGAAGCGAGTATAAACATGTGAATCATCATTGCAAATATTTATTTAACATGAACAACAAGAACAAACCACTCGTGTACCATTCTACCATGCACTTGCCTTTTCTAGCTTCAATGAACGGGTTGATTCGAAGATGATACGAACCCCGACGCTATTCCTCCTAGAGTAAACACCCAATCTCAACAAGACACAATAGTACCAAATCAACAATTAAGCAACACCACTTCTACACGCTTTCCAATTTCACAAAACTCCCCTTTATCGGACAGTCTCTCCTGCTGTTCCGGTACTAAAAATAGCGTAACTTTTGACTCGCAAGCCTTAACATGACAAACCACCCAGTTCTGGAATCTACACAAGATTTCCTACAATTTTTTAGTTGGCCACATGCCCTGATTAAACCATTTAACCCCTGTTCTTAACCTCGAAAACAGTTTTGATATCATACTGGACAACAGGCTTAATAATATCATATCTATTAAATTACCTATCCAAACACAATATACCATACCACTTTTGGAATCTACAGAAAATTATCTACCTGTAGCTAGTTATGACCATAATTTAATTTGGCCATTTACCAAGTCAAGTTAATAGTTTCCCACGACTCCATCTAGCAGCAACCGATTTCTGGACAGCGGCCTTCCCAAAGCCGTAACTTCCAATCAACTTCACCAAAATTCGTATTCTTGGACTTTATGGAATCCTTAGACAATTATCTACAACTTCTTAGTTGACCCCATAATTTAGTTAATCTACTAAGTGTAATTAGTCGATTTCCACAATTGCATCCAATGAAACCCAATTTCAGAACAGACACGTTCTTGGAACCATAACTTCGAATATACCCATCCAAATTTAATGATCTAGAGTTTATGGAAAGCTAATGAAATTATATATAACGCTCTAGTTATTGACCATATCTAATTCAATCTTCTTAAAGGCTTAAACCATCAAACACTGCGGTATTGCTCGATTACAATGACCTGTAGGACAACAGATTTCTAAAGACCATATCTTACAATATACCGAATGAAATTTAGTGATCTTGATCTTTTTGGAAAGATTAAAAAATTATCTACAACTATTATGTACATCACTTTTTCGGATTTGGCCTTCAAGGCCCTAAAAGACTGCGTAAAACCAAAGAAACTTAGTAGTCCTAAACAAGAATTAGCACTATTCACGGGGCTAATCATACACTAATTACTAATTTAATTCACCCAAATGTTTATCTACATGACATGGTGAAAGTATTAGAGGATCACCCACACATCGGAGATCTAATAAAGAAAATATTTGAATTCTCGTCTATCTCTTGGAGCAACCATGACAGCCCTAGGGAAAAGAAAAAGCTGTAGAGAGGTGTGACTCCTTGGGGAAGGTGGCGACTGTCCTTTAGTGAGGGGTAGCCCTAGGGGAATCCGAGTACAACTCTTTCTTAGAACAAGGCTTAGATGAGCTGGTTTATTTGGCCCTCATACCCCTAAACATGGTTGTCAAGACGTCGCTTAGGCGACGCCAAGTTTTGGCGGCCAGAGGGGAACGCCGTGGACGATCACCCAGCGTGTGATGAGTTAGGTGGTGTTGGGCGACGCCTAGGTGTCTAGGGCGTCGCCTAGCTCGTTGTGGCGGCCACCTGGGGGGGGGGCTTTAAGGGTAAGTTCATGGGGAGATCTCCCACCACCGGTGCCGATCTGCAGCCTCCTCCTATTGCCGCCACTACCACCACCACCACCACTACTACTATTATTATTGTCTTTTAGTTGAAGGGTGGGCCTGGCGCATTGGTGGAGTCTCTCCATTGTGTGTTGGTGGTCGCGAATTCGAATCAACCTATGCAAAATAGGGGAAATGCTGCCTAGAAAATCCTCTTCCCCAGATCCCACACAGTGTGGGAGTTTCAACACTTGGTACGCCCTTTTTTTTATTGTCTTTTAGTCATATTTGTTACAGATTTAAGATATTAGATACTAATTAGGGTTTAAGGTTATAAATAATTAGCCTAGTAATTGCCAATTAGACCCAAATAGCATCAAGTATTTAATTTATTTAATTAATTTACAATTAGAATTTTAGGGATATTACAGATCTTTACCAATGTTTGTTGTTTGATAAGTTTAGAGCACAAACACTTAACCATTGCAAAATACTCTTTCCTCATGGAGATTTTTGTTTGCAGAATTTTGAAAATGATGTACACTGTTGCTTCTCATACTGCTGAGAATCGAATGACCGCATCAGCAGTTGCTGCCTGTATGGCACCTCTCTTGTTGCGGCCGCTTCTGGCTGGTGAATGTGAGATGGATGTGGTATTTGATATGGATGGTGACGATTCTGCTCAGCTTCTTGCTGCTGCAAATGCTGCTAACAGCGCTCAAGGCATTGTCACAACTCTCTTAGAGGAATATGAGAGTATATTTGATGTAAGATTCTTTGATGCTGCAAGTTCTTTTGCCTGCAAATCGTTAGGTGGCTTCTTTCTTTTCTGAGAATTTATTGTAGGCATTAGTTTCCTTTGAATAATCTGTTGATTTTATTTCCTGTGAATAATCTGTTGATTTTATTCTCTATTCTCTCTATTGAAATGCTAATGGTCCATGCTCTGCACATATGAGTTATTTTTACCTCTATGTGCAGTAATTATGATATGTTAGGCAGCTAATGAAAGTATGAAACACTTCGCTATCTACATTAGCATTGCCTCTGTCATTCGATCTGTCTCCTGGATGTTGTGATTTATTTCTTTCCACATGTATTTCTATTGATTATTTATATTTATCATTTTTACAGGATGAGCACCTTCTGAGATGTTCCTTGTCACCTGAGTCTCAAAGTGAAGATAGTGGTAGCGAAGCATCAACAGATGATGTAAATATGGACGCCAAGGGCAATGGATTTCATGATGCAAACAATGATGTTGATCAAGAAATGGATGATGAAAACGGTGCAGAACATCTACTTAGTGGAAAATTGAGTGAGAGCAGTGGATGTGCTGGCAGTGACCTCTATGACTACAAGGTTTTAATATGCTTCCTGCCTTTTAAGTTGGTTTAGCACAAATATTGCCTAAAATAACTAGATTTGCCTAAGTGCACCAATAATCTATGCCTATGTCAAAGGTTTACAATCTTAGAGTGACAAGCAATCAATTTAATTCTAATAATGTAAATTGCTTGAAGGTAAATTGAGTACAAGTAAACAAACCACAATTGACACGATTACTTTTTACTATGGTGTTCGAAGACTTGCCGGTCTCCCCTAATCCACGTTGAGGTAAGCCCAAACAAATTGGACCGGCTCTACGAATTAAGCCCTCTCACTAGTGGTAGCTTTTCCTCGCTCCGGATAGGTGAGCTCCAATCTTCACAACACGTCGGGCCTTCTCACAAGCTTCTTTGAGAAGATCATCGGACACGACGCCTCTAACGCCGTCTAGGAGTCGGTAAACTCCAAGAGTAATAAGTCAAGCCCCTTGCTTGACTCTTACCACGTGCAACAAATACACAAACTCAAGTGGATGCTAAATCCACCTCTAGATGTAACATATGTAACTAGAGACCTCTCTCCTTGCTCACAAGGTGCTAACACATGCACATTTGAGTGGAGAAGCTCATACTAGCTCAAGAGAGTGAAATGAGGTACCAAAGATAGCTCTCCAACTGGCTACAAGTGGGTATTTATACCCCACACATAAAAATTAGCCGTTGGAGCTAAACCCCTGAAAAAATCAGGGAAATCGGAACTACCGCCGTTATAAGTGCGGAACTACCGCACTCCACTTCAACGGCTAGAAAATAGCCGTTACTCAACATTTGCGGTACTACCACTGTGTAAAGTGCGGTACTATCGAATATGGTAGTTCCGCAGTATCGTGCGGTACTATCGAAAATCGGAAGTTCCTCAGTACCGTGCGGTACTACCGCACTGCGGTACTACCGTTTTCAGCACAGACAGCACTCGGGAAAACGATCTTAACTTGTGACTCCGATGTCGGAATTGAGTGATCTTGGACTGTATGGAAAGCTTATTCAGAGGGCTACACAACTCATCTATTTGCATGATCTCAAACAAATTTGCAAACAACGGTCATAGCTTGAGTCTCTATTACGGTCTAAGTCCAAGAAAACAATCTTAGACCATGCAAGGGATAATGTATGACCTCCAACAATTTGCAAAACACATTTGCAAACTTGGATCATACAAGAAACATAGATTTCAACCATTTGCAAAACACATTTGCAAAGTATAGTCACATTGTAAGGATTAGATGCATGAGCTTCAACTATTCGCAAAACACATTCGCAAATAATAGCATCATGCCATGGAGAGCTAGAGTAAGTAAGATTGAGCTATCAATACATGATGAGACTAAAGCTACTAGACAAGACCTCTCTTAATAGTACGACAAACCTATACTAGCAATCCGGTCTAACACCCAAACACCAAGACCGGTAAAAGACTAGGAACACATCCTTAGCCCTAACTAGTCATACATTTGCCTTGAGCATCCCCTTGAAGTTTGATGATTCATATCTTCACTTCAAGTCTGGGTCATTGTCTTCTCTTGATTTGATGATCAACTCATGATCATCTCCTTTTCGAGATCTTGATATGCATCAACACACGATGCATCCTCTTTTGATGGCCTTCAACTCATGAAGCCATTTTCCATCTCGAACCTTTACTTGATGATCTTCAACATATGAAGCCATCCAAAGTCTTCAACTCATAACCTATTCATCCAACTCATGGAAAATTTTAGTCCCACAATGTGATTATCATTGATTATCAAAACATACCATTAACTCATAATGGTGTATCTAGATTATTCAATCTTCACTTTGGTAATTGATGATAACCACCACAATTGCAAATAATTGAATATAAAACTTTAAACTTGAGTGCAGTACTACCGTCGTTATAAGTTCGGTAGTTACGCTCTCCGGTAGTACTGCTCAGGAGTTGCGGTCATACCGCTCTACGGTAGTTCCGCCGTTCAAACTCCGGTACTACCGTTTTCAGAGAGACTAAGTATTTCAAGGGGTGCTTTTTGGAAAAGACGTACCACTTCAAAAGTCGATACTACCAGAAATCGGTAGTTCCGTAGTACCGTGCGGTACTATCGCACTACGGTAGTTCCGCCATTAAAAGTCTGGTACTACCGATTTCGGTGAGTCGAAGTCCCTGCAAGGGTGCTCTCTGGAAAAAACGTACCGCTGAAAATCTGGTACTACCGAGGTTCGGTAGTTCCGCAGTTTACATGACCTTTGTCTCGAGCCATATCGATCTTCTTGTCAATCCTAACATGCATCTCTAAGCCATCAAACGAATTCCGGGACTAAATCTCTTTGATTTCACCTTTTCATCCAAATGAGACTAAACCATATTCAAACATATTAGTCTCACAATAGCATTTGTCATTATCACCAAAACCAACATAATAGAGTTTGAACTTACAAGAGGGTCGAAGAGACGGCCGTGCTCTGGCGGGTCGGCGCGCAAAGAGACCTGGCGACGAGCGGCGGTTGCCGAGCGGAAGCCGCTTGGCCGATGCAGGCGACTCCCCCCGGCGGCGGCAACTCTGAAGCAGGCGACGACGATCCAGATGGAGATCGGCCACGGCCAGATGGGTGTGGACGCCGGTGGCGATGGTCGGATGGGCGTGGATCCGAGCGGCGGCGGCCCGGATCGGCAGAGATCCGAGCAGCGACGGCCCTGATGAAGATTGGCTGTGTAGATCGGAACAGGCCGGCGGACTTGACCTGTGCCAGGTGTGCGGCGACCCGAGCGTTGGCAGAATCTGAGTAACATCAACCTCTAGCGGTGGCAAGCTAACTGAGCTCCAATCGATCTAGACTGAGCCCCAGGCAGCGTCGGCGCTGGAGATGACAAGTGACTAAGGAAGAACAGCGACGGCCTGGCAAAACCCTAGGTATGGCGAAACCCTAGGTATGGCTCTGATACCATGTTATGAATAGCGCTTCTATTCATCATGAGGCCAATGGGCCAATATATGTACATATACAGGTATGACATATATGCAGGAACCCCGTTATACAAGGTAAATGCACAGGTATATAATGCATATCTAACAAGAACCACTAAGAAAAACACAATAGGTAGAGGGACCGGCGATTAAAGTGATCACTAGCCTAGGTGGCATCAGAATATGTCTAGAGCTGTAAAGATTTGAAGCGAGGGAAAAAGAGACGAGAGATAGTTCCACGAAGTTATCGTAGAACATGAAGGTTATACTGGAGCTGAATGGGAATAGAAGCAAATTAACTCAAGATATGCACTGGATACGAAATATCAAGACGAGTGACCCCAAGATAAACAAGGCTCTCAACAAGATGACGATGTAAGAGGCTCACCATCAGTGGGATGAAGATGAACATTAATCTCCATGAGTCAGTTGTGCGCTAATCAGTAAGAAATGTATGATTAAGAAGATCCTGTCTATTCTTTTCTTGGGACAAATAGAAGCCCTCAGGAGTAGAAATAACCTCAATCCTAAGAAAGTAGTGAAGAGGACCCAGACTAGACACAAAAAACTGCTGACTAAGACGCTCCTTGACAAAAGTGATATACTGAGAATCATCTCCAGTAATTATCATATTATCAACATACAAATAAGAAGCGTTCGATCATGAGGCGAAGTGAATAAAAAGAGTAGGATCATGAGTACTGGTACAGAAACCAGCTGCAGTGACAACAGAAGAGAAACAATCAAACCAGACATGAGGAGCTTTCTTAACGCCATAGAGAGATCGGCGAAGACGACAAACCATACCATGTAGACCACGCAATTCACCATTGGGAAAGGCATTCCTGATGTCCAACTGAGAGATACGCCATTGTTGAACAGATGCCACATCAAGGAGAGCGAACGGTAGTCATATGAGCAACAGGAGCAAAGGTCTCATCGTAGTCACGATTATACTCTTGCTAAAAACCACAGGCCACAAGATGAGCCTTGTAGCGCTCAAGAGAACCATCAAAGCTGATTTTAACCTTATAGACCCACTTGCATGTGATAGAAGCAATGTGCAAGAAGAGGAACAAGATCCGATGTGTTAGTACGCTCAAGGGCACCGATCTTTGCCATCGCATGCTGCCACTCATGAATAGCAGCATCACTATAAGAAGTCGGTTCGGCAAGAGCAGCGGTGGCAAAACCAAAACTCTCAGGAGGCCAAATAGATTGGCGATCATGAAGAGCATATTGAGATGACGAAGAGGATGACCCATCAAAAGGAGACGACACATCAAAAGAATCCTCAACTCGCGGATGAAAGTATAATAGAAAGGATAAGAGGAACAAGATCAAGAGTAACCTCTGGAGAGGGTGCCAGTGGTGAAGAAGGCGCTGACTGTGAAGGAGGCTCTGGACAGAGAGACTAAAGGCTGTGGTAGATGAATGATGACTATGGGGGTGGAAGGAAAAGTCAAAAGAGAAAGTGGCTCGACAAGAGATGCTTAAGTCGAGGAAGGAGAAGGTCGCGGATAGAAAGAACAGGACTCATCAAAAGTAACATTCCGAGAAATCCGCATCTGTTGGCCAACAGGATCACAGCAACAGTATTCCCTGTGCTTAGCGCTATAGCCCAGAAAGATGCACTCCATGGATTGAGTGGTTATCTTGGTGCGCTCACGAAGTGCAAGAACATAGCGCACACACTCCAAGAGGTGAAGACGGGAATAATCAAGAGTCTTGCCACAGTGATGCTCAACTGGGATCCCACCTTAAAGAGCAGAAGAGGGTTGAATATTGATTAGAAAAGTGGCAGTAGAAATAGCCTTAACCCAAAAGTGGTGGAATAGCAGAAACAAGCATGAGAGCACGAGCTGTCTCAAGAAGATAATGTTTTCGTTCTGCCACACTAAAGCATGAGCACTGGCACAAGAAAACTGAGAGTGCCTTGCTCAGCAAGAAAACTATGAAAACCCCTCGACAAGTACTCCCAAGCGAAATCGTTGGCGCTAACAGCACTGACAAGTGTGGCAAACATCTGGTCCCAAAGAGTCAATGTGACGCTATACCGCAGACAACTGAGCATAGAACTCATCTATAATCACATCTTCCTGCTACATCGACTGCTTCTGATGCACAACAGTAAGGCACAAGGAATCACCAGATGACTCGTAGCGGTTGTTCAAGCCCACCCACATCACCTGTGCGAAAAAGATGCCTTTGTACAAGTGTCTTCAGAAGCATCCTTCGGGAGCACAAGCTCAACAGGTGGAGCAGGATGAGCCGGCCAAGGCAACTTGCCAGTAAGATTCCCAAAGGCGCTGACGACGTCTGTGGAGGTGCCTGTGTTGAAACTAATTCCGATAATTGAGACCATCGAAGATCACCAGGCACCGAGGAACAGAAACAATGCCTGAAGAGGATGATGTTTTTATTTTATTTTTTTTGTTTTCACTGATGCCTCTTTTCTTTTGATACGATACTGTATCAAATCGTATCAGAGCACTGTGACTCACTGTGACTACCCTAAGGTGGTGGTGATAGCGGCAGCGACAGCTCTGGCGGGGGCGTCTGGCGGCGATCGATGACTTTGGCACCGGCTGGGGTTGGCGAGGCCAGGCGGATCAAAGCGGCGCAGGTCGTCACCTGCACTGGGAAGAAGCGACGGGAAGAGGATGGAAGCACATGCAACTTTGGCGGTCGGCGACTTCGGCGTGGTATGGTGGATCAAGGTGAAACTTCGGCAAGGTCGGGTGGATCAAGGAGGCGTTGATTGGTGGCAAGGCGAGAGACGTCCACGGGTGGCCATGGGCAGGAGGGCGGCGGTCTCACGGCCCTTGTGCGATGGTGGCCAGACACCACCGAGGCAGCCGAGCGGACTGCGAGTGACAGTCGATGGGGAGCACGGCAGCTGGAGAAGAGCAGCAGCGGTAGCAGGATAGCGGATGGAGAGCTGATGCATTGGAGAAGAGCAGTGACGATGGCAGGCAAAACCAGGCGGCAACAGTTGGTGAGGATGAACCGGCGGTGGAGGCGGCTTGGAAAACAAAACCCTAAGTACGCTCTGATACCATGTTATGAATCGTACTTGTATTCATCTTGAGACCAATGAGCCAGTATATATACACGTACAGGTATAGCATATATACAGATAACCCTTTATACAACAGAAAAAATACATATGTATAATACACATCTAATAATTGACACGTGGGACCTGGATGGCAGGAAAGGGATCTTGCCACAAGTATGGCTATGAACCAAATGGGCACATTACTCGGTCAAACTTGCCTTGATGTGTGGCAAGGTTTGACTATGAACCAAACAGGCCTTAATGTAAGTTTGTTAGTTTACTGGAGAACAAAAGATGATGGGTATTGGGTTTCCTATTATGGCCCTACCAGTATTGATCAATACAGATACGACTGACAGGTGAAATACCGGTTGGTTTTTGTTGTTACCTATCAGGATCTAGTATGTTTGCAATTTAATCATACCAGTTCAAGGATACACTAGTAAATTTCCTGTTCCATGTATTGTAACGGTAGGAACATGAGATGGATCCATTATGCTTTAAGTATTACCATGTGGTGTTGATGGTGATAGCACAACATGTCCAAAGGTTAACATCTTTCGGTAAAAGCCTCAATTTATATATGTTATTGCAGTTTGCTACAGATAGCATTGTTTTCATGTAAGAACTATCTTAAAGTTTTGATAGTTGGATTTCTAAGTTTTGTTATAGCATGCTCATTTGTGTGGTTCCCTTTCTTGTTCAAGTTTTGCCCCTGCTGAGCGGCAATTCCTAATCTTAATGCTGTGTTTTTCAGTGTTCTAATCTTCATGCTTGGTTTGCTTTGTTAATTGTACCTCTCCTGGTTGAACAACAGGTCATTCATGCTGATGATTCAGATGCTGAACGCTCTGTAAATGATAAGGCATTAGGAGTAAAGCTGGATTTAAGCAAAGGTCCAAATAATCATTCAACTGAAAATGGCTCAGCAAATGTGGAAACATCGCTGAGTGAAAAGAACCCTTCTAACCCAACATCCTGTCACATGACTCCATTGTCTATGGGAGAGATCCTTTCTTCTTTAGATCCTGGAATTTCTTTACCTAATCACAGTGCTGAATATTCTGTAGACAGACATTCAACCAAAATAAATGGATCTCACCCGCATGTGAAACGCAGCAACTTTTGGGGGCGGAATAATGTAAGCAAGAACTCTAGTTTTGTTTTACTTCTTTTGCCCTTCGTGGAGCCAACAAGTGTGCATAATACACTGCTCAGTCACCTTTTTTGGCCCATTGAATTATGGTTTCCTCCATATTGCTCTGAGTTGATTTTGTAATTATCAGAAGTATCATTCAGCATTCTGATTTATATGCATGGTTCATGTAGGCAAGAAAGAGCCAACATTCAGAATCATTTGACTCATCTGGTGAAGAAGAGTAAGATATCTGCCACTAAAGCACAAATATTATTTGTTTACAGTACTGTTTCAGTGAGTGTGGCACTGTGGCTGTTGATAGTTGTGACTTGTGAGCAGGTGTATTGCATTTAGGTCATTGTATGCATCATCTGTGATAGTTCTGATTCCTGTAAAATTTATCTATTGGTCGTGCTTATTTAGAAATATCATTGTATTAGAAAGTCAGGACTTAAAACGATGATCATTGCAGATTAGACCTAGTGTAGAATTTTTAACTTTTGTTAGCTTCCTGAATTTTGCTATGCAAATAAACCTTTCAGGCTAGCTGTTCAAAGGCTTGAGATTGCAAAGAATGATCTGCAGAACAGAATTACCAAAGAGGTAGGGGAAAAACTGCACATATACTCATTATTTTTTATCTATCATCTTCCTGTAATCTAATGGAAAGTGCCTGTCAGGCTAGGGGTAATGCAATTCTACAGGCGAGTTTGGAAAGAAGAAAGCAAGCACTACATGAACGCCGTTTGGCTCTGGAACAGGATGTATGTTGCGTTCCTTTGCCTTGTCAAATTTGCTTGGTCATCGTATGTGTCATTATGTTTTACTTTAGGGAAAAAGTACCATTGGGTCCCCCAACCCCAGGGTCAGATCCGATTTACCTTGAACTTTCTAGGTCACTACTGTGGTCCCTCAACTCTGGGAGTAGGTTACCTACAGGCAGAGTTCTAAATCTCAGATTTTTTTTTTAAAAAAATCCAACTTCTCATTTGTTTGCTGGAAAATGTTTTTTTTTAAAAAAAATCTAGCTGGCATTATTTTATTTTGCCTTTTCTTTGTGGTTTTTTTAAGTTTGTATGTTTTCTACATAGTGAATCATCACTAATGCCTATATTCCTTGAAAATAGCATGCAAACACCCTCTGGGATTTTAGAAATCCCAGTCCTTGCCAGGATTTCCAGCAACCAGCAGAACCAGGTTCCATCTGGGATTTGGAACCCCTCCCTACAGAGGACTAGCTGATAGGTGGGCCTTGCTTGTCAGCAACTTGGAGGCTAGATAGGCTTGGTTAATTTACTGATGGAAGGCTTGAGTTGGAAATACCCCCAAAGTTGTGGAACTAAAATAGGATATTGCCTGCACAAAAGTCAGGACATAAACATAGTCCAAAGTTGAGGGGCTAAAATGGTACTTTCCTTTTAATTGTTTTGGCACAGTTTTTGTTGAACAGGTTCGGGTATACTAGGTGGTGGCTGAATTATTCTGACAATGGTTTCCACAATTTTTTATATCTATAGGTGTCCAGGTTGCAAGAGCAGCTACAAGCTGAGAGGGATCTTCGAGCTGCATTGGAGGTTGGTTTGAGCATGTCTTCTGGACAGTTTTCAAGTTCACGTGCTATGGACTCGAAGGTACCTTTAATGATTGCTCTACTTGCTGGACTTATTTTATGGAGGCTCATTTTCCTCGTTTTCCTGAAGACAAAAGCAGAGCTTGAGGAGATTGCTCTCGCTGAAGCAGATGTTGCAAGGTTAAAACAGAAGGTTGCGGAGCTTCATCTCCAACTTAATCAACAACGCCAACACCAATATGGCCCTTTGGGAGATGCAAATGATCGTTATCACCGTGTTCCTGGTCATTTTTCACAGCAGTAAGATACTAATCCTCCACCACTTTTTCCCCCCTTTGTTGGTCTCCATTTATGATATTACTGGATCTGTGGTTCTGGCATCTTTCAATTTTCTGCATCTGTTGGAATTTGGTGGGAACATGTTAATAGTTCGATTTAATCCAAGTATAGCCATTTCATTTAAGAAGCAGTGCACAATTATGCTGTAGCTGGTTGTAACTCTGAATTGATTGTAGGCATTATTTCACTGGAAAGAATGTTTGTGCAGTCATAATTAACAATTCAATGCATTGCATATGTTATATTCCCCTAATTTACTTATCATATCGTATTTGACACAATTTTATTGGTACCAGAAACTTTGTTCAGCCAGGATTTGACATGAACCTTGCCTTTTGTAATCAAGAGAAGCAGAGAAATGAGGTTTGTTAAGAATCACCCCCCTCCCCCCAACCCCCGACCCACACACTTCCTGTTCTTAATGATGGCACTGACTTGTTGAATTTCCGATTTCAAAAACCTGGCTTGTGAACATGCATAATTCAATGCACTCTTATAGTGCTCTATAAATCAATAACTAGTTTTCAGTTTTGAAAATGAAAAATACTGGTATTGCTCATGTACTCATGTCTGGTTATTAGTGGACCAGCTGGTAAGAAAAAACTAAGTGATGGAAAACAAATATCTGAGGATCATGTCTTGCTTTCTCAGTATAGTGTTATTCAGGTTCATCAGTTTTGATGGTGTTTATCGCTGGTTCTAGATTCCATCGTTAGGACTTAGGAATAATATCAAATTCATCCCAGTTTCTATCCAAAATTTACCTGAGCACAAATTGAAGTTTTATGCTTGCTACTCCCACAAGTTTGTAGTATCTTGGTAAAATGGGCCAACCGTAAGCCTGGAGCAGGGTACAAAAATTTGTGGCTGGTTATCGGTTTTACTAGTGGGTAATGGTAGCACAGCTACCATTGGTGACATGTTGATTTGGGCCATTCTTAGTTTCTTACATGCTTGGTTTTAGAAATTCTAGAAAATTTAAGAGGAATTTGAGAGGAGACCAGAATCTGACTAATAACCACCTGGGGTCCAGTAAAACTTTGAAATTCAGTTTTTTTGTAACCATGTTCTGGAGGCAGTTTCAATTAAGCTCTGAGTTTACTCCTGGGCAAATTCCTAACCAGTTTTTGTTACTTTTATCCAACCATTATCTACTACTTTGGTTTGACTTGTGGCTCGCAAACAATTGCTATTTTACATGATACATTTTAAGACTTGATGTCACAAGGACAAGAGGAAAATGAACCCATTTGTGTTATGAGTGGCTTTCCCATTGAACTCTGATGTTGGCACCGCATACACCGATACTGACATTGGATCATTTTTGCAGGATAGCTCAGTGGATGCATTACAATGGAGGAACATCAAGCAGCATGTGCTTCCTTATGGTTCTTCAAGGCCACTCACCCGCAAGCTTTCTTTGGATGCGTCGTCGAGTGATTCAAGAGGCATGGATGCGTCTTCAAGTGATTCAAGAGGCATGGATGCATCAACAAGCATGTCAACAGAGAACACTTCTATGGCCATCAACGCCCCAAAGTTAGCCGAGGTTTGAGAATTCACAGTGCTTTATAGTTACACTATCAAAAAGAAGATTATTCATATCTGTTGTACGACAGGGTGTTGAATACGTGAGGCAACCAATGGTGGCATCCTCCACTTTGGTAGAACTAACAAGTAGGCTAGATTTCTTCAAAGAGCGGAGGTCTCAACTAATGGAACAACTCCATAGTCTCGATTTAGGACATGGATTTGCTTCACAGGGTTTTCCATACAAGCCGCCACCTCCTTGGAACAGTCCTAGGTAGGATGTTCATTCAATTTCATGATTGTGTATTCTTGGTAGAAATTCTTTACCCTCCGATTTTATCATTTGTAGAAACTGCTGGTGAGAATGTAAAATTATTTTTTGTCTTTAATACGAGTTCATCGTTTTGTTGATGCATGAGGCAGCTACTTATATGGACACTGATGTTTTGTGTATGTAATGTGTCAAGGGGGTGATGTCTTTAATACGAGTTCATCGTTTAGTCTCCTGTATGTAATGTGTCAAGGGGGTGATGTCAATTTATGTTATGAATATTGTGAATGTATTCAAGAGGCCCAATGGGACCTCCTTATATGTAAGATGTATGTAATAATATAGTATTTAAAAAAGGTTGACATTAAAATAGAAAAAATTGAGATCCAAGTCATAATAATATCGTCGTAGCATGTTGCTGTTAGAAAATATGTTTTGAGTCAGAGGTATTAAATAGAAGTATGGCGGCGCAGATTGAATTCTAAGATGGTGATGGCGTAGTGTACGAGAAGTGCAACAGAAGCGTAGTAGCTTTAGAAGCTCGGGGCGATGGTTTAGAGAGAAGCGGTGACATCATAATCACTTCTACGATTTGCATGTGGTTTAGAGAAAAGAGTGGTGGCTGTTGTTATGCAAAAAGGAAATTGCTATATTTTTATGACTGATAATAAATTTATAAACTCGTACGACTTTGATGAAGTAAAAAATTGGTGCTATGGACTTAGATTGATGTAACAGAAGATTTAAAAGAAAAGGACTCAAAAGGTAAAAATACCATGGACTTAGTGTGGCACATGGTAGAACTGACTAGGTAGCTGTAAGGACTAAAATTTGTAATGACCTTCTAATGTAAAATAATGCAACTATAAGTCTATAATAAGTATGATTTGGCTAATTAATTTGTATCAATATAACGCAGGTTGCGCCATCCAATTGGATACAGGTTGAAAACTAGATATAAGCCTCTCTGCAGCCCAAAAGGGAGCCTCTAGAGTGGGTGGATGTAACTCCACAGTGGTGGAAACCTTAGAGGCTATCGTCTCATTAGGAAGATGCATTGTAAATGCTTTGTGGTGATTTTTTGATCTACATGTTCAAGAAAATATGTGAAATATAGCAAGTTCAATATTTCTTGTAGGTAAAGTATGCGACCTCTGCAGAGTTAAAACTGCTCGAACAACTGTGCCACGGTCGCAGGTAGACATCAAAACTTACTCAAGTTAATATCTATTTACAAAAAAATTATATGGATGGGATGAAAATCATGAAGGTGAACGGAATCTTGAGTTAATTCCCCTAGGTGAATAGAACCTAGTGATAATAATAGGCGGATGGAACCCTAGTAACAAAACAATATATAGTGGATGGAACCAGGGAAAACAATTTCAAATAAAAATTAATGAAATTCAATGAATTTCAATTATCTTGGCCCCTCTGAGAAAAGCTTACTTTGATCAAAAAATTCGGCCTATTTTAAATTTTTTTCAAGATTTGTTTTTTCAAAATTTCTAAGATTTTGTGATATTTTGCCGAGATTTCCGTGAATTCGCTGTTTTCATATAATCATAATTCTTTAATTTGTATTTTTGATATTTTTGCTATTTTCATATAATCATATTTCTTGAATTTTGAATGATATGTTTGAATTTTTCAACTGACATTTTTTGAAAAAAAATCCAAATTTTGGAATTCTCGGAGAGGTCTAAAAAATTTTCTAAACCAAAATTGTTCTCTTTGGATAAAACTATTAACAGGTGGATGGAACCTACACCATAATTACCATAATTATTATTGCACAGTTTGACAATCTTTAGAAACATGATTTGATTAAAATTACTAAATCTTAGGATTCCTATGTATTGTAATTCGATTATGGCATTCCATAAATAAATAAATTCAAGCTTTCCTACGTTAATCCTTGTATCTTTAATACTTCATTCTATGTGTTGGCTTGTAGACGGTGGGGACTATGTCATTCTCTAGTAGTTTAGTTTTTACCTCAATTAAACAAATATTGATGGTGATTGTGTACACATCTATTACCCAAACTCTTGGAAAGTAATATATCATCTTTTACCTATAGTCATTTGCTTGTGGCGAGGTGTGGCCTCACTCTTTTGCTTTTCACCTTCGCTTCTGCTTCTGTTTAATTGTAATATAACATTTGGTTTGATCAGCTGTTATGTAGCCTCTATCCGATATAGGTTATTTACGCTCAGTTGTGTAATATTAATGTTTGTATTGTTCATACTATGTAAGAGTTTGATTCAGCAATATATATGTGAGTACTATCTATTGATACAGAAAATAGTATAGTAAAATTACATAGGGTTCTGAATTACTAAACCAAGGTCCCACGTGGGCTGCTCGGCCTGGATATATGCACAAACAGCGAAATCGATTGTTCGGCCTGTTCGGTTTCTAAGAGTGACAACCGAATAAATCGTTTATCACCGAATAGATGGAAATCTAGCACCCAGCCAAACACCGTAAACCGAACAAACCAAGCATTTCGGTTTTTTTAGTTATGTACAGTGGTAATTTAGGGTCTAACTGATGTTAATTTATGTAACTTTCGCATGGTAATTTATGAAAAATTCAGATGATAACTTTTATTTTTTTAGTTGTGTTTTTGAATTTCATGAGTTAGATGACATACTTTAATGGTAAATGTGATGAATGAAAAACCAAAGTTTTCTAAAACTATTCCATAAAAGAAAAAAGTGCGTGCTAGTCAATCCCACAAAAGAATGCCACAGTTAAAGCGTGGAACCAGAGGAGGAGAGCAGAGCAGATGTTGGGCTCGATTCAGTCAGGCTACAGTGACGCTCGATTCCATTTGGCCGGATCGGATGTTTCGCTCTTCGGTCGTTCGGGTTGCAGTGTTTGTACCAAGAATACATTTTCTATTATTTTTTTTTGTTTCGGGCTCGATCGGAGCTGGCGAAACCATGGCACGCGTGACTCAACCACCGTGCACCAACACAGCCAGGCCCGGCCGCTGCCACCGATCACGCGCAAAACACCGGGCATCACACGTACAAATCCACCTCGCGCGCGCCTCCTCCTTCCGCGCCGCCACTGACCTACCTATCGATCGCTGCCTCGACCGCATTTCTCGCACGGTTCGCGCGTCGAACGTACAAACCATACAGGCGCGCGCGCGCGCGCGCGTGCGAGTTGATCGATGGCCTCTCGCCGGCCGGCCGGCGCCGTGAAGGCAGAAGCTTTTTGCGTCCTGCTGCTGCTCGTCCCGGCCGTCGGGCTCCTGTCCGTGGCTGCGCAGGCGCCCGAGCCCGAGGAGCCCGCGACGATCGAGCAAGAGGGCGGCGGTCCGCTCGGCAGCAACGGCACCCGCGGCGCCGGTGGCGGCGGGAGCAGCGCCGTGACGAAGCTGGCGAGCAGCATCGACTGCCAGATCTGCGAGGCGACGTGCCGGGTGAAGTGCCTCATCAACAACCTCTTCCAGTGGGGCGGATGCTACCAGCGCTGCAAGGCCGACAACTGCACCGGCTGGTGTAGGTAGCTAGCGGTCTAGCTTACGCAGCTCGTACATATAATTTCTGTGGAACGGTTGGCAACTGTGTCCTTACGTTCCTCTAAAATTTTCATCAAAATCAAGAATCCATAGGTATGTCGCTGCAGACTATCTAACAGTATGTTTAGGATTGGTGATACGTAGCAGACAAGCCGTAGTACTAATCTGGAATAACTGAAAAATTATGTGATCGAACATCGATCAACAGGTGACTAATATTAATTCAAGGAGATATAATGCAAGAAGCATATATGGAGTTCCCCGTTTGGCAAAGTGTCGTCTCCGCCTTTCAGCTCGAGTGACTATTCTACTAGCAAGATAGTACTAGTTGTTATTATTATTATTATTATTACAGGGATCGATTTGCAGGACCCGTACGTAGACCAACCACTCGTACGAGCTGCGGGTCGTGTAATATAATACAGTAGTCGTTGAACCATACCGGATCGATGAGTGCATGTATGTTCTGGGCTGTTTTTTTTGGCTGCGGCTTATAATTTTTTATTGAAAATTTTAAATTTTAGTTGTTTGTAACAGAGATTACGAAGAGAGATACTTGTTTGTGATTTTGGATGGTACAAATGTTAGGCTTTTAACGTGTACTATAATTAACTTGTAGACTCTATTTTAAAAAAATACTCCGTTTAAAAGTTAGGTACTGTAGCAAAAACCAAAAGCCGTTTTGAAAAACTGAAAAGAACAGACCCGGTCCTGTATCTATCCTATCGGCTTTTGGCTCTTCAGTGGCTATATAAACTACTACTTGTACTTACCAGTACATATATCATCACAATTTTTTAGACTATAGACTGATAATTTTTAGCTATGTCTAATATTTTTTTTCTGCGCTTTTTAATACGAAGACGGACAGTGGAGATAATAACATGAACAGTGCACATGTCGGCAGGATCAATAAACCATTTGAAGAAACGACTTGAAGAATCTGTCCCATTTATTTCAGTTTTCAAAGAAATCTGAGCCAAAAGTCATCCTAAAAACCCAAAAGAGCACACTAAATGTATCCGAATTTCCCCTCCGATAAAAACAAACATATCTGAATGATCATATCCTAGCACTCCAAAGTCTAAAGCTTACGAACCACTGCTCGATCACGCCAAGACATGGTCGTAAACAATGAAGTCGCATGGATGTCGCAACACAAGGATTATACTTTAAGCATGCAATTAACTAGACCTGCGGCTCCGGACCGATAGATATGTATACGAGATTAATTTGGACCGTTCTATGCGCACGTTTTCTCAGTGTCCATCTCTGAAAGCGAAATACAAAACCTTGGCGTTTTTCTTGCCCTTTTCCAACGGCCGACTTGGTGTACATATGCGCAAGATGCACTATATAGATACTGATTTGGTCCCGAAGGTTTAATTAATTTTGAGCTGCTTAATTAAGACCGTTCCAATTTTCAAAATGTCATACATATTCTTGAACAGGAGTCTCATGAGCAGCTAGCTAGCATTGCAATGGGTATATATATATATATATATATATATATATATATATATATATATATATATATATATATATATATATATATATATATATATATATATATATATATATATATTCTTCAACGGAAGAGTATTGCTATAAGCAGCTAACATTGCAATGAGACTGTGCAGCTAGCTTATAGTAATATACACTCCTTAATATTTTTGATAATTTTAATAATTTGCACACAGAAATTAAAGCACCAACTTGATTTAGCTGATTTTACACTAGCTGGTACTTTCTTATAAATAGTCAATAGACCATTTGCATGAACACAAACATTTTGGAGGACCATGTGTTCCTCGTTGGGCCACATATAACTAACGCTGTATAGCTAGTTGTCAACGCATACAAATCGCGAACCGTGCACACAAATGGTACTTTAACCATTTTTTTAAATTTAGCCACCTATTTTTATAAATCTAACCTCTTCTTTGAGCTCATCTCCCCTAACTTGGTAGGAAGCCAACCAGCCACCACTTAATTAGTGGCTATACTTAATTAGTAATAATCATATTTAATTAATGCTAATCGTATTTAATTAGTGTTACTCTAATTAATGCTACTTAGGGCATGTTTGATATAGCTGTGGTTTATGGCTTTTGATTGAAATTTTTGAATTTTAGTTATTTGTGACAGAGATTACGGAGAGAGATAATTGCTTGTGATTGTGGATGATACAGATATTAGGCTTTTAATGTGTACTACAATTAACTTATAGACCTCATATCAAAAAAATACTCAATTTGAAAGTTAGATACTGTAGCAAAAGTCAAAAGCTGATTTAAGAAGCTGAAAAGAATATGCCTTATATAGTTACTGCTTTTGGGGTCTCGGCAACAGCTAGCTTATAGTAATATATACTCTTGCTAATTTTACTATTTTTTTATAATTTTACTAACTTGCACAAAGAAATTAAAGCACCAACTTAATTTAGCTGATTTTACACTAGCTATATAAATAGCCAGTAGACCATATGCATGAACATAACGTTCTTGAGAACCATATGATCCTCGTTGGGCCACATATACCTAATCTTTTGTTTAATTTTTTCTCTTGCAATTAAACATTTGTTTGACATTTCAATTAACATTTGTTGATCTAGCCATGTGAAGAATTTGGACACCCGCCGCAGGCTATTCATTTGTTGACGCCACTGATGTATCTGTCGTGAGCTCACTGACCATGATGTTTGACCGAACTACGGAGCAATTAGTTTTGACCAATAAACGCCGTTGATTCGTCTCTGATAGGCTCTAGTTGAGCAAATTGATTTGGAGACTCGCCTCTGCCTATTTTAGCTTAATTAAATGCAGCTTAATTATATTATTTTCTTGTTTGACGATTGAATCTCTTGTAGTTCGCGTTTTCCTTCGGTTTCAGTTCATTTAATTAAACAAATGTTATGACATTTTGAACGAATAATTCATAACTAGCACTGTATGTTTGTCAATGCATACAAATTACAGAGGCGAAGACTACAGTCTCACCTAGCTATGGACACATGCATACAACTATTCCACTCCCCTGCATATAATGGCAAAACATTAAATCCTAGATCCAGCACAGATCAGATTGCATGCTTCTCAATAAAAATATCCAATCATGGGGATAAGACATTCACGGGTAATATCAGAAAAGTGAAAGATAAATTAAATAAAGTGAACTAAAATTCCAGTAGTTGATTGATGACAAATCAATAATGCTAGGGAATGCCTTCAAAAAATGCTAGGGCGAAGTCTATATATATTAAACAAGTAATCCCCACAAGGGAAATTCTATCGGGTCAAAAAAATTATCGGAGGTTAGCGATATACAGTCGGTAACCACCGGTTACCGAAAATTTTAAAAAACTTTGGTCAAAAATTTTGAATTGAAATTTTAAATTTTTAGATGAATTTAGATGAATCTGAAATTTTTTTGCCAGATATGACATTTTCTGATCCCCACTAACTACAATCAATGTTAATTTTCTCTTCTCTTATGCAACCACATGCATGATCCCTATTGTTCACAACCTTTGAACGCAAATTGAGTGTCGTAAATGTTCCTTCATTTGCATTGTTTTCTAATTCTTTTAGGCTCTATCATATTTCACCTTGATTTGTTCAAACATTACAAGGAACAAATTGATTTCTAAAAGTCTCCGTCGCAACACATGGGGTATCCTTCTGGTAGTGGTAAATATCTAGGCCAATAATGAGCATGTGGAAGGGTGGACGTCTAACCCAGCCCTATATGTCTTAACTTTTAATTATTGCAGGAATTTTTTCCTGGTCAATTTTCATAAAATTCTTTAGAAATTAATTCTTGTGTTCCAAGTAGGCCCTTCATTTTTGATAGGCTGATCTCAGCAATATAGTGCCATATAGGACTTAGAGTGAGGTGGAGGAGAAATTAATGAAGAAAGAGAGGGAAACAGTGTATCATGTAAGATATTGTGTGGACATAAAATCTAAACAGCAAGAAAACCAATAAAAACTTGCATTAGGGAAAACTGCAATATCTATGCTAACTTTTGAGAGAGTGGGAGGAGGGAGAGAGAGGGGAATAATGAATTGTGAGATTTATTGTTTAGACCTATATATAGATATCACCATTGAAGTAGTGTCTATAAAATTTTTTAGTAATATAGTTATATAGAGAGATATAAACATAACTTAAGATATTTACCATTAGAAATACCCAATAGCAGTACAACACTAACTTCTTGTCCAACCGACTGTGGTCGGCATCGAGTTTGGCGGCCAAGCGGCTTGATTTATTGCTATTGCGCGTACTCATCTGAAATGCCACGATGCCACGTCACGACCACGTAAAATGTGTAGTAAGTAGGATCGATGGAACTCTGGTCAACAGCCAGAAATGAATTGAGACGACTTCGTCAAGATCTTCATGTATACGTTACACATACACATCTATACACCCTTACCAATCCGGCAACTACAAGTATTTATTTGCTGCGCCCTACAAGCTATATACATATGTAGCTTTCGAAGTAAATGCAGCATGCATTAACACCTGGAAGTGAACATAGAATTGTATTGCACTACTACAGAAAGAATCATTACAGACGTTTCAAAACCGTCATCACAGACGGTTCAAAACCGTCTAAATTTACGTGACTGTGATAATAGGTGGTTATTACAGACGACCCCGAATCATCTGAGATAGGTAAAAACACAGACGGTTTTTCAATACAACCGTCTGTGATATATCGATATCACATATGATTTTTATATTAACCATATGTGATAGTGAACATATGTGATAGCAGAAATATCACAGACAATTCTTTTAAAAAAAATCATCTGTGATAGCAGAAATATTACAGACAGTCTATTTTAAAAACCGTCTGTGATGTATATATCACAGACGATTTGGTGTTCCAAACGTCTATGATAGCTATTTAAAAATTACATTATTTTCTATTTTTCGGCTAACCTCAAGAAATGCTAGCCATATCCTCTGAAGTAAACAGAAGATCTCATAAATATATAGCATATGACAATCATAACACAGATCTTACAAATAAAGTAAACAACGCAAGCAGATCACATATATAGTATATAACAATCATTTGAATGAATTATTTGATTAAACACAATTGAGTGATTACAATTGTATCAAATGTTTCAACATTTAATTATCATCGCCGAGTGGAACTCTCCAGTGTTGTTTATGACATCCTCTATCAAGAATTGGGAGAGGTTCCCTTGAATTTCGGCGAGTTTGTCAAGATTGATTGTACTTTCGTCGAATTCCACACGCTGTCGCTAGTAGTGTTAAGTCATTAGCATATATATATATATATATATATATATATATATTGATAATCATAAAATAATTATTGACAAGTTGATAAACCTCTGGATCATTTGTCTTAGTATCTATGATTTCCTCCATGTGGCGGCAAACGTAGTATCCATATACGTTGTCTTGTAACTGCTGGTGGCATTGCAAAAATCGAATTACATATATATGTATTGTCAGTTGTAGATGTATTATAACGAAATGTGATATAGGATTGTTGTGTTGTAGCGGGTACCAGAAATCACTTCCTGTGTCGTAATGTGGCGTTGAATTCCTTGTGTCTCCCTCTCTGGCAACGTAAGCGTTGAATGACCTATGTGATTCCAAAAAGTTAGTCTTGGCCATTGCAAATGAAGGGAAGACTATAATAGAGTTATGTATGGAGAAAATGAGTTTACTTGTCAATTGCTTGTTGCACACGGGTGAAGTCGTGGTTTCTCCTAAGTAAGAAATCAAGGTATATTATCTTGCTCCACTTTGGTATAATCATAATCAGAATCCAGTGAAACTTAGTCATGTATGTTACCGTAGTGATTAATTCTAAGTTCATATTGTGTATAAAGTACAAATGATACTCGTATGGCAAATAGTGAAGCACTTATCCTTGGTTGAAGGGTACCATGATATACTCCTTGTCACTATGAACAAGCAATCCTCTCGTTATGTAATCTTGGACGAAATATGCATTAGTGTTAGTGCATTGCTCAGAGATCAAGTGTGGGTCGAGTAAACCCACCAGTTCTCGCCGTCACCGAACTTGTTAGATCATGGATCTATACATAAGCAAAGAGTTATGATATTTATCAGTATTACGTGAATGTAGAATATGATTGTATAGTACACTTACAGTGTCTAGCATCATAGAAGTGAGGCATCGAGTTCGTTGAGGTTGAATAGTAAGAATAAGTCTTCGAAGGTCACGACAAAATGGCCTTAGTCGTGCATCTCTGAGTCCTCCATCAAGCTCTCGAATTTACCAAACTCTCTCTCACTATAGTTCATTTCTGTATCATGTAGCATCTAATCCAGATTGTCATCCTACGACCTATCCTCATCGAAAGTACAGTCCACAACCGGTATATCGTTATCTTCCTCGACGATGTTATAACTACCTTCCTGTATAATCTTCTCTTCACTGTGACTGGTCCAACATGTATACTCCTTTTTGAAACCCTTTCGAATCAAATGAGGTTCGATCTGCGCTGAGTTGATAAATATCTTTAGATTATCGCAATCTATACATCGACAATACATATATTATATCCCCTTCTTCAACATATCCTGCTCGACCGCTCTTCTAAAAGCTGACACATCATTAATGTTCTCCTCCCTCACACAGTTCTCAATGTATATCCAGTTTCGATCCATCTACGCTACACATGTAATAAATTAGCTAGTGTCAAATTAGATTATTAATGCTAATATAGCTAACTAGCCTAACTATTTACACGCATAATTATCATTCACTTTATAATAAATTGTCCATATATATATCAAGAAATAATACACTGAAGTAAACTAGGAGTATTGATCCATTCTTAAAGTGGAGCAAACTACCGTCTCTCTCTAAACCTAGCTAGGTAAGTAGTTAGATCGAAAAACCTAGCTATCATCTCCCTATTACGTACAAGGCATATAAGTTATTAGAAGTAAATACTAATCTCTAATCACCAAGAACAAATCGATCTGCAAGCGGTATGCTTTCACCAACCGTCTGTGATATGAAAATATTGTAGACAGTTTGTATTAATAAACGTCTGTGAACTATCACAGATGGTTATTTATACAAACCATCTGTGATATCAGCCATTATCACAGACGGTTTCTATAAATAACCGTTTGTGAATTATCACAGATGTTATTAATAGGAACAGTTTGTGATGGTTTATATTATTACAGACGGTTTATTATAACCGTCTATGAAAATATCACAGATGGTTATTCGTATGAACCGTCTGTGATAATTATAGCACAAACGGTTCCATATGAATCGTCTGTGATGTAGTTGTCCAGTATAGTCTCTTTTATAGTAGTGTTGGCACATGGTACTGATTAATTTGACATCATCAACCAACTTAAAATTAACGGCACGACTTTGATCTCACACCAAGACCTTGCATTGCCGATCTACCAGCAGTCGCTATACTAACCAGTCTAGGTAAAAAGCCTTTGCCTGGACTTTGTCCTCGCCACAAGGCGCATCCACACTGCGATAGCTAGCTGATGATGATGATGGACATGGACACAGAAGCGAGCAAGCATACAAAGGCACGCGCACAAAACGCCGTCGACTTTGACTACCGACGAGGAGGCTGGCCTTGTGTTTCATGCACTGCCCGCACACGTCGTCAAACCTACCCTTTCCGGCGCGCGCCCGCGTCCATATATTAATATAAGCAATCCGGAAAGAGTACATACATCACCAGTAAACCCTAGCTAATAGTAGCAACTATCCTCTCTAGCTAGCTTGGCTGCCATGGGCAATGGCTGCCTCCTGAAGACGATCCCGTGCTTGATCTGCCTCTCGATAACGCGGCGCCGACGCACGGCTCGGCTGGTGCTGTGGGGCGGGGAGGCGCGGGTGGCCAGGCACGGGAAGCTGGCGGGGCAGGTCATGCTCGACTTCACGGACAGCGTCGTGTGCTGCGCCGACGGGTTCTACCTCGGCCGCCCCGCGCCGGTGCTCGCCATCGAGGACAGGCTCGTCTCCGGCAGGACCTACCTCGTGCTCCCCGTCGACCGCCTGCCGCAGGGCTACGACGCGCTCACCGCGGCGTCCCTGGCCGCGCTGTCCTACGACAGGGCCGGCCCGGCGGGGTCCATCGCCGGGGGCCCCAAGAGCCCCTTCGAGTACGTCAAGAGCGACGACGGGCGGACGGTGATCAAGGTCACGCCGGAGTTCATCGTGAGGGCCATCACCGCGAGATCAGGCCGCGGGGGTGGTGAGGCGGCAGCCGGTGAGGAGGGGGGCGGCGCGTGCGGGGTGCTGTGCAGCACGCCGGAGCTGAGGAAGCACTACGAGCAGCTGGTGGGAGCGGCGAGGGGGCGGCCGTGGTCGCCACGGCTGGAGACGATCAAGGAGCGCAAGGCGAGGAGGGGCGTGGCGGCGGTGAGCCCCGGGAGGCTGTCGCCGGTGGCGGTGAGGCTACTAGGGCGGGACAAAGGAAGGTAGGTAGGTACCACGTACCGGGCGTGCAAATTATTAAAGAACCTTGGATCAATTTGCTGCCGCTTTGTTCAGTTCAACTCGTTGCTTGCTTTTGTTTTCTTGGGCTGAAGCAACTGGGTTGATTTGGACAAAGCGATCGATACTGGGGAGCTCCAATAGTTTGTTCAGTAGTTCTCGGTTTAATTAGGCGTCTGATGATTTGTGTAAATTAATCCTGTTCACTTAGGGTTGGAGGAAACTGTACAGATCTCGATCTGAAATTTTCAGTTACATGAACAGACATGTTCATCAACGCGTGCAATTCAGCTCCATATAGGCGCACGCTCGATGTATTAGTTGATTCTACGGCAATATATTCGAACCCCTTTTTCTTTTTTACATCAATTCGGACCCTTAATTAGATCTGTCAAATTAAGTTGCATAGTAGTACAATTTTACACTGGACTAGCTAGTACTCCATCAAATCAAAGGCATACGGTTTCTCCGTATCTTACACCGCCTAGAACAGGAAGACAAACAAAAAAAAAAGTTTAGTGCGCCGTGGGCGCGAGACGCCGGAGAGGAGCGCCGGGGACCCCGCGGCCGGCCGGCCACACTGTGGGAGGAGCGGATGGCGCGATGAAGCACGAGCAGCCGGCGCGGTTGGGCGGAACCGTGGAAGTCGGCCGGCGCTGGCGCGGGTCAATTGAACGATCGACGGGGCCCGGGGGGAATCATACATATTCCGCGCCATCAAAGATCAAAGTGGTAAGACATACGTACGTACGGTACTCCACTTCCGACATCCATATGCAAGCATCAATGAATTAGACGTTGCTTATTCGGATTAAGCTTTTAGTTTTTTAATTTCGTTTTTTTCTTAAGCTTTTTATGTTTTCTTTTTTTCTTTATTCCTTTACACTGTTTATGATGATATAATCTGATTTTTTATTTTTAATTTAATTACACTGAAAAAGCTAATAGTAGCTACCACTACTACAGAAAACCTAATACTAGACGTATGTGATGTATACTATTACAGACGGTTTTAGTTTAGAGACCGTCTGTATTGTTGACAGTGGTAAAAACCGTTTATAAAACTTTAATATCACAAATGATTCTTGGTAAAAACCGTCTGTAAAGCAACACAAACAGTTTTTGTCATGAACCGTCTGTGATATTACCAAATATCACAGACGATTTTTAGTTTAAACCGTCTATGAATTATCACACATGGTTTATAATACAAACCGTATGTGATAATTAAATCATCACAGATAGTTTGTATTAAAAACCGTGGATCCTCTGCCTTGAATTCCATATCTAGACTACTGCTTTAAGCTGGAGGCAAGGTTTTCAGTCTATTTGGTGAAATGAGACTATTTGGCAAAAATAATTGAAGATTCATCATGTTTTTGACTACCTATGGTTAGTAATATAATTTATTTCTTGTTGTATTAAAATTTAGATATAATTTTTGGTGACTGAAATTGAAGATGGCTTAGATCTACTAAGCCATGCATGATCAATTCCTATAATGTGGGCAAGCCAAATTGATCAAAATTATTAGTTATAATTGGTTTATGGAAAATGGCTTTTGTATTAAGCTAGGAAAGCCTCAATACATATGGTATATATCTAGTATACTAATTAATTAATTTAATATTTAGTGCTAAATTGTTATATATATGCATAACATAGGACTGAAACTAGATATATATTACGAACCGTGTGAGTGAAGAGTACATTAATGCGTATCTGCTTTTACAAGAGCCGCCGAGGAGGATATGTTGAATAAAGAGGTAGAATATATGTACTGTCCATGCATTGACTGCGAGAATCTAAAGATGTTTAAGAACCGAGTATAGATTGAAGCGCACTTGATTAGAAGGGATTTTAAAAATGGGTATATGTGTTGGATCAGTCATGGCGAAGAGGAGACTACATAGGAAGTTAGTAATAATGACATCGCCAGTAAAGTCAATAATATGCCGCCGGATGATGTCAATGGTGATTCGGATTCGGATAGGCTGTACAATGATAATCTGGATCAGATGCTTCGTGATGTAGAAGCGAACTATGATGAAAGGTGGTATATTAAATTCTGGGGCTTAATAGAGGACTCAGAAAAAACTTTGTTCACGTGCTGCAAGTCAAAGTATACAAGGTTGTCAATCGTGCTTGAACTGTTGAAATTGAAGGCATAAAACGGTTGGTCCGATAAGAATTTCACAGCGTTGCTATGTCTTTTAGCGGATATGCTTCCAAAGGGAAACGTGTTGTCTAAAACCACGTATAAAGCCAAGAAGGTTCCTTGTCCTTTGGGACTGAAAGTAGAAAGAATACATGTATGTCCGAACAATTGTATCCTCTACCATAAATAGTATGCAAACACGCATATATGTTAGGTGTGCAATGCATTCCGATACAAACATAAGAATCAATCAAATGACGGTGAGGGAATAAAGGTGAAAAAAGATCCTCCTGCTAAGGTGGCATAATATCTTCCTACAATTCATCGTTTGAAGCAGCTTTTTGCGAATTCAAAAGAGGCAAAACTGCTGTATTGGCATTCAGATGAGTGCAAGAAGTATGGAATGCTAAGACACCTTACTAATTTCGCCCAGTAGAGAGACATCGATAGGAGGTTTGTAGATTTCGGTGCAAAACCAAGGAATATAAGGTTTGGATTGAGTACATATGGAATGAATCCTTTCAGTAACACAAACAGTCGATATAGCACTTGGTCTATGACTCTCTGCATCTATAACCTTCCTCCTTGATTGTGTATGAAGTGAAAATAAACTTTGTTGTGGTTACTTATCCAAGGGCCAAAGTAACCAGAGAATGATATTGATATGTACCTAGCACCGTTGGTGAAATATCTAAAAGTACTATGAAACAAAGGGGAACATGTATGAGATACATACATATGAAAGAACTTTACTTTACGCTCCTTGTTGTTCTACACCATAACTGATTATCCGACCTTTGCTAAACTATCAGGTCAAAGTATAAAAGGGGCCAAAACTTGTACTCACTGATTAGATGGTACCGAGAGTGCGTAGCTAAAACACTCATACAAAATCGTGTACATGCGTCATTGCAGGTTCATTCGGATGGCTCAACCATACTGCAAGATGAAGAAAACATTTAATGAAGAGAAGGAGAACAGTTCAGCTCCAAGACATTTAAGCGGAAAAGACATTTATATGGCTTGTTCTTTTTGACTGCGGTTGATGGCTTTTGGCTACGACTGATGGCTTTTGGTTAAGAATTTAGATGTTGTCCTCGGAAAGGGACGTAAATTAAGTATCCATGAGAAGAACATCTAAAAAAGAGATCAATATATTGGGACTTACCTTATCGGGAGTACCTACAAGTTCAGCACTACATCGACGTCATGCACGTAGAGAAGAATGTATGTGACAGCTTGTGGGCCTGTTCTTTTTTGTTGCGGCTGATAGCTTTTGGCTGCGGCTGATGGCTTTTGGCTGTTTGCGACAGAAATTGCGGAAAGAGAGATACTCGCTTACGATTTTTGATGGTATAGATATTAGTTTTTTAACGTGTACTACAATTAACTTGTAGATCCTATCTTAAAAAATACCCCGTTTAAAATTAGTTACTGTAGCAAAAGCCAAAAGCGGCTTTTAGAAGCCGCAAAAGAACGGGACCTGTTTGTTCTCTAACTGAACATTCATGATAAAACAAAGGATGATGTCAACGTACAGCTTGACTTGGTTGATATGGACATTAGACCTGAGTTAGCAACTACAAAAACCAATAAAGGACGAACGTACCTTCCCTCTACTTGTTACACTATGTCGAAGTCTAAGAAAACTGAACTGTGCCAGTGCTTAAATAGTGTTAAATTTCTATCTAGTTACTCCGGCAACATGAAGAAACTTATTTCGATGCAAGATTTGAAGTTAAATGGCATTAAGTCTCATGATTGTTATGTGCTGATGACACAGATGCTCCCTATTGCGGTTAGAAATATTTTTCCGGCCAAGGTCTGAGAGTCAATTATGAGGTTGTATATTTCTTTAACATAATTGCTCAGAAAGTCATCGACCCCGAAGTACTAGATATTCTGCAGAACAAGGTGATGATAACTCTATGTCATCTTGAGATATATTTTCCTCCGTCATTTTTTGATTTCATGGTTCATTTTATTGTTCACATTGTGTGGGATATAAAAATGTGTAGGCCTGTATTACTATGTAGTATGTGCCCATTCGAGAGGTTTATGAGAATTCTCAAGTCCTATGTACGGAATCGATCTCAGCGAGAGGGCAGCATCGTCGAAAGTTATGCAAGTGAAGAGCTCATTGAGTTCTGTGTCGATTATATGGCTCAGATTGAACTGATAGATGTGCCTCAATCTCGTCATAAGATGAGGCTCAAGGGTATTGGAACTATCCAAAGGAAAGCAACCACTCCATATATGGATGCATATGCTCAAACCCATTTCACGGTCTTGCAACACATGACTGAAGTGTCCCCAAATCTGGAGCGGTCAAATGTTTGGATCATGAGATAATAAAACAGTCGGTTCAACCAATGGTTGAAGTAGCAAGTCATTAGGAGCTCATCAAGTGAGGTGCTAACATGGTTGGTAAAAGGGCATGTAAAGAGCACAAGCTCAGGATGTAAAAAAACACTAACCAGAACAACGGTGTCTGCATAGATGCGTTCAGTACTGATGGGTTGATGAACTCCTACTATAGGTTCATAGAAGAAATTTGGGAACTCGACTACGTGATGTTCAAGATCCCCTTATTTTAATGTCGTTGGGTCCATCTCTCACAGGTAAAGGTCAATAAGTATGGTATCACTACTGTGGATCTCAAACGTCTCGGATATAAAGACGAACTATTCGTACTCGCCAACTAAGTTGTTCAAGTTTTTTATATAACCATATAGTTTTTTGTGGAAAAAAGAGAATTATCGGAGTAGAGAATATAGTGGACGAGGAAGAATGCAATCAATTTGATGAGTTACATGCTTTCGAAAACGGCATAAGGGTCAAGGAAGAACGTGATGAAACTAGCTACACACGCGTTGATCATCATGAAAGGCTAATTTTTAAAGAAGATAAGTAAGTGGAAAAATGTGTGATATATGTGAATTTGCATTTATGTATATACGAATGCATGTGTAATGTATATGCGAATTTGCATTTATGTATATAAGAATGTACAATATATATGTGAATTTGTATTTATGTATATGAGAATGTGTGATATATATATATATATATATATATATATATATATATATATATATATATATGTGAATTTGCATTTATGTATCGAGAATGAGTTTTATATATATATATATATATATATATATATATATATATATATATATATATATATATATATATATCTGTGTGTGTGTGTGTGTGTGAATTTACATTTATGTATATTTATCTTCACAGACGGATGTAAAGAAAAATCGTCTGTGATTTATTATTACAGACGGTTCTATTTGCGAACCGTCTGCGATGATACATATTACAGACGGTTTTCAAATACAACCAACTATAATAATAAATATTTGGAATGCTTGATCCTTTGATAGGCCTGTTGAAGTAGTTAATTTTGTATCGTTATATAAGTGGCTACGAAGTGCAAGCTCCAAGTGAGATATGCCTCTGTTGCCCTGTGCGCTGCTTGGGCCCAGGTATATCCGTTCGGCCCCGGGGCCTTGGTGCACGGTGTAACTTTAGCGTCAGGTTTCGGAAAAGTGAATATGAACGGTGTTTATACCATTAGAACATTCATCCAGTGGCCCAAAAGGGACATCTACCTAGAGGCTCCTACACCAGTGCCAAGTCCACAGGTGCTATCCGCACCAGAGCTATCTGCACCGATGCCTGGTCCACAGGGGCTATCCGCACCAGAGCTATCTGCACCGGTGCCAGGTCCACAGGGGCTATCCATACCAGAACTACCTACACTGGTACCAACACTACAGGTGCTATTCCCACTCGAGCGACTTGCATCGGTGCTACAACCATGAGAGTTATCCACACCAGAGCTATCTTTACAGTCGACTACCGTGAAGTCGACCTATGGCCGAGGCGGAAGGGCAAATCAATGAAGACTGATGATGATATTCCCTACTTGTCGTTGGCCAAAAAATTCATGCTAGGTGAACCGATGATCATCCTAAAAGAGCGCCTCCTAACCCTAGAACTGAGTTGTCAGAGATTACATACATAGTATATAGAATAGGCTAATAAGCCGGGGGGACAACAACGCTCGAGTCTCACCGTCAAATTCAGGCGGCATCATTTGCAGGACGATGTTCATGACTGTGTCTTCGCGGTGAACTTCAAGGATTTATTCGATCTCTTCACATTCAACGCCCTCGACGCCTCACTCGTTCGATGCTGGACATTATAAGTATATACAATCACGGTATATGTTCATGTAATACCGATAAATGTCATATATAACATGTTTCTTTTGTGTGTATATATAGATACATAGTGACTGAAGCCAAATTATTGAAATCACCTATTAGTTTCCTCGACTCACGATTGCTCGCTATAGATACTATCGAAGATGATGCATTCTTCGTCGAGAATTACATTACAACGGCATTGGTGGCTCACCTAGCAAGGAATTTATACTTATGCCCTGCAACCAGGGGTAAGTGTTGCACTAGTGGCTATACTTGTTGATTTCTACTTTATAAGTAAAACAAGATTAGGTTTAATGACCATGACGACATACTTATATAGGTTCCATTGGATTCTAATTGTAATTATACCAAAAATAGAACAAGGTAATATGCTTTGATTCCCTAAAGAAAAACAATACTAACTTCACAGTTGTCAAACGATTAATCGATAGGTTAATACATTTCCTCCATACATAACTGTATTGTAGTCTTTCTTTCCTTCCCAATGACTAACACTAACTTTTTAGAATCATGTAGGTCATTCATCACGTACGTTGTAGAGGTACAGAAATCGAAGGGAGGGACCAATGCCCTACGACATGTTCAACATTTTCTGGTATTCGCTAGTATACATTAATTTCTATATAACACTTTATAGTAATGCCTCTCGAATTAACAAATTTTATTTTTACGGTGCCACTAGTAGCCACCGGGCAACACCTTTGGATTCTATGTTTGCCGCTATATGCAACTACTTCTCGATTTCTCGAAGATCGATGATCTCAGGTTTGTCAATCTTGCAATAATTATTTCATACTTATCAACTTATATATTTATACATGACATTGATATTCTATCAACAGGCTGCGCCCATCGCTACAACTATGTTGGAACAGGCCGAACTCGCACAAATTCGAGGAGAGTGTGTGTACTTTTTGATATCTAAAGTCATAAAATCAAATGAAAAATTTCACAATGTAGAATGAATTTTATTGGGATAAGATTGACCTTAATTGTACATATGTGTACTTGTCAATGGATAATTTATTTCATTTCTATTAATTGATTTGTGAAATGATTGTTTTTGTTTCCGAAATGAATGAATGTGAATTGGATATATACTATGTTGATTTGCTTGTTTCAGAGAGCATGGCCAGCAATTCCTGAGGCTGGCCAATAAACATAAATAGATTTAGGAAAAGAAAAATATCACAGACGAGTTCTGGAAACCGTCTGTGGTATGTAAGTATTTCAAGTACAAATCGTCTGTGATAGTTCAATATCACAGACGATTTTAACTACAAACCATCTATGATAATTCAATATCACAGATGTTTGCAGTTGAAACTGTCTGTGATACTTACTTATCACAGACGGTTTTGACTAAAAACCATATATGATAATCAATTATCACATATGGTTTGTAGTTAAAATCGTCTGTAATAGTTGTATCGTAAACGGTTCGAAAGCTGTCTATGATGACCTCGTTTTATTATTGATCCATAAATTCAGACGGTTCACGAAACCATATGTGATGATGTTTTTAAATCGTCTGTGATAATGTTTTCTATAGTAGTGTACAGTGAAAAAAAAAACCTCTACCATGACAAATAAACTAGAGGCTCAGGATTTTAAGCCTACATGAACATCCTTAAAACTAAACTGCTTTTAAGCCCAAGTGAGCACCTTTAGAACTGAACTATACCCTCCAAGAGAAAGTTTGACTTTGGAGATGAGTACACACGGGTGCACGTTCAGTGAGAACCACACTCTGTGAGGTATGTGGTGCCTTCAATGAATTTCTAGCATGTGTACAAGATATGCACATGTGTGCGTGGGTGGTGTAACTGTGGTTTGTGTTGAGTATATACATATGCAATGTACTCTCTAAAAAACATATGCTTTTCAGTTTTAAATTATTGTATTATATCTCCGTTCATAAATGTATGAGGTAGTTATACTGTGACTCTTCTTTTTAATATATACTCATATATTGGAGAAATCTAAAATCATAATAATTTGGAGATATTCTGCGCAAGAAATCTATTATTACCACCTTCATATGACCAATTTAGATTTTTTTTATTGGTGTGATAGCGGTCAATTTATGAAAAAGTTGACCACATGCATATTACAGCAATCATTCGTAAACAGAGGGTAAATTCTCAGCACTTTCACTCTCAAATATTAAGCCAAATCAGTGAAAAGTGATCTTTCAAGAAAATCGAGGGTACGTACTATATATGGATTCTGGTTATTGATATGCATATACTACTACGTCACATAGATTGGCCATAAGTCTTGGTTTACGTGCTCGATCTCGATCGATCAGCACTAAATTTAAGCACGTTGTCGTCGTGCTTAATTAGCTAGCTGCCTAGCTGCATTCATTATGTCTTTGTGCAAACGGCCAACTACTTGCTAGTGACCGGCCAATCCGTTGTGGCGTTAGGAAGTCCATCGTTGCACAGTTTTTCGCTTTTGATTTCTCTATAAGTTAAAAATAAAAAGAGACGATATCTTTAAACGAGATTTTTTGAATAGTTTTTCGAGTTCAACATTATTTACATCGTCCATATGAATGTTTGTATGATCTATTACCATCTTAAAAATCACAGACAAAAATCACCGAGCACAATAAAAATCATTAGTCACAATCTCAAAGAAGAGGCTATCATTTTTTGTTGGTGCCGTCCATTGAGTTTTCCTAACTAAGGGGGTGATCGGAATAGCGATAGTTTTGGCTTTTGGTTGAAAAAACACTGTAGCTGGCTAAAAAAACACTGCAGCTGAGTTAGTGGATAGTGTAGTAAATAGTGAAAAAAAAGCTGAAGTTAGAAGTTAAAGCTGAAAAAAACCGAAACGATCACCCCCTGAGCATTGTGATAGATTCGATTCGACATGGACGTGTACGGCATGAGTACGATTTTACACGCGGTTGATTCAAACTTTAAGGCCGTATATAATTATTTATAATTAGTGGTTCACGCTAGGTGAAGTCAAGATATATGCACTGCATTTGCAAGCATGCAAACGAATATGCAATTCAAGCAGTATAGTGCGTACTACTAAACTAGATGTAAATATCCACGAACAGAAGAACAGCGGGCACTTGTTTTTTGATGTGCAAGTCACCTAGCTTAGGGCAGGTTGCGTATACATTTACGCCGCACACAGCGAACGACACGGTTTTTAGTTGGTGTTTGACCATGCAACAACGAGCGAATTGGTTATGCAGATTTGTGGGCGCCAACTGATCTCGCTTCGACCGACCGAGACAACGATAAGCACTCCCCCAACTTCTTACCTCTCATCGAAATCGACCGACTATTAGGAGGGCATTCGTATTGCTTGCGGGCTGATTAATAAATAATAATAGTCGGAAGAAATAGCTTTTAGAAATTGAGATGTTCATATTGAGTTTTAACTTTTAGCTACTTTGATTATATGTTAGTCCTAAAGGAAACAACGATATAACACACAAATTTAGAATATTCTGAACGGCGCACGACGTACGGGATTATAACATAGAAAAGTACATAGTACGTTACGATATACGAAAGTACAACGTACAAAATTACAATATAGGCAATTACAACATAGTAGTGTTTGTACAACACAATCATTTACAATATATTGAAAATGTACTAACTTACACAGGGAATCCCGTACAACAATCCAAACGTGAGACATCAACAATAGGTCTAGCCGTATGTCAGTCTACCAAAGCCCACACAATGCTATCCCGAAGTGTGTCCAGGGGTCTGTCTGACCTCCCAAGACTACCATCTAGAGACTTAGTGTCCATGTCCTCTCCTAACACGTACATGTCATCATCCTCGATGTCCAAGTAGTCATCAGCCAGCGTCATAGTATCGATGATGAAGTTATGCCATACTATAGTCGTCGCTATAACTTTCTTTTGGGTATTCACGTTATAGCTCGGTACGCTTAACATGATATGCCACATATCCTTCGAAATGTTGAATGCGCGCTCAATCACATTCTGGAACGACGAGTGATGATAATTAAAAATTTTCTTTTATCCCAACCGGCCGTGCATCCCAACCGACCGTGCACCTCGCGTGAACTCTAGTACATGGTACCTCTGATTCTTGTATGGAGCTAGGAACCTCTCCTTGTTCAAGTAAGCGAAATCCACCGAATAGTATTTGCCTACAATGAATTTAAGTCCAAGAACTAGTTATTGAGTGCACATAAATCCTCTTAGAAATGAGTACCGCATAAATGATCAACAAACATATCTGGCGGAGGGTGCGGAAAGCAGTCTTGGTAAGTCACCATGGAGTCCTATAGCACACATGTGTTGTGCACTACGCCACCTCACCTAGCACACACGAAAGTAAAATGTTGATCGAAGTCGCCCAAATCACAAGCACGTTCTGGCTCATGTATTCGTGGTGGTTGAATTCAAGTCCGTAGAGCAACACAATAAAAATTGACCTTCTCATCCTAAACATGTCCTTGCAAGCACATGAGTTGCTCAGTTGCTCCTCAACCCACTATAGGCCGACTTTATCGGTAACCTTCCATGGTGTCTAGGATGAAGTCTCCCCCTCATCATCCCCCACAGGTAGAAAACGACTTGCTTCAGTAGCAAACCGACGAATTTGCAACGACAGAGACGAAGTCTGTATCCATCTCCGTTGTTGAAAGCATCTAGACCACTAAAATTAGTTTTGGTAATTAATGACAAGATGCGAATATGGGACTAATATGTTTGTTAAGTATTGCATAGGTTAAGTCCCAAAAGTGAGCATGTCTAAGGCAAGATGCATGCTAAAGGACGAAAAGAAGATCAAGATGGCTTAAAACAAAGGTATAAGTAGTATAGGATCCCTTTTAATTTTTCCCTATCTTTGGAGAAAGATCGGAAGATCGGGTTATAGAATAGTTATCGTACTATTAAGAGAGATCATATAAAGTAACTTGATAGCATGCTCTGGTGCCATTTGGATCAATTTTGGATCATGTATGCACTTAAAATTAAGTTTGAAAACCAACTGTGCTCTGTCAGAAAAATCGAAAGCACCGACATGTATATTGCGGAACTACCGGAGTCTGGTAGTACCGACGTGTAAACTGCGGAACTACCAGAACTCGATAGTATCGGGATGCTGAGTGGTACGATTTTTCTAGAGAGCGTCCACTTTGAGATTTAGGCTTGCCGAAATCGGTAGTACCAAAAAATACATGGCGGAACTACCGCACTGCGGGAGTACCGCACCCAAAATCAGAACCATCGGACTTCAAAAGCACCAGAAAATCCAGTGGTACGTTTTTTTCCAGAGAAGGTTGTTTTTGGACCCGAGGAAATAGGTAGTACTGCGTCGATAAAACAGAACTACCGATGATCGAAACTACCGTATTTACAACGGCGGTAGTACCGCACCGACTTTCAATGGCTAGTTCTAGCGTTCTGACAAAACCGTTACTGTGTGCTACAGAACATTGTGGTAGTATCACAAATTACACAGCGGTACTACCGATGTCCCTGATTTTTTAGAATTGTTTTTTTGTAACGGCTAGTTTTGGTTGGTGAGAGTATAAATACCCCCCACCTGCTCAAGGACATACTGCTGAACTAGCATTGGATATTTTTAGCCTTGAGCATTCATTTTACATCTCCTCTCCTTGTGTGCATTCATTTGAGGTGTTTGTGCCAAAGTCAAGTGCATATTCATTTTAAATTGATCCTTGGCACTTGATTGCCGTCAAACAAAACTACGGTTTATTACTCTTGGTGCTTGTCGGCACCTAGATGGATTGGCAGAGGATTGTGTGGTGATTTCTTCAAGAAGCTTGTAAAGAGACTTGACGCAGATTTGTGAGTGGTTCGGTGTGCACCATCTCCGGAGTGGAGAAAGGACAACCACTGTGGATTTGAGGTGGAAGGCTTAATTCGTGGAACCGTTCTAATTGATTTGGGCTTACCTCAACGTGGACTAGAGAAAACTGACAAGGTTTCGATCACCACGGTAAAATATCGTGTATCACATTGAAACTATTTGTGTGATTCTATTTGTCTCTAAATATTCAATCTTGCGCAATTAATTGTTTTAGAACCTTGTGTAGTTATTGTTTTTAAGGTGCCTTAGGGTTACTAGAATTGTATACGTTTAAAATTGTGTATCTAATTTGTTAGATTATAATTATCTTGCAAAAATTTTATTACCTCCTATTCACCCCCCCTAGTCGGTCATCATTGATCTTACAGTTCTGTGCATCTCACTCGATCACGATATCTGCAATGATTTCAATTGCTCGTGAGGTGATAGAAATTAGGAGGAATTAGGGAGAACTAAAGTAAAACCACAAGGTGGAAGCAAAGAATAGAAAACATGCATGACCGAAGCAACATGTAGATGAATTCAAATTTATGCAAAATGAAATTTGTGCTTAAATAAATAGCCAGCTGTCTACAGAATATAGGATAAAAATGAAATGCAACTAAACACACGACGCACATATACAAGGATAGTTTGTGCAACTGAAAATTGAAATGGAGACCAAATGTTCTTCTTACCAAACAAACATGGAATTTTTGTCTCAAGAAATTTTCTAAAATTTTTTATGAATTTTTTGAATTTATTTGCTATTTTCTAGAGCGTACATTATTTTATTTGATTTTTGTAAAAATAGAAAGTCCCTGCCACCTATCATCCGTTTGCTAGCCCTGCCACATGTCGTCGATCCGTCAACCCTGGTTACTATTCATGATCTTTGAGCCGGTCTCACCACTGCTGTGTGCCACTTGAGCTCTTGTTACCGTCTCCGATCCGGAGACCTCGGCGTCCGTGTTGTCACCATCTAGGACTCGCAGTCTTGGTCCAACCCGTCGTCTTGACGTCCACGCTATAAAAGCCCTGCTGGCCCTTCATTCTGTGCGTCGCTGCCATTACCTTCGCCTCCGGCCGCTCTGCCTCACCGTTGAGTTCAAGCAGCTGAAGCCATCACCGCCGTGCCCGACTGTCACCACCATCGGTGAGTTCCACTGACAAGCCGTGCCGTCTCGCTTTGCTCTTGTTGCTACTCAACCCGCCGCGCCTGTCCTCAGTCCACTCCACCGTCCCTATGCCGAGCACTGTTCCTTCGAGTGAAATGTCTCCTCAGTTTGCGCAACGACTTATGTCAACGCTATCGCTAAATTGCACCACGCCAGTCGCGACCCTTTGTTTCTCTTTAAACCGAGTCTTCATGCACTGTGAGTCTAACTGGTGGGTCCCATCAGTCAATGCTACTGTACCATAGAACCCATGAACCAGTCAAGCTGGGTCAGCATCCACATCAGTGCCACCTCAGCCTTCGTGTGACATGTCCGTCCATGTGTCATGCCACGTCAGTGCCACATAAGCACCCGAGCCATCTCAGATACCACGTCGGATGCCATGTGTCAACACGTCATCACCGTGTTAGCCTTAGGGCAAACGTGTCATGCCATGTTAGCCATCGCGTCAGTCCTAAAAGCCACGTCAACAAGCCCAGTTGCCAAGCACTGTTCCATGCATTGAGTCCACTGTAAACTAGCATTTCTGTGAGCCAAGTCCATAGCACGGTAGAATTTTTGATTTTCTAGTATTTCATTTAGATTTAAATTTTTCAAGAGCATATTCTCCGTCTTGTCTCCGATTGACCCCATTCTTTTTTCTAAATTTATCTATAATCGAGCTCTGTCTTTTAGTTCAAGTTTTAAATATTTTAGAGTTTATTTAAAGTTTATTTCAATTTATTTTTTTAAACTAGCCTTACTCTGTCTTTCTCTCTCGTTCGATCGTGTTTTCGAAGGAGCGGAAGCACAACCAGAAGATCCAGAATTCATAACTGAGTAAGGCCAAATCAAGTCATGTCATTTGATCATACTGAATACAGTTTTTAATCTATTATTTATTTATTTTGTTTTAAATTATTATGTGTTGCTATTTTATTACAAACCCTTGTACCTGGTAGTTATTTTCCTAATTGTTTAAATCCCTCACTGGATAATTTTGAATACCATGTTACCCTTGTCACCATAGGATGAAAAATTATTTAATGATACCATATTAGTTGTCACATGGTTTATACGATCAAGTTGCTTAGCCATGCTTATAGTTAAGATAGGTTCGTCATCACATGTTATTAATTAATTAATTATTTTGATTTAATGAGATATAAAATTATGGTTAGTGCCACAATTATAGAATTTGTGTGCCATAACATTAGTGTGTCACTGATATTGGTTATACAAACTTGATTTTCACTCGGACGAGTGATCTTGCAGTAAAGGGAAAAGTGTAGATTCACATTGAGGGATGTCGAAGTCTTGCTTAGATAATGTCTAAGGATTTAATTTTGTGCGCCATTGATCTAAACCTTACCATGCAAACTACATGTCTAGTATGGGATAAATCTGGCTGATTAATTTGTGATATTTCAATTTTGATTTCGCCATTAAGTTAAATATAGTTGCTGATTTCTATGAGGCGCAAGAGGGGGTAATTATCGACTAAGTAGTTAACTTACTCGACGGCCATTGAGTTAAATATAGTTGCTAATTGTTAATATTTGAGTCTTTCTTTTTATTAATCGTGCATATGGTTGATATTTCATCTATGTTTACACTGTGTGCACTAGCGTGATCCTGAATTAGGGCAGTATACATAGAGAGTCCAGATTTGTATATTCAGGTCTTGACAGAGGTCCTATCAGAGTCATATCTACTGTAGGACGAAGCCCTAGATAGAGTAGTCGCCTTAGCAAAATTTCAAAATCTATTTTCTAAATCAATCCAACCAAATTGGGTATTTAGTAAACTCACTACTCTCTTTTCCTTTCTTATGGTTCTTACTCTCCATCTTATTCAAAATTTATTTTTTCAAAATCCTTAAATTGACTTCTTTCCTTTATAATACCTTAAATGTCTCAAGCCTCCTACAGCTAGACTGGAGGATGGCGAGTACTTTTCCGAGTTTTGTTGCAGAGTTTTGGATTGAAGAGGTCACCAGTCTACTTCACCAAGGATGAGAAGTCAAAGAGCCAATGCATTGAGTGCATCACCAGGCTGTACTTCACCACAAGAATTGACAACCAAGTTCTACACTATAGTTTCAAGTGCACCGATGCTTGTGAAGAGTGGTCCATGCAAGGAGCCGCGCACAAGGCCATTCGGCGACTTTGCAAGTTGTACAAGATCAGCATGCCTAACTCATTCGAAAGTTCAATGAGCAATATGTAGCTACTTCTAGTGTAGCAAAGCAGGTAGCCATGGAGGAACCTCACCCGCAGCTGCCAGTAGTTCTAGCCTCGCCTACACCACTGAGTCCAGAGGAGAGACAACGCATAGCAGGCAATTGCCAGGAGTATCTTCGACACTTTATTCTAGTGTAGCAGAAGAGCAGTCGCCGCAAGTCCACAACTCAGAGGAGGAGTCAAGCAAGCCCTACTTGGCAAGACCCGAGTGGGAGCCCTTAAATTAGATCCTTATATAGTTTAGAAAGTGCGATTAGAACATTTTGGTTTCTACTTGTAGTTGTGTGTGATATGAGCTGCAGTCTTGCCTTAAAAGCATTATGCTGCAGTTATGTTAAAATCTTTATTTGAGTAATTTAATTAATTCTTTTGTTAGCCTCTTGGCTAAGTGCTTACTTAGTCTAGGTTTTGCCATTAGAGATTCTCCTTAGACGAGTTACCTTTTATCTATACTTTTTTCCCTTACCTTTTTAGCCTTATGAAGTCAGTTCTCAAGAATTGTGTTTCCTTTCAGAGCAGTGAAAGATGGTTGATACCCGAAACTTCGCTGGTCGTGCTCAGGCGAACCAACGCCCAGAAAGCAGCAACGCCAATCCTTCAACTCAAGCACCGCAAGCAACCCCTATAGGATTAGATCCAATACTCGGTCAGTTCATGGCAGCCTAGACTCAATTGATGCACACTATAATGTAGAACATGAATACAATGATAAATAGACAGAATCGGGAAGCAGTGGTGCCTCAGCCAGCTCGCCAGCAATTCAAGTTTGCAGAATTCATGAGGACAAAAGCACCCACCTATGCACGGTCTTCTAAGCCTTTGGAGGCAGATTATTGGATCCGTTTAGTTGAAAAGAAATTGAACCTCGCTCAGTGCACCGATTGAGAGAAACTGCTCTACGTTGCCCATCATTTAGAGGGAAACGCTGCAGAGTGGTGGGAGAACTACTACGCCGCTCATGAGAATCAGGACAGCATCACTTGGACTGAGTTCACAACAACATTTCGTCATGCTTATATCTTAGATGGGGTGATTGAAATGATGAAGGTAAATTCCGTGAGTTGCAGCAGAAGAACATTTCAGTCAATGAGTACCTCAACAAGTTCACTCAGCTAGCTCGTTATGCACTTGAGGATGTTGGCACTGATGATGTCCATCAAAAAAGGTTTAATAAAGGATTAAACCCAGCACTCAAAGTTCAAGTAGTGGGAAATTACTATGCCAGTTTTCAGAGAATGGTGGACAACGCAATACTCATTAAAGAAAGTCATCGTGAAGTAAGAGTCTCGCAAGAGGAGGATGATGCGGCAAGGATCTCAGATACATCAGACCCAGAAGGCTCATTTCAGCACTTACCAGCCAGCTCATGTGCCACAGCAGTCAGGATTCAGGACTCCGCACCAGCACCCCATTAGTTTCTGTCAGGACCCCGTCCTGTTGGATCAAGCAATTAGTAACAGAAGAATGCCAACCCTGCAGTACCAGTTACTTGTTTCAATTGTCATGAGTCAGGACACTATGCCAGCAAGTGCTCTCGGAGACAAGCCCTGACGCTAGTTCATTTCAACCTGGGAACCACACCAGATCGGACCACCGCTTCAGGATCAGGACATGGAGTGCCCAAAATGCTAGGCTAGGCCGGTCGAGCACCACCCTCAATCATGCGAGGACAAGTGAACCATGTCACCACATAGGAAGCCCAAGCAGCGCCAAAGGTTTTAATTGGTAAGTTCCTAGCCAATTTAGTTCCTGCTACAGTTTTATTTGATTCTAGATCTTTGCATTCATTTATTCTTTGGAGTTTTACCTTAAAGCAACAATTGAAAATGGTTGTTCTTGGATCTATTCTTTTTGTTCAATCCCTGGGGTCCAAGTTGAGTACAAACCTAAGTTGTCTGGAGGTCAGGATAGCCATTCAAGGAGTGGAGTTCTCAGCGGATCTTGTCGTGTTGGATATCCAATCTTTGGATATGATATTAGGAATGGATTGGCTTAAGAAGTAATAAGCAGTGTTGGATTGTGAAAGTAGAGTCGTTACCTTGATCAGTTTAGAAGGAAGAAAAGTGAAATTTGCAACTAGTATGAGTCAGTTAGAGAAGGTTATGGTTTGTCAAAGCAAAATAATCATATTAGAGGATATGCCAGTTGTCAGCGAGTATCCCGATATGGTTCCAAATGATCTTCCTAAAATGCCACCTATCTGAGAAGTCACATTTTTTATTGAGCTAGTACCTGGTACTTCACCGATATCCAAGAGACTGTATTGAATATTTGCCAATGAATTAGCAGAATTAAAGAAGCAAATTCAGGAATTATTGGACAAGGTTATGTCAGAACTAACTCGTCTCCGTGGGGAGTGCCAGTGTTGTTCGTCAAAAAAAGGATGGTAGTCAGCATATGTGTGTAGATTACCAAGCATTTAATGAGGTTACTATCAAGAATAAGTATCATTTGCCCTGGATTGATGATTTGTTTGATCAGCTAATAGGAGCTGGAGTATTCTCCAAGATTGACTTGAGGTCAGGATACTATCAAATGAAAATCTGTCAAGAAGATAGATCTAAGACAGCTTTCTTAACTCGTTATGGTCTGTACAAGTTCACAGTGATGTCCTTTGATTTAACCAGTACCCTAGCTTATTTCTCGTACCTGATGAACAATGTGTTCATGGAGTATTTGGACAAGTTTGTCATCGTGTTCGTTGATGACATCTTGATTTACTCGAAGGATGAGAAGAAACATGAAGAACATCTAAGGATGGTTTTGTAGAAGCTCAGAGAGCATAAGCTATATACAAAGTTCAGTAGGTAAGAGTTTTGGATGAAGAAAGTAGTTTTCCTAGGCCATGTCATGTCAGCAGGGGAGTTGCAGTTGACCCCGGTAAAGTGAAAGATGTGCTAGATTGGAAGTCACCGTCGTCAGTGACGCAAGTCGAAAGTTTTCTGGGAATGGTATGTTATTACCGTCATTTTATTGAAAGATTCTCTAGTGTAGCCAAGCCGCTTATACAGCTGTTAAAAAAGGAAAAAAGATTTGTTTGGACGCCAGAGTGCGAGAAGAGTTTTCAAAAGCTAAAAGAGTGTTTGACTACAGCCTTAGTATTAGTATTGCCAGACATTAACAAGGACTTTGAGATATATGACGATGCTTCCTATAAAGGTTTGAGAAGTATGCTGATACAAGACAAAAGAGTGGTATCTTATCCTTCACATCAGTTGAGGCCACATGAAGAGAATTACCCCACTCATGATTTGGAGCTAGCAACCATTGTGCATGGTTTAAAGATTTGGTGTCATTATCTTATGGGTAATCGTTGTGAGATCTATACGGATCATAAGTGTTTGAAGTATATTTTCACCCAGATCGATCTTAATCTCAGGCAAAGAAGGTGGTTAGAATTGATAAAGAACTATAATGTTGGAATACATTACCATCCAAGAAAGGCCAATGTGGTAGCAGATATTTAAGCATAAAGGTTTACTGCAATACAGTAATGATCAAGGAAGGCCAGCCAGTTTTATATGAGGAATTTCAGCAGCTTGGCTTGGATTTGGTGGAGGAAGGATTCCTAACCACAATGGAATTGCAGTCGACTTTGGATGGTCAGATTCGTTAAGCTCAAACAGAGGATGAAAATATCCAAAGGATCAAGACTAACATGAGTAAAGGTAAGGCATCAGATTTCGTAGAGGATGACAAAGGAATCTTGTCGTTTACGGAGTGTTTGTGTGTGCTAAACAAAAAGGAGTTAAAAGAGTTATTGCTCAAGGAAGCTTACGAGTCATTGTACTTGATTCACACAGGCAACACCAAGATGTATCAGGATATCAAAGGCAAATATCAATGGCCAAACATGAAGCGTGAAATAGCAGAGTATGTTGCACTTTGTGATATGTGGCAAATAGCAAAGGCTAAGCATTAGAGACCAGTAGGTTTGCTACAACCATTGAGGATTCCTGAGTGAAAGTGGGAAGAAGTTGGTATGAATTTTATTACAGTATTGCCCAAGGCCAAGGATGGTTTCGACTCAATTTGGGTAATTGCGAATCGTTTGATAAAAGTTGCTCATTTTACTCTAGTCAAGACAATCTATGCAGGTGATAAATTGGCAGAGTTATATATGTCAAGAATTGTGAATCTATATGGAGTGCCCAAGAAAATAGTATCACTTCACGATTTTGGGGGAGTTTCCATGAAGTAATGGGTATTCATTTGAATTTCAGTACAGCGTATTATCCTTAGACCGATGGTCAGGCTGAGCATGTGAATCAGATTCGTAAGTATATGCTAAGAACTTGTGTGCTAGATCATGGAGCCAAATGGTATATATGTATGTATATATATGTGTATGTGTATGTGTATGTGTATGTGTATGTGTATGTGTATGTGTATGTGTATGTGTATGTGTACGTGTATGTGTATGTGTATGTGTGTATATATATATATATATATGTGTGTGTACATATATGTATGTATATGTGTATGTATGTGTATTGCTCTCTATATCGTATCTCATAACGTAGAAAGTATCTCGCGTAATGAAGGGTATGTATATGTAGTACACGAGTATTTAAAACTATCTAGGTGGTATGTATATTTTTTTAGACATACTCTTCTTTATGTGCGTATATGAAGATATTTACAAAATACGCTAAAAACTATGTATTTCCTTGCAATTTTTATGTGTTTTACATTGAAGTGTCTTATAATTAGTACATAATAATATCTAAAGTGATAAAGAAGTATTTTAAGTTTGTTTATGTGGTATATTAGAGGTGGGAGTAATTACACCTGGGAGTAAAAGGTATTTTTTCTATACACACACATGCGATAACGCTATTCTGCGCGCGTGTGTATTCTGCACGTAATTTTGCGCTCCGAAAAGTTATCACCAGTTGTGAAAAATCGTTATTACTAGCTGTGAGGAAAGTTACCATCGGTTGTGTATTGTAAGCGTTTAGTAGTAACTTCACTCGCTACCGATGGTAACTTCATTCAGAAACGTCAGTAACTTTTCCGCATATTTTATACCTACACGCTAGTTAGTGTGTGTATATAGGAAAATCTATACTCCTAGGAGTATGTACTCCCACTTCTAATATATCATTTTAATGGTATTATATCTCTTTATCTATTTAAGCATACTCTAATAATTATTATAGAATACTTTAGATTGAGTTCCATAAAAATTTTATCAAAATCCACTTTTTATAACATAATTTATATATGTACTCCTTTTATGTATAAAAAAATGTATATAGCAAAAATAAATAGAAGTCATATTGAAGTATCTTAGAATTAGTATTTAAGTATATATGTATATATATTTGTATGTATGTATACAGGGAAAAACTACTGTGCACTCTCCGATCAGTGCACTCGTGCACTCAGACAGCCGCCAAGTGTCCAATCGCGAACGGAGGGCCACTATTCCGGCCAAATCCCCCACTCTCACTTGAACCCAACTTTTGGAGAGAAAAAACCGCCATCCCCTGCGTACCCCCAAAATGCCTAAATTTTTTCCCGTGCTGTCTCACGGGCGGCTACGCGAGCGCAGGTCGACGGCGACGCGTGGTGCTGGGCGGCGGAGGCGCGTGCTGCAGAACAAGGGCGGCGGCGCGCACCACACCCCGCGGCCCAGCGCCTCCGCGGCGTGCGCTGGAGCCGGCGGCAAGCTCTGTCGGACGTTCCAGTACGGCAAGATACCGCCGGTCTGGAACCCCACTAACCCCTCCTCCTTCCTCCCTAGACCCTGGTAGCAGAGGGAGTCGGAAGATGCTGCGCCGCCGGCCGCCGCAACCTGCTTTGTTGTTGCTTTCCCACGGTAGCAGTACTATCCTGGCTCTCCTTTTTTGTTTTACATGGCCGTTTGGCTCCCCATATCCCTCTCTCACTCTTCTTGGACTGTAGTGGCGAGTCCTCTCGCTAATGCACGTCGTGAAACCGGTGTGAGTGTGTGATGCTGCCATTTGCAAAATCTGAAGGTTAGTTTTGCCCAATTGGTTGTTCCAGGGAGGGAGGCCACGGCCGGGTGAGCAGAGCAGAAAGCATGGAAAAGTGCAGTACAGGTGAATAGAATAGGGGATCACATGAGCATGGGAAGGAAAGACGAAAGCCGGGAACCGCAACAAATTACCTGCGCTTTGTGTTCCGCAACCTGCTATCCACCCCGAGAAAACAGGCGGACTTCAAGTTGTTGGGTGTGTGTTGTTCCATGTAAGACTTGCCAGTTATAAACATTTTATTGTGAATTATGGTGAGATGGATATATGTGAGGATGGCGCTTGCTTCTGTGTATCGATGCCTTCTCCCCCTCGGCAAGGAGCTTCTACTGCTGCAGAAAACCAGAAGAAAGTGTTGTGTGCCCGTATATAAATGTTCAGTTGCTTCTTTCGAGTTCAGTGCTTTCGGTATCTTGGAATGTATCACACAGGATGTAAATTTGTATGAGTTGATAATGTATGGAAATGCAAATTTGACCTTTGTTATGTTGACATGATATCTTTGGATGCATATTCCTGGACTTTTAATGTTTGATGGTCAGGATTTTGATGTTGTTAGGATTATGATGTTATCAGGATTTGTATGATCTCACGATTTTGAAGTTCTCAGGATTATGATGTTATCAGGACTAGGCAAAAAGTCCAGTCCAGGACTATGTTTTTATTCAATGAGTTCATGTCTTCATAGAAAGCTTGTATAATCAGGAAGCACAGATAGTTCATGTGCAAGTATACAGACAAAAATTAGACTATGATGACCATGCGACCATAGCTGGGTCTGGTTTACAACAAACCTTAGGTCAATCAGAACCCCATGATATCAGTACAAATGAATCATTTTGTTACCTGAACATGTCCAGGAATTGACAAAGCCGTTTGACAAATGACAATAGTAAAATGGAAGAGCAATGCTACTAAATGAAATACATAGAGATGCCAACATGCTCTGGAAGAGCATAGAACCAATGAACTGACACACTATAAATCCAAAATTTTGCAGTGAACCATGTATACAGACATGTGAGTAAATGAATGATCATGTTGCAAGGTGATCATAAGGGAGCTAATACGAGCTTCTTGAAACATTTGTTGTCAACATGGCTAAATTCGCCACAGCTAAAATTAAGAAAATCAAATACTTGGATCATGTTGCACCACTAAACCCATTATGTTATTTGTTGCCTGCGATATGTCTAATATTTTATTCGATTTTCTATTCTCTAAGCTGAGAAACAACTTTATACTAGAGGTAGGATAGTGTCATCATGATATTTTATTTATGTGCCTCCATGTATTTTCCCCAATTGAAGGATATATTGAAATGGATATATGACAATGAAAAGTTCTGTTAAAGGCTTACAGAATGCGGAGATGATGGCATAACATCTGAGGTTCTTTCTTTCTCCATCTCTTGTTTTCTGTTTTGCAGCAAATATTCCTTTGGTATTCCTTCTAGATGCTGCCGTGAGGAAAGCTGAAATTTTGTTTAGTAAATTAGTTTTACTCGTGAAGTGAATTGAAAGCTTATTTTTGAACTTCATGTGGTTTTCATGAAAAAAGACATTATCTGTTAAGGACAAATAAAAAGCCTGCGCTGGGTTAATCATGCTCTTTCTCTTGCTCATGATATTGTACAGTGGCCTTTTTGGTATTCTCTTATGCAGTTATGCCACATTGTTGGATTTGAATCTGCAATTGATTCTAAGGTCTGAGCGGTTGGATGCCAAGAGGCAATGATATATCCTGCAAACTTGAAATAACATCTAAAATTCATTTCACTACTAACTTTTCAAAACTCAAGGATCACATTCTATATTAATTAGTGCTAGCAGGCTAGCATTTCCTTTTGTGCACAAGGATTTACTTCTGACATGACCTGATGGAACCGTCAGTTCTAACTTTTATTTAAAGAGTTACTAGTCATGTGCCCGTGCGTTGCAACGGAATTCATTACATATATGGAGAATCATGCTATGGAAGAAGGTTGCTCTGAACAAGAAATTAAAAAGATATGTAACACCATAGCAACACAAGTGGCAAACCTTATATAGAACTTCCTAGAGATATGTCATCTTTGCATGGATCAGGTGAAAGATAAATAATTAACTGACAGACAAAAAAGAAGATGTATGCCATTGTATGAACCTCTAGAAGGTTCAAGTGGCACCTCAAGTGTATCTAGAACTAACCATAGTATCAGTGTTACATCTAAGCAGATAAGCAGGATTTGATACAGTATGGCTCAAAAGGTCATATAAAATTAGTGCCGCACTATACGTTCTGGCAAAGAGTTGGACAGATCTTGTGCTCACACATCAACAATGCAAATAAAACTCTGATCAAGAATGTCCTCGCAAAAGCATAGCTTGCCACCGCCTTGTTGATTGGGCAAGGGGAAGGCATGTGTATGCATGAAGATATGTAGCAGATTCTCAGAAAAGCTTCAATTGACATTTCAATTTAGCATTAAAAGTAAAAATGTATATGGCATAAGATGAATCACAAGCAAAGAAAAAACACAATCGACCAGCTGAATGCATGCATAAGAGATTGGAAAATTGCATCCGTGCCACCAAGCAGCGGTGCAATATCAAATTTTGGATTCTTCTCAAAGCACTTGTTGACTGACTTTGTCAGAATAAGCAACATCTGCAAATCCATGTTTTCAAAGAGATAAATCAGGACAAGAATGGAGGAATAAGTTTGTAGAAAACCTATCAAATTTAATTGTGTTAAGATTAATGCAAAGAGTGGTGCACTCGCCCATACATGAGCTCTAGTTGTCCCTCAATCCTTCGTACAACTCTTCAAAGGCAGCTTATACAAACTAAATATATTGGACCCTTGACGAGGAAAACTATCTCGAAAGACAAGTGTTAAATCAACTTAGTAGACTATATTTCATAGTTAGAAAGGTTTGCACATAAGATTTCCAGGTTAGCTGTACCAAGTTATTCAAGCCTCAATGGAAGAAAGCTTGCATCTTTCAGAAGAAGCTTGCATCTTTCCTTCTGAAATGAGATAAAGACCAGAGTAAATTTTGGGCAAGGAAGGCCACCTCACCTGATGTTTTCCTGCCCTCACAAATTTGATATGGTCGCCACTGGATGAAAGCAATAAAAGGTCACTAAAAGAAAAAATTAGACAGCCCACATAAAAAGAAAGTCGAGCCACAAAATCTAATCATTGTTATCACCAAAAGTGGAACTGTATCGTTGCACACCTGTTCTCAATGAAGGAAATGATGGCTTGCAATGTAGCAGAAAAGCCAGCTAGCTTGTGCTTATCACCATACCTGAAAGTTTGACAGGATGAACAAAATGCACAATCTTATATCTTTGCTTGAGAAAATGCACCATTCTTGGTCAACTCTTATCATGAAATCGTCTTGCATAAGTGATATCACCTAGAATATATTGGCCTGCCGGAATTACTCAAAATGAAGAAATGATTTTTCCTTTTCCTCCAGAAGTCAAGTATCATCCCAAACATCAAGGAGCGCATCTGTGGTGACACAAAACCATACCACCTACACCCCTCCAGCAATAGCAGGTATGGTGCAAACCTTGAAAAATACGCAGAATACCAACAAGCTAGTACATGTAATTAAATACGCAGGATAAGAATGAACATAAATAGGCATCAGTACCAATGCTAGATGTGGAGCGCCGTCTCAAAAGTTAGTACTATATGTTAGTTATGGTAACTATGGGTATCACACATTGAGCCAAATTACCGATGAGGAGTGGAATTGGCCAATTGGGGGGTGAAGAATTCATAGATATATGATGGGATTAGCTTAATCCACACCGCGCATAGTCATGTAAAATATGCAAAGCAATAAGCACAATCGTATCAAACGTGGTAAATTGATGGCATATGTGACCTCGTCGAGATGCCTCTTGTCACGCGCCCAGTCCTTGGCACCGGCGACGTGGCCTTCGGGTTCAGGCTCGTCGATGCCGCCGCTAGAGGCGAGGCTGCTGCCCCGCTTGACGGCGTAGCCGCTGCTGCTGGGGCTAGGTGGGCCCGCGTCAGCGTCCTTGTCCTCGCCGAGCCCTCCATCTCGCCCTTCCAGCGGCGCGCAGCTGCCGCTCCCGCCTCGACGCGCCGTGAGGTAGCCCTCCTCGCCATCGCCGCCGTTCTCCGCGACGGTGTCCGCCTCCATGTCATCGCCGGTCGGGAGGTCAGCGCCACGGAGGGAGAGGCGGTGAGCCTCTTCTCGGGGCTTCCGGTTCGGGTTCGGCTTGAGCGTTGGCCGGGTTTGGGTTAGGGTTTGGATCCATGGCGCGAGATCGGAGGTGAAGGAGATGATGTTGTGCTACCACCAAGAGAGGGGACAACTCAAGTAGGAGAGGGGAGGGAGAGGGGCGGGCGCGCGGGGTGGGAGGAGGGGAGGAGGTGGCGCGCGGGTTGGGAGGGGAGGAGGCGGTGGCGTGGGGAGAGGCGACCATGGAGGCGAAGGGAGAGCGAGGGGAGGCGGGGAGGCGGTGGGGCGGCGGGAGAGCAAGGATCTCGGAGGCGGGGAGAGCGAGGGGAGGCGGGGAGTGAGGGGAGGCGGCGGGGGCGGCCGTGCGGAGGCGGAGGGGAGAGGGAGGACGGGAAGCGAGGGCGCGGCGCCGGCGCGGGGTGCGGTCGTGCGGAGGCAGGGGAGAGGGAGGACGGGAGGGAGCAAGGGGGAGGCGGCGGGGGGGTGGGGGCGCTGTGTGGGAGAGCGAGGGGAGGGCGGGTGGAGGCGGGGGAGGCGCGGGGGTGGGGGACGGTCCAGATTTTATTTCATAATTAGATCGAATGGCTAAAAGATGATAGGTGTGACATCAATCACCAACTCCTTCTTTTTAAATAGTAAAGATTAGTTCAATGGCTGAACAAAGCATTATTTGTTAATAATTTAATGTCCTAAACTTATCTACTTTTCAAGTTGTCACAGGAATCAAAACCGTAAAACAATCCTGACCAAGTGGTTTCAATGGCAGTTTATTAGCAATTTTCTTGTATCAGCATACAAGAATCTTGAGCATAGCTGAAACTTCACACCACAAAACTTGACAAATATGATTCATTATTCTGAATCTCTTAATCTGGTTCCACTTGATCAGGAAAATGCCACAGTACATCCGAACGCAGAAGCCGAAGTTGCAGAAGTGCCTACGACGAATATGATTCATTATACCTCTCCTCTGACTTCAGCAGATTCAACCACTGCTCACACTGAGCTATCTTGCTCTACTGCTGCACCGGAAGAAATAAACTCACATGGTGGCAGAGCAATTTCTAGTGGTGGGACATGCTTGGCCCCCTACGCACTCAGCCCTACCACACGCGCCGCCGCCACCCTCGCCCTTCAGCACGCGCCGCCGCCCTTGCCCTGCGACGGCGCCCAGCAGCATGCGTCACCGCCGACCTGTGCTCGCGGCCGCCCGTGAGAGAGCACGGGAGGGAGGCCGATTTAGGGCTAGGGATTTGGGGGACCAGGCGGGGAAATGGATTGGCGGCGAGAGAACGAGAGGGCAGCAAGGAATGGCGGGGGGTTTACTGCAAAAGTGGCGTTTAAGTGCGAGTGGGACTTTGGGAGATTCGGTCCGAATCGTGGCCCTCCGTGCGATCGGACGCTTGGCGGCGATTTGAGCGTATGAGTGCACCGTAGGCCTAAGTGTACAGCAGTTTTTTTTATCATGTATATATATATATACGCACACACATCCTATTGGTTCTATTCGAATCATGCAGTGCACCCTTTTTTTTTTGTTCCTTAGAGCTTTTACTGACCATAAGCATATGGCTATACGACGTTGTACCGTCGAATATTGATTCAACGGGATAGAGCAGAGCCCTATAATCTATTTTAATCCAACGATCTACCAATGTCTTCCTCCTACGTACCTCTCGATTCCCACGCCACGTTAATCACGTATCATCAAAGCCTCCCCTATGCTTCTAAAAGCAACTGCAGCAACAACCTCCACCCTCCCTGCACACCTCTAGCACCATATGCACTACCCAAACTTCCAATATGCTCCTCTCTCGGCAACTTGCTCCTCTCCTCCTTAACCTAACAACTACAACAGCGACATGGGCAGTGTAGTCCCAACCAGGTTCATGCGAGTTTCACTCCACCGTAGCAACAAGTCTTCCTGTCCCTCCAGTCCGCCTAGAACGTCAATGTCATCGGCGAGGCAAGCGACTAGTCTATGTCTTCTCGTACATGCATGGCGATCTCATGTTAGCATCCTATCTGGAACCAGGAAGACACCTCTAAAATGAAACCTTGGTTTTGTTTTTATGCATTAAACATGTTTGATAAAATCTGTGAGTAAAATTTGGAGTGAAATGTAAGTTTCAGCATGTTTTGTTCTTTGATCTAAAATGTCTAGTGCAAATCTTTTGTAATTTTTATGAAATTAGTTGTTGACATTGTCTTAGCGATGGCTTTTGGCTGAAATTTCACTGTAGCTGGCTTTTTTACTGTAGCTGAGTTAGTAGATAGTGTAGTGAATAGTGAAAAAAAAGCTGAACCTAGAAGCTGAAACTTTTAAAAGCCAAAACGATCACTGCAGGATGCTAGCCATCTGTATCCAATTAGAAACTCATTTTAATGGGATAGCAAGTATTACGTGAGAGGCTTCATCTTTTCGAACAGTTTTGACAAGATTTCATTATTCAAAAAAAAGTTTAAAGAAAGCTTAAGTTTCATGGGGAAGTTTTGAACATGCTTCATATTTCAAAAGTATGTTTTTTGTATACTTCAAGTTTCAAAAGGGAAGTTTTATGAAAGTTTCAAGCAAGTTGTATGTTTCAAAAGTAAGTTTCATGAAAGTCTCAGGTTCTAATAAATTTTAACATGTTTTAGGTTTCAAAAGGTTTTAAATTTTTGCATCCACGTTTTAGCCAGTTTCACAATTCTATATGCACATTTCAGCAAGTTTCATGTTTGTAAAGAAAAATTCAAGCAAGTTTCAACCAGCGTTTCAAGCTTCAAAAGAAAAAGAGTCATGCAAGCACATGGTATACAGTTAGAAATAAATCTAATATTATTGTCAAGTTCCTCTGGGTTTCAGTTAAGTTTCATGAGTTTTACAAGGTTTCAGAGAGTTTCGAAACATGAAACTTAGTCAATTGATACATGAAACCTTCTGAAATTTTATAAAATCCCATGAAACATTAAGAAATGTAGATGTAAAACTTTATAAAACTTAGTCAATTTAAGAATAAGACTTTCTTAAACTTTAGAAAACTTAATGAAACATCATGAAACTTGTCGAGATCCGAATATGCAAATTCGGACTCTCTATGTATACCACACTAGTCCAGAATCATGCTAGTGCACACAGTGTAAACATAGATAAAATATCGACTGTATACATAATTTATAATGGAAATGACTAACCTTATGACTAAGCTTACAATTAATTAGCCTGGAGGGCTTAACAAACTAGCAGCAAAAAATAAAAATAAACATGGTAACCATTTGACATGCCCACATGCAATGAACTAGAGAGCGAAGTCCTAATCCGTGAAGTCGTCAAAGTATCTTCCTTTAGGTACCTCCTGCTGATATAGTTCCTCTTTTTCAACTAAGCAACAGTAGGTATAAAACGTGAGTACATTGGTACTCAGCAAGTTGTTTGTAACAAATATGCAATATAATATGTAAGGCTTATCAATGGATGGCTAAATGGATATTTTGCATAAAGCAATAATTTAAAGTAAATACAGTAAATAGATTGAAAGTAAATTTTATGAAAAATAATAATAAATAATCAAAGAAATCGAATAAATCACAAGTGAACTGACCATTCACTCTAATGAACCACTTATGAACTAACCATTCATGTAATGAACCACTAGTGAACTAATCATTCACTTTCCAACGTTAACCAAACTAAGTTCTTATGAAATCTACCCATCGTGTGAAATCACCGAGCATTGTTTTTAACTGGGCACACGGTTATTCGAATAGTTTTACACTCTACAGATGTTGTACAACTATATCCACACGATGTGATCATTCTCACGTTAAAGAAAATCACAACAAAACCTTTATAATGCTCAACCTCAACTTAATCCCGTCCGCTAGGGTTTTCATCACACCCCCCTTGTATTTCATGGAAATCAGCAATCACATTCATCACAATGACAAGAATGAAATTAAAATATCACAAATTAATCAGTCAGGTTTATCTCATACTAGACATGTGGTTTGCACGATAATACTCAGATCAATGACGCACAAAGTTACGTCCTTAGAGAATACCCATGCGAGATTTTCACATCTCTCAAAGTGAATCTACACATCCCCTTTTGTTGTACAATCACTCACCCGAGTGAAAACTAATTTTGTATAACCAATAGCAATGATACATCAATATCATGGTACATAAATTTTATAATTGTGGCTACAATCACGATTCAATATCTCATCAAGTCAAAATAATTAATTGATCCCATGTGATGATAAAACCCAACATAACTATAAGGATAATTAAGTAAATTGATCGTACAATCCATATGACAACTAGTATGGCATCACTAAATAATTTTTCATCCTATAGTAATAATGGTAACATGCTATTCAAAATTATCAAATGAGGGATTAATCCAATTTGGACAGTAACTACAACATACGAAGGTTTATAATGAAATAGCAATGCATGATAATTTAAAACAAAATAGATAAATAATATATTGAAAACTAGGCTCAACATGATCAAAAAAACACGACTTGCCTTAGCCTCGATCAGTTATGAATTCTTGATTCTCTGGTTGTGTTTTAGCTCCTCTGAAGACATGATCTAACGAGAGAGAAAATAAATGAGGCATAAAATAAATTCAAAAAAATAAATGAACACAAAAAAATTCAAAAACCTGAACCAAAAGATAGAGCTCGATTTTAGATGAATTTAGAAATAAAAGGGGTCAAACGGAGTTAGGATGAAGGAGAACAGGCTCTTAAAAATTTTAATCTAAAGAAAATACTAAAAATTAAAAAAGGTTACTATGCCGTGGACTCGGTGCACCAAATAGCTAATCTACGGTAGACTCAGCGTATGGAACAGTGAATAGGCGACTGGGCTTGCTGACATGGCACTAGGATGGCTTGGCTGGCTGACATGGCAAGACACGTGGCATCCACGTGGATGCTGACTCAATGAGACTACCATGGTCGTGGAATACTCCATGGTCATAGTCGAAGATGGTTGTGGTCGGAATGGTTGAGTGGTTGAACGACCATGGTAGGAAGGTTGGTAGTCGTGGGTAGTGGTCGTAGATATGGTCATGCGCGTGGTCGAAGACGGTCAAGTGGTCCAACAACCGCGGTTGGAAGGTTGGTGGTCATGAGTAGTGGTCATAGATGTGTTTGTGCGCGTGGTCGTAGTCGTGAGCGACCGTGGTCATGGCGAGGGAAGGCGTGGTCGAAGCAAGACAGCTAGACCAGACGACGGAGAAGAGGGATGGAGGCAATGGATTTGGGACTCACCGGCGGTAAGGGCGGCTCAGCGAACTATGGTAGTCCGCACACCAATGAGGACGGTGAACGGCAGCCAGATCTGAAGACAGCGGTGCTTGGTAGTGACGATGGCAGCGTCAACGGTGCACAGGCGATGCTTCGGCTGTAGGGTGTGGAGATCAAGAGGGGTGGCATGGATTTATAGGTGCGAACGTTGAGAGGCAGGAACGGATATGGTGTGGAGTTCTGAAAGTATCTAGGCCCCTTAAGTTTAGGGTTTTGGTAATTAATGATGAATTATAAACATGGAACTAATGTTTGTGCTAAGATTGTATAGATAAAGTCTCATGTGTGCAAGGTAAAGAACAAGCTGCAAGGATTATTGACGCCAAGAATTCAAAGATGTGGTACATAAATTTTTGGGTCTATTTTAATTTTCACCGGTCTTAGGAGTAAAGGTGGAAGACCAAATTATAGGTTAAATGCCATATTATTAAAAGGGATTTGTGAAAATAGCTTGATAGCTTGTTTTGCTATACATTAGATCAATGTAGGATCATGCATGCATTTGAAAATCAACTCTAAAGTTAACTGTGCTCTCCTAGTAAAAACGGTAGTAGTCAAGATTCTCAGCGGAACTACGGCTGCGTAGTTCCGGCATGTACACAGCGGAACAACCGCAGTCCAGTAGTTCCGAATTTACAGCGGTACATTTTTTCCAGAGAGCACCCTTCTGGGGACTTAAACTCAAATACAATCGGTAGTTCTGATTCTACAACGGGGAACTACCGCAGAGCGGTAGTACCGCATGATTTACGGAACTACCGGTTGCCGGTACATTTTTTCCAGAAAGCACCCAGAAGAGAAACTAAACTAGCCAGAAATCGGAAGTACCGGATTTAGCACAGCGGAACAACCGCAGTGCGGTAGTACCGCACGTCCAGCGGAACTACCGCAGCGCGGTAGTACCGCACTTATAACGGCGGTAGTATCGCACCGAATTTCAAACGGCTAGTATTGACCGTCTTACATAGCCGTTACAGAGTGCTATAGTAACATGCGGTAGTTCTGCACTTTGCACGGCGGTAGTTCCGATTTTTCTTATTTTTCAGCATTAATTTTTAACAACTGCTAGTTTTGGTTGGTGAGGGTATAAATACTCCCCACCTGCACTTGGACTGGATGCTGAAGTTTTATTGAACTCATTTGAGCCCTTAAGCATTTACTCCACCCTCATTTCTCTCCTGAGCATTCATTTTGAGTGTATGGAGCATTTTTGAGTGCACTCATTTCTAGCTTGATCCAATTGCACTCAAGTGTCGTCAAGTGAATTCATTGGTCCATTCTCTTGATGCTTGTCGGCATCTAGACGGCGGGAAGGTTGATTGCCGGTGACTTCTTTAAAGGAGATTGTGAAGAAGCCCGTGCCAAATTGTGAGTGGTTGGAGCTCACCATCTCCGGAGCGGAGGAAGAGCTACCAATAGTGATCGAGGTGTTTTAGCTTAATTCGTGGAGCCAGTCCGATTAGTTCGGGCTAACCTCAATGTGGATTAGTGGAAACCGGCAAGTTTCCGATACCACGGTAAAAATATCGAGTGTCACATTGTGTTTGTTTCTTGTCTATTATAATAATTGCTCTTACTCTCTATTGCTCATTGTCAATTGCCTAGAATTGATTGTATTGTATGGGATTGTTCTTCACTCAATTTATTACTTAGTGATCATCTAGTCTTTAATTGTTTATTTTAGGTAAGAATTTTAAAACCTCCTATTCACCTCTCTCTAGTCGGTTATCCTTGATCCTACAAGTTAGTCTCAAGCACGAGAACCGAGGCGACGGCGGAGACGTAATCCCCATCGGGAACGAAGATGAATAGTGCACGCATCGCAGGATTGCTGGCATGTGACTTCGAGCGAAATGGACGGTCGGCGATGAATGGCGCAGATGCACAGTGTTTGGAGGTTTCAACGGCTGACACGTGTAGCAAAGGTTGGATCTGGTGGGTAAAAATGGTCAAGGTCTGGATAGCTGACACGTGTCTATGATGAGATCAGACGGCTGGGATTTGTGGGCTGCAGTGAATAGTAACAGGACGGACCATTTACTGTTTACGATTTCTAAGCATTTTCTTATTTTTTAGATATTCAAATAAATCCTTATGACCTCTAAAAAATATCAAATAAATCTAAAAAATCGTAAAAAATTCCAAAATTTTCCTTCAGACACTAAGAACCCAAATAAAATAATTCCAAAAATGTTTATTTTAGGCATATTAAATCCTTTCAGTTATTGATAATTTATTTTAAACTTGTATTAATTCCTGAAAATTCAAATGGTGAATTTCTTTTAAAAACTTCAACTAAACTCTAAAAATTAGGATATTACAAACCTCCTCCTTAAATGGAATCTCGACCCTAAGATTCTGACTCACTAAGAGAATAGGTTTGGGAACTCTGCCTTGAGATTCTCCTCATGCTCCCTGGTGGCTTCCTCCTCGGAATGATTGCTCCATTGAACTTTGCAAAAACGGATGACTTTGCTCCTAGTCACACGCTCGGACACTTCAAAGATTTTGACAGGGTACTCTTTGTAAGACAGATCCTTCATAAGATCAATGGTTTCCACTAGCAATACTTTCTTTGGCACACACAAACTCTTCTTCAACTAAGACACATAGAATACATCATGTATGCCACTAAAGGTCGCAGGTACCTCCAACTGGTAAGCAACTTTCTCCTATGCTTTAATATCTTGAACGGTACGACAAATCTTGGAGCAAACTTTTCTTTCATCTGAAACCTCTTGACAACTTTAAATAGTGTAATCTTGAGATACCTATAATTATCTGGCTCGAAGCTTAACTTTCGACGAAAGTATCCGTATAGCTTTTCTGTCTAGTATGCCACCAGATTCCTCCATAGCCAAACTCCATCTTCCTCCACCCCATTGCTCCTCCTGCTCAACTCAATCTTCACCTTCCTGCACATCCACCTTTCCTTCCCCCTGCTCACTTCCTTTCACCAGCCACCCAAAACCACTTCCTCCACAAAAATCCCATCTCCTGCACCTTCTCTACCTGAACCGACCCCCAATCAACAACCCCTACTCTCCGTCTCCTCCACCAAAAACTCCACTGAAAAACCCACTGCTCCATAGCTGAAAACCCCATCTCCACCTCAGCGCCTTCCCCCTGCTAACCTCCCCTCACTTTCTCCAGATCCAGACCGCCGAACCCCAACCCTTGCTGCTGATTCTTGTTGTGCCGAGTGGATCGGTCCCTTCTGCTGCCTTTCTCTGCTGCCGGTTCCCTACTGTTGTTCCTTTGCTGTGCCGACCAGGTCTGAGGGTGCTGTAGCTATTTTCCTCTACTGGCGCCGGCTGCTGTTGCTGTTTGAACTGCCGACCGAGTGGAGCTATCGAGAGCAATCCCCCTGCTGTTTCTTCCTCTACACCGACCAAATCTGCTGCTTCTACATGGGTGCTGCTCCAACTGCCGAGTGTTGCTGTTTCTTCTGCTGCCAAGAACACATCTGCTGCTGCTTCTTCCTCTGATGCCGAGCACTACTACTTGTGGATCTGCTGCTACATCTACTTCCCCTACTTCTACCTCTACGGCTGCTGCATGTTGGAGCTTCTACCACTACTTCTTGCTGATCTACTACTCTGCCTGCTTCAACTACACATCTCCAACAACAGCGCTCTGTCCATTTTCTCGGTTCAATCGTTTCAGATTTTCTCTTATGTGTGTTGCTTGTTACTTAAGCTATTGATGAGAATGGTCGGTGAACTGAGAAGTATCTTGGTGTGAATCTTGTTCTTAAGCCAATATTTTATTTGGATTTTGAAGTGACAAATGCTATGATCTGAAATGTTTGTTTAAATCATGCCCTTGTCTAGTTTAGATGCATGATTTTGCTTAATGTTTTAGTAGTCCTGTAGACTTTATGTTTCTGCTAGAAAGTTTAGTATTAGAATTAGTTCTATTAGTTAGAATTAATCTTTAATTCGTTGTTCTGTTAGTTCTTTTAGTAAAAAGAAAAGATCAAAAATAATAGTTTAGATTTACTGTTTCATGTCATCGCTTTAGTTTAGATTTACTGTTTCATGTCATCGCTTAAGTTAGATTTATTTTCCGTAATTGCTTTGTTCCGTTGCTTGCTACGAAGGGTTAGTTGTAGTTTTAGTTCGTAGTTTAGTTCTCATCGTCCTCTCGTCCCTTCCTTTAGCCTCCTTCCTCCTTCTGCTTCTTCTCTTCCCCTTTTGCTCTTCACTCTTTTCTCGCTAACATGTCTCCCTTCGCCCCTTTCTTCTTTCTCTCAGCAAATTTATCTCTCCTCCTCTCTTCTTTTCTCTTGCCCAGTCCAATTCCTCGTCTTTTCTTCTTCTTCTGACCCTTCCTTGCTTCTTCTCTCCCTTCTGCAATTTCTGTCGTTCTTCTCTCCTTCCCTCCTTCAGTCCCGTAGTTCATTTAGGAGTTTCGTTTTCCCTTTTTATTTTCCCGTTCGTGCGATTTAGCTTTGGTTTGTTGTTATGTCACTGGTAGTCTAGTCCCTGTGGAGAACATGACATCTCGCCTCTATCTTAGCGGCAACCCGTACACTTGCGGGTGTGCAGTTTTGCACGATCAACTATGTGATCTAGCACACAAGCTCTTACCATGTCCTCAAGAATCTGGTTCACACATTCAGTCTGACCACCAGTCTAGGGCGATACGCTGACTGAAATTCAAATGAGTACCCATAGCTTCATAGAAACTCCCCACAAAATCGTGAAGTAAACTGCAATCCACGATCTGACACTATTTTTTTGGCACTCCATGCACTCACAATTCTTGACATGTATAGCTATGCTAACTTGTCACCTGCAAATGTTGTCTTGACTAGAATGAAGTGAGCAATATTTGTCAAACGAACCATAATTATCTGAATTGAATCAAATCCTTCCTTGGTCTTAGGCAATCCTGTAACAAAATCCATGCCAAATTCTTCCTACTACCACTCGGGAATCCTTAGCAGTTGTAGCAAACATATTGGTCTTTAATGCTCAGCCTTTACTCTCTGACACACATCCTGGTACACCAATATTATGAAATGTACCTCTCGTGTGAAATCACCGAGCATTGTCCACAACTGAGGATACGACTATTCGAATAGTTTTACACTCTGTAGAGATTGTACAACTGTACCTACATGATGTGATCATCCTCTAAAACTTCATGAAACTTAAAGAATCCACTAAAAAAATTTTATGAAACCTCATTGTCTACTTAGATATGAAACCTCCCAAAAACTTTATGAAACTGAATGAAATGCCATAAAACACTTATGAAATTTCATAAAAACCACCTAAAATATTGTGAAATCTCATGAAACTTAGAGTTCAACTTTATGAATTTGCTACAAAAAAATTTCAACTTTATGAATCCTCTACAAAAAAAATTCAACTTTATGAATCCTCTACAAAAAAAACTTCATGATACATGAAGTCAGTCCTGAAACATCATGAAAATTAGTCATGAAATATCTTAAAAACTTGATAAAGCTAAGACATTAAACCACAGTAATATTCATAAAAATCTAGTCATGAAACCTCATAAAACATACTGAGACCTCATAAAACGTTATGAAACTTAAACAATTTGCAAAATAAAATATTTAGACTTAATCGTGAAATCTCATGAAACATTGTAATGAAATCTCATGAAACTTTATGAAACCTCATAAAAATTAGAATTCAACTATTAAGCCACTACAAAAACTTCATGAATGTCTATCTTAAAACCTTATGAAATACTATGAAACTTAATAATGAAAAACTCATGAAACTTAGTCATGAAAACCTCCTAAAACTTTATAAAGCATCATAAAACCTTATGAAACAAGCTGAGACCTTATGAAACTTGAGCACTTTACAAAATAAAATATTGAGACAGCTCTTGACAAAAAATGTTAACCACAGAATAGATCATAGAAAAATAATTTTACAAAACAATGTTAACTCTAAGAACTGGAACAATAATTTAGAGAAGAACATGACCCCATCAATTGCATAGTGTATAATATGACATCTAACCATTGTTTAGAAGTATGCTACATTTTCAGACTAAATATAATGTATCATAGATATACCAACATTGAAATGATGGTATCATCGTAGGCTTACGTATGTTCACATACATATCTACATACACATATGAAGTATCAATAGAAATTCCTCTAAAAAGTATCAACAGAAATATTGTTTCATGCAAGTTTTAGCAAGTACATCGAGCAAAAAAATTAGTTGTAATCACTATAGTAACTGAGTGAAACTTCTTAACCACAAAAATATGTGTACTAATAGAGTACATGATACATATCCACCAAATCGAAATTTCCTCTATATCAGCTTTGAGAATGGGGCATCAGGGTGGAGAAATTGGGAGAACCAACAACGTGAATGGAGGTCACCGAGGCGGTGGGACTCTCTTGTAGCATCTATTTTCTACATTCGTACGTGTATCACAGCGGCCATGAGATTCACCTCTGCTGGTTGTGAATCGGTCGGTGGTGTTCAGCGTGGAGAGAAGATATGGAGAAGGGATTTGGATTGGGGAGAGAGGGAATTGGAGAGAAGTTTGGGGGAAACTCATTTGGGGACACAGATAAAGAGAAGAGAGCGATAAAGACGTTCTTGCCTGGAAAGAGGCATTGATGGGAGATGAAGTCATGGATAAGAATATTGAATGGTTACATACTATCTTATTGATCGAGTAAAAACGTTATAGCATTTTGTAGTCTTTCTGTTAGGAAAAAACTATTCCTAGCAGTCACCAGCAAACCGTTAGTGCTTGTTCCAGTTCAAATCGTTTGATTGACAAAGCTTGGATTTGGATGCATTCGCTTCTCTGGTGCCAGATCACGCCTTCTCCATCACAATCGTGAAACTCCACCGAGGGAGGAAAAGAAACCAACACATATTGCATTCATGTTGCTTGTTCGAACAACCAAATGTTCATTCTTTTTCTTATGGTTGATATCTTTTGACTACACCTGATGGTTTTTATCTATGTTTTTCAGTACGGCGGTGGATGACAGACACCGACATGGATAGCGTATAAAGTTTTAGACTCGAGAAGCTGTTTGAAAAGATCGTTTCGAGAAGTCACCTTGTTTATTTTGACTTTTAAAAAAATTAAAAAAGAACAAAAAGAACAGGGCCAAAGCAAAGCTTTCTTCTTTTTCTTCTACCTCGATTAATTTCCTAGTCTCTAGCCTCAGCGACGCACGCGTTTGACGTTTGAAAACGACAAGTAATATAACAGCCAGATCAATCAGGGTGGAAACTTATGAGAGTGGTCAGACTACATGATGGATTAGAGGGCATGTTCTTTTTAGTTTCTCAAAACGGTTTTTGGGTTTTGCTACAGTACCTAATTTTCAAACGAAATATTTTTTTAAGATGGAGTCTATAAGTTAATTATAGTACACGTTAAAAGCCCAATATCTGTACCATCTAAAATCGTAAGCGAGTATCTCTCTTCGTAATCTCTGTCGCAAACAACTAAAATTCAAAAATTTCAACCAAAAACCATAAATCATAGCCAAAAAGAACAGACCCTATAGCTAGCCCCATCCAGCTACTAGTAGCTTTAGCTTCTAACTTCTGGTCAAAAGTAAGCCAGAATAAATATGTCGTCTTCTTAATTTCAATTTTTCTTTCTTTTCTTTTTTTTTTGGCTTTTTTCCCCTTCGAGTCTGCTCCACTGTTTTTATAGTTGATTATTTACCGCGTCCCGTACGTAGCTACGCTCCTGTAATTAGTTAGTACTGTCACTTAATTAACTAGTAATGTGCCCGTGCGTTGCAACGAAAAACCAGATAAAAGTGATGCATACTATCAAATATGATCTTAAACTGAATAATAAATATCAACTTTTTCTTACGTCATCATGTTTAAACAAAACATACATGTTTATGTTCATACTATCAAACATACCAGTATATAGTTGAATTTTTTACAACCAGTGTGTCCCAGACATAATATTGTAATTTGGTCATATAATAAAGATTGTAAAGATCAAACGATAGTCTAAGTGCCCGCACTTTACATGATTGAACGCTATTCCATCTTGTTTGTAACTTAGTGACTGATGATTTTTTATGACAAACAAAAAGATTTATCACTGATTTGACTGGTTCTTTGGTATGCTACTCTCTTCAGGCCAATTCTTCATACGCAGGACTCAAAGGAGTTAAGTGTGGGCTAATCGCACTCCAATTGGAATTTATGTAACCACTTAGATTTTGCACATCTCAATTATCAAAGTTAAGGCTAATTCATAAAGATCTTTTATCCTCAAGCTAAACAATAAATAGCGATATTCTGCTTCAAAGGCCAAATGGAATTGAGGTGATTAGTATCCAAAGGACTACAAAACATAACAAATTTCAAAGTGCATTTCGATCACTTATATCATATCATTGACCATGACCAGATGTAAATCCCTTGAAAACTTGTCAAGAAACAAAATAAAAATTTTATATTCACCAGAGTAATGTCCTAAGTTATAGTTAAAGCCCAATAAAGATCTCGAAGTATCGTCATTTATTAGCACATCAAAAAATCATAATCATACCCATGTAAGGAATGAATTGGTAGCCAACAAGGCCAGCAGTTTCTAGGAAGAATATCTTCAATATCCATTCAAAATTCTTCTCAGCTTCCTCCTCAAGTGCATAGTCATCTGTGCATCATTTCAGTTCAAGTCAGACAAGTCTATATTAGGATTTCACCTAGAAAAGTATTCATAGAATAGCAAAAATAAAGAAAGGGTGTTATAGAAAAACAATTACAGGTGCAGGGACCATTGGATTTTCGCTGATCATAAACCATTTCTCAAAGAAAGCTTTGATCAATCATACAGTCACATTCACGGAGGGTGATTGATGGTAGATTCATGATTATAAATAAAATAAGAAGAATTTGATTATGCACAGTCACTTGCAGTGCGCTCGACAATAGATACTACAACACACCACACAAACAGTCAGACATGCATATGAACACATATAAATAATTGGAAATACCAAAATCATACAAATAAATAAAAGACCTAGAAAAAGAACTATTCCAAAGAAGAAACATCATCCTACCACAAGTAGACATTCATACAACTCAAACTACCGATCCGGGGAACAAGGTATGTCCAAAGATATCTACAAATGTAACATATCTAGCCTAAGCAAAGAAAGATCCTATAGCCAATTTAATAAGATAGACACAATGCCCTCAACTGGTGGTTTCCAAGTTTATGTATAACGCATATTACCAACAAGGACTAACAGGTTATAGCCCTCCATTTCCAATGAAATTAACCAAGAATTGACTGCAGGTGATGTACCTATTTTACACAGAAATAAATCCTATCACGATCAAGCAAGACATGTACTTATTTCCCATTCGGGTTCCTTTTAGCTTCCTTCATATTTGTACATGGTCTGAGAAATCCTACATCAAGTAATGATCGCTTTCTTCCATCAGACAACCCAGCCCTTGTTCTATATCAATCTCAGATTTACATTTATTGCATGCAGAGCACGAAGAGAAATTCTAGACTGCTTTTAGGCCCGTTTGGAACACAGGAAATTTTCCCAATTCCTGTGGGAATTGATCTGCTCCGTGTGAAATTATTGTGAAATTCATGCATTCCAAACGGGGCCTTAGTGGAATATGTGGAGTCCAAATCTCCAATCCCAAAAGTCTCAGATGAACTTTCTGGAATTTCCTATAAACTTAATCAAACCCAACAAGCACAACACTGATGAGTGGTGACAAAGTTAAATCATAGTGCTAAAGCAGAGATACCACAACAAGCATTTAGCTACCATCAACAAGTTCACACATTGACAGGTTTAATCGGATACTATCCATATGCGCTAACATCTGTTTTCCTATTCTCAAGGAGACTATCATCACACAACTAAGCCAACCGAACCACGTGTCACAATTCACACAAAATTTTAGCTTCAAGGCACCAAATCCCGCAAAGGGAAGTCGATTTTCATCCACTCCACGGCCTAAAACAACATTCGCACGCATACTCCATAATACAGTGGCCAACAGGGGAGCTTTGACTTCCTAGAAAGCACGCATCTTGTGATGTGGAATCAGTCAAGCTCATCCCGAGCATGCGTATGGTCAGAACCAAAATTATGCAAAGACCAACCAAGAATCACATTAAAAACCTCCAAATTTCCGAGAAGCGCATAAAGAAAACAATTGGGGAAAAATCGTGAGGGATTAGACTTGAATCAAACCAAGAACGGAGGAGGCGAGGCGCACCGAGGAGCGGGGGAGGAGGAGGCGGCAGCGCGGCGAGCTCGGATATGGCGTCCCGGACATTCTTCGCGATGGGCTTGGGGATCGGACCGAGCGCGAGAGGAGGTGGGACTTGAGCGCGGCTGGCCGGCGGGGAGAGGTGCGGCAGAGCGGTGACCGCCGCGGACTGGACGAGTCTGAGGATGGGGTTGGGGACAGAGCTTGCGGAGGAGGACGGCGGCCATGGTGCGGAGCTTCGGTCGGGGTGGTGGCGGCGGAGAGCGACGACGCTAGGCGCAGCGCGAGGGCTCCGGGTGGGAGGAGCGGAGGCGGTGGAAGGCGGCCTCGGCGGCGGCGCGGTCGGCGTTGGAGGACGACATAAGCGTGGAGAGCAACAAGCGCCGAACGCCGCAGTCGCCGCCAGCCAGCCGGCGGCCGCGGTCGGTCATCGGCGGACGCCATCAAATCGGTGCAAGCCTAGGCGGCGGCGGGAATGGGGAGAGAGGGTAGAGGATGCGCGGGGAGGAGAGAGGGGGGGGAGTAGGAGGCGGGTGCGGGGACGGAGAGAGGAGGCGCGCGAGGGGTTGGGAGGAGGCGGCGGTGCGGGGCGGAGGTGGTGAGGCGAGGAGAGGAGGAGGCGAGGTGGCGGTGGAGTGGCGGCGGGCGAGGCGGGGCGAGGGCGAGGCGGCGGCGCGAGGCTGAGGAGGTGGGGCGCGGAGGAGCAAGGCGCGCGGGGAGGGGGTGAGGCGGAGGAGGAGGAGGATGCGGCGGAGGAGGGAGAGGGGGGGGAGTAGGAGGCGGGTGCGGGGACGGAGAGGGAGGCGGCGCGAGGGGGGTGGGAGAGGAGGGAGGGCGCGGCGCGCAGAGGAGGAGGCGAGGCGAGAGGCGCAGCGGCGGGAGGAGGCGAGGGCGGCAAGGCGAGGAGTCGAGTGCGGCGGAAGTAGCAATAGAGGAGGCGAGGGCGGCGAGGCGAGGAGTCGAGTGCGGCGGAAGTAGCGATAGAGATTGGAGGGTTTTAGGGTTTCAGGGATTTTTTTTTATGAGAAGGTGTGAAAAATAGCAAAGATTCGATGGTTCAGATTGGATGGAGACCGTACCAAAGACGACGGACCAACCACCAATTGCTTCTTTTATAATAGTAAAGATTAACGAGGGGCCGAATCCCGAGGACGGAGGAGGAGTGGGGCCCAAACGAACGCCGCACAAAAAAACTTCACAACTTTCACAGGACACAAAAAACAAACCACGGAAACAAAACGAAACGCAAGAGAGATGCTTTAATTCGAATTCTCTCGCCCCTCTCGCTCCGCCTCTTCTCCCCCCTCGCCAACCATCGCCGCCGCAGACCGCACTGGGCGAGACCGCTGTGCCGGAGCCGGCCTCCATTCCGGTCCCCCCACCGCGGTAGGCCGCCGTTCTCGAGCCGCTGCTGCTTTCTCTCCCTCTGGTTTTCTTTTGTGCGGGATTTTTCAGGGTTTTTTTTGGGGGGGGGGGGTGATGGGTTGAAATATTGGGTTTTTAGGGGGTGTTCCCGAGGTGTTCGTCGAGTCAGCGGGTCGATTCCGTTCGAGTGATTCAAATGCGGGCGGAGCGGCTGGAGGAGTAGGGGTTTTGCTGCTACGTGCTTGTGGGTTGCTTGGTTTGGGCAAAGGTTTTCGGGTTGTTTGCTTCTCGATCTGATGCGGTTGAGAAAAAAATTGAGCTTGATCTGGTTAGCCCATAGGGTTCTTGGCATTTCTTAGCCGTCCATCTTTGACTAATTAATGGAGCTCGAGATGGTGTGCCTAATGGGGATGTGGTTATGTATGTGCTACTGTCGTGTCGTTACAGGTTTTAGTAGAGATTGATGCACTTGTAGGCTAAGCTCCCTACGAATTTCTGTGCTCACAGGCTCAGCTAATGATGTGTTGATCTTGGGAGTAAGTTGTGCGGATGTGCTCATAATTTGGTTGTGTGATCGGGCTCACACGTTTGACATTCCCTTCCCGGGGATTTTGGATGTGTCAGTTGTGTGTTATATTGAGTTGCAATATTTTGCTATAGCTCGACCTGTACATGGGATTATTAGCTCAATAGAAAATATGCATCTCTCACTAAGGTACTATAGTCAGTACTTGCAGACATTAGGGTTTATCTGCAAGGTTTTTTTCTGTGTTACTTTAATAACGGTAACCTTTTTCTTCCTCAAGAAACCATGCTTCTGAAAAAAGAGAAAGCATTAATTCAACTTAAATACAATTAAAACTACAAGTGCGCAAATGAATGACAAACGCAATCCAAATGTCACCCCCCCCCCCCCCCTTTCTCAAAATGTACATTTTTTCTAACAGGTGTACTAAAACATTTCTTACAATAAAGCCTACCCGAAACATCAACAAGCACTATGTCACTTTTGATCTATTTGTTGCATGTGTAGTAATAAGACCTGGCTAGTCAACACAGGAAAGTTCCATGTGAAGCCCTAGCCCATGTGCTCTCATGTTTTCTGCTGCATTATGGCCCTATCTCTTTCAAAGCCTTTAAACAGTATCCAATCATATAAAGAGACTGTATTGGAACCGAGCAATCGTGCTTGCACTGAAGAGATGGTTCGATGGGCCGATGGTTTTTGTTAACAATATGTCAGTATTAGTAGGAACTACTGGCTTTATTGTTTTTCCCCTTCCTTGTTTAACTCTCATGTTGTAAGTCAGATATTTGACCATTTTCCCTTGCAGGACTCTACAATCTCTGGAGTGTGCCCATGGCCTCACCTGCTTATATTGATGATTCCTGCTCTGAGGTTATTGATCCTCCAAAGTCCGATGTACTGGATGTTACTGAACTTGTTGGTGATCACGCTCAGCATTCACCAAAACCAAACGTGGTAGTTTCTAGCAGTGTGCGCGAACTTTTGGAATGTCCGGTCTGCTTGAGTGCCATGTATCCTCCTATACATCAGGTGCGCAGTTATGCATTCCATTACATTTTTTAGTTAAAAAAGTTTTCTGTTATATTGAGTTAGTCTTTATCAAATATAGACACAGATAAGAAAATATGGATTAGTTTACAAGTTGCTTTCAGTATCCTGACTCCTGAGTTTGTAACTTCTGTCACCATTTTAGTCTAATCTGTATGAAATTTTCTAGATAGTTTTATACTCCAGTGTTTACGAACCACTCTTGTTGCTTTCTGTTATTTCAAGTGCAAAACGGTCATTCTAAGTTGCTTTCCCGTATATGTTCTGTTCCATTATTGAAATGTTATTTTGTATGCTTAAGCACCAAAAAACAAGTTGACTAAATAGTATGTGCACAACACACATTCTTTTACTATATTGTAATGCCTTTTTTTGTGTATGCAGTGCTCTAATGGTCATACATTGTGCTCCGGATGCAAACCAAGGGTTCATAATCGCTGTCCAACTTGTAGGCATGAACTAGGTAACATAAGATGCCTTGCTCTCGAGAAAGTGGCTGCATCTCTTGAACTTCCATGCAAGTACCAGAGCTCTGGTTGCTTAGGCATTTATCCTTACTACTGCAAGCTGAAGCATGAGTCACAGTGCCAATATAGGCCTTATAGTTGTCCATATGCTGGATCTGAATGCACAGTTGCTGGCGACATTCCATACTTGGTAAATCACTTGAAAGATGACCACAAAGTTGACATGCACAATGGAAGCACCTTCAACCATCGCTATGTTAAGTCAAATCCTCATGAAGTTGAGAATGCCACCTGGATGCTTACGGTATCTCTTGGCAACACCAACATGTTGATTAAGAATTTCCATTGAGCATTTTTTTGCTGTTGTTTACTTCTGCAAAGATACTAAGAAGTATATTTTTCCATTAAACTTTTGTAGACCTTTCTGTCAAAAAAAGAAGATATTTTTTGGACCGGTCAAATAAGATCGTGGTTTGTGTTTTTTATGCAACTATTTTTCGTACATATATGATGAAGATGCCAACAATGTTGCATACTTATTGGACCATAATGACTTCTCACACTATTTTTCAGCAGATTAACTAACATTTCAAATGGCCTCTTTGTCTGCTACCTTTCTTCACCTCACCTTTTTATTTAAGCGTGATTCAAAATGCGATCTTTCCTTGAGTTTTTTTCCTTTTCCATTGAACGAAGTAAACTGAGTAATTATAACGTCTCCATCTAGGTTTTCAGCTGCTTTGGCCAGTACTTCTGCCTACATTTTGAAGCATTTCAGTTGGGCATGGCACCTGTCTACATCGCCTTCCTGAGGTTCATGGGAGATGACACAGAAGCAAAGCACTACAGCTACAGCTTGGAGGTAGGAGGCAATGGGCGCAAGATGATCTGGCAAGGGGTTCCCCGGAGCATCAGAGACAGCCATAGGAAGGTCCGTGATAGCTATGATGGGCTAATCATCCAGCGAAACATGGCCTTGTTCTTCTCCGGTGGTGAAAGGAAGGAGCTCAAACTGCGGGTCACTGGGAGAATTTGGAAGGAACAGTGAAATGGTCAGCTGATTCATCTTTTTCCTGGCATGAGCCCATGAATCACATTGCAAGAACTGTAGCCAGACATAGGCGGTGATTCTGAAGCCAACTACTTCAAATAATTTTAGCCTGTTTTAGCTATCACCTTATGTTAGCTTGGTGCCGGTGGATGATTGGATGTCACTCATATAAACATGTGGTACTGATGTAGAATTCATGGCAATATCTTGTTTGCTTTGAACTGCTTAAGAGTTGCCATTCTGTGGTATAGACACTACTACAAAAACGTTTATATTAGACACCTCATTATAAACGGTTCATAAAAACCGTCTGTATTGAATGCAATCACAGACGGTTCTTATCGTGATACGATCATAGACGGTTCTTAATAAGAACTGTCTATGATATAGTCAATATCACAGATGATTCTTAATTAAGAACCGTCTGTGATATGTTTCCTATCTCACACACCGCTGAAATTTCATAATTTTTCACACGAGTTCGAGTATGATTCTGTTTTAACACATCTTCAGTAAAACGGGTATAACTTTTGCATACAGTATCCGTTTTCGATGTTCTTGTACTCGTTGGAAAGCTAATGACGAGCCTGATCCAAAAAACGACCAGCTTGTGCCAGTCGCCCTCGAAGACCCCCAAAATCGGCCATCTTTAGCCTCAAGTTTGCATCGGATGTTTTTGATTTCTGTTTTTGCCAAAAAAAATTATCTTCCCTTTGAAATTTAGGATTTGTCTCAACTGCAAGGTTGTAGATCTTGTCGAAACCTTTCAAATGAGTATATATAAGCCATACAGAACTTTGTTATTTCATATTTTGAGACTAATTATTTATATTGTATCGGTATATATATAACCAATATCACAGACGGTTTTTAATAAGAACCGTCTGTGATATTTTTACAGACGGTTCTTATCAAGAACTGTCTGTGATAAATTTTGACCGCTGAGCTCGTCAATCCTCCCCAACTCAATTCCAGCCAATAGAAACCAACCAACCCACACCTCACATATCGTCCTACCTCTCCCTCCCCTATAAATACTCACCTGAACCCATCCTCTACCCTTTATGTGCTCAAAATCTCCCTAAGCTCCTTACTGTCTCCTCAATTGAGCTCTTTGTGGTTAGGGCTCTCTCCATTGTTTCTTCTAGTGCTTGATTCTGTAACTTTGTGTTGCTACTTTGTACCGTTTAGAGTTTCCTCCTTCCATTGTTTCTTCTACTTACAGTGAGGCGGCCATCAAGAAGAATTGTATTGCTTGCGATATTGTATAGCTTGTGATAGCTTGTGATATTGTATAGCTTGTTTAGGGCTTCTCCTACCCGAGCTGCATCAGGGACGAGAGGTATAGCTTGTGATATTGTAATGGTAGATTGTATTCTTGTGATATTGTAATGGTGGATTGCAATCTTGTGATATTGTAATGGTGGATTGTAATATAAATAGAATGTTCTCTGCTATGTTTGCTATCGTATTTGCTTGTTTTCAAACAGCATAGCTAATATTTCCTGAGGCTAATTCAAAAATAGAAAAAAATTTAGGTATAGAATGAACTATCACAGACGATTTTGTAGTATAAACCGTCTGTGAAGAACATCATAGACGGCTCTATATATAGAACCGTCTGTGATACTCACACATCACAGATGGTTCTATATATAGAACCGTCTGTGATGTGTGAGTATCACAGACTGTGATAGTGTTTTTCATAGACAGTTCTAGTTATAAACCGTCTGTATTGTATTTATCACAGACGACTCACAAACCGTCTGTGATAACCTTCGATTATCACTAACCCATAAATTTAGACGGTTCAAAAAACTGTCTGTGATGATGACTTCTGTAGTAGTGAGAGGAATCTGTTGGAGCAAGCAAGAGAACTAGCACACGCACGACCACGTGAACTTGACTACGACCACACAGGAATGTAGTCGATGTCGTTTACGACCACGAAAGGACTATGGTTGAGCTCGGCTACGACCATAAAGAAACGTAGCCGAACTCGTGTACGATCACAAGTACTCAAACTCTCTTATGACCACGAGTACTTGAGCATGAAGGATTGTACTCGAGCACAGTTACAACCATGAAGTAACGTACTCGAGTTGAGTTACGACCATAAAGGAATGTATTCGAAGTGAACTATGACCACGAAGGAACGCACTCAGTATAAGCTACGACCACGAGGGAACATACTCGGTATAAGCTACGACCACGAAGGAATGTACTCGGAGTGAGCTACGAGCACGAAGGAACGTTCTCAGAGTGATCTACAACCATGAAGGAACGTACTCGAAGTGAGCAATCACGAAGGAACGTACTCGGAGTGAGCTACGACCACAAAGGAACGTACTCAGAGTAAGATACGACGACGAAGGAACATACTCGGAGCGATACCTCAATGGCACACCTTTGGAATCATACGACGCGCCAGTTGGTGGTGTAGCCCATTTCACCACAGCTCTAGTCAGTGTTGTGGGCTGAGGCTACTTCGTCGCCTGTGGCATTATGAGCCTTTTCATCGTTGTCAAAGACGTGGCGTAGTCAGCGTCCACCGAAATGTTATTCGTCATCTCGGTGTACTTGACGGTGAACGTGTCGAGTCCGCTAGCGCCAGTCAATGAAGATGGCGTTGTCTAGTCCCATTTCTGCTCTTCATCGAATATGACATCCCGTGTCACATGGAGTTTCTTTGTGACCAGATCGTAGACACGATAGGCCTTTGAACCCTCTTCATATCCGATGAATACCATCGACATGGAGCGGTCGGAGAGCTTGGAGACCACGCCTCATATGGTGTTACACCATCAAGGCTTCAGGTTGGTGCATGATTCAGGACATGTACTGTAGCCTATACTGCCTCGCCCCAAAACATGGCAAGCATCGTCATGCTCTTCAACATGCTGCGAGCCATGTCCACAACCGTTTGATTCCAGCGCTCCACGACACCATTTTGTTGTGGCGAGTATGGTGCAGTCGTGAACTGCTTGATGCCCATTTCATCGCAGTAGTCATTGAAGTCGATGGAGTTGAAATCCTCTCCACGATCGGTTCGAAACGCCTTCATCTTGGAGCCAATTTCATTCTCGGCGATGGCCTTGATCTTCTTGAAGAACTTAAATACCTCATCCTTCGACTTGATCACTTCTAGCCACATGAAACAACTGTGGTCATCAACTATCAACAGGAAGTAGCGCCCGCCGCACATGTAGCTAGCGAGATCAGGTTGCACAAGTCATCATGAGCTAGTTCCAGGCCGTGCTTCATGCGATATGAAGTGGTGTGCGAGAATGGTACTCGATGTTGTTTACCGAGGACGTAGCCATCATAGAACTGCTGCAATTGAGTGATGACAGGCACACCCTCCACAATCTTCTTGGCACCCAGGTCATGTAGGGTGCGGAAGCTGAGATGGCCGTAGCGTACGTGCCAGTGCCATGCCTCCTCACTTGCCTGTGCCTTTAGGCACACTGGTGTGGTCAAGTTTAGGCCAAGTACGTAGAGCCTATTCCGAGACTGTTGCACTTGTGCCAACAATGCTTGTTGTCGGTCAAAGATGCTAAGCTCGCCATCCTCGAGTACAATCTTGCAACCACCCTCCTCGAGTTGGCCAAGACTAATTATGTTAGACCGTAGTCGAGGAATGTAGTATACCTCTGTGAGTACTCAATGCTCTTGATTTCTACACTGAAACAGCACAAAACCCTTTCCGAAGATGTCTACCATTGAGCCATCACCGAATTTCACCTTGCCTTTCACGTGATCATCCAGCGAGGTGAACATATTCTTATCGCCAATCATGTGGTTACTCGCACCTGTGTTGAGGTACCACTCGTTGTCGCTTGCATCGACTAGCACAACCTTATCTTTATCAAGGTACACAACTTCCGTTGTGTCGATGGCCACCTGAGCAAGCCCGTAATGCTCAACCATTAGCAGTGTCGGTGCATCGTCCTGCACCTGCGCCAGGTTCACCGTTTCCTTGTGCTCAGACATGGCTTGTGGCAGTCCTTCGAAAAATGCCTATAGTTGTTATAATTGTAACACTTGACCTTCGTCATGTCACGGTCGCCCGTAGACGGCATAGATTCTCTGCCGTCTCAACTACCATTGCCACGTCCATGACCACGTTGCTTGTTGCAGCGTCGATCACTGCCGCCACCTCTGTTCTTCTCGCCAATAAAAGAACCTCCGCCATGCTCTTTCTTCTGGCGCGCGAGCCACTCTTCCTCCTTGAGGAGTAGTCACCCTCCATGTACGCCGGCTTCACCCTCCAAGTCGTAGCGTTCTTCTATGACCCTGAGCTGTCTTGTCAGCTCTTCGATGGAGATTGTCTTGAGATCGACAAGCATCTCAATGGAGATTGCAACCTACGAGTATCGTGAGGGAACGATACGAAGGAATTTTCTCACCACCCTTTCATCATCGATCTTGTCACCGAACAGGTTAAGGTTGTAGATGAGCCCGATGAACCGCATCGCGAAGTCGTCGACGGTCTCTCCATCCTTAAACTTCATGGACTCGAACTCCAAGTGCAATGTTTGCGCTTTGGCTTTGCGCACGCACTTGGCGCCCATGTGCATCACCTTCACGGCGTCCATGCTTGTTTCACTATGTCCTTGACAACGAGGGTTGCCAACATCTCGAAAGGCACAGCGCAAAGAATAGTCGACAGTGCTAGTCGGTCATCGCGGTAGTCGACAACATCTCTAGGTTCAATCGCCTCCTAGAGCCCTTATGCCTGTAAGTTCACCCTCATCAAAAGAGACCAGTCGTCGTAGTTTGTGCGTGTTAATATAGGGTAGACCACCATGCCACCCGCACCCGTCTCTTTCGCCACGCACTGCACCACAATCTCGTGGCCTCCATTTCCGCTGCAGCTGGTGTTGCCGCTACCGTTGCCATTGCTGCTGCCATTGCCTTCTTCGTGGACTCCATGCTCTTGCCCTGACATTGTGGCACGATCAAAAACAACCCTGGCTTTGATACCACTTGTTGGAGCAAGCAGGAGAACTAGCACACGTACGACCACGAGAACTTGACTACGACCACACAGGAGCGTAGTCGATGTCATTTACGACCATGAAGGACCGTGGTCGAGCTCAGCTACAACCACGAAGAAACGTAGTTGAACTTGTGCATGACCATGAGTACTCAAATCTTCTTACGACCACGAATACTTGAGCATGAAGGATTGTACTCGAGCACAATTACGGCCACGAAGGAATGTACTCGAGCTGAGTTACGACCACAAAGGAATGTACTCGAAGTGAGCTACGATCACGAAGGAACGTACTCAGTGTAAGCTACGACCACGAAGGAACGTACTCGGTATAAGCTACGACCACGAAGGAACGTACTCGAAGTGAGCTATGACCACGAAGGAACGTACTCGGTATAAGCTACGACCACGAAGGAACGTACTCGGAGTGAGCTACGACCACGAAGGAATATACTCGGAGTGAGTCATGACCACGAAGGAACGTAGCGACCATAAAGGTTGAAGCACTCGGGAATCCCTGGAAACACTCATGAATACACAGAAAACAAACTCTATTGTTTTTGGTGCTGCTCCTACTTCGCTTGCAGTGTTTTCTTCATTGATATTTATACTGTAAAACAAGGTAACTAACCCGATTTACACGCTACATCGAGCTCTTTAAGACGTGCCATCCCACGTCGGAGCTATTCATAGAATTTATGAACACACATACTAATTCACTTAACGCACACACTAACTCAGTACAACTACGAACACATGTAACGTCTCGAACATGAGACGTGATAAGTAAAATAACCTAGGTGCGATGAGGTTAACTCCAACAGAATCTAATGGCAACTCATGATATGTAAAGGATGTAGCTTACGCCTGTATGGAACTCGGTTTCCATTGGTTCATATCTGCAACTGCTTGAGAATTATAACATGTTGTAGCTAATCACGGTGAAATGCCATGAAGCATGAACATTCATTCCGGAACACTTCAATTGGAGGATAAATAGGAGAATGCATGTAAGCCTATGCTAGTAAAGTTTCTCCTCGATATGCCATATTGAAGCAGAAATTTTGAAGCCTTGAACGATCAGGTGATTTGCCGGATTAAAAGATGAAATTGAACTGCTGGATGTAATATTTTGAAATCTGCGTCATGGGAGTCCGGAGACCAATAATGTTGTGCCCGTAGATTCTGAATTTCCTTCAAATTTAGTTTAGTTGTTTAGTCATGGATGTAATACCCATGGACGTGAGCTAGGTCCACACACTGTCAAACAAAGAGGAAGCCTAGTCTTTGCCTGTTAAGTACAACCAATTACATACCTAAATGATGACGGCAAAAATATTTTTTTGTTCGTTCTGTCCAATTGCTTAAACAGGTTTTAATGGATGTCTTTGTTAATTTCAGACTTTCAGTGGCACAAATTACTACTAATTAGTAAAAGAGAACGGAGGTACCAACAAGGAACCACACATATTTTCAATAGTGATCTACTGTTCTGATTATCTTGAACTCTGACCCATCTATCTCTCTTTTTCTAAAGCTTGTCAAGTGGAAAGATTTTTTTTCACGCTGAAGGAATAGCTTTGTCAAAACTGGTTCAGTGCCAGTGTGCCACTATAATACTATATGCAGTAAAGCCTTTTTCTCAATAAGAGGAAGAGCCTAACCGAGTTTGAATAAACAATGTTTTACAAACTACACGATTCAAACAACAATACTACCATTCTTAAACAAAAAAAAAGGGAATGACAATGCAGTTATGGATGAACAACTAAGCTCCAATGTCATGTTTTTTAAAAGCTAGAATTAAGCTATTGAACTGCATGAACTGGTGCACTGGTGGTTACTTGTTTTGTGAATTGGGGTGAGGATGGCAATCAGGCTATCTGCCTGCGCATGATATTGATGGAAGTTTGATAAAAAAAAATAACTGCCTTATTTGCACATGGTAAAACAACAAGAATTACATGTAGCTAGATAACGGGTACACGTGATAAAACAGTTCAATAAAGATATTGATATGGAACGCGTGTGAGTTGCTGCATTTCATTTTCACCAAAACAAAATATTTCAGACAGAAAAATCCATACATCTAGCGGTTTGTTTCTAAGTACTACCATTTGATATGGAGCGAAGAATAAGCCACAACGAATGATTTTGTACAAAACGGCAGGAGCTCTTCCCATATATTAAAGAAGGTAGCAAAGGAATACCTGAAGCTCACGAGCTCAATAACTAATATAGAAGGGTTTTTTAAGGGAACTAATACAGAAGAGCTAAGAAACTACCGCTTGCACATGAACTTACTCCCTGCCTTCCTCGCCGAAGTGGCACCTTCTCAGGGAGCCACAACAAGCTGCAGATGTTTGGGAATTTTCAAAGGCATTGGCCACAAAGAATGATTTTAGGCAACCCAATCCTATTTCAACTCAATTCCATTTGATTGGGTAGCTATGTGTTCAACTAAAACAAAGACTTACAATCAAGGATCGAAATCAAATTGAATTTGTAGATGTTGAAATCAAATTGAATTTGTAGATGTTTGAATGGGTTCTAGGGGGGCATTGTAGACTCAAGTAATGACTAGCCTGTCCTCCAAGCTAAAAAACACATTGAACTTTGCTAAAAATGAAAGTTGATATCATATCAAAATGGATCCCTAGGTAAAAGTCATGTATTTTTGCACACTTCTGTTGAGGAGCAACCTCCTGGTCTATATCTATCTCTTCATTAGCAGTCACCACAGTGGTTGGCTCTTGAGTTTCATTTTTCGTATGCTCCGCAGAGGTGGTATGATCAATGGGAGTAGTACTAGTATACTCTGCCTTCATGCACATTGTAGTCAATGGCTGCAAGGCCATAAGCTACGCCACCAAAGGAGGAAAATTTTCCACAAACATAAGGAGAATATTAGGAAGAACATAAATAGCAGTAGGCAAATATGCGAGAACTCGTTTAGAAAGAAAGAGCATTAAGTTGCATAGGAGAGCTAACATACATTCATGTACGTGAACAAAAATTCATGGAGTGGAACTAAAGATTGTTTTTGTTAGAAATATGCCATCTAAAGATAACAACAAACATGGCAATGTCATATCCAATATTTCATATCTTAGCATGGAGTGCACTAGTGCAGTGAGAGCTTATATGTGCTTACGTCTTGACCTTAACAAAAAATGATTTTTGATTAAACATTAAGTGCCCAGATGAAACAAAATAATCTATGTAGGAATCCAGTAAGATGTAGCAAATTAAGATCAATACTTGGTTTACTCTTGAGATACATACTAACTGTTCCATAGCCTACAGATGCATGCTGTTGATCGGATTATCAAGTGCAAAAACTCTCTTCTAATTCCACTGGTTTTTTTGGTTTTTTCACCTGTTTTTCCGGTAACCAACCGGTTACTGATCTCCTCCCACCCCGACTACAAAATTCATTTACCAAATTTTATCCGGTTTTTTCCTGAGATTTCCTGCTACCAGGCGGTAACCGGCCGATTACAGGTACCGCCCGGCGGCTGGGATTTGCCCTGGTTCCGGGATTTCAAACCTTGCTTACAATACACCTAGCTCTGTCGATGAATTTCGAACTTGTTGGTCTGATTTTGAGCAGCTATGAAGCATATTTGATTATGTAGTCAACACCAGAATCAAGCAAGTGAATTAGAGAAAATACAACTCGCAATTGAAATGAACAATCAACCACTGAATCGAAAAGCATGGGCAAAGAATGTAGAAACAGTTTCATTCTAATAAGACCATCAAAAGAGGTTCGCAGTTCTCATGACACACACGCTAAATTCCCATAACATCACATATCAAAAACCTCAAAACTTGAGTACTGAAAACCTAAAAGACATATAACATAAGATAGTCTTGAGAAGCATAGGCGAATTTGCTAACTGGGCTCTGACTGCTCAATCGAACAAGCTGAAACCCATGTCATCGTCAGACTCTTCCTTAGCCTCCTCCTGACATTAGTCAACCAATAGAGCAAGTTATTGAACACAGTATTGGTTGCGCAAATAAAAGAGTTGCCTAGATGTATGATAGCTCACCTTCTTCTCCTCAGCAGCCGGGGCAGCATAAGTTATTGCACCAGCAGCAGGAGCTGCACCAGCAGCAACCGGAGCAGCACCACCACCTACAAACAAAATCGATGCACAAATAAACACATGCTTGATTCCAGAACAGAAAATTAAACCATCAACAACAGAGCAACCAAACGCAGAAGAGATTATCGATTTCACTGTAATATATCCAGCTTTGATGCTACAAAGCACATGAATAATTTTAACTCAATTTTCACTCTATATCGTCCAGCTTTGACAAAGGCGCATGCATAATTTGAACAGAGAACCAATTCATGCAACACAATTACTAGGCAAATAATGCAAGTCTAGCTTTCAGCTTCCAATTGAAATAGCAGAGATACTAGAACCATCACAAACCAAAAACATGGCTAAGGCACAAACAACCCAAACATACAGTCGAATTATGTAACTAAACTGATTTAATCTTATCAACTGCACCCACAACCCTCCAACAAGAGCTAGAAATACAATTACTTAGCATGGTCAAAGAGAGTACTTTTTATAGCATACCTAAATTAACAAAGGGTAACACCAGACAAGTAACAATATCTGTCAATTACCATAGCTAAAAAGCTGCTAATTCATATAATATAAGCAACCCGAAGTGATGAAGTAGAGGGAGCAAAGGAAGGTATACCAGATCCAACGGAGAGGATGAGGTCGTCGACGCTGCGCTTCTCAAGGAGCTTGGCGAAGAGCGCCGGCCAGTAGGACTCGACCTTAATGTTGGCCGCCTTCACCAGTGCCGCGATCTTCTCGGACTGCTCGTCCACGCCCAGGCTCAGACAACGAGACCAACCGAAGAAACGCACGTAGAGAGAAAGAAACCGAGGTAGAAGAACGTACGGTGATGGGGATGCCGTCGTCGTGGAGGATGAGGGCGGCAAGGGTGCAGGCGACCTCACTGGACGACATGGCCTCTTCTTCTTCTCGCCGCCGGAACGGATCTACGATCTCTGCGGGGAACCACACGGCGACCAGATTAGATGCAGCGGCGAGCGAGAACGAGGCGAGATGGTAGGAGGAGAAAGCGACGGCAGCAGCGCGCTTACCAGAGGGAGGCGAGAGAGGTGGAGGCGCGGGGGGCAAGGGGCTTCTAGTACTAGGGTTACGACGAGGCGGCGTGGGTGAGAATTTATAGTGGGATGAGGGGCTCGCTCGCTAGGGTTTTGCGGGAGGAGTTTGGGCCGGACCGGGCTGTGTAGTGGGCTTTCGTTCGGACACGCTCCGTTTCCTCGAGTTCGGAGAAGGGGAAAATATTCTGGCTTGCAAAAACTTTTGAAGGGCACCGAAAGAGATGAAAGTAACGAAATTTCGTTATTTTGGCTAAAAATTCGGATACAATAATTAAACATCATTTTAATTTTAACAAAATTTAACTAAAATTCAGACAATTTTCAAAGGAGATTTTGACCGAATGCTTGTTTACTATGACTGCTCCTTTTACTCATCTCCTACCCCACAAGCAACACGAGGCACCCCGTCGGCATGCCCCACGACGCCCTGTCCGGTCCCTTCCTCGATGCTAGTGTCGACGTGGTGCTGTTACTAGAGGTCAATGTGGTCGACGCCGAGGCAGCACAGGCTGGCTGTTAGCCTCAGAGTAGGCGTGCACGTACATAGGCCAGCCTCACACGACGCGTGCGCTATCAGCATCCAGCTGGATCCCCCAACTTGGTGGCCATTTGCACCTGCTCCCGTGGCAACTGCTCAGCACCTGGACCGAAGAACCACCAAAGATCTACACGATCGATGTGGTCGATGCTGAGGAGGACACCGGAGGCGACGAGTTGGGGTTCTTGGGAGGCGACGGCCGATGGGGAGGAGGCGATTGTGGTAGGGAACTGGGGAGTGAGGAATGTGATTGAAGAATTAGGGATTAGGGTTGGTTCGGTTCGATGGAGATTGAGGGCTTGTTCTTTTTTGCTGCGGTTTATGGTTTTTGGTTGAAATGTTTGAATTTTAGCTATTTGCAATATAGATTACGAAGAGAGATACTCGCTTGCGATTTTGAATGGTACAGATGTTAGACTTTTAACGTGTACTATAATTAACTTGTAAACTCCATCTTTAAAAAATACTCTGTTTAAAAGTTAGGTACTGTAGCAAAATCTAAAAACCGTTTTGAGAAGTTAAAAAGAAAAGACCTGAAGAAGGTAGCAGGGCCAGCGCCATCTGCCATGTGGGCTTGCTCTGTGGAATCGTGGGCAGTTGGGTTGTATGTAGTCGGGCAACCGGGCCGACCAAAATTCAAATGTGAACGAATTATTTTGACCGAATGCAATTTCTTCCGGTGGGCGATGAAATGAACGAAAAAACTAAAATTTCGCCAAAATTGTTAAACCTGGTTCGTATCCGATCGGTGCTTGTGCCCAACTACCCGGTGTGTAGTTGGATTTGTTTACCTTCCCATCTGTGCGAAGCTGGTAAGTGGGCCCATGGTTTGTCCCAGCAACGCGTGAAAGGTGAGTTTATGGCTCTGCTTCAACGAGTTTTTGCTTCTGGTTTCTAGTTTTTTAATTTTATCTTTTTTTTAGTTTTCTTTTTCTTTGTTCTCCTATTCCTTTGCATTGTTTGTGATAATATAACTTTTTATTTTAAAAAATAATTACATCGAAAAATTTAATAGCAATTACAGTAATTACAATACATTTTTAGCCGCTACCATACGAGTAAAAACCATAAGCGTAGGCTTATTAGTCCAAATAAGCGTAGTCTATGTGTTCCTTTCATGATTGGTTGAGCCTTTCGATATGGGTTACATCAAACACGCATGGCCATAGTTGCCAACGGTATGGAAAATGCCATTTGGTTAGCTTCACTTTCTAGGGTAAGGTGCTTTTAGAAATTATAACACGATAGCTTCACAAGTGATTCCATTTGAAAAGGTATAATAACTATATTTTTTGTGGAATTTAAGTGCTTGGCTTTCAAATAGAGCCTTAGACTCGAAAAAGGAAAGTGGAGCTCGAATTTTAGGTGTTTGGCCTAATTTTTGCATTCTTCTTCATGAATACCTTAATTGAACCATTATACCCTTTCATCTCTTCCTCTCTATGCTCTCCCCGCTCGAACCAAAATCCCTACCCACCCACTCCTTTCCTTGGGTCACCGAATACCCTCCCGCTCATACTTAGGGTCCATTCATATTGATTTTTGTTGATGATTTTTAGTAGATATGTTTGACCAACTTAGGCAAGTGTTTGGTTTCTAGCCACAAGTTAGATATACTAAACTTTTTTTAGCTAGGATTACACAGTCATAGACACAATAAAGTGTGACAAGGTTCCCTTAGACAAGATAAGTTATGACTCCAATTTTTTTAGCCATAGCTTAGGGAGCGCTCGTTTTAGCGATGGCTTCTGGCTTTTAGCTGAAATTTCACTGTAGTTGGCTTTTTTTTACTGTAGCTGATTTGACCTTTTAGACATAATTAATTTTTTTAAAAAATGTAAAAATAGAAAAAAAAACATGTTAACCCATTAGGGACAATACAAAGGAACACGGAAAAAAAAGCCTAAAATATCTAAAAAAATTCAAAAAAAGACGAAATACTGAATAGTGAAAAAAAACAGAAGCTAGAAGCTGAAGCCAAAAAAAAGCCAAAACGAGCGGGTTAGCAAGTTAGACAAGAAAGTTTGGCAAACTATAGCACTCTTAGGCTATGAACCAGATAGGCCCTAAATTTTACATACCTCAAGACGGATACACAAGGCATTGTCACAAATTAGTAGTGGAGGTTGTATTATCGGATAAGTGATCCCCTGAAATGTTCTCTAGGTATACACACAATGCAGGAGGGGGAGAGAAACAGAGTGCTGGAACTTCGGTACATGCCGAACTTGCTCACCTTTTTGACCTTGCAATGTCCTCCCACTGCAAACGTACAATCTGAATCATATATACTCCCTCTATTCTTTTTTACTCGACATCTCAAAATCCACGCTATCATACTTTTAAAATTTGACCATCAATAGATTTAAAATCATTTAGATTAGCTATATAAAATTATATTATTAGATTTTGTAGTTAAAAATATTTTTATTATATTATAATTTTGTTAATACATCTCAATGTGAAGTTTAAAAAATAACGGTCAAATCACATTTCCGAGATCGTGAGAAGTCAACGCCGAGTAACAAAACGGAGTATTTAAGGGGAAAATGGCAGTATGTTTGCAGCTCGTCATATTAACAATGCAGTCATACTAATCCTACACCACAATTATATTGCCATATACTGAATAAATATGGAAGGTTTTGCCATAGGAAAGAGAAGTGAAAATATGCGGCTAATTGGATCGAACTTTAGCAATACATCACCAACTTGGCTCACCATTCAGGCTTCCTTTTCACTAGGAAATGTGGTCTTCTCCATCTCACATTTTTCTGTGTTTAGTAGATCCCTTTTTTCTTCTAAAGAAAACATGATATGCTTGGCAAGGCATGTAAAATGCTGCTGTCAACTATGCATGGCAAGGCCGAAATGTTGTGGCAACCATTCGATTTTCCATAAAATAACAGGAAGATGACAGTTTGTAGGAATTGGTTAGGAAGCATTAGCAACTATGAAATTGGTCTCATTCTTTTGGACTTTTGGTTTTTTCGAAAGTCGAAATAAACGGTGCAGTTTCTTGAAGCAAATCTTCCAAACGGCTTTCTAAACCCAAAACCGTATGCGCCGTCCACGTTGACGTCTCCATTGTCTGCTGCCATCTCAAAAAGTACAGACAAAAACCATCATCTGTAGCCCAAAAAACAAACATCCGAAACAACTCACTGCAAGTTCAGAGTTCTTACATCTCATGTAAGCTTTGTTACCCTACATAAGTATGTTCGAGCTGTTTGCTGTAAGTTCTATGACCAGAGTGCTAGACAGGAAGGAATTCCTGAAGCCAGGCATTAGCAAACTCCAATTGGAGCAAAGCACTTAACGCAAAATCTATACATCACAGAGCAAATTTTCCTATCCAAAGTTTGTAAAGTTCTCAGTAAACATAGATATAAACTGACATAACAATTAACTACTAACTGTAACATGGAAATTTTGTCAAGGTTGAGTAGCAGTATATAAGAGATTCATTGTTCGTGCAGTGCTGGCTGCTGAAAATCAGCAGGTACAGCAAATAATAATCCTCCTGAAAAATTAAACTCGACGTGCTTTAATCAAATATGTACTTAGATTTGAATATCTAATATAGAAAGAAGCACTATCGGCGACAAAGATAGTACACCTAAGGTGAAAGGGCCTGGCCTGTGAGGCTCTAATAGCATGTTTTCGGATAAAAAACGGAAGAGCATGGTCACTGTGTAACATGCCACATGAAGAAGACTATGGGGACTGTCAAAGGAGGACTACAACAACAACACTTGTGCTCGAAGTTTAATTCACAACATTAGCTAACAATTGCTGTTCAGATGGAAGATGGTCATAATTTTATTTGATTATGTCATCATATCAAATAAAACCAATCCGTGGTGACATATTGAACTTATCAAATCGAAACCTTCAGTTTATCAACTAGTAATAAAAGACAATTGATGCACTAGAAAGAGATCTCATCCCGAGTTTGTGTTATTTTCTTATTGATGTTATCTGTCATGACTAGATGATAGATAATCACGAATTTTGTAAAACACCAACAGGAACAGATAAACTGTCAAAGAAGATTTTTTTTTCTAAAACAACGCAACTCATTCAAAATAAAAGAAAAATACTGTACAAAAGTATCACTGTCGTGAAGTTAACAACTAACACAGTGAACATTTCCGTTTAAGTTCTTAATTCTCCTTCCATTATTTGTGCAAGAAACATACCCACGGACGTGAGCTAGGTTCACTCTTTGTGAAACAGAGATGAAGCATAGTCTTTGCCTGTTAATTACAACCAAGTACATCCCTAAATGATGATGGCAACCTTTGTTTGGTTTATTCTGTCCAATGGCTTAACAGGTTTTAATGGATGCCATGTCTTTGTCAATTTCAGACTTTCAGTGGCACAAATTACTAATTAGTAAAAGAGAACGGAGATACTAATCAGGAAGGACACATATTTTCAATACTGATCTTCTACTGTTCTGATTATCTTGAATACTGACCCATCTATCTGTCTCTTTTTCTAAAGCTTGTCATGTGGAAAGATTTTTTTTCATGCTAAAGGAATAGCTTCGTCAAAACTGGTTCAGTGCCACTACAATACTATATGCAGTAAAGTTTTTTTCTCTCAATAAGAGGAAGAACTTAACCAAGTTGCTGGACAAACAATGTTTTACAAACTACACGTTACAAACAACAATACTACCATTCGTAAAGAAAAAAAGGGATAATATTGTAGTTATGGATGAACAACTAAGCTCCATGGTTAGTGTTTTTAAAGTTAGGATTAATCTATTGAACTGCATGAGCATAGTTCTTGTATGAAAATAATACTAAGATAGGAGTGAGATATGTGTTAAATCACATGCACATGACATATTTCAAAGCAGCACAAATGTTTATTTGTCCACTCACCTAGAAGTCAAGCAAACCATAAAAAAGACAAGAGGAAAATAGGGAGAGACATACAATGAATAATGATTATCCCAAAGCCTATTACTTACATTGATCTGACCAACACCAGTGCTGAATATTTGATACATTTCATACATGCAGACACTTATATAAGCACCGCTCGTAAATCACGAAGCGTGATTTTTTTGCCACACTGCAAATTTCACAACTATAGGGCAAGAACTCATTCAATCTCCTCGCCTAAATACTAACAGCAAACTCAATACCCAAATGTGTACATAACCACAATTCACGGGCCAAGAAATCAAGAGAGGCGCCTCCTTTTCTTGCCTCTATCTACTATCTAATCCTTCATCCTTGTACTATTAACACGTCGGTTTATATACTAAGCGATCAAGAACAGCAATTGGGGCAGCGTACCAAGCCGTTCTCGTTGCAGTCGACGCAGCGGCGGGCCTGTCCCTCCTCCTTCATGAACACCTTGCGGGAGCCGTCGCAGGCGGGACAGGGGACGAAGCGGACGCCTCCGCAGGCGTCGCAGACGAAGGCGGGGTCCTGCCCCGCGGCGCCCTCGAGGAGGCGCCGCAGCTCGTCAGCCTCGTGCAGCTGCCTGACCTCGTCGGCGCCGCCGACGAGCCGGCCCCCGACGAGGAGCTGCGGGAGGGAGAAGGTGCGCCCCCGCGCAGCGAGCAGCGCCTGGAGCTCGCGCCGGAGCTCGGCGTCCATCGAAACGTCGCGCTCGTCCACGGCCACGCGGAAGCCCCGCAGCACGGCGCGCACCGCGCAGCAGTCCGCGAACGTGCGACGCACGCCGCGGAGCGAAGTCGTGTAGAGCACAACAGCCTGCGGCCGCGCAGCGCGGGGACTGTCGTCCGGAAGCTGGTGGCGCCGCGACCTGGACGCCGGCGACGGCGGCAGGCGGCGCCCCTGGCCGTGGTAGGGGTGGTGGTGGTACGTCAGCGATCGCGCCAGGTGGGGCGGCTTCTTGGCGTACGGCCCAGATGAACCACCGCCGACGTCCTCCATTTCCGGCCGCCTCCGCCGCGGGGGAAGTGGCCGGAAAAGAGTATGGCTAGGGTTCCAGCGAGATGAAGGGAATACAGAGGAGGAAGTGGGGAAGACGAGAAGGGAAAAAGCGACGGGAAGGTGGGTTTCGTGGTGCGCTGGTGCTGTGTATCCTGTGTCCTGGGTTGATGGTGACGATGGCAATGATCTCCCTTACGGCCTTACCATTTACCCGTAGTTTGACCATTTGGGCATACAGAGGAAGTAGTTTGACTACTACTAATTCCCTAATTTTTTTAGATTATACTAGTAATTGCCGAATTGACATGTTTTTCTAAGTTTGATTTGAAGGAACCATAATATAAGAGCTGTTCTTTTCAGCTTATATCTTATAACTTCACTTAAATAAATAAATAGAATGATTTCTTCATCGTTGTTTTAAACTGACTTATTGAACAGTTTTTTCAAAGCAGCATATCGGTATTTGGTTCATTCGCATAAGTGTTCGTTATAGGGACAAAAGGCATAAGCCACAGTTAAAAGGAATACACCCTAAGTGATTAAGCAGTTCTATTGGTAAACTTTTTTATCTACTAGTATTTTGCTACATCATTGAAGTGTATTGTGATGCCAGATATTGAATTTCAGCACAAGCAAACTATCATCTATCACTGAAATATGTTTAGGTCCCACGAAAAAATATGTCCCAAGCGACCGAAATTTACATTTATGTTTCATTCGAAATCATCCATTGATATATGCTGCACTCTTGGTGGCTACTCTAATTTTTATTGGAAAAATTTTGAACATCTGCTAAGCCCAAGTCCTTGTTTTTTGGGTCGCAGCTAATGGCTTATTGTTAGTACGAGCGTTTGTGCGAACGAACCGAACTCGATAAATCGGTAAGCCATTTTGAAAATGATATCATGATAAGCCATTTCAAAACGGTGATGAAGAGACCGTACCGTTTGTTTATTCGAAAGAAATCATAAATTAAAAAAGAATTGAGCCTTGTTTTTTTGGCTTTTCAACGGCTTTTAATTTTTAACTTCTCTCAATAATTACTATTTATTATATTACTAAGTCAAGTAAATTTTAGAAAACTCTAGGTATTAGAGTATCAGTAACATAAAACCACATGTTTTGCTTTTTTTTCACAAAACCATAGGTTTTGAGGCAAGCACTTACACTTAACCCTAGTTTTCTCAGTTACGCGTTGTATACCCCCATTTCTGACCAAGAGCGTTCGGAATATCGATGGCTTCTGACTAAAATTTCACTGTAGATGGCTTATTTTTTACTGTAATTAAGTTGACTTATTAGGCATAATTAAATTTAAAAAATACAAAAATAAAAGCGACACGCTAATATATTAAATGAATACGAAAAAAATAAAACACAAAAATACAAAAAAAGACAAAAAAGACAAAAAAAAAGCAACAGTAAACAAAACGCAAAAACCGAACGCCGATAGCCCAAAAAAAAGCCACTGTGAGCGCGCCTTAACTCGGGGCATTTAGGCGTGAAAGGAGGACCTCCTCGCACTTTTTGTGCACGCGCTAGGGATTGGCGGCACAATGATAACGCGACAAGGGCATGGAAGGACCCGTGACGAAGGCTGGCCAACTATTGCCATTGATTTCAGCCCTGATCGTTGACGGAATTGGCTAAGGGGGTGATCGGAATAGCGATGGCTTTTAGCTTTTGGTGAAAAATCATGTTGGTGAAAAAACATCAGAGTGAGTTAGTGGATAGTGTAGTGAATAGTGAAAAAAAAGCTGAAGCTAGAAGCTGAAGCCAAAAAAAAGCCATTCCGATCACCCCCTAAATCGGCAAGTAAGAGTGCTCTCACTCTCCCCATATGTTCTTTTTTTAGATTACTATGGATTCAATTGAATATCTGGGAATTTCTATGGTCTGTTATGTTGTGAGTTTTTTTTATGCAACTCTGTGTTTTGGGATGTATAATAGGTTGCAATTTTGAAGATATTTTGGTTTATTTCATTGAAATTGGATTAAGGTTCATGCAATTTTGTTAGGGTTGCTATGTTTGGTTGAGTTATGGGTTACATTGTTTGTCAATCCCAATCGTGGTACCCATGTGCTTGACACGATGACTTCCACCATAGCACGATGACCAGCAGCCCCTGCATTCGATGCCATCTCTTGCGCCTTCACCCACGATGACCTGCTGGCGGCGAGATTGACCTTCAAGCATGTCAAAATTGGGCTGCAAAGGCATATTGGGGTCGACCACTCACGCCTTATGTCGCTGCAGAACTAGCCCTAGTGCCACGTCGGCTCATGTATGGGTGGCGACATTTACCATGTGTGCCCACATGTGTCTAACTTTCTTACCACATGAGTATCTGACTTATTGGTCAAACATATCAAAACAGTGGTCTACAATGGATTATCGTGTAAATTAGGATTAAGCAAAACCACCTGCCTCAAAATCTTATAGTTTATGAAAAGAAAATCCGAAGACTATGGTTTTATATTACTAATACCTTAATACCTAGAGTTTTTTAAAATTTATTTTAATAAATTATAACTAAAAGATATAAGTTATAGCCGGTCTTAGATTTGAAACGGAGGGTTGGAACTTGATAAGGTGGGTTTATCATCCACGCCCACGGGACCCGAACCCGTCCTGTCTCCCTCGGCGGCTTCACCCCATTCCTCTTCCTCTGTTGTGGATAACAGAGGAGAAGGCCGCGAGAATATAGATAAGAAAACCGCACACGAGCAAGTACGCACCGAGCGAGTGAGCGGAGGCAGTTCCTCCCCGTCCATGGCGTCCCTCTCCCCTTCTCTCCACCTCCCTTGGTACGCCTCCTCCTTCCTCCCCCCTCGGTGCCTAGATGTGAGCTCTCTATGACACACAATCTTTCTTCTTTTCTTCTTCTTTCCTTCTTGTGGAAACGCACGAAGTGCCGCGATTCCACCCGCATAGGTCAAGAATCGCTCCCATGGCGGTGTTTTTGGATAAATTTGCTGTGTTTCTTGCTCCCAAGAACCGGCATTAGTTATAGGCTGCTGTAGTCTTGTAGCCCTGCCAAGAAAAGGGGAAAGGGAGGGTGGTAGTAGAACCGAACATTTTTGGTTCGGACGCAGTTGAATTAGGGACACTGTGCCGATAGGCTCTCTACATTTGTAGGAGAATTTCAATCAGCTTAGTAAGTTAGAATTCGCAAGGCTCATAAATGTGAGTGGGCTTGCTCATTTTGTTCCTAATAGGATTTGTAGCTCTGGATGGAAGTATCTCAATTGGTGTCAACAATTTGGATGAGTGCATTGCCGTGTCTTACAGAAATGTTAGAGTTGCATGAACGAGGATCATTGTCCAATCAGTTAGTTCATTGTTCTCTAGTTCCTTATTTTGCTTTCATGGATCACTAGTTGATAACCTACGTATACTCTGTATTATCCTTTTGATATCTGAAACCTTATAACTTCACAGATTGTGGTAGTACAACCTCATGACCTACCTCAGATCAAAATGCTTTGGGAAAATTGCTCTGCTTTGGACAGGAAGTTTTAACTTGTGAAAAGTTTTGTTTTAGAGAACATGCAAAAGCTTTGCATGTCTTTGCATTAAGGTAGAAAGCAATTACAAAAACAAAGTTTTACAAGACCAAAACAAAAATCAACAACAGTGGACTGAAGGGGACTCCCTACAACGCGGATTAAGACCGCTTACAAGGGTTTCCATGCTGTAATTCTCGCAAAAAAAATATTGCAACCCCGTTGTCAAAAGTTTTTGATGTATTGATGCACTATCCTACTAATGATAAACCACATACCAAACAAGGAATTCGATTTGATGCAAGTTTCAGGCAGAAACTGAAATAAATTCAGGAATATAGGTTCTTGAAAAAAAATGTTACTAAGAAAGAAAAGCAGTTTGGTAGTTGGTATGCTGCCCCAAGGTGGAGATGCTGTTTTTAGCAACCAATATTGGGATTTGTTGTTTGTTTTTTTTGGATCCCATCTTTCTAGTTAGTAACAATTGTTCTGCTGAGTGTTCATGGTTTTCAACTCATTTCGTTTATTAATGTGTTTAAAACTAAAGTAATGCTCCTCTAATATGAAAGGTTGTTTTTCTCTACAATATAATATGAGAATTTTGATGGAGTTGTCTTTGTCTGAAATAAATCAGTAATTCAAGAACTGGCTTCCTTGGAAGGACACAAGGGATTCGTCTTCGTATTATCCCAGCTGGCAGAGTTGGTTTTGTCAGAAAAGTAGTGGAATGCAAGGAATCTAGAATTGGAAAGAAGCCGGTCGAAGTTCCATCAAATGTTACCCTCACACTAGAGGAGCAGTTTGTCAAAGCTAAGGGTCCACTAGGGGAGTTATCGCTAAGTTATCCAGGTGAAGTGAAAGTTGTGAAAGAAGAATCTGGTAATCTGAGAGTCTACAAGGCAGTGGAAACCAAAAGGGCGAACCAGATGCACGGCCTTTTCAGGTAAAATTGACAAATGGAAACTACAAAATGAGTGTGCCTATTTATTTTTTCGCCCGTTAACTGCTTATAATGTGTTTCATTGTTCACTATTTTATTCTTTGTGTCCCTATCCTTTCCTAGCATTCCTAAAGTTAGCTACCAACTTATCGTCTTTCTGCTCATCGTCTTTCTGCTCTGTTCACAATTCACATATTTGAGCCATCACTTTTTGTAGTCAAGAGCAGTAGTATGGAAAATGTCCCATAAGCACTGGATTCACATGGGTATTTGATTGTGATACCACCAGAGCCTTAAAAATAAGTTGTCTCACACATGTTATTTGCCATGTAGGAAAATATAACTATATAAGCACATTCCTACAATCCTATTAGCTCCTACAGCTACAAGGATCTAGATTCTATATTAGCAGTATTTAACTTCTTGTATTTATGGTTCTCTGACCTCCTATCTTACCAATAACCAATATAGGTGATGATCTCTCTTTGTTTTAGAGCTCAGGAACTAGGATCTATGCTTCTGAGTGTACACCGAATAAAATCTAATCTATCTTTTAGGAAGAAACTCTCACAGTTCTAATACGTTTGACAAATATTTGGATAAGAACGTTTATCTACTTGCATTTATCATTCTCTGTTCTCTATTCATATTTCATACCAAGGATATAACTGCTTTCCTGAAATTCAGGAACTGTAGAATCTGCTTTTGTCCATACACCAAATATCATCTAGTGTTTCTGGCAATTGGGCTACGATTTCCCCTTGTATTCTTTTAATAAATAAAAGGAATAGCAAGATATCATGTGTAAATTAGGGAAAACACACACCTTGGTTAAGGGGTATTCAAATACAAGTGTTTTATGCGTGAGCAAGTATTGATCAAAGGTGTGAGTAGTAACCAAATTATCTCTATCCTTCACTATTTTAGGTGTTCACCAAGGCATTAGGCGCTAGTCTAGCGGCAGACCAGCGTCTAGCACCTAATCGCCTAGGGGGGATAATTCGGCTAGATGGCCGCCTTTTAGAACACTGCTATTTTTATGAGCTTGTTTTTGGCGTTCAGCCAATCCTTTCCTATTTCTCTCAGCGGTATGTAAATTTTCTTTGCCGTATGCATTAAGGACCTTCTACAGAATGATGTTTGGACAGTTCTTAACCATTGCTTGGTTTTATTAATCATCTTATGAATTTATGATCTTGTGATGCCTTGCCCTTTACTTATCTCTATTACTTAAAAGAGGGAGTTGGTGATTGCGGTCCATTTGCTTCTCCCAACTCCTTTTTGCATCTCTCTAAAAAATCTCTAACAAAATTAGAAAAAAGCAATCTACTAAAAAATACAGATTCCGTAACCCTAAAAATTGTCTAACAAGAAAAAACAATAGAGCTCTCTATCAGGTGCGCGACAAAGACGGAGGCTCGGAGGCATGACATGGCCGAGCGCATGGGTTGGACAAGTCGACCCTGACAATATCGACTCAACGTGTTGAAATAATATGATTTTTTTATTCGTAGCAAAGCACAAGCATTCGGTTAGTTCCTAACATGGGTGCAAATATTCCATGCAGAACCCTGACGGACAACATCATCGTAGGGGTGTCAAAAGGATTTGATAAGAAGCTTCAGTTAGTGGGGGTTGGGTACCGTGCGGCGGTGGAAGGTAAAGATCTCGTGATGAACCTGGGGTTCTCGCACCCTGTTCGGATGGCTGTCCCAGAAGGCCTACAAGTTAAGGTGGAAGAGAACACCAGGATCATTGTGAGTGGCTGCGACAAGAGCGTAATTGGTGAGTTTGCTGCTGCTATAAAGAAGTGGAGGCCGCCCGAGCCATACAAGGGAAAGGGCATTCGATATGCCGATGAGGTTGTCAGAAGGAAGGAGGGCAAAGCTGGGAAGAAGAAATAGAAAGCTGTTTCTCTGTTTTGCGGGTTTCATACTTCATTTCATTTTTCCTCTGTAATCCATCTTTTATGTACTAGAACCCAACTTATGTGAAAAGCACGTTCTTTGGCCCTCTTGCGATTAGTAGGGATGCTGCTGTTTTCGTCTGCCCATCATTAGCTTCAATGGTTCAATGCAATTGCCTGTGAAAATTTGTGTAGAAAAGTTGGTGAAACTCTTCTTACTTAAAGGGGCGTTTAGAATAGCGATGGTTTTTAATTTTTGTTGAAATTTTGCTGTAGCTGGTTGATTTTTTACTGTAAATGAGTTGGCTTTTTGAGTATAATTAAATTAAAAAATATATAAAAATAAAAACGGTACGCTAATCTATCATAGATAATACAAAGGAATACGAAAAAAACAAAACATAAAAAAACCAAAAAAGAAAAAAACAAAAACTACTACAGTGCGTTACAGTGATTCCATCGCCATAATTATCGTGCGGAAAAAGCCATACTGAGCGGTCCTAAAGTTGATGGCTTTTGGCTCTGAGAACTGCAACTGCCTGTTGCTTTGTTGTTTTGTCAAACGCTAGCCCAGTGCCTAGTAACAAGCGCAGTTTGAGGCACCAGTTGATGATGAAGACTTGAAGCTTGAAAGGCGAAGGGACAAAAGAGAAGAGTTGGCGAGACGGGTCAACGAGCGAGCGCACGCTTCAATAAGACCGTCCGCCGCCACGTCCGGGGCCGTGCTTCGCCGCACGGAAACATGGGGGTGCGTGCGCAGCCCCCACCCGCCTTGACGCCGTGCGTCCATACGCACGGGACAGCGCACCGGCAGCGCCGGCGCCGGCGCAGGGCCGGAACACTGAGAGGTTAGACACAGTAGTCACTTGTGTTTGGAAGAGGCGTGATTGCCAAGAAGTTCAGTGCGTTGTGCGAGCGGGAGTTCACTGGGCGAAGAACAGACAGCACGGTAAAAGTCGATTGGGAAGCGCAAGACATCACAGTGACCTGTGTGGTTGTGTTGGGAGAGGCTCTGGAGTTTGGACATTTCCTTCCTTGTTTTTCCACGTCTAACTGAAATCATAAGCTTAACATCTGGGGAAGATATATGGGTGGTTTCTTTTGAAATCATGGCTTATGGTTTAAATATTTGAGTTCTGACTGTTCGCGAGAAATAGTATATATAAAAAAATAGTGTATATGATTTCGATCAATACAACTGAATTTAATATACTTTTTACTACAATTTTCTTGTTGACCCCGCGTTGAAAAAACATACTAGCATAAGCCACGGATCATAAGTGAAAAAAAAGGAGCCATAAGCATCCCTGAGAGATAGTGTGTGTTTTTAAGTCATTTAATTAAAAATAAAAAAATATATCGTTATATCATCACGGATAATACAAAACAATAAGAGAAAAAAACAAAAAAAAACAAAATTAAGAAGTCGATGTGTTCCAAATAACTTCTAAAAACTAAAAGTTAGAAACCGAAGACTTTTAAACCGTTTAAAGCAGACCCTAAAAAACAAATATACACATCTTCTCTCTACTTTTCTCTGTCCTAGCCAGAGGATGGATCTTGGAGTGGTGAGTGATGGCAGATTTTTAAGGTTCCTAAACACTGCCTAATGAAGCTAGCATCCCAACGTGCCCCAGATGATGAACGATACAGATAAGGGGACAGCTACCATTGCGCATGGCAAATCCTCATTCTATATCTCTATTTTAACACCGCTTGCATGCTTCGAGTTGGAGAGGAGCCGCATATTACAGAAAAAAATAGTAATAAGTAGAGGGAACTAGATGTGGAAGCGCGGTAGTATACCGTGTTAGTTACTATGTAAAACGAAGTTAAAAGAGTCGTTGTCACAGAGCGTCTCTATACGAAAAACCGAAAGCAAAGACCTGTATGTATTTATAGAGAAAATGAGGAGTTTTTTTTTGAAAAAATAAAGATCTATATATAATAAATAATAATCTATACATAATTTTGAAAGAACGGAGGACCTTTTCGCTTAAAAAATGATGTGGCGGGGTAGGCCGGGAATCTTCAACCTTAATATAGGGAGTATTAAGCAAAGAGGAAGTGATGAAGAGAAACCATTTTAACAGTAATTAAGAGCAATATGCTGGAGAGAAGTATTATTTTTTTAAGGCAGAGAGAAGTATTGTTTTGGTTGAGATAATGTAGATGGAGTGCTCTTTTGTTTGAAAAAGAATACAGGGTAAAAAAAAAGAGAGAACACGTTGAACATGGTAAGCATAACATTTGGCCAATGCTTGTGGTGACTTGGAAAAACGGATTTAAGTATTTATGATGCATCATCCGTATGAAGTAAACTCAACATTTCTGTTCAGTGTTTACTCCAATGTACGGTTAGAATAGCACCACGAGGAGAAGAACCGCACGTCGGATGACACACTAGGGATCCGCCGCTGGCTGTGGCCGAGCCGCGGCGCACGTCTCGGACCACTCACGACGAGCCCGAAGTCCCCAGCGGCCGCCACGTGGTCACCGTTGCGTCGCATCCACGCTCCGCCTCGGTCCCGCCTCGCCACCAAGGTCCAACATCTCATCCCCGCCGCCGCCGCCGCCGCGGCGCGCGCTCTCATGTTCAATCTCCAAGGCTTCTCCCGTTCTTGTCTGCTGCTTAAGGGATTTTTATGGGGAGCCTCAAGTGAGTCTCTCTCAATCGTTAGATAAAGATTTTCACTTTGATCCAACACAGATAAGAAGGGTCTCACATAGTCCCTCCCCCATAACATATTTTTCCGTTGCTGTCTCCCATGGCGATGGCTTGCTTTAGAGGGCGTTCAGAATAACGTTGGTTTGTAATTTTTTTATTGTAGTTGGTTTATTTTTTTACTATAACTGAGTTGACTTCTTTGGCATAATTAAATTAAAAAAATTAAAACATAGAAAAATATGTTAACACATCACGGATAATGCAAAGAAATACGGGAAAAAAGTCCAAAAAATCTAAAAAAATAAAAAAAAGATAAAATTATTGAATAGTAAAAAAACAAAAATCAAAAGTTAGTTTCAAACCAAAATGAGCGGAACCTAAACCCCGTGCTCTCCCCGCGCGTAATCACCCAGCCACTCGTCTCCACGCAGCCAGGTAGGTACGGCCGAGCGAGCGGAGGGCTTGCTTGCTGCCCACCTCTTCCTCCACACTTGCTTGTGCGGCGGTGGGTCATGGTGGGTGGCGGCTCGCAGCGGCGGTGGAGCCGCAGGCCGTGCGGGAGGAGGAGCTGCAGGCGAGGCCAGCGCGGAGGGGGCGGCTGAGGCCTCCTCCAAGCTGGTTCTCGACGTCGGCGGAACTGGCAGCGTAGTAGGACAACAGAATATCTGTTCTCCATTGGAGTATTACTGTATAGTCTGTATATTAGGACTGTATAGTTCAAACTTCAAATAGTAGGATCCCTCTATACAAACGATTGCCAGCATTCAAATAGTGCAAACAATCTAAACATGCTGGTAGTTTATGAATATATCTGCTTTGCATCTTGTGTCAGTTTGATATATATTATTATCCTTCAGTGATTGTTTTAACTATCAGTAGAGCAATCGGCTATATTTTGATTGTGTAGATCTTTGGAGGGCATTTGGTTGTAGCCCCTGTGCTGAGCAGGAACATTAAGTCAAGGTTGCTCCGTAGAGATCCTGGACAGGCAGCGTCCCTATTTGGCAAGCAAGATGAGTGTGTTTTGCAGGTGCTGTTACATCCATAGATTCAGCGTGCTATTTCTCAAGAAAGAGACTTCTGCTCATACAAGTTGCTTCTTTATGGCAGGTTTACAGAGCAGACACAAGAAATGCTGATGATCTAGAGCCTTTTGTTTTGGCCCCTTGGAATGGCCCCTTGGAAGTAGTTTTTTTTTTTGCGAAAATGACCTCATGGTGCTTGTTTTTGCAAAAGTGACCCCGAACGAGAAGATGGTGTGGTCGACTGGCATGCCAGCCACCTGGAGCGGCTGGTGAGCGCACCAGACAGCTGGCGCGGCCACCAACTGCGCCATGTGCGCACATGCATACACTTGGTGCTTTTGACCGAGCTTTTGCCCGCACGGGCCGCGCATGTTTCCGCCATTTTATGATTATTCAAGCTTTACGTCGTGTCGCATCTTGTCAACGTTATTTGCTGCCTTCTTCGCGTGGCTATTGCGCGAGCGCACAACTCCTGATTCATTCATTCACGGCTGGTATGTGTTTAATTGTTATGTTAAGTATTTTGTTAGCGTTAATTATGTAATTAGTTGCTAATATGGAGTAATTTCTAATTCGCAATGTCTCGTGCTCGCTATTGGACAAATGTGCTATAAGTAACGGTGTATTTTTTATGTGTTCCCGTTTAATACATTTCAAGCTTTTATACATTTTTTGGAAGTGCAATTTATTATATTCGTGCATTTTATGGCATTTAGCACAAAATGTACATATTTATTTGAAATGCACGGACGTTACATTGTATGCATTACTATTATGTTCATACTATTTGCTATTACATAATTTATTATCGCTATTGTCGTCCGTAGTAAATATATTTTAATGAAATGCCATTTGTTATTACCGCATGTCCTTTATTTTATTATCGCATATGGAATATTGTCGTCCGTAGACATATAATATTAACATCTGGAGATTTTTTTACAGTCATTATGGTTGGGCTTCTCTATGATTAGAAATGACAACTAATGTACAACCCCTGCTGGAGGAGGCGTGGGACGCTCACCATCGTTGCCACAGTTGGATTAGCGGCGATGGACCGCCTACACTTATCACATGGGGACCAAGGGAAACCTAGTCATTGGATGACCACTATGTTGGCAAGCTGTCTACGTCTGGGCTAATTGTGTTTGCACGCATGATTAACACATGCCAGAACTTCTTGATCGATGCATCTCTTCTTTCTGCCCTTGCTGATCGATGGTAGCTTGAGACCCACATCTTCCACTTTCGGTGGGGAGCGATGACGATAATATTGTAGGATGTCAGCTTCATCACACACCTTCCCTTGCGAGGCCTTGTAGTCATTCCTCTGGCAAGATCACTTGACTAGAAGGTGCATCTTGCTGAGCGCTTCGAGATGGCTCTCCCAGAGAAGAGCAAGGGGCGCCGTATGTGTGGCTTCGACAGTACATGCAGTGCCCTAAGGACGCCACAGCGGAGGTGGTCTGATGCCACCTCATTGCATACTTGATGTTCCTATTCGGGTGGTTCATGTTCCCGACCACTAAGGGGGACACAATGTACCCAAGCTACCTTCACCTTATGGAGTCCATCATGGACTCGAACGAGGACACCGTGCTGTAGTACAACTAGGGTTTAGCTATGTTGTGTGCAACTTACTGTGGCCTGTGCGACGCATCTCAATGTCTCACAGGAGCTGAACCCATGGTGGCGGGTTGCCATACGTTGCTATAGCTGTGGGCATGAGAGCACTTCCCGGTCGGATGACCTTAGTTCCGTGTTCCAGTATACTTGTACGACAACAACAAACTTTTTTACCAGGATGAGGATGAGATTACAAACGGCCCTACTATGGGAACCAGATGGACAATGGCTATGCTGGGCTAGGCCAGGGAGAGGTGTAGGATCAAGGATAACCGACTAGAGGGGGGTGAATAGGAGGTTATAAAATTTTGCCCCTTTTAAAATTAATTACAACAATTCAACACTAGGCAAATGTACTAATTAAATTCAACCTATTCAATTATAGTAAACCTAAAGTACCACAAGCAATAAATATAAATGCTAAATAAAAGTAAAGAAATAATCACAAGGGGACACACAATGTTTTTCCTGTGGTATCGAAGACTTGCCGATCTTTACTAGTCCACGTTGAGAAAAACCCAAGCGCTCTTGGACTGGCTCTAAGAATTAAGGCTCAACTCCTCAATCACTATTGGTTGCTCTTGCTCATCTCCGGAGATGGCGAGCACTAAGCCACTCACAATCTTGCTCAGGCCTCTTCACAAGCTTCTTGAAGAGATCACCTCGCGATCAACCTCCGGGCCGTCTAGATGCCGGCAAGTACCAAGAGTAAAAGATCACGCTTCGCTTGATGGCGACCAAGTGCTAAGGATCAATCTAGAAGATGTATACACTTGAAAATGGCTCACAACACCTCAAATGAATGCATATGAGAGAAAGAAGTGTGAAATGAATGCTCAAGGTTCAAAGATGTTCAATGCTAGCTCAGCACACTGTCCTTGAGCTGGTGGGGGGTATTTATACCCTCACCAACTAAAACCAGCCATTACAAAAATTTAATCTGAAAATCCAGGGAAGTCAGAACTACCGGCGTTCAAAGTGCGGTACTACCGCAGTTCACTGTAGCACATAGTAACGGCTATGTCAGAACATCAGAACTAGCCATTGAAAAAAATAGTGTGGTACTACCGCTGTTATAAGTGCGGTACTACCGCACAGCGGTTGTTCCACTGTGCAATATTCGGTACTTTCGATTTCTGATAGACTAAGTTTTCTCAGGGGCGCTCTCTGGAAAAAACGTACCGCTGGAATAGGCCGGTACTTTCGAACATCGGTAGTTTCGTTGGTCGGTGCGGTACTACCGCACTGTGGTAGTTCCGTCGTGTTATTTTCGGTACTACCGATTTTAGCACGCCCAAGTCCCAGCAAGGGTGCTCTCTGGAAAAAATATACCACTTAAAATTCGATACTACCGTGGTCAAGTAGTTGCACTCTTAACACAGTGGTACTTTCGATTTTCCTGAGAGAGTATAGTTTGTTTTCAAAATTAATTTCATGTGTATGCATGATCCTAAATTGATCCAAATGACAAAAAAACATGCTATCAAACTACTTTCTATGATCTCTCTTAATAGTACGACGACTATCATATAATCTGGTCTTCCAACCTTTCTCTTAAGACCGGTAAAAACAAAAAGAGATCCTATATTTCATATACATTGTTTTTGATCCATCTTGATGTCAATTTTGCATACAACTTGCTTTTGTCCTTTGCGCACTTATGAGACTTTTTCTATGCATTTCTCAACACACACATTAGTCTCATATTCATAAATCGTCATTAATTAACAAAATCAAACTTTTTGGGTCTAGATGGTTTCAAGAGGGCGTCGCCTCTACCCTAAGTTTCATAATGAATTCGAGGGTCTCCATGAGGACGACATCCTATGGGCCCCTTGGACGTAGGCCTTCACACGCAGACAGCGCTAAATGGCTTGAGCTTGCTCTGCTGGCAAGATGTGTCGTATTGGATGACGACATGTCATATTGTATTCTCCTATATGGTGGAGCCGTACAACTCGCAACGGGTCATGAGGCAGTTCCGTCTCCACCAGCAGGTCCCCTCACCACTAGGTCGACCTCTCCCCGAGGCAAGCACATGTAAGTATGATATAATTTTGCAAGATATACCTTTGTTGTATTAATTCTAACTTAATTTTTTTTATGTTGGACTTGTGGGCAAACAAAGAAGGGTTGGAAAAGTGACGACTGGCGATCGACACAACAGCGTTGGATACATGAGTGGGAGTCAGCTGTACTTGCATGGAACCTGAACGAGACAAGGTCATATGACAAGGAGACATATGGCATGTACTTGGAATGGTACCTGTAGAGCACGTGGCCAAGATTGACAGGGACGCCCCCACCATGACTTACAGAGCCCAGTCATGCCAACCGCCTGACGTTGGGGGCGAACATACACCAAGCAGCGCGGTGGTTTGATCGACGATTTTTATTCTTTTTTTTTTGTAAAGAACAGTTTATATGGAAACCGAAACTACTGATACAGTTTCTATACTGACCGATCGTTCACTCGATGAAGGAGCGATGAGGCGATGGCCAGCGATGGTCGAGCGACGAGGCGGCGGTTGGTCGGAGGATGCGGTCAGTGTCGAGGCGGCCCTAGGGATGGCCGGATGGGGAGGATGCACCGCGCATGAGGCGGTTGGATCCGCGTGAGGTGGCTGGATCAGAGGCGATCGAACATCTTGGCGGCGCTGGTGGCGAGCGACGGGCAGCCAGGCACGCGCGGGGCAGTGGGCGTCCGGGCGTTGAGCTTTGGTTGACAGGAGGCCGGGCGGTGGGCTTTGGGTGTTGGGCGGCCAGGCGTCGGGCAGGGGTAGGCTGGATGTTAGGCGCCGGGCGACAGGCAGCAGGCGGGCGTCAGGCGCTAAGCGGCTTGGCGGCAGGCGTTGGGAAGCTGTGGCAGAGTGGTAGCAACCAGCGGATGGCGGCGGCCTAGAGGGTGACGGCTTATCCGTGGACTGGTGGCCGCGGTGGATTTTCAGCTGTGGTGTGGAAAAACTAAAGTTAGTACTCTAACTCTGATACTATGTTATAAATATTATATATATATTTATGAGGCTTAAGAGGTAGTATATATAAAGAGTACAAGAAATATTATAATGGAATATATCATACATAAATAAAAAAAAAGTTATATAAGGAAACATAGAATTCCTATTTTGACAGAGGAAGTGCGTGCGGGATCTGGTATTTTCTCAGTCTCTGAACTTATTTTCTCTAGTTGGCTTTCTTCAGAAATGCGCTTCTCAAACAGGAGTATTTGCCTGTCAACTCTGAACAGTGTCCTGCGTCGGCACATATTGTTTTTTTCTTGTGCAGTGCTTTAAATGCTCTGTTTATCGTAGGCCATTGGGTCGTAATGTGAGATTGACATTTAAAGGCCATTTTATTTTCCAGCATACGGCGTGGATTCACTATGCGTAGGCGTAGCTCGCCTCGTAAGTGATGATCAGAAGATTGTTGCTGGCCCTATGAAAGAACTACTAGAAGTTGATTTTGGTTCACCCCTTCCCTGCCTCATCATAGTGGGAGAGACTCATCCTGTGGAACAGGAGATGCTAGAATCCCGCATGACTAATGAAAGAACCCTAACTCTAATACCCTAATTAAGTAAGCCAGCTGCAGTAATTATTTCATTTGTGCATTCAATCTTTGTAAGCATTCATAGCATAAATTTAATTTCAAATTGAATACAAACAAAAGTTTACAAGAGTGCATAGCATTTTATCCATTGTTTTACAAATTCCATTACAAACGAATCTACAACTTGTAATGCATTTCATGAAAAATATTTACAACAAGTTTACAATTAAGCTTTACATTTGCAATTGCATCATACATATATACATTGCATTGCATCTACAAAATGTTTTCCAAAAGGGAGGTGGAAGGGTAAGAAGAGTATCTTCGTAGCGTCGGGGAGGGATTCGAGTCGCGCCTTCACCCTTCACCTGCAATTAAACAGCTATTAGCACCAAACCAAAACCATTTCTCTTTTAGCAGCTAAAAGGGTAATTAACGAGCAATCCAAGAGAGAATAAAAAGGGATAAAGAATGATTGCCGTCAGTTGCCCTTGGGCTGCGAGGGCCAATTCGAGACGTGTCTCTGAGGTTCCCAGACCGTCCCGGGCGGCCGGCGCTCTCGCTCTGTGGGCGTCATCATCCGGCAATTCAAAGAACCAAACCCACAATACCTACCTCAGCCCAAAAAGCCCACAAGCTATGTTTTCATTTCAGCCCTCATTGCCATTTTAGCCCACAGAAGCAACAAAGCCTTTAAGCCACAAGCCCACTGCTATTCTTTCAGCCCACACAGCCCACAAACATTTTCCAATTTTCGGCCACTGTAGCAACAGTGCTCAGACCACCCTTCCAACCGAAGGATATCAAGCACTGTGGACTCAAGACACAGAGGAGGATAAACTCAAGGACAAGCCAGTGCAGCCTGTGCAAGACAGATTTCAGCAGTGCAAAGATCGATACTACCTCCCCTTTGCCCAGTTCATTCCCAAAGACCCCGTGCCTTCACATGCAACACAACCCACACCACGAAAGACCCCAGAGCCAAGACAACCACGGCATTTTCCCCATTCCTGCACCTCCCCAAGATGCATTCCCAGCTGAAGGTCTACAGGTAAGAACCGGAGCCATAGCTGCAAGGAGAAGAGAAAGGGGACCCCAGCTTCGTCATCACCACAAGAAGCCAACAAGAACCACATCGGGATGGCAGCAAACAACCGCAGAAGGTGAAGCCGACAGGACCACAAGCAAGAGGAGCATCCGGGGACCACCACATCCAACTGACCCCGACAAGGATCCACAACCGCAACCCCCACGACAACGACCACGTGAAGCTGATCCTGCAACCCTTGCCCCCAACCTTCCCTTTGTGAGCCGACAGCAAGTAGGTCCCCCATCTCCTTCTCCTTCTTACACATAGCACATAGACTTAGCACTTACCCGAGAAACCCTAGCAGCAAGTAGTAGCCAAAAGTAAATCCCTCTGTAGAGCCTAAAGCCCGATCCACTAGGATCCCAGCAGCCGAGAGAGAGAGGGAGGAGGAGCAGGCCGGAGGGGAGCCCAGGGCCGGCGGCGGAGGGAGGAGCTCGGGGGGAGAGAGAGAGAGGGGGAGAGAGAGAGAGAGAGGGGAGCCGAGGAGGAGCTCGGGGAGAGAGAGAGAGGGGAAGAGAGAGAGAGGGGGAGCCGAGGAGGAGCTCGGGGGGAGAGAGAGAGGGGGGGGAGAGAGAGGAGGAGCCGAGGAGGAGCTCTGGGGGAGAGAGAGAGGGGGGGAGAGAGAGAGAGGAGGAGCCGAGGAGGAGCTCGGGGGGAGAGAGAGAGAGAGAGAGAGGGGGGAGCCGAGGAGGAGCTCGGGGGGAGTGAGAGAGAGGGAGCCGAGAGAGGGGGGAGCTCGGAGGGAGAAGCAGCAGAGGGCGGCGGCGCCGTGGGGTAGATAGGGGAGGAGAGCAGGCGGCGGTGGAAATGAGGGGTTGGGGAGGAATCGGGTGGAGGCGGGAGGTAATGGAGGGGGGCGGCGGTTGGTTGAGCGGCCGGGCCGGGGTGGCAGAGTAGTTTTTTTTTTTCATTTATTCTTGTTGATATTTTTGTATCATGCTAGCCGGAGAGCAGGCCGGAGAGGAGGATGACGACAGCGAGGAGCCTGGCGAGGTGGACCCGTATACCGGTGGGATGAGTAGAAGACAGGTGAATGGGCGAGAATGCCCTCGGGTACTAATTATACTTTTGTTATCTACTTTTGTAAACCAGACCTTAAGCCAGGTGGCAACTGATGTAATAAAGAAATTAGTGTCTATATTATTGTTCTGCTGCGCTACTGCAGTACAAAGCTTATCATTTGCCGTGAGCGGTGTCTTCTTGCTCAGCAAATAATAATCCGTATGCCACACGTAATTATCCGAGGGATAATGACGTGGGGGCCTCACAGGTGGTATCAGAGCGATAAGATAGGGCCACGCTAATAATATAGATGCTATAGATATGCTTAAGTGGATTTCCACACTTGCTATATTGCACTAAGTTTTCTATTTTACTCTCATCCGGACGTCAATTTCTACTCTACTCTGCTTCCAAATTATTATGTTAAAAACTCTTCTGTCTTAGATATTATATTTAAGCTAACATATAGCCACTATTTTTGCAGGATGACTCGGTGCCTTATTCCAGCCGAGAGGATCTATGGGGAGCATGTTCTATTACTAGGGCGGATGTTGCACCATCTGGATGGTCCTTTTCCTGAGTATCTTTATGAGTTTTACGGCAGACGGATCCACCGCACTTGTAGTGATTGTGGTGACGGGGATCCGTTGGCGCCGTGGTTATAGGGCGAGAGTACGGCATACCGGCGCTCGATGGATGATTATTTACCCTTCAGAGGCTGCCCGTAAGGCCATCCACCACCGAGACTCCACTTTAGTGATCACCGAGACTCGCCTTTCTGAGATACCTCCTATTTCCAGGTAGTTTTGGAGCCCAGTTTGGTCCTATTCTACCCAAACTTCCTTCAGTAGTCCCTTCCCCAACTACTATAGCCCTTGAGAGGAGACCGCCAGTACTATGTTCTTGGGAATGCCCTCCACTGCATCGCTATCTATGGAGCTCTAGAGAGCGGAGGACGCCCGATTTTTGGAGGCGGCACGCATCGACCTTAAGGTCGATAGGATGCAGGAGTCCACCACCAAACACTCCATTAGCCCCCGCCCCACTGCACTGACACTCCGAGGCTAATCACCTAGAGCACCAAAGGCAAGACCAAAGACAGCAGCCGGCCCCACCCGACCTCATCCTATCTTTCCGGGATGTTTCCAGGAGATGGGTTTATCCCTGTAGTTTCCCCAGCTTATACCCCTGACCCCTATGCGATTATTACACTAGTTTTCCCACTCCCTACCTTGACCCCTACTCCTACTTAGCTACACCTATACCCTGAGTAGGAGGGCTCGATCTCAGTGCACCCGATCTGTAGGGACACCGCTACCATTGACGAGCTCTACAGAGCTTGTGGCGCCCCGGCAAGTGATGCTCACCCCTTGGGGAGAGGGCACCACCGGGTCATGGGGCGAGGAGAGTGATCCCGAGGAGGAGAGTGACCACGAGGAGGAGCCGGGAGCCTGATCGGGGACCTAGGGGTACTTATTTAATCTATTGAGCGACGATATGATGGTATCCTGTTGTGGAGTGTGTATGTTATTTTCCTCCTGTTATTTTCAGTACTTTTAGTTGTAACTGGAGCTCTCTTATGTATGCCTTGTAATATTATTTGACTAGATTGTTCTCTTTTTAAATTAATGCTGTTAAACCTGGTAGGCTAGCCATTGCAACATAAGCTAGGTTGTTTGAAACCTAGGGGTGAGCATGTCATTCTAAGGCAGTAGTGTGCCGGGGATAGCGGCATATAGTTAGACTTCTGGCAAGCTGATTCCTTGTCCCTGGACAAGGTGAAGCCTTGCCCATAGCTTCCTTTTCCGTTCATCTCAATTTTGAAAAAGAGAGTCATCAGTCTTTAGAAAATGCTATAATTTCCACATGAAACCTAGATTAATCTGAGACTGGTGATGTAAAAAATTTCTTACCCCATTTTCGCTAAATTTGAGATTTCCCGAACGAGTGGTTCGCGGCGCACCCAAGCCAGAGCTCAGCGCACTCAGAACGGTTCGGGCGTACTCAGGAATGAGCCCTGAGCGTGGTCCCAAACGCGTAGTTTTGGGCGATCTCGAGAGCGGGTTCTCGAGCGTAGCTGGGTACGAGAATCCCAGTTAGTGTAGGTTGCAATTTTCCTTTCTTCTTGGTTTGTTTCTTTCTTTCTGGTTTTGTTGAAGTAATATTTTTCTTCTTCTGCCTCGCGATTTATTTGCATAAAGAAGAGAGAGTTAAAGCCTCAAATCACCTTTACAGATGCATTCTTCTCCTTAAATTAATGCTGTTAGCTGCTAAGTTGCACTAAATCCTACAACCCACTCTATACCTTTCCTTTTAACTTGAATGCTACACCCACCTGGAGTTAGGAAGCCCGTCCTTAGCCTTTTGGGTAGAGAGTGGTGGTGGCTAGAAAGGTTTATCCGTGCAACTAAAACCTGTGGCCTTACCTCTGTAGGATGGATGATCGTCCGCGGATTGAGCGAGAGCTGGGTTTGAGATTGGGTCCGTTACCCCAGCCTGTGCCAGAAGGAGCACCACCAGAAAATCCTCCAAGACCCACAGGCGAGCAACCGCCCCCAGCAACGGTACCGAGCACTGGTCAGGCATCATCCTCCAGGCCTGCAGATCCTCTAGGAGTCATGGGAGAGGTTCTCAGATTTTTAGAAAATTCCAGGAAAGAAGCCTAAGAGAGCCAAAATCGATTTATGGAGGCACTATTGACCCGTGTGGCAGCACCTCACCCTCCTGCTGCTCCAGGAGTTAGTCTTGGTGACTTTCTCCAAACAAGGCCTCCTACATTCGCTAAAGCCACCGACCCCCTAGATGCTAGTGATTGGTTGGTGGAGATAGGGAAAAAGCTGGATACAGTGGGATGCTCTAATGAGGAGAAGTTGCGGTATGCCGCACACCAGCTAACTGGACCTGCAGCCGCATGGTGGCTCACTTACACTCGTAATAGGGTCAGTGAACAGCCCATTACATGGGAGGAATTCCAACAGAGATTCACAGAAACCCATGTTCCCACTGGTAGACTAGAATTAAAGAAAAGAGAATTTAGAGCTCTAACTCAGAGAGGCAAAAAGATGATTGATTATCTTAGCCAGTTCAATGATCTTTCCCGCTATGCCACCGCAGATGTGGACACTGAGGAGAAAAAAATAGATCGATTCAAGGAAGGCATGAATCCTTATTTTAAGATGCTTTTGTCTATCCACAAGATCACTGAGTTTCAGGATCTAGTGAATAGAGCTATTATCCTAGAGAGTGAGCACTCCAACCTTAGTGAGGAAAGGAGGAAGAAAGCAAAGACTGATCAGCGTGCCCCCTCAGGAAGTAAATTTCACACAACCTCACACCCATCTAACCCACCTAAATATGGGCCCCCAAAACCCAAGCCCCACCAAACAACGTATCAGAGGCCGACAGCCCCACAGAGACCAGTAGCTCTCGCCATTAGATGTGCCAAGTGTGGATTTGGTCATCTCACCAAGGACTGCTTGAAGGGAACAGATGCCTGTTACAATTGTGGAAGACCAGGCCACCGCAAGATTGACTGTCCTTATCCTCAGAAGACTTCAGGACAAGCCTTGCCTCCTACTAATGTACCTCGTCTACCGCTCCAAAGACCTTACCGAATGTCGGGCAAAATCCTACCAAGGGCACTCGAATATGTCACCAAGACCGTGAAGGAGGAAGCGCAAGACTCACTCATGTGACCACGAACAAGTGGGAGAAGCTACCGATGTGGTTTCGGCACGCTTCTAATCCCACCATCTTTGGGTATGGTTTTATTTGATCCAGGGGCAACACATTCATTTATTTCCCGAAAATTTTTGGAAGGGAATAAATTACCATATGAACCCCTAGACAAAGCTATGGTAGTGAGTACGCCAGGGGGCGTAATAGAGGTGTCATCTATAAGAAAGGGTCAAGCTATCATTATTCGTAACACCAAGTTCCTAAATGACCTTTATGTTATAGACTTGAGCGGCCTAGAAATAATTTTAGGCATGGATTGGTTATCCGCTAATGGTGTGAATATAGATTGTGAATCTAAAAGTGCATCCATTAGAAAGCGGATGGGACTAGACTAAGGTATGTGGGAGTGAGAAAGTTGCGACCACAACCCATCCCTTGTCTAGCTAGTATGCAGAAGACGGAACTCCAGGATATACCAGTGGTGAAAGAATTCCCAGATGTCTTTCCAGAGGAGTTACCAGGGATGCCACCAGACAGGACATAGAATTATCAATAGATTTGATTCGTGCACCGCACCTATTTCCAAGAGGCCTTACAGAATAAATCCTAAGGAGGTAGGTGAATTAAAGAAACATTGGACGAATTGCAAGACAAAGGGTTTATCGAGAGAGCACCTCACCATGGGGGCTCCGGTGCTATTTGTGGAGAAGAAGGATGGTAGTCTAAGATTATGCACAGATTATGAGAGTCGAACAGTGTCACTATCAAAAATAAATATCCACTTCCCCGGATAGATGATCTGTTTGACCAGCTCAAAGGAGCAAAAGTGTTTTCGAAAATAGATCTCCGATCCGGATATCATCAAATTAAAATCAAACCCTCCGACATTGAGAAGACTGCTTTTGTCTCGGATATGGACACCATGAGTACACAGTTATTCCATTTGGCCTAACCAATGCTCCAGCCATTTTTATGAACCTCATGAACAAAATATTCATGAAATACCTTGATGAATTTGTCGTTGTCTTTATTGACGACATTCTAATCTATTCAAAGAATGCAGAAGATCATGGCCACCACCTGACCATTGCCTTGGAAACCCTCCGAGAACATCGACTATTTGCCAAATTCAATAAGTGTGCTTTTTGGTTGGATCAAGTAGCATTTTTGGGCCACATTATCTCAGGCCGAGGAATTGAAGTAGACCCTACCAAAATTGAGGCTGTAACCACCTGGATCCAACCCACTAATGTAAAAGGTATCCGTAGTTTTCTCGGATTTGCTGGCTACTACCGAAGATTCATAAAAGACTTCTCACAGATTGCCAGCCCTCTCACTAAGCTTCTGAGAAAGGAAACCCCTTTTGTTTGGAGTGAAAATTATGAAAAAAGCTTCCAAGCTCTCAAACAAAGGTTAACCACTGCCCCTATTTTAGCACTGCCTAAAGAAGGAGTAGACTACACGGTTTATTGTGACGCCTCCAAGCATGGATTAGGTGGTGTCTTAATGCAAAAAGAGAGAGTCATTGCCTACGCTTCTAGACAGTTAAGGCCTCATGAAGTCAACTACCCTACTCATGATTTGGAGTTAGGAGCGGTGGTATTCGCATTGAAAATATGGAGAAATTATTTGTATGGATCCAAGTGCATTTTATTTAGTGACCATAAGAGCCTCAAATATATTTTCACTCAAAAGGAATTGAATATGAGGCAGAGGAGATGGCTAGAATTAATTAAGGATTATGATTTAACCATCAATTACCATCCTGGAAAAGCTAATGTGGTAGCTGATGCCCTCAGTCGAAAAGTGGAATGCCATCAAGCCATTTTGGAAAATCCTATCTCTGAGATAGTGCAAGAACTAGCCAAAATGAGAATAGAAGTTCGAGCATCTACCACTCAGGCCACTATAGCAGCCATGACATTTCATCCCACCTTGTTGGACCAAATTAGAGAAAAACAGATGTTGGACTCTTTTATTAGAGAAGAAACCCGAAGGATTAAAGAGGGACAGCCATCGAATTCCGTCTGGATGACCAGGAAATTCTATGACGCCAAAATCGAATCTGTGTACCGAAGGATAATAATATTAAGGAAACTATCCTCCGAGAAGCCCATGATACCCCTTACACCATCCACCCCGGAGGAACAAAGATGTACAGAGACCTTAAGGAAAATTTTTGGTGGGCTAATATGAAAAGGGAGATAGCCTTATATGTTGGTCAATGTGACTCTTGTCGAAAATCAAAGCGTAACATCGTGACCGCAGATTGCTAAAGCCGCTGGAAATTCCAGAATGGAAATGGGAAGATGTTTGTATGGACTTTATTACGGGCTTACCTGTTACCCTTAAAAAGAAGGATGTTATTTGGGTTATTGTGGACCGCTTAACAAAATCAGCCCATTTCCTTCTGTTAACCAAAAATATTCGATGGACAAACTAGCGGAACTATATATAGAAAGGATTATTTCAAAGATGGAATACCCAAAACAATCACGCCGATCGAGGGTCAGATTTACTCGATTTCGCAAAGCTTGCACAAAGCGTTGGGTACCAAATTAAATTTTAGCACCGCATACCACCCTCAAACGGATGGTCAAACAGAACGAGTGAATCAGATCCTAGAAGATATGTTGAGGGCGTGTGTGCTGAATTTTGAAGGCCTATGGGATAAGTATTTACCACTTGCAGAGTTCGCATACAACAATAGCTACCAATCTAGTATTCAAATGGCACCATATGAGGCTCTATACGGAAGAAAGTGTCGATCTCCAGTGTGTTGGTATGAAACAGGAGAAAGACCCTTATTGGGACCAGAATTAGTGAGGGAAAATGATGAGAAGATCCAGGTCATCAGAGAGAGACTTAAGATAGCTCAGACCAGACAAAAGAGCTACGCAGATCAACGTAGACGAGACCTTCAATTCGAGGTTGGAGATTATGTATACCTCAAAGTTTCACCGCTACGGGGAGTTCACCGATTTGGAGTGAAAGGAAAGTTAAGTCCTCGGTATGTCGGGCCCTTTCGGATTCTACAACAAAAAGGAGCCCTAGCCTATCAGTTGGAACTTCCTGTACAATTATCCAGAATACATGATGTTTTTCATATATCACAACTTCGGAAATGCCTACGTGAACCCTCTCAACACGTGACGGATCTAAACATACCCCTCCAAGCGGACTTAACATATGAAGAATATCCCGTAAAAATTTTGGAAACTGAGCATCGCCGATTGAGAAATAGAACTATGCGCTTTTGCAAAGTTTTATGGAAGAACCACTCAATGCGTGAGGCTACGTGGGAAAAAGAAGAGGAATTGCGAGAAGCCTATCCAAACCTATTCAAGCGGAGATCCGATTCCACGGACGAAATCGCCTAAAGGGGGGAAGGCTGAAAGAACCCTAACCCTAATACCCTAATTAAGTAAGCCAGCTGCAGTAATTATTTCATTTGTGCATTCAATCTTTGTAAGCATTCATAGCATAAATTTAATTTCAAATTGAATACAAACAAAAGTTTACAAGAGTGCATAGCATTTTATCCATTGTTTTACAAATTCCATTACAAACGAATCTACAACTTGTAATGTATTTCATGAAAAATATTTACAACAAGTTTACAATGAAGCTTTACATTTGCAATTGCATCATACATATATACATTGCATTGCATCTACAAAATGTTTTCCAAAAGGGAGGTGGAAGGGTAAGAAGAGTATCTTCGTAGCGTCGGAGAGGGATTCGAGTCGCGCCTTCACCCTTCACCTGCAATTAAACAGCTATTAGCACCAAACCAAAACCATTTCTCTTTTAGCAGCTAAAAGGGTAATTAACGAGCAATCCAAGAGAGAATAAAAAGGGATAAAGAATGATTGCCGTCAGTTGCCCTTGGGCTGCGAGGGCCAATTCGAGACGTGTCTCGAGGTTCCTGCACCGCCCCGGGCTGTCGGCGCCTCGCCTCTCGTGGGCGCCATCATCCGGCAATTCAAAGAACCAAACCCACAATACCTACCTCAGCCCAAAAAGCCCACAAGCTATGTTTTCATTTCAGCCCTCATTGCCATTTTAGCCCACAGAAGCAACAAAGCCTTTAAGCCACAAGCCCACTGCTATTCTTTCAGCCCACACAGCCCACAAACATTTTCCAATTTTCACATCAGAGCAACAATTGCTCGCACCACCCTTCCAACCGAAGGATATCAAGCACGTGGACTCAAGACACAGAGGAGGATAAACTCAAGGACAAGCCAGTGCAGCCAGCAAGACAGCCCAGCAGCCAAGATCGATACTACCTCCCCCTTTGCCGATTCATTCCCAAAGACCCCACGTGCCTTCACATGCAACACAACCCTGACCACGAAAGACCCAGAGCCAAGACAACCACAGCATTTTCCCCATTCCTGCACCTCCCCAAGATGCATTCCCGGTGAAGGTCTACAGTAAGAACCGAGCCATAGCCGCAAGGAGAAGAGAAAGGGGACCCGGCTTCGTCATCACCACAAGAAGCCAACAAGAACCACATCGGGATGGCAGCAAACAACCGCAGAAGGTGAAGCCGACAGGACCACAAGCAAGAGGAGCATCCGGGGACCACCACATCCAACTGACCCCGACAAGGATCCACAACCGCAACCCCACGACAACGACCACGTGAAGTCGATCCGCAACCCTTGCCCCAACCTTCCCTTTGTGAGCCGACAAGAGTAGGTCCCCATCTCCTTCTCCTTCTTACACATAGCACATAGACTTAGCACTTACCCGAGAAACCCTAGCAGCAAGTAGTAGCCAAAAGTAAATCCTCTCAGAGCCTAAAGCCCGATCCACTAGGATCCCAAAGAATGAGAGAGAGAGGGAGGAGGAGCAGGCCGGAGGGGAGCCTGTGGGCGGCATGAGGGAGGAGCTCTGGGGGAGAGAGAGAGAGGGGAGAGAGAGAGAGAGAGAGAGAGAGGGGAGCCGAGGAGGAGCTCGGGGAGAGAGAGAGAGGGGGAAGAGAGAGAGAGGGGAGCCGAGGAGGAGCTCGGGGGGAGAGAGAGAGAGAGGGGGGAGAGAGAGGAGGAGCCGAGGAGGAGCTCGGGGGGAGAGAGAGAGAGGGGGGGAGAGAGAGAGAGGAGGAGCCGAGGAGGAGCTCGGGGGGAGAGAGAGAGAGAGAGAGAGGGGGAGCCGAGGAGGAGCTCGGGGGGAGTGAGAGAGAGGGAGCCGAGAGAGGGGGGAGCTCGGAGGGAGAAGCAGCAGAGGGCGGCGGCGCCGTGGGGTAGATAGGGGAGGAGAGCAGGCGGCGGTGGAAATGAGGGGTTGGGGAGGAATCGGGTGGAGGCAGGAGGTAATGGAGGGGGGGGCGGCGCCGGTTGGGCCGAGCGGGCTGGGCTGGCCGGAAGAGTAGTTTTTTTTTCTTTTTTTTCATTTATTCTTGTTGATATTTTTGTATCATGCTAGCTATCAAAATCATATTGTTGCCATTAAATTAATTTCAGAGCATCTCCAATAAATATGTTTGTTTCTAAAAGTTTCAGCAAGTAATTTTTGCTTAGTGTAGTTGTATATATATGTATATATATGTGTGTGAGCACATATATATAGATATATATGTAGTATGTATATATGTATATATATGTGTGAAAACACATATATATAGATGTATATGTATAGTTGTGTGTATGTATATATATATATGCAGGTGTATATATATATGTATGTACATTTATGTGTATATGTGTATTTAGGGTAGGAAAATGGATTTCTTAAAACTATTATTATAATAAATACCTATTTTGTTAAGGATTAGTTTCGGCTTTGCAGAGTTCAAGTCTTCTAGCAGCAAGGAAGAACCAACTATTTTTATTGACTCCAGTTCATACTACGGCTCAGGCAAGTTCCAATTTGACCATGCACTTAGTTATGTCAATCGTATGTGGTATATTTTCAGGATAATTACTATTTGTGTACCTACATGCATGAAAACCGTTTTTGGAATAAAAGAATCAATTGCATGAATTTAGAGGTTAGTAAAAGGTTAAAGGAAAGAAAAGAGGAGAAAAAGAAAGAGAAAAGAGGTAGGACAGAACAGCTGGGAGCTATTAGCAGTGGTACCGCTGAGAGAGGCGGCGGGCCACAAGTAGAGGTAGTTAATCATATACCTATTTGTGCATTTACATAAAGTGGGTAAAGAGGTTCGAGGCAAGGATGCAAAGGGATGAGGCGGACCTTTTTACATAGGGCTATAATATAAGGATTTATTGTGTTTTACTCGGATCAGGAACCGTAAATTTCAGACGACCAATCTCCCATCTCGGATGGGTGGAAAGTAGTATCTCGTTACGTTAACCAGTCTACCACATTGGGAGAGTATTGAGGCGGAGTGTTGGGCCGGGAGCCGGTCCAACCAACACTATTGGAAGTCGGTGGAGCCCAAGCGAGTGACTTGGTACACCGATGGATAATAGATGGGCTGGTGGATGGATTAACGTAACCGGAGAAAGGTTCTGTATCTTGAGCCTGATTCCACACCTAAGGCAGTGTGGAGGACCTAGCTCGGATGGTTCAAGGTAATTTTGGGTAAAGTGGTACAATGCCTGCGCAGTGCTAATAAATCATGGATTCATGCCAGTCCACTGGATTGTGGACTACGGTGATCGCTAGGGATCATACCTTACCGGGTGAAAATCAGAAGTTGTTTTGATAAGCTAAAATGTGCCAACTATTTTGTATAAGAGTATTTTTAGAATAAAAAGATTAGAATATGGATTAAGGACATGAGAGGCATGCGGTGCATCTTTGCTAGTATTATACTTGCTGAGTACCGTAGGTACTCACCCTTGCTATTAATTCCTTTGTTAGACCCTGCTCCAATCGAGGAGACTTACGGCCAGGATGAGGAGGGGACTGGTTCCGCAGAGCAGGCCGGAGAGGAGGATGACGACAGCGAGGAGCCTGGCGAGGTGGACCCCGTATACTTCGGCTGGGATGAGTAGAAGACCCGGTGAAGCGGGCGAGAATGCCCTGGGGTACTAATTATACTTTTGTTATCTACTTTTGTAAACCAGACCTTAAGCCAGGTGGCAACTGATGTAATAAAGAAATCAGTGTCTATATTATTGTTCTGCTGCGCTACTCTGGTACAGTCTTATCATTTGCCGTAGCAGTGTCTTACTGTTCAGGCAAATAATAATCCGTATGCCACACGTAATTATCCGAGGGATAATGACGTGGGGGCCTCACAACTAAGTAGCTGATCTACAGTTTTTCGTGTGAGTTTCACTCCTTGTAATTAAAAGAAAATTAAACTCTCTACATTTCTTCTTGTCACTAACATTGGTTAAATAATCATATTACATCACATTATTTAATCAGGAATTTGTTGCCTCGATGCACGAATCATGGTCCCAATATGATGGCTTCTCTTGAATCGTCCCCGAGTGACGCTTCAACGTTCGCTCCAGTCTGCAATTGGAATGTACAGCCGTAGTAGGTTGCTGCTCGATCGGGCACTCATGTGTAAGTCAAATCTGGTATCAACTGTATTTTTGCGGTTTTGCCCTTTACTGATTACTCTCGACGGATCTTTGGGACCTTGTTTACAATGTGTGCATTCGTATGCGTATGTTTTCGTGTAAAGTCAGCTTGTCATCAAGAAACGCTTATCAGAACATTAGCTACAATTATATAAACTCGTGAGTGAATTCTCGTAAGCCGTACTATTTGAATTCTTCGATCTTCTATGTGTACGTGTCACATACATGTCAATTTAAGTTTCAGATTCATATTGCATTGCCGAATAGATCAAATTGAGAAGCCTTCGAGTCAACAAGCATGAACAGACACAACGAGCAGGAATTTTTTATATCGTCAGATAAGGGACCAGAGATGCTTCAGTCGTTGCATTACAACCACTTTTTGTTTACCGGATAGGGGTGTACTGAGCCATCTGCAACTGGTGCAGCGCAGCTTCAGAGCCGAAGCTGTGGTGGCTCGGCGACCTCCGGGACCGGGACCTCGTCGGCGTCATGGGCCCCTTCACCCGCGGCGACTGTTGCGCGACCGGCGGCCTGCTGGACCGAGCAAAGACGATGTCACTGGCGATGGAAGGGATCGGCGACAGCAGGCGGTCGGCGAACGGGAAGCATTGCTCCGAGTAAACGTCCGACGCGCCGGAGCGCTCCTTGGGCGTGCTCATCGACCGGAACTTGGCCTTGGCGGACGCCGTGGACGCCATGTACCCAGGGAACGGCGCCAGCGAGCACGCGGCCAGCGCGTCGTCGTCCCTCGCTGTCGCGCGCCTCGGCCGCACGAAGGACCGCCTGGCCGAGTAGCTGAGCTGCCTGTCGTCGTCGGGCTGCTGCGAGCCGAGGCAGGCGAGGGTGTCCCTGGACCGAAGGACCAGCGACGGCGGCTGCTGCCGCTGCTGGTGGGCGGCGACGGCGACGTCCCTGCACGGAGACTGGTGCGCCACGGGGATGTCCTTGTCGAACGGCTGCGATCCGACCCACTCCTCCAGCCAGCTCCACCTCTGGTTGAGCGTCTCCAGCGCGTCCTTGGACACGGGCTGCCTCCTGATGCCAATCTTCTCCTGACATCCCACAGCGTCAACACCTCAGCCAGGCGCAATCAGGCCCCGCTTGGAATGCATGAAACTTACAGGAATTTCACATGAAACCGCTCAATTTCGGCTGAAATCAGGCAGAACATGAACCGTCACCGACAAACACGTAGCTTAGACACGTACGTTTGTCAGGGACAGTTCGGGTGTACAGTACTTGGTACACACTGCAGTACCCTGGCCTGAACTGCCAAGTCTGAAGTGAAGTGTGTGGTAATGTCAGCGAAGTCTGAAGAGGGGAATTACGTACGCTTTGCAAGGAGGCGTACTGCAGCGCGCGCACGCGCTTCAAGGCGGCCTCCTCCCTGCTCCTCGTCATCGCGCTCATCTCTTCCTTTGAGAAGATGCTGCTGTCCCAGCCACTGCTCTGCTGCTGCTGCTCCTGCACACACGCACACAGGCCAAGTAACAAGCAAGCAAGAATTCCTCAGGACAGGACGGGGTAGCTTTGCTTCAGGCTTCGGCGACGGGAGCCAATCATCTCCCCGACACTCCGTTCACGGGTGCAGTGGCCTGCACGTCGATCGAGATATGCCAGGAAGACGCGCCCTGTCAGTCCGTACACCACAGCTTTCGCTTTTTGCTACAGCACTTGCACACTTTACCCGAGTGGTTCTCTGATCTCCGCGACAAGCAGAGGGCAGAGCCTCGTGCGATCTACGCCTATAGAATTTACCGGTCCACGGTAGACGGATAGCTTCATACAGGCAAGTCTAGGTCCCATTTTGGGAAGGATCTACTTACGGACTACTAGCTAATAAGCGCTTTTCTTTTAAGGGAGGGTCTGACGTGAGGCTTCTCATCCGACGTCAACGACGGATAGAAAGGGCGTTGGGTTTTTCTTCCCCTGGTCAGCCAACCACAGGCCCAGGTGCAACCGATCGATGCAAATGTGAAGTGTAGATAGGCACAGGAGGAAAAATGGCAGCAGCCTCTTCTAGTCTAGGGACAGACACAGCACCAACAAGCGCAAGAGTCACCTTCGTCCACATGCACGCATGTACCGCTGCTAATCAGAGGACGGCGTGGCAAGGAGACACACGCACTGACAAGACGCGCCGGGTCACCTCACCTCTGCACTGCTGCCAACTTTAACCCACATGCAGCGCATGTGCGTCGCAAATCATTCGCACGTTCATTCCAGCTAACGAAGACCGCCTGAAAAACTAGGGAAACAGTGAGGTGATGAGTGATACTTACGTGCACCGCGGCGGCGTACAGCTCCCGTCCTCTCCTGAGCAGCGCGTCCATGCCGTCCGCCGCCGCTGCCGGCGGGTGGTCGGCGCTCGCCCTGGCGCGCTGCCGGGCCTGGATCTTCACGAGGGACTCCAGGCCGCGCAGCGTCGCGGCCGTCTGCCGCCGCACCGCCTGCCCGCGGATCAGCGCCTGCAGCCTCACCAGGCCCCTGAGCGCGCACAATGCCCTCCGCGCCTGTGCGATACAAAGTATATAGCGTTATAATCTCTACTGCTTAAAAGAGAAAGTTAACGGTGATAATTACTAAAAAATCTCTGATAAAAAATAGAAAAAACAATTCATCGAAAAACAAATTCCACGACTAAAAATTCTCAAACAATAAAGAAACAACAGAGCCCTATCGTGTGCGCAGCAGAACTGAGGGCGCGAGGGCATGACTCAACCAAGCATGGAGGCGAAGCCGAGGGGCTTGAGTCCGACAATATCGCCTTCTGTTTAATTTTCACCTTCATCTTGAGCCAGCTTTCGGTTGGTGTCTACGATCTGATATGCCAATTTTTTGGCAGGGCCAACAGGTTGGTGTCTACGATCTGATATGCCAATTTTTTGGCAGGACCAACAGCAGGGCGCATCAAGAACATTTTGGTCACGTATCGAATTGGATGCCAAATCCATCATTGGCATTTGGCCGTCAATTGCCATATACACAAAAGCCATTTCGTCTTATAGTTATCTGGCTAGCCGGCTACTGACGCCCAGGATTATGTGCCAACACATTTGGCCGCAGGAACTGATTGAAAACGGCCAAAATATAGTGAAGGGAGCTAAATTGTGATCGTCCACCAAACAATCGTTAAATCGCATTAGCATTTTGTTGTCTACCACGCATGCCGCCAACTAATCTTTTGCATTTATGTTTTGACTTTAGCTTTTTTTTTCTATAGAAACAAGCTTTTAAACGGTACATTTTTAAAACGGGTTTACAGGTAAATTATAGTGAACACTGTATTAGTTCAGCTATACTGATTAAAATCACATATGACTATTTTTCTCTGTATATTATCCCTCACGAACGGTTAAAATTCAAAAACTATAAGCTAAAAATCATAAAACATACGCTAAAAAAAACTTACATAGGAAAGATGCAATGTTCACTTACAAGGTATCCACGGTAAACTGATTGGATCATAACGGCGGCCTGTTCTTGGCTGGACGGTGGGGAATGCGCCGCCGCCGCCGCCAATGCTGGCTGCCCGGTGAGGTGGACCACTTCGGCGGCTGCATGGGCGGCTGCGACGGCCGCCTCCGCGGCCGCCGCGGTGGCGAGGGCGACCGCCATCGCGTGCTTGCTCTGCTCGTCCTCCGCCTGCCTGATCTGATCCGTCACCGGCTCCGGCTCCGGCGCCGGAGCCGGCAGGGCGAACGACTGCTGGGTCTGGAGCTTCCCGACCAGCCATCTCTTGCTCTTCGCCTTCTGAACAAGATTTCTTCGTCAGCTTCATGGATCGATAGATCTTTCCGAATGTTAACGAGATTGCGACAAGAAGTGTACACCTTTTCTGGTTTCGATTTCTGCTTCGGTTCGGAGATGAAGAGCCTCTTGATGCGCTCAAACCAGCCCCTCTTCTTCCTCTCCATGTCGCAGCGTGATTACAGCTCTCCTCTCTACTCAGGAAAGAAACGTGTCACCATTACCAGAAATGTAAAAAAGAAAGAAAATGAAGAACTGGTGGTTCATATGTCTCAGTCGTAAGATCTACGGAAATGTTGACAAAAGGTGCAACAGGACGGCACTTTGCTGGTAACACAAGTCACTGTTGGTGTCTCTGCAAATGAAGAAACCGAGAAGGAAAAAAAAAATAAGACAAGAGGATTGCGTTGAATTTTGGTTGCCGTTGCCTTGTCTTGTCCAGTGCTAATTCAAGACTAAAATCAAACCAAAACACCAACCGGAATACCTAGAACGGGAAATCAATGTCAGAAACAGGATTTCCATGCTGACAAATCAGAACAAAACTGTTCTCCGAGTAATGTGAGAATTTCACTCCGGGTCATGGCATGGTAATTGAACAGAGCACCATAAACAAACAATTAGAGCACCATAAACAAACAATCAGACATAATAAAGACCGACTTGAATTGCATCTGAACTAACTAGCTCTAAAATGAAACCACAGTGGAAGAAGGAACAAAGGGGGCGAAGAGGAGATAGAACGACACAGATAAAAGAACTCTCCATGAGAAGATAAGAGAAGCTGAAATTAAGCGTGCCAGCAGGAGTGAGTACCTTGTAGGGAGTGGTAGGGGACTCTGTGAGTGATCCAGGGACCTCACTCTCAGCAGCTTCTTGTGGAGCTGACGACACAGAGAGGAGGCTCATGAAGACAAATCATGCTCGTGCTCGGCGTCTGAGGGAACAAAATTCCAGTGGGAAGCCAGCAGGTCATGCTCACCATCTGAGAGAACCCCACATGAGAAACTCTCTCTTGCACTCTCCCTCAATTTATATAAGATGGCACATTTGCAAAGGGATTTTTTTATAGTACATTATACTGGTAGCAGAAAGGTAGTAGTATAAATATAATCTGATCGTTGATTTATGTAAATGAACTTATCAAGCCATATAAAAGAGGTCAAAAAGATGTTTTGTAAGGCTAACAAAATATCCATGTAGCGCTAATGCTTATATGGCATTTATGTGGGAGCTCTTCTCCTTCTTTCTTCTTATCACCCAATTTTTATCCATCCTTCACATACTCTCTCTCACTCTCTCCGTTGAACTCCATTTGCCCGTTGACGAGGATTCTTGACCTAGTCAATATATTCGATCAACATGAATTAAAATAAAACTCCTTGTCTAGGCCCACATAACTAGGATCTACTAAATACCTTGTCTAGCCTGCGAGCACATAAAAGAAGAAGTTTTCTCCCTTTAATAATATAACTGGTTGAAGACCGGTTACACCCCAACGACGACTAGATGTGGTCAATTATGACTAGTAACCATTCATTTCCTCAAGCAGAGTATTAACTAGTCAGGACTAATACAGTTTTCTATGTGGGTGTTTAAGGCATATATGTAGGGAGCTCTTCTCCTTCTTTCTTCTTCTCACCCACTTTTTCTTTATCCTTCACATACTCTCTTCTCACTCTCTCCGTTGAACTCCATTTGCCTATTGACAAGGATTCTTGACTTGGTCAATATATTCAATCAACATGAGTTAAAATAAAACTTCTTGTCTAGGCCCACATAACTAGGATCCACTAAGTACGTTGTCTAGCCTGTGAGCACATAAAAGAAGATGTTTTCTCCCTTTAATAAATATAACTGGTTGAAGACCGGTTACACCCAAATGACGACCAGTTGTGGTTATTTACGACTAGTAACCATTCATTTCCTCAAACATAGTATTAACTAGTCAGGTCTGATATGATTTTCTATGTGGGTATTTAATTCGATATGTGAGAGCGGTTAATGATGTTTTCTGACAAGTTGCAATGTTTGAGAAAGGACATAACGTTTCAAGATACATAAAAGACTCGCACATGAAGATAAGAGGCACATATTCAAATATTAACTACAATCCTTTAGATTTGTATTAATAGAGAGGCCTACATGCCTCAAACAACATAACAAAGTTATTCATATTCATTATCACACTCTTGTAAATTCTCTTTGGCCATATTAATAAAGTATATTGGTAATTAGTGTTTCTCTTTGTTATTCCAAGTTCAATAGTAAACAACCTAGTCTTGTGCATTGACAGACACTTTCAGGTCTACTAACAGCTACATCTACTAACAGCTGTATCAGCTGCATATGCATCTCATGCGACCAAAAGCAATAAGAATTCACCTTGTAATTAATATCATCACTACAGTAAGCTCGTAGCTTCCTTCTCAATCAAAACTAAATTACTTTTGAATACTTTGGAATGGCGTTGATAGACACGCAGATGGGCATAGCCGGTGGGGTGGAGACAGATGCCTTCACTTCGGTGGGGTGGAGACATATGCCTTCACTTTCTTATGTCAACATCTACATTAGCACCACATAAGCATTCGTGCCACATTGATGCCTTGTCATTATTACAAAACCTCTTTTGAATCCCCTTTGTATGATTTAACAAGTTTATTGACCTAGATGCACAGTTTTATTTTTTAGTGACCTAGATGCATCGACCTCATAAATCTCTGTAACTGTGGTGCAATTTACTCATCTATGAACCCTAAAAGGACATTTGTACAATTGATAGCAAGAAAGAGTGCCCATTTGACTTGTTTTCCACAGGACAAAGTTGAACCTTGAGATCCAATCCAATCCAATCCACCAAGGGTGCATGCAAAGGCAGGTTGGCAGGCAATAATGCCATCAACTATGTGGCAGGCCGCCATGCTCCTCCACGGAGGAAAGGAAGACCGGAGGGAGAGGGAAGTGAATCGTGTGGTCGATCAGCCTTTCATACACACAAGTCCATCTCTCTCTGAACCATTATTAAAACTTGTTATCATGGAGAAAAGAAAGGAAAGAAAAAGACAGTCTCTTCATTTAGCTCAGAGATGACATGCTAGTGATGGCACAACAATGCCCTCCCCATAAGCGCAGCTGTAGTAGATCTTGGATTTTGCATGCAAATCGCAAGGCAAAAGCGTAGAATTAATTTGGAAGAGGGAAAAAGGAACAGTGGCATTGCACAGTGTGACGAGTGTTAGGTGCTGTCCTGTTGATTCGCATTACTGCAGCTTTGGGCAGTAAGTCATTTAGAGTGGTCATATATGCCCACATAGCTGCCCAAAAAACGGCATGCAGCCTGCACCGCTATTGTGCGCCTCCCCGAAAGCTAGCTGTCATGTAATGCCTGGTGAGATCGGATGAATTTGACGAGACATTGTGGCACCTACTGATAGTACGTTTAGTACAATCAGATCAATACTGATTATTAACCAGATGGAGCCGCTCCATAAACAAGCCGTACCTTACCTCCCACAGAAGTAAAATGCAAGCGAGCAGGTTCACTGTGCTCTGCATTTGGATCAACTTGTGAGCGAGCATATGACATCTCACAGCACAAACATCCCCAGGACAAGTTGCAGTCTTGCAGAGCAGATCTGGCTAGCTACTGGTAAGCTGTTTATGTGCAGAGGTTAGACAGGACCAAGCTAGAGTTGCAGTCCCTGCCAAAGATTCTGCCAGCCAAGTTATATAATCCAGCAGTGGTTGATCAGTGCAGTGAACTGGAGTGGATAAATCGACTTGGTTTCTTAAGCTGGTCTGGCTCCAGGATCCAATGTCAAACTTGGGGGGTTGACTCTGAGGTAAGCTGGATTTTTTTTTAGTAAACCTGTATTGATATCTTAACCGCATCCGGTAGAGGTAGCTAGTAATTTTTCGCAGTTTTTAACTGTTTGGGGACAACCAAGATAAGACTTTGGAGGTGATCGTTTTAGCGATGGTTTTTGGCTGAAATTTCACTGTAGTTGACTTTTTTTACTGTACTGATTTAGCTTTTTGGGCATAATTAAATTTAAAAAATGTAAAAATAGAAAAAATATGTTAGCTCATCACGGATAATATAAAGGAACACGGGAAAAAAAGAAAAATACAAAAAAATTCAAAAAATCTAAAAAAATTTAGAAAAAGATAAATTACTGAATAATGAAAAAAAACTGAAACGAACGGAGCCTTTGGTGTACAAAGGCTGTGCAGCTCCGCTCACTGAATCCCGCAACCGGAAACCACATCGAGAGCTGCACACTGTGCGAAAGTATGCGTAAAACGTGTACTAGTACCGGTAATCTTTAGTAAAATGCTGGAATAATTATACAGCTCGTAATACATGCAGCCCTACGGGGTACAAGTTGTGGACATATGCATGTGATTAGTTTATTACTAGTAGCAGAGGCAGTCCAAATGAAATTTATAGCTGTTCAGTTGAATATCTAAATTTTTTGAGAAAATACTCTGTATTTAGTAGGTATATTAATTATATTGTTGTAGATGTAAAAGCCCAAACACAAGTGAGAGGGTAGACATCAGCCGTGTTATAGGCCGGCGTCCACGAGGGTAAAAGTGACATAGAGATTTATACAAATTTGAGGGTCCAAGATGACCATCTACTCTTGTCGGTGAGCCAACGAGGGTTACCTCCGGGGAGGAAGCCCCCGAGGGTTCACCAGTTTGAATATGCTTCTTTATTAATTATGAGAGTTCAAGAGAGCTCTATCCATAAGCGAGGAATACATGAGGTATTTATAGACTCTTGGTCCTGTACAAATGACTAAAATACCCCTTGAGAGATGGCTATCCTATGAATACAAATAAAAGGTACAATCGTCTTTTGCGAGTATAACTATATTTCTTGGATATGTGTGTGGGTATCTTTTGTAGAGTGAGCCCCATCAGTGGAGGAGTAAAATTATTCCTCCAGTACTAGCCTTGCCCCCTGGCGTTCAGAAGAAACTCCCAAAAGGGGTAGTCTTGAGTCGTACTTTCTATGCAGAAGTTGACATCCAGTAAAATCCGACCGCTTGTTCCCATGCGCCCTGCTTGTTTCGGCTTTTTTTCGGCTTCTGCTTTTAGCTTCTACCTTTTTTTTCACTATTCAGTATTTCACCTTTTTCTGAAATTTTTAGATATTTTAGACTTTTTGTATTTTCTTTTTTCCCCGTGTTCCTTTGTATTGTCCTTAATGGGTTAACATGTTTTTTCTATTTTTACATTTTTTAAAATTAATTATATCCAAAAAGCCAAATCAACTACAGTAAAAAAACTAGCTACAGTAAAATTTAAGCTAAAAGGCAGAAGTCATCACTAAAACGAGCGCCCCCATAAGTCGGCTACGGACCAACTGACTTGGCCGGCTTGTTTGATCCAGCCTTGACACGGCATGGGAACCCTCTCTCCTCCCCTTAATAGACGTCGCCTCCTCTGTAGGAAAACAAGGGAGCTGGACGCGGGTGCAGGCGCAGAAAAGGGAAAAGTCAGGTCGGAGTTGGCGCGATACTGGTCGAGCTGGGGTGCAACCTGCGCAGCTCTGGCTTGACAGCGGAGCCTTTGGGATTAGCTTATAAGCCATCATACTGAGTCGCCCACTTTCAGCCAACTGGGCCTTTGCCTTCACAAGCCATGGATCAGCGCTCCGCCTAAAAGTCCATGCCATGTCTCCATTTTCTTGGCACTGAGCCCAGGTGCTAGAAACGGCCTGATTGAATTTACCAGTTAATGGGCCAACCGGCCGACCCAGCTGGCGCGGACAAAATCAGAACGGGGAGCCCTAGGTGCTCCCGTGTTCTTCCTGGCTTCCAGCTCTCTTGCCAAGGAAAGGGGTGTCGAGACTGTGATATCCCAAAAATCTGGCTATTTATTTATTTATTTGGATTTTAAAATCCTTTTTTCTAAATCCTTTACTTAAGCCTAGAAGGTAGGCTATTAAATTATTTATGTAATTGTGGTCAAATCAAGTTAAACTTATTTTATTTGGGGTTTTTTTGCATTATCTAGAATTTATAGGAATTTTTTGAGATTTTTTTTACTATTTTTAGTCTTTATTTGATTTACTAGAATTTTCTGAAAAATCAAAATATCAAAATAAAGTTTAAAATTTTCCCGTCTCCCCTTCACGGGTGACACTGGGCGGTCAGGATGCGCCCACGTCACTGCCCAAGGCCATCCCGCCGATCCCCGCACGCGTTCTCCCTCCGACCGACGTGTGGACGGCCAGGATAGGGCCACATCCCCACGCTGGCCCATCTGCTCCTCCTTTTTCTCTCTCCCCTTCCCCTTCCGCTGACCGGTGGGCCCGCCCCCTTCTTCCTCAATGCGCCGCCGCTGAACCACCGCCCATCTCAACTCTCCCTCTCCACCCTCATCCTGGTTTGGAAACTGCAACTGCCACCAGGATAGAATCCCCTAAATGGCGCCTCTCTTTCCTTCCTCACCCCCTCTTTTTCCTTTTCCTCCTCCGCCCATAATCCCACCTGCGAGCAATCTCGCCTTGACCCCTCCTCTATGACCCTATAAAAAGGCCCCCTCGACACCGCCTCCTCCCACCCCACCCCACTCCACCTCCTTTCCGTCCTCCCCGTGCCTTGAGTCCTCCCGTGCCGTCTGCTCCTTCTTCCACGCCAGCGATGCACCCTGACGAGGAATTTCGGTCGAGCTCCGTCGCCTCCTGTCCCAAGGACACCATCATTGTCTGTCACAATGGCCCACACCGTTGGTGACCATTGGTTTTCGTGCGCACTACCGGCCGATGAGGCCACGTCAAACCGCATCGCCGATGTGTCACGCCACAGGGCGCCATTTAGGATGCCACATCAGTGCAAAGCCGCAACATCAGCAGCCACGCTAACTTCCCAAGCCAAGTCAGACCGCACGCGAATGTGGCCGTGATGAGGCATGCCACCTAATGGCACAGGTTCACATGGCAGCCATGTGGCATGCCACATCAGTGCCAAGCCACCCACAGGCCACGTCAGCACCACATGTCAGGAACGTGGTATGCCACATCAGCACAAAACCCCCCATGAGCCATGTCAGCACCATATGTCAAACACATGGCAGCCACGACGGTAAAGCCTGCCATGTCATCTGCCACGTGTAGGGCTGACGTTAGTATGACGTCATAATTTAGAATGTCCTTTAGAAAATTAATTTGGCCAAAAATCAAATTCCTTATTGATGTCATAATACTGAGCTCGTTCTTCTTCATCCTGATTTCGATTGAGCCCGTTCAAAATTTTAAATTCATATAAAATGAAGATTTATCTAAATTTATAATGATTTCAAATTTTATAGTTCATTTGAATTTTTTAAAAAATTCTATAAGTTATTTTCACATGTATACTACAACGATTCTGAAGAGTTTTACTTCGACAATTCGCATCAAACTGCAGAGCAATGCAAGTCACACACCCTTGATCATATTGATTCTAGTTTACAAATAAAGTTATATTATTTTAAATCATATTACATGCTTAATTTTTATTCCCTATATTTCAATTTTTGTTTTACTTTAGTTAATACCTAATTGTTGTGACACCTTTAACTTTGCAAATCCTTGTACCTTATCACCTTATATCAAAACTCTAGTTAGTACACTAGTATGGTTAAAGAATTTTTGTAGCAACTGCTTAGACCTACATAGATATAACTTTAGGTTGGTATAACTTTTTTAAATAAAATAATAAGCTTTTAAAATGTATGCTTGACTTCAGTAAATCAAGAAAGTCTATGAAATATTTTTAAAATAAAATATAAAACTTAGTTTAAACTTAGACCTCGATAAAGTGGTAGGTGCTTACTAGTATACGTTGTAGCTTGGTGGCTCAACGTGGATACTAGGCACAAGAGGTTCGTGGTAAGAGCCTAAGTCAATTAAGAACTCATCTATGAGCTATTGCTACAAAGCTCTACTGTACTATTATAAGATTGGTATGAGATAGTCATGACTAACTAATTAGCGGGTCTCAACCTGAGTCTCGCTATAGGCTGAATGTGAACGTGGTGAAGGCCATGAGAAGTGGCACATGGCAAAAGAGGGGGTTCGATCTAGTGGATTTCTTATTAGAGTGAAAATTTAGTAGAGGCATGATCAAGTCGAAGGCTTAACTTTGTAAAGGTCTTATTATGGTTACTCAGTCACAAGCCTAAGGAAGCGTGTAATGACTGATATAACGAGTTAATCATATTTTGTGGGTCAAATTGTACAATCTCTACAAAGTATATAAAGTATTTTGGATAGTCATATTCATGGTCATAGGCAAACTGAGTAAAGGTTTTCACATATTAGACTTTGTTTTTTATAAATTGATTTTGGATAGACATGAGGTATCTTTTGGAGAAAGATGGTCTGGGTGAGATGCATGTGGATAGATTAGTGCTAGGTCGGTGCCTGCACTAACGATATTACTTTATTAAATTATAATATTTATTTATAGTATTAAATTTAGTACTTTCGATCTATTTATTATATTTCATTAAATGATGTTTTACTATCAAATAACCATATAAGTCTACCTTTGTTGCCTTTATCACTATATTGTATTTTTTGATGTGACTTGCAGAGTACAAGTTTATATTCACACTTACTTTATCATCTCATAGGAGGATGACTTCAAATACGGTGAGAACTAGGACGAGTAGACCTCATCTTACTATCGTCTACCTATGAGTAGACGGGCTTCGCTTTTATCCGTTTGCTTCCGTAGTTAATTTACTTTATTGTTGCCAATGAGCATTGATGTAAATTTTGATCATAAAATTGTACTCTTTTAATTAATAACGTTTATCATTTATATTTGATATACATCCTTGTTACCGTTGTGTGCACTAACTGATCCTGAATTAATGTAATTTTACACAGAAGATCCAGAGTTATTTCTCTGGTCCGACAAGCGTCACTCAAGAGAGGAGAGGAAATTAGAGGTGCGTGCCCAGGGTCTCCACGGCGGGATACCACCTAGTCTCCACAAGCACTAATCCCTGACGGGCCAAGCTCCTTCGGCCTCGCGGCACTGCCTGGCTATGGCAGGCGGCCACGATGATGAAGGCAAGGGACACACCATCATGGAGGATGGTCGCTGCAAGTAGCTGGGGCCGGAGGCCGAGTCCACATGGCTCGGACGGATGGGCACGCAAGGGCTACTCAAGCCCCCCCAGTGTGTGTAGCAATGGCAAGCTCTCACGGAAGGCCCAGGCAGGCAAGGTGAATGTCCAATCCCCTTTTCATCCCTTGCTCTTCTTGTCTCTGCTTGTCTCATTCACTTGGGATGCTGAGCGAGGGGTGCCAGGCATGGCGCGGCTGCCTGCCAAGGCGTACTTCTTGCCGGGCATGTCAACCGGCAGGGCGCTTGGAGTGCTAAGGCACATTGCTTGCCAGGGCACTAGGCCCGTGATTCTTTTGCCAAGGCGACACTTGGCGTTTGTCATGTGGGGGCGCTCGTTTTAGCGATGGCTTCTAGCTTTTTATTTGAAATTTCATCAGAAATGTTTTTTTATCAGAGTGATTTGGTTTTTTGGGCATAATTAATTTTTAAAAAATGTAAAAATAAAAAAAAACATGTTAACCCATTAGGGACAATACAAAGGAACACGAGAAAAAAAGAAAATACAAAAAGCCTAAAATATCTTTAAAAATTCAGAAAAAGATGAAATACTGAATAGTGAAAAAAGCAGAAGCTAGAAGCAGAAGCCGAAAAAAAGCCGAAACGAGCGGGGGGATATTGCACACATTGTAACACCCCGTTTCGTGGCGATTTCATCGCTTATCTCACGATCGCCTGAGATAGTTCGGTTGAGAGGCATCAGAATCGAGTGTACATCATAGCCAACAGTTGCTTAAGAAAAGTAAATTTTATTACATTACAACGGCTTAACAGTCGAGATTCACAGCGGGGCAGCGGCCCTTACAATACAGAAAACAAAAGGCACCACAGGCAAACCTGAGTGCAGAACAACCCTAAAACATGTCAAACTTGTTGAAAGTGCCTTCGTCTTCGACTTCATAAATTCCTGCTTGGTCTTGCGACGTACTTTCTGTTAAATTTTGTTTGCAAGTATGAGTACAACTACCGTACTCAACACGTCACATGTGGGAATACTAATTAATTACATGTAAAGAATTTCAATAAACTGGGTATAATGGTTTTATTATTTTATGTGGATGCAATTTTATTTTGCAAGCATTTAGGATTTAAAAACAAGAAATTTATATACTGTTTAATAAATGGGGGTTTCGTACTTGGCTTTTCAAGACTTTATTGTTACCAAAAATTCATCAAACCTTTTCAACCCTACTTATGCATCATTCATGGAATCACCCACTGAACATAGCTTCAATTGCCGGAAGCATGGTGTATTCAAGATACGATTGTGATTACTCCGAAGAGTTGCTCAGCTTTACCTATAAGATTTCATAACCCTCATGACTGAGTTAAGAAAAATAAGGTTGTTTCACTGTTCATTTCTTTATTTAGTGTCCGCTCGGTAGACCTCCACTTCGGACCCGGGCATCCACTAGCTAGGTCGATTGTTTTTTCTTCCGTCCCAGGTGGAATCTTACCAAATTTGGTATGCTTTTACCTCCTCTGATACCAAATCCTTCCTTCTGTACATGCCTGGAGATTAAATCGATTTGAGCAGATACTAAATCAAGATTGACGAGTCAAACTTATGGTTGAGCGATCACTATGTTCTTGCTGAGCATAAGATTCTCTGATCTTTTGGGCCCATCTACTTCAACCATTTTTCTTTTCTTTAAACTCATGTCCCACTGCCCGACGATAGTGTTAACCATCACATAAATTCACTTTCTTTACTGGACTTTACTTTCACTTTTTCAAATTCACTTTTACCAAAAATTACTGGTAAAATGCACTTGCTTAATAATAAGAGATAATTGAGCTACCTACGCTACCATGATCAATTTAAATAATAATACTAATATTTCTAGGTCTTGTTGAGGTGAATGTGGCTATCAAGTAAATTAGGCTTTTGTCAGTGGTGGGATATAACTAATACCATGTCCATTAAACATTTATTTGTACATAAAATAACAGTACACAAATTACATAATGAAAGTACTGGTAAATAAATAATTAACGGAATATGGGTGCAATATGTTCAAAAACATGCGACTTACCTTACGGATTAATAAACTCGATTATTTCGTATTCTCATAAATCTCGAACTTGAGCCGAGTCTTCTCCTCCTTGAATTGACGGATTTGCGGCGTCGAAGGCTTACGCACGAAACAAACGAACAAAGTTAAGTCCACATTCTAAGGCTCGAATTTGGACCAAAAAGAAATAAAATTAAATCGAAAAGAAATTCAAATAAAAGGGTTTAGGGTTTTTAGAGGTTGTGTATGGAGAATTGGACCTCGAAAATGGGTTTATGGGCTTGAAATGGTCAAAATGGGTATTCATATGTCTTAATGGGTCTGGGTATTGTTCATTAGGTGTGACTGCTACAGTAACCGACCCGGTACTGTTTTTCTTCCTCACCCGCTCGATCGCTCGGTCGGAAAAACAGGGGAAGAGGCGATGGCAATTGCCGGGGGCTGTGGCGACTTGCGATGGAATCCAAGGGCTGGAATGGGTTTCTGGCAAGTTAGGGGTTCCATTTTAGTGGTCGGCAGTGGCCAGAGGTCCGGCGATCGCCGTCGGCAGCGCTCGCATGAGTTTCGGATTTTGGACGGCACTGCTATGATCTGAGGGGTATTGGGATGAGTGCATTTGACCTAGAGCATCACTGGGAGTAGGGGGATCTCGGAGAGGTGGCGGCTTGGTTAGGGGAAGCCGGAGGTGGGCTACCCACGACGGCCTCCATGGCCGGGCGGTGGCGTCCGTGGGTAGGGTAGAGGAGGGCGTGGGTGTTGTCGGGGAGGTTGGGGATGGTTTCTTGAGGTACTAAGGAAGCTTCATGCGAATGTAATCGAAGTTTAATCGGGTAAAGCACTGGATTGAGAATTTGAAGGTACCTCGGGTGCTTCGGCGAATTCTTGCGGTGGGAGGGCTCTCGGAGCAATTGGGGTTGTGGGTGAGTTGCTGTGTGCGTGTGCTCTAAGATGGAGGGGTTGCCGGGGCTTAAATAGAGGCGGGGTGGTGGATTCGAGGTGTCCTGGTGCTGGTGGCGGGAGAGGTCAGCGAGTTTTGGGAGAGCTCGGGGAGGTGCGGTTCTGGCTAGCAGGGGAGAAGCTCTGACACCCTTGGGTAACGCACGACGGCGGTCAAAAGTATCTAGAGCTGTCAGATCGGCTTGTGAGGGTGAGATGGTCGGCCGGGTGGGAAAACGGGTGGCGGCAGCTGGAATTGGCTGAGCGGCGTGATAGGTGGTTGGGGAGTGCTAGGAGATGTTGTAGAGGAGTGGCAGTTGAGGTGTACGGTCCTAAGATCGGGGCAGAGGCGTGGCAGTGGTCGGATTGCGGTAGAAGGGGCGAGAGAACGCGGGCGGCGGCAAAACAGTGGCGGCGGTGATATTTTCAGTTTTGCTACAGTGCCGCGCGGAAAGGGTTGAGTTGGGGGCGGTTTGACAATGATTTTGGGCTGGGTTGGACTGGGTTTTGAGCGGGATTAGGCTGGGATGGGCTTGGGATGAAGATCCAACAAGAATCTAAAGAAATTTTGAAATCTCAATTTTCGGTTTTGTTTCACACATCACCACTAGGTACGCAGGGGATAAATACAGAGTGGGGTTGCCCTACTTTGCAACCCACATAGCCACCGCACCTGGTTGAAGGGAGATGGAGTGCGTGTCCCAAGCTGCCATCCGCCAAGCCTGAAGAAAAGAGCTCGGGGCCAAGGCGAGGTGGAGTCCGGTGGCGTTCTCGACGTCCAGGGCGGCGGGGCAAGGAGCCGCGCAGCCAACGCGAGGAGGGGGAGGCCGTGGGCCGAGCCTGCTGGGCTAAAATCCCAGAGCAAGCAAGGGCCACACAAGCTTCTACCGAATGCTGTATGATTTGCCCCGGCGCGGAGAGGGATGCAGGGCGCTGGGCGCACGATCGACCAAGCACACGGACGTCGGGCTGCCTGGCGCATTAGAGCGCACCGATGCGAGGGTGCGCGGGCACCTTGGGCGTCATCTGCCAGGGCGTTCAGGAAGGCGCCCGTAGGGCTAGCGCCGCCAGGACGTGGACTGACGGTGAGCCTAGACGAGGTGGACTCATGGTCGTCGATTTCTTGAAATTTTTTCTCGCTTTTGCCATGGGTCGCAGTGCACATGGGCGTCGTTGCCGGGAGCCGGTTCCAGGATGCGGGAGATCGGGTGTTTGGGCGTCAGCATGAGCCGCCATGACGCCATGCCGGTGGTCGCCCGGACGCATTTGCCAGGGCGCTCAGGATTGAGAGGCGCTGATGTGTATATATTTCTAGTTGTACACGTTGGTTGTGTACGTTTCTAGTTAACCCACTTTTATTCGCCAACCCCCAGCAATGGGGTTGGTAAGGTGTTTTGCCAAGGGGCTTGGTCACTTGTTTTCCACCAGGGCGCTGCACGAGAATTTTGCCAGGGTGCAAGGCCCTTTTGCCAGGGCGTTGGACATTAGTAGCAGCGATCGCCCTTTTGGCCTGTGAGGCTTAGCTAATCCCCTTGTGCATGCAAGAGACGACTCCAGCGCTTACTGCTACAATAAATGCAATTTGTAAGAAAAATTCAGAACGATAAAAATTATGAAAAACTCCAAGTACATTTGTTAGGTGGCTCCACAAAAAAATTTATTATTTTTTGAGTTAATTTTCTATATTTAAAAATTCCTATAAATTATCTATTTAAATAATTTTTCTGAAAATTTGCTACAGTATGTAAACAATGTAGCAATTTTACTTGGTGCAGTCTTTGGCCGCATCAGGACATCTTACACGCTCCCTAACCCATACTAGGTTGCTGAAGTGGTCGTCGGGCGCACCAAGGGGCCAAGAGGAGATATGGCTCTTATTGTTACGAAACCTTGAAGGTTTCGGTGTAGGCAAATACTCGAATTACCTCTAGTGTGCTTAGACTATAAATAAAGAGATATTATATCATGTAAAATATATATGAGAATTAATAAAGACTACTCTGGTGTTCTCTCTTATTGGTGTCTCCTATAATTGATCTATTGCAATCGTGGTGATTGATTGATTGCGTAATTGTATTACCGTTCATCTATTCATCATCAATTCTTAATACGTTATCAGCACGAAGCTCTACGAGGTGTACGGTATACAAATCACGAACCGATCTCTTATGCATTGCTGTTCATGTTTCAATCTAGATTGTTTTATATTATCTTGCAATGTTATGTTTGGATCAATCTCATGTTAATTGTTTCTAGCTAGTAGATTGATCTGATATCTACATAATAGATCTAGATTTCGGTAGATCATCTAAAGCCTAGATCGGTTTGCAATCTCAGATTGGAAATCACATGAATATGATTTAGGGCTATCGACCGTTGCATGGGTCAGCCACTGCAACACCTGCTGCTGCATGGTCCAAAACCGTCGGCGACACCCCGCCACCCATGGCTGATCCCAACCGTCGCATCTCGAGGCTGAACTTCGGCACCACCACCCATGGCCAAACCGACACCTCGAAGACGCCGCTCGTGCCAGTCCACAGCCACCGGCACCGGCTGCCCTCGCCTGCTGCGGCCTGCCGCCGACGCAGTCCACCTAGGCTCGGCTCCGACGGCCGCACACCGAGCCCGACCACTGCGCACAGCCCTGACGGCCTGCTGCCGCACGGCCGCAGCTCGGCATCAGCCGCCCAAAGCCGCTACCCCGGCATTAGGGGGAGAAAAGTATCTAAATGATGATAATGCCGAAAAATAGATTGGAATGCCTCAGACATTCAAGCCTTGGATCTGCGCACTATAAAAACTGAAGTAGAAGTTCAGCGAATAATAAAATTACAATAAATTACAAATAATTTGCCAGATGTCTTCACTGATCAGAAGGGAGCGACAAAGTCATACATACCAGCAGCAAATACTCCGAAGAGAGTGAAAATACCCCAAAGGATATCCGAACCACTCCAGCCCCTCTTGTGAAGAAGAGGAGGAGAGCACTGGAGAATGAGTCCTCAGTTCTGCGGAGATGTCCGCAAAAAACGAAACTCAATGAGAATAAGATATCTCCCATATTAGTTGAAGAGACTCAACCTGAAGTTGAGAAAACCCCTGAAGGAAATAATTTTGAAGATCGTAACTCCAATATAATTGCGCGCACACAAACTAATACTGGGATTTTGGAACAACCAGACTCCGTCGTTGTGGGAAATCACGATGAGCTGGATGAGATAAATAAAGAAATATCACAAATTTTGTTGAGCCAAGAAAACTATATAAGAGAAAAACTATAGTTGTTGACATCTATTTCGCCTTAAAGATTACTAAAAACCTTGAACTGGATTCAGAACTAAAGTCCTTAGCTAAATGCCAGAAGCGTTCAAACTAGGGTAAGTGGAAGGTAGCAATTGAGATAGAATTACTCTCACTGAATAAAAAAAAGTGTTTGGCCCAATAGCCCGAACATCGTCCAAGGTATTCCCTATAGGATGCAAATAAGTTTTCATTCGGAAGAGAAACGAGAATATTAAGGTGGTGAGATACAAAGCGAGACTCGTAGCACAAGGGCCCAATTTAAAATTAAGGACTTGGGCTGAACCAAGTTTTGCTTAGACTTGTAGCTGGAGCATCTCCTTGAAGGAGTTTTAGTACACCAATCCTCTTATACCAAGAAGATTTTAGAGAAATTTAATATGGATAAGTTATATCTAGTGAAAATACCGATGGTGATTCGATCCCTAGAAGCAGATAAAGACCCTTTTAGACTAATGATGAAAAATAAGGGAATTCTTGGACCAAAAGTCCCATACTTAAGTGCCATTGGGGTACTAATGTACCTAGCTAACTGCACGAGGCCGGATATTACCTTTGCAGTAAACTTGGTAGCTAGGCACAGTGCAGCTCCAACCCGAAGATATTGGGCTGGCATTAAAACTCTACTTAGGTATCTTTAGAGTACACAAGATCTTATGTTTTATTATTCCAAGAATCAATACTTGACTATGGTTGGATATATAGATGCAAGATATCTGTCTGATCCATATAATACGAAATCCCAGACAGGTTTTGTATTTCTTTGTGGTGGTATATTCATTTCTTGGTGGTCATTCAAGCAGACTTTGGTAGTTATATCTACAAATCACTCAGAAATAATCGTATTATGCAAAGCCTCACGGGAATGTGTTTGGCTTAGACAGATGGTTATTCATATCTAGAAGTCATGTGGCATGAGCACCGTTAATGACCCCACTATTATTTATGAAAATAATGCCGCTTGTGTTGTACAGATGCAAATAGGCTATGTTAAGAGTAATATCATGAAGTATATTGCTCCTAAATTTTTTTTTATCTTCATGAGCTTCAAAAGAACAGAGAGATAAAAATATTAAAAGCTAAGTCTTATGATATTCTAGAAAATTTATTCACAAAATCACTCCCAGCCTCTAGTTTTCATAAATACGTTCGAGGCATAGGTATGAGACGGCTTACAGAAATACAAGGTTCAGGGGAGTGAATCCCTACACCATAGCCGTATGTAAGATCAGAAGACTTACATGATTATGAAGATCTAAATGTTGTACTCTTTTTCCCTTTGTGAGTTTTTTCTAAAGTTTTCTTGCGTAAAGCTTTTTAATGAGGCAACAAGTATCATAAGGAACGGATGCAATGCACTCTTTTCTCTATCTCTTTTTTCTCACTGTGTTTTTGGAGGAGTTTTTGATGAGACATGTGTATACCGTGGTATTCACCTAAGGAGAATTGTTACGAAACCTAAGATGTTCTGATGTGGACAAATACCTAAATTACTCCTAGTGGGTTTATACTATAAATAGAGAGCTATTGTACCATGTAAAATAGATTTGAGAATTAATGAAGGCTATTCTAGTGTTCTCTTTTATTGGTGTCTCTTATAATTAATTTATTGTGATCGTGGTGATTAATAAATTACGTGATTATATTACCATTTATCTATTTTACGTATTCTTAATACTTATAAGCTCGCGATGTGTGCCGTGTGCTGATGAGGATGGTTGATGTATCGACTTGATCAGGCATCACACTATGGAAAGACAGTGGAAGAAACTTGCAACGAAATGCTGAGGTCATCCCGTGCATGATTTTTGGAACTACGAGCTTGTGTGTTTAAACGTGTCTAGCACGTACTGGCCTGACGGGTATCAGGGGCGGAGCCATCTCACGGCGAGTACAGGCGATTGTCCGGACTTGCCGACGACAAGTTTAATGGTCATCCTAGGATTTTCAAAATAAATATTCCAAGTTAAAGAAAAAAACTCTCAGTGGCAAAAACTAAAATACAAATGATTTCTACTTAAAATATCTCCAAATAATTAAAAAATAATTTTTAACTTTGCGCCTCTTCATACAATCAATGTCATATTTATTTTATTTTATTGTTTATTAGAATCAGCTTGTTAACTTATTTAAACTTTAGAAGTTCAAGAAGATTTTCTTTATTACGTGAATCTAACTATAATTATCTCACAAAAATTTCACATCCACAAACTTCTTTTTAATTTAGGTTTTTGCTGATTTTGGAATTAAGAGGAGAGTGGAGGAATGAACGCAACTTACCTGAGGATGAGATCTTACCGCAACACCGGCTACTCGCTGCTTCCTTGCTCGCTAGTGCCGTCTTACGCAGTCACTTCGCTCCTAACGCTGTCTGCTTACAATTGCATTAAGACTTTTTCTTTATTTTTTAAATTAATAGATTTTTTTAGTTTTTAAAACATCTAAAATCGAGGATTTGCTCACTCTGCCACTGATGGAAAGCAAATCATGTTGGGATACGGGTAGACTACACTAGCACAAATTAAAAAAAATTCTAGGGTAAACTAGAAAGCCATGCGAGTAGAAGATCATAAATCGTTACCACTAAACACGTAGTGCAGTGGAAGTAGAGTTGAAATAGCCGACTCAACGAAGAGCGTGTCGATGTAAGCGAAAGTAGTCGATCATCCTCCGGCCAACCGTCTCCTCCTTGCGATCGTTCCGATCAGTGCCGCAGTCGTAGCAGCGCGTCTACCAAGGTCCACACGTCCAGGGAGGGAACACCGTGTGTCGGTGTGCTAGCACCAGCGCGCACGGCATGGGTTATGAGAGGTGGCGGCTAGGGTTTTTGGGATGTCGCCCTCAGCCTCCGCACCTCTCATTATATAGCTTCCAATCGGATCTTTATCCAATATGAGTGGAAATCGAATCCCACTCGAAAACTATCATCCAGATCCTTATCGTTTCAATCCATTAAGTGTGTGACCCTATAGATTCATGTATATTTGGCCATGGGCTGAAAACTCATTTCCGATCCATAGGTCAGTAGTGGACCCTAGCAGGACACAACGACCCCTAAATATACATAAAGATCACATTGAATGAACTTATATAATGCTTATGTACCGATCCTTTTGCCTCACGATACTAGATCGAACTCAAGGTGAAAAGCGTACCATCCTATGATAGGTCGATCCTTCACTCGAACCTGTGATGGATTATTCAGTTATGATTGACTCTTCAACCACATTCGGCATGGCTTTACACTTCCTTAATCTAACCACATCGAGCGGTCCAGAGATATCATTCCTGTTATATATGAGGAGCAAATTCCATCTTGATCGCTCATATTCATCCGCATGTTTCATAATAAATTCGAAAGCTACCTTTATGACCACCCAGTCACAGAGTAGTGTTTGGTAACCTATAAGTAAACTATTACATATGTAGAAAACAATGACGATATCAGGTCTAAGGATCCTATATACACTATATATGAGACCAATTGATGACACTTAAAGAATATAACAATTATCGCAGTGTCTCATGGTGGGTCAATTCAACATCATGTTCTCTAATATGTGTTCACATTATTGATTTGATATCCCATATCGATGATCCGTGAAACATGATTATCAATCAATACATGTGCTGATCTGTAAATCATAATTGTCCCACATAATGATATAATATCAAGAATAATTTAGAATAATATCAAAAACATAAATAAAGAGTTCACGAACAAGTTATATACTTGTTGATCAATACGAAAGGTATTTATTTAAAGGATAAAATAATATATTATTTAAAAAATCATAAATATAAAAGTGATACGAATTATTTTCTTAATTGTCTCCAAACCGGCAGTATCTTTTACCGCGCGCGTAATGATGTTCGGTACTCTCTTTCGTGGCGGGCGGGGGAAAATGATTAGTGGCTAGTACAAGGTAGTAAACCACTGTAGAGCTGCGACTGCTTGTGGCCATATGTTCCCCAATGGCAAGGCAACCACAGCAAACCACAGCAGATGAACGTGCCTCGTGTCTGGCTGGCCTGGCCACTCGCATGAACTGATCGGCATTTAGCAGGCAGGTGTCCAGGTCCTCCTCGAGACCACAGGCCTGTTCATTCTTGATGGCTTTTGTCGTGTGGGCCATCTGACCTGTTATTTTGAACTTTTAATTTTAGCTTTTTAGATATGATGTTTTATTAAGCGATTTCTCAAATCTATTTTTTTAAACGGCTATCTTAGCCTGCCATTTATGTTAGTATCTTTGTCGTTATCATTGTCTTCAAAAACATAATAAAAAATCATTAGACATAACTAAAAATTATTGATCGCGATCTAAAAGAACATAGTCATGATGTGCAGAGATCACAAACTCACAACGTAGGAAGACAGATTGAAAAAGCAAGAGAGCTCCTAGGTAACATAACATGTGCAGCTAGATAAACGTCCTGCCCGTTAGGGCTGTAAACGAGCTGAGCTCAAGCGAGCTTGACCTGAGCTCAGTAGAAACTCGAGTCGAGTTCGAGTGAGCCTGAGATTGACATCGAACTTTAAGCTGGGCTCAAGCTCAGCTCGGACAAAACTCGAGCTCAGCTCGTGTAGGCTCGGTGCGGACTGCCGAGAGACTGAGAGTAGAGAGGGAGTACCTGCGCAGCCGTGGCCGAGCTGCAGGGGGCGGGCCGGCCATAGATCTGGCCAGATCCGAGTCGAGGAGGGGCGACGCCAGCGGGGGAGAGGAGGGGCACCGGCGGGGGAGAGGAGGGGCGCCAAGGGGGAGGAGGGCACCGCGGCGGGGAGAGGAGGGGCTGCGGGGGGGGGCGAGGAGGCGGCGCGCCAGGGGAGAGGAGGGGCGGCGGGGGGACGAGGAGGCAGCGGCGGAGGGGAGTCCGAGGAGGCGGGGGCGAGGAGGTGGCGGTGGGGTAGAGGAGGGGCGGGGGGAGGAGGGGGACGGGGGGGCGGCGGCGAGGGAGAGGAAGGGGACGTGTGGGAGAGGAGGGGCGGCGGCGGGGGAGAGGAGGGGCGGGGGGGAGGGAGATCCAGAGAGGAGGGGGAGTGGGGGACCCAGACCGGGGGGGGGGGGGTCGGGGACTGTGGAGTGGGCGGGGGTATAAAAAATCTCAAACTCGCGAGCTATTCGAGTTCAGCTCATTGAAGCTCGCGAGGTTAAGATCAAGCTCGAGTTCGGCTCGTTTGGAGCTCGAGCCAAGCTCGAATCGAGTATAGAGCGAGCCAAGCTTGAGCAGCTCGTGTGTTTCGAGCTTTTTTTACAGTCTTACTGCCCGTCTAAGGTACTATCTGATTACAGGTGGTTTTATGTGCGAGGAACATGTATATATCAAGCGACAACTCCGTATTCGGAGAAATTTGATAAAGTGAACTCACTGTTCAGAATATTCGATTCGCACTGAGCAACCAACTTCTTGAAAGTGTAAGTCATGAAAATTATAATTTAAGGGGAAAAGAAGTAGTTATGCAAGTTCAGTATATCTCTACATGCATAATGGGCGGCTCCTATTGCTTTCAATGAAAAATCCAAAAACTATGTTTTATTTTTGAGGTTATCGGTAAAACTATGCGACAAGTCCACATATGTTTGAGTTGGGTGTTGAGGGGGCCAATGTGCAGGCGAGAATGTCATACGGGCCCAGTCTCGTTCGTCGGCGGCTCGATTTTCACTTGCCCACCTGTCCATCAGTCGCTCGAAATTGTTGTTGGTGGGAGAAAGATGGGCAGAACAGAAGCGCGCAAGGTGATGGAAACATCGGTTCAGTTTGCATTATATTCGACACTTAACGGGTTCTAATCCAAGTTTTTTTTTTGTGTATCTTAGATTAGATTACTTTGAGTTGAAAATACAGAAAAGTCACGATAGTCTTGTGATGCAATACCGTGTGTGATTGTTGAGATTTTCCCAATTAAGATTTGATTAACTTGCGTAGATCAAGCCTACTGTTCTTAAGTTACGGAATTGAATTTAAAAGGTTCATTCTTCTAATTCATGACTACATTCTGGTTGCTCACAGTTTGAAAGACCACGGTTGATTGCTTCTATTAGGCATCATTGCTGTTTAGTGTATTGTAACCTCATTATCCATCTACATTGGCCACAAGAAGGAGAATTGATGGGTGTTGTTCGGTTGTCCTCCATAACTGAAACCCTAAATTCCTAGTGTGGCTACAAGTAGGAAGAAGGAAGGCAAGGGTTACTGAAAACCTAGTTCATCCTCAGCTGCCAGGAAGGAGAAGGAATTCGTCTCTCTTTGTACTATAAAGATCAGGCCACCCTACGCATAAGCAAGTTTACTAGTTGGTTCGTATCATTGTGGTATCAGAGCATGGTTGATTGCGGTACACAAGACTTTCTTTGTTGATTTTAGGATGTTGGGTACAAGTAAACGTGGATCAAATAGTGATCACAGTGAGGATTTTGGGGAGCCGGCCTATGAAGATGCTTTGCCACCAGCTACACGTGCCCAATTCAATGCTACCACCATCTATATCCATTGTTGAGAGAACGTACTATGTGTTGATCTTGACCGAAGCATCGATGGAGTGAACATATGAATCATGGAGGTGTGACACAGATTAAATGCTTGTCTCACTAAGGGCTTTAACAATATAAACTTGACACTTTGCCGTTTGGAGGAGAGGCTACCTGCACCTGGAGGGGCTAATGCATGAGGGCAGGAAGTGCCCAACTTGGGGCGACGTGCTGTTTCACATGACGGTAATCACTACTACGACGCTAAAGTCGATGACGACATGTCCTATGGCTGTGGAGGCTTTCCATGACTGCCGAGAAGTGGTTTCTTTGATCGTCGAGGTGCTGGAGATGGTGGCCAACGATGGGGAGGTGTAGAGCACGAGGGCAATGGTACTGGATGAATTAAAATCATTATACCGAAGTTCAAGCGCAGAGCTAAACCAGAGGCTTATTTAGAGTGGGAAGTGCGTGTCAATCAAATCTTCAACAACCATAAGTACTCCAAAGAAAAGAAGCTTCATGTTGCTTTGATTGAGTACACTGAATACACTATTATTTGGTGGGATTAATTAAATCGTGTATGGGATCGTCTACACACTTAGGAGTTGTTGGACCCTAGAGAAATAACTCTTGGATTCTCTTAAATCGCACTAGTCCAGGATGAACTAGTGCACACAGTGGACAACAAAGATAACTATCAACCATAATGACACTTATTCATTAACTAAATATGGGTCTGAAGGCAAAAGTTTACATCCACAACTTATAGACCAAATTTAAATAATAGCAGCGGAAGAAAAAGCTGAAGCGGAAGAAACCCACTGACCCTGCTCACAAGAAAACGACAATAAGACATGGCCTAGTTGTCTAGGTCTTCATTATAGTCGAAGTTATCCTCCTCTGAAATGAGATAGCAAGAGTGAGTACAAACTTGTACTCCGCAAGTCACACGGGAGAATGCGTTATAATGATAAAGGCAACAAAGGAAGACATATAGGATTAGTTTGAGCGTAAAGCTGTATTTAAAGAAACATAGTAAATAAGTATGAAAATGCTAAATTTAATACAGTGAGTAAAGACAATAACTTGAGCAAAATAATAATATCATTGGTGCAGGCACTGACCTGATACCAACCTAACCACGGGTATCCCATCCGAACCATCTTTCCCGAAAGAGCCCTTATGAATTTCATCTATCCATAAGCTTTTTATAAAAATATTTTGAAAAAAAGTCTAATTCATGAAAAACTTTACTCAACTTGTCAATGACCATAGACACGACTATTCAGGATAGTTTATACACTCTACAGAGGCTGTACAGCTTTACCCATAAGACATGATCGCCCTATATTGCCATCGGATAAGTACACTTTCTTTGGTGCGCGACGAGACGATCATGACAAGCCATTTACAATGTAAAGCCGTCAACCTGGCTACACCTCCACTAAGGTTTTACCCCAATAAAGAATCCACCAGATCGGGATCTCCTCTTGTGCCGTGTGAGACATCTCATGGCCTACACCATGCTCATATTCAACCTGTAGTGAGACTTAGATTGGGACCGACAAATTAGTCAGTCAGGACTGTCCCATACCAATCTTATGGTAGTACGAAACAGCTTTGAAGTAGTAGCTCACTGACTAGTCCTTAATTGACTTAGGCACTTTCCACATACCTATTGTGCCTAGCATCACCATTGTGTCACCGAACAACAACGTGTGTCAACAAGCACCCACCACCTAACCACTTGTCTAGGTTTAAATCAAGTTTTATATTTTGTTTTGAAATATTTCACAGACTTTCCTGACTCACTGAAGTCAAACATACGTTTTAAAAGCTCGTCATTTTATGTGAAAAGGTTATCCCAAAACTAAAGCTATATCTAAATAGGTCTAAAAATTTGTTAGATAAATTCTCTAGCCATACTAGTGTACTAACTAGAGGTTTTAAACTTGGTGACAAGGTACAAAAATTTGCAATATCAAGGAATCATAACAAATGGGCATTAACTGGAGTAAAACATGAATTTTAAATACTGTGAACAGAAATTAAGCATGCAAAGTAATTTAAAATAATATAATTTTATTTGTAAAACTAGGTTCAATTTGATAAAGGATATATGACTTGCCTTGCTCTACAGTCTAATTCGAATCATTGACGTAAAACTCTCCGGAATTGTCACAATCTACACGTGAAAATAACTCACCAAATTCAAATAAACTCCAAAATTTGAAAACATTTCAAATTTAGATAGGTCTTGATTTTAAATAAATTTAGAAATTTGAACAGACTCAATCGGAGTTAGGATGAAAGAGAATAGGCTTTTGGAAGTTTGAAATCAGAGAAAAAGAATAAATTTGGATTTTTGGAATTAGTTTTCTAAAGAAAAAATGATTTATGAAGTCAGCAAGGAATTTGAGGAATTAATTTTCTAAATAAAATTTAGAATTGTGACATCAGCAAAGGATATTCTTTTCGGCCAAAATACTTTTCTACGAGAAAAGGGAATAATAACGTCATACTAACGTTAGCCCTAGCTGTTGACTTTTTGACCAGAGGCCGACAAGTGGGCTTGGCCCGTGTGGACTGAGTCCATGGATTAAAGAAGTGCTGTCATGGCGCTGACTAGACTCAAATTGCTGTCATGGCATGCTAGGTGGTGACATGTGGCGTTGACGTGGCCTCTGTACGGCTGTACGCTAACGTGGCAAGCCACGTGGCGCTGACGTGGGTGCTGATTCAGCAAACTTGATGATGTGGCAGCTAGGTGGCGCACGCGTGGACTAAGGGAACTAAAGTGTCTCCAGGGCTTGACGTGGTTGCTGGTCTTGCTAAGTTGGCATGCCACGGGGATGCTGTGCGATTATGTGGCAGGCCACATGGTGCCTCATCGGTTGACACCTTAGCCTAATATGTTGACATGGCCTTAGCCGGCGAGAGGGGAAGCCCGGCGCGGTGGCCGTGCAGCGGTTCGTTGACTAACGACGAGCGGTCGGGAGGGGGGAGAGGAAGCGATGAGGGTTCCACTTCACCGTGCTGGGGAGCTTGGTGGGGACCGGAGATGGCGATCGGTGGAGGGAGGCGGCGGCGGAGCTTGGTCGTCGGTGGCGCCAATGTTACAGGGGTGGAGGCGCATGGCCAAGGGGTGGTCGAGGGTTGCGCTGGCACGGGGAGGCCAAGAGCGGTGACGGCGTGGCCTTAGACGGCTCAAGGTGGCTAGACTAGGTCACTGGAGATGCTTGCCTACGTGGAGGAGGGAAAAGAGTTGCACGGGGGTGGCTTAGGCCTCGGGAGAGGAGGAGGGGGCTAGGAGGGGTGGCGTGCATCTCAGGGGTGCAGCAGGGCAGCTTATATAGGGCGTATAGGGGCACTGATGGTGAATTTCTCACTGGAGATCTCGGCGGCGACTGTAAATGCAGCACGGGAATGAAGGAGGCAGTGTGAGAAATAGGAAGAAGGGAAGGGTAGGAGAAGCAGGTCGCACGGCAAGAAGATAGGAAGGAGAAGATGCAGCCAAGAATGACGAGGGTGCCAGCCGGTGATGGCGGTGGCGGAAGAGGAGAGAGGGGAGGGAGGAAGGAGATGTGGGAGAAGAATGGCCTGATGGCCGACATGTGTAAAGGAGAGGGAAATCTGGTCGTCCGGGAGAAAAGGGGGCGCAGGCGCAAAAGATTGTGCAGCGTGGTGGCGGGATTTAACCTCGGCTAGCCACGTGTCGACCAGGGAAGAGAGGAGGGGTTTTAAATTTTGATTTCCATTTTAATTAAAGGCCAAAAGATTCAAATAATCCTAGAAAATAGTAAATAGGGACCAAAAATTCCAGAATAATTCACACAAATTCTTGGAATTATTCTAAACTTAGGAAAATAATTTCCAACTTATTTTGGTATTTAGTTTTTTATACTAAAAATACTTTTTAATTTTTAAATTGATTTTAAGCTCTAGAAAATCACATAAAATTCAAATAAAAGCCAAATAAGCTCAAATAATTAATTTAAATTAGGATGTTTCAAACTATCCTTTAATTATTTATATTTTTATGATTTACTTAAATTACTTTTCAAAATCAAGCCCCCTTTTTAAAAGCAGAAAAATATGCAAATAAATTTTTAAAATTTCAGGCAACCAAAAGCATTCATTTACTTTTAAATTAAATTAAATTTTTTACCTTAATTTTTGAAATAAATAGCTGTGCTGTTACAGGAGGAGATGAAGCAAGCTAAGAGAATGAGTTTTGTACCAGCGTACTATTCAAAGATGCTGCATACAAAACTACAGCAGTTATACCATGGCTCTATGTCTGTAGATGAATACTTTCAAGAGATACAAGTGATCATGATGTATACCGATGTTTGTGAGTCCGCGGAAGCTACTGTGACTCGTTTCTTTGAAGGGCTAACTAATGATGTGAGGAATCATGTTGATTTGATGCAATACACACTACAACAAAAAACCATTATAGAGGCGCTTTTCTAGAGGCAATTTACAACTTATCTCTAAAATCTGGATTTTTCTATTCTAGAGATTTTTTTAGAGACTTTAGAAGTTGCCCTAAAATTTTTCATCTAGAGACGATTTCTAAAGATGTTTCAGAGGCATGTACATGCTTCTGTCTTGTAGAGACGTTCTTTTAGACGCTTTCTAAATCACCAAAAAAACTTGTGATGTAAAGACAGTTTTGAGACATTTTCTACCACTCTAGAGACGTTTTTGAGGTGGTTGATACATGCTAAAAAAACTACATATGAAGAATGTAAAATACAAATAATCAAATTGTGTTGTGAGGTTGAGATGGTTATTATGAGTTGTTTGCAACCTGCTTTTTCCATGAGGTCAATGGTTTGAGTATTAGTTCTAGCATAGTGTGCATATTTTTAGATTTATTTTATCTCAAGTTTGCCATGCTAGATTTATGTAATGTCTTTAGCTTCTTACAGACACAATAAAACGCTTCTATAAAATGCTACAAAGAACATAGCGACATATTGATAACATCTCTTAAGTTGTAGCGGTGCTGCATGAGAAGGCGCTTTTGTGGTATTTTAAAAATATCTCTACAACACTATGGAGACATGAAAATAACACGTCTACTATACAAAGAAAACATTTCTACTTGGGGTTTTTCTTGTAGTGACAACACCATACAACAGTTACTACACCAAGCAAAGCGTGCTAAACAATGGGTGTGAGACACACAACAAGGCTAGCCACACAAATGTAACAGGTTGGAGGCATCCAAATTCACTAGAGGGCAAAGGTGGCTCAAGTTATAAACCGATTGCATCCACTAATCCAGTTGGAACACTATATAAAGAAGCATCAAAGGCTATGAGTATAACAAACAAGGAGGCATCTAAAGCTGATTTTAGTGCCTTCTCTACTGCTAGAACTCGAGATATTGAATGCTTCAAGTGCAAGGGTAGAGGACACATGATAAAAGATTTTCCAAATTCGAGGAAGGTGCTGCTCACACAAGAAGAATTTGCATTAGAAAGTGACTGCAATGAAGTTGAACATGAAGGAGAACAATATGATGATTCCCAGCAAAAGTTGTATATTGTTATGCATAATTAGATGGTCCAAATTTGATGGCTGAAAAGGTGGATCATGACAACACGCCAATTGTGGAAAAGGGGCAACGGCATGGAGTGTTCCAAACTAAATGCGTGTTCTAGAGCAAATGGTGCAAGTTGGTGATCGATGGCGGAAGCTACAATGTGATTGCAAGGATGTGGTTGATGCACTCTTATTAACCACATGGCGATATGCTAAGCCATACTACATGTCATGGCTTCACAATGTTGGTAAACTAAAAGTTACAAATAAGGTAATTGTGCCGTTTTACATTGATGGTTAATCGTGACCATGCACATGTGCCATTGTAATATCCTAATTTTCAGAGCCTTTTTTAAATTGTTTTAAAATAAAAATAACCATTTGGATTTTTCTTGAATTAATTAAAGCTTAATTTGAATTTTTAGAAATTAAAATATTAAACATGAATAAAATAAACATCAATTAAATGAAAACCTATTTTATTTGAGTTCCTTGCGTTGCAAGAAATTTTTTGTATTTTCTTAGATTTTTTGGATTTATTTGCTATTTTCTAGAACTCAATTTGATTTAAACCTTTTTTGAAAATTCAGAAATTCCCAAAAATCGGGATTTTATTTTTCGGGCTGAATCTTCCATGCCAGCCCATCTTCTGTTTCCTTTTGGCCTAGCCTTTTTACTTTCTCTTCGCGAGGCCCACTTCTCCTTTTTCTCACTCACATCGCGCCACGTGTCGGCCATCTATGCGTACGTTGCGCACATCCTCACTACTTGGTTGCATCCCTCGCCCTACATCACTGCCAACCTGGTTGCACCTGCTAGTCACATTGCCTCCACGATGTTGTCGACACGGGGGACCCACATGTCAACTGCTGCTGAGTTTGTTTTTGAGCTAGACTCGCGTTGCCATCGGTCCAGATTTCTCAGCATGCGTGCCGTAGCCTAGCTGTCACCCTACCCTATAAATAGGCATGCCTGGGTACCCTAGATGCGTTCCCGAGTTGCCCTCACCTTCGCTCATGCCATCATCGTCGGATGTATGAAGCACCACCGTTGTCCTCTTCTCCTCCGACGAGGGATTCCGATGCCGCTGGTTAGCCATTGTCCACACCGTCCTCTCCCTGAGCTTCACCATGTTCTCCTCTGCATATTCCACCCCCTTGCAGATGCCAATGCACCTCCACTGACCGCTCTCACCGTGAAGTTCAAGAAGTGGTAATTGAGCAATGCCAAGTCAAGTTATGTTTTTTGATCATGTTGAATCTATTGTTTCAAATTTATTTATTTATTACTTTATTTTAAATTATCATGCATTGCTAATTTATTAGAAAAACACTTGTATCTTCTAGTTATCGACCAAATTTAATTAATCCCTCTTTGATAATTTGAATACCATAAATCTGTTGTCACCATAGGTTAGAAAATTAACTAGTGATGTAATATTAGTATTCACTTAGATTGTACGTTTAGTATGCTTAGCTATGCTTATAGTACGTTGAGCTCATTATCATATGTTAATTAATTAATTTTGACTTAATGAGATATTGAATCGTGGTAGCAGCCACAGTTATAAAATTTATGTATCATGACATGGGTGTGTTATTGGTATTGGTTATACAAACTGTTTTTCACTTGGGTGAGTGGTCATGTAGTAAAGGGGGTGTGGTAGCATATTGTTATGTGGATGTCTTGCCTGGGTAATGATTAAGGGTTTAACTTTGTATGTCATTGATCTGAGCTTAACCGTGCAACTATATGTCTAGTATGGGATGGACTTGACTAACTAATTTATGATATTTTAACTTTGATTTCGTCATTGAGATGAATGTGGTATGGTCGTAGCCATTGATTCACATTAACGTAAGAGGAGGCTTCTGACTTGGGCGGATTTAACCTATTCAGGGGTGCAACCTTAGTGAGCGGAATCCGGTTGAGGTTGACTATTGTAAAAACTTTACGATAATCACTTCGTTGCACATCTAAGGAACTGTGTAGTTGTCAACAATGAATTTAATTATCGCGTCTGTATAAAGTTGTGCAATATTTGTAGAGTGTCAAACTATTTGAATAGCCATATCCTCGGTTATAGACAATGTCCGGTGATTTCATACGAGGGGTAGAGATTTCATAAAAACTAGTTGGATTAAGTTTGGAAAGTGAACGATTAATTCACTAGTGGTTCATTACGTGAATGGTTAGTTCACGGGTGATTCATTGAGTGAATGGTCAGTTCACTTATGGTTTATTTAATTCCCTTGACTTATTTATTTATTACATGTTTTCAAAGTTTGCTTTTAATCTATTTATTGTATTTACTCTAAATTATTGCTTTCTATAAAATAACCACTTAGCCATAATATAGTAAGCCTTGCATCATTATATATTGCATCTTATTACAAACGACTTGTTGAGCACTCTATATACTCACAGCTATATTATTTGCTGCTCAGTTGTTGAAGGAGAACCATTTCAGCCATAGGTAATAGAGGAGTACTTCGATATCTTTACAGATTAGGACTTCACTTCTCAATCGATTACCTGTGAGCATATTGAATGGCTGCAACATTTATCTTTATTTTTCGCTGCTAGTTTTTATTAAGCTCTTTGGCTATTATATGTAAGTTTGATCATAAGGTCATTACTCTGATAATTAATAATATTTATGTCTTTCTTAGTTAAACATGATCATAGTCGATATTTCATCTATATATTTCACTATATGCACTAGCGTAATTCTGAACTAGTATAGAATACATAGGAGAGTCCTAATTTGCAGATTCAGGTCTTAATAGTTATCTTATGTTGGGGCGTCCATGGTAGTTTGACCGCAATGTAACATATCAAGGAAGAGTTAATCAGCTCACATTGATGCATAAAGTTGTGTTCCATTCATTGCTATCAAAACAAGATGGGGAGAACAATTCTGAAATTGTTGTGAAGAACAAGGAGCTTGTGAAGAATACTTCGAAACCAAGGACAGTTTCGCTTGAAGGGGGAGAAGGAGATGCGGCACCAAGTACCATTGCTACTTTGAGTTGTGAATCCGCATTACAATATGAAATTACTTTGCCAATTGGTGTTGAATTGATTCAAGGAAATGATGCTGAGAGGGACGGAGGAGAGGTCAGCCAAGGGAGAGGGACCAGACTGCATGGGAGTGCAGGAGCATGACGTGTGGGTTCATGAGCACATGGTCGCTTGAGTGCGTGAAAGGGGGCGTGGGAGCATGACCCACATGAGGGACGTGGGCTTTGCATGCGTGGGCCAACTGGAAGCCATGCCAAGCCAGGAAGAGAGGGGCATCCAAGCCGAAAACAAGAGAAAGGAAAGGAGAGTTGGCTTGGGAAGAAAGAAAGAGGGCACGACTAGCTAATCAATCCGAGTTCATGTGATATGCACGTGGAGAATCAAAGTCCGTGTACTTTAGCACCACGTTATTATCATTAATATAAACTAGATGATTTTCTAAAAAAAAAACTAGAAGGTAGAAAAAAAGAGCAAAATGATTTAGCAACAGTAGGCGATGGGTCATGTTGATGTAGCACCAAGTACCATTGCTACTTTGAGTTGTGAATCCATATTGCAATCTAAAATTACTTTGCGAATTGGTGCTAAATTGAGTCAAGGAAGTGCGGCTGAGAGGGATGGAGGAGAGGCCGCCAAGGGAGAGGGACAAGACCTCATGGGAGTGTGGGAGCATGGACGTGTAGGCGCATGAGCACGTGACTGCATGAGCGTGTGAAGGGGGGAGGTGTGGGAGCATGACCCGCATGAGGTGCGTGGGCCGAGTGGAAGTTGCGCCAAGCCAAGAAGAGACGGGGATCCAAGCTAAAAACAAGAGAAATGAAAGGAAAGTTGGCTTGGGAAGAAAGAAAGAGGGCACGATGAGCTAATCAGTCCGAGTTCATGTGATCTACACGTGAAGAATCTGAGTAGGATTTCGTTGCCTTGTCGTATGAAGCTAGGAAACCAAGCCAGGATCGTGGGGAGTTAGGAGAGGGAAACCAAGTTGGCTTTAAGCCAGGAAGAAGTGGGACACCCGCACGGATTATACATCGGTTTAATTTGGATTAGATTCGACACTTAATGGATTCCAATCCGAGTTTGAGTCGGATTCAATCTTGAGTTTGTTTCCTAATCTAGAAGAGTTCGAGTTGTATGTGCATTAGTTGGCCGAACCAATATGGTCGATTTGTATCTGGTTTTTGTGAGTCTTTTCAAAAACTAGTGTCGGTTTATTTGATGAGTTCATTTTAGGAGATGTGGAGTCGGTTTTTAAGAAAAAGTGTTCAAAAACTCATGGTTTGGAAGGCCACAGTTGATTGCTTCTATTATTGCTATTTAGTGCATTGCAACCTTATTATCCATCTACACTAGTCGCAAGAAAAAGAATTAAGGGGTGCTGTTTGGTTGTCTTTCATAGCTAAAACCCTAAATCTCTAGTGTGCAGACGAGAGGAGGAAGTAGGAAGGCAAGGGTTATCGAAATCCTACTCTATCCTCAACCGTAAGGAAGGAGAAGGAATTCATCACTGTTCGTACCATGAAGATCGAGCTATCCCTATACATCAGATAGTTTATTAGTTGGTCCATATCACAAGTCCTATTCGACGCTTTGTAGTCCAGAGTTAAAAATTATGAATTTTTTCCTTAGTATAAATTTGTGGATTTTCTAAAGAAATTACCAAAAGGAATAAAAAAGAAAAAATGATTTAGCAGCAACAACCAATCAAGCTTATAATTTTTAGCTTATGTTATAGTAATTAGCTTTTAAATATATATCTTTTTAAGATGTGATTTATAAATTTATTATAATAGATAATATATTAAATTTATTTATATCAATCAAAATTGTACACAAATATATCTTCGTATTAACATTTAAAATTTAAAAATTTAAGTCAAAAAGCTATTGTCGGCGCTCATCGTCGCCTCCCTTCCCATCTCTCAAATCCCCGTAGTTCTTACACACCCTCCTCGCCAAGTCCAATTCCATTGCGCACGCGGCACGCACGCACCCACCGCGAGCGCGCGCGAGATCGAACCCCCCCCTCACCACGACCACACACCGGCGGGCAGCGGCGAGCGGTGTGCCGGCAGGTAGGCTCGCCGGGGCGAGATGAGCGGGCACGACTCCAAGTACTTCTCCACCACCAAGAAGGGGGAGATCCCCGAGCTCAAGGAGGAGCTCAACTCCCAGTACAAGGTGCCCCCTTCTCCTTGCCTCGCCGCCGTCTCTCCCGCGCCTGCGATCTCCTCGTGTAACTTGCTGTGTGCCTGCGGATTGGTTGGCCTGGATCCAGATCTGGGCGGGGCGTTGGGTGCCCAGGCGCGACCGGTTCGAGATCTGCGGGTTTTCGTTGGTTTTCTCGTGGGGTTCGGTCGTGTTCGGAGGATTGGATTTTGCGTTGCCAGTGCAGGCAGATTTCGGTGTTATGTTTGGGAAGAATGAGATGAAGTTTTACAGGATTATGTGCATAATTGTGTTGCTCTAGCTGCGTTACAATCGTTTGGGACGTATTTAGGTTCGAATTGTTTTGGAGCGAGATGAATGGGCTGAATTCTGATCCGTCTCGAGGCTTTGGGTGAAAGCGGGGTTCGTCTGAATTGAGTAATTGAGTGGCCGCGCCATGTCTGCTTAAATGAATTAGCGGGGGCCGGGCTGTTGATCTTTGATGAATTGGTTTTGAGTAGGATAGAAACTTGAAAGTTTATGTGCCTGGGTTCAATACATTATGAACACCTATTTCAGAAACCTGAACCACCACGCTCATGTGCATATTTTACCTCCACTGCTCTACATTTGCATTTAGCATTTTACTTGATTTATTCCTTTCAGCATATATTGATGTTGTAGATTAAACTGTGAATGCTGTAGAACTTGCACCTTGTTGCTGAGGAAAAAGGTGTTTATCCTTTATTTATACTGTGTGTACGACTGTGCATGCGCGTGTGCAAAATAGTTAAAACAGTAAGGAATGCTTGGGCAGTCTCACTACTTTCCCATGTTGCAAGCAAGACATACTGCGCCATTTTGTTTTGGTGTCTAGTGAATTTGAGATGCCTATTTCTACCTACTGGCTACTGGTGATGCAAAAAGTTGTTTCCATATTTGTCTTATTTTGATATATGTTGCGGTGTTACGCATATGCTGTAACTGCATATTGTATTGCGAAAAGAAAGAAAGAAAATATATTAAGACATAAGCACAAAGCACATGCCGTTAGGAATCATGGAGATAAATAAACATTGTGTGATTTGAGACAAATCATAAATGTCAATTTTCCATTACCGTGTTAATTTTTGAAAACTTACATCTTGGGCTTTTTAATATGAAATTAGTTGAAGAATGAAGTGTGCTAGGTAGAAAGACTGATTGGACCATATACTCTGTTAATTGGTACATGTACCATTAGTGAGGCGATGTTAAAATTATTCTTGTTCTTTTATACGGGAACATATTTATTATTGTATTTTTTTTTCATGTCACTCAAGTTTCTTGTTTACTTTGAGTCTTTGACTTATCCGTAAGTAAACTGCATTTCTGGTTCATGAGTTTTTTTTCCTATGGAATGGTATTTGAGCTTTTGTTGGAAACATGGTTTGCAGGATAAGAGAAAAGATGCTGTCAAGAAAGTGATTGCTGCTATGACTGTTGGAAAAGATGTCTCATCATTGTTTACAGATGTCGTGAACTGCATGCAGACTGAGAACTTGGAGTTGAAGAAACTAGTATATTTATATCTCATCAACTATGCTAAAAGCCAACCTGACCTAGCCATACTTGCCGTGAACACATTTGTTAAGGTAAGACATTGTAGTCATACTTGCAATAAACATTTGTGCAGAAAAATAAGGCTATGATGTTATAATACATAGGACCTATACATAGCAACTAATAAGAGGATTGATGACTTGAAACTTTTGCAGGATTCGCAAGATCCAAATCCATTGATTCGTGCTTTAGCTGTGAGGACAATGGGTTGCATTCGTGTTGACAAAATCACAGAGTATCTCTGTGATCCTCTTCAAAGATGCCTCAAGGTCTTTTTCGTTGCTTCTACAGTATTCTTAATTAAATGGCTTCTTTCATCTAAATTAATATATATTTGGGTCTCGAATTGTTTCCACAGGATGATGATCCGTATGTGCGGAAGACAGCAGCTATTTGTGTTGCTAAGCTTTATGATATAAATGCCGAGCTAGTGGAGGACAGAGGATTTCTAGAGGCCCTTAAAGACTTAATTTCTGACAATAATCCAATGGTAGTTGCAAATGCTGTTGCTGCTTTGGCAGAGATTCAAGACAGTAGTGCTCGTCCAATCTTTGAGATCACCAGCCATACACTGTCAAAGCTTTTGACTGCTCTAAATGAGTGCACAGAGTATGATGCAATTTCTGCTATATTGGTTTTTGAAATCCTTTGGATTTTTGTAACGTAGGCTACTTAACATGTCTGGTAATTTTGCAGGTGGGGACAAGTTTTCATTCTTGATTCACTGTCAACGTACAAAGCAGCAGATGCAAGGGAAGCGGAAAATATAGTAGAACGTGTTACACCCCGTCTTCAACATGCAAATTGTGCAGTTGTTCTTTCTGCTGTCAAGGTACATTAATCTGATTCACATGTACTAGAGCATAATATGATTTTAGGCAGGGTCCCATGCAGTTTGTGTATATAGTATTCAGTAACCATAGCTTTGCATAGTACCCAGTGTACTGACCTGTCAGGCCTGAATAGAGACTGCCCAGTCCTCTCTGCATGGGTAGCAGGGTAAGAAAAACTTGTTAAGAAGGAACCCCAAACAAAAAAACTCTGTTGGTTGTGTCCAGGTTTGTATCATGATAAATTGTAGGAACCAATGAATTCTAGCCTTGGATTGACTTGTATGTTTCTTGACCTTTTGGTCGAATAGGACCTAAGTTACCCTGATATGCGATACAGATATGGTGATACCACGATACAATATTTTCTAAAAACAAGGATACGTCAATATGGCAAGTATATATGTATTTAAAAATAAAAAATGTAGAGAGGCTACAAGAGAGAGCAAGAAACTAAGATTACCTTGATGAATGCTATATATTCCTTGCCTCCCTCACTTGTTGGCATTGTTACGGTCCAGTCACAGTCTCACAGATGCACTCGGTCATAAGAAGAAAAGGAAAAGAAAAAGAAGAAAGAAAGGAAGAGAAGAAAACCTTCCTACCTGGCCCATTTCGGCCCTGTCAAGACTGCATACTGGGCTGCTGGCTAGTGTCCTTGTGAGATGACAGGATGAAATAAGAATTAGGGATTCCCTGCAGCCGCCTCTCTCATGTCTTCTCTCCTTTCCCTCAATCTCTGCTCCTCTGATCTCTATCGTTTCTTCTCCATCCTCTCTTGATCTTCCTGCCGCTGTCATATCCTCTACCCCTCGCACCACCGCTGCGCTCCTTCATGATCGATCTAACCAGAGGGAGGGAGGGAGGAGGCGATGGTGGTGGCGGCAGCAACAGCATAAGATGCAGGAAGGATGCGGCAGTGGCAATAGATGGAGGAGGCAGCGGTGGTGCGAATAGATTTGGTGAGGCTGGGAGAAGGCGGCTCGGTTTTGGTGGATTTGCAGGGACGGCGCGATGAGGTGATGTGCACGCGATGCGATTTAAGGTACATGTTGCCGTATGGTGGGTGTATCGGGAAGTATTAGAATTTTCCATTTATTTTTAAATCGTAATTGTCCCGATACCTGTCGATATCGTATCGTGACGTATCGCCGCGTATCCCGTATTGGATACCTATCGCGTATGGGAACGACAGTTGGGTGACGTATCGGGGTATCATAGAATAGGACTATGCTACATCTCCATTAAACTAGTTGAGAATGCCAATTCAGCTACTGTTCAAAGCAGCATTTGCTGTTTATTTTTTCATTTTTTCAAATTGGTGCTGTTTCTTTTAGTAATGTTTTAACATATTGGTTATCTCCTTCTATATCAGACGGCAGCTTTTGTTGATGCTATCCTTTTTCTTTCACATAGATAATCCTTCTACAAATGGAGCTCATTACTAGCACGGATGTTGTCCGGAATCTCTGTAAGAAAATGGCACCCCCTCTTGTTACACTTCTGTCAGCAGAGCCTGAGATTCAGTATGTGGCATTGAGGAACATCAATCTGATTGTCCAAAAAAGGCCTACAATACTTGCACATGAAATTAAGGTGATACATTTGTTTCTCTTTTGAGCTGTTCTTATTCATTAATCATGTCACAGTTTTTCTTTTAACTCAATAGTATGTCTGGCAATAGGTTTTCTTTTGCAAATACAATGACCCAATATACGTTAAGATGGAAAAGTTGGAGATTATGATAAAGCTTGCCTCAGATCGAAACATAGATCAGGTACAAAATCTTCTGTTCTCATATATTTTACTAATTGATTCTAGCTAATGTTGATTGGAGTGTAAGCATATTTTCAACTACAGTTTTATGCTATTCTGGTCTCATACATAGCAGAAGTACAGAAACTAAAGGAAAAACATTCTGGGAACAAAGGTTCATTAAAATTATCTGCAGTTGTACTTGAACATCTTTCAGAAGTTGGTACTAGATGATTTGTTTTCTGCAAGTTCCCATTCAGAAGCTAACATAGGTCTTTCTAGGTGCTATTGGAGTTCAAAGAGTATGCCACAGAGGTGGATGTTGACTTTGTTCGGAAAGCTGTTCGTGCTATTGGAAGATGTGCAATTAAATTGGAGAGAGCTGCTGAAAGGTGCATCAGTGTTTTGCTTGAGCTGATTAAGATAAAAGTTAATTATGTTGTGCAGGAAGCTATAATTGTTATCAAGGACATCTTTAGACGCTACCCAAACACGTAAGTGCCTTGGCATGAAAGCTCAACATTCTATATTTTTGAACTATCAGAGTCCTTTTTTTGCTCAAGGAAATTTTGTGTAAAGAAGTAATTGTTTTCTTGCTGAATATGCAGATACGAGTCTATCATCGCAACACTTTGTGAAAGTCTGGACACTTTAGATGAACCAGAGGCTAAGGTATTAGTCTATGAACACAGTCTGGGTAATTTATTGCATGTTTTGTTCACTTACATGTTATGTTTTCTTCAGGCATCAATGATTTGGATAATTGGAGAATATGCCGAAAGAATTGACAATGCTGATGAACTCCTTGAGAGCTTCTTGGAAACATTCCCAGAAGAACCAGCATTAGTTCAACTGCAGTTGCTAACAGCAACTGTTAAGTTGTTTCTTAAGAAGCCAACTGAGGGGCCCCAACAGATGATACAGGTTGCTATTCTCAGCTTCTTGTGTCTTTACTTGTGCAGATGGTAATGCTTAGAGATTATTGAGCACAGGATAACTTTCCACTTGGTGTAAGGTGTCTTTGAATATTTCCTTATTTTGTATCATGGCATGTCATGGATGTTCAAAAAGATGGCTACTAAAGTCTTTAGGGTAATGAGCATAGTGTTGATCTGTGCTACAACATTAATGGTTAGAATAGTCAATTCTCTGTGTGTTGACAAGGAGAAGGCTTGGTTTCCAAGAGTACAATATATTCACATTTTCCTGAGCTGAATGATCAATTTATACAAATGACTAGTTGCTTATTCCAATAAGAGAATGGATGCCCTGCTCCTAAAAAAACTTTTTAATAATTTTGTTTTCTCACAGTTCTCTGCCTAATTTGTGTTATTTCCTGTAGGCTGTTCTCAATAATGCAACAGTTGAAACAGATAATCCTGATTTGCGTGATCGAGCTTACATATACTGGCGACTTCTTTCTACTGATCCTGAGGTATTGCATGTTTACATTTACACCTTTTGATCCAACGTTTTGTTAGATATGCATGTGACCACTGAGTTATGTGTGGCTTTCCACAGGCAGCAAAAGATGTTGTTCTGGGAGAGAAACCTGTGATCAGCGATGACTCCAACCAGCTTGACTCTTCGCTTCTTGATGAGCTGCTAGCAAACATTTCTACCCTTTCATCAGTTTATCACAAGCCTCCAGGAGCATTTGTCAGCCGTGTTAAGGCAGCTCCTAGGGCTGATGATGAGGAGTATGCTGATACAGCTGAAACAGGGTATTCGGAGTCACCTTCTCAGGGAGTTGATGGGGCATCACCTTCATCTAGTGCTGGCACTTCATCGCATGTACCAGTGAAGCAGCAGGCAGCTGCAGCCCCAGCAGCTCCTGCTCCAATGCCAGACCTCCTAGGTGATTTAATGGGTATGGATAATGCCATGGTTCCCGTTGATGGGCCTACAGTACCTTCAGGGTCAGTAAAACCTTTTTTTTTACAGTTTTTGCTATACTTTTGACATTTTATTCATGTTAGATGGCTTGGGCAGGTTTTTGACCATTTTGATTTTTCTGGTTCTTTTCTTTTGCAGACCTCCACTACCTGTTGTATTGCCTTCAACCACTGGCCAAGGACTCCAGATTAGCGCACAACTAGTGCGTCGCGATGGCCAGATATTCTATGATATATCTTTTGAGAATAGCACCCGGGTTGTGTTAGATGGATTTATGATTCAGTTTAACAAGAATACCTTTGGTCTTGCTGCTGGTGGACCACTTCAGGTGCCAGAATGTCTATTCTATAGAGTGTTTATTTTCTATAGGTTTTCAGTTTCATGTACTGAACTTGGTGTCCTTCTATGGATAAGGTTCCTCCACTGCAACCTGGGGCCTCAGCCAGGACACTTCTCCCTATGGTTTTGTTCCAAAATGTCTCTCCTGGAGCACCAAACTCGCTACTGCAGGTTGCCATGAAAAATAATCAGCAACCAGTGTGGTACTTCAATGACAAATGTCCGCTGCATGTCTTCTTTGGTGAAGATGGCAAAATGGAGAGAACGAGTTTTCTTGAGGTAAAAGCTAAAACGTTTCTTTGGCGTGGTACTGCATTGTTGGTAGTAGTAGTTGATTTGATTCACTCAGCAGTCAGCAGTTTCCTTGTCTAGCTGAGGTTTGAGGAAATATTATCTGATTGCAGGCCTGGAAATCTTTACCTGACGACAATGAGTTTTCAAAAGAGTACCCCAGTTCTGTCATCAACAGCATAGATGCTACCATTGAACACCTTGCAGCATCAAATGTGTTCTTTATTGCCAAGCGGAAAAATGCAAACATGGATGTTCTGTATCTGTCCGTGAGGATTCCGCACGGAATTCCCTTCCTGATAGAGCTTACTGCCTCAGTTGGTGTTCCTGGCGTGAAATGTGCAGTCAAAACTCCAAACAGGGAGATGGTGCCCGTCTTCTTTGAAGCAATGGAGCCTCTTATCAAGTGACGTCAAATGGAAGGATCAGTGTTCCTTCCAAATTGATCAGTTGATGAGCAACTGTAGGTGTCTGGATGCGGCATTGTTTCACGGAAGCTGGTGTGAATTGTCTTTGTTGTTTTTATTAGATTACAATATTTAAGCTGCTAGTTTCCTGGTTTCAAAGTTCTGGAGAAATACTCAGCATGGTTATTTTGTCCCGCATAATTTGTATATCTTGCCCTGTTGAACATTATTTTTCTTGCTATGCCATAGCATATGAAAATATGGCTAGTTTTCAACAGCTGATGTAATACAGGAGTGCCTCTTTGATTCAAAGGAATTTCAAAGAAAAAAAATGGGGGAATTCAATCCAAAGAAAAAATTCCTATGAGGGGCGTTTGACTTGTAGAATTGCTTCAAAGGAATTTCATAGGATACAAAAATCTCTTACAAGTTTTGAAGGAATTTTAGCATGAGCTCTATTCTCATGTTACAATTTTCTTTGAAAGTTTCATAGAATACAAAACCAGTTAAGGTGGTGCATCAAATGACTTATAAGTTCAGCCTTTTTTTTTTAATTGTAGCGATTGAAAATATACTATAACTGTTGTTAGCTTTTTATACTTAAGTAAATTTAAAAAATAAAAAAGTTATTCATCACGGACAATACAAAGAAATAAGAAGAAAAAAGCCAAAAAATAAAAAAATACGAAATTAAGAAGTTAGAAGTCAGAAGCTCGTTGGAGCGGAGCCTAAAACCTTAAGAGTCTGTTTGGAACATGAAACGAAAAACATAGAAATAAAAAAATACAGGAATAAAAAGACATACATATACAAAACAAATGAATAAAAAATAGAGGAAAATTTTAAAATAGATGCTTGGAACATAGGAATCCAAACAAAAAAGGAATTCTTGAGTGAATAATAAAATATCATTCACTTAAACTAAGTGAGGCTAATTGGCTATGGGCCCACCAAATGATGGCCGTACATCCTATCCCAACTGTAGAAGCACATGGCATTAGTTGGTTTCTCTCTCCCCCAAATCACAAGCACTGCCTTGTTCCTATGTGAAAACCAGAGCTCAGGCTAGATGTTTTGTTTCCTATAGAAAGTACCAAAAGAGCTTCATTTCCTTAGGAATGGAACGTTGAGTTCCTTCGATCCAAACAGTCTGAAAGTAGTACTTTCCAAAGGAAACCAAACCTCTAGAATTCCTGTAAAAATGCTTTGATCCAAACAGACCCTAAATAAGGGAAAAACATCTTTCGCAGTGCATTATGCGGGACAGTAACATCAAATAATCGGAACTTGCAACCTATGGAAAGAGTAACATCAAACGATCGGAACTTGCAACCTATGTAAACGGGAAAAAACATGAAAAATTGGGTGCAATCCGGCGCGCATCAGAATCCGGTATGCATTGGAAAAACTAGCAGCGAAATTGCGATGCCACGCCGCGCTAGCTACCACATGTACCGAAGTAAAAGAGTCAACAATTTGTGGGGGTTTTCCTGAAAAATTAAAGGCCCATATGTAATTTTGAAAAAGCGAAAGGCTTCTTCGCAAAAAATCAAGGGCCCATACGTAATAGTGGAAAACTACAGGGCTTTATCGCATAAAAGGAGGGCCTCCTTGCAAAAATGAGGATCTATACATAATTTTTAAAAATAGAGGGTCTTTTCATGAGAAAGCTGATGTGGCGGGGGGCCTCCCTACAAAAACCGAGGACCTGCACGTTATTTGGGAAAGCTAGAGGACCTTTATGTAAATTTGGTGATGTGGAGGTGCTGGCCGCCTAGGAACCCTTCGGGCTGTAATATATGACTAAAAAAAATCAAGGGTCCATACGTAATTTCAGCAAAAGTGAAGGATTCTTCGCAAAAATCAAGGGCCCATACGTAACATCGAATAACTACGGGGCTTTATCACATAAAAGGAGGGCTTTCCTGAAAAACAGAGGACCCATATGTAATTTTAGAAAAGCGGAGGACCTTTTTGCAAGATAGCTGATGTGGCGGGGGCCTCCCTACAAAAACCGAGGACCCGCACGATTTTTTGGGAAAATGAAAGAGTCTAGTCCCCTAAAAATAGTTTTGGTAATTAATGATAGTATGTGAATATGGGATTGGCATGTTTATTGAGTGTTTAAAATAGTTTTGGTTTATTTAGTCTCAATGACGAATGTGAGATGTATGCTAAGAGTCAGCATGAGAATCAAGATGGTTTAAGACTAAGGTATAAGTAGTCTAGGATCCTCTTTTGATTTTATCGGTCTTAGGAGAAAGGTTAGAAGACTGGATTATAGGTTCAATGCTGTACTATGAAGAGGGATCATAACAAGTAACTTGACAGCATTGCCGGTACCTAGACGACATTGCCCGATAACATGTTTAGTGTTTGCATGTGTGCACGATTTCAAGCATCTCTAAAAGAGTGCCATTTGACGGCCATCAAGAGAATTCTAAGATATTTAAAATATTTCTCTAGCATAGGCTTATGGTATCCTAAATGTGCTAAATTTGATTTAATTGGATATTCAAATTCTGATTATACAGGTTGCAAAGTGGATACAAAAAGCACCTCGAATAGTTGTTAATTGCTAGCAAGATCTTTAGTATCATGATCTTCAAGAAACAAAATTTCGTAGCCCTATTCACCGTTAAAGCTGAATATGTTTTCGCGGGTAGTTGTTGTGCTCAATTGCAATGGATGAGGCAAACATTGATGAATTATGAAATTAAATTTGACAAAACGTCTATTTTGTATGATAATGATAGTACGGTGAAAATAGCCAATACTCTAGTCCAACATTCAAGAACCAAGCATATAGATATACGTCACCATTTCTTGAGAGATCATATAAACAAGGAAGATATTGTTATTAGTCACATCAGGACAAAAAACCAATTAGACATTTTCACCAAACTATTAGATGAAAGCTGCATTTGGAAGTTAAGGAATGAATTAAATGTCATAAACTACTCTAACATTGCTTGAACACTTACCTCATGCTTTCATATTTATTTATTGTTATTTGAGGTATTTTTGAGGGGTATTTTTAAGCATTTTTGCTAAAAATCTCTATATTCATAGGTTTTCTTTAGTCTTCTTAATGCATAATAATCCTAAATAATTCTTATTTGAGTGCCAAACTAGGAATCATTTGCATATTTTCTCATATTAAGTTCAGTTTTTGAAAAATTCCAGAAAAATCAGAACTACCGATGTGCATTCTACGGTACTTCCGCTGTTCGGAACTACCAGCGTTGAGTCTGCGGTACTTTCGTTTTTTTGTAACTACTGACGTGTTAACAATGGAATTACCATTTTTGTTAGTTTTGCGCATTAACTGCTATGGCCAAACCCCTTAATTCCTTCCTCTTTCTCTCTCCGGAACCTCCGTTCCATTTTGCCGCTTGTGCCCGTACACTCTTCTCTCTCTCTCTCTCCTCCAAGAAAACCCCCCAAACTCCATTGCTCGATCTCCAAATCCCGTGGGGATTTCTTCATTCCCTAGTGTTTTCTTGAAGATTTAGGGTTCAACTCCTATAATCTACAAGGTAAATGGGATCAAAATCCTCACTTTATCTTGTTCTTTGAACTCTAGGTGAAGTCTAAGTTTTGAATAGAAATGCGAGTGATTTGTTGATGTTTTTCTCAGGAAAATTGCTATGGTTGGTGTATAATGATGCTTGCACATCTATTCCCTAGATTCAATCCAAGAAAACATACCAAAAAATTTGTGCATTGCTTGTCCTAGAAAAGATTAAGGAAAAACGGAACTACCGCTCGACAAGCATGGCACTATCGCATCACGGTCGTACCAGACTTTACATGTTGGTACTACCGCATCCCAATACTACCGATTCTTAAACATTGGTACTTCCGATTTTCCTAATAAAACAACATTATCATTCTATTCTTTTTCAAACCTTTTACGATTGTACCTTAGTTTATCCTTGGTATCTTTTCTCCTTACTTGAAGATGCCTAGGACAAGGAACCCTACCTACAAGAAGTATGCCAGTGACACCTTCTCTCTCATGCCCTCTGGACAAGCATCGTCTCAACAAGGTTCTCATGCAATTCCAGCCTCTCCTTCAATCCAAATGCCACCTTCTTCAGCTCAAGCAGAGTCTACTCAGAAGATTAGGGAGGACAGAGGCAAGGTTGTAGCCAATGGCGGAACTAGGACAAATATGATCGGGGTTCACTATTTCATGCATACATATAATACCAAATATAATTTCGAAGCAACGTTGAGCTAAATAGTTATGTGTAATATAATTTTTAGTATCAATAAGTTAACATAACCGATGGCAATATAAAGTGATAAAAAAATAACGATCAGAATGCTTACCAAAATGAAGAAACCCACTAATATTATTGGTTAATTGCAACAAAGTAAAGGAATTAAAAGTGAAATCACGGAAAAAGATGGTCGATATTGGCAACATACGTCATCTGACCTCAATAGGCTACAAGCCTACAATAAAGAGAATAAATTGAATTAAAAGTTTTAAGAAAAAATAGTAAAAACGATCAAATGAAAATAAATGCATTATCTTTTAGTATTTACGTTCTTTTAAGTTCATAAAACAACGAACCACTGCATCATTGGTAACTTTCTTCATTTCTTCTTTCTCCACGTAGCAAATTAGACTATCACTCATGAAATCATCACCGATGCGATTGCGTAAATAAGTTTTCACAATTTTCATAGCGGAAAGGCACCTCTCAACTGTAGCAGTGGCAATAGGCAATACTAGTACTAGCTTCAAAAGTTGATAAACCAAAGGATAGGTAAGATGCTTCAAAAGTCGATAAACCAAAGGATAAGTGCAAGGCTGACAAGGTCCATTATCCAAGTACTTTATTCTCACCATATCTTTGTGATTAGGATGGTAATCATCTATTCCTTTCCTTTTGCTTGGATCAAACTGAATCTTCTCTTCCCAATTAATATCTTCTGGAGGTGAATTCCTAGTACTAGCAACATTATCTGGTGCTTTTCTTTTGAAAAATTTCTCCATAAATTTACCTGCCATTTACCGAGTATTCAAAAGCTCAATTAGATATTGACAATGGCATGAGTCGGAGATCAAACTTTTCATCATTTCATGGGAAAACTAGTTATAACTTATAAGCTAGAATTTGATAAAAAAAATGATAATCATCACATTAAAATCATAAATTATAAATTTAGTCCCTCTGCCTAAATGAGATAAGAAGAATTTAGAGAAAATTACAGACTTACAGTTCTATACTACTAGAATCCTTGGAGAATGGGCCGACTGGGGCGGTCATCAGCTGGCGAATAGGCGAAGTGACGAGGGGTACTCGAGGCTGAGGGCGTCGCCGAGACTCCGAGTAGCGACCAGGGTAGGGCTGCAGCCTGCAGTGTTCTACACTTCTACTGTTCTGTGCAGGACTGCAGGGCGCAGGGAGAGGAGGCAGGCAGCCAACAGCCAGCAGGGGTGTGTTGTGCAATGCGGGTGCGGCAGTGCGTTACAGGGATAGGCTACAGTTGCTACTTCTTGTTGATGTGAAGTGTTCAGTACGCTACTTCTTTCCTACCCCTGCCTACTTGCCTTGGGCCCTTGCCTACGGCTACTTCATGTGAAGGGCAATATCAATGATGTATTAACTGAAAAGGCAAGCTTAAAGGAATGATGGAATTTTTAATAGAACTAGCTCTGTACCTGTAACAAACATATTAACTGAAAAGGGAAACTTAAAGGAAGCCTGAACAAAACCAAGACATCTACATAAGAAATGCAATTACATCGCTGAGAAAGTGAGAATAAGGAACTTCCTAAAAAGAAACCGTCCAGTTCATACTGTCAATTAGATTTTTAATGTGCTTGATCACTGTTTAGTTGCATTTAGAATGGATAATTTGGTTACTCTTTTGTGATAATTTAAACAAATTATTCAATCTGAGTCCTATTATTTGCGCAGCTTTCGGAGTGCATTTAGTGGTGGTGAAGATTTCATTAGCATTTTGGAGCTTGCAGGTGCATCAACAAGCCTACAGGCTACAGGCTCCCTACTCTCAGTCTCTCACTGTCAGCCGAGCAAAGCAGGGGTGTGCTGTGTGCAGACGTGCAGTGCATGAGGCGATGGGCAGAGAAAAGCCACTTGCTTTTGCTCTATTGCTCGGAAGACGGACTGGAACGCATTGGAACTTGGAAGTTGTAGTAAATAGCCATCATGGCCTACGCGATGATGCCTAGCCTGATCGATGCGGGCCATGCGGCGAGACAGCCAGACAGGAATCCATGAGTGTTCGTGGGCTTCTTCGCTTCTGTTTGTTTGGTGGGATGAGCTGCCGGGTGCACAAATTTGTGGGGTGAGGGTGCACATATAGTAATATGGATTAATTAGTGTTGAAAATTTTTCTGGACCCGGTGTTCTGTGACACCGGGTTGGTCTATTGGGCTCTGCCCCTGGCTGTAGCCTCTGACTCTGAGAAAGATTGAGCAACAGGAGAGTCCCACACATGAGACATCAGATGAGGAGATGCCAGAGCCAAAAGAGGAGTCAATTAATCTTCGAACCATCTCCAGTGATGACTATGCTATTTTGAGACACAGAAGTCAGTTTGTGCTCCCTAGAAACTCTCAAAATCCTAGATTCCACACAAAGTTCCAAGAGCAAGTATATGGGCAGATGTATGGTCCAACCAGGTAGTTTGCTGACCATAAATATGTGGATTGGGATCACTTGGCTTAGATAGACAAGTATGATGGCACTTTTCGTCTCTTTCAGCGAGCCGGTATTCATCACCTTGTGTCATTGAAGTCAGATTGTAATGAGGAGATCATAAGATAGTTCTATGCTACATTATATATTTCTCAAAATGTTGAGCATATATCTTGAATGACTGGACATCAATACCTGGACAGCATCAAGCATGAGTTTGAACAAGCTCTTCATATGAAGTCAAGTGCCTATGAAAAGGTATATGAAAGGCCAGCTCTTTCGCTAGCTATTTGTAGAGAGTATTATGACTCTAGTATCAGATTTGTCCTAGGTAAGCTATTTGACCTCCTCCCTATTCTAGTCTTGTCAACAGGATCATCAACCTCATCATTCTTCCCAAGAAGTGGGTAGGATCGTTGTCCATTCAACCATTGGTGAGTATTGAACGGTGAAAGAGAACGTATGAAGGTAGTGTCCAGATCAGACTTCCATGTGCCATTGGCTCCCTTACACAATTAACACCAAACGATCCTAACTTGTGGAATCAGAAAAAAGAACATAGTTGGGTACAATCCGGCGCACATCAAAATCCGGTGCACATCCAAACAATGTGGCTTGGCGATGCTGGCTATTGCTGCTTCTCCTCACAGACTGCAGCGTCTGATGGAGCATTACGGCGCATGACGTCGGTGACATGTGCGTGCCACCAGCCAATGCCTGTTGACACGCCTCGTTGTCCTCCATGCATGTTGGTGGCGCCGTTCAGTGCCAAACGCATGAGGTGGTGCATGTCCCATGATGTCAGCTCATGCTGATCGATCAGCGAGCTCGGGGCCGTCAGACTCACTACTACAAAAGAGACTATACTAGACAACTACATCACAGATGGTTCATATAGAACCATCTGTACTGTAATTATCATAGATAGTTTATACGAATAACTATCTGTGATATTTTCATATACGGTTATTTATACGAACTATCTGTGATAATGTAAGCCATCACAGATGGTTCCAATTAATAACTGTCTGTGATTCACAGACGGTTATTTATACAAACCGTCTGTGATGATGACAGACATCACAGACGGTTTGTATAAATAACCATCTGTGATAGTTCATAGACGATTATTAATACAAACTGTCTATGGTAGTTTCATATCACAGACGGTTTGTGGTTGGAATCATATGAGATACGCATTATATATCCAGTGTGGTCTCGATAGATATGTTTTCATTGTGCTACATTGAAGGAGGCGGCCGACTTTGGGGAGTTTAGTGAAAATATATCGCTTGTAGATCGATTTATTCTTGTTGATTAGATGTTAGGATTTGCTTCTAATAACTTATATGCCTTGTACATAATAGAGAGAGATGATAGTTAGGTTTTTAGATCTAGCTACGTACCTAGGTTTAGAGAGAGACTGTAGTTTGCTCCAATTTAAAAATGGGTCAGTACTCCTATTTTACTTTAATATATTCTTGCTCGATATATATATTGCTTCATGAATACGTAGCTAGCTACTTAATTTAGATATGAATAATTTATTATAAGGTGAATGATAATTATGTGTGTAAGTAGTTAGGCTGGTTACCTATAGTAGCATTAATAATCCAATTTGACATAAGCTAATTTGTTACATGTGTAGCATAAATAGACCAAAACTGGATGTACGTTGAAAACCGTGTGAGTGAGGAGTACATTAATGGAGTGTTAGCTTTTAGAAGAGTGGCCGAGCAGGATATGTTGAAGAAGTGGATAGAATCTATATTGTCCATACATTGATTACGATAATCTGAAGATATTTACCAACTCAGCGCAGAACGAAGCTCACTTGATTCGAAGGGGTTTCAAAAAGAGGTATATATGTTGGACCAGTTATAGTGAAGAGAAGATTATACAGGAATGTAGTTATAACATCATTGAGGGAGACAATGATATGTCGGTTGTGGACTATGCTTTCAATGAGGATAGGTCGCAGGATGACAATTTAGATCAGATGCTACGCAATGCGGAAAGGAACTATAGTGAGAGAGAGTTTGGTAAATTCGAGGGCTTGATGGACGACTCGGAGAAACCTTTGTTCCTGGGCTACAAACCACAATACGCAAGGTTGTCATCCGTTCTTGAACTATTGAAATTGAAGGCAAGCAATGATTGGTTCGACAAGCGTTTTACGACATTGTTAGGTCTCCTAGCAAATTTTCTTCTAGAAGAAAATGTGTTGCCGAGAACTACATACTAAGTCAAGAAGGTTCTTTGTCCATTGAGAATATAAGTAGAAAGAATATATGTATATCAGAATGACTGTATCCTCTACCGTAAAAGTATGCAAGCTTACATGTTTGTTTGGTGTGCAAAGTATCCCGATACAAGTGTAAAAATGACTTCGATGATGGGGAGGCTATCGAGGTGAAGTAAGGACCAATTTTACAGGAATACCTAGATGTATTTCCAAAGGATTTACTAGGAATGCCACCAAATAGAGAAATCAAGCTTGTGATTGACCTAGTCCCTAGCATCGCTCTAATCTCCAAGAGACCGTATATGAGTTAGCGGAGTTGAAGAAGTAGATTGAAGAATTGGAGGATAAATGATATGTTCGTCCAAGTTCATCACCTTGGGGAGCGCCTGTTCTGTTCGTCAAGAAAAAGGATGGTAGTATGAGAATATATATGGATTACAGAGCACTCAATGATGTTACCATCAAGAATAAGTACCCTTTATCTAGGATTGACGATTTGTTTGATCAGTTGAAAAGAGCTAGTGTCTTCTCCAAGCTAGACTTGAGGTCTGGGTACCACCAGTTAAAGATCTATGCGGAAAACATCCCCAAGACTGCATTCTCTACTCGATATAGATAGTATGAGTTTACTGTCATGTCTTTCGGATTGACAAATGCACCTGCCTATTTTATGAGCATGATGAACGGTGTATTCATGGAGTTCTGGATAAGTTTGTGGTAATCTTCATTGATGACATCCTCATATACTCCAAGAATGAGGGAGAGCATGAGAATCATCTAAGGATAACTCTGGAAAAAACTTAGAGAGCATCAGCTTTATACCAAGTTTAGTAAGTGTGAATTTTGGCTAAAGGAAGTTGCTTTTCTTGGACATATTGTGTCAGCCGAAGGTATCACAGTTGATCCTTAAGTTGAAGCAATAATAGAATGAAAGTAACCCAAGTCAGTAATTGAAGTCAAAAGATTCTTGGAGTTAGCCAAGCCAGTGACTCAGCTTTTGAAGAAAGAAAAGAAGTTTCAATGGATGAAAGCTTGCGAGCAGAGTATTTAGACTTTCAAGAACATGCTAGTCTCAGGACTAGTGCTTATATATAAGGATTTTGAGGTTTTCTGTGATGTCTCCCGTCAAGATCTAGGCTATGTGTTAATGCAAGAAAGTATAATGGTAGCCTATACTTCACGCCAGCTAAGACTTTATGAGTGCAATTACCCCACTCATGACTTGGAATTAGCAGTCGTAGTGCATATTTTGAAGGTCTGATGTCACTATCTCATCGATAACTGTTGTGAAGTATACATGGATCATAAAAGTTTGAAATACATTTTCATTCAAGCAGAACTCAACCTAAGGTAGCGCAGATGATTAGAAATAATCAAGGATTATGATATTAGGATTCATTATCATCTGGGCAAAGCAAATATTATGACATATGCACTAAGCAGGAAGTCTTATGTAAATAGTGTTTTATCGGAAGAAGACCAGACCTAACTTCAGGAGGGAGTGTCCTGTCTGAGTTTAAGTCTGGTGAACCAGGATATTATCTCAGTATTAGAGATTCAACCTGCTTTACCTAACTAGATCAAGGAAGACCTAACTAGATCAAGGAAGCTCAGAAGGTTGATGAGGATATTCAGGAAAAAAAGGAAGAATATGAGAAGAGGCAAAGCCCTATGATTCTGTGAAGATGAGTATGGAACCATTTGGTTTGAGAACTATATCTGTGTACCCAATAATCAAGAAATCAAGAATATGATTCTTCGAGAAGCTCATAGGTTGTACCAAGATGTACCAATACCTTAGGGAAAGATACTGGTGAATCAGTATGAAAAGGAAAATCACAGAATTTGTTGAACCTTATGACACCTGTCAGAGAGTCAAGGCAGAGCACCAGAAATCTACAGGACTTTTGCAACCCTTGCTAATACCATATTGGAAGTGGGAAGAAATTGGGATGGATTTCATAACCAGACTCCCTAGAACTCAATCTGGTTATGATTCAATTTGGGTGGTAATCGATCGATTGAATAAAGTGGCTCATTTCATACCTGTCAAGACTACTTACTCTGGAAGTAAGTTAGCCGAATCATATATGTCTAGAATTGTGTGCTTGCATGGAGTTCCCAAAAAGATAGTGTCAAATTGAGGTAGTCAGTTCACTTCCCGATTTTGGCATAAACTTCATGAAGAATTAGGAAGCAAGCTTAATTTCAATGCAACTTATTATCCCCAGACAGATGGCCAAATAGAGTAAGTTAATCAAGTACTAGAGGATATGTTAAGAGCGTGTGCTTTAGCTTTTTGGAACAATTGGGATCATTATTTGCCCTATGTTGAGTTCTCATACAACAATAGTTACTAGGTCAGCCTGCAGATGGCACATTTTGAAGCATTGTATGGTAGAATGTGCAGAACGCCTTTACTCTGGAACAGCCAGGAGAGTTCCAAGATGCTGGACCAAACCTACTTCAAGATGTTGAGGAAAAAGTAAGAAAAATCAAGGACAGATTGAAAATAGCCCAATCTTGATAAAAAGTTATGCCGACAATCGTTGTCGAGACTTGACCTTCAAGGTTGAAGACTATGTTTACCTTAGAGTGTCTTCGCTTAGAGGAGTGAAGAGGTTCCAAGCAAGAGGGAAAACCATGGATCTTCAGGAGGACCTCACCTATCAAGAGTAACCAATCAAGATTCCTAAGAGAGCTAAGTGCCAGACTAGAAGGAAAACCATGAAATTTTGTAGAGTTCAGTGGAGCAATCACATAGAAGACGAAGCAACCTGGGAACAAGAAAAAGTCTTGAAGGCCAACCATTCACATCTCTTTGCTAGCTAGTTCAAATCTCGAGGGTGAGATTTCATTTAAGAGGGGTAGGTTTGTAACATTCCAACATTTTATTTGATTTATTGAAATTTATTGGATTTTTCTAGATTTTATTTCAAAGTCTAGAGTAAAACAACGTAATTTATCTATTTTCTAAAATCCAAAAAGAGTTTATTTTATCTTTCCTGAGTTCTCCTATATTTATAGTATTTTTGAGATTTGTTTTGGAATTTTTCAGAGTTGCTTGCTAATTTCTAAGTATTTTTGAAGCCTCCTAGTATGTCTAAAAAATATAAAAGTAAATTTAAACTCAAAGCCCTATAAGAACCCTTCTGAGCATCCCCATCTCACACCACATCGCACTCCCCGCAGTTACCTCTTCTGAGTGCCCTAGCGCCTCCGCACCATGGTCATCCTCCTCCGTGTACCAACAGCTCTACGGCGAGCAATTGGGGTTGCTTTTGCTCCTCCTGAGCCACTCCGTTGCCTCAGTGAGCTTCGCTGTACCTACGTAGACCTCCTTCGCCCCTTCACTGCCAGCAAGCATCATCGAAACCCCCAATTCACCGGAGCACCACTACCGCCACCTCTACTTTCACATTGGTCGACCACCAACTTCCAACTCCGGCCTCGTGCTAAGGTGAAACCGAATCCCCCTTCCCCCTCTCCATTTTGCATCTCACTGGTGCCCACCGTGCCCCACACCACTAGCGACCATAGGGCCTTGCGTGCCCCGTCGGTCGGTGGGCCGTGTCAGCACCACGTTGACATAGAGACCGACATGGTAGTCGACGTGGACGCCACGCGGGTGCCACGCCAGCCCCAGCGGCCCACGCTAGCCCATGTGCCTCCTCAGCCGCCTGCTGGTCCGTGGACCTGGTCCACCAATTCTGGGCCTACATGACAGTCAGCGCCAAAGTATTTAAAAATTCAGCTAACGTTAGCATTACATCATAAAAACCCTTTTTCTTTAGAAAATAAATTCGCCCAAAAAAGAAATCCTCTTGTTGATGTCATAATATCCCTTTTTCAGTACAAAAATAATTCAAAATTTCTCTTTTTCTTTTTTTTGTTTAGTTTCAAACCTTCGGGAGCCTATATTTCTTTATTTTAACTCTGATTGGATTGGTTCAAAATTTTAAATTCTTCTAAAATCCTAAACCACCCATTTCTAGACTATTTTTTTACATTTTTGAATTTTATTTTAATTTATTTGCTTTGGTTCTTAGCGTATAGATTACGACGACTCCGGATAGTACAATTTCGACGATTCGTAGCACTAAGAGTTTAAGCAAGACAAGTAACACCTTTAATCATGTTGCTTTGAGTAATTTAAGTTGTTGGTGTTGTTTTGAAATTGTTATGCCCAATTGCTTTGTATATAGCCAAATTTGGTATTGATCACAAACATACATTGTCACACTAGATAAAACGTTGTTAGTACACTAGTATTAACTTGAAATTTCGTAGAAATGCTTAGACATACTTAGAATAATTTAGGTGGGAATATTTGTTTCACATAAAATGACTATTTCTAAAATCTATTCTTGACTTCGGTAATCCAAGAAGGTCTATATAATTTTGATAAACCAAAATTATAAAATATAGTGTAGACTGAGGCATTGGTATGGTGGTGGGTGTTTGCTGGTGCTCATTATTGTTCGGTGACTCAATGACGATACTAGGCACAAGAGGTATGCAGGTAGCGCCTAAGTCATATTAATGACCGATCTGTGAGCTACTATTATAAAATCACACCGTACTACCATAAATCTAGTATGGAATTGACATGGCCAAGTAATTTATGAAGTTCTAAATCTAGTTTCGCAATAGGCTGAATGTGAGTGTGGCGTAGGCCGCGAGAAGTCTCACATGGCATAAAAGAGGGCTCCAACTTATAGATTCAAATTGTAGTGAAATCTTAGTGGCAGCGTAACTAATTTGGCAATAGAATATTGTAACAGCCTTGTCATGAACTCTCGCCGTACACCTAAGGCAGTGTGCTAATCACATGGTAAAACGAGAGAACATGTCTTGTGGGTAAAGTTGTACACTTCTGCAGAGTTACAAACTATCCTGGATAGCCGTGTCCCTGTTCAAAGACATGCTGAGTATGATTTTTCACGTATTAGACTTTGGTTTTATAAAATCTGGTTTGTAGACAAATATGAAATCTTTTGAAAAGATAGTCCAGGTGGGATGCCCGTGGATAGGTTAATATGAGGTCGGTGTCTACACTAATGATATTATTTCATTTGAAATATTGTTTTTACATATCGTAATAAATATAGCTTTTGCCCTTACTTCATGATATTTACTTCAATATTTTTTCACACAAATAACTATAATATGCCTTCCATTGTCAATTCTTATGCATGCATTAACTATGTTAAACCTTCTGGTCTAACTTTTGGAGTACTTTGTGTGCTCACCTTGCTTAATTACTGTTGCCAGAGGATGAATTCATCGATTATGGTGAGGATTGCAATGAGTAGGCTACATCTTACAGTCATTTTCCTGTGGATAGGTAGGATGGACTGCTCCTTTAATGTTTATCTTCCGTTGATTTATCTTTATGTTTGGCCATAACCCATTTTATTGCAAACTTGGCCATAAGACTCATACACATGTTTTATAATAATGTTGGGTTGTTATGCATGATATGTATCCCTGTTAATTTTGTGTGCACTAGTTTTTTCTAGAATAGTATGATTTACATAGAGAGTTCTGGAGTTGTTGTTCTGGGATCTAACAAATTAATAGTGCACACAATGAAGCTTAAGAGAAATATGATTTATTCATTAAATCTAATGCATCAATTGAGAAGTCTTTGCTTGCGTTATGTTGGCAAACTAGGAAGGTAGTTGAGAGGTTTATCGGTGTTGTTCATGTTGAAAATACTACTGCTTTGACACTTCAAACAACAATTGAGTTTTTGCTCATGGATCATTTATTGAGCTTGTCTATGGTCCGTAGACAAGAATATGATGGAGCTAGTAATATGAAGGGTCAAGTGAATGGTCTAAAGAAACTAATTGTGGATAAGTATCCTTCTGCATATTATGTTTACTGCTTTGCCCATCAACTTCAATTAACTCTTGTTGCTGGTGATTGTGTTTGGTTCTTTTAGCAACTTGCATATTTGTTGAGTGCTCTTGGTATGTCTTGTAAAAAGATACAAATGCTTCGAGTAGCTCAACCTCAATAGATTGTGGTAGCATTAGAATATGGTGACATTGAAACCAACTGAGGTTTGAATCAAGACATGTGCTTGTGTAGACCGGGTGATACCCATTGGGATCTCATTATAAAATTGTTATGCATGTTATTTCTTTGTATCCTTCAATCCGGCTAGTTCTTATAAAGATTTGAGAAGATTTCTCTTCAAGCATGGAGGCTATACTTGATCAAACTATGTTAACATCATTTGAGTTTGTTTTCATGGCACAATTGTTGCTAACCATATTTGGGTACACGGATAACTTAAGCAATGCTTTTCAAAAGAGACATCAAGATAATGCTAATGCCATTGATCTCATTTATTTGACAAAGACTCAATTACAGTTATTGCAGGATGATGATGAGTGGGGTTCTTTTCTTAAAGATGTCACTTCCTTTGTGTGAAGCATGGCATCAAAGTTTCTCAAATGAATGGTTTCTATAAGCTGGTTGCAAGATCCAAAAGGTTTTTCAAAAAGTCAAGAATCTTCATCGCTTTCATGTTGAAATGTTCTTAACTATTATTGACAGGTAGCTTTGAGAGCTTAGCGACAGGTCTGATGAGGTAAACTAGATTTGCTTCTTTGCATGGCGTCATTCAATCCTATGGATTCATTCACTACTTATGACAAGGATAACTTGGTTAGACTTGCTTAGTTTTATTCTAAGGATTTATCCAATACAGAATTGATGCATCTTCCATTTAAACTTGAACACTTCATTGCTGATATGCGTAGAGATGAAAGGTTTAGAAATGTGAACAACATCTCTGAGCTTTCCATTATACTTGTTGAAACAAAGAAGAACCTCAATTATGTAATTGTTTACAAGCTTATCAAATTAGTGCTAATTCTTCCCATAGAAACTGCTAGCTTAGAGAGAGTGTTTTCTTTAATGAGTTATGTGAAAAATAAGCTAAAAAATAGAATGGAGAAGCAATATTTGAATGATCGCTTGGTTACATTTTTTAAGTGAGAATTTTTCTACAAGTTAAGGATGATGATATTATATCTCGCTTCCAAGGCATGAAGAATCATCGAGTTAAATTGTAATTTTTTTAAATTATTTTGTAATTTTTTATATTATTTAAGATATTGTCTCTAGTATGAACAATTGTACTTTAAATTTTACTATTGTTGATATTTATATTTTCTATTGAGCAATATTTTTGTAACTTTGAAAAGCCATATTGAAATTCTTGGGTCTACCACTGTCTCCAGATCCGTCGATGCCACCCTCGTCGCTGTCCTCTCCGGCTCCATCTAACCCAACACATACGGATCCAATCAAGTAGCTTACTATCTCTGGTCTTCTCCAACTCCCTAACCGCCACCCATCATCCTCTCCACCAGTGTCTTCGTTGCCGCCCTCTACTCCAGATTCACCTGCGTCGTCACCATTGCCATCTTCTCAGGTTCAACTAGCGCCTTCCTCTCCAGTTCTGGCTACAACAGGAAGGTATGTACTCGACATCTTGACTCACATTTTTGGTATGTTCGTCTTCTCTCTGGTTCCACCGAACATGTGTTCAGGGCATGTTGTGTTCATTTCCTTTTCTCATTTGCTTGTTCCGCATGGGCCGTAGCTACAGATGGACAAGTCATCGGCAAGCTGGGGCGTGGAGGAAATCTGTATTTTCTTGGAGATTTGCATTGAGGAGGTTGCCACACACAACCGACCATTTGGTTGTCTGAACAGGAAAAGGTTACGCCAACCTATGCTAGAAATTTATCGAACGCACCAACTGGTCGCACCTCCACAAGTAGATGAACAATAAGTGGGATAGCCTCAAATGGGAATAAATACCTTGGAAGACCTTGAAATAGCGCACCTTCAGACTTGGTGTTGATCCAGACACATGCTCCATTGCCACCTGTGGTGGGCACAAGCATTTGCAATAAGTTTGCTTGGTTTAGTTTGCTGTGCTCTTGCATGCTCTATCTCCATATGCGACCATCACTAAGTTGCCATTTGCTTTGGTTTTGGTTTTTGCAGGGCAAGGCCTCCATGCTAAAGTTCAATAACATTCCCCTTCAAAATGAGGAGATGATGGATGTCATGTTCGGCATCGCGACCTGCATGAACGAGCAATCATTTGTGCCTAGTGCCGACACGCTAGAGTACGACTATGAGGATGACGTCCACCTCAAAATACATGATGGCGGCTTTGGACCATTCAAGGCTTCTAGAGCCAAGCACCTACGACTGTCATTGCCATCTTCCTCTAACATCATGAAGGGCAAGTCCATCGACAAGGATGTCGAGCTAAAGCATCTCACAGACCTATACGAGAAAATGCACACCACTGCCCCCATGAGCGATCCCACTAGGGAAGAAATGGCATGACTAATGAACATGGTAGAGCTCTTCATGAAGAAAGAGTGCCATGACAGCTTCCTCACCATGAAGATGGATGAGTGATGGCTTTGCTGGATCAGGAGGACTTGGGACTGAATGAAGAACCAGCCTTGACCAAAGATCAAGTTGTGCTTCGATCGTTATGTTGTGTTGCAACTTTGAGTTTTGACTGTTGATTTGAGTTGTTTCCTTGCACTGCATAAATTATATTGGTTTTAATGGAATGTACTCTGTAATGTTATGCACTCTATTTGTTTATGTCATTTGATCTATTTGCAAACTACATGAATGTTATCAACTAACAAAACTACATGAATGTTATCAACTAACATTGGTACATTTGGCTGACTCATACGATTCAAGAACTAAACGACAATCGGTTAATGATTTTGTGCAATGCTTATGAGCTAGAGAGGCGATGTAGCTGGACATAATGATGATAACAAAATTTCTAGTGGCTCCATCGTGTTGCTGGCATATGCTGGCTTTGCCTGCCTGGATGATAACATCTCATCACCGTCTAGGCTGCCACCTAGAATTCCTATGATGACGGGAATTCAACAGTGGAAAGGCAACTTGCCAGCGATCAACAATGCTATGATACGTTCAAAATGCGCATGTCAGTATTTGATAAGCTACATGACACTCTTGTTAACAATTATGGCCTACAATCTAGTACAAAGGTTTGCTTTGAAGAAGCACTAGCACTATTCTTATGGACATGTGGAGCTCCATAGTCTAATAGGCAGACTGTTAACCACTTTGAGCACTCTATAGGAACTATCAGTAGAAAGTTCTCACATGCATGTCCTCAAGTGCATTTACAAGTTGGATGGTGCGGATATTAGACCTGTTGATCCATCATTCCAAATTGTGCATCCCTGGCTAATGAAATATAGATTCTATCCACACTTCCGTAACTGCATCGGGGTGCTTGATGGGACCATGTGCAAGTGACGTTTCCATTTGAGGAATACACTAGGCAATTCAATAGGCACAAGTACACTGATCAGAATGTGCTTACAGTGTGTGACTTCAATGCGAGGTTCACTTTTGTGTGTGCGGGGTTGCTTGAATTTGTGCATGACACACATGTACTATAGAAATCTCTGATGAAATATGGAGACTGATTCCCGTATCCACCTCTAGGTATGGTCGTTGTATGTATAATATTTCCTATGCTGTTGTACTTATATACCAACATAAGTGACATTTCTTATATGATACTTGTAAGCAAGTACTACCTCGTAGATTAAGGGTATGCAAACAGGCTAGGGTACCTAGCTCCGTACAGGAACTAGAGGTACCATCTGGCAGAGTTCCAACATGGCAATCACCCCACCTAGATGCAAGAGGTCTTCAACTTCCATCACTCGTCTCTTCGCAACATCAAGCTGCATTTGGCATATGAAATATGAAGTGGCTTATACTAGATAACATTCCTAGTTATGATGCCCTAATGCAAAAGACAATAATTGTTGTGACGATAGCTTTGCATAACTTTATTTTGGATAGTGATTTACCTAACATACATTTTGCTAACCTAGGAGGTCAAGATGCAGGAAATGCAACTCATAGGGAAGGCATTGTACTACACTGTGCAGATGGTGCAAACTCTATCCATATGGACATGGTGCGTGATCATATTACAATGTGTTTGGTAGCTTCACGTAGGTAGCTTTTGGCAATTTCAATTATTGTACTCTATATATTATAAATATACACGTGTCACATGTAATGTTTGCAATCCAATTTATATGTCAAGTTTGAACCAGTGTAATTCAATGGTTTCGCTTCATCCCACTTGCTAAAGTGCCAACTACAATGCTTCTCAAATCAGCTCAGCAAAAAAGTCAAAAGTCAATAGCTGACTTGAACACCCCTACTTTTAGTCACGGCTTCTTTCAGCTGCTATAGTGCCATTTCACCCAAAAGCCAAAAGTCATCAGTCACAGCCGAATTGAACGATGCCTAACATATTTATAAGGCGTGGCATGTGACGTGCTAGGTTACCAACCCATTCTCTCTGGCCTTTTTTCTGTTTCTAACGCACTCACCTTGCAAACCCTCAATTTATCCTAACCTGAACTGTTAGAAGTACTAGTTTTAATGTCTGTGCATTGCTACGGATTAAAAAATTATATTACCCAGCACGTTAAGATATTGTCACTGGGCTTAGTTTGCCATGCTCTTGGCTCCGCCATAGTACCTGGTTGAGCTCTGTCCTGGCTCACATCGTGCCTCTACTATCGGGCTTGGGTTCGCCGTGGTTCGCGTTGCGCCTCCGCCGCACACCATGGAGGGAGGGATTCGTGTCGCACCTCCGTGCGCACCATGGAGGGACGGAGGGGAGATTGGTGAGATAAGTATTATATTTTTTTAGTAGTTAATTTGTTTGTTAATGAGTTGTTTTTTTTGTTTTTTATATGTCCGCGTCTTAGATCTAGATAAATTGATTGGTGTATACAACTCTATACATACTTCCACCCGCCACTCCATTCCCCTCCCCACTCGGTCCCGCGCATCTTCAACACAAGGCAGCCGCCAAGGCGTCACCGCCTCCCCAACACGAGTTGTCATCTCCAACTCCTTGGGAGCGCCCCGTACTTGAACTTGTTGTCCTCTGCTGTGAATAAGGTTCCTCCACTGCAACCCTGGGCCTCAGCCAGGACGCTTCTCCCTATGGCTTTGTTCCAGAAGGTCTCTCCTGGAGCACCAAACTCGCTACTGCAGGTTGCCATGAAAAATAATCAGCAACCAGTGTGGTACTTCAATGACATAGGCCCGCTGCATGTCTTCTTTGGTGAAGATGGCAAAATGGAGCGAACGAGGTTTGCTTGAGGTAAAAGCTATAACTTTCAATCTGATAAAAACAGGTTTCGCAGAGCATTACACAAGAGAGTAACATCAAACGATCGGAACTTACAAGCTATGGAAACGGTGGGAAAACAGGAAATAAAATGGGGTGCAATCCGGCGCGCATCAGAATCCGGTACGCATTGGAAAAATCCGGCTTGGCGGCGTTGGCCGCCGCCGCCGGCTCTGCCTCACGGACTGCAGCGCCTGGTCGAGCAAGGCGGCGCGCGACACCCGCGACACGGGCGTGCCGCCGTCCAGCGCCCGCTGGTACACCTCGTCGTCCTCCATGTTCCCGCCGCCAGTCAGCGCCAGGCGCATGAGGTGGTGCATGTCCCACGACGTCAGCTCGTGCTGATCGGAGAGCTCGGGGCCGTCGGACCGTACGTCGAAACCTGACAGCACGAGCTTCCCGTCGCTCGGGCCGCCCTCTCGCATGTGGGCGCTGTGGTACGGTCGCGCCAAGAAATGGCCGGCGGCGTCGGCGTCTTCGTCGTCGCCGACGACTGTCTGGTTATGCTCGCACCAGGCGTCATCCAAATCGCCCCGGATGGACACGTCGTAACCGAATTCCATGTCGCTTCCGCTCTCCGACTCCTCCGAGTCGGACGACTCCTCGAACGCGTCGACGAGCACGACGCGCAGGCGGAACTCCACGCCGCAGAGCTCGTCGAGGGGACGGCCAACACATCTCGCCCGGACGCGTGCGGCCGCCTTTTTGGCCTCCGGCGCGACCTCAGGACGCAGCATCGGGTTGTGGAGTTTGGCCACCAGCCCTTGGAACGCCCGGTCCACGGCGCCTTGGCAACCCAAGTCGCGAAGCGGCACGCGGCATGTCGCGTCCTCAATGGTGTCGACATCCTCGGCGTTCTCGCCGCCGCAGCGGTAAGACTGCCCGACGAGCAGCCGTAACGTGGTTGACTGTGAATCAGGCGTGTCTGTAACCGGGATCTCGGCGAGCAAAACCAATTTGTCGGGTTGGCTAAGCACGACACACTGGTTCACAGCTGCCATGTCTAGCAGACCAGCTGCGCTTATCCAGATACTTGTCTTGCGGGGCTAAAACGATTTACACTAACTGCACTAATCCGGAGGAACCTGTATACTTGTGTTTGTGAGGCTGAAACGGGCTAAACGGGTCGAGGTAAGCAACGATCATCGGTTAGGTTAATATAGGCACACGGCGGGGGAAAGTACATTTTCGGAATCGGAGGCGCCCCCGGTCTCCTCGGACGTATTCGGATATAACTCATACGTACGAACGTATACCGAATCGGATACGCTCCCGGTCTCAGGCCTGTACAAATCGTTGGAACTCCGAAGCGTGTGCATGCAGGAAAAATCTCGTGCCTGCTTCCTCTGGCTCACGCGCCCGAACCTCTCCCTTCTCCTGGGTTGGCTTTCTTTGAAAGCGAATTTTTTAAACAGCTTCTTAAATTTAAAATCATATATGTCATTCGAGTGGGCGTCTTCCCCACACAAACGTGTGCCGCACGAATTCCTCGCCACCCCGCGCGCACGCGCCCAAGTTCCAACTGCCTGAACGCCTCCTCGCGCGCAGAACCAGCGCGGCGCCTGCGTCGGCCTGCTTCACGCGGTCCGTAGCTAGCAGCACTAGGGTTTCTCTCTCTTTCTCCTTTTCCCGGCCTGCCTCCCTCGTCTTCCCCTGTCCCAGGGGCAGTGGACCCACCGGGGGGGTCAGCCGGGGCAGGTGCCCCCAGGGGCGACGTCACATTGGCTAACCCGAGTGCACCGGCAACAGAGTAAAATCAAAAGTTAAGGTATTAGCAACTCATTTTCATCTCTTGTGCACCACCCTAGCCTAAATACGTGCACCACCCTGGCTTAAATATGTATATGTTAGATCATAATTACATGTGTATATTGAAGTGTGCACTCCTTCATACTCTAGCTTCACCCCTGGGCGCCCCCTACCGCCGGCCGGCCCCTGGGCACCCCCAACCTGCGTCTGCTTCGCCCACGGACAGATAAAAAAAGGCCTTTCTTTCAGCAACTTTGTATACATAATTCCATATAACTTCAGAATGTTTCATGCTCTTTTTCAGTTGAGTGATCAATGTGTGGCTGTATGCCGTCGATTAATACTACTTTACCTTGGCCAGTTCCAGGTGTTGATCATAGGCAGTGTAGTGCCGCCATGCAAACCCTTCCTTCAACATTTGTTCCTACCCACAAAGCAAGTGGAATATTATATGTTCTGTAATTATAAAAGAGTTGTAGACATTCAAGAAAAGCTTAACTGTTTCAGTACGTATCGTCAGCTGAAACATCTCGACAGTTCCTTGCAGAATGCAGAAGCAAAAGTTTATTTACTCTGCTTCTATTAATGTTCTACAAAAACTTTGCTTCTATTGTGCCCAACATCTAAAGCTTTTCATTACCCTAAGTTGCCCTCAACTTATGGAATTACAATACTACAGCTGTGATCGGAACGCCGCAAGCCAACGGCACATGGTGCAAAAATCCTGCAGTACTTTCTAAGTTGCTTCTAGTTATACTAGTCTCGACCAAGTATTCTAAAGATGTAGGTCAGAGCGTTCTTATCTGCACAAACACCCCAACACAGTGTATATCCCCGATGCATCTACCATACCGGTCATCATCATAAACATAGATCTTTAAGCTCTTCCCCTGCACCATTTTCACCAGCGCCTTTTTTGTCTCCTTGCCATACGGCATTGAACTCTTCGGTGCATCAACCCCCTTGCATTTCATTTCATCTCGCTACATCAGACTTGCAGGGAAAAAAAAGGCAGGCGTTAATTCTTGATCACTACTCAAAGTAGTAGCACAAACCTTAGTCTGATCCTGTATTTCGTCGCGATGACTTGTTCGCCTCTCGCATGAGGAACTTGCCTACATTAAGAAGCTTCAGAAATTGTCACAACATGAACCACATGAAGATAGCTGATCAATGTGAACTTTTAAGTGACCTATATCCTGCATCCACTATGATCTTCTGCAGCGTGTCAGCCTTCTAGTAGTTCTTGGCCATGTCATGTCGACGAAGCCCTCGAAGATGGATCCACCACCGGCGAAGGACGATCGCATGGATCCACATATCACGCCGTGGGGTGTCGTCTTGGCCGGCGACGGAGGTGGAGGCGATGACCGCTGGGGCAGCATGATGCGGAAGGTGGCAGAGTAAGAGCAGCTGACGTTCGTGCATGACGACCATGGCAAGTTCTTCGAGCTACAGGACTTGCTCAAGGTGACAGCGGAGGTGCTTGGTCAGGTGGTGTAGGATCTGCTCAAGGTAACTCAGTATTCGGTAAACTGGTAAGCAAATCTCATTAACCCCTCCCCTTTCTCAAATTTTGATCTTGAGTCCGCTATTACCTTGTGCTGGTGATATTCTCTTTTCTTTCTTTCTTTTTTTTAAATGATCTCTCTTCTTTCTTCAACATGTGTATATGAAGAAAAATAAACACAAAGAATTATTAGAGGGTAACTGGACCGCATCATTTGAACTCGGAAAAATTCAAATCAAGAAGTTTTATTTTCAGAAAAAAATTCAACTCAGAAAATTTCAAATAGGAAATTTTCAATTGGAATCCGAGAATTTTAACTCAAATCTGAGAAACTTCAAGTTGATTTTGGAGGAAATTCCAACTGGTTTCAAGAAATTTCAATTCAGTTCAAAAATTTTAAAACATCAAAATTGGGGTTTAGGGTCTAGAGGCCGCTCGGTTGAATTGAAATTTGACAGCTTATGGCTGAAATTACACTGTAACTAGTTGAAGTTACATTGTAGTTGACAGTGGTTTATTTAGCATAATTAATTTTTTAAAAAAATTAAAAATAGGAAAAACATGTTAGCTCATCACGCATAATACAAATAAATACGGGAAAAAAGAACCAGTAAAAAACTCAAAAAATTGTCCAAAAGTCAGAAAAAGACGAAAATTATAAATAATGAAAAATAAGCCAGGAGTCTAAACCAAAATGAGCGAGACCTTAACCTCTCCCTCTCCAAACGACACGTGGTGTGGGCTTCCGGCGGCAACACGCGAGCAAGCTCCCGTTAGCAGCAGCCCCGAACAGCAGGCCCTCTAGATCCATGGTTCCCTGTCGTCTGACTTGGCCCCTTTGCTCCACGGTCATGGCATGCAAGCCATTGGCAGGGAGAGAACGGGGAACATGAGAGGACCGGGAGGTCAGGCAGTCAGGCGTCTCGTTCCCCGACGAGGCGGAATCACAACACGATCAAAGGCAGATTCTGGAATCACAACACGATCAAAGGCAGATTCTGGAATCAAAGCGCGAGCAAAGGTGAAATCTGTTCTACGTGTCAGCATATCAGGTGCATCCGCCCCGTAAGGTCAACTTCAAATTAGTGACTTATCATTTTTTATCGGTAGCAAAGCATTGGTATTCAACTAGTACCGTTAAAAATACTCTTAGGTACACTTTAAGGAAATACGAGGTACGTACGACAAAGGCATATGACAAGAGAATGCAAGCATATTTCACAAGCTAAGGGTCATAGATGCTACAAAATATCTTCATGTGATGGCAAGAGCAGTTCGAACAGCAGATCAGCAAAAGGGAGGACTAAAGTCAATGCCTCAATCCAACTCCATCGCATTATCCTGCGCGCTGCTGCTGCACGACCAAATCTTTATCGTTCTATCGTGTGACACGGTCACAATCTGCTGTCCATCTGCATAAACCATAGATAAACCACCAATGACAAATTTAGATATGACATGTTTGAAGCTCCTGTGGGAATTTCATAAGTCGACGACATAATACTGCGTCATTCTCTTGGAAAAAATAAAGAGTAGAGACAACCCAATAAAAATAATAAGAGTAGAGACAGCCCAATAAATGTTACCAAACACACCAATCCATACAGTTAGCATTTTTTTTAGCATCAACAGTCCAGCAAAGTTGATATATCATATTCTCCCCAAAAAGTGGTGGAAGAACAGAGGTGGTGGAAACGATAATGAGCATTGACATATTCAACAGAGGAAAAGAGATGGGTGCACCGCCAAGCATAAGCAATCAAATGGTGGGACAACACTGTCATAGGTGATTAAAGGTACAAGCAAAAAGGTTCTAAATGTATACCATTTTAAGAAGAAAGGGTCATAAAATGGCATATATTTATAAGGTGGTACAGCTTGCAGTTTGATTCATCACCCAAAAAATAATTAATTTTAATTTTAACAGTTCTCAGTAACCTAACTGCTCAAATAACTGCTGCTAGTTCATAAATAGAATGTTCATCTTGGGTAGACTATCAGAGTGCACATGGTAATTGTTCTATAATTATATAAGTGAACGATCAGAAAAGAGAAAGAAAGATACCAAAGAGTAGGATTCTACACAACAGAGATGAAAAGTGCTTAAGCAATTGCTTACCTCCACTAATATCCAAACTAGTGACCTTTGATTCATGGCCCACTAAACTTTTGATTGGTTTGTAATCCCGAGCTGACCACAGCTGAAAAAATGAAATATATTAGAAACAAGTAAAACTACACAGGGGGGAAGAAATAAACCGATCTAAATTAAATACGAGGCCTACCGCTGCCTTAGTGTCATAGGAAGAAGTCGCTAAATAATAACCCTCTTGGGGTTCAAATTTCACATGTGAAATAAGACTCTTATGCGCCGGTATAGAATATAACATTTTTTTAGTCCTCAAATCCCATATTCGACAGAAATTGTCTTCACTTCCAGTTGCAATCAGATAACCATTAGGGGAGAAGCTGACTCCTAGGACCTGAAATAGAATATAAAATCATGTCATATACAAAAAAAAAACAAATCCACAACTAATAAAAGCAACCACAGACCAAGTAACATAAAGCAGAGTAGCAGACTTGTCCTAATAGTATGAAAGGTACTTAGGAAGGTTTCATGCTATGAACTTACAGGTTTCACATGTCCCATAAGAGTACAGTACAATCTTCCTGATCTTAGATCCCACACTCGAGCATATGAATCAAGACCACAAGATGCAGCTAAAGAACCATCTGGGTGAAAGCTAACTCCATATACACTTCTGCTATGCCCCTCTTGGAGTAGAAGCTCCTTTCCAGTATTAATGTCCCACAATCTCCAAGTCTTGTCAAAGCTAGCTGTACCAAGGTACTTTCCAGATGGATGAAAAGCAATGCGAGCAAGACGATCCAGGTGACCATCAAAAGACATTAAGAGTGACCCATCAGTGTTCCATAATTTGGCAGTTTTATCAGCTGAGGCTGTTGCTAAGCAGTTATCAACCGGAGAAAAGGCAACATCAGTTGCACGTTCTGTATGACCTTTCAGGGTTGCAACTTTAGTTATTTGTGGCATGCTCCATACTTTGATGATCCCGCTCCAGGAACTAGAGAACAAAGAGAAACAAATAGTTACTTACTGAAAAGGAAGCAAGAACAAGGGAACATAAGCTTCCTTATTAAAGTTCAATAATAAGGTAAAGAAAAGGTATCCATCATTCAATGCCTAACAAACAAGAAGTTGCACATGACATCGTTGACAGACAAACCAGTATAAACAAGTTGTGCAACTTAAATTCACAAAACTTTAACCCTAAGTAATTTCAGTAAACATTGCCAATTTAGCATCGTTAGAGACACTCTCACTACTGTTAGTCTGACAATAATGCGTGCCAAGACCCCGCCCACTCCAAATGGGCCTAATTGATACGCAGGATACCACCCTTCATCTACTTGAAGAGAAGAAAATCTGGTCCTGGCTTCCTAGCAGGCCAATCATTTCAAACACTAAATCTCTAGTTTTACAAATAAAAAAAAACTGAGTCATTCATCTAGCTCGGTAATTCATCATAGAGTAAGCATTTAAAAAAACAAATAGACTAAGAATTTCGCTATAATAATATCAAATTAATCCCATATCGCTTCATAGTAAAGTATTAGAACTGCAAGCTTGAACATGCTAGCAAAAATTGCCTCACTGAAAGCACTCATCACTGCAATGCTCAAGCAGACGCGCATGGATCCATGAGCCAGAGTATAAAATTGAAGAAACACGGACATCGGCCATAAATTGCAGCGATTCATATTGTTTTCAGTCATTGCGAAACCCAAACTTAAAACAAACTTTACTCAAAGGGACTAGTGTATAACCCAAACAGCTATGATATGCTCAATCGCAACAATTAAGAGTGTTGCCAAACTGAAAATTAAGAACTGAACTCCAATAAAATTATAACCCAACAGTATTAGGCAAGCATCCCTCAAAACTATTTAAGTCATACGCAAACAAAACCACATGCAATTCTTTGAGATTAAGAAGCCGCACCTTGTAGCGAGCATTGACGCATCGCGAGAGAAGGAGCAGCCAGTGAGCGGGCGGTCGTCTCCAATCTCGCTGCACTCAAGCACGAATTCCCCCGCCTGCTTCACGACAAGGTCGGCCTCTGCCTCGGGGTCCTCGTCGGGGTCGTCGTGGCGGCGCTTGGCTCTCTCGATCCTAATTTTGGCGCGGGGCAGCGAGTATCGCGCGATGTCGACGCGCGCCTGGAGCAGCTCCTGCGTGCCCTCGGTGAAGAAGGGGTACTGGATCTGCTCGGCCTCCTCCTCGGCGCCCGCGGAGCCCTGCTCGTCCTCCTGCGCGTGGAGGAGGCGCTCGAACTGGCCTTCGGCCTCGAGACGGACCATGAGGGCGCGGAGGCGGTCCCGGCGCTCCATTTCGCGCTCGCCGTAGAGCGTAACGGGCTCGCCGAGGCGGCGGAGGCGCGCGCGCACGGCGGAGTCGTTGGTGGGCACGGCCATGGCGTAGGCGCGCCGCCGCTGGAGGAGCTCCTGCACCGCGCGCTCGTGGCGCTCCCGTGCGGCACGGTGGTCTTCGGAGACCTCGTACTCGGCCTCGCCGCCGCCGCCTCCTCCGGCGGAGGGCGCGGGGGCGCGGGGAGGAGGGGCGGGGATGGGGGCGATGGGCGGGTGGACGGGGAGGGGAGCCATGGGAGGAGTGGTGGCGGGAGCCTGGGGCCTGGGGTTCTCCATGGACACGAGGCGGGGTTTAGGGTTAGGGTTTCCAGGGCAGCGGTGGTGGCAGAGGCGGAGGGGAGGGCGACGGCCGACGGGGCTCTCGCTTATGGTAGGCCTGTTTGAAGTTGTTTTTAGAAATTACCTTTGATTTTTGTTATGATACCAACTTTTAAATAAAATATTTTTTAAAATAAAATTTACAAGTTAATTATAGCACACGTTAAAAGTTTAATATATGTACCAATTGTAAGTAAGTATCTTTTTCCGTAATCTCTATCACAAACAGTTAAAATTCAAAAATTTCAGTTAAAAGTTATAAACTACAGACAAAAAGAACAGGCCCGAGTTGGATACGCCATGCCACATATGCAGATCGTTTACACTCTTTCAAATGTTTTTGAATGGAAGTTTATACTTAATTATACTCAATGCTTATTTGACCTTTTCTTAATAGATGTTTATTTCATTTAAAAAATGCAGATTAAATCCTGCAAAAATTATACAAGAATCTACACAGTGTCAAGAGCCTTCACAAAACTTTTCATAATTTTTGGAACTAATTTGCTATATCAAAAAAATTCCCCAAAGTCTCATAGTAAAATAGAAATTCATAAATCAAATAATTTCCCTCTCTTTTCTTTTGGGCCAAAACAGCTCGGCCCATTTCTCTCACGCACAGCCCCAGCCCATGCTAAGCCGCCCACTCCTTCTCCCTCTCTCTCATCGAAGCCTCGGTCCTACCTGTCAGCCTATGTCTTCCACCCTCGCCACACCCTTGCGCCACCGTGGCAATGCCTATGCCGCGCCTACACCCATGACGCCTTCATCTCTGCTCCTCTATTATTCTCTCGCTACGCACTAGGTCCATGACACCATGCTGCAGACCCTGCTCGCAACCTTGCCACCTCCGGCTCGCCCGAGCACATGCGTTCTTTTTGCTACGCGCACCTCCGCGCCGCATTGCTCGTCCTGACCGCAATGCCCGCATGCGACCTCTGACCGCCTTGCTTAGTCCCATTGCCATTGTGCTCTCAATTACGTCTTATCGCCTTCCCTTTGTTTGCACAGCGAGCAAGCACACGCTCGCGTTTCCTCGCCATGGCCACATGAGATGAACAATCCTCCCTGCAACCTTCTCTTCAATATTTAAGCCCCACAATGCACCAATTTATCCTCGGCTAGTGTCGAGACTCAAATATGCAAATTCGGACTCTCTGTATATACCGCACTAGTCCAGGATTATGCTAGTGCACACAATGTAATATAAAAGAAATATTGATCATAAGCACGATAAAATAAAGAAAAAACTCAACTATTATTAATTATCAGAGTACGACCTTATAACCAAACTTACAATTAATAACCTGAAGGGCTTAAGAAACTAGGAGCGAAAAACAGAATTAAATATAGTAGCCATTCGACATACTCATATGCAATCGATTGGGAAGTGAAGTCCTAATCCGCGAAATCGTCGAAGTATCCTCCTTCTGGTACCTCTTATTGATATGACTCTTCCTCTTTAACTGAGCAACAGTGAGCATAAAGTCATAAGTACATGGTACTCAACAAAGTCATTTGTAACAAAAATGCAATATAATATGCAATGCATATCAATGATGGCTGAAAGGTTATTTTACAGAAAGTAATAATTTAAAGTAAATACAATAAACAGATTGAAAGCAAACTTTAAATAAAATAATAATAAATGTATAACCCAAGGAATTAAATAGACCATAAATGAGCTAACCATCCACTTAATAAACCACTAGTGAACTAGCTATCCACTTTTCAAAGTTATCCAACCTAATTTTTTTTGAAATAACTATCTCTCGTATGAAATTACCGAGCATTGTTTATAACCGGGAACATAGCAAATTCGAATAGTTTTACACTCTATAAAGATTCAACAACTGTACCCACACGATGTGATCATCCCCGTGCTAAAGAAAATTATAACAAGGCCTTCACAATGCTCAACCTCAACTTAATTCTGCTCGCTAGGGTTTCACATCACACCCCCTTGCGTCTCATGAAAATCAGCAACCTGTTCAACTCAATGGCGAAATTGAAATTGAAATATCACAAATTAATCAGCCATATCTATTCCATACTAGACATGTGGTTTGTACGGTAAGGCTCAGATCAATAGCACATAAAGTTAAGTCCTTAGACATTACCTAGGCGAGACTTTCACGTCCCTCGAAGTGCTAACTACACTTCCCCCTTTACCGCACGATCACTCGTCCAAGTGAAAACCAATTTTGTATAACCAACACTAACGATAAACCAATGCCATGGCAGACAAATTTTATAACTGTGGCATCAACCACGATTCTATATGTCATTAAGTTAAAATTAATTAATTGATCACATGTGATGATGAACCCACGAGACTATAAGTATGGCTAAGCAAATTAATCCAACAATCCATGTGATAACTAGTATTGCATCAATAAATAAATTTTCCATCCTATGATGACAATGGTATTGTGGTATTTAAATTATCAAAGGAGTGGTTAATTAATTGGTACAGTAACTACCAATGCATGATGATTTAAAATAAAATAAATAAATAAATAATAGATTAAAAACTAGGTTCAACATAATCAAAGTATACGATTTGCGTTGGCCTTGCTCAGTTATGAACTCTTGATTTTCTGGTCGTGCTTCTGCTCCTTCCAATACGCGATCTAACGAGAGAAAATGAATGAGGCACAAAAACAAAATTCAATAAAATTCAAATAAACTTCAAAAACAAAATCAAAACATGGCTGGCGTGTGAACCGAGGTGACACCGTAAACGAGGGTGCGCGACAGGTGAGGCGGCAGCACACAGGGGATCGAGCAGCGGAGTGATGGCCGAAGCGGAGCGAGATGGCGAGGTGGCGACGGGGCTCACCGGCGAATGGCGGTCATCAGCGAGGACAAACTGGTCGAGCAGCGACTCTCAGCGAAGATGACGACGGTGGCTGCTGGCCAAAGACGAAGACGACAGCGCGAGATCGATGGCGAGGCAAAGCAAGGCTAGCGAGTGGCTCAAGAATGCGGGGAGTACGGCACGGCTCCGTCTTTTAAGCACGGACGCCGAGAGAGTCTGAGGCGCATACGGGCGAGACTTTGTGATGGAGACGGTGCGGACGCTAAGGCGAAGTCCTAAATGAACACGACCTGGTTGTGATGAGGAAGATGAATAGTGCAAGGATAGTTGGATGAGCGACACATGGCTCGGAGAGGAAACAAACGATCGAGGCTAGACGTCATAGATGAACAGTGCAGGTAGGTTCGGACCGGGCGAACGGTAAGGCCGATCAGATAGTCCAAAAATAATCGTACGATCCGGATGGATTCACATGTTCAGACGGTCCGAATAACAACTCTGATCACATGGCTAGGGATGCGCGGTATGCGACGGATGGCCGACATGTGGCAATGATGGATCGGACCGGTCCAACCAGTGCGGGGATTTTCCAATTTCAGAAATTGGAAGAAAATATAATGAGCTCTAGAGAATAGCAAATAAATCCAGAAAAATCCGAAAAAATACAGAAAAATTCCTTGTAGCACAAGAAACCCAAATAAAATATTTTTAGTAAATGTTAATATTTTATTTTTATTTTTATTAAATATTTTTAATTAATAAAAAATTATTTTAAGCTTGTATTAATTCTGAAATTTTCAATTTGTGAATTTTATTTTAAAAGCTTAAAAAAGTTCTAAAAATCAAAATGTTACTAACCTTCCCCCTTAAACGGAATTTTGACCCCGAGATTCAAGCTCACTAAAGGGATAGGTTACCAGGTGTGACGTTGAAGATGTTGTTGTTCGGGCTTCCTCTTGTAACGCTTTGAGACATCTGGCTTCCTTGGGCTAACGGTGCTCCACGGCTTGCTCCTGGGAAAGGGTCTTGGCAAGTGTACTTCTGAGGTTGAATTGAACTAGCGTGATTGCTTTATGCTTCTGCGGACACTTGCGTGTAAAATGACCCAGCTCTTGACACTTGAAACAATTAGATGTTGTTGCATGGCTTGTGTTCTTCTGAGGCTGATTACTGATGTTGATAGAGCACGGTCCCAACATATCATAATGAGGCATTGGAGCTGGAGTCTGGAAATATGACTGTTGCAGTACATGAGCTGGCTAATACATGTTAAATCTTGCTCTTTGCGACTATTGCAAGTGAACTCTTTGGTGAATCATCTTTCTCTTGCGAGACTCTTCCATCTTATGGTGAGACTCTTGAATAAGAATAATCATATTCACCATATTTTGAAAACTGGTATAATCATTGCCAACGACTTGAACTTTGAGTGCTGGGTTCAATCCCTTCTTGAACCTCTTCTAATGGGCATCATCCGTAGCCACGTCCTCTGGTGCATAGCGAGCTAATTGGATGAACTTGTTGAGATACTCACTGACTGATATGTTCTTCTACTGCAACTCACGAAACCCTTCCTTCTTCATCTCAATCACCCTATCTAAGATATGGGCATGACAAAATGTTGTTGTCAACTCAGCCCAGGAGATGTTGTCTTGATTCTCATGAGCAGCACAATAGTTTTCCCACCTCTCTGTGGTGACTCCCTCCATCTGATGGACGGTATAGAACACTTTCTCGCAATCAGTGCACTGAGTGAGGTTTAGCTTATTTTCAACTGAATAAATCCAATCGTCCATCTCCAAAGGCTCAAAAGACCGAGAATAGATGGGTGGTCTCGTCCTCATAAACTCTGCAAACTTGGATTGCTGTCTAGCTGGTTGAGGTACAACTACTTCTTGATTTTGCTGATTCATCATGACATTCATATTCTGCATCATAGTGTGCATCAACTGTGTCTGGGCTACCATGAACTGACTGAGAGCTGGATCCAATCCCATTAGGATTGCTTGCGGTCCCTGAGTCGATGGGTCTACGGTGCTGCTTCTTGGACCTTGGTTCATTTGACTACGACTAGCTGAGTTCCAGGTATCAACCATCTTTTCACTGCTCTGGAAGGAAACGCAACTGCTGAGAACTGACTTCACAATGCTCGAAAAAGCATAGATGAGAGGTAAACTCGTCTAAGGGGATTTCTAATGGAAAACCTAGACTAAGCAAACACTTAGCCGAGAAACTACAACCAAAGAACTCCACAAATAAATATTTGACATGACTGCAACACAATGCCAAAAGTAAAACTGCAGCTCATATTACACACAACCGCCTCCACTGCCCTGAGCTTCGTTGTTGTCCCATCATTCCATTTTGGCCATCCCTAGACCACACCGCTGCCTCTCTCACCTTCGACATGCTCACTGGAGCCGCCATGGCTCACTGCCTCTCATTCTCACTGCGAGTGGACCCCACATGTCAGAGAAGTCAGCTAGTGCTAATGACGGGTTTAAATGTAATCATTCAATAATAGGCGGGTCCAACCAAAATTTGTTAAGAGTTTTTAATTAAACTAAGCTTTGAAATATGTGTCATGGACAGATGGGACCCACTCGATGTTTTAATAAATAAAATGTGAATTAGAACTTTAGGGATTGACATGCATGACCCACATGTAAAAAAATTCAAAAAAATAAATAAATAAGAAAATACACTTTTAGTTATGTGAGAATTCACTTTCTCAGTAGAAAAGCGTACTCCAGTGTAAATACACCTTCGAGTCATCTTTTCTTTTGTGGCATTTTGTAAATCGAGCTAAATTCAACTGGACATAAATTATGCATATGAACACAAAATTAAGTGAAACTCCGAATTAAGTAATTTTTATCTCTAAGTTTTTCAAAAATCACGCTCTATCAGAATATATAAAAATATTTGAATTTGATCTCTGTTTAAATTTATTTGGCTCTTATTTATCTCATTTGGTTTTATCGATTAGATATCGTCACGTCGAAGAACTATAAGAACAATCCTAAGCAACTCTCTGAGCAGCTAGAGCAAGACAAGCACCCCTTTTGATCATGTTGATCATATTGTTTCAACTGTTATTTGTTGTTTACAGAAATTATTATTCATGTGTGTATGTTCGGGCTAAAATTGCTAAATTTGCAAGTAACCGTGGTTAATTCCTATTATATGCATTGATCCTCCTTGTGATATTGATATCTTTACTATTGTAGCCTTTAAAACATGGTTTAGACAGTAACTAATATCAATTTGGGTATATTACATCTACATATATTGTCTAGATGCTTAGCCATTGTAATGTCCTATGTTTTTTTATTAATCTTAAGCGGTGAATTATGAAGCTAAGCAGAAGTAATTAAATAACTAATAAATAAAATACAAGGTAATTTAAACTTTCCCGTGTATCCAGTTAAACTGAAACCTGCGAGCAGTAAATAAATATATTGCATTCACAATTTCATTGACGAGAGTTAATACAATATGAAAACATCAGATTAAGAAATGCAATTAACCAAGCAATAATGTAAAAGTCAACTCAAATAAAATATATAATAGTCTGAATTACATCTGTCTACAATTCAAATTACATCAATTTCAATTTAAACTACATCAATCGTAAATCTTAATCTCAACCAAGGCCATCATCTCCAAAATATAAAAAATTACAATTACATCAATGACATTCAAAATTACATTAGACTACAATTCTCGATCCCGATCTCATCTCCAGAATAAATAATTACATTACAATTTCAATTACATAAATATCTACTCAATAAGAGTAGCCGACATTATTTTAGTTGTGAGTAAAATTAATAATAGAAGACCAAAAATGTCCGAACAAAATAAATAAAGGAAAGTCTAGTTGTCGTCAGAACTCTAGTTTAGTTATCAAAATGGGGGCATTTCTCTCATTGAGATAACAAATCGTCTGGGGTTAGTCGGTACCTCTCGCAGCTATAAGATTTCATCATCTGGCATTAAAAACCAACCTAAATCCATTTCAAAATTTCATTTCCTAGCCATCCAGCCAAAATATCTAGATTCAACCCCTCATGCGTAGTGAACACACTAGTCACACAGGAGAGCACAGGAGGGCACAAAGTGCACAGGAGGAGGATAACGCCAAGCTAGGGAGAAGTAGAGAGAAAGCATTCCCAACGACAACTAGCATAGACGCCAGTGAAGCCACCACCATTCCCCCATCTCCTCTCTTCCCCCAAATCCATCCCACTCCATTGCAAGGCAAGAGAAGGAGTAAGGCAAGGAGACAAGCCAACAAGACTAAGGAGCAAGGCAACAAGGCCTCAAGCACCAGGAAGAGAAGGCAACAAGCCCCTATCAGCACTACCAAGCCAAGAAAGCAACCAACTAAGCCAAGGTTCGATTCCTTCCCAAGCCAAGTCGACAAGGTAGCCCACAATCCACTCCCAGTAAGATAATGACAAGCGACTGGTATATGATAGAATTTAATTAAATTACTACAATCGATTTAATTGACCGAAGCATTACTCTAGGAGCACAAGCACATCGGCATATCACATTTTCTTATCTTTCATAAATTAAGTTGTAGCCTACGTATTAATTGCAAGCGATAATCTGAGTCACGGGAAGGACTTCACTAGATCATACCTGAATCTGACTTGGTTATTAAATTCTAGGCAAGCATCCCTTTGAACATATAATTAGAGTATCTTCAGCAAAATAAGTATGTACCTATTAAATTATTATCATCTTGCATAAAAATCAAAATCATGTTTAAATATGATGAATACTATGAGAAAGAGATGAAAGAGATATCGCAATCTCTCCTGCCTCCAATGAGGAGAACCCACCACCCAACCTGTCGTTGCACTTCAACTTCCTCGGTGGCCGCACCACCCTCCATCGCCCCCGCCTTCTCTCCTCCTCCCTCCCTCATCTTCAGCCCCTACCACCCGCCGCCACCTCCACCTCCTGTATTGCTCCTTCACCAAGATGCCTCCCCAGCTCTGATGAGGAGAACCCGCCACCCAACTCATCGTCACTCTTCAACTTCCTCGACGGCCATAGCAACCCGCCTCACCGCCCCGCACCACACTCACCATGGCTGCACCAACCTCCACATCCTTCTTCCTCCTCCCCATTTCCCCTCTCCTTTTTCAAATCAAGCTCACAACGGAGGAGCCTGACATGGAGATGCTGGCTGTACAAAGCGCGTGCTTGGCCACCCTGAGCTCCTAATCTACAGCCAGTGAGACCTACTATGACGCTGAGGGCCCTGACTGGAAAGGCAATGAACCTGACATGGCGGCACCGATGGAGGAGTGTGGGCGCTCATCCATCCTGAGCTCTAGGTCTACCACTATCGTGGCTGATTGAGAGCACGGCTGCACCATCGACCATATCAGTTTTCTCGACGTGGTGCAGCACCCCTGAGCTTGCGGTGGCTGAGGACAACATTGACGATGGATCTCACAGCCAGTGCTGACGCAATAGATCTGGCTGATGACGGTGGTGGTGGAGCTCACGGTGGCCACCTCGGTGCTCACTGTGACATTCCAAATTTAGAGAACTGTAAATATTGTGTAAAATGTGGCATTTGAAATTTTGGCATTTCCTAACATTTTAAATTTCTGGACTTTTATTATTCATAAAAAGCAAGTATGAATACATATATATATATATATATATATATATATATATATATATATAATGTTAAAGCAAAATAATAAGGGAAAAACACCAAAAAGGAAAGAATATATTCATAAAAGAAAAATTTTACATGAAAATATGAATCTGAAATGATGATCCAAATCCTTGCCCAAAGATTAATAAAAGTAAATTAGCATTTTATGTAAAACTCATTCAAATTTTCAAACTCCCAAAAGCCTCCCAAAAGTCATCTAAATTTAAAAAGGAGATTTTCAAAATGCAGAAAATATAACAAGAAAAATGATAGTACTAAATTGGAAGTCTTGAAATATTGTGCATAAAATGTACGCAAAAATATACACACATATATGCCCAAAAAATTATTATAGAGATCCAAAACACAAATAAAAATCAAACAAAAATAAAAAAGAGAAGAAGGAGGGAGGAACCAGCCGGCCTTCGGCCCGGCCCGGCCTGCGCCCTCTCTCTCTTTCTCTCTTTACTCCCCCTCCCTCTGCGCCCGCTCGCCCTCTGCCTCTCTCTCGCGAGCACACCGCAGCGCCCCCCCACTCTCGAGCACGCCAAGGACCGCTCACACTCGACCTCACCATCCCCTGCGCACTCCTGCTCCAGTCCATTCGCTAATGTGAGGTCTGTTTCCAGTGCACTGTAACCACACCGCCGCTCGCGTCATCGCCATGGCCGTCGCAACTACTCTCGCGTGGACAGCGCAATCGACCGGCTATAAAAGCCCGCCAAGCCCTCCGATCGCTTCCCTACACCTCCCTCTCACTCCCACCGAGCTTAATTGGATTATCGTGCGTTGTAGCTCGCTAGAGCCTTCTTCTTCCCCAACTCCGGCCGAGGAGCTCGCCACCGATTGAGTCCACTCTAGGTCGATTCCTTTCACCAGAAGCATCATCTAAGTCTAGCGACACCATCCCTAGCACCAGTCGAAGCTCCCTGGGCCCAAAGAGCTCCCTCATCGTGCACCTCCTCGGTTCACCGCCGCCGCACACCGATAGCCCACCTCAGCCTTCCCTAAGCCTCGCCGATCCCGAATTCGGCACTGTGACCACTCTAAGGTGCTCCCCTAGCCATTAATTGAATGTTCATGCTGTCTAGTGCCGTAGCCACCGCCGCCCTGTTCCCCGCCGCCCAAGCTCCCCGCCGATCATGGCCCCGGCCAAATCGGCCGGCGAGGACTTGCACAGGGGTGGGTGCAAGGGCAAGGAACCCATTTTTTGTATGCTAACGTACGGCTGCCGCCCCTACCGCCGGCGATCAGCCTCGCTACCGTCGGGAGGTTAGGGATGACACTGTTCATCCGTGCAGTGTCATTAGCACTGTAAATAATTAACGTTAATGATGTTTGTTAAATTAATAGGTCACCGACATGTGGGCCCCGTTTAATTTAAACTGTTATGGGTCCCATGTGTCAATGTCAGATAAACCATTAAATCCCCCATGGGCCCCATCTGTCAGTGACCCAGAGGAAAGAGTTAATAATTCCAGTGGACCCCACATGTCAGTCTTTGGCATAGTGAAGAAATTAAAAATCCAGTCGACCACACCTGTCACTGTAAGTAAAAGAAAAATATTATAATCAGTGGACCCCACCTGTTAGTTTCAAATACTCTCTCTCCTCAGGATTAAATAATGATTTTGATTTTATTTTCTAAATTAATTCAGCTGAGAACTTTAAAAATTCATAACTAATTCATTTTGACCAGCAAGTCAAGACCAGCAAGACCCAGGCAACAGTGACCCAGGCGAGTCCATACTTTGATCATTTTGAATTCCCACTTTAGCAAATTATTTGCATTTAAATTATCAATTGCATGCTGTTATCTTATGTTATTCCCTACTTTAGCTAGCTGCCCCATTTATTAAGTGCTGCTCTTATACCCTCCTGGCACATTATACCGTGAACCTTGTTATCCCTAGGAAAAATTATAAATGTAATTATTTCAAAAAATTAGTTACGTTTATATTTTACTGCTTAGCATTGCTTAATCTTCGGGGGTGCTTAAAATACCCCAACATCATATGCAAATACACAGAACAATTTTGGGGAAAGTTGTAGTTAGAAATGGTCGTGTATTTTAAAATGTTCGTTATTTTATCTCCCAAAAAAACCTAGTTGCTTATACATCTAGGCAGATGGTTTGGGGGCGGGGTGCATTGGAGTGCACGAGTGTGTGGGTTATGGTAGAACCACCCAGATAACACAAGGACCGAATCGGGTCATGACCTCCCACTGTAAAATCGTACAGCCACAAGTCTGTAAAGTACAATTTGGCTGAGTAAATCTATCAAACCTCGGACTCATCTCACAGGTAGGGAGGGGAGAAGTATGGTCATGCAAGGGCCTGTTGTGGCTAAAGGGACATCGAGCGGAGGGTGACTTGTTTCTCTATCTTACTAGCGCTATGGGGAGTGGAGCCTGGAGGCGCTAGTGATAGTGAGTAACATCCCGTGCAACGTATGGGACCCACCGCAAGTGGGAGCAGACCATAGGGTGAGATGAGAACAAGAGGCCAGGTAGTTTTGAAAGGTTACTATGACAGTCTACTTAACTACATGACTAAGGAATCATATGGGGGCAACGAGCGGATTGTCTCTTGTGGTGAAAGTGTACAAACTCTGCAGAGTCAAAACTATTCGAGTAGCCGTGCCCACGGTTAAAGGCGGACATGGGAACCTAACCTGGATATAGTTCTGTGTCAAAAATTACTTTTAAAGGGGAAGGGATTTGGAAGAAAAATGAAGGACGATGGACTATCTTGGTTTGTGTTGCCTTGGGTGTCGTCCCAGTGATAAGATAAGCGGCTATAACGCTGAAGAAGTGAATATACTGTGCAGGTGACACGTAAAGATGGATGTAATCTGTACCAATATTATCATCACATTTCTTTCAAACGCTATGATTTTAGTCCAAATGGCTAAGTCCTAGGAAGTTTTATATATATACCTTACGTGTTTTAAAAAGCAAATTTCTGGCAAATAAAATAATCCGAGCCTATCCTTTGCCAAGCCATGCATGTTACTTAATTGCATTCTATGTATTAGCTCGCAGAGCACGGTGGTTAGTGTGCTCACCCTCGCATCACCATATTCAGAAGGAGGACAGGATCATTATGCCTACGAGGATACATCAAGTCGAGGAGCCGACGACTGCAACTAGGACGGATTTCTGAATGCCTAGTCTTAAGCATGTAGACTTGCCGTAAGGGTGTGTGTCTATATTACCTAGGGTTAGGCAATATAGATGCACACATTTACCCCCAGTCGCCTGCTTGTGGCTATTGGCCCCAACGTTGTTTTCGTTTTTCGCTGCTATACTTTTGATCTATAAGTATTTGGCCTGAGAGGCCCGTTATGTAAAACAGTCATCTGACGTAGCGTATTTTAAACTCTGATGTAAATGTATTATGGCTTTGTGAATATCATGCGATGTATGAGATGATAACAGCAATGTACTGTGAGCACTATCTACTGATCTAGGAAATAGTGCAGTAGAATCACAGAGAATTCTGGATTTCCAATCCAGCTCCGACACTCACAGACGAGCTTTAAAGATCGGCAATGTTGATGGTGACAGAGCCTTCAACTATGGCTTGAGGAAACAACACAACAGAAGGCAAATCGGACGCGAGTCCTCACAGTTGGGTCTCGCCACTATGACCATCGTCGCGTAGCTTCACCGCATTTGGTGCTCCTCTCGCTCGAGGCATGCATTAGAAGGAAAAAAGGTGACATAGAAAGAAGGAAGAAGAAACTAGAGGAGGAAAGGGGAGGACTTGAAGTTGATACAGACATGCAAAGATTTGGTGATCATGTTGACAGGGCTTCTATGACACCCAAATAAGCCTATGTGTCAAAACCATTGCCACATCAACATCAAGTAGGAGCCACGTCAGGTAAAACCGCCTTCAGTTGGCCTTAGGGGGGTAAAATACCCAGTATTGATACTTGAGAGTGTCAAACATCCGGTTTTGCAGTTGGAGGTTGAAACTTAGACTTTCGTAAGAATTCAAGGGTAAAGTAGACTTATTCCTCTCTCTTTATGTGTGTTTATATACTCATTATGTTGGGGGATAGCCCCCAGCGGGGCCCACTCGGCCTAGTACGCCAGTGATGTTGTGCGGCTAGCCCGACATAGGCCTGACGTATAGTGGTGTACCAATTCTACCCCTACGTACATAGGTCTAGATAGGGGCAACTTCTAAAACTCAATAATAGGTACTCGCTTAGTCACCTCATCTTGTAGTGATTATACAGGAATCCACATTGTAACCTGTTTTTCTAATTTTAATAACAAATTTATATATGCATATTTATCTAAAATCAAAGTCACATTTGATGCTATTGTTTTTATGTACATACACTACTATAGAAAGGGTCATCACAGACGGTTAGAAACCGTTATCACAGACGGTTTCTGAACCGTCTGAATTTATGTCTGTGATAAAAGGTGGTTATCACAGATGACTCTCAAATTGTCTATGATAAATTACAACACAAATAATTTTTCAAAACAACCATATGTGATATGTAAGGTATCACAGACGGGTAATACTAAAAACTGTCTCTGATAGAAGCATATCATAAATGGGTATTTTTTAAAACTGTCTATGATATCGGATATATCATATACGGTTTGGTGTTACAAACCATCTGTGATAGCTATTTAAAAACATACATTATTTTCTATTTTTTAGCTAGCCTCAGAAAATACTAGCCATGCCCCCTGAAAATAAGTAAGCAGATCACATATATAGCACAGAACAATCATTACATAGATCTCATAAATAAATTAAATAATGCAAGCTGATCACATATATAGCACATGACAATCATTACATAGATCTCACAAATGAATTAAATAACTGAATGAAGTACAATTAAATTAATTGTTCGATTAAGCACAACTAGGTGAATTACAATTGAATCAAATGTTTGAATAACTAGTCATCTTCGCCGAAGTTGAACTCTCCATTCGGTTGAATGACCTCCAACATAAAGAATTCGGAGAGCTATCCTCGAATTTCGACGAGGATGTTAAGATCGTATGCACTTGGGTCGAATTCTATGCCCAGTCGCTAGAAGTGTTAAAGTCATTAGTATATATACACACAAATATAGAAATTGATAATCACAAAATAAATATTGGTAGGTTGACAAACTTCTGGATCTTTCATCCTAATGCCCATGATTTTCTGCACATATATGCAAATATAGAATTCACATACGTTGCCATGTAGCTACTGGTGGCACTGTAAAAAAAGAATTACATACAAAGGTATTATTAGTTCTAGATGCATTATTATGAAGTGTGATATAGGATTATTGTTTTGTAACAGGTACTGAAAATCGTGTCCTGTGTCATAGTGTAGCACTGGATTCCTTGTCTCTCTCTCTCTCTTTGGGCAATATAAGCGCTGAATGACCTACATGATTCCAAAAAGTTAGCCTCGGCTATTACAAACAAAGGGAAGACTACAATAGAGTTATGTATGGAAGAAATGAATTTACATGTCAATTGCTTGTTGCACAAGGGTGAAGTCGTGGTTGTCCCTAAATAAGAAATCAAGGTATATTATCTTGCTCCACTTTGGTACAATCACGATCAGAATCCAGTAAGCCCTATTCATGTATGTTGCCATAGTGATTAATCATAAATGACACAAGCAATGAGTTATACATAAGCCCTAGTCGTAGTTGTTACATCCATTGACACTTCTTTGAGCTAGTATGAGGTCCATCTATTAATTGTGCATGTGTTGCACCTTGTAAGTAAGAAGAAAGGCTCTAGATTATATGTGTTACATTTAGAGGTGGATTGAGTATCCACTTAAGTTTGTGTATTCATTCCACGTGATGAGAGTCAAGCGAGGGGCTTGACTTATTACTCTTGGCGTTTACCGACTCTTAAACAGCATTAGAGGCGTCGTACGCAGTTATCTTCTCAAAGAAGGTTGCAAGAAGACCGAACAAAGTTGTGAAGGTTGGAGCTCACCTACCTGGAGAGAAAAAGAGCTACCGCTAGTGGATTTGAGGTGAAAGGTTTAATTCGTGGAGCCAGTCCAATTTGTTTGGGTATACCTCAACGTACACTAGGAGAGACCGGCAAATCTCTGAACACCACGGTAAAAGGCAACCGCGTCATCTGTGGTTTGTTTCTTGTGCTCAACTTACAATCAAGCAATTTACATTCATAGAATTAAATTGATTGCTTGTCTTCCTAGGATTGCAATTCTAGACTTAGGTTATTGGTGCTAAACCAATTTAAGTTAAGCTTCTGCATTATATACTTGATTTAGCCAAATAGATATTGATAATTATTTGAGATTGAATTAAAGCCACCTATTCACCCCCTCTAGTCAGCCTCCTCGATCCTACAGTGGTGCATGGCTTTCACCTCCCGATTCAGCGGATTGACAATGAAAACAGGGACGGTGCCCTGGTGTTTTGGAAGAGGGGATCAAGACGAGTATTTTAACGCAGATGACCGATATTTTTATAGGTGGCTGAAGGGTGTTAGTGTTGAAGACAGCGATGGCATCGTGAACGACATGGAGTCGAAGGTGGAAGATGAACAGTATATATACAATTCCAGATATTGGAGGAAATTCAATTGAGCTCCGATAAATAACAAATAAACTCTGAAAAAATCCAAGAAAATACAAAAGAATTCCTTCTAACACAAAGAACCCAACTAAAACTAGTTTTGATTTAATTGATGTTTATTTTATTCATAGTAAATATTTTTAATTTCTAAAAATTCATATTAAGCTTTAATTAATTCAAGAAAAATCCAAATGGTTATTTTTATTTTTAAAACTTCCAAAAGGCACTAAAAACCAAGGTGTTACACTAGTCCAACATGATTCATTTGTGGACCTAGAGCCGATCCTAGGCATGGGCGATAGGGGCAACTGCCTAGGGCCCACAAAAGTCAGGGGCCCAGTACATGTATATATACCTATATATAACTTATTCAGACCTATAGTTAGAAGGACCAACCAAAGTATATAAGGGTACAAGCTCATATTGTTAACTTCCAGAAAGCCACTAGCAACAACATAAAGAAGACAACTAACAACCATACTAAGAACTTGCCTAGGCAGCCCAAGTGTCCACCTCAATTTGGAAACACCTCATTTGGCATGTCACAGGTGACTAAATGAATAAATACTCACTCATAAGATCAATGCCTAGATTAGCTCAACTAGCTTGCATCTTATTTACTTGCTAATTAAACTGAGAATTTGACAATCGGTGGTTTCTTAGATATTTGAATGCTTCAATTCAAGTATGTACGGAAAAATTTTGGTTCAAGATTGGTAGCCTAGAACTCTAGATTTTTAGTGCATGTAGTTGTGTTTGGCGACTAACAGAAAGTTCTGTATCAGTTGAAGGATTGAAGATTTTTTGAAGGTTGGTACTTTTGCCTTTTAGAGTGGCTGATGACTACTTAGTTATATGTCCTGGTTAACTAAAAAATCTCATAAAATAGTTTTTTATGTGGTTTTATTCCTAAAGGGTATATTTGGAACATATGAATTTCACAAGAAACACCATAAATTTCTTGAGATTTAAATATGACTTTTAAGTTATAACCTTGCTCATATAGTAGGATGTTGGTTATCTAGAATTATTTACACTTGTTATTGGTATACATTAGGTTTTGATCATGAAAGTATCTAATCAGCTTGAATAGAAGTGAGGTTTTTGAAATATAAAGAACACCCTAAGGCCTCTACTTTCGTCTCGCCCCAAGCCCTCTGAAATATCAGGAACGGCCTTGTTGGGCTTTATTGTGCCTAGGTCGGGCCTATAGTAGCCTGCCATGGGCCAGGCTGGCAGGCACGACCCATTTGGCCACCTCTAGTGTTGGGTGAATAAAGGGCAATTTGCAGTTGCGTCCCCACCAAACTCCTATATTTCTTAAACACCCCTCTAAAAAGATATAAGTTCGTACATATTTTGTGTAATGTAAGTTTATTTCTTTTATCATTTTTCCGTAGTGTACATATACTTATTTTGGCATCAACTTTTGCATGTGCACGTATTCGAACATGTGCTACATCTATAAATTTTTTGAACTAGACAAGTGCACAAACCAAAATTTGTTCACATGATCCACTTCCCAAATAACTATCAAAACAACTGGGTTCTTCTAAATCTTTGCCCCACAGTGAGCAAGCAATATGGGCCCATTCATTCCAGCTTTTTAGCGGCTTCTGGCTTTCGACTATTGGTTTTTGGCTAAAATTACGCTGTAGTTGTTGTTAGCTTTTTCTAAGTCATTCAATTAAAAAAATAAAAAAATATTATTATATCTATACGAACAATACAAAGAAAAAATAAGAAAGAAGAAAAGCCAAAAAAACAAAAAAAAACCAAAATTAAGAAGCTAGCACGTTTATTCTGTCTTCTAGCTTCTGAAGGCTAAAGTCCAGAAGCTGAAGCCGGAATGAAAGGGCTAAAGCTGAGTAGCCATTTTTTGGGGGGATAGTGTGTGTTTACAAACAATAAACAATTATACATTATGCACCTTAAGGTAATGACAAATGGGTCCTACATAATGGCAGTTCCACTTGTAGGTGAGAAAATATCTAAATATTATGGCACTACTCATTTTTTTGATATGGGAGAGGTGCCATTTTCTCACAATTTAAAAATGAGACAGGCGGTAAAGAATCTCTGTTTGGAGTTCCAAGGATTGTCATTGTTCACTGTGTGCCAAATCAATCTCTACTATTTAAAAGAGGTAGTTGATGATTGGTATATTCTTTCCTCTTCCTTCCCTTCTAAAAACTATTCGCGTGTGACCCCATCCGCTCTGACTCCCCCTTCTAAAAAATACTTTTTTCTGACGTGGACGTGACAACATGATCGTGCATGGCAAGTCGGATTTAGTGGCTTGGGGCGTGGCAACGTCAGCCACACTATGTGGCAGGTCTCGACATGACATGAATGAGAGGAAGGAGGATGGTGGCGGGCATGTGATGCGTGAGGCAGCAAGGGGACATGAGGTGACATGGGAGGCAGCCCATGGAAAATGTGTGTTGGCACAACTTGGTGTTGTTGTGCTTGAGTAGGGCAGCAAGCAGTGCAGGGGAAGAAGAGAGGAGGCTGGCAAATGGGGCATGCGCCATGTGGCATTGAGGACATAGGGAGAGAAAGGTGTTATGGTGGAACATACATTCAAAGCAGTGAGCCATTGAGCGCCAACTGTCGGTCATCATACCTCGGCACGCCACCTCTTCTCTTTCCTCCACTGCTCTCACGCTCTCAAGCCCTTCTCCCTACATATCCATCTTCGAGCTTGAGGGGTTGAGGCAGTAGCCGAGTGTGGCAGTCAGTGCCCAAGCGACAAAGAGGTAGTAGCAAGGAAGCCAACGAGGCCGAAGTGGAGGCAGTTAGGGAAGAAGGCCAGCAAGGAGATGAGGCGGGGTAGCATGGAGTGGTAGGAGGAGGACACAGGGGAGAAGATCTTGGTGATAGTGTGGTGGATGCAGAGTGTGTGAGGAGGTAGATCTCCATCTCCATCTGTGCAAGATGTAGTACTGTACATCATGTACAAGTTCATTTTTGTACAATCTCTTATGTTGTTTGTTTCCTACCAATAACCTGAAGGAAAAGAGCCCAAAGGAAAAGAAAGGAAGAAATTCATTTTATTTGTGGTTTTTTCTTAAGAAAAGTAAAATTATCTATCACAATACATATGTGATGGCCTTTTTTGAATCTATGTTTGGGAGGAAGAGGGTGATTTATCAAGTAAATAGATATGAATCTGGCTTAATTTATTCCCATGACTAGAGTGGCTGGGAAGTAAAAGATCAGAAAATTTTGTCTCGCATTAACATTGATACCTTTGTTGTTTGGGTATACTCGATTTCAAATTTTTAAGCTGTTCATGATTAGTTCTGTTGAAATATATGTGACTTATCCATCTTTCCTTATCAGCTTAAGTTTTTTCGATGAATTGGTTAGTACATAAAACTCAATATGATATTATAGTCAAGAGGTACCCGCTTGGCGCAATTAAAATAATAATTGCAGCCTACTTTTATTCCACATCTTAGAGCAACTCCAGCAGGGCCCCTACTTGAGCCCTTAAACTCAGATTTGAGAGCCAGAGCAAAAAACTGAACTCCAGCAGGGCCTCTACTTGAGCCCTCAAAAATAGGGGCCTCTCAAATGAGGACTCCAAGCCCTCATTCCTAGGGGGCCCCTACTTGAGCCCTCAAACTCAGATTTATTCGTATTTGAATAAATACGTCTCTCATTCGGAACAAATTTGAATTCAAATTTGAATATTCGTATTTGAATTCATAAATTTAAACGTCTCTCATTGTGCTTTAAATTTAAATTCAGAAAAAATTTGAATTTAAATTTGAATATTCGTATTTGAATTCATAAATTTAAATCGAAACAAATTTGAATTTAAATTTGAATATTCGTATTTGAATTCATAAATTTAAATTCGGAATAAATTTGAATTTAAATTTGAATATTCGTATTTGAATTCATAAATTTACATATTGTCCCTCATTGTGAAATCATAAATATTTTATTGTGTATTGTGATTTTATCCTATACATATGCATATAGTGTGTGAGGAAATAGAGAGAATTGAGAAGTAGGGACTCTGTTTTGAGGGCTTCTGCTGGAGTGCAGCCCAGAAAACAGGGCCCTCAAAAGTAGGGGGAGCCCTCAAATGAAAAGTAGGGGCTCTGTTTTGAGGGCTACTGCTGGAGTTGCTCTTAGGCCTGAGGAGTCTACACGTGAAGGGGAGTGTTGAAGAATAAGTGAATTGTCTATTTTTTCTCATCAGTTTATATTTTTGGGTGAAATAGTTGGTGCATGAAACTCAATAGTTTTTTAAATTTTTTGGCTGTTCGATTACTACAAGGGCTGCATCATAAGTAGCTGGACAATTTTGTCGATTTTTGTCGTTGGATTAAATTTGGGATAAGATTGGTTATAAGTTAGTTTGTCAGAATGCGCTTCTCCAGTTTGTCGGAAAGCGCTTCTCCTTAACTTTGGGATAAGATTTGTTAGGAGTAAGTTTGTGCGAAGCGGTTTTCAGTTTTTTTTAGATGATGTTTTTTTTTTTTTGCGATGGGATGAATACTATTATGAAAACACTGAATTACTGACGAGTATAGGAACCATGGGCGTCAAGGCGAGAGATGATGCCTGCGAGGCTGCGACACAAAGCATACAGGCCACGAGGCATGAGTTGGTCGAGCTACACAACAGGTGACTGAACACATTGATTTTGTTTCTTTTTCTTTTTCTTTTTCATTGCTAAAGGAAAACTAATCCTTGTTGAACTAACCTGCTTTGGAAATTGGATGCTTATCAACCACCACCATATGCTCGTGTACGCCAACATATCTTGGCTTTGTGGTGCATGAATTAGTTGTCCAGATCCATCATTATAGCCAGAATTTGAAGAACCAATAGTCATGTAGCCCTCGTTATGCCGCCGGCGGCGGGATACAGACTGGTTGCAGCAATGAAGAACGAAAAAATGGGCTGAAATGTAAAATGTTATAGGTGTTTGAGTTTGAGAGTATGTAATGTCTTTTTTTTATTCGTAACAAAGCACAGAATTCCGCTAGTTCAAACATTACAGGCTACACCACAGGCTTGTCACTGTTGCTGTCTTCGCGGTCTGTTACCTGTTCGGCTGAACTATCATTACATAACAATTTTTAAACGAAAATTAGATAACGAATTTTTATCCAACTTTAACCTGATTTATGAACTATAGTAAATAGATTTTTTAACCTCCTTTTCATAAAAATAAGCAAATTACAGCACGGCAACGGTAAACTGAGCCTATATCATCACAGAAAAATCGTAAGGAACGAAATGTGAAGAAGTCTGGTGCAGGAAAAGAATCATCTTGTTGCTCGCTGGATACTTTCTGATGCCGAATTGCTCAGGTGCAGAACTGTAGATGATAGATAGCTTCAGGTTGGATAAAGGGTGCCGTGTGCTTCAGCACACTGCATGTCCTGACGCCCATGTGCCCTGATTTCTTCTGGAAAAAACATCAAAAAGTTGCAGACAGGGCGTGGTTCACTCTTCATGGCTTGCAAGCGTCACTCAGGTGTTCTCGGAGCTTGAGAGGCATTTCCTTTCCAGATGACGTTTTATCATGTGCCGTATCCTTTTCGTGGGTCATATCCCTGGAAGCAAAACATACGGCCCTGTTCTTTGAGCTCTTGGGTAGCTTTTGGCTTCGGTTAGCATGGCACCAATTCACCAATGATAAGACAGAGCAGACACTAGAGAAGCAACATACGGGGAGGGAGAGAGGCAATGGTCGGGAACCAATGACAAGGCAAAGTAGAGGAAGAAGGTAGAACGGTGGTAGAGGTTGAAAGACAATGGGCAGATGCAATGTTCTCCTCCTCCATAACTATAAAACCCATCATCTATGTTCATTTTTTTCATCACCAAAACACTAAACTTCTCTTTTCTCTTTGCTCTGCTTAGCAATCTCATAGTCTGTACAACATAAAGCTCGGTGACGCCAAGCGGTATGCTATCAAGGAGTCGCAACACGAAGGCAGCGGCTAGAGAGTCCAAGCTTGGTAGTGGTATGCTATCGATGAGTCACAGCATGAAGGCAACAACATGTGGCACCTTGCTGGAAGCTCTCACCGCTGCTCGCCTAGTCTTCCTTCAGGTCTGACACCCGTTGATGCTTGTGAGCTCTCACCAAGTATGGGAGGCTATGGCATGGATAACCATCATATAAATTATACGAAGGGCTATGATGAGTAATAGGGTAGTCCGGAGAAAATAGGGACACCAGACTTCTCCCTCCTGTCCACAAACGGCAACATTGGTGGGTCCGGGTCCAGCACACTAGATGAAGGGCGCCGTGCTAGGAGCACATGACCTGAAACCAGGAAATCCGAGACGACCAAACGATAGAGATCGCAACTTGTAATTATTATAAAGCTTAATTAACTTCTCATACAGGTGGAAGAACGGGGCACTTTAACCGGCACTACAAAACATGTTTGAGCAAGATGGGGGTACACAAGTGAGGGAGAGAAGTACAGACGCAGCTGAACTTCGAGGCTGATGACTCTGTGGGTGCTTAGGTATACAACTCTCTTTTTGTCTGTAAGGAAATTACTAAATATATTATTTTCGAATATTAACTGATTAGAATGGGTGAAAATTACGCGTTCAAAAGAATGATCCAACGTGGCTTTTACCCACAATACCAACATATCAGTGGGAGAACTACCACAACTAATATTTTATGGATCTACCGTAGGGAGCCCCACTCTATGGCATAAAGCTTTTAATGAGGTACTAATATTGTATCTATAAAATATCAAGAAAATTTTATTTTTTTTCAAAATATTTACATGCCCATATTTTTACGCAATTACTTCAATTTCATCTTTTTGCCCCTTCCCCCTTTTTTCTTTTTTCCTCCTTTTCCCATTTCCCTTTTTTCCTCTCCTTTTCTTTTCCCTCTTCTCTCTCCTCTCCCTTTTCTTTTCTTGCGTTGTGTCAATCCCTTGGTTCTCTTGTTTCACCATTTCTTCTCCTCCCAAGTCCTGGCTCTCTCTCTATCTCTCCATTTTGCCGTCGCCGACTCGCCGTCCGTCCCCCTCCTTCGCTCCTCCCCTCCACCGTACCGCCGTCGCAACCCGTCGTCATCCACATCTGCGCCTCCACTCCTCCCCTCCACCATGCCACCACCACCCTCCAGTTCTCACCGTGCCATCCTCGTTCGTTGCCCCACTGCTGCCGCTTAGCCTCCCCCTCCTCCGCTCCTCGTCCCACTGCGCTGCCACTACAACCCATCGTCGTCCAGATCTATGCCTGCCCTCCTTCCCTCCACCGCACTACCTCCGCCTGCTAGTCCTCAACGTGCCAACCTCGTTCGCCACCTGTCCACCGCCCGTCGTCGCCGCATAGCCCCTCCTCCACCACTCCTCCTCCTCCTTATCCTCCACACTGCTGTTGGCCATCCTCCCCCCTCCACCACCCCTTCCTAGCTTTCCCCATCGTTCCCTTCTCTTCCCCTCTGCACCCCCTCCCCTAGTGTCGACTACCCCTCCTCCTCTCCCTTCTGCCATGTCTATCTAAGTCCAAGCCGTCTAGATCCAACTCCAACACAACCACCTCCCGACTCGTGCTAGAGCGGCCACCGCTTCGCGTCCTCATTGTCTGACGTTCACGGGAATTCGAGCTCCAGACCGAGCAGCAAGACAGCATGCTCTACGGCCCCAATGCAGCTAGCTTGCATGGGTTTCATGCCAATCCGTGCTGCTTTTCTTGCCTTCATGGTAGGTGGGAATGGCGTCAATGCCTGACCACGGAAGCAGGGACATAGCGGAGGTGGCTGAGCAAGGGGCCACATCATGCATGGCCATGACTGAGCGAGGCTCGACGGCGCGGCACCAGAGACCCAAGGTACAAGCACAACAAGAAGGGGATGAAGATTTCTGATGTCGTCATCGTCGATACTGCGTATATGTCCATAGGGCTGGACTTGGGTCGGCACGATACGGTGGTGACCAGTCGTGCCCTAGGCTGTGCCTAGGCCTCGCTGAAGGTGAGTCGTTCCAGCACAGCATGGCCCGACTCCCAGGTCTAGGTGTACATGTGCTGACTTGGCTTGATGCCCTGTGCTACAATGTTTAATAACACCTATGGACAATGACGTGGGCCCTAGCGAAAATAAAATCTCTATCCCGTGAACCACAAGTGAACAAAATTTCGCCACCACGGGAACCGTCTCTCCCCATTCGTCTACTCACTCTCCCTGCCCTTGTCACAACAGCGTTGGCGACAGCTTCCCTGTCCATCCTCACACCTCACCCTGCCTACCGGATTCCCCGTCCGCCACCCTCACCCCGACCACCACCACCCCTCATCCCTTGCTTCGTTTTCCCCATTCACCACTAGATTTGGCGACCTAGGCTACCACTGCACCCAGTCGGCTTCCCTGTCTGCTAGTCATCATTATCATCTAGCAGTAGGATGATGTAGGGCGTCCTAAGCGATCAGAACAGGTGGGAGCCCAGAAGATGGAGCTACAGTCGCTTGTTGGTCTATCAACAAGGATCCACCATTCCCCAAGCTCACGGAGGCTCGATCCGACGGCGACAGCCTTCCCCGAGCTCATAGTGGCCAGATCACTTCCTTACTGTAGGATCGTATACAGCAATTAGAGGAGAGTGAATGATTATCACCGCTTATTAACACCTGAAAACAAATTGCAAATACGACCGCTGATGCACGTAGTCATAATCTCCCTCTGCTCAAAGACTTCAGCCACTCGAATGCTTCAATCGCTCGAACGAGTATTCGTCAGAGACAAAAGAAAATTGATACTTAGAAAACATGTCGCCAATGCCAGTAAAACTTTTCTTGGAATAGATCTAATCTATTATTTCTTTATCATGGATGTAGTTACAAAGTGCCCTCACGATAACTATAAAAACTCTCCCGATGAAAGCCCTCCCAAAACCCAAACAATAACTAGACCCATTAGCCCTTAGCCTCTCCTACTTTATAGGCTAACGTCCCAATCGTGTCTGATTCAAACACGAATACGATATCTTATCTCTTCCAAAAATCAAGAGACCCAAAACCCTTCCTAACACAAGTTTTATTATATATCTAAACCTTCCTGTTTCGGACTACTTCCATAACTCTCCAGTCTCACCACGTGACGAAGCCTGTAAGACATACTTCTTGTATCTCCATCACACATCACAAACTCCCATGTCGAAGCATCCAAGACTACACCTCATATAGCTTCCCCACAAATCATCACGTGCTCTAACGTGAGCCCAATCACCTCACGTGACATCTTAACCGCTTGGACATCAGATTATCCCCTCCTAGTCTCGATCCTCCTTATCACCAACTGTAACTGTCTCTACGTATCCACACATCATCCACCTTTGATCTCCATGTGCTCTAGCATGAGCTCGACCACCTCGCGTGACATCCCGACCGCCTGGACCTCATATTACCCATTCCTAGTCCTAGTTCTCGTCGCCGACCGTGATCATCTCCATGCTAATCTGCACATGCAAAGACCAAAGAAACTTTCTATTGGCGTAAGTTCTCCATAACTTAACCGTCATCAGCACGCACACACACTCACACCACCCCTGCCCATTCATAGACAAGAACAAAACCATCTACGACCATCAATCAGGTAGTCCACAATCACACATTCCATCACTATTCAAACCTCCAACTTTAGACCACTCATTACGACCGCTAGCTCAACGAGTACTCGAAAAATATAAGCACTCAAGAAATTCCATCACTTCGCTCAAAATACTTGGGAATAACATGCACTAAATCCTTCCAACTACCGAGAACAAAGCCCTTCCGACTACCGATCACCAAGTAACTACCTAGTACTATAGCACCGTCCACCAATCACCGACCATCATGCACCAGCCAATCGAACCGCTAGCCTAACACGAGTACTCGAAGTACTCAAGAATCAAAAGAAATAAGCCACTCATACTGACCATGAAGTCCACGAGTACCGACCGCGAAGTCTATGGCAACTGATCGCAAAAAGTCTTCGACTACCGATCGCTAGATCTACGACAACCGATCGAAAAGTCTAAGACAATGACAGCAGACTACAAAAGTCTACGAGTACCGATTACAAAGTCTACTATCATCGACCGCAAAGTCTACGACTATCGATCACAAAGTCTTCAACCATCAACCGTAAAGTATGTGATCATCAACCAGTAAAATCTACGACTACAGAAAAGTACTATAGCTATAACTATGAAAAAGTATTGTAGCTACGATCATGAAAAGTATTGTACCTACGTAGTCGAAATTAGACGTGGTTGAAATGGAGCGTGGTCGAAGTCGGACGTAGTCGAAGCAGGATGTATTGAAGTCGTTGGATCTTCCAATGCCACTCTAAAAGTCGTCTGATGCTTTGATGTTACTCGAAAACTGTCTGATATCACTTAGCCGATCGGACTGGTACGAACATCCTTGAGATGGAGCGTCGCTCGATCTCCATCTCTACTCGACAGTCATCCGATGCCACTTACCCGATCGAACTGGTCCGAAACTACTCGACGCAGTCAAAAACCGCTCGGATCCAAAACCACTCGCAGCAGAACAAAAACCACTCGAAGAAAGCAAAAACTACTTCATCTTGAAATCTTCAACTGTAATCAACTAAAACTTCCACAAACACCAAATCCATAATAGTCTAAATATCAATTATTCATTATCACTTTATTCACGACCACCCACATCGTCTAACACTTACCAGCTGGTAACGAATTCAGGCGAAAAAGATCATCACCCGACCCAACATAGTGAAGGAACCATGATTCCTAGTTACAAAGGGGAACGGCATGTAACAACCAACAGCAACACAACTGAAAACACTGGATAATTAACATTAGACTGCTTGCCATTTCACATCAAACATTAACAAAGGTGCACTGTACATTCTTCCTCCCCTTCTTTTTTTTCAATTTTCCCTAGACACCCTGAGCTGAACATAACTTACTCCAAAGCAACGCTACAAAACAGTTGCATTTTGTTCTCTCTCTTTTTTTTTTTGGTCATTTTTACTTACTATGCAAAAGGACACTACTACTAGACTTAGAGACCACAACGGCAGCAGCCAGGAGCAGCACTGCAGCACAGAAGGCGCAGGCTTTGCTCAATTTTGTTTCCCATCGAGGTGAAGCTCACCATCCCAACCTAGCGAGGCTGGTGGATGACGCGGGGTGCACCGCCGCTCCTCGGGCTGCCGGCGTACTTGGTAGGCTTCTCGGAGTGCCTGGGCTTCTCCCGGAACCCCCGCGGCGCGTCGCCGCCCTTGGGAGAGGTCAGGCTCAAAGCTGCCTTGAGCACTGCATCTGCACGTACAGAAACACACACGGAGACGCTTGCAGGTGAGCACTCGATCAGACATGAGGAGAGTCGTCGAGGCCAGTGGGTTCGTCCGTACCAGTCTTGAGTAGGGCGGGTGGCTGCTGCGCGGCGGCATCGAAGGCGATGGGGCTGTGCTGGTGGTGGTCGTAGAAGAGGTCGTCGTCGAAGGCGTCCGGGAGGAGGCTGGCGACGTCGTCGTCGTCCTGGACCTCGAAGGCGAGGAGGGAGTCGGCCATGTCGTCGAGCTGCTGGTGCTGATGGAACCAGTGGTCGCGGAACCAGACGGTGGACTTGACGAGGTCCCACCACTGCGGCGAGAAGTCCTCCACCTGGCGGAAGGCCGCCGGGATGAAGAGAGGCGCGTCCGGGTTCAGCGACGACGACACAGCCATGGCGCTCATGCTCCTTTGTCCTCTTCCTTCCTCCCCTGATCAGGTCAGACAAGATCAGATCAGATCGGAACGGAGACAGCAAAACCGCAGTAAGCACATCAGCGCTTCTTGCGAGACCTCGCCGCAAAAGCCCCGATCTTTGGCAGGAAAACAAAAGAAAGGGTGAATTCAGATCAAGAAACTGGATCCCACTTCTTCACAGATCTACCTAAATACATACAAGGTAACCACAGATCTGAGCAAGCAGATGATCGTCCACTTCGTTCTTGGTGTGCTCCTCCTCTACGGGGATCGGGGGAGAGCAGCAGGGACAAGGGGCAGGAAAGGGGAAATATCTCCGGACAGTGTAGTGAGCTCGTTGAGGGAGTGGGGAAAGAGGGGGAGGGGGAGAGGATTTATAAGCTGAAATTTTTTATGTTGGGATTTATATTTTACAACTATAGTTTTAAATTTTAATCTGTGTGTGAGAGACAATATATAAATAAAAATAGTTATATATAATTTTGATCAATATAACTAAAATTGGTATAGTTTATATTATAATTTAACTATAGATCCGTCTTTAAAAATATATTTTTTAACGATGAATTACTGTAAAAATAAAAGCTAAAGAATAAATATAAGTTTAAAAGAACTCAGCCATAGGCGAAGAAGGCTAGTGTCGGGGGAATACGAGGAAGGAAGTTGGGACCGAGGCTTGCTTCCTTGGTGCTGCTGGGACGGGATGCTTCCGGGTGGTAGTGCACACCGTGCGAGTGTTATACTGTGAATGTGAAATAGTGTCACGGTCAATTTGTTCATCACGCACTAACACAAAGTGCACTGACGACCGACGGTTGCATGCCAGGGGGTTTTGATTTCGATGGACAACCATGAATGAGTATGTGTATGCGTATGATCGAGGAGCTCACGTTTAAGTCGGAATTTCTTCTCGGGAGTGACTAAGGCTGCGCTCAATTTATTAAATTTCACTGTTTAGCGATAGATTCACTGTAGCAGCGATAGCGAATACTGTAGCAATTTTGTCATGTAGTGAAATTTTTTTTGTTTTTTGGTATTTTTGTGTTTTATTTTTTTTCTCGTATTCATTTGCATTGTCCGCTCTAGACTAGCGTGCCGTTTTATTTTTATATTTTTTTTAAATTTAATTATGCCTAATATGTCACTCAGTTACAGTAAAAAATTAGCCAGCTATAGTGAAATTTCAGCAAAAACCAAAAGCCATCGCTATTCCGAACGCCCCCCAAGTCTGGACATATATTTGGGTGTCTGAACATCAGATTCAGATGGTTACTTTAGCCATTAGATACTTTGTGACTTAGGCGTAACAAAAATCCCACTTCTCGTGAAGGACCATACAAGAAGATCCTGTTTAATGTTATAATGAATCATGATGAGTTTTATAGAGTGGTTAAGTGATTTTGCAAAAAATTACAGTTTGTTTGGTCTGTTTTCTCGAAGTTTCATGAAAAATAGTAGTGTCGCAGAGCAGTAGTACCGCAGATATTGGTGCGGTCATACCTTAGGACGGTAGTACTGTTGGACATGTGCAGTCATACCGCAATTCAGTAGTACCGAAGTTTACACGGTGGTACGTTATTTCCAGAGAGGTTCAATTCAGGATTGCAAGATGTGGTAATACCGGCGTGAGAGGAGCGGTACCACCGAATTTCACAGAAAAACAGGATTTTGGGATTTGAGTTATGGATTGAGTTGAGTTGACCTGAGTCATTGCATTAAGATTGCATGAAGCATATGTTAGCTAACGTGGGTCAAGTTGTGAACAACTTGCATTTAGAAATAATTTCTTTGTCTTTGGATATGCAGGGTCGTTTGGAGTCAACCGTGGTCAATGGCAATGATCGAGGCTAAACTCATAGAGGAGTTGAGGCCCAGAACGATAGAGGATGCTGGGTGAGACGATGAGCTCAAGCATGGCACGAGAAAGACGGGAAGTGTTGAAGGCTAGTTTGAACGGCAGGATGGTACCATGAGGCTTAGACAGTCTAAGTAAACCGTGGCTCGGTGGAACCAGGATGGAAGATACTTGGTGACGTGTGGTAAACTAGGGGTGCATTTATACGTGTCAAGCATGGCAATTGTTTACAAAAGATGGTGATGTCTATGTCAACGAAGGGTATTTTGATAGTTTGATCAAAATACCGAAAACACCTTGGATCAAAACCGCGGCGTGTGGACGACACGTTGGAGAGCAGTTTAGGTTATGGTGGAGCTGATTTGATCAAGACGGATCAAGACTAACGATTTAGTAGATACAGGCTTATCCATATCTAAGCAATTTTTTGATATGTGTGATCAAAATAAGAAAATAGCTCAAAATGCTTCTAAAGCATTTATTAGCTCATCATGCAACAATTTTAATAAATTAAAATATGAATTGATTACTTTGGACGAAAAAAGTATGAAGCTAACGAAGGACTTACTAGAGAATCCACAATCTGCTTGTTTGTTCTATGCTGAAGTAGAGGAAAAAAATGGGGGATATGTAAGAAACTTTTAGGAAGAGTTACGAGGCTCAGTTAGCTAGAATTAGGACTGCTCCATGTGTGTTGCAAATCCCTCAAGATTGAGGCCACCATGCGTAAGGAGAGATATGCACGTGCTATTTGATCTTCTCCTTCTGGTTTTCATCTTCCTCTTCTCCATGTTCTTCTTGTGCCTCCCTTTTTTAAGAGTATGAGTACCTCATGAACACTCTTAAAAAATTTATCGGAGGTAAGAAAAGGTTCAATCTTATCCTGGACAAATCCAAGATTTGCAAGTTTAATCAAGGTGTAAGACATAATTTTCTAAAGGATGTGAGAAAGCATCCACCTGCAGTAGTTAGAGCAGTAGCAGGAGGTGTGATCAAGGTTGCATCCGAGTCTAAAAAGATAGTATTTAAGTTTGCAAGCTTTGTCCATGGGATTTCTAATAGTAAGGTTGTGCCTCCTATTGCTTCGATCTCTCAAAAGGCGAAGTATCATTACACCTTCTGTCAGAAGAATAGAAGTGTCTTGCAATTTCGTGTTTTTGGTTACAAGTGTTTTATTCTGAAGTCTGAGAACCTAGATAAGTTTGAGTATCGCTTATCTAATGGTATCTTTCTGGGTTACTCGATTTCTTCATGGGGTTATAGGGTTTGGAACTGTCAGACGAGTAGGATAATACAGACAAGTGAGATTACTTTTGATGAGGCTAGTCCTGGTACTTTGCTCGATATCTCAGGTCTAGTTATGCAGTCCGAGATCATTTTTGTAGATGATGAGGATGATGAAGATGAAGATTCTTTACCTTATCCTGTCCCATATACCCCTAAGGTGCCTGTTTCTACCACTGCGTCTCAAGGAGATCAACCCTTATCTTCTAGCTCTTCTGGAGCTTATGGCTTTGCTCCTACCTTCACAGCTCATGAGGTAAAGGCCACTTTTTCATCACATTCAGGACCTCCCCAACATACTCAGTGTCGTCATCCTTCTGAGCAGATAATAGGTGATCTCTTCGAGTGAGTCACGTGCTTAAAATCTAGTTTATCTCAATTCTGTCTACACTCTGCTTTTATTGCCATATTTGAGTCCAAAGATGTGTGTCATGCTCTGTCTGATTAGTCTTGGGTTAATGCCACATATGAGGAGTTAGAGAATTTTAAGAATAACAAGGTCTAATCGCTTTTTAAGCCCCTTAGTGATCATAATGTCATAGGAACTAAGTGGGTCTTTAAGAATAAGCAGAGTGAGGATAGGGTAGTCATTTGAAATAAGGCTAGACTGATAGCTCAGGATTTTTCCCAGGTTGAGGGTTTAGATTTTGAGTACACCTCCGCCCATGTAGCTAGTCTAGAGGCTATTAGGATTTTGCTTACATTCGCAGCATCTACAGGCTTCAAGCTGTACTGGATGGATGTTATGAGTGCCTTCCTCAATGGGTATATTGAGGAAAATGTCTATGTTAGACAGCCTCCTAGTTTCGAGAACTCTAAGTACCCAAACTATGTATTCAAGTTTTTCAAATCCTTGTATGGACTTAAGTAAACCCCTAAAGCTTGGTTTAAGAGGTTTAAGTCCTATCTTTTGAGTCATAGGTTTGAGATAAGTAAGGTAGATAAAACCTTGTTCATTCGAAGGCATGGTAATGACTTTCTACTCGTTTAGATTTATGTGGATGACATCATTTTTTGTGACTCCTCTCATTTTTTTGTTTCTCAGTTTTTTGGTGTCATAAGCATAGAGTTTGAGATGAGCATGATAAATGAGTTGAGTTTCTTCCTCGATTTCCGAATCAAGCAGACTTAGGAGGGTATCTTCTTGCATCTAAGACAAGTATATTCGAGACCTCCTTAGATGCTTTGACCTTAGTGATGGCAAGCTAGTATCAACTCCGATGGCAACCTCGACCAACTTGATTCTGACGAGGATGGCGAACCTATAGATCAGAAAGAGTACCACAACATGATAGGCTTCCTCCTGTACCTCACTACTTCAAGGCTAGACATACACTTCACTGTGTGTCTGTGCACTCGATTTTAGGCTTCTCCTCATGCCTATCACCATTAGGTGGTGAAGTACATCTTTAGGTACCTTCGAGAGACTATAGTATTTGATACTCTTCTGCTTCCTGCCTTTCTCTTAGAGTTTACACCGATGCAGACTTTGCTAGCTGTAGGATAGATATAAGGAGCATTTTTGGCACTTACTAATTCATTGGCACTTCTCTAATTTCATGGTCCTTTAGGAAGCATTCGAGTGTTGCACAGTCCACCGCAGAGGTTGAGTATATCGTAGCTGCTAGTTGCTGTAGTTAGGTGTTTTGGATGGTTTCGACCATACGAGATTTTGGGTTAGCCATAGATAGTGTTCTACTTTTCTATGATAACACTTCTTCCATTAACATTGTCATGAACCTAGTGCAGCACTCTAGCACCAAGCACATAGATATTCGACATCATTTCCTTAGAGACTATGTGGAGAAGAGTGACATAGTTCTTCAGTTCGTAGGAAGTAACCACCAGTTAGCTGATATTTTCACCAAACATTTAGATAGCCTGAGGTTCATGACTTTGCGAGGAGAGCTTGGGGTGATATGTCCTTATGGCATAATCTGAGGGGGAGCATCATGCACTTTCAGTATCATATGTCCATTTTCTTCTTTCTTCACTTTCCTTCTAAGTCCTTTTGGGTTAGTCTTTCTAGTATAGACCAGGGTTAGTATCATACTATGTTGTTTATATTTCTTTCTCTTTATCATGTGACCTTATGATATTGCTTATTAGTTACTTTTCTTCTCACTAGGCTGAGTTCACTCACTTCTTTTAAGTCTAGTAAGATTTGGGGCCCCTAGGTAAACAAGAAACGTGTTTACTCTCTTGTGTCTAGATGATATGCTAATAATCCTAGAGCCATATGGGGTAGATGAGAGCAAGTCCGAGCCATAGTGATCCTTCTATCTTCTCTATACTTTAAGGGCAGTAGTTTCTTCATTTTTCTATAGTGATCTTTCTATTTTGTCTATACTTTAAGGACAGCCATTTCTTTGTTTTTTTCAAGCTTCTCCTCTCTTTCTTATTGGTTTGATTTAGAGGGAGTTCATTTGTGATTTTTCTTAAGCTTAATGTTGACATAACTCAACTTGAACTAAAGTGCATCTAAAATTGACTTAATTGCTGAGGGGAGCTAGGATCTTTATTTGCATCATGATTGTATTTTAAATTTAGTAATATGCATTGTAATATAAATATATGGAGCTTTAATTATTATCCTTGTATGACATGATATTTTGCTTTACATCTTGCCATGTGTTGTGCTAACTTGCTAGATTTATCATGTCTTCTATGTGCAGCTTAGCTTTTGCCATGTTAGCTCTTTTAAATATAAAAAACTTGAATTAAATCATGTTTTATTTGATCTTATGACTAGTTTTTCTCTAGTGTTGCTCTTGTGATTCATACCATTTCAAATAAGCTAAGTTGAATCTTAAACCTAATTTGATAGATTGAGGTATATTAGTTCTTTATTGAAGCATGAGTTAGTATTAGCTCTTTGTTCTTAAACTAAATCAAGAAAATAAAAAATGATCTCTTTTGTACGAAAAAATTGATCTCACCAATTTTTTCTCATGAGACGGTTTATCATTGCACTAGGCATAAATTCAGAAGGAATTGTGGATGACTAAGATCACTTCCTTAAACTTCTTGCTTGGGGTAGTTGCATAAGACTTGAGATCTAGGGCATGGCTAAGAAAATAAAAATTATGAAAAATAAATTTCAGAAAACCCCAAATGTGCTAAATTTGCTCATTTACAAGAGGTATCAAGTGCTTAAACAAAATGATTCAACATTAAATTTATAGCACTCTAAATTGACTCAATTATAGCTTTTTGGTTCAATTTAGTATATTGATATGACTTGACTTATTTTTGGATACATTTGGCTAAACTGTGATATTAAATAACTTGACATGCTAAAAATCAATTTAATTTCAGATAATTCCTCATTTGGCTTTAGCTTTGCTGTATATAGTTTGCCATGATCTAGATAACTCATTTACAAAAGGATTTATTGATCATATACCCTCCACTTAGATGGAAATTGAGGATTTACCCTCCTAGCCCACATGTCAGTGACTTATGATGACCCCACATGTCATTGAGATGTAGAGGGTAAATCCTCAATTTCCCAACTAAAGGGAGGGTATATGATCCAATCCCCCTTTACAAAATATGACTTGTTGTAAAACTTGTAAAGATATTTTAGATAATTTTTATGACTCCTAAATACTAAAGATAAATAAAATACAGCCACTTCATTTCATTCATATTCTATCTTTTTTTCATGCAATATTCATCGCTCTGTTGCCCATCTTCAAACCTGCACCTCGCAACTACAAAGACCGTGCGCAACAAATAAACATTCGCTCGCAACAAAGAAAGTTTTTGACGCAGTTTTTCACCATCGTAATTACGAAAAAAAAATGTCATAATATAGAGTGTCAAATCTCAGGTATTTCCATGTTTGTAGTACATATCATTAAGTCAAATATTTTTAGTAGCAACTCATCAAATGCATATTTTTATAGTCGTAAATCCTCAATTTGCTCAGGAGCATATTGCCGGTGCTCTCTGAGTCACAAGCAAACATCCAGGATACTACCACCATGCTTCTCTCGAAGCCTTGCATCCAATCTATTTTACTGTTTAACTTAGTTCAACGGTACTAGCATATGAATAGAACTAAACTTGAGATAGCATCTTCGAAGGGCTTATTTAAAACACGAAAATTTAATAAAAATTTCACGTAAAACAACCTTTTTTGTAGGGTTTTACTGTGCAGGCCAGGCTACAGGCAATTCCTCCAGACCGAAAGCGTCCGGACGGTGGAGCGAATTTTAACGTGGCCCGTGTTTCTCGGGCCCGTGTTCCGCAAAGGCGCCACGGAATATTTGATGATTTGCCACGGAATATTTTAGCGTGGCCCGTGTTTCTCGGGCCCGTGTTCCCCAAAGGCGCCGCGGAATAACGCAGCTCGCACATGCGGGCCGCTCTCAGGACCGGCTGGCCGAGCGGCATCCGCCGTCTAATCCAGCTCCATGATTCTCTTGTTAGCTCAGTGCTTGGCCACCTGGCCGCCACGAAGAAAAAAAAAGTAATCATTATCCTATCAATAAGATTGGACCGTAAGCAATGATTGTTCTGGTCGAACTATCTTCGCAATGTTACTTATATTCTTATAAAAATGTTATTAGCATTGCGACAACGTGTAATGGAAACAACACACGTGGTGAATACGTATCTCTGAGGGGCCGTTCGTTCCTGCTTTTTAGTCACTTCTGTCTCTAGCTATTTGTTTTTTTCCGTTAAAATTATACTATAGCGGCTATTATTTTTTACTAAATTATTTAATTAAAAAATAAGAAAAAAAATTAAACACTGTTATATCTTCAAGGACAATGCAAAGAAAAAAGAAAAGGTTAAAATTAAGAAGTCACATGTTTATTTTAATTTCTGAAAGTTAGAAGTCAGAAACTAAAACCGGAATAAATATGGCCTTGAAACAAATAGATCTCCTCCTCCGTCTCCTTTTTTTTTCCCTCAACTGTTGGTGTTGTCCCCTTCCATCTTTTTTCTTTCAAAAGAGGTGAGTTGCTGAAAAGTTGTGCTAAGATCTAGGCGCCATTTGGCCCTGGGTTGATAGCCTTAAGGGTCTGTTGTTTTCGACTAAGCCTGGTGGTTTGTGGCTGCGTCTAATAGTTTTTATTTTTAGAGTGATTGTTTGTGAAAATAAACCAAATATCGAAAAACCACTTTAAAAAAGTTGTTACAATAAGTCGTTTCGAAAAAACAATGGAGAAACCATCCTAATTGTTTGTTTGGAGAAGCTATAAGTTGAATTCTAATTATTCGTGAGAGAAATTACGGAGAGAGAGATAACCGTATACGATTTTGGGAGATACAAATAAAATCGGTACAATATGTACTATAATTGACGTTTAGACCCTGTCTTAAAAAATATCATTTTTGAATCGATTACTATTCATCCGTACATAGGCAAAAAAAACTCACAGTGGAAACGAACCCAGCCAAACACTTAGGCTCCGAAGACAAGCTCCATTGCTGCCAAATGAAACTGAAGCCCAAATTGAACTATGTAGGTGAAGCTCTAGAAAGGTGGCTCCAATGACTCCGACGAAGATTAGGAGAGATTTATTGACTTGCCTTTTAGGTAGAAGCAACAACACCGAGGAGATGGTGATGACATTGACATCCGCAATGACACTACAACGCAAAGGTGGGATGCGCTAGCTAAGACACGCCACAGAGGCTATCGGCTGCACGACAGAGGTCGAGGAGCAGGTGTCTGGCGTCATTGCCCCTGAGGTCATGCCCTTCGTCTGTGTTGTTGACCGCCGCCATCCCCTCCCCGAGAGCTATGAGGATGAGGGAGAAGGAAGAAAACTCCAGAAGGATTAGATTGATGGGAAGAGGTGATGGTGTTGGAAGGGATAAAGCGGGGGCAAAACTGTCCAATGGAAGAAATTTGCTTTTGAAGCTGGATATGGGTGCCAAATACCCTAATTTTGGGGCTAGCTTCTTTTAGAGCCGTAGCTTCTCCTGAAATCGGGTTTCAAATCCCAAAATATGAAATTGGAACTCCAAACGAGGCTTTTTTTTAGCACCAATAGATCACAGGTTCAGATAGTTATCATTTGCCATAAAGTCGAGTGCCACATCAGTTTGGACTAACCAACGTTACGAACTTGTTGCCATTCGATTTGCTTCTATCGTACTACGCAAAAATAGACTGAGTTTTCTTAGAGTGAAGAACAGAGAAAGTTATTACACAATGCATTTGTATGAACTGCGAACTACTCCCTCTATTTTTTTACTCGTCGTCTCGAATATACATCTTCAAAAAAATTTTTCACGAATACACATGAAAGCTTTCAGATTTACCGTACAAAAATTATACTAATAGATTTATCGTGAAGAGAACTTCTACATCATCCTATTGTTAATAAGAGAGGGTGAATGATTGTAATTGCAGAATTTTTTCTCATAATCTGATGTCTCTTGATTTTTATCCTGTCATACAACAGCAAGCACACACAAAAAAAACAAAGCAAAGAAAATAATTTGCTATTGTAGCTAACTAAAAGATAGCAAAAAAACAAATATGCATTTTCTTTAACCAACAGTAGCCATGCAAACACTAATCAATCAACTAGTATGGGCATGTTTGATATAGCTGTGGCTTCTGACTTTTGGCTGAAATTTTTGAATTTTAGCTGTTTGCGACAAAGATTACGGACAGAGAAATAATCGCTTGCAATTTTGGATTGTACAAATGTTATACTTTTAATGTGTACTAAAATTAACTTGTAGATCTCGTCTTGAAAAAATACTCCGTTTAAAAGTTAGGTATTGTAGCAAAAACTAAAAACCGCTTTTAGAAGCTAAAAAGAACATACCCTATAGTATATGTGTGTAAGCAAGTTGTGAGAGGTTCATGTGATATGGCTTGATGGTTCATGGATGCAGCAATCAAATCACAGGACCAAAACGCAATATCAAGGTTAAAGAAACTACAATACATGTAGCCAACAACTCTACAATAGAGTAGACAAAGTATCGAGAAGGCCAAGGATGAATCTTGAGCTACTCTACAATTGAGAGCAATAATCACATTAAAACATGAGCTTTTTGCTAGTTTTAATTGTTTTTATGCTCTATGTTTCAAGTGTATTATCCTATTTAAATAACATGCTAGATTTAAATGTTTTCATGTTGATATTGTCATTTAATTGCTGCTGAAAATATACTTTGATTATTTTTATATATGCTGTAATTAAATCTAAATTATTGCTAAAACCGCAAATTTTTACAACAGCCACTGCACCTGCACGCGCGTGGAGGTGGAGCTGTTGCCTCCTCCTCTCCTCTTCCTCCTCCCCGCACCGGCGCTGCTTTTGCTAGCATTGCTACTTAGCAATATGGTGTGGCTTCATGTCATCTACGTTATTGCCAGTCGTCCTTGGAGTCCTGGTTGCCTTGGCCCTATGGTACGCCTCGGTGTGGGGCAAAAAAACCCTAATGCCTTCGCCGCTCTGCTTCGCCGGCGACAGAGTGGTGGCCTCGTCGGTGCAAACCTTGGCGAAGTAACGGCCACTCTATGTTAGGAATAGTTGTAGAAAAGAAAAAAAAATAATTTATAGGTGTGAGGAAGATCTCACCTATTAAACTAGTCTTTTTGAATGTGAAAATTTAATATCACTTATAAGATTATTACTTTAAGATTTGCATATGACAGTCCGTAAGTTTAGGTGCTCAACTCGTTTGGACCTGTGGCCCAGGAAGTAAATCGGTTGAACCTAAGCATACGGCTAAGGTTCGATCTGACAAGTGGCATCAGAGCTCAGGCGTCTAACATCTCTTTGGACTTTATGGTTACAGAAATGCATAACTAATGTATGAGAAGGAATGTCGAGAATAGTCCTATATTGGTTATAGAAAATAAAAAAGTATAATATATAAGTATGAGGGAGATCTTATTCATTGGATCAGTCTTTTGAAGAAAATATTCAATACCAATTATAAAGTTATTGTTTTAGAGTTTGTATATGGAAGTCTATAGTCTTAGATACTCAGCTCGTTTGGATTTATAATTCGAGAAGTAAATTCGATTGAAACATGACATATGACCAGGTGTGAATCGCATCCTGCCGCCGTCGCTCAAGAACGGCCACGCTCCCGCCGCGCTCTGCGTATTGCCGCCGGCGACGCGACCACTGCTGTCCAGCCCGTAAACCAGCTGCGGCGGTGGGAGTGGCCATGGTGGGAGTTGGCCGCCCTCACCGGAGGAAGAGTATGGTGTTGGGTTCTTCTGGCGGTGCCGCCGAGGACATATGCGAGGCGAGCGGCGAGGTCCTCGGCAACGGCGAGGCGGCGCAGCTCGTAGGTTTTGGCAACGCCGATGTCCTCGAGGATCTCAGGTGGAAGCCACCGGTGGATGTCGTCGAGCTCCGGCGTGTGGAAGAAAGCCATTGCTGAGGAAGAAGAGACAGGGGGACCGAGGGAGGAGATCGAGATGTTCTTGCATCTGGAGGTGGCAGCTAAGGGCGAGGAGATGAGTGCATGGGAATGGAATGGAGGGGGATTGGGGATTAAATACCTGGAGATTAGACAATAATTTAATTAGCATGATTATAATTTTTTTCTCTCCCTGTGCTCCTATTCTGGAGTTTCTGCCTTGCATATGCGCTTTTCTTTTCTGTTTGGTATTGTGTTTGGTGTGCATAATATGCGAAAGTAGTTATATTTAGGAGCTCATGGGTTTGCATTTTTTTTTTAACCGATTTGAATAAGGCCTCGTTTAGAATGCTGGAATTTTTCCCAATTCGTGTGAAATTAATCTGTTTCCTGTTAAATTTGTGTGCTCCAACGTGAAACTGGTAGTGATTCGGAGTAGTATTTTCTTGTAAAAAATGCGGTCATTTCTGTAGCATGGTTACAAAATTCACGAAGAGGCTGCTCTCGGTGTGGATGTAACATGGTGACATATTTCAGGTCTATTCAAAAGTGATATAGCTTTTAACTGATTTAAAAAGAGATGGAAGGAGCAAGGAATACTCGTGTTGAAAAGATATACCGTTTAAAACAGCTATTACAGTGACTACTAGTTTATAGATAGAACCTGTTTGAAACATAGCCTTCAGCAGATACAGGTACGTCACGTTGTAGTAATTGTCGTGTAAATACTTTTTTGAGTTATTAGTGTATCTGATGCAAACCCATATCCGAATTCTTAATGGCTAACGTGAAAGACGACTATGTCGCTTCTCTCTCGAATCGTGGCTTGTTTTGTTTTCGTTTAGTTTATCTTTCTACAATCCCTGCCTGGCAGACAGAATACCAAAATGTCTTCACTACTCAATACGTACGGGCGCACATGTACAAGCCTCGTTGAACATAAATATGGCAATCCCGTCATTACGTCGAAGGCACGAGTTGAACCAAGATTTCCAGATTTCTCTCATTTCATCGATACATATGTCATCTGTGGGGCGTCGACGCATTCACGCGATGTCGAACCAACACTGGTCATAAATGATCTGACATGTTTCCAACTCGGGAGGCACAGCAGCTGTTTCCTGCCATGTTTCTTTTTTAGCTATCAACACAAAACTTATGATTAATACAGCGGCCTAATCTCTTTACACGGCAAAATTATGTGACTAGCGGGGCAATGTTAGATGCATATTTACACAGTGGCCGCAGCCTGCATCGCGAATACCGGCGATGAGGACGGCAACGCTAATGCCCAAGCAACAGTAGCAGCTGGAGGATGCACCCTGGTCACGTTTAGGACGTCAACCATTATAGACTTATTGCCGCCGCAATGACTTCATCCGACATAATCGAGTATATGCAGTACGCGTTGCAAGCACGCAGTTCCCAGGCTTCGGAAGAGAAGCTGTGCGGTTAAATACTTAATGAACTGCGTGACAGCTTCAGACAGATCCAGAGACTGAGAGACCCATAAACTGCGCTGTCGCTGATGCCCATACTCGATATGATAAATTACGCTAGCCTTGCCATTTAGGATCCTCTCTTCTCGTCTGGTCAGTCGGTCGATTAGGCTGAAGGAGTCCGGTCTTGCACCTCTTCCGTATCATAGTAATCACGAGATACGTAATTCTCAGCTGCATCTGCCGGTTTCTCGCGATCAGAGCCAGCCACTTGTTCCTTGTCATCACCCGTGCTCTTCATCAGTCTCTTTGATCTTTTAGGCCTCGGAGCAGCAGTATGTTCCCCATCTTTCCCATGACCACTCTCTGGGTAATCACCATCTATGAGAGCCTCAGCATTATTGTCCGCATCGTCATTATCCTGTGACTTTGGAGGTTTCTTGTGCGAGCTTTTTCTCTGCAAATACTTAGGAGTTACTTAGTACATGAGTAAGGCTTACACACACCAAGGCCAAAGACAATAAGGGAGATGAATCCAAGTGGCCTCAGAAAAAAAAAACATGAGGACTAATATTTGTTTTGCACACATTTTCATCATCCAATGCTTCAGAGTTACATACTGGAATTGTTGTCATGTTGTATGAGCAGTTTTTTTAATAGAACAGTAGTGTCACATTGCAAGATAGTTCAATATGACAGCAAGCTGGACAAGGGCTCATGAAGGCAAACATGACAAAATTGAAGTAGCAGAATAAGTCAAATTTCTTTGCTTACGATTCTCTCCTAAATTTTTAGTTCAACTAGTCGAATCCTACACAACGCATTTCTTCCTGTAAATGTACTTACATAGTGATTGCATTTTTAGTTGTCATACGGACTAAAATGCAAGTGAAACACAGCCAATATAGCCTAAAACTAAACTCATGTACACATTTCATTTTAAAGTACTACATGGGTGTTTATATTAAATCCATGCTGTGGAAATTATTGTTCTAGAACATTTACTTGTTAAATGCTTTTATTTATACTTAAAATTAGAATTCCAAGCTTGCATATTAAAATTATTAAGCCTCAATGATTTGTGTGCATTTGTATATGTACAAAGAGATAACAATTCTTTGGAAATTATGGATTTAAAATTTAATATATAGAAAAAACTTAAGGACCCTATTCTGAGGGTGAGGTTTCCTACTATCACAAAGAAATAACTCAAAAACTCAGATGCATTTCTCGCGTGTACCTTTTTGCTGGTTGTGTTATCTTGTTCGACAGCCTCTGCAGTTGGATCATCCAAGTCTTCAAGCATCAAATCTCCTTCTTTGTCAACCTTGATGGCCTTTGCACGCCTCTTCTTTAATCGATCCTTTGCCTAAAAGGGTGAATGAAGATGAAAAAGGGTATTCTTGCCAAACTTTTTACCATCGAAGTTAAACAAAAATATGTTGTAAACACTCCAATAGTCCAATTGTACCCAACATTTCTTACAAAAAGTCTCAGTTTGACTCTACACTAAGAACAAATTGGTGGTAGACAAAGGTCTGAATTCACAAAAACCTTTTGGCTGTAAGAAATCAGACGGCCCTTGAAAAGCTAGATTTAGGGTAAACCAGTTGTGGACCCTTCTGGTTTCTAAGGCACGTCTGTACCAGTTTCCAAATGCTCTCAGGCCAACTATGGTTTCTAAACCAAACTCTTACATCAAAATAAGCCAGAAACAGCTGGTTTTACGGGCCAAATGGCCTTGGTACTCTTTCAAAACTCAATGGTGACATGGCATATTTTCTCCACGTAACTACTTCATAATTGGCAGAATCAGAAATGCATCAGCCAATTTTTTAAATTCAAATCTTGAATCTAAAATTTGGTTAAAGAGATATCAGAACAGTAGCATTTTTAACAACAGTGCAATTTAATTACATAATGATTGCAGAATGTATCTAATTGCATGTTACCATATGCTCATCTGATTGGACTATTGCACTGTGTTAAAAAGATGGAAATGATATAAAATTACCTGCATTGATATTTCTTTCAATTTATGTGCAATCTGTGCATCGTCAATAAGTAATGAAACAACATCCTCTTGCCTCATCAGATGATCATCCTGCACATGCTTCCCCTTCATGACCAACTCTTGCACTGCATTTTTCTGCTTCGCTCTTTGCAATATTTTCTCCTCGATAGTATCTTTGCATATAAGTCTATACACAGTCACCTACAATTCCAGGTTTGAAATAAAATATAAGAAACTGAGCTAATACAATTTTTTTGAATATTGGTGCAATTTATAAATTCAGATAACAACCAGCGTTCTAAAAACCTGTGAGAACCAGTCAGTTAACAGAAATTAGTTGAGCATTAGTGCTATTTAAAACTATCACTGAAATTAGTGATCATACAAGGTTTCACAAACAAAAAACACACGAAAATTACGAAGGGAAATATAAAAAACATTTGGTCAGAAACCATCAGAAGACTGCTTTCCAGCTTACCCAGCTTGGTCCCGCAGTTTAAAAAAAAATTGAAACCATGTTTGCAACTTCTGCAATGCTATCACTCAACCTAAACAAAATTAAAACACTAAACAACGACAATGATGGTGACAATAGCAGCACGACTGCTATACCTAGAAATCAGTCACCCCTATGCCAATATTTTTATTTATGCAGTACAATGCTCCTTACCATAGGAGGCCATGCAAGGAATGAAGAAGTCCCTGTTTTCATAAAATTCTTCTTCCTAAAGAAGATTCAAGGGTGCCATTCCAAATGATAAAATAATGGTCCATGAGACAATGGCTAGATAAATAGTGTATAAGACGAAGCTTCAGTTACCTCCTTTGTCTGACCAAGCCTGTGTGTTCTATCCATTGCCTGCTGGTCTTGTGTTGGATTCCAGTCAATTTCATAAAATATAACTGTATCAGCAGCTGTCAAATTAATACCTAGTCCCCCAGCTCTTGTACTTAGCAAGAAAACAAAAATATCGTTCCTGCAGAGAAGAAAACTCAGCTAAAGTCATGTTTGAAAAGCGTTAGATCATCTTATTGTAGTAGTTGCATCCTATCCACTAATGTGTACCTGTTCTGAAAGTCTCGGACCATGTCACGGCGATCGGAAATTGCAGAAGACCCATCAAGTCTGAAATACTTGAATTTTCTGAAATTCATGTAGTCCTGAAAAAAGTAATGCGTGATACTCCAAAAATTAGAAGGGGGTTCAAACTTTAGTGCACAAACTCAACAGGATTTCTGAATGAACAGTTCACAAACAAAACTCATTATGATAGTTGTAGTGTGCACTTTGCTGATTCATTTGAATGTCAACTGTTTAGTGCCTTCATGAAGTTCACAAGGCCAGTCAAAAAAAATGGAAACCTAAAATGCACTTAAAGCTTCTGAAACATAACACTCGAAGAGCTCCATCCTGTTGAGCAACAATTATGTAAGCTCAGACCCACATATTGAAGTTTTTTAATAGGCACATAAATGGGATATATCATCCTTTTAGTGGAATCCCGCTTAAGAATGACACACAAGATAACGCTTCATTAACGATGAATGATTATAATCAGCACAGATCTATATAATAATGGGGATTGTTACGGCACAAAGTACAAACAAGTTTTACCTAAAGAAAGTTCCAACAACATTTTGCTCCCCATCAATTTTCCACTTCCCCCAATCCCACTTGTAGGAGAGTAGTGGATTATGCAAAAAAAAAATGTAAATTGCATTAAAAAAACGAACACATGTATCATAATCTACAAATCACGGTTCCAGTTTCTCAATGTACAGAGAATTTTAGTGCATTTTGGAGGAGTAAATAGGATCCGTTGGTCATGGTTATATTGTTTTTAGGGCAAGCTGCTTTGGAGACAGCTTCCTTTACCTTCTAACTAGATGTGTCAGTTCTTTTTGCTTTATGTCTGAATCTTGCTGTTTGATCCTGTTGGTCCTTTGTGCTTCATTTATTATTAATAGTATATGTGTGTCCCGTGTGTGTATTCTAGTAGTGTTCTCCCCTACTATTCTAGTATTTTGTATAAAGGTTTGATGTTTCATGAAAAGTTGTACATACCAGTTTCTCCATAGTGTTATGCAGCAAGGAATTGACCCTGAGACACTCACATCTCTACATATCTATCTATTAAAGAAATAAGATCAAAATGTTACTTCTTGTTTTGTTTACTCAATTGAATTGCTTGTTAGTGAAGGAAGATAGAATAGGTGGAATTAGATGATTGCATTGAGCCTCTCGGGCGGTATATATAGAGGTACAAGACTTGAGGGGCAAGATGGTACAAGGGATTGGAATCCTAATAGAACTCTATCATACCTTATATATTGTACTCTAACATCCCCACGATTACAACGGAGCGTCGCGAGCAGTGAAGCGGAGAAGAAGCCAAAGAGCGATATCCTCCTCATGATCATAATCGCCGATGCATCGCGTATCTTGTGGATCAAGTAGGAACCGACGAATAGCTCAAGCAAAGCGGTAGCCCTTTGTGCCGATGTCAAGGTAGCCGAGCGCGAGGGCGGAGTAGTCGTGGTCGAGGATGCTGTGCGGGAGATGGCCGTGGTCGACGTAGACGTGGTTGGGTTACCGATGTCGAAGCGATCGCATATGAAGCCGCGGGCACAAAAGAGGCGTCATGGTGATAACGGAGACGCGTCGAGGCAGTCGTCATGGAAGGGGGGCGATGCCGAGGTCGACGCAGTCAGAGCCGTCGAGGATGTAGACGAACAGCGGCGATGCAATCGAGGCAGACGAGATGGGAACGGGAGGGTCGATGCCGAAGTCGATGCAGTCAAGCCACCAGGGCCGAGGCGTGTGCCGGGTTTGCCAGACCCAGCACACGCGTCGGGACGCAGCACACACCGTGTTGCGATGACGGACATACTAGGGAGATGGCCCCAACCAGACGTGGTTGTGCTGGACGTAGAAGAAGCAGTGCGGGAGCGAACGCTTCTACCCGAAGGCGAGCAGTCCGGGCGGACGCTCTAGCTCGAAGGCAAGCAGTCCTGACGCAAGGTACGGCGGCGGCGGTAGAGCTCGATGTCGGTGATGAAGGCCCGATCAGCATGACGAAGACCAGGTGCAGATAGATGGCGCACAAGAGGTTGCACAGCACAGTCGTCGATGCACAGGGGACGGCGATGTAGATGCAACGGCGAGGGGAAACACGTGTGGCGGTGCTGCGGCCCGAGAAGGCGACACAGCAGCAGCCCTGTTGCTCGGAGATGATGCGCGTAGTACTCGACGATGGACGTCACGAGAGCCAGGTGAATCGCACACAATCGGTGATCGGCCGAAATGCGCGCGCGGGGCGGCGATGGAAGAAGTCGGCGGAGGCATCCCGATCTGTGGTGGCGATGACGAACCGGCGATGAAGACGTGCAGACGGGGTGACCGAAATGCGACACAGGAAGGCGTCCCCTCGGCATCGCGTGCCCGGCCTAGTTGCACAGTTGAAGAGGTAGAGGCCGGTGTAGTCGACGCCGATGTCGGAGTAGATACGTGCGAGGTCGACGGCGGTGGGCGACTCAATCCCAATCAGTGATCGGGAAAAAAAAGAAAAGAAAAAGAAAAGATACAACAGTAGTGGGATCCTCCATATGCAACTCACTGGGTACACCTAGCCTCCTTTATCTTTTTTTTTAAGATCCTCCCCTTCTTTTTTTTTTTACTTAAATCTCCTCAGAAACGATCGGATCTGTACTCAAAAGAAAGGGTGGTGGGAAGCTTCGGACCAAGAAAGGGAAGCCTCCAGCGGTGGGGGCGCGTCGGGCGACGGCCGCCAACCAGCCGCATCGAGCTCGGCGGCCGGTGGCGGCCGCCAAGGTGGCAATGGCCGGGGTGGCGCGCCTCGGGTGGCGGCAATGGGAAAGCGGCGGCGGCTGCGGCGGTGGCCGACGGGAGGGCCGCCGGCGGCAACCGGAGGAGGCGGCGGCGGCGGGCTCAGCGGCGGCGTTTCAGCGAGGCGTCCGGGCGGAGAGGGTCCTAGCGGCGTCCTTGGGAACCGGATCCATCCGAAGCCGGAAGCTCGAGCGATGGTGGCCGGCCGGAGGAAGAAGGCGCGGCGACCGCGCGAGAGTGCACTGGGTGGATCTGGTGGCGCGGCGGGGGAGGGGCGGCGACCAGCGGTCAGCACTAGCGAGAGGAAACAAGGCTTCTCGCGCGCACGCGCGCCGTCCTAGCCGCACGCATCTGCACTCACCCCTCCTCCCCGCGGCCGGCAGCGGTAGGAGGTGGTGCCGAGTGAAGCGGCGGTCGGAGGGGAACGGCGACTGGAGGCGGCGGCGGCCCGATGTGCTGCTGACGACGACAACGACGATGGCGGGCGAAGCGGCTCCCCAGGCGAGGAGCTCCAAATGGCGATCCACGGAGAGTCATCGGCGGGGCGTCGATCATCGCTTGCGGCGGCGGCGAGCGATGGCGGATCAATATGATCCGCCGCCTAAACGGTGGCGCTGCCCCCGGCAGAGATAGATCTCCCCGGGGGCGCGCAGTGCGGAAGCAAGCGGCGGCTAGGGTTTAGGATCTAAATCTAGACACTCTGATACCATGAAGGAAGATATGATTGGGTGTAATTGGATGTATTGTATTGAGCCTCTTGGGCGGTATATATAAAGGTACAAGACTTGGAGTTGTAATCCCAATGGACTCTAACCTACCAAATATATTGTACTCTAACAGTTAGATTCTTTTGTTTATTTCACTTTTACCCCACAAAGTATTAGGTTTTTTTACAATTTTTAATGTAAATTGGATATACATAAAGCAACTAGTAATACCTCAAGAATGTCCAACATTTTAGTCATCTGAGCAAATAGAAGCACACGGTGATTTTCAGCTCGGAGGTGCCGCAACAGTTTATCTAAGGTATGGAGCTTCCCAGAATCCTGTCATCAAGCATTCCATGTCAGAAACAGGGGGCCACTATAGCATGTGCAATAAAAATAGAAAATGGTTCCGCCTTTATAATAAGGTGTTTACACCAAATTTGTATACTGATCAAGGTCTAGTTTCCAGAAAAATCTTCTGAGCACTTTAGCAGTTTATGAACTTCATTAGATCCACATTGATTTAAAATTATAACTGTAAAAGGATGATGTTGTGCAGCCGAAAAACAAGCCTCAACAGGCAATATGTAGCATTATGCACAACCAAAAGCATTGAAGACTTACTGTTAGCATTTTAGCTGGATCGAAATTACTCATAGGTGGAGATGACCCAAATATCCTGTACGGTAGCTGCAGCACTGGCTCAGGGATGGGAATATCAGTACATACTTCTTGTATCAAAGGATGAGGACAAATCGGTTCTCTAGGACCATTAAACTCAGATGTGCGAGCAAATCCCAGAAACAGTTTCTTGGTCCAGGGATCATGCATCTCATCATTTAACTTATAGGTAAAATTCCGATCTGCACACCAGACATTTATCTGGAAGAAGGGGAGAGGGGAGGGGGAGTTAATCAATACTGCCATTAATTGTGAACTGATAACATGCATAGATCAAACATAGACATCCCCTACACTATACGTAAGTTCCAGATTATTTTAAAGGAATTTTGATAATTTGCCCCATCTTTCTTTGCCACTTGATAAAATGCCTTATGATATCTCACTGACATGCGGGGCAAATCATCAATTCTTTCTTATTTTAATACTAGAGCTAAGATATACTGAACGATGACTCCAAACACAAAGATGGCCTGATGCAACGCACAAGTGCCAAAACAACTCAACACAGAAAACAAATGAACTTACTGGTGGTGCTCTAGCTGGTGGAATAAAAGCATATGTTGAACGAAGAAACCTTATGTTCGAGACCAGCCTATCATAATGAGAAAGCACTAGTGCTTCGTATGGGCTATCACTTGGGCCTATCTCAATTTTTTCTCTGAGCAAACTGGAGTCCACCCTTGTAGGTGAAAGCAACAATCGAGCAACAGCACGGACTTTTGTGACATCATTCTGACTGAACTGGAGATCAGGAACTTCTAAATCAAGGAATGCATCCATGATTTCATCAACGTACTTCCTACTCCAACGTATCGCTAAGAATGCTAGTCTCTCAAATAGTGAACAAGTGGCCAACAAGGAAGCTTCAACAGGGGACATATTTGCTAAACGTGTAAAGCCAAATGCACCGGATGACAGAACAGATTTGCTTGGTGAAGTTGATTCTGGAAATGCAGAATTATGGATATTGCTTGGCAAAAATATATTAAACAGCCTGTTGAAAGATCCATTCCGAAATCCACAGCCATGCACAGGTATTTCCGTGTTACAGATGATTCCTTCATAAACTAACTTCGGAATCTGAGGGGATTCAAGAAGCCCATTAGTATAGTTGTGCTCAAGGAGAAACATATCAAGGAGGTTGTAAACCGTATGGTCAACAAAAACTGAAAAGACTAAAGATAAGAAAAAATTGTACCTCAAACATTATTGGATTCCTCTTGCCTGCGTAATGTACATCTTGCAATTCCCCAAATGGGGGAGAAAGAAGTGTGTTTGGAATCTCAGCAAAGTAAAAGTAGGAACTTCCCTCATTGCGCTCAAACAGCTCTGGATGATTGCAGACCTAAAAGTGATGTGGAGCACATTAGCAAGAAAATTCAATGAACAATAAATAAATAAACCGATGCTAGCACAATTTGCAGTAGGGACCTTAAAAAGGTTTAAATAAATTTAATCATCAAAGCTGTACCTTCCGTAGCTGCATGACAATATTCATCAGGCTAAGTAGCTTCTTATCATTTAAATTGCCACGACGTCCATCAAGCAACTCATTAAGAGATATCTTATTCTTTATGGCTTGATAGAAGACTTGCTGACGAGAACTCAATTTGCAGGGCACAATTTCTTCTTTCTTTTTGGTCATTTCTGCGATGACATCAATCTTAACCCGACGAAGCATAAAGGGCTTTAATATAGCATGCTGTGGAAATAGAGAACACGTTATAAATTATAATCTTAAAAAGATTACAAAACTATACAAAACTTTGCGCAAAAGAAAATGACATGCAGAGAAACCAACGAAAAGCTAAACAGTTTATTTCTTTCATCTCAGGGGCAATGGAGCATCTCTCATGGATTCGAGAACTCTTCTAAACTTCACATTAGACTCAATCAAGCACTCTTCAAAAGATTCATTAAACCATACCATGCACTAAATATGACCGTATCTTACCAGTCGACTAAGCTGATGTTCATTCAAGGCCCCTCCGTGTTCAGCATGACCCTCAATTCTGGCAGACAAAAAAATGTAAGCAATAAAGAAATTGACTCAAACAAAGACAATACTTCTGAAAGAGAACAGTACCCTTTTGAGAACCATTCATTAAACTGTTCATGGCTGTCAAACAAAGTGGGCATGATGAAATGAAGAAGCGCCCATAGCTCAGCCATGTTGTTCTGTATTGGCGTCCCAGAAAGAAGCAAGCGATTTCTACAGTTAAAGCTCAACAAAGTTTTCCACCGCTGGCTGCAGTAGAGAGAAAAAAAAAAGATGAGTAATACGCAATTTCTCAAGCAAGGGCCAGGTAATAGGGAAGAAAACAGAATAAACAAATGAAGACAGGCATGAGTTAGGAAATTCTGAATTTCAAAAAAAATATAAAAACATGCAAGATGCATGATAAGTCACCTGCTTGAACTTTTTATAGCCTGGGCCTCGTCCAGTACCATGTATTGCCACTTAACACGTCTCAAAAGCTTCTCTTCATTCACAAGTATCTGATAATTTGTAATGAGGATGTGGAAACTAGCATCTCTATGAAGGAAAAGAGCAAAAGTCACATGATTAGTTTTATGAGCCTAATAAAGAGAGAGACTTTGCATGAACATAATAGTGCCTCAGCCAGAAATCTACCTTCCATAAAGACGCTTGGGATTGATGTTCTTCCGAAGAATCATCCTTTCTGGGCCCCAATACGGAAGTATCTTAAGATCAGGGCAGAATCTGATCACCTCTTCGGCCCAATTATTCACAACAGATGCAGGAGCAACCACTAGAAAGGGACCCCATATGTTCTTGTCCTGCATGAGATACCCATGTCCATATCAAATGCTTGACATGCAAGTATGCAACTATTAAAAAAACTAAATTACACAATATGATGCCTCAGAAAGGAAGAAATAAGAATAACAAAAATAAATTAAGCTGAGAAACAGTGTCATGGGCATAGGAACGCCCATGGGCCCAACCTAACAAGTCATTATTAGGAAGTAGAGATTAGTTTATATTTGAGATTAGTTTCTATTTATTAGAGATATGATATTAGTTTCTATTTGATATATATATGGTTAAGATTAGATTCTATCTGTTAGAGGGAGCTTATCTATATAAAGGGGACTGCGCATGCTATTGGAACTAAGCAAGAAATAACAAAGTCATTCTCAACTATAGTCTCTCTCTCCCTCTACGCCGACAATGCCCGGCTATCTTCCTGGTGGTGTTTAACCCCCATGAACTAAAGTTTATAACAACTTAGTATCAAAGCCAACATCATAGCTTATGTTGTCGAATTAACAGGTGACAAGATCATTGCTGGCTACGAGGAAATCATTGCTGGACTCAAGAATATCAAGAGCATGTTGAGAAAGATGATGACAGCAAAGGGGAAGACACGAGCAGCTGTTGCGGCCGATCTGCGATGGCACAAGGGGCAAGAGCAATGGTGGCCATGCCACAGCAACGACGCTGCTACTGCTGCTCCTTCATCCAGCACAGGCAGCGCTGCGTCTTCAAGCGACGCCGACATGCCCTCTTCGGCTCCCACCTCCATCGCGACAACCTTGTCCCCACTGGCCTCGAGTCTGAGAAGGCCGCCAGCGGCTTACACGTCGACAATATCGCCCCTACCATCCTCGGCGGCTTCGTACTCATCCGTAGCTACGACCCCTTTCACCTCATTCCAGCTCGTCACCAACCCCTGGAGCCCCTCCCCGCCGCCGGTCCCAGATCCCTTCCCCAGCACAACCCCGGATCCCGTCACCGCCGCCTATTCTGCGACACCCGTTTTTCCCCTCTGCGACCCTGACGCCCAACCACCACGACCCCAACGACTGACCTCCGGTGATTGCACCCTGTCCTACTTCATCGCCAACAAGGACAGCCTCTTCAACCACACCAAGCAGCTGGAATTGCACCGTGGCCTCCTCCCTATGCGCCTCACCCGCCTCCGCGTCTCACTCTCCAGCACAGAGTTTGTCTTCTCCAAGCCCCACTCCAAGCGCCTCTGTCTCAAGCTCTGCCTCCGCCGCAAGGTCCTCCAAAGCCTCATCCTCGAGCAAACCCACCCCATCGAGTTCATCGTCCACAACCGCTCTTCGACGATTGCGGCTGCGCCCAGTCCAACCCCGACCAGTGGGTCGCCGTCGTGCAGCTTTGCCAGCACGTCCTGCATCGCCGCACCTTCCTCTACCTCGAGCTGCTCCTCAAGAACGGCCAGGCCGTGCTCGCGCTCTGCATTGCCTCGGCGCCCAACAGCCTCGGCTTCTTTGGCTCGTGCTCCTACGCCACCCGCCTCGTCGACTTCCTCGCCTCCATCCACGCTATTGGGGCCGCTCCCATGCCCTCCTTTCCTTGTGTGACCTAGGCTGGGGTCCACTTGCAGGCGTGTCGACCAAGTCAATTAGATGGCGCAACAAAATAAGTTCGGTGCACCGCCTAGCAGCTCGGGGATGAGCTGCATGTCCAGGAGGGGTATAATGTCAAGGGCGTAGGAACGCCCATGGGCCCAACCCAACCGGTCATTATTAGGAAGTAGATATTAGTTTCTATTTGAGTTAGAGATTAGTTTCTATTTATTAGAGATATGATATTAGTTTCTATTTATTAAAGATATGGTTAAGATTAGATTATATCTTTTACGGGGAACCCATCTATATAAGGTGGGCTGCCACATGCTATTAGAACTAAGTAAGAAATAACAAAGTCATTATCATCTATAGTCTCTCCCTCAACGCCGACGCCGCCTGGCCATCCTCTCGACAGTGTTTACCCCCTATGAACTAAGGTTCATAACAGTGTGAAATCAGGTACGAAGGTCAAACACACCATGAGACCAAACAACATTTGGGCAACGAATCGACTAATGGAAAGACAAGTTTTTACGTTTTCAAGAAAATAAGTTCACCAACCTCAGCCAAATGGGCTAAGAATGCCATAGCCTGGACAGTTTTGCCAAGACCCATTTCATCAGCAAGAATGCCATTTAACCCCTGCAAGAACTCCAAAATGTGAAGCTTAGCCTAACAATGGTGCAATCATCACAAATGAGCAAAATACATCAGCTTTATAACAATCTACCTGTTCATAACAATTGACCAGCCACTGCAAACCCTTTAACTGATATTCTTTTAATATACCTTTAAACAACTCCGGTGTCTGCACAGATGACTTCTCAGGCATTGTTGAACTGAAAATAAGATAGCCTGAAAGCAGTCAATTTTGGAGAACTACTTCCTTCGTTCTAACATGCTTGTTTGCGACTCACAAAAACGAAAATTTTCAAATAGAACTTACGGGTGCAATAGATCAATCTTGCTAGGCTCCATACTAGCTGAATCATCAGTGGGAATACCAGACTCACAAGATTGACGAAGCCTCACAATTTCACTATCAAATGCATTTGTCATCCTTTTTTGTTGGGACACAGCATGCTGAGCAGCTCTCAAAGCCTCTCTCTTTAATTCAGCTTCTTCAGGATCTTCTTCCTCATCACCCTCAGGGGCAGATCCCTCATCAGGCGGTGCTGATTGACCAGCCTTGTTCTGCATAAAGTGGCTATAAAGCTCTGTTTGGGATAGCAGAAAGTTGAGCCTCTGCTGCTGTCTTTTTGCTTCACGTAACTCCTCTTCACGCTTCAAAGCTTCAGCTGCATCCCTTTCCTCTTTTTTCCTCAACTCATACTGCAAATCAGGCAAAAGAAATTAATGCCATAATTTTTAGTGCCTTGTTCTGAAGATAGCATAAGCAATAGCAGCAAACACCATGAGCTAAACTGAACTAATACAAGAGCAATACGCAAAACAATATTGGAGGTGAGATATTAGTATTTATTTATATAGATGGTCAAATGGTTTGAAGGCTGAAATACATGGCTATAAGCCCATAATCAACTCATGATGTTCAAGAATGTGAAATAGAATTAGCCCAGCATGCCACTGTTTCCTAAAGAAAGTAAAGTAGTATAATTTCATAACAACCTTCAGTAGAATTAATCATTAGTAAGCTCAAGAGACAAAAACCTGCTCCTTGTCCACTCGTTTCCAGAATATCAACATATCCCTAGCTAGCTTCCTTGTACGTATCGGAGCACTTCTCATCAGTTTTTGTGACCTGCTTACTTTGAGCTTTACCTGGATATTAAACAAGTTCAACAAAATCATAAATTAGAGCACAGTGAAATGGCACAATGACGTAAGGCAACAAGATAGACGAGCCCAATACCTCCCGTTGACAACTCTCAGAAAAGCGTTTAGCATCTATTTGCTGTTTCTTCAGCAAAGCAGTGAAATTCCTGTGATGCCTTGGAATGCCTCTAGCAATAGCATGCCATTGTTTCAAAATCTTTCCCATCTCTTCTTTCACGATTGCAGAAGGTTCCATTTTTACTATTTGCTTCTTTGGCAAGCTACGCTCGATAATCTGCATCCATGATATCACATAGTTGCTAAGTGCACCGAATACAATAGCATGAAAACAAAACTTTAACAACTGAAACCAACCTCATATGTATCTCCTTTTTCCAAGACTTTAACATAATGAATCTGCAAATTGCCAGATTCTGAAATAATAGACCTCCGTATCCTCCCAGCTGCTCCTTCTGGAATTGCAAAGGGGTCATCAGTTACTTGAAGAGCAAATTTCTGCATCTTCACCCTTTCCTGGAGTGATTCATATTGTGGCTGAGGTTCAGCTAATCCACCACAATTGGTTGCCTCAAACTTGCGGTCAGTACCAAGCATTGCTGCTAGGGTGTGTAAATGTAGCATGCCGTTCAAGAAATGCTCCTCGACACATATATCAGAAAAAACAGGCAGATTAAGGGAAGGTGCCAGCTTATCATAACCTTCTGGAATTACGTAGCTTACATTATCCCCCATATCCAAATAAGAAGAATCAAGTGAAGCTACAAGCTTATTGAAACCACCATATGTGCTTATGCATTCTGTCCTGTTATACTCAGGTGAGGCTTCTACCTCACCTAATGTTGCAACATCCTTGAAATCACTTTTGTATTTCATAACTCTTGTACTACCATTTTTGTGTTTAATTTGGGGGACTACCGCCCGAGGAGGATCAGAACCAAAAACACCCTCCTTAAACTTTGACCTTCTGTACTTCTGAACATGTTCGCTTAGCATTGTATGGTAGTGCTCCTCAGTTATTTGGTTACTATAGGCATCTGCCTCCTCATCGTCGCTAGCACCATCCAGATGCCTTTTTCTCTTCCGATGCAACCCATGGGAAGCATCACTCACGCCATTGTACTGATCCGACAAGGATCCTTGACCTTAAAGGAAAAGAAGGGTAAGCAACAAGATCCATATGGAAGCATAAGAAATACAACAGAAATGCCAATAGAAGATGATTTGATGAAAAGCTAATGCAACAAGATGGATTTAGACAATTACAATTGTTAGATAAAAAGAAACGAAGACAAAAGGTGACCTTACCTTGGCCACTCACGCTCCCATTTGGGCTACCATTCCCATAACGATCAAGATCTTCCGGTAAAGGGACCTTAAAGTTCGGAAAAGGCTGCAACAGCAGTTCCAGTAAAAAACCATCCACAGACTTGTAGATCAATAAAACTCAAACAAAACGCAGTAACATCAGAGTAGAGAAGACATATCTGCTTCATTAAGTCGAAAACAAAAGGCAGATGGTATCACTATCAATGAACCTACATCCACACAGACCAAACAAATAGACATGCAACGCTACCACTGTAGAAGCACCAAAAATGATAAAAGCTAAATGCAAATAAAGCAACAAATGCTGACATGATCAACCGAAGCTCCCTTGCAGGACCCAAATCATAATATTAACGAACTGCATAAAATTTCAGCATTCTAACAACATTCTGCAGCATAAGGTGAAAAAAGGATAGTATAACAAAAAAACTAACGCAAAGCGTGCATGTGACAGAGAAAAACTATACGTCTATACCGCACATGACTGCGCATACTGAGAAGAATGAAAGCAATAAGTAAAACCTGGTCATGCAAATACAGATCCCAGACCCAGTAAAACCAAGAGTTTGAAGAATAGCGATAGCTATACAAAGGCACGCTGCAAGCTAAGAACACCACAATCACAGTTAGCACAAGCGCATACGCAGATCCCAGCAACTAGTAATCTTTAACCATAACTCAAACATAGTATAGCTACATATTTACACAAACAACTGAGGTGTGTAATTGCATCAAAACAAAATCCTCCTCATGCATGAAATATTAGAAAGTTAAGCCAAGGCACTAGCAGCACAGATACAAGATAACAAGACAAATGGCTCATGGGACAATAGCAGCACCAGTAACCGCAACCAGCATTAGATGCAAGCTAGGCAACGAGCTACTGCACAACACCAGACTAAAAATCAACAACTCTAACGAGCACTAACTTCAACGAAGCACAAAGCAGCAAGCACTCGTTTTACTCCAAACCAACAAAACAGTAGCACAGGACATCAGCAAATACACGCGACCGCAACACCCGACACCGAGCGACCTGCAATAGTCCCCCACTAGCGAGCCTCTAACCCCGGAGACGAAACCGCGACTGCCACCAAAATCCATGCCTAATTGCGCCTAAAACCAGGGACAAAAACGTCCCCCTAGAGAGAATTCCCCAGAACCCAGTGACAACTAGCTCCACAGCTCATCCCCAGCCCCCCACCACGCCGCGCCCCGATGCAACACAACCCCTGCACGCGCAGAAACCGCCGCTCGCGCGGAGAGATTGAGAGAGAGAGGAATGAGGCAAGCGTGCGAGCAACTACCTGGAGGTTGAAGAGGGCCGAGTACGATAGCCCGCCGCCGTTGGCGCCGCCGCGCGAGGAAGGGCGGCGCGGGTCCATGGCGAAACCCTAGCGCCCCAGCGCGCGCGCGAGGAGGGGCGCCGCGGGGGGAGGAGCCGAACGCGGCGGAGTCGGTCGGGTCGGCCCCCGCGGCGGCGGAGGGGGAGGCGAGATTAGGGTTAGGATTTGGGGAGGGGAAGGGGAGAGCGAGAGGGAGACAGGGAGGAGGGGGGAGGCGGTGGGTTGTGATGTGGTGGGGGGAGTTGTAGTAGGATGCATGGCTCGGCGTGGCCGCAGCGAAGGGAGAGAAACAAAGGGGCAGGAGGAGAAGAGAGGGGAGCAGGGAAAGCGAAACGGGAGTGCGAGCGAGGGCGGGTTTCGGGTTTCGCTCGCCTTGGAGAGCCTCTAGCCTTGAGACTACCTACAGCCTTATAAAAAGGGATGGATGAATGGCACATGAATAATAGGTGAAGTGTAATTTTTTTTAATTTTTTTTTATAGTTATGAGTCTGATTTTAGATGCACATGCAGTATAATGCGAAGGTATAAATGTTTGGATTCGGGCTTTTTCCCGTGTTTTTCTTTCTCTTTTCATCCTTCCTTTGTTTTAAAAAAAATTGAATAGGGAAGTTTTGATATTAGCTATTTGGATTGCCGTAACGGATTAGCTAAACGGAGAATGCTAGTATTTCACTATAAGTGATTTTGCGGACATAACCTCACAACGTTTGGTTTAGATTCAACCACGCACACTTGCGTTGTGCGACTTCGTATGAATTTGGTTTTGTTTCCGCTCACTTCTTTTTTTTCTCCTGATTTGTCGCCATGTTAAATGCATCCCCTGCTTTTTGCATGAGCTATCTTAAAGATGGGTTTATGTTTGTCTTTTCAGGATTTTCACACCTTTCTCACACACATTAGTTTTTTGTGTTCCCTTACTCTACTTTTGGCTGTATTATGGATCATTGTAGGATGGTTGTATGAGGTTTTTCTACATAGTTTTTTAATGTTCATGACACTATTTTTTGTTGGACGATGGATTTTCTCTTAAATTCCATATTTATAGCTTGTTAAAAGGGCCAATATAGCATATGAAAAACTACCAAATTGAAACCCGATCATTCTCAATTTAAAAAAAGACTTTTACATATTTAATAAGAAGTTTTGAATATTTGTGCACCGGCAATAAAAAAAGCCTTGACACAAACTTTGTGTTGTACCTTGCCTATTTTTTTCTGTTCGAAAGCTTAAAGCTTTGCTTTCATAATTTAGAACGTAAAATTTAACAAGGTCATAAAGTAAAAAAAATGGAAGCCATAAAACCACATTTGAAGCAACTCCAAGACTGAATAGAATGGGCCATGTGTGCAGGGTGACAACGAGGCGGGGGTGGCCGCGGCCCCGCCCTGATCCCCGCTAGGCCATACTCACCCTATCCCCATCAAGTTTCACAGAGGAAGGAGCAACTGTCTCATTTTGCGGGGATCCTAGTGGGATTAAAATCTCTACTACTTAAAAAAAATCAATTGGTGGTTTGTACATTTTATCTGTCTTTTTCCTCCCTCCTCACAAAATGTGACGAGCCAACATGTGGGCCTTCCTATCGAGCGATTGTTCCCGCAACCCGTCCTCGCACAAGAAAATGCTTCGCCCCACTGTTTCTCTCACATTACCTCCAGCTTGTAAGTTCAAACTCCATTATGTTAGATTTGGTGATAATGACAAATGCTATTGTGAGACTAATATGTTTGAATATGACTTAGTCTCATTTAGATGAAAAGGTGAAATCAAAGATGTATGCATTGTACATCATATTACTATATCTTAGTGTATTCCTCAGATACAAAATATAAATTGAACTCCATCAAAAGTCTAAAATAAATATGTGCATATGATCTCATTATACATTCTTGTATGCACACATTTAGGGGGAGTTCACTCTATGTTTTGTGGTTTTATTAGTATTGATCCATATTTTCTTTTTCACACATGTTGGGATCTCTACTCTGAAACATATTCTTTGAATATATAAAACTTGTGTAGTTCATATATACTCATATTGCTTTATACTCCATCAATTGTTTATGTTTGCAAAAAGGGACTAACATGTATACCAAGTGATTGAAAGGTTTAGTCCTAGAATTCGTTTGATGGCTTGGAGATGCATGCTAGGATTGACAAGAAGATCGATATGGCTCGAGACAAAGATCATGTATGCATTAGAATTTAAATTCTAAAGCCAACTGTGTTCTCTCAGTAAAATCGGTAGCACCATCGGTGTAACCACGAAACTACCAGAGTGCGGTAGTTTCGGCATGTAAACTTCGGAACTACCGGACCTCGGTAGTACCGGATTTTCAGCGGTACGTTTTTTCCAGAGAGCACCCTTGCGGAGACTTCGACTCACCGATATCGGTAGTACCGGATTTTTAATGGCGGAACTATCGTAGTGCGGTAGTACCATACGGTACTGCGGAACTACTGATTTTCGGTAGTACCAACTTTTGAAGCGGTACATTTTTTCCAGAGAGCATCTCTTGAAATACTTAGTCTCTCTGAAAACGGTAGTACCAGAGTTTGAACAACGGAACTACTACAGAACGGTTTGTCCGCAACACCTGAGCGGTACTACCGGAGAGCAAAACTACCGGACTTACAACGGCGGTAGTACCGCACTTTGAGTTTAAAGTTTTATATTCAATTATTTACAATTATGGTACTTATCATCAATTACCAAATAGAAGATTGAAGAATCTAGACACACCATTAGGAGTTAATGGTATATTTTGGTAATTAATGATAATCACATTATGGAACTAACATTTTCCTTGAGTTGGATGAATAGGTTATTTTTCAAAATGATGAAGACTTTAGACGGCTTCATATGTTGATGATCATCAAGTTTCAAGAGAATGTTCAAGGTAAAGGTATGACTAGGTAGGGTTAAGAATGTGTTCCTAGTCTTTTACCGGTCTTGGGGATTGGGTGGAAGACCGGATTGCTAGTATAGGTTTGCTGTACTATTAAGAGGGGTCTTATCTAGTAGCTTGAGTCTCATCATGTGTTGATAGCTTAATCTTGCATACTCTAACTCTCTATGGCATGATGCTATTATTTGTGAATGTGTTTTACGAAGAGTTGAAACTCATGCATCTAATCCTTGCAACATGTGACTACACTTTACAAATGAGTTTTGCAAATGGTTGAAGTCCATATACCTTTTCCTTGTGGTATGATCTAAGTTTGCAAATATGTTTTGTAAATTGTTGGAGGTCATACATTATCCCTTGGCATGGTCCAAGATTATTTTTTTGGACTTAGATCGTAATAGAGACTCTTTGGATCTCTTATGATTTCTGTATTGATCAAATTTGTTTAAGATCATACAAATAGATGGGTTGTGTAGCCCTCTGAATAAGCTTTCCACAGAGTTCAAGATCACTCAATTCCGATATCGGAGTCAAAAGTTATGACCGTTTTCCGAGTGCTGTCTTTGCTGAAAACGGTAGTACTGCACGGTACTGCGGAACTACCGATTTCCGGTAGTACCGCACGGTACACAGTGGTAGTACCGCAAATGCTGAGTAACGGCTATTTTTCTAACCGTTGAAGTGGAGTGCGGTAGTTCCGCACTTATAACGGTGATAGTTTCGATTTCTCTGATTTTTTCAAGAGTTTGGCTCTAATGGCTAGTTTTTGTGTGTGGAGTATAAATACCCACTTGTGGCCGATTAGAGAGCGATCTTTGACACCTCATTTCACTCTCTTGAGCTAGTGTAAGCTTCTCTACTCCATTGTGCATGTGTTGCACCTTGTGAGCAAGGAGAAAGATCTCTAGTTTCATGTGTTGCATCTAGGGGTGGATTTTGTATCCACTTGAGCTTGTGCATTCATTGCACGTGGTGAGAGTTAAGCGAGGGATTTGACTTGTTACTCTTGAAGTTTGCTGACTCCTAGACGACTTTGGAGGCGTCGTGTCCGGTGATCTTCTCAAAGAAGCTTGTGAGAAGGCTCAGCGTGTTGTGAAAGTTGGAACTCACCTACTCGGAGCGGGAAAGAGCTACCACTAGTGGATTTGAAGTGGAAGGCTTAATTCGTGGAGCCGGTCCAATTTGTTTGGGCTTACCTCAACGTGGATTAGAGTAAACCGGCAAGTCTCCGAACACCACGGTAAAAAGTAATCGTCAATTATGGTTTGTTTACTTGTGCTCAATTTACCTTCAAGCAATTTGCATTCATATAATTCTATTTGATTGCTTGTCTTTTTAGTATAGCAAATCTTGACATAGACATAGATTGTTGGTGCACTTAGGTGAACTTATTTATTTTAGGTGATATTTATGCTAAACCAATTTGAATTAATATTCTGCATTATATGCTTGGTTTTAGCCAAATAGATATTGTTTTTAATTGTAGGATAATTTTTAAGACCACCTATTCACCCCCCCTCTAGTCGGCCTCCTTGATCCTACACAGCTCTCATCTTCTAAATCCCTAACAAACACAAGGCGGCGGTGGCTCCCTGGGCAGAGCGACTCGGCGCGGTTCATCTCCCCTCCTGATTGCTACAAGTGCGGCGGCGCGGATCCCCGACCATCTCCCACATCGTCGAGGACTTCGATGTCATTACTAGCACCAACCCCAACACTTCCTCTCCCCCACTCTCCATCCCCCTTCCCACGCCATTGCCTCCCGCATCGGAGCCTACCTGGTGCCCAACGTGGGTAGCGTCGAGCCGACCGTGATGCTCAACCAAGTGCCGCACTGGAGCGACCCCAACCAGCGCCTATACTCGCCGTCCTCTTCCTCTGCCGCCACCACCGAGGACGGCACATCCGAGCCCCCCATGTCCGCCTTCCTCTCCTTCTCTGACCCCCTCACCGGCGACAACGACGGGGCAGCCGCCAGTAGCCGGGACAACTCCACACACTTCCCCGTCGACCACGAGATCAACTCCAGGATCTACCTCTGGAGAGTCCACCCTTGGAACCTTGAGGTCAATGCCATTGTCAACTCCACCAATGAGGTTTCGATTCTCGTCTTTTCTCTTGTTGGGAATTGGAGTGTGTTACAATTGCGGTGCTAAGCTTGTGGATTTTTGGTTGGTGCAGAGCTTGGATGAGGTGCATAGTAGTCCTGGGCTACACGCCACAACTGGTTCAAGACTCATGGAGGAATGCGCCACCTTGGTACGGTTTTGGAAATTGGGGCTGGGCATTGAAATTTTAAGCGGAATTTTGCTCAATTGGTTGAGATTGTGAAGTGGCATTTGCTTTTTGGCCATTGTTTTGCAGGGTGGGTGCCGAACTGATATGACAAAGATGAACAGCGCGTATGATCTACCTGTGAGGTACCTTAAGTACCTTTGTGCAATAGCAAAGGCAGTTTTGACCTTTGGTACAAGCAATTCTGTAGATATCCCATATGGTACTCTGCTAACTAGAGTTAAAGAGGGAATAGGTGCATTTTTTCAAGAGCTCATATAAACTTAATTTTAGTCATGTTTATTTCTGAATTGTGAACTGTGAGATATATTTTCAGTCTCATGAGCTTAATTTCCTCCGTTGAAGTTTGCTTTAGGTGCATCCGTGCATCTTCCGAAAGTTATGCACAAAAGCTGGTTTATGCGGAAGAGCTCCATCATCCCTACTATCGTGGACCAAATCAAAAGAGATCTAATCCACAATCCTCTGCATCTAATCTTTTCTGTAGATTTTCTTGGAGTGACAAAGTCAACTTTATCATCTCTTAGTAAAGGATTTGCTGAGCTCTCTACTGATGGGCAATTTCTTCAACTGAGATCAAACCAGGTGAAATTTCGTGTTTGTGGTTTATTCCATCCTTTTTATGTTAATCCCACCAGGAACTTCAAGTTGAATATGAATCAGGTTTGGTCAAGGATAATCGCTAGCGTTGGTGATGGACTATTTCAAAGGACTGAATCATTTGCTCAGGGTTTGGCTTTTGGGGTTTCTAGTGTTTTAAGAAAGCCAGTTGAGAGTGCTTGACAGTATGGTGTTATTGGCATTGCCCATGGTCTCAGTCGTTCTTTTGTGGGGTTTATTGTTCAACCTTTAAGTGGAGCCCTAGATTGTTCCTAATCGACAGTTGATGGAATTAGTGCCAACTTTTATGAAATGTGTGGATATTCTTAATAACAATCTATTCCTCAGAGGATTAGAGATCCTCGTGCTATTTCACCAAGGTGGTGTGACAAGACAGTATGACAAAGTAGAAGTTGTTGGCCAGGTGCACTGCTTTTTCATCTTTCTTCATCCTTTTTCTTTTTTGCTTTTAGGAAATTTTTGAATAGATATGCCTATAGAAGAAGCTTGAATTATGTAAATCTTGTGAAATGGTCAATGAACTAATATAGTTAGCACATAATCATGTTGAACACTAACAACTCTACTGAAACATACTACTCCCTCTAGTAAAAAAAATGGTGATGTCCTAGAATGCATGCAATCAAACTTTTTAACTTTGAGCATCATTATCTTTATGAATACTTAGATTAGCCACAAAAATATTATTATAATATTAGAATTAATATGTTTCTTAAAATATATTACAATATAAATTTATGGTCAAAGTTGTGTTCAGGAGGCTGTGTTAATGTCCAAAATGTCAGTTTTTTTTCCTAATTTGTGTTAGTATGTTAATTGAAAGCCAGTACGATTTTTCAAGTGGGTTGCATTATTGCTGAGGAGCCAATGTGCCAATTATCCATATATTGTCTTGATACTGGGCTTATCATGCCCTGGATGTGCATATTAGGAAATGACTGATGCAATAATGCTCGAAGTGTAGCAACACAACTTTACGATTGAAGTGAATAGATATTATGTTAGCAATAAAAAATCATACTCTATAATGTGGTGTACTATCAATCCAATAAAATTGATTTCACTGAGATAAAAGGTCCCCTTTTGTTAGACTGATCTAGCGCCCAGGTTAAGTTTCCAACAAAGCAAAGCAGCAAGCATAGTTCATTAATTTTACTTTAGTTGGAGAATACTATTGATATGTTATACACTTACATTTGATTGCTCATTATGGATGTGGGAATATGTTTCTGTTCTCAAGTTTATGAGCTCTCACCAGTTTTTCTACACAAGGTACAGTATGATCTGATGAAGCATGATCATTAATGTCCTAGATAAATTGTGTTAGAATGCACCAACATACATGTTTTGTACTTAGATTTAACATTGATTTTTGATAATTTAGCACACTAGTGTGTCTACTGACTATGGAGAGATCAGAAAATTAGCCAATCGGAGGGCAAAGGGCTTATATGCCACAAGTGAACATGTTAAAACATAGCAACTTAAACATCCTCGAGAAAACACAGCAGCTTGCATCAACGCTAAAGTGCCTTTTTTTTCCCATGTTTCTCATATTGAAGTTTTGACGTCATATTTGCCCAAGCAATTGTGCAAACTATAGTGTTCATAATGACTTCACTAAGATAGATTCTCTCCTCTTACTAAAAAATTGTTCTAGCACATTAATTCAATCATTTACTAAGATTCTTACTATATATTGATGTTGTCTGGTTCTGAGCAGCAAATACATTTTGTTGTTAGTCTATGGGATGGTAGGGTATGATTGCTTAGGTTAGGCGCTTCATGTGAGAAAAATGCATTAGAAAGTATATATAAGATGAATGAATCTTTCTGCTTATGTGTATCCAAGTGCACTTGGGTGCATTCACAAGGGCATAATGCTATGAAGTTAACACAACTTGGATTGTGATTAGTGTTATTTTGAAGCAAAAATATAACATAGATGTAACGCCCCAGTGAGATGGCCAGTGGCAAACACAAGATGAGTGCACCCTTTTAGTTTGCATGATATATTCAGCTCAAAGTTTATGACAATACATTATGCAATCATATAAGATGTTTGACTAATTACATGGCACATTAGAACAAGATAGTCCTTCTACACAATAATAGATTTAGGGCATGTTCTTTTCAGATTCTAGCTTTTGGTTTTTGCCTTTTCTATAGTAGTTAGCTTTCAAATGAAATGTGTTTTCAATACGGAGACTATAAGTTAATTGTAGTAGATATTGTAACGACTCATCTAAATCAGCCAAAATTGCACACGAGTGTAGCTCTCTCCACACTCTCTCTCATGAACAGTCAAAGGCTAAAATTTTCAATCAAAAGCTAAAACAGCCCAAAAGAACATACCCTTACCGTATAATGTTTCGGCTTAATTCGAGGAGCCGGTCCAATTTGTTTGGGCTAACCTCAACGTGGACTAGTGGAAACCGGCAAGTTTTCGATACCACGGTAAAATATCGTGTGTCAAATTGTGTTTATTTCTTGTCTTTGATAGCAATTGTTGTTGATCACTTATTGCTTATTGTCAATTGCTTAGAATTGCTTGAATTGTATATGATTATTTTTCTCTTAGTTCTATTGCCTAGTGATCATCTTGTTATCAATTGTTTAAATTAGCAAAGAATTTTAAAACCTCCTATTCACCCCCCTCTAGTCGGTTATCCTTGATTCTACAGGAGCGACGCTCGCGGAAGAAGGAGGCGGCAGAGAAGGGCTAGCCAGCCATGATGCGGTGGTGAAGAGAGAGGTGGCCGGTCGGGAGGTAGAAGGAGGTGTGGGGCCCGGATGTCAGCGGGTGAGAGAGAAAGGGGAGAGGCTAACCAGTGGGCTTGGGTAGAAGAGAGAGGAGGGGTGATGCGGGTGGAGAGGGTGATGCCACGTGGCCAAGAGAGGAGATCTGGCTAGACACTTGTCAGCCGAGGGAAGGAGAGGGATTTTTGAAACCTTTTTAACTTTTTAGAAATTCCCAAAAATAGAATAAAAGCTTAGAAAATAGCAAATAAAGTCTAAAAAATTTAGAAAAATTCACAGAAATTCCTGAATAAACATCGCAACCATGTACAAGGTGACTTGTTAAGAGAAACATCGCAACCATGTACGAGGTAACAACCTCGCGTATCGGCCTCTCAGCATCCAATTCGCATATGTAATCACACGGTTGTACCAACAAGTCACACCGAGTTTAGCACAACTGGGAGTTGGGGAGTCAGGGTAGAAGAATAGTTACCTTTCCCGCCGCCGATGATCTGGTGGACGGAGAGTCGATAGCCACCGTCGGAGCTGCAGGGGTCGGCACACCCCTCGATCCCACAATCGAGACCTCACATAAACCCCGCCTCTGCCTACCCCCTCCACTCATTGGGTGGGATTTCCCCTTCTCTTCTCGTGGCAAAAACCTTTGAAGAAGATAAGGACCCCGTGGCCACCTACCCCGACCACCGCCACCAGCCATGGTCGGCGTCGTCGTCGGATTCACGTTCGCATCGGCATATCCCGCCTTCCTTACAGGCTCTCCGCCATCCATGCCTCGGCCCTGTCCTCCTCGGTGTGGTTCCTCGTCAAGTCGTGGGGGTGGCCGTGGCTCATCATGGTCACATGGTACTCCTCGTACAAGAGTTAAAGGGAGGAGGACGAAGATGAGTTTGGCGGCAGCGAGGGATGGGAAAGGAGGGAGTGTGGCCTGACCCCAACTACGACCCCACCCTCAACTTTGAGCGAATTGAGTACGGACGCCTCTCTTGCTCCTGCTGGTTTGTAGCCGCATTGGCTCTGCGGATGGGGGCCACACAAATCATTTTTTAAAGGGAAGGGAAAGAAGTATCATCATCAACTTATTTTAAATAGTAGAGATAATTCGATACTGATAACCAATGTCCACCATAGGCACTGGGAGGAGAGACTGGGACGGGGAGCCCTAGCCCCCAATGCTAGATGCACTCTTACTACGTGTACGCACTAGTTTCATAGTAATTAGTAGGGAAAATAGTATTTGACTCTTACCTGTAACTTCCACTACATGGCTCCTGCACGTAATTTTTCTGGCTCCGCTCATGGCCATAGACGAGCACTGTACTTGCTACTTTGTGAAAAAAAGAAATCCACAGAAGCATCCAAGGAAAAGGCCAAGGTGGTTAGCCTTTGTAGTTGACCATCTGAAATGGTATGCTCCAACTCAGCCAGAAGGATCACATACTCTAGGTTGCTTATCGACGTCAACCATTTTTGTAGGGGTGGTGCTGTACGTCGACCATTGATGTCCATTTTTTCTTGCTGTTGGGTCGGGTAGAGATATGGCCTCCGGGATCTGCTCTCCCCGATTTTGTATGGGGTAGGTACTTGAATTTCTGACTGAGGTTGAATTTTTTGTTGTACTTCATGAATCTGTGCTGTAGTTATTGAATTGTGGAACACAATTGTTCCTTTTTGCCTCTACTGTTGAATTCAGATCCCACCTTCTTGTACCAAAAATGTTAATGACCCATTTCATCTTATCCTTTGTTATCTATATATTTGCAGAGAATGGGACCAGCCTCCTTCGAAAGACTTCTCGGTTCAGTTCCACTCAAGGTTACCTATGGACCTCTTTTTTTCAGCTTTTAAAGTTATTATTTTGCTATTCTACAATAACTAGTTTTCAAATGGAATGTCGTTTTAAGACAGGCCTATCAACTATATAGTGTAGCATATACTGTAGTGACTTCATTTATATCGGTCAAAACCATAAATGAGTTTCTGTTACTTCATACTGTCTCTCATAAACAGCCTAAAAACTATAAAACACAGCCGAAAGCCGAAATAAAAAAGAACAAGCCCATATATTAGTAGAGAATGGGATCAGCCTCCTCCAGAAGTAAGACTTCGGTTCAGTTCCACTCAAGGTTGTTCTAATGTTGGAACACTGTCGAAGCACTCAAATCAGGTTGCAGTTATTGACATTTGCATATGGGTATCTGCGTGACACATAATTTGCGTTGATGTATGAGGCAGTCCAAAGCTCACTGCTCCTTTAGCCATAACTCCACTCATTAAGGTTTCCAATTGCGAGTAATATTCCTGTCAAAGAGTTGCTGAACGGTATTTGACTCTTTCAGGATTATGGAATTGAAGCACCATTTTAGATTTCACCGAATTCAGAAGGGCACATGCCTCATGAAGTGCAAATCAAATTCAATGAGGGCACTCCAATTGCCGTTATCAGTTTTGTTCTAAAGGTTCAAACCGTACGTAATTGCATTGCTGTCCAATGGCAAACACAAACAGTAGTACTAACGACAAAATAGAACATTGCATTTTGACCGAAATAGAGGGATGACATTGGTCAAAATTGTATGTGACAGATTCTGAAATTGAAGTACAACTTAACATTGTGTTGAAGAATCCGCAACACATGCTTTGATGTAGCTATCAAAACGCTCTATCTAGTCTATTACAAAGCTCCTGAAAACTCTTAGCAGGACTGCTTAGCCTTTTGGTCATCTACCAAAGATTACTCTGATTGCTCTGCGAGTTCACTATCTTCGTTATTTCTGCTAAATTCCTTCTGGCAAGGGACATTCATATGCTGCTGTGATGAGATTATTCCCGCAATTGCTTTCATGGCAGCAGCAGTCCTATCACTACTCACCGCTTCCTCGTCAGATTTCTCAACAGGTTCGGTACTTTCAGATGGACCATCTTCACTCTGCTGTGGTGGGGGCACAAAAAAGGGAATCTTGCCCCTCTGCCAGTCATGAAGAACCATCTTGGCCGCTGTTGTCAGATCAGGCTCCCCACCCTGAGAACCAAAAGCGCAATCACACAGTTAAAAGTGGTCATCACTATTTGAATAATATAGTCAGTAATGGTCTGTTCATCATCTAAAGATTTTAGTTTAACATACGAGCATGTTAAAAAATTGTATGCTAAATCAAATACATCATAAAATTGTACGCTAAATAACTGTGTCATAACATCTCCAGCTTCCATTCTCCTAAGCATCCTAGCAAGAGAAATATTTAGTAGAAATATAGCAATACTGAATGAATATTGAAGGTATGTGCCACACCTTGAGTAGTTTTCCAGTGGTCTTGCTCAGCTGGACGAGAAAATCATTATCATCAGCCCTGCAGAGAGCAAACGTATCCAGCATAAGACATATGCTACGGGTTTTAATTGTTTCAATGAAAAACATCACAAACAAGCTAATTATGATGTATGATATTCAGTATCAACAAGCAAGCACATCCGTTTTTTTAAGGGCAAGTACATCCACTATGTGAACATGAGCTTATCAAGAGTTTAGAGTTAGCTAAGATGAAACTAACAAAATGATGTCCAATAAATTATGCCAGATATCACCAACGGAAACAAACATGAACAATAAAAAATAGGCAAGCTCAACCTCCAATTGTGAAAGTAGGTGTTTATACAAATATATGCTGAAATAACAAAACATTAATATATTTATCCAGTAGAGAGTACTGTATGTAAATGAGAGGTATATGTTCATATATACATAAAAAATGCATTGCTTAAATAAAGATAAACAAGAATGTATCTTATTATGTTACAAAGAAAACATACCAGTCTTGAATTTTATATGCTCTTTGAAGATGCTCCTTTTTTACGCGCCTCAGAACTTCACCAATGTGCTCAGAAGCATCCTCCAAATTGGTCACTCGTACCTGGCAATAAATGAAAAATACTCATCTAGGGAAAGAAATAATAAAGAAATAACACTTAAAATGAGTGGCAGTCGACTAAAAAGCAATATTATTTTTATTCCATGAAATAGGATAGAAATCCATATAGACACCATTCCTAAAATGGTGCACATTAAACACGAGACATGGAAATGCAGAAGTAAACCATTCTCTTAATTTCATGTTGGAATATTGTTCGAAAAGTGCACTTGAGATATTTGTTCTATGTGAAATAGCAAAAAGATGAGGAAACAAAAACAACAGGACCAAAATGTTCACTAGTGCTTGCTTTTCTGCAATCTAACTATAAGACATCACAAAAAGGGCACAACCAAAGATACATACCACACCCTTAAGAACTATATCAGTTTCTGAATCATTGCTTTGGTACACAACCCCAGGGCAATCAATCAGAAAGATTCTCTTAGTGAGGGTGATGTACTGCCACACCTTCGTCTCTCCAGGAATTGGAGCCACCTTGCAAACCTACACACAATATAAAAAAGAAACATACTCAGAAAGTTCATTAAAAAAGTCATCTAGAAAGCCTTGAAAGACGAGAGAATTACAGTCTTGGAGCGTAATGTGTTGATAACTGATGACTTCCCAACATTGGGATATCCAACAAATCCAACAGATATGGCTTGTTTATCACTCTTCAAACGTGCAAACTGCCTTAATACTGAAAGAAGAGATCCCTGGAAGTGGTTCAAAATTATAAGGGACCATCATATAGTAGCACAACAAAACATATTCCACTGAAAAAAGTCCTCTTAACTTACTTTGCCAAATGAATTGTTGATGCTTGCATGGAATGCTAGGGTGGGATAGTCCTTTGATAGAGTACGCAACCATCCTTTTGTTGCCCAAGCAGGTACTAGATCACACTAAACGAAAAATGAAATAAACCATCAATGTGCCACCAGACAACACACCAGGAAACTAATCAATATTTTGCATTCAACAACGTTGCAGAACTTAAATTGATACCTTATTTAGTAGGAATACCAAGTGTTTGTGCTTGGCATTCTCCTTCAGATGTTTCTCTAGATGGTAGCATCTAGTGCCCATTGGGTCCCTGGCATCCAACACCTGCGCAAGGAAAAAATACACAGTAGGGAAACAAGCAGTCCAATACACACAGGAGCTTCTTCAAAAAAAAATTACATAGAGGTGCAGCAGATACTTGGTTGATTTGACAGAGTAGACTAATTTTCACAAGAACAAAAGGTTGCAACACTGACCTGCACAACAACATCTGAAGAGTCAAGAACTTTATAAAGTTCACCCCAAATTCTTTTGCTCTGTCCCTTCTCAAACATTGTATGTCGGACAAGGTCTCGTAAGCCATCTTCCTCTTCCTCCTTTGGCAACTTTGATGAAGCATACTTTTCCTCAAATGCATCTAAAAACATAAAACGGCATTTTACCAAGACAGGGAGAGCTATTCTTGACAAATAATAACATATAAGTTCATGTAACTAAAGATAAATATCTAAAAGACTTCAAATTTGTTGACTGCAAAAAATATGGAACATCTAAGACTGACAACAATTATTCTTCAACAAGCATTAGTAATTTGAGTAGCAGAAGAACAGCCAGTAGGCACTCTAGTTAGTATTTTCAAGATTTTTTGAGCATGCATGCAGCATGTACATGAGATAAATCTGCTCCAGCTGCAAAACTGGACTTCAAACTTATAGCCAATTGCTTTCTTCTAAAATAGCACTAACTACCTGCAACTTAAATATTAAACAGCGGGAATGGAATAGTGGATAAACATACATAACTCGTACCTTGAGAATCATCGGCTTTCTTCAATAGAGATTCATAGTCAAGAGCCATTAGTTTTGGGCGTTTCCTCTTGCCCTTTGGTCCAAAGGCATCCTCAAAAGGCTGAGTGTCAAGAAGGTGTGCCCTAGCTTGCTGTATCATCAACATGATACAACATACGTAAGTAAAACATTTCGTACTACAAGACAGACAACATACTTATTTTAACCAAAAATAGACTCAAACTTCAAAGAACAAAAAACAATTGAAAGGCATAGAATTGACACTGATTGTTCAAAACAATAATGCCACACACTACTATTGCATCGCCTACACTTCCCACCGGTTAATGACCAATACGACAGATGCTACATACACAAGTTATACCTTTTGATGATCCTGCAGAAGCGATAGTGGCAGCTTCCTCTCTTTCAATATGACATTGTAATTGTTCGAAAGCCGACTCTGGAGTTCCTCCCTAAAGAATTCAAGCTCTTTCTGGTTGACAACTCGTGTATTTCCTGCAATTACCAAGATGCAGAATAATACAGACAATCAACATCACTGTTGCATCACTGGACTTATAAAGTGGAACAAACTGGAAGACGCAAAATAGCAACGGGGCAAACCTCCATTCCAGAGCTCTAAATCCTTTGATTATATAACTTAACCACCTAAACAAGTATACACTATCCAAGTCTTGAAAAAAATTATACCCTTACCCACGTTATCAACAAGTTTATAGGATAATCTAACCGATCATTCAGAACAATCTCCCATATATCACCTCATAAATTTCACCTTGTGCACTGTGTCCCTTAGCAATTCTTCCAGCAAAACTACTAGCTCAACAGACGCGCTGATCTACGGCGGAGAAGGCCATGCCAAGTTACCAATTGAATCAAGTGTAAAGCCATCGTATTTCCCCGTTTTTCATATATACAGTAGTAATTAAGCCCCCCCGGTTACTTCGACATGATCAACCACGCCAAAAAGCGCGTCTACTTTACTGGGATAAACAGCACAAAGCGCGTTCAACTACTCAGTCAGAGAGAGGGTGGGATTCGCTCACCGAACCAGCGGCGGTCGGGCTCGATGCGGGTGTTGGGGAGCTCCTTGGACTGCAGGTCGTGCTTGAGCACCTTCCCGGAGCGATCCCTCTTGGGCCGCGTGTTGTACATCTTGAGCCGCCGAACTGTGGCCGCCGACCGGCCGCCGGCGCCGCCCGCGCCCTTCTTGTCATTGGCGCGGTTGACGTCGAGCGAGTGCCGCGGCTTGCCCGACACGTTCACCGCCCTCTCCTTCTTCTTCGCCATCGCGCAGGCCTCACGGAGGATTCTTGGTAGGGGAAGCTTTTTTCTCCTCTCTCTCTTTTTGGTTTTCTCCTGGCCTCGTGAGAGAGAGGAGGAGGCGGCGGCGGTGGAAGGGAGGAAACGAGGAGGGGAAGCTAGGGTTTTGGAATAGAGCCGAGCAGCGCGGCGGCGAAGCGCGTGCGTCGCAAGTGCGCATGTGAGGTCGGGCTGGGCTTTTGCTGGCCGGGCTGTTCGCTAGCGGGCAGCTCCAAGCTGTTGGGCCATCACCTAAAGGTGGCCAAATGGGCCGGGCCTAAACGGGCCGCACCACGGCACGATACTGTAGGCCCGGCCCACGACGGCACGGGCACGACCCGTAAACGGGCGGGCGCGGCACGCGACGCCGGGCCGGGCCGTGCTCGCCGAGGCGCAGACGCGGCCAAGACGCACGCACGACGCCGCTTAGCCATCGGTCGCGCTTGCCGCCGGCACGACGCACGACGCACGCCCGCATATAATTTTCTATATAACTATAAATATTTATTTTTATGATTAATTTAATAAGTTAATAAAGATCATTGTATCATTGTAAATATTTATTTTTATGATTAGTAATGTATATAATTTTCTATATTTTTTGAATTTTTCGAATTTTCTACAATTTTTACAATTTTTCTTATTTTTCTACGATTTTTCTTATTTTTCTGCTTTTTTGGGCTAAGCGGGCTGGCAAGACGCCTGCGCTTAGCCTTAACTGCGTTCGGCGACGCGCGACGGCCGGCGTGCTCGGCTTGCATCACGCGCATGGCGCACGCAGACGCGGCCGCTTATTACACGCCTTAACGGCCGTGCCTAAACGGCGTCGCAGCAGCGAGCACGCCGCGCTTGCGTCTGCGGCACGACGCATTGATGGCGACTTTACCATCACCGATTGCGGCGCAGCAGTAACGCATAAGTAAACTCGGGACTGATCGCTCGAGTTCTAAAAAGCCGTAACGCACTGCGTGGTATGAAGAATTTTTGTTACATTCAAGACTATCTTTACTATCTTTACTACTTTAAAAGAAGGAGTTGGTGGTTGATGAGTCCTCTCCTATACCTCTTCTCACCATTTGATCCGAATAAAAAAATCTTGACCGCCCCACTCCTCTCCCCTCTCTCTCTCTCTCTTTCGCGATCTAATCGCCTCCGCTTCGGCGCCTCCCTCCTCATCCACCGCCGCCTCCTCCTCTCCTCCTCCTCCCACTCCGCTCCGCCTCCTCATCTTCACCCCGCGCGCCGCCTCCACCTCCTCCTCCCTACCCCTCCGCCGTCGCCGCCTCCTCCCTACCCCGCGCCGTCGCCGCCTCCTCCCCACCCCACGTTGCCGCCGCCTCCTCCTCCTCCCCACCCCGCGCGCCGCCTCCTCCTCCTCCCACCCCTCGATGCCGCCTCCCACCCTCCTCCCACCCCGCGACGCCGCCGCCTCCTCCTCCTCCTCCAAGCGCCGCCTCCGCACTGTGTAGACATCGGAGGCGAAACCTCGAACCCTAATCCCGCTGTCCCATGGTGGGGAGCCCGACGCAACAGCGCCGCCTCGGAGGTAGCGCCCGAGTAGCGCCCACACGCCGCCGCCTCCTCTCTCCTGCGCGCTTCCTCCTCCTCCGCCTCCCACCTCCGCGCCGCCTCCTCTCCGCCTCCCACCCCGCGCGCGCCGCCTCCACTCCCCTACCTCGCTCCTCCGCGCGCCGCGAGTCCTCTCGGTGCTACGGAGTACATCGCCAGCCAGGCCGAGGAGGACGACATGGTGCTCGTCGACGGCGACACTGTCGTCCTGGCTGCGCTTCCCAGTGGCGCCGCTGCCTCGAAGAACATATACCTCTCCCGCGACCCCTACATGCGCGGTGGATGTGGGACTTCCACGGCTCCTACATCCCCATTCAAGCTGGATCGAGTAAAATTCTTTTATTTTCCTCTTCAAATTATCCTCCTTTTCGCTTGGTCTCTCTCGTTGATTGCTCAAGAAATAGGTGTGCGTCGTCGCACATAGAGGATTTGTTTATCGATCGAGCGATTTCTTGATCCGTCAAGGTTATAGAAGGGTTTGGCGTGGCGAGGTGGTGGATTCCACTCATTCGGATTCGGTGCGAGCGACATTGTTTCGGATCGATGGTTGGGAGGAATACGATCGATCGACAAGCTGGCGGTGAGGAAGATTCAAAGAAAGTGACATTTGACTCTCTTATCATTTGGGGCTTCTTGGTAAGTTTCTTAGTCATGTTTTTAATTATTCAGTTGAATTCTAAAGCATGGACAGCAGAAATCATGAATGAAAGGATGTAATCATGCGAAGGACCAAAAAGATTATCCTTTAAGGAGCACCAGGTCATGATATTTTATAGAAAGTCACCTTGGTTGCACAAATTTGTGGTATGTAATTTAGAAGAAAAGGAAGGTTAGAGACAAATGAATAAAGGGTGTGTGGTTAAGGGAAATGCCAAGTGATCTTTTCTTGGTTGTTGTGATGAATTGACAATGACATGATGGAAACTAGCGTATACTGATCCAGTGATCCGTGTAGCTACTGTTCTGAAATTTCTGTTTGTGGCGTCATGGAAACTAGCTTATTCTGATCCATGTAGCTAATGTTTCTGAAATTTCTATTTGTGACATGATGAAAACTAGCGTATATCGATCCATGTAGCTCATTGTTTTCAAATTTTCTGTTTGTGGTGTCATGAAAACCAGCATATCCGATCCGTTTAGCTATCGTTTTTGAAATTTCTTTCGTGAGCTATTCTTTGACCCAACATGCTAAGCGACATTCAGTTCGCACCCACGTGCATGCCTGGTTTTACAGCATATGTTGGATTCTATGAGGTCTACTCACCAAAGAAAGGAGAGTCTGTATTTGTTTCTGTTGCATCAGGAGCGGTTGGCCAGATTGTTGGTCAACTCGCAAAGCTCCATGGATGCTATGTCGTCGGAAGTGCTGGGACAGATCAGAAAGTACTCACTTAAACTCCTTTGGATTTCAGGTGCTTGCCTGCAGATTCTAGCCGCTTCGAATGATGCTGCAATTAGATGGGAAGCTACACATATATCAGTAGTAAGCGGCCAACCGCTATTGCCTTGTTGTTCTTATAACACAGTTATGATTTATTTTCCTATCCGAATGTTGTAGCTGTTCCTTTTTGCTTTAGCCTAAAACTCTTCCGCATGTATTTGTTAACAGTGTGGCTCTAGAGCAGCTACATCATAGCATGCTTTCTTATACCATATTTGGGATGTTTCTAACTTAGATACATTTTGCACGTCCAAATGTATGGACCTCTAATCTATTAATGCTGACCTATAGTCAAATTTTAGGATCTGTTGCAAAGTTGTTGGTAAGAGTTGACATAAGATCAGCAGTTTCAGGATGTTAGCTATTTTCTTGTTGTTGATTATGCATGCGAATGATCTTAGTTGCTTTCAGGAGGAGAGGGCATCAGCAATTTGGTTCGCTAGCATGATGGTTCAGTTTTACTTACCATATACACATGATATACACATGTGCTACCTTTATTTTGCTAAGGTTAGATTTGGTTAGATTTCTAGAGTGTTTTTCCTATAGGAGATTGTACAGAGTCAAGTTCCTGCCTTACAGGCATAATCCTGCTCTAATTTTTTGTGCTTTTCACTTTCCCTTTGTGTGGTATATTATTTCAGTACTGCTTAAGGAATCACAGGTCATATCAAAGAACTATGCTAAATTGGATGGCCCTTCTTTCTTTTGCGGGTTTATTGGCAGGAGAAGGTAGCCATCTAATCTCTATGCAATGTTTCGCCCGTTGGAGGTAGCATCATGCTTATACCCTTTTACATTAAATTACTATACATGCTTGCTCATATGCCCCTATATGAAATTGTAGAACCTACTAATTTTTAGTGGAGCTATTTGGAACTGCTGGTCTACTATTGCCAGCATCTTATTTCTTTTTATTTCCTAGCTCTATGAAATAGAACTTAACGGATGTGCACAAACCTGGGTGTAGTACATCAATAAAGAGAGCAGACTAATAGGTACATATAGTGTTGATCTTGCTATCTTCAGATATGTACCCTACATGAATTGGTTGTTTATTCACTATGATCGCCATAATGCATGCAAGAGTGAGAGAGAAAATCACGACAGATGGATGATTGCCAGAAAATCACGATGCTTTTCACTTTGCTTTTGTGTAGTATATTCTTCAACCTTCATGAATAGGGAGAGTGTCTTCCTTCATACTTCTGTTCTTATTTATGTAAGCCAATAAAACATCAATGAAATATGGTTGCCTAATGCAATAATGTCTTTCTTGTTGCTATTATCATATATTCTTTTTCATGTTCTTTCATACATACCATGAGCTGTCATCCTTTCAAAGGTTTAAAAACTAGCAATGTCTTTTTGTCAACAATAAAGTATATATCACTTTTATTTGGTTTTTCGTTGCAACGCACGGGTAGCTTACTAGTTATAAAAGAAGGAGTTGGTGGTTGACCCATCATCACTCCTCTCTTCTCATCCATTCGATTTGATTACGAAATAAAATCCGAACAAGAAAATTACTCTCGCCTCCCTCCCCGCGCCGCCTCCTCCCTCCTCCCACTACGCTCCGCCTCCTCCCCTCCCTCCCGCTCTGCTCTGCCTCCCTCCCACCCCGTGCGCCGCCTCCTCCCCTCCCTCCCACTCCGCTCCGCTCCGCCTCCCCACCCCGCGCGTCGCCTCCTCCCCCGCTCCTCCCGCTCCGCCACCCCCGCGCCGCCGCATCCTCCTCCCCGAACCGCCTTCTCTCTAGCCCGCGCCGCCTCCCCTCTCGTCCCCGCACCGCGCGGCGGGAGCGGAGCCCATGGCGACTCCGCGGCGCGCAAGACGCAGCTCGTGCGCATCAACGCCATGAAGAACTCCTCCTACTCCGCCGAGGCGGTCCCGACGACCTCGCGGCCCACGCCAGCGAGCTCAATGTCGGGCGAGTTCGCGTCGCGAACCGACAACCGCATCCGCGGCGGCGCAGAGGTCGCCGCCCTCTTCGCAAGCTCGGCCTCGGCCCCGAGGACTTCACTATCCCACCAGCCGTCACGCCGCCGCCGCCATCGCCGAGGCGTCCCCGAGCGGGTGCCGAGGTCATCCTCGCCCCGCCCGAGATTCGTGGATTTACGGACGTGACGTCATGGTCGCGACGAGGACGAGACAACGGCGATGGGGAGGAAGCGGGTTGGCCATCAAATTAGTCCAATCGAGGTTCTAGAAGTTTTCGCACGAACCTCGAAGGATCTGGAGCTGAATCGAGCGGCAGATTGGTCGAATCGGAGATAGTGGAAGCCTCTAGACGAGAGGTCACCGCTGCACCGAGCGAGGATAATGCGACGAAGACAAGGAAGATGACAAGTTGACCAAAGTGGATAATTTACGAGAGGAGAGGAGAAGAGAGGTGGTTGTAGAGGCGACAAGGGAGAATACCGGTGCCTTGGCTCGTTGTTTGAAGTCCACTTCACGTGACATAGAGCATTTGGTTTCTCCGTCGCCAAATAGGCGGTTTAGGAGAACCATCACGTCCGGTTCAAGGAGAACATCCGGGAGCGGATCGTTTGATCGATGTACGAGGCAATCGTGAGTAAGTTTCGATGTGTCTACTTCGTGATAATAACATAACTCATTTTATTGTGTTAGTGTTTATATGTTTGCATTTTGATTTGGTAAGAGGAACACGACAAAAGGAAAATAGCGATAGTTTTGGTATATGCGAGAATATATGGCTCATAAATTAAGTCATTCTTCGCGGATCATTCTTTGGCGTGGTAATGCCAAATAACAATTTTGCCATCTCTTTCATCACATCTCCTTTTAGGTGCTCGACGGTTGACTTATGTGTACATCAAAAGGGGATCGATCCGCTTGATGTTAAGTCCGATTTGTCGGATTGTGGTCTATCATGGCATTTCATGAAAAAAAATTATGTTTCATCGAAGCTTTCACGCATAATGTTTCTCTATATTGAAACAAAGCATTAGCTTGATATGAAAACCTCATTGTTTGCTCTTGGTTTGATGTAGGCAGCATAAGATGAATGATTAATTTATCCTTTTCTTTTGAACTCAACAAAGATCGCACAAATTGGTATTATATATTGCAATGATTCGGACCATGTTGAGTGAACCATAGCGTATCTCAACCGAAATAGTTAGACATACTGATGCAACCTCTTATCTGACATAATAACTAGCTTTCAAACGGTGTATTTTTTTAAGGTAGGATTAATAGAAAAATTATAGTAAAAAGTATCTTGAGTTCATTTAATCAGATCGCTAAAATCACATGCGACTATTTTCCTCTGCATACTACCTCTCGCGAACAGCTAGAATTCAAAAATTTAAGCCATAAGCCACAGCAAAAAAAAAAACCACCCATGCTCTAATTTTACGCTTCTTAAGGGAAAATTTACATTATTTAGGTGGATCTCTAATTGAATAACTCTATAATAAGATTCAGTGAGTACCATCTAAACCATTTTATGAAAATGTAACTTCAGTTCTTGATCGTTTGGGTGTAGATATGGATAGGCATGCCCTCATGTTCCGCAACAAAATGTTTCACTGACTGATTTGTAACATTGCTTTTACAGTGATGGTTTTTTCTTTGCCGTCAAGGAGGTCTCATTAGTTGACCAAGGAATCAATGCAAAACAACACATTCTTCAGCTTGAGCATGTGAGTTATTGGTTATGACATGCTTGAGCAATTATGTTGGTTACCCCACTTCAAACATTATGTTTGTTGTTACTCTACCCTGGTTATATATTATCTTTTGAGGAGATACCCTGGTTATATTTAACATCCAAGCAAGCATTGATGTTTCTCAAGTTTTACTGAGAATAGTGGTTAATCATTTGGTTCCAGGAGATATCCCTCTTGAGTCGTTTGGAGCATGAGAATATAGTTCAGTATTTTGGAACATACAAGGTAGTTCTCTCATTATCGATGGCTCTTAAATTCCTTTTCGAATATAACCATTACCAAGATGCACTTTTTGTTTCTGTTGTTTTTCCTTTTGGGAATTGTATGATGAGGTTTGGTCCGTGTGGAGATATCTCTGTTGGATTTCATTTTATGCCGATTTTACATTGCATGCTACCACTGCGTAAATGTAAGTTTTCTGTTATGAGAACTACTGATTCTCTGTGTTATGTTAAAATTGGTGGGATGAATGTCTTGCAGTAAAGGTGGAAAATCAGATATATTTCTTGAACTTGTTACTCAAGGCTCTTTGGCAACTTTATATCAAAAATATTGTATACAAGATTCACAAGTCTCAAAGCATACACAAGACAAATTTTGAGTGGTTAGAACTATCTACATCAGTGAATGTGCTACACAGTGAATGAGTATAATGTTGTATCAATTTGATAGTCAACTTTAGATTTTTCAATTGTTAAGTATTCACTCATCTGTATTCTTTCCGCCTCACGATTATGTTCTTTCCTGTGTTACCAGAGATATCAAATGTGCGAGGATGCGCGCGAGGGGTGGGGAGTAGGAGGCGGCGGTGCGGGGACGGAGAGGAGGCGGCGCGCGGGGTTGGGAGTAGGGAGGAGGCGCCAGGCACGGTCCCCTTCTTCCTCCCGCTCGCCCTAGGCGCCGCCCCTCATGACCCCGTCGCGAGGGCTCACAGACATCCCCCCCGGCGGGCTCGTCCACCGTTCGAGCGGCCCCGATGACGACCCCACCTCGCAGATCTCACGCGCCACCGATCTGAAGATCTTGCCCCTACAGAGGTTAGCACAAAAAAAGAGCATGGCTTTGATTTCTTTTGATAATGCAAAATGGTAGCACCAGATGATTTCGTTCCCATGCTTAATGCAGAGTCAGGTTGGACTTTGGAAATCAGAGTCAATGGTCCATCGGAAAGGTGTGGATCATGCTTGATTTGAAAATTTGTGATTATTATTTCATGGTTGTTGCTTCTTACATGCTGTAAATTGTCGCCTCATGATATAGGGCCTGTTCTTTGCGGCTGCGGCTGATGGCTTTTGGCTGCGGCTGATAGCTTTTTGGCTGTTTGCGATAGAGATTGCGGAAAGAGAGATACTCGCTTGCGATTTTTGATGATACAGATATTAGTTTTTTAACGTGTACTACAATTAACTTGTAGACCCTATTTTAAAAAAATATTCCGTTTAAAAGTTAGTTACTGTAGCAAAAGTCAAAAGCCGCTTCTAGAAGCCGCAAAGAACAGGGCCATATCAATTTCTATATGTTGTTGTGCCCTCATTTGTCACCTCATGATATATTAATTTGCAGTCATGAAATATATCCATAAGTTTGCTTTGTATTACATGTTCTTTGCTCTCTTTCTCCTTTCACAGTTGATTTTCAAGATGAAGGAAATGGATAAACTAATCGTTTCGTTTATACCTACTAAAATGTACCATCAAAAGATGACTTCATATTTTTCCCAACTGTTTTTGTTAGCGCTGTTGGTTTGTTGTCCTACAAATGAGTGCTTGAAGAGAATCTGCAGCTCATGCTATGCAAACTGCCATTCTCAGCGCCTGCTAGGCAATGGTCAGATTAATCTTTACTATTATAAAAGAAGGAGTTGGTGGTTGACCCGTCGTCACTCCTCTCCTCTCAACCATTCGATCTGATTACGAGATAAAATCCTAACCGTAAAAATTACTCCGCTCCGCTCCTCTCCCCGCGCCCCACTTTCGCCCGTCCGATCGTCCCAAGGGTAGATCCGGCCGTTCGCTCGCGCGCTCAAGCCCTAGATCCTCTCCCGGTCCCCTCTGGAGAGCCCGCCCATCCTCTCGCCCGCCGCCCCTCGCCCTCACCCTCCGCCTCTCCCGCTCTCCTTCGTCTGGTGTCTTCCTCCGCCGCGCGCGCCTCGCCTCCTCCTCGGCCTCCCCACCGGCCTCCTCCTCGGCCTCCCCACCGGCCTCCTCCCTACTCCCCAATCCCCGCACCGCCTTTCTCCATCGCTCCTCCGCCGCGCGCGCCTCGCCTCCTCCCCTCCGCCTCCCCCACCGGCCTCCTCCCTTACTCCCCAACCCTGCGCGCGCGCCTCCCTCTCCGTCCCCGCGCGCCACCTCCTCCCCTCCTCCCACCCGCGCGCGCCGGACTTTTGCCTCGACGAGTGGCCCTCCTCCCCTCCCTCCCACTCCACTCGCCTCCCACCCCGCGCCGCCTCCCTCCTACCCCGCGCGCCTCCTCCCCCTCCCTTCCACTCCGCTCCGCCTCCCACCCCGCGCCGCCGCACCGCCTCCTCCTCCCCACCTACCTCCTCCCTACCCGCTCTGCCGCCTCCTTCCCACCCACCTCCTCCTCCTCCCCACCCCGCCCGCCGCGCCGCCGCCGCCTCCTCCTCCTCACCTGCGCTACCTCCTCCTCCTCCCCCCCTCCTCCCTTGCCTCGATCGGATCCATCTCCCGAGCGAGCACCGATCCCGAGTCGGACAGAACGAGGCGAGGCGGCGGCGACGCCACCATCACCATGCTCGTGGTTGCGAGCCGACGCATCTCTTCGCCCTCACTGGTGCCCAGCGGCGCCGCCTCAGGGCCCGCCGCGGCGCTCTCCCGGCGATGACTCCGCCACGACCGAAGCGCGCCGCCATCGACTACCCCTTCTTCGCGCGCGAGGTATTCCCTGTTGCCCCATACCTTTGCATCTCTCCGTAGCTCCTCCGTCCGCAGCCCCGTAGGTAGATTCGGGTGGTGGGCCGCTCCTCCTAGGGTTTCGGACGGAGCTCCGGTGGCCGCGATTGCCGGTCCCTGCTCCTAGGGTTTGCTAATACATGTTACAATTGTTCATTGCAATGGTAAATGTTTCATTTTCAGTCCATATTGGTACTGTTTTGTTCAAATTTTACCATGTTGAAGTAGGAATTTGCATTGCTCATACCAGACCATAGAAGTATTAGCTATATCTTTGCATGAACACTTTCCAAAGTAGATAATGTGCAATTGAAGATATTAGTTATGCGATCAACATTAATGTATAACTTCTGATACATTGTTCTGGTAGGTTGAGCATATGCTTAATGACAAGTTGGTGCAGTTTGTATGTATAACTTCTGATACATTGTTCTGGTAGGTTGAGCATATGCTTAATGACAAGTTGGTGCAGTTTGTGGACATTGATTCGCATGATGTGAAGGTACTGACATAATTTGCTATTAATGTCTAATCTATAAAATTCACATTTGGATTTGTATATGGTAACAAATTTGATAACATTTGTTCAGGATGCCCGGAAGCGTTTTGACAAGGCTAGCCTTCTGTATGACCAGGTAATACTGTTTTGAAGCCACTTCAAAATGGCAACATTAAACATTTTTCAAGGTTGTTCTGCAGCCTGTATGATTCAATGTGTTGGCTTATTGTGACTAAAACATGAAGGGTTCTATTTCCCCTTATTTTCCGTTATGGCATTTGTTGACTTTGTTCTCTTTACCTGCCAGTATGATAGCTAACTTGCACTGGAATCACCTTTGAGCTGTCTGTCTTTTTACTCAGGCTCGTGAGAAGTACTTATCCTTGAAGAAAGGTACAAGGACAGAAATAGCAATTGCAGTAGAGGATGTAAGTTTTTTTCTTACTTTGACCTTATGGAACTTTATTTAGAAGGTAGGATCACTACCTGCTACTAACTTGCTTGTGACATAAAACATAATCAGATCTTCATTTGAACAAGCTCGTGTCAACCTGGTAGATGCACTGTTTCCCCATATTGTTGTTCTGTTTTCTGTACTTATATTTGCCATGCCTTTTGTTTGTCTTAAATCTGTGTTAATTTTCAGGTGACTGCACTTTCAAATATCGAGGCAAAGAAAAGATTTGAATTTCTGGAGGCTGTTAGTGGAACAATGGATCACATTCAAACAACGTAATTACTTCTGGGAGCTAATCGATCCCCTCTGGTTGTTCTAATATTTAGTTACATTCTTAGTGCTGTGAGGACCGACATGTTATTAAAACAACTTAATGTGCATGTCAGTCTTACATAAACATTGTTCTTAAAATTTCCCATGGCTACACGACATCATATTTATGCGATGGTAGAGTCCATATAATGATAGTTTCAAAGCCAATAAAAAAAATCTCCTTCGTATCTCGGTCGGTATGGTCATAATTCCAACATTAATTTATCTATTTCGAGCTAATCTCACATGAGACTTTCCTATAGTTGTATCTGTCGTGTAGACTGAGTCTGTTGTTTTCCTTAACGCCTTATCACATTGTAAAAGAAACTTTCTATTTCTTGGGTGTGCTATTAGCTCTTTAGTTCTGATCTTCTATTGGAATGGTCCAACTTTGCAGTTGATGTGCTTGGATGACTTCTTCAGAATTTGTAAATCTATCTAATTTAGTAGAAGAATTTGCTAATGATTGGGATAGTAAGCTGCCAGTCTCTAGGTATTAATGTGTACATCATCCAGGATCAGAATAACTGCTACAACTAGCAACTGCACACAGGTTATAATTGGACAACTAGATTGAAATGACACCCTTTATTTTTGGTTATCTATGGGTTAATTGTTCAATGTTCAATTGCCGCACTGCTGTATGGGAACTGTAATTTCTTATGCGCAAGAAAATTTAGATCGTTTGTTGGGTGCTTGCTTCCTTGTATAAGGATATTGAACAGTGCTCTTGTTAGTAATAGTATACATTGTAACCTTAACACAAGATATATCAGTTTCTTAGCTAGGAATGCACTTGTGAATACTGATGCACGTAAATTGACTTAAAGAGTTCTCATACTTGAGAAAGATATGATGCTATGCGGTGATGTACATGCTTCACTTCTCAGATGCTTTAACATGGGCGCGAGAAGAGGGAAGGTTTCACCGCCGGAGGATTTCGTGGTTGGGGTCGGGAAGAAGTACCTGGCGTGGCTCTGTCTTTGGTGATTGACCCATCACGCATGCGCGGAGGTCGTGCTCACTCTGCATTCTGGTGCCCACCTGCGTCATGTTCTTTGGGTATTCTCACGCGGCCATGGCAGGTAAGTAATCACGCGTTTCTGGTTAAGCATTACAGGTGTTCTTGGATATCTAGATAAATGAGCATCATGCGATCGTGGTGCTTTAAGTAATATGGGATTTTCATAGTTGGTTGTGGTGCTTGGTTTTAATTCCAGCGTTGATTTTTCAAATCTTACGTGGTAGGCCATTAAGTTGAATGGATTAACCAATTTATGGCATAAATATTTGTTGCAGGTTTACTCTCGTATATGCTCCATTGCTGTCAATCCTGTAGGAATTCCCTGACATAGTATGCATGTATATTGCAGAAACTGCCAAGTATCTGTGCTGCTTTACCATCTGGGCCATCCTCACCGTTGTCGTCGTCTTCGAGTTCAGCATCGGTGCGTGCACAATCCGCGCCGCTTCTTCCGCTCCGCTTCTTTGAATTCGGTGGTAAAGATGTCGACTTTACAACGATTTGTTTATTGTAGCGTTCTTGGCTCGAGGATCCAGGGTAAAGTTCTTCGCTTTCTTGAACCTTCTACGTGCCTTGATCTCGTATTGGGATTTTCTTGATAAAGATCGCCTCTTCCATTTTTCTACGCCACGATGCATCAGTGCGTGGAGCGTGGTCGTAAATTGGGGTAAACATTTCCGTGCCATTTCGATCGATTTGGAGATCGCAGATTCTCGTTATGCGATGAAGAACACGTGAATCGGTAGCTTAGAGTGCTATGATGATAGGCTACTATGCTCTTTGTTGGGCAATGATGCTAGCGTATTAACTCCGTGGACGTGAGCAGCGTGTGAGAGGAAAGCATTGAGAATGAGATATTCTATTGGATGAACTTGTCGTCCATTAGGTTTATCTGTTGACCTTCCGTTATTAGGCTGTTGTAACAAGAACGTGCGACCGAGTTATAGAATTTGGGAAAGACCCAGTGGTTGATAGATTAAGATACTGGTGTTTGTGTAGTTTATATTGTTCGCTTGCAGATTCCTACTTTTTAAGTATGTGTGCACTGGGATGTTTAGAACTTTAGATCCATATTTAAAGTTGTTAAGAACCACTACATCGTGGAAAGTACCAGTTGCTTTTTCGAAACGTCATCAATCTATCTATGAGTGCTGGAAAGTACCACTAAATTTAATTGCTGGAGATTTTAGTTGGGAACCCTTTGTTCCAGGACCGTTGAAAAACATATGAGGCAAGAGACATACACACAACACGTAGACATATTGACTTAGGATGTAAATGTTGTTTGGAAGACAAGTCGACATTGACCAAAGGTCTTGTTGGTGACTGCAGTTCTTATCTAGCCACCGGAGAAGCTTTTTTTTTGGGTAATTTTGCTGGTCTGCATGGTACCATTGTGATGCGAAAGTACCAAACATAAAGATATTTTCTATTTTTCGTACCTAGCTTTCACTTAAGTAAATCATTGTTTATTCATAAAATGTTAAATTACACGGTGTGTACACTTACAAAACTTATTTTTGTCCTTCATTAATTTGGTTAAGTGTTCGTGCAGGTGCAACATTAAGCAAAGGTTTTAATAGGGGATTGGGAACACTTACTACAGGAGGGCTTGCTCTAGCAGTTGCCGAATTGTCCAAACACCTGGGAAAATTGGAGGAAGTGATTCTTATTATGAGCACCTTTATTGTTGGTGAGCATTGGGGCATGCTGAGATTATTTCCTGGTGCATATTATGTTGTTGTATGTGGTGTTTGTTTTATCATACTTCACTAATATGATGCGTGATTTATTTACGAGTATGAATATGTATATTTTGTTTGATACATAATGACGTAAGAAAAAGTTGATATTTATTATTCATTTTGAGATCATATTTGATAGTATACATCACTTTTATTTGATTTTCCGTTGCAACGCACGGGCACCTTACTAGTGATTACTTAATAATTAAGGTATGTGTTGGTGTTGAAGTTAGAGGTTATTAGTTATCTTCTTTATGTTGTATGTTGGTACCTTTTGGGGGTAAAACATGATAATGGGACACCTTCTGTCTTGAAAAATCAGACGTATGGAAAGATAGAGGTGGGCAAATGGCTGCTTTTTCCTGGATTTATTCATTAGAGTACTAAACATCTATTTGTGCGATTATTAACTGTTCTATGGATTCGGTGTCTTCTTGTGCTTGGAATGTGGCATTCTTGGGCCTAATATTCGGTGAACTTGTTAAGGCTTGCCTTGCCAGTACAATGTTCTTTGATTTGTCCCACTTTCCTCCTTGCTCCTTGGGCTTTCATGGATGTGATTGGATGAAAATGCTTTCTATTTGGCATAAATGGCTCAATGGTAATTGACATGGGGTCTTGCTGCTAATTGGGTGAACATAAATGTTTGTAGAGCTGTGAGTATGTCGGTTTTATGAGTTAAGAAATTTTATTGCTTCGTGTTCATTGGTGTGTTTTCTTTTCCTATTTTGCCATTGTTCTCACTTTCAATAGTTCATGGTGAAATTCTGGAACTTATAAAATTGACATAGCTAACAACTTACTCTATTGAGATGTGTAAATCATTGGACCTCTCATGTAGTTTTTGTTCTTTACAGGAGGGGCAAACGAACAAGCCGGTGAGATAAATCAATTATGTACACTCCACCAGTATAGGTTCGAATTAAATGTACAGGTAAGTACAGCATCAACTTTGATTAATGTTGTCTATAACCATACAAATAAGGTTAAGCTGCCTGCCAGTTCCCCTAAAATTTTAAAAGCATATATCAGTGGATCAACATTTTTTATAACATAATAGAGAGCTTTCTCGGTGCCAAAATGGCACCTTGTGGGATCTTATTGTTGTTGTCTCAAAACTGAGTACCTAGCTCTCAATTTTCCATGTTGATGTTGAGTAATATACTAATTTTCTTATTTTTCAGTGTGAGGTTGAACATGTTTTGTGTTCTCTGTGCCTCAGAAACATACACGATAAATGTCACATCTGCTGCAAACATGTTTTGTGTTCTTTGTTGATGTTGAGTAATATGCTAATATGATGCTTGATTTATTTACGAGTATGAACATGTATGTTTTTTTATACATGATGACGTAAGAAAAAATTAATATTTATTATTCAGTTTGATATCATATTTGATAGTATGCATCACTTTTATTTGGTTTTCCGTTGCAACGCACTGGCACCTTACTAGTTTACAATTATATTTATCTTTATCTTTATCTTTACTACTTAAAAAGAAGGAATTGGTGGTTGATGAGTCATCTCCCATATCTCTTCTCAGCCATTTGATCTGAACAATAAAATCTTGACCGCTCCTCTCTCTCCCCTGTCTCTCTCTCTCGATCTAACCGCCCCATCCCTCCCTTTTGACGCCTCTCCCACCACTCCCTTTCGTCGCCTCTTCCATTCCCACCTTGCGCCGCCGCCTCCTCCCCTCTCTCCCACCCCGCGCGCCACCTCTCCTCCCCCCACCCCGCGCCTCCTCCCCTCCCTCCTTCGCCGCCGCCTGCCCCGCCGCGGATCAAAACACTGTAGCACTTTTGTCACGTAGTAAATTTTTTTTTTGTTTTTTAGTTTTTTTGTGTTCCGTTTTTTTCTCGTATTCCTTTGCATTGTCCGCCCTAGACTAGTGATGACCGCCGAGGAGCAGATTCTCACCCTCGACGTCGACCCCAATGAATCCGTAAGCCTGCCCCGCCACCCCGTCTCTCTCCCCTATCTCGATCTTCTGGGTTAGTAATAGAGACTACTTCTCTTGGCCAAATTTGGGGCACTGGGGGTGAATTCACGAGAATATGATTACAGAGCTACAACCTTGAACTGTGGTTGCAATATTTGAATTATTGCGGCAACGCTTGGCTAAAATTGTGTGTCTTGTGTGCTTGCAGGTGGAAAATTTGAAGGCACTTCTTGAGGTGGAGGTGAGATAGGCCTGTAATTTTGCTTGAGATTTCTATACGATCCTGACAGAGTTCGAGGCGACACCACCAGTGAAACCGATCATCTCCAGCTTAGCGGTGGCACCTGTGAAGCCCAACTGCTCCATCCTAGAGAGAACCACCGTGACGGTGGCCTCCCTCCTACAAGTCCTGTCGGCGCCAATGTGACTTCGCCCTACTCTGTTGGTGCCTCGGCGTAACTCGATGGGTCACCTCCGTAAGGCCTGAATTTCAGATTCAAACAAGATTGACTTGAAGAAATTTGGTTCTTGTAAAATTATGTGGCTCGATGAATGTTCCTGAGAAATCTTGTATTGGTTGTGTTGCTTCTATCTTGTACTTGAAAGCTTATGTGTTGTACTGTAACGAACCAATTCAGAACGGTCCACGCTGATCTGTGAAGACATTTTGAGAATGTGTTCTAGTGTTGTAAGTGTTGGCAAGCTTGTCAATTGAAGAACTAGCAACAGTATCAGGTTGCAACACCATCCTGCATTTTTATTACTGGAAGCATGGGCGCTTTGCAACATTTTTCATTGAAAAATTGTCAAGGCAATGGAAGCTTCTTTGTCAATTGGTATCAGGATGTCTGTGTATACTCATGCCTGATACGTTGTTCTCAGGAAAAATGCCAATATACTGCTGCTTGTATATACTCATGCTTGATATGCCATTCTCAGTAAAATGCCCAATGCCTGATATTGTAGCTACAACTTCGTTGGCAATTTATCAGAAAACAGAGTGCTGATTGAATAGTTTCATGACAAGGAAATTCCTTCCAAAGAGAGTACTTCGAAACAAAGTACACAAGGGATAATTTCAGCTAAAAGTGAACAGAGTATATAAGAACTTAATTCATTACATGAATTGATATTGTTCACATATCACACTACATGACTACATGAGTACAGAAACTAGCCATTTCTTAGGAGCTTCTAGCGAGCTAGACATGTCTCTACCACATCGAAAGGTCAGCAGACTAGCAGCAGATTAGCTTTGCACCTACACTTGAAAGAAGAGAAATGGATGTCAGTATCTGGTTTCTATCCTTACTTCTAAATGTATGTCAGTATGTGGTTTCTATCTGAACTTCTAATTGCAACAGATGCATGGATCGAACAAAACGAGTTCCCTTCGTCTTCCTGGGTTTGCATGATTGAGATGCAATTGATTAACTGCAGAGCCTGATGGTGCATGCCACCGCCTGCGCCCCATACTTGAGCCTTGCCTTCACCTCATCTGGGTTGGCCCCTGCAACAACACATCCTAGAACACGAGTTCAAATGTTCAATAGCAAATTAGCAATACAAGAATATAGTGAGCAGAATGTTGTGGGGGAGGGCCTCCCTACACCCATTCCATCTGTGTAGGATCGAGGATAACCGACTAGAGAGGGGTGAATAGGAGGTTTTAAAATTCTTAGCTAAATTTAACAAATAATGACTAGATGATCACTAAGCAATAAATTAAGTTAACTACAAACCTACACAATATTAGCAATTCTATGCAATTGACAATAAGCAATAGAGAGCAAGAGCAATTACTAAAATAAACAAGAAACAACACAATGTGACACTTGATATTTTTACCGTGGTATCGGAAACTTACCGGTTTCCACTAATCCACGTTGAGGCTAGCCCGAACTAATCGGACCGGCTCCACGAATTAAGCCGAAATACCTCGATCACTATTGGTAGCTCTTCCTCCGCTCGGAGATGGTGAGCTCCAACCACTCACAAATCGGCACGGGCTTCTTCACAATCTTCTTTGAAGAAGTCACCGGCAATGGACCTTCCCGTCGTCTAGGTGCCGGCAAACACCAAGAGAATGAATCGTTGATTTCGCTTGAGGGCACACAAGTGCAATTGGATCAACTAGAATGAATGCACTTGAAACCTCTCCACAAACTCAAAAACAATGCTCAAGAGAGAAAAGAGTGTGGAGTGAATGCTCTAGAGCTCAAATGAGTTCAATGAAACTTCAGCAACCTGCCCAAGTGCAGGTGGGGGGGTATTTATAACCTTACCAATCAAAACTATCTGTTGTTGACAATTAATGCTGAAAAATCAGGGATATCGGAATTACCGCTGTACAAAGTGCGGTATTACCGCAGATTCAGAAGTAACAAGCGAACGGCCGTGTCGATTTAACGTAACTAGCCGTTGGAATTTTGTGCGGTATTACGCCGTTATAAGTGTGGTATTACGCGATCGCGTAATACCGCAGATTCGATCATGTATTACCGCGATCGCGTAGTTCCGCCGTGCTGTCTCCGGTAATACCGATTTCTGGCCGGCTAAGTCTTGACTTGGAGGCTCTCTGAAAAAAACATTCCGGAAAACGGTAATACCGCAGTACCATGCGGTACTACCGCACTGCAGTAGTTCCACCGTTCAATTTTCGGTATTACCGATTTCAGTGAGTTGAAGTCCTCAGGAGGGTGCTCTCTGGAATTTCCATACCGCACATAATCCGGTATTACCGCCCGGCGGTAATACCGCTGTGTATATGTCGGTATTACCGCCCGGCGGTAATACCGTTTGAGTGTGTGGTACTACCGATTATTCTGAGAGAGCCCAGAGAGTTTTCAAGCTTAATTTCAAATTCATGCATGTTTCTAGATTGATCCAATGTGCACCAAAACATGCTATCAAGTTACTTTCAACAATTCCTCTTAATAGTACGGCATCTAAACTATAATTCGGTCTTCCACCTTTACTCCCAAGACCGGTGAAATTAAATAAAAGATCCAAAAATTTATGAACCTCATCTTCGATCTTCTAGCGTCAATAATCTTTGCAGCTTATTCTTTACCTTGCACACATGAGACTTTATCTATACAATATTAGCACACACATTAGTCCCATATTTATAATTCGTCATTAATTACCAAAACTATAATCTTAGGGGGCTAGATACTTTGAACCTGCTGGTCCAAGAGGCCCAATAAGACATATAAAAGACATATGTACCCTAAAAATTGTACCCGCAGTTAAGAACAACATTGTAAAGAAGGCCTTATAGTTATGTATATATACCTCCTCGGGATGAACAAAGGGGTAAGGATTTCGATAAGGGGGCCTGATCTTCCGATGAGAAGAATAATTTCGATTGTTGATATGACGTTGATGATGAGGCTATTTGACCGACACGACCAAGTCCGTTCTGCAATCGTTAAACCACACCCTAGTCGATATCAATCGTGTCAAGAACACGGTTGACGTGAACATGAGGTTCAATTCCTGCAAGCAATCGAAGAATAATAAAGAACAAGATAAAGAGCAATCTAACTATTGCGAATATAAACGAGGAACGCAAAGGGTTTAGGCCAACAATTACAGTTGTTGGTCTAGTCGACACAAGAACACACGACGAAATTTTACGGTGGAACACTAATCTAAACAAGCTTGAGTTACATGACCAGTTAAGCATATATTTATAGGGGCACGCAGGCCTTTGCTTATGAAAAATTTTTAACACATGGAAAGTAATCAAATCATAACTGATTTTATCTCTGTTTCTAAAACCGAAATATTATTTTGATGATTCCGACGCACACAAAAGAAATTTTCGGATGGGGCCAGATCCATTGGAAAGAGGGCAAGATAAGTTTTCCATAATATACTCACACATTCTAAATGGACTCTTGATGCGAAATCTATGAGTATTTAAAGTCGATCATGTCAGGTTGAATCAGCGTTTGATTGTTTTCGTAATTGCCATGCACACAGAAGGAATTTGGAGGTAGGGCCAGATTCATTGGAAAGTGGATGAGCTCTTCTTTCTATGCTGTATTTGCATACCTGAAACGAAGTTCGTATACAAAAGTTATGTATATTTGAAGTTGGACCTATTAAGCTGAATCCAAAGTGATCTGGAGGCCGAATTAGATTCCAAAATGTGTCCCACTTGAATTCTTACTTGAATTGATCCAAAAGTAACGTGGTGATCTTGCGTAAGAGTTGGAAAGATGTTGACCTAGTCTTGATGTACTGGTCGGCTTCCCTTTAGGTGGACCCCAACCGCGAGCGCATAGCGTTGATGCAATCCTCCTTGTATAGCTACACAAATATATTTTTTCATCTTTAACAAGCATCATATCCTTATTTGAAACAAATTGGAACTGAAGTAACGAATTCACTTTTTGTTTATTCTTGGGAGCTATGGTCAGATGCGTTTGTAGCGTGGTCACATCAGATTTTTCCATTCCACACATAACATACTAGTCCCCTCATTTACTGTTTGACTTTGTAGCCACAACAGTTGGCGTCGTCCGTGGGAACTAGACAAGCTAGTCACGAGCCTAAGAGACAATGGCGCCTAAGAAGGCAACAACAGTAACGAAAAGGAAGCGAAGCATGACGACAGCGGTCGTCGAAGCCAAGGTCACGACGGGTAGACAGCCAATGTTGACACGACCATCGACGCTGGCGTCCGGGCTGGCTCCTCGTGTCGATCATGATGACCGCACAGGTGGCCAGACGGCCAACACTCACACCATCGTCGGCACTTCGAACAACCTAGGAGGTTGCACCGGAGCAGTCGGTGGTCTCGACGCTCATGTGGGTCCCGTCGCGAGATTGACTCCTCGTGTCAACCGCGACGACCACACAAGTGGCCAGACAGCCGATACTCACACTGTCGTCGGAACTCGGCCAACCCGAGAGGCGGCACCGGAGCTGGTCTCAATGCTCTTAAGGGTCCCGTCGCCAACTGCGATGCCTACTGCTCCAACGTGTTTAGTGGTTCCAGTGACCAAGCCGTCGCCGTCGGCCACCTCGCAGCTTATATGCTCATGCCAATAGGGGCCACAGCGCTGGTGCTAGAAGGCACCTTACTAGCGGCCCTCGGAGCATTGCAATGTCAACTGACAAATCTTCGGGGCGCCATGCAGGAGATACAAGAAGCTCGGAGCCAGCAAGTGATTATGGCAACAGATGAGGAGGTCGCCATTGAGAGGGTGGAGAGCCGTGAAGTCCCAGTCGCTGCCCACATGTCGATACATTATTTCTAGAGAGATGCTATTTTGGACTTCAACTAAAAAGGTACTACCGCTGTTTTTGACTGGTATGACCGCATTGCATGACCGGTATTATCGCATTGCAATATGACCATATTGTAGTTGGTAGTGCTATTTTTTAGATAGGTATATTTTGGGAGATTTTTCCTGTAGAAAATGGTACTACCACAGCTTAAGTGCGGTACTACCGCGATATTGATATGATCGAACTTTGTGAGTGCGGTACTACCGATTTTTAGATTAATGGCTAGTTTTGACACATTAATTGAGCAATAAATAGTTGTTAAATAGTAGATGCAGTAGTACCAGCCACTCCATGGTGGTAGTAGCACTCCACTTGATTTTTGGGGATTTCATCCTGGTAGGTGAAAGCTATAAATACCTCTCCACTAGCAGCAAGGGCATACCTTTGGACCCTTATTGAATACTCTTGAGCTCTTGAATTCCTTTCATCAACTCTAGTGTATTAGTTTCACATTTTAAGGTGGTTGAGAGCATTCAAGTGCATTGCATTATTTGGTTGATCTTTGTAGCACTTGAAGACCTTTAAGCAAGCGCCACTGGCTTATTATTCTTGGTAGTCGCTGACACCTAGACGGTTGAGAGGAGTTGCAAGGTGATCGCTTCAAGAAGTTTGCGAGGAGACCCGGCTTGATTGTGAAGTTTGGAGCTTACCTTCCAAAGCGGGAAAGAGCTACCATAGTGGATTGAAGAAAGGCTCAAGTTGCGCAATGAGTCGGCTCGATTTGTTCAGGTTCACTCAACGTGGATTAACGAAGACCGCAAGTCTTTGAGACCATGAGAAAATTTCATGTGTTCATCGTGTGGTTTAATTCTCTTACTCTTTGCTCTCTGCATTTACATTTTAAGTAATTAATTGCTTCACTTACTTAGCTAAAATTGTATCTTGCCTAGATCTAACTTTGTGGTGCCTTAGTAAGACCTAAAGATTTTAGGCTTTACATTGTGCAAAACAAAGTTTTAGTTCATACTTGCTTAAAATTGTGTTTTAGCTAGAAGATTTAAAAAAACCCTCCTATTCACCTCCCTCTAGTCAGCTATCCTTGATCCTGCAGGTGATATCAGAGCTTGATCTCTCTATATTGGGCTTACAACCTAGAGAGTAAGGATTGCTAGTGAGGATATTTCCCTAAGAAAGGCATCTATATTTAATGGTTCTAATTATGCTTATTGAAAAATATGCATGACAACGCATTTAAAGGCTATGAGTCTTGTTATGACTCTTGATCCTACCCACCCCATAGATCTTGAGGAATGAATCTCTAACCTCAACGCTCATGCAATGAATGCTCTTTTTAGAGTTTTGAATGTCGATGAGTTTAATTGAGTGAGCAATTTTGAAGCCACTCATAAAATTTGGACTACGTTATCGAAAATTCATAAGGGCACATCCACAGCCAAAGAGGCCAAATTGCATAGACTATGGATTAAATATGAGATATTCATAATATTGCTGTATGAAAACATCAACTAGATGTATTTAAGTCTAAACAACATTGTGAATAAACTCAAGGACTTAGACACTACACTAACCGACATTGGTAACTAGATGTTGTTAGAAAAATGCTTAGGGCCTTCCCAAAAAAATATGAGACATTAGTAACTCTATCTCTCAACTCATTCGAATTGCCTGGAATGACCCGAAATGGTCTTTTGGGTAATCTCATCAAGAATGAGTTATACAAAAATGATAAAGAGGAGTTATTGGAGCAATCATTCTCAAGGAAGAAGATTATCATTTTCAAGGTGAAAACGGAATCAAATGATGAGGAGGACCATGATGAAGATAACTCTGGGGAGGAGATGACTCTCCTTGTGAGGAGAATGGAAAGATTTACGAAGAAGCGCTCAAGTCAAAGGCTATCTATGACAAAGGCAAAAGGGGCAATCCTCAAGCAACAAACGCTATAACAACATTCGTTGTTATGAGTGCGATGAGAAAGGCAACATTGCCTCTTATTGCCCTATCAAAAAGGATGACAAGGCTAAGTTATCCAAGAAGAAGGAGTACAACAACAAGAAGAAAGTTTTCAACAAGCTTCACAAGGATGGCAAGGGTGAAGCCTATATCGAAGAGTGACACTCCAACGAGTATTCCGACTCCAAGTCTGATGATGATAAGTCCTCCAAGAAGAGGTTACTTGTTAGAATTATCATTAAGGAGGCTTCATCACTCTTCTCTACACCCACTTGCCTCATGGCAGAAGGGGGTAAGGTAAAATCAATGATGATAATGAGCCTACTTATGATAAGCTAATAGATATACTTAAATACTTAAATGAGTATATTGGGAAGGAGAAATCAAAATTTAAAGTTTTGAAGAAAAAATTCCTTTATCTCAAAGACTTTTATGGAGAACTAAAGAAAGCTCATGATTATCTCAATCTCAAGTATCTCACCAAACAAAATGTAGATGTTGGTATTACTTGCAAGCATCAGCTGGATGGTCTGACCACATGCATCACATCGATCTGATCAGGCCTAGGTCGTCTAACAACTCGGGTCTCAGCGGTCTGACCACTTACCGTTCCAGAATAGAAAACAACTAGGTCTTATCTACTGAAATTGGTGAAACTTCTAATCTACTGAACCAAATGACTTGAAACTTGAAATGTAGCATTCTTAAGGTCTTATAAACCTATTCCATCAATGCGCCAACAAGCTACTAAATAAATTTTGACATTTGCCCAAAACAAGACAGATTACACCAAAACTAGGCAAACACCAAAAATTTGCTATAGACTTGCCTACATGGATGGGATCTAACCTCTAGGAAGTTCTTCCATCATTCATACTAGGGGTGAAAACAGATGAGATACGATCGAATAGTCTCAAATATGAATACAGATCCATATTTTTAAAATGAATAAAAATATGAATTCGAATATTCTTAAATATGAATCGAATGTCGTAACGAATATGAATTCGAATCGAATATGTACTTAATTCAGTTGAATATGAATATCCTCCTACAACTTTGAAAACATCTAGGCTCCTAAATTTTGATTTTGGTAATTAATGACGATTTATGAATATGGGACTAATGTGTGTGTTAAGAATTGTATAGATAAAGTCTCATATATGAACAAAGACATCAGCAAGTTGCATGGAAATGGATATCGAGAAGGATCAAAATCAAGGTACATGTAATATAGGATCTCTTTTTAATTTTACTGGTCTTAGGTGAAAAGGTGGAAGACCGAATTATAGGTTAGATGCTGTACTATTAAGAGGGATCATTGAAAGTAGTTTGATAGCATGCTCTTGTGTCATTTGGATCAATTTAGGATAATGCATACACGTGAAAATAAGTTTGAAAATAAACTGTGCTTTCTTAGAAAAATCGGAAGTACCGCTGGTATAACTGCAGAACTACCGGAGTACGGTAGTACCGCAGTTCAAACAGTGAAACTATCGAACCACGGTAGTACCGGATTTTCAGCGGTACGTTTTTTCCAGAGAGCACCCTTGCTGGGGACTTCAACATGCCAAAATCGGTAGTATCAGACTTATAACGGTGAAACTACCGCAGTGCGGTAGAACCGCACAATACTGGCAGAACTACCGATGTTCGGTTGTATCGAGATTTTACAACGGTACGTTTTTTCCAGAAGGTACCCCCCTAAAAACTTAAACTGCCATAAATCGGAAGTACCACACTTATAACGCTGATAGTTTCGATTTATTTGATTTTTCAGAATAAATTTTTGTAACGGCTAGTTTTGGTTGGCGATGGTGTAAATACCCTTCCACCAGCCCAAGGACAAAGTGTTGAGCAAGTATTGAACACATTTGAGCCTAGAGTTTTTATTCCACACCTCCTTCTCTCTTATGCATTCATTTGAGGTGTTGAGAGCATTTTCAAGTGCATTCATTTCTTAGATTGATCTATTGCAGTTAAGCGCCGTCAAGCGAAGCGTGATTCATTACTATTGGTTCTTGCCAGCACCTAGACGACTTGGAAGGTGATTGCGAGGTGATCTATTCAAGAAGGTTGTGAAGAGGCTCGAGCAAATTGTGAGTGGCTTGGTGCTCGTCATCTCTGGAGAGGAGCAAGAGCAACCAATAGTGATCGACGAGTTGAGATTTAATTCGTGGAGTCGGTCCAAGAGTGATTGGGCTCTCCTCAACGTGGATTAGTGAAGACCGGCAAGTCTTCGTTATCACGGGAAAAACCTCGCGTGTTCACTTGTAGTTCTTTCTCATCTCTTTTAGTGATCATATTTATATCTTTGCAATTCTCATATACTATTGTGCTTATTGTTAATTGCAATTTTATTTGGAATAGAGCCTTAGAATTACTAGAATTGAATAGATTTGGTTTATCTAGTACACTTGCTTAGTGATCAATTGTTAATTATTTATAAAAAGGTAAGAATTTTTAGAACCTCCTATTCACCCCTCTAGTCGGTTATTCTTGATCCTACAAACTTCTGTAACAAATCTCAATAAAACAAATTTATATAACATGATTACATGACTACAATGTCTACACTACACAACTAGATAGGAAACGGATCAAATGCGAATCGAATAGTCTCGAATACACATGCGAATCTGAACATTCTTAAATACAGATATCAATATTGTCAAATATGAAAACGAATATTTTTGAATATGGATTTTTCTTACCATATTCGTGTTTTCTTAGATATGAATGTAGGATAAAATAGATTATCGATTACCGTTTCCCACCCCTAATCCACACATCCTTAGAAACCAGTAAGATTAAGGAGAGAGAAAATACAAACAAGAAAACCAAGCAAATCAAAAGTATAAGGAGAAATATATGGTAAAACTCACTTAGATAAAATTTGGATCTTTATTTCAATTAGATATGAATGCTTAAAGTCACTCTACTCTTAAAGGACATAGCTCTCTCTCTCTCTCTCCATGGACCATACACACAAAGTTTTCCTCTTAAAAATCCTAATCCTAACTCTCCCTCAAAGGCTTAGCTAAAACTCTCTAAACCTTAGCCAAAACTTTCCAAAGCTTAGCACATAAGCTAACACTCTCTCTCCTTATATATGGGGGCTCACAAAAAAATACTAACCAGCACCTCTAATTGGGTTCATCCACTTATATGGGCTAACCCATTAACCCAACAACACTATACTAGGTTTTGCACACGCATGCATGCTTTTCAAAGTGGCTCATTCAAAATGCTCCAATAGCCCGAAATGCCAATCCAATCTATCAAAGCATCACAACATACTTTGACATGTAGTCTGTAGTACTCAATTACTACATGTCATGTCTTCACATATTCGAACTCTCCTAAACCATCTCTACATGCATCAGTCTCGTCACTTGACGCACCATATGCACCAACTCACCTTATCGCGATTCTTATCTCTTTTGAGCTTCAAGCTTGAGACACGCAGCCTCACCCTAGAGTTATACAACTGCACGGATCTCAGCTCCCCCGCCTAGTCCTGGTTTATTATTGTTGACTGACATCACTCTCCAAGCCACCCGCATATCCAAAAACAAAGTAATCCAATTCTGACCACAAGTTCTATATATTTGACTCATATTAGTCAAGTCATGCATTATGCTACACAAACACATCTACCCAACGGTTCCCATATTGTGCACACACTCTAGCCATGCTCTGAACCTTCAAGGCTGATCTGATGCTAACCACAGGCCGGTCAGACTGCCCAACTTCTCTCAAACTCACCCTAAAGGATAGGTTTGATCGCTGGCCCAACGTCAGTTAGATCGTCGACATGGTCTGGCCGCCTACCAAAGGTCAGTCAAATAGCTTAAGCGAACTAGAAAACACCCTCTCTGGAATTTTGGTTAATCTCTATTTAATTTTAGCTCAGAACTCCAATTTGAGTGACACCTAGTGCAAACATATCTCCAAACATGGCTACACAAGTGTTTGTTGTCCAATTACGAAAAGGCATACGACTCGTCTGATCACTCCATAGCTGCTGGTCAAATCACTCTTTATAGAGTCTAAACAAATATCCAGGGCCGGTTTGACCGCTATTACCAGGTAGGTCAGACCGATTAAAACCTGACAGCAACTCTGAAAACTGAAAAGCTTCAAAACCAAACTCAAACTTCGTCAAAACTTGCACATCAAAGTAAAATACTCATCACACATCATAGGGTGATCTACACATGACCTCATAAAATACCAAAAACATTTTCATTCGAAGTCAATAACAATGAGCCCCACAAATTAGAGGTCCCACATATTAGTGCTTACTCTTATCGCATCCCCCCATATCGCGTCACTCTCCCTCATCCCCCCTCTCCCTTCACTCTGGGGCCACGACAGCGGCGGGCAAGTGGGATATCCACGCGGTGCATTGTGCAAGGTGGCAAAGGGGTTGGTGAGGAGAGCTTCGCCATCTTGGGCAACATTAGCAACGGGCCGTCATCCGCGAGCTAGGGTGACGATGGTGGCGGAGGACCAGCATGGATCTCCATGCAATGCTTCGTGCTGGGCAACGGTGGTGACTTCAAGGTTGCAGCTACACGGTGCGTGCCTTATCTCGATCCTACACAAAGGAATGGAAAAAAGAGGTTTAAGACAAAGTTTTTACTTCCCTCTGAAATCTAGAGTGAACGGGAAACTTTCCAAAGGAATACTATTCATACTTCCTAAATTCGTTTGCTCCAAACGGGGCCTAAAGATTGCACACAAGCGCTATGGAGCCAGGGAGTGCGCAGTGGACCACCTCAAACATGTGATTATCTAATGTGTCAGGTAGCTATTAAAGCACTTTTGATGTGATTATTTAACCTCTTACTTCTTGGTGTCTGACCTATGCCGTGTTATGCAACTATGAAGCGGCTTAAGGGGGAAAACTGTTGAGAAACCCCTCGCTGGCGACCAGTTCAAGAGATTTCTCTGCTAAGAACAAGAACGAATCAACCACAGAAGACAGAATAATAGATTGAATACACAGAGAGGTAGAGAGAACTCCTGGTCTTTCTTTATTGCTTCAATTCAATGGGGTACAAAATCAGCCATATGGCTCTCTATTTATAGGGAATGGTGAGGTGCCCAATATGGATAGGGATTCGTTTAAACGGAAAGAATCCGTTTAAACGGAAACACTTATCCCTGGTTTCTTAATACTCCCCCTTGGGCACTCATCCGACATACTCATGCCTCGTTAAAACTCCATAAAAACCCAGTGGGAAAAATTTGGAGAAAGAGTACATGATGCATGTTATGCTGCGATTGCACGAATTGCCTCATTAAAAACCTTGATCGAGAAACTTCAGGAAAACTCGTCAAGGGAAAAAGACTACAATTCACCTAACTTCATTTAGCCTTCAGGACTTTTATTCTTTGGGTACTTCTCTAAGTCTCATCATGCAGATCCCTCGCACGCACCTTTCAAAACTAGATGTGGGGATGGACTTTGTGAATAGATCTGCTAGATTTTCACAAGACTTAGTATGCAGTACTTTAATCTCGTCCATCTTTTGCAATTCATGAGCATAGAAGAACTTGGGGTTGATAAGCTTTGTGAGATGACTCTTCACATAGCCCGTTTGTACTTGTGCAACGCAAGCGGCATTATCTTCATAGATAATTGTGGGGTTTTGCACAATGTTCATTCCACATGACTGCTGGATGTGGTGAACCATTCGGCGTAGCCAAGCGCATTCACGTGCGGCTTCATACAGCGCTATTATTTCTGAGTGGTTCGTCGAGGTAGCTACAAGGCTTTGCTTAGACGATTTCTAGGAAATTGCAGTTCCACCACACAGGAATACATAGCATGTTTGTGACTTTGCGGTATCTGCGGTCGACAGTACCAAAGCATCTGCATAGCCAATCAAGTTCAGATCTTGATTCTTTCTGTAAAACAATCCAAGGTCCTTGCTTCCTTGGAGATATCGGAAGATGTCCTTTATGCCCTGCCAATGCCTTTTGGTGGGCTCTGCACTATACCTTGCTAATAGGTTTACGGCAAAGGCAATATCCGGTCTAGTGCAGTTTGCTAAGTACATGAGTGCTCCAAGCTGCACTCAAGTATGGGAATTCGGTCCCGGACTTCCTCCCCTCTTCTCTAGGTCGGAAAGGATCTTTTTCTTCTTGTAAAGATCTCCGATCATATGTACTTTGATGGGAATGCTTTCTCAAACCGAATCTTTCTAGCACCTTCAGGTGTAGGTCGTGATGTACTAAGACTCCTCCGAGGACATGCTCAAGCTGCAGAGCCTAACGAACTTAATCTTGCCCAAGTCTTTCATTTCAAACTCGACTCCAAGTAGGAGCTTGCTTCTTTTATATCATCCTTTGTCCCGATGATATTCGGATCATCTACATACACCGAGATTATCTGAATCCATTCGGGATTGCCGTATAAATACACAAGGGCGATCCTCATTGTTCGTGTAGCCTTTCTTGCAGAGAAAGTCGCTAAGCGATTATACCACGATACGCGGATTGCTTTAGTCCATACGGGGACTTTCTAAGCTTCACCTTGTCTGATTTCTATTTGCTCTGTCTTGGTTCGGAGAGGAATTCCTTGAAACTTTCATATAAATCTCGAATCCAAGTTACCATAAAGCTATGCGATCACAACATCCATCAATTTCATTTGTAAATTCATGTTCACCGCCATTGAGATCAAATATCTAAAGGTAATTCTACTCATGGTCGGAGAGTAGGTTTCTACATAATCAACTCGAATGTTGAGTGAAACCTTGTGCTACCGACCTTGCTTTATATCTCACTACTTCGTTTCTTTCGTTTCTCTTTCGAACAAATACCCACTTGTGCCCTACAGGTGCACATGGGGAGGAGTGCGACATCTGAGCCCAAACACTTCTCTTTTGTTCAGAGATAGCAATCGGTTGCTATTGCCTTCTTCCAATCTTTCTAATCGATCTTTTCTTACATTCAATGAGCGATGCGGGCTCGGGATCAAGATCAATGATTGTGGTAATTTTTTTGCGAAGTAGATATCGACATTGGTCGTTGTTACGTTGGGGACTCTCCGTGTGCACATAATTTATAGCTATTTCTTCATGAGTTGCTTCTTACGGAGCTTCATCTTGCGCATCGCTTCTTTCCATTGCGGTGGCAAGTCCGTTTAGTTTTCGGCTCCGATGTGTGCGCACACATCCATGCCGCGAGGATATTCAGATCCGGTATGCCCTCTTTGGAGGTGTCATACTTGTGCCAGTCTCAAGCGGCTCCCCTTCTCGATTCGGGGACTTGGTGATCGGTGTGATAAGTCCTTCTTATCCTTTTCGCAAAGGCCCCGATTACTTTGGATTCGAGGAGCCGGAGTTCTCGTTCTCTTCTTTTTTTCGAGGCCTCTGGACGAGATTGGGGATACCTTCTGCTTTCTTTGGTATTTCAACCCTCTCGGTGCAGTGCGTGCAGGCACATGCGACTTCTTCACGCTCTTCAAATCACTAAAGTGATTAGGCAGCTGATTCGCTGATGCTTGCAAATCGATGATCTTCTGGACCTCTTTTTCAGTTTCACTAGTGCGCGGGTCATATGCAGGAATTCCCGTGGCTTCCCACGTAATTTCCCGACATTTTTCATCAACGGGTTGATTTCCTCCCCCTAATGTCGAAAAATTATCCTCATCAAAATGCAGTCAGCAAAGCGGGCAGTATGCAAATCTCCCGACATGGGTTCCAAATACCTGATTATGGATGCAGTCTCATAACCAACGTATATCCCAGTCTTACGGATAGGGCCCATTGCAGTTCGCTGCGGAGGGGGTATAGGTACATAAACCTTGCATCCAAACCTCCTGAGATGACAAATTTTTAGTGGTGACCCGTGCGCTAGTTGTATAGGTGAATGGATGTTGTAAGCCGAGGGTCTAAAGTTGATGAGATTTGCTGCATGTAGGACTGCGTGTCCCCAACATGTAGCTGGCAAATTACAATTCTGCAAAAGTGGTCGGGCAATAAATTTAATTCTCTTGATCAATGCCTCTGCCAAACCATTCTGGGTATAGACATGCGGTACCGAATGCTCAACTGCAATCCCCATTGCCATGCAATAATCATCAAATGCTTTTGAAGTAAATTCTCCGGCATTGTCCATTCTGATGGACTTGATGCGATGATCAGGGAACACATTTCTGATGCGATGATCAATTTGGCGAAAGCATGGTTTCTTGTGGATAATAAACCCACATATGACCATTTTGAGGAAGCATCAATGAGCACCATGAAATACCTAAATGGCCCTGAGATGGGCTGAATAGGGCCGCAAATGTCTCCCTGGATGCGTTCCAGGAATGCAAGGACTTCATCCTTCACTTTCAGAGTGGAGGGTCTAATAATTAATTTCCCAGTGGCACATGCAGGGCACACAAAATTTTCATGATTCGGAAAATTCTTCACATTAATATTATGCCCGTGAGAATTGTTAATTATATTTCTCATCATCCTAAGACCTGGGTGGCCTAATCTGTCATGCCAGAGACAGAATAGTTGAGCTTCGAATCTTGTCTTGAGCGATTATGCGCTACAGAGCCTTAATATTAGTATAATATAGCCACACGTGTTCATGCCATTATAAACTGAATAAAGGAATGAATTATTCCAAAATCATTCAACTATCACGAGAAAACAAAACTAAAGTACCATCCATACAAGTTCTAACTTGTCCATTTCATGTAAAATAAATGACAATTAACGTCTCATGCATTCTGTGCATCAGACGGAATCAACTAGAAAATCGTTGACTTTTTCAGCTATCTTTTTAGGCGTGATGTTCTCTTCGAGAGAAATCATGGAGGTGGCTGCCTCTAAGTCGTAAGGGGGTGCTGCTGCCTGGATGGACTCAACCTCCATCATTTCAGGCAGCGGCTCATGATGCTCCCCCTCAACAGCTGCAAAGTGAGCTTCAGGCTGCCCTTTGCCATTGTTTTTCTGGGCTTGGTGGGCATCAATGACATGCTGCGGTGCTTTGCAAATCCGCGACCAATGCCCCCATTTGCCACATTTGTAGCAACCTTGGTTCTGCTGGCCATAAGGTTTGCCACTCTCCTTAGCCCTTTTGTCATTTGGAGCATCGACTTGCCTTTACGGGCGCGGTCTTACCCTTCTTTCCCTTCTTTTCATCAATGGCTTTCGCACCTTGTAGCTCCCGGCGTGGCTTCACGGCCAGTGAGCTCCCAATGGGCGAGTGGCGTAATTCTTATGGAGAAGTTCGTCACGAGCCTCGCTACTGCATCATATCTATCAATTGGCGTATTCCTTGTAGCCGTCTTGGCGATAGTTGCGGGCGGATTATCTGACGATTGGGGTGAAAGGTGGGCGGGGTTTCTCAATCTTACGCTCATCGTGATCGCGCCACGAGTTGAAGATTGGTACAAGTCTGTGCAAAGCGGTGTACTCCCGACCGTCTTAAAATCGGTAAACCTCATCCGATCCACTCTGCTCTGCTTGAGGAAGAATGGTGTACTTTAGCCTCTCAAACCGCTTCTTAAGTGCGGTCCGAGTGCTAAGCGCTTTTCTCGCCATATACTCATTCTTGAGAGTATTTGAGGTGGTGCTGAGGAAATGAAGTGCGATCATTTTCCTCGGTGTAGGTTTGGCGTCATGCCATCCGCCAATCCCAATAGCTGCGCGCGAGCTTCACGGCTCCAAGTACTATCTCGACATCGATGCCCACGTCGGATAGTTCTTGCCATCTTTGGGCAAGCTCCTCGAACTCCCGGTTCGTGATGCCAGTCATCTACATGTGAATGGCAAGAATAAGTTTACTGTTGGTAAACATGCATGGAATTATTTACTACAGGTAAATAAATGGTACAATAAATTCTCGTAATGTTTCATAATTTTCTATATATTTTCCATAAATTCTTGCTAATTTTGGTGATTAAAAGCAATTAAATAATTACAATTAATCAAAGCAGTAAATAAATGCAGAAAATATATAAAACAATAATGGTATAAATAAATAAGCTTCAAATGCTGAAAATAATGCAAAATTCGGGTTCTTCAGGCCCTTTTATGCTAGAATACAAATTTTCAGCAAATTCTGCAATTCCAGGGGGTTTTACGCAAATTTTCTATTCAGAGAAATATTACGTAATTTTTCAGATTTTTCTAGGGTTTTTCGTAAAGCACCCCCACCCGTCTTGCCCCTTCGCCCTTTTTCTTTCTTTTTCTTTTTTTTCGACAGGTCTCTCCTTGGCCCATGGCCTCCGGCCCAAGGCCTTTGGCAACACAAAACATGGGGTAGGGTTTCCCCTACCCACATACCTGAGGCGGCGCATTTACTGCTGTGGCGGCAGTGAGGCGTGGCCGGTCGCAGCGCGCAGACGGGCGGCGGCCGCGGGCGGGCGCGGCCGCGATGACGCCTGAGGCGTCGCCGCGGCGCGGCGGCGGGCGGCGGCCGCGGCGCGCGATCGCGCGACGCAGGAGGCGGCGCGGGCGGCGGCGGCGGCTGCGGGCGGCGGCTGCCGTGTGGCGCGGCGGCGTGGTGGCGTGGTGGCGCGGCGGCGACGCGGGTGGCGCGGCGGCTGCCGCTGGCCGGCGAGCTTGCCGGCGCGTCTGCGGCGCGCGCAAGCGCGCGCAGCCGCCGAGCGGCGGCACGGCGGCCGGGCGGCGGCAGCGGCACCATCGCCGGGCGCGGCGTAGGCGGCGCCATGCGGCGTGGGGCGAGTGGGCGTGGCGGCCGGCGTGCGGCGCGGCGATTAACTGAGGCGGCGCGCGCGTGCGGGAGGCCGCCGTCGCGAGCGCGCGCGGCGCCGGGCCGCCGGCGGTGGCATCGTGGGGCGGAGTGGCGCGCCGCGCGTGCGTGCGGCGGTCGATCGCGGCGACTCACGACAACGGCGGCCGTCGCGGGGCGGCGGTTGGTGCACATGCGGTGCGGCGGCGGCCGAGTGTTGCCTCATGCGGGAGGCGGTGCGCATCTGAGCGTGGTGGCCATGCAGGGCCGCCACTGCGAATGTTTTCTTGTGCAATTATCGGACAGAAAAGATGCATAAAATTTTCGTTTCTAATCTACGATGCAATCAACATCTACCCCTTTTCACAATCTACCGATCGACATTGTGCCGCGACTTCAGGTCTGCTCATGGTAGATTAGGGCGGATTTGCATCGTTTCTACAGTGCAATCAACATCTACCCGTTCGCAATCACCGATCGACATTGTGCGGCGACTTCAGTGCGCTCACGGTAGATTAGGGCGGATTTGCACCGTAGAAAACCAATCTAGAACGCGAAGAAAAAATGCGAATTCAAAGCGATCTAGAAAACCAATCTATTAAGTGCTTCGATGATTACCTTCGTTCACCGGAGCGATTCATGCTGATAACGTGTTGAGAAACCCTCGGCGACGGTCAAGAGATTTCTCTGCTAAGAACAAGAACGAATCAACCACAGAAGACAGAATAATAGATTGAATACACAGAGAGGTAGAGAGAACTTCTGGTCTTTCTTTATTGCTTCAATTCAATGGGGTACAAAATCAGCCATATGACTCTCTATTTATAGGGAAGGGTGAGGTGACCAATATGGATAGGGATTCGTTTAAACGGAAAGAATCCGTTTAAACGGAAACCCTTATCCCTTGTTTCCTAATAAAAACCACCCACATTAGCTTGCACATGTTCATAAAAGCTATTTTTTCTATATCATCCTTGAGAAATATGATCATGACTAGTCCTATAAATTTTCAGCTGTAATGTTCCTTTTCTTAAGAAACTAGTGTAAAATCCAACCAGTAAATCCCATAAACAATTTCTCTCAGAATAATCTCATGTAACCTGTGGAACAATTCCATGGAACGCTCGGAACAACTCGACTCTACCCCTAGGACAATTCAATTTAACCTTTAGAACAATTCCATTAAATGCGTGAAACAAACTCGATATAGCCTCAAAACATTTTCATCTAATCTTTACAATAATTCCATTTTCGAAGACTGAAACAACTCAATTGAACCCTCGGAATAGTTTCACCTAACCTACGAAACAATTCTATTGAACACAGACTCAACCAACGGGACATTTCGATATAACCTTTAGAGAACAATGTAACTTTATACGTAAACTACATAAGGCACCTGGGTGCCTAGGTACCTAGATCAAGACCGTTCAATAAACTGTATGATTGATATAATTTTTGGAATTTGGGTGTGAAAATATTTTATACCGTTGATATATTTATGATAAATAAGTTTTGAACTCATTTCAAACTAAATTGAATTACTTTTGAATTTAATATGACTATAGTGAGTATATACTCTGAAACTAGTTAAATTTAATTTTTTCTGAGTTTGATATCTCAAATACATTTTTATGGGTATGTGAAGATACTCACATTAAATGTCACGAATCTCAAAGTATATCAACGGATATTGATTTGGGTGCCTATGCACCATGGTGCATGAAACACTTGTTATATAAGTGTGTGTATTTCTATCAAAAGAAATGTGGAACAAAAAGGTTGCACCCGGCAAAATTATCTGCCGGATTGCCGGTTCATAGAAAAGTAGATTAAAAAACGTCATTTTTTTCTATTACAAGAAATACAAAAAGAAAAGAAAGAAACATCGGCAGAAAAGGAATAAAAAAGAGATGTCTCAAAAGGCCCAACTGGAGAAAGGGGTAAACATGCAAGGATTCATGGAAAGAAAAGGCTTCGAAAGGCCGAAACAATTTCGAGCCCATGGCCCGTGCGTCCAAGAGTGGGAGGCCCCCCAGCCACGCACTTCGCGGATGTACGGCGCGCGAGCGCCATATATACGCCCCCCGCCCTCCTAAAACCCTAACCCTCCGCCACTCCCCAGAACTCAAGCCACCGCCGCCGCCTCTGCCTGCGCCGGCGAGATGGCGCTCTACCTGCTCTTCGAGTCGGCCTCCGGCTACGGCCTCTTCCATGCATACGGCATCGACGAGATCGGGCAGAGCGTGGACGCCGTCCGGTCCTCCGTGCTGGACCTCGACCGCTTCGGCAAGGCCGTCAAGCTCGCCGCCTTCTCCCCCTTCTCCTCCGCCGTCGACGCCCTCAACCAGTGCAACGCCATCTCCGAAGGTCCCGCCACCCTCCTAAAGTTGCAGCCTCGTTGCGATTTGCGTCCAGGATGTGCGTGTTTTGATGCGGTTTGCCCCATTTTTTGGCGTGCGCAGGGATCATGACTGACGAGCTGAGGAGCTTCCTGGAGCTGAACCTTCCCAAACCCAAGGAGGGGAAGAAGGCCAAGTACAGCCTCGGCATCGTCGAGCCCAAGGTCGGCTCCCACATCTCCGAGGTCACCGGCATCCCCTGCCAGAGCAACGAGTTCGTCCAGGAGCTGCTCCGCGGCGTCCGCCTCCACTTCGACCGGTTCATCAACGAGCTCAAGGTGATGCGATTTTCGATTTCCCACCACACATGTTCTCATTCTGCATTCTAATGTGCGATTCCTGGTAGTATGATTATGCTCGTGAGCCGTGACACTTCGCCTGCTTATTTGCCGGATAGCTTACTTTGGTTTTACGTGTTTCTTCGAGGTAGAAATCGGACTTGGAGAAGGCGCAGCTCGGCCTGGGACATAGCTACAGCAGGGCGAAGGTGAAGTTCAATGTGAACCGTGTGGACAACATGGTGATTCAAGCCATCTTTCTGTTGGATACGCTTGACAAGGACATCAATTCATTCTCCATGAGAGTGAGGTCTGGTTTGTTCTTCTTTCGTGTTTTGGTTAACTGTCTGATTCGTATCTATAGGACCTGCCACGATGTAGTATTGAGTCACTGCGCCGTGGTATTTGAGTCCATATACTATGGGAGTGTGAGCATAATGCTAAATTGACAATTGATTGGTTGCTGAATCATAATGCAGGGAATGGTTTTCCTGGCATTTTCCTGAGCTGGTCAAAATTGTCAATGACAACTACCTCTATGCTAAGCTTGCTAAATTTATTGTGAACAAATCTGATTTGGCGGAAAAAGATATTCCAGCTTTAGCTGATCTGATTGGAGATGAGGACAAGGCAAAAGAAATTGTTGAAGCAGCAAAGGCTTCAATGGGTAATGAGATACAATCACAATAATTTTAATTCATTGTGATGGTCATAGTAATTTCTTTGTGTTCATTTATTCTTGCTGGCATTTCAGGCCAAGATCTTTCACCAGTCGATTTGATCAATGTCCAGCAATTTGCACAAAGGGTCATGAATCTGTCTGAATATCGTAAAAACCTCTATGAGTATCTTGTTACCAAGATGAATGATATTGCACCAAATCTGACATCATTGATTGGTGAAGTTGTTGGAGCTCGCCTAATCTCTCATGCTGGTAGTCTTTCAAATCTTGCCAAGTGCCCTGCCTCCACTCTCCAGATACTTGGTGCTGAGAAGGCACTTTTCAGGTTTTTAAAACGATCATCTTATGATTTATTGGTATTTTTATAATTCCAAGTTACCTTTGGAAAACTTGCTTTGAAAAACTGATCATACATAGAGTAAATTTCGGCAAGTACTCAAAATAATATACCCCTTATGTTTGTGCATTGTCCTCCAGAGCATTGAAAACTCGAGGGAATACACCAAAGTATGGCCTTATATTCCACTCGTCCTTCATTGGCCGTGCTTCAGCCCGGAACAAGGGCCGAATGGCTCGATACCTGGCAAACAAATGTTCCATTGCATCACGCATTGATTGTTATTCAGGTTGGTTACAAAGCTCTGTTTCCAGTCTGTTGGTATGCTCAGTTGCTTGCTACTGCTCATTCTGAAAGCATCCTCATGGTTTTCCACTATATTTTGGGATTCAGAGTCAAGTACCTCAGTATTTGGGTCAAAGCTGCGTGAGCAAGTTGAGGAGAGATTAGAATTCTATGACAAGGGTATCGCACCTCGTAAAAACCTTGATGTGATGAAAGCTGCTATAGACAGCGTGGCAAATGGTGCCTCAAAAGATGATGGTAAGGGTTGGCTAACTCCATTTGCCAGATACGCTAATATCTTCTAGTCTTAGTTGGGGGTCTGAGCAACATATTACTCACTCTACATATAATTCCATTATATTTACACTCTGCTTAAACAACATGTGCAGATGACAAGAAGACTGATGCATCTGCCAAGAAAAGCAAGAAAAAGAAGTCTAAAGTTGAGGGTGACGGTGAGGCAATGGACCTGGATAAGCCCTCCAATGTTGCCGATGGAGAAGCTGAGCCTGGAACTGGGAAGAAGAAAAAGAAGAATAAGAAGGACAAGGTTGAGGAACCACAGGAGCAAGAAAATGGCACAGCGCAAGCCAATGCTGATGCTGAAGAGGGCGGAACTCCCAAGAAGAAGAAGAAGAAGAAGAACCGTGAAGCCTCCGAGGATGCTGAACCTAAGGAGGCCACTGAAGGGAAGAAGAAAAGGAAGAAAAAGTCCAAAGCTGAGGATGACGATGAGTAGCTATTTATTGTATGGCTGGTGCATCTCAGTGTTGTTTAAAACAAAGTTAAACCTCTAGGTTCTAGTGCATTCGGAATTTTGATAAGATCCAACTACAAAAGTTCCCCATCGTCTGCTGTGTCATTTTGATCGCCCGGTGAGGTGTATAATCTGGTTATGTCCCATCAAATGTTTTTTTGCCAAGAGGCCAATGCACTTTGGTCATCATACTGCAATATTGTGCGTGATTGATGCTCTGCAGATGCTGCGGTAATCTCTTTGCAGTTTGATGTTTTAGTAGTTCCTGGTCGTTCATCTTAGGTTTGCATTATGGTTTGTGAGGTTGCGATCTATCCTGTGTTCTCTCTGCGAGAAACTGGTAAGTCCATTCTCCGGTGTTGGATTGTTATAAACATAGCTGGCAGCAGAGCTCGTGCGTCTATGCAAGCTAGTTTATGACTTCAATCTATTATCACCGTTGTGTTTACCCATTGAACAATTCCTAGTTAAGAATTCAGTTTTCAGACAGTTGTTCATTGCACTTAAAATGCATTTAGGTGCGAAATCATCCCAGCGTCCAGTCTTGTCGGATGTCAAGCCATTGATGATGAGACCGACGTGAAGAAACTGGAGCGGAATCGATCAGGGTATTGCTATCCTCAATATGGGACATGATATGTTGTACCAGAGGCATCCCTGTTTCCTGTGGAGTTCTTTTTGTTCACTCCCAGATATGCAACCGTCTGAGCTTGCTGTTGTAAGGACGTGACAAAATTTTGCAGTATTCATTCTGCGTTCTTTATGAGTACCTTGGTAGGATAAAATTTAAATTTGGGTACTAAAATGATTAGAATTCCCTGTATTATTTTTGTATGCGTAGAGCAAAAGCCTGATAGTTAATGGTCTGCTTTTATGTTATATTTATTAGTAGATTTATGTCGTATGTTGGTGAACTGAATGCTGATGATGGCTATCGTACTGTCAAACTAAGTCTCTCTGCTCTCAGAAGGTTTCAATTTTTTTTTAAAAAAATGTCTGCTCTTAGAAAAGATCAAGGACCTTTTCTTCATAGAAACAGAACAAGCTCATGAGTCCCAACATATCATTCGTAGTGCTTTTCCCTGGAATAAATTGCTTTTCGTATTGGATACACAGAAGCTTTTACACGTAACAGAACTACAGAAGAACGAGTGTTCCATACATTGTCCAGTCTACTAAAGATACACTACAATGTTCTTTTCATCTTTCGATCTCCCTTGAGATGTAAATGCCACTACTTCGATATAACAAAAGCTTTCGTGTCTCAGTTTTTGCTAACTTCAAGTCCACATGTTCTACAGGGTTTCCAGCTCCGACTCCTAAAGGAATGCCAGTAAACTCCAACAGTCAGTTGATGGTTTTTAGTGTTTTGCAAAAATGTTCGGCTGCAGTAAAATTTAAAAGCCAGTAAGCTCCAACAGTCAGTTGATAGTTTTTAGTGTTTTGCAAAAATGTTCGGCTGAAGTAAAATTTAAAAGTTCTGCTTAAAGTAAGAGTACCTCAATCATTAGCATTCCTAATAGATGTGTCAAAGGATGTTGAAGTTTGTAGCCACTATGGTTGAAGTACATTAATGCTCTAGCACGGACCTTCACCAGCAAAGCAGGAGAAATAGAAGCTGCTATGTCAGAACCAAAACGTCTAGCAATATTTCAGCTTGTGAACAAGGCAACATTTCAGTTTTTGATACAGAGCAAACACCATACAAAACAACACAGCAATAGCATGACACAAACTACAGATAACCCTTTTTTATCCCTTACTGGAAGAATCAAAACAGCAATCGGAAATTTAACTAACAATCACAATAATTGAAATAATTTTTGGCACAAAACAAATCAGCAGTTCAGTATATGTAGGCATCAAAATCACACTAATGTTTATCTATATTAAAAATAGCAATTATGCTTGTAAAAGCTAGAAAATAGATACTGCACAAATAAAATGGGTTCAAAAATCAATATGGAAGGAAAAGAATATGCCTTCAACTGAAAAATGCCAACTTATGGTCCTCTGTGTGAAAATAACAAGAGAAAGGGGATTGATTTGTTCAGGACTTGCGCAATGAACATGCGCAGCTGAGACTGTTATATAGTAATGAAACTATGCCTCTGTTTTCGGATGGGCTAAAGGATACATATTGTTACAATCGATCAGATCAGATCTGATTCCAAACTCTATCCTTACATACAAATAGGACTTCCATCTCTATCTCTACACACAAATAGGACTTCTATCTTTGTACATAACCTTCCTGATATACTTCTAAACATATACGTACTTTCTATCTGCTAATACACCCCCACAAGCACAACTTTACAAGGTTGAGATTGTTTCTGAATTGCTGCAAAATATGTGTTGAGAGCTTTTGTAAACTTGTCAACAATTTGATCCTTTGAAGGAATAAATCGTATATTCAGTATTTTTGCGAGCAACTCATTCTCTAACAAAGTAGAAATCCACCTCAATGTGTTTTGTACGAGCATGAAACACTGGATTGGTCGATAAGTATGTTGTACTAAGTTACATGCACCAGTCAATTCACCCAAAAGTTTAAACTAATGAGGAAAGATGGACGATTCACTTATAATTCCTATGGACAGAGAACAAGCTTAGTAAATAAGGCAAGGAACACTTCCTTCTGTGGCATTTGTAACCTATTCAGATTTCCTTGCAGAAGCCCGTGTTTCAACTTTCTTTTAGCTCTATCAAAGAACCTAGAGGAGATCTTCAACACTCCCCCTCATGTGTAGGCTCTCTCAGATTTAAGACGTGGAATAAAAGTGAGCTACAATTATTTTTATTTAATTGTGCCAACCGAGTCTTGAACTCAAGACCTCTTGGCTCTGATACCATATTGAGTTACATACACCAACCAATTAACCCAAAATCTCAGCTTAAGCTTTTTGGTGAATTGTTTAGTGCATGCAACTTAATATATTGCACCTAAATTATCACACCATAAGCATGCAACCTTAGGATGAAACACACCAAGATCTCCCAAGAGAGATTGAACCCAAACAATTTCGGCTGTTGCATTTGCTAATGCCTTATATTCGGCTTCGATACTTGATCTTGATACAGTTGCCTGCTTCTGAGCACTCCAAGAAACCAGATTAGACCCAACAAATACTGCAAATCCACCGGCTGATCTTCAGTCATCTGGGTAGCCTGCCTAATCAGCATATGAGAAAGCACTGACTAGAGAAGGAGACTTCCTAATGCTTAGACCAAGATCAGTTGTATACTTAAGATATCTTAGTATACGTTTGACTGCATCCCAATGTTGAGTTAATGGAGAATGCAAGTACTAGCATACCTTGTTCACTATATGAAATGTCAGGCTGAGTCAATGTGAGATATTGCAAAGTGTTAGACAGGTGTTTTGGGTTTATGGCCTTGGGCCCATGTGTGCTTAGTATAGGCAAGGATCTCTCTGGTTGGCTCAAGATTCTATTAACCTAACCCTAGACATCCTTGCCTATATATATATATGCCTTGTACTGCTGCCCCTAATTAATGCAATACAAAGATTCCAGAGCCATACCTTCTTACATGGTATCAGCCGGTCGATCCCGCCCATCCGGTCGATCTCTACCATCCGTTTCCGCCCAACCCTAACTTCCCTTTCCCAGTCACCATGCCAGGCGACCCGCTGCCAACTTCCTCTGCCGACACCACGGCTGAAGCCACCGCCAGGGCTGAAGATGATGCCCGCGCCGCCACGGTGCTCCGCGATGCGCGCCTCGCCGCCGCCACCAGGGTCCGCACCGCCGCTCTCGCACGAGCCGAAGCTGCTGAGCGCGAGGCCGCCATCGCTGCTCAAGAACGCGCGGCCGCCGCTAATCGGGAGCGCACTGCCCTCGCACGCGCTGCCCGTGAGTGCGCCGCTGCTTCTGGGGAAGAAGACTCCGACGCCGAGTTCGTTCACGAGGCACCTCCTCCCCTTCACGACGCTCTTCTCCTTCATGAAGCTGCTGCCATCGCCAATCTTCATGCTCAGGCCGTCGGGGTCCAGAACATCCGGTCGCTGGTTCCTCTCGTCCTCGACCTCACCTCCGGCCATTACACACGGTGGCGGGAGCTCTTCCTCCTCGCCCTTGGGAAATACTCCCTCGAGGATCATGTGCTCAGCGATGCTCCCAATCTGGCCCTCCCTGATTGGATTCGCATGGACTGCGTCGTCAAATCCTGGATTCTTGGCACCCTCTCCACCGAACTCGTTGAGACTGTGCTGGAGCGCCGAGCCACCGCGCGCGTCACCTGGCTCGCCGTTGAGACTCAATTCCTCGGAAACCGGGAGTCACGCGTCCTCTACCTCGACACCGAGTTCCGCACTTTTGTCTAAGGAGACCTCTCTATTGCTGATTACTGCCGTCGATTCAAGAGCATGGCCGACGCTCTCATCGATCTCGGAGAAGTCGTCGCCGACCGGACTCTTGTCCTCCATGTCATTCGCGGCCTCAACGAGAAGTTCACCGCCATCGGCCTGCACCTTCAACGGAGCAGACCTTTCCCCTCCTTCCTTGAGGCCCGAGCTGATCTCCTTCTGGAAGAACTCCACATGGCCAACCGCAAGACTCTTCCGGCCACCGCTCTGCTCTCCTCCGGCGTTCATTCTGCCTCGACACCCACCAACCGCTCCTCCTCTGCTCTCAGCGGCTCTGGAGGAAACAATGGAGGCAGCGGCGGGGGCGGCGGCTCCTCCCACTCTCGAGGTCGGCGCGGCAAGCGCTTCGGCCGTGCTGGCCAGTACGGCGGCGCGGGCGGCACCGGCACTCCAGGCGTTCCCAAACCCGGTGGCTGGCCCAGCTTCTACAACCCCTGGTCAGGTACTATACAAATGTGGCCTGGCCCCCGTCCTCCTCTTGCTCCTCTTCCGCAGGGACGTGTCTCCGGGCCGGTCGTGTCTCCTCAGGCTCCGCCACAACCTCCTCAACCTCACGCTCTCCTGGCCGCCCAGACCCAGTGGGCACTTCCCGGCCAGGCTCCGTCGCATGCTCTGCCGACCGCCCAGAACCAGTGGGCCCTTCCCGGCCAGGCCGCTGGTTTCTCCTGAGGTACTCCTGCTGGCCAAGCCACTGGGCACTCCGCCATCCCTTCCTGGGACCAGCACAGCCTTGCGGGTGCCTTCTCCACCTTGCTGCTCTCAAACGGATTCTTCGGTATATTCGTGGCACTCTCCATCTGGGCCTACTTATTCAGCCATCCTCGCAGTCTAATCTCGTGGTTTACTCTGATGCTGACTGGGCTGGTTGCCCGGACACACGCAAGTCCACCTCGGGCTATGCTGTGTTTCTCGGAGACAACCTTGTTTCCTGGTCCTCCAAGCGTCAGAACACGGTATCACGCTCCAGCGCAGAGGCTGAGTATCGTGGTGTGGCCAATGCTGTTGCCGAGGCCTCCTGGTTACGCCACCTTTTGTTGGAACTGCACACTCCACTCCAACATGCTACCTTGGTGTATTGCGACAACATCAGATCAGTCTACATGTCCTCCAATCCAGTCCAGCATCAGCGCATCAAGCACATTGAGATTGATCTTCACTTTGTTCGCGAGTAGGTGGCTCTTGGCGATAGTCGTGTACTGCATGTCCCAACCACTTCTCAGTATGCCGACATCTTTACCAAGGGCCTTCCTTCCTTAGTCTTCAGTGAATTTCGATCCAGTCTAAACGTCTGTGGCTGTGGGCGCCGATTGCTGTGAGGGTGTTAGGCAGTGTTTTGGGTTTATGGCCTTGGGCCCATGTGTGCTTAGTATAGGCAAGGATCTCTCTGGTTGGCCCATGATTCTATTAACCTAACCCTAGACATCCTTGCCTATATATATATGCCTTGTATTGCTGCCCCTAATTAATGCAATACAAAGATTCCAGAGCCACACCTTCTTACACAAAGCACCAACCACACTTCTATTCTTTGTGGCATCAGTAGGTCCAAGAGCTTCTCCTTTGGCAAGAGACAACTTCTCAGATACAGATAATGGAGTAGGAGCAGATTTGCATCCTCCCATGCCTACTCTGTTGAGCAGATCCGAAGTGTATTTGGCCTGTGATAGAGCAATGCCATCTGAAGTTTGTGTAACCTCAATGCCTAAGAGATAGTGAAGATCTCCTAAATCTTTTAGAGCAAACTCCCTTTTCAGATCATCAAGCAGTTTAGCTACAGCTGAACAAGAAGAGTTTACTACAACAATGTCGTCCATATAAATAAGAAGGTAAATGACAGTGGCAGCCCTGTTGTAGATAAACAGAGACGTATCTACTCAAGATGGAACAAAGCCTAGCTCTTGAAGTTTTGAGCTCAGTCGTGCATGGTGGGCGCTTGTTTAAGCCCGTATAGTGCTTTATCCAATTTACAGACAAACTGAGGATATTTGGGATTTTCGTAACCCGGTGGCTGCTTCATGAATACTTCCTCTTCCAAAACACCATGAAGGAATGAGTTCTGCACATCTAACTGCCAAAGGCTCCACCTATGGGAAACTGCAATGGATAGCACAATACAGATATTGCATGTTTTACAATAGGGCTGAAGGTGTCACCATAATTAATATCATATCTTTGCTTGAATCCTTTGGCTGTCAGATGAGCTTTATATCTATCAATCGAGCCATCAGCTTTTCTCTTCGTTTTGTGCACCCATTTGCAGTCAATAAGATTGCTTCCCGGCCGACAAGGAACCAAACGCCAAGTTTGGTTGCGACGGAGGGCATCACATTCTTCATCCATGGCCTTCTTCCACTTGGGATCAGAAAAGGCTTCTTGCTGTGAAACAGGTTCATCAGCAGTACAAAGATTAGCGGTGAATGGTGCCGTCAGTGTACCATTTTGGAACACGTATATTGTTCTGAAGTCTTGTAACTGGACGTTGGGGAGCGACTGGGGCTGTTTAATCAGGTGCCAACGTAGATGATGAAGCACCAGAGATATTTGTGCTGTCCTCCTGCACACCTCCATTGGTCTCCTGCAGCGATGAGGCACTGCTCTCAGACTGTTCAGCACAATCAACTGTTGAGGATCCAACAGCATCACCAAGTGGCCATACGATTTGCATGAGTGAGAGAGATAACACAGGAGCACAACTATCAGATAACACACGAGTCACTTGGTCATTCTGGGTAGGAAGATGAGGCTAGAAAATTGAATTAGAGGGAGGAGTATCCAGAGAACTAGAAGACAGCAATGAGAAAGGAAAAACTCCATCGAAAACAACATTCTGAGAGATGTAGATTCATCCTGTGGATGGAAGTAAGCACTTATAGCCTTTGTGGAGATTGCTATAGCCGAGAAATACACACTGGTTAGAACGAAAGTTAAGTTTTCGTGTATTGTACGGTCGAAGATTCGGCCAACAAGCGCAACCGAAGGAATTTAGGAAGGAATAGTATGGCCTTTTGTTGAACAACCATTCTAGAGGAGTAGAGAGATTAATGACATGGCTGGGTACTCTGTTGATAAGAAAAACAAAGGTTAAGAATGCTTCATCCCAAAATTTAAGTGGCATAAAGGCATGAGCAAAAAGAGCAAGCCCGACTTCAACAATGTGACAATGCTTACGTTCGGCCGAGCCATTTTATTGGTGTGTGTGAGGACACAACACATGATGAGCAATGCTGATTTGTTGAAAAATGAATTCAACTTTTGGTATTCGCCACCTAGTCGGTCTAGACAGAAAGGATCTTTCTATTTAGAAGATGTTCAACATGTTTTTGGAACTAGGCAAAAATACGAAAGACATCATGTTTGTTTTTCAACATGTAGATCCAAGTGAATTTGCTAAAGTCATCAATGAACTAACATAATATTTATAGCCATTAACAGACGGAGGAGCAGTGCCCCAAACATAAGAAAAAAAATGAGTTCCAAAGGAGCTATGGAAGTATTATTCGAACAAGAAAAGGACAATTGATGACTTTTGGCCTGCTGACATGTATCACAGACCAACACACTATTGGATTTATTGGAGCACAATAAATTATTGTTACTAATAACATGTTGAACTATAGAGAAAGAAGGATGTCTTAGACGACTATGTCATCTCTCTTGAATGTCTCTAACCATGGCTAGGACATGTTTGCTTGATGAAAGATGGCTGGCACTTAGTGGGATAAAGTCCTTTCTCACACCGTCCTCGAAGAAGAGTTCTCCTTGTGGACTGATCCTTAAGAAGAAAATGATGAGGATGAAATTCAAGGAAAGCATTATTGTCATATGTGAGATGGTGAATAGAAAGAAGGTTTTTTGTGGCACTAGGAGCATATAGAATATCATTGAGATGAATGTCATGGGGGTTGAAGGACATTTTTAGAATGACCAATTTGAGTGATGTGTATACCTGACCCATTGGCCATGCGTACCTAAGCATGACCGTGGTACATTTTGTGCTTGGTCAACCTGTCAAGATGACTAGTGATGTGATCTGTAGCGCCTGTGTCGACGTACCAATTGGTGTCAACATTGTAGCTGCTATTGACATTCGCCATGGATGCACTTCTATTCTCCTTAGTAGCTTGAAAGGAGTGACTAAATCTATTGTAGCACCTTAGAGCCGTGTGCCCTATCTTGCCGCAAACCTAGCTTGAAAGAAGAAAAGAAGGAAAGAGAGAGAGGGGCCGGCCGGGTAAAGAAGGAAAGAGGAGGCCGGCCGAGGGGGGGGAAGAGAGAAAGAAAAGGAAGGAAGGAAAGGAAGGAAGAAAAGAAGAAAAGAGAAAGAAAAGAAAAGAAGAGAGAAAAAAGAGGGAAACTCGATCGATGCGGATCGCGGATCCGAGCCCGATTGCGAGATCGATCCGAGGGCGATAGATCGTGGCTTTGATCGATTATCGGGTTGGGTGACGGTTTGAGCTCGGTGCCATTTGCGCATCATCCGCCAGGCTGACAGGCAAGTACATGATAGAATAGTGGATTGTGGTGAATGTCTAATATTTGTTTTGCTTATCTATGCTCTATATCATTTTATGAAATGATATCTCTGCTTGTTGATTATATTGCCACAAAAGGTGGATGTGATTACTAATTACGTTGAGATAGCATTGCATCGTATTACACACTGGTGTTAAAGGTCTACAGTGCGTAGACATCCCGTGGAGGTGGGATAAAGACCTACCACGGTAGGCACTCCACGGGAGTGGAGTTAGTGGAGAGTTAATTGTGATTGCTGACGGGCTATTGCATCATTTTTTTTGTAATCATCATAACATAAGTTGCATAAGCTAAATCGGAGATAAAGTCATGTAACTATTCCGGTGAGGTCGGTGAAAAAGATACATGACTAATCCGGGGTGCTTACAGAGAGACCTACTTCGATAGGTATTCCACGGAAGTGGAGTTTGTAGCCCGCGTGAAAGAGAGTAGGGCACGAGTGGGTCATCGACGGGTGGATGCTCAGCTTTACCGGTATAAGCTTACAGTGACATGTGCATTGCATATCATTGCATTGCATGAACAGAGAAATAGACAGCGATACAGTTACAGAGATTTGCCTTACAGTTACAGTTGCATTACATTTGGTTGCACTGCTTAAAGATTGATATAGTTATAGTGGTTTGACTTACCGCTTACAATATATAGTAAAGGAATTTTACAGTTTACAGTTACAGTAGAGTTGACTTATCGTTTGCAGCTACGGTAGCGTTGATTTACAGTTTACAGTTACAGTAGATGCGATTTACAGTCCACAGTCATAGAAGTGATTTACAATTTACAGGAGATGTGATATACGATCTCTGATGGATTGATTTGATTCTCATGGATTCTGATTCTGATGAGACCGATTTTATAGTTCACAATAGAGGTGGTTTACAGCTTACAGCCGTAGAGTTAGATTATAGTTTACAGATATGAATTGATATACTGCTTTATCATATGCTTGCTGAGTTTTCGGACTCACTCTTGCTTTGTTGGTTTTTTTAGGATGATCCGGAATAACGGCATGCATGGATTGGGAGTAGTTCCTTTTGCACCGCACATGTGAGATAACTGCTTAGTCATGTACTGAGTGTTATGATTGGTTATATGTTCAGAAGTTTAAGCAAATTTCCTAGTTACAGTCTATTTACAGGAGAACGGGCTCTCCTGTTAGTACATTTATTGAGCGTTAACTCTATTTATGACGCGCCTATGTGAGATAGTAACAGTGTGGTGGTAGCATCTTGGGCCCACATGGCCAGACCTAACCTTAACACCCCCTCCTCTCGCACTCCCTGCTGATGCTAGCATTGCCTCTACGCCAGTGATGCCCTTCGGTGACTCCCTACCCCGCTGCAACCACTTCCTCCTCCCTTTCCACTACGATTGCCTACCTCCACCACTTCGGTTGCCATCACCACCGCCCATCTTCCTCGCCTCCAGCAATTACTTCTATTGGATCCACCACTGCCTCCTAATATTCCGTAGTTCTTGTCGTCCCCATTGGCATCCACCGCCCTCCACCAAGCCCACAGTCGGCAACAACACCACCGCCCCACCACCCATAGCAAGTCCTCCGTCACCCTAGCCTCCCTCTAAATTTGGGTCTTGATGAACCCAAACCCTAAACTGGTGAACCCTAATCCACACGAACCACCGTGGAAACTCACCACTGCTAGAGAGGAAGAACACATTGGCCGGAGTTAGAGATGATGGTCAAAAATTCGACTATTCCCCCAAAAAATACTAACTACAGTTTTTTTAGTGATTCCCTAGAAAAATCATGTTTCTAGATATTATAAGGCCTTAACCACTTTGAATCAGAATGATCATACAGTGCAGATAACAATATTAAAAACTTTGATATATACTTGTGCTATTTTTTCATGTGTTGGTTAAGGCCAACATAATTTACTCTTAAGTCTATGTGGTTGTGCATAAACAATTTGAGAATAATTTGAGGTTGATTTGACATTACTTAACAAGAAAGTTTATCTACAAATTGTACATTTGTTAGAAAGTATAAAATGAATTAGGTTTTAGTGTTGGAGATGTTTTTGTCAGTGTATAAGAGTTGTTCTGGCGCATTAAGTTGGTTTTTATAGACTCTCCTTTCTACCATTGAACAAAAGCAGTGGTTCAACAATTGTTCCAAAAAAAGTATAAAATGAGATTTTGTAAAAAAATGTTATTGCGCACATAGCTTTGCGTTTGTTATTCATGACTTGAACCTACCTTTGTTTTCTTCAACCCTCCAAAATTTTTTTGGATCAGTTTAACATCTAAAACCAAAGATTTATAAGTATACACTAAGGCCCCATTTGAAACATGGTAATTTTATTGAATTTTTACAAGAAATTTCCATTGAAATTGAAAAAATACCGCGTTCCAAATTGGCCTAAACATAATTGTGTGTGCATGCCATATATTGTACACATCTACTAGTCTGAGTTTTTGGCAGTATTGGCACTTTTTTGTTATGTTTTTGCAGGAATAGCATCCTTCACGCAGAAATGGCAAATTTGGCGCTTTCATCACAAGACCACTGTGCGGCAGCGACATGCGCACAACACATCGCAAGACCGCATGGCCACCGTGCGGCCCTCCCTCACCACATGGCCACCATACAGTGGCTTGCACGCCCACACAGCCACCGTGCGGTGGCCAATTAGGCTAGGGTAATTAAGGTTCTTAATTATGATTAGCAAATTTATTTTGTTTTATTGCTTGTATGAATTTTTAGACATAGAAAATGAGCTCAAAAATTTATGGATTTTTTGTGGAGCCTCCCGACATGACATACTTAATTGTGTAATTTTTTCTTAGTTTATCTATTCTGAATTTTACTCAAAAATTCATTTAATTGTACTATTTTAGGATTTTTTTAATATAAAAAATGAGCTCCAAAAATATGATTTTTTTAAGGACCTCACATATTGGACTTGATTTTGTAATTTTGTCAGAATGTTTTGTGGAGGCTTCTGTTTTCGAACTAGTTCACCCTTGGACGACTACTTTTCCACAGAACGTGCTGGCCGGGCGTGGGAACCATAGCCACGCGCATGAAATGATGCCCACACGCATGAAATGACGAGCATTTTTGGTTGAGGCACATGAAATTATGGTCGTTTTTCAAAAAAACCATAATGTATTTACAAAAAACCCTTACGTAAAACCCTAACTCAAATGGCTACCCGCATCACGCGCAACAAACCCTGAAACCCAAACTCAAAGCTGCCCAAAGCGACAAGGCGATAGATGTGCGAAGGTGGGAGGCTGGGCGGAGGCCTAAATCCTTCACAGGTGTCTCTTAGCTAGAGTAGTTATGTCGTGCTAAACTTACTGCAATCCAAGTTATATGAAATCATAAAACCCTACTGCATTGCATTCCAACAAGTGAATCACAACAACACTTATAACACTACACCTTTCGGATAAAGACCAATACAAGAAAGAAAACAACACATAACACTAAGTTTATCTTACTCTCCAGTCTATCAAAACGATGCCTTATCTCTACCATTTTTCTACCCCCATCACAGCTTCCTCCTTTAGAACAATGCATGCTTAGTGCTCATTTTATCTTCCCACATCTAGAATCGGCAACCACCCATACCATCCTACAATTCAATCAACAAAAAAAATGTTTCCTAACATCTAGAGAACGATTAGAAGCAACCCAAACCAAACTAACTCACCGAGTAAAATTGGCACTTGTAGTAGTGGTGTCTAGGATTCTTGGCCATCCATGAGATGTTTCGTTTCACAAGAGTGTTGCATTTTGGGCAAAATATTACGGGTGCCGATGAAGAGGTGCTCACTTGTCTCATCTTGACGTCTGAGGGAGCGTTAGAATAAATAACACAAACTGGATGACCTCCTTTTGATCACTCTTTCAGTCTCTCAGACTGACTCTCGTGGGTTTGAACAGATGCAGCCTTAGTTGCCTCCCAGAACCGTTTGCAAACTACACGCATAGGGGGCAAGCCAGCGCACAGGGGGCTAGCCACGCGCACACGCGTGAGGCGACAGGTGGCCTAGCTTCCCACACACTGCCAAAAAACGGCTGTCATTTTATGTGCCTTGGCCAAAAACGCTCGTCATTTCATGCGCGTGGATGTCATTTCATGTGCATGCCCAGGGAAGCGGGATTCCCACTTAATGCAGTTGGGGACATGCCGAATCTTCACGCACGGGTGGGGCCACCCACTTCATGTGGTCGAGGAGTGTGGATGTGGCAAGTTCATGCGCACGGGTGCCACGGGAAGTGGTCAGGTATTTCCTGCCCCCTGGTAGCACGGAAAATTGGTTCCTGCACCCCGATAGCACAGAAAGCCGGTTCTTGCTCCCCGATAACGCGGAAAGCCGCCACCCCCTATGCCCGGTCGGCCCCTTCCGTAGAAAAGTAGCCGTCCAAGGATGAGATGGTCGAAAAACCAAAGGCTCTACAAAAAAATTCTGGAAAAACTACAAAATCAAGTACACTATGTGAGGATCTTGCAAAAAATTCATAATTTTCGGAGCTTATTTTTTATATTAAAAAATTCCTACAATTAGTACACTTAAATGAATTTTTGTGTAAATTTTAGAATGGATAAAATCATGAAAAAATTGCACAATCAAGTATACTTTTTCGGAAGGCTCCTCAAAAAATATTTGTAAGTTCTTAAGCTTATTTGTTATATCTAAAAATTTGTACAAGCGATAAATCGAAATAAATTTGCTAATCATAATTAAAATCCTTAATTACCTCAACCTAACTAGCTACAGCACAGTGGCCGTGCGGGCATGTAGGCCACCACACAGTGGTCGTGCGGTCTTACGACATGTCACACGCACATCGCTACCGTACGGTGGCTGGACGGTGAAAGCATCAAATTTGTTATTTTCACACGAGAGATGCTATTCTTGTAAAAATGCATGGAAAATGTGCCAGTTGCCACAAACTCTACTAGTGCAGATGATTAAAGATTCTAATGACCGTAACGACAAGAATCTCACTCACCTGCCGCTCGCTTACTGGTCGAGAGAGTGAGCAACTCAACATATATTCCAGTGGCCCCACATGTAAGTGACCGAACGGCCTCCTGAGAACGCCGTTCCCATAGCATTATTAGCACCTTATCAAAACAACCCACCCCGACACCTTGACGTGGCACCACGTGACGGGACCTCCGCATCCGACCGTCTGTTCCTCTCACCGACGGCCGATCCAGCCTCCTATCGCGCGGCTCGGAACATTTTAAAAAAGAATCCCCAGGAGGTGCCCCACCACGACGCGAAGCCGCACCTTGGATTAACACTGACACTGGGCACCACCCTGCGCTCGGACCCACATGTCGGTGATTGCTCGGCGCACGCTTGGGCCACCAGGAGGGAAGCATCTCCACGGAAAGCGAGACGCGCGGCCCCGGGCTCAGGAACCGAGTTCCACGGCATACCCGCCGGGCCTACCGGAAGGACGCCACGCCGGGTGGGACCACGCGAGGGCATCGCTGAGGATGCGGGTGGGCCCTGCGGGGCAAAGCGGGTATAAATCCCGGTCTCTGGGTCGATCCCCCCTTCTTGTTCCATTATTCGCTCCGGTTCGTGGTGGTGTTCTTAGCTTCCTCCGCTCCTCCCCTCTGGTATCGCAATCGAACCATCTGTGTTTAGCGTTTTCTTTTTCTTGGTCTTGGTTTTATGTGTGTTGTGTTGCATAATTGTGGGAGCCATATGCAATCAGTTTTATTTGTTAAAAAATGAATGAATCTTGGGGGGAATTAGTCTTAACTGATCTATGGCGAGTGGTTAGTTCTTGGATTTTAACCAGTTCTTTGATCTTAACCAGCCATATGCAATCAGTGTTGTTTTTTTTTAAAAAAAGAGTGAATCTTGGGGGGGACTAATCTTAACTGATCTACGGCGAGTGGTTAGTTCTTGGATTTTAACCAGTTGCGGCATGTGCGTAATTGATCTATTTTGATGTTGTGTCTGCTATTTGGGAACAAATCCTGTGAAATAATCTAGAACCAGATAAAAGAAGTTCTATTTACTTGTGAAATGAATTTTTCTGGTTCTCCTCCCTTCTGTCTGCAATTCCTGGGTGAAAGAAAGGAGGGAAATGAAAGGTAGGAAAAAAGAAATTTCGAGTTAGTAATTTGTATCTGAAAGGCAAAGTTAAATAATTTGGATCGTGGAAATTTGAATCTTTTAGGCTGTCTTAATACAGTTAACGAGGATTAACCCATTAAGAAGTGGTATGCGAAAATTCACATATTTGTATACTTTCTTCGAAATTGACAATTGTTGTTTTTAGTGCATTACTATGTTAGCTGATAAACAATTTCTAGAAATCCTTGAGCATCTTGTTCAGTTATTCGGACTGATATTGGATTTTGAGGTTCCCATCTTTATGTCCTTTTGACTTATCTGTGTTGGAATTTGGAACTGCTGTAGAGGTTCATGTACCCAATATTGTTGGATTGTGTAAGTTGCATATGCATTGGAAATTTTATATGCTTATGTCCGTTGCCATTAGAGCTTTGTCCTGAGATCTTGGAAATTATGTCAATTTCTGCAGTGCGGAGGAGGCCCACCTCACCTTTTGGTTTTGGTTAGGCGGTGCATTTGATTGAAGAAATGTCGGGAGGTAGGCACTTATACTGGTGCTACCAATGTAGACAGCGGGTGAGGCCACGCGGCCGGGAGATGGAATGTCCTTACTGTGATTCTGGGTTTGTGGCTGAAATGGCTGACATGGATGCTCTCATGAGCCACTTTGTTGGGATGGATCCTGATTTTCATCGTGACCCGAGGTTTGGGATCATGGAGGCAATCTCTGCTGTGATGCGACATGGCGTGGTGGGGATGAATCCAGAGGTTGATGTGAGAGGAAGGCCAAGCATATTTTCTGACCTTGAGATGGAATTTGGCTCAGGGCCATGGTTGCTCTTCCGTGGCCAGCTCCCGGGTCATCTCTCAGACGAGAATAGTTTCGATGTGTTCATTAATGGGCGCCGTGGTGTTGGCATGCGGAGGGCAAACATTGCGGACTACTTTGTTGGACCTGGATTGGATGATCTGATTGAGCAATTCACTCAGAATGATCGTCAAGGACCACCACCTGCCTCTCAGTCCTCAATTGATGCTATGCCTACTGTTAAGATCACACAGAGGCATCTCAGTGGAGACTCACATTGCCCTGTCTGCAAGGACAAGTTCGATCTGGAGTCAGAGGCAAGAGAGATGCCATGCAAGCATTTATACCACACTGATTGCATAGTTCCTTGGTTAGAGCAACACAATTCCTGTCCTGTTTGCCGATATGAGTTGCCACCACATGGCTGTACTGGTGCTAGCTGCTCACGGTCAAGATCAACCAACCAAAGTCAAAGTTCAAGTAGTTCAAGTAGCAGTGCGAGTGGGAGAGCCAATGGGCGTCAGAGGAGAAGGAACCCGTTCTCGTTCCTATGGCCTTTCCGGTCATCAAGATCTAGCTCTAGTTCTCGTTAGATTAGTCTGGTAATCTGGTTGGAGTTCACGATACTGTTTTAGTGAAGATGCTGATCAAATGGGCTTTATGCTTGGCATCTTATTACTCAATCTGTATTGTATGGCTTGTTATGATCAACACAGAACGGTTTTCCTTGCAAGTATATCCTTCTATCTTGCTATAATTTGATAGCAACTGGATTCTGTTTGCTTTTGCGTTTACATACAACTAAAAGGTTAATGCCAATATGACATTTTTTTGGATAATGGATAAAGGTTGTTGTTTACTTCATGGTGTATTGACTACTTTGCTACGACTGCAGAATATATATACATCAGGCAATTGAATATATTGTTGCTAAGTACTGTTTTGTTGTTTATCGCATCATGACAGTTCAATGATCCATGGTAATAAGTATGATTGAACAATACTAAAGCCAGTTTACATTACCTTTCATTTAGATAAGTAGTTTATGTTAGGAGGTGTTTGAAGTCATTGGCTTCATACAAGATAAATTTGAACCTTTTGTTTATGTCTATCATTGTCAATGCTAGCATATTTAGGCTAGAAAATTTGTTTGCCCTTTGTTTTTGTAAGATTGAATTGGCATGATTTATTGTTCATGCTTTTCCCGCATACTAGGTTAAGATTTGTTTTTTCTTCTTTTACCTGTACGGAGTACTGACGAATTAGTTCTTCTGAGAATACGTCTAATTGGGAACATTTGGCATGTTAATTTGCTAGCTTCCAACTGTTATGATATTAAAAAAACTGCAAATCTATATACATAAATTGAGCTGAAAATTCTCTGGTTTTTGGTTCTCCTGAGCTCGATTTCATTGTGCCCCATATCTGGTTATTACCTGCTCGCAGCTGCTTTTGGCTTCTCTTTGTGTATGCATACCACATGTGCTGTACCATAGATACCTTCCACATACCAACACCCTCTCATAGTTCCGCTGTTTTTCAGTGGCTCGTTATTGGTTCTTGTAGTGCATTGACTATTGGTTTTGATTGATTCGCCAAACCACTTGTTTTGTACTATGGGTTCTCTCTTAAACTAGTTAGAATTGTCCGTAGGTCATTGTGAAGTATACCTTTCTGATTTCATTAGCCAATGGCATCTCTGCCTCTGTAGTGCATGCCTCATGTGAAAACTGATCAATGATGCATGCAGCATTAGAAAAGTGAAGAATTCGACGGGTTAACCCTAGATGAATTAAAAATCCCCAAATCCATTGCCCTGTTTGCTTGATCAATGTGGATGATCCTTTTTAATGTGTCCTAAACATTGATGGTTATCCAAAACGACAAGGTAGGTACTGTGTCATGCCAAAAACTCAGCAAAGCCTTATGTCGGCTGTGCCTGTGGGGCAGGTGGCTAGAATGCTAGATGGGCAACTGAAAAAGAGCTGCAGACTCAAAGTTGCAACTGATGCAGTTGATGTTGCCTACTACTTGTTATCTTATTCCATATGTAAGCTGCTATGCTAGATTACTTGTCTGGTCTTTGATGGTTTTGCAGAGCTTATCGCTAGTGGACTTTTGCAACCATGTGCTGGTGGGTGTGATGCAAGTCTGAGCTTTGATTGAATTCATGGGGAGATGAAGGTGATGGTGGTCTTTTCTTTTCTTTTCTTTTCTGTTTTGTGTCTGTGATGATGATGATGAATTGATGATGGTGTGCTTGACGATGATGAAATGATGGTGGTGCTTGTCCTGAACCATGTTGGTTTCAGCCGAGTCCTCATCTATGCATTGCTACTATGAAACCTCGCTGTTTGTGGTTATATGAATACCAGCCACAAGATAGAGGCATTTCTGGATTGGAACGCCTGCGACTGCAAGCTGTGCTTTGTCATTTGCAGGTTGCTCCTACCACGAGAATTGCAAGTGGTGACCTGGGTGGCGACGGCTCAAACCCTATCAGCTATGGAGAGTTGGAGACCCCCCCGGCCCCATGTATGTCTGGTGCATGGACGGTACATCGTAACCGTGCTTTCATTACGCTGTCTGTCTACCAAACTGTCCTGAGCTGGGAAGTAGACGCAGTAGCGGATCTCAGCACATGTAATCACCGATCATTTCGATGATCTGTTAAGATTATTGACTCCTTTCGTTTCGTAATTTAAGTCCAGGCACACACACTCAAAAATAGGGAATGCTCTGTTATGAATATTGTGTGTATTGATATGAGATCCAAAAGGTCATATATATATAGGAGTGAGTATAAAGGGATATGTCATATAGAGATAAGGCATATATGAAATAGAATACAAACTCTATATCTTACTACAACTCTATTTTCTTAACACCCCCTCTCAAATACAAGACGTATACAATAGGATTACATTTGAAAAGAGTTGGTACTAAAAATAGTAAAACAAAATCCGAAACACAGAGGGCAGCGGCCGGTGGGTAGGCCAAAAAGAAGACGACGTCGCACACAGAAGGCAGCGGTCAGTGGGTAGGTCGAAAAGAAGACGATGCCGCACACAGAGGGTAGCGGTCAGTGGGTAGGCCGACACACGGAGGGTCTTGCACTACTCTTTGAATTGCGCTTCTCTTGGTGGGTGGGCCGAAAAGAAGACGACGCCGCATACAGAGGGCAGCACTCAGTGGGTAGGCCGACGCACGGAGGGTCTTGCATTACTCTCTGAATTGCTCTTCTCTGAGGCGACACACGGAGGGCGGCGATCGGTGGGTGGGCCGACGCGCAAAGGGTAGCACCGAAGGCAGCGGACGGTGCTGGCAGCCCAGATCCGAAGGGTGAAGAGTACCCGGAGGCGGCACACGAAGAACGGCAAGAAGACGACGCCGCACACGGAGGGCAGCGAAAGACTCAAAACGAAAAACTTGCCCATCACATAAACTCTCTCTCTCTCTCTCTTGTCATAACTCCTTTTTTTTGGTGGCTTGCTTTATAAGGAACTAGCTACTCCCGGTTGGATCTCCAATCGGTGGCGGCCGGTCCGGGCGGAGTGGCCGGCGGCCGGAAGTAAGGCTGCGGGCTGGGCGGAGTGGCCGCGCGGAGCTGCAGCGGCGCCTGGAGGAGATCTATGGCAAATGGCGTCGGCTCAAGCGGGTGGCGATCGCCGTCGAGCGTCGTGGCGGATCCAGAGACCGCGCGTGCCTCGTGAACAGCGGCAGACGGCCGCGCCGTCACTCAGCATGGACTCGTCGGAGTCAAGAAGGCGCGGCAGAGGCCAGTGGTGGTCACGTTGGGGGAGGCGCCGACAAGTGGATCTGGCGCAACGTCGCCCTGCCGGAGGAGGTGGCCGGGCACACCACCGCCGATACGCGAGGCTGGGGGAGGTCGGGCCTAGGGTGCCGCCACGGGGGGCGCACCAGGAGTCTGCGCGGGGCGGAGGCCAGCGGTGCCGTTTGCAGACCAGCGGGAGACGACGGTCGTGCGAGTGGAGTTGGTGGGGAAGTCGAGGTCGCCGAAGGGTAGATCAGTGGCGGTGAGGAGATGGCGCCGAGTGGGTGCGGGCGGCAGCGTGATCTTGGGCCCTGACCTGCGCGAGATGGGGAGCGGCGAGATGGCCGGGATGGAACAGCAGTGCACCAGGGGATCTCCCGACCGGATGCCTTCTCCAACTCCAATGATGGGGCGGCGGCGCATAGGCGAGCAGGTTCAGCAGCACCACAAGGAAGCAATCGCCGAGATCTAGCTTTGTGTTTGCTATGTTTGTTGGATCTGACGGAGAAGTGGCCGCCCCCGGGGGCAGAGATCGATCCTTCCGGGGGCAGCAGCAGCAAAAGTAGGTCGAGGTTAGGTTAGGCTTTTAACCTAAACTCTGATACCATGTTATAAATATTGTGTGTATTGATATGAGACCCAAAAGGTCATATATATATATATAGGAGTAAGTACAAGGGAATATGCCATATAGAGATAAACATATATGAAATAAAATACAAACTTTATATCCTACTACAACTCTATCTCCTTAACATACTCCACTTCACTTCAGAAGCAAAAAGCAAAAAAGCAAAGTGATTATACTCCTTTAAAAAAACAAAATTACACTCATAATGTTATCGATGTGCATGTATTGCGAAATGATTGTTCCCAATAAACAGAACATATGTTGTGAAATGATTGTTCTTGCCGGAGGGACCTGTATTTCTGCTTCCTCTCCACGCGTTCATCCAGTCCCTCGGTGCTTGTGATTTTCACTTGACAGTAACCAAGTTTCGTTTCTAACTGCCCTCTTCAAATTTTTTTTTTGAGGAAATGTTCCGTTTGAACTGGTGTAAATCTTGCCATTATACATTCTGTTGTGACAAGCACGATAAAGAGCAACAGTGTAGGCATCCAGCGAAATCCTACGAAATCCTAGTGTTGTAAGAAATATCTTGTTCCCTTCTATTAACAAGACCCTCCGGCCGTGAAGCTTATTCAGGGCATGCTTTTTATTTGTATTCACGTCTTTTAGAAAGAGCAGCTAAATTAAAATTTCTTTTAGGAACCACTTTACCAATAGTTAAGACTCAATCTGAAGACATTTCCGTCATTATTCCTACTAATGTAATCTCTATTACAGATAAACAAATATTTTTATCCGCGAATCCATTCAATGCCAGAATTCGACCCGCTATTAATGTGGGTATTTCAGTTTTCAGAATAAGATCCACGGCTCAAATTAAAGCCACGAGTAACTGGCAAATCAAAATTGGAAGTAGCTCAATTCACTGTTACAAGCCTTTGAACAATTCGCCTCTACTCTAGATAAAACAAGTCAGAATCAATTGGCCTATATTCCTACTAATGTAATCTCCATTACAGAACAAATATTCTTATTTGCGAATCTATTCAATGCCGGAAGTCGATCTGCTATTAATCTGGTATTTCTGTTTGAGAGTAGGATCCGCGGCTCAAATTAAAGCCATGAAACAAGTAGCTAGCAAATCAAAATTGGAAATAGCTCAATTCGCAGAGTTACAAGCCTTTGCACAATTCACCTCTAGATAAAACAAGTCAGAATCAATTAGCAAGGGGCTGACGATTACGGGAATTGCTTAAACAATCTCAATCAAACCCACTCCCGGTGGAGGAGCAGAAAACAGAGACTATTTTACTTCACCAGCTCTCCTGTGGTATTATAATTATCCCAAGAATACCTTTGGACGGGCCGGGAGACAACAAGAACCCTGAAAAAAAACAGTGGCGTGACTGAAATTTCAGTGCTAGAGAACACAGCATAAACTACAAACTGTAGCTGCAAGCAGCAAGATGAACACGGCCTTAACAGAAGCAAACATGGTACAATTATCTGATAAGCATATGGTCCACAGACGACACTCAAGCTGCATAGCACTCCAAGAGAAAAGATTCAACTACAACAAAACTCCCGGAACTCTAATTCGTCAGCTCCATAATGGCAGTGACGATGTCTCCCTTGGCAGCCTTGAGGGCCTTGACAGCCTTGGCCCTCGAAACACTCGCCTGCGTCATCACCAGCTCAATGTCCTTCGGCTCGACTCCAGTCTCATCAACAACCTCCTCCTCGTCTTGGCCCAGGCCCGATGGCTCAGGCTTTGAGATCATCTGGCTCAAGTCAGGAGCCTTGAACTGTTCAGCAGCCTGGCTCTGCAGCTGGGAGCTGAGATCCTCAATCTTGGCCTCGCCAAAAATGACATAGGTGTCTGAATTTGGGCTCTTGAAGACATCTGGCTTTGAGATGACAAACAATATCTGGAAAACAGCCATGTTAGTCAAACAACAAGAAACTTTGACCATGTTATGTAAGCAATTGTCTGTAGTAACTCACATTCTTGCTTTTCTTCACAGTGACACGGCTGACACCAGTGATGGGCTTCATGCCAAGCTTCAGCATTGCCTTGCGGCTCTTCTTCTCACTCCTGCTTTGCTTTGATTTGCCACTGGCATCACCTTCTTGTCCTAGAAAATATGATACAATACCAATACATATCAGGTGTTGTAAACTTGTAATAATTATAGAAAGCAAATGGAGAACAATGCAACCTGCAGCTTCAAAATGACAGAATAAGAATCAGTAAGTCAAGAAAAGCTCACGACAGTTTCTTTACAACGCTTCCTATCCCATATACTGTTCTGCACTAATTATTAACACATGGAAGAGCCTGAGGCATTAATGTTGTTTCCTTGTCTATGCAAGCTATGTATAGTAGGCGTAGTTTATTCCAAATATAACATACATGCAATGCCCAAGTGTAAATGTACCTCAAACAACAAAACATCAATAGATTATAATTATTTACTGCCAGCAAAACATGCTTAGCTAGATTCCATCTCAATCAAATAGATCATGAGGCCTATGACTTCACAAGATCTTATGGACACAAATGACCAAACGTATCAATCTTCATGTCAGATGCAAATAGAATATCTCAATGATTCTCACTTAGACAACCATGAGATAAGACAACTCGTAAACATTCATTCATACAACGAACCAATTGATGGAACCAGGCAAACACAGATACGACCCATCCATCATCAAACTATGAAATCCTCTAAACACGAATACAGCCTTAACCTAATTGAATCTCCTTTCGTCATTAATTTCACATGTTCACACCATTATTTCGTAAGTGATCGCCGCAACTTACCCTCCACGTCGTCGTCGTCCTTGTCAACATCGTCATCGTCCTCATCGTCGTCCTCATCATCCTCAACCACAACCTCATCTGCCTGCTCCCGACATTCACCAAAGATGATATTCAGATGTTACCCAAACCACAACTAAAACACGAAAGATAATAACAAATCGTGCGACAAACAAGATTAAAAAAAGAATCACGCAGCCCCGTGCAAATAAACAGCCACATCGAGTACCACATGTCAAGATCAAGATTAGCAACACCAACCATTTCTAATCTTCCACCAACCCATAACTCTAAAAGCTACAGCTTTCCATGACCAGAGTAGAACAATCTAAAAGACAAATCTAGTTCATTGCACGGATCTACAACTAGCAAGAAACTGACGTTTCGCGGTAACTCCATCTGTAAACAACTCGATCACCGGTTCTAATGGTGATTGGCACCGTTCGGGAGGGAAGGGAGCAAGGGGATCTCATCTAAATCTCACCTCTGTCTTCTGCTCCTCGAACTTCTGCTGCTCGAGCTGGGCGGCGAGCTCCTCCGCGGTCTGCGCCGTCATCTTGGTGCTTCGGTGGGTGAGAGGGAGTGCAGGAGATAGGCAAGGAGGCGGCGGCGGCTGGCAAAAACCCTAGGGCAGATTCTCGCGATGGGGAGGGGCAAACGAGGCTTGGCACTTTATTTATTCAGGCGGGATCGCAGTGAGGACCTCAATAGTTTCGAAATTACAAATATAGACCTGTCGGGACTATAAAAAGTTTTGTTGTAAAAAACAGCAGCACAGTTAAGCCTTTTCAAAGTGTGGTTTTTGACTTTTAATTGATTATGAGAGAGTAAGAGATACTTTTATTAAGAAGTCACTTCATTCAAAATAGCTCCTATAATGACTGTTGGATTAATTGGACTTGGTCCATTTTGATTTAGCAATTAATTAAATGAAATTCTTAGACTCACATGGAAAAACTGTTTAGTCCCATATGGAGAGTTGAATGGGAGTTACACCACTTTAAAAGGTGGAACGTGGTAACCCCCTTGTGGAATTGAAAAGAGCCAATACACGCGCCGCGCTCGCTCGCTCGCTCGCCTCGCCTCGCCTTGCCACGCCGTGCCGTGCCGTGCGCGCAGGCGTGTCGGGTGCGTGTGCGTTTTTCTTTATCTATTCGAAAATCGTAACGCACTAACTCGCAGTAAATAGTATTAACGAATGGCTGGCAGTAACGGTACAGTTACTAGTGAATTATGGCTGCTGTTACTTTCGAGTAATGGCTATAGTGACTAATAGCTGCAGCTCTCCATACGGGACAGGGATAGTATTTTGGTTTTGTTTTTGTGCTGTGCGAAGTAATCTCCGGTCTAGAACCTTGCGCGCAAAGGGTTCTGGGTGAGTAGACCTCCGAAACTCTGTCCGTTTGCGTACCTGCACGGGTAGACGGGCAATCAAGTTTTTGGGGAGCACATTGGCGCGACTGCTCAATCTGCGAAGTACGTCATCTATTTCCTGGTGGTGAACTGTTCGCGAGACTGCACGGCGAACATCTTCCTGCATCACGCCTCGATCGACTACATCGAATAGATCATCATGTCGACTGATGGTAACGGCGCCTCCGGTGTCACCGACACTGGCCCCGCCCGAGGGTATAACCTGAAAACTTCTCTGGTGTATTTGTTTCTGTGTGCTATGAATATGTTAATAGCTGTTGCTATTAGCTTGTTCGTAAGCGAATATGAATATATCATTGTTGAATCACTCATGCTTTTGTATGTCATATTTTATATGCTGAATTTCTGGATTAAAATATGCCGAAAATTGACTAGATATTCAACAATCCAAAAACTTGATAAGTCTTTTTCGGTAGTTGGCTTTGCTGCGTCGCTTAAGCCGTACATTCCGTTTGATGGTTCAAATTTTAAGAGATGTCGTGCACGTGCGATCCTGTGGTTTACTGCCATGGAATGTTTTCATGTTGCACAAGGCAAGCCCGCTGAGCCTCTATCTGCTGAGGACGAACGCAAGTTCAATGTAGCGGATAACTTGTTTCGAGGTGCACTTATTAACATATTGGCAGATAACATTGTGGATGTGTATATGCATTTGCCTACGGGCAAAGAGATGTGGAATGCACTTGAGGCCAAGTTCGGAGTTTCTGATGCTGGCAGTGAGCTGTATGTCATGGAGCAGTTCTATGACAACAAGATGGTCGATGACCGTTCTGTAGTAGAACAAACTCATGAGATTCAGGCGCTGGCAAAGGAGCTTGAGAACAATAAGTGCGAGTTACCGGACAAGTTTGTGGCTGGCGGTATTATCGCCAAGTTACCACCTTCTTTGTCGGATTTTGCTACCTCTCTAAAACACAAGAGGCAGGAGTTGGTGTTCATCGATCTCATTGGCTCTCTTGGTGTTGAAGAGAAGACGAGAGCAAAAGATACTCGTGGCAAGAAAGTTCTTCTTGAGGAGGTTCTAGTGCCAATTTGGTGCAGAAAAAGAACCCTCAGACTTCCCACAATAAGAAGAAAAATAAGTCTATTGTCAAGCCCAAGGCTACTACTGAGTTTAAGAAGAAAGGCAAAGGAAAGGGCGGCTGCTTTGTGTGCGGAGATTCTGGCCATTGGGTTAAGAATTGTCCAGACCGCAGGGATAAGCAAAAGAAGTCTATCATGGTTATTAGTGATGCTGGAGGAACATCGGGGTACGGTAATTATTTACCTACAGTTCTCTCTGTTTGTCAATCACCTGAGTGGTGGGTTGACACTGGTGCTAATATTCATGTGTGTGCTGATATTTCCTTGTTTTCATCTTATCAGGTCTGTCGAGGTTCCTCCTTGTTAATGGGAAACGGATCGCATGCAGCTGTTCATAGTGTTGGTACGGTCGATCTGAATTTTACTTCGGGAAAGACCGTGCAGCTGAAGAATGTGCAGCATGTCCCCTCCATAAAGAAGAATCTCGTCAGCGGATCTCTATTGTGTAGAGATGGTTTTAGGCTTGCATTTGAGTCCAATAAATGTGTCGTGTCTAAGTATGAAACATTTGTTGGTAAAGGCTATGAGAGCGGAGGCTTGTTCTGTTTTTCTTTGATGGATTCCTATAATAAATTTGTGAACCATGTGTGCAACGATGATGATGAATCTAATGTTTGGCATTCACGACTTTGTCATGTTAATTTTGGGTGTATGACGTGCTTAGCTAATATGAGTTTAATCTTGAAATTCACTTTGGTCAAAGGTTCTAAGTGCCATGCGTGTGTTCAATCGAAACAACCTCGCAAGCCTCACAAGGCAGCGAAAGAGGCGAGGATTTTGGCACCATTAGAACTCATTCATTCTGATTTGTGTGAGATGAATGGCGTGTTGACTAAAGGTGGGAAGAAATATTTCATAACGTTTATAGATGATTACACTAGATTTTGCTATGTGTACTTATTGAAAACAAAAGATGAAGCGTTAAATTACTTTAAAATCTATAAAGCTGAGATAGAAAACCAACTTGAGAGGAAAATCAAGCGGGTAAGGTCTGATCGTGGGGGAGAGTATTTTTCGAATGAGTTTACTTTATTCTGCGAGGAACATGGAATTATTCATGAGAGAACGTCTCCCTATTCTCCCGAATCAAACGGGGTTGCCGAAAGAAAGAACCGCACTCTAACTGATTTAGTTAACGCTATGTTAGACACTGCGGGACTTTCTAAGGAATGGTGGGGTGATGCTATATTGACCGCTTGTCATGTCCTGAATAGAGTTCCTACAAAAAATAAAGAAGTAACACCATTCGAGGAATAGGAAAAGAAGAAATTGTCTCTCTCATACTTGCGCACCTGGGGAAGTTTGGCCAAAGTTAACGTGCCAATTGTCAAGAAGCGCAAATTTGGACCAAAAACCGTAGATTGTGTATTTCTTGGTTATGCTATGCACAGCGTGGGTTATAGGTTCTTAATTATAAAAACTGGAGTACCTGACATGCGTGTTGGTACAATTATAGAGTCTAGAGATGCCACATTTTTTGAGAATGAATTTCCTATGAAATGTGATGTACCTAGCTCATCTAGTTAAGAACCTATAATTTCCCTTGATTCTTTTGTGCCGATAGAACATGCTGAGGAAACGCCTATGGAAAATCCTGATGAGGATAACAATGAGGTTACTCGAAAGAGTAAGAGATAGAGGATTGCAAAGTCCTTTGGTGATGATTTCATTGTATACCTCGTGGATGACACTCCAAGAACCATGGAAGAGGCATATTCTTCTCCTGACGCTGACTATTGGAAGGAAGCAATACGGAGTGAGATGGACTCTATTATGTCTAATGGAACTTGGGAGGTCGTTGACCGTCCTTATGGGTGTAAACCTGTAGGATGTAAATGAATTTTCAAGAAAAAGCTTAGGCCTGATGGTACAATTGAAAAGTACAAGACAAGGCTTGTGGCCAAGGGTTATACCCAGAAAGAAGGCGAGGACTTCTTTAATACTTATTCACCTGTTGCCCGATTGACCACAATTCGAGTACTACTTGCCCTGGCTGCCTCTCATGGTCTGCTCGTTCATCAAATGGACGTTAAGACAGCTTTCCTAAATGGAGAGTTGGAGGAGGAGATTTATATGGATCAGCTAGACGGGTTTGTGGTAGAAGGTCAAGAAGGAAAGACGTGCAAGTTGTTAAAGTCTTTGTATGGCTTAAAGCAAGCACCTAAGCAGTGGCATGAGAAGTTCGACAGAACTTTGACATCTGCTGGCTTTGTTGTGAATGAAGCCGACAGATGTGTGTACTATCGCTATGGTGGGGGAGAAGGAGTGATCTTGTGCTTGTATGTTGATGACATACTGATTTTTGGGACCAACCTCAATGTGGTTGAGGAAGTTAAGGACTTTCTGTCCAAGAGTTTTGAGATGAAAGATTTGAGAGTGGCTGATGTGATTCTTAACATTAAGCTACTGAGAGGAGGTGATGGTGGGGTTACACTTGTGCAATCTCACTATGTAGAGACGGTCTTGAGTCGCTTTGGTTATAGTGACTGCAAGCCTGCTTCTACTCCTTATGATCCTAGTGTGTTATTGAGGAAAAACCGAAGAATAACAAGGGATCAATTGAGATACTTCCAGATCATTGGCTCATTGATGTATTTAGCTAGTGCTACGAGACCTGACATCTCGTTTGCTGTGAGCAAGCTAAGCCGATTTGTTTCAAATCCGGGAGATGATCATTGGCGTGCTCTTGAGAAAGTAATGCGCTATCTAAAAGCAACCGTGAGCTATGGTATTCACTATGCTGGGTACCCAAAGGTACTAGAGGGCTACAGTGATTCAAACTGGATCTCTGATGCTGATGAGATAAAAGCCACGAGTGGATATGTGTTCACACTTGGAGATGGTGCTGTTTCCTGGAAGTCTTGCAAGCAGACCATCTTAACGAGGTCAACCATGGAAGCAGAACTCACAGCGTTAGATACCACAACTGTTGAGGTTGAGTGGCTTCGCGAACTCCTTATGGATTTGCCGGTGGTTGAAAAACCGATACCGGCTATCCTGATGAACTGTGATAATCAGACTATAATTATCAAGGTGAACAGTTCTAAGGACAACATGAAGTCATCTAGACATGTTAAGAGGCGGTTGAAGTCTGTCAGAAAGCTGAAAAACTCCGGAGTGATAGCGCTGGACTATGTCCAGACAGTTAAAAATCTGACCGACCAATTTACAAAGGGTTTATCACGTAATGTGATAGATAGCGCATCGAGTGAGATGGGCCTGAGACCCACATGAGTCATTACACAGTGGTAACATGTTCTACGTGATCGGAGATCCCGTGAAGTAGGATGGTGAAACAAGCTGTTAGTTGACTGGGAGGAGAGACCTTTACAGGGCTCATTTCTTCAATGATACGCTTCTCTCCTATTCTGTATGGCAGGTTGGTTTTTACCTCAATGTGATTCGAGTGGCTTATTTAGAGCAGAGATGTCGGCCTACAGGACATCTTAGAAGGAACACACCTATATGAGTTCGACTGCTGGTCACAATCTATGAGATTTGGGTGATCTCTAGATACTTATGAATAGGCATGGAGTATGACTTATACGCTCCAAACAGAGGGGATGCTTTAGGCAGCCTAGTACTAGTAAAGGAACTGGGTAAAGCTTGTTCGCACAAAACTGTCAATTCAAGGCATAGTCCATTGTTCAGTTGTGGATAAGTGTAACTCCTTTCCTAGGTGGATGTTCAACTTAACAGTCTCCATTGAAACACTGGTATATCAAACAACAGTAGAACTGAGAGTATTTCTCGTGTGCCTTGAAATTTGGTGGGGATTGTTGGATTAATTGGACTTGGTCTATTTTGATTTAGCAATTAATTAAATGAAATTCCTAGGCCCACATGGAAAAACTGTTTAGTCCCATATGGAGAGTTGAATGAGAGTTACACCACTTTAAAAGGTGGAACGTGGTAACCCCCTTGTGGAATTGGAAAGAGCCAATACACGTGCGCGTGCTCGCTCGCTCGCCTCGCCTCGTCTCTTCACGTCGAGCCGAGCCGAGCCGTGCGGTGCGGTGCGTGTGCGTGTGCGTGTGCGCAGGCGTGTCGGGTGCGTACACGTTTTTCTTTATCTATTCAAAAATCGTAATGCACTGACTCGCAGTAAATAGTATTAACGAATGGCTGGCAGTAACGGTACAGTTACTAGTGAATTATGGCTGCGGTTACTTTCGAGTAATGGCTACAGTTACTAGTGACTAATGGCTGCAGTTACTCTGGCTCTTCGTTTTTGCTGTTACAAAAGACTCTCCTCTCCATACGGGATAGGGATAGTATTCTGGTTCTGTTTTTGTGCTGTGCGAAGTAATCTCCGGTCCAGAACCTTGCGCGCAAAGGGTTCTGGGCGAGTAGACCTCCGAAATTCTGTCCGTTTGTGTACCTGCACGGGTAGACGGGCAATCAAGTTTTTGGGGAGCGCATTGGCGCGACTGCTCAATCTGCGAAGTACGTCATCTACTTCCTGGTGGTGAACTATTCACGAGACTACACGGCGAACATCTTCCTGCATCACGCCTCGTTCTGCATCACGCCTCGATCGACTACATCGAATAGACCATCATGTCGACTGATGGTAACGGCGCCTCCGGTGTCACCGACACTGGCCGCGCCCGAGGGTATAACCTGAAAACTTCTCTGGTGTATTTGTTTCTGTGTGCTATGAATATGTTAATAAGTGTTGCTATTAGCTTGTTCGTAAGCGAATATGAATATATCATTGTTGAATCACTCATGCTTTTGTATGTCATGTTTTATATACTGAATTTCTGGATTAAAATATGCCGAAAATTGACTAGATATTCAACAATGACTCCTATAAACGGTTTATAGAAACCACCTTAAGAAACCACTCAGTTCAAAAACTGACTTCTAAAAGTCAAAAGCTGTTTGAAATAAGGTCTAATCCTTAGCGGTTGGTAAGTAGTTATGTATAGAGAGGATTTAGTAGACTCGAATAATTAATTGGTCATTTTTATGAATTAGTTGGTTGTTTTTTCTGTTTAATCGTCAAAACATTTTAGTTTATGATATTATGCAATGACATAAATAATGTGTATCGTATAGTTGAGGTGTGAATTATATAATTTAAGTTATGACATGATGCTCTCTGTAGCGATAAAGTATTGTAATATTGATAAACAATATATTTTTAAATAATTTTAAATATAAAATGAGCATATTATTTTGAACGTATAATCTCTGTTAAATTATGATTAATCGTTTAGCACTACCTTTCTGTCCGACGAGCGCATATCGTTTTTCACAAATACCCATAAAAACCAGCGAAAACTGGCATTGTTGCTCAAAGTTCGGAGGATTTACCGTACATATCTTTTTTTATTATGTGATAACTCTGACCATCAATTCTACTGTAAGATGATATATATGAAACCTAACAAAATTTTGATACCATAGTGTTTTTGAGAAAGATCTACTATAAGTTTTATGTAACTAGCCTACATATTCATAAAATAACAAGTAGTTTGGGTTAGCTCATCTTGTTCTCAGATTGTCTCAAAAGAACTCACCTTGTTGTCCAAGCTGGCAGTGACTGCTCCTCTCCGTCCTTTGCATTGTTGACCCACTAGAGACAAGTGGTCAAGAAACCCAACCCAACTATTTTCCATAATACCTTTTTCTTTTTTTCCCCTTTTTTCGTATGTGGTGATCTCCATTTTCTCAGTCATTGGCTAGCCGGAGACCTATGAAATGTATCCTGTTATTGTCTCCCATAGTGGTGTCTGGCATTTGTCGCCTTTTCCCCTCTTCACTAGCTCACTGGTGTCCCTCCTGCCCATTGGCTTCTTCTCCATCGGTGTAGCGGTCTCTAACAATGAGCCATTGAAACCTCTCCCCTTCTATATATATTTAAAATTCCTTGGTTTCAACTTTCAAATTTATTGGGTGCATTTCTTGTTGTGATCAAACTTCAAACACATCTACTAGTTAGGGCCTTAAGATGTTGAGAGCTCACGCCATTAGAAATCAAGCGTTGTTATGACTCAAACACGGATACCTAACGGATCTCTGTTTGTAATATCTATGCCACCTGTCACTGTAAATTAGTACGGTATCTTCATCTATGTGGTTGTCTGAGCATAATGACGGTTGCCTAGCGGGGCACTTGGTTGGTGACCAATGCCACCCTTCGTCATCAAGTGTTTTCTACAAGATGTAGACCACCAGTCCATCAAAGGCCTTTCCTATGTGCTTTGGTTTGCTACGTCATCCTTCAACATATGTCTTTATGGATTGTGGCCAAAGAGGCCATCATCGTCACCGTCAGCTAGCTCCATACACAGAGAGCCATCCAAGGTGTCCTCCTTCCCCAGTCAACCGCCTCCTCAAAGTTCAAGTTCACAAGGTGTTCTATGTGTCACTCAATAAGCGTTGAGAAGCTCTGCCGCCTAACCCTCAAGAGCACAACCTGATCGACTCCTTATGTAGACAAATGTCAATGGCATGGAAAAATTATAAAAGCACCAGTTTGATTAAATCTTTTGTCACTCAACCACATTAATACCCTCCTCTCTTGACGTTTAGACCAACAAAATCCAATAATGAACATTGCAAGTTGATCCTGCCATCTGGATATCTGCACTGTACATTCAGCTAATCCAATGTATACCATTGCAAGTTGGTCTTGCCAATCCCCTTAATCACTTTTTCCTCCCGTCCCAATCCTCCCCAATCCCACGCACCAATCCCGCGCTGCCCCTACAGTCCACCCCAATCCACACCCACGCTGCCCTCTGTGAAAGCATGTAGACCCCTAAAAATTATTTATGTAATTAATGACAATATATGAATATAGGACTAATGTGTTTGCTAAGTATTACATAAGTTCAGTCCCTTATGATGAATGTGACAAAATAAAAATGTATGATAAAGGTCAACACGAGAATCAAGATGGTTCAAGACAAAGGTATAAGTAGTATAGAATCTCTTTTTTGTTTTTACCGGTCTTGAGAGAAAAGTTGAAAGATTGAATTATAGGTTAATTATTGTACTATTAAGAGGGATCATAGAAAGTAATTTGAAAGCATGTTTTTGTGCCATTTAGATCAATTTTGCATTATGCATATACTTAGAATTAAATTTGAAAGCCAACTGTGTTCTGTCAAGAAAATCGGAAGTAACAGAGTGTGTTTAACGGAACTACCAGACTCCGGAAGTACTGGCATGTACACAGTGGTACTACCGAAACTCGGAAGCACCGGTACTTTGAGCGGTATGTTTTTTCTAGAGAGCACCCACTTGAACACTTAGGCTCCCTGATATCGGTAGTATCGAAAAATGAATGGTAGAACTACTGCAAAGCGGTACGATTGCACCCTAAAACGGAACTATCGGACCTCGAAAGTACCAAAAATTGGGCGGTATGTTTTTCAGATAGAACCAACTTTTGGTCTCAAAGAAATCGGAAGTACCACATCATAAATCAGAACTACCGATCATCAGAACTATCGTAATTTTAATGGCAATAGTACTGCGTCGACTTTTAAACAGCTAGTTCTGACACTTTAATATAGCTATACTGTGTGCTACAGTACAATATGGTAGTTCCATAGTTTGCACAGCGGTACTGCTGATTTATCTAATTTTTCAGGATTATTTTATACAACTGCTATATTTGGTTGATGGGAGTATAAATATTCCTCACTAGCTCAAGAATGAAAGAAAAGACTTCATTGAATATTCTTGAGCATTGAGTGTCCTTTCTACACCTTAGTTTCACACTGTGCATTCATTTGAGGTAGTTGAACTACATCAAGTGTATTTTATCTCTAGATTGATCCTTTAGCACTTGATCGTCGTCAAACAAAACTGTGATCTATTACTCTTGGTGCTTACCAGCACCTAGATGGCTTAGTGGAAGATTACGAGGTGATCTCTTTAAGAAGATTGTGAAGAGGCCTGACGCTAAATTTATGAGTGGTTTGATGTCCACCATCTCTGAAGTGAAGGAAAGACAATCAATAGTGGATTAAGGAGTTGAGACTTAATTTGTGGAGTCGATCCAAATCGCTTAGACTTTCCTCAACGTGGATTAGGGAAAACCAGAAAGTTTTTGAACACCACGTTAAAACATCATGTGTCAATTGGTTATTTTCTTGTCTCTCTTTTCGCACTTATATTTCTGGTATTTTTGTGATAATTATGATTATTTATATTTGCTTGTGCTACAAATATTTGTAGAGACTAGTTCTTATAGTATCTTAGGTTTCTAGAATTATGTAGATTTTATTTACATTAAAATATTACCTAATTAAAATTATAATAATTTGATTTAAAAAATAAAATTTTTTATAACCTTCTATTTACCCACTCATTCTAATTGATTATCCTTGTCTTATATCCTGCTCAGCCCGAACGCATCACTCCGCCCCCGCACTGCCCCCCTGCGCCACTGCACCATCCCCAATCCAGCACACCACCCCTACTCCGCCCCAATCTGCCCCCGTGCAGCCCCCTACTCCAATCCGACAGCGCCGCTCCGCCCCACTCTGCATCATCCTCAATCCTTCGAGCCGCCCCAGCTTCTTTCTTCCTTCAAGTTTTTCATGGCTAGGTGGTGTTTTTGTTCTTGCTTTTTCTTCTTCTTATACCCTCATCTTGAAAGAATCATGGCCCGTGTTAATTAATTTTTAATTTGATTTGGCTTTGTGCATGCATAGGCGTCCCTACCGGCCACGGAGGAGAGATCTGGAGTCACTGTATGTTCTGCTTATCCTGTGTTGATTTATCCATTGCTTCCTGTCAGTTTCTTGCTTGTGTTCATCTTGTATTCTTGTTTTTCTTCGTGTTGGGTGCAGTGGCCAAAGCAGTTGAACACACTGCTCGAGGAGTTCGATCCCGAGATTGCTGACATCATTGAGTTCGAGAAGGCACACCAATGGAAGGTCTCTGGTTTTTCCAGTCATCAACAATCACCACAATGTTTAATTGTATTGTATTTGGTTTTTTCAAGACATTATTAAATTGTGGCAATCTGTCTAATGCAGGGGCTGGAGCTCATCCCGTTGGAGAATTTCACGTCGGTGTCAGTGATGCAATCGGTGGGATCCATCATGACCAACAAGTACAGCAAGGGATACCCCGGTGCAAGATACTATGGTGGAAATGAGTAATATTGTGCTCTATCAATTGTTCTCTGTATTATTTGAATAAAAATACACATGTCTGAAAGAGAAATTTAAGGGCTATTGGAGTGAATAATGTGAATTGGTGGTTGTTCTTGTTTTTCGTGCCTGCAAATACATTGATATGACTGAGTCACTGTGTCAAAAATGTGCTTTGGAGGCTTTCTGCTTGGACCCAGAAAAGAGGGGAGGTAAACTCTTGTATAGTCTATTAATGGCCCTTATTATGTTGCCTTTTGGTGGCACAAACGAGAGAGTAGCATGAAAAAAAATTGTTTTGAATACGAAAAGGTGTTTTAATTTGAGGCAATTTTTGCAGATGTTGCATTTTTCAGAATACTTGATGGGAAGTACAGTCATATGAAACTGGTCAAATCATAAAGCTCATGGCATAAGTTCTAGGTTCTAAATTTGCTTAAGAAATTTCCCTTTGGTATATATGCATCAAACCATTTGCAAACCAATCTGTTAGTCAATTCCAAAACCTACAAATGGTAGACTGCTGAGCTTATACACTATTTAGATATCTTTTCAATATTTAGCTTGCATTGCTAACCAATTTGTTCTTGCAATGGTAGTTGTCCTTTCATCGAAATGGTGGCAAGTTAACTTCATGACCAATTTCTACCTCTGTAGTGAATGTGCAACCTCTATTGGGTTCACCTCTAATGGTTACCAGGTACATTGGTCTGGGTCTTCTTTATTATCTCCTTACTATTTTTTAGTTTCTTAGGTGGCATGCAAGCATGATGTGCCCTTGCTTGTTGGTTTTCTTTGTCCTTGCAAGGTTTGCTGTTGCTTGCAATGCAAAATGAAGTGTTATCTGCACCCTTGATTCTGTATTGTACATACATAACAAAGAGTAATATTTTCACATATTTTTACTTATGTTCAGATACAATGCTCTTGAAACTTCCATGGCTTAATAGTTCTACTTCTTGATTTTTGCAGACTGGCACTAAGAAGATCTCAATAGTTTCAATATTCTTTGAGACAATGCCTTACAGATTGGATGAAAGCACTGGCTTGGTTTATTATGACCAGGTGTGTTTTCCTCTTATTTGTTTCAGTTTGTGTCATTAGCTTATTTAGCTTTCTTAATCATCCAGCTTGTGTCATCAGCTTATTCAGCTCTCTTGATCATTCCTAAGCTTCATTTGCTACTTCTATGTAATTGGAGAAAAGTATCATTCTTTTTAGGCCAAAGTTGATCGTTGCTGGTGCAAGTGCATATGCTTGCCTTTATGATTATACCCGAATGCGGAAGGCAAGTATTATTCCTCAATAATGAACATTGAATCTTTGTCTTCTCTAATGAGTCAAATAAATCTATTCGTGTTGTGCAATTGGCAGATATGTGACAAGCAGATGGCAATACTTATAGCAGACATGGCCCCAAAACTTTCGTTCATCATAGAGTGACTTCTATATTTTTATTATCGAAGGAACAATTGCAACAAGGTGTTATGAAAATCTTCGTAGACCAGCTGGTATGGCATTAGTTTAGATGACGTATGTAAATAGCCTGCATGGAAAGCAAATACCCGCTGTTTCCATACACTACATTATTTCCATGCCAAAACCTGCTGAAGATACATGCTTGTTTCCATGTGCGCCTGTTTCTAAATGATTCTTTCCATAAACTACATTATTTCCATTCAAAAAAATAGTAAAGATAGAACATATCGTATGGAAATAGCCGGCATAGGAGGCAAATATTGGCTAGCCTGTTTCCATACACTAGAGTATTTCCATGCAAAAACCTGCTGAAGATACGCGCCTGTTTCCATACGAATATTTCCTTGCAAAAAACAGGTGAATGTTAAATCCATTCGTCACTCAGGTGCCTAGCTATAAGTAACATGCTTTACATTACATGCGATTCATATCAACAAAGTAGTAGTCTCTTGCTCTGGTAATATTTTTGGTTTAAGATTTCTACCGATGTAGTATGTTCATTCTCCTTCACACCCTACATATCAATTCATTCATTTTTGCGTACTGTTTACTTGAATTTTAATACAAGTTCTTGCATCGTAGATTTTCAAAATGTCGATCCGGACCGTTAACTCTTTCTCTGAAGCCTTCAATAGCCCGATGGGTTCAATCATTAGTATGTTATTTTTTTTCATATGACGAAACTAGAGTTATAATACCTTTTTCTTTGCCTAGAGTTACGATCGTATAGTTATGATAGTAGAATTTCTTGAAAGGGAAATAAAAATAATATGATATTGATTATTCTTTTTTATAAAGATTACATCTATAAATTTTGTTGTAATGACTCATGATATAGTATGTGTTTAAGATGATTCATTTCTTGCAAATTCTGAAATAAAATGAATCTCGATCTTCAATGCTTTTGACGTGGATTCCACGTGCACACTTACTAGTAAAAATAAAATAAGATGCATTGTTGATAATTTTTTATAGTTTGATTGTACGCAATATAGCATGCCACACATCTTTTACTAGAGTATACTCTAAAATTAATCTTCACGTTGGTTGTGTGCTACGCCATGAATGAATTTTGCAGTGTTTTTTTTTTTGGAATAGCAGCTATCGTTCGCTGGCGAATCATTAACCGGGGATTTTCTAGATAAGATTTTTGTACCAAGCCGAAGGTGAAGCTCGAAAGTTAATTTCCGTATTTTTAAAAAACCCGAAAATTAAATTAAGCTGCACGTGAGCGCATTCACGCACTCAGTAGCGTCGTCGCTGTAACTCCACAGTCCACAGAGGCGCACAGGTCAACAACTTTCAACGCTCGGGCGCCACCCGTCCTCACCTCTCCCTCCCTCCGTCCCTCTCCCAATTCTACCCCAAATCACCGACATCTGGGCCCCACATAAACCACGACCCCACCAGTCATTGACAAGATCTGTTAACCAGGGTCGCGCGGCCGAGGCCGCACCAAAAATTTAACTCGTAGTAGTACTAGAGCGCTGCCGCTGCGTAGTGGTGTGTTCGCTGTCTCGTCTCGTGCCCTCTCTCTCTCCCTCACGCATCCACCCATCTCTCTCCCCATTGGAGGAGCGCGCGGAGCCAAAGCCGAAGCGGAGGCCGGGGAGGCGCCCGTCGCTGAGCGCGCTCGCGTCCGAGGAAACCCTAACCATTTGTTCCGGCGCGCAATGGCGGCGGGGGCGGCGCGGTGACCGGATCTGCCGCGCGATGGGGAAGGCCGCCGGGGACCCACCGGACTCAGCCGGTGGAGGAGGAGACGGGGAGGGCTCGCGGGAGGCGCCGGGGGAAGGGGGGCGAGGGCGGCGTCGGTGGTGGCGCTGCGCGGCGGCGGTGCTGCTCGGCGCCGCCGTGGTGCTGTCGGCGCTGTTCTGGCTCCCACCGTTCGCGCGGCGGCGGGACGAGGTGCGGGAGGACCGGTGGCGCGGAGGTGAGTGCCGGGGAATGCAGGTCGCTCGGGCCGTGCTTTGTTTGCGTTTGGCTACTAGCTGAAATCGTACTTGATTATGGTGAAATCGTAACAAGAGGGCGCGTTGTCCGTTTGATGCGGAATGCAGGTTGCTTACTGTAACGCGGTATTCTCGATTGCGGAGTTTTCGCTTCTGATTGTAGTGGAGGATTCGGTGGGTTGAGCTTTCCATGGGTTGAACTGGTAACGGACAGTTCGTTGGTTTTGTATCCTGTGTAGTTTGGGGTGTGGGCGTCGGATTTGTATTATTCGTATGGCTTTGAGCCAATTGAGTTGTTTGGTGATCTTTCGGAGGTGTTGGTTAGGAGCTGTGCGGTGAATTTGGCACGTCTTGGAAGTTGGTTCGAGTGAATTGGGGATTTTAGGTGTAGTTGGGATATTATTTGCGGCTATTTGCTTGGTTGGTGCTTAAACGTGTAATCGTAGGAATTCTGACGCGGTAGACTTTGATGATAAATATTAGTTGTTTGATTTGAGAACTGTGTGGTGGACTTGGTGGTTCTAAATTAGAGCATTTGTCGATGGTTGTTTTGGCTGTGGAATCAGCAGTCAATCTGTGGTTCTAAATATTAGTTGTTTGTTGGTTTAGTGTTGTGACTTGGACTTGGTGGTGATTGATATTTGAAGAGGATCACTTGATGACTTTGTAGATTGTCAAATTGATTCTGAGCTGGTGGAGGTAGGGAGCTGTTTGGATGATAAATGCTTGTTATTTGCCCGGAAACACATGAGAGAATTGATAGCTTAGTTATCTGTTGCAACAATTGGTAGACTACCTTGCCAAATTCTCATATATGGAAATAATATTACGATATAATCAGTGAATGTATCTGCCAAAAGTGTACCTGTAACATGTACAAATCAAAATCCACCAATCCATAGAGATTGGTATGCGGCTATGTGCTAGCAATTGCTGTGCATAATAATGCCAATTTCTCAATTTTACACTCCCAACACCATGAGTACACCGAGATAGCTAAAAATGGATTCAAAACAATCCTACATGATAGTGGGTGAAATTAGGGGTTGTAATGTATTTCTCCTCAAATCATTCCTCAAGGCAATCATGTTACACTTGCTTTAGTAGCCTAATACTTGCATAACATTTTGCTTTCATGAAATGGGAAAATTTCCAATTGCTTATGTGTCTGTTTTCTACAGCTGATGTGGTTGCAAGCTTCAGGCTGCAAAGGATGCTATCTGAGCATAATGAAAATAAATTAAAACTTGAGTATGATATTTTTGAAGAGATAGGCATCAGCAATTCAACGGTATGTTCTGCTTTCACTTGTTATCTATAACGACCATCCATGTATTTATTTGTTGCTTTTGTTACTCCAGGTGTCTGTAATTTCCTTCGATCCAATTGCTGAATCGAACTGGACTACTGTGACTTTTGGAATTTGGCCTTATCCAAGTAATTCCACCATATCACCTACAGGGTTTAGCATCCTGAGGTCTTCTTTAGTGTCCTTGGTTATACATCAATCGACTCTCCATTTGACACCATCGATATTTGGGAGTTCTTCTTCTTTTGAGATTTTGAGGTTTCCTGGCGGCATAACAATTATACCTCCACAAAATGCTTTTGTTCCTCAGAAGCCTGATGCCTTATTTAATTTCTCGTTGAACTTTCCCATTGACATAGTACAATACAAAGTGAGTGAATTGAAGGCCCAGATGAAATCTGGGTTATTTCTTAACAAACGTGAGGTGTGTGCTTCTTAACTTTTAATTCATTGTATATCTATGTTAAAGCATTATTAATGTATCATCTTCCTTCTTGTGGATATAATTTTTCATTAAAATAAAGTTTGGTGACTTGGTCAATGCAAATCAATATTGTTTGTGGAGGATCATTTTGAACTATATTCTTGCTACGTTGGTGACAATTTATGGTGTAGGAAGTACAATCAATATTTGAGCCATTGGCATGACCACAACAACTAAAATGACTCAGAAACTAATTTAGTTTTTGACATCTGTTAGCTGCGGACTCCTGAATTCTGTCTACTGACAATGGAAAGAAAAAAACAGATCATGGATGTGGACTAGGTAGCTACTGATTGCCACTCAGTCATTCAAAAGCCTGGCTCAATGACTTAAGAGAACTTAAGAAGTTACCTTGTCATCCATGTTTCTGTCACCAGTAACATATGTGTGCTACTGCTTACTGAATAAGTGAATAGGTCAAGAAACTTTAGCGCTTGATAAAAGACATACTCCTCTTTTGACTTTCATTATATTAAACACAAAATTTCCAACTCTGCTCTGTCTGCTAAATTGCATTGCTCTTTTTGAGAGTTTAAAGTCTAGCCAGTAAATTCATTTATAAATCTTTATGTGTTGTGCCTACAAATATGTTATTTTCTACCTTTGTACTGTATCATGAATAATTTTTTAAATATCCTTGGTGTAACTCTTTCTTTTCTAAAATGCAGATCCTATATGTTACATTGTCAAATCTAGATGGTTCAACAGTTGCCCCTCCTACAGTTGTTCAAACATCCGTTCTTCTTGCTGTTGGGGCGGATAACAAACCACCATCGTTACAAAGATTAAAACAGTTGGCTCAAACATTAAGAAATTCTTCTTCAGGAAACTTGGGTTTGAACCACACTGTATTCGGTAGAGTGAAACAGATTAGTCTGTCCTCTTATCTTCAGCATTCACTGAACAATGCAGGCAGTGCTCATTCCCCAAGTCCAGCTCCTCAACCCTATAATCAACCCCACTCAATTCCCCAGAACAACAATCACGACCACCACCATCACCACCATCATCACCACAGTCACCACCACCATCACCACCACCACCATGATCTTAGCCATCAGGGTTTGCAGCATTTGACCCCTGCTCCTGCTCCGATGCGCAGCACACCAACTTTTGTGAATTGTGATTCCAGCTGTGCGCGCAAGAAATCGCATAGCAATGCGAAGCACCATTCAGCTCCTCGCATGGATCCTCCACTACGGCCTATCGCACCTGTACCAAATAGTTACAAAACATCAGGTCCATATGTAGATCCACCATCGTTTCATCTGAGGATTCCATCACCTCGACTTCCTGCTGTGGTTTTTCATGCAATGCCACCAAGTGAGAGTGTGGAAACATCCAAGCCTCCCAACAAGTTTTCATCAATATCACCTGCACCATCTACCTGTGAGTTATTTTCCCACTGATTTCAGAAGGTGTATTTGATCAAATCGGATATTAAAATGCAAATAATTACAATTTACTTGTAAACAATTTGTGATACTTTTGACGTACTACTACTTCACCCCTTGAAGTTAACAGTACAGTTTGATCAGAAGTTGCGGACTTTTAACTAGTATACAATATACTTGTCTTTTCAATACGTGCTAGCTATTTGTGTTAATTGTTTTAATTTGGAAATCGTAAAGTTTGAACAGAAATAAAAAACTATAGGTAGTATATGTAGCATGCCAGTTGGTCCCGAAATGGTATACTGGGGAGTGCAACCATTTTTCAATAATCAGCACCATAGCTAGAATTTACTTATTGAGTAATTGACAAAGCATATTATTGAAAATGGTCGGAATTATAGTAAGATAGATATTGATATTTGTGTTGATTTTGAAAAGGGCTAGTTGGAAATATGAGGTTTTGATATCTTGAATATTCCAAAGCGCATAAGAACCACAAGCAGAAATGCAGAATTTCTGGGACAGTTATTTGTGTACCCATGTCTTCTTAAATCTTAATAGAACCTTGGAGGACAGGGTGAGGATTGATGACAGAAATTAAGAGCTATACTTCGAGACATTTGTTAATTTGTGACTTGTGATGTTTTAGACCTTAGAACTTAAGAACTGGCTGCTATCTGAATACCTGGGCACATACAATGATTAAATACTAGGCTACTAGCTAAACTTCGGGGTCACAAGCTTTGGGTCAGTGCCTTTCCAACACGATACTGAACTACTGATATTGAAACCTCATTCCACCTTGAACATTCATCTCTAGTGTGACTAAGCCCACCGGTAGAAGTTTCACTACTTGAGGACAGCTAGGCCGTCCGTGCTTATCTTTAATACAAACATTCAATTAAACTTCAACATGTTAAGGGACTTACGATAGGTCTCAGCACTTAACTTTCGACAAGTGCATGCAGTATGCTGATTGTTGAGGGAGACTGCCCTTTCCTAAAGTACAATGAAATTCTATCACCATCTATTACATATCCATAAAATGACAATCCTAAGAAGGAATATTGTCTTGTCTCCAAGATGATTGGTTGATTCCTGTTTGCTAGTCAAGCATGTTCCAAGAATTCCACACCATTCTTGTTCACAAAAAAAAGAAAAAAAAAGGAAAGAAAACAAACAGAGACAAAAAAAAAAAAAAAACTCCACAACATAAGACCTAGAATAACAAAGCAACAAGTTACAACAGCTAAAACTGTTTTCGAATCATATCCTTTTCTTGGATAACATATATTTAACTAAAGTTTGAAAGTAGAATGTGCAAACTATAAAGTAAACTTTTTTCAAATTTTGTCGTGTACTTTCCTGAGAAAGAACAAAGAAATATGAAGACATGCAAACTTTTTCTTTGAAGACTGTCACCTTTTGTCCATGTAATTTCATGTCTTTTCATCTCCTTCAATGTTTCTATCTAACAAATCTCTATTTTTTTTCTTTTTGCTGGTAAATTCCTAACACGTTTGCAAAATATGTTGCAGCTTCGGCCTCCAGCCTATCGTCCCACTGGTGCGTCGTGGCGTCACTTCTATACCTGTCCACGCGACTACTGTAGAGATGGAATGTTTCTCACCTAGATGGTGAAGTTCCCGTAGAAGCATGGATCACCATTTTGCAAATGAGCCCGGCTATCAAAAACTTTAGATGGTTGTATTTAGTGATCCCGTAATGGATGTAAATACGTGTATAATGCAGCAGAGGGGGTGTATTTGTGGTCAAAGCCGTAATGATGGCAGGCCCTAAGTTCACTTACATCCCCTGCGCTGCTTTGTACAATCATGCGCAGATCAAATAAAGATTGCGTTTTTGTTGAGATTTCAATGGGCAAGATTGAAGTCTTCTACATTGAGCACAAAAAAGATATCATGTCATCGTTCCAGTTTTGCAGTGTCATGGTGGCCTAGAACTGTAAATATAAGTTGGAGAGTAGATGGACTTGTTCTAAAATATGAAGAAATTGAGAGGTTAAGCGCACTCTTGCTTAATGATAAAGCACCTGCATGGCATATGAAGCATTAGAATGCAGTCCAGCTGAGAAGATTCATCTGGGAGCAGAAATGAAACACGGGGATATCATCAACAGGAAACAGTATGATCACTGTTTCTCTGATCTTGAAAATTTCTCACAATGTTTTTTTGGGTGTAATGCAGAAAAAAGGGTCATAATGGTATGTTGTGTACTTTGATATGGTATCTTTCGCATTCCTAACTTGCCTGTATCACTGGTCATAGCTTTTGATTCGTAATCCACACTGGTTACAATCATGGAGTAAGACCATATAACATCCTAAATTTTAATTGAAAATCTGTCTAGTATCTCGAATTATGAAACCAGACTTTGACTTCTCAAACTTTGTAATCTGATTTAAATAACACTTTACATGGTGGTATTGTCCGTGTAATGCGATGAGTGGGTGATTTTGTCGGATATGTAGGGTCTATAAACGTTTCCCCCCATCGAGCTCTCAGCCATACTTTCATGGCCATCGCCCTTTGTAGTTATCTCCCTTTCTATTTCGATTTGGGAGAGAATGCTCTGTGAGTCTCACCTGTTATTCATTTAAATTTGATCGTGTCATCTTACACGGTAAAACCGCCTACTTATCGCGTTATGCGGACAATATCACCATCTGAAACCAGGTTCGGGTGTTATCTGAACTGGATTGCAAATTTCGGAGGGCCAAATATCCGATTTTATAGTTTGGGGTGCTGGGTGGACTTTCAAGCAAAATTCGAAGTGTTATATGGACTTTTTTCTATAACCATTGATTTGACTAAAGTTTGCATCGATCATTGTACGCTTTTCCCATCTTATTCTGCTTTCTGTGAAAAAGCTACCTTTCAATGTTATAATGTATAAAGATTTGCTGTGACCCTTTAAATTTAAACAGAAGCTGACAGAAGAGAATCCTATGAAATGCTTGAAGTGCTCATCGAATTCCTCAAAACCTGCCAGAATCATGGTAAGTTTGTAGTCCTCGTGATCAAGGTTTGAAATCCCGCTACCGGGGTAAATCCCGACCGCCGGGCGGTACCGATAACCGGCCGGTTACCGCCCGGTAACCGGAAATCCCGGATAAAATTTGGCAAATGAATTTTGTGGTCGGGGCGGGAGGAGACCGGTAACCAGACCGGTTACCGGAAAAACCGGTGAAAAAACCGAAAAAACCGGTGGAACACAAAGCCTATCAACTGCTGCTTGCTGCTGCTGCCTGCCGCTGCTGCTGGCTCCGGCTGCTTGCTGCTGCTGCCTGCCACTGCTTACTGCTGCTACCGCTGCTGCTTGCTGCTGGTGCTCTCTCTCCTCTCCCTCCTGCTTTCCTCCTGCTGCTTTAAGCCTCAAGCATATGCAACCATACTAGCGGCCGAATCTTGGGCCACCAATGGACTGGGGGTGTCCTTGGGACCTGGGGCTGTCCATTAACTGTCCTTGGGACTGGGGGCTGTCCATTCACTATCCTTGGGACTGGGGGCTTGAGCAATTAAGACTCGTGATGCCCCTGCATGCTCCTCTGTAGACGCTAGCTCCATGCAGCGCATGCAACGAAGCAGCCGCCACGGTAGACGAGGGGGCTGTCCATTAACTGTCTTTGAGACTGGGGGCATGAGCAATTAAGACTCAGGATGCCCCTGCTACCAAGTGTCTTAGAAATGGTGTTTGAAACAGAAGCCAATCCAATGACCGGCTCTCTCTCCCCGTATTGTGCCTACAATAAAGCCTGGTCAAAACAGGCTCCCAATAAACGAAGCATCCCTCAGCAAATGCATCCTTACTTATACTAACTACTACCAATCTTTGGCGGGCATAGCCACAGTGTACTCTCGGTTGAACAAATCGCACTGACTTTATTGTAAGCTCGCCTATGTCATCATTGCCATCCGCATCGTCCACTAGGACCACCACTATTGAGTCAATGTCACGCTTTGAGCCAAATATGATATCCCATGGCCTAGCACAACTCAAGATCTTATCTCCTACTGACACTCCATGACTCCAAATCCTAAACAATCTCCGGAAGGACCCCTTCACAAAGATCTGAAGGATTGTTGTGCCAAAAATATCCTGACGGCTATTTTTTTCAGAAATTCCCGAAAGATCTCACCTAGGTGAGTTTTGATATTTTTTTTTGGAATCGGATTTACATTTTTAAGTGCATAGTTTAAGACATTTTCAAAAATTCCAAAGCACTGTTCACGCTGCTCTCTCCTCTCCCTCCTGCTTTCCTGCCCAATAATGCGATGCACTGCTAGCTTTTCTCCCCCCACATGTAGAGAATAATTTGCTTCTCATGCAACAAACAAAAGTACTACTTTCTCATGCCTATGGGCCCAAAATGTTTCTAACCAGATTCTTAAGCATCCAATGTAGCTACAATGCCCCCTAGAACCCATTCAAACATCCATAAATTCAATTTTTTTAAATTTGAATCTCGGTCAGTTTTTTCTCTCCCGGTCTTCACCGGTAAAACCGGTTACCGGCGGTAACCGGCCGGTTACCGCCGGGATTTCGAACCTTGCTCGTGATAATGTGCCTGGAAGTTTTTGATACCTGTACATGTAAGCTTGAATCTGCATTTGCACGTTGCAGGTACTTGATGGCTTTCTCATGTTGATTTCTCCCAGTGGTCACTTCATGGCTATACAGCATCTTTTATTCCCCATTGATGGGGACTATCTTTCCACTTCAGGTATAGAACTTCAAGACAGAATCAAGTAAGAAAACATGTACATGGGCTGTTCCGCTTGAGGTGCAAAACTTTACCTGAATCATAGATGAATGGTTTTTAGACAGAATTAAGTACGCAAACATGTGCACTTCTGTAACGCCCCCGTTTCCGGGGATGTACGGGGATCCGCAATTGTCCGTAGACCGTACAGTTGCGGCGTACCGTACAGAATTGTACATCATTGCCAACAAGCTTACAACATAAGATCCAAAGTTTATTACAACATACGACACGTCGGTCGAGTTTAGCATAACCGGGCGGCAAGCCCAAATAGTTTACATTACAAAAGAAAACCAGCGATCAAGCCCGAGTGCGGCTAAAACCTACGACCACTGCTCATCCGCGCCATCAGTCCCTTCCGAAACCTCTTCGTAGACTTGGTCTTCTCCTTGGAGAGCATTCTCTGAATTTATGATTAAGCAAGTTTGAGTACCACCGTACTCAACAAGTTACAATTGTAAGCCTCACATACTACATGCACGGGATTTCAAGTGGGAGGTATATACTGGTTTTATTTATATGGGTGGATGCAATTTTATTTGTAAACAATTGTAAGCCTCACATACTACATGCGGTGGTGGGGCAGTGGAGGTCGACGGTCGGAAGAGACTCCGATACGCAGGGGCTGTCATCCTCTGACGACGCGGGGGCGGGGAGTCGGGGACGTCTGAGGACTCCCCACACTCGGATCTTTCCCCTGCCTCCACCTCGAGGAAGCGCTGCAAGTCCTGACGAAGAAAAAGGGCCTTCTGCTGAGCCGCGTGCAGACGGCGGCATAGATCCTGGTTCTCCTCCACAGTCCTGGAGTACATCACCTCCTGATGTACCACGTGCCAGGACGTCACCCTTAAACGGGGATCGTCCCGGTCCGTCTGTCTCGGGGCGGAGCGGATGATCCCCCAGGCGTCCATGCCAGGAATCACCTCGAAGGGTGACTGCTCGAACTCCGCGTCGTAGTACTCGCGTAGGTGCATCACCGCCTTCCTGGCGGCGTCCTGAATGGAGTCGTCCTGGACGACCCTCTTGCCGCCGAAACTCCGGGGTCGATCGGGTCGGAGAGCTAAGGGCTCCAACACGACTGTGGTCCTCCACTCGTAATCCTCGCCGTCGAGGCGGAACCTGGTAGAGTGGAAGAGGGGCTTCTGGGCCTCGGTGGCTCCCTGGCTTCTTGCATTGTCCACAACTCAACGGGCCACCCGGTCAGCTGTTCCGGCCGCGAGTGATAGCATCGCACCATCTGCTTAAACGACAAAATTTTGAAGTTAGATGAGATCAAGTATAAACAATTTGCAAAAGCGAAACTTATGCAGAAAGTAAACTAAGTCAGATGAGGTAGCACAAGAGAGGAAAAAGATAGCAATATTACTTACATTTTATGTAAATTCTTTTTAAGTTTTGAATTAGATTTTTGCTATAAAACAGTACTCCTAATCAGCCTTAGGTCTTAGCCTACATTCAAGCGTGTGCGCTCTGATACCACTTCTGTAACGCCCCCGTTTCCGGGGACGTACGGGGATCCGCAATTGTCCGTAGATCGTACAGTTGCGGCGTACCGTACAGAATTGTACATCATTGCCAACAAGCTTACAACATAAGATCCAAAGTTTATTACAACATACGACACGTCGGTCGAGTTTAGCGTAGCGGGGCAGCAAGCCCAAATAGTTTACATTACAAAAGAAAACCAGCGATCAAGCCCGAGTGCAGCTAAAACCTACGACCACTGCTCATCCGTGCCATCGGTCCCTTCCGAAACCTCTTCGTAGACTTGGTCTTCTCCTTGGAGAGCATTCTCTGAATTTATGATTAAGCAAGTTTGAGTACCACCGTACTCAACAAGTTACAATTGTAAGCCTCACATACTACATGCACGGGATTTCAAGTGCGAGGTATATACTGGTTTTATTTATATGGGTGGATGCAATTTTATTTGTAAACAATTTAGAAATAAAACTCCATTATACCATAGTTAAGGAAATGGGGTTTGAACATATATTTCTTCTCTTTACACATGTTCAAAAGATCGGAAAACTACTTACGCCTCACTACTGGAATCACCCATCGAGCACAGCTCCATTATCCGGAAGCACGGCGTATTCGAATACAACAATTTTCACTCTGAAGAGTTGCTCAGCTTTACCCACAAGGTTTCTCAACTTCCAATGTCAAGCTATATACACACTACCATTAGTGTGCGACTGCATTGAGAAAACCGGGTTTTTCGTTGCCCACTTTACTTTAAAGACCCTACCCGATAGGTGGTGATGCTCACCGGCCGTCGTGCGTATGGTGAGTTACGTGTAACGGCGATAACTCCCCCATACCACACACACGGACCTACCGTTTTGCGTACGGTGAGTTACGTATAACGGCGATAACCCACCCGTACCACAGCCCAACTCCTGTAGGGGTTTAAATAAAGTGTGCAACTAACGGACCAGGATTGATAAATCAATACTTGTGGTTGAGCGGTTACTGTGCTCTAAATTTGGCATAAGGGTCTTGTCCTTATATTTGCTCCTGAGACTGCCAACCACAATTGGTAACCGATACATCCTGCATCGACACCCGTCTGTTGCACCCTCCACCCTAGGGTAAGGTCGTGGACTCGTCCGCTACTGGGCACTCCACAGTTACCGCCTTACCCTAGACCAATTTCTAATCCATTTGGAAACCGGCGAACTATCTTAACTACTAGATAGCTCGTCATTTCATGTGATTGCTAAGCGATGTTTATTTATACAAATATTAAATAAGTCTAGGTTTGTCAAGGTGAAAGTGGTCTCAAATTAAATGGCATATGTACTGTAGTAGGTCATAACTAAAACATATACATGTCATTCTAAACATTTTGAGTTTAATTAAATAATCGACTTGAGCAAGTAAAAGTAATGCAAATAGTGTAATTAATAAATACGGGAATTTATCGGTTCAACATGCGTCAAGGATTGTAACTTGCCTTGCGTGTCGATCACTTCGACGATCTCGTAATGCGTGGAAACTTGCTCCGGACCCTGCACCGTCGCCTCGGACTCCTCGCAAGCTACCGCAAAGAAGCATACAAAAAAAACGAATAAGCCTTTTTGGTTTTTAAACAAAGCAATGGAAAGGAAAATAAATAAATAAAATAAATCAATACAAAAATAGTAGAGTAGCTTGGACTTGAATTTTTGGGAGTGGAATGAGGGGTATTGGACATCGGATTTGAAATCGGAGCAACGAAACAAATCAAATGAGACAATATTCAACTAAAACGGTTCTGGAATAATCGGATGAGCTACCGTTCACCGAAACAGTGCTGGGCCGGCCCGGGAGTCGCGCGGGAGAGCGCGCGCGTTCAAACGCGGAGCGGCCCGTCGGGTGCGGCCCACCAACACACGCGCGCGCGAGCCTGGAAATGGCATCGACAACCGGGAGCCGTCGGATCGGACACAGAGGGGAACGACGCGGCCACGTCGCCCCAAAAACGAACCAGTACGCTTTAAAACCCACACCGCAGCTCGGCGCCGTCGGATCGGGGAGAGATGGCGGAGATGGAGCCACGACGCCTCGCGCGAAGTGGTACGTTGAAAACACCATGCACCGCGGGATTTAAATCGGACGAGCGAGAGGAGGCCACGTCGTCACGAGAGAGAGAGGGGGGGTCTTCTTCTTCCTCTCGCCCGACAAGCCGAAGGAAAACAGGGCTTCGCCCTTCTTTGCAAATCGGCCACGACAGTGTCTCAATGCGGCCAGTACTGGTGTCGGTGGTGGTAGGGGGGTAAGGTGCACTCTTTTGCGCACTTGGATCGAGGTGGGAGTTCTAGGTGGCCGCTGTTAGAGGGGAAGAAGAGAGTGGAGGTGGTGATGGCTTGGGAAGGGTCTGGGAGTGATCTCGGGAAAAAGGGCTTCGGTTTCACCATCTGGAGAGTGAGGAGGTCACGGGGGAGGCAACAGCTCAGCTCGGGGAGGCTTCAATCGGGCTGTCCACGAGGAGGTGGCGGTGATCGGAGGGAAGAGCACGGTGACCGGCCAGTAGGCAAATGCAAACATCCAGATGATTTAGGCGAAGTGTTTAAGGTGTCATGGAGGGGCTTAAGCTGGAAGTAATCGGGTTTTAATTGACTGGAGAGGGAGATCGGGGGTGGGGCTACCGGGACCAGGGGTGGCCGGCGGCGGGGCTGGAGGGGAGAGGGGCCAATTACCTGCTTGGGGAGGGAGAGTGGAGTGGCAGGAGCTTGCTGGAGGGAGCAATTGCACTCTTATCACTCGAGGAGAGAAGGGGAGCTCGCGGGGAGTTGACAGCCATTAATGGCGCTCGAAGGGAGGGGTGAGGCTACTCCCCTAGAGCTAAGACGACCATGCTGGATGATTGGCCGTTGTCTGCGTGCGATTGGCGGGAGTGCTGACTCCGGGATTTGGCCGTGGCGCGCGACCGGTCCGGAGAGAGTGCCGAGCGGAGGGAGGCGCTGTGCCCGCTGGACGCGAGGGGGAGCGAGCGGCGGTTGGCGCGTGCGGACGTGGAAGCGGGGTCCACTGGCGGTTATCGACGTGCGTGAAGGGACAGGAGGGAGCAAGTGGGCGCGGCTCTCACGCGCGAGGCACTCGGCGCGCACGCGAGGAGGAAGAAGGGAGGCGACTTGGACGAAGGCGCCAGCGCGCAGGCGTCTACGCGAGGGGGAGGCGGGGAGAGCAGAGGGGAGGCACGCACGAATCTTGGGGCAGAGATCAAGGGATGAGATCAAAACCGGCACAAGATAATGAACAGTGCAAGAAGATTCAAAATGCTCTGAAAATTGAGTTGTTTCAACTTCCTTCTTTCTTGGATTCCAAATGTGGAGTGACAAACTGACAATCAGTTGAAATTTACCCAAAAAGGCGTTTCCTTTGCCTCTGATGTGATTTATCTCATATTTTTCAGGTGTGCTTGTGACAACGATGTGCCCGTTGGTTGACAAAGTCATCCAAGCAACTATCAAGGACATTGTTGCAGGTAGTGGGAGGTCATTTCCAGGCAAGGAGAGGAAGGTGCAGAAGAAAATGCAGAGAACTTATCCGAAGGTCCAGCTGATTGGCAAGCCATCATAGAAAAATCATAGCAAAAATGGAATGACAGTGACACTAGAACAAAAGCCAATTCTTTATGTCGGCTCTGCTTTTGAATCTTCAGAAATAAAATTTGAAGTTAGCTTTCCTATTGTCTCTTGAAAATGACCAGAAACCATTTGTTTTAGAGCGATAAAGAATCATTTACCATGTCAGCATAATCTAACAGCTGGTTTGGGTAATAGAAATCTTCCGCGATGCTCATCTATTGGTGGGACATTGTTGCTTCTCTGACTTCGTTAGATCGTGCTGAATTAAGGGGATTTTTGCTGATAACTGTTGCTTGTGGTTTATGGTAAAAAATAAATAATAGTGGCTGAAAAAATAGCTTTTAGAAGGAAATGGCGAGTAATGTAAAAAATGAGAGAGGGATGTGTATACGTAACAGAAGCGAGAGGAGTAAAATAAGCGATGCACATATGACCCCTACTTTATCCTGAAGGCACCTTTATAATAGTCAGGAAGCAGAAGGTATGCATCGTCCTGGCGGTGCCCAAACAGTATGTGCCAACCACATGCTGTGAGAGGAAGCAATTCTCCTCTTACTTCTGAAGAGCACAAGCAACTCTTCAGCATGCTCTACTGTTGGCTGTTTGAATGCTACTTTCCCATTTCTTTTAGGGTATTCTGGCCAGTTGATATGCAGCGGGGAACTAGCTGGTAGCATTTACTCCTTTGGTTGCACAGCTCCTAGAGTGGGCAAGATTATTTATGAATTGTTAGGTATAAGTCAGGCTCTGGATAGTTTGCTAGAATTGGTACAGAGTATATGCAGTTTCCCTTCTTGAAAGAGAGAGAGAGCACATGAGCGCGTAGTAGGATGTCGCTTTTAGCATATGTGTGCTTGTCATATGTGGTGTTCATTGCTTCTATCTCTGTGATTGTACTGCAGATCAGAGTAAAGTCGCGGCCAAATAAATGAAACGAGAGAAGAACTGGAGCCAGAAGGCAGATGCCATTAACATTTTCTGAATACTCATTACTACATACACTACAGTAGTAGGTAGGTTTCTAAGCAACATAAGTAAGGTTGGTTTCTAAGAAACATAAGTAACCGCCTCATCACTTCACGCACCAAAGAGAAAATCGTACTGCTTACTTGCAACATTGTACAAGTCACAAACTTGTAACTAGAGTGATTGTAAAATCAAGAAACAAAACCAATCAATTGCAAGAACATACACACACACATGAATGGCCGCCATTGAATTCGGCACTCTTGTAGCTGATCAGGGGTAGCCTGAGGCCAGGCACGCCTCCCAGAACTTGCGGTCCTCCTCCTGCCGCCTCGCCGCCGCCGCCTTCGGGTCGTCGTCGCCGGGCTCGTCGCCGGCGTGGCCGTTCGTTGCCGCTCTACTCGCACGCGGCGGCCAAAGGAAACAGCTGCTGCTCTCTCGGCTCCACCAGAAGACGTCGCTCCCTTTCTCGTCCTGTCCTCCACCGCCTTCACTTCCGTCGACGCAGCTGCCGCAGCCGTCGTCGTCGTCGCTGCCACTGTCGACGTCCATCACCGCGTTCGCCGCCTCCGCCGGGCAGCACGACTCGGCCACGCTCTCCTTCCTTCCGTGGTCGTCGGCGCGACGACTCCTTGCGCACGGGGACCGCGGCAGCGCAACGGCCGGCGGCGGTGGGGCCGGAGGCGGTGGGAGAGGAGCCAGGTGCGGCCGCACGGTGGCCATCGGACTCGATCGACGAGGAGGAGAGGTGAGGCGAAATGCTATGGATTCCGCACGCGCCTCGAGCAGAAAAATCGGAAGAGCGAGCCAGCGAGCTAGCTTTTCTCGCTTCTGTACGTGTGCCCGTGCAAACGCGTGCATATATATGGAGGAGGCGAGGGCGGGTGACGGGCATGCACGGCAAGTTTGGCGAGGAAGGGACCGGGGCTGGGCTGTCGCTGTCACCGATCGCGACGCATCAATGGGAGTGACGATGAATGGTCGTAGTAAGCGATCGAATCGATCTCGTTTTGCCTGATTTGCAGAGCAAGCAAGCTTTGGCTGTTTTCCAGGGGTCGCCGTGTTCTGTGCTGTACACCGATGGCCGGTTTAGTACGTGAGGTTGGAATTTTGTAGCCCCGCAGCTTCTCATCAGGTGGTGGTCAATCAATTGAGGTACTTTGCGACTGTGTCAATGCAAGGAGTGAAGGGGAGAAAAAAGCCAATCAGGAAAACTCCCAACTGCAAGACATGAATTTCGCGGAAATTTCATAAAAAAAAATAGTTGGATTCCTGCTTCAACCGAAAAAAAAAATCCCGCTTTCTCAGATGAACTTAAAAACTAGCTCATTCCCACCTCGCTTTAGATTTTGGTCATGTTCTTTTCAACTAATAACTTATTATTTTCCTCGAATAAATAAACCGTACGGTTTATCCATCACTTCGAAGCGATTTATCAAAGCAACCTTTTTCAAACGGTTTATTAGTTTATCGGCATTCGGTTCATTTATACAAGTGTTTATGTTAAGACTAAAAGACATCAGTCACAACTATAAATTATCAACTGCAATAAAAAAAAACGAATACACATTTGTGTATTGTATAGGGGCAAACCTCGTTCTTTATTGGGATTGGATCGAGAACACAGTAACGAAACTACGTGCACCGTTAGCCTTCGATCGGTAGCCGACCGCGGGGCAGATCAGGCGCGTGCCCTAATGGGTCAAGAATAAATCCATGGATGGGGTATCTTGATTAAATACATGCATTCTAGTATCCTAACAGCGGGTTTAATTAGAAATTATTACCTGGATAAGCAAGCAAAGCATTATGTACTAGCTAGTGCAGAAGAAAACATGGGCCGCATGACGCTGACAAGTGCCACAGATTAGGTGCCTCCTTCTAGAAGGCCACCAGGTTTGGCATGTGCAGGCACGTACGCCTTCTAGAAGGCTGTGAGACGGACGTCCATGCCACATTAGTTACGTCTAACTTGGATTCCGGCGTTCCGTCGCTGTGCTTTCCATTCCATTCCATGTGGCTCTCCACAGAATTGAATAAAGCAATGAGCGCCATGGACCGCCAACTGTTTCAGCGACTGTACTTGTTAAGGGGGTTTTTGTTTTAGCGATGATTTTGATTGAAATTTTATTGTAGCTAATTTTTTTACTGTAATTGATTTAGTTTTTTAGACATAATTAAATTTAAAAAATATAAAAATAGAAAAAATATGTTAGCCCATCACGGACAATACAAAGGAACACAGGAAAAAAAGAAAAATGCAAAAAAGCCCAAAAAAATCTAAAAAAATTCAGAAAGAGACGAATTACTGAATAGTGAAAAAAAACTGAATCTGAAAAAAAAGCTGAAATGAGCGGGGCTATATTATATATCCAAACAATTTCTGGTTTTTGATTTTTAGAGCTCAGCTTTTGAACGGAGTGATTTCTTAAGGAGACTTCTATAAGCTATTTGTAGAAGTCACTGTAGCAGACGCTTTGAACAAAATACCTTCTCAATGCGAGTATTCCTTACTGTCGCTCAATCTCTCCCACAATAAGGCAAAAGCCAAAAATCACAACTAAAAATAACTCTACTCCAAACAACTTTTGCTTCTAGCTTCTGAAATACGTCGGCTTCTTAATTTTCTATTTTGGCTTTTTTTATATTTTTCTCTTATTCCTTTGTATTGTACGTGATGATATAATTTTTTAATGTAATTATTTAGAAAAAGCTAACAGTTACTGCTAAAAAAAGCCAAAAATCTATAGTTATTTGGAGCACTAACAAAAGCAACAACACTTCAGTGGCACGGCTGACGGTCCTGCGTTAATACTACGGTTGAGTTTGATGCATGAACGGTCGGTTGCTAATTATAACTTGCTATACACGAGCGTCCGCCATGTATTTATCATTAAGCCGGTTTAATGCATGTATGCAACATGGAAATGCCGATTCAATAAATTGCAGGACATCGATTCAACCCAAAATCCCGAGGAGCCGAGCCCGACTTTGCATCCGGTTCAACACAATAAAATAATATTTTTTGTGCATTGACTATTTTTAACCATTAACTTAATCGAAGGATGTTTGGGCCAAATTAGTATTTTATTTGGTCCCACCTGAGAGGGTGTGGCAGATGCTAAACATTGAAGCAAAATATACTGGCTTTTGAACATGCTTATGTGATACCATATTAAATCTATATTAATTCAATACATTAGAGATGCCTTACATCATAGCATATTAGCATGTAAGTATGACCGTGTTTGGGCTTACAGCCTAAAGTCAACTTTTTGGTATATGGCTTAAAATCAACTTTGGCTTAAGCAACTTAAAAGCAGTCTGCTTTTAAGCTGAACTAGGCTATTTGGTAGTCTGTCTTTTTTTTTTTTTTTTTGCTTTTGAGCAATGGTTTATTGTTGAAATGCCTGAAATACTTTTGGTTCTAATGTCATTAATGAGTTCTATTACAATCTAACAATAGCATACCCTTGTTTTGATGAGATTTGACAAACAATGACATGAATCATTAAGAAAAAATCAGCTGAATCACAACAATAATTGGTAGAACACACAACAATCAGTGGTAATTTAATTCATAACTATGAACTTGATAATCACAGTTCAATTCATGACCACGAACTTGATAATCATAGTTCAATTCATGGCATGAACTTGATGATTTAATTCTATTAGCATTTTCCTTCCACGACAATAAAGCTGGAAACTCCAAACTAGCATATTACTGAAAAATTTCATAACATAAGTGAAATATGAACATACTGTGACTTAGCAACTTAAAGGAAAATTCAGGTAATGCGTAAAAGGAACTCGATCTACACAGGTACATCATTTGAGTTCAAAACTTCAGATCTAAAATAATCTCTGCCCCATTTACTTTGAGCCTAGCGATAGATCTAAAATTGGAAAATTGGGAATCACAATAATCACAACAAATTTGCACCAAATCTTGACCAAATCCCCAACCTACACACATCAAGAAAGCCAGGGCTGTCTCCAGAAATTTGGGGCCCTAGGGTGAATTGCAAAATGAGGCCCTCAATTTTTAAAAAATATTGGTCTAATATAACTAAGGCATACTATCGCACAATCATATGAAATGTAACTTCAATATGTATTACTACATACAAGATTTGGAAATATATCAGATATTAAAACCAAAAAAATATAGTACTGACCTCATGTTCTACTAAAAAGCATCATACGTCTTGTATTTCTTGAAATAAAATATCCAATTATATCTTCATAATTAATCTTCTCCAAGACATCATTTTCAAGTGCTATTATCGCTAACCCATTGAGTCTTTCTTGTGTCATAGTAGAACGCAAGTAGGATTTCAACAACTTTAGTTTAGAAAAGCTCCTTTCTGCAGATGCAACAGTCACAGGAATGGTTAACAAAATTCTATATGCAATAACAGCGTTAGGATAAAAGGGGCGCTTCTTCAAAAACTTCAGAATATCAAGAGGACCCATAGATTCCTCAAGTAAATCTAGGATGAAAGTTAACTCCACAAACAATTCCTGTCCATCAATATCTTTGTGTTCTCCATTCTTAAGTGCATCCTCAAGATTAACACAAGTAGCCATCAAATTCTTATCATCCAAGGATCGCAGCCTATTTGAAATAAACAAGAAACCAAAAGTTTTTTCATACCCTTCATACTGTTCAAATCTCTTGGTAAGTGAAACTATAGCTTGATCAATAACGGCTATAAAATAATTAACCCGAAATGACTCCTCTTCAGATTGTGAAACAATGGATGCATCATCTGCGGCCTCATCAAAGTGTCTTTTTCTTTTGATTTTTCGCTTGGGTTGGAACTCTGGATGAATATCTATCTCCATTGCAATTTCTTTTGCAGCTTCCAATGCTTTTGAAAAGTCGGTTTCTCTATACTTTCTGAAAAAGGAAATCAGTCCCTGTACAGACTCAATTGCAACATCAATAAGCATATCTTTTGATTGTAGCTCAACCTCTGGATTATCACCTTCATTATTTTCTGTAATATGAGCCTCGAACTCTACTGTGTCATCACTATGGCTATCATCAACATTAGCATCTGCAATTTCTCTCACAAAAAATCTGTCAAGTGCACCCTTTTGAGATTGAGCTGCTGCTTCTAGTCTTTGTCTCTTCTTACGCTTTTCAGCACCAGAATCATACTTCCTATTTCTTGTAGACATTGTCCCTTCAACAAATTTGATTCAATAAATTATCTAATCAGCTAATGGCTACTATACTATTAAATAAATTTGATTAAAGCAATGCTACAGTGGAGTAGTGCTGTACAACTCACTTAATCTGGAGTATTCGTCCCTGGCTGTCGCCTGTACTCGGTGTCTCGGTGGGGGACCGTAGTCTGGAGGGAGTAAAGACTAAAGAAGTGCAACCGGAGTACTTTAGCTTTTCTCAGACCGGAGTACTCCATTCGGCCACTCCACTTAGGCACTTCTTCATTCTGGCTCTTGGTGGGTGTCTGGGCTGCTACCGGCCTCCGGGCGAATGGCGACTCCGGCCTCCGGGCGGCGGGCGCCGGCCTCCGGCCTCCCCCTTCGCCTCCGCGGGCCGCGTCTCCCCCTCCGGCCTCCGGCAATCCACTCCGGCTTCCCCTCTGCCCCGCACTGACCGGCGACCGCCTCGCCTCGGCCCCTCCATCTCCCGGTCTCCGCGGCTCCACCCTCCGGCCTCCGCGCCGCGGCCCCCTCTCCGGCCTCTGCGGACCGCGGGCCGCGGCTCCCCCTCCGGCCTCCGGCCTCCCGCCTCCCACTCGGCCTCCGTGGGCCGCAGCTCCCCCTCCGGCCTCCGGCTTCCCCTCCGCCGCTCCGCGCTGACCGGCGACCGCCTCGGCGCCTCCATCTCTGCGGCTCCCCCTCCGCGCCGAGTCGCCGACGCCGCCTAGTCTCGCCACTCGCCAACATGAGTCCCTCGGACCCTCCCTCTAATGTTCAGATCTACGATTTGGGCCGACTGGGCTGTACATACGTATAGTAATAGATCTACTATGCCTATAACATGATTTGGGGGCCCCACTAATTTGAGGGCCCTGTGCCATCGCCCAGGTCGCATGCCCTCATCAATGGGCCTGAAGAAAGCTGGGGACGACACTAATTGGCGTTGAGAACATTGGGGGCAGACGGGGCATTGAGGCTGATGCGGTTGATGGTTGGGGATTGCGGCTACTGCCATAGCCTTCGCCGCCATAGTAGATTGGTTGGTCGTAGATGGGGTCATCGGTGACGGAGGAAGGGGCGGCGGGAAGACAGAGGGATGGAGGAGTAGGTGACCAGTAGTGGGCATCCGGCGGCGATGGGGATCCCACGGAGACAGAGGGGATCCGACAACTGCGGCCGAATGAAGTTCGTGGGGAGGAGGTCGGCGTCGGTCACGGGGAGGATGGGGATGACAGGGCCGCCGACACTGGCCCCCAGCGAGGAGATGAGCATAGGGCAACGTGGGTCAAGCCCTAGATGTGAGCGTCCATCGTTTAGGGAGGGAGGAGGAGGAATGGGGAGAAAACTGAAGGTTGTGACTGTATATACAATGGCATTGGTGGATAATTTTGATAAATTAGAGTAGCAAGAGTAATTTCCATCCCATAAAAGCAAAAAAAAAAAAACACCCCTAGACTGGCTTATGGCTTATAGTTGTTGAGTAGCTTAGGTTTTTTTTTGAAAAGCTCGGTCGTAAAGCCTCTTCTTTGTTTAAGCTTTGACTTTTTGGCTTTTAAACTGAAAAAAGCCAAACAAACAGGGCCTATGTATGCTGCAAGTTTTTCCTCCTTTTTTTTTGTGAAAAGTGTGTGTACAAGCAATCCATCACATCTGGCACAATGTCATATTCTATGCTATGTACGTTCATTCATGCACTTGACATGGTTCGTGTGATTGAATCTTAATGTTGCACAAGTTAGCACTCTCTTCGTTGAAGTTTATAAGATATATTTTTTCTTAGCATATAGGCTAAAGAGATAGTGAAAATAGCTAGATTATCCCTAATTATTATTTCTAAACACTATATTCAACGTATGTATGTAGAAAGTAGCAAGTAAAGCTATATATTAATTAAAGGTATAAAGAGAACATTGCACTAATTTTATATTCAAACATGAAACATGATCTATATTTATGAACAAGGCCATTCAAAAAATACACCCTATAAATTTAGACGAAGGGAGTACTTAGTACATCATTTTTCCTTGCCTTTTTTTTTACTAAAGGTTGAAGCTATATTGGCGATGGATTAGTGAGTTTTCTTGTGCAGCCAACAAGTGTGTATAGCTAGCCAAGTTGACATCAACAGCTTGCTTTTATTTGTTTGCGACGATTGCTATCATGGGAGTGGAGCTCAACCCCTCAAGGCGTAAGAGCGACATCACTTTTGTTATCCTTTTGGGGTCTACTAGTTATGTGTTCGTGCGTTGCGATAGATAAAAAGAATCCTACTATTTCAATATGTTGAGCCACCGTGATTAGGCTTAGCAAACATCATGCTCTTGAATTTACCACGGTGCCCAACGAAGCTCTTCCGTAGCTCACATCACACATTTTATTATCTTAGCCTGCACAACACCTTTACTCTAGCACCACGTCAAATTATTAGACTCTAGCACCACAACAAGTTATTAAACCCATTGGATCAACTTTAATAGATAATGTTATTATCACCTATTAGTTTAAATGTTGATCGTCTAAAAAACAAAAACTATGCTAAATACATCATGTAAAAGTAACGAATATATTGTGTTACATAATGCTTAACATTCCAAAAGAATTTCAGTAAACCATGTCTATTCAAATGGCTGGATGTATACACTACTCGAATCTAAAAACATGAATGTACATACACACAAAATCTTATGCTGATCATAACACTACACAGAGACATGCCAATAGCACTAAGAAACTCTTGGCAATAGGACCAAATGCTATATCGCCAAATTCCCTCTTTTAAGTAATAGAGATGCATACATATATGATGTGTTTTTAACATTTCAAATAAACTTTATATTTCTACAAATTTCTTGAACTACAGTTTCAGGAACAAGTAAGAGCATACCGATTTTTCATATGTGGCTTGGCCTACTCCTTTGCCTACACCGATTTTTTCTAATGCCTACAATGATTTAATTCAGATGATAAATAAATGCACAAATGATGTGCTTAATTTTCCATGTTCATATATAAATAAAAGAAACATAAGTAAGATAGGGCCTAGGAGGCACCTTATGCAATAAATTATTGACAGCAGATTTCCCATGTCCATTCTTGTGACTTGACATCACCTCCTACATGATAACAAAATAACTGTGATGAGAGAAAGTAAACTAAGACGAGATAGTTTTTAGGTTCACTTGTACCATAGAGTGAGCTACATGTGTTGCTAACCAAGGTGGCAACCATGATCCATGAACCTGCCAAAGAGTAACAATCAATACAATACTCACCACGACAATAAAAAGAAAAGCATGTAACAAAGGGAGGATTATACTCATGATAGACATAGTCACCATCATCAAGATTCAGGAGTTCTCAATGCGCTACACTCTGTGCCAGACAACAAAAGTGTGCACAGGTGCTCAATCATGCTTGGGTTCAGTGATTATCAGAGAGTATGCTATTATTATGTAAAACTTCATCAAATTTAGACTGGCTGAGCTGGCCAACTAAGTAGCATTTGGAATATGATGTCAAAAAGTCCTTGACATGTTGCACCAAGATTGCAAAGCAAATAGCAAATCCAGTAAAATATTCATGTTGTGTTACCTTATTGGACATTAATCAAATTCACATCAAGCTTGACAACCATTGTAGGACAGCAGTTATAGCGATAGAATATATATTTACCTCTCTCAGCTCTCTTATTCTTGTTGTCGTTTCTAACTACACCCTCATCAGCTCCTCCCACAAACTTGAGAAACAAAAGATTGTAAGAAAATGCATCCCAGAACTGCATCAGAAAATTGTATCAATAGTTACATATATCACAAACCTCAACAACTATAAAAGCATGTTTGGTCTTCTGAATCCTACGTTTTTGCTGATCGCTTGTCTTTTGGAGCTATTAAAAATTTGAAAACAACATAAAATAAAAGACAATATTGGTCGAGTTTCAAAAAAAGGGACATCGCATCTCTAATGACCATAATCTAATATCGGTTTGAACATTCTCAATTTGTGAAGTATCACCTACTATTCTTATAGGAAAGATGTTCTAAAAAAACAAAGTATTTCTAGACTCTATTATTGTGTTAATAATAATCTCAGAAGTTTCTGATTTCACTACTAAAATTTATAGGCCGTGCTATTTTGAGCATATCCTAGAAACATACAATCGATTGTTTTTTGTCTAAGTTTTCTCTTTTTCTGCAATAGTATATTGACTTTTGCCAAACACCTCTAAGTTCGCAGAAAATTGACATTAGATTTTCTCCCCTTTCATCCCTCATATGGAGTAATCTCACTCTTTTTAGTGATTACTCTATTTAGGACAATAGTTACTGTCAATATAGCTTTCCCTCACTATGCCTTACGCATACCGGAACTCTTTAACATGTCATTAACTAAGTCTGTTAGTATTCAATTTTTCCCTCAGCTACCCCATTTGATTGGGGTGAATATGGTGGAGTTAATTCATGGATTATTCCATACTCAGAACATAATTGGGAGAATTCACAAAAGACGTACTCTCCTCCATGATTGGACCTTAATCTTTTTATTTTCTTTTCTAATTGATTCTCAATCTCGGCCTTATAAGTTTTAAAGTATTTTAAAGCTTAATTATTAGTTTTTAGCAAATACACATAGCAATAGCGTGTTGCATCATTAATAAAAATTAGAAAAATATCTTTTGCCTCCTTTTGTCAATAATCTATTCATTTCACACAAATATGAATAAACACGATATAATGGTGTCAAGTTATTTTAATCCTCTAATCCTTTAAAGGGTTTTCGAGATTGTTTTGCTTGCACACATGACTGACACTTTGATCCTTTGACAATTTCATATTTTGGAATTAAATCTAATCTGGACATTCTAGCAATACTATCAAAACCAATATGACAGAAATGAGAACGCCAAATATTTGCCTCATATTTATTTAAACCTGTTGTAATATTCAGATTATAACAAGATTCTAAAGTACGTAGGTGGAACAAGCCTCCACTCTCAAAACCTTTATCAACAAATTTTCTGAACTTAGATACTACAATTTTATTTAACTTAAAAACTAGCTTATAAACATCCTTACATAGGGGAGAACCACTAATAAGATTCTTATTTATTGTAGGAGCATGTTGCATGTTCTTTAAGTAGACAATCTTATCTGAAGTAAGATTCAGATCTACCATGCCAACACCAAGAACAGAAGCACATGACTTGTTTTTCATTAGGACGGAGGAAGCCAATGCTACTTGGTAAGAAGAAAACAAGAAAATAGCAGAACATACGTGAACATTAGCACCAGTATCAACCCACCAATCAGTGGATTGACATGTTGAAAAGATAACAGGAGAATTACCATACCCTCCTGAAGTCGAGGCCTCACTTGTGATCATGTTGACAGCCTTCTTCTTTGGCTGTTCACCATCTCTGATTTTACGGAAGCGACAGTCCTTCGCCATATAACCGTATTTTCCGCATATAAAGTAGATGATGTCCCTCAAATCTTTTTTCTCAGTTTTTTCTTCTTAAAGCTAGTTATTTTGTTTGGTTTGTTGGATTTGTACTTATTTACCGTAGTCTTTTTCTCTATAAAATTTGCATTGGTCTGGCCAGAGGTGCTTACTGCATCCTTTGCTTTTGCTTTTTCTTCCACATCGAGGGCAGCAATAAGATCTTCAATAGAAATCTCTTCCCTCTTCTGTTTCAGGCTGTGGCGAAATCCTGCCAAGAAGCAGGGATTTTAGCAATAATGCATGTAGCCACAAACTTAGGAGGCAACACACAGTTCAGATGCGCAATCTCACCAACTAGTAGCTGGAGGTCATGAACTCGTCCAACTATGGACTTAACCTTATTCATGCTAAAATTGAAAAATTACTCAAACATGTAAAGCCAGCGACCTACCTCTGCCTCTACATATTTATGCTCTAGTGCATCCTACAACTGTGTGGTGCACTTGTAGTCCATGTACACATCGTATAGCTGATCTGCCAGAATAGTCAGAATGCAACCAAGAGCAGTGTTGTTTGTATTATCAAATTGCATGAACTGCTCAACCGTAAATAGATACTGCGGATGGATAACCCACCATAGCCCTAAAGACATGAGCCAAAACTTGGCTCTAGTCTGCCATCTATGAAAGTTCTGACCAGAAAATCTCTCAGGTTTCATCACATCAGAAGCACTAACTATTTTTGTATTGTAACAAAGTTCACAACAAGGTTTCTAGAATATTAGAAATATAGACAATATTTTAATTTCAAACATTACTAGGAGACAAATACAATAAACTAGTGATGCAAAACACATAACTAACAACATGCTACTCATTGTACTTCAGAAAATACACAAAGAAAATACAGTATTAAAGTCGATCGAATGCGTGAATGATTTACTATTGGGCTTGATGAAGAAAAGAAAGTAGCGCAGGCTCGATGCAGTGTAGAACGTAGATAACGCAATGAAGTGAGCGGTCGCATAGATGTGCATTGCCCAGAAACCTTATTGTCGCCCCTGTGCAGGTCTTCACGACAGCAACGGCTCGAAGATACCGCTCCCCTTCTTCACGGTACACGTCGAAAAGAAGAGTTAACGAGGTTCAGGCGACACAACATAACAACACAAGTTTGTAGAAGGAAGTGAATGGAGGCAGTGAGATTCTTGGCTATACTCTGTACGTCTCCAGGTATATCTATAGACAGACTGATAACTGACATAATTAAAAACAGTCATTTATCCATTGGTAACTGACATATTTAACCAGTCATTTACTCACTAGTAACTACCTATCATTAAACCTAATAAAGCCTAAAAATCAAATATTTGAATCTCATTCAAATAGAGTGAGAGTGATGCATTTTTTTAGTGAAAATAAAAGTGGACTTGGTCTGTCAAGTGGCGCGCCACGTCACAGCACGGTTGCACGTCGCAACTCATAAGTCACGCGATTTTCACTCGAAAATAAGCGAATACGCACGCGTGCATGTGTGATTAGCCAAAGCCCTCATGATGCCATTGTGTTAATAATTCAAGGAGTGACATGGACTCCACCTTATAAATTGATCTCCTCTACTTTGCCTTAATAATATGGTACTAAACTATGAATACTTTGGAATTAAGAAAATAGACCTCCTGGGCCTATTTCTAATTGTGGTATGGGGTGGCGTTGAGGTGTGAGGACGACGACGATGACGGAGAGGCGACGGAGTGGGCGAGGAGCTAAGGATGGAGATGGAGAGGATGGGGGAACTCTGGTTGCCGATTTAGGGCTTTAGCAACGTCATGTTGTAAAGGAGCATAGACTCGTTCATCTTGCTCTGGTGGCTGTCAGTTGTCAGGGGCGAGGGAGGAGGGCATGATAGTGGTGGGAGGACATGGTGGGGAGGTGGCTGTGGTAGATGAGGTGGGAGGAGGCAAGGGATGTGATGGGGAGGAGGTGGTTGGCGGATGGGGAGGGAAGGCGGTGGTAGAGAGGAGGCGTGCGCCAAATGGATAGAGGGTTAACTTTCTCATTTTTAAGTAGTAGAATTAGGCATCTATATTGTTATACATAAACTATATTAAGTACTTGCCACATTAGCTAGACGATGAGTAGGAGGAGCAAGCATGGAAAATGGCCCGAGCCTTATCTTATGCAAGATGTAGTTGTCGCGAAACCTTTTAGATTATGTTGTGGCTAAATACCGAAACTATTTTTTGATAGGTTTTTGACTATAAATAGACAAGCCTACGTACAAGGAGATCTTGAGATTAATAAAGACTTGTTCTCTTGGTGTTTTCTCTTAATTATTCTCTGTTAATTGGTTGTGTGGATTGTATTGGTGATTATTATTTCTCAACAGTAGTACATTCCTTGGAAATGTGCATGAATATGGATTGAATCAGCTTTGGAGCAACGGTCGTATCTTAAAAACGCAATTGTGGCCAAAGTTCAGACATTAGTGGTCTAATTAAAAGTTTGTGGGGCCTTTTAAAGCCGATCGAAGATGTATTGTACTAGAGTGGTTGTATCTATGGTCTATGTATGAGGTGGAGCATGCTCTGTTCTCTTAGATACATCCTAAGATACAGTGGGTTGGAGTTTAGATGAAGACTAAGGTTACGGCGAGACATTTATGCGCTTACTTAGGTATTATAATACCTGCTATTTATCCAACACAAAAAGGGCATTTGGTCTAGTGGTATGATTCTCGCTTTGGGTGCGAGAGGTCCCGAGTTCGATTCTCGGAATGCCCCCGCCAAATCCTATTTTTCCTTTTTCTTTTACTTGTACGCCTACCCTGGGACTAAACGGGCTGTGTACAATCCAGTTGCGATCGTTTGGACGGTATAAAACGGGTGGCTTCTTGGTAATGCTGTGTGTGCATCGTGTCGAGCGTAACATGAGTGTTGCCGCCACGCACGACGGGACGGCAAATTAAAGGCCAGCTCTTCGAACCGGTAAGATGTAGTTACAGGCGGCAGATAAGATAATTCCGGCAGGCACCCAGCGCGACGACGACGAGCCTACCAACTATTCTCTTTTGGGATCGGGGGCAACGCCGAGTTAAGAGGCGCGCCAGGCGTACGTAAAATGGCCCCGCCCGCATGCCGGCGTCGCCCAGGGGCCAGGGACACGCCGCCGACGCGCGTTGCGCGGCCTTCCTCGGCCTCGGTTTGGCACGGCCGGGTCGGGCCGACACCGCGCAGGGTAACGGATAACCTGCTGTACAGCGGGCTGGAACGGTGCAACAAACACAGCTGCATCAAGGTGCTGTTGTTTTCAACCTCTCTAGAAATTCAAACAAATGAGATAAAATTTTAAAGCAGTTTTTTCTAAATAGTTTTTCGAGTCTAAAGCCTGTATCGTTTGTAACGATGTCACGCTCGCACCTACTACCGATATCGGTGCGCACTGCAGCCAGTCGCTTGCAGACACGGTCCACACGGAAGAAGCGATGCCGCAACGGCTAATGCGTGCGTTGATGCGTGGGCTAACAGTACGGCGTTCCGGAAAGCACATCGATCAAGGGATTCTCCGGGGGACGGACACGTTCTGAGCAGGGCATAGGGCAAACAGCATCGGGTACTACCGATGCCAATGAAAAATACACTGATCATGCATCGATCAGGGAATGCTTATTTTACAAGCAGCCACTCTACACGAGGAATAAGTTACTAGGGATGGCTTATGATTTATATTTACTGTAACTAATTTATTTTATATTATAATTGTTGGTGACTTAATTGATATAATTAAATTTAAAAATAGAAAAAATAAGTTAGCTCATTACGTATAATGCAAATAAATACGGAAAAAAGAACTGACAAAAAAGCTTAAAAAAGTTGAAAAGCCAGAAAAAGATAAAAATTAGAAATAGTAAAAAATAAGTCAGAAACCAGAAACTCAAGCTGAAATGAATGGGTACTAAAGCTTGTTTTGGCTTTTTTCAGCTTCAATTTTTTTCACTATTCAGTAATTCGTATTTTTTTTGTTTTTTAGATATTTTGGGCTTTTTTGTATTTTCTTTTTTTTTCCCGTATTCCTTTACATTGTCTGTGATGGACTAACATGATTTTTCTATTTTTATATTTTTTAAAAATTTAATTATGCCTAATAAGTCAATTCAGCTACAGTAAAAAAAGTCAACTACAATGAAATTTCAGTCAGAAACTAGAAACCATCGCTGTTCCGAACGCTTCATAGTGTTTAGTTCAGATCTCGCAGTCGCTTGGTGGCGTAGGGCGACGGCACTCTCAACCCTGGAGTGCAATGATCCCTGAAGGGAGGAAACAAGTGAGAAACCCACCAGGTGTGACAGATTAGGGGCTGATTCAGAGCAATGGTATGGAATCGTACAACAAGCAAGCTTACCGCAGGCAACACGGCCACCGGCATTTCCAGTGCTCCTGCTGAGCTCGTGCCCACCTGCAGGCAAAAAATAAAAAAAAAACAACAACAATTGCTAACCTTACTGTTTGATCTGGGCTACTCATTGGGATGGTTCTGAATAAAACCGGCAAATAATGAGTCTTCAGTTTAGAATTCAGGAAAAGAGAATGCATATATTATCATAAAGCGCAGGACGAGGACCTCATAGATTGTTGATTTGCCGGAATGGCTATGAAGAAAACCAACACGTCCGAAGATTTCAGCTTTGAAATTCAGGAGAACACATTATGGCAAAGTGCACAGAAATTATCTTTGAGCTAACATTGGAATTGGATGGTGCAGCGATTTCCTATGAACCATTACGACAGATTGGTTTGCTCAAAATACATCTCTAAATTTCCGTTTTGGAATTTCTTTCAACACACATATTCACATCATGATAAAATAGATTAATGCAGATTCAATCAATCCACAAGGAGACAACAGACAGTAAGCAGGCTCTAAAAAAGCTGCTGAGGGCAATGGTAATGTATATGAGCTAATACAAGACGGAACAAAGCAAAGGCAAAATTTCACTTTCTGCAAGGTGAAGATAAGAAGACATGCACTATTGTAGAGTTTGCCTTTTAAATAGTTTATGTTGGGTTCCTTCCACATGGAGAAACCCAAAATCAGCCCATAAAATTAGAAGGCTACGAACCGTTGATTGTTCTTATAACCAACGGTTGAAATGCCTCCTCCTTGGTGAGAGGAAGAAAACTCTAGTCCCTTTAGCTGCTGGAAAGAGGGGGGCAAATGTAGAGATAACAACACACACCCACACAACAAAGAAAGAGAGGAGTGAAAAAAGAAGAAGAGATCTGTTCTAGCTCGGGTGATTCTATACAGTCTTCATCAAGATGTCGATCAGAGCATCAAATATCATCAGATCGAGCTCAAACTTGGTCAGTATGTTCTTGACTTGACACTCTTCGATTTGTACGATTAGAGTGAAGATTGGAATAGAGAAACATCATATTTTAGAACAGTATTTTTAGTTCAGGTTGCAGCAGATTCAACACCATGCAATTTTGGTAAATGATTTGTTTGGGGTTCAAATGATGTTCAATTTGGCTGAAATTTTGATAGCTTGTTAGGGACTCATGGATCCACATTTATGCAAAATTTCACATGAGTTTGATATGTGGTTTGCAAGATATGAACAGATATCTGAAGGGAATAAAAATTGTGTTTTCTCTGCTTGGTTGTTAGTGTATCTCTTATTAATTGTGTGTGGTAGTTAATGATGATGTCAAGATTATATCTTGATAATGATGTTATTTCTAATATGTTGTTTTTATGATATACATCTAGATGTTCTAGAGAAGACTACATTATTGATTATGTTGGTTTTTCCCAGATATGATAATGATGTTGTTTCTATTATATCAGATTGATGTTGCCAAGATATGATGAGTCAGGCTGTGTCACCCAACAGGTTGGTTTTCCTGACCTGGCCCAGCCCCCGTTTGTGTTGTGCCAGCCTGGCCTACTACATGGTGGGCCCATGCTGGACTTGGGCCAATAGGACCTTAAGCTGGCCCGGAAAAGCCTAGCCCAACTCCCACCACTAGTCCAAGTATCGTTGTTGTTGCATTTTTGGTGTGATGTGTAAAATGAATTTGTTACCTTACTCACCCCTCACCAATGGCAGATATAGAACAAAAGTAATGCGAGGGTCTCATACTCCATACATGTATTTATCAACGCATTCATAAAAAATGCAGTAGATAGTAATGTGTTCTAAATTTTGTAACATCAACTAACTTCATAACAAAGTTCAATGGTCCGTAAAGATAACTATTTGTCGGACAACTTTTCAAAATTAAGAAACCCACTATTAGTGAAAGATCTATGGTGAATCTGAGAACAGAAAATGATTAGCATCGGTAAAAAAATAATATCTAGCCCCACTACCTATAAAATAGATAATAAAACAATAAGTAAGTAAAATTTTAAGTATAAGAATTACAAAATAATCAAATAAAGTGAAGAAAATTACATTTTATAGTTGATTTCGATGATTTATCAAGTTCTAGAAGTGATCTGTTATAGAATTATTGGGGAATGAACCCTAGGAGGTAGGAGTCCAAGATGAACTGTCGTTAGCTTGTCACCCACTACAGAGGAAAGGAGACTGTGTGGGGAATGAAGTTGGGAAGGTATGGCATCTGGAACTATGGGGACGTTGGCGAACAAAAGTTGTGAAGAGCCACTCACTAGAAACTAGGCCGCGCTCACGCGTGGCTATGCCATCATCTGGTTGCCCGCGGGCCTAGGCACAAACCTGGTCTACTGGGCCGCGCATTGGCTAGACCACACGTTGGCTTAGGCCATGGGGTGCGGGATAAGGCCCATGGGAGAAGTTTTGGCTTGCGCGCTAACCTGGGCCGCTTGACTGCAAGTTGTGGGGGACACTAATTTTAATTATGTGAGGGTATGGTGTGTAAACTTGGGCTCTGAGTAAGAAAAATTGAAATCGGTCTGAGGGCCTATGTCCCCGTATAGACCTTAGTCCATCTGCCCTGCTCCTCACCGAAACAATATTTCCAAAATGTTTTTATCACTAATCCAGATCGAACAATCACCTTATATACAGTTGTTACTTTTATATATCGGTTCGATCCGGTGGTTCGATACGTGTGGATACTTTACTTAAACAAATGTCCATTAAAGGATATCGACCTACAAGATCCATTAGCTACTAGTACCATATTATTTATTGATGCATCAAGAGGGACCTTCTCTCACTATACAAAGGGGAGTAGGAGGTGCTTATTGTACGCACACGAGCCTATAGAGAAAAGATCAATAAAGAAAGTTGTGACCACATCTTGTGTTCTTGTCTATTGTTTTAGACCCCTTTCTTTCCAACTTATGATTTCCATTGAATAAACAAATGGAATAGCTTCTTTGTCATCTTTTTGAAGCAGTTTATCAGTATTTCATTTCTTCACACAAGTGCTCACGCTAAGACCACACCTCTGTACTCGAGTTTAGAGCTTCGATCGTTGGCGAGACGGCCTTGATCACACAACCATGGGCGGAACCAAGTAACGGGGCCCGGTGTCACAGGACACCGGGTCCAAAATTGTTTTTAGCAGGTATCAGTATCTCTAACCTATGTGTGAATCTTTTAGCCCAAACTCAATGCACCCGGTTCTTTCTTTGAAGCCCAATGAAGGAATTAAAAATTACTAGATATATTACTATTTATCATAATATTGCTTAAAAATTATATATGTTACTATATATAGGGAAGTAGTGAACCATAATCATTCTCGTTCTAGTTCTACCCCTACACACAACAGTTAGATCATTTGTTGCGCGGTACTTGTGTTGTTATTACATGACATCACAGCCAGTTCCTTCACTTTTTTTTTTCGGTTGTTGTTGGGGGGAGTTTATTGTGCAGTCGTGTTTCCTGTGACTACTATCCCATCGGCCCGTAGCGCCCTGCTGCAAAATCAGAAATCCTTCGCGGTCGGTGGACTGAGCTGCGGCCCAGCACGCGCATTGTTTTCCTTTGCTCTGCTTTGGTTGCCCGTTAAGCATCTACTGCGTACAAGGATGGGCCACGCCATGAGCATGCATATGGTGATCTGTTCATCCGTACGCAGTAGCAGTTTCTTGCTGTTTCAGCTTTGCACTGGGCAACTAAAAATCTACGTTCACTGGATGCCACCGATGTCTCACTAATGTACGGATCTAGAACCTATATATCAACCTCACAATGAGTGATATATAAGAAATTATGTAGTTATTCAGTGGCTTGTAGCGAATTTTCTCAGAAATCTACACGGCTTTCCAACTGAAAACGGTGCCCATGCGCTGTTCGTTTTCCTTGTCAAGGCGAGTGCTAGCAACACAGAGTTGCTCTCCTCCGTGCACTTAACTGAGAGACGAAACGGCCCAGGTGAAACTAAACAATTGAGCAGGCTTAGAGGGACGGCTCTCAGTCCCAGGTCAAATTCATACTTAGGCGATATAAGTAGGCACTGCAGTTCACTAATCACTAGGAGTATCTATCTAGCAGCACGTACGCATGGCGATAACACACATTCCTCTCTGGTTTCTTCTTCTGTTCCAGTACACTCATGGGACAAACAAACGATCGGATGGCATGTGCTAATTGCAAACCACACTTTTAAAACCGTGGTCACCACCACTGCACAAAGCAAATCCAATCAACCATCACAAAGCACAATTTTGCCGCACTCCCTCACCTCCTACTTTTTCCTCCGGCTTAAAAAAGAAAGGAAGGAAGAAAGAGCACGGCCGGCGCTAACACATGCAACAGGCGTGTTTGTTTTACCCTTACTTTAATTTCCGTGATTAACGCTTGATGATTTAGATGGCCATCGTTTGTCCCTATCACAGGCTGAGATCCCTTAGGCCTTGTTTGGATGGCAGGAAGTGGATGTTCGTACTATAGACAAGCCTCTAAAGTTGTATGTTGGAAACCACCATGCACAGTCAAACGACAGTGTTTCTTTGGAATGAAGGGCAGCATAAACCATTGCTTGCAGGTGTTTCCTCTTTATATCTAGTATTGTAGATGCACTTTGAGTTGAAGTCATATTGCCCACATTTTTAGACACCTTAAGCTCTTTAGTGAACTAATTGGCGCATGAAACTCAATATACATGGCATCAAGGCAGAGGCTAAGGTCCTGACTTCAAAACATGGCTAGTGCAATTTTATGAAAAAAAAAATAATATCCCACATTTGAGTCCACGTGATTGGCCTAATTGTAATATCCCATTTTGGGAGCCTTGAAATTGCTTGAATAAAATTTCCAATTTGAAATTTCAAATCAAAATTCAACTCAAATTTCAAAGCAAATTTCAAATTTTCAAAAAGCTCAAACCTTCCTTGGGCCAAGCCTAGCCCGTTCCCCTCTTTTCTCAGCAAACCAAGTTCTACCCCAGCCCAAGTCGGCCCACGCCGCCCTCTCGTGTTGTTCGCGCTTTGGGCACGTCCTATGCACATCACCTGTCTCCTGTGCTGCAGCAGTGCGCTGTCCCCGCCATGCATGCCGCCTGCCCCCTATGCTGCAGCAGTGCTCCGGCAAGGAATTCTGGTCGTCGCTAGCCACACCGCGTCTTGCCATCGTCGTCTTCGTCATCACCATGCCAGTGCCACCAGTCCCCCCAGCTGAGTGAAGACACTGCCGAAGCACCTTCTTCACCAGAGCCGAACACCACCGCCGCCACCACGTCCGGTCCCCTCTAAGCACCGTGCTGAGGTAAAATGGCATCTCTATGATGCCCTCTTGCTTTTGCACCTTACGCCTTCCATCACTGAGTGTTGGGACACCAGCGATCATTAGCACTCGTGCGCCACCACTGGCTGGCACACCACATCAGCGCACATGTACACGTGACCGCAACGTGTTGCTATGTGTCAAGCCACGCAAGCAAAAAAACCGCCCAACCACTATGGACTAGGTCAAGTTTTCGTGGACCTGGTCTATAGATTTGGGCCCACCTGTCAGTGACTCAAACCTTTTCCTTTAGAAAAATAATTCGACCAAAATAAAAAATCATTGTTGACATCATAATCTTGATTTTTCCTATAAAAAATAAATCTAGAAAAATGTTGAATAGTGTTTTCTTCCTCTTTTTCTTAGAATTAAAATTTTCGAGAGCCCATTCTTCTCCGTTCTAACTCCGATTGAACCCATTTTTCTTTCTAAATTTATCTAAAATTCTAAACTATCCATTTCTGCCCTCTTTTTGAATTTCCAATTTTATGTGGCTTTTATTTGTATTTATTTGCTTTGGTTATTTTCACATGTAAACTACGATGTTCAAGGAGAATACTACTATGTCGATGTTTCACAAGACCAAGTCTCTAAGCAAGGCAAGTTACGCCTTTAATCATGTTGATCCCAGTAATTCAAATTACTTATATCGTTTTAAATTATTATGCATGCGTATTTTTGTTCAAACATAGTTTAACATTGATTTAAGCTATACTTAAAACCAAATCCCTTGTGTGTGACAAAATTGACATTGATCATTCATATGCCTTGTCACCTTAGAACAAAATCTAGTTAGTACAATAGTATTAGCTAAAAAATTTATAGCAAAGCCTAGACATGCCTAGAATGACTTTAGGTTAGGATAACCTTTAAAAATGAAGAATAATGATTTTTGTATTCTTGATTTTGGTGAGTCAGAAGGTGTATAGAAGGCTTAAAAAGAAAATATAAAATGTGCTTTAGACTTGGGGCAGTTGGTTAGGTGGTGGGTGCTTTCTGGTACAAGGGGTATATGGAAAGACTACCTAAATCAATTAAGGACTAGTTTGTGAACTACTGCTATAAAACTGCAATATACTACCATAAGTCTGGTATGAGATAGACCTAGCTAAGTAATTTGCATAGTCATAACCTTGGTTTCGTTATAGGTTGAATGTGAGCATGACGTATGCCATAAGAAGTCTTACATTACGCAGGAGAGGGCTCCGATTTAGTGGATTCTTTATTGTGATGAAACCTTAGTGGTGGCATGACCAGGTTGACAATGTAGCATTGTAAAGGTCCTGTTATGATCCCCCGCCTCACACCAAGGGAAGTATGCTTATTTGGTGACAATATGGGATGATCATATCTTGTGAGTAAAGTTGTAACGTCTCTACATAGTGTATAAACTATCTTGGATAGCTATGCCCATAGTTATGGGCAAGCTAGGTAAAGTTTTTCATATATTAGACTTTGTTTTCAAAGACTTGTTTTAAAACTGGAAAAGATGAGATCTTTTAAGTTTGACGGTCCAGGTGAGATACCCGTGAATAGGTTAGTGATAGGTTGAACCTACACTAATGGTATTATTTGAGTAAACTATTGTTTATTTACTTATCAAAATTCAGCTTTTCCATCAAATTACTGTATTTACTTTAAATCAACTTTACGCACAAATCACCATATTATGCCTTCCTTTGATATGATCCTTGCATTCATTAATTCTGTTATTTTGGTGTAACTTGTGAAGTACAAATTTTGTGCTCACCCTTACTTAAATTTTGTTGCTCAGAAGAGGACTACATCGACTATGGTGAGGATCAGGATAAATAGGCTGTGTCTTACTGTTATTTGCCTATGGATAGGCTTGTTGGGCTGCTCCTCTTATTTTATCTTTCACTGTTATTTACTTTTATGTTTGACCTATAGTCCATGATGATGTAAACTTGGACATAAGGTTCGTACTCTTTTATATAATGAAGGTTGTTACTTATACATGATATGTATCACTGTTACTATTGTGTGTACTATTTTTTTTTCTATACTAGTGTGATTGACACAAAGAATCTGGAGATGTTGTTTTCAGGTCCAACAGGGATCAGTTTTAAACTATGTTTTTTTATAAAAATATGCATGCATAATAATATAAATAATTTGAATTATTGGGATCAACATGAAATACTTGGATAAGTTTGTGGTTGTGTTTATTAACGACATCTTGATCTACTTCAAGACTACCAAGGAACATGCTGAACACCTGTATGCCAAGTGCGACAAGTATGAGTTTTGGCTCCATGAAATCAATTTCTTAGGGCATATTGTATCTGTTGGAGGAGTAGCAGTCGACCCATCTAAAGTACAAGCTATTTTGGAATGGAAGCAACCCATCTCAAAGACTGAAGTGCGTAGTTTCTTTGGATTAGCTGGATACTGCAGATGGTTCATAGAAGGGTTTTTAAAGCTTTCTAGACTATTGACCCACCTGCTCAAGAAGGAAAAGAAGTATGGATAGACAGAAGCTTGTGAGAAAAGATTCTAAGAGTTAAAGAAGAAGCTAACCACTGCTCCTGTGTTGGTCTTGCCAGACATACTCAAGTTTAGGCCGCATCATTTTCAGCACGATATTCATGAATGTGTTTTCATGGTGACCTTTGAGGACTTATTCGATCTCTTCACACTCAACACTCTCGATGCTTCACTTATTCGATGTTGGACACTATAAGTATGTACAATCACGATCTATGTTCATGTAATACCGATAAATGTTATATATAACTCATTACTTTTGTATATGTATAGATACATGGTGATTGAAGCCAGATTAACGAAATCACTGGTTGGTTTCCTCGACCCATGCTTGGTCACCATGGATACCATTGAGGAGGATATATCTTTCATCTAGAATTACATTACGACAGCATTGGTGGCTCACCGCAACAAGAAATTCATACTTAAGCCCTACAACCAGGGGTAAGTGCTATACTAGTGGTTATACTCGTTAATTTGTACTTTATAAGCAACATGAACTTAGATTTAATGAACATAACGACATACCTGTGTAGCTTCCACTAAATTCTAATTGTAATTACACCAAAATATAACAACATAATATACCTTTATTCCCTAAAGAGGATCATAACTAACTTCATAGTTATCTAACAATTAATCAATAGGTAAACACATTTTCTCCATAGATAATTTTATTGTAATCTTTCCTTTCTTCCCAATGATTAAGGCTAATTTTTTGGAATTACGTAGGCCGTTTGCCACATACGTTATAGAGATACGAAAATCCAAGGAAGGGATCAACGCCCTGCGACACGATCTAGATTTTTAGGTATTCGTTAATACACATTAATCCTATATAACACTTCGTAGTGATGCCTCTCGAATTAACTAATTCTATTTTTGCAATGCCACCAACAGTAGCTGGGTAACATATGTGGCTTCTATGTTTTCCACCACATGCAACTACTCCTCGATTCCGTGAAGACTAATGATCATCAGGTTTTTCAATCTTGCAATAATTATTTTAAACTTATTAATTTATATATGTATACATGATATTGATATTTCTATGTTCATCCATCGCTACAACTACATTGGAATAGGCCAACCTCATAAAAATATGAGGACAATGTGTATTATTCTTGATGTCAAAAATCATAAAATCAGATGGAAAGTTTCACAAGTAGAATGAATTTGTTTGGGATAAGATTTGAGCTTAATTGTACATGTGTGTATTTGTTAATGGATAATTTATTTCATTTCAGTTAATTGATTTGTGAAATAGATATTCTTGTTTCTGAAATGAATAAATGTGAATTGGATGTATACTGTGTTGATATGCTTGTTTTAGAGGGCATGGCTAGCATTTTCTGAAGCTAGCCAACAAACAAAAAATAAATTTAGGAACAGAAATAAATATCATATACAGTTATTTAATAGTAACCATCTGTGATAGTTGACTATCACAGATGATTTTATATAGAAACCGTCTGTGATATCAACTATATCACAGACAATTTTAACTATAAACCGTTTGTGATAGTTCAATATCACAGACGATTTTTAGTTGAAACTATTTGTGATATTTAGATATCACAAACGGTTTCTACTAAAAATCGTCTATGATAGTCTACTATCATAGACAGTTTGTTGTTGAAATTGTCTATGATAGTTGCATCTCAGATGATTCGAAAGCCGTCTATGAGGACCTCATGTCATTACTGACTTAGACGACTCACGAAATTATCTGTGATGATATTTTTGAACTATCTGTGATGACCTTTTCTGTAGTAGTGAAAATGACTGGTATATTTGAAATAACCTAGTTTTGTGCTTCTCAAAACCTTAAAACTTGCTGTTACCATATCTGAGCGAATGGTATGATGGTTGGTGCAGATGTAGCATGAGAATTTATAATTTGTGGTAGCACCACTCAGATAACTTTAAGAACTGAATTATGTAATGACCTCCCAATATAAAATAATACAACCACAAGTCTATAATGTGTATGACTTGGCTAACTAATTTGTATCCACCAATGCGGGTTGTACCATTGGAGTGACTCATAAGTTATGTCACTAGTTTTAAGCCATCGTGGACACAGGTCGTGTCGTTGGTGTAAGCCATCGTGTGGCGCAAGAGGGAGTCTGGGTATGGTGGGCGTAATCTCACTTAGATGAAATTTTTGTGGGTGTAACTTACGCTGGGTGATGCATTGTAAATGCCTTTTGGTGATCTTCTTGATTCACATGTCTAAAAAAACATATGAAATATAAAAAGTTGATTACCTCTTGTGGGTAAAGTGTCTAGTTTTTGCAGAGTGTAAACTATTCGAACAGTCGTGCCCATAGTCAAGGATGGGTATGGAAACTTACTCGAGATAGTATCTATTTCTAAAATCTTTTGGGTGGGATGAAAACTCATCAGGTGGATATAACCCTGATTTTGATTGGAAAAAGTCCAAATTACTATCCCCAAGTATAACCTAAGTCCATATAACCCCCTAAAGAATAAAAATGTTTACTTAACCCCTGTTTTTGCTAAACCAAATTAAAGTTCACCTTTTACCAATCTCTAAAAGTGGTTTTGCTGAGTTGGCTGGTTTTGGTGACTAAAATTGACACATAAGCACTGCTCACGGGTAAGTTTATGTGCAAACTTATGTACTCTTAAAGTTTATGTGCAAACTGAACACGGGTAAGTAAACCTTTTACCCGTAAGCAAATTGAACACGGGTAAGTAAACCTTTTACCCGTAAGCAAATTGAAAAGTACCACTTTTATCCTAAAACACGGATCAGTCTGATGGACTTTTAAATACCTGAATATTGTTTTCGGCCAGAGGAAACCGAAAGGGATCACCATCATGAAGATTAGCTCAGCAGCATGGAATGTCTAGTTCTTACTCATAACTTCCACATGAACTGTACTGAAGTTTACAATTAGTTTACAAAATCACCAACTAAATAAATATTACAAAGAAGACGTGTTGCAAAATACAAGTATGCCATACGGTACAATGACCCAGTGAGCAGTGTTTATGTGTTAGTACTTATGTGTCAATTCTAGTCACCAAAACCAGCCAACTCAGCAAAACCACTTTTAGAGATGGGTAAAAGGTGAATTTTAATCTGGTTTAGCAAAAACAGGGGGTTAAGTAAACCTTTTCATTCTTTAGGGGGTTATTTGGACTTAGACTATACTTGGAGGTAGTAATTTGGACTTTTTCCATTTTGATTTGCCCTAAGTGGATGTAATCCAGTGATGGTATTAGGTGGATGTAACCCTAGTATAAAAAACTAGCATATGGTGGATGGAACTTGCACCGTTATAACTATTGTATACTTCTACTCTCTTTAATAAAACATGGTTTAGTCAAAATGCTAAGTCATAGGAGTTGCTAATTATTATAGTTTTGAAATATTGCCTTTAGCAAGTAAAAGAACCGAGCCTACCTTTGTTGAACCTTTCATGTATACTATTGCATTCTATGTGTTAGCTTACAGAGCATTGTTATTTGTGATCACCTCGCTAACAAAGTCTCTTAGAACCTGTGGACCAGGGACACTACACGTACTACGATGCCCTAGGAGCTAATGGTGAAGAAGATGGAGGAGATCAGGATGGCCTCTAGTAGTCTAGGTCTTACCCCAGTCATGTCAACTAAGTTGGTGTTTGTGTGGATCAATATTATTCAAGCTCTTGGTTAATGTCGATCGCACACAACATACCCTCAGCCGCTTGCCTGTGGCAAGATGTGTCCTTCCCTTTTGTTTTCGCTTCTGCTTCCACTTATATAATGTATCCATTTAGCTTGATCGGTCATATTGTAAACTTGACCTGATACGGTCTATTTAAACTCTGATTTATATTATTAATGAATGGTATGGTTTACATCATGTATGAAATGATTAAGTGATGCATTGCTTACCGTTTTCTATACATTAAACTTTCAAGTGAACTGGTAATTAGTGCATGAAACTCATCAATGTTATGCTTACATTGTCTCCAAAGAGAATAGAAAGGAAGGCAAACATTACAACTTTCCTTAACTTTGGTAGCTTTCCCCCTTACCCAAGTCCTTGGGATACTCAAGGTCTATCAACGCTTTATATGTAGTATTCTTAGCTTTGCTCTTTGAGCGTGCCCCTTTTGATCCACAAGTAAGAAAATGGAGCAGCACAAGAAAAGGTTAAGTGCACCACTCAATCGTGCATTCCTTTTTCTTGATATAAAACATATAAATGCTACACTTTTCTGGTCAAGTTTCTCATGATCTTCTCCTAGAAGATTTGTCCAGGATCTTTTTTTACATGATTCGAATAAGTAAACATAACGGAATAATGGAGGTTGGAGTCTTCTAATTTCTAACTTCTGCTTGAGGTCATGAAGGCCATCTAGATAGGAAAAGACAGTGCCATAAAGGCATTCTGCAGCCACACACAGGAATGTAAGTAGAATTTACTGAATAAAAGCAAACACCAGCAAATCTTCGCACATATATTTCTGAAGAAATACAAACCCAAGCCGCTAATGAACACACACTCGATGGAAGGTTCGAGACCTGCTGCCAAGATAGCAGGATTACGCTACATATAAGGCGAAAGCAGTACTCCGCTACATAAAAGGCGAAGGCTGTAAGCTCGAACGCATGGGCATTTCCAGGCCATTTTCGCCGTCGTCCGGCGTTCGACCATCGTACGCCTCGCTGTTTCGTTCATGCGACGCCAGCTTGCGAGCTAGGCGCTGCCTAGGGACTGTCCGGCCCATTTGGTTGGTACTTGGACCACCGTTTTGCTTCCAAGATTTCTCTTTAACCCTACCAAAACCGCGGTAGCTGTCACCGGTCGGCAGCCACGTACACTGCCACTGCAAGCTACTGCTCTATGGCGCCAGAATGGCAATACCACCAGGGCTTCCGGCGGCAGCTTCTTTTACTGTTTAGTTTTTTTACCGCTTATATTTTTTTTCTGTTTTTTTAAAATTTTTTGGGTTTTTTGGGTTTTTTATTTTTTTTATTCCTTTGTATTGTTTGTGCTGGGTTAACATATTTTTTCTATTTTAAATTTTTTTATGCTAAATAAGCCAACTCAGCTACAGTAAAAAAGTCATAAACCATCGCCGTTCTGAACGCTACCTAAGATTTATACTTTATACCTGGAATCAACGCAAGACGACTGGGTCTGTGCTGTTTCTCCTATTTCCTCGTCCGTTTCTAGCAATCTCTGCTGTTCTTCTCCAGGCAAAACTTAGGCCCTTTTGAAAAGCAAAAACTATTCTTGATTCTTGTGGGAATTAAATTATTCTCTATGAAATTGCTGCAAATTTTTTGCGCTCGGGGCCTTACTCTTTGATGGGGTCGGCGGCTCCTGCTGCAAATCAGGTTAATGTTTGGGACCTGATACAAAGGAATAAACTTTCTAAAACTCATGGTAGTTTACAGGTGTCCAAACGGACGGCATAGTCCGGCATGGCATGGGCCCGATACGACACTGGTCCGTTAGGCATGACCTACTTGGCCTGTTAGTCTAAATAGGCCGTGCTGTGCTATCCTATGGGCCGATGCAGCAACTCAGGCACAACCCAACAAGCCGACGGGCACGTGCCCATTTAGCCCGACGGGACAATGAGATACGACTAGCCTATTTCAGCCTAAAAATTTTAAAAAACATAATAATTTATAAAAATATGTAGAATTTAAAAAGGACAAAATAAATTATATAAATATAATAATAAGCTTTATTAATATTTAAATAGCTGCCTTGTTAAAAACTTTGTCAAATAAAAGCTTAACTTGAGAAAACGTTGGCCAAGAAAAAAGAGTATAGCCTATAGTTCTACAGTACATGTAAAAAATAAGAAAATGTACAATGTATATCGATGCTCTAAGAAGTGTCGGTGTCATCGACGTCATCTAGATAGAGATCACTGAACGTGTGTTCTAACTCTGTATTCTTCACGCAGTGTTGAGATCGCGCATCAAATTATTCCCAGTCTTTCACTGTAAGAAGTACTTTTACCACCTTACTCGTGATACTTGCTCTTCTCTCCTCCGCTATTCTTCTAGAAAGATTGAAAGCGGACTCCAAAGAAACCATCGAGACAGGAATAGTTAACACATCCTATGCTAATATGGATAGCACTGGATATGTTAGTTTGTGCTCGTGCCACCATCCCAAAATACTGAAGTCCCTTCATGGTGATCCATGGGATTGCTATCCAGAAAGACTGACAATTCTCCACGGCCACTGGTATGAATTGCTCCAACACTTAAGTTGTAGAACTTGATATTCCAGAGGATCCTGGTGCACCAAAAGATTTTGCCTCTACATATTTATCTTCTTACCTATAGTAAGTGTTGGTGTAGGTCGTTGCAAGTGAACTCCTTGAAAACTTTGGTTCATATTTTTGATAAACTTCAAATAATTTAGTACAAACAATTTAAAAAATAGTTAGAATAAAGCATCCCTGCAGCATCACATAGAATTGAAAAACATTAGTGAATCCTTCAATTTGAACTCTTGGATCTAAAATAAATGCAAATACATATAAATATGGAATCTCTTTCTAATATTTTCAATATTTAGTTTTTATAGCACATACAGCCTCTCATAACACTATGTCATTTTTATTAGCTTTCAAGTGACCCGCAATCGCAAGAATATGATCCACAATTAAAAGAGATGTTGGATAGTACACTTCGGATAAAGCAACAATAGTTTTGTAAAAGAGTTCCAGAAATGCTAGTAATTTCTCAGCAACATATCAGTGCTGCTCAGTCAATAGTGTGTTGCCATCATGGCTGTGATAATGTATGTGGATAAAAAATAGAAAATATGCTCTTATAAGATATGATATTCTTTAGCATGAGATAAGATGAGTTCCACCTTACCGGCATATCCACACGGAACTTTTGTGGATGTACACCCATCGCAGTGCAGAAGTTCTTATATACTGCAATTTGTTTGTTAGATGATTTACAAAAGATACTGCATCGTGAAAAAGCTTGAACATATGGATCCAATATATTTAAACCATATTTAACTATAAGATTAATTATATGGTAGGCGCATCACTCATGTAGCAAGAAGGATTCGACGTTTGTACTAAATAACGGAGTGAGAATATCTATTGTCCTAGAGTTTACTTCAACATTGTCCATGGTAATTGCAAAATTTTATTTGTAAGACCAAAATCTTTCAATACTTTGATAATGCATTCTGTTATATTTTCACCCGTATGTGTTACGTCAATTAGGTTAAAGCATATGATTCTCTTTTCTATTACCCAGTCATCATTTACATCATGAGTAATTACACTAAGATAATTCTTCTTAGCCTGACCACTCTATATGTTTGAGGTCAAGGTCACCGAAAATGTATAGGATTTAAAGAGTTCTTTTATTTTAGCACGACTACTATTATAGTATTTAATTAAATCTCTTGTTATTGTCTACCTAGAAACTAAAGAAAATCTAGAATTATGAGCAATTTCTAATATAGTTTTTGAACCCTTGTGACTCACCAAAGTTTAAAAGTAGATCTTGTGTAGCAATTAAACAGACTAGAGATTCTCGAGCTACCTTAGGATTATAATCCCAATTATGTACCGTACTGTCGGGGTTGAACTGCAGCTGCATCTACCTTATAGCATGTCTTGTTTTCTTTACATCTTTTAGGCATGTCTGTACAAGTGCCCAATTCCACTTGAAGACTTTGTAGATAATTCATAACGATAAATTTTGCAAACAACATATTTTACTTAAGCTCCAACCTCATCTCGCTTCACTATCTTGTCGAAATCTTGCCACACGTCCGACGTACTGAGTCTAGACCTCTCTGCTCTGATGCTTGCAGATGCAGCGGCATTTGTAAAGCCTGACGATGGTACAGCAAGGGTCTGCTTTCCTGTTTGAGGTGGACGCGAAGACGTTTCATTCCTGAAGGATGAAAGATCTTTCAGAAAAATTCCGTAATCACTCACAAGAAAATTCTCAAAATTTTCCAAGAAGAAATGTGAAAGACTGCAAAATATAAATAGAAAATTACACTATTACCTATTTTACATCACAACAAAGAAAAGTAAGAACTACAAAAATATATGAAAAATAGTGTTATTACCTCTTTTGTTCACTGTAGCTGGATTTTAAAATTTTGGATTTTTGGCAAATATATTTTGAAATTTACCAAATTATCACAAAGTGTATCTAAAGTTTCACAAGAGAATTCGGAGAAGAGATTGCATGTTTGAGTGTGGCTAAATGAGGGAGGTATGTTGCATATTTATAGAAAATTTTGAGATTTTTTTGTATTTTAAATTCCTAAATGACTATAAAACGACTAGAAAATTTAAAAATCTGACTGTTATTAGGCTAAACAGCCACATTCGTGCCAAACAGGCCGTGCCCACTGTGCCGTGCCGGCTAAGCGTAACTAACGGTCGGATTTTCATGCCTAATGAGTTATACCTAATGGGCTAACTGTGCCTACTAGGCTTAACATGTCTAACATGCTGTCGTGCTTATCGAGCCATACCATACCAGACCGTACTTGACTCGATACTATTTATACCGTGCCGGGCCGGTACGCCGGACCCAGTAGGTGGCCCAAGCTTGGCCTAATGCTTCGTGCAGTGCCAGCTCAGCACGATTTTGTCATGAGTTGTGCTGTGCCTAGGCCATACTTGCAACAGTAGACTGTGAACTCGCTCTGCAGGCAGTCTCATTTGGTCACGTCTAAGCCGTGGTAGTACACGAAAGAATTTGTTTTTTGAAACAAGGTTACTACATGAAAAGAACTGCTTCGAAAAATGCTACTACTACATGAAAAATGGATAAGCTTTTGCATACATAGTTATGGCTGCTGCTTTCTTTGTCAGGTTTCTGATGCTAGGTACTGTTCTCATTCCCTCTTGATCTTGGGGTGGGCACCGGGCAGGACTGATTAGTTGGGAATCATCTGATTTTGACCATTCGGTGTCTATGGTCCTGCCTCCGACGCCCACATTTGCAGGCCGGACAAAACAGCATTTGCGGCGGCCGCGCTCACGTTAGCTTTTCAGCCGGCGTCGCAAGCTAGCGTTTGCTTTTTTTTACTATTTTATTTTTATTTTTTTTTATTTTTTGGTTTTTTTATATTTTTTTCCGTATTCCTTTGTATTGTTTGTGATATGCTAATATATTTTTTCTATTTTTAAAATTATTAAAATTTAATTATACCAAATAATCTAATTCAACTACAGTAAAAAATTAACTAACTAAAAAAATATATAAATTATCGTTATTCTGATCGCTATCTTTGTACTGCCAGAGTCCACACAACATACTGCCACTGGTAGTTACAGTGCGAGTCCATTCTCTTTTGGTTCAATAGTAACATTTACCAACTCTTGATTCTATGTACCAGCATGGCAAGATAGGTTCCGGAGTGTGTGCAGATTTGAACGTGGGATTTTTTTTTCTGAATCCTGCCGGAGTTGAATTGTTTTATGTGAAAATCCCATGGAATTTCTGTGAAACTCCTACAATCCAAATGGGCCTGGAATCTTTGTTAGTATTTCTTTCTTCTTTGTATTGTATTGGCCATTGACCATATCCATATACGGCTAGGATAAGATGCAGACGCGGTGGCGCCGATCATTTGCTTCTCCATTTCTCCACATAAATACGGCTAGGATAAGAACCAGAATATCATAGAGGAGGTGCCGAAAAGTACAAAGTTCAGAAAAAAAGAAAAGAATTTTGTGTTTTTCATCTGATCACTAAAGAAGTGTACATTGTCATCAGGTGCAGATGATGCCGGATGACAGTAACCCTTTTCTTGGCCTAACTCCTGACTGCAAGAGAGTGCCAGAGAAATTTTCCTGTCTTGTGCTTTAATCTCACTCACTTGGGGCAAGGGGGCTGTCAAGTGTCAAGCACCAACTCCAAAGGCTGATTAGTGCAAAGATGGAGGCAATCAATCATGAGCTTGGTAGCTTGGGCAATGATGTCTCCTTGGCCGCCCTGACATCTCCCTCCCTGCCTGTTTTGACAGTGACATGGGACAGTGTGTTATGCTAAAGAATTGATTGATATTTGTTTTCTTCTTTACACCATTGCCCTCTTTAGCAAGGGTAATCAACTGTGCTCATGCACACATTAATCAGTTGATTAATTAATTGGATATGACTCAAGTGGCCTGGAATGGGTGGATAGATGGATGTATGTCAGTAGTATGTAGGTGTGGATGCCTATCTCTTTCAGTCACTCAGGCAGAGCCAGCCAGGAGGAGGAACCCTAGTTCCATCAGCTCTCAAATTCCATTTCCTCACGTATAGCCACAATCAGTAGCATTTCCCACCCATTCACCCCCACTTAAAAATTCCCCAGGCACCTACTCTTCATCCCAATTCACATAAAGCTGCTTCCCATCGTTTCTTTATTGGAATCTTTGCTGCTGCCGCTGCTGCTTCTTCTTGTCCTCCAAAAACCAAGAATCTCTGCACAATTCCAGCTCAATTTGGTGCCTTTTGGGGGACCAATTCGAGGAAAGAATTTAAGGGGCGGTATGGTTTCCTGCTTGCTACCGGCAGTTTGTTGGGTGAATTGAATTCGGGTGCTCGTGCTCCGGCCAGAGGTTTCTTGGGCTGGATTGATTCTGGGATAGATACCTCCTTGCAACTTGTACCATATCTTGCTTGTTGCGCGCTCCGAGACGAGGAATCGGGCCCGGCCTCCAGCTCAATTCGGTGCCTAGCTTGCTGGGTTAATCGAATGATTCCAGGATGGGCGACGCCAGGGGTCAACAGCGTCACACCCAAGGCACCATTAGTTGAGGTAGTTTCCCAGCCGGATGCGGTGAATCTATTTATCCCATTCATTCTTTGTTTATGAAGATTTGATCGAAATGGCGGTTGTAGATATCATCTAACTGCATAGATTTGTCATTGTTACTGCTCATAGATGTGAGATTTGTTGCTGTCTTGTGGGAGCTATCTTGGAGAACCTTGGATTGGTCAATCAAATTCTTGAGGCTGGTTTGGTGGGAGTGGTGGAAGGGGATGTCTTTCAGGAGCCTAATTCAGGAGATGAGGGGTGAGTTTGGGAGCATCTCGCGGCGCAGCTTGCGGTCCCGTTCTCACCGGACCGGGCACGTGCTGCGGGTGGCCGCCGTGGGTCCGGCAGAGGCGCTGCAGCAGAGCTGCTGGGCGCAGCTTCCCCCTGAGCTCCTGCGCGAGGTGCTTGTGAGGATTGAGAAGTCGGAGGGCTGGTGGCCGTCCCGTAGGGACGTGGTGGCATGTGCGGGCGTCTGCCGGAGCTGGAGGGGAACCATGAAGGAGATTTTGCGCATCCCGGAGGTGTCGGGGAAGCTCACGTTCCCCATCTCGCTCAAGCAGGTTCGCGCTTTCGATCACTCTGATCGCAATGTTGCTAATTGCCAATGGCTGCTGTTAATTGCGCTATTTTTTCATTGCAATCTTGATATTTAGGATCATTGTTCTAAGATTATTCATCGAGCCTTTCTGCTGGTCAGTAGTTGCCGGATTAGTTTATTCGAGCGGTGAAAGATGATTATTGCACAAGTCATACATTCCGTTGCATTATTGCACAATTCTTGGGGTTCTTGTGATTGCAATCCGAAACCGTGAACCATCTTTTTCATGGAAGGTGTCAACCATGGTGTCTGGGTTTTAAAAGGGATCTCATATTGAGAAACTTCCAATGTTGGATGGCTGCTTGCACATACTTATAAACTCTTTAGTTTGGGACTAGAGAGGGTTGTTGAGAAAAGAAACTTTGTCATTGTCAAATTATGTACCGAGGAAATATTATAAGTCAGATTTGCAAATGCTACTTGATAAACCCTTTTCCCTTTTAAGGCAATGTTTGACAAGATTAGCATGTAATTCGAGTGTCAAATGCCATTTCAGTAAGAATCGATCCCACTTCAGTGAATGTGTAACCTTTGGTTGTGAAATTTATTTTAATGTTGTCTTAATAGTAAATTTAACGTTATCTCCGCAAATGTGCAGCCTGGCCCAAGGGATGGCACTCTTAAATGTTTCATAAGAAGGAACCGGACTACTCAGACATATTGTCTGTATCTTGGACTCACAGAAGGTATGCTTTTTAGCCGTCCTCATTTGATAGGTTTCAACCATCCCCATATGGTAGGTGAAAGAAAGCATGGCTATTCTGACGTACAGTGGATATATGCTTACTATTTCTGGAATGTTTCTTTTGCAGCACTGGCTGATGATGGGAAGTTCCTACTTGCTGCACGCAAATGCAGAAAGCCCACATGCACAGACTACCTAATTTCCCTTGATAAGGGTGGTATGTCAAAGGGGAGCAGCACCTATATTGGCAAGCTAAGGTCATATGTTGAGATTTGATGTCTGAAAAGTTAAATCTATAATTTGTGCTAGTTTCTTTGATAGTATGCATAAGCAAGACCCTTTAGTTGTACTGTAGGTTGTTTCAGTTAAAGTGTCATCTGCAGTGTTTTCTTTCTCAGTGGGAAGTACACCTTAAAGGAAGTACTAATATTTTTACTCAGAAAACGAGAGAATGTACTTTCTTTTGCATTAATCTTGTACAGGCAATCCCTAACATCAACTGGTCTTAGATATTACAACAAACTGTATGTATTTTGATGTGAGGATCTATTGTTTGTGAGGAGCATTCACTGGAAAAACATCCATCTATGTTGCAAGATGTTCCATATGGCTATATGATTATTTTAACTTTTGACTTTGCTCTTGCCTAAATTATGTTCACGGTCAAATATTATCCGCAATAACAACAAAAAAGATCAAGTAACCAACTTTTTTAACAGATCGAACTTTCTGGGAACGAAGTTTACTGTCTACGATGCTCATCCACCATATGATGGCGCTGTGGTCTCGAAGAGTCGGTCTGCACGTGTGATTGGTTTGAACCAGGTCTCCCCCAGAGTTCCAGCAGGGAATTATCCAGTTTCACATATTTCTTATGAATTGAATGTTTTGGGCTCCAGGTATGGCAATTAACTTTTTGTTCCACCAAGTTAGATCTAAACTGTTGTTTTGGTAAAATAATTGTTAGCCCTTGAATTAATTCTGAGTGGATAGAATTTTGGTGGTGATTATTGCAAGTGCATTGGTAGGTCATTCACCTCTGCTGATTATACTGGAGATAGTATCACAGTTGTATTGAGTTGATTAGATTTAATCAACGCTGCATGATCAGAAGGATCATGTAAAAGGCAAATCTCCATTGATAGCCAAAACTTTTTAGATGTTAGTTGACACTGCGAGTTTGTGGTAAAACTGGATTTAATTGGTCTTATAATTCATGAGATAAAAGAATATCACTTACTGTACTGTTGCATGCTTGTTGCAGAGGTCCAAGAAGGATGAACTGTGTTATGGATTCTATCCCGGCATCAGCTGTTGAAGGAGGGAAAGCTCCAACACAGACTGAGTTTCCTCTTAGTGGCCTCGACTCTTTCCCATCGATTCCATTCTTCAGATCTAAGTCTGCTCGGATAGACAGTGCAACTTCACAGTTATCCACTCAGAAGGACGACAGGCTGGTGCTGAAGAACAAGTCTCCTAGGTGGCATGAACAACTGCAGTGTTGGTGCCTCAACTTCCGTGGACGGGTGACAGTTGCTTCAGTGAAAAACTTTCAGCTGGTGGCTTCAGACGAAAATGGACTGGCTCACCAGGAGCATGATAAGGTTATTCTTCAGTTTGGGAAGATAGGAAAGGACTTGTTCACCATGGACTACCGTTATCCAATATCAGCGTTTCAATCATTTGCGATCTGTCTGAGCAGTTTCGATACCAAAATAGCCTGCGAATGAGACAAGGTGATTAATTCTTTCTTTGTTCTCCTTGCTTACTAGTACTATGGGCGTGCCGCTTGTGGCTGGTTACTCTGCTTGATATACGGGCACTTGGTGACTTTCATCCAGACGGTCTTCAGTATGCCTAACATTGCTTCTTCAGCAGCTTCGTTAAAGTTGCTTCATATTTCAGAACCCCCCAGACTCCAGATACTTGGATAGTGAGAGTAGTACCTAATCCAATATTTTATCTGGCTGTTAGGGATGTCTAACCTGCATGGGTCTGCCCATACCCAAATCCAATCGGGCTCTTCTGTTGATATGTTGCATCACATTGTAGACGCCAGCAGATTTATGCAACTTCCACCAGTTGATACTTGTGATGGGTGTTTGCCCCTGGAGTGGTTAGTAATAGTACATCTATTGATTCAGATACGTTCTGTATACTGCTGTAGCATGCAATCTCTTATGCTGAAGTTCTATAGTTACAACTTTGAAAGCACCTGCTCGGCTGTTAGGGGGCTTGTTCTTTTTGGCTTTAGTTTATAGTTTTTTTTGCTGCGGTTTATGGCTTTTAGATTGTTCGTAAGAGAGTACAAAGTAATATAAACTCACGTGCAGTTTTGGTTGATATAAATGAAGTCGCTACAATGTATACTATAGTTAATTTGTAGACCTCGTATTAAAAAGACACATTTTTAAAAATTAGTTACTGTAGAAAAGTTAAAAAGCAGCTTTTGGACTACTGGCTACTGCATTTTCGAAGTACAGCTGCAAGCCTGCAGCAAATCAGAATCAAATGTTTGCCTCACTTTGCATTCTAATAAATCCTAGGGCGTATGTACCTGCAGGTGCTGGACAAATCATCGCACATGGAAGCAGGACAGCATTGCATGCATAATGCTGAAGCACAAGTGATGCTGCGTGTACGTAGCTATCTAGTTGGTCCCGGCTTGTAATGCCCGTCTAGTTTATTTTTCCTCCTGATTAGTATGTATTCTTTGCCGGTGTCGGCAAAGTCAAAACCTGAGTCCCCAATTCCTTGGAAACGGCAGGCAGGATTGTGTGGCCGAAGAGTCTTGTAAGAAGATGAGTTTGATATCAGAGGGAGCAGTGCAGAAAACAAACACAGCGCTGTCGTGTGTTGTTAGCTTTGAGTGATTAGTTGTAGTAAGGGTGGGTTCTTTTGGGTTGAGATCAGTGGCTGTGATTTTTAAATTTTGGCCTGCTTGTGAGAGGTAGTACGCAGAGAGAAATAGTCGCATGCAATTTTGACCAATACAGCTAAACTTCGTATAATTTGTACTATAATTTACCTGTAGACCCCATCTTAAAAAAATGCACCGTTTAACAACACATTACTATTCATCTGTACATAAACCATAAGCTTCAAACTGAAACGAACCCACTTTACATGTGAAGGATCATGTGAGAAGATCCTATTTAATGTTATGAAGAACCATTGCAATGTTTTTAGAGTGGTTAATTGGTTTGTAAAGATTGTATTTGATTTGGGTTGTTTTCTGGAAGTGTCAGGAAAATCGGAACTCCCGTAGGTGTATTTGCGGTAGTACCGGCGTTGTGAGCACGGTAATACCGCATATCGGTAGTTTCGGTTAAGAAATGCGGAACGTTTTTTCAGAGAAGGTCTGCTCAGGATTTTAGTGCAGTAGTACCGTTTTGGAGAGCGGTAGTATCGGCATGTTAAGAGCGGTATTTCTGATTTTGGCAGAAAAATAGATTTTTGTGTTTTGAGTCATGGGTTAAGTTAGGAGGATCTGGGTCTTCGCATTAAGATTACATGAATTATGTTTTGACTAATGAGAGTCAAGTTGTGAAGAACTTGTGCTTAGAAATAATTTCTTTGTCTTTGGATATGCAGAGACGTTTGGAGTCGCCATGATTGACGGCGAGGATCGGGGCTACACTCAGGGAGGAACCAAGGTCTAGAACGATTAAGGATGATGGGAGAGATGGTGAGCTCAAGCATAGCATAAAAAAGATAGAAAATATTGAATGTGAGTTCGAACAGTGGGTTTACACCATATGGCTCGGTCGGTCCAAGTGAGGTGTGGTCCGGTGAAACCGGAGCAGGAGAGACTTGCTGGCACGTGGCAAGCCATTGGTAAACCTACACGTGACAAGTATGATGATTACTTGCAATGAAAGATGAAGACCCGATCAAGAAAGGATATTTTGGTAAGACTGAGCAAAATACTAGAATCTGCCTTGAATCAAAATCGGCGCATGTGTAGCATTTGGAGAGCGTTTTAGGTCAAGAAGATGCTGATTTGATCAAGTTGGATCAAACAGAAAAGGTTTAACGGATTCAGGCTTATGTGCTTTGAAAAGTATGCATAAGTGACTTGTGTGAGTTAAAACCCGTGTGGTTAGGGTTAACGGGCTTCCTCCATTGTGCTAAGTGGATTATATCCATTAGGACTAGGTATCACTGGTTGGGCCTCTTATATAAAGGATTAGGATGAAGATTTGTGTTGACCATCTAATCCAATCTATCTCTCATGTGCTCTCAAGTTGAGAGTTAGGGTTTGAGAGTTGAGTGTGTTGTGTGCTCTTTGTCCTCCAAGATGAAGTGGCTGTAAAACCCAACACAAGTAAGAAATACATCAATCTTGATCATCTCGATGAATCTTTTCTATGTGGATTGATTTGCTCTTGTCATAGTTGGGTTGATCTCTCCCTGTCTTTCTTCTTAATTTTGTTATGCCAAGGGCATATAAGATATGGAGATTACTTATGAAAATCTATCTCATATCATCAAGACACTTCTGTAGCAATTTTATTAAAAAAATCTGATTTTGTATGTTTTTGGCCACCTTGTGTGATTTCTTGTTTTGAGGGTTTTTTTATTCTTTATCCTTGTTTTAGTTTGCGTGATATGTGAGAACACATCAAAAGCCATCTTGGCCATCATATACTCACGAGCAAGTTGTATTTAACATTTGCGGTTTTGGCTTGGTTTGGTGCAACCTTCCAACAAATTTAAAAAATATGTCAACTTTGATCTTATTTCTCATAATCGTTAGTTGGAATAGATTTTTCATATCCTAGAGTAGATCCCTGCAAAATTTTATGTCATTTGAATTTACGAATCAAAAGTTGCATCAATTCTTGTTTTTGAAACTATGCTGAAATTCCTATTCATTCGGGAAAAGATAGTACCGCAATGCAAATTGAGGAACTACCGAAAATAGGCAGTACCGTAGTGTAAATAAAGGTAGTTTTGATTTCTCTGAATTTTCTCTAAAATTTCAGCAACTTGTTATGTTTGTTTAGAGACGGTTTCTCATCCTAATCTTCATAACTTTGTAGTTATTGGAGTAAATGATTGTTGAATACTTAAAGAAAAATTTTAAAAGCAACATTCACCCCCTCTGTTGCCATCTTCGGTCATACAAAATATGTTTCACTTGCTGCTTGGTAGTACTCCCGCCTCTATTCTTTTTTACTTGTTTTGGATAGCGACATGGGTTCTTTTTTTACTTGTCGTTTTAGATAGCGACATGGTTTTCAACACTCTTTTGGCTGTTACTTTTTCGAACTATATAATAGTAAAAATTATTAGAAATACAATGATATGAAAGTATTTTTTTATAACAAACCTAGTAATTTCATTTTCACGTGGTAAATACAAGTACTTTTTGTATACTAAAGGTCAAAAATTAAAAACGTTAATTGCACCCTTCAAAAACGGCATCGAAAAAAGAAGAGAGGGAGTATTTTACCATTTTTAGTTGGTATTTCAATTCATCTGGGATCAGAAGCCTGTCTTTCTTGAGTTAATCAAGCAGATTCCAAGTGCAATTATCGAATGTCATTATCGTGACCATGGCAATGACATTTCACGTTATTGGGTGGTTTGGGGGGAACCGTAGAACTATCTCGTCTTGGTTCTTGAGGTGGGAGTTGGGCCTCTTTATGAGATATTTCACCTTCAAAGTGAATTCTTTTCTAAAGTATTTATGAAGTTTTTTAATGATTATTTTGACTAGTGTCATTAGACCTTAGATTCACAGGCGTCCCCGTAGAGTTTGGGTTACTAACCAATAAGTCAATTTTGTAAAGATGGATATACTATTCAACCCGGGGTATTCCAATCTTAGCGATACATTTACTTCAAGTAAATATTGTATAACTCCTCCATGCAATGGGAAAAGAAATCTGGCAGTTTCCCTGCTTTTGGCGTACAGGAGTATTAGCTATACTTATATTTAGCTTAGTTAGTAAGCGAATAATATAGTAAAGATCTTTCTTCAGAAAAATATTATGGTATTCAAAAATTTTGAGTGTTTCTCTCCCCGTAATGCTGAGATGTGATTTTGCTTAATAGCATACTTTAAAATCCCCTTAGTATACTACTGTGCTTGCGTGGGCAGGCGCTGGCGGGTTGATGCGCTAGCTCGAAACGAGATGGCATGCGCTCTGCTGGTGTGCGTGCGGCGATGATGGTGACGGCGCATGGGAAAAAGGGCAAACTGGGTAGGGTTTTGGGTTTGGGATTTTCTCTTCACTACGGCTCTTTTTTAACATGGTACGAGATCGATTCGAACTCTAACTTCCCCACTCAACTCGTTCTATAAACTAATTCCTCCTCTAAAAATCCAAACATTCTATTTTCACGTATCTCATTTTCGCTATTTACGTAGATGTCTTCAAGAGGGCTATTTTCATAATATAATTACACTTTATAAGTGATAATTCATTCAAAGAATATAATTAAATTTATTCATAAAATTATAAATATAGATCTGATATAATCATTTTCATAATTGCCCGTATAGTATATCACTGAGATATTCTCAACGTGGTGACACCATATTCTGACTAGTGTGATGCTATTTTAAGTCTCCATGTAGACATTTACGCAATATTTTTTTTTTGAAAAAACGAGAACTGCAAATATATTAAACGACATGGGTGATACATTTGCTTATTTGGGAATCAGAAGTATACATGGAAACAAGCGGCAACTCCAAATTATAATTGAAGAAGTTCCAATGTGTTTGAGAAGATGCAGACATCTTTATTGCTGGCTCACAATACTAAGCTAGAGGAGGGTAGGCTTGACGAACTGCTGCTCAATCGTCTCTTTGCTGTCCCCGCTGTACGCGTAGGCGTCTCTCTTGTCATGGAACAAGAGTGTCATGCTCATCGCGAAGTTGGCCACTCGGTTTATAACTGGAAGCAGTGCACGACGATCAAAGCGTGCTTGATTGATAGTTTTCCACGCATCTTCAACCAGATTACTTATCACGGCCATAGCTACCTCACTTGTAACATTATGGTCGTTAATATAGCACTCGACGGAGCTGGTCACATCCAATTTGTTCTTCCCGAGCTGTGAACATCAAGTACTTAATTAATTAGTTTCTCCCTCCTCTGCAAAATATAGGGTGTATTGTATTTGGCCATGCACATGGATTAACAACGTCATCAGTTCAAGAGAATATGACAGGCAAATGATTGATCTACCTCCTCTTAAATTTATTGCTCATCTGTTCTTTTTTAAGTGGTGTTTTTAACTTTTTACGATCTATATGATATGAATTTGACCATTATTTTTTTGTAATGTTATTTTATTATATACTAATAAACTATAATATTATGATAGCATTTTCACGACAAAATTAATGATATAGTTTTTATATATGTAGACAATTTCAACAGTTCTAAACGAATTTTCACTACTTCACATACACAAACACTATAAGTAGACGCAACATCACAGACGGTTTTGTAAAATCGTCTGTGATGTATACTATCATAGACGGTTTTAATTTAAAAACCGTCTGTGTTGTTGCCGTTAAGTATCACAGATAGTTCTTACCAAAAACAGCCTATGATAGTAGAAATATCACAGACGGTTTTTAATAAAAATCGTTTATTATAATCTGTGAATTATCACAGACGGTTTTTATTAAAAACCGTCTGTGATAATCCATCTATATATTAATTGCGTCGCTCAGAACCGCATCTGTCTTCATTTCGATCCAAATCTAGGCCAATGTGCACCTGGAGGAGGCAAGACTTTCAGACCATTTAATTTGATGGAAGGAGGCTAGCTGTTTGGCAGGAGAGCTTTGAAGATTTATTAAGTTCTTGGTTGCCCTAGATATGATTAGTAACAAAATTTATTTTTCGTTACATCAAAATGTATATCTAAATTTTGGTGACTGTTATTAAAGATGATTTGCATCTACTTGACCATACATGATCGGTTCTCGTCATGTGGGAGGCCAAATTTATCAAAATTGTTAGTTATAGTTGGTTCCTCGATCACTAGGAAAATAACTGTTGTGTTAATATTAATTAAGCTAGCAAAGCCTCAATGTATGTGGTATATATGTAGTACTAATTAATTAATTTAATTTTTAATACTAAGTTGTTATATATATATGCATAACATAGGACCAAATTGGATGTATGCTGTGAACCATGTGAGTGAAGAGTACATTAATGGCATGTTTGCTTTTACAGGAGCTGTCGAGGAGGATATGTTGAATAAGGAGGTGGAATATATGTACTGTCCATCCATTGATTGCGAGAATTTAAAGATATTTAAGAACTAAGAGCAAATTAAAGCGCACTTGATTCAGAGGGGTTTCAAAAAGGGGTATACATGTTGGACCAATCATGGCACTAGTCATGGCAAAGTCAATGATATGCCGTCGGATGACATTGCTGGTGAAATCAATGATATGCCGCCGAATGACATTACTGGTGAAGTCAATGATATGCCATCGGATGATGTCGATTGTGGTTTATATTTAGGTAGGCTGCACGATGATAATCTGGATCAGATGCTTTGTGATGTAGAAGAAAACTATGATGAGAGAGAGAGTATGTTAAATTCTGGAGCTTGATGGATGTCGGGACTCGGAACAACAACTCCAAGTCCCTCTGTGTAAATCGCACTATCCCAGGAAAAGCTAGTGCACACAGGGTTAACAGTAATGTATATCATGCAAAAATCACCACCGAATATTATTAAAAGACAAAATACGGCCTTAAGGCCAAGTCTTACAATATAGGAGCACAAGGCCAACAAAAGAAATAAAACAGCGGAAAGCAGTAAAAGTAGCAGAATAGCCCATCCAGCCTCCCACAGGCGAATGACTGTAAGACGCGCCCTATTCGCTGAAGTAGTCCTCACCGTCGTAGTCGCCCTCGAAGTCCGCAGCAGTTAAGCAAGGTGAGTACGAGAGTACTCCCAAGGTAAGCAAGTAAATGCTTACGCAAGTTACACCAGGAATTATAACAGAATTGATGCATGCATAATGGATTTCAAGGAAGGCTTAATAGGGTAAGGTGCGGAAAAGCAATACTTGAATTTGAAATATAATAACGTAAATACGAAAAGCTGAACTTTAATACAGTATAAGAAACATTATTTTTAACAAGTAATATCGTTAGTGTAGGCTGCGACCCACACTAACCTATCCACGGGAATCCACCCGGACCAAAACCAAGACCGCCATTTGTTTGCTCAAAAACTATGTTTTATAAAATCCAAGTCTAATCTGTGACGACTTTACTCAGCATGTCCAGGACCGTGGACACGGCTATCTAGATAGGTTTTTAACTCTGCAGAGGTGTACAACTTTACCCACAAGATATTCCCTCTCACTTGAGCCACGCGATAAACACACTGCCTTAGGTGTGCGGCGGAGAGTTCATGACAAGGCCGTTCCGATGATCCATAGCCAAAATAATCACGCCGCCACTAAGGTTTCACCACAACTCGAATCCACGAGTTGGAGCCCCCTCTGGTGCCATGTGAGACTTTCCACAGCCTACGCCGCGCTCACATTCAGCCTATAGCGAGACTATGTTTGGAACTTCACAAATTACTTAGCCAGGTCCGTCCCATACCGGACTTGTGGTAGTACGAAGTGACTTCGTAAAATGAATCACAGAAACAGTCCTTATGTTGATTTAGGCCCATCCACATTCCCCCGTGCACGACAATCAACCAGGTGTCACCAAACACGAGGCATGCCGGCACCCACCACCTAACCATTAGCCTAAGTCCAAATCATAAATTTCTATTTTTATTTTTAAACAATTTTCATAAACCATCATTGACTCACCGAAGTCAAGAACTCAATTTTAAATCGTCATTTCCTGTGAAAGACATTAATCCCACCTAAAATTATATTAAGCCAGGCTAAGCATTTCTAGAAAATCTCTGTCAATACTATGGTACTAACTAGTTTTCAGATAAGGTGACAAGGTATAAGAATTTGAGATTCAAATGGGCTATAATCAAAGGATTATGGGAATATCTATCATTTAAACTGAATTTAAATTAAATTTCGATAGAAGTACGCATGCATATACAGTAAAACAACATAAATAAATTTGATATATTAGGTTCAACATGGTCAAAGGTGTAACTTGCCTTGATCGAAGTCCTGCTGGGAATCGTCGAACTCAAAATCTCCGGAATCGTCGAAATCTAACGTAAAGAGCTAATTCAAAGAAAATTCAAAAATAAAATTCAAATAAATTCAAATTTTCAAAATTATGCCAGAAATGAATAGTTTATGATTTTAGAAAGATTTAGAAATTTGAATGGGTCAATTTGGAGTTAAAATACAAAAGTTATAGCCTTCCAAAATTTAAATTCAAATTAAAAGAAAAAGGGGTATTTTCTAGATTATTTTTAAACCGAAAGGATTTATGACGTCAGTAAGAATTATTTTTCTAAAGGAAAATACAGATTATGACGTTAGCCCTAGGATTAATTTATTCGGGAGAGGTGACGGTGGGGCCGGATCAGTGGGTGAGTCCATGGACCCGAAAGAGAGGTGAGGTGGCAGACGGGCGCGCGGGGAGCGGGGTGGCGCTGACGTGGCGCCACGCGGCTGCCACTTGGCACCACGTGGTCGCCACGCTGCTGCCACATCACGGCAACGTGCCGACGTGGCGGCACGCGTGCGAGGTGGCGGGAGGGCGGCGTGGCGCCCGGCCGGCGGCCACGCTGCGCCACCTCGGCCGGCGGTGGCCGACGGCGGCGGCGGCGATGGCGCCACGGGACCGAGGGTCGCGGCGCTCGGCGGCGGCGGCGCTGGCGAGGCACCAAATGAAGAGGAGGGCGCGAGGAGTGCATCGGTACCTTGTGCGGAGGCCGAGGGTGACCGGAGGGGAAAATCGGCGGAGAGGGGCGGCGGTCGGAGAGGTCTTCATGGCGGCGGACGAGTTCCGGTGGCGCAGCAGCTCGGGGGAGTGGTCGCCGAGGATCGCCTGGGCACCAGCAAGGTCGGGGAGGCGTCGGCGAGGGGCGAGGTGGCTCGAGCCAACCGGAATCGCTCGCCGGAGTTGCTGGAGGCCGGCGTGGAAAAACGAGCGCAGGGAGGGCTCCGACACTTGGTTTTGCGAATTGGAGGCAAGGGGAGCGGCGGTGTGGGTAGAGGGTGCTCGGGGAGGCCCTTTTATAGGCGGGGAGAGGCGATAACCGTCGCGCGCATCTTGCCGGTTTTAGGGAATTAACGCGACGGTGAAGGAGGGCGTAATTGAGGGAAATAACGCCAGGAACAGTCGCGGGGAGGGGGCTATTTGAATGTGCCGTGGTGCGGGGGATTAATTTGGCAGGGAACCGAAGCTATTAAAGCTTCGGTTTCCCGATTAATGGCGGCGGCAGCGGCGGTGATCGCGCGAGGATGAAGGAAGGTGGCGGGGAAGACGGATCTGACGAGGGGGTCCCACCGGTCAGCGAGAGAAGGAAAACGGGAAAGGGCGGGGGAGATGGTCGGATCCGCGACGCGTGGCATGGGGAGGAGATTGGGACCGTCGGGTGCTGCGCGAAGGGGTAAGTGAATGGGGACGGTTGAGATGCAAACCGGTAACGAAGATCAAATCGGGGCCGATCGGGTGCTTAAGTGGGAGGGGGCGGCTACGATTAGGTACGGCAATAGGGAACGGCTCGAATGAGGCCACGTGCCGATCAGAGGGGAGAACGAAGCGGGCGAAGCGGTAAGTTGGTGCGGGCGGTGGGGATCGAACCGGGCGCGGGAGCGGACGGTGAGATACGCGACACGTGTCGCGTGCGGAGAGAGGGAAGGCGGGACGAAGGGGTAAGTGTGATCGGACGGCTGGGAAAGAAGCCGGCGGTGCGGACCGGCCCGATGGGCGACAGGTGTCGGCTCGGGGAGGGTTCGGGATTTTAATTTCCTTTTTGAATTTCAGAAATGACTCGGAGGCTTTAAAATACTCAGAAAAATACCAAATAAATTTTGAAAATTGCAGAAAATTTCAGAGAATCTTCTGGGACTATTTGGGATTTAATAAAAATATTTTCCACCCATTTTGACAAGTACATTTTGCAAAATCACAATTTGACTTAAAGGGAAGTTTTTAATTCTTTATAAAATTCTGAATTTCATTATAAATGCAGGTTTGACTTTAGGAAGATAAAATACGTTTGTTTGATTTACAAGAAATGCAATGAACTCATTTTGATCTTTTATAAAAGAAGTTTTTAATTTTCTTAAATCAGGACTTTGAAATAAACTCCAGAAAAATTCAATAAATTCCAGAATTTATTTTTAAATAAAGGAATACAATTTTTAGGATGTTACAAACCTACCCCACTTAAAAAAATCTCACCCTCGAGATTTGCACCGGCTAGCAAAAGAGATGGGGATGGCCGGCTTTTAAATCTTCTTCTCGCTCCCAGGTGGCTTCGTCTTCGGTGTGGTTGCTCCACTGAACCTTGCAGAATTTTATGGTCTTCCTTCTAGTCTGACGCTCTACTGTCTCGAGAATCTTGATTGGTTGCTCCTGGTAGGTGAGATCATCCTGAAGGTCCAAAGTTTCTAATGCTGCTTGCTCTGCAGGTACTCGGAGGCACTTCTTCAATTGGGAGACATGGAAGACATTGTGCACTCCTGACATGCTTGGCGGTAAGTCCAACTGATATGCGACTTCACCTCTTTGGTTTAGAACCTTGAAGGGTCCCACATAACGTGGTGCTAGCTTTCCTCTGACTTGAAACCTTTTTACACCTCTGAGTGGGGATACTCTAAGATAGACGTAGTCCCCAACCTCGAAGGTCAAGTCTCGACGACGGTTGTCCGCATAGCTCTTCTGTCGAGATTGGGCTATCTTCAGTCTGTCTCTGATCTTCTTAACTTTATCTTCGGCGTCTTGGAGCAGATTCGGCCCAGCTTCTTGAGATTCTCCTTGCTGATCCCAAAGCAAGGGTATGAAGCAAAAGTATATTTTACTGTCGATACTTATTCAAGAGCCAAGGCAACCTGGGAATGATATTGATGTGTATTTAGCACCGTTGGTGGAAGATTTAAAATTACTGTGAAATGAAGGGGTACAGTTATGGGATGCATACAAACGAAAGAACTTCACTTTGCGCTCCTTGTTGTCATGTATCATAAATGATTATCCTACCCTTGCTAACTTGTCAAGCCAGAGTACAAAAGGTGCCAAAGCTTGTACTCACTACTTAGATGGTATCGAGAGTGTGTGGCTGAAACACTCACGCAAAATCGTGTACATGCGTCACCATCGGTTCCTTCGGAGGGCTCATCCATACCACAAGATGAAGAAACAATTTGACGGAGAGGAGGACGGTTCAGCTCCAAGGCATTTAAGCAGAAAAGAGGTTTATAATATGGTTAAAGATTTATATGTTATCCTCGGAAAGAGACGTAAATTGAGGGCTGATGAGAAAAATATCTGGAAAAAGAGATTAATATTTTGGAACTTACTTTATTGGTAGTACCTAGATGTTCGACACTGTATCGACGTCATGCACGTAGAGAAGAATGTATCTGACAGCTTGATTGGTCTCTTACTGAACATTCATGATAAAACAAAGGATAATGTCAATGCATGGCTTGACTTGGTTGATATGGACATCAGGTCTGAGTTAGCATCGACAAAAATAGATAATGGACGAACGTACCTGTAACATCCTGATTTTTGGGGATTTTTAAAACCTTAAATTTAAAAAAATAAATTTCTGGAATTTTTCTGAATTTTAATCAAGCTTAAATTGAACTTTCAAAATTTTAAATAATTTAATGTGATTAAATTAAAACTCAACATTAGCTGAAAATATTTTAATTGAGTTCCTTGTGTCACAAGAAATTTTCTGGAATTCTCTGAATTTAAATTAAGCTTCAAATAATTTTTTGAATTTTTAAAATGATTTAATCTGAGTAAAATAAACATCAACATAAGTTGGAAATATTTTATTTGGATTCTTCAGGTCTCAAGGAATTTTCTGGTATTTTTGGTGAATTTTTGAAATTTATTTGCTATTTTCTAGAGCTATTTGAATTTTAGTTGAATTTCTAGAAAAAGGAAAAGAAAAGAAAACCTCATCGCCGTCCGATCCCCTCCCGCGACACGCGTCGCCCATCCCCGGCCTCTCCCCCCGCTGCCTCCCTCGGCCCGGCCCACTCCCGCCCTCACCCGCTCCCATCCACCCGATCCCTCCCCTTGCCGCGTGTCGCGCATCCGTCCACCGCGCCACTCGCCCGATTGCGCCCCCGCCTAACCCTAGTGTCGGCCACCCCGCGCCGTTGGATCTGCCACGCGGCAGCACCAGCTGCGCCCGCGCCCGCGCTCGCGTCTCGCCCTTCCTCAGCCGCCCGATCCGTCTTCCCCGCGCCGTGGCTCCATCCCAGCCGTCCGTTGCCCACGCCCGCGCGGAACCATAACCCTAGCGTCCGCCCGCGCCCTCGCGTCTCCGCCAACGGATGCGCCTATGCGTCTCGATCTGAGCCGTCCGCACCGCGTCCCCGTTCGCTCCACGCCGTCTCCGAATCAAACACCTCGGTTCACGTGTTTTTATACGCGCGGCCGCCTCGGTTCGCGTGCCTCACCCTCGCCTCCTCGCGCTTGCGCCGTCGTCCCGGAGCTGCGCCGCCGCCGCTCGTGCCTCAACTGCCACCCCCGCAGCCGCCGGAGTCAACGCCGTCGTCGGAATCCCGCCGGTGAGCCCCCTCCGCCGCTTCCCTCTTCCGCGTCGCCCGTCGCCTCCTCCGTCCCGAACCCCGCACTTCGCACCGCCCCTCGGTCCCCGCTTCCGAACCCACGCGGCGACCGCGCACCCGCGCCCGCGCGACGCTTCGCACGGCGCGCCCGGACACGCGTCGCCGATCCGTTCCCTGCGCCAGCCACGCGTCAGCCGCACCCCCGCTCCCGCCCGTGCCCGCGCGACGCGCGACTCTTCGCGCGACGCGCCGCGCCACGCGGTGGCAATCCCCGCCGCCCCGCTTCCACGCCGCCATATCTCCGCCGCTCGCTCAAATCTAACCCAAAGGCTCAGATCCGGCCGCGTGGCCACACCCCAGCCGCCCGATTCCGCCGCTGCTGCCCGCGCCCGCGCCGTGCCGCGTCAGCCCTAGCCGCGTGGCATGCCACATCAGCCCTAACCACGTGGCATGCCACATCAGCCCTAGCACCACGTGGCAGGCCACGTGTCCTGCCACGTCAGCCGCCACGTCACCCTGTGCCACGTGTCGGCATATGCGCGTGCCACGTCAGCCCCTCTCTCCCGCGTGCACTGTTCCATGCGCCGGGTCTACGGTGGACCGGTCATTTCGTGCACCGGGTTCACAGCACAGTGCGATTTCTGAATTCCTCTGATTTCTTTTAGGGTTTATTTTCTGAGAGCCCGTTCTCCTTCGTCCTAGCTCCGATTGACCCCGTTCTTTTTTCTAAATTCATCTAAAATCGAGCTCTAGCCTTTGGTTCTGGTTTAATGATTTTTGGAGTTTATTTTCTTGTTATTTTATGTATTTTTTTGTTTTTGGTCGTTTTCTCTCTCGTTAGATTCGGATTCCAGAGGAGCAGGATCGACGCCCGAAGACCAAGAGTACCTCGCTGAGCATAACCAAGATAAGTTGTGTCCTTTGATCATGTGGAACCCAGTTTGCAATCTATTATTTAATTATTTTGATTTAAATTACATTTTATCGCTACTTTTATTCAAATCTTGTACTGGTAGTTATTGGCCCCAATTGATTAATCTCTCCTTGACACTTTGAAATGTCATGATACCCTTGTCACCATAGGTTGGGAAAGATACTAGTGATGTTATGATATTTGTCACAAGAGTTGGTACGATTAGATGCTTAGCCTCGCTTATTTTTACGATCAAGTTTATCATCACATGTGAATTATAAATTTGACTTAATGAGATATGGAACTGTGGTTGGTGCCACGTGTACTAAAATTTGTACCATGACGTTGGTGCATCATCGGTGGTGGTTATACAAACTTGGTTTTGCACTCGGGCGAGTGATCGTGCAGTAAAGGAGGAAGTGCAGGTGTACTTTGGGGGATGTGGTAGTCTCGCCCGGGTAATGTTAAGGACTTAACTTTGTGCGCCATTGATCTGAGCTTTACCGTGCAAACCACATGTCTGGTATGGGACGGACCTGGCTGACTAATTTGGGAGGTTTCAACTTTAATCTTGCCATTGAGATAAACATGGTTGCTGATTTCCATGTGGCGCAAGGGGGGGTGTGATGTGAAACCCTAGCGGGCGGATTAAGTTGTAACTGAACTTTGTAAAGGCCTTGTTGTGATTACCTTAAGCTGAGGCTAATCACATCGTGCGGGTACAGTTGTGCAACCTCTGTAGAGTGTAAAACTATTCGAATAGCCGCGTCCTCGATCATGGACAATGCTCGGTGATTTCACACGAGGGGTAGTTATTTCTGAAAACTTGTGAATGGAAGTGGACAGGTGTTCGCTGTTGGTTTAGCTTATGGATGGGAGGTCCATAAGCGGTTGGTTTAGCTTATGGATGGGAGGTCCATAAGTGATTAGTTTAGCTTGCGGAAGGGAGGTCTGCAAGTGGTTATGTCAATTCCTTTGATTATGTATTTACTATTGTTTTACTTAAAGTTCGCTTTAATCTATTTACTGTAATTACCTTCAACTATCATTTATGCAAATTAACCTTTCAAACCTCCTTTGGTAAGCCTTGCATACTATATTGCATTCATTTGTTATAAATGACTTGCTGAGTACCAATGTACTCACGACTTTATGCCCAATGTTGCTCAGTTGAGGAAGAGGAGTATCACCAGCAGGAGGTTCCAGAAGGAGCATACTTCGACGACTTCGCGGATTAGGCTTCGTTCTCCACTCGATAGCCTGTGGGCTTGTCGATTGGCCACTATGCTTTATTTTGGATTTTCGCTGCTATTTTGTTAAGCCTTCGGGCCAGTTTATTGTAAGCTTGACCATAAAGTCGTACCTTTTGAGATCTATTGATATTTGAGCTTTTCCTTTATCTTATCGTGTATATGGTTGTGATGACATCTATGTTTGACTGTGTGCACTAGCATGATCCTGGGACTAGTGCAGAATACACAGGGAGTCCGAATTTGTATATTCGGGTCTCGATAGTACCTTATCCCTGCGTGTTACACTCTGTCCAAGGCCAGGAAGATATAACTGTACTAGTGCTTGCATGGTGTCAAAGTTTTATCTGGTTACTCTGACAACATGATGAAACTTGTTTCGATGCAAGATTTGAAAGTAAATGGTATGAAGTCTTATGATTATCATGTGCTGATGACACAGATGTTTACTATTGTAATTCGAAATATTAAACCGATCAAAGTCCGAGAGACAATCATGAGGTTGTGTTATTTCTTTAACACAATTGCTCAAAAGGTCATCGATCCCGTATGATTAGATGCTCTACAGGATGAGGTGGGATGACTCTGTGTCATTTTTAGATGTATTTCCCTCCTTCATTTTTCGATATCATGGTCCATCTCATTGTTCACGTTGTGTGGGAGATAAAAATGTGTGGGCCGTATTCCTACGTAGCATGTACCCGTTTGAGAGGTTCATGAGAATTCACAAGTCCTATGTACAGAATCGATCTCGACCGGAGGGCAGCATCGTCGAAAGTTATACAAGTGAAGAGATCATTGAGTCTTGTGTTGATTATATGGCTTAGATTGAACCGATAGGTGTGTCTCAATCTCGTCATGAGGGGAGGCTCAAGGGTATCGGAATTATCGGAAGAAAAGCAATCACTCCAAATATGGATACGTATGCTCAATCCCATTTCACGGTCTTGCAACACATGACTGAAGTAGTCCCTTATGTCGACTAACACAAGGATGTGCTTCGGCAATAGAATCCAAAGTGGCCAAATGTTTGGATCATGAGACAACACAACAGTTAGTTCAACTAATGGTTAAAGGAGCAAATCACTAGGAGCTCGTCAAGTGAGATGCTGACATGGTTGGTAAAAGGGCCAACACTTACAGTTGTGACATGGCAATGATATGGCATAAATGGGTACACATTCTATACACAGGCTCAGAATGTAAAGAGCACTAACTAAAATAACGGTGTCCACATAGATGCATTCAGTACTGATGGGTTCAGAAACTCGTACTATGGGTTCATAGAAGATACTTGGGAGCTTAACTACGTGGTTTTCAAGATCCCCTTATTTTCGGTGCCATTGCGTACATCTCCCACAGGTGAAGGTTGATAAATACAGTGTTACTATCGTGGATCTCCAACGTGTCGAATACAAAGCCGTCTATGTTGACCTCGTATCATTACTGACCAATCAATTCAGATGGCTTACGAAACTGTCTGTGATGATGTTTTCCAAACATCTGTGATAACGATTTCTGTAGTAGTGTCTAAAGTGTACTTAAAAAACAAAGGGGATACTAGAAAGAAGAGAGCTAATGATTACACTTCCCCATTGAACTTGTTTTAGAAACTAATTCCTCCTCTAAAAATCCAAACATTCTATTTTCACGTATCTCATTTTCGCTATTTACGCAGATGTCCTCAAGAGGGCTATTTTCATAATATAATTACACTTTATAAATGATAATTCATTCAAAGAATGTAATTAAATTTATTCATAAAATTATAAACATAGATCTGGGACAATCATTTTCATAATTGCCCCTATGATATATCACTGAGATATTCTCAATGTGGTGACACCGTATTCGGACCGGTGTGATGCTATTTGAAGTCTCCACGTAGACATTTACGCAATATCTTTTTTTTTTTGAACAAAAGCGAGAACTGCAAATATATTAAACGACATGGGTGATACATTTGCTTATTTGGGAATCGGAAGTATACATGGAAACAAGCGTCAACTCCAAATTATAATTGAAGAAGTTCCAATGTCTCTGACAAGATGAAGACATCTTTAATTTATTGCTGGCTCACAGTACTAAGCTAGAGGAGGGTAGGCTTTACGAACTGCTGCTCGATCGTCTGTTTGTTGTCCCCGCTGTATGTGTAGGTGTCTCTCTTGTCATGGTACAAGAACATAGTGCTCATCGCGAAGTTGGCCACTCGGTTTACAACTGGAAGCAGTGCACAACGATGAAAGCGTGCTTGATTGATAGTTTTCCACGCATCTTCAACCAGATTACTTATCACGGCCATAGCTACCTCACTTGTAACATTATGGTCATTAATATAGCACTCGACGGAGCTGGCCAGATCCTTTTTGTTCTTCCCGTGCTGTGAACATCAAGTACTTAATTAATTATTTTCTCCCTCCTCTGCAAAATTTTGGGTGTACTGTGTTTGGCCATACACATGGATTAACAACGTCATCAGTTCAAGACAATATGACAGGCAAATGATTGATCTACCTCCTCTTAAATTTATCGCTCATCCGTTCTTTTTTAAGTGGTATTTTTGACTTTTTACTATCTATATGATATGACTTTGACCATTATTTTTTGTGATGTTATTTTATTATATACTAATAAAACTATAATATTATGATAGTATTTATACGACAAAATTAATGATATAGTTTTTATATATGTAGACAATTTCAACAGTCCTAAACGAATTCTGAAGTGTACTTAAAAAACAACGGGGATACTAGAAAGAAGAGAGCTAATGATTATCGTTCATGTTTAGATATAAATGGTGAGGAGGAAGATGAAAAATAAACGAGGGTAACCAAGACCGACATCATTAATTTGTGCATGTAGGAGAATACATTTGTAACAAGACTAAAATGTTACACGTCCTGTATTTTCCGATACAGCCAGGCACGTAGTATATCTAATCATGGCATTAATTGTGACACATACATACCTTAAATGCAGATAAGTCATTCATGAAACGTCCCACCTCGCCAAAAGCCTTGACAGCATCGGTGCAACCGAAGGCCCACTCGAATGCTTCCTTGGTGGCTACATCACCCATACCAAGAAGTAAAGCAACAGATAGCATTGGAGCGCCTGAGGAGACGACCGACAAATCCACGTGATCTTGAAAGCTTGGGATGTAATTGTGGTGAAACCACTCAGCTTCCTGGAGGTAATGCCTGCAAAGTGTTTGAAACTGCAGGCGATCGAGAAGAAGACAATGCTCAATTGTTAATGAACATGTGACCCCCAGACCCAAGTCGAAAAAAGCTTGACTGGCCAATATGAGTAGTGGTTCTTCATTGCGTTAGTCTTATATTGCGAGTCGAATTGAGTTTGAGCTTCATCTAAGCCCAAGGGAATCATGCATAAAATTAAAATTCAAAAAATTTCTGAGTTAGCCTTTTATTTGTGCTAATTGAGGATGAAAACTCAAGTCTGAAATTGCTAGCGTGCGTGGTTTATCAGGTTGGTGGGGCAAGCCATATCATGTCTTTTTTTTTTTTTTGAAATTGAAAACTTACCAGGCGGACTGCTAAAATTTCATTAAGCGCAGGAGTAAAAACGTTGCAAGTAACGAAAAGGAAGAAAAACAAAATATCGTGTCTGAACTTAGAAGTATGCATATGTCAAATGGTCATACACGAAAGGGGATTCTGAACTGAATTAGCATTAAGAATGGCAATGTACTAATTAAAAGGATCGAGTTGACAGAAGTATTATACCGCTTTCCTACAATAAGTAATGCGGTACTTCTCATCTGGTTCCAGTTCATCCTCAATATCTGTGAATGTACTCATTAGCTTGACATAGTACTTCTTCAAGTACTCTGGCAAAAGAGAAATGGCACTCGCATCCCATCTGCATCATCATCGAGTTTGCATATGAGTTAATTAGCTACATCATCGATGCATGTACACATGCTTTATTCCCTCAAATTACGAAGATTAAGGCAAATTGTTACCCACCGTTGTATGGCTTCATCGAGCTTTCGACCCTCTTCCAAGGTGGCATGAACATCGTAAGTGTCATCTAACATAGATGTTAGCACAAGTACCTTGGCAAGGATCTTTCGTGCTCGTGCATAGTTTTGCTCATAGTACACCATGTAAGACCAAAAGTAGCATTCAACTATACGATCCCGAGAGTAGCTTAGTCCCACTTCTTTATATAGGTCGTTTCCCCACCTGAAATTAAAATTGGCTACTGTTAACTTGTTCTATCTTTGCAATCTCAATTTTGTATTATAGTCTAGCGCTACTAATTAAAAGATTCGCACAGCGCATTCATGGCTTTGTTTCGAAGGGTCCAACTTCTTCTATAATCCACATGGGGGTGTTTGGAACAACTGGATTTCGGAGGAAACTGGAAAAATGAAGAATTGGAATCCAAAGGAAAATTTTGCAATGAGGGTGTTTGGTTTGTAGGATTGCCGTGTTGGAAGTTTGTAGAAAAGGAAATGTTTCAAAGACGTACCGACAAAAAGCCTTGAGCTCGTTCAAGTGAAGACGCTGGAGAAGGTTAAAATCCAGCTTTGCAAGCTCTAGTATGGAGGGATTGTATGCTTGCTGTTGTTTGTATTCTTCGATATAATGTAGCGCCTCTATTCTCTTTATGGTCCTTGGTAATGGTATTTGAAGGGCTCGCTTGACTTGTTCAGCTAATGGGCACTCGAGGTTACTTGCCATTGCTTTCAGATGATGCCTCGAAAGCGAAATAGTGTTTTCTAGTGCCACTTCACCATGGGTTAAAAGGTGAGCTGCATTGTATAAGCTGAGCAAGTCCCTAGGATCATTAGTTATTTCAGCGTCGAAGCTCCCATCGACGCCTTTGAGGTGGTTAAATTCATCTGCAAGCAATAAACATCTTTCAATTGAACTATTTAGCAACAAAAGTTGAGTACTATTTAGCAACAAAGCACTTAAATGTAATTTTCGTGTCAATGACAACATGAAAACTTTAGAACAGATCAACCAATTAAGGTACTGTACCAGGATGTTTGGTTTGCACTATACGTACCTGGAGAAACCCATAGTCCATGCTGCCTAAGCAGGCGGAACCGAAGAGCAACGTCGTGGAGGCTAGAGCTATGGAATTCAACGCCATGTATGTTGTTTAATGCCGTGGTGATTTGTCCCTCAAAGTGATGGTCTATACCCAGATGTTGAAGGGTATCCACTAGCTTTATTGTCTCAACCACCTCATGGTTGCAAGACTCAAATAGTTCACTTACCTCCTCCTTCAACCGATCAACCCTCTCTGTCATCCATTCCTCCGACTTCTACAAGCATACACACACACATACACACGTTAGTAGATCTAATTGATTAAAAAGGAGGCGTATGAATACATTCAGTTTTGTAGCCCTTTTTGATAGCATGTTTAATCTCGATAATCCACGGATTGATATCCGATTGGCGCGGGAGTGGTGCTATTCAGCGGTTAAAGTTTCAGGATGATCAGTGCTGGTTATTCAGCGGGCAAAAGTTTCAGGGTGCATGTGCATCGGATGCCGGTTGGATAAGAAGAAGGATGGTACTTACATGCAGATAAATGGTTTACAAATTTTGATTTACCCAACAAAAAATGCAGAGATAAACAGTTGACCTCGATGTACCTTATCCGTTTATACACTATCTCCAATACGAACATTTGATTACTAGTTTTTCTAATTATTTCTCCAATATGTATGTAATTTCGTATTTAGAGATAGTTAATAGTACTATATGGTTTTCCGAGTTTAGAACCAGTGGTATATGTTTATTTGAGATCCTTGCAACATATAGGTAATTAGCATCAATCAAAGGAAGGCTACACAAGTTATATATTACTAGCGCTTCTATACAATATAAAATGTATATTAACATGCCTGCAATGGTTCCGGAGTATAGTTGATGAAGAAATCACCCCAAACTGTAGGATTGAAAGGTGGTGCCATATTAGGAGTGGTACTAGACGCCATGCCTACGTGTATATGAACTTCTTAAGGCACTGTGTATATGAACTTTGAGTAGAAGGGCAAATGCTACCGGGCATTATATAGACAACACGAAGCACTTAGACTAGCTATATGTGAGAATTGCACGTGCATTGGGCATGAGGTCTGTGTATGCTCACTGCTCAGGAGTAAAGAGTAGGGGTGCAATCGGAGCGGATATGTATGAATATCATTTATTCTGTATTCTATTCCGTATTTTTTTTGAATCGGAATCAGACACGGATAATATCATATACCTATTTTTCATTCCGTAAGGCTTCGAACGGTCGATCGGACAAAAATTATCCACTTCTTTACACAGAACATTGGACACTAGGGTGCGACTTAAGTTAACAAAATAGATTAATCACCGAGATATCGAAGTAAGAGCACTCAATATTCTTTGTATATCTAGATGTGATAATCAACATATATGTTATCTTGTTGATAAGTGAAGTCAGGAGCATCTATGGTAGCTAAGAGTACATGATCCACTACTGAGCGCTAACAAGTTGCATCTGGAGGATATTCAAGTTCGATGATGCTGGGATATTTGGAAGCAAATTAGGGAATAGAATTGAAGGATCTTTCTACGTCAGATGACAGCAACATGAGTTGATGCAGTGCAAACTCATCTAGGGATGGCAACAGGGCATGGGATAGCCCCGCTTGTCCCCCTGACACTGCTTATTATTGGATATCATAGTCAAGAGCACTTATGCACATTATGCATTTTCCTGACGGTTGGGTTAAAACCGTTAGCAAAATGGCATTTGTGTGTCATCTGCACAGAACCGTCAGAGTAAAACCTTTTCCTTGTCGGTAATTCACCGTAAAAAATTCTGGCAACTCGCGCATACCCAAGGCTGGAAAAAAATGCCAGCGCTCTGAAAATTTTCGCCAACCGCGCCACATATTTTGCTGTCCCGCCACACTGCATAATTTTCCTGACATGCTCACGTGGCCGCCAGGAGAACGCGTACACACCAATACGAAAACCCTGTGGAAAAATCCCCAAATCCACTTCCCTCTCCAAACCTCCACCCCAAATCAGTCCTTACATATGGATGCAGGGACATCCTTACATATGAAGAAAATTTTACTGCGGAAATTAAGGTGCACGCATAGGATACTTAAGTTCGACAAGGATGAACTCATTGTAATCATAGAGGCCTCTGGGATGCCACAGCTTCTAGGCTTCTGGTTCTGGCCGGCTAACGAGTTTTGAGGACAATAATGTAGGCAGGTACACAATATATGGCCTTGGTGTGGATTACAAGCAACTGGAAAACGGTGAGCTTTCCGAGTGTGGGGAATCACCCAGTGGCCCCACACATCAATCGAAGAAGCCGAAGAGGCTGACCGCCCAACAATATTGTCAACTTTTTCGAGGATATTCTTCTCGAGTTCAAAAGAAATCAAAGGCCGATGACAAGCAGGATAAAGGGAAAGAGCCCATGATTGATGAGGAGGAAGAAGAAGAAGACCCAGAAATCAAGGTCTGGTACACAGCAAGCAATCCACCGTCAAATCAAGGAAGAAAAGGATGAAGCTGTGTGCGTTGTAAATTATGATAGTATAGAAGTAGTACCCCTTTTGTAGTAGGATCTTTTTGGTTGTGTAACATAAGCTGTAATGTATGCCTCGTATGCAAGGTGTATGTTCAACTTGTTTAATGAATAAAAACAATGTTTGTGTATATAAATAATTTGGTTGCCATTAGTATCTTTATCCTACCTCTTCAAAAATTTCTATCTGTCTCACTCACTCTAACTTCTTAGCTTGTTCAATCCATTCTTACCTAAATTTCAACCCTTACTTATTTATCTGACTTTCTAAAACTGTTGTAGAACTGGTTCTAAAGCCCACTGAACTTCAGAAAGATGGCCGAAAATGGATCTCAAGGACAAGGCAGCCCTCGTCCGGAAGAAGTGAGACAACCTGGCATAGCATATATATTGGCAAAGATGGAAGAAAACCAATATTAGGCAGAGAGGAACTAGGCAAGAATGATGGAGCAACATGCAATGTTACTAGAGCAGATAGCTACAAGAAATGAAGGAACACCCATAGGAAACCAGCAAGAAATGTCACGATGGGCAAACTTTCAGAAGACAAGACCCCCAGTGTTTTCATCATCACTAGACCCAATTGCTGCAGAAGACTAGATTAGGGATATAGAGCGAAAACTTAAGACAGTACAATGTAATGACAAAGAGAAAGTTTTATATGCATCCCATCAACTCCAAGGACAAGCCGCAGCCTGGTGGGTAAATTACCAGACTATGAACGACGACAAGGAAATCTCATGGGAAGAGTTTGACAAAGCGTTTTGGCAAGCCCATATTCCCACTGGAGTAATCGAAGCAAAGAGATGTGAATTCCTTGCACTTAAACAAGGAGGACGCACAATCATGGAATACATATATCAGTATAATCACTTAGCTCGATACGCTCCAGATGATGTGAAAACTAAGGTTAAAAAAATGGAACGTTTCAAGGAGGGATTAAATAAATCGTTGAAGCATCATATTTCTGGCATGGATTTCAAAGACTTACCGGCTATGGTAAATAAGCTAATCATGTTTGAAGAAGCTCGAAATGAACTAGAAGAAACCAAAAAAAGAAAAATTGTGCAAAGGACGTAACAATCAGGTATATCCCACAGACGGATAATAGTGCCTACACAAACAAGAAATCAGCAGAACAAGCGAACAGTCTTAATTCTTAGACCACAATTCAGAACAAACCAGACTACCTCGACACTTCATACAATGTCTTGCAACCTACGAGAATACGGTGTCATATTTGTGAAGGAAATCATTATTCATTATCAGAATAATTGTCCGTTAAGGTCCACTGTATGCTACCATTGCAACCAGCTTGGACATTACAAACATCAATGCCCAAGAGGAAATGTGCCTTCTGAAGTGGCAAAAGCTCAAGTAAGAGCGCAATCCCAAGCTCCTCGCCAAATCATTACAATACCAAAGCAAGAAGGAGGAAATCAAGTACGATGATTCGTGGCATGACCTATAGGGACTTCAGCAACAACACCAACAGCCGAAAAGGAGAAAGGCATTTTAAAGCCAGTCCAGGGAAGGGTGAACCACATTTCAGCAGAAGAAGCAGCCGGAGCCAACAACGTCATCGCTGGTACATTTCTAATACACTCAAAACATGCATTAGTTTTGTTTGACTCTAGAGCTACGCATTCGTTTCTTTCATTGGCTTTTGTCATGAAGAATCAAATACCATTTACAACTTTACAAAAATCCTATACTTTTCAAATACTTGGAAATAGAATGGAATCTCGCTTCAGGTGTAATGATATAGATCTGGAAATTCAAGGAGTCAAGTTTAAGACCAACTTACTGTTATTAGAAATGAAAGGATTGGATACCATATTGGGAATTAATTGGTTGACGAGGCACAAAGAAAAAGTGGATTGTGAAAATAAATTGGTCACTTTAACAAACACGGAAGGACAACAAGTGACAGTAAAGATAGATCCAGCTTTAATACAGAAAATGAAGTTGAGTGTTCACAATATAGTAGTGGAAGAAGGAGTTTACAAGTACCGATAATTCAAGAGTATCCAGACGTATTTCCAAAAGAATTACCTGGAAAGCCACTGAACAGACCAATAGAGCTTACTATTGAATTAATACCGGGAACAAAAACCAATAACAAAGCAACAATATCGAATGTCGGCTCAAGAGCTGAAGGAGCTCAAGAAACAAATGGATGAGTTAATAGAAAAGGAATTCATAACCCCCAGCATATCCCCTTGGTCAACACTAGTATTATTTGCCAAAAAGAAAGACGGAAGTCAAAAGATGTGTGTGGATTATAGAGGATTAAATACCGTAACTATTAAGAACAAGTATCCTCTGCCAAGGATAGACGATTTATTTGACTAGCTTAAAGGAGCTAAAATATTTTCAAAGATTAACTTGCGATCTGGGTATCATCAGCTTAAGATTCAAGAACAAGACCGAGAAAAGACTGCTTTTACTACAAGATATGGATTGTTTGAATTTACTGTGGTGCCATTTGGATTGACAAACGCACCCGCTTACTTTGAACCTGATGAACCTGGTTTATATGGAACAACTTGATCACTTCGTAGTAGTCTTCATTGACGACATACTAATATACTCCAAGACGGAGGAAGAGCACAGACGGCATTTACATATTGCCTTGAGTAAACTGAGAGAACATCAGTTATACGCCAAATTCCCTAAGTGTGAATTTTGGATGAAGGGGGTCGCATTCCTCGGTCATATCATCACAAAGGAAGGAGTAAAAGTCGACCCTAAAAAGGTGAAAGATGTAATGGAATGGAAGTAACCAATAACAGTGACAGAGGTCTGAGGGTTTTTTGGGATTAGCAGGTTACTATCACAAATTTATAGAAAGATTCTCAAAAATATCAAGACCTCTCACCCAACTTCTCAAGAAAGAAACATCATTCAATTGGATAGATAAATGTGAAGAAAGTTTTCAGGAACTGAAAACTAGATTAACTACAACCCCAGTCCTTACACTTCCTAATCCGGTGAAGGACTTTCAAATTTATTGTGATGCTTCAAAACAAGGACTCGGATGTGTACTAATGCAAGATAGAAGAGTAGTAGCCTATGCATCAAGATAGCTACGACCACATGAAGTGAGTTACCCAACACATGATTTGGAATTGGCAGCTGTGGTTCATGCATTAAAAATATGGAGACACTATTTGTTGGGAAATCATTGTGAGATCTTTTCCGATTACAAGAGTTTAAAGTATATATTCACGCAACTGGATTTAAACCTACAACAACAAAGATGGTTAGAATTGATTATAGATTATGACATAGATCTTCAATATCATCTTGAAAAGGCCAATGTCGTAGCAGATGCATTAGGTCGGAAGCCATATCATGGCATAGCTTCTATTTTGGAGTGCTCCAATCAACTACAAGAAGTAATTCAATGATTGAACCTACAAATAGTGGAGCAAGGATATGTAGCAGCTTTGGAGATTCAACATATATTGACAGATCAAATTAAGACAGCACGAGAAAGTGATGAGGAAATACAGCAACTCAAACAAAAAGAGTCAAGAAGAGGATTCAATAGAATTCACTATGGATGAACAAGGAATCTTGAGATTCTGTGGACGTTTTTGCATACCCAACAATGAATAGTTCAAAAACTTAATACTACAAGAAGCTCACTCGTCACAGTTTTCTATACACCCCGGAGGAACCAAAATGTATCAAGACTTGAAGAAGAGATATTGGTGGAGCAAGATGAAAAGAGAGATAGCCGAATACATTGCACGTTGTGATGTGTGTCAGAAAATCAAAATAGATCACCAAAACCCATCAGGATTACTACAACCCTTACTAGTGTCGGAATGGAAATGGGAAGAAATTGGTATAAACTTCATTACAGGCTTTCCAAAAACCAAAGACAGAAAACGCTATCTAGGTAATTATGGATAGATTAACAAAGGTAGCACACTTTATACCAATTATACAAACCTATGGCAAGAGCAAGTTAGCAAAGTTATATCTAACCAAGATTGTGGTATTACATGGAGTTCCGAAAAGAATAGTCTCAGACAGATGAGCGCAATTTACATCCACATTTTGGAATAAACTACATGATGCCATGTGAACAAACCTAGCCTTTAGCACAGCATACCACCCGCAAACCAGAGGATAGACTGAACGAGTAAACCAAATACTCGAAGACATGTTAAGAGCATGTGCCATAGTTTATGGAGCAGCATGGGATATGTGTCTACCATTTGCTGAATTTTTCATATAATAATAGCTACCAAGTAAGTATTAAAATGTCACCTTTTGAAGCCTTATACGTAGGGGAATGCAGGACACCATTGAACTAGACAGAGACTGGAGAACGACAGTATCTCAGACCACAGATTGTCTAGGATGTAGAAGCTCATGTCAGAATAATAAGGGATAAGATGAAGATAGCACAGAATAGACAAAAGAACTATGCGGACAGCCGCAGAAAGGACCTAAGCTTTGAAATCGGAGACTATGTATATCTTAAAGTCACACCTTTTAAGTCTATAAAAAGATTTCAAGTAAAAGAAAAGTTAGCCCCAAGATATGTTGGTCCATACGAAATCATTGAAAGGATAGGAGAAGTGGCTTACAAATTGCAATTGACACCCAACGTAGCCAGAGTACATAATGTGTTTCATGTGTCACAGCTATGGAAGTATTTACATCGACTACAGAACAAATCCCAGTGGAGAGCATAGACTTACAAGATGATCTAACATATTATGAAGAACCATTATGAATTTTGGAAACCACAGAAAGGCAGCTAAGAAGTAAGAATATCAGGTTTCACAAAGTTCAGTGGCAAAATCATACAGAGGATGAAGTGACGTGGGAAAAAGAGTCAGACCAGCAACAAGAATTTCCAAACCTACTCCTTGAGTTTAGTTAAACTCGAGGTCGAGATTCTTTTAAGGGTGGTAGGTTGAAGCAAAACTGAGATTTGCAAAAGATTTGAATTCTTGATTTCTTATGAATCTTGCCAATCCCTAGCCCAGCCAACCCAATTTCGCACCCAGCCTAGCCCAGGCCAACCCAAAACCGTTGCCAGCCTGCTCTCACTGCTGGATTTTCACACGATTACTGTTCATAATCCAAAAACACATGTCGTCGCTGATTTCTTCGGCCGCTCGCGCCTCGTCCGTCACCCTGCCAGTACCACGCCTGCACAACCCCGTCAAGGACTGTACCCCTCGCCTGTTGTGCCTCTGACATGCCCTAACCACTCCCTGTCTGCGCGTCGTGCTGTCCAGGCCAGCCCAAGCCACCGACGCCCGATTTTCTTCTCCGGCCGACCTCTCCTCTAACAGCCGACCTGACCGGTCTCAACATCTTTTAACCACCGCGATCACTAGAGTTTCCACCGGTGCCGACCTCAAAATAGAACGCCTCAACCCTAGCAACTCATTCATACCCTCAGAACCTGTCACAAAACTTCGTAGCCCCGTCAATCACCGCCGCTTTCCTCCTCTGCCTCACGCGCGCGCGCCGATCGGAGGTTGACGATGGCATTGTAGTAGTGGGTTCAGTGTGAATAGTACCAACCAGTGATGAATAGTAAACCCTAGAACCTGCTATTGTTCATCTGACCCGTTAACACATGTATATACTCATTTTGACCATTTCGAACCCGTGAACCAATTTTTGAGGTCTGTTTACCTATACCAGACCCCTAAAAACCCAAAACCTATTTATTTAAATTTTTGTTCGAGTTTTATTTTCTTTCTTTTGGTTCAAATTCAATCCTTCGAATGCGGACTTAAAATATTTGTTTTATTTTTGCGTTAGTTTCTGATGCCACAGACCAGACGACTCAGAAGGGAGAAGCTTCAACTTAGGTTCAAGATTTTGAAGAATACGAATTAATTAAAATCACTGATCTGCAAGGCAAGTCACATGTTTTTGGTTATATTGAACCTACATTCTTTCTATTTATTTATTTATCAGTATTTTCATTATGTTATTTACGCATTGTTTTTTATGTACAATAGTTGTTTTGAATGACATGATATTAGTTATGTCCTACCACCTAATAAAAGCCCGATTTTAATTTGATGGCCACATTCACCTTGACAAAACTTAGTAACATAGAATATAGTATAGAATTAATCTTGGTAGTATATGAAACCCATATGTTTCATACTACTAAGTGACCCGACGCTTGTCGGTAGGATTTTTAAAGAAAAATGATTAGAGGATAAAGGAGTTATCATGGGAAGCCACAAGATGACTGGGTCCCCTAATCTTATCCTAGAAGGAGGCATGAAATGTAAGTGGAGACAGTACAGTTCGTGCTAGCCTAGTATCGGAAGATACTAGTATTGGTTATGGTTGCAAATGCCTCGGCAAGAACGTAAGAACTAGACCCTTATGCCAAGTAAAGAACATAGTGAACGCTCAACCACAAGCGTTGATTCGTCAAATCTAGATTAGTAGCTACTCAGTTCAATTGAACCTCTACAAGAGAAAAAGAAATAATAAAAGTAGTATAGTCTTATTACAATGGTCGATTCTCACAAATCGGGTCCATTCATTCAACGTTGGCCAGTCAGATGCCCGAGGTTGTGTTGATCAAGTGTCTATTGGGTAGAGACTATATAAAAAACTGAGCAGTGAAAGGCTTTGTTTTCTTAACTCTGTCACGGGAGTTATGAAATATTATGGTTAAAGCTGAGCAACTCTACAAAATTAAGTACAAATGGTATTCAGATACACCGTACTTCTAGTAAATGAAACTGTGTTTATTTGGGTGATTCCATAAATGAGGCATAAGTAGATTTGGAAAGATTTTGGTAAGATAAAAAGGATAGATAATCAAGTTTGAAACTCCAATCATTAAGAAGCTTCTGATTCTCTTGATTTAAACTCAAAACATTTATGAAATAAAACTACATCCACATAAAATAATAGAACCACTATACCCAGTTCATTGAAATTCTTTGCATATAATTATTTAGCAATTCCTCATTTGATTTGTTGAGTACGGTGGTTGTACTTATACTTGCAAATAACATAAACAGAAAGCACGTCACAAGAATACAAAGAAGTATAGGAAGTCGAAGACGACGATGCGTATGATGAAGTCGATGTTTGGTTTTAAGGGTTGTTCTGCACTTAGGCCTGCCTGTGGTGCCCTTTTTGTTATGTGTATTGTAAGGGCCACTGCTCTACTGTAAGACTTCGCTGTTAAGCCACTATATTGTAATAAAGTTTGGCTTTTGCTTGAGCATGTGTTGGCTTCTATGTACACTCGACTACAATGCCTCATAGTTAAATAGTTCTGGGCAGCTGTGAGATAAACAGTAGTACCATTCCTAGAAACAGGGGCGTTATAGAGCACGCCTGACTTGTTGTGCTAATGGGGACCTATGGTTACTTGCTATTGATTGCAGATGATATCTTGCAAACAAGATAGCGACTTCCAGTACCACCTCACCATGAGTTGAAAGGTGAGATGCATTGTATAAACTTAGCAAGCCCCTTGGGTCATTGGTTATTTCAGCATTGAAGCTTCCATTTTCATCTCTGAACTTGTTGAATTCATCTTTCAATCAAACTCTACATTATTGTCAGCGCACTATATATAGTTATACGCACTTTTCATGCCAGTGACATCATGGACTTTTTAGACCAGAACGGCTAAGGTATTGTACTAGGATGTTTGGTTTGCACTACAAACCTCGAGAAACCCATAGGCCAAGCTGCCTAAGCAACCGGAATCAAAGAGTAGCACCATTGAGGCTAGAGGTATTGAATATCAACATCATGGATGTGCTAGTGATATATTCTAAACGCAATCATAAAGATGATTATATTACTACTATGTGTATCATCTTTTAAATAATATGTTATTTTGTTTCTTGAATAAATATCTTTCATATTGAGCAACAAGTATGTGACTTGTTCGTGGAATTCTTTATTCATATTTTGATGTTATTCTAAATTATTTCTGATCTTATATCATTATGTAGAACAATTATGATTTACAGATCCGCACAGATATTGATTGATGATCATATTTCATAGATCATGGATATGGGATATCAAATCAATAATGTGGACACATGTTAAAGAACGCGATGTTGGATTGACCAAGACACAGTGGAAATTGTTATATTCTGAAGTATCATCAGTTGGCCTCATATATAGTGTATGCATGATAATTAGACTTGATATTGTCATTGTTTTTAACATGTGTAATAGTTTACTTGGGGGTTACCAAACACTACTCCATAACTGGATAGTCATAATGGCAGCTTTCGGGTTTATTATGAAACACGCGGAGGAATATGAGCGATCAATATAGAATTTATCCCTCCTATATAACAGGACAGATATCTTTGGACCCCTCGATGTGGTTGGATTAAGAAAGTGCATGGCCATGTTGAATGTGGTTGAGGAGTCAGTTACAACTGAGTAATCCACTACAGGTTCGAGTGAAGGATTGAGCTATCATATGATGGCATGTTTCTCAGCTTGAGTTCGATATGGTATTATAAGGCAAAAGGATCAATACATAAGCACTATGTAGGTTCGTTCGATATGATCTTTATGTATGTTTGAGAGTCGTTATGTCCTGCTAGGGACCGCTATCTACTTATGGACTGAAAAAGAGTTTTTGCCTATGGTCAAATATACATGAATCTATAAGGTCACACACTTAATGGGCCAGAACAATAAGAGCCCGGATGATAATTTTTGAGTGGGATTCAATTTATACTCGTATCAGATAAAGATCCGATTGGAAACTATATTAGAAGAGGTGCTAGGACAGAGGGGGGTATCCCGAAACACACCCATTGAAACCCTAGCTGCCACCTCTCATAATCTCTGCCGTGCGTGCTGGTGCTAGCACGTCGACGTACAATGTTCCATCCTTGGACGTGTGGACCTCGGTAGAGGTGCTGCTGCGACTACGGCACTGATCGAGAGATCACAAGGAGGAGACGGTTGGCCAGAGGGTGATCGATTGCTTCCACTACATTGACACACTCTTCGTTGAATCGACTACTTCAACTCTACTTCTGCTGCGCTTCATGTCAAATGGTAATGTTCTATGATCTCTTACTCGCATGACTTCCTGATTTAAGTGATAAAAAAATTTTATTTGCCCTAACGTAGCCTACCCGTATCCCAACTAGATGTTGCTTAATGCAATGGTGATATGTTCCTCAAAGTGATGATCTAACCCAGATGTTGAAGTGTGTCCACTAGATTCATTGTCTCTAGAGGGATCACAATTTTGAGCTGAATTTCATGAAATTCGGTTTTTTCGGCCCACCTCGAAAAAAGTCCGATCTAGTTAAATATTTTGGCCCTCTTTCACTTTTCTCGGCCCAACAACCCTAGCCCACCCTCGTCACAATCACCAAAGCACAAGACGGCGAGCCGCTTCCTTCACAACCAAAGCGGCGACTAGGTTTTCCTAGTCCTCTTCGACAGTGACACACTCGTGTGCTAGCTCTGCCTCCTCACTATCAAGACCATCCATGAGCTCATCCTCATCAACTTTCCTAGCTGGCCCCCTCAGTGTCGACCTCCACGCTGAGGTCCTCCACGTCGCCTTCCTCCTCCGCCTCTACATTGGCCTCTGGGCGGCTGCAGGCGATAGGGGGAGGCTGCGTTGGCTGCGGGAAGGGAGGTGGCGCCAGCTGCGAAAGGAGGAGGCCGTGCTAGCTGCGGGAGGGGTGGCGGTGCCGGCTGCGGGAGGGGATGCGGCATTGGCTGTGGGAGGGGGAGACGGCGCCGGGCGTTCGGACCAAAATTGTATGTATTTTGTGAAAAAAGTTTTTGAATTCAAATGGTATATATGAATATTTTGATCGAAATTCTCTAAAAAATGTGTGAAATTTTTGAATTTTGGATTTTTCGGAGGGATCCAAAATTTTTTCTAAATCGGAAATGTTTTCCCTGATGTAGTTGATAAAGAAGTCACCCCATGCTGTGGGGTGAAACGCTGGTGCCACCTTAGTAGTAGTAGCAGCTTCGCTGCACGCCATGTATGTGTATGCGTACTCACTACTAAGTAAACCTCAACACTAGGGTGGTTTTCAGATGGTACGGCACTGAGCTTTATATAGACAAGGAGCAGAAGGAATTCGACAGCGAGAATCACTGTGTACTTTTTGAGTGTGCGTGGACAGGTGTTTACTACCGAAAGGTGCGTTAGTAGTACTAGAAGTGAAATCATGCAAGCTATGTGCATGCTTTGCTGGATCCACACACTAGCGATTAGCGATTAATCGGTATCATGTTAAATCAGTGCAACTATGCAAGGCATGGTGACCACTTTACTAATCTGAAAAAACATAGAAAAGTCGAGAGATCAGGAGAGAGAGATTTCCATCGCTATCTACTTGCCCTACAAAACAGTTTTTTGTGTAAGAGTTTTGGTATTCGCCCTCCTTTCAGAGTAATGATCGGCTGTAAAAAAATCATAAATTGAACAGAACTGAGTTTACTGATCTCTCAGGCTCTCTATTTGTACAAACATAGGAAGTGAAATATATAGCATGCATTGAGAAAGAATATGACAGTATGCAGTCCCATGAGATCCAACAACGTTTACAGCGTTTTCTGCTGAAACAATCCTATCCTGGAAAGCCTTGCCATAATTATGAACAGCCCTTTTCTTGAACTAGTTGCCCCTATTCTTTGGTCCTTTTCCAGCATCGTCACCCCTTGGTAATCTCTGCTAACAGATGAGTTTAACAAGGCCCATTTCATTCTACCGGCGACCGCTAGCCCAACCATTTTAGTGCTCAATTATGTGAGTTTTGGCATCTCTTTCCTCTGTGATCTCTCCCATCAACCTCTAGAGATGGTAGAGTACAACTATTCTCCTTGCCATCGGCAGTGCTGCCAAATCTCTCTGTACTGCTTGTCTCCACTGAACAATCATGACGTGCTTGAAACTTCTCCTGCAGGAATCTTGACTTTTGTAACTACAACGTGTGATCCAACTCAGCAGACACTGTTGATGTCGTGTTAAATCCTAAATGGCATCTGAAGACAAGACAGGGTCCCTTGGTATTACTTTGGATTAGGGAAAACTTTTCTAGAAAATTTTTGCCCCACCATTAAATCCGCAATTCAGAAATTTCATTAGAAATTTTGGAATTTTAAATCTGATTTTTTTTAGTAAAAATAGGAAATAAAAAAATGGTGTTGGTTTTGGGGTTTGAAACTACAGCATGTGATCCAACTTAGCAAACATGGTTGGTGTTGTGTTAAATCCTGAATGGCATCTGATGACAAGAATGAAAAGGGTCCCTTGGTATTACTCTGGTTAAACAACAAAAGATACTTTGGAATAGGGAAATCTTTTCTAGAAAAAATTTTTGCCCCACCAATAAATCTAAAATTCAGAAATTTTGGAAAATTTCATTAGAAATTTTTAAATTTTAAATCTGATTTTTTTAGTAGAAATAGGAAAACAAAAAAATGGTATTGGTTTTGTGGTTTGAAACTATAGCATGTGATCCAACGCAGCAGACATGGTTGGTACCGTGTTAAATTCTGAATGGCATCTGAAGACAAGAATGAAAAGGGTCCCTTGGTATTACTCTGGTTAAAAAAACAAAAGATTGTAACACCCCCGTTTCCAGGGACAGTACTTTACTGTTCATCCCACAGCTGCCCAAGAAGTTCAGCTGTGAGGCACGGTAATTGAGTGTACATCATAGCGAGAACTTGCACAAGATAAGTAAATTTTATTACAAAATAATGGCGTGGCAGCCGAAACTTACAGCGGGGCAGCGGCCCTTTCATTACAGAAAACCAAAGGCACCACAGGCACGCCTAAGTGCAGAACAACCCTAAAATAATACGTCGTACTCGTCGAAAGTACCTTCGTCTTCATAGACTCCTTGATCTTGCGATGCACTTTCTGTTAAATTTTTGTTTGCAAGTATGAGTACAACCACCGTACTTAACAAGTCACATGTGGAAATGCTAAATAATTACATGCAAGGAATTTCAATAAACTGAGTATAGCGGTTCTATTATTTTATGTGGATGCAGTTTTGTTTCGTAAGCATTTACAGTTTAAAGAAACAAGAAACTCATATACTTTAAACAAATAAAAGCGGTTCTTTACTTAATCTTTCATAACTTTACCATTACCAAAACCATCAAACCTTTTTATCCCTACTTATGCATCAACAATGGAATCACCCTTTGAACATAGTTTCATAAATCCGAAGCACGGTGTATCAAAGATACGTATGTGATTACTCCGAAGAGTTTGCCCAGCTTTACCCATAAGATTTCAGAACCCTCATGACTGAGTTAAGAAAACAAAGTCGTTCACTGCTCATTTCTTTATTTAACCTCCGCTCGGTAGACCTCCAGTTCGGACCCGGGCATCCACTAGCTAGGTCGAATGTTTTTCTCCCGTCCCAAGTGGAATCTTACCGGATTTGTATGATTTTACCCCCTCTCATACCAAATCCTTCCCTCCGTACATGCCTGGAGTGTTAAACCGATCTGAGCAGATACTAAACTAGGATTGATGAGTCAAACTTGTGGTTGAGCGATTACTATGTTCTTGCTAAGCATAAGACTTCGATGTTATGGGGCCCATCTACTTCAAACCATTCCCTTTTTTCACACATTTCCCACTGCCCACTGACAGTGTAACCATCACATAAAGTATCATTTTCTTTACTTTATGGACTTTACTTTCACAAAGTTTTACTGGCAAAATGCCCTTACTTAACAATGAGATAATTGAATTGCACATGCTATCATGGTTAAATTAAATAGTAATAATACTAATTCTAAGTCTTGTCGAGGTGAATGTGGTTATTAAAATAAATAGGGCCTTTGTCGGTGGTGAGACATATAGCTAAGATCATGACATTTTTATATTTATTTGTACATAAAATAACAATGCAAAAATAACATAATGAAAGTATGGCATAATAAATAATTAGAGGAACATGGGTCCAATATGTTCAAAAACATGCGACTTGCCTTGCGAATCCTCGATTTCAATTATCCCGTATTCTTCAAAATCTTGGTCTCGAGCCGAAGTTCCTTCCTCCTTAACTTGTCGATCCACGGTATAGAGGGCTAAGCGAAATAAAAATGAAAATATATAAGTCTGCTTTCCAAGGATTGAAATTGGACTTAAAATGGAATAAATAAAATTCAAATAACTAGGTTTTGGATTTTTAAGGGCTTGGTATGGGTAATTGGATCCCGGAAATGGGTTTATGGGTTTAAACTAATCAAAATAGACATTTTATGCCTTAACGGGTCTGCTATGAACAGTAATGGGTCTCGGCACTATTCACTGCGGGTGTGGCTGCTACAGTGAACGCGCCCGTTCATTGTTCCTCTTCCTCACCCGAGCGGCTCAGCGACAGAGAAACAGGGGGAGTCGGCGACGGCAATTCCCGGAGCAGCGGCGATTTGCGACGGAATCCAAAGGTAGGAACGGGTTGTTGGTGACCTAGGGGATTCATTTTTGTGGCCTACGGGCGCAGGGATTCCGGCGATCGCCGGCGACGGTGCTCGAGAGTTATTCAGTCTTTGGACGGCACAGCAGGGATCTAAGGGCTATCAGGGTGATTGGATTTAGCCTGGAGCATCTCTGGAGGTAGAGGGAGCTCAGAGGGGTGGCGGTTTGGTCAGAGAATGCCAGAGTTGGGCTACCCACGACGGCCTCCATGGCTATGCGGCGGTGCTCGAGGATGGGACAGAGGGGGCTGCGGGGAGCTAAGAGGAAGCTTGGGATAGGTTTGTGAGACCCTGAGGATGCTTCATGCAAAAGCAATTGGACTTTAATTGGCTAAAACATCGAATTGAAAATCGGTGCTTACCTCGGGTGCTCCGGCGAGTTCTTGCGGTGGGGTGCTCTCAGAGCAATTGGACAGGTGGGGGAGTGGCTGTGTATGTATGCTCTGCGGTGGAGGGGGTACCGGGGCTTATATAGCCATGAATGGCGAGAATTCTAGTGCCTTGGTACCGGCGAAAATGAGGTATGCGGTGATTTCGGGAGGGTTCGAGGGTACTCAGCTTTGACGGTCAAGAGAAGGTACTAGCAACCTTGGAGCATAAGTTGTGGTGGTCAATTGCGTCTGGAACTGGTTAGGTCGGCCAAAAGGGTGAGGTGGTCTGGCTGGGTGAAAAAATCAGGCGGTGGCAGGTGAATTTGGCCGAGCGGTGCGACAGGGAGGGCGGGGAGTGGCTGAGGCTTGTCAGTCAAGGTACATGGTCCCTGACCACCTAGCAGGAGCGCTGGCAGCAGAGGATAGGTGATGGGGCGAACGGTCGGTAACGATCTGAACGGCGGCCGCTGTTTTCGGTCGCGCTACAGTACCGCGCGAAGACTGCAAGCTGGGGGCGGTTCGGCAGATGTTTTGGGTCGGGCTGGGCTAGAGCACGAATAGGTTTGGGCCAAGAATAGTCTGGGATTGCAAGATTCAAAAAGAAATTGAAAATTCAAATTTTGGTAATTTCGATTTTGTTTCAACCTACCCCCCTTAAAAAGAATCTCGACCTCGAGATTCACAGGGGTCAAGAGGTAGGTTCAAAAATTCCTGTTGCATGTCTAATTCTGCTTCTTACATCACTTCATCCACTGAGTAGGTTTGCCACTGAACTTCATGAAATCTGATACCTATCCTTCTCAACTGTCTTTCCGTGGCTTCCATAATTTAGTCCCAGTTCCTCGTAATATGTCAGGTCATCTTGTAACTTTATACTCTCTGTTGGGACTTGGTTTGTGGGTCGGTGTAGATTCTTTCGAAATCTGAGATACAAGATATACATTATGTGGCCTGACTAAGTCTGGTGTCAGTTGCAGTCCATAAGTCACTTTTCTTGTCCTTTTAATGGTTTCGTATCTTGGGGTAGCTTCTTTCTTACTTGAATTCCTTTAAACAGTATGGTTTTAAGATGCACTGAACCTCTGATTTAAAGCTGAGGTCCTTCCTGTGGTTGCCCGTATAATTCTTCTGTCTGTTCGATGTTATTTTCACTTACTGCTATATTATTCTTATGAGATCGTCAAGTCTCTTATTATCCTGGTATAAGCCTTGGTATTCTGAATAATCCATGGTCTGAGATATTGTAGATCTTTGATTTGCAAATGGTGTACTGTACTGAAAGTTAAATTCATTCTCATAGTATCATATAGTTTATTCCAAAATGTAGATTGTGCTCCTTTATTTGAGACTACTCTTTTGAAATCCTGTGTAATATCATAACCTCGGTCTAGTATAACTCTGCCGATCTGTTCTCGTTGTAGGTTTGTCCGTTTGATGTAAAGTATATTGTCCTTGTGAATCTGTTTGTAATTGTCCCAATTGTATGTATCCATCTTTGACCTCTAAACGAATCCATGTCAATTTCTTTCCATTTTCTTTCTGGCACTGGTATGAATTGTAGCAATCTTGAGGGTTTCTGATTATTTGTCTTGGGTCTTCTGACACATATTTAACGTATAATGTATTCGGCTCTTCTTTCTTTTCATCTTAGTACATGAACCACAATTGTTAATTCCAAGCCATGGACAGCGAATGCGGTCATAACTGTCTTGATGAGTGGACTATTACCCTCCTTTTTTTATATTAGTACATATCCAAGTCCTTTCACTTCCAATGACAGCAAGTTGGTCTTGACTTGATCCTTTAAACTTTCAAATCCATGTTGTCACTTCCGATGTGGGGTTCTACGTTACATCCAAGGGTTTAAGAATTGTAGGACTCTTGCCGAGTTATAAACAATACTTGATTTTCACAATAAAAGCCAAAAAAGAAACAAATGTATAGTTCCAGGGTAAAATCAATGAGAGTTGGAAACGTACCAATGATGACGTCGTTGGCTCTATTTCTTCTTCAGCTGAAATATAATTCACTCCCCCTTGAACTGGCTTCAGTATGCCTTTTCTTTTCTTTACTATCGGTGTTACTGCTACTGACGTTTCAGTTGTAGTCCCCTTAGGCCTCGTGACAATATGTCGTACTTGATTACCTCCTTCTTGCTTCGGTAGGGTGATAATCTGGCGAGAAGCTTTAGCTTGTGTTTCTGTCATTCTTTTTGATGCATCAGAAGGCAATCGTTTCTTTGGGCACTGATCCCTTAAATGTCCAAATTGATTACAATGATAACATGCATTGGATCTTAATGGGCAATTTCTCTGATAATGGTTTCCTCCGCAAGTGTAACACCATATGGCCGAATATGGCGACATGATAAACTGAGGTGTCGAGGTGGTCTGATTATCCCTAAACTGCGGCTTTGTAACTAAAACCATCTGTTGGTTCTGCTGGCTTTTTGATTGTGCAGGTATTATTACTCATCTACGGGTTGTCCCTGATTGTGATGTTTCATGTACTATCTTTCTTTTCTGAGACTCTTCTAATTCATTTCTGGCTTCTTCTGATGCAATTAGTTTATTTACCATAGCTGACAGGTTGTCGAAATCCATTGCAGAGATATGATATTTTAACGATTTATCTAATCCTTCCTCGAAACGTTCCATCTTCTTAGCTTCATTCTTCACGTCGTCTGGAGCGTATCAGGCTAGTTGATTAAACTGATGTAGGTATTCCAAGACTGTGCGTCCTTGTTTAAGTGCGAGAAATTTGCATCTCTTCGCTTCCATTACTCCAGTAGGCACGTGAGCTTGTCGGAATGCTTTGTCAAATTCTTCCCATGTAATCTCCCTGTCTTCGTTCATAGTCTGATAATTTATCCACCAGGCTGCAGCTTGTCCTTCTAGCTGGTGAGAGGCATATAGAACTTTTTCCTTGTGATTACACTGCACTGTCTTGAGTTTTCTTTCCACATCTCTTATCCAGTCGTCTGCTTCAATGGGGTTTGGTGACGATGAAAATACCGGGGGCCTTGTCTTTCGGAAGTCTGCCCATCGTGACATTCCTTGCTGATTAGCTGTCAATGCCTCTTCCATTTTTGTATGTGTTTGTTCTAGTAACCTTGTATATTGTTCCATTATTTTTGCTTGGTTCACTTCTGCTTGAGAGTGGTTTTCTTCCATTTTTGCTAATATATCGGCTATACCAGGTGGCCTCATCTCTTCTGTACGAGGGCTCGCTTTTCCTTGGGATCTAGTTTCAGTCATCTTATCTGAAGTTTAGTGGGATTCAGAATTAGTTCTGCAGCAGTTTTAGAAAGATCAGATAGATAAGTTAGAGTTGAGGTTTAGGTAAGAATGAATTGAACAAGGTAAGGAGCTAGAGTGAATGAGATAGATAGAAATCTTTGAAGAGGTAAGATAAAGATATTTAGTGGCAATCAAATTATTTACATACGCAAACATAGTTTTTATTTATTAAGCAAGTTGAATATACACCATAGATACGAGGTATACATTACAACTTGTGTTATACAATCAAAAGATTCTACTGCAAAATGGGTTACTACTTCTATGCTATTTTAATCTACAAAGTACACAGCTCCATCCTTCGGATTACTTGACGTGTACCATCTACACACATTGACATTTTGAGATTTAGGCGAGGGGAAGAATAATCGTTTTTGAAAAACAAAATTGTCTTATAAGAGAACTAGGTAAGGTAGACAAGAGGAGGAATAATACAAGAATACTACCAATATTTTATGTAATTCCTTTTTATTATCAAAATAGTTTTTGTAAACAATCTAACATACTAAGGGTCGCCCTACAGTCAAGCAAGCCTGCTCTGATACCACTCTGTAACACCTCCGTTTCCAGGGACGGTACTTTACTGTTCATCCCACAGCTGCCCAGGAAGTTCAGCTGTGAGGCACGGTAATTGAGTGTACATCATAGCGAGAACTTGCACAAGACAAGTAAATTTTATTACAATATAATGGCGTGGCAGCCGAAACTTACAGCGGGGCAGCGGATTTGTATGAGTTCATCCCACTAGCTAGGTCGAATGTTTTTCTCCCGTCCCGAGTGGAATCTTACCGGATTTGTATGATTTTACCCCCTCTCATACCAAATCCTTCCCTCCGTACATGCCTAGAGTGTTAAACCGATCTGAGCAGATACTAAACCAGAATTGAAGAGTCAAACTTGTGGTAGAGCGATCACTATGTTCTTGCTAAGCATAAGACTTCGATGTTATGGGGCCCATCTACTTCAAACCATTCCCTTTTTTTCACACATTTCCCACTGCCCACTGACAGTGTAACCATCACATAAAGTATTATTTTATTTACTTTATGGACTTTACTTTCACAAAGTTTTACTGGCAAAATGCCCTTGCTTAACAATGAGATAATTGAGTTGCACATGCTATCATGGTTAAATTAAATAGTAATAATACTAATTCTAAGTCTTGTCGAGGTGAATGTGGTTATTAAAATAAATAGGGCCTTTGTCGGTGGTGGGACATATAGCTAAGATCATGACGTTTTTACATTTATTTGTACATAAAATAACAATGCAAAAATAACATAATGAAAGTATGGCATAATAAATAATTAGAGGAACATGGGTCCAATATGTTCAAAAACATGCAACTTGCCTTGCGAATCCTCGATTTCACTTATCCCGTATTCTTCAAAATCTTGGTCTTGAGCCGAAGTTCCTTCCTCCTTAACTTGTCGATCCGCGGTATTGAGGGCTAAGCGAAATTAAAATGAAAATATATAAGTCCGCTTTCCAAGAATTGAAATTGGACTTAAAAAGAAAGAAATAAAATTCAAATAAAAATTCAAATAACTAGGTTTTGGATTTTTAATGGCTTGGTATGGGTAATTGGATCCCGGAAATGGGTTTATGGGTTTAAACTAATCAAAATAGACATTTTATGCCTTAACGGGTCTACTATGAACAGTAATGGGTCTCGGCACTATTCACTGCGGGTGTGGCTGCTACAGTGAATGCGCCCGTTCACTGTTCCTCTTCCTCACTCGAGCGGCTTAGCGACAGAGAAACAGGGGGAGTCCGCGACGGCAATTCCCGGAGCAGCGGCGATTTGTGACGGAATCCAAAGGTAGGAACGGGTTGCTAGTGACCTGGGGGATTCATTTTTGTGGTCTACGGGCGCAGGGATTCCGGTGATCGCCGGCGACGGTGCTCGAGAGTTATTCGGTCTTTGGACGGCACAGCAGGGATCTAAGGGCTATCAAGGTGATTGGATTAGCCTGGAGCATCTCTGGCGGTAGAGGGAGCTCGGAGGGGTGGCGGTTTGGTCAGAAAATGCCAGAGTTGGGCTGCCCACGACGGCCTCCATGGCTATGCGGCGGTGCTCGAGGATGGGACAGAGGGGGCTGCGGGGAGCTAAGAGGAAGCTTGGGATAGGTTTGTGAGACCCTGAGGATGCTTCATGCAAAAGCAATTGGACTTTAATTGGCTAAAATATCGAATTGAAAATCGGTGCTTACCTCGGGTGCTCCGGCGAGTTCTTGCGGTGGGGTGCTCTCAGAGCAATTGGACAGGTGGGGGAGTGGCTGTGTATGTATGCTCTGCGGTGGAGGGGGTACCGGGGCTTATATAGCCATGAATGGCGAGAATTCGAGTGCCCTGGTAACGGGGAAAATGAGGTATGCGGTGGTTTCGGGAGGGTTCGAGGGTACTCGTCTTTGACGGTCAAGAGAAGGTACTAGCAACCTTGGAGCATAAGTTGCAGCGGTCAATTGCATCTGGAATTGGTCAAGTCGGCCAAAAGGGTGAGGTGGTCTGGCAGGGTGAAAAAATCAGGCGGTGGTAGGTGAATTTGGCCGAGCGGTGCAACAGGGAGGGCGGGGAGTGGCCGAGGCTTGTCAGTCAAGGTACATGGTCCTTGACCACCTAGCAGGAGCGCTGGAGCAGAGGATAGGCGATGGGGCGAACGGTCGGCAACGATCTGCACGGTGGCCGCTGTTTTCGGTCGCGCTACAGTACCGCGCTACAGTCCTGGTTCGCCTGATTGCGGCTGGAGGAGTTCCTAGTATCAACCATCTTGCTCTGAAAAGAAAACAACTGCTGACTGACCAAAGGTAAAAGACGAGAGGGAAAAGCATAGATAAGAGGTAAATGCGTCTAAGGGGGTTTTGCTTAATGGAAACCTAAACTAAACAAACACTTAGCCAAAAGGCTAACAAAGAAACTGAACAAAAATTAACTCCATTAAAAGATTGACATGATCGCAATATAATGCTTTTAAGGCAATATTTGCAGCTCACATCACACTCAACTGCAAATAAGATCCAACGTGTCTACTCGTACTATCTACTCTGAAGGCTCCTACTCGGGTCCTGACAAATAGGGTACACTGCTATCGTCCTCCGATCGCTGTAGACAACCCACGAAAGGCGGATCGGTGGCGATCGCTCTCCGATCGTATCGAACCGAGCGGGCGGAATTGCCGAAGATACGCTTGACGATCTCCGGTGATACGACGTCTCTGCTCCGGGCTCGGCGGTGTAGGCGACGGTAGAGGTACTGGTGACTACGGTCGGGGCTCCTCCCAGACTGGCTCCGGTAGTCTAGGGGTGTCTCCGTACTGCTCCTTGAACTTCCGGACGAGTCTGACCATGTTGATCTTGTATAGCTTGCAAAGGCGGCGGATGGCTTTGTACGCAACTCCTTGTGCTGACATCTCTCCACTAGCACCGGCATTCTTAAAGCTGTGGTGTATAACTTGCTTGCCGACTCGGGTGGTGAAGTATAGCCTGGAGATGCTCCCGATACGTTGACCCTTATGCTTCTCATCCTTGGTGAGGTAGACGGGTAATCTCTTCAATCCGAGACTCCGCAACAGAACGCGTAGAAGTGATCTCCATCCTCCCATCGGGCTGTAAGCAGCTTGGGACATCTAATGCATTTATAAAGAAAAGATCAGTTTATAACTTTATGAAAACAAATTTTGGCAAGAATGGGGCGAGAGACAAGAATCCTTAAGAATGAGATAAGAGGATAGAGATATTACTAAATATCAAATTTGGTTGGTTTGATTTAGAAAATAAATTTTTGGGCTAACGACCAATCTAACTAGGGCTTCGTCCTACAGTCGATATGGCTCTGATACCATCTCTGTCGACATCCGAATATGCAAATTCGGTCTCTCTGTGTAAACTGCACTAGTCCAGGATCACGCTAGTGCACACAGTCAAACATAGATGTCATCACAGTCATACACACGATAATAATAAAGGAAAACTCGAATATCGACAAAATATTAAAGGTACGACCTTATGGCCAAGCTTACAATATCTCTAGCCGGAAGGGCTTAACAAAATAGCAGCGGAATTCCAAAATAAAATGTAGCGACCAATCGACAAGCCCACAGGCTATCGAGTGGAGAATGAAGCCTAATCCGTGAAGTCGTCGTAGTACTCTCCTTCTGGAACCTCCTGCTGATAGTACTCATCTCCCTCAACTGAGCAACATAGGCATAAAGCCGTGAGTACATTGGTACTCAGCAAGTCGTTTGTAACAAATGAATGCAATATAATATGCAAGGCTTACCAAAGGAAGGCTGAAAGGTTAATTTGCATAAAGGCATTTCACAATGAAATATAATAAATAACTTGAAAACGAAAGTTAACTGAAAACAATAATAATAAATAATCAAAGGAATAAACATGAACCACTTGTGAACACCAATTCACAAGCTAAACCAACAGTGAACTACCTGTCCACCCCCCACATAAATCACCAAGTTATAACTGAAAACACTAACCCTCGTGTGAAATCACCGAGCATTGTCTATGATCGAGGACGCGGCTATTCGAATAGTTTTACACTCTGCAGAGGTTGCACAATTGTACTCACACGATGTGATTAGCCTAGGCCTAAGGTAATCACAACAAGGTCTTTACAATGCTCTACCTCAACTCAATCCTGCCCGCTACGGTTTCGCATCACACCCCCTGCGCCACATGGAAATCAGCAACCATGTACATCACGATGGCAGAATTGGAATTGAGGTATTACAAATTAATCAACCAGGTCCATCCCATAATAGACATGTGGTTTGCACGATTAAGCTCAGATCAATGGCGCACAAAGTTAAGTCCTTAACATTACCCAGGCGAGACTACCACATCCCCCAAAGTACAACTGCACTTCCCCCTTTACTGCACGATCACTCGTCCGAGTGCAAAAAATAAATTTGTATAACCAAGCCAACGACACACCAATGATGTGGCACAAATTTTATTAAACATGGCACCAACCACAGTTCCATATATCATTAAATCAAATTAAAGGTTAACATGTGATGATAAGACCATTCGCAATTATAAGCAAAACTAAGCATCTACTCGTTCAACCCATGTGACAATAATCATACATCACTAGTAAGTTTTCCATCCTATGGTGACAATGGTATCATGGCATCTCAAAGTGTCAAGGAGGGATTAATCAATTGGGTTTGAATAAAACTAGCGATGCAATGTAATGAAAAACCAAATAATTAAATAATAGATTGCAAACTGGGTTCAACATGATCAAAGGACACGACTTGCCTTGGTTATACTCAGCGAGGTACTCCTAGTGTTCGGGCGCGGAACCTGCTCCTCCGGAATCCGAATCTAGCGAGAGAGAAAGCGATCGAAACCAAAGAAACACATAAAATAATAAGCAAATGAACTCCAAAATTCACAAAATCAGAATCAACAGCTAGCGCTCGATTTTAGATGAATTTAGAAAAAAAGAACGGGGACAATCGAAGCTAGGACGGAGGAGAACGGGCTCTCGGAAAATAAAACAGGAATTAAATCGGGGAAAAATGAAAAATGCTACTGTGCTGTGGACCGGGCGCACGGGAGACCAAGTCCATGGTGGACTCGGTCCACGAAACAGTGCACGGGCTAACGCGGCGGCTTGCTGACGTGGCGCGCGCATGTGTCGCCACGTGGCAAGGGCTGACGTGGCGCTGACGTGGCACCCGGGCCGGGTTCCGGCTGACATGGCATGTCCACGTGGCATGCCACGTCGGTTAGGGCTGACGTGGCTTGGCTGACGCGGCACGGCGCGGCGGGGATCCGACGGCGGGGGTGCGGGCACGCAGCCGGATCTGAGCCCTCGGCTCAGATCTGAGCGAGCGGCGGAGATGCGGTGGCGCGGGATTAGGACGGCGCAGATCGCCGACGCGTGGCGCGGCGCGTCGCACGGGCGCGGGCGGGAGAGCGGGCGGTGGCGACGCGTGGCCGGGTGTGCCGCGCGAAGCGTTGCGCGCGGGGGTGGCGCTGGTTCGGGCGCAGCTACCGAGGCGTGCGCGCGAGCGCGTCTCGCGCAGGGAGCGGGCGACGAGGGAGGCGACGAGGTCTCACCGACGGAGAAGGCGACGGCGACGGGTCTCTGGCGGCGGGGAAAACGATTCTGGTGACGGGGCGGCTACGGCGACGACGCTAACGGCGGCGGCGCAGCTCGGAGTCGACGCGGACGGCGGCGAGGGCGCGAGGGCGGGCGAGGATCGGCGGCGGCGAGGGTTTGGGTGCGGCACGCGAACCGACGATGAGCGGCGGTTAAAAGCACGCGAACCGAGGAGTTCGATTCGGGGACGGCTCGGGGCAAACTCGGACGTGGTTGGACGGTTAGGATTAAGCCACTCGAGCGCATCCGACGGCGGAGATCGGACGCAAGCGCGACTGGTTAGGGTTAGGGTTTACGTGCGCGAGCGGGAGGCGGACGGCTGGGATGCGGCGCGGGCGCGATCCAACGGCTGGCGACACGAGCGGGCGAGGGCGAGCGGGCGCGGGATCGGGCACGAGCCACACGACGCATGGCAGGGGTGGCGATCTGACGGCGGGGAGTCGTGGGCGGGAAGGGAGTACGGAGGCGGCGCAGGCGAAGCCGGATGGCGGACGCGTGGAGGTGGCGGGATCGGGTGGCGGGGAGCGGGCGAGGGCGGGAAGGCGCAGCGGCGGCGGGGACGTGGTCGGATGGCCGACGCGTGGCGGAGAGAGAAGATCGGGCGGCGGGGAAAATTCCAATTTTTTTTCTTTTTCCAGAAATTCAAATAAACTTTCAGGAGCTCTAGAAAATAGCAAATAAATCCCAAAAATTCACCAAAAATACCAGAAAATTCCTTGAGACCTGAAGAATCCAAATAAAATATTTTCAGCTTATGTTGATGTTTATTTTAGTCATATTAAATCTTTTAAAATTCTAAAAATTCAATTGAAGCTTGAATTAAATTCAGAAAATTCCAGAAAATTCATTTTTAAATTACTGGCTTCAAAAATGGCAGAAAAACAGGATGTTACATACTGCTTTTTTTTCCAGCTGTTCCTCACGTTACCTTTTTTCTTCTGTTGCGTCTCGGTTTATTGTGCGGGCACAAAGAACGACGTTGTGCGACTTCTGCTGCACAGAGAATGTCTCGGCGTATTGTGCGGGCACAGAGAATGACGCTGCGTGACTTCTGCTGCACAGAGAATGTATCGGTTTATTGCACTTTTACTGTGCAACTTTTTCTTCGCGTGCTGCTAAAAACCGTCTCGGTGAAGAAGTTAAGTCTGCCTCTGATCCGATGAATAAATCACGCTGTATTTTTTTCACTAATCTTCTGTGCTTTGATCTCCTACGCTCTAATATCACTTAATGTAAATAATGCATAAAAAAGCAAAGAAAAGAAACACGTATTTTTACGTGAAAAATCTTTACGAGAAAAAACTACATACGCTCGAAGGCAAATCAATATAATAAAGCTTACTCCTTCCTATAGACAATTAGGGTACATATATAGTGTGGGGGAAAGAGTCCCACAAGGAGAGGAAACTGAATTAGAGTCGGTTGTTACAGATTGATACCACGTCTGATACAAAATTGTGCATATATACCTACCATGCCACGTCTGGCATGAGGTGATGAAGTGTCTTGTATGGGTTGATACCACGTCTGATACAAACTGTGCATATGTACCTATCATGCCATATCTGGTATGAGGTGATGAAATATCCTATACAGATACGGTTATAAATTTGAATCACTTTTTCAACAAAGATTTATGTAGTTCAATTCGTTTTGGAATTACAGCGAACCATCGCTATTTATTGAATTCCGCACTTGACCAGATTCTAATTTCCACTGAATATTACGCCTGCAGTTGATGCCATCGATGATTTAACGTAGCCCACGACCCACTTACAACCCCGGTGCCCCGGTCCATAGCGATGAGATATGAAGATTCACATAGCACGACCCACTTACAAGTTACGTTAACAGATTCACATAGCACGACAAAGATCGGCGGCGCGACGAAGTGGTAACCATCGTTGGCGAATTGCATCACGGTCGCTGTTGGAATATACACCGGAGGTAGGAAGAAGAGTGTGGTGTGCCACCTACAACAGGAAGCATGGAGCTTGAAATGATCTATAATTCTAAACATTGGAAGGATAATTAGATCTCTCTTTTTCACAGTGCGGATAAGATAGTAACTGCATCTTGTTGCATTCCACGTAATACTGAATAATACAAGCTAGTGCTTATATTTTAGATGCATAGTAATTGTTCACCAATATGGTAACTAATAATCAAGCCCAAGTAGAGTAGATTGGACGTGTCTCCGTACATGCTTATTAGAGTGGGGCGTAGTTGACACTTCAGTCGTTGTACCGCAGCACCATTATTGTCTAGAGGGGGATAGGGTGCACAAACAGGCGTTTAATCACCCCTTTAAGGCCGCTGCTGAACGTAAATGCATCCTTGTTATCACCATACATGAACGGCATGCTTATCGTTATGTTGGCAACTCGCTGTACCACTGGAAGCAGCTCACGGAGACCAAAGCGTGCTTCGTTTGTAGTTTTCCATGCATCTTCAATCAGAGAACCTATCTTGGCAATGGCGACCTCGCTTGTGACGCTATGCTCGCTGATGTAACACTCGACGGAGCTGGCCACATCATTTTTGTTCTTTCCACGCTGTGAACAACACGTACTTTGTAAGGTGCATCATCGTAATGGACGGAACAAAATGTTATGGCTAGTAACCTTGGTAATATAGTTTTTACCTTAAATGAAGCAAGGTCATTCATGAAACGTGTCACCTCTGCACAAGCCTTGACAGCATCTGTGCACCCGAGTGCCCATTCAAGTGCCTCCTTGGTTGCGACATCGCTCATACCAACTAGTAACCCAACACATACCAACGGTGCGCCTGAGCACATAGTAGATATCTTCACTTGATCTTTAAATCTTGGCTTGTGGTTACCATGAAACCATTCAGCTTCTTGGAGATAATTACTTGATAATATTTGAAACTGCAAACGAGAGAAATAAAATGTATCAGTTTTGATGAAAGTATATGGATATGAATGTAGACAATTAAGCTTGATACATGTATTGGTTCACTAATACAATATAGAAGCAGATTTGCTTCTCAACTGGGTAGACATCCTAGGAGAGCGCCGATATCAATAGTGAATGTATTAGGGTAAAATTTGTACCTCATATTGAATTATATAGTTATATATCTAAACAGAGTTAAATTCATGTGTATGTGCGTGAAAAATCCTGAATTCATAGAGACAGTTCTTGATACAATTGCTGCTGCATAAAATTCTGACAAATCGTAAAGAAAATAAAATGGAAAACAAATAAAGCAAAATGGTACTATCCGCAGGAAATTGACACTAGCCATGATTGTGCTTCATCTTTTGACATATGAAGATACATATCCTAGAGCATTGATAATATAGATAAATAAGAGAAGAAAAATAGTCATCTTGTGACAGCGAGATGATAGTGTTGTACCGCTTTTATACTAAAAGAAACACGGTACTTCTCATCTGGGTTCAACTCGTTCTCAAACTCCTTAAAGGTGCTTATGAGCTTGAGGAAGAATTTCTTTAGGTACTCTGGTAGAAGAGAAGCAGCACTCTCCTCCCATCTGCATATACAAATCAATTAGTTATACGTTTGAATGCAACTATATATCAAACTGAGAAGATTAAGCAGGACAAGTCCAACCTTTGTATAGCTTCATTGAGTTTTTGACACTCCTCCAAAGTGGCACGGATATCATAAGTGTCATCTGTCATGATTATTATCGCGATTATCTTGGCAAGGATCATCCTTGCACGTGTGTACTCTTGCTCATAGTATGCCGTATAGGACCATAAGTAGCACTCAACCACACGATCCCGCGAGTAGGTTAGCCCCACTTCTCTATAAAGATTTTTCCACCATCTGAAATTAACCTTGTTGTTAATATTGTGCAAAAGAAATTATAGGCAGGTTCAGTTTATGAGAAGTATGAGCTGAAATGATGTGTCAAAGTTTTTACACAAAAATATTAGCAGATGAAACTAACTTGCATCTGAGTTTGCGAGTAGTAAATTATAGGTATGTCTAGCTAGATTATTTATGTTCTGTTTGGGAGAGTTTAGCTTCTCCCATAAATTTGCATAATTGAGCTTGTTCAAGAAATCACTCTGATACATAGTCTCCTTCAGGTTTAAGCTTAGGGCAGCTTTATCAATATTTATGACATGCAAAATCCGGTTTTCATTCGTAAGATCACCACATATATTCTTAAAAAAGGCGGGTTGTTACTTGTGAGACTAAGAGGATACCATAGGTGAAGATGCCTAGGTTTCAAAAAATAGGTGAAGATGCCTTGAACTATACTGTGCCCACATTTATGACTTCTTGAGCGGTTGAGCCTAGATAGGGTGGAAGTTTTGAAGTTTTGTACCGCTTAGAGGTTCCAATTGTGAAAGTTTTGTCTCTTACGAGTGGATTAGGACCCTAAAACCATGAAACTGAACTTTTCATCTCTCTCTTTTTTTAATGCAGATATAGATGATACCTGGAAAGAGCCTTGAGCTCCTTCAAGTGGAGGCGTTGCAAGAGGTCAAAATCCAGTTTGGCGAACTCCAGAATGGAGGAGTTGTGCATCGGCTCTTCTTTGTACTCTGAAATGTAATGTAGCGTCTCTACTCTCCTCAAGGTCCTTGGCAGTGGCAGGTGAAGGGCACGCTTGACTTGCTCAGCCAATGGGTACTCAAGGTTACTTTTGATCGATTCAAGATGTTGCCTTGCAAACAAAATGCATTCTTCCAGTGCTGTCTCCCCATGAGTTAAAACGTATGCTGCATTGTACAAACTTAGCAGTCCCCTTGCATCATTGGTTATGTCAACATTGAAGGACCCATCCTCATCTTTAAACTTGTCGAATTCATCTGCAAGATATATAAAAGCGATACATGATACATCTTATTATGAGCATGTCAGTATTGGGTGATCCTGTCCATGTGGGTTACATAAGTTTTGTAGTTTCTGAAGCGAGTAACACATGGATACTCCAGACAAGATTGCTCTGTTGCCATGCTGTGAACTGCGATGTTTCTGTTTTAGCACTAGTTAGCAGGTGCCTTTTACCTCACATCTAATAAAATTGTCAAAGCTTTAGAACGGCCTACCAATAAAATAAGAAACTTCTACAAATAATGCCGAATGTACAATTTAGGAGGTTTGGTTTTCAGCATATACCTGGAGATACCCAAAACCCATGCTGCCTCAATATGCGGAATCGAAGCGCAACATTATGGAGGCTAGAGCTATTGAATTCGCCACCATGGATGCTACTTAACGCGGAGGCAATTTGTTCATCGAAATGATGATCTATACTTAGATGTTGGAGCGTGTCCACAAGGTTCATTTGCTCAACTGTAGTATTGCAAGCCTCAAACAACCCAATTACTTCCTCCTTCAGTTGATCGACCCTCTGTGTCATCCACTCTTCTGACCTCTACACGCACACACAAAAAAACAAGTTACGCAGAGTTAACTAAAAAGTAGTGTGTGATGACATGTATTTGACCTCATGGTACAGGGGAGAAACAAAACATTAATAGTGTTAGTATGCACGTGGATCTCGAACTCTCGATTAAATGCTGCAATCGTTTACTTTTTTATACAAGTACTGGTAACTATATATTCTGTAAACAGGCAGAATAACATTCATGTTTAAACATATCTAGGAACTAAAATGGAGAACGAAAAAATCTGGTATCGAAGTCCCAATTTACTCCAAACATCAAACATATTTTGATTGTGTCGGCACTGCTATTTATAAAGGAGGCTAATCGTAGTGCTACCCCTGTTACAAAGTAAGAGATGTTTTAGCCATGTTCACAAAGACTAGGAAATGGCACAATACTACTATTACCCTATATTGAAATTGTGAAGTGTCTCATAATTTCGTGCGTTGAGAGTGATTAATGTGGTAACATGGGGTTAAATTATGCTTGTATCCTCGAAATTGCATATATTACTTACTTTTGCAACAATGGACTTTCGCAAAAACATTTATTGAAAGGAGTGCAAGGTGATTTTTCTTTCAGTTGATGGTATGGTCAAATCAGTATGCATGCTCCACCAAGAGTCCCTAAAAGTTGCCAGAGATCTTATGGAGTTGTGCTTGTGGGCATGCGTGTCCAAGAATGTTGGGGGTTGATCATGTCCTGGTTTTTCAAATGTTTGGGGGCAAAACTAAGAGGTAAGTATCAGGCATTTTCAAGTGTATTAATCTCAATTTTGGGTGCATTAGAACTATTGGCACATAAAACTGAAAGAAGGCATGCACAAATTGGAATGTGATACTGCTGTACATATATATATATATATATATACGCATGCCTGTAATGGTTCTGGACTGTAGTTGATGAAGAAGTCACCCCATACTGTAGGGTGGAAATCAGATGCCATCTCTGGAACGGTAGCATTGCAGGACGCCATGTGATGTGTATGTATCTATCCACTACTTGATCTCAGGTCCTCTACATGCACTGGTATGCTTGCAAAAATGGCATCGGCAGATGGCCTTATATACAGCATGGCTGCACCCCCCGCGCGCGCGGAAACACCGGTCGGTTCAGGTTTTTTTTTTTTCTGAAACTGTACTATAACAATTATTAGTTTTTCAAACAAACGAAAAAAAAAGAAAAAAACAATACCGTTATACATTAATACAGAAATCATCATCACAGACGGTTCAAAAACATCATCACATACGATTTTTTTGAACCGTCTGAATTTATAAGTCAGTGATAATCGAAGGTTATCACAGACGGTTTATAAGCCGTCTGTGATAAATACAATACAGACGGTTTATAACTAAAATCGTCTGTGGAAAACACTATATAGAACCGTCTGTGATGTGTGAGTATCACAGACGATTCTATATATAGAGCCGTCTATAACGTTCTTCACAAACGGTTTATACTACAAAACCGTCTGTGATAGTTCATTCTATATCTAAAATTTTTTTATCTTTGAATTAACCTCAGAAAATATTAGCTATGCCATTTGAAAACAAGCAAATACGATAGCAAACATAGTAGAGAACATTTATTTATATTACAATCTACCATTACAATATCACAAGATTACAATCCACCATTACAATATCATAAGATTATAATCTACCAGTACAATATCACAAGATTACAATCCACGATTACAATATCACAAGATTACAAATCCACCATTACAATATCACAAGGTATGCCTCTCGTCTCTGATGCAGCTCGGATAGATCTTCTTGGTGGCTGCCTCACTGTAAGTAGAAGAAACAATGGAGGGAGGAAGCCCTAAATGCCACAAAGTAGCAACACAAAGTTACAGAATCAAATACTAGAAGAAACAATGGAGAAAGCTCTAACCACAAAGGGGTCGATTGAGCAGGAGACAGTAAAGAGCTTGAGAAGATTTTGAGTGCATAAAGGGTAGGGGATGGGTTCAGGTGAGTATTTATTAGGGAGGGAGAGGTGGGACGATCTGTGGGATATGGGTTGATTGGTTTTTATTGGCTGGAATTGGGTTAGGAAGGATTGACATGCCCAACAGTCAGAATTTATCACAGAACTGTCTGTAAAAGCATCACAAACGGTTCTTATTAAGAACCGTCTGTGATATTAGCTATATATATACCGATACAATATAAATAACTAGTTTCAAAATATGAAATAACAAAATTCTGTATGTCTTATATATACTCATTTGAAAGGTTTCGACGAGATCTACAATTTTGCAGTTGAGACAAACCTCAAATTTCGAAGGGAAGATCAAAAATTTTGGCAAAAACAGAAATAAAAAACTTCCGATGCAAATTTGAGGCTAAAGATGACCGATTTTTAGGGTCTTCAAAAACTGTCTGTAATTATATTCAATACAGACGGTTTTTATGAACCGTCTATGATGAGACGTCTAATATAAACATTTTTGTAGTAGTGATATCGCCATGGACCATGCAAAGAAATATGGGGAAAAAGAAAAGTCAAAATAAGCTGAAATTAAAAAACAGTGCATTTCAAGTGACTTCTAAAAGTTGAAAGTTAAAAAAACAAAAAGTCGTTCAGAATGAGGCTTAATCCAGAAAAACGTGTATTTGCTCTTTCTGGTAAACGAAATAGAACTAGGGGGACCATTTGATGTTGATTGGCGCATACTACCATGCATTGGTTAACTTTGTTTCGTCAGCATTACTCGGGCAGTATGGGAAGAAAACCTGAATTTTCATGAAACGCTATTTTTTCTTTATTGTTCGTTGATATTACGTACGTCATTGACTCATTCAATTTGCACAGGCTTAACTTAGGGGTCTAAATGTGTAGTTCTCAAGTTTTCTAAATGTGTATTGCACCTGATGTTTAGTAGCTAGTAGGAGTACGCCACTGAACATTGACCAAGGAACAAATCCTCAAAGACCAGAATATGACGGATGAAAATGCAGCTAGAACAAAATATATGGCGGCTAAGCCCACCCCACATGCACATAAAAGACGGCTGCTAAACCCACCCCACATGCACACAAATGACGGCGGCTAAGCCTTGGCTGAGTTGGTGGCCTGCTCAATACAGTTGACGGCTTTTAGTTTATAGTTACAAATATATACTTTAGTGGCTGCAAAGCTACTGTAACAGTTAAAAGTGCATTGTAGCGGTTTATAGAAGCTGAAAGAGGCTGGAAGGGTATGATTTTTGACACAAGTACGAGTTTGTTATAAACTTCGTGTACAGGAATACTACACGTGTATTTTACATACGCGAACCTAAGTCACTGCCACCAAGACACTGCTATCCAATCACGTGTCATATCCATCAGTAGGATGTCGGTGGCCTGAGAAAGCCCCGAGCGGCACTGCCCTGGGCACCGGCACAAGTCCCACGTGTTGTGCCTATGGGTTGGCTGGCGCTCTCGGAGGCAGCTCATAGTCGAGAATAAAGTATGCAAAGCCATAGCCGCTACAATTATGTCCTTTTGCCAGCGACCCTTGCACCTAGAAACATTGTCGAGTATGTGCCATTTCATCTTGCATATGCCGAACGCACGCTCGACCGTGTTCCATAGAGACGAGTGCAAGAAGTTGAAAAGTTATGCATCCCGGATGGCTGCATACCGTTGTGAAACTCCGAAAGGTGGAACCTACTGTTTCGATATGGTGCTAAGTATCCTAGCCTATTTGGATACCCATAGTTAATGACATAGTACTTACCTACAGGAGGAACATGCGTCAAAGATAAATATCCATTATTACTCGTCGTGAAATGCATGGAATAATTGATAACAGTTACAACATATTACCTTCTGGCGGATGCGAGAATCGGTCACCATATTTGGCCATTGTCTCACGAAGCACACGTGTGTTGTGCACTGATCCGGACCACCTTGTACACACAAATGTGAACCGACAATCCAAGTAACATATGGCCAGTACGTTTTGAATTGTGTACTCATGCCTGTTGAAATGTCGCACCCTCTCGGCATTTGGAACTAACTCGTACGTGGGTGCTATCAATAGCTTCTATGCAGTTAACGAAATGTGGATAAAACCTTGGTTGTTGCAGCCTCATATACAAGGTCTCGTACGTAGGATCGGATGGTGCAACAACATCACTTGCAAGGCTATACATGAACTCCAAGACCTTTTGGAACTTCTGGTAAATCGTACCAGCAGAATGCTCAAAGCGGTTCACGGATTGTCATTACGATTACGGCGCCCCCATCATCCATAAAAACAAGGCAAGTGCCTCCTTTGAACACACTTCTTGTGATGACCGTAGGCCATAGTTTGCTACTAGTGTGTCATGTAGCACATTGAACACACCTGACCGCATTCTAAACATGGTATAGCACCTTTGAGGATTTGAAAACTGAAACTGCACCCACTGCCATCTTATCATTATCGGAACTCTTGTGGGTGGCCTTGCATGGGAGCTCACATCATCATCAAGAGAGCCGAAAGCGGCGACAGCCACAAATGCGATGCCATCTCATCGCCCCCATCCCTTCCCCTCCCAGCCATCACTACACACATCCAAATGAAAACAATAGCACGGCAGCACAAATCAGTACTCCACATTGCACAACAGTGGCACAACAAAAAAATTGGATACTGATAGCAGCATACGACGATATTGGATAGATCATAGGCGGCAGATCACAAAGCTCAAAGCAATACCACAGGTGATAGATCATAGACCTCATCGTCGCTCCCAGACAGCAGCGTAGCATAGCAACAGCAACGATAAATGTGGCAACCCAGAACAGAGAACTCAAATCAGTGCAAACATCAAATTGCACTAAACATTGTAATGGCACAAGAACAGAATGCACAACATCTAGTGAACTGACCGACCAAGCATAGTAAGCATTATCATACGTACTGGAACAAATAAGTTCATGCAACAAGTAAGGTCATGTGACTCTGAACAGCACTCTATGGCTAAACACTTAGCAATCTAAGTAGAAACGAGATAACTGCATGCACTAGGGGCATGTGAACTGAGACAGGCAAACCGAACGAGAAGATTAAGGGTTGTTCTTTAGCCTCTCCCATGTGAGGCGAATCCACCAAAGTCAGCCCTCCGTCGTGTCCATGGACAGGAAGCTGGTTTCTTCGCCATGGTTATGACGCATAGTAGTACTCCATGGTTTCTTCGCCAGCCCTCGCCTCCTTCACCATCTTCATCAAGCTCATGAATTCCTCCCTTGTGGAGTCACGCATTGGTGAGGTGGCGCTCATGGTCGACAGCCAACTGATGGGCATGTGAGTCCACTCATAGATGTCCATGAGATGTTTCAGCTGGGAGTCGCGATCGATGCGCTTCACTGGGTCATTGTCACTCGGCGGGGTAGGCACTGGCCGAGCCCTCTTGCCACGAGATGGCCCAGATGTAGATGCACTGCCCACCATTCGCACTAGGGTGTGTAGTGGGGGAGCGGGGTTGTTCGCATCGTCATCGTTGTCAGAGCCCAAGGAGTCCACACCAAGCACGAAGGCATACCCACTTGTGCTAGTGGCGTCAGTGAAGACGAGCTCCATGAGGTCCTCATTTACAAGGCATGCATCCTTGAACTTTTTCATCCTGGACCATCCCTGAGAAGCACAAAGTCATCATTGTCCATCGGAGTACGTGCCCATGACATGAATTAAATGCAAGTAGGGACACGGTTGAGCACTTACCACAGTTGTCTTTGCCCTCTACGCGGGATCTACGGCGATGGAGCACATCTTAGGGATCAAGGCCGAGGCCCATTGCACGCTGCATCAAGAACTTCCAACGGGCAAAATCACGTTTTAGGCTCTTCCACTTATTCTTCAATTGCTTGTATGTGTACACACGGCCGGTGCATTCAAACAATTTACGACCAAGGTTGCCGTACCTCTGCATGTTCAAGCAAGAGTACGACTTGTGCTAGGTGGCCACCTCTTCACCGCAGATCTCCAGGTAAATATGTACCCTCAGCGCTCCATGTCCCACTACCCTTGCCCTTGCCCATCTGCAGGCAAGGAAGTGCAAACACATGCAAGCACGACCAACAGATCCGGAAACAAACATGAGTACACATGTGCGCAAAAACAGGGAAGCTAAAAAATCCACCGGCAAAGCATGTAAAAAGAAGTCATCCGCCAATACATAGAGGAACACTAGGGGAGTATGGGTAGGGGAACGTCAGCACCTTTCGTGCCGGTAGGGTGGTCGCGGGCAAGAGCTCGGTGCAACCATCGTGGCTGACGTACGAGAAAATGCGAACACTGCCAGCCACTCGGAGATCTAGCCCACCGGAACGCAGGCCCCAGAGTAGATCCACAATCAGGACTGTCCCCTGCCGCGGACGACACTCGATCTACAAAAGGAGGAGTGCTAGGCCCACGTGGATGGGGAGGGGGACGACACGCTGGCGCGAAGGGGCGAGATGCCAGTGCGGATCTGGTTGCCGTGGTCGTCGCCATGGGGTGAGAGTGGGATTTGCGTGGGAGGGAGAGGTGCAACACGAGTGGGGAAAGGAGAATGGGTATGGCATACAACGAAGCTAGGATTGTGGCCTTATCCAAAGCGGCTTTTCACTCTCGTAGCTGGCAGCTGAAGTGGCTTTGGATCCAACCGGCTGCTGGCTTCTCGCAGCCCAAAGCCGGAAGCCCGCAGCCAGATGGATCGGGCCCACACACAGTGACTGCTAAATCATCTAGGTTCCACCATACTTTTTGCACCTAATGTTTAGTGGAGTACGCCACCGAACATTGACCAAGGAATTAAATCCTCAACGGCCAGAATACGACGGATGTAAGATCGGAAAGGAGACGATCCGGCCGGCCATTGCGGACCTCCAACTGTTACCGGCACAGTGACTGCATTGATGGAACTGATAGTGACTCCGACAATGATCAGTTAGCTTAGTTACCCGGTAAGTGGAGTAGCGCTGCTACTAGATCTTTGACAGGCTCGAGCGAGCTGCAGTACTAGTGCTGGCACAGCAAATTGGACCTGTCCAGTGGCCGGATGCCCGTATGTCGCTGCGCCAGCCATTCGGGAGTGTCAAAGTCAAACCGTGCGCCGAAAAGAAGGAAGACGACTACGCGGACGCGAAAACGACGGTGGTGTGGGCAGAGCATATGCATGTGAAGCTTTCTCCTTCCTTCAACTTCGCATGGTGGCCCGGCATGGCATGGTCCCGTTGCCACCGTGCTCTGTTTGCTATTGATGCTGGTGTTTGAGAGGCCTAATATTTCATTTCCTTCCCGCTCAAATAGTGTAAGCATTCGGGCCAACAAAAAATAAATCTACTTGCTTGCTTTCAGTATTCTTCACAAATATGGAGACGTTGTAGAATAGATTGTACGAGATGCCTCTCCAAAAGGTGCATCCAGGGAAACGTTGTCGCCGATAGATCGACGAAATCTCGGATTCATCGGCGTTATGGACAAAAAATCGGACTTATTTGAAATTTAAGAGAAAGCGGAGGTATGTGACTACATTTTTGTTCAATTTCTTTGATTGTATTGTTGGCCACCACTGCCCCGTTATGTTCGAGACCACAGGTAATGCATATCACTAATCTATCTATCTATTATATTATTAAAGCAACAGAAAAACGAAGCTATCACGTTTACTTTCAAGAGTTAGAAATTTTCACGTTAATCAGTGAAAAAAGAGAAAGATTTATACTGTTGGTTGTGGTGGGTCTAGATTATAACGGTCTAGATTAAAAGAAAGAGTTCATGTCAAATATTATCTAGAAATATTTAAAACTTAGAATAAAAATAAAGTAAAATAAGCACATTGATTTCCATACGAATTGATGAGGGTGCCCCGATATTCCGATGAAAAGGATAATTTCGATTTGATATGATGTTGACGAAGAGGCTACTTGACCAAGACGATTAAGTCCGTCCTGCAATTGCTACACCACACCCTAGTCGATATCAACCGTGCCAAGAACGCGATTAACCTGAACACGAGGTTCAATTCCTGCAAGCAATCGAAGAACAAGCAAGAACAAAAAAAAGAGCAATCTGACTATTGCAAATATGAACGAGGAACACAAAGGGTTGAGGCCTGTAATCTCAGTTGTTGGTCTAGTCGACACAAGAACACACGACGAATTTTCACAGTGAAAAACTAATCTAAACAAGTCTGAGTTACATGGCCAATTGAGCCTCTATTTATAGGGGCACACAGGCTCTTGCTTAAGGAAAGTTCTCAACACATGAAAAGTAATCAAATCATATGTAATTCTATCTCTGTTTTCAAAACTGAAAGATTGTTTTAACGATTGCGTCGCGCACAAAAGGAATTTTGGGATGGGGCTAAATCCGTTGAAAAGAGGACAAAATAAGCTTTCCATGCTATACTCACACATTCCAAATGGACTCTTGATGCGAAATCTATGAGCATTTAAAGTTGGTCATGTCAGGCTAAGTCCGCGTCGGCTTGTTTTGATGATTGTGGTGCGCACAGATGGAATTTGGAGGTAGGGCTAAATCCATTGGAAAGTGAACAAATTCTTCTTTCTATGCTGTACTTGCACACCTCAAACAGAGTTCGTATGCAAAAGTTATACACATTTAAAGTCCGACCTGTCAGGTTGACTCCGAGTTGATCCGGATGCCGAATTGAATTCCAAAATGTGTCCCACTTGAACTCTTACTTGAATTGATCTAAAAGTGATGTGGTGACCTTGAGCAAGAGTTAGGAAAGGCGTTGACTTGGTCTTGATATATTGATCAGCTTCTCTTTAGGTGGACCCTAACTATGAGCACGTAGCATTGATGCAATTCTCCTTATATAGCTAGACAAATATATATTTTTATCTTTAAATAGCATCATATTCTCATTTAAGACAATTGGAAATCAAAGAAACGAATTCACCTTTTGTTTATTCTTGGAAACTTTGGTTGTATGAGTATGTGGCGTGGTCACATCACGAATTTCTAAGTAAAATCCTTAAATAATATAATTCAGAATAAATATTAAACAAAAATTAGAAATTGAATTTGCATACGAATTCCAACAAAAATAACTAAAATTAAGAATAAAATAAAATTAGCAATTTAATTTTGAAATCCAAAGTAAAATCCCTAAATAACTATAGTTTAAAATAAAAATTAACAAAAAGCAATTGAATTAGTATACAAATTCCAATAAAAATTACTAAATTTTGAAATAAAAATAGCAGTTTAATTTTGATACGAATTCTAAAGTAAAATCCCTAAATAACTGTAATTCGGAATAAAGTGATAGAAAAAAGGCACCACTCTTTTAATACTAGAAATTATCATATTAATCAGTGAAAAAAAATATAAAGATGTACACTATAAGTTGTCGTAATATGAGGAGGTATTGTCAATATCAAACCTAGATTAATCAATCACGTTTTAGACTCAGTCATGGTAGTACAGAGTAGTCGTAATATGAGGAGGTATTGTCAATATCAAACCTAGATTAATCAATCAAGTTTTCGACTCTTAAGTCATGGTTGTACATAGTTGTCGTAATATGAGGAGGCATCGTCAATATCAAACCAACTCAAACTGATTAGTTTTGTCCTTCGTAAGATGCACACGTGGAGTTTGAAAGTCCAAAAAGAAAGATGAACAGGCCACTCCGTCATGATGGTGATCGAGCAAGAGAGCAGCCGCTGGCGACTCAAGCTCCATCGACTTTCATCATTGCACTGAACATCGTAGCCATGCGTTGCCGATTACAGCCGCCTCTAACAGCTCTTGGTCCATGTTGATGGGTGCAAATAAACCAGAGTTTGGCAAGGATAAGCAAACCAGTGTATTATGTAAATACGAGGCTTCGGCACCGATGCCAACAATTCAACAGCACAAGAAAATTATGATGTGATCGATCTGATCCTTTTCTCCTAACTAGTCACATCGTTCAGTGTGTTTCCCAAGGAAATCTAAAAAGAAGTGTGCTTCCCAAGGAGATGTGCAAATGTTTGCAAACGAATTCGAAGTTGTGATGCATTGCATGGAGAAATCCTTGACTAACGGAGAGCCGAGAAGCAATAGAGTTTTGCTTGGAGCTCATAAACCGATTCATTTAATTCCAAAGGACAGAAGAATCTTGGTGCTGTGCCGCAACACGCTGCCAAAGAGAGATTGAGGTACCTGTTTTTTTTTTTTTACAAACCTTCTAGATCTACAATATGATGGATGCCATATGATGGAGTATTTTGTGTACTTTAATAAAATGTCATTGCTAGATAGATAATTCAAATAAAAGAAACACTATTTTTAAAGAAGAGGTGGAGGGAAGGATTTTTATTATTGGTTGGGGCCCAGAATTTTCCTAAACCAATTTGTAAATTCCTAGCATCAATCTAGTATTTCAGATCTTGCTTGTATTTTTATTGATATTTTTGTAATCCAATTAGTGTGTAAAATTCAAATAAATATCCACATACTCCAAATATGAGAAAGAAATAGAGTATACATTTACATATTATCTGAGCTTTAGTGTGAGTCCATCTTATCATGCTACAGGCTTATGAGATTACCTTTTAGGAATCTATAACCAAAGGAAACTATGATTACTGTACAAATAAATAAATTTTATATAATAAAATAATACTAAATCTAGCAACATAAATAGGCAGGCCTAGTTATATTAACAAAGACAAAAAAACCACCACGTTCGTTTTCAAAGGCTAGAAATTATTATGTTAATTGGTAGAAAAAAGAAAAAGATCTATACTGTCGATTATGGTGGATCTATATTACAATGGTTGATATTAATCAGATATAAATATAAGAGTTGTTATGATTTTATAAGAAATACTATTGTATTTTTAGTCACACAGTTGTCTAACAAACAGAACTATATTTCTAAATATAAGCATAGTGTTATAATAGGATCTATCTGTCATTATTACAAAAGAAGCTATACTGGACGCTTATATCACAGACGGTTCACATGAACCGTCTGTGATGTAATTATCACGGACGGTTCATACGAATATCTGTCTGTGTTATTTTCACATACGATTATTTATATGAATCGTCTATGATAATGCAAGACATCACAAACAGTTATTACTAATAACCATCTATGATGTATCACAGACAGTTATTGATACAAATCGTCTATGATAATGGCAGATATCACAGACGAATCGTATTAATAACCGTCTGTGATACTTTACAGACTGTTTGTATTACAAACTGTCTGTGATAATGAAGTTATCATAGATGGTTTGTATTAAAAACTATCTGTGATATATTTCTCGAAAACAAGTTTGGACTTGTCCGAGAGCGAGTTCGAACTGGTCCGACCCTACTTGCGCAGTCACAAATGAAATCCACGCTATTGGAGTCGGTTGAGTGAAGTCGCTGAAATGTTGTCTTCTCTGCCGGTTTCATTGGCTTCAAAAACTTCAGAAAACAGCAAAACTCCAATACTTTACAATGGCTTGACAATACCCTCTCCTTAATAAAACCTTGTCCTCAAGGTTTAAAAATCTGAAAAAGTCCTTTGAATAAAAGAAGCATCATCCCAAGTTACCACAAACGGTTTGTGGTTCAAACCATCTGTGCTAATTATGTTTCATAGACGGTTTATAGTTCAAACCATCTGTGATAATTATATTTCACAGATAGTTTGTGGTTGAAACCGTCTGTAATAATTTAGTCCCTGACCACTGGGTCCGTCGATCCTCCTTAACCCAATCCTAGCCAATAGAAACCCACCAAACCTCACCCCACGGATCGTAGCACCACCTCTCCATCCCTGCTCTCACCTCTCCCTCCTCTATAAATACTCATCTAAACCTACTCTTTACCTACTGCATACGCTCAAAATCTCTTCAGCCTCCTTAACGTCCTCCTCCTCGACCCCGACCCTGATGGCCCTTACGAAGTAGACAGCACACAAGTCTACAGGCAGCAAGACACCGCAAAAGTAGCTGGCTACCAAGACGGCGCTCAAGTCGGCATCTGCGACAGTGAACATCAAGGACATTCATCTCACGTGCTACATTAGGGGCGAGAGGGCCTAGACATAGATGCCTCGTTGACGCGGTTGAACTTCTACTATCTACTAAGATCTCTGCTTCTTCTATGTTTGTGCTAGCGGTTGAACATCAAGGTCTGGTTCAGCTAACGGTGGTGATGCGAACTCGACGGCCGCGCTCGGTGTAGGTGTTGCTAGCGGCGTGTGCAGCCCTGGCGCGCTCGTGGACGACGTCGCGCCCGGCGTCCTAGGTGCTGGTGGCGAGTCGTGGGTCGATACCGTGCCGTCCGCCCGCGACCCCACTGGCGCTCCGTGACGGGCTGACACTGTCACGAACTCGACGCAGAAGGGCTCCATGTCCTCTGAACTCGAGCTCCCCGTCGGCTTGCTCCAGTTTCATGCCTTCCCTTCGTCGAACACCGCATCACGCGAGATGTGAATGCGCTCCATGCTCGGATTGTAGAACCTGTACGCCTTCGAGCCTGGCTCGTACCCGATGAATACCATCGGCATACTCCGGTCGTCGAGCTTTCGCTGATGCCCGCCGGCGACCTTGACATGCGCAACACAGCCAAAAGTGCGGAAGAAATGCACGGGTGGCTTGTATCCGTACCAGGCTTCGAATGGCGTCATCCCCTCGACGCTCCTTGTCAGCGTGCGGTTCAAGATGAAGATGGCCGTCGTGACCACCTCCCCCCAAAACCAGCCAGGCATGCGCATTGCCTTGAGCATGCTCCGCGCCATCCCCAGCACGGTCTGGTTGCGCCACTCCACCACACCGTTCTGTTGGGGAGTATACGGAGCGGTGAGGTGGCGCTGGATGCCCTGCTCGACGCAGTAGTCGCCGAACGTCCGCGCCGTGAACTCGCCGCCACGATCCATGCGGAGCGTGCCCATCTTCCTTCCTACTTCCACCTCCACTCAAGCTTGAAGACGAATGATCGCCGCCACGGCTTGATCCTTGGATGCCAGCAGCACGATCCATGTTGGATAATCCTGGTTCGACTCTACAGTTTCAAGTAGCATTTAGTCTGCATGCATGCATCAGTTTTTTAAGTAGTAATGCTCATCAAGTAGTGTAATGCATATAATGCAGTAGTTTCTAGTAGTATAATTCAGCATGCAGCAGTTTCTAGTAGTAACTCATCAGTTTTCATGCATGAGTTAGTGAGTCCTTTAATGTTTTTGCAATATAAAAGGAAGAAGAAAACGTTGCTATTGTGTGGCACCAAAATTACCTGTGTTCACCTTGTTCTTCGTGCTTGTGTGCGTGCTTAAGTCTGTCTTCATCGTCTCCGGCAAGGGGAAGCCGGAGGTGGAGACATCAATTAGTACCAGAGCCCGTTACCGCACCTAGACGAGGGATCGCATGATTGAGTCGGCCCTCATGGAACGCCGTCATCGATCGTCGTCACCACCACGAAGGGGTCGTGGCCAGACTCCGCCAACGGGAGGCACAAGCCAGGTCGACGGCACTCCCGCGCACGGCGTGGTCATCCACCGCGTCGTGTAGGAGATGAGTGGTAGTGGCTCGTACCTGACGCTGACCAAGACCAACTACTACAACTGGGCGGCGCTGTCAGATTCGGAGACGGCTCAGTCGTCAGCATCGAAGGGTGTGGGACCGTGCTCTTCAAGTGCAAGAGTGGCGAGCCGTCTCCGAATCTGACGGTGTCGTGGATCCCCTTGTTGAGGTCGGAGAAGACAGATCTCGCGCCCGTCATGTGGTTGGTTGCGCCGGTGTCGAGAATCCATCGCGTGCAACCGTTGTCGCCCTTCTCCCCGAGCTAGACGAAGAGCTTATCCTTCCTGAGGTGGATGGGCATGGGAGTCGCAGGCGGCGCTGGATCTGCAGGCAGTGGTGGTGGAGAGGAAGAAGTGGCGTTGACCGTCGCTAGTGCCACCAATAAGGTGGGCTCAGATTCCTCTCCCCCCTGGGCCACATGGGCCTGCTCGTCCTGCTTCTTCTTGCGGCATTCGTGGGCCCAATGGCCTGCCTTGCCACAATACCGGTATTGGTCGCCGGCGATAGTGCTCCCACCATTGCCACCGTTCCCACCAGCCTTGGGAAGCCTGGAACCTCCACGGCTTCCGCTGTCCCTGCCACGTCCTCGACTGCCGCCCTTCTTCGGGCTTGACGATGATGGCCCCTTTCCGCAGTATGATGAGCCCTCGCCGGAGAGCTGCAGCCGCGACGCCACGCACGCCATCAGCTCGTCCTCCGTCAGGTTCAACTGGGAAATGGAGCCGCCTGCTCCACCATCGAGATCATGACGCTCCTCCGTTGCCTTGAGCCGCCCGATCAGCTCCTCGACCGAGACCTCACTCAAGTCGAGAAGAGTCTCGATCGACATGACGATTTGCGAGTACCTTTGTGGAACGGCCTGCAAGAACTTGCGGACGAGTTTCTCCTCGGTGTAGCCATCTCCGAGCACGGCGAGTTGATGAGCAATCCCATTGAGACGTATGCGGAACTCATCCACCGTCTCGCCGTCCCGAAACTTGAGAGAGTCGAACTCTCGGCGGAGGGTGTTGGCCTTCGCCTTGCACACACGCTCGTCGCCGACGTGCATTGTCTTGATGGCATCCCACACGATCTTGGCTGTGTCCTTGGTCGCGATAGAGCCCACCATCTTCGCTGGGACCGCCTTCGAGATGGCCTCCAGCGCCATCCTGTCCTCGGTGAAGTCCTGGGTCCTGATGCTCACCGCCTCCCACAGGCCCCGTGCCTGCAGCATGACGCGCATGAGCGCCGCCCAGTTGTAGTAGTTGGTCTTGGTCAGCATCGGGTACGAGCCGCTGCCACTCATCTCCTTCACGACGCGGTGGATGACCATGCCGTGCGCGGGAGTGCCGTCGCCCTGGCTTGTGCCCCCCATTGGCGGAGTCTGGCCACGACCCTTCGTGGCGGTGACGACGATCGACGACGGCGTTCCATGAGGGCTGACTCGATCACGCAATCCCTCTTCCAGGTGCAGTAACAGGCTCTGATACCAATTGATGTCTCCACCTCCGACTTCCCCTTGTCGGAGACGATGAAGACAGGCTCAAGCATGCACACAAGCACGAAGAACAAGGTGAACACAGGTAATTTTGGTGCCACACAATAGCAGCGTTTTCTTCTTCCTTTTATATTGCAAAAACATTAAAGGACTCACTAACTCATGTATGAAAACTGAAAACTGATGAGTTACTACTAGAAACTGCTGCATGCTAAACCAGGATTATCCAACATAAGGAGCTTGACTACATGTCTAGGCCTATCAAGTGGGTCGTCAAACTCAAACGCCTCTACAGTGTAATTTGCACCTATTTTGACCTTAAAGTGGCCTAATCCTTTGGTCCTCATATTTAACTGATTGATGACAGCAGGTAGTATTGTCCCTTCCAATCTCTCCCCAATCCTCCTCTTGAAAAACAATTCCATGGTCATCTCCCTTAGTTTGTCAACCAACTGATGTACAGGTAATTCCTTAACATCTTTGATCCAGCTGTTGAATGATTTTACCAAATTGTTGTTAATATAATCACACTAGATATCTTGACATAAATAAAATCCAATGCTGACTATGATGCTTGTCTAGGTAGTGAGCAACCTCAGGGCATGCTGTGATGATTTTAGCCATGTGGTATTGAAATACCTCTAGCCTATAGGCCCTAGCAGTAGGATACATGTTGGCAAAAATATCACCATGGAACTTTTTGATAAAATTCAGCAAGAGGTGCCTAAAGTATTCCCTTTTCGTAGTTTGTGGAAAACCCACCTTGACTACATTCTCAAGACCCTTACATGCATCACTGCATACTGCCAGCAGAGGAGGATCACCAATTGCTTTCTTAAGTTGCTTCATGAACCAAGTTCAGTTATTAGTTATCTCAGAGTCAATGAAGCCAAAAGCCACTGGGGACATCCAGTTATATCCATCCAGGGCTATGACTCCAACTAGGTGCTCATTCCACCTGCCATTTAGTGCTATTGAATCAATGCTAAGTAGGATCTACATCCATTACGAAAACCATCAATATATGGCTTCAAAGCAAGAAAGAGTCTATGGAAGTAAACCTTGCCTTTGATAATTTTGATGTCTATCTCCACTATAGTCCCAGGGGACCTCAACTCTATCTCTGCCTTGAAGTTGTATAGCATCTTGAAGCTTTCATCCGAATTCCCATACAACATGTTGAGTGCCCTCTGTCTTCCTGCCCAGACTGTTTGATATGTAATTGTCACATTGTATTGATCTTGCAGCCTACTTCGCAATTCTTTAGCACCAAGGTTTGGCTCCTTTTTCATGATGCCAACTGCTCTACCAGTAATCAGTAATCCAAGCATGTGATGCCATACTTGATTTAATCCTGCTGGTAGATGCAAACTTGTGATCATCTACCATCTTGCTGACCTACAAATAGATATACATGATTTAGTATCATTGGTTAATAAATTCAAATAAAGCTATTAGCAAATAAGGTAAGTACCCTGACAGTTCTTTTATTTAGCATCAACAAAGCCATTATTCTCCAAGGGCATCCTTCCACTTTGCATGATCCCCTAAACCTTGATGGGTCTGATTTCACTATGTCCATGTCAAATTCTTTATTTGCAGCATACTGCCTCACAGCCATCCTAAAGTCTTTCATGCTAGGGAATGTGCAGCTGACAACCATCCTTGGCCTATCTCTATCATACACACAATGATGCTCGTCAGGTATAGTGTCATCCACTGGAATTGCTGCTCCAACAGTGTCATCCTGCACACTAGTGTTGCAAGGTTCAACACCAAAGTCGGCATGTTGAGCACCACAGTTGACAGGATTATTAGTTGCAGACTGACTCCTATTAGCTCTCTCGTCCTCATCTCTTAATCCCACCAGCTGATACATCTCTTTCTCTCTCACTACCACATCCCTGTCATCCTCATCAAGGCCTTGATCACTTTGTACAAATGACCAATCAACCCTACCATTTGGGGCTTGTCCTGTATCTTCTTCAGTGGAGGTGCCTGCTGCAGTGGAATCATTTTGGCTCGATTTATGGCCTAACATGGGCCGTTTGGACTAGCTAGTTGTATACCCTACACTGTCAACGATTTTAGCATAGAAACACACCCTTTTCACATTCCATCAGGACAGAAAGGCATCACACATTTGAAATGTATTCTGAATTAAAATCTCCTCTCTAGTGTCTCTGTCTGTGCACCATAACTGTACCTCTTGAAAGCTACCCCATATCACCCTCTCAGTCAACTATGTCGAAAACTTTTCAAGTGTATACCCATGAGAATCGACAACCCATTCCAGATCATGACGTTGAAAATTTGTCGTGCTACCATCGACATGCATCGCAACATATGGACCAACTACAACTGCTAAGGCTCTTTCTGGATTGATCCTACTCAAATTAGAAGAAAAAAATTCGCGTTAGGGGTGGTGCTAATTCATTCATCCACACAACTAATCCCAAATCAAGATAGAAAAGACAATGAAGATAGGGTGGCAGCAACTAACCCAACGGGGATGTCCTTTGGATCCATGACACGCTCCTCAGGAAGCTGCGACGTCGCAACCATCGTCGCGACCGCCGCTGGAGTTGGGGGTGAACACGGAGTCGTTTCCATTCTGGATTGAAATGGGGAGCTATGCCGCCGTGGCCGTTGCCAGAGTTGGGGAGAACGCGGAGTTGCCTTAAGACTGCAATGGGGAACAAATCGCTTGGGCTCTAGATTGGAATGGGGAGCGACCGGACGGATCGAAAATGGGGAACAAACATAGCAGCTGGTTGCGGGGTCAAAAGGGTCATTTCAGGTGGGCTAAAAATAGGAGAAATGCTGGAAAAATCTGAAAATGGTAATGTCTGAGTTGAAAATTGTATAGAGTGGTAAATTCTGAATTGTAATCTACGTAGTGATAAATCGTAAAACTTCATTCTATAGAGTGGCAAATCCTATATTGTTTCTAAAACTCAAGCCAAGCTCAAGTGGCTAATCGGTACCTCATGGAACATAAACACACATTTTCCCACTGCACGCTCGTACACACCACACTATGAAAAAATTCTTATTTTACTAGTAAGGTGCCCGTGCGTTGCAACGGAAAATCAAATAAAAGTGATGCATACTATGCAACAGTAGACCCTTATGCGCAGACAGAACTATGGATTCTGGCATACAATGAGCGCATTCAGACGCAACACAATCTCAACAGGATTAGGGTTAAAAAAATTGATCAACAAAGAAGTTTTGGAGTTAAACAGGAAGAACGGTAAAATCATCATGTTAAAACCTAAAATAAGGATACTTATAAACCAAAACTTGTGTACAAGAATCCACTTGCAAGTCCAAAAACATTAGTAATTTTATGCAACTCAAACTGCAAAAACACATTAAAATTCTCTGTAACGTGAGTTGTCCAATAACAGTTAGGCACTACTATATCTTATATCCCGTACTATGTTGCAAGCAACAGATACACAAGGCCTTTCAAATATTCAACTATTTCAGATCCACCAAGTTTTGAAGTTCCAAAGACCATGTGAACAAAAGAACCTGGATAGAATAATAAAAAATTCATTAGTCAAATAAAAATTTCATTAGTCAAAAATCCATTGTATATTACATTTAAAATATACGAAAAGATTTAGTGAATTGCTTACGTTATTTAATGTCGAAACATTCTGTCAAGTGTATCGTTCCTTACGTCAACGGTATTCATGATAAAGTTCCTTAAATTAAGATCATGCAACACTTCTTGTGTGATTCATTTGAAGGAGCAATATTTAAATTATGAAAGACATACATACTTGCATAAATTATTTACTTGTTTTGTACCTTCAAGCTCTTGTAGCCTATCATCTTGTGGCCCAAATATAAAATTTGTACAATCCATTGTCATTAAACAACCTTGTCAATAATGTATCAATTAGATGAGGAACAGGAATAAAATATAAGATGATGATGTATTTATATTAGTTGCACACATACCATATCGACTATTCTTCTTCAGCATTGTCACAGCTAAAACATGGTTCTGTTCCCCCGCAAGTCTCCATTGTGTTAAATATCGCACAATAAGTCCATCCCAAACGCGCACAAATAATAAATTCTTACTGATGTACATAAAAAATGGACTCAATCAACAATATACAATATAAATTATTTATTTTCAAGAAAATAGAAACATTCTTTACAACTTGCCTGTTATCCATGAGGCATAATTCCCTCATTGGTATACGACGTGGGAAGCTGTTGATGTACTGTATTGGTTCGACATGTACCACCAAACCGACCACATCTTACAAAGTTGAATTAATTGTAAGTATTGTTTAAAGCAACAACACAAAAGTATATCCAAGAGATAAGAGGCAGCATATGTGAAAAAGTGGACATCTTACCAACAATTGACTTGTTTGGTTTTAAATAAACATCTTCAAAATGTGTATATTGGATAGGGAGATCAGAAAATTGAATGATATTGCTCAATTGCCTAACCGTAGTTCGGTATGTGAACCTTAATTCAAGTTCCTTTCCAAGGAACCGAAATTCGTCGGGATTTGGGTCAACGTTTACTGAGTGAATCTCATACGAACTCCTTCGCAAGTAATCGGTCAAATCTATGAGGCGTGTATCGAAGCAAAATACTTCCATTTTCATGCCCTAATAACAGAAATGCGAAAATCATATAAGTCATTGCATGAAATAATATTGGGTTGACAATTAAAAAAACATATGGTGCAATGAATGTTAAAGCAAATATCGATACATACATTCTCATCAGCAACTATTAGCTGAAGCATAGATTCAGTCATAATCTCTTGAATGGAAAACTTATGCACTATGTGTACACGAAAGTTCCACTTGTAATGTATGCTGTCTGGGCCTAACTCATGAAAGTGGATGCACCTATAAAAGGTAAATCATCAACGACATTACATTTTGTGTTAAATGTACATTAAGATAGACAAAGAATGAACTATAGGGAAAATAGGAATATGCATAAATGTGTCTTCAAGAACACTTACCTAGTTTGGAATGACATGTGTGCATCAAAGGAGCATAGACTCTTCGTGTGGAAAAGTTCCTAATCGACATCATCCGACACAAAGAAATAGTTTGTCGAACGAAATCTAATACATCTTTTGTGTTAAACATTCCAATGAGACATACATCGCACAAGAATGCGGTTGCAAAAACAAAAGATAACAAAGAAAACAATTTTACATTTACACGAAACATCTCATATGTGTTCTGAAGTCTCATGTGATTTGAAGTCTCTTGGTGAGTATAAAAGAATAGTTACATTACAACGCGGCATCGATATCAGTCGGATAAAATCAAGACTAAATTGTTCGCAATCAAAATTTTCACGTTAATTCCTCTCATAAAATACATGAATTTATTCGAAATAACCAACGTAGAAGATTGTGCGTGATTGATTTTTCTCATTCTTTGAAGATCCAAACAACACACCATATGAAATTTAGCCCTGTTCAAAGAAAATACATTTAGGAACTTCGACATGAATTAAGTATTTGCCAAGCATGAATTTACAATCGAGTGATTAATACCTCGTCTATGATGTGAGTACTTCTTTGTAGACGATGTTTTTCGTGAAGGTACCACGAGTCTTTCTAGACATGCGCTGCTTGTCCTCCTTATCCGCAACGACAAGGACCTTGATGTTATTTCTGGCGGTGGCCCTAGATAGCGCGACGTACAGTTGCCCATGAGAGAAGACCGGATCAGGGAGGTAGACACCAACATTCGGGATGGTCTGCCCCTGCGCCTTGTTGATTGTCATTGCGAAGCTGAGCCTGACCGGGATTTGCCTCCTCTTGAATCTAAACGGGAACATCTCGTCATCAAAGGGACATAGAGGTATCCGAGGGAGGAACACCCTCTTCCCGGTGTGCTGACCGAGCACAATCTTGGCATCAATCGCATTCTTTGGAACCCCGAACTACGGCCTCGCCCCGTTGCATAGTCCATTAGCGGGATCGATGTTCCGCAACAAAGATAACGGACGCTTAATCTTGAGCTTAAGTACATGCGGAGGTAGCCCGTTAGGGGTTAGTGTGTTTAAGAATTCAGGAGGGTAGTAGCTGTGGGGATCATCCTCCGCACAGTTAAAGCTATGGTACACCATCTCATCCCCGCGAAATAGGTCAATCATTTTCATATTGATCTTATCGATATACTCATTTCGGGTTGACAAGATGGCTCGAGATGTGATATAGCCGGCATCCGATAGGTTTCGATCTAACATAGGAACACACTCGTATAAGTTTATCGAGGTGCGTGTCCTTTCCTATATACGCACGCATATCTCGTCCGGAAGCCGTACACAGCCATCTTCATTGGTCTCCTCTGTACCATTGCCGACCCGCAATAGGTACTCTGCAAACTCAGGATCACTTTGTGCCCTCATGTTACGTACGAGCCTTAGCTGTCGCATGCATTCCCATAGATATGACTTACGCAGGGTCGCATCAGTTATCTGTGGCCTAGTCCCCTTACGAACAACTGGAAGCACCTGCCTGAAGTCTCCACCGAACACAATTGTCTTCCCACCGAACGGCAAGTCGTGTCGATCCATGATGTCTTGCATGGTACTGTCTAGGGCCTCGACCGCCTGTCGCCTCGTCATGGAGGCTTCGTCCCATATTATTAGCAATGCCCGCTGAAGAAGCTTAGCGGTCCCACTTTGCTTAGTGATGTTACAGATCGCCCCATCACTAATGTTGAGTGGGATCTTAAATCTTGAGTGCGCCGTCCTACCTCCAGGCATGATGGAGGCAGCTACACCCGACGTCGCGGTTGCCACTGCAATCTTCCCATCGCCTCGGACCTTTGCGAGCAAAGCTTTATATAGGAATGTCTTTCTTGTGCCTCCCGGGCCATCAACAAAGAAGACACCTCCGCTGCCGCTATCAACCGCAGATAATATCTCGTCATATGCTGCCCTTTGCTCAAGATTGAGAGAGGATGACAGAGAAATATGGTCAGGGTCTACCTCGATCGTTGACTCCTCATAGATCTCCCTAGCGTCTCCATCATTGATTTCGTTCGACTCATCTATAGCGGGGAGAGGAAATGATGTTATGTCCTTACCCATCGACTGGAGCATATTTCTGATGTCCAACAACACCATCTGCTTTACTGTGTGTGAGCTTACATGGGAACGGCGGTAGTCGTCCGACATTCCCTCAAGGTGTCTGTCCCATAGCCCACGCACATCGTTTGGCTCACAGAACACCAATATAATTGCGAAGAGCCTTCGGAGCGAGGATGGCATCTGGAATAGCTCAGCCTCCGTTAGGCACTCTTCTAGGGTGTTGTTGGCCTCGATAAGTCCCCTCTTCTCAGCAGCATCACGAAAGAATGGGTAGACTACACTATCCACCGTCCTGAGGTCTTCAAAGGAGGTGGCGCCAGGTACGTGGTTTAGTAGCACCCTGAGATAGTACCGCTCCCCCTCATTTGGGCGGGCAGACACAATTCTGCCAACTTGTGTTCGTTCTGTCCTCTTCTTCCACTTCTTCAGGCCTGGCTGCCAAACAAATGCTGATGGAAAATCCCTGTACAAGATGCCTCGAGCCTCCTCATTTGTTCGGTTCATATCAAAATACTCTATCAGCATGGACCTCTCGACGCCATGTCGGGTGACCACATCATGAAGATCTTGACCCACGTGGAACGAGACCATGTGCATGTTCGGTAGATGCAACTGCATCTGTAACACTGGTGGGGAGATCTTGCTAAGGTCAAAACTATAGATCCTTCAAAGAGCTTCTGGTGGGGTAACCCACCTAGCATCCCTATACCGCTTGATCTCATCGATGTTCCCATTGCTATCGGGCTCATCAAGAGAAACAGATGCTCGGTCATGGTCCTTATAAACATACTTAAAAAGGTATTTCATGGCCTTTTTGCTTGAGCAAACCTCAACGTTTATGTGGCAGTTATACTTCCTCAAGAGGTAAGGGTTGTATGGCACAACCCACCTGTTGTCGAGCATCTGTCGTCGAACCTTAGCACTGCGGCCATCGTCCCGTCTCCTGTACATTGGGTACGAATCCTTGCCTTGTAGTGTAGCTGCGTTGAAAGGGCGTGGGTAGTAGCTCTTGCATCTACCATCATGCATGCACACATTTTTGGGATTTAGGACTCCGCAAGGGCCATGCATCATATGCTTAACGACCATCTCGTACAGCTCTGGGTACTTATTTTTGTCTGAGAGCTCTGCGGAGATGAGACAATCATACTGCTCGGGACAAGTGAGCTTGTACCTTCCCTTCATGATAAGAAGAAAGTGAACATGAGGAAGTCCCCTCTTCTGGAACTCAATGACATATACATAAGCAGCTACTACGCCAAGGATATGCCTCTTGAATAACTGCTCCTTGAGGTCCTCTAGCTTGGCTCTGAATACCCGAACGATGAGATCAGGGCGATCCTGTGGGGTCTGTCCAGGCTCTAGCTCACGCCTTATCTCTTCCCAATTTGGGTTGCAGGTCATAGTTAGGAATATGTCCGGCTTTCCATACTTTTGCACCAAGGCCATAGCGTCCAAGAACCTTCGTTTCATATCTCTATCGCCACCAATGAATGATGCCGGGAGCACAATCCTTTTGCCTACAACATGCGCACGGCTCTCTCCAGACTCTATGCTATCAACCAAGCCTTTATACAAGTCTGCGCGTATCTCCTTCTGGTGTTGCCTAAAGTAGTCCAGTCTTGTACCCTCCACCTTGATGTACATGTCGACCGCATACTGCTGGAATAGGCGCTTGCCGTATAATAAGGCATTGAATATCCCGTGACGCATTTGAAATTTGTAGCAGTAGTAGTCTCTTACAGACACGCAAAGTCGGTTATTTGTATCTACAAACATGAGTAGGACAAAATGTTAGGTCAAGCATAATTAAGCAAGACATCAACAATGACCAAATGCCATGTTCACCATAAGACTAACCGGGTTCATCACTACACTCGTTGTTACTATTTTCACATGCTTGGATTACAGCTTCAAGGGGCACGCCATGCTTTGGAATATGTGGGTGCCAGCCGAGCTCCCCTCCCGGGAAGAACAACGGATACGATAGAGGGTCGTAGCATCCATAGTACGGCTTGATACTATATTTCTCATTATTGTTACCGTACAGGATTACGCTACGGTTGAATCCTTTGCGCAACTCGTTGCCCTCAACCCACACAGCGGCCACCTCCGATGTTATCGGCCTGTTGTAGACTCTCTGGTCCATCTTTAAGTCCGTGTTTAGTGAGACACGATATTCCTCGAGGTTTTCAACCTGGCCTAGGCTCCGGAAAGTCTGCGAGTAAGGGTTGTCCCGAAGAATGTTGACAAGCGTCCTCACGACTTCCTGGTCGAGGCTAGGGGAGTAACGAAATCGGTGATCGAGAGTAGGGTCATCATCATAGAAATAGAGCTCCAGATGCTCTGGAGCAGAGTCACTCGAACCAAAGGAATGTACATTGTGATAAATTTGTCCATGGGCTCTAAATGTGTACACTCCAGACCTCATGTTGGTGTAGTTCTTATCAAGACTAACACCTAGAGTAGTAAAGGAGAAGTGACCGTTGAAAAATCTAATGTTGTCTTGAAAATGCCTGGCATCAGGATCTGCACTTGACCAGAGCATACGGAGTTCTGGTGTTGGCTCTGGGTTCGACAGACTAATTTTACCATTTCGGCAACAAAAACCCTTTGACTCATACTGGAACTTCTTCGTGTGGCAGTGCACGCAGTCTGGCTCAGGCTTCAACATGTGCGTGCTATTGGGTATATTGCTGTATACATGATCGTAGGGATCTAGGACATTTGATCCGGCGGGACAGGCATCAGCTGGCTCATCTAAGTCAGTGTCTTCCATTGTGTCGCCATCTGCAAGTATTTAAAGGGAAGGGGTGATGATAGGTGTTGGATTATATAGATAAGAGAGAAACACGATGTTTCAAATACCTCCACCACCGAACATGTAGTACTCCTCATCCATATGGTCCTCAACGATGGTTTCTAGAGCACACGTCATTTTGTGAGTAGGATAATAATGGTGCAATTCTATAGTTGGGACGATATATATGAATATAGTTATTACCATCATCTGTAATAAATGATCGTGTTGAGAGATCAGCAGTAGCGAAGCCGTGCGAGATCATTATTGGATTGACATCCGATGAAGCTTCTAAACGTGGGCATTGCATTGCAATTGATTCGGTGCATAGGGTATCTCTCCTGGTTGCATAGCTTGCATTCCGTTCATGAAGCAATGCTTGCCTATCCTCAGATGTAATGCTTCGCCTAGCTGATCTTCGACGGGCGTTAATCTCATGCAGCTCCTCCAATGTTAAACTTTGGACACGTGCTCTACGTTTTGCTCTTTGACGCGCATTAATCTCTTCCCTTTGTTCGGGTGTTAAACTTTGTCGTCGTGCTCTTTCACGTTCTCGTCTTGCTAGCCTTTGCTCTGGTGTAGGAGCTGCATATCTACGTCTTGCTCCATTTTGCTCGAATGTAATGCAAGCCTCTGCTTGACTATGACTTGGTTGTGTTTGCTCTGGTGGTATGGTAGCAGAACTCGCTACCACATCGTCCATCCACTACTGTTGGATAATAGCAACGGTGAAGTTATTTATAGAAAGATGGACAATCCCAAGTCCATGCATAATAGTAGGTCTACTGACTACAAAAGTGGCTAGCCGTTATATGTTCCTAGTGATATGTTCTTAGTTGTTTCTCCAATGGAAAACAAATTGCCAAGAGTATTCGAACTAATAAAGTTGAGAATATGCATGGGTTTCGTGTTGTGTCAAGCATCTGATGTAATAAATGCTTGTAAAAAAACTGCATCCCAAACAATTTTTATAGATACCACCAACCCACCACTACTACAACACACAGAGTTCCTCACCTGCCAACCATTTTTGGCAAGGGACTGGTGTAGATAGAAGCTATTGACAAAACATTATCGCTGTAGATAGAAAAATATTAAAATAGACAGGCAAGCTTAGCATACAGTGACACCAAATGGCTCATGCTCAGAATTTCAAAGGTAAAAGTAACCTAAAATGTGATGGCGTGAGGGGAGCACGCAAACAATATACACAGTTGACATATCGTAATAGTAATAAACAACACATTCTACTCTATACACACGGTATTAATAAAGAGTAAAGACCAATCTATAAATAACAAACCCAATCAATAATTGGCAAGTGACTTACAAATCACACTCAAATCTCTGATCTGCTTCAAGTAACTGTTTGATTGGATCCTTGTCAAGAAGAAACTTCAGAAAAATCACCACAAGTTCGCTTCAAAAGATGATGCCCTGGTAATTAATAACAAAGTGCTGATTCACAACTTGAGCATTAAGAGAACAATTAGAAGAAAAAAAGATGACCCTATTTGTTGGTGAAATTATACCAGAAAACGTATACAATTCAGAAATAGAGGATTGCTATTTAGCATAAATAGACTGCATAGGAATCTGGAGACCTAGCTGCTCTTACGGTGCCAATGCTATCTTAATCCAAATAGCCATCATTTCTCTATCAATCAAAGTAATTTGGCTTAAGACAGTACCCCAGCAAATGACGGATCCTTGTTCGCGTGGCTCGATCTGTAAAGGCGACTCTATCTTTTTGGGACATCTAGGATGTGGCATCAGTTGTGTTAGTACGTACATATTCCTCGTCACTGCACTTGCACAAGGAATCGCTTCACAAGCTCCGCCATGTGATCCTACCCATGCATGTATTACGACCTTTGTGCGATCACTATTCATGCATCAGCATCAAGCAGTGATGTGTGCGTCTTCTTGTGCTTTAAAAATGTATTTGGATCCAATAGCTAATTATAAAATCTCCTTCAAGCTAGCTTTCATAACTTCCTTCAATTTAAGCTCTTTTTGGCATTGCAATGACTTTTCAAAATCACAACAACCTCGAATTAGCCCTTGGAAACCTGCTGTTGTGTCAGTATCCATTAAATTCTTTTATGTGAGGAATGTCCATTAATATTAACAATTTTTCATTGCCTATTTACGACTCCATAACCATTGGCAGATGTTGCATTTTACTGTGTTGCACTGCATAATCTAATTACCTATATGAAACTTTAATAGTTCTGGTAAAATTATGTTGTCATGATTCCACAAAAGATGATTTGAACTGATTATCTGCTAAAACATAGAAGAGTCTAAGCACTTAAAAAGAGAGAGAGAAATTACAAAGTGGTAAAACCGTTTTGCATCCTCCCAACGGCATAGCACCACACTATTCGATCCAAGCATCTTGCGCCTATGGCATTATCTTCAACCTCCTGCTGGTCACCCACTATCACAGGGCTGAGATTGATTTGACTTTCAGCTTGTGCTCATTGACTTTTGCTATAATAACTTTTTTTAAAACAGTTTGTTTTTTAAGATGGAGTCTAAAGATAAATTGTAGTATGTATTGTGTTAACTTTTGCTATAATAACTTTTATTCGCATTCAAGGGCTTCTTAAAGAGTTTCTTCGGCTACGACAAGGTGAAATACGGAAAATGGAAATGTCTAGCTGGAAATGTAGCATCTGGCAAAGTCTTTGCAGAGCTACAACATCATTCCTGCTATACCATCTGGATTATGCACGGACGAGGCTAGCTACTGATGCAATTGCATCCCGTGGAAACAAACGCCAGTTCAAGGGGCTGATCATTGCATTGGTATTCGGTCGGTCGATGCTCAGCCGAGGCTTGCATAAAAACAACCCGGACCTTGCAAAGCTGCACCAGCAAAAGCTATTTTGGATGCACCTCAATTTTACTATGTACTACCATTTTCTGACAAGACTATTAATCACAAACTATGTTCTGCCGGTTCAGAAAAACAGTTTATTACCTCCAGGAAAATTGATGTTTATATTGTAAGGTGCCCGTGCGTTGCAACGAAAAACCAAATAAAAGTGATGCATATACTATCAAATATATGCACACAGATTGCCTACCCTAACTTGTTTGGGATAAAAGATCTTGTTGTGGTTGTTATTAATGATGATGGTGCACACAGACTCATATCAAAGTATCTTTCCCCATTTTACATAAGTAGCTAGATTGCCAAATCACACATATATCACTGGTGCTACATTATAGATTACGATAGCTATAGTGCTACACCAGGGAGGGATAGTATATAGCACTAAGCTGCTTAAAGTTTTATGCACTAACCCCACTAACCAACTTGAAAAAAAATATAGCAATAAGCAGCTGGCATTACATGCGGGAACAAAAAGTTAGACGCACATGTTCTAGTGCGTCACTGCCAAATACTAACCACTGATAATGACAACTACTAAACTTTTAAGGCTAACAGAAGCATGCTACTATTTATGTATTTCATAAGGCGCTAAAGAAGTACTAAATGACAACACAATATATCTAGAAATCACACGTGCAGAAGACGAACACATTAAGCAGATATAATCATACACCGAGCAACTCATCTAGATAAATAAAAAATAGAAGATAAAAGAGAAAGGTGATGCCTTGGCATAGTAATCCTTCCACACACGGCGAGCAATCTGATGACCTCCTAAATCAAATGCCTTGAACTTGATCTTCGCAATGCTCATCTCTTCGAGTCGGATCTCGCGTGAGGTCGATCTTTGAACCAATCTCTGCCAGAAGGAACACAAATCCAAGTACAAACTAATTCAGCAAACAGAAGCAAATCATGAAGTCATAGAGTTCTCATTTGTTTTCTATGTTGAACTTCAATATACACAGTTTTTTTTGCATAATCAGCTGGTAACTAAAATAGCATGGGCACTCAAATTGACAGTCTATAAACAGGAAGAACTGCTAACAGGACAGAAGGAACACATCTGAAAACAAATTATGCTAAAGAAATTTAGTATATCTAGATTCGAGATCTCAATGGGCCATTGAAGGACAATGTCAAACAGATATGGGGAACATCTTTAACACTATGTCAAACAGAAGCAAAGCACAAGGTTTACAATCTTTAACACTATCTATGATCAACTATGCCTTTCATCAGCATAGTGTTGAATACAAGTTAATACATTCTAGCATGCCTCTTGTACGATTACAGATCCAAAAAACGAATTATCGAAACTGGTCAAGAGTAGATAAAGGATCACCAATTGCATCATCAAATATAACAAGTTGAACTATAGCGGTAGATTCCTCAAAAAGCATTTAGAGAATAATGTCAAGTAACTTGCGGCAGGTTTAGAGCTAATCATGTAATCATTTCAATATTCCAACTAAATCATATTTTTGTATGCTTCACATCTACTCAAAAAAAAGTTTAAAGCAATTAATAGAATGACTTGATTATTATTACTTGTTAGTGGAAGCAAAAATGATTTAGCGCACTTTTTTAATGACAGGTAATCATATGCAACATGGGATGACTTAACTGTAATAAAAACTAACTACAGTCACATTGTAGTACAGATTAGACAACATGAACAAAATTAAACTGAAACGACACTGTGGTACATATTTGAAATTCTGCCACTTTGGTTTCATTCACTTCTATAGATTGCATTTCAGTGTGCTAAACAAACTAATCCAGATTCAACAACCAGCAGGGTGGCTTCCTAAAACAATAATGTTAGATTAAAGCCTCAACTGGCACTTGGCCTGACACTTGCACTCCAATATAATGAGATTACTGGATCAAGTTCATTTCGTGGCAATGCAAGCAAATCAACCAGCGTTGAAAAACATCTGAATGCGCAGGACAAATAAAAATAGCTAACGAAGGTCCAAGTTTCTCTTTCCAGACATGAATTGAGATAAATAAATCACTCTATACCGGGGTCTCTTTTTTGGCATCTATGACACTATGAAGCATCTTGTTCTATCGAGAAGTCGGTACATTATGTCAATTGCTCAATTATAATCAAACCATGTCATCGGCTATATATACACAAGATGTAAGATGCACAAGGCCAATCTATACACACGGTAGTCAAGAACAGTGTTCAAGAACAGTATTCAATGATAAGGCCAATCTATACACGCGGTATTCATGACAATATGGAACCCTGTATCAGAGACGTCGATACACACGGTATTCAAGATTCAAATAAAGATTCAAATCTTCAAGATTCAAATAAAGATTCAAATCTATACACACGGTAATAAAGAGTAAAGACCAATCTATAAATAAGAAACCAAATCAAAAATTGGCAAGCTACTTACAGATCACACTCAAATCTCTGATCTGCTTCAAGTATCTGCTTGCTTGGATCCTTGTCAACAAAAAACTTCAGAAAAATCACCACAACTTCGCTACAAAAGATGATGCCCTGGTAATTTAAGTGCTGATTCATAACTTGATCAATAAGAGAACAATAAGAAGAAAAAGATTAACCTATTTGCTGGTAGAACTTGATCGGTTGGAAAGCATTTTCTGTTTAGTCTTCGCCTTTTATTATGCAGAGCAAACGTAATCTCCAATTCAAATGCAAATGGAACCGAAACGGAAACTAAGAGTGCGTCGTGAGCTAGTCTGACGCACGGCATGTGCATGCAGATAACTGTGCGTGCATGCAGATAACTGCGCCTAACTAAATTGACACAACAAGTTTATTTTGCTAACAGGGCGGCGGCGTTGGGGGAGAAGGAGGCTCCAAATCCGGCCGGTGGTGGAGGCGGTGGAGCAGGGCCGTCGATGGGTGCCGACGAGGAAGCTGCAGCCGTCGGTGAGGCAATGGGGGGTAGGGGGCCGAGAGAGGAGCGGATGCACAGCGGGGAGTACGGCCATCACCGGATCTAGGGGAGGGGAACGCTGCTGATGCGGGTGGTGGGAGGGAGGGGAGGAGGCGGCGGCGGAGCGGATGGTGGGGGGAGGAGGAGGTGGTGAGGCGGAGGGGTGGGGAGGAGGAGGCGGCGGAGGCGCGGAGGGGTGGGGGGAGGAGGAGGCGGCGGGAGCGCGGGCTGGCGAGGAGGTGGGGCGCGGAGGAGGGGGTGCGGGGAGGCGGAGGTGGTGAGGGCGGAGGGGTGGGGGGAGGAGGAGGCGGCGGGAGCGCGGGCTGGAGAGGAGGGTGGGGGCGCGGATGAGTGGCGGCGGTGCGGGGGGAGGGGCGGAGGTGGTGAGGGCGGAGGGGTGGGGGGAGGAGGAGGCGGCGGGAGCGCGGGCTGGAGAGGAGGGTGGGGCGCGGAGGAGTGGCGGCGGTGCGGGGCGGAGGTGGTGAGGGCGGAAGGAGGCGAGGAGGCGAGGGCGGTGCGGCGGCAGAGGAGGGAGCGGAGGAGGCGAGGCGGCAGAGGAGGGAGCGGAGGAGCGATGGAGAGCGGAAGAAACGAGGTGGACGCACGGGAAAAATGGAGAGGGAGCGGAGGAGCGATGGAGAGGAAGAAACGAGGTGGCCGCACGGAAAAAATGGATCTGTGCGTAGAGAGCGGAAGGAGTTGGTGCCGAAGGAGGAGTGGTTCGGATTTAATTTCGTAATTAGATCGAATGGTTGAGAAGAGAGGAGTGACGACGGATCAACCACCAACTCCTTCTTTTATAATAGTAAAGATCAGTATCTCATATGACATAAACACACGCTTTTCTACCGAACACACCCCCCATGCGACCCAGGCCGATCCATTTCAGGGAACAAACCTACCTGTGCAGTGCAGTTATTGCCGAGTAGTTTCATTTGCACGGCACTACGGCGGAGGCGCCCCGTGCCGTACAAACACTCGCCGGCCGTCGTAGCGACACGCCGTTCTTGGACCGCGCGTACCATTTCGTCACCTCGGTGGTCGGCATCGCGGCCCATGTGCAACTACACAATCCTGCAGGCCTCGGGTGCCAGGACCAAGCACGAGCCCAGTGTGAGAATCACAAACGGAACGGTGCCTTCACCTTCTCAACAAAAGTGATAATTCACCGTTCTCCTCAAGACAAAAAAAAAACGTGATAATTCACCGTGCGATCTATCACATTTGACACAAACTTTTCACGACGGTAATTTTGCTGCAGTGGTGCGTTAAATTCGATGGCATAGAAGACAATCCTTCTCTCTCTTAGAAATGCAGTATCATGAATTGGGCAAGCCTTTTAAGTTAAAAAAACTTGCAATGTCGTACACAGCCATACAGTGTACCTTTTGTATATTGTATAAAGTGTGATGCAGTTCAATTCGGACTGGAATTTAAGGTGTCCTAATTGATACTGAATAGCAATCTGGCAATCTGGCGGCGCCTCTAAGGGAGCACCGGGGGAGCGACCCTGCAGGTGTTGTGTGACTGGCAGTGGCAGCACTTCTGGCCTGCGATGCCGGAGTAGACTTGCGTGGTATCCCTGCAGTCGTTGCAGACGATCCATCCCTGCAGAATGGCATTAGAATTCAGAAAAACTGCGAATATCTGATGCAATTGGGTACTACTGGTAACCAAGGCCAAGCTTGGCACTGACCTTTCCCATATAATCCATGTGCCGGATGCTCGATTCAATCTGAAGAACAAAGAATGAACTTACAGATCAGTCACAGTATTCAGATAAAGGGGCACATGGTTCAGTCAGATTAGTGCAACTACTGCAATCTTTGCGATAGAAAAGACTTCACTCCTATCAGATACAGAGAACCTTACTACTAAGAAATGTATTTACTGCATACCTCAGCATCCAGGGCCCTCAAGAACTTGTCCATGTCGAAGATAGACGTCGAGCATATAGGACAAGAGAACCTACATTGGTAGCATTATCTGAGAAAAACAAGATCACACGAAAGGGATGGCTGGGTAGGGAGATAAAGGGGCATGGGTGATTACTTGTCGTGTTTTAACATCTCGTGAAAGCATTGCAAATGCATCGTGTGCCCACATCTGAGAACAGACGTCTCTCTCAGGGAATCAAACATATACTGCATTTGAAATAACAAACAGTGGTTTGTACATAAGCACCTGCTGTACTTGAACGAGAGGAAGAACAAGTAGCGTCACGACTGTGGGAGACACACCTCATAGCAGATTGGGCAGTTATTCTTCATCGAGTTCTCGATGCAACAATGCTTACCGTGGAGGTTAACCGAGTAGCACGATCCTGCATCGCAACCGAATACAAATGGAATCGAAAGAATCAGAGTACATCATCATAATTGAGATTGAAGCATGAAAGAATTGCAATCTATGTGTAACAGGGAGATGCTGAAGCATGCTTACCGCACTTCTGACAGTGGAAGAATTTTTCCTTTCCTCCAACTCTATTGCAATGCATCACAATTTCAATCAGTTCAGCAACTTTACGAAGTACAATAAATTTTTTCAGGACGTCCAAGTAAAATTGAAAAGTACAAATTCCACTTCTAAATTACGTGCAATGTAATCACATTCAACCGGTCTAGAATCTCATTCAGGGCCCTTACCAACAACAAATTCATACTTATCCTGACCAGTTGCATATGCAATTGAACCAAATTAGTATGATGATTCAGGGTTCCTACTATGGAAGAGGAACAAACAATACCTGCAGATGCCGCAATCTTTGCAATGGTATTGCTCCTTGTCAACCTACACAACAACAAGATCCCATGAACTATCCAGTCACCAAATCCAACAGAAGGAATCCACAAATAACAGGGTCTCGATCTCATTCTCACATCATCGTCAAAGAATTTGCATGCCCTGCAGAAGTACTCCCCCATGCAGACTCCGCAGTTGTTGCATACTTGCGCGACCTGATCACCAAAAATTACCAGAATTCATAACACAACACACTGAAACACACCGAGGCCGGTTCTGCAGAGTGCAGAGTCCACAACCAAGAAACAGAAAACAGAAGTGCAATCAGAGGCTAACCGGCTGCTCGGTGTCACAAACGAGACAGATAACCTGCAAAGCAAAAAAAACCCAAGAAAAGTTTTCAGGGAAAGAAAGGTGAAATCAAGAAATAAGGTAACATTAATGTTAGGAGCATTTAAAAAGAGGAAGTGAAGAACAGCACCGATTCAACTGCGTGGCGGTCGAGCTCGTGCCCGTCTATCTAAGTCCAATCCAAGAACAAGAAGTCCATCAAAAAATCAGATAGAAGAATGTCAGGATCAAAGAGGGTCGGTGCTGAGAGGGAGAGAGAGCAGAGGAACACAGACCGTGGACTCGTTGTGGCAATGGCGGCAGTGGAAGACGTCGTTGCAGCAGGGCGCGCGGATCCTGCACCTCCTCCTGTAGTGCTTGCATCTGCACTTACACCAAAACAATCTCACCTTAAAAACTTAAACTTTCGAGTGCACTGAACTGCGCAGCCAAGAACGGCGCAAACAAAGTAGCAGCAGCACCAACCCGAATCCCATCCTGCCGAACCCGTGGCGAGCAGCGCCGATCTCCATTGACGGGGGTGGTTGTGTTCTTGAATCTTGCGGAGGCAGGCTTTGAGATCTGGGGAGGCTTCTGCTGCTGTGTTGGTGCTGTGTGCAGGCAGCCAGGCAGGAGTAGAGTATTTTATACTAGTAGCAGCAAGTAGTGAGGCGAGTGTGGTTTGGAGGGTCGCTGAGTATAGCAAGAAACGGGAGTTCAGTATTGGGTCGGCGTCATCGGAATCTAGACCACCAATTTTTAACTCAAATAAGCGTCCTCTTAGTGTCATTGTTTTTTTTTTTGTTTTTTTCCCTCTCTTCTCTTCTTCTAGTAGTATACTATACTAGTTTGCTGAGAGAACCTAGAACTACTCTTTTGTTTAACTTATCAAGATTCAATGGCCTTTGCATTTCTTTCTTCCCTTTCCAAGTATCTATTCATCAGCAGCATTACCCTTACTTTTGTTTTCAGGAGGTGGCGTGTCGGTAAATCAAGGTACGTGCTGGTGCTCCCTGCATCATTGATAAGCATCAGAGATGACGATTCTTTCCCCCTCCATTGGTTCAAATTGACAGCGAACACATCAACTCCTGAGAGTATTAAGGGGGTGATCGTTTCGGCTTTTTTCGGCTTCAGCTTCTAGCTTCAGCTTTTTTTTCACTATTCACTACACTATCCACTAACTCAGCTACAGTGTTTTTTCAGCCAGCTACAGTGTTTTTTCAGCCAAAAGCCAAAAGCCATCGCTATTCCGATCACCCCCTAAAAATACTAGTAGCTCATCATCACTTCAGCTTCACCTGAAAGCCTCGATCCCCGTGCTTATCTGCGTGCTTACCCAATCATTTGACGGGCAGACGCAGACTTTTTTAAACATACTCAGATGGTTAATTAGTCCAGTCTAGGTCAACCTGACGCTAATTCGTACCCAAAAGGATGTCGAGTATATCAATCATTCGTTGCCTCCATGTTCCTTCCATAGCGTGTGGCCATCGAGGATCTTGTGACATCACTTGAATCTGGAAACTTTAATGTCACTGTTTTTCATCTCGAAATAAAAACCTCCTTCCAACACAACTTACGAAATATAAACCTTCTTCCAACACAACTTATGAAAATAAACATGGGTTAATAAATTAATAGACCTTGTCGAAATATAAATCGAGTATCCCCCTCTCCAAAATAAAAACAAAAAATACATAGAAATATAAACATTCTTCAAACTCCAAACCAAGAGAAAAAAAGAGTTGAACAAAAAAACAAAAACAAAAATAAACCTTTGGATATTCAAGACTCAAGATGCCGCTTCTACCAACGACGGTATAATAAATTATGATAAATGCCATTTCATTTAAGTTTTTCATCTGACAGATGGTCCAGATCACTTGCGGGACGGCTCGAACACAAACCACTTCAAACTCACTGCGCCACCTTCTGATAAAAATCCTGTGGCCAATTCCTGCTCGAACACAAGGATCGCAATCTGCCTGTCATTAAAAAAAAGTGCATCAAAAAAATGCAAGATTGCTTTTAAGTTTAGCAAGAGGGATTTTCTGTGTTATTTCTGCCCTAGATGACACTGACTAAAAAACATAAATTTAGGCATGCATGGTTTACATGAACAGTGTTGCAGAAAAAATATATATCCTGGTGTCGTTCTTTATTTTTTTTTTCCTTTTCCGGTTGGTTGAATTTTTCCTAGATGCAATCTCTTACAAAGCCTATGAGAACACCACTAACAACTTTATTTGGCGGCTGTGCATAGGCATAAGGCTCTGTCAAATTGCAACCAGCCACATCAGACATGGAACTTCCTAGTTGTGGTATTTAGACATCAGGTAGATGGATATAAAAATGGCTTTTCTAAATGAGAACCTAAGTGAGAATGTGTATATAACACAACATGAGAGTTTTGTTGATTCCTAAAATACTAGAAAGATATACAAGGTTCAAAGATCTATCTATGAATTAAAGCAAGCTTCTCAAAGTTAGGATATTCATTTTGATGAAGTAGTCAAAAGGTTTAGCTTCATCAAAAATGAAGAAGAGCTTTATGTTTACAAAAAAAGACTAGTGAGAGCGCACTTATTTTTCTAGTCCTATATGTCAATGACATATTATTGATTGGACATGATATTCATATGCTTAAATCTGTCAAGTCTTCATTAAGAAATAGTTTATCTATGAAAGACATAGGAGAGGCAACATATATTTTGGGGATAAAGATCAAAAGAGATAGAACTAAAAGTCTAATTGGATTATGCCAAGATACGTACATTGACAAAGTATTGAAACTGTTCAACATACAAGATTCCAATAAGGGTTTCTTGTCTATGTCATATGGTATTAGTCTTAGTAAGACTCAGTGTCCTTCGACACCAGATGAGTAGGATTCCATATGCTTCCAACATTGGGTCTATCATATATGTCATACTTTGTACATGCTTAGATGTGTTCACATGCTTTAAGTGTTATGAACAGATATCAATCATATCCAGGTATAGGTCACCGAATAGCTGTAAAGAATATCTTGAAATATTTGAGAAGGACTAGAGATGCGTTCCTTGCTTATGGAGGTGAGGAAGAGCTAGTCGTAAATGGTTACATTAATGCTAGTTTTCAAACCGATAAAGATAATTTTCGATCATAGTCTGAGTTTGTGCTTTGTCTTAATGGAGGAGTAGTGAACTGGAAAAGTTCTAAACAAGAAATGGTTGCCAATTCTACAATAGAGGCTGAGTATATTGCGGCTTCCAAAGCTGCAAAGGATGTTGTTTGGATAAAAAAAATTCATCTCTAAGTTAGATGTGGTCTCTAGTGCTTCTAGTCCAATGAATTTCTATTGTGATAATAGTGGAGCCATTGCGTAAGCCAAGAAGTCTAGATCATATCAAAAATCCAAGCATATACTTCGGCATTTTCACCTCATTCACAAGATTGTTAATAGAGGGGATGTTAAGATATGCAAAATACACATAGATTTAAATATTGCAAATCCATTGACAAAGCCTCTTCCACAGTTAAAGTATGAGGTGCATATAAGAGCTATAAGTATTAGATACTTGTATAATTAACTCTAGTGTAAGTGAGAGATTGTTAGTGATATACTCTAGATGCAATCATGGAGATGATTATATTACTTCTATATTTATGATCTTTTCAATAATATGTTATTTTGTCCCTTGAATAAATATCTTTCATATTGATCAATAAGTATATGACTTATTTGTGAAACTCTCTATTCATGTTTTGATGTTATTCTAAATTATCCCTGATCTTATATCATTATGTGGGACCATTATGATTTACATATCAGCATATGTATTGATTGATGATCATATTTCACATATCATGGATATAAGATATTAATTCAATAATGTGAACATATGTTAAAGTAGAGAACATAATGTTGGATTGATCCACCATGAGATACTGCGAGAATTGTTATATTCTGAAGTGTCAACAGTTGGTCTTATATATAGTGTATGTAGAATTCTTAGACTTGAGATCACTATTATTTTCTACATGTGTAATAGTTCACTTAAGGGTTACCAAACAATACTTCATAACTAGGTAGTCATAAAGATAACCTTTTAGGTTTACTATGAACTATGCAGAGGAATATGAGCAATTAAGATAGAATTTGCCCCTCCTATATAACAGGAGAGATATCTTTGAGCCCCTCGATGTGGTTGGATTTAGGAAGTGCATGGTCATACTGAATGTGGTTGAGAAGTCAATCACAGCTGAATAATCTATTATAGGTTCGAGTGAAGAATTGAGCTATCATAAGATGGTACATTTCTCACTTTGAGTTCGATCTAATATCATGAGGCAAAATATATTAGTACACAAACACTATATGGGCTTGTCGATATGATCTTTATGCATGTTTGAAAGTCGTTATGTTCTGCTAGGGACCGTTATTGACTTATGGACCGAAACAAAGGTTTTGGCTCAGGGCCAAATATGCATGAACCTACAGAGTCACACACTTAATGAGCTGGAACGATAAAAGTCCGGATGATAGTTTCCAAGTGAGATTCGATCTCTACTTGTATCAGATAAAGATCTGATTGAAGGCTATATTAGGAGAGGTGAGGGGGTTGAGGGAGGCATTCCGAAACACCCATCGAAACCCTAGCCACCATATCTCATAATCCCTGCTGTGTGCACTGGTGCTAGTACACCGACGTACGATGTTCCATCCCTAGATATGTGGACCTCGGTAAAAACGCTACTATGACTGTGGCGCTAATCGGGACAATCACAAGGAGGAGATGGTTGGCCAGAGGACGCTCGACTACTTCCACTACATCGACGCACTTTTTGTTGAATCGGTTACTTCAACTCTACTTTCGCTGCACTGCACATCTAGTGGTAATGATTTATGATCTCTTACTCACATGGCTTCCTAATTTATGCGGTAGAAAATTTTAATTTACGCTAGTGTAGCCTATCCATATCCCAACAATAACTTCAAGATGTCTAAGCACAATTTTCTCTTCATATATGAGATCCTTGTTTCCACAAGATTAATCAGCACTCAGTTTTGAAAAAGCATAAGAACCAACATTCACCTGATGTAAAAGTAGAAAATAAGAGGAAATAACCTGGCTTCAGAAGAATATCTACTATCTCTAAAATTTCATTGCCAGGATGAATTAGAGCAGCAGCACGACTTTCACCATGTAACATACTCTGTTCCATGGCACAAATTGCATGCAATAAACATTTGTTTATTGTCTGAAGTGCCATGGCAAAAGCTCTGACTCTTTTGTGAATTTGCACTGATTGAATTTCATGTGAAGAGTAAACAAACATTTGATGGATACAGAGAATCTCAGCAAAGACCAAGTTGAGATGACCCACATAATTACCATGGGGTAATAATGCTATTCAACGGATTATTATTCATTTTAACCGATAAAACATCGCTTTAATGAATAATAAGCCGATCCGAGTATTACAGTAGAATAATAATTAGATACAAAACTTAATGTTACACATCCATAGCCACGTAGGGCTAAAGTTTATCACAAAGTCGCGAGGGCTCAAATATTACAATATTTAGAAATAAAAATGTTCTAACTACTATCTATCCAAAAACAAATACAATGTAACTACACCCAATCATATTCTGGTTTACCAAGGATGATTTGTAACCATTGCCTACTTCACCCAACCACACGGGTGTTCATCTCATATTCATTGTATTCCGAGTACATGGTATTCCATCTGGGCAGTACTTAAATCCATTCATGTAGTCCTCACTAGATCCTAGCAATCCTTCGGTCTAACATACGCCTAAACAAAGGAAGATAATAGTAAGGATGAGTACGAAAGTACTTAGCAAACGTTATTAGAAAGATGCACTGAATGCTCATCTTCTAACATCTCTAAGAATATACCTTCATGTTCTTAATCTTTTGCTCATTCTCATTCTCTTTCTTATTCTCTTTCTCAGGATTTATATAAATAAGGTTGTGTTATTAGGTTTTGAAAGGATTCCAAATTACTACTTTAGAAAACTATTGAACACTCATATAGTGGCATCAAACCTCCACTGATTTTCATAGCCTCCAATTCATGAGTTATGTAGCATTGCGTAGGCTTGTATCACTTTACCCATCATCACTCTGATCCTGGTGGTTCATTGGTCTTTGCATTTCCCTAGATGTGGCACCAAATCATAGCACAAAACTTTTACATCTATCTCAGTATATTATATCTCCCCCAGCCTGAGGCGATGTTTGACCCTCACCCAAACCTACCAAAAGCGACATAGCTATTAACTGGGGCAGTTTTTGACACCCTCACCCAACACCCAACTGCGTAATATATCGCCTTCACATACCCCGCTTCTGGCATCTTACCAGTCTTAGGTTCTTGCGATCTACATCCCACACTGATGGCCTACTTACCAATTATAGGTTCTTGCGGCTGTGGATCTCCTACTCCCGGCTCTCTACCGGCTATAGGTTCTTCCCTAAATGATACTTACCCATGCGGAGAATATAATAACCTTGATAGAATTACTGATTCTGTCCACCTTTAGATGGAATGATGGTTGATACAATTAATATGGTCTATTACACAAGTGAAGTCTGATTAATCTTATATTTTATCTCTATGTAGAAGATCCTATAGATGCCCTTTTGTCTCCTGCCCTAAGGATCTTTCACCCACTTATTTACTGACCTGACAGTGGCTTCTCCAACTATTTGCCTGATCTCTTTTTTTCTTTCTCACCATAATCATTTGATTTAAACATGATTTTTCTTTTTCATGTATGGTGATAATAACTTAATAGGAAAACACTTTATTTTACTAAAGATACTCTGATCATATGCTCAAATGGATGCTTGCTTGGACTTTAACTACATATTCAAATTCAAATAGGATCAGGTGAAGTCCTTCACATGGTTCAAATTGTCACCTGCAATTACATACATCAGCTACAACTTAATTTACAAAATTATATTAAAATAGGAGGTGTCAATGTGTTTTTGTTCCTAGGGTGAGGCTTTGCTCAACTTAACCCTAATTCGGTAATCAATATTAATTTCTATATAATACTCGTCATTTGACATTATTTTCTTAGTGTGAGGCCGCGTGGCTTGTTTACGATGTAGGCTCTGCCTTTTATTGATTTCTGGCCATTTATCAATTAAACGTGATTAAATAGATGCCCGTATAAACATAACATCGAATATTATTCCTAGCCGATTTCACATATGCAATTATGTCTATTTAATTTCTCGTAAGTATGCAATTATCTGCCTCTCTAATTGATTTGAAGTCTCAGGGTTATTCAAATATATTCTTCCTTTTTGGTACCGATGCTTTTCTCATATTTAGTATGTGCATGACGAGTTAAATTATATATATATATAAGAAATAAAATTTTAATTAAATAAATAAATAAATTATACTAAGACATCCCTGTGGCTATTTTGCAAATAAGGTGATTGATAAATGTTGTATTGATATGCATGTAATTTTATATTTTTCCATAACTCTTGGTTAATTGCAAATGTATGAAATGCCCCATAATGTAATCTTATTTTTATACTTGATGTAATACTACAATGGCCTACGCAGTTATGGGTTTCAATGAGTTGTAATATTTTTATTTGACTTGCTATAAATTTTAATTGTCGTTCAAAAGATGTATTTGATTTATTGTATGAGGATTATAATTAATTAACTGTTGTACCACGAATTGAGATGTATATATATTTTAATTGAGTTGAATACTTTTACTTATCGTGCACTTCTATTTTATTTCTCACGCTAGTCTATATAAATTGTTTTTTTGTCCTCGTTGATGAAATCTTGATAGCAACATATTCGTTTATCGTTCGCTGGTTTCAATTTAGATGAACACAAAAAGTTTAAATTCCCTCATATTTTAGATTATTAGTTACATAATTAATCCCGCTTAACGTCGTAACGCATCATTTAAGGTTAATCGAAGATGTGGGGTGTTTCACAAGTGCAGCAAATTTATACGTGTTCAACTCACTGAGTAGATATTTACTTCTTTACTGTGTAGCTCAATAACTTGTAAAAGCATGACAGTGGCTACGTGCAAGCAACTTGAAATAAATCGAATCAGCTACATGCACATATACCAAAGTTGACGGACCATGTGTCTTACTGTCTTACATGTGGCAATGAAGACAAACTAATGACAATTACTATCACGAGAGTTTCTATTGTAGGGATATGATTTGACCAACTAATGTTTAAGGAGCCACAATAAGTAGCTAGAATGAATTGTGTTGCTTTCACAAGAGATAAGTTCGGTTCTTTCAACTCAGCTATGAACATGATGCAATAACGGAATTCAAGATGAATATAACCCTAACATGACACTATCGTCCAGATTAATAAAGATGAAGGGATGCTCCTACTAATCCTTTTCCATGTATCTACCTAGAAGATACAAAAATAAAATGTCCCCAAAAGGTACAAGAACCCAAAAATTTTCGGAAACATTTTAGGTCGAAAATTAAACTTACTTTGTCATACAGCCCTGCCTCTTGACACCGATGAGCAGCTTCCAGTAAGAATTGCTGCCTTCCTCTCCAATCCATCATATGCTTCTTTAGTTCTCCTCCTCCTCCCATTCCACTTGGACCAAGCAAAAATTGAATACCACCATCCCTTAGTAATATCTCTGTTAGCTGCTGATTCAACATTAAACTTCATTGTCGCTGTTGATCAGCATTCCCTCGACCAATCCATGCTACCTCTCCTTCACCCAGTGCAGCAGCAGCATGTGCATAATGCTCCAAGGCTAAATCAAGATTGCCATTGCGCAAGTAAATAGAGCCATACTAGCGTATTATATTGGAGGCTTCTGCACAAGCATCCATTACACACACCTTTTGGCCGGATCCAACACCATCAGGGAGAACACCATGATCAGCTAAAACAGTTGAAATATGCACAGCATCAACATGGTACCCTTCTGAATTTTTTTAAAATAATCTATTTTTATTCTGAATTACAGTAATATACCTCCGCTTTTTATTTTACACTAATAATCCTCTGTCGCTCCACCGTTGAGCGATTTGGACTAATCACACAACAGTTGCGCGCTAAGTGTTCAAGTCACCTACCAGTTGACCGACTAATACTAGTCGCCCAACTATTAGGCGACTAGTCCTAGTCGCTCAACTGTTGGATGACTTAGCCCCTAGTTGCCCAACAACAATCTACAAAAATCACAAACAGTTGAGTGATTAGAGGCTAAGTCGTCCAACGGATTGGTCGCTTAACCATTGGGCGACTAGCACTTATCGCTCAACCGGTGGGCAACTTAGACACTTAGCGTGCAATCGTTGGACGACTAGCCCAAGTCACTTAACGATGGAGCGATAGAGGTTTATTACTGTAAAATAAAAAATAGAGATATACTATTGTAATTCAGAATAAAAAAAATATTATTTAAAAAATTTTGCACTTCCTCTCCGACCTCTTTAGACAAATAAAGAATTGCTGGAAGTAATTGGATGCTTAAGAAAAGAACATAGGGATAGACAAGGGTCTTTTCCACTCTTTGCATAATATGATGACTCAAAGTTGTTCAAGTAATTCTGTAGATCCTCCAGCGTGTAAGGAACCAAGCCTTCATTCAAAAAAAATTACAAGATGCCACTACCACATATGGAGTAATCATAGATGGGTTGTAACCCTTATTAGAGACAATTTCTAAACCATCTGATTTATTACGTTAGTGATAACAGGTGGCTCTCAAACAATCTATGATAAATCACAACACAAATGGTTTTTAAAAATAATCGTATGTGATATCCAACATATCATAAATAGCTAATACAAAAAACTGTCTATAATGATCTATGTATCACAGACAGTTTTTTGTATTAGCCATCTATGATATCTGATATCACAGACGGTTAATACAAAAAATCATATATAATGGTTTATGTATCATAGACGGCTTTGTGTTAGAAACTGTATGTAATAGTTATTTATATAGCTAAAAATTTTTCTGTTTTTGACTAGCCTCAGGAAATGCTATCCATGCTCGTTGAAAACAAGCAAGCAGATTACAGATAAATAACATAGAAGTGAATTACAGCTACTCAAAGTGATTTACAACTCAATATCAATTATAAAAGAATATTCATGTATTGTCTGTAGAGTTACAATCGAATGAATTACAATTGAATAAATTGTTTGACCATATATTAAGCAATGTCACCGGAGTAAAACTCTCCTTTCACGTTAATGACCTCCGTCATAAAGAAGGTGAAAATCCATCCTTGAACGTCCGAGAGTTCGTTCAGATCATATGTACTTGATTTGATCTTCATGCTCTGTCGGTAGGAGGAGAAAAGTTGTAAGCATATATATATATATATATATATATATATATATATATATATATATATATATAATTAGAAAATAATTATTATGAGATTGACAAACCTCTAGATCATTCATCTTAGCACACATAATTTCATGCATATGACAGTAAACGTAGAATGCACAAAGGTGCCTTGTAACTGCTGATTGTACTGCAAAAATAGAATTATATATATATGTATAGTTTGTTCGAGAGGTATTATTATGAAGTGTGATATAGGATTATTGTGTTATAGCGGATACTAGAAATGACATCATGTATCGCAGTATGACGCTCAATTCCTTGTGTCTCCCTTCCCTGGCAACATATGCGCTGAATGACATACGTGATTCCAAAAAGTTATCCTTGGCCATTGAAAACAAAGGAAAGACTATAATAAAGTTATATGTAGGGGAAATGAGCATATATATAATCAATGTAATTCTCGACGTAGGATACATCTTGGGCGATGCTTTGCTTAGATATCAAATGTGGTTCGAGGAAATCTACTAGTTCTCGTGATCCCTGGGCCAATTGTATCATGTATCTATATATAATCAATGAGTTATGATATTTATTGGTATGATATTTATCAGTATTACATGAGTGTAGAATTTGATTGTAGATATTTACAATGTCCAGCACCGTAGAAGTGATGCGTCAAGATTGAATAGTTCGAATAAGTCATCGAAACCTACAACGAAGAAGCTCAGCTTGTGAAGGAAATGCCTCTCTATGTATTTGACAGTGACCAATAAGCCGGTTTGTCCTACACATGTACCAGGTATGCAAACTCCTGCAACTCATTCCAAGATAGGGTAATACTGTGTCAGGGACCAACGACATTCTGAGGGAGAACTTCCAGGGCTTGAGAGACGCCTTAATGTTCTTCGATTTAGTCTTAGTGCCTCACTTTTTATACGTCTTGCCGAGAGATAACTCAGTACGCTTTTCTTGTTCCTTTAGCATCGTCTCCAGTGGCCTTTTGAAGTAGAGGTTGAGGTGGTGTCATTGAGGGTTGAGGTGGAGAGGCATGATCGTGTGGAGATCGTGGCACTGCAAGGTCCAGGGCGATATCCCTCTTGGGGCACTAGACAAAAGTGTGTACAACATCCCCTAGTATTAGATTAATGCTCTCCTAGATAGTCATTACATATACATACACTAGCTCTTACACATAATTATCATTCACCATAATTTGTCCATCCAAAGTAGATAGCTATGATTCACGAATCAATCCAACAAGAATTAAAGTAGAAAGAAATGACACCCATTTTTAAATTGAAGCAAAAACTATCAAGGTAGATCCTTTTTCTTGCAACTAAAAAGTACATAGATCTAGATAGAATATAATATATTTTATTATATAGTACCAATTACTAACCTTAGATCACCAAGAACAAATGGATACACAAGCACCCTTCCAAATCTTTGGTCTCCTTTCGCCAAATCGCCTCAAAGCCGCCGCCTCCTTATAGATAGAATATCTATTAGGATGAGGGTATTTAATAATGTAGTGAATATCATGAACGCTTCTATTCACAAACTGTATGTAATAAGTAGGTCATGATAGGCGGTACTTTACAAAATTGTCTGTGATAAGTCTATACATCACAGACAATTTTTATTACTAATTGTCTGTAATAAGTCCATACATCACAGACGGTTCGTGTAAAAAACCATCTGTGATAATAGGACATCACTGATGGTTTTTACCACCAGTTGCAACATAGATAGTCACACTAGTAAAAACGTCTAACATAACTATGCTGCAGCTTAACACTGATAGATTATGTATAACCATCTGTAATGAGACGTCTAGAACCATATGAAATCCTCTATAGTATTAGAATCACTTTGTGATTTGTCGCACCCACCATGTGTTGTGCATTCTACAGTATGGCAGGAGGAGGTAACTGCGGTGGCGTTGATGGAGGCTGGCAGGTAGACGACGATGAGTCCAACTGAGGCAAAGAAGGAAGCCAGGGAGTGGCAGAGTTGGCGAAAAGAGAAAAACTAGCTAACACTATATCATTCGAATGGTATAGCTTCACTAGCTCTCCCCACCCTCTCTCTCTCTCCTTCTCTATCTCACTCGCTGGCGGAGCACCATGAGGATGACAGTGATGCTCTGCCGACGGGAGTGCCGTTACTGCCAATGACGGGTTCATCATGTCCCCGGTTGTAGAGGGAGGCCGGGGAGGTGGTGGCCCAATGGTGGGCGGCGGAAAAGGGCTTTGGGTTGCACTGAAGGGCGGCATGGAGAGGTGGCGATGTGGTGAATTTTAGGTTGGGCGGGATGCGGATGGTGGGGAGGGGGAGAGGGCGGTGCGGCAAGGCTGTGGGGTTGCGGATGGTGGAGGAGGGGCGGTGGGAGGTGGAGGAGGAGCATGGAGTTGTGGTCGGCAGTAGAGAAGAAGGCGGGGAGGAAGGTGGGCGTGAAGAAGAGAAAGAGAGGAGGACGATGGCCGGCGCTAGAAAAGGGGAAAAAAGAGGGCTTCACGCTTCTGTCCTCTCTACCCCGATTCGTCGATACCAGTAGTTGCTACTGTAGCTGCTACACCTCACCGCACCGCACTGACCAACTCACTACTACCTGACTGTTATTTGTGGCCAGGAGTCTCACAAGTTGCACACGCATGTCACAGAAATTTTTTTGCTTTTTAATCCAAATTTTGAAAGTTTGTTACAAATAAACCCCTAAAGAAACGATTTCCAAAAATGGACCCCCCACACGGCGCCAAAACACATGACGCCGAGGGTACATAGCACAGCGCCATGATATTTGGCGCCGATATATGCCACGCAGGAGCCAGCGTGGTGTAGCACGGCGCCATGGCTTTTGGCGCCGTACTATGCAACAATGGCGCTAAAGGGTGTGGCGCCGTGCTTTGGGACTTAAGCCCGAGCGCGGCCGCCCGGCCCCCTCACCCCCTCATTCTTTTCTCTGCTCTTCCCCAAACAGCGCGCTGCCGCCCCCTCCTCTTCCTCCAAATCCATTGATTTTGTTCGGTTTTTCTCGTGATTTTTGTTCCAAATCGACAAAGCAAGGTTAACTCCCTCCCCTCCCTTAATTTTTTCGAAAAGATATTGTTTATTTGAGCTACATTTTGTGGGGGAATAGTTGAACCCCTAGATGAAATTTGATGAATTTGGCTCGGTTTTAGGTTTGATTTGCGTTGAATATGCGAAATATAAGAGTAGTTATGGGTGTAGATTCGTTTTTAGGGTTTGATTTGAATGAAATTGATGAATCCATGTGCCAGGTTTAGAAATATGATATATGTTTGATTTTAGGGTTTGATTTGATATGATATGAATCTATGTGGTAGGGTTTGATTTTAGGGTGTAGAGATGATATGGTTTGATATGAAATTAGAAATAGGGTTTGATTTTAGGGTCTATTTCTTGAAATGTTAGGTTTAGGATTTGATATGGTTTGATATGATTTGAGAAATAGATTTAGAAATAGGGTTTTATTTTATGTTGTACGTATGATATGGTTTGATATGATTTTAGAAATAGGTTTAGAAATAGAGTGTGATTTTCGTTAAAAGTCATAGCATTTTGTTGTCGTGGCCGATTGGACTGAGGTATGTTTGTTTGTTGATTATAGATGAATAAGATTGTGACTTTGCACCATGGTGGAACTGTGAAGAGAAGTGACAATGGAGGTGTTGATTTGGAGGGTATGGAAGAGACCACGTTGCTATTTAGGTCAAGTTCGTCGTATGGTGAAGCCATTTGTCGCTTGAAAGAGAGGCTGGGATGGACAGATAAGCATGGTGATGTCGTTATGGAAGGATTGATTGATGTTGGGTCGTCAAAGGGGCATCTAACATGGTGGATGTAGAGCTTGCGAGAGACGAGGCTGCTTATGAGGATGCGAGGGCTATGGACTCAGATAATGATAGGCCGGTCCGAGGTTTGACGTCCAGCGAAATTGAGCTGTTGAGAAGAATGTTTCCTGGCCGTGATCCGCTGGTGTCCGATTACAATGACCTAAGCAACGCACGTATGGCTGTAGCGGATGGAGGGCAAACGCAGAGGGACATACCTAGGCCTGGGGCTAGTATCATAATCCAGAAGGGTCATGTCTTTGAGGATATGTCAGCATTGAAAATGTGGTTGAAAGAGTACTCGATCGTGCACAACCGTCCATACGAGGTTAAGAACTCATACGCCGAACGTCGGTACACCATCAAATGTGAGAGCGTAGGGTGTGCATGGAAAGTCTGTGCCAGGAAGGTGAAGGGTACGGAGAAGTTTAAGATTACAACTGTGGATGGACCGCACAGCTGTGGGTCTTCTGAGCCCGGCCAGAAACATCGTCAGTTGACTTCTCGGTTTATTGCAACCCGCTTGTACCCTATGATAAAGCACATGCCGACGATGTGCGTGACAGCAGTGATAGAGGCCGTTAAGCTAAAGTGGCACTACACAATCAAGTATGGGAAAGCATGGAGGGCGCAATAACGTGCTTTGAAGTTAATTTATGGTGATTGGGAGGAGGTGTATGGGCGTTTGCCGACCATGTTAAACGCAATGAAAGCGGTGAATGTAGGAATGCAATATGAGTATGTGCCTAAGCCCGATGTATGGGTTAATGGGAGGTAGGTATTCTTTCGAGCATTCTGGTGTTTTGGTCAGTGTGTTGAGGCTTTCAAACATTGCAGGCCTGTTCTGTCAATAGATGGGATGTTCTTGTTGGGCAAGTATGAGGGGATATTGTTGATTTCTATTGGTTGTGATGCGGACAACTCGCTTGTGCCGTCGGCTTTTGGTTTGGTGGAGAAGGAGGACAGATCAAGCTGGGCTTGGTTTCTACGGCTTGTACGGATCCATGTGGTTGGTCCGGGGAGAGAGGTATGTGTGTTGTCTGACAGGCACGCTGGGATTTTGAGCGCCGTTAAGGAAGTTATACCAGAACACTCTCCTGTGCATCATCGTTGGTGCATACGGCACCTTGCGGAGAACTTGTTCAAAAAAGATGGGGTAAAGGACAACTTCACACTTTTCGAGGAGGTATGTCGGCAGAGGGAGGTAAAGCTATTTGAGGAGAAGTTGGAGGAGTTGAAAATGAAAACTAATGCCGAGGGCTGTGATTGGATCAGGGGTTTAATGAGAGATGTGCATAAATGGTCAAGGGCTCATGACGTAGGGGGGAGGAGGTACGGGTTCATGACTAGCAACATGGTAGAATGCTTCAACGGGCTGCTTAAGGGATCATGTGGATTGTCAGTTACCGCAATTGCCGCCTTCACTTTCTACAAGTGTGTTGCATGGTTTGTTAACTAGCACCGGGAAACCTCAGACAGGTTGAGGGCACATGCACGTTGGCCACGTCGTCCTCACGGCTTCCCTGAGAAAGTGAAGCTGCAGGCCAATGAACAGGAGTACGAGTGTTTTGACCATGCGACGGGCTCGTATGAGATTGTTGAGGGTGGAGGGACGACCGAGGATGGAGAGCTCCGAGAGGCCCAAAGGCATAAGGTCGTGATTACATCATTCACATGCACGTGCAGTGTTCCCGACAAGTTCCATTTTCCATGCTCCCACATGGTGACCGCATGTAGGGTCCGGAATGTCGATGTTGACACCAAAGTCCCGACGGTGTTCGGTGTGGCTGCTTTGCTTAGGACCCGGGCTAGGGAGGGCAGAGTGGTCGAGGCCGCTCCAGTTATCGATTGAGTGGTACGTAAATGATGATATTTGTAATACTTCAATTCTATACGTTTATCTCGAACTTACATTGTTTCCTTATTTCTTTAGGGGAAAATGGTTCGAACATCGGTCACCAAAATCGATGAGGCGCTCCGCTACCCAGTTGGCAGACCGGACACCGAGACCGGCCTGAGGGCCGCATTAACCGTATGAAGATTATTCGTTAAGTTAGCCATTAAGCATGTGTACTATTCTAACATATCATTACTTGCAGAGACTTAAACGTCGCCTCACTCAGACGGCAGGTCGTTTAGGTTGCCGCGTACGCTCGTCGGTAGACATGAGCATACCGGGGGGCCTCCACAGCTGCAGCCTCGTCGTTACATCGTAGCAGGCGAGCGTCCACAAGGAGCTCGTCACGCACTCCGACTCCGAGTTTCAGTTGGGACGTCGGTGCCGAAGACAACGGCCACGACGAGGAGGAGGTGGAGCAGCATGACGCCATGGAGGAGCACGAGGACGCTGAGGAGGCTCCTACCCACAACGAGATTGGGGTATCGCAGATGCCTGACGCACCATCCACTCAGGCTTCGCAGCGGCCTCGTCGTTCGACTCGTCCCCCACGCACGTATACTCCGGGGACTGATGCTCTGGCCAAGGGCAAGGGAAAGGCTAAGAGGTAGTGAGATTGGGCCTGTTCTTTGCGGCTGCGGCTGATGGCTTTTTGGCTGTTTGCGACAGAGATTGCGGAAAGAGAGATACTCGCTTGTGATTTTTAATGATACAGATATTAATTTTTTAACGTGTACTACAATTAACTTGTAGACCTCATCTTAAAAAAATACTTCGTTTAAAAGTTAGTTACTGTAGCAAAAGTCAAAAGCCGCTTCTAGAAGCCGCAAAGAACAGGGCCATTGACTCTATTTTGTACGCTGAGACCTATATGATGTTTTGCTACTTGTTGACAGTTATTTGATGTTTATGTTATTGAGCGTTTCGAGACATATGTGATGTTCTACGTGCAACGTTCATGTTATTGCATGTTTTCAGAAATATGTGATGGTGTTCAGATGTTTTGTATGTGTATATGTGAATATCTGTGTATGTGTATGTATGTGTTGCAGAAAAGACAGCAGTCAGCTGTTTTTTTGCAGGGTAAGGCAGCTCGACGCCATAACCAGTGGCGCCATGTATGCGTAGTACGGCGCCATAACATGTGGCGCCGTACTATATATTCTCGGCGCCACATGTTATGGCACCGTACTACGCATACATGGCGCCACTGGTTATGGCGCCGAGCTGCCTTACCCTGCAAAAAAACAATTTCAACTAGTGGAATATAATGGAGTCAATCTTTGTTGTCGTATATCCTGAATTTTTTCAAAAAAAAACTTTTTTATCTTGAATTGATGGCAGGTATAGGTAATTGGATTCTGCGGAAAGCAGCACTCTGTTGTCATATCTCTGGGTGGAGCAGCCCTCTGTTGTCATATCTCTGAGCGGAGTAGCCCTCTTTTCTCATGTAACTGCACAAAGCAGCCTTCTGTTGTCATATCTCTGGGCAGAGCAGCCCTCTGTTGTCGTATCTCTGGGCGGAGCAGCCCTCTGTTGTCGTATCTCTGGGCGGAGCAGCCCTCTTTTGTCATATCTGTGCGCAGAGCTGCCCTCTTTTGTCATGTCACTGCACAAAGCTGTTCTCTTTTATCATGTCACTGCGCAAAGCTGACCTCTTTTGCCATGGCGCTACACAAACTGCCCTCTTTTGTCATGCGGTAACTACAGTAAGTTATCTCGTTTGATATAAATAGCACGGTTGGGGTGCCATGACCTTGTAGCTAGAGAAACCTGTAAATCGAACAAAGAAGCATCTTCTCTTTTGTTGTGAAACATACCATGTCGGAAACTAAGGGGCCAGTCGGATATGGGTCAAGGAAGACCTTCCCTTGGAAAGGAGGGATAACTTCGGTCCAAATTACCGCTTGATGCCAAACCGGTGTGCTCAACCAGTATGGCGAAAATGCAAACACAATGAAGACGCGGTTGTGCAGGTCTTGGATGGCCCAATCGATGGCGAGTGACGTTTCTTCTGATGCCCACACTCTGGGGTAAGAATTGCTAATAGTATAATTTTCATTACTGCTTATGGAGCCTCCTTGTTAATCGTTCTTTCCCACAGATGACGCAATGCGACTTCTCCCACTGGATCGACCCTCCTCACCAACTGTACATTATCATTTATGTGAATGCATTATGGGAACGAATATTTGAGTTGGAGGAGCGAATCGAGACTCTCAGTGAGGAGAACAACGACCTCTGCCAACAGATGCAACGAGAGGGGCAACGAGGAGGTGGTGAACATAGGAAGCTCGTATGATCCCACATGTTACTGCGTGAACCCTAGTTGCATATGTGCATACCACTACCACGACGGCCAGCCACGTCCGAGGCGGCCCCCTCAGCAACACTCCATGTGGGTGCCACGAGGCTCGTTTGGCATATAGTCAACGAGATATATGGTTGTACCTTCTACCAGTACGCACGCTCTCTATGATATGGACCACAGAGAGTGATTAAGCTAGTAATATGTCGTCTTTATTTTCTTGTGTTCGTTGTTGTGTTCATGGCGTGTCGCCAGGACTGGTGCTTTGATTTAATTTCTTTCTTATAGTACTTTCTATATTTTCTGTATGTTCGCCGTCCCATTCTCATGTTGATGATAAAGTCCATTTTAATTATCTCCTCATCTTTTCGCATTCATTCTTTCTACATGTTCAATATCACTTTCCTTCTTAAAAGAAAACTAATCGGGCCAAATCAAATCTCAATATACAAAATAGTATACAATGTGCATATACATTCAAGTCTCAATAACGTAAAATAACATCAATTGATATTCTGTCAAATAAATAAGCACGATACATAGCATTACGACATAATATCATAAAATATTTCACAGATTCTAAAAATATAAATAGGTCCACATACATAGTTCATAAATTCTCAAAACATACATATACGTCCACATCAAACATACATATCAATAACCTACTGAGTACATCGAGGCCACTTCCCTTCCTCCGAGCATCGTGGTACTCCTTAAGGGCTGCCTTGACACGTCGCGCTCTCTCTATCTTTTTCTTCCTTTCACCCTTGAGCCTTGCCGCGACCCTCCTACCCTCCTCCTCGCGGTGCTCCCTCGTGGCCTCCTCCTGTTTCATCTCCCTTTCCCACCTATCCTTTCTTTCTTCATCCCACTTCTTCGCGGCGTTAAGGTACTTTTTGTCATCCTCAGCGATCTCGGTGTCGATCCACTGCTCAAAATCACAAAGCGGTGGAGGCTCCTGCAGATGTACGTATTCGTTAAACCAACATGATTAATACCAAATCGATGAATCGACAATACAACATACCATCTTGCTGAGGACGACGGCGCCACGTGGCGGATCAAACTCCCAGTTGCCGCACACCTAGTACCTCTGCCTATATGTCTCCGGTTCGTCCGACCTCTCGACCTTGCAAGGGTCGACGCAAAAACACATCGGCACAGCAACACCGGGTGGAGGTGGCAAACGGGTGATAAAACGCAAAATTAATAAAACAGTTCAAATGAGTATCTATCATTGTTACCCAAATCAAACCCTAAATCAAACCATAAAAACGAATCTACACCTACAACTATTCTTATATTACGTATACTCAACGCTAATCCAACCTAAAACCGAGCCAAATCGAACTAATTTTATCTACAGTTTCAAAACTTTCACCCACGAAATGTACCTCAAACACAACATATTTATTGCCAAAAATCAAGGGAAGGGAGGGAGCTTACCTTCCTTGGTCGATTTGGAAGCAAAATTGCGAGAAAAAACAACGGATTAGCGTGGATTTGGAGGGGAGAGAGTGGGGGGGGGGGGGGTGGAGCTGTGTTTGCTCAGGTTGAAGAAGGGAATGAGCGTGTGGGGGGCCAGGGGGCCGTGCTCGGGCTTAAGTCCCAAAGCACGGCGCCACCCCCTTTAGCGCCGTTGTTGCATAGAACGACGCCATGGCCTTTGGCGCCGTGCTACGCCACGCTGGCTCCTACGTGACATATCACGGCGCCAAATATCATAGCGCCGTGATATGTACCCTCGGCGCCTTGTGTTTTGACGCTATGTGGGGGGTCCATTTTTGAAAATCTTTTTTCCAAGGATCTATTTGTAAAAAACTTTCAAAATTTAAACTAAAAAGTAAAAATTTTAACATATCACAAGCCCAGGGAGCAACGAAGCTTCACATTTCACACACACAGGGGTCGCGGTGACACCTAAGCAATGGTTACAGAATGCAGGGCTGATATCTGAAAAGGTTGTTAGATATCTGATCTAGCAGTCAAAAAAATTAGATAACTATTTAGAAAAAAAATCCAGATGATGGTTCGTCCAGCGAATACTTTTCTCACGTATGCTTCTCCTTCTTATCCCCCAAGCAAGCTCATGATAACCACGCATCACCTCTGCGGCTCTTGTCTCCTCTTCTGGTGAGCACCAACCGCAGCTTGAAGCTTCTCTTCACCGGTCCAACCAAATGGGCCAAGATGAGCGGTGGCGGCAGCAGGTGCTGGTAGGTGGAGGGCAGGATCAAGAACCGGAGCTGGAGGAGGGGCCCACGAAGGACGTGTCCGGCATGGCCGCTGACAACACGGCGGCCGCGGCCTGCGACTACTGCGGCGGCGCGCAGGCGGTAGTCTACTGCCGGGCCGACACCGCCAGGCTCTGCCTGCCGTGCGACCGCCACGTGCACGGCGCCAACACGGTCTGCTCCCGCCACGCCCGCGCCCCGCTCTGCGCCGCCTGCCGCGCCGCGGGGGCCGTCTTCCGCCGCGCTACGGCCGCGGCCGCGGACTTCCTCTGCTCCAACTGCGACTTCGAGAGGCACCGGGACGGCAGGCTCGGCGAGGCGCCGCGCCACGACCGCTGCACGGTCCAGGGGTACACCGGGTGTCCCTCGGCGCACGAGCTCGCTGCGGCACTCGGTGTCGCTGAGTTCGAGAAGCCGGCGGCCGCCGACGAAGGGTGGTGGAACATCTGGGACGAGCCCCAGGTGCTCAGCCTGGAGGATATCATCGTACCGACCACTTCTTGCCATGGCTTCCAGCCCCTCGTCACGCCGTCCTCCCCCAAGGTACTTACGGACTTTACTGTTCACTGTCTGGTAAATTTCACTTATTTTTCAACTTTTACTTTGATTTCTCCCATCTAGCTATTGACTGATTGTTAACTATCTGATGCACAAGAACCAGAGCTCGCCGGATGGGAATATAAACGAGGAGGTCATACGGCAGCTAGGCGAGCTCGCCAAGTCAGACGGCGGCGAACAGATAGCCGCTGAGGAGGCAGAGCAAGCCAATGATCAGTTTCCTTCATGGGCACAATCACAGTACATCACTGGACATGGCAATTTTGGTACAGAGAACAGCCATGATGTTGCAACCATGCCGACTCCTGGTTATGAGGTTTGATCCACAGACTTCAATCTCTGACTAATTTCCCCGGTTGTTTATTAGTTATGGATGTAACCAGGACTTTTGACTGCGATTATTCATCAACCAAGAAGATATTTGGCACAAGTGTTAACTGAAACTTTAGACAGCCGATAGTGTCTGCAGCATCTCCGTTTGAACGGCGGAGACTATAGACATTCTTCATCATATGCGGTGAAGATATTCTGAAGCACGCTTTTCCATTGAGTCGTAGCTATCTTGATGAGGGACATATTCTGAAGTGTCAACAAATCAACATTGCAAATCTTGCACTCTGAAGGAAGCCACTGTGGTTAAGAATCTCCCAAATTCGACTTCGATAGCTAGTAATAAGAATGCCAGGACTTGCTAGTGATCTGATTTTCTTATTCTTCTCTATCAACAGAAGGTTCCTTTTCCCCTGCTGATTCATAGCTAAATTATTGAACCTTGGCAAGAATATCATGCTGCCATTCCTCCTTTAGTGAAGTAGTAGTACTACTGTACTACTGCGTGTTGTAGTATAACTTGGTTATGAAAAAGAAGACTAGGTCTAATTCTGCTGTATAACAGGCTAACAGCTAAGAGCTCTGGACAACATACACTAAATCTGCACAAGTTTTCATTGTTGCTTCTTTTGCACACAGTACCTGCTTGGTGATCGATTAACATGTTAGTTAATTTGGCTGGCAGAATGGCAGATGGAACAACGGTGATTATCATGCCCTAAATGAGGCATGCAAAGGCGAGTTCGCATATGAGCAGGCTCCAGTGAGCTCAGCTGAAGCATGCCTGACATCATTTGTTCAGATGTCGGAAATTTGCCCCAGCATGAGCAATGGTAGCAGTATGGAGGATAGCCACCAGGAAAATCCTGTCATTGGCATGCCAATGCAAGCTTTCCCCAAAAGGGCTGGCCTTGATGTTGTTCCCTGCCCTGACCGGGACTCTGTCATTTCGCGCTATAAAGAGAAGAGAAAGACAAGAAGGTGAGATATGCCTATGGAATGACAATTGTTTTTTGTGAACTTTTTTTTGGTAAGGATTAGTTTGGATTTATACATCTTCTTGCGTACATAACTGTATTACAATCGAACTACTGCAGATTCGACAAACAAGTCCGGTATGAGTCTCGCAAAGTCCGTGCTGATGGCAGGTTGAGGATCAAGGGGCGTTTTGCAAAGGCAAATCAGATTTAAGCCTTGATTTGTGCAATATATTATGCGTCCTGGACAAAAACAAGAACACTAATTAGGAGCAAGTGCAGATAATACAAAAAAGGTGTCAACATTTTGTTTGTCTTCAGTTTCGCAGCCCGTAGCTCATATACAGTTCTAATTACGTATGTTGCTGCCATGTGGCTACAGTATGTTGAGGAGAGTTGATTTTAATCTAATCCCAGTACTGCAAAACTGTATGAAGTCTATGCCAAAATGACATATATAGTCTTACATATGTGAACTCTATGAAGTCAGTGATTTTATTTACAGGCAAATGATAGTGCCACTATGTCATTTTGGCATGGTTTTAATGCAATTTGTCGCACTGTATTGCAAAAGCTTCCTTTCACTGAGGAACAGTATAAGAAGGCCATATATCAAAATGCAAAGATGTTAACATGGGACAGTAGCTACTGTTGGGTTTAGGTGAGTTAATCATTTTCATGGGTGATGGTTGGCTACGAAATCTTTGGAACAATTTTATAGATGGCTGTATTATAATTTCGATGCTTACAGTTTTGAAAACAATTTGTCCCACTGGTTTATACCAGAAGCTATGTAATGGTGTTAAGTTTTGAAACAATTTGTCTGCAAAAGGATTCATCTTTGATCTATATATGATTTCAGATAGCAAAATTTTCTCCTCCAAATTAGATTAGACAATGCATTATATGGTACAATTGGATTGCTAAGTGTGTTCGAAACATCAGCAAGTCAAAGCCTCGCCTTTCTACACTCGACCCGGAATTTACAAGCCCCTTGCTCAATTGCCCCGAAACCGGCAATCCAGAGAAAGCCTAGAAGATGGTCTGCTCGCCGAGCTCCTGCCCCGCCATCCCTTCCCGTATCACCCTCTCGAAGAACTGCTCGAGCGTGTCCTTGCCATAGCTCGGCGTCTTGTCGTCGCTGTACTCCCCGGTCTCCGGGTCCAGCACCAGCATGCTCTCCGACGCGTAGTACCTCCCAATCTTGCCCAACTCCGCCGCGTCCTCCAGCCCCGGGAACACATTGGCCAGTCCATCGAGCACCCAGATAACCCCGTCCATGATCTCGATTGGCACCTTGATGAACTTGGGCTCGCGGCCGAGCAGCCGGAACAGCATCTCCCCCTGCTCCAGCGGCGTGAGGGCCTTCCCTGGCCCGCCGATGGGGAGCACCTTGTTGGCCTTGTCCTCGTCGAAGATGCAGTCGGCGATGAAGGCGGCGAGGTCCTCCTCGCTGATGGGCTTGCAGGCGCAGAGCTTGCCGTCGCCGAACATGACGTAGGGCTGCCCATTCTTGACGGTCTCGACCTGGCCGCCGAGGCTCTTGAAGAAGGCGGTGGGGCGGACGATGCTGTAGGTGAAGGCGGGGTCCCGGGCCACCTCAGCGGCGAGCTCGTCCTCGAACTTGAGTTTGGCGCGCTGGAGCTCGAGAAGCGGCTTCTGGACGCAGATGGCGGAGAGAAGCACGAAGTGCGCGGCGCCGAGGCTGCGGGCCGCCTGGAGGGTGTGCAGAGTGGCGCGGTAGTCGACGCGCCACGAGTCCTGGACGCCTCTGCCGCGACTGGCGAGGCAGCAGACGGCGGCGTGGACGGGGCCGTGATCGGAGTGGTCTGCGAGGAGCGCGTCCGGGTCGGTGACGTCGGAGAAGACGCGGGCCGGGGCCAGGTCGGCGACGACGTTCTCCGGGAAGTTTCGCCCGCGCACGCTGCTGCGGGGGCAGGCGAGGGCGAGGACGCGGTGGCCCCGGAGGAGCCGCTCGCGGACGACGAAGCGGCCGATGTAGCCCGTGGCGCCCGTGACGAGGACGGTGGTCTCGGAGGGGGACAGGGAGCGGAAGGGCTGGACAGAGGCGGCCGGGGCGGGCGGAGGGGCGGAGGACGCGAGGAGAGGGCCGCCCCGGCGGAGGCGAGCCCTGGGAATGGTGGTGGGGAGGAGAGGAAGCGGGGAGGAGCGGGGCGAGAGGAGGTCGCGGTAGCCGTAGCGGTGGGGAGGTGGGAGGAGAGGTGGGGGCGGCCATGGTGCTCGACGAAATGCCGGGGAGTCGGGGACGGAGGGCGACGTGGAGGCGCTAACTATCGTGCGTGGGGAGTCGGCGAGCGTTTGTGGTGACCCAATCCGGGAGAGCCATCTCGGGAGTGAACGGAGCTTCCCTGTTTTTGTGTCGATGTTCTCCTCCATGTTCTTTCGATCTGGACCGCTCACGGTCCAGATCGAGCGGTCCAGATCGAGGAAACATGGAGAGAACATCGACACGGGAATAGGGAAGCTGTTTTTCTCGGGAGTAAATGGGGCAACGGATGGACTGCGGGCCTGTGCGATGGCTTTTAAGGTGTCTTCTAGAATAGCTATGGCTTACTGTAGCTGGCTGATTTTTTACTGTAACTGAGTTGCCTTATTAAGTATAATTAAATCTAAAAAATGTAAAAATAAAAGCGGCACACTAATCTAGAGCAGACGATACAAAGGAATACGGGAAAAAAATAAAACACAAAAAAAATTGAATAAGGACAAAAGTGCTACAGTGTCGTCCATCGCTGCTACAGTAATTCTATCGCCCATCGCGACTTCTGATCGCTATAATGAGCGCTAAGTTGTAGCCTTGCTCTTGGCCAAGAACGATGGTAGTGTGAATGTATCAATATCGACAGATTGATAAGTTATTTTAAAAAAATTATTTTAAAAATACGGTAGAGAAACTATACTATTTGTTTGTTTAGAAGAAACCATAAACTATAAATCATAAGTTGAAAAGAATCCACCCATTGATGTGCTCTTGCTTTTTGCTTGGAGAAACCAGAATTTAATATGAACATACAGCTTCTCGAAACGGTTTCCTCACTTCTCTTGTTCTGAGGATAAGGTAGAAGGTTATGGGCGCATCATGTACCCCACTTCTCTTACTCTCATCTCGTTCATGTATCTTTCTCACTTTTTTCACCGTCTGTTCCTTTTTTAAAAAATCCACCTCTTTCAATTAGTACTATTTATTTTCAGTGAAAAATATCAGTCACAGTTAATATAAACAAGTATGTCAGCTTTCAAAGAAAAAAATATCAGTCACAACTAATATAAACAGCTGATATTTATTGGGAAACAAGAGAGTCTTCTCGGGCCATGGAGATGAGCACCTTGTTGGCCTATGAACATCCAAACACTTTAGCCCATGAACATCCAAACACTTTAGCCCATAAGAGTCCACCCTCCAGAAGCTTTAAAGTGGCAAGCTAGTGATACATATATACGTGGAAAGTATGGCAATTGTTTGTAGTGGTTGATGACGACCGGGTCAAGGAAGGGTATTTTGATAGTTTGATCAAAATACCGAAAACCATTTTAGATCAAAACCACGGTGCGTGAGCGATGTGTTGGAGAGTGGTCTAAATCAAGATAGAGCTGATTTAATCAAGGGGATTAAGCTAAGAATTTAGTAGATACACACTTATACGCTTTGAAAAGTGTGCATAAATGGACTTGTGATAGTAAAATCCGTATGTGTAGGGTTAACATGTTTTTTTCCATTGTAATAGTAGATAGGATCTATTAAGGGATGTAGATGGCTGATTGTCTACCTATAAAAGGGGTTGGCATGGAGACATATGGTTAGCCATTCAATCCATCTCTTGTGCTCTCTTTTCTAGGCTTAGAGTTAGGTTTAAGAGTGAATACTTTGAGTGCTCTCTATCATCCAAAGTGGAGTGGCTATAAACCTACCTTCTCAAGTAATCAATACTTCAATCTTTGTGCATCTTTTGAGTCTATCATGTTTTTGATTGATGTGCTTGTCTTTTGGTTGGTTTTGATCTCTCTTCTTTCCCTTCTTGTGAGTTGTTGTGCTAAAAATGTGTAAGAGATGGAGATAATCCTTGGGAATCTATCTCTATTTATCTAGGCACTTTGATAGAAAGATTCATAAGAAAATCCAGTTTTGCTTTATTTTGGGCTCATTGAGTGACTTCTTATATCAAGAGTTTTTAGGTCATGTTCTTCGGTATTCTAACTTACTGTGACACATAGGAGTATATCTAGAGCCATCTTAGCTATCATTTACCCACGAGTAAGTTGTATTCACCGTTTAGGGTTTTGACTCAGTTTTAGTGCAACATTCCAACAAACTGAAAAATGTCTCAACTTTGACCATGATTTTCATGATAGCTTATTGTAATAGGTTCCTGATATCTTAGAGTAGATACTTGTAAAATGTCATATCATTTGGATCTATGCATCAAAGGTTCTTTCGATTTTGGATTTTGAAATCGTGTTGAAAATACTATTCATCCTGATTTTGCTGTAGCAGTGAAAGTACCATGGTTACTGTAGCGGTAGTACCGCAATCACTGTAGCAAGCGATACTTTCAAGTTTGCTGATTTTTCTTGAATTTTCAGTGTATCAAAATGCTGATTTTTGTGGTGGTCTTTCATACTAATCTTTGTAGTTCTGTAGCTATTAGAGTGAATGATAGGTGAATATTTAGGAAAAATTAGAAAGCAATATTCACCCTCCTCTATTGCCATATTTGATCTTATAATTGGTATCATAGTCCAGTTAGCGCTTCCCATAGATCTTAACCGGTCTTAAGAATCATAATAGCAGACAAGTATTCCACCAAGCCTCCTATTTTCGATAGAGTCGACTATCTATTTTGGAAGAATAGGATGAAGTCTTATATTTAGGCTTAAGGATATGCAATTTGGAAGAAGGTTAAGACTAGATTTGTTGTTCCTTTCGAGGATGACATCACAGTTATGAATATGCTAGATGTTAAGGCAAACATTAAGGCAAGGAATATCATCATTCATAGTCTTAGTCGGAGTGAGTTTGATCGCATCTCTCATCTCACGTCGGCATTTGACATCTAGGTGACCCTCGATGCATACCATGAGGGCACCACCCAGATCAAGACTGTCCGACAGGACCAGTATAAATGAGAATACAACAAATTCGATATGCTTATTAGTGAGTCCTTGGATGAGTACTTCAGCAGATTTCATAAAATTCTGAGGAACCTCAGAGTTGTCGGTCTTACATACTCAGACTCAAATAATGCTCGTCAAATGCTATCTTCCTTGGACCTCAAAGTATAAGAGATGAAAGTGACCACCATCAAGGACATCACTGATATGTTGATCTTGACTCTTGATGCGTTGTACCCATGTCTCAGGACTCAAGAGATCAATATCGTCTCTCGTAAGACTAAGTCATAGTCGATAGCTTTGGTCACAGATCCCACTTCTGGAGCATTATCTGATGGTGCTTTTGTTCCTCTCTAGCTGCTTTATGCGAGATCAGTGATGACCAGTTCGAGTAGTTTCCAAAGTGTAAGCTAACTCTCTTAACCAAAAAGTTCTCTTATGCATATAAGAGAGTTAGAGAGAGGAAGAGGGGAGGTCCGGTGATCTGCTTCAAGTGTGGTGGCCCAAATCATATTTGAGCAAACTGCCCTAAGCTAGAGAAGGGTAAGAATGACTATGGCGGTACGAGCAAGAACGACTATATTGGCAAGAACCGTAATAAGAAGTCGCCAGCTCGTGATCAAGGCGAGAACAAGAAGCACCGCAACCTTAGCAAAGACATGAAGCTTTTCCACCGTGTCCTCACCGCCTTCGATAACTTCGACTTTAGTGACATGGAGGGCTGGAGCGACGAGGATGGCGAGGATGATCCACAAGCGACACAAAAGACAGTGACGACTTTATCGGCATATGCTTTATGGCTGACGAGAATGGCATTAGCGATGACAATCTCTATAGCAACTCTGATGAGGTATGTCTATCCTACGACCAGCTCAATGATGCTTTTCTTAAGTTAGGAAAGTTTTATGCATCTAGGACTAGGTGTAGTGAGTTAGAGAAGGAGGTAGAGAGTTTGTCACAAGAGCTTACTTCACTTAGATCTGTTTCCTCCGGTGACGATTGCGATATATGTGCTTCCTTGCTTGGAGATATGGAGAAATTAAGAACCTCACATGATAGTATGGTTTCTGAAATTGATTTGCTTAAGGTGAAGAATACTAGTCTGTAAACTGAACTAGAAATGGCTAAGATTGTTTCTTCTCAGTTAGATCATTTTGAGACTACATTCTGTATCTCATGTGAGGATAAGGACAATGCTTTTAAAAGATTGTATACCATGCTTCTTGATCTGCTTAAAACCTGTGATAGCTATAATAACTTGAAGATTAATCTAAATAAGGTAGATCATAGAATTGCTAAAATACAAGTTGCATTGATGGAGCCTAATGTTCTTGTGCCAATTATCCTAAATTGACTGCTGAACTTGAATATGTCTCTAAACAATTTCAGGACATTTGTGATCAAAATAAAAAATGGCTCAATATGCTTCTAACTCACCTGTTAACTCGCCATGCAACTATTGAGAAAACTAAAAGATGGATTGGTTGCTTTAGATGAATAATATGTAATGCTAACTAAGGACTTACTAGAGAAGCCACAATCTGTTTGCTTTTTCTGTTGTGAGTTAGAAGAGAAATTAGAAAACATACAAAAGACCTTTAGAAAGAGTTACGAGGCCCAAATGACTATAATCAAGACTGCCCCGTGTGTGCTTAGTGAAGCTCTTAAAGTTGAGGTAGCTTTATATAAGGAGAGATATGGTCATACAATTCTTCTGGCTCTTCATCCTGTCCTTCTAGTTCTTCACCATGTGCTTTTCTTTGTGCTTTATATGCGTCGCTTTTTTGTTAGTGTGAGTACCTCATGAAAACTCTTAAAAAATTTATTGGAGGCAAGAAAAGGCTGAATCTTATCCTGGACAAATATAAGATTTGGAAGTTTAATCAAGGCCTAGGATATGATTTCTTAGAGGATATGAGAAAACATCCACCTGTTGTTGATAGAGCTGTAGCAACAGGCATGATTGAGGTTGCGTCTGAGCCTAAAAAAAGTAGTGTTTAAGTCTACAAGTTTTATCCAAGGGATTTCTGACAGTAAGATTATGCCTCCTGCTGCTCTGACCTCTTAGAAGTCGAAGTATCATTGCACATTCTGTCAGAAGGATATGCATGTGGATAGGTTCTGCTTTAGGTGTACCAAGGTCATGCGTAGAGATCATGTTTGTGCTCTTAAGGGTATTCAGGACCCCTTCTGATTGCACTCATAACAACGGATGTTACTACAGTGCTTGTTGTCATTGTATAAGCGCCCCATTTTGCTTGTTCCTTGATTGACGCTTCAATATGGACGCCTTCTCATGAAATATAACATCCCAAGTTTTTTTAAAAAATAATAATAATAATAAAATAATAAATAAAATAAATTTAGTTTAAAATAAAAATCTAGATTATTTGGTTTCTTGAAATTTTAAAATTTTCGCTAACATAATTTTCTACTTTAAAGAAAACAACCTTTTTGTTAAACAAAATTTTTTTTTATAAATGAAAATATCTAAATTTCAGTTGAAAATATTTTCATAAGTTCAAAATAGCTTGAGAAACTTCTATAAATGTTTCTAAGATTTTTAAGCTTTATTTGTAAATTATTATATTAATTTGAGCTAGAAAAAGAAAAATATTTTAAAAATTAAAATAAACTTTAATTAATTCTAAAATTATTTTATTTAATCTTTTCAGGTTTCAAGGTTCTTGAAATTTTCTTGAATTTTTTTCTTTTTTCTTTTTTTCTTTTCTCTCTTTTCCCTTTCCTCCTTTTTCCTTTCTTCTCCAACCGTTTCTTCTCCCGTGAACTCCCGTGCGTGCGCATAATGGCAGCCACCATGGGCGTCCCCTTCAAGCTTCTCAAACTCTTGATTTCCTCCACTATTTTTCATTAAATAAAGTGCATTCTCTCCATCTCATTAAATTCCTTCATTTCCCCACAGTTTCCCCTCTCATTGATGACCATTTTCGCGGAATTTAACTCATGCTATTCAAGGACATGGTTACTTGATCTTTCTCCTCAGACCTCCTTAATCCCTATAAAAAGGAGCACCGTGAGCCCCTCCTCATCCTCACTCAACTCCGAAAATCTCAAGTCCCCACTCCCTCTCTATTGGTTGCAATCGAAGATTTTGTTTCATCGTTCAAACGCTGTTCTTCGACCTATTGCACCTCGTCCAGTGGAGCCCTGCCGCATTTGACCACACCGTTGGCTTCGCCTCGTCGTGTTCTACGCGGTACTCACCTCACCTTCGTCGGAACTTCATTGGAGCATCGTCGCCACCGTGGGCCAAATCGGGGCCGACCGTGCATGCCCGACCAAAACCAAGGTGAGCATCTTGTTCCCCACGTTCTACACTTCGTTTCGCCACAACTCTCGCATGCTATCTCCTCTCCGTTTGACCGGAATGTCGATGTCAGCCTGTCGGCTACATAAAGTCTTGTCCACCGAGTTTCGCTAGTCCGTTGGCTGAGCCGTCTGCGCCGTTGAGTTCATCTCGACGCGTTCTACGCTGTGCTTCCCTCCGTTTGTCCAAAAACTTTTCACAAATTTTTGACTCCGACGCCTAGCCATGACCGCAAATGGCAGTTCGCGTCCCCGTCTGTCCGGAAATGCTATCAACAATCCGTTCGTGTCAAAACGTGTCAAACCATCCCAGGTGGCTTCCTGTCTAACGGTTTTGGATTCGCCTCACCGAGCACCAAGATATTGAGTTTTTCGTTTTTCTGTACCGTTGTCGTTCAAACGCCAATTGTGTTGCCTTCGGTGAGTTTTTGGCTTAGTAGATAAATTTCTTTCTTCACCTCACCGCGTTCTAGGCCATGCTCACCCTACTTCTCTATGTCTCGTGCCCGAAAATTATTCTTCTCTTTACACCCTATGTCTTTGGCGCCGTCCACGTCGTCATCGTGCTCCGTTTGACGTTCTGTCATTTCCTACATTTGCCTCAGGTCCTTAGCAACCCATTTTGCTAGTTGGCTTCACCACCCATACCTTTTCTCACCGGCGACATGGCCAAAAACAGCAAAAGGAGCTGCTGTCGTTACTATGCACACAGTAATATTTCTTCGGAATATTCCTGATTTTTCTTTTTCCAGAATTTTCTCATCCGGCAACCTTCCAATCGCTCGTTCTCCTTCGTCCGAACTCCGAATCCAGAGATTCAAATTTCTAAATTCATCTAAATTCTTAATCTATTTTTAGTATATATTTCATAATTTTTGAATTTTCTCGACCGGCTCTTGGCTGAGTCTCCTCACTGCCGGAACGCCGTCGCCACCGCCGCCCGAGTTGCGCCACCACTTCACCTCATCGTCGACCACCTTCCAACCACTTCCGGTATTGCACGAGAGCACCGATGCACTCCTCGCAATCCCCTCTCTTTTTTGCACCCCTCACCAACCCCGCCATGCCCCGCACCGCCAGCGAGCCCACGGGTTTCGTGCGCTGTACCGCCGTTCCCACCCGTCGCCGTTTGGATGATCCGAACGTCCCCCAGTACCAACCGGACTATCCGAACTTCTCTAAACTATTAGATGGTCCAAAGTTCTCCGTGCATCATCACCGTCCAATTCCTGTCTAACGGCCTCTACTAAGCCCTTCCCTTCTCTTACCCACTTGGCAAGCCATGTCCGCACCCAACCCATGTGGCAGCCACGCAACTACCGAATACTACTCGAAGTCGATCACGACTTCGACCACCGATTATGAAGACAACTTTCGACCTCTCCCAGCCATCTGATTCTTAAGACTCCGACGTCCGAAGGCTCTTTAGACTCCACCGTCCAGAGGTTCTTTAGACTCCGACGTCCAGAGGCTCTTTAGACTTTGTCGTCCAGAGGTTCTTTAGACTCCGACCGTTTGGAGGCTTCTTAGACTCCGACTGTTGGAGCCTTCAACTTCGACTTCGACCTTCAACCCCAGAGACTTCGACTATCGAAAACTCCGATTTTGACTTTGACCTTCGGAGACTTCGACTCTAGCCTTCGATCTTCAGTCTCGGAGCCTTCGACTTCGACCTTCGTCTTTCAACCGACCATGGCTGTTGGACCATTTTAACCTCCGCACCCTCCGACCTCTCTGAACCCTCCGATCTCTCCGACCGCTCGACTCTGACTACCCTTAGTTCTCGACTGTTATAGTGTTCTGCGACCACTGTACAGTTCCGACTGGGTCTTCGTACCACTGGATCATGTAAATCACGGTACTACCAATTTCTGTAACCCAAGTCTCAATCGGGTTGCTTTTTGGAAAAAAATGTACCGCTAAAAAATCCGGTACTACAAGTCCCAAATACCGAGAGGGCATGATATTTCAACAGGCATGGGTACACAAGTCAAAATGTACTGGCCATATGTTACTTGGATTGTCGGTTTACATTTGTGTAAACAAGGTGGCCTAGATCAGTGCACGACAATGTGTGCTCTGTGAGACAATGACCAAATATGGTGACCGATTCCTGCATCTGCTAGAAGGTAATATGTTGTAATAGTTGTCAATTACTCCATGCATTTCACGACGAGTAATAATGGATATTTATCTTTGATGCATGTTCCTCCTGTAGGCAAGTACTATCTCATTAACTCTAGGTATCCAAACAGGCTAAGATACTTAGCACCATATCGGAACAATAGGTTCCACCTTTCGGAGTTCCACAACGGTATGCAGTCATCCGGGATGCAAGAACTTTTCAATTTCTTGCACTCGTCTCTACGGAACATGGTCGAGCGTGCGTTCAGCATGTGCAAGATGAAATGACACATACTCGACAATGTTTCTAGCTACAAGAGTCGCCGGCAAAAGGCCATAATTGTAGCGGCTATGGCTTTGCATAACTTCATTCTCGACTATGAGCTGCCTCTGAGAGCGCCTGCCAACCCATAGGTGCAACACGTAGGACCTATGCCCGTGTCTGGGGCAGTGCCGTCTGGGCTTCCTCAAGCCATCAATGTCCTACTAATGGATATGACACGTGATTGGATAGCAGTGTCTTGGTGGCAGCGACTTAGGTTCACATATGTAAAATACACGTGTAGTATTCCCGTACACGAACTTTGTAACAACCTCGTACTTGTGTCAAAAATTATATTCTTCCAGCCTCTTTTAGCTTCTATAAACCGCTACAATGCACTTTTAACTGCTACAGTAGTTTTACAGCCGCTACAATATATTTGCAACTATAAACTTAAAGCGGTCGACCGTATTGAGCAGTACCACCAACTCAGCCAAGGCTTAGCCGCCGTCATTTATGTGCATGTGGGGTGGGCTTAGCCGCCGTTGAGGATTTGTTCCTTGGTCAATGTTCAGTGGCGTACTCCTACTAGCTACTAAACATCAGGCGCAAAAAGTACACATTTAGAAAACTTGAGAACTACACGTTTAGACCCCCCCAGTTAAGCCTGTGCAAATTGAATGAGTCAATGACGTAAGTAATATCAACGAACAATAAAGAAAAAATAGCATTTCATGAAAATTCAGGTTTTCTTCCCATACTGCCCGAGTAATGCTGACGTAACAAAGTTTACCAATGCATGGTAGTATGTGCCAATCAACATGAAATGGTCCCCCTAGTTCTATTTCGATGACTAGAAAGAGCAAGGACAGGCTTTTCTGGATTAAGCCTCCCTCTAAACAACTTTAATTTTTATCTTTTTTAACTTTTAACTTATATAAATCAGAAGTCACTTAAAACATATTAATTTTTAATTTCAGTTTATTTGGCTTTTCTTTTTCCTTATATTCCTTTGCATTGTCTATAGCGATATAACTGTATTGTTTTTTTTTTCTTTTTTCTCGTTTTTTAGAAAAACTAATAATTGTTATGGTATAGTTTCAGCCAAACAACGAAAACTGGAAGCTGTTTGGAGGCGGCTCCCCTCGCGGCGGCGTGCAGCCATGCTGTATATAAGGCCATCTGCCGATGCCATTTTTGCAAGCATACCAGTGCATGTTGAGAACCTGAGATCAAGTAGAGGATAGATACATACACATCACATGGCGTCCTGCAATGCTACCGTTCCAGAGATGGCATCTGATTTCCACCCTACAGTATGGGGTGACTTCTTCATCAACTACAGTCCAGAACCATTACAGGCATGCGTCTATATATATGTACAGCAGTATCACATTCCAATTTGTGCATGCCTTCTTTCAATTTTATGTGCCAATAGTTCTAATTAATGCACCCAAAATTGAGATTAATACACTTGAAAATGCCTGATACTTACCTCTTAGTTTTGCCCCCAAACATTTGAAAAACCAGGACATGATCAACCCCCAACATTCTTGGACACGCATGCCCACAAGCACAACCCCATAAGATCTCTGGCAACTTTTAGGGACTCTTGGTGGAGCATGCATACTGATTTGACCAAACCATCAACTGAAACAAAAATCAACCTTGCACCCCTTTCAATAAATGTTTTTGCGAAAGTCCATTGTTGCAAAAGTAAGTAATATATGCAATTTCGAGGATACAAGCATAATTTAACCCCATGTTACCACATTAATCACTCTCAACGCATGAAATTATGAGACACGTCACAGGTAATAGTAGTACTGTGCCATTTCTTAGTCTTTGTGAACATGGCTAAAACATCTCTTACTTTGTAACAGGGGTACTAACGGTTAGAAAAGGTCATGTTGGTGCTAGCACTACGATTAGCCTCCTTTATAAATAGCAGTGCCGACACAATCAAAATATGTTTGATGTTAGGAGTAAATTGGGACTATGATACCAGATTTTTTCGTTCTCCATTGCAGTTCCTAGATATGTTTAAACATGAATGTTATTCTGCCTGTTTACAGAATATATAGTTACCAATACTTGTATAAAAAATGTAAATGATTGCAGCATTTAATCGAGAGTTCGAGATCCACGTGCATACTAACACTATTAATGTTTTGTTTCTCCCCTGTACCATGAGGTCAAATACATGTCATCACACACTACTTTTTAGTTAACTCTGCGAAACTTGTTTTTTTTTGTGTGCGTGTAGAGGTCAGAAGAGTGGATGACACAGAGGGTCGATCAACTGAAGGAGGAAGTAATTGGGTTGTTTGAGGCTTGCAATACTACAGTTGAGCAAATGAACCTTGTGGACACGCTCCAACATCTAAGTATAGATCATCATTTCGATGAACAAATTGCCTCCGCGTTAAGTAGCATCCATGGTGGCGAATTCAATAGCTCTAGCCTCCATAATGTTGCGCTTCGATTCCGCATATTGAGGCAGCATGGGTTTTGGGTATCTCCAGGTATATGCTGAAAACCAAACCTCCTAAATTGTACATTCGGCATTATTTGTAGAAGTTTCTTATTTTATTGGTAGGCCGTTCTAAAGCTTTGACAATTTTATTAGATGTGAGGTAAAAGGCACCTGCCAACTAGTGCTAAAACAGAAACATCGCAGTTCACAGCATGGCAACAGAGCAATCTTGTCTGGAGTATCCATGTGTTACTCGCTTCAGAAACTACAAAACTTATGTAACCCACATGGACAGGATCACCCAATACTGACATGCTCATAATAAGATGTATCATGTATCTCTTTCATATATCTTGCAGATGAATTCGACAAGTTTAAAGATCAGGATGGGTCCTTCAATGTTGACATAACTAATGATGCAAGGGGACTGCTAAGTTTATACAATGCAGCATACGTTTTAACTCATGGGGAGACAGCACTGGAAGAATGCATTTCGTTTGCAAGGCAACATCTTGAATCGATCAAAAGTAACCTTGAGTGCCCATTGGCTGAGCAAGTCAAGCGTGCCCTTCACCTGCCACTGCCAAGGACCTTGAGGAGAGTAGAGACGCTACATTACATTTCAGAGTACAAAGAAGAGCCGATGCACAACTCCTCCATTCTGGAGTTCGCCAAACTGGATTTTGACCTCTTGCAACGCCTCCACTTGAAGGAGCTCAAGGCTCTTTCCAGGTATCATCTATATCTGCATTAAAAAAAGAGAGAGATGAAAAGTTCAGTTTCATGGTTTTAGGGTCCTAATCCACTCGTAAGAGACAAAACTTTCACAATTGGAACCTCTAAGCGGTACAAAACTTCAAAACTTCCACCCTATCTAGGCATCTTAAATGTGGGCACAGTATAGTTCAAGGCATCTTCACCTATTTTTTGAAACCTAGGCATCTTCACCTATGGTATCCTCTTAGTCTCACAAGTAACAACCCGCCTTTTTTAAGAATATATGTGGTGATCTTACGAATGAAAACCGGATTTTGCATGTCATAAATATTGATAAAGCTGCCCCAAGCTTAAACCTGAAGGAGACTATGTATCAGAGTGATTTCTTGAACAAGCTCAATTATGCAAATTTATGGGAGAAGCTAAACTCTCCCAAACAGAACTTAAATATGCTAGCTAGACATACCTATAATTTACTACTCGCAAACTCAGATGCAAGTTAGTTTCATCTGCTAATATTTTTGTGTAAAAACTGACACATCATTTCAGCTCATACTTCTCATAAACTGAACCTACCTATAATTTCTTTTGCACAATATTAACAACAAGGTTAATTTCAGATGGTGGAAAGATCTTTATAGAGAAGTGGGGCTAACCTACTCGCGGGATCGTGTGGTTGAGTGCTACTTATGGTCCTATACGGCATACTATGAGCAAGAGTACACACGTGCAAGGATGATCCTTGCCAAGATAATCGCGATAATAATCATGACAGATGACACTTATGATATCCGTGCTACTTTGGAGGAGTGTCAAAAACTCAATGAAGCTATACAAAGGTTGGACTTGTCCTGCTTAATCTTCTCAGTTTGATATATAGTTGCATTCAAACGTATAACTAATTGATTTGTATATATGCAGATGGGAGGAGAGTGCTACTTCTCTTCTACCAGAGTACCTAAAGAAATTCTACCTCAAGCTCATAAGCACCTTTAAGGAGTTTGAGAACGAGTTGAACCCAGATGAGAAGTACCGTGTTTCTTTTAGTATAAAAGCGGTACAACACTATCATCTCGCTGTCACAAGATGACTATTTTTCTTTTCTTATTTATCTATATATATTATCAATGCTCTAGGATATGTATCTTCTTATGTCAAAAGATGAAGCACAATCATGGCTAGTGTCATTTTCCTGCGGATAGTACCATTTTGCTTTATTTGTTTCCATTTTATTTTCTTTACGATTTGTCAGAATTTTATGCAGCAGCAATTGTATCAAGAACTATCTCGATGAATTCAGGATTTGTCACACACATACACATGAATTTAACGCTGTTTAGATATATAACTATATAATTCAATATGAGGTACAGATTTTACCCTAATACATTCACTATTGATATCGGCGCTCTCCTAGGATGCCTACCCAGTTGAGAAGCAAATCTGCTTCTATATTGTAATAGTGAAACAATACATGTATCAAAGCTTAATTGTCTACATTCATATCCATATACTTTCATCAAAACTGATACATTTTATTTCTCTCGTTTGCAGTTTCAAATATTATCAAGTAATTATCTCCAAGAAGCTGAATGGTTTCATGGTAACCACAAGCCAAGATTTAAAGATCAAGTGAACATATCTACTATGTGCTCAGGCGCACCGTTGGTATGTGTTGGGTTACTAGTTGGTATGAGCGATGTCGCAACCAAGGAGGCACTTGAATGGGCAATCGGGTGCACAGGTGCTGTCAAGGCTTGTGCAGAGGTGACACGTTTCATGAATGACCTTGCTTCATTTAAGGTATAAACTATATTACCAAGGTTGCTAGCCATAACATTTTGTTCCTTCCATTACGATGATGCACCTTACAAAGTACGTGTTGTTCACAGCGTGGAAAGAACAAAAATGATGTGGCCAGCTCCGTCGAGTGTTACATCAGCGAGCATAGCGTCACAAGCGAGGTCGCCATTGCCAAGATAGGTTCTCTGATTGAAGACGCATGGAAAACTACAAACGAAGCACGCTTTGGTCTCCGTGAGCTACTTCCAGTGGTACAGCGAGTTGCCAACATAACGATGAGCATGCCGTTCATGTATGGTGATAACAAGGATGCATTTACATTCAGCAGCGGCCTTAAAGGGGTGATTAAACGCCTGTTTGTGCACCCTATCCCCCTCTAGACAATAATGGTGCTGCGGTACACGGCTGTTGTTGGTTTGACTGATCACCGACTGAAGTGTCAGCTACGCCCCACTCAAATAAGCATGTACGGAGACACATCCAATCTACTCTACTTGGGCTTGATTATTAGTTATCATATTGGTGAACAATTACTATGCATCTAAAATATAAGCACTAGCTTGTATTATTCAGTATTACGTGGAATGCAACAAGATGCAGTTACTATCTTATCCGCACTGTGAAAAAGAGAGATCTAATTATCCTTCCAATGTTTAGAATTTTAGATCATTTCAAGCTCCATGCTTCCTGTTGTAGGTGGCACACCACACTCTTCTTCCTACCTCCGGTGTATATTCCAACAGCGACCGTGATGCAATTCGCCAACGATGGTTACTATTGGAGTATATTGGGTTGGCCCAATTTTATTTCAATTAAATCTAATAAATTTCAAGGCAATCCCACATGGAAAATCAAGAGGAGATTAACTCAACTTAAATGGGTGGAACCAAGTTACACCTGTTGAGAAGTTGAAAAGGGTGGAAGATGTGCTACACGTGAGTTGAATATGCATTCAGTGACTTTTCCGTTACTAGTAACTGATGCTTTGATGGTGGATGTTACTGGTGATTGATGGCACATGATGGCTTCCTCCCTTGTGCGATTCATCGTGAGCTATTCTCTAGTGGCGATGCTTTGATGGTGGATGTTATCGGTGATTGATGGCACATGATGGCTTCCTCCTTGTGCGATTCATCGTGAGCTATTCTCCATTGTTCCATAAAATGTGCTGTTTTTCGCTTCCCATCCTAGCTCCTACGCGCACAAAGCGTTTGGGAGAGCGGCCTCGGAACCACGCCGGTGCGATATCGCACGGATAGGCGGGCGTCAGGTTTTGGGGAGCGCTCGGCGATCGCCTCGCATACACGACGTGATCGGCTATTTCGGTGGCATTCCGAAGACACGGCAAGTCGACAAATTCGAAGGCCATTCGAGGGATCGCCGTACCTCGTCCTACACCAACTGAGATCGACTACATCGAACAGCTGCTCATGTCAACTGAGCAGAACGGCGCATCCGGTGCCTCTGGCACTGGCCCCGCCTCTGGGTATAACACTTTGTCTCTGATCTTTTGATCATCGTTCTTAGAGATAGTTGCAATCGTTCGGTGTTCTAAAATAAGCGATACTAGCACAATACTTGTCATGATCTTAATTGTTAATTTCTGGATTAAAATATGCCGTAATTTGCCAACTTTTCTAACAATCCAAAAACCTGATAGGCAATTTTCGGTTACTGGCTTTGCCGCTGCGCTGAAACCGAATGTGTTCGATGGCACTAACTACAAGAGATGGCGTGCCAGAATGGTGCTATGGCTGACAGCCATGCATGTATATTACGTGCATCAGGGTAAACCTGAAGGAACGCTTTCTCCTGAAGTGGAGACTGCATTCGAGGTTCACGATAACCTGTTTCGTGGTGCCGTAATTAGCGTGCTGGCTGAAAGCATCGTGGATGTGTATATGTCGCTGCCGACTGGCAAGCAGATGTGGGATGCACTCGAGGCTAAGTTCGGTGTTTCTGATGCCGGGAGTGAGCTGTACGTCATGGAGAAGTTCTACGATTATCAGATGGTTGATGACTGTTCTGTAGTAGAGCAGGCTCATGAGATTCAGGCTCTGGCAAAAGAACTCGAATATTTCACGTGCGTGTTGCCAGACAAGTTTGTGGCAGGAGGCATTATTGCTAAGCTGCCACCCTCTTGGTCGGGTTTTGCCACTTCTCTAAAACATAAGAGACAAGAGTTCAGTGTGACTGACCTCATTGGCTCTTTGGATGTTGAGGAGAAGGCAAGGGCAAAAGACACTCGCGGGAAAGGAATTGACGGAAGTTCTAGCGCCAATTTGGTGCAGAAGAAAAACTTCAATGGCTTCCACAATAAGAAAAAGAAGAATAAGCCTGAAAACAAGCAGAAGATTAATCAAACAACCACTTTTAAGAAGAAGAACAAGGAGAAGGGCAACTGCTTTGTGTGCGGTAATTCTAGCCATTGGGCTAAGGATTGTCCAGACCGCAAGGATAAGCAGAAAAAGTCAGCTAATATGATTATTGGCGAGACTGAGACGAGAACGTCAGGGTACGGTAATCTATTACCTACTGTTCTTTCAGTCTGTCATTCACCTGAGTGGTGGGTTGACACCGGAGCGAATATTCATGTATGTGCTGACATTTCCTTATTTTCATCTTATCAGGTCGGGAGGAATTCTTCCTTATTGATGGGAAATGGAACGCATGCTTCTGTTCTTGGTGTTGGCACGGTCGATCTGAAGTTTACTTCGGGAAAGATCCTGCAGCTAAAGAACGTGCAGCATGTCCCCTCAATAAAGAAGAATCTTGTTAGCGGTTCTCTATTGTGTAGAGATGGTTATAAACTTGTGTTTGAATCCAATAAATGTGTATTGTCTAAATATGGGACATTTGTTGGAAAAGGCTATGAGAGCGGAGGCTTGTTCCGCTTTTCTTTATCGGACATATACAACAATGTTGTTAACCATGTGTGTAATGTTGATGAGTCTAATGTTTGGCATTCGCGACTTTGTCATATTAATTTTGGTTGCATGACACGGCTAGCTAGTTTGAGTTTAATCCCTAAATTCACTTTGGTCAAAGGTTCTAAATGCCATGTGTGTGTGCAATCGAAGCAACCTCGCAAGCCTCACAAGGCCGCGGAGGCGAGAAACTTGGCACTTTTAGAACTAGTTCATTCTGATTTGAGTGAGATGAACGGTGTGTTGACTAAAGGTGGTAAGAGATATTTCATGACGTTGATAGATGATTGTACTAGATTTTGCTACGTGTATCTCTTGAAAACAAAAGATGAAGCTTTGCATTATTTTAAGATCTATAAAGCTGAAGTAGAAAACCAACTTGAGAGAAAGATCAAGCGGATAAGGTCGGATCGTGGTGGAGAATATTTTTCAAATGAGTTCACTTTATGTTGTGAGGAACATGGTATTATTCATGAGAGGACGCCTCCATATTCACCTCAATCTAATGGGATTGCTGAAAGAAAGAACCGCACTCTAACTGAGTTGGTTAACGCCATGTTAGACACAGCGGGACTTTCCAAGGAATGGTCGGGTGAGGCTATATTGACTGCAAGTCATGTCCTAAATAAAGTTCCTACAAAGAATAAAGATGTAACACCATTCGAGGAATGGGATAAGAAAAGATTAAATCTCTCATACTTGCGAACTTGGGGCTGTTTGGCCAAGGTTAATGTGCCAATTCCAAAGAAGCGCAAGCTTGGACCAAAACCGTGGTGTGTGTTTTTCTTGGTTATGCTATTCACAGCGTGGGTTATAGGTTCTTAATAATAAAATCTGGAGTACCTGACATGCATGTTGGTACAATTATGGAATCCAGAGATGCTACATTTTTTGAGGATGTGTTTCCGATGAAAGAGATGCCTAGCTCTTCTAGTCAAGAACTAGCATTAACCCCTGAATCGTTTGATCCGATAGAACACGTTGAACAAACATTTGTGGAAAATCCTGAGGAAGATAACACTGTAGCTACTCGAAAGAGTAAGAGACAAAGGAATGCAAAGTCGTTTGGTGATGACTACATTGTATACCTCGTGGATGACACTCTAAGAACCATTGATGAGGCATATTCATCTCTCGACGCTGACTATTGGAAGGAGGCGGTACGGAGTGAAATGGATTCTATTATATCTAATGGAACTTGGGAGGTTGTTGATCGTCCTTACAGGTGCAAACCTGTGGGATGTAAGTGGGTGTTTAAGAAAAAGCTTAGGCCTGATGGTACGATTGAAAAGTATAAGACAAGGCTTGTGGCCAATGGTTATACCCAGAAAGAAGGCGAAGATTTTTTTGATACTTACTCACCAGTTGCCCGATTGACTACAATCCGAGTGCTACTTTCTTTGGCAGCCTCTCATGGTCTTCTCGTTCATCAGATGGACATTAAGACAGCTTTCCTAAATGGAGAGTTAGAGGAGGAGATTTATATGGATCAACCAGATGGATTTGTAGCAAAAGGTCAAGAAGGAATGGTGTGTAAATTGTTGAAATCTTTGTATGGCCTTAAACAAGCACCTAAGCAATGGCATGATAAGTTCGATAGGACTTTAACATCTACTGGCTTTGTTGTGAATGAAGCTGACAAATGTGTGTACTATCGCTATAGTGGAGATGAAGGAGTGATATTGTGCTTGTATGTTGATGACATACTGATCTTTGGGACAAACCTTAATGTGATTAAGGAGGTCAAGGAATTTTTGTCTCAAAATTTTGAGATGAAAGATCTGGGAGAGGCTAATGTTATCCTAAATATAAAGCTAGTGAGAAAAGGTGATGGTGGGGTTACACTTTTACAATCCCATTATGTGGAAAAAGTCTTGAGTCGCTTTGGATATAGTGATTGCAAGCCGGCTCCGACACCTTATGATGCTAGTGTGATACTGCGGAAAAACAAAAGGATAACAAGAGATCAGTTGAGATATTCTCAGATTATTGGCTCACTTATGTATTTAGCTAGCGCTACGAGGCCTGACATCTCGTTTGCTGTGAGCAAACTAAGCCGGTTTGTTTCAAATCCAGGAGATGATCATTGGCGTGCTCTTGAGAGAGTAATGCGCTATCTTAAGGGCACTGTGAGTTATGGTATTCACTACGCCGGGTACCTTAGGGTACTAGAGGGTTTTAGTGATTCAAATTGGATTTCTGATGCTGATGAGATTAAAGCCACAAGTGGATATGTGTTCACACTTGGAGGTGGCGCTGTTTCATGGAAGTCTTGCAAGCGAGACCATCTTAACGAGGTCAACAATGGAAGCGAGAACTCACGGCATTAGACACCGCCATCGTTGAGGTGAGTGGCCGTGAACTCCTTATGGATTTGCGGTTGTTGAAAACCAATACGGCTATCTTGATGAATTGTGATAATCAAGCGGTGATTGTCAAGGTGAACAATTCTAAGGACAACATGAAGTCATCAAGGCATGTGAAGAGGCGGTTGAAGTCCGTCTAAAACGAAAAACTCCGAGTAATAGCGTTGGACTATGTCCAGACGGCTAAGAACAGCGAGACCAATTCACAAAGGGTCTATCACGTAATGTGATAGATGATGCATCGAAGGAAATGGGCTGAGACCCACATGAGTCATCTTTGTAGTGGTAACCTATCCTATGTGATCGGAGATCCCGTGAAGTAGGGTGGTGAAACAAGCTATGCGCTGACTGGGAGGAGAGAACCTTTGCAAAAGGCATATTCCATTAAAGATGCATTTCTCTCCTAATCTGTATGGCAGGTTGGTTTATACCTTAATGTGTTCTGAGTGGCCTGGTTTAGCAGAGATGTTGTCCTACAGAACATCTTATAAGGAACACACCTATTTGAGCTTGACTGCTGGTCACAGTTTATGAGATTGGGTGATCTCTAGAAGTTCATGAAAGGCCAGGGAGTATGACTTATACGCTCCAAACCGAGGGGATGCATTTGGCAGCCTAGTACCAGTAAAGGGCTTTGGTAAAGCTTGTTCGCACAAAACTGTCAATTCAAGGCATAGTCCATTGTTCAGTTGTGGATGAGTGCGGCCTCTGACCTAGGTGGATGTTCAACTTAATGATCTCCATCGAAACACCGGTATATCAAACAACGATGGGAGAGTATTTCTTATGTGCCTTGGAATTTGGTGGGGATTATTGGAGTATATTGGGTTGGCCCAATTTTATTTCAATTAAATCTAATAAATTCCAAGGCAATCCCACATGGAAAATCAAGAGGAGATTAACTCAACTTAAATGGGTGGAACCAAGTTACACCTGTTGAGAAGTTGAAAAGGGTGGAAGATGTGCTACACGTGAGTTGAATATGCATTCAGTGACTTTTCCGTTACTAGTAACTGATGCTTTGATGGTGGATGTTACTGGTGATTGATGGCACATGATGGCTTCCTCCCTTGTGCGATTCATACGTGAGCTATTCTCTAGTAACTGATGCTTTGATGGTGGATGTTACTGGTGATTGATGGCACATGATGGCTTCCTCCCTTGTGCGATTCATACGTGAGCTATTCTCCATTGTTCCATAAAATGCGCTGTTTTTCTGCTTCCCCATCCTAGCTCCTGCGCGCACAGGCGTTTGGGAGAGCAGGCCTCCGGAACCACGTCCAGCTGCGATATCTGCACGGATAGGCGGGCGATCAGGTTTTTGGGGAGCGCTCAGCGCGACTGCTCGCTTCTGTACACGACGTGATCGGCTATTTCCCGGTGGCATTCCAGTACACGGCAAGTACGACAAATTCCAGAAGGCCATTCGAGGGACTGCACTTCGTACCTCGTCCTGCACCAACTGAGATCGACTACATCGAACAGCTGCTCATGTCAATCGAAAGCGAGCGGCGCATCCGGTGCCTCTGGCACTGGCCCCGCCTCTGGGTATAACACTTTGTCTCTGATCTTTTCAGTACTGTTCTTAGAGATAGTTGCACTGTTCAGTGTTCTAAAAATGAGCAGTACTAGCACAATACTTGTCATGATCTTAATTGTTAATTTCTAGATTAAAATATGCCATAATTTGCCAACTTTTCTAACAGTTACCACTTCGTCGCGCCGCCGATCTTTGTCGTGCTATGTGAATCTGTTAACGTAACTTGTAAGTGGGTCGTGCTATGTGAATCTTCATATCTCATCGCTATGGGCCGGGGCACCGGGGTTGTAAGTGGGTCGTGGGCTACGTTAAATCATCGATGGCATCAACTGCAGGCGTAATATTCAGGGGAAATTAGAATCTGGTCAAGTGCGGAATTCAATAAATAGCGATGGTTCACTGTAATTCCAGAACGAATTGAACTACATAAATCTTTGTTGAAAAAGTGATCTGAATTCATAACCGTATTCATATAGGATATTTCATCACCTTATACCAGACGTGGCATGGTAGATATATATGCACAATTTGTATCAGACGTGGTATCAACCCGTACAAGACACTTCATCACCTCATACCAGACATGGCATGGTAGGTATATATGCACAGTTTTGTATCAGACGTGGTATCAATCTGTAACAACTGGCTCTAATTCAGTTTCCTCTCCTTGTGGGACTCTTTCCCCCCACACTATATATGTACCCCAATAGTCTATAGGAAAGAGTAAGCCTTAAGAGAAACACTCTATTGTAATCCCTCCTCATTACAGTGATTTGCTTTCGAGCGTCTGTGGTTTTTTTCATAAAGATTTTTCACGTAAAAATATGTGTCTTTTTTCTTACTTTTTTATGTATTATTTACAATAAGTGATATTAGAGCGTAGGAGATCAGAGCACAGAAAATTACTGAAAAAAATACAACGTGATTTTTTCATCAGATCAGAGGCAGACTTAACTTCTTCATCGAGACGGTTTTTAGCAACACGCGAAGAAAAAGTTGCACAGTAGAAGTACAATAAACCGAGACATTCTCTGTGCAGCAGAAGTCGCGCAGTTAAGTTAAATGGAGAAGAATCGTTGTACAGTCGTGCGACTTGGATTTTGAATAATGAAGTTAATTAAGTTCTAGTGAGATTCGGTACCAATCTCTAAGCTTGAGCTGGCGGAGTTGCCGCTGTAATTGTAGGAAAATTGAGCACGCCTACAGAGGTAGAATAGACGGATCCTATGCTTAAGATAGTAGTAAGTGTGGGTTACGGGAGTACATATATGGTGTGCTGAAATTTAGGTGATTGATCATCCCTAAAGAGTTGAGCTGGTGGAGTTTAGTTAGCACCTTGGGATTAGGTGCATGTGGGATTGTTTGTTGGTAGTGGATCTTTGGATCGAAGAGCCTTGTCGGCACCTTGTGGTTTGTGTGCTAGATAGCCGTGATAACTATGTTGTTGGGCATAGTAAGGTGGCAGAGTTCGATGAGTTATAGAGTAAATATGAAGGAATAAAGTGGGTGGTGAGCTAGGAAATAAGGATGGGAGAAACCTTGGAAAGGTTTATGATAGAACATGAAAAATCATGATTCATGTTTTAGCAAATTGATGTTTGCTGATTTGTGTAAACAATACTGGAGGTATTGGCTTATTGTTTCACGGTAAAGAATTTTGATTGGTTTTCATGGTTGGCATTTAGAATAAATGCTTCGTGTTTTGATGTATATTACCATTCGGAGTTCATGACTCCAGAGGAGGTCATGTTCAGTTTTCTAGCAATAGCGACTGGTTGATGTGTGGTAGGAGATCTACATAATTTATAATTGATATATGTGGCTATCCTGAGTGTGACATAACTTCCCTCACTACTGCATATGAGATTTCCCGGACGAGTGGTTCGTGGCGCTCCCGAACGCGTAAGTTTCGAGCGTACCCAGGAGCGAAGTTCTGGATGTACTCAGGAATGAGTCCTGAGCATTTCCCATACACGTAATTTGGGTTGTCATGAGTTGGAATCTAAAGTGTTTCTAGACGTGTCAACTAGGGTAATATAGGATTTGGATTTTGTTTCAGCTTCATGTTTTTGGTGTTAATTATCTAATGTTTGTGCCGTGATATAAAGCCACGACCGGAGGGAATAGTTCCCCTGTTACGGCGTTGCATCATTGACAGAGTGAATATTGTTTTGTTAGAATAAGTGCTAAAATTATTCTAAAATTTTGTTTTGTTGGAAAAGAACATTGTTGGAATTTTGTTCGGTTCTTGGATGCACGAATTTTATAACCCTGTTGACTATTGAAAGATTGCTAAAGGGTTGGCATCCTTTATTCTTGAAATGAATATTAAATTGGTAACGTAAAGTTTTGTTAAGCATAAACGTATAGTGAGGATGATCGATATGATTAGTGAGTTGGTTGCAAAGATTTATGTTGCCAATAGCTTATGGGTTGATTTTATACTACAATCCTTTGTGGAAAATTGATTGAGAGTAAAAGTCAGCCTTAGGGGCAAAACCGATTGTATTGTTGCAACCAGTAGCGTCTATAGGAATGGTGGCGACTAATGTCACAATTAAGCTAGTGAATTATGTGTAGAGTTGAGATCATGAGATGTTGATGAAAGAGTTTCTCTGAATTATGTGTCGTGATGGATATCATCACTAAGTGTTGATATATTGGGTCGCTTGATTTCTATGACATGGATCGAAGATGTCAATATTATCGATGTCGTTAGAGGAGTATTGGGAACTTTGGCATTTGAGCCTCGGATTTGTTGATAGTTACTAGAGCCTCCAAGATTGGGATAAGGTTGAAGTACTGCTATTGGTAGTTTAGTTATCCGATGATAAGTAAAATCCTAATGAGATTTACCTCATTTTGTGGAGGTAGAAAATGGAGAGTTGATGCGCAATTTGACATCCGCCGTGTTCGGTGATCATTAATTGAGGAGGTAGTCAAAGGATTATGTTAACCATTGATGGAGTTCATCGTAAATCAAGTAAAGTGTGAGCTGAAACCCTAGGGAATAAATGTGTTGGAAGAATGAATTGTCGTATGGCAATTTAATGAGTATGTGGAATGTTTCAGTATACTGAAATATGGGAATCCATTATCTTGCTAGAGAGAGTTAAGAATTATATTTGTGAGTTTAAACATATGGATTTGTAATTGATGCGAATTCGTAAGAGACATGAAGTAAGATAACCTTTGTGTTATCAACCAAAATAGTTCATCGGTGTTTAATGGATTATTTTGGGTTCCCTTGATTTGGGGATCTGTTCAGGTCCACTTTAAAGGAAAGTGGATTAAGTAGGAAGTTGCACAGTTCCCGCGATTCGCATATGGTTTATATGGTTTTTCGTTAAGGTAATATCTATTTCTCTGAGAGTGTGCTTCCTTTTCTGTTAAAAGAAGGGCTGACTTGGGGAATGAAAATTTGTCGCATCTTAAATGTGACATAGAGTTGTTTATTAGGACGAGGATTGACTTCCTGTCCAGTTTTCACTCTCTGAGTGGATTCATTGTGATGAAACGATGATTTGTTGGGAAATGAGTGCCCAACTGTTTTGGGAACAGAGTCGTTGTTGGTTGTAGGTGAATGGGCTGGTCCCATGATTGATTTACCTTTACGAAAGACTTTGCTTGGTAGAAGCGAGTCGATTTTACGAAAGAACATCACATCACTTCCTCTATATCTCAAATGGTAGCACCACCTGGCCACCACAGCGGCCACGGCCCCCACCTCTTTTGCATCACCCAGCAATGCAATCACAACGTAGTCCACTTGGACACACGAGTGACAAATTCAACAATTTGTCAACTATTCACAAGCATTTGTCTCAACACACTGCAAATCAACAAGACTTGCAGAATCGTAAATGCAATGCATTGGCCCATTCCCATCCTATTGTGCACCAAAGTGTGTCAAGTTTTTCGCAACTGTTAAACCTAAGTCAAGTCTTAATTTAATACCCAATCCTGGGTCACATTCTTGATTAATTAAGACAACTTAGGTTACCAACTTATCCACCACAAACCTAACGCTCGCTCTGATACCAACTGTAACACCCCGGCCCGTTGCCTGAGCCCAAAGTGCTACCACCTGTTATGTGATGCTACTAGTTCTGTCTTTTGCCACTAGAATTGCGTAGCAACTCTTCTTATTCAATAGCACTCAGCGGCAAATAGCAATCACTTGATATTAAGCACAGCAAAGGTATGAAATTGCTAAGTACCAAAATGTACTGGTGCTATACCAGGCTAAATATACCTTCTGCAAGTGATATGTGAGGTACTGCTGTACGTGGGATAATTGTGCTACTCCCACCCGTGCATGTCGCCTTCACCCCTTGCCTAAAAAAAACAACAACGCAAGGGTGAGTCCGAAGACTCTGCAAGCACATAATACAATAGTGGCGACAACAATAGCAATTCTCTTGTCTTTGTAAAGCACAACCTTTGTACTATCAGTAAATCACTTATTTTGCAAAGCCACCACATAAGCTTTGCACATGTTTGACCTTCACCAGTTCCTTTCATGCAATGCACCACCATGCAATGCAATGCCATGTCCACATGCAATCTCGAGCTCATACCGGTAAGCTGAGCGTCCACCCGTCGATGGCCCACTCGTGCCCCGCTCTCTTTCATGCGGGCCACAGACTCCACTCCCGTAGAGCGTCTACCGAAGTAGGTCTTACTGTGAGCACTCTGGATTAGTCATGTATCTTTCTCACCGATCTCACCGGAATAGTTACATGACCTTACCTCCGGCTTAGCTCATGCAACTCATGTCATGATGATTGTAAATGATGCAACATCGTTTCAGCAATCACAATCAACTCTCCACTAACTCCACTCCCGTGGAGTGCCTACCGAAATAGGTCTTTATCCCACCACCGCGGGATGTCTACGCACAGTAGACCTGTAATACCAGTATGCAGTACGATGCAATACTATCTCAACATAATTAGCAATCATATCTGTCTCTCATTGTAGTATAATCAACAAGCAGCAGAGATATCATTTCATAAAATGATATAAAGCATAGATCACAAAAACAAATATCGGGCATTCACCACAATCCACTGTTCTACCATGCACTTGCCTGCTGGTCTGACGGTCGAGGCGTGGACGATCAAATCCGAACCATCACCTGTACAAATACCAATCCATTGCCCTGGTGCTAACCGATCCGAGAGTTTGAAGACATCATCAAATATACTCATGGATCGGATTCCACATGCTCAATCTCTTCGCTCGCTATCGGAACGAAAAGACAAATCATCTACGAATTAATTTCACCAGATGCTACTACTACTACAGTACTCACTAGTAGCATCGCTCCTGTTTCCTTCCATTCTATTTCTCCCTTTCCCTCTCCCGCCACGAGTGAACCCATTCAAAAGTGGCGGCACTGGTTTCATCGTCTAAGTACCCATATTAATCAGCGACTCACTGAGGGCTATCCGAATCAATTCTAATATTCGACACATAATCTTATACAAAGATTGATGAATAAAAAGGGAGAGGGTCTCGAGGCGTTACCCTAACCACGAATGACTGGATCAGGGCACCAGCTGTCGTTCTCTGGCCGGATATGACAGATCTGGCACCAAATCGAACTTTCCTTTCCCCTTCTCCCTCTTTTCCTTCTTTTTCTTCCCTCTTCTCTTTTTTTCTTTCCCTTTTCCTTTTCTCACGCTGGTTTCCTCTTCCCTCCTTTTCTTTCCACGCCGCCGGCCTCACTCTCGTCTTCCTATTCTCCTTCCTCTTCCTCACACGCTGCTGGCCTCTCCCCTTTCCTTCACCCGGCTGGCAACCTCCTCCGCTTCTCTACCTCTCCTCCCCTCTTTCTTTCTTCTCATCGCGGCTCCTCTTCGCCTTTTCTCACGGCAGCTCCCCTGCCTCCAGCATGACGAGCGGCAGCGCCCAGCAGAGGCGCACGAGCGGAGACGGCGCTGGGCGGCGGCTGCGCGTGCAAGCAGCAGGGGCGGGGACGGCGAGGTGCGGCAGGGCCAGTCGGATTAAGGACCGTTTCTGTGATTCATTTTACGAAATCACTTCGTACTACCACAAGTCCGGTATGGGACAGACCTGGCTAAGTAAATTGTTATGTTCCAAATGTAGTTTCGCTATAGGCTGAATGTGAGCGTGACGTAGGCCGCGAGAAGTCTCACATGGCACCAGAGGGGGCTCCAACTCGTGGATTCGAGTTGTGGTGAAATCTTAGTGGCGGCGTGATTATTTTGGCTATGGATAATTGGAACAGCCTTGTCATAAACTCTCCGCCAAACACCTAAGGCAGTGTGTTTATCGCGTGGCACAAGTGAGAGGGAATGTCTTGTGGGTAAAGCTGTACAACTCTGCAGAGTTAAACATCTATCCTGGATAGCCGTGTTCACGGTCATGAACATGCTGAGTAGAGTCTTCACATATTAGACTTGGTTTTATGAAACTTGGTTTTGACAAAACAACAGTGGTTTTGATAATGGTCCGGGTGGATTCCCGTGGTTGGGTTAGTGTAGGTCGGAGCCTACACTAACGAAATTACTTGTTACAAACATTGTTTCGTATAATGTATTAAACTTTAGCTTTCGTACTTACGTTATTGTATTTAAAATTCAAGTACTGCTTTTCGCGCAAATAACTCATTAAACCTTCCTTTGTTATCCCTATGCATGCATCTACTCTGTTAAAAATTCCTGGTGTAACTTGCGTACAAACAAGAGCAAGGCTACAATGCCTCCAAATTAGAGCTTGCACAGGTGGATTTTAACCTTTTGCAGCGTATTCACAAGGCTATCTCCGAGTACGTATTCACAACTCTCCCACTTTTACACAGTAGGGTCATCCCAATATATAGTACATTATTTTAGACTTTATTAATAGATTTATATGTTGACTATAACGTTTGGACATTCCTAACATACTCATGGCCCCCTACCACTTCTTTTCTAAACATCACAAGACATTGTTTGCATAAAGAAATTAGGAAGGTTAAAACTTTCGTAAAGAACATGGCACAATGTTTTACAATAAACATGCACTAGTGCAAAAAAAGACTTATATTAGACGCCTCATTACAGACGGTTCACCAAAATCGTTAGTGTTAAATGCAATCACAGACGATTTAGGTTTAGATACCGTTTGTATTGGTGCCAGCGCTAAAAACCGTTTGTGAAGAGATAATATCATAGACGGTCATAGTGAGCGCTGTCTGTAAAGTATCACAGACGGTTATTACCAAAAACCATCTGTGATATTACCAAATATCACAGACGATTTTTTATTTAAACCGTCTGTCATAATTCATAGATGGTTTTATTACAAACCGTCTGTGATAATAAAGTTATCACAGACAATTTGTATTAAAAACAGTCTGTATATGTTTTCAGCTTTGCAATCACCTAAAATTTTATAATCTCCTGCCTGAGTCTGAGTCAGAATCTGTTCCGAGACACGTTTAGTAAAACGGATATAACTTTTGTATATGGTGTCTATTTTTGACGTTCTTATACTCGTTGGAAAACTAACAATGAGCCTGATCCAAAAAAGACCAACTTGGGCTTGTCGCCCTCTAAGACCTCCTAAAATCGGTCATCTTTAGCCTCGTATTTGTGTTATAAGTTTTTTGTTTCTGTTTTTGCCAACAAATTTTATCCTCCCTTTGGAATTTGTAGTTTGCCTCAACTACAAAGTTGTAGATCTTATCGAAATATTTCAAATGAGTATATATAAGGCATATAAAACTTTGCTATTTTATATTTTGACACTAGTTATTTACGTTGTATCGATATATATTGTCTTTGATAGTTATGTGTTGTAGATGGTTTGTGGTTCAAACTGTCTGTGATAATTATATTTCACATACGGTTTATGGTTCAAACCGTCTATAATAATTATGTTTAACAGACGATTTGTGGTTCAATCGTTTGTGATAATTTCGTCCATGGTTGCTGGGTTCGTCGATCATCCCAACCTAATCCCAGTTAATAAAAACCCACCAACCCCCACCCCACGGATGTAGCTCCACCTCTTCATCTCTGTGCCAAAAATTTTCCAATTCCCGCCTCTCCCTCCCCTATAAATACTATTTTTATTTTTCTATTTCTACTCAAAAAATCAGATTTAAAATTTAAAAATTTCTAACGAAATTTTTGAAATTTCGGATTTATTGGTGGGACGAAATTTTTTCCAGAAAAGCTTTCCCTATTTCAAAGTATCTTTTGTTTTTTAACCGGAGTAATACCAAGGCCTGGACCCTTTTCAGTCTTGCCTTCAGATGCCATTTAGGATTTAACACGGCACCAGTGTATGCTGAGTTGGATCACATGCTATAGTTTCAAAGGTTACTTGTTCAGTGGAGACAAGCAGCACAGACAGGCAGCACGGATTTAACATGATACCGATTAATCCCAAGCTATCCAGCAAAGCTGCTGATTCCGCATCTGAATCCTAGATCGCTAATCGCCGAACTAGTCACGTTAGAAGTTCAGGTAAGACAAAGAAAGCGAAGGTAACGACGGAAGCATATGCACATTGCTTGCATGATTTCACTTCTAGTAGTACTAACGCACCTGTCGGTAGTAAACACCTGTCCACGCACACCTCGTGGAAGGCGTGGTTAGCAATGACGAACAATTGAAAAGTACATCGTGATTCCGAGCACTAATTAAACAGTGTCCCGAACACATGAAAAGTACACGCTGATTCTCGTTGTCGAATTCCTTCTGCTCCTAGTCCATATAAAGCCCAGTGCCGTACCATCGGAAAACCACCCTCGTGTTGAGGTTTACTTTGGTAGTGAGTACGCATACACTTACATGGCGTGCAGCGAAGCTAGCTATTACTACTACTAAGATGGCGCGAGTGTTTCACCCCACAGTACGGGGTGACTTCTTTATCAACTACATCAGGGAAAACATTTCTGTAACACCCCCGTTTCCGAGAGTATTATGAAAACATCGCAGTTGCCCAGGACTGTTCAACTGCGAGTAAATCCAGCGAGTGTGTAACATTGCTGATGCAAGCTTAAGAACAAAAGCCAGCTTTATTGCAATATAGTGGCTAGAAGCCAGGTACTACAGCTTGGCCTACGGCCTTTATATACATTACACAAAAGGAGCCACAGGCACGCCTGAGCAGAGAACGACCCTAATTCCACGCTTCGTCGACTTCATAAAATACCACTTCACCATCTTCTCCAGCTTCTTCAAGATATGCTGAGTCTGATTATTTGTAGCAAGTATGAGTACAACCACCGTACTCAACAAGTTGCACGGAAATTAACCATAACTACATGCATGATGTAACAAATAGGAGTGGAGACAGGTTCAATATTTTATGTGGATGCACTTTAGTTTATAAACAATCAAAAGCTTTTTAAAAGAGCTTCTTTTAAACTTTAAGGGGGTTTTCCAAACTTGATTATTTAATTAATGATACTGAACTCTCATCAAAACTACTTATGCCTTGTTAACGGATTCACCCACTCGACATAGCTTCATTAACCGGAAGCACGGCGTACTCGAATACTATTATAATCGCTTTGCAAAGCTGCCCTGCTTTACCCACAAGATTTCAAAACTCCCGCGACAGAGTTAAGAAAACAAGAACGTTCACTACACAATTCTTTATATAGCCTCTGCCCTGTAGGTTTTAAATCCCGACAGGCTCGGATAACCCCACGGATTGCATCCGACTCGTCGCGGTCCTACAGTTGTATGGTTAACCACCTCCCATACAAACTCACCCTCTGACTCCCCCTTTTTAGTTGCAGAGGTTCAAAAGAAATTAAGTAGATATTAGTCCAGGTTTGACCAGGTCAACGCTTGTGGTTGGGCGTTTACTATGTCATTCACTCGGCACAAGGATCTAGTCCTTACATTTTTCTTCGAGGCAGCCACTAGCACAAACCCAATTTCAGTACATCCGTACTGCCACCGATCCACTACCAGCCTCCACCATCGGATAAGATCTTCGGGTCCGCCTCTGCGACCCTCACTTATCCTAGTTTCAAACTTTCCAAAAATTTTAATCTAACACTTAATAGTATATAGCATGATTAATACACCACAGTGATATACTAATAATGTAATATTGTACGCGACTAAGTTTTACCAAGGTGAAAGGGTCATCAAATTAAATGGGGCTTTTCAGGTGGTAGGTTATAGCTATTATCAAGTCATTTCAAATATTGCTTGTATATAAAATAACAACATGAAATAACTTAATGAAAATACGAGTAATTAAATACTTCATGTGAATAGGGTCAATATGCTCGAGGTTATGTGCAACTTGCCTTGCGGTTCCGACACTTCAATTAATTCGTAGTCAGCAGAATCTTGTACTGGGACCGTCGTCTCCTCTTCCTGTGTCGTCGGTTCGGCAACGTCGGTGACTAGCGCAAAACAAGTAAACAATTAGGTCCGCTTTCAAAAGAACTGAAATTGGACCGAAAAACATAAAATGAATTCAAATGAAAGTACAAATACAAGGTTTCTGGTTTGTAGAGGCTTTGTATGGGGATATGGACCTCGGAAATGGACTCGTGGGATCGAACCGGTTCAAACGAGTACAAACAAGCTTTTAGGGTTTCTTGTTCACGGGCATCGGTCGGACACTATTCATCGGGCTCGGTTACTATTCCTTGGGCTCGGGCCAGACGACTCGGTCGGGTCAACTCAACTGGGTTCGGTCGGATCCGGTGCGACTGGGTCGGGTGGAACGGGCGCGGGGGCTCGGTTCGGTCCAACCGAAACCGATCGGCCCGATCGGATGAACAGTGCGTGCACGCACTGTTCATCTTCTCCACTTGGCTGCGCGCGCACACCAAAACAGGGGAGCAAGGCGGCAGCAACCGAGTGGTAGGCGACGGTTTTCGAAGGTAGGGGTGGGTTCACTGGGCTAAGGGGACTCCGTTTTAGGTGGTTGGAAGGCCAATGAAGAGGACACTCACCGGCGGCGAGCTCCTCTTTTCTTGTGGTAAATTTGAATTTGCGGATGGTGGGTGGTTTCCTAGGGCAATTGGGTTGGTTCTAGAGCATCTCTGGGTTTCGGGGAGGCGTCGGGAAGTATCGGTTTGAGCTCGAGAGGCTTAGGTTGGGCTGGCCGTGGTGAGGTTGGGCGGCGGCGGGGAGGTCATCGGCGCTGGGGAAGAAGAGAGGCCGAGAGCTAAAATTAGCACTTGGAGTTTGATTCTAGGATCATGGTGGTGCTACAGGCAAAACTAATTGGGAAATGGTGGCTCGGATACCCGACATTACTCTAGGGCTCACAAATGGGGATTTTGGCAATTACCCGACTTGGGAGGAAGAGAGGAGCCACAGGGTTTCAGTGGGCTTCGGGGTGGTCGCGAGTGTCTACTGGAGAGCTCGGGTGTGCTTAAATAGGCGGTGACGTCGGTTTGCACCGGAGAGAGAGATGGAGCGATATTTTTGGCGGCCATGGTCTGGAGTTCACCGAGGGGGGGCAGCTGGCTTAGGCGCATCTCCGCGGCTACAGGTGGGTGGGGCAAGCTGGCCGAGACTCGTAGCTGCAGGAGAATTCGCGGGAGCCTCGTGGCGAAGAAGAATCGGGCGGCGGCCAAGTCAAGCTCGGAGCGGTGGTGGCCATCGGCGACGCCCGACACCGCTACAGGGCTTTAATGGGGGTGGTACATCTGCTGGCAGGCGGGGGAGAGCTGCCAGGGCGCGCTGGCGCAAGAAGACGCGAGAGCAAGCGCTAGCGACAAACGGGCAGGTGGAGGCGACGGTTTGTCGGACGGGAACAGTGACCGCGCGAAGCTCCACCCTCCACGTCGCCAAGGCAACTACTGAGGGCTGCGCTGGTTGGAGATTGGTGAGGAATAGCCTAAGGAAACAAGAAAGCAAAAGAAAAACAATAATTCAACTCAAACTTTGAATCTAGCAAAATCGGTTTTGTTTCAACCTACCCTCCTTAAAAGGATCTCGTCCTCGAGATCAACTCGAGCCGAGAAGTAGGTTGGGAAATTCTCGCTGTAAATCTGATTCCTTTTCCCAGGTCGCTTCATCTGCTGTGTGATTTCTCCACTGAACCTTATGCAATCTGATATTCTTATTTCTCAGCTGTCTCTCCGTAGTTTCTATTATTTGAAACGGCTCCTCTTCATAGGATAGGTCATCTCGTAGATCTATATCATCAACTGGTACTTGCTCTGTAGAGTGACGTAGACACTTCCGCAATTGAGATATATGAAAAACATTGTGTACTCTGGCTAAGTTCGGTGTCAATTGTAACTTATATGCTACTTCTCCGATTCTGTCGAGGATCTCAAACGGACCAATATATCTCGGAGCTAATTTTCCTTTAACTTGAAACCTCTTTATAGACTTGAATGGTGTAACTTTAAGATATACCAGATCTCCGATTTCAAAGTTCAAGTCCTTTCGACGATTATCCGCATAACTCTTTTGTCGATTCTGGGCAATCTGCATGTTGTCTCGAATAATCCTGACATGGGCTTCTGCATCGTGTACAACTTGGGGTCCGAGGAATTGTCGTTCTCCGGTCTCAGTCCAGTTCAACGGTGTCCTGCATTCTCTTCCATATAGTGCTTCAAATGGTGCCATCTTGATACTAGACTGATAACTGTTATTATAGGAGAATTCTGCAAATGGTAGGCATGTATCCCATGCTGCTCCATATACTAATGCACATGCTCTTAGCATGTCCTCTAAAATCTGGTTTACTCTGCTTGTCTGTCCGTCGGTCTGGTGGGTGATACGTTGTCTGTGAAAGTTAAATCAGTTCCATAGCTTCATGTAATTTCTTCCGAATTCAGATGTGAACTGTGCTCTCTCACGATACAATCCTTTTGGTACTCCATGCAATACTACTATTCTTGTTAGATATAACTCTGCCAATTTATTTTTACCATAAGTCTGCTTAATCGGTATAAAATGTGCTACCTTTGTAAGCCGGTCTACGATCACCCAAATAGCATCGTAACCCTCTCGACTTTTAGGAAATCCCGTAATAAAGTCCATACCGATATCATCCCATTTCCATTCTGGGATTGGCAGAGGGTTTAATAATCCTGAAGGTTTCCGATGATCGATCTTTATTTTCTGACAGGTGTCACAACGGCCAATATATTCTGCTATCTCTCTTTTCATCTTACTCCACCAGTATCTTTTCTTTAAGTCCTGATACATCTTGGTGCTTCCTGGGTGAATAGAGAGCTGAGACGAATGAGCTTCTCGCAGTATCAAATCTTTTAACTCTTTATTGTCAGGTACACAATAGCGATTTCTGAACTTCAAAATTCCTTGCTCATCTATAGTAAACTCAGCTGAATTCCCTTCCTGACTTCTCTTAACGAGCTGTTGTATTTCTTCGTCTTTATCTTGTGCTGTTTTGATCTGACTGGTTAATGCTGGCTGAAGTTCCAATGCTGCTATATAGCCTTGCTCAACAATATTTAGGTTTAACCGTTGCATTTCCTCATGCAATGATGTAGAGCATTCCATAATCGAGGCTACATTATGATACTTCTTTCTGCTTAATGCATCTGCGACTACGTTTGCTTTACCAGGATGATATAGCAAATCAAGATCGTAATCCTTGATTAGTTCTAACCATCGTCGTTGTCGGAGATTCAGGTCTGGCTGAGTGAATATATACTTCAGACTCTTATGATCAGAGAAAATTTCACAATGGTTTCCCAATAAATAATGTCTCCAAATCTTCAATGCATGCACTACTGCTGCCAATTCCAAATCATGTGTTGGATAATTATTCTCATGTGGTCGCAACTGTCTCGATGCATAAGCTACCACTTTACCTTCCTGCATCAGTACACAGCCTAGTCCTTGTTTTGAGGCATCACAATAAATCTGAAAATCTTTCTCAGGATTAGGCAATATCAGAACTGGCGCTGTAGTTAATCTGGTCTTCAATTCCTGAAGTTCCCTTCACATTTATCGGTCCACTGGAATGGTATATCTTTCTTCAATAATTGAGTGAGCGGTCTGGATATCTTTGAAAATCCTTCTATAAATCTGCGATAATAACCTGCTAATCCCAAAAAGCTTCGAATTTCCGATACTGTTGTTGGTGCCTTCCATTCCATTACTGCTTTGACTTTTTCTGGGTCTACCTTTACTCCTTCTCTTGTGATAATATGACCAAGAAATGCAACTTCCTTCATCGAAAATTCACATTTAGAAAATTTTGCATATAGCTGATGTTCTCTTAATTTACTTAAAGCAATATGAAGATGCTGACAATGCTCCTCTTCTGTCTTGGAATATATCAATATATCATCAATAAACACTATCACAAAGTGATCTAGCTGCTCCATATATACCATGTTCATCAGGTTCATAAAGTATGCAGGGGCATTCGTCAGACCAAAGGGTACCACCTGTAAACTCAAATAATCCATATCGTGTGGTGAATCTTTGTCTTTTCACGGTCCTGCTCTCGAATCTTAAGCTGGTGATAACCTGATCGCAAATCGATTTTCGAGAATACCTTGGCTCCTTTGAGTTGGTCAAATAAATCATCTATCCTTGGCAATGGATATTTATTTTTAATTGTTACAGCATTCAGTCCTCGATAATCAATACACATCCTTTGACTTCCATCTTTCTTTTTAGCAAATAACACTGGAGCTGACCAAGGTGACACACTAGGCTGTATAAACTCTTTTTCCAATAATTCATCCATCTGCTTCTTAAGTTCTTTCAGTTCTTGAGCAGACATCCGATACTGACGCTTAGTGACTGGTTTGGTCCCTGGCACTAATTCAATGACAAGCTCAATAGGTCTATCAGGCGGTCTTCCGGGTAATTCTTTCGGAAAGACATCTGGATACTCCTGAATTATCGGTACTTGAGTGGCTCCTTCTTCTACCATTATACTATGAACACTTGCTTTTAATTTTTCCACTAATACTGAATCTGTCTTCACAACCACCTTCTGTCCTTCTAAATTTACTAATGTCACTAGCTTGTTCTCATGATTCACATTTGCTTTATATCTAGTTAACCAATTCATTCCCAATATAACGTCCAATCCTTTCATTTCTAATACTAACAAATCAGCTTTGAACTGAACTCCTCGGATGTTTAAATCCAAATCCTTGCATCCGAAGCGAGATTCCACTCGATTTCCAGCAGTTTGGAAAGAATAGGACTTTTGCAAAGGTGAGGATGGCAATTGATTTTTCATAACAAAAGCCAAAGAAAGAAACGAATGCGTGGCTCCGGGATCAAATAAAACCAAACAAGGTTTTAAATTTACAAGGTACGTACCAACGATAACGTCGTTGGCTCCTGCTGCTCCTTCTGCAGAAATATGGTTGATCCTTCCTTGTACCGGTTTCAAGATTCCTTTTCCTTTGTCTGCCGTTGATGTTGATATTGTACTCTGTGTAGCTGCTGGCTTAACTATAAACTGACGGTTCTGTCCTTCCTCCTGCTTTGGCACTGCTATATACTGGCGCGGTGCAGCTGAAGTTTGAACTTGAGCTTTGGCGGCGTCTGACGGTAATCCTCCTCGCGGACACTGATTCTTGTAGTGGCCGGTTTGGCCGCAGTGATAGCAAACTATATTCAACTGAGGACATTGCCTTTGTAGGTGGTTACCTCCACACTTAAAACACTTTAAAGTAGAAACTTTAACATTCTGCTGAGAAGCCGTAGAACCTTGACCAGTCTTGTACTGTGGTTTTGGCTTAAAAATAAATTTCTTCCCTCGCTGTCCCTTGGACTGCGGTGATATGAACATCCGCTTCCGTGGTGCCTCCTGTGAGGGCGCTACATGTACTATTTTTCTTTTCTGTGCTTCTTCCAACTGTCTTTGTGTCTCTTCTGACATGATGAGCTTATTTACCATTGAAGGTAAATCCTTAAAATCCATAGCTGATATATGATGTTTCAGAGCTATCTTTAATCCTTCCTTGAATCGCTCCATTTTCTTCTCTTCAGTCTTTACATCGTCAGGAGCATAACGGGCTAATGTGTTAAACTGATGAAGGTATTCTGTAATCGAGCGGTGTCCTTGCTGTAGCGCGAGAAACTCTCGACGCTTAGCTTCCATCACACCAGTGGGTACATGTGTTTGACGAAAAGACTCCTCAAACTCCTTCCAAGTTATTTCTCGATTCTCAAGCATTGTTTGATAGTTCATCCACCAGGCTGCTGCTGGACCTTGTAACTGATGCGAGGCGTAGAGTATCTTTTCTTTATCATTGCACTGGACCGTGTTTAACTTTCTCTCGACATCCCTGAACCAATCTTCTGCCACCATCGGGTCGGGTGAAGAAGAAAATACTGGGGGTCGGGTCTTCTGAAAGTCTGCCCACTTAGACTGGACTGGTGCTGTAAATTGAACAGGCGTTGCAGGCTGGCCACTTCCTTCACTTCTCATTGCAATCATTTCCAACAGTTTTGAATGTTGTTCCATCATACGAGCTTGATTTAGTTCGGCTTGATGTCTGTTTTCTTCCATCTTTGCTAAAATGTCAGCCAAATTCGGTTGCGGTGCATTTCTCTGACGAGGGTCACCTGCTTGGTGAGATCCTTCTCCTGTGTCTGCCATCTTAAGCTTCTCAATGAAATTGAGAATTCAGCTCTGCAGCGAGTTTTTAAGAAGGTCAGATAGATAAGTAAGAAATTAGAACTGAGATAAGATTTGGGCGAAGTAGCTAAGAATTCTAGATTGAAATAAAAAGATAGAAAGTTGAAAAAGTGAACTTAGAGATAGTAATAACAAACAAATTATCAAGTAGGCAAAGTAGTCTTTATTCATTTCACATACAAGTTGGGTACATACTATTCTACAAAGTTCATACCACAACTCGTTCCACCAAACCAAACTTTGCTACTACAAAAGGTCCAACTACTCTAGCGCATCCGGAACACGCTAGACCCTCTGATCTCATGGAGAGGATCCGCTTTGAGAACACCACTCTTCTTCCTCTCGGTTCTTCTTCCTCGTCCCTCTCGGCTCCTTGCCTTTCGGTTCAGCAATAACGACTTTAGGCTGTTCCGGGGCGCGAGACGAGGGTCCTTCAAGGCAAGGACGGCCTTGAGGTGCCGTCATCCCTGCGGACTCCTTAAAGGTCTTTGCGGGGCCACCTGACGTCTCATCACACCTGGAGGCTTCATCTCCGCCTTCGGCGATAGTCTTTGAACGGTCTTCTTCAAAAGCCAAACCTCCTGTCGAGCAGAATAGAGCTGAAGGTGCATCTTCTGGTTCTCCTCGGTCATTCGTGCATACATGTTCTCCTGGCAAGCTACGACTGACGCGACCTCCCTCATCCTGGGATCATCCTCTAGGTCCGGATTTGGTAGTAGAGTACCAGTCCCGTCTTCATTATCCTGAGGAATGAGGTGAAACGGGGACTCGTCGAACTCCTCATCATAATATCGACGAAGGTACTTCACCGCTTTCTTTGCTGCATCTTGGATGGCGTCTGACTCCTTATGACGGTAAGCTGTAAACTTCCGTCGGACGTCTGGCCTGAGAGGTAGGGGCTCCAAACATACCCAGGCCTTCCAATCATACAGACGACCATGCACCATCAATGCTCTTGTAAAGACAACCGACATTTCTTTGCTCTGTCGCATAGAGGTACTTCTGCATACGCCACAAAAGAGCGGCCCACCCAAGCAAGACTTCTGGATTGGGGTAGACACGGCGCTGCATCTGACCACGACAAAATTTGAATTTAGACAGGAGTACTACAAACGATATTAGAAAGCCAAACTTAACTTTCCAAAATAAGATTAAAGGACAAGGTAGGCAAGAAGAAATTATATAAGAACATGATTGATATTTTATAACTCATTTTTAATAGTAAAATAGTTTTCGGAATCGACCTTAACACACTTAGGGTCATCCAACGGTCAAGCAAGCAGGCTCTGATACCACTCTGTAACACCCCCGTTTCCGAGAGTATTATGAAAACATCGCAGTTGCCCAGGACTGTTCAACTGCGAGTAAATCCAGCGAGTGTGTAACATTGCTGATGCAAGCTTAAGAACAAAAGCCAGCTTTATTGCAATATAGTGGCTAGAAGCCAGGTACTACAGCTTGGCCTACGGCCTTTATATACATTACACAAAAGGAGCCACAGGCACGCCTGAGCAGAGAACGACCCTAATTCCACGCTTCGTCGACTTCATAAAATACCACTTCACCATCTTCTCCAGCTTCTTCAAGATACGCTGAGTCTGATTATTTGTAGCAAGTATGAGTACAACCACCGTACTCAACAAGTTGCACGGAAATTAACCATAACTACATGCATGACGTAACAAATAGGAGTGGAGACAGGTTCAATATTTTATGTGGATGCACTTTAGTTTATAAACAATCAAAAGCTTTTTAAAAGAGCTTCTTTTAAACTTTAAGGGGGTTTTCCAAACTTGATTATTTAATTAATGATACTGAACTCTCATCAAAACTACTTATGCCTTGTTAACGGATTCACCCACTCGACATAGCTTCATTAACCGGAAGCACGGCGTACTCGAATACTATTATAATCGCTTTGCAAAGCTGCCCTGCTTTACCCACAAGATTTCAAAACTCCCGCGACAGAGTTAAGAAAACAAGAACGTTCACTACACAATTCTTTATATAGCCTCTGCCCTGTAGGTTTTAAATCCCGACAGGCTCGGATAACCCCACGGATTGCATCCGACTCGTCGCGGTCCTACAGTTGTATGGTTAACCACCTCCCATACAAACTCACCCTCTGACTCCCCCTTTTTAGTTGCAGAGGTTCAAAAGAAATTAAGTAGATATTCGTCCAGGTTTGACTAGGTCAACGCTTGTGGTTGGGCGTTTACTATGTCATTCACTCGGCACAAGGATCTAGTCCTTACATTTTTCTTCGAGGCAGCCACTAGCACAAACCCAATTTCAGTACATCCGTACTGCCACCGATCCACTACCAGCCTCCACCATCGGATAAGATCTTCGGGTCCGCCTCTGCGACCCTCACTTATCCTAGTTTCAAACTTTCCAAAAATTTTAATCTAACACTTAATAGTATATAGCATGATTAATACACCACAGTGATATACTAATAATGTAATATTGTACGCGACTAAGTTTTACCAAGGTGAAAGGGTCATCAAATTAAATGGGGCTTTTCAGGTGGTAGGTTATAGCTATTATCAAGTCATTTCAAATATTGCTTGTATATAAAATAACAACATGAAATAACTTAATGAAAATACGAGTAATTAAATACTTCATGTGAATAGGGTCAATATGCTCGAGGTTATGTGCAACTTGCCTTGCGGTTCCGACACTTCAATTAATTCGTAGTCAGCAGAATCTTGTACTGGGACCGTCGTCTCCTCTTCCTGTGTCGTCGGTTCGGCAACGTCGGTGACTAGCGCAAAACAAGTAAACAATTAGGTCCGCTTTCAAAAGAACTGAAATTGGACCGAAAAACATAAAATGAATTCAAATGAAAGTACAAATACAAGGTTTCTGGTTTGTAGAGGCTTTGTATGGGGATATGGACCTCGAAAATGGACTCGTGGGATTGAACCGGTTCAAACGAGTACAAACAAGCTTTTAGGGTTTACTGTTCACCAGACCGGGTCGGACACTATTCATCGGGCTCGGTTACTATTCCTTGGGCTCGGGCCAGACGACTCGGTCGGGTCAACTCAACTGGGTTCGGTCGGATCCGGTGCGACTGGGTCGGGTGGAACGGGCGCGGGGGCTCGGTTCGGTCCAACCGAAACCGATCGGCCTGATCGGATGAACAGTGCGTGCACGCACTGTTCATCTTCTCCACTTGGCTGCGCGCGCACACCAAAACAGGGGAGCAAGGCGGCAGCAACCGAGTGGTAGGCGACGGTTTTCGAAGGTAGGGGTGGGTTCACTGGGCTAAGGGGACTCCGTTTTAGGTGGTTGGAAGGCCAATGGAGAGGACACTCACCGGCGGCGAGCTCCTCTTTTCTTGCGGTAAATTTGAATTTGCGGATGACTGGGTGGTTTCCTAGGGCAATTGGGTTGGTTCTAGAGCATCTCTGGGTTTCGGGGAGGCGTCGGGAAGTATCGGTTTGAGCTCGAGAGGCTTAGGTTGGGCTGGCCGTGGTGAGGTTGGGCGGCGGCGGGGAGGTCATCGGCGCTGGGGAAGAAGAGAGGCCGAGAGCTAAAATTAGTACTTGGAGTTTGATTCTAGGATCATGGTGGTGCTACAGGCAAAACTAATTGGGAAATGGTGGCTCGGATACCCGACATTACTCTAGGGCTCACAAATGGGGATTTCGGCAATTACCCGACTTGGGAGGGAAGAGAGGAGCCCTGGGGTTTCAGTGGGCTTCGGGGTGGTCGCGAGTGTCTACTGGAGAGCTCGGGTGTGCTTAAATAGGCGGTGACGTCGGTTTGCACCGGAGAGAGAGATGGAGCGATATTTTTGGCGGCCATGGTCTGGAGTTCACCGAGGGGGGGCAGCTGGCTTAGGCGCATCTCCGCGGCTACAGGTGGGTGGGGCAAGCTGGCCGAGACTCGTAGCTGCAGGAGAATTCGCGGGAGCCTGGTGGCGAAGAAGAATCGGGGCGGCGGCCAAGTCAAGCTCGGGAGCGGTGGTGGCCATCGGCGACGCCCGACACCGCTACAGGGCTTTAATGGGGGTGGTACATCTGCTGGCAGGCGGGGGAGAGCTGCCAGGGCGCGCTGGCGCAAGAAGACGCGAGAGCAAGCGCTAGCGACAAACGGGCAGGTGGAGGCGACGGTTTGTCGGACGGAACGATGATCGCGCAAGCTCCACCTCCACGTCGCCAAGGCAACTACTGAGGGCTGCGCTGGTTGGAGATTGGTGAGGAATAGCCTAAGGAAACAAGAAAGCAAAAGAAAAACAATAATTCAACTCAAACTTTGAATCTAGCAAAATCGGTTTTGTTTCAATTTCCGGTTTAGAAAAAATTTTGGATCTCTTCAAGAAATCTGAAATTCGAAAATTTCAAATATTTTTTAGAGAATTTTGGTCAAAATATTTAAATATACCATTTGAATTCAAGAAAAATTCATGAAATACATACAATTTTGGTCCAAATAGCCGGCGCCGCCTCCCCCTCCCACAGCCGATGCCGCATCCCCTCCCGTAGCCGGCGCCGCCACCCCTCCCGCAGCCAGCATGGCCTATCCTTCCACAGCTTGGTGCCGCCTCCCTTCCCGCAGTCAGTGCAGCCTCCCCCTACCGCCTACAGCCGCCCAACGGCCAATGTAGAGGGGGAGGAAGAAGGCGACGCGGAGGACCTCAGCGTGGAGGTCGACATCGAGGGGGCTAGCTAGGGAAGTTGACGAGGATGAGCTTATGGATGGTCTTGGCGGCAAGGAGGCGAAACTAACGCATGAGCGTGCCACCGTTGAAGAGGAATAGGAAAACCTAGTCGCCGCTTTGGTCGCGAAGGAAGCGGCTCACCGTCTTGTGCTCTGGTGATTGTGACGAGGGTGGGCTAGGCTTGTTGGGCTGAGAAAAGTGAAAGTGGGCCAAAATTTTTAACCAGATTGGACTTTTTTTGAGGTGGGCCAAAAAACAAAATTTCACTAAATTTTGTTAAATTTAGTCCAAAATTGTGATCCCTCTGGAGACAATGAATCTAGTGGACACATTTCAACATCTAGGTATAGATCATCACTTTGAGGAACATATCGCCACTACATTAAGCAACATCTAGTTGAGATACAAGTAGGCTACGTTAGTGCAAATAAAAAGTTTCTACCACGTAAACCAGAAAGCCATGCTAGTAAGAGATCATAGCTGGCCTAAGCTCCTACTATGGGCTTGTAGAAGAATCCCCCTTCACCTTTGGATGGATCAATGTTTTGTAACAAGTTCATTCTCGCGTCTTTTTTCTTTCTCTTGCACTCAGAATTTTACACTGTTGCCTAGGGTCTCATTTAGATGGCCCAATCTTAGCCGGAATACCACAGAACATCGTGTCCTTAATACGTAAGCGCTGAGGAGTACTTCATCTCTTTGTTAATTTTTTAAAAATTGTCTACCACGTCTTTCACTAACGAAGTGTGCACCTTCCTTAGGGATGGGTGCAACTAGTCGAAACTTTTTGATGGCAACGTTAGTTCCTTTCTACCAGAACTTTTCTTCATGCTCTAAAGATCTTTTGCCACATTTGCACTATTTGCAACCGTAATTGAAATAATAGCCGTTTGTCTCACGTATTGTTAAAAAATATCATTTTTGTCGTCTGATGCGTAGCCCTTGATGCCCCGACGTGGAATGGTAGGCAGCTTGCCGCCCTGCCACCGGACGGTAGGGGCTTGCCGCCCCATGGCCAAACAGTAGGTGATTAAGTCATCTTAATCACTGCTCTAATTTTGTTGTATATTATTTGTTTGAATTTTTAAATATAGAAAAGTAGCTTGAAAAATTACAAAATTTATGCACAACTTCTTGACATAGTGTACTTCATTGTATAATTTTTTAGTAATTGTATCCACTGTGAATGTTGCTTAAAAATTCATACGATTTTTATATTTGTAGGAGTTGTTATATATAGTAAATAAGGTCCAAAAATTACAAAATTTTATGTGAAGCCTTTGACATAGTCATAATAATTTTGTAATTTTATATACTCTAAATTTACCAGTGTTACTTTGTGTTAATTTGGTCGTGGAATTAGCGATGCTCATGCATCTTTTGAAGTGCATGACCTCTGTCCTTCGCACATTTGTCAGTTCATTGCTACTATCTTTTCTTTCTGCTATGTCCTTCACACAATTATCGCTGTGTCCGCATCGTCCCCCCTCGCATGCTCCCTCATCCTCACTAATGTCGTTATGTCCGTGCTGCCCCCCTCACTCGCTCCCTCGTCTGCACATTCGTCAGTGTTACCATGCCATCCCTCCTGCCCGCTCCCTTATCTGCACATTTGTCAGTGTTACCATGATGTTCCCCCTCGTCTGAAGTGCTACATGTTGACAATGAGTCCTTAATTTGCCGGGTGAGCGCACCAAGTTCCCTTTTCACTTGGCCATAAATACGAACCTCTCACAGTTTGTCATCGCTTATCTCATTCGCTCATCGCAGAAGCTCATTCTCGTGGTCGTCGCTCAGAATTAAGAGTGAGTAGCTGATTATTTTGAGAAGCTAGTGCATAGCACATTAAGGACGCGACAGGAGGACGCGGCAGTGCTGATTGCTTCTCCCGAAAGGCAGGTAATTTTTTATCACATATTTTCGACGTTATTCTTGTAGTCCTAGTTAATTAGTGTTATCTAGTTAGTCATAATTAATGTAGTTTGTATTACGTAATAAGTAGGTCGTAGTAATTTAGACATAGATTTTTCGGACAGGTAATCAAATTATCGGTAATTAATGAATTATTCGTATGTAATGACATGCATGTAATCACTAACTTGTAGTATTTTATTGTCATTATCAATCTTCGCACTAATATCTCGTCAACCCAATTTGTTGCAAGGTACTCCTCAAAATTAAGAGGGCATAACTAATTATTTTGAGAAGTTAGTGCATAGCTCAGTAAGGATGTGGTAGTGCCGATGCTTCTCCTGAAAGGCAGGTAATTTTTTATCGCATATTTTTGACATTATTCTTGTAGTCCTAGTTAATTAGTGTTATTTAGTTAGTCGTAATTAATGTAGTTTGTATTATGAAGTAAGTAGGTCGTAGTAATTTAGACATAGTTTTTACTTTTTTGTGCACATACGAGTACCTGGAGTTATACGTACCCCGGTCGCATTAGACATTAAAATCGTAACTATTCTTATACTACTCTTTTATTAATTTTTTTACTAACATATAATTAGAAAAACTAGCAATCAAATGTTTGTATTGGAGATAGTGTATAAACTGATAAGGTACATCGAGGTCAACTCTTTATCTCTGCATATTTTGTTGGGTAAATCGAAATTTGTGAACCATTTATCTGCATGTAGTTATACGTACAGAACTATGTAAGTATCGTTTTTTCAAATCCTGCCGATTTTCGTTGGATTCCTTATCCAACCGGCATCCGCACAACCATCCGATGCACACATGCACCCTGAAACTTTCCGTCCGACTGACCATCCGAAGTTTTATAAAACAAATACGGAATAGAAAAATAGGTATCCGATATTAACAGTGTCTGACTCCGATTCCAAAAAAAAAATACGAAATAGAATATAGAATAAACTCTGATTGCACCCCTACTCTTTACTCCTGAGCAGTGAGCGCACAGACCTCATGCCCAATGCACGTGCAATTCTCACATATAGCTAGTCTAAGTGCTTCGTGTTGTCTATATAATGCCCGGTAGCATTTGCCCTTCTACTCGAAGTTCATATACACAGTGCCTTAAGAAGTTCATATACACGTAGGCATGGCGTCTAGTACCACTCCTAATATGGCACCACCTTTCAATCCTACAGTATGGGGTGATTTCTTCATCAACTATACTCCGGAACCATTGCAGGCATGTTCATATACATTTTATATTGTATAGAAGCGCTAGTAATATATAAATTGTGTAGCCTTCCTTTGATTGATGCTAATTACCTATATGTTGCAAGGATCTCAAATAAACATATACCACTGGTTCTAAACTCGGAAAACCATATAGTACTATTAACTATCTCTAAATACGAAATACATACATAATTTGCATCTGATCTAAAAGTCATAGAGAAATGTAGCACAAGCCTCTGACAACCACACCATCCTCTCCAGGTCCTTCCTTTATAGGAGTATATACAGATTAGGTTGATCTATGAACCGAGTGTTACTCGTTTGGTAGAGGGCGCTATCCAGTCATAACCCAGGTGCTTATAAATGCTAGAGCTCCTTGCCAATATTTTTTTTAAAAAAAGTTAGGTTGTTCTAGACACCATTAGCTAATTGTATTTTACAAGGAACAATTAAAGAACACTTGAATGATTTTCTTTTTTTCCTGAAACAATGATTTTCTTTTTTTCCCGAAACCATTATGCTGGTTGATTTGGGGTGGAGATTTGGAGAGGAAAGTGGATTTGGGGATGGTGGCCTGGATAGAAGTGGATTCGGAGATTTTTTCTGCAGGTTTCCGTTTGCCAGTAGGGTGATAGGCTGCCTATCGTCTGGTGGTGGGGTGACAGATTGCCTGCCGTACGGTGACGGGGTGGCAGGGGCCACATATATATCAGCCCTCTAGTGCTGCCGCCTGGTCACCGGATGGCGAAACGATATTTTTGTTAATACGCAATACATATAACTATTTTTGTAATTACGATTGCAAACGGTGTTAAATGTGGCAAAAATTGTGCTCTAGACGCGAAAAGTGTAAGTGCATCACGTGCAGCATTGAACAAAACACTATGATTGATTGAGCTCTTTCCCGACTACCAAACAAAGGGCAAGCAGTAGACAACAAACATCATTTTGTGCAAGAAATTTAGTAATCCACACCAAGGCCATATATTGTAGCAGCCATGCTTTTAATGATAGATGCCGAAATAGTAGTTGTCAATAGCAACTTTTGAGTGTTAGTAAAAGTTAATGAAAACTAATAAAAAAGGCTATAATAATTTTTCTAATTTTATGTTAGTAAATGTTAATAAAAATATTTTTTTAGGTACATCCCGATTAATATTTGAACCATCATCCATTTTGCCTTATCCAAGGTTCGATAGTCCTATCGATCAGGTGGTTCAAATTAATCGGGGTGTACTGTAAAATAAACTTATTTTTTATTTTTTGTACTAATATATAATTAGAAAAACTAGTAATCAAATGTTCGTATTGGAGATAGTGTATAAACGGATAAGGTACATCGAGGTCAACTGTTTATCTCTGCATATTTTGTTGGGTAAATCAAAATTTGTGAACCATTTATCTGCATGTAAGTACCGTTTTTGCAAATCCTGCCGATTTTCGTTGGATTCTTCTTATCCAACCGGCATCCGATGCACATGCACCCTGAAACTTTGCCCGCTGAATAACCAGCACTGATCATCCTGAAACTTTAACACCACTCCCGCGCCAATCGGATATCAATCCGTGAATTATCGAGATTAAGCATGCTATCAAAAAAGGCTACAAAACTGAATGTATTCATACGCCTCCTTTTTAATCAATTAGATCTACTAACGTGTGTATGTGCGTGTGTGTGTGTGTATATATATATATATATATATATATATATATATATATATATATATATATATATATATATATATATATATATGCTTGTAGAAGTCGGAGGAATGGATGACAGAGAGGGTTGATCAGTTGAAGGAGGAGGTAAGTGAACTATTTGAGTCTTGCAACCATGAGGTGGTTGAGACAATAAAGCTAGTAGATACCCTTCAACATCTGGGTATAGACCATCACTTTGAGGGACAAATCACCACGGCATTAAACAACATACATGGCGTTGAATTCGATAGCTCTAGCCTCCACGACGTTGCTCTTCGGTTCCGCCTGCTTAGGCAGCATGGACTATGGGTTTCTCCAGGTACGTAGTGCAAACCAAACATCCTGGTACAGTACCTTAATTGGTTGATCTGTTCTAAAGTTTTCATGTTGTCATTGACACGATAATTATATATTTATAAGTGCAGCGGTGACGGTGGTGTCTAGAAAACATTTAAGTGCTTTGTTGCTAAATAGTACTCAACTTTTGTTGCTAAATAGTTCAATTGAAAGATGTTTATTCCTTGCAGATGAATTTAACCACCTCAAAGGCGTAGATGGGAGCTTCGACGCTGAAACAACTAATGATCCTAGGGACTTGCTCAGCTTATACAATGCAGCTCACCTTTTAACCCATGGTGAAGTGGCACTAGAAAACACTATTTCGCTTTCGAGGCATCATCTGAAAGCAATGGCAAGTAACCTCGAGTGCCCATTAGCTGAACAAGTCAAGCGAGCCCTTCAAATACCATTACCAAGGACCATAAAGAGAATAGAGGCGCTACATTATATTGAAGAATACAAACAAGAGCAAGCATACAATCCCTCCATACTAGAGCTTGCAAAGCTGGATTTTAACCTTCTCCAGCGTCTTCACTTGAACGAGCTCAAGGCTTTTTGTCGGTACGTCTTTGAAACATTTCCTTTTCTACAAACTTCCTATACGGCAATCCTACAAACCAAACACCCTCATTGCAAAATTTTCCTTTGGATTCCAATTCTTCACTTTTCCAGTTTCCTCCGAAATCCATTTGTTCCAAACACCCCCATGTGGATTATAGAAGAAGTTGGACCCTTCTTTTAATTAGTAGCGCTAGACTATAATACAAAATTGAGATTGCGAAGATAGAACAAGTTAATTAACAGTAGCCAATTTTAATTTCAGGTGGGGAAACGACCTATATAAAGAAGTGGGACTAAGCTACTCTCGGGATCGTATAGTTGAATGCTACTTTTGGTCATATACAGTGTACTATGAGCAAAACTATGCACAAGCACGAAAGATCACTGCCAAGGTACTTGTGCTAACGTCCATGTTAGATGACACTTACGATGTTCATGCCACCTTGGAAGAGGGCCGAAAGCTCAATGAAGCCATACAACGGTGGGTAACAATTTGGCTTAATCCTCGTAATTTGGGGGAATAAAGCATGTGTACATGCATCGATGCTGTAGCTAATTCTAATTAACTCATATGCAAACTAATTGACCGCGCAGATGGGATGCGAGTGCCATTTCTCTTTTGCCAGAGTACTTGAAGAAGTACTATGTCAAGCTAATGAGTACATTCACAGAGATTGAGGATGAACTGAAACCAGATGAGAAGTACCGCATTACTTATTGTAGGAAAGCGGTATAATACTTCTGTCAACTCCTTTTAATTAGTTCATTGCCCTTCTTAATGCTAATTCAGTTCAGAATCCCCACGAACCTGATAAACCACGCACGCTAGCAATTTCAGACTTGAATTTTCATCCTCAATTAGCCCAAATAAAAGGGCTAACTGAGAATTTTTTTGAATTTTAATTTTATGCATGATTCCCTTGGGCTTAGATGAAGCTCTTCTTCTCGCCTGCAGTTTCAAACACTATGCAGGCATTACCAACAGGAAGCTGAATGGTTTCACCACAATTACATACCAAGCTTTCAAGATCACGTGGATTTGTCGGTCATCTCCTCAGGCGCTCCAATGCTATCTGTTGCTCTACTTGTTGGTATGGGTGATGTAGCTACCAACGAAGCATTCGAGTGGGCCATCGGTTGCACCGATGCTGTCAAGGCTTTTGGCGAGGTGACACGTTTCATGGATGACTTATCTGCATTTAAGGTATGTATGTGTCACAGTGCCATAATTAAATATACTACGTGCCTGGCTGCATCGGAAAATACAGGACGTGTAACATTTTATTCTTTACAAATGTATACTCTACATGCACAAATTAATGATGTCGTTCTTGGTTACCCTCGTTACTTTTTCATCTTCCTCCTCACCATTTATATCTAAACATGCACGATAATCATTAGCTCTCTTCTTTCTAGTATTCCCTTTGTTTTTTAAGTACACTTCAGAATTCGTTTAGAACTGTTGAAATTGTCTACATATATAAAAACTATATCATTAATTTTGTCATAAAAATACTATCATAATATTATAGTTTTATTAGTATATAATAAAATAACATTACAAAAAATAATAGTCAAAGTCATATCATATAGATCGTAAAAAGAAAAAAACACCACTTAAAAAAGAACGAATGAGCAATAAATTTAAAAAGAGGTAGATCAATCATTTGCCTATCATATTGTCTTGAACTGATGACGTTGTTAATCCATGTGCATGGCCAAATACAGTACACCCTATATTTTGCAGAGGAGGGAGAAACTAATTAATTAAGTACTTGATGTTCACAGCTCGGGAAGAACAAAATGGATGTGACCAGCTCCGTCGAGTGCTATATTAACGATCATAATGTTACAAGTGAGGTAGCTATGGCCGTGATAAGTAATCTAGTTGAAGATGCGTGGAAAACTATCAATCAAGCACGCTTTGATCGTCATGCACTACTTCCAGTTGTAAACCGAGTGGCCAACTTCGCGATGAGCATGATGTTCTTGTTCCATGACAAGAGAGATGCCTACACGCACAACAGGGACAACAAAGAGACGATTGAGCAGCAGTTCGTCAAGCCTATCCTCCTCTAGCTTAGTACTGTGAGCCAGCAATAAAGATGTCTGCATCTTCAGACACATTGGAACTTCTTCAATTATAATTTGGAGTTGCCGCTTGTTTCCATGTATACTTCCGATTCCCAAATAAGCAAATGTATCACCCATGTCGTGATTCCCAAATAAGCAAATGTATCACCCATGTCGTTTAATATATTTGCAGTTCTCATTTTTTTCAAAAAAAAAAAAGATATTGCGTAAATGTCTACGTGGAGACTTAAAATAGCATCACACCGGTCCGAAATTGGTGTCACACCGGTTCAAATAGCATCTCAATGATATATCATAGGGGCAATTATGAAAATAATTGTACCAGATCTATGTTTATAATTTTATGAATAAATTTAATTATATTCTTTGAATGAATTATCATTTATAAAGTGTAATTATATTATGAAAATAGCCCTCTTGAGGACATCTGCGTAAATAGCGAAAATGAGATACGTGAAAATAGAATGTTTGGATTTTTAGAGGAATTAGTTTCTATAACGAGTTGAATGGGGGAAGTTAGAGTTCGAATCGATCTCATGCCGAAGTTAGAGTTCGAATCGATCTCGTACCGTGTTAAAAAGAGCCGTAGTGAAGAGAAAAACCCAAACCCAAAACCCTACCCACTTTGCCCTTTTTCCCATGCGCCTTCACCATCCTCCATCACCGCACACACGCCAGCAGAGCCACATGCCATCTCGTTTCGAGCTAGCAATCCATCGCAACTATCTGCTATTTCTTTAACATTTAGCAACCATCTCTGAGTAGTACCATATGACCAAAAGTTTATTCTACAGAACTAAAAGTATGGGCATACTACCACAGAATCAATGTAACCAGTCTTTATTTTTGTACTTAGGGGATTAATAAATTTGCCATTAACACCAATATATATGGCACCTTCATGGTAATAGAGGATATTGCCACTCCATCAGCTTCTGGTAGGAGATGCACTTCATATGTGTTTATGTGGCGAACTTCTGGTTCTTAGCCTTCCCATTTTATTTCCTCGGGTCTTGAATGGGTCCTTATCCACTTCTAAGGATCGCATAATCGTTGTTTTATTTTCGATCAACTGGTGATTTAATTTCTCTTCAAGAAAATACTCTCTTTTAGGAGATACTCTTTCTTCAAGTAAGAGTTTATTGGGTATGAGTTTTATATACATATATATACATATTGCAATTTACTTTCTTGTTAAAACACCGAGTACTTCAGAGATCGAGCTTTAGGTTCCTTTAGGGATTCCATCAAGGATTTTCAGAATCCGATAACTGCATATCTTATTCATGTCATCTGCCAGAGTTATTATATAATGGAACATTATTTCATTCATAATAGGAGGATATCGATCTCTATAAGGATCCTCGAAGTATCGCTTTCACCACCTTATTATTTCATAATGACTAATCAAGTCTGCGATTATGGTTCGGCCTCAATTGCTTTCTTTTATTTTGACCCGATATGAACACTTCAAGTGCTCGGACATGGACTTTGGTTCTGAATTTATATCCTCATACGAGAAGCTTTAGCAATTTTGGAGGAAAACTAGCTGTCTATAACTTTTCTCTGAATATCCTCATAATTGAGTGTCTTTCAGTGTTAACCAAAACTTCGTCATTTCCCAAAATGAAGGCTTTTTGATTATTTCGTGTTGCCCAGTATTGTAATATGCGCGTGTCATATTACTGGGGTTTTCATCTTCAGGTTGAACCTCTTTATGAGGTATTTCACCTTCAAGGTGAATTCTCTTCTGGAGTATTTAAGGAGTCTTTAACGATTATTTTGACTCGTGTCCCTAGACCTTAGATTTACAAGTATCCCCATAGAGTTTAGGTGACTGACCAATAAGCCAATTTCGCAAAGATGGATATACTATTCAACCCGGGGTATTCCAAACTTAACGACATATTTACTTCAAGTAAATACTCTGTAACTCCTCCATGCAATGTAAAAAAGAAATCTAGCAGTCTCCTTACTTCTGGCGTACAGGAGCATCAACTAAACTTATATTTAGCTTAGTTAGTGCGTGAACCATACAGTAAAGATCTTTCGTTAGGAAAATATCACGACATTCAAATATTTTGGGCATTTATCTCCCCCTAATGTCAAAATATGATCTTGCTTAATAGCACATTTCAAAATTCCCTCAGTATGCTACAGTGATGATATCATATGGGAAAATGATTGGTTCTCATAATACGCACTGATCTTAGATTGAGGTTTTTTTTTCTTAATGCAGTGAGCTAGATATTTATCAATACAATGGCATGGAAAACTGCATATCTCTACTTTTGGTAAATTATCTCAAATATCTGGTGAGTTATTAATCTGATATAACAGAAATATTCTAACTTCTTATATATTGCCCAATGTTATGATCTAATTATTCATACTTCTGACTTCAAATTTGGATCACACAAACTTCAGGTTTTGTGCTAGTGCAACATGTTTTGACCTGGTCTAGAGTATTATATTTTGACAGCATAATATCCATCTTCATGATGTTTACAAGTGTATAACGCTGTCACATAAAACATGACCATCGATTAATCCACATGGAATATATATTCTGCTAAAATATACTTCTAGTTTAACCTTCCAGATGGAATAATTATTCTTTAGAAATATATGTGATTAATTTGGGAGGTAATTTATATGCATGTTATAATTTATGATGCCTAATAAGTATAACAAATTTAGATCATTCAGAATCATTAAAATCCAATAGGTCATCTAGTATTTTGAGAGTTATATTTGCTTTAGGTAAATAGTTATAGCTTCTAGTGGAATTACATTTGCAGACTACATTTCCCAAAATACATGTGTAATATTTGATGAGTATGGTATACTCCAATATGTACTGTTGTGGCTACAGACCAAACAGAGAGAGAGGGGTATGGTAGTGGAGAGTTAGGTGAGCAAAATGACCTCTTCTGTCTTTCCCAAGGACTAGTCACGATACATAAGCACTCCCTCTAGTGATGAGCGACATTACCGTCGTAGCCTTACCCGGAGCCCCTTACCGAGGACAAGCTACGTCATTTACATGATTTACAACCTTCTCAGCAGGCTAGCCGGGTTTAGGTGGGGGCCACCCCTACAACAGGAGCCTCTCATGGTGAAGGGCTTCACAGGCCGACGCCATGTTGCCGAGTCCTTTGGCCCCCTCCGTCTCTGCGGCCTGTGACGTTGTGTGATTGCGGGCGAGGCGGAGTCGAAGCCGGGGGCGTGCAACGGAGCCGATGGCGAAGTCTTGCGGTGGGCGATCGCAGCGGGGTCGCGTCTGCGCTGCGAAGGTGAGGGCCGCGACGGGTGTACTGCGGAGGCGAAGACCTCACCCGAGCAGCCGCTTGTGCGCAGCCAGGCGACCGCAAGCGCACGCGCCTTGCTGGCGGCTGGCCTCACGCCGGTTGGTGCGGGCTCCCGCCGAGTGACCTGCTGCGTCGGTGCTCTTTGCAACCTGGCGTCCATGGAAAGGCACGGGGCACATTAGAGTAGTAAAACGGTTGTAGTAAGAGCAAAGAGGTATGATGTGCGGCAAGTGCCGGGGTTGTCCCAGGCCACTGGAGTAGAGGAGGCGCCCTTGTGGCGCGGCTTGCGGATGCGCGGCTGCATGTGGAAGTGCCTGGACCGAGGGCGGACTCCGGGTTGCGCCGCGGGGGCAGAGATCGCGGCGAGGGTGAAGTCGAAGTCATTCCACTGAGATGAAGGCTTCGCGAAAGGCGGGTTTGCGGGCCCCTGGTGGTGTCGCATGTGGCCTGCGAGGATGGAGACCCCGCCGTCACAGCCATGTGCGCACGTGCAGTCCCGCGAGGATGCTGCACGTGTGTGAGCGACCGTGCCGCATTAGCTTCCTGCGGGTGCGCCTCTCCACGCGTAGGTGGCGCTTGAGCTTCCGTCGATTGCGCTTCTTGACACTTGGGCGATGCTTCGACTTCCACCGATTGCGCTTTTTGACACGTGGGCGATGCTTCGGCTTCCGCCGATTGCGCTTCTTGACGCGGAGGAGGTCTGCATAAATACATACCAGAGGGCCGTAGGGTCGTCCGGGCTGGCTGAGATGATCTTTGATCTCGAAAATATGCCTTCTTCTGTTCATGAACACGCAGTGAAGTGTTGCCGTGTTGATGAACAGATGGAGGCCTATTTTCGAGCAGAATAGTGCGGCGATCACCGGCCGCCGTGCGCACGCAGGGGAAGGAGGCCGCTGCGTTGCAAGCAGTTGAGCGGTGCTTTGCGCGGCGCGTCATGGGCACGTAGCGCTGGCCGGCCCCGCATGGATCAGCGCAGACTTCGCTTGAACGGGCTGCTCCGCGAGCGCTCCTCGCGCGGGTGCGTGTTGACGGCGGGGGCAGACCCGATATTGCGTCGCGAAGCCGAGGGTGCCGCCGAAGGCGGAGCCAGGTTATCTTGCATAAATTCTCGAGCAGACACGCGGCGAGGCGCTATTGGCGCGCTGTGCTTTGCCAGGGCCCTTAGTGCAACCGCCGCTTGACCGGACGCGGTGCACACGGGTAGGTGCGCTGGTACGGCGGTGATCGTGGGGATGTGGGCAGTTCGCCTCCCAGCAGTTATGCACATCGATGGCGTGGGAGGCACAGGGGTATTAAGTACCCCTTGTATTTGGCCACTTGCCTTTTCATCACCTTGTCTTCTAGCTCCTACTCACGCGTCCCAATCTCGTGGCCTCCTTGCTTCCTTCTACGTCCCGGAGCTCCAGAAGAATGGTGGCCTACGACAAGGCGCGCGCGCGCGTGGCTGACAACAGCGCCGTCTTCCGGCGGGCCTCGCCGCTCGAGGTGAAGTACACCCTCGAGGGGCGCTACTCCGCGAGTGTGGACGAGTGGTGGATGGCGGTGAAGAGAGGAGGGGGGCCGTGCTCCCGCATCCTAGGCTCCACGATGGTGACGGAAGAGACAATCCATGGCCTTCTTCGTGAGGGGAAGCTATCGGACCGCCGGGATGTGCGACTGCCCGCGGGAGACGAGATCAAACCGCACCCCGACACATCGGAGGCGATCGTGTTCGTCACCTACCTCGAGGCTGGGTTATGCATTCCGGCCGTCAGGCTTGTCGGGGACGTCATACGGGCCTTTGGGTTTGAGCTGGCGCAGGTAACGCCGAATGTGATAGCCCGGCTTGCCGTGTATAGTTGGGCTACGCGCACGGAGGCGTACTGGCCGACCGCGTCACTGTTCACGTTCCTCCATGATATCCGGTGCGCGGTGGAGGAGCAGGGGGACGGGGCACTGCCCGCCTTCGGCGGCGTCGATCTCTCGCTGCGCCCGTAAATCAAGAAGATATTTCCCGCGGAGTCGAGTCGAGCAGAGTGGGGGCCGGACTGGACGAGGCGGTGGTTTTACCACCGAGTGGCGAGCGGTGGCGGTCTTGAGTGCTCGGGGCGGCCGGTGGCGGTTAGCGCCATACCCGGCGCGCCCCTAGATGCCGATGACGAGTGGGTAGCACGGAGGCTTGTGGGGATCACCACCCGCTTCAATATACGCGACCTCGCTGAGGAGTTCGTTATGTACGGCGTGGCGCCGCTTGCTGCGAAGTGGCGTGTTGCCCCTGGGAGCCTTCGACGTGACAACATGCGCCCTTCCGTGTCTTCGCTGCCGAGGCCCTCCGGTTCGCGTAAGTTGTGTTGGAGTTGGCTTTTGTGCGGTGTTCGTCGAGGCTGTTGCTTTTACAACGTGCCCCCGTGCCCTTCGTAGGTACTTCCCTGGGGGACGCGGAGCGTGCGGTGTGTGCGTTCCTTGGACCGTACACAGCCAGGGAGCACACACTGCGCGTGGCTACAACCGCGGAGGCAGGTCTGGGGCGGTTGAACCGCGTGTGCGAAGCTTTGGGAATTAGGGTGCCAGCACGCGTTGTTCCAGTTCCCAGCCCACCCCGGCGCGACTCCACGGGGGAAGGGGTACTAGCGGACGCGGGTTCTGGCTCGGCAGAGCATGCAGACTTGGAGGCAAAGGCGAGTGCTGCGTCGCCACCAGCCGGTGTTGAGATGGATCCATCACTCTTGGAGGATATTGGGGCGGAGCCGTTGCCCACGGCCGTGGGACCTCCTTCCGCAGCGGTTTCTGAGGCGGGGCTACCTTCGTACTCCCCAAAGGCGAAATGACCCCGCATACGGTCGCCCCTTCGCTCGTCTGGGGGTTTTGTTGTAGCGAGCCGGGTCGGAGCCCTATGGGACTCCGACTCAGACACCGAGTGCTTCGGTGCCCCCGCGGCCCCGATTGAGATTGCGGCTGCCAGCGGCGAGGGCTTGGTGGAGCTGAGCTCCGACACCGAAGTTCCCCCGGTTGGCGAGGTGGGCGAGGATGCGGAGGTCCTTGTGGACTCGGGCGGTGCTGAAGGTAGACCTTGATTTTGATTGTGACCTGCTAGGTATTCGCAGGGCTGACTGTCGTGTGCCCTTACAGCAACATTGCTCCACGAGCGCGGGCGGCCCGCGGAGCCCGAAGACGGCTTCTTGGGAGGGGCACCCGGCGCCACCGAGGCTATTGCCGCGGATGCCGCCCGTCGTCTAGCGGACTTCGTTCCTCTAGCAGAGGTGTTGGCGGCATGGCGAGGGGCCGCTGATGATGCGGCCGCGAGCTTAGATTGGGACGCCTTGCAGATCTGCGAGCCTGAATTGCTTGAGGGGGTGCTTGAGGTCTCACAACTGAGGGTAAGTGCCTGACCCCGAGCGGCCCGTAGCCACTGGGAGGTGTACCGATTGCTTCATTGTGTAGACTTTTCCCTCAGTCGGGCGCTACAGGCGGCCCATGCCCGGGAGCGGGAGGCTTTAGAGGGCCAGCTGCGCGCCGTCGAAGGGGCCCTTCGCGTGTCGAAGGAGGCGCATTCCGTTAAGGATGACCGCATGCGGTTCCTGGAAGCGGAACGCACGACAGCCGTCTCATATGCCACGGAGCGTGTGGCGTCGACTCGGCAGGCAGCGATGGTGGAGCGTGACGGGCTGCTCCAACAGGTTGCCGCACTGGAGGAAGAGAACGGTCGCCTCACTGCGTCCCTGAGGGAGCGGGATGAGGCATTGGGTGCCGCCTCGGCAACGGCATGGGAGGCTATGCTAGCCCTGGAAGGTACCCTTGAAAATCTCATTGCCGAGGTACCGCCCCGCTCTTTCGGACTCGAAGAGCTTCCACGGATACTTCGACGGATTGCGGAAGCGGCCGATCTCGCCTAGCCGGCCGCGACGTCCTTTGGCAATCACTGCTCCTATGTGACTGCTTGCCTGGCGTGCGCTCTTCTCCAACACTGGGGCTGCCGCCATGTCGATGAATTGGGCGACCCGCAGCCGGAGATGCCCGCTGGAGCCGGGGTGATGTCTGGGGCCGTGCGCGCCGTTCGGCCCGCCGTTCGGTTTTTTCACGAGCGAATCTGGGAGTATATTGGGGAGGCCACGGCGAAGGTGGAGCTGCGGCGGAACATGTACGGCGAGGGGAAACTTGGCGAGTGGCTTGACAATGTTGCCCGGCGCGACGATGACGGGGCCGACGGCTCAAAGCAGGTGTGACCCCGGGTTCTTGTACGCTTGGTGTGTGTTGTAACCTTGCGTACTCCATGCCGCGAATGAATTGCAAACTGCTTCGCTTCCTTGATCGATCTTGCCCGTTTGCTTCGAGCAGCTGCTCGACGGGGAGCTGCTGCTTGTTTCTGACGTCGTAACTCGGCGTCGCTTACGTCGCTGGTGGCGGGCCGAAGACTCACTGGACTTCTGGGCGAATCGACCCTCGGCGGGTGAGACTTCGGCGCGAAAGGTCAGCCCAACGAAGCCAGACGAGTAGTGCCGGCCCGGCAGGTTTTTGTAAGAACGTAGTGGCGGTTTGGTAGACAAGTCGGGAAATTCATCCTTGCCGTTGTTTTTGGATGCGTCTGCTTTGTGTCTTCTTTTTGTGGGGTTTGTTGGTTGGGGCAGACGCCTGCGGTAGACGTGGAGGTGGGGCGTAGTCGTTGCGCAAGCGCTCTGTCCCCTGCCCTCCGAAGTGGTGGCAGCGGAGCTGACGCCTAGTCGAAGTAGATACACGAGCGCTCCGTCCCCTACCCTCCAAAGTGGTGGCAGGGGAGCTGGCGCCTAGTCGAAGTAGATGCACGAGCACTCCGTCCCGTACCCTCCGAAGTGGTGGCAGGGGAGCTGGCGCCTAGTCGAAGTAGACGCGCGAGCGCTCCATCCCCTACCCTCCGAAGTGGTGGCGGCGAGGTGGCGCCTGGTCGGGTGACGCGCGCGGCGCTCCGTCCCCTACCCTCCGAAGTGGTGGCAGCGGAGCTGGCGCCTAGTCAAAGTAGACGCGCGAGCGCTCCGTTCCCTACCCTCCGAAGTGGTGGCAGCAGAGCTGGCACCTAGTCGAAGTAGACGCGGGAGCGCTCCGTCCCCTACCCTCCGAAGTGGTGGCAGCGGAGCTGGCGTCTAGTCGAAGTAGACGTGCGAGCGCTCCGTCCCCTACCCTCCGAAGTGGTGGCAGCGGAGCTGGCGCCTAGTCAAAGTAGATGCGCGAACGCTCCGTCCCCTACCCTGTAGGATAAACTTGGGGAGGGACAGGGACCTAGCCTCGTAGGTCCTGCCCCTGGTGGTCGAGGGAGGACCTCACGGGCGGCACTGTTTCGCTGAGTTTTCGAACGCCGATGGGACAGCTGAGGCAGGATCAATGGAGGTCCGCACATGGTGCTGTACGACTGCGAGTGAGGTGCCTCTTAGATGTTGTCCCTCGCTTCGGGCCCTGCAAGATAGGGGGGACGCGTGGAGTGGGGCAACCCTGCCGCACCACGTGCCCCTGGGGCGTCGATGGGACTCTTGAGCGGACTATCCGCGGTCTTGCCTCTGTGGTTCTTTAAAAAGGGGGCGATTGGCTAAGTGGAGCGGCATTTGCCTTCCCTGACATCGCACCCCCATACTCTATTTGTTCCAACTTCGCCCCATAGCGTGGAGGGGTCCCAAACGCGGCTAATGCCGCCTGGGCGATCACGGGGTCGAGCGTCCCGCCCATGCGGGGGGACGCGACGCCACGATGCGTTTTCTCCTCGCCCGTGCGCCGAAGAGTCGCAGCTGGTGCGGAGAAGTGGGCAATTCACTTGTACTTCATCAGGGCCGCTCCTAGCTTCAGGAGTAGACTGTTATGGCGCGCCGCCGAGGCCATGTCCCGCCGTGGTGCCCCGTACAGGCGCCTGTTCTCTCCCCCAGTCTCCTCCCCTAGCTCTTGGGCGCTTGGGATGAGGGGAGGATGGGGGCGTGGCTCTTGCGATGCTGCAGGGAGCCGTGCCGCGCCAGGGGGGCTCCGACTCCTCCAGCTTGGGGCGGCACGTCTGGGAGCCTTGGGCGCTCTCCGTCTTGTGTCGTCTTATTGGGGCGATGCTGCAACCCAAGCTCGAGCGTCAACGGGCGCCCGCTGAGGCAGCCTCCTGCGCGGAAGGGACTGCATCCGCGTGGGGGCCTTTACCGAGTGCGTTTGGTTTCTCGGCTCTTCTGCAGAGGCGCTGGCCATTGAGCTCCTGCGCCGCCTGCTTGATCGGCATGCAGAAGTACCAAGCGTAAGCCCCGTGTTGAGCTCCTGCGCCTCGCTCCTGTACTCGCGGCCGCCTGTCCATACGGCGCGCGTGGTTTGCTGGGATAGCACAGAGCCTCTGGAGTCCGTGTGCTGTTGTATGTAGACTCTGGCAAGTACGTGGGAATATCATCCACGTCTTATTTATACTCCGGAGAGTACGCGTGGTGAGAACACCAGCGCGTGCGCGAGACATTCGCGTCTTGTTTAGACTCAGTAGAGTGCGCAGGGAAAACATTCGCGTCTTTGTTTGTACTCCGGAGAATGCGTGGGACTATCAACCACGACTTACTTAAATTTCGGAGGGTACGCTCTCGCGTGCGCGGAACGTCCGCGTCTTGTTTATACTTAGTAGAGTGTGCAGGGAAAACATCCGCGTCTTTGTTTGTACTCCGGAGAATGCGTGGTACTATCAACCACGACTTAAATTCCGGAGGGTACGCCCTCGCGAGCGCGGAACATCCGCGTCTTGTTTAGACTCAATAGAGTGCGCAGGGAAAACATCCGCGTGTTTGCTTGTACTCTGGACAATACGTGGGACTATCAACCACGGCTTAATTAAGCTCCGGAGGGTACGCACTCGCACGCGCGGAACTTCCGCGTCTTGTTTAGACTTAGTAGAGTGCACAGGGAAAACATCCGCGTCTTATTTATACTCCGTAGAGTGCGCGCGGAGGCGTCCCCCCGCTGCGTCTTATTTATACTCTATAGAGTGCGTGCGGAGGCGGACCTCGTCGCTACGTCTTATTTATACTTCGTAGAGTGCGTGCGGAGGCGGACCTCGTCGCTACGTCTTATTTATACTCCGTAGAGTGCGTGCGGAGGCGGACCTCGTCGCTACGTCTTATTTATACTCCGTAGAGTGCGTGCGGAGGCGGACCTCGACGCTACGTCTTATTTATACTCCGTAGAGTGCGTGCGGAGGCGGACCTCGACGCTACGTCTTATTTATACTCCGTAGAGTGCATGCGGAGGCGGACCTCGTTGCTACGTCTTATTTATACTCCGTAGAGTGTGTGCGGAGGTGGACCTCCGTGGAGTGCATGTGTGGAAGTGAGTCTCCGTGCAGTGCGTGTGCGGAGGTGAGTCTCCGTGCGGTGCGTGGGAATATCGACCATGTCTTTATACTCCGGAGAGTACGCGCGACAGTGACACCGACGCGTGCGTGGAACTCCGTGTCTTGTTTATACTCGGTAGAGTGCGCAGGGAAAACACCCGCGTCTTTTTTATACTCCGGGGAGTGCGTGCGGAGGCGAGCCTCCGCACATTTTGGGGGGGGGTGGTATAAACAGCTTCGCAAATGGCGAACTTTATTAAATTCCCATTTGCGCGGGTAAGCGAGTACAAAAGGTTAAGGACTAACCACTGGACTCGCCGTCGTGGTGGTGGGATGCGAACCCTCTAGTGCTTGGGCTGCCTTGAGCTCCCAGGCATGGGCTTCGGGTTCCATGCTCCAAGTGCCGAGCCACGTGCTGGTCGCCGAGAAAGGTGATAACACTTCGCGGGCCTGGAAGCTTCACACATAGGAAGCCATGGTGTGGTACCGCTCCAAAGGAATTAAGGATCGGTCTCCCCAAAATGGCGTTGTAGGGGTACTGGATATCAACGACATCAAAGGTGGCGTCCTTGCTCACCACGTTGTCCTCTAGGCCGAAGGAGACCTGCAAACATATTTGGCCCAGCGCCAATAGTGGCAGACCTCCGAAGCCCTACAGCGGAACTCTTGAGGGGCCAAGGCGACTGCGAGGGATCTCCATCTGGTCGATGGCCTGTGCGAACAAGATGTTCGTGGAGCTACCCCCATCGACCAGGACGCGTCGGACGTCACACCCGGCAACCGCGACCTGGATTACTAATGGATCCTGATGGGGGAACTCGACGCCTTCAGCGTCGGCAGGCGTGAAGGTGATCACATGCTGCGCCCAATCTGGCGGCGCCTGGGCTGGGTATGCCGCCACGTGGTGTAGCCTCCGCATGTAGGCCTTGCGCTGTCGTTCCGAGGCAAACTCCAAGGAGGAACCGCCGAAGATGATGTTGATGACCCTACGCGGGGCGCCCTCAAGGGAATGGATCCGTAGGGGGCTTTCCTGGGGCTGCTGCACCTGGGCTTGTATCCGCCGGAGGCCCTCCTGAGGCTGCGGCGCCTGATCGCAAATTCTTAGGGGGCCGTCCGGTGGCTGCTGAACGTGCGCCACGACGGGTGGGTGTGCCGCGAGATCCCTGTCTCGGGCAATGCTTTGGCGAAGTGCTGCGATGGTGGTGCAGAAGCGGGTATCATGATTGCCTTGGCCATGCACCTCGCACCACTATGGGCGCTGTTGGTCGCCGTACTCCGCGCGGGCCCAACCGTCGCGACCCCGGCCTCGGCCTCGCCCCCGACCTCGTCGGGCCCTAGTCCCGCGATTAGCAGGGGCGTTATCCTCGGGGCCGGCCTCAATGTCAAAGACGTGTCGGGCTCGCCGGGATGTCTGACGGCCACGCTGGGGCTTGTCCGCCGGCCTGTCCTTGTGCTGGGGGGTGTCCTTCGACTTCTCCTGTCGACGTTTGCTCCGCGAGGAACTTGCTTGCGATGGATCGACGCTCTTCGCGACGCTTCCCGCTGGGTTGACATCGGCTTCGTTGCCCTGGCGTCGCTTTGTGTCTTCTTCCGCCCGAGCGTATTCCTCCATCTTGTCGAAGAGTTTCGCCACGGTTTTGATCGGCTTGCGCGCGTTATATTCGGCTAGTGGCCCCGGGCGAAGACCCTGTACCGCTGCGTTGATGATTGTTGTCTCGTTGATGTCTTTGACCTGACAGCGGACCTTCGCAAAGCGTTTGAAGTACTCGCGGAGCCTTTCCGATGGTTGTTGCTTGATTGCGAAGAGTTGATCCGCGTCGACGCGCTCGATGTAGTTCCCCTGAAAGTTGTTGTAGAGGCGGTCGCGTATCTGCGCCCATGCGTATATGGAGTTCGGCTCTATGGTAAAGAACCATGAGAGCGCCACGCCTTGTAACGCGAGCGGGAGCCCCTTCGCCTTGGTGGTGTCGTCCCCGCCTGCCACCTCGATGGTGGTCTCGTACACGCGCACGATCTCCTGAGGGTCCGTGTCGCCCTTGTATGATGTAACGGAGCTGGGAAATTTGAAGTCCTCCAGCCACGCTACTTGCTGCAGGCCCGACGATAGCGGGGATTCCGGGTCCACACGTCGTAGCGAGGCGCGGCTAGAAGTTGGGGCGTCGCGGCTGTCCGCCCTCTCGGGCACAGGTTCCAGCGCGGCCACCAGTGGGGTCGGCTGACTCCGAGCCTCTTGCATGCTCCGCACGGCCCCCCGGAGATCCACCAACTCCCACTGGAGCGTGCTAAGGGCTGCCAGCAGGGCATTCTCTGCGACGGGCGTAGATAGGGCGACGGGGGCACCTGGTTGCGCGGTCGAGGTTGTCACGACCGCTGCCTGTGCTCTTAGGTTGCTCCTCCCGTCTGCGCGGTGGAGTTCAGTGCCGACGGTGGGGCCCGTGTGGCCGGCGGGACCGCTTGGCACTTCCGCACCGGGTGCAGAGACGGTGGTCGCGCCTCGACGGTCATCGAGGCTACCACTCCCTAGCGCCCGGCTAGTGTCATCAAGGTTGATCGTCGCACCAATGGCGGGCTGGGGTGCGACGCACGGGTTGGGGCCGGGGTCGATGGCGTCGGTGGTGGCGGGGTCGATGGTCGTGCGATGAGTATCGCCATTTTTGCCCCCGACCGCCGATGCCGAAGCTTTGGTGCTGACGCGGGGCCTCGCCGCGGCTGCTTCCTTCTTCCTCGCCGCCGATGATGAAGCTTTTTCAGTGCCATCTTTCTTCTTGCGGTCTTAAGGTTTGCTTCTGTCGTCCCCACGGACGGCGCCAACTGTTGTGGCTACAGACCAAACAGAGAGAGAGGGGTATGGTAGTGGAGAGTTAGGTGAGCAAAATGACCTCTTCTGTCTTTCCCAAGGACTAGTCACGATACATAAGCACTCCCTCTGGTGATGAGCGACATTACCGTCGTAGCCTTACCCGGAGCCCCTTACCAAGGATAAGCTACGAGAACAAGCTACGTCATTTACATGATTTACAACATTCTCAGCAGGCTAGCTGGGTTTAGGTGGGGTCTACCCCTACAACATGTACCATTCTGGCATATGCGCGGTAGCTTCATGTTACTGTGTAATACCCATGTATGTGGTCGCATGCTGATAACTAATATATTACTAGGGACAAATCAATTACCCTTCGAGGGTTGCAACGATTTGCCAACAGTGGATAGTAGATTCAATTATCTCTCAAATTTATAGCTTGAGGCTTATTTGCTGCTAGATTTGACCTAGCATATGCCACAATGCTTGTCATTACTCTTGTACTCGTACCTCGATGGTTCCAATATTCCTCATATACCCCAAATTCCTCTCCCTTTTCACGCCAGCCATAAAATTTCAAGTGAGAGCACTTGCTTCTAGCATTTACTTTGAATTAACTCAAAGTTTTAGCAATAAATTGCTATTATACTACTTCAAAAGTAAAATTGTATTAGTGTGAAACCGTCATACACTTGGTGATATGGAAGATAAGGGTTGTATATAGACTTCCTGTCTTTGGGGTTCATAGCGTTTTCTAATCGAGGTGATTCTTCTAGGATTTAACATTTGATTAGATTCCTTGTGCCTTCAAGGACACTTTTCCTATTTTTATCTGGGCAATAATAAACTGGGCATGTTATTCTTTTCAAATATCAGACATGATATTTACAAATGTTATTCCATGCATGATTAATTAATCTTACTTCAGGTAAGATATGCTACTGGCAATGTATTCTGTTAAGCAACTATTCAGAAGGGGTAAGGTTTTAACAGAACAACTTAGACCAAATATTTATGGTATCTGGGAAAATAATTTTCTAATGCATAATTTTAGCAAAAGATAAGATGTGCTCTTCATGAGCAAGATCAAGCTCGACAGGAGCTGTATCTATACAATTGATGCTACTTATGTTGGAAAATGATATCTAAATAAGGCTAAGGGATAACTAGGAGAATGCTGCTGGACTCTATATTATTCACCGTAGGCATATTCTTGCTTATGAATGCATCTGTTTATTAGTAACATATGAGTTACCTAAACTTAGTCCAAAGACAGTGTGGTGCAAGGCGGAGTAATAATCGCATGCAGACTTCTAGTCCTAGAAAAAGCAATAGATCCTGGCAAAGTACCTTCAGGGCTACCAGTAATAATCCAGGGTAGAGTAGAGACGATACATCACCAACTACAAAGTTTTTACCTTTCAACGGTAAAAGGGTACAGCTATATCAGCATCATGCTTGACAATAGTATGATTATATGACAATGAAATAAGACTAGGTAATAGAATTATAGCCATTCGGGGCGAGCGAATATCCACTTAGTGATGTCCAATCTCCTACAATATTATGTCACTTTCTACATGCTTACTTCTGGTAAGAAATAAGTGCAAATAGTAAAGATTTACTTTTATCTATTCAGTAGATAAAGTATCACTTTCCAGATTTTTTTAGCAATCTTTTGGGATTTTCTGATAATTATTAGGGTATTTAAGCAATTTTCATAATTACTAACCCATTAAATAAATCCCCAAACACACAATGTTAGGAAATAAACCACAAAAGAAATATGATACTTTCAAAGTGTATTAAGTCTAAGGTTTCACAAATTAATAGAAGCTCATATACCAAAAACCATGTTTTTAGGATTTACTAGAATTTTCTGGAATTTTCTAGCAATTTTAATGAATTTCTACTAATTAATAAGTAATTTTCAAAATTACTAAATAAGAAGAAATGATATGCTGAATAAACATTATTCCAGAAAATAAAACAATAATACCACATGTTAACTAGATCATAATAGAGCTCAAATAATCTAGTAAATAAGACATGAGGGAGAAATTTGGTCTACTAGACTTGATTGTAATTATGATAAACTTCAGGGTCAAATTTTATAGTTGTTTTCAGTTTTTAGCAAGGATTTGTTAATTTACTGGGCACCCAGGGACTAAAATGCAAAAAAACACCTCTGGCCGAATTTCCCTTTTCTTCCCCCTCTCTGTTTTTATTTCGCTCTTGGGACGAAATCGACCTATGCGGCCTTCCCGGCCTACTACCGCTTGTGGCCCATAAAGGCCACGGCCTACCGTCCTATTTTAACCGGTGGCTAGGGTGAAAACCCTAGCCACCGGGCTTCTAGGTGGCAGCGGCCATACCCTAGGGTTCTGAGCGGCAGCCGGGCGGCATTCAAGCAGGCGATCATGGGTGGCGGCCAAGCAGGTTGAGTCAATTGGTCGGGAGCAACGGCTCCAAGGTTGTGACTGGAGGCGTCAATGCGAGGCGGGCATGGGAAACCAGAGCGGCGCCGACAGCTTATGGCCGAATGCAGGCGTTGGCAGCCGACGTGGGAACTCCATGCGACGGAGGCCAAGGTGCGCATCTTCAGGCGAGTGCACGGGAGGAGGGCCGGCGGTCAACGGTGGTTTCCGAGGTGGCACCGGTGGCTTCTAGCTGTAGGCAGGGGGTGCGGGCGTAGATGACGGCGACTTCGGGCGTGACTGATCAGAGTGGTTGTGGCTGCGACAGTGTTTCGCCTGCCTCTCCTTGAGGTGGCAACAAATGGATCTGGTCGGCAACTTCAACGATGGCTGCTTCAGGCGGTGGCTAGCGGTCCTGGCTGGAGGCGGACGATCAGGAGACTAAATGGCGGTGGTGGCCGGTGACTTCGAGCACAAGCAAGCGGAGTGGCGGTGGCCAGTCTCGGTGGACCAAGGTTGAGCAGCGGTCACTCTGAGTTCTTCGGGCAGCGACTATCTGCAATGGCTACCGTGGCTTCTGGTGCAGCGGCCGGCTATGCATTCGTTGGCTTCAAGCTTGATGGTGTGGAGGTGGCCATTGATTTTACGGTGACGACTTCTTGACGGCTTTAGGCGTGGCCTGAAAGCGTCGGGCTCATCATCTGGTGGAGGTTGCTGGGCCAACATCGAGTGGCAGTCATGGGTTCAAGCTGTTGGTTGGAGAGGCTGATCAGAGGAGGCAGCGGCACGACTTCATGCGGTGGTAGCCGTGCGCAGCTTCTGGCAGCTTTGGCACGCATTTGGTAGCGCCACTTCGGGCGGCGATGGTCTTCGGTAGTCGGCGCACGATTTCTAGGTGATGCAGCGGCCGACCATCTTTGGGCAACTGGGTTGTGCTGCGGCCTTTGTGAAACCATGCACCAGCGTTTCCCTTTTGTGACTATATGATCGAATCATGATCCCGATTTCTATTGCATCTACGAAAAACCGATCTAGAAACTAGATGATGATATACTAAAATCTAGATCTAATATGTAGATATCAGATCAATCTACTGCTAAAAATAATTAACGTGAGATTGATCTAAACATGGCATTGCTAGGGAATACAAAATCAATCTAGATTGAAAAATATGAACAACAATGCATAATAAATCGGTTCGTGATTTGCATACCGTAAACCTTATAGAACTTCGTGCTGATAACGTGTTAAGAATCGATATAGAACAGATGAACGGTAACGCAATTCACGCAACCAATCAATCACCAAGAGACATAATAGATCAATCATAGAGACACCAATTGAGAGAGAACACTATATGTAGTCTTTATTGATTTCTGATCTCAGATTTATTTAGATGGTACAATGCCTCTCTATTTACTGTCCAAGCTCACCGAGGGCAATTCTGGTATTTGCCCACACCGAAACCTTCTAGGTTTCGTAACACACGAAAGGTCATCGCACGTTAGCATGGCCAGCACACGCGCACGGTGGTGTTGCCAAGTCTCGGCTGAGTGCCTTGTGCTAGCATTGTCTTGCACCAGCCAGGGTTAATATTGGTACAAAACCTAAAAGATTATGATAAATATTAAAACTATCTCTGAGAGGTTTAGACTATAAATAGAAAAGACTATGTATAATGAGAATAAATCTGAAGTTAAATAAAGTCTGTGTTTTGGTGTTCTCTCTTAATTATTCCTGGGTGATTGATCTCTGGTGTTCTTGTTGATTGATTGTATAGATTAGCTTTAGCGTTCGATTGTTTCTCAACACATTATCAATACGAATCGCTCTACAAGGTGTAAGGTATACAAATCACGAATCAATCTATTACTCATTGCAATTTTGTAGATCTAATATCTAGATCAAAATTATATTCGATTGCAATGCCATGACTAGATCAGTTGTATCCTAGGTAAATTTAAACATAGATTGATCTACGATTTATTTGTATGGTTGTTCACTTTGATGATTTGGTAGATTAATCATCTAGTATCTAGATTGGTTTCCTAAATAGATTGAAATCGGATAAAATCATAGAATGGGGTGAATTCGGCACTGCCGGTCACCGTCTAGCCTCGGTCACCGCACAACCACTGCCCAGCCTCAATCACCTGAAGACGTCGGCTACCCAAAGCCCGGTGCCTCCGCCTAGGTCGCACCGCCGTCGCTCGGTGCTGACCGCCCATAGTAGCGCCACGTTGACGTCTCAGCCATTACTGCCTGAAGACTTGCATGTCAGTACTTTAGCCGCTACTATGCGCTTTCGGCTGCCTGAAGTCATACACGCTAGCGCCTCAGCCGTCGCTTGGCTGAAGACATGCAAGCTAGCACCTTGGTTGTCGTCTCTTGGAGTCAGCCGCCCATAGTAGAGCCATGCCACGGCACACCCAATGCCAGCATCACCCTCCGTCGCCATGCACTCGAAGCTGGCGTCATCCGCCGTGTGCCCGAAGCCCCGGCGATTAGCTCCTCCGCCCGCCATTGTACCTGAGTCGGTCGCCTATAGCTGTCCGCTGCCTTCGTACCTTGCGCTCGGCCACCTCCGTGTTCAAGGCAGCCACCAATCGCTGCCCCGCACCACCGCCCTAAGCCATGCGCTTGGCTTCACGCGGTTGTGTCGCCGCCGCAAGTGGTTAAAACCCTAGCCACCGGCCAACTTGTGCCAAACCAGTTATATGGGCTAGATGGTCTGGGTTTTTGGCTCAATGAATATAAAAGGGTGAAAAAATTGTCCGGCCAGTGATTTTGTGTTTTAGCCCCTGAGTTTTTGGCTAATTAAGAATAATCGCTAAGACATGCTAAAATAATACAAATTTTAACCCCTGAAGTTTATCAATATAGCAAAAAGGTCCAGCCAACGTGGTTTCTTTTAAAGAAATTAATTTTTTTTATATTAGATGAGATTCATTATAATCTAGTTAGCTTGTTTGGTATTGTTATGTGTTTTTGGATTTATTTTCTTTGGTATATTATTTTAGCTTTTTAGTAATTCCAAAAATTGCTTATTAATTAGCAAAAAATCATTAAAAATTGCTAGAAAATTCTAAAAAATCATAAATAATGTCTATTGAATAGGTAAGATCCATAGCTTACTGATTTACCAATATTCATACTTTTACCTATCGTAAATTTAGAAATATACATTAATAATATAGGAAATATCTAAGGAGTTTGCCGAGCTTACCCTGACGGTAGAAACTACCTCACGTGGGTAATAGATGCTAAGATCAACTTGATGGCTCGATCACTCAAAGCTGCCATAATCCAACTAGCAGTCGGGGCTCCCGCCATTCGTATGTCCACCAAATGTGGGGCACTGCACTTCTTAAGACACCATATCCATCCAGACTTGAAGTTTGAGTACCTACTAGAAGAGGACCCGTTAGCATTGTGGAATTCCCTGAGGGAAATGTATGACCAGTAAAGGTCCATCATGCTACCTGAAGCACAGCGTGAGTAGACTAACATAGAGTTCCAGGACTTCAAGAAGGTGTCAGCATATAATTTTGCTATTCATAAGTTTATTACCAAACTCAGGTTTCGTAACCAGAAGATTACAGACGCTGAGATGATAGACAAGTAATTGAAACTTATTACCACTCTTCTCGATGATGAGAAGAATGATGAGTTACTGATGAAGAACTATCAAACTCGCCCCACTGGGTCACAGCCATTGCTAGAAGCTCATGCTAATTTCCAGAAGACAAGTGGTAGCTAGGGTCGTTGAAAGGGACCCATGCAAAAGGGTAAACAATGAAAAAAGCTAAATGTGGAGAAGGGAAATGGCAAGCCCCGCTGGATGGGGTAAGGGAGAGAAAGCAACAGAAGCCAAACTCGGGCAACAAGAAGGCCTACCCCCTATACCTTGCTATAGGTGTGGTTGTATGGATCATTGATCCCGTACTTGCTGCACCTCAAAGCATCTGCTAGACCTCTACCAAGAGTCTATTGGCATGGACAAGAAGGCAGCAGAGTCACACTTCGTCGATCGGCCTAATGCTGATAAGAGTGATACACTGAATATAGAAATAGAGCTCGACACTATAGCAGGGGGTGATCACATAGAGGTTGACCTATATGGCAATTTGTAATAGTCCATAGGTAGCTCCCCCGGGCAACTCCAGATCAATGTCATAGTTTTCTTAAGTTTGCTTTATCGGTTTAGGTCATTCTAGAAGAATAATGGATTTCTTATGCTCTTGCGGAACATTAATTGTTTAGGATTTAAATATTAATTCTTGATGAATAAATTGAGTTGTCTATTCTTTTGAGCTTTATTCCCGTTGACTTATTGTTTGATTATATTATACTCTAAATAAACAGCTCCTTAAATTTGATGGCAGGGGAGGAGATTTGTCTGCTAGATAGTGGAACCACCAACTCAATTATAAGGAATACCAAGTATTTCCATACGTTAATCAAGAAAACAAGAAATGTCATGACCATCATTGGAAGTGATGCTCTAATTGTTAGCACTGGAAGGGCAACACTAATTCTCCCTATGGGTACCCGAATAGTGATTGAGGATGCTCTCTTGTATCCCAAATCAAAGCGTACCCTATTAAGTTTCAAAGATATTGCTTAATGATATCCATGTCGAGACCGACAATGAAGGGGGTACAGAATATCTCCTCCTAACTAAATCTGACGGTGATCAGAAATGAGTGGTTAAAAAACTTCCCTCCTCATCTGGGCTATACTATACCTACATCAAACCTAAAGAATGTGTTGCAATGAAAATAGAGTATAAAACCTTGGAGCCTTTCAAGATCTAGCACAATCTATTAAGGCATCCTGGGGTAGGGATGATAAGAAAAATTATAAGCAATTCTATTTGCCATAGCTTAAAAACTCTATCTTTTCCTAAATCTGAAGATTTCTTGTGCCAGCCTATGCCAAAGGAAAACTTATAACTAGACCCTCTTATCTGAAAATTAAGGTGAAATCACCTATTTTTCTAGAGAGAATAAAAGGTGATGTATGTGGACCTATTCAACCCCTGTTAGGCTCCTTTAGATATTTTATGGTGGTATTAGATACATCTACTAGGTGGTCCCATGTATGCCTACTGTCTACTAGGAACCACGGCTTTGCTAAATTAATAGGCCAAATTATCATATTAAAGACAAACTTTTCAGATGAAAGGATTAAGTCCATTAGAATGGACAATGCCAATGAGTTTACCTCTAACGCATTTAATGACTACTATTTAGTTTTAGGCATTAAGGTAGAGCACTCAGTACCACATGTCCACACTCAAAATGGCCTTGTGAAGTCATTCATTAAAAGAATTAAGCTGATCGCTAAACCATTATTGCAGAATTATAGGCTTTCCACCAGCTGCTGGGGCCATTAGTGTCGCATGCTGCCGCACTAATAAACTTAAGACCGACTGCATATCACCAAGTTTCATCCTTGCAACTAGTGCATAGAAAAGAACCACATATTTTTTATCTATGAAAATTTGGTTGTGCTGTATATGTGCTAATTTCACCACCACAACGTACGGCCATAGGACCCCACCAGAGGTTGGAAGTCTATGTTGGTTTTGAGTCCCCATCGATTATCAAATATCTTGAGCCTACTACGGGAGACATATTTACAACCCATCACGTCGATTACATGTTTAGGGAGAGGTAAGTACCTTACTGAAAATTGTCGAGAAATAGATTGGAATGTCTGAGGCATCCAAGCCCTAGATCTACATACTACAGAAACTGAACTAGAAGTTTAACACTACAACAAAAAAGCCTTGTAGAGACATCTTATTTATAAGTTAAAGACGTTTTAAGTCATCACTAGAGGGTTATTGAGTCGTTTTTGTAAAGCGTCCTAGGAGCGTCTCCCCATGGACCGTGTCAAAAACTGTAGAGACGCATTGGTAAGCATGTATATAATATTTGAGACGCTCTATAGAGACGGTAAATTGCATGCTTACACTTGTAGAGACATTTTGATAGATGCACTTACACATCGTCTTGATTACTATAGAGACGGTAAATTGCATGCTTACATTTTGAGAAAAATAAAAATATCTTCTCTTTGTTCTTTTTGTTACGTAGAAATAATATTTTTGCACATCGTTGTAATCAAACCGATTCATATGCAAAATCACATTGTCGCTATCACAAACCACACAACAATAGAGCAATACACTGAAATGTAGAAAAAAGTAATTATATTATTTAATAGCAAGTGGAGTTTACAACCGAATCGTACATGAATATAAACAAGTAAAACACACATGAAAAAAACAAATTTCCCAATTTTCCCCTAAAATTGTTGGTATCTATAAGGTTTCTATATGCAGATACTAGTTCATCAGCTTTCACATCTTCATTACATCTGTAGATTTTCTTTACATTCTTTCATTATCCTGCAAAAAAAATCATTGAAGGTAGTTCTATCATCAGATATATCATTGAAATCAGCTAGGATGGTTAGGGGACAATACAATTCTATGAATAGTAAGACAAACGATCATGTCTCTCTGAATTGCTCCATACCAAAAAAAGAAGTTGTACATATGCTAGTCGGATAATCACGCAAACCACGCATTTAAGAAATGTGTTAGTCTAATGATCACACCTGCAAGTAACTGATCGTAGGGGAAAATAAAAAAACTGAGAAAATACCATTTTAAAATAATAAGAGTATGGTTACTATGAGCACCATGCATGCTTAGTGCTTTAAAGACAAGAGAATATTGGCGGGCAAGAACAAGTGAGAAGATTCTGCAAGTATGTAAAGAAGGGTAATCCTGCAGTGACATACGTATTGCTTGTGTAAGCATAGGTAATGAGGGTAGTGAAGCAGTAGAATCCAGATAGGACACCATACGCCGAAACTTCTGAATCCTTAAGATGTCCTTACATTGATAAAAAAAATCCATTTCACAGAAGCTTGACGCTGGTGTTAGAAATAGATAAACCAGTTAGAGATACACACAGTTATACAGAATAGCCAGCTAATAAAAAAACAGCACTCAGTATATTGGTAATACTAACACAAGGCTATTAGTAACCTACCATTGCAATCCAACATCTAAGGGCATAAACATAATATATTTTGTCCAACTGAATTTACACCAAATGCATTTACAAATTACAGTGAACCAAATGATGACCTGCGTTATAGGGCTAACGATGACCTGTGTTAAGTCAATACGCGAATGTAGTCAGTAGTTCCAATCTGGTTGGCAATCTTGTTCCATATGCATAGGCAAATTTGCAAAAGCTAATTATTTGGTGTAGCATTAACTTGCTGAAACCCTTGGTCTTAGACTATGGATAATTCCCTTGGTCTTAGACTATGGATAATTCCCTTGGTCCAATAGGAAGAAACTATCACAATAATCCAGATGATAATGGAAACATTCCATACAACAATCTTAAGGGATCACTTTGAATATACCAGATTAAGCAACTAAAATAATTGAAGAAACAATCAAACCTATTCTGAAATAATATATATGAATTGGATAGGTTAAACAGAATCACCTTGTAGACATGGGTAGAATTTTAGTGAACCACGAGAGCCAACATTCATGTTAGCTAAAATAGAGATACCATGAATATGATAGGGACAAGAGTAAAAGAACAACTTATACAACTATAAGGTTGATAACAACGAGAAACATCATAGCAAAAATTTAACCCACAGTTCCAAATATATTAGAGGAATAAGTTTTTCATAACTTTGTAATTAGCAATCTATCATGATCAAGAAGAGTTGTCCTCTTATAAATTAGGAAGAGATGTTCTCTCATACCAGGAAGCCAAATTACAACCAGAGCATGGTAATATTCTTCCTTAACCATCCTTTAGTCAGGAACAACTGATGATAAGTGGACTAATTATGACTATCATCCCATATTTCTGGTCGCACTTAGCCTTATACAAGTCTCCCAAGGAAAAAAAGCTCTATGCACACTTTTGTTTCATCAAACAAACTGGTAAATAAAAGTGTAGAGTCAGTTTGCATTCCTGAAGATGGACTGCAACTTAGGAAATTGTGGGCACATTCCTTACCTCTGGTCTAGAAGGTGGTCTGAGAGACACTGCACTACTATGCCATACAATAAGAACGCATCCATTGAGCCTAGCAAAAAGAAGAATAATGCAACCATTGAGCACATACTTCATCTGTTTTTTCATGCAAGAGAAAAGATGCTTAGTTCTTTCACTAAAAAAATCGATAAGAGTTAGTTCAAACCAACAAAGAAGAATAATTTAGCAAAAGACATGACTGTACAAAGACACAGACCTCTGATTCCCAATGTCTAAAATGATCTCGGCGAACTTTTAGCCATGCATATATCCAGAAAGTTCTCACTGGCAGCATGCAAGCAGCATAACGATTCGAATTGTCTTCTTGCAATGCAGCGCATGCACTGTTGATAAATCACAAAACAAAGATCTAAAAAAATACAAAGGAGCAAAAATTTGCTACCAACATGTTTCATTCTTACATGCCATTGAGATAGTCGATATTAGTAGTCGTCCTAGAGGGCAGTTGGCAACTACACAACACATTGAAAGTTGAAATAAGTGGAGAGCAAATAAGCTAATGATGGAACTGTCATAAGCCTCCAATCTAAAATTTTGCAAGGGAAATCTGAATTGAGATGATAGATTAGTTATGAAGCATTTCATTGAACACCTATACGATAAAATAAACTTCAGTAATCCCATAGTTCCTGAGCCATACACACAAAGCCAAAAAATTTTGAACCTTGCCAGGAGGGGCGCCGGGGAGGCAAGGAGGGGCGGTGGCGGCGGGCGGGGGGAGAGGAGGGGCGGCGGGGGGCGAGGAAGCGGTGAGGGAGAGGAGGGGCCGCGGGGAGGGATGGCGGGGGGCGACGGGGGGTGAGGTGGGGCGCCGAGGAGGGGCGGCGGGGGGACGAGGAAGCGGCGGTGGGGAAGAGGAGGGGCGAGGGGCGGCGGGTGGGAGCCTGGGACTGAGGAAAGGAGAGGCGGACGGAGAGACCGAGGGTTGGGAGTGGGGAAGTGGAACTGGGGGAGTGGGCGAGTGTGGCGAATGGAGGGAGTGGGAGGCGGGTGGGATTTGGATTTTGGGCTCGCTCACGGACGGAGGGTTTTGTGACAACTTCTAAAACGTCTCAAGAAATGTCTTTATATGTTATATGATTCTTAATGTAAAGACACTAAAAAAGCGTCTAAAGAAAAATGTCCTTATGAGACTATTTTGTTGTAGTGTAACGAATAATAAACCTATATCAAATAGCAAATAATCTAAATAATCTACCAGATGCTTTCACTGATCAAAAGGGGGTAACCAAATCTTATATACCAGCAGTAAATACTCTAAAGACAGTGGAAGTACCCAAGACGGATACTCGAACCACCCCAACCTCTCATATGAAGAAGAGGGGAAGAGCACGGAAGAATGAGGCCTCAATTCCGTGGAGACGTCCACAGAAAAAGAAACTCGAAGAAAATATGTTACCTCCTGAGTCAGTATAAGAGACTAGACCTGACATTGAGAAAATCCCTAAAACGAATGATCCTAAAGATAGTAACCCTAGTACAATTGTGCACGCAGAAATCTAATACTGAGACATCAGAACAACCAGACTCCGTCATTGTAGGAAATCACAAGGAGCTAGATAAAATAAATGAAGAAATATCCCCTAATTTTGTTGAGTTAGGAGAATTATATAAGAGAAAGACTACAATTGTTGACATCTATTTTGCCTTGAAGATTGCTAGAAATCTTGAACTGGATCCAGAACTGAAGTCCTTAGCTGATTGCCAAAAGCGTTCAGACTGGAGTAAATGGAAGGAAGCAATTGAGGCAGAATTACTCTCGCTAAATAAAAGGAAAGTGTTTAGTCCAGTAGCCCAAACACCGCCTAAAGTGTTCCCTGTAGGATCCAAATGGGTTTTCATCCAAAGAGAAATGAAAATAATGAGGTGGTGAGATACAAAGCGAGACTTGTAGCACAAAGGTTAACGTAGAGACTTGGCATCGATTATGATGAAGCTTATTCTCCTATCATGAGTGGAATAATGTTCTGATATTTAATATCAATGGTAGCTGGTATGAATTTAAGTATGTAGTTAATGGATGTAGTGACCGCATATTTATAGAGGTAACTGGACTCGGAGATTTAATTGAAAGTCGCTGAAGGAGTAAAAATTCTAGATTCAAATAAATTAAATTGTAACATGTATAGTGTCAAATTGGAAAGGTCACTGTACGCATTAAAATAGTCCAAAAGAATGTGGTACAACCGGCTTATTAAATTCCTCTTGGAGAAAGGGTATATTAATAATGAGGATTGCCCCTATGTGTTTATAAAGAAATCCCAGAATAGATTTTATATCATTTCAGTGTACGTCGATGATCTGAATATCATCAGATTGGGATGAACCAAATTTTGCTTAGGCTTATAGCTAGAGCACCTCCCTAGAGGAATTTTTAGTACACCAATCATCTTATACCAAGAAGGTTTTAGAGAAATTTAATATGGATAGTCATATCCATTAAGAACCCTGATGGTGGCCCTATCCCTAGAAGCGAATAAAGATGGAAATGAGAAAATTCTTAGACCAGAGGTTCCACATTTGAGTGCCATTGGGGCACTAATATATCTTGCTAAATGCATAAAGCCGAACATTGCTTTTACAGTTAATTTGCTAGCTAGATATAGCGCAACTCCAACATGAAGACATTGGATTAGCGTGAAAACTCTCCTCAGGTATCTTCAGAGTACACAAGAACTTGGATTATTTTACCTGAAGAATCAAGACTTGACTATGGTTGAATATATAGATGCAGGATATCTGTCTGATCCACATAATGCAAAATCCCAGATAGGATTTGTATTTTTTTTTGTGGTGGCACAACCATTTCTTAGTAGTCATTTAAGTAGACTTTGGTAGTTACGTCTACTAACCACTCAGAAAAAATCGCATTTATGAAGCCTCACGAGAATGTGTTTGGCGTAGGTAGATGATTAGCCATATCAAGAAGTTATGTAGTATAAACACTATCGATGGCCTCACTATTATCTATAAAGATAATGCAGCTTATGTGGCACAGATGCAAATAGACTACGTTAAGAGTAATATCACGAAGCATATTATTTCTAAATTCTTCTATCCTCATGAATTCCAGAAGAACAAGGAGATAAAGGTATTAAAGGCTAGGTCTTGTGATAATCTTACAGATTTATTTACAAAATATCTCCTAGCCTCTAGCTTCTAGAAATGCGTTCGAGGCATAGGGATGAGATGACTTAGAGAGTTACAAGATTCAGGGGGAGTAAATGCCTGAACCATAGCACTTATGTAAGACTAGAAGACTTACATGATTATGAAGATCTAGTGTTGTACTCTTTTCTCCTTTGTGAGTTTTTCTTGAAATTTTCTCATGTGAAGGTTTTAATAAGGCAACATGTGCAACACAAAAAATAGACATGATGTACTTTTTTCTCCATCTCTTTTTTTCTAATGGGTTTTTGGAAAGAGTTTTTAATAACACATATGCATGTCGTGGTATTCGTCTAAGGGGGAGTGTTATGAAACCTAATAGGTTATGTTGTGGGAAAATACCAAAACTTCCCCTAAGGAGTTTAGACTATAAATAAAGATGACTATGTATAATGAGAATAGATCTGAAATTAATAAAGACTATGTTCTGGTGTTCTCTCTCAATTGTTCTCTGGTGATTTATCTTTGGTGTTCTTGTTGATTGATTGCATGGATTTGCATTGGCGATCGATTGTTTCTCAACAAATAGCAACGATGAAAGGAAGAGCAATCACAAGGCAAAAATCAAGAGGGAGAAGGAAAAAATGAGGAAAGGTACGTGTTTTTTATATTCTTCACTTGGGTAACGAACTGGATATATAGTTCCTCTCTGATTTGCTAATTTTAATATAGATTAGAGAGGGGAGCAACTAGCGTTCATCAGGGGGATTGATTAGTAGATAGTTTGTCTGCTATAATTTTATACTGTGATTTTAGGTACCGTATGGATATAATTGGAGAATGCCATCTGCTAATAGTTGTAGAGAATATTGCTTGCTTTCTGTAGAATATTAAATCCTGTCGATTGGTCGGTTAGATTAGGGGTTATGATTTTTTGTAAGTCTGCTGTCTAGAAAAGTATTGTCTTTTGGTAGCACTTGGTAATCTGTAGATTAAAAATATAAAATAGATGACTTAGGGTATTTGCTCCACATGGAAAGTGTAGGTAATTGCGTAAAAATTCTAGAGAGTCTAAAAACATGAATTTTGGACGTGTAGAACATAAGTTATGAAATTTAAAATACTATAATCCAAAACATGAATTTAAAATACTCTAATCCGAAGTCACTCCAATGCTTCATCGCTCTCCCCGCCCGCGCCAGCGTTGCACTACACACCAACCTGCGCCACACGCCAATGAGTTGCTCACTAGTGCGGCAATGTTCCCGCCTACCTGCACGAACCGCTTCGCCAACGTGCCGGCACGCGTCACCCACCAATGATCCATAGCTCAGCCACTCCAATCGCGTGCACGTGCTAGCATAGATGTATTGCCTCATTTTTTGCACGGCTAGCGCACATGAGCGTACCGCCACATCACAGCCTGCTGTGGCATGAGGACTGCACAACAGGACAATTTCAAGGGACAACAGGGAATGTCAAGGACGCCATTTTCCTTCCTGAAGAGTTGTCATGGCACTCTATAGTCATCATGTATTTGGTTTTCCAGGTGAAAGCCTTGTCTCGGTGAGGTGGACGGCGTCGGCGACCCTCGTCACCTCTTTGAAGACGTCGCTTCGGAGGTTCATCTTCACACAGGATAGACTGGAGTTTGGGTAGCTCGATTGGAGAAGGTTAGGGGCTTGGTTGAAAGCAAGGACAGGGAAGAAGTTCTGAAGTTTAGTCTTTCTAGCTTTTTTGTAGTCCTTAAGCTATCTTTCTTGCTGTTGTGTACCCCTCAGTGTTGAGGCTTTAGGCCTAAGAGCTCGTGTAACTTTTGGCTGTGTATATCTCTTGTGGATATAGAGGCCGGATTTTATAAATCCTTTATCTAAAAAAACAGGAAATGTCAAGGGACAATTTCAAAGGAACAACAGGACAGCTGCAGGGCAAGATTAGGAAGGGGAAGTGAGAGAGATCGTGATCTGAATGTTCATCACTTAGGTAATGATCTAGTTATTTCTTCTTTAGTTTATTTGATTAATTAGATATTAGAATCCGGTTTAGAGAGAGATAGCAAGTGTTCATCAGAGGATTGAATAGTAGGTCGGTTTAACCTGTTGTATTGTTGCACTATGAATTCAGGTATCATTTGTGCGTAATTTGATAATATCATCAACTAGAAAGTTGTAGAAGATCTTGATAGCTTTTTGTAGAAGTTTTATTTATATCAATCAGATGAGTAGATTTTGATATATGAATTTTGTAAGCTTGTTGTATGGTAATTTTGCTATCTAGTGACAGCATGTTTTGATCGGTAGATTAAAAATAGTAAATAAAATAATTAGGGTATTTAATCTATATGAAAAGTGTAGATAATTTCTTAAGGACTCTAGGAAGTCCAAGAACATAATTTTTGGATGAGTAAAACAAAGGTTATGATTTTTTGGGGACTGCTATCTAGAACCAGGTTGCTACTAGATGCAATCATGAGAAATTATTAATTAGATTGGTTAAATGGAAAATTTGAATTTTGGGTATAGCTAGAAAGTGGTACATAATTTCTTGTAGTTTCTAAAAATATTATGGTTCAATATATTTGCATATGTGATTAAACGATATGAAATTATTAATTCTGTTATCCAAAAGACGATAGTTCTGTCTTCGGATGATTTAATCTTGACGTTTGATGAGCTAGTAAGTTGTATAAAATTTTGTATATATTCCAAAACTGGTATAGTTTGCCATAATATGATGGGAGTTGGAAGTTATGACAATTTTAGTGTCGGGACAGTAGGGGAGATTGTCCAGTAAAGGGGGAAGTTGTGGATTTTGGGAGTGTGTAGGAGCGTTGTCGACTAAGCATTGTATTGTATTGTTGTAGCTTGTATTGAATTTGGGTGTTTACTATAGGAAGAGTAACTTCAAGGTTGGTATAATCTTCTAATCAACCCGGTCATCGCAACTAGAGGGGTAAGTGCATAGTAAAATAATACTTGATGGTTGATAATTGTTCATTGTTGTTAATTAGTGAAGGCAACATTCATTGGGTGGAAGTAGAACATAGAACACATGCACTTTTGTAGCTTTGCACTCCACCTAGCTATTCACTACTTATGGTCATGAATAATTTAGTAACTTCCATTGTAACAATTCAATAATTTGTGGTTTTTCTTAGTTCATTATTATTCATAATATTGCTATTTGATGTGTTCCTTAGTTTAGGCTTATGTATGATTCCTCTTATTTGCTTCATATTAAATTCAATTTATTGTTTACCATGTTGGTAAAATTTATGTTTATTATTATGTTGAATGTTTATTCTTTAAGCCTAGTTGTTGGTAATGCTTGTTGATTGGTTAAAAATTTGTAGCGACAGTAGTTGTTGATGACATCTTGGGCTATTGTTGAGCCAGGGTATTACAATTAGTATCTGAGCAAGTGTTAGGACCATGGTGAATCAAAATTGATAACCTATTTAAGTAATCAACTAAAATTTGACATAGAATTGGTAATTTAATGAAAATAATAACCATGATAAAACAATGAATTAGGATTGCTTATTACTAAATTTTGACTTAGGATATTGAATTTACTTAAAATAGGAATTTGAAACACTGGTGCACAATAGGATGGAACTAGATCATGCATTACATTTATGCTTCCGTTAGCTTGTATAGTTGTTAATGATGTGTCGAGATGTTACCTACATTTTGTATTGGATGGTTGTATAATTAGGATGGATAGTGATGCTGAGGAGTAGAGGTCATGGTTGTGGCTGTGGGTATGGCCATGCTGTGCCACAACACATGGTACATGATTTGTGATGAGATTTTCTTTAATAATCTTAGATATAGATGTCGAAGATGAGTTTTTGTTGGTCATTTTCATTCTATGGGTGAGTTGTTGGTTCTCCATGAATTTTTAGTGGATGGTTGGTTTCAATGCTGGTAATGAGATTTCCTTGGCTATTTTAGTTCCATGAAGAAATTGTAGTTTCTCGATTAATTGAAATATTTTTGCTGCTTGTGAAAGTTATTAAGTTGCATGGTCATCCTTTTTATGGATGTTTTACCATTTTATTTATGGTTATAACTTGTTTATTTAACTCAATGTTTGGGTCTTGGAAAGTGTCCTTTTCAAGTTCATTATCATAAGGATGATTTGAAATCTATGTGGTTCTTTTCAAATATTTTGAGCGATTGAAGTTAAGTGCCCCTTTTTATGCAGAAGAGAATTTGAACTCTTTTGTGATGTCTTTTGGATGCTTGGATGTGATGTTGTAATCCTAGGAATAAAGTGTCAAGGTATGGGGGAGGCTAAGTGTTGTAGATGCCATAGTGTATAGTTGATTTCAATTAAAATCCCTCAGAGAGATATATATACTAAATTTGATGATGTCTTGGAGTAGTTGCTTGGTGAATAGTGACTAAGAGTATGCTCTTTCATAATACGAATTAATGGGTTGTGTGGAAGTATGAACTATTGATGGATGATTATTAATATTTTTTAATCTGCCAAATTTTGTTGGATACATTAGATTGTTTGGGTCTCAATGTTTTCATCTAACCGTTTGGATGGTTATGTTAGGAAGATATTGAATTATTGTCCTGGTAGATATTACTCTTAGAAATATCCCCTCCATGGACACTTGGTGATCATATTAGATTACTAGATTCATTTCATAATATGATTAATTGTGGAATTGTGTATAAAGGGATTGAAATTTTTTAATATAAGAGGATTTGGAAATTATATGGGAATTTTGGATATTTTTCTAACTAAATGATTGGTTGAAATTTGTTATAGTGTATTAGAGACTTTGATTGGGATGACATTATGATTATTGAAGTTTTAGCAGGATTATGCAAGGTGGGATAGTTGACTTAGTGGTTGTACATGTCCATGCAAGTGCAAATAGAAATAGGATAACAACCAAATTTCTTGATGATGTTAATTATTAATAGAAATAATTAGAGTGCAACTATTATGTGCTTGGATTTGGTGTTGAGGATCACTAAAGAGTCGAGTGGTTGGACTCTAATGGGCGTTTCATATTTATGTGCTTATGAAATTGTTGGAGGATAGTTGACGATTGATAAAAGAATTTTGACAGAATATTTTTATTTTGTGCACTTCATATCTTCTAGAATAAAGTGGTTATTGCAGTAAGGTTGCAAAGTTTGGGTGGATTCTCAATTTAAGAAGGAGATGATAATGTAGTATGAAGCCATTTAGTGAGTCTTGGAGAGTTTTATGATGAAGTAGTGGATTCTGATGATCTTTGTTAAGAGTTTTAGTAAATTGGTGATAGCAAGCTTGTTGGAGAGGTATATTGAGGATAATGTTGATTCTTTTTAGAAAGAAGGGAATTTGATCGTCTTTCGTGGTGATATTTAAATAGAAGTTTTGGAGTTTTTGTGTTTTTAAGATCTTGGAGTTCATGACCTCAGAGGAAGTTGTATTCCATTTTGCATCAAGAATAACTTCAATGAAATGTTAGAGTATTCCCATGGGGTTAAAAATAGTGCCTTGCTATTTAATTATTTCCTTGGGATTTTGCTTGCTACCAGTTGCTAACATTTTCTGGTCTTCTAAACTTATTTTTATTTCCTCTTATCTTCTTGTTGTGAAGGAAGAAGCTAATTCGTATAGTGAAGTCCTTTAGGGTTTATAGTGGTAACTGATAAGTAGTAACCAAGTATATAATCTTATAGGGCATTAGGTGCCAAATTATTTGAACTACACAGAAGGATGATTAGTTGTATACTATAATTCTTGGAGAGAAATTGACTTCATACAATAGTTATCTTTGGAGCAAACCGATCATATTATAGTGAATAGTAATATATTATGGATTATTTGGGGTTATCGAAAGTTTAGAAATTTGATCAATTAAGTAGTATGTTGTGATTGTGTAAGTTGCTAGATTTTGTACATGAATTTTGATGATGTGGGTTCATGAAAAGCTAATATTGGTGAAGTAATTTAATCGATGTGGTAGTTATGGGAATGATGAGGATTGTTGGATTATTATATGGTAGAACTTGATCTTTGATGAATATATCTCTTGGGGTTTGAATCTCTCTAGAATTGAGTGGGTGGAGATTGTATTTAGCTATTGGTGTAATAATGATTTATTATATTTGGTGTAATATCCCCCAAAAAAATCTAATTATGAATTAATTGAATACTTGTTCCTATTCGAGACTAATTTGATATTAGTAGGCTAATTATTTATAACCTTAAACACGAATTAGTATGTAATGTCCTAAATTTATGACGAATATGACTAAAAGAAAAAAAAGTAGTAGTGGTGGTGGTGATGGTGGTCGTAGTAGTCAAAATTACTTTCACCATGTCCTGTAGATGAACTTTTATGTGAATTAACTTAGTAATTCGGGTGGTGGTGGTGGTGGTGGTAGTAGTCTAAATTACTTTCACCATGTCCTGTAGATGAACTTTTATGTGAATTAACTTAGTAATTCGGGTGTGATTAGCACCATGGATCATGTTAATTCTCATTTAGAATTGCTAGGTTTTTCTGGTTGCGTGCAGTTTAGATCTAAACAACTTTAGAGGGATTTGCAAGCCGAATATAGAGAGTTGGTGTACTAAAGGATTGTAGGTAAATTTGTAATCTTTCCAACAATCTCAAGATTACTAAATTTCATTAGGTAGATTGCAAGATATGGCCTTTGTAAGTCTGCTATCCTGCAGGTCATTACAAACGAGTGATGTTGCGGTTTTTGATGGTTTAAGCCTTTAAGAAGATTGAATTAGGTCTGATTAATCAGTAGATATTTGTAGATAATTTCATTATCTTTCCATATAGGCTAAGAACATGAAGGTTGGACGAGTAGAACAAAAGTTATCAATTTTGGAAGACTCCTATCTAGAACCGGGTTGTTGTTGAATGTAGTAATGGAAAATTATTAATTTGACTAATTTAATGGTAGAATTGAATTTTAAGCATAACTACAAAGTGGTAGATAATTTCCTATAATTTTTGAAAATGTCATATTTCAATGCATTTGTATGTGTAGATTAAAATATATAAAATTATTAATTTTGCTGTCCAAAAGATTATAGATTTGTCTTCTAGGTTAAAAACGAGGATTTAGATGATTTAATCTAGGCATGTGGCCAATTAAGAAATTGTGGAAAAATTTGTGTAGGTTCAAGAATCGTAAGATTTGCTATGATAGGACTTGTGAGGTAAAAGTTATGATATTGTTAATGCGGAATAGTATGGTTACTGTCCGGTAACGAGGGAGAATGGTGGATTTGGAAAGCATGTAGGAGCAATGTCATTTGTTTGTTACCTTGTATTTCTATGGCTTGTATTGAGAATGAGTAATTATTGTAGGAGTAGCATCGAGTGCGTTATCATCTCCTAATCAAACTGGTTGTCGCAACTAAAAAGGCAAATGCATTGTAGAATAGTATTCAAGTACTTGAAATTGTAATTAAATGAATCCTCACCCTAACAATTCATATGATAATGCCTATTTTATATTTCTCTCATGCTTATGATAATATGATGATGATGTGAAATTTGGGGGGATATCACTATTCAATGCTAAAAATAAACTAAAAAAAGATATAATCATTGCATTGCATGTTGAACATTCATAATGACAATATATGACCCACAGAAGTAGGATGACGTCCCCATATGCAGATATGGGCAATTGGTCCCTACATGAAGCATGGCAGACAGTTAGTCCCCACATGGCACATGACGGGGTAATTGGTCCCCGCACAAAAGGGTGCGGGTATGAGTGAACATCAATGGCTTTTACATTCTGCTAAACTGGTATAAGCACAAGATGAGTTGAGACATATGCATGAGCATGAAATTGTATACATTTATGGAAAGTGAAAAGTGAATTGAGATAATGAGACATGTGAATGAAAACTGATGAAAATGAATGTGTGAAATTAACTTAATGGTAAATGAGTATGAATTGTTAATGTGGTGATGCCTTATTTATTATTCTGCTTATACTTGCTGAGTCATTAACTCATCCTTACTTTGTTGTTATTTTTTTAGATCTCATTGTTCACGGCATCTATGGGCGGGAAGTAGCACAAGTTGACATTGCGCTTTATAGTTCTTTCTTCCACTTAGTGATCATTTTTTTTCATTACTAGAAATAGATCTTACTATCACTACTACAAAAAGGGTCATCACAGACTGTTCAGAACCATTATCACAGATGGTTCCTTGAAACGTCTGAATCAATGGGTCAATGATAATCGAAGATTATCACATACAGGTTGTGAGCCGTCTGTGATAATCACAACACAGACGGTTCAGAACTAGGGATGGCAATTCCCCCCGTGGGGGCGGGGCCCCGCGGGGAATATCCCCATGGGGGGCGGGGACGGGGGATAATATCCCCCTATGGGGGGAACGGGGCGGGGCCTCGCTATGCTAGCGGGGCGGGTACGGGGGACATCCTCGCCCCACGGGGCCCCACGAGGACCCGATAAAAATAAAAATAATATATTTAATAATAGATTATAGTTTTTTAATATAAGATATTGTATTCTTTTCTTGTATATTTAGACTAAAACTTGAATTTATATGTTAGAATATATATTTTGAAGCTATATTTTTTTAAAAAAATACGCTTAAGTAATTATAAATTAATAAATAAAGTCAAATTATTATTTTTTAAAAATAAATTTAATCATTTTTTATCCCTCGTAAGGACCCTTTGGGGGTCGGGTCCCCGCAGGGATCAAGGACAAGGGGCCATCTCCCCCCGCGAAGCTTAACAGGGCAGGGCAGGGGGCCGGCTCGCGGGGGGCGCGGCGGGGCCGCAGAGGCTTCCCCCGCGACCCCTCCGCCTCGTTGCCATCCCTATTTGGAACTAGAACCGCCTATGAAGGCATAATATCACAGACGGTTCTAGCCACAAACCGTCTGTGATGGCATAATATCACATACAGTTCTCTGAAATGCTAGCCATACCACTTAATGCTAGCCATACCATGCTCTCTGAAAGCAAAACGACATACTTGAATTTGAATTTTAGATCTAAAGTATATATAGCATTGTATACCAAGAGGTCAAATTCAGAAACTTTAGGCTAATGCAAGCTAGACCTACACATCCTTCATTAAACTACAATCTATGGCACAATTCCAAACAGCAGAAATATAAAGGCAATGAACACCATTTTTAGCTTCTATGCCAAAATCAACAGAATTCCACACTTTTAGGATGTAACAAGCGGACGCCCCTTGCCGATGCCGATGACGTAGAATAGTGCAGATTTGCTATTGCCTTCCTCATTTTCATCTTTCTTCAAGCGAATTTTCAGCCACCCTTGCTTAACCGAACCCCTTCCCTCCCTTGCCGCCCACAAATGAGTTAGACTAATACTGGTGGTGTTCATTCTTGAAGTAGGGAGAGGGGGACTAATAGGGGCGAGAGGTAAGGAGGAGACCAGTACCTGCCATTCGTTGCGGAGAGAATGGACAGGTAAGATTAGGATCCTGGGGGAGATGCCACAGATTAGTGACGTGGCGGGGCTTATCACAGACGATTCGAATTAGAAACCATCTATGATATAAATATCATAGATGGTTCTTAACAAAAATCATCTAAGATAACCAGTGATATTACAGACGGTTCTTATTAAAAATTATCAATGATAATGGTCAGACATTAGAAGATAATATATCAGTGTAATGTAAACAGTTAGTCTCAAAAAGTAAAATAGTAAAGTTTTATATGGCTTGTATGTGCTCATTTGAAAGGTTTCTATGAGATATACAACTTTACAGTTGAGACAAACCCCAAATTCTGAAGGGAAAATCGAAAAGTTTGGTAAAAACAGAAACTAAAAACTTGTGAAACAAATTTGGAACCAAAGATGGTCAATTTTGGAGGTCTTAGAGGGTGACAGTGAAAGGTGGTTATTTTTTTTGGATCAGGATTGTCGTTAACTTTCCAACGAGTACAAGAACGTTGAAAACAGACACCGTATGCAAAAGTTATACCCGTTTTTATGAAATTTTAGAGGTTTACGAGGCGGGAAACATATCACAGATGGTTTTTAATATAAACCATCTGTGATAACTTTATTATCACAAACGATTTGTAATACAAACCATCTATGAAGTATCATAGACGGTTATTACTACAAATCATCTATGAAGTATCATAGACGGCTATTAGTACAAACCGTCTATGAAGTATCATAGACGGTTATTAGCACAAACTGTCTGTAATGTCTGCTATTATCACAGTTTGTATCAATAACCGTCTGTGATACATCACGAACGGTTATTCGTACGAACTATCTATGATGTCTATTATTATCATAGACGGTTTGAATCAATAACCGTCTATGATAACAGACGATTATTAGTAATAACCATCTATGATATCTTACATTATCACAGACGGTTCGTATAAATAATCGTCTATGAAAATACCAAAGACGGTTATTCGTATGAACCGTTTGTGGTAATTACATCAAAACCATCTATGATGTAGCCGTACAGTATAGCCTCTTTTGTAGTAGAGTATCCATGAATTCCTTAGATGAATAATGATTTCACTTTAGAACTTAATGGTTTTATCTAGTTGCTACTTGTTACGTTTTTTAATTGCATTTATTATTGATTCACATTATTTCCAGTTACTTCATCTTAGTGTCATTCAATGATTTTCATATGGCTAAAATCTATATGTTCATGGTTTGTTGAGAAGTTACTTATGCCTAGCTGTTGTTAATATGTATTTAATAGTTTAAATTTGTAGCTATTGTAGTTTTAGGAGATATTCTGGGCTTTTGTTAAGTTGGGGTGTTACATTTGGATTGCCAGAATTGTAGTCATCAGATTTGAGAATTTCTCTACCAATTATATCAAAACTAGATTATAGGAGTCATAGAGGTTGAAGTTATTGAGAGTAATAGGGAAAAGCTTTTGTGGCTAACAAGACTTTAAATTTCCAGATTACTTATGATTACAATCTCAATAAAAGCTTGTCTCAATCTATGGATAAGAGAAGATGGAATTGGACTTTGTACTTAAGTCTAGAACTATAATTGACCATGATTACGTGTAGAAGTAGGAGAACAAAAAAATTGACTCCGAGAATTGTGATGATCATTGATCGAATTCATTTGGTTGTGGTAAATTTGTGAGACGATATTCCAAGTGATTACCCTTAAAGAATTGAGGTGATAGGATTCAATGTGAAAACTATATTTAAGTTCACTTGGAGTTATCTGTAGAAATATTTCTTTGGTAGAGGAGTTAACTAGTGTATTTTGTGAATTAGTAGACCTCTTTAGATTGGTGTGGATGTTGCTTTAGAATTGTGGATATCCTTGAGTGTAAAATCCTATTTTTCTGGAGTTTTTAAAACCTTTATTTTCAAAAATGAATTATTGAAATTTTCTGGAATTAAATCAAGCTTAAAATAAATTTTTAGAATTTAAAATAATTTAATATGATTAAAATAAATATTAACATAAGCTGAAAATATTTTATTTGAGTTTCTTGTGTCACAAGAAATTTTCTGGTATTTTTGGTGAATTTTTGGGATTTATTTGCTATTTTCTAGAGTTCTTTTCGATTTTTTTAAATTTTCTGAAAAAGAAAAGCTCCATAAACCCTTGTGAACAGTGTTGGGCCGAGCCCCACACTATTCATTGGCCCACGTCACCCTCGCCCATCCGATCTCCCGCAAGTCACGCGTCGCACATCCCGCACGCCCGTGCCCGCGCCTCGCCCCAGACTCAACCGCCGCCGTCAGATCTTTGCTCGTGCCACGCGTCGCACATCCGTGCATTTGGGCACTGTTCATCGTCTCTGAGACAAACTCAACGACGACCGGAGCTCGCGCCACCTCCGCCTTCGCCGTGCGCCATCGTCGCCTCTCCGCCCGTACCGGTGAGTTTCGCTGCCCGAGCCACCCTCCGCCGCACTCCGGTGCCTGCACCGCCGTCACTGAACCGTCATCGTGCCCGCGTCCGCGCCGCATGCTCGCGACACTTTGTGTGTAGCCCCGCCACGCATCAGCCATCCGTCGGACCGATCTCTCCCAGCGGTCGAGATACGCCACTCAGTTCGGATGGTCCGAACGTCCCCGCACCTCCATAGCTGTCTGATCGACGTTGGACCGTACGATCTTCCCAATAGTCGGACAATCCGATCGTTGCACACCTTTGCAGCTGTCCGATCAATGACGGACCATCCGATTGACGTCATCGTCGGATAGTCCGATCATTGCATCTTCGCAGCCGTCCAATCGGCGTTGGATCGTCTGATCGTCATCATCATTGGACAGTCCAAACGTTCACCATCTTCATAGCCGTTGATGGTCAGGCAGTCCGATCGTCACCGCCTTCGCACCTGCACGATCGTCTTCATCCGATTGTTACCTCCTTGCTACGTCAGCCCTAGGGCCACATCAGCGCCACGTCAGCAAAATCCGCCCCCCATGCCACGTCAGCGCCATGTGTCGATGCCACGTCAATGCCACGTCAGCAAAATCTGACCCCCATGCCTCGTCAGCACGCCACATCAACCGAACCACGTGTCAACACCCGAGCTTGCCACGTCAGCCCTAACCCGCCACGTTAGCACCGCCCCGTGCGCACTGTTCTGTGGACCAGGTCCACCGTGGACTTGCTTTTCCGTCCACCGGGTCCATAGCACAGTGCAATTTCTGAATTTTTAGGATTTTCTTTAGAATTTATTTTCTGAGAGCCCGCTCTCCTCCGTCCTAGTTCCGATTGACCCCATTCTTTTTTCTAAATTCATCTAAAATCGACCTCTAGCTTTTAGTTCTAGTTTAAAGATTTTTAAAGTTTATTTGAATTTTATTTGATTTATTTTTGTTGTTTCGGTCATTTTCTCTCTCGTTAGATTCCAATTCCGGAGGAGCGGGAGCAACGCCAGAAGATCCCGAGTACCTCGCTAAGCATAACCAAGGCAAGTCATTACCTTTGATCATGTTGAACCTAGTTTGTAATCTATTATTTAATTATTTTGTCTTACTTTATCCTACGTCGCTATTTTAATACAAACCTTTATACTGGTAGTTATCATCCCAAATTGAATAATTCCTCCTTATCATTTTGAATGCCATGATGCCATTGTCACCATAGGTTAAAAAATTTATTAGTGATGCTATGTTAGATGTCACATGGGTTGTCCGACTAGAATGCTTAGTCTTGCTTAATTTACGGAAGGATTTATCATCGCATGTGAATATTAAACTTGACTTAATGAAATATGGAACCGTGGTTGGTGCCGCAATTATTAAAAGTTGTGCCATGATATTGGTGTACCATTGGCGTGGTTATACAAACTTGATTTTCACTCGGACGAGTGATCGTGGAATAAAAAGGGAAGTGCAGGTTCACTTCATGGGATATGGTAGTCTTGCCCGGGTAGACTTAAGGACTTAACTTTGTGCGCCATTGATCTGAGCTTTATCGTGCAAACCACATGTATAGTATGAGATAGACCTAGCTGATTAATTTATGATATTTCAATTCCGATCTTGCCATTGTGATGAATATGATTGCTAATTTCCATGTGGCGTAAAGGGGGGTGTGATGCGAAATCCTAGCGGGCAGGATTGAGTTGAGCTAGAGCATCGTAAAGACCTTGTTGTGATTTCTTTACATCGAGGTTAATCACATCGTGTGGTACGTTGTGCAACCTCTAAAGAGTGTAAAACTATTCGAATAGCCGCGTCCTCGGTCATGGACAATACTCGGTGATTTCACACGAGTGGTAGTGATTTCATTTAAACTTGTGGTTTATGATTGGATAGTGAACAGGTCGTTCACTATTGGCTTAGCTTGTGGATGGGAGGTTCACAAGTGGTTTACTTCAATTCTATTGATTATTTATTCATTATTGTTTTTATTAAAGTCCGCTTTTCAATCTATTATTATGTTTACTTCAAAATGTCATCTTTATGCAAATTAACCTTTCAGCCCTCCATTGGTAAGCCTTACATACTATATTGTATTAATTTGTTACAAACGACTTATTGAGTAACAATGTACTCGCGGCTTTACGCCTATGTTGCTCAGTTGAGGAGGAAGAGTATTATTAGCAGGAGGTTCCAGAGGGAGAGTACTTCAGCGACTTCACGGATTAGGACTTCGTTCTCCACTCGATAGCCTGTGGGCGTGTCGATTGGTTGCTACACTTTATTTTGAATTTTTTGCTGCTAGATTTAAAGCCCTTCCGGCTAGAGATATTGTAAGCTTGACCATAAGGTTGTACTTTGGATATTTATCGATATTTGAGATTTCTCTTTTATTTTAGCGTGTGCTTGGTTGTGATTACATCTATGTTTAACTGTGTGTACTAGCGTGATCATGAACTAGTGCGGTTTACACAGAGAGTCTGAATTTGCATATTCGGGTCTCAACATTGAGGTTGCCAATTTAAGATAAAGGAGTTAGTACGACATATGAGGGTTTGGAATTACATAGTTTAAGACTAAATTAATTCCTTAAAATTGAGGAGTGTGTGTTTTGCTATGGTAGTGAGATACATAGCTGGTTCTTGACCAACCTATGAGTCTGTTTGTGGTCATTTCCTATTAAGAAAAGAGTAAATTGTTAATTTGACCGTTTAAATGATTTCGCCTTTGGCTAGTGTGGTTTTTATTGGCAATTGTTTATTTGGAAGTTGAGGGTTTCATATTGAGTCCTTTGTTTTCATATCAACTTCTTTTGGAATAGGGTGGGTTCGATGAGTGTTTTCTTTGCTTCTCTTGTCAAAGAGTTGTTCCTTGCAAATTGAAGTGGTCTTGCTATGTCCCAGGTTATTCTCTTCTATTGGTGATTTATTTCGGAAGGGATGGATTTAAGAAGTAGGCTTCTTTGTTAAGGAGGAGTGATTAATTCCTTACTTGAGGCATGGAAAAGTTGAAGTATACGTTGTATTCGTATGCACACAAAGGTATTGTGGGGCTTTGAGATGTGCTGTGCCTAGCTATCTGCTTGGAGTTGAACTGTATGTGCGTCCCAAGTATTGTCGTGGGTATGAGGTGGAAGGCTAGAGTTACAAGTAGAGTCATGAGGTAGAGAATTCGGAATCAAATTCTGTTAAGGGGGTAAAATGTAATATTCTAGAAATACTATGGTAAGGACTTGTACATAAATAGAGGAAAGAGGATACGTGAAAAGGGGACGTGTGGGATTTTAGAGGGATGGATTGGTTTCCTGGAATAAGGCGTGTGGGGAGTTAGGAATAGATTAGAATTTATCCCGTGATAAAAAGAGTTTGTGGGGAGAGTGAAACCCAGAAAACCCAGCCACCTTGTGCTTCTCTACTACCGCATGCAAGAACTGCTTTTCCTCCAGCGCCGCACACCATTGCTACCGTCTTTTCATCGCTAGCATATGCCACTAACGCCATCCATTGCCTGCATCCGGAGCCAACAAGTGTTGGGCTGCCACGCGTCACATGCGCTCGCCCGAAGTCACTCTAGTGCATCGCCGCTTTCCCGCCTGCACCAAGCGCTGCACTTCACGCCAACATCCACCACGCACCAGTGAGTTGCCTGCCAGTGTGCCAATGTTCCTGCCTACCCACACGAGCAGCCTCGCCAGCGTGCCAGCATGCGCCGCCTAGTGCTCCGTAGCTCGGCCGCTCCAATTGCTCGCACACGCTAGCGTAGATGCATTGCCTCATTTTCTGCACGGCTAGTGCACATGCACGTACTGGCATGTCTCAGCCAACTATGGTGTGAGGACTGCGCGCGTAGCGCCAGCCAAGGGAGGAATAAGGAAGGAGCAAGGGGAAAAGATCAAGGGAGAATTTCAAAGGAACAACAAAACAGTTGCGGGGCAAGATCACGAAGGGGAAAGTGAAGGAGAGATCGTGATCAGAACGTTCATCACTTGGGTAACGAACTAGTTACTTCTTCTTTTGTTTATTTAACTAATTAGATATTAGAATCTAATTTAGAGAGAGATAGCAAGTGTTCATCGGGGAATTGAATAGTAGGTTGATTTAATCTACTGTATTGTTGCATTGTGAATTCGGGTATCGTTTGTGCACAATTTGATAATGCCATCTTATTAAGTTACATGCACCAGTCAGTTTATCCAAAAGCTTAAGCTGATGAGAAAAGGTGGGCAATTCACTTATATTTCCATACTTCTCCTCACGTGTAGATTCCCTCAGACCTAAGACGTGGAATAGAAGTGGGCTGTAATTATTTTTTTTAATTGCACCAACTGGGTCTCGAACTCAAGATCTCTTGGCTCTGATACCATATTATGAATATTATGTGTATCTTGAAGAGACCCAATGGACAATATATATATATATAGAGTACAATGGGATATTACAGAAGAATATGCCATATACGAATAAGAAAATCTAGACATATAAAGAAACAACTGAAGCAATCCTATTATATCTCTAATACCCTTAATACTCCCCTTCAAATGCAAAGCATATACAATAGCATTGTATTTGAAAAGAGTTGTCACTAAAATAGTAAAAATCCAAAGTCCGAGTCTTTAATGTCGTCGTAACATGCAGCTCGAAAAATACTATCAAATTAAGCCGAAGAGGAATTAATAGAAGCATAGCGGTGTAGATCGAAGCCTAAGACGGCGGCGGTACAGTGCATGAGGTGCAAGAGAAGCGCGGCGGTCTTAGAAGCTCAGGGTGGCGGCATCGTAAAGACTTCTACGATCTGCATACGGCTCAGAGAGAAGAGCGGCGGCTGCTATCATACAAAAAAACATTCCTACACTTCTATTACTGATAATAAATTTGTGAACTCGCATGGTTTAGATGAACCAAAAAGTAGAAGCTATGGACTTAGATGAACACATCGATGAAGTCTCGACATTGTGTTCTTGTTGAAGCCATGGTCGATGATGACGAAGGTGAGGCGGAGGATGCCACATCGCCAGCCACGTCGAGAGCAGCGATCCAAGTTGCGTCGTCCTCAAGTTGAAGACGTAGCTAAGGTGTCCGAGCAGCTCTCCGTCCTGAGGGGCTGGGCGTGCGCACTGGTCCACCACTTCCAGTGGAACACCGAGCGGCTGCATGAGCATTGGTTCACAGACGAGGACCACGTGCGCCAGGCCGTGGGGTTATGCGATGATGCCGATCAGCAGCAATAGGAGGAGGAGCTGACGTGCGGCGTATGTCTCGAGGAACACCCCATGGCGGAGATGTGCTCCGCAAGGTGCGCGCATTGCTACTGCGGCGAGTGCTGGCATGCACGGCGGGCTCGGCGGGAGGCGGCTAAGGTGGAGCCGGTCGAACAGCGCGAGCGAGATCGGGATCGGCGAGCTGCTAGTCGTGCTCCTTGAGCACCTCCCGCGCCAGCTCCGATGTGGAGACCACCACCGTCAGCGAAGACCCGAACCACACTGAGAGGATCGGCCCGTACCGCTCCGCCCACTGCTGGAAGCATAGGAACCGCACAGGCTTGATCCAGCATAGATAGGAGGTGGCTGCCCCCAGGAGTGGAGATCGATCCTCCCAGGGGCAGCTGATGCGGAAGACGAGCGAGATTAGGCGATGGCTGCTACAGTAAGCTCTAACATTAGCCTTTGCTCTGATACCATATTAAGTTGTATGCATCAACCAGTTCACCCAAAAGCTTAAGCTAATGAGGAAATGTGGGCAATTCACTTATACTTCAACACACCTGTTAGAAAATTGTAGATGATTTTGATAGCTTTCTGTAGAATTTTTATTCATGTTGATCAGATGAGTAGATTTTGAGGTATAAATTTTGTAAGCTTGATGTGTGGTAATTTTGTTATCTATCGACAGCATGTTTTGATTACTAGATTTAAAAATAAATAAATTGAGTAATTAGGGTATTTAGTCTATATGAAAAGTGTAATTAATTTCTTATAGATTCAAGAACATTGAAGAACATAATTTTGGGACAAGTAGAACAAAAGTTATGTATTTTGAGGTACTGCTGTCCAGAACTAGGTTGCTGGTTGACACAGTCATGCGAAAATATTAATTAGATTGGTTTAATGGAAGAATTAAATTTTGGGCATAAATAGAAAGTAGTATATAATTTCCTGTAGTGTAGGAAAATTTCATACTTCGACATATTTGTATGTGCATATTAAAAGATATGAAATTATTAAGTCTGCTGTCTAGAAGACGACATATCTATCTTTTGGGCTAAAAATAGGGGTTTAGATGATTTAATCTGGATCTTTGATCAACAAGAAACTTGTAGAAAATTTTGTATAGATTCTAGAATTAGTATGGTTTGCTATAATATAATGTGGGAGTTGGAAGTTATGATAATTTTAGTGCTAGAACAGCAGGGGAGGTTGTCTGATAAAAGAGAAAGTTGTGGATTTTGGAAGTGTATAGGAGCGTTGTCGACTAAGTATTATATTGTATTGCTATAGATTGTATTGAATTTAGGTGTTTACTATGACATATGAGGGTTTGGAATTACATAGTTTAAGACTAAATTTATTCCTTAAAATTGAGGAGTGTGTGTTTTGCTAGGATAGTGAGATATCTAACTGGTTCTTGACCAACCTATGAGTGTGTTTGTGGTCATTTCCTATTAAGAAAAGAGTAAATTGTTAATTTGACCGTTTAAATGATTTCGCCTTTGGCTAGTGTGGTTTTTATTGGCAATTGTTTATTTGGAAGTTGAAGGTTTCATATTGAGTCCTTTGTTTTTAGATCAACTTCTTTTGGAATAGGGTGGGTTTGATAAGTGTTTTCTTTGCTTCTCTTGTCAAAGAGTTGTTCCTTGCAAATTGAAGTGGTCTTGCTATGTCCCAGGTTATTCTCTTCTATGGGTGGTTTATTTCGGAAGGGATGGATTTAAGAAGTAGGCTTCCTTGTTAAGGAGGAGTGATTAATTCCTTACTTGAGGCAAGAAAAAGTTGAAGTATATGTTGTATTCATATGCACACAAAGGTATTGTGGGGCCTTGAGATGTGTTGTGCCCAGCTATCTGCTTGGAGTTGAACTGTATGTGTGTCCTGAGTATTGTTGTGGGTTTGAGGTGCAAGGCTAGAGTTGCAAGTAAAGTCATGAGGTAGAGAATTCGGGATCAAATTCTGTTAAGGGGGTAAATATAATATTTTAGAAATATTATCGTAAGGACTTGTGCATAAATAGAGGAAAGAGGATACGTGAAAAGGGTATGTGTGGGATTTTAGAGGGATGGATTGGTTTCCTGGAATAAGTCGTGTGGGGAGTTAGGAATGGATTAGGATTTGTTTCGTGATAAAAGGAGGTTGTGGGGAGAGTGAAAACCTAGAAAACCCCAGCCACCTTCTGCTTTTCTCTCCTACGGCACGCAAGAACTGCTTTTCTCCAGCGCCGCACCACCATTGCTACCGTCTTTTCATCGCTAGTATGTGCCACTAATGCCATCCATTGCCTGCATCGCCGCTTTCCCGCCTGCACCAAGGGCGGCACTTCACGCCAACATCCACAACGCGCCAGTGAGTTGCCTGCCAGTGTGCCAATGTTCCTGCCTACCCACACGAGCCGCCTCGCCAGCATGCGTCGCCCGCCAGTGCTCCATAGCTCGGCCGCTCCAATTGCTCGCACACGCTAGCGTAGATGCATTGCCTCATTTTCTGCACGGCTAGTGCACATGCACGTATGGCCATGTCTCAACCAACTATGGTGTGAGGACTGCGTAGCGCCAGGCCGCCAGCCAAGGGAGGAATAAGGAAGGAGCAAGGGAAAAAGATCAAGGGAGAATTTCAAAGGAACAACAAAACAGTTGCAGGGCAAGATCAGGGAGGGGAAAGTGAAGGAGAGAGATCGTGATCAGAATGTTCATCACTTGGGTAACGATCTAGTTACTTCTTCTTTTGTTTATTTAACTAATTAGAGATAGATCTAGTTTAGAGAGAGATAGCAGAGAGAGATAGTAAGTGCTGATCGGGGGATTGAATAGTAGGTCGATTTAATCTACTGTATTGTTGCATTGTGAATTTGGGTATCGTTTGTGCACAATTTGGTAATGTGATCTGCTAGAAAATTGTAGATGATTTTGATAGCTTTCTGTAGAATTTTTATTCATGTTGATCAGATGAGGAGATTTTGAGGTATGAATTTTGTAAGCTTGATGTGTGGTAATTTCATTATATGTCGACAGCATGTTTTGATTACTAGATCAAAAAAAGTAAATTGAGTAATTAAGGTATTTAGTCTATACGAAAAATGTAAGTAATTTCTTATAGATTCCAGAATGTTCAAGAACATGATTTGGACAAGTAGAACAAAAGTTATGTATTTTGAGGTACTGCTGTCTAGAATTGGGTTGCTGCTAGACACAGTCGTGCAAAATATTAATTAGATTGGTTTAATGGAAGAATTAAATTTTGGACATAAATAGAAAGTAGTATATAATTTCCTGTAGTTTAGGAAAATGTCATAGTTCGACATATTTGTATGTGTATATTAAAAGATATGAAATTATTAAGTCTACTGTGTAGAACAATATATCCATCTTCTGGGCTAAAAATGGGGGTTTAGGTGATTTAATCTGGATCTTTGATCAATAAGAAAGTTGTAGGAAATTTTGTATAGATTCTAGAATTAGTATGGTTTGCTATAATATAATATGGGAGTTAGAAGTTATGATAATTTTAGTGCTGGAACAGTAGGGGAGATTGTCTGGTAAAGGGGAAAGTTGTGGATTTTGGGAGTGTAGCGTTGTTGACTAAGTATTATATTTTATCACTATAGTTTGTATTGAATTTAGGTGTTTATTGTTGGAGTTTAACTTCGGGGTTGGTGTTATTTTCTAATCAACCTAGTCATCGCAACTATAAAGGCAAGTGTATAGTAAAATGATAGTTGATGGTTGATAATTGTTCATCGTTGTTGATTTAATTATGTCATGCAATATTTAATCATCTTTTGTCCAATATGACATTAATTTGATGATAAATGTGATATGTGGTAAAATGATAAAAGATTGTATTCATGATATGACATATGCACTACGAGCTAGGATGGTAAGAAAGTCAAATAGCTATGAGTAAAGCTATTTGACTGGTCCAACGTGCTCTTGAATAAGATCTACAGAGATAGACACCTCCACGGGAGTGGAGAAAAAGACCTACTTTAGTAGGCATCTCCACAGGATGGAAGTAGAGGGTGATATCGACGGGTGTACCCTTCGCTATATCGATATAAGCTATAGAAAGAGACATGAGCATGGGCATCGCATTGCACTAAAGGAAATTGATATGAGAAAAGTGAATGGTGGAAATTGATAATGAATTGAGTATGTTGTTGCTTCTATTGTTTTATTGTGTACTTGCTGAGTCGTAGACTCATCCTTAATTATTTCTTGTTTTTTATGAAAAATTTAGTAACTTCCATTGTAATAATTTGATAATTTATGATTTCTCTTAGTTCCTTATGATTCATAATATTGCTATTTGATGTGTTCCTTAGTATAATTTTCCGTTCAGTTGTGTTTCTCAGTTGGAGCCATGAGGCGTAGAATTTGGGGTCAAATTCTTTTGAAGGGGTAGAGTGTAATATTATGGAATTATTCTTCTTGAGGACTAGTGAGTAAATTACCGAAAAGAAATACGTGAAAAGGGGATGTGAGGAATTTTATAGGAGAGGTTGGTTTCCCAAAGCGAGTTGTATGGGGCGGGAGTCAGATTAGGATCCTAAGCCATGTTAAATAGGGAAGGTGTGGAAGAGAAAAGCCCTAGCCGTAGTTATTTTCTTTTCCCATGTGCTACCTCTAACCACATGCCGCCAGCGTTCACCGCCATTCCTGCGCATTTGGCTGTTTTGCCACATGGCAGCACCCACCATGCGTCTCTAGTGCTCGACCGAGGCCCCTCCAGCATGTCACCCGTGTTACGAAACCTAGAAGGTTCCGGTATGGACAAATACTATAATTGCCTCTGATAGACTTGAACTATAAATAGAGAGACATTATACCATATAAACAGATCAAAGATTAGAAATCAATAAAGACTACATCTGATGTTCTCTCTCAATTGGTGTCTCTATGATTGATCTATTGTGTCTCTTGGTGATTGATTGATTGATTGCATGGATTACATTACCGTTCATCTACTCTCCATCGATTTCTTAACACATTATCAGCATGAAGTTCTACGAGGTGTACGGTATGCAAATCATGAACCGATCTATTATGTATTGTTATTCATATTTTTCAATCTAGATTGATTTTGTATTTCCTAGCAATGCTATATCTAGATCAATCTTGTGGTATTTATTTCCAGCAATAGATTGATCTATAACTTGCGGTTTAGATCTAGAAACCAATGGAATCAGATATCTCTGTTCTAGATTGATTTAGAAAGATAGATTATAATCAATTTGATCGATGCTCTGATCATCTAAAACATCCAATCAAATTCACCCGCAAGCCTCGGCAATATGCTGTCACCGGTCACCGCCTGAAGTCATGCCGAACCACCGGCACTCGGAGCTCGCCAGCCACCAGACCGAACCACACGCCCACTCGGTATGAGGCTAGCTGCCGCCCATAGACATCACCGCGCCTAGCCACTCATCTGCCATGGCAGCTCGTCGGTCGCTGACCGCCTACCACGACAGCCTACCGACTGTCGCCACGACAGCCCTCCCGGCCACCAGAAACCTGCCACGGCAGTCCACCGCCACCGCGCCATCGGAGACCTTCCCGGTGCCGCCATGCTCGGCTTTTCCACACGCCAACCAATCCATGCCTAAGGCTGGCCCGCTGCCGACCTAAGCCTCCACGCATTTGGGCCACTGCCATACCTGCCGCTCCCTGTCGGAGACGCCGCCGCGCAGGCCCCCCACACCCGACCGTCGCTCCTTGTCAGAGACGCCGCCGCGTAGGCCACCACGCCCGACCGCCGCTCCCAATCAGAGAAGCCGACGCGTAGGCCCCCCACGCCCGACCACCGCTCCCTGTCGAAGACGCCGCCGTGCAGGCCCCGCAAGCCTGGCCGCTCCTCCCTGATGGAGACGCCGCCACAGGTCTCCCGCACCCGGCCGTCGCTTCCCGCCAAAGCTGCACTGGCCATCGCACCTTGCGCCCAAAAATCGGCCCTCCTTCCTTCGGTCGCCACCGAATCCGCTGCCTAAACTTCACGGGCGAAGGGAATCGGGCCGAGGAAGCCCATGAGCAGCCGGTGGGGAGGAGGGCCGATGGGGAGGATGGAGGAGGGCCGGTGGGAGGATGACCGGTGGGGTGGAAGGCCGGCGGGAGGATAAAGGAGAAAGGCCGGTGGGGAGGAAGGCCAGTGGGAGGATAAAGGAGGAAGGCGGTGGGGAGGATAACGAAGGGCCAAAGTTCTTACGTAAAGGTCCCTGAGATCTCATGAAATTATGAGTATGTAATGGTGTGTGGTAAATTTTGTGTATAGACCCCTAGGTGTCTGATAAAATAAAAAGTAGTTATAAAATTTGATCCTAAAGTTAGTTATAATTATAATTAGATCTCATGAAATTATGAGTATACAATGGTGTGTGGTAAATTTTGTGTATAGACCCCTAAGTTCCTGATAAAATTAAAAATAGTTATAAAATTTGATCCTAAAGTTAGTTATAAGTATAATTAAGTCCAGTAGACCGTATTTCCCCCCACAAGTTTTATTTTCAGCTTTATTATGATCTACTTATCTTATGGCATTTTTATTTTATATTTTTGGATTCATTTTACTCAGCATATTGTTTCTGCTTATTTAGTAATTCTGAAAATTGCTTATTAATTAGCAGAAATTCATTAACAATTACTAGAAAATTCCAGAAAATTCTAGAAAATCCTAGAAATATGGTTTTTGGATATATGAGCTTTCGTAAATTTGTGAAACCTTAGACTTAGTACACCTTGGAAGCATCATATTTCTTTTATGGTTTATTTTTTGGCATTATATGTTTGGAGATTTATTTAATGGGCTAGTAATTTTGAAAATTGATTAAATGCCTTAATAATCATAGAAAATTCCTAAAGATTGCTAGGAAAATATGGAAAATGATACTTTATCTAATGAATAGATAAAATAAATTTTTACTATTTGTACTCATTTCATGCACCTGAGATTACTTATCAGAAGTAAGTATGTAGAAAATTGCATAAATATTGTTGGATTCTAAGCATCACTAAGCGGATATTCGCTCACCCCAAATGGCTGCAATTATATCACCTAGTCATATTTTATTGACATACAGTCATACCGATGTCAAGGTTGATGCTAACAGAACTGTACCCCTTTTACCGCTAAGGTAAAAACTTTGTAGTTGGTGAGGTATCACCTCTACTCTACCCTGAAGTGTTACTGATGGACTTGTAGGCACTTTGCCAGGACCAATTGTTGTCCCTTGGACTAGAAGTCCACACGCGAGTATTACTTCACCTTACACCACACTGTCTCTGGACAAAGTCTAGGTAACCCGTATATTACCAATAAACAGGTGCATTCATAAGTAAGAATATGTCTACGGTGAACAATATGGAGACCAGCAGCATTCTCCTAGTTATCCCTTAGCTTTATTTAGATGTTATTTTTCTACATGAGTAGCATCAATTGTATAGATACTGCTCCTGTCGAGCTTGATCTTGCTCACGAAGAACACCTCTTATCTTTTCCTGAAATTATGCATTAGAAAATTATTTTTACAGATACCATAAATATTTGGTCTAAGTTGTTCTGTTAAAACCTTACCACTCCTGAATAGTTGTTTAATAGAACACATTGCTACTAGCATATCTGACCTGAAGTAAGATTAATTAATCATGCATGGAATAACTTTTATAAATATTATGCCTGATATTTGAAAAGAATAACATGACTTAGTTTATTATTGCCCAGATGGCAATAGAAAAGGTGTCCTTAAAGGCACAAGGAATCTAGTCAAATGTTAAATCCCAGAAAGATCACCTTGACTAGAAAACGCTATGAACCCCAAAGACTGGAAATCTACATACAACCACCATCTTCCATATCATCAAATATATGACGGTTTCACGCCAATAAAATTTTACTCTTGAAGTAGTATAATAGCAATTTATTCCTAAAACTATGAGCAAATGCTAAAAGCATGCATTTTCACTTGGAACTTTATGGTTGGCGTGAAAAGGGAGAGGAATTTAGGGTATATGAGGAATATTGGAACATCCGAGCCACAAGCACGAGAGTAATGACAAGCATTATGGAATATCCTAGGTCAAATCCAGAAGTAAATAAGCCTGAAGCTATAAATTTGAGAGCTAATTGAAACTATTGTCCACACTATTTGCAAATCACTACAAGCCTTGAAGGGTAATTGATTTGTCCCCAGTAATATGTTAATCACCGGCATGCGACCACATAAACGGAAATTACACGGTAGCATGAAGCTGCCGCACATATATCAGTGGAAGCTATAGACATTTGCTCGAAGCAAATATAACTCTCAAATTACTAGATGACATATTAGATGTTAATGATCCTGAATGATCTAAATCTGTCATACTTATTTGGCATCATAAATGATAATAGGCATATAAATTACCTCCCAATTAATCGCATATATTCCTAGCGAATAATTATTTCATCTAGGAGGTTAAACTAGAAATATATTCCAGCAGAATATATATTTCATGAAGATTAATAAATGGTCATGTTTTATGTGACAGCATTATGCACTTGTAAACATCCTGAAGATAGATATCAGTAGCAAGCCAACCACTTCATGGCCAAACAAATATCTTCCAATTAGATTCCATCACATGTTTAGTAGTGGTCAAGTCCCAATTCAACTTGAGCATTGCTTGCTTTGATGCATTCATGAGTACATTTTGCACCCTTCTTCCCGATAGTCATAAGATGCCCCCTAACTTGTATGAGACCAAGAAATTGCTAAGTGCACTTAACATGCCATATGAAAAGATAGATGTTTGTCTAGATAATTGCATCATGCTTTTTAGGAAGGAGAACTTACACAAGGATCACTATGATAAGTTTAGCGAGTCTAGGTATGTTGAGGTTGACTCTGGTGATGGTCAAAAGAGGCAGCTCCCTATTGGTCCACCAATCTGACGGTGAAGCCTAGAAGCAATTTGATCAAGACTTTTCAAAGTTTGCTGCAGAGCCTCAAAATATTCGAATTACAATTGCAACAGATGTGTTCAATTCATTTGGTATGGGTGCTGCACTATATAGTTGTTGTCATGTGTTTGTCATTCCCCTCAACCTCCCACCAGGTGCTCATATGCAGAAGCACAACATATTCCTCTCTTTGATAATCCCTAGTCCTAATTACCTAGGGAAACATATGAGTGTATTCATGGAGCTGGTGGTGGATGAACTCATGCTCGCTTGGGAACAAGGCATAATGACATATGATCGGGCATCAAAGATGAATTGTAGGGCTGGATGCAAAGAATACGTCTATTGAGTAGTATGGAATAATTGAAGAAATAATTGAACTCTTTTCTAGGGTGGCAGACCTCTCAACCTTGTATTATTCAAATACCCTTGGTTCCATCTAGTTTCATCGTCCTACACACCAACAAGAAGTACACTACCACACGACATCATCCTCGTCATCTTCCTCATCGTCAGCATCCTTGTCCTTCACCATGCCGACATCCTCCTCACCAGTGACCAACACAATACAGTGCCATCATCCACACAACATCTGCATCCACATGTCTCAAGAGCATCACCGCGACGTGGTCACCCTCCATGCTAGTGGGTAGGAGGAGAAAGCCTACTGCAATCTCCTTTCAGTGTGTGTGCGCGCAGGCATGCACTACAACAAAAGGAGTTATCACAGACGGTTTTTTGAACAATCTGAATCAATAGATCAGTGATAATTGGAAGTTATCATAGACGATTTATGAACCATCTGTAATAATCACAACACAGACGGTTCAAAACTATAACCGTCTATGAAAGCATAATATCACAGACGGTTCTAATCACAAACCATCTGTGATGAAGACATATCACAGACGGTTCAAAATAAGAATCGTCTGTGATGAGAGAGATATCGCAGACGATTCTTGTTCTGAACCATCTGTGATACCTACATATCATAGATGGTTTTTTGTGGTAGCCGTCTATGATACGGCTTCACAAACGGTTTATAGCACAAAATCGTCTGTGATAGTACCTAAAATTTTTACTATTTTTCGTCTAGCTTCAGGAAAGTTAGCCATACCATGCCTTTTGAAAGCAAAATGATTACTTAAATTTGAGTTGCATATCTGAATTACATATAGTATTGTATACACAAGAGAACATTCTATTTCTATTAAGATTAAAATCTACCATTATAGCATCACAAGATAACGAGCAGGTTAAAAATCTAACACAGCAAGAACATGGAAAGAACACATCTCTTAATCCTACGAACCCAACTCTTAAATATGGCAAGAACATACAAGAAGTAGAGATCCGAGCAGATAATGGAGGCTCAACCACGTCGAGAAGGCCTCTATCTCGCCCTGCTTGCAGGTGGAGTCGGAGTAGATGTTGTTGCTGGGCAACTTGTTGATGGCAAGGGACTTGCCGGTGAGCGCCAACTAGTCGATCTTGAGGGGGTCGCCCTCCAGCATCCTCGTGTCCGCCGGGATGATGTCATCGAGATTAATGTTGATGATGTCGAGGCTTGGGGGCGAGGCTGGCCATAAGGGCGATGGCAGCATTGCCGGCGTTGTTCTCCTCAATAAAGCTGATGGTGGAGTTGATGAAGAGCAGCATGACGATGTCAACGAAGTCCTGCCAGTCGGGAGGCTGCCCTAGCAAGCACGCACACATGCATGCCATGAGTTTTATACATGTTACATGCTTACACGTTGGCGCTAGAATGGAGAGGTGGACCTACGATCTGTGGGGTGGGGTTGATGGGTTTCTATTGGCTGGGATTCGGTTGGGGAGCATCAACGGGCCCAGTGGTCAGGGACCAAATTATTATAGATGATTTGAACTATAAATCATCTGTGAAATATAATTATCACAGTCGGTTTGAACCGCTATAAACTATCTGTTATATGTATATCAATGCAATGTAAACCGCTAGTCTCAAAATATGAAATAGCAAAGTTCTATATGGCTTATATATATACTTGTTTGAAAGGTTTCGATGAGATCTACAACTTTGCAGTTGAGACAAATCCCAAATTCCAAAGGAAAGATCAAAACTTTTGGCAAAAACAAAAACCAAAAACTTGCGACGCAAATTTGAGGCTAAAGATGACTAATTTTGGGGGTCTTAGAGGGCACCTAGTTGCTCCTCTCAGCTGGACTACTCTCTTTTCTCATATCCCATCTCTTTTCATATCTTTTATCTGATTTGGCTTTGAAATCAAGTTTTAATGCAAGTATATAATAAATGGTACAGAATGTAATTTGTACATTTAATATAACTATATTTGTGATTAAAGGACAAGCTTGCCTACGTAGTAGTAGTAAGCATTGGTGTCAACTGTGACTTGGTCTGCTGTCTTGGCCTGAGCCGACTCGCCTTCTGCATTTACAAGCAGATGCATGACTTGAGAAAATATTTTAGTTAGGACCTTTGTATATTTCAGAAAGTTTGGTTCCCTATTTTAGTGGATTTCTAGCCAATTTTATCTCTCACTTATTTTTTGGGTCTATTAAGGAAGTCAATGTTCCTAGGGTCTTTCCTTTTTCTCCTTTTCTGGCTTACTATTCTAATGGTCTATTTGGCCCACTCATCAGTCCACTTACTATGCACGGCCTGCTCATGCCAGGCCCATTGCATGCATAGCCCAACACACATGCACGGCCTGCTCATGCCAGGCCCACTCATATGCGTGGCCCACACACTCACGCATGCATGGCCTTAACACCGCACACACTCAACACGCCCTAAGCACACTACATGTACTCGTCTCACACCGACGTTGCCCCTTCGCCTCTCCCCTTCCTCCCGGGTTCCCCTTCACCTCTCCGATTCGGCCGCCTCCATTCACCTCTTCTCCTCCTCCTGGGTTTTGCGCTTCCCTAGTGCCTTCCCTTGCCAGATTTATAGGATCTGCCGCCTCTCCTCACCGGATCTATAGGCTTCGTGTCCTCTCCTACTGGATCTAGGGGCTCCACCACTTTTCCTCACTAGATCTGTGGGCTTCGTGGCCTCTCCTCACCAGATCTGTGGGATCTATTGGTCCTCCTTGCCAGATCTATGGGCTCTGTGGCTCCCTCGGCTCCTCCGTTGATCCCTTAGTTCCTTGGTTGCTCCACTGACTCCTCGGCTCCCTCAACCTCCTTCACCCTCATGGAGGCTATCATCGGTTAGGGTGGCTCTAAAGTGGTCTCGGCTGTGGCCGAAGGCCAAGGTTTTGATGGTGCTAGCTACGATTCGATGGCTTACCTCTACTAGGCTTCTTCCCCAAGACGATTCAACCCTTTCTTTCCCTATTTACTTTTATGCATCTTTGTTTTATTTACTATTTTTGTTATGCTTCCATTCTTTTACCACACCACGTTTTGGGAGGGCCTAAGGATGATACGATGATTGGACTTGGTCGAGAGGAGTTTTGCACTTGGGAGCATACTCCATTGCCCGAGGGTGCGCATGGCATCTATGGCTTGTTGCCAGTTGTTGTGGTAGCCATCGGTTGGGTTGGGGTGGTCTCCTTCTCTCGGCCACCTTGTCTAGACAACTGTGTTGAGGTGTGGTGTGTGCCATGCGTAGGGGTAGGAAACGGTGCCGGATAATCCGTTTTATCCGATATTCATATCCAAGAAAATGCAAATGTAGTAAGCAAAATCCATATTCAAAAATGTTCATATTTGTATTCAACAATTTCGTATCTGTATTTGAGAATATTTGTATTTGTATTTGAGAACATTTGTATTTGTATTCATATTCAAGACTATTCGATTTGTATTCGATCCGTTTTCTATGCATATCGGTACCAATATCGGTTACTAGCTGGTAATCAAAAAATCAAAAAAATTTCAAGTGTCAAAATTTGAATTTCAAACCGGTAACCAAAACATCTGCTGATTGCGACATTTGTAGAAGGATATTCGTATTCGACTAAATTAAGTACATATCCGATTCAAATTCGTATTCGTTATGACATTTGATTCATATTCATATTTGAGAATGTTCAAATTTGTATTCGTAATTGTTTTAAAAATATGGATTCGTATTCATATTTAAGACTATTCGATCGTATCCGATCTATTTCCACCCCTAGACATGCGTAGTGCTTTGTTGTGGGACCGAGAAGGGATAGGGAATGAATGTGGGAGGTAATGTGGGCAACTTGTGTCCGGTTTGGAATGGCAAGGATGTTGGTGATGGTCGCGGTGTGGTCCTCACATGGGTAAAGATGTGGACAGTGTTCCCTTGTCGTTGCTAAAAATGTCGCCTTGTGGTCCTCACGGTCAGCCTGCTAGGTCCATGGTGGTCCACACTCTCCTTTGGCTTCCACTACATTCTTGCCTCCTCTCCTTTAGCTCTCCTCTCCTTACTCCTCTCTCTCTCTCTCTATGTGGGATTCTGGTTTTGAGGAGCAATGCTGGTGCCTCTTGGCTTTGCTTGGCTGTGTGGTGTGCTTATGGCTTCCTTAAGTTGGCTTTAGGAGTTCTTCTCAACTGTGAGGGAGATGCAATGGGCAATGCAGAGGGAAATGATCTTGGGCTTAATACAGAGTTGCTGCCTTCCACTCTCCTATACTATTCATGACCAAAATTCCCTCATTCTATCCATAATTGAGTCTTGGGGCACTGCAGGGCTTATGGACCATTGGCCCGAACCATGGGCTGTGCATTGTGCTGGATTTTCTACAGCTAAGCTAAGTTTGCAAAAAAATGTGGGCATTAGATTTTTTAGGTGCCGGATGATGAAGCCTACTTAAGGTGAGAGGCACTGACTGGCCTGGAACAGTCTGGGAACCTCGATGAACGTCACTCTAGTCGATTTCTAATAGTCAGAGGGTGACAACGATTTTCTTCATTTCCTTTTTATTCCCCATTGGGTTGTTCTTTTTACCCGCTCTCCTATTGCAAAAGAAAAATTACATGTTGGGGTTTTTTGGCCAGCTTTGGGAGGTTCTAAACATCAAGCAATACATGGGAAAAGCAAAGCAAGGCAAGGACACTGTCGAGACCCGAATATGCAAATTCGGACTCTCTGTGTATACTGCACTAGTCTCAGGATCACGTTAGTGCACACAGTCAAACATAGATGTCATCACAACCATATACACGTTAAAAATAAAGGAAAAGCTCAAATATCGATAAATATCAAGAGTACGACCTTATGGTCAAATTTACAATAGACTAGCTCGAAGAGCTTAACAAAAACTAGTAGCGAAAATCCAAAATAAAGCGTAGTGGCCAATCGACAAGCCCACAGGCTATCGAGTGGAAAATGAAGCCTAATTCGCGAAGTCATTGAAGTACTCTCCTTCTGGAACCTCTTGCTGGTGATACTCCTCTTCCTCAATTGAGCAACATTGGGCATAAAGCCGTGAGTACATTGGTACTCAGCAAGTCGTTTGTAACAAATGAATACAATATAATATGCAAAGCTTACCAATGGAAGGCTGAAAGGTTAATTTGTATAAACAATATTTGAAGGTAAATACAATAAATAGATTAAAGGCGAACTTTAAATAAAACAATAATAATCAAAGGAATTGATATAACCACTTACGGACCACCCATCCACAAGTTAAACCAACCGCTCATGGACCACCCATCCATAAGCTAAACCAACAGTGAATCATCCATTCACTGTCTAACCACAAACCACAGCTTTCAGAAATAACTATACCTCGTGTGAAATCACCGAGCATTGTCCATGACCGAGGACGCGGCTATTCGAATAGTTTTACACTCTGCAGAGGTTACACAACTGTACCCACACGATGTGATTAGCCTCAGCTTAAGGTAATCACAACAAGGCATTTACAAAGTTCAGTCTCAACTCAATCCCGCCCGCTAGGGTTTCGCATCCCACCCCCCCTGCGCCTTATGCAAATCAGCAACCATGTTCATCACAATGGCAAGATTGAAATTAAAACATCCCAAATTAATCAGCCAGGTCCATCCCATATTGAGGCTCAGGTCCATCCCATTACAATCTTTGGCGATGCAATGTAATTTAAAACAAAATAAATAAATAATAGATTGTAAACTAGGTTCAACATGATCAAAGGACACGACTTGCCTTGGTTATGCTCAGTGAGGTACTCTTGGTCTTCGGACGCAGCTCCTGCTCCTCCGAAATCAGAATCTAACGAGAGAGAAAACGACCAAAATAAGAAGAACACATAAAATAATAAGCAAATGAACTCCAACAATCATGAAACTAGAACCAAAAGCTAGAGCTCAATTTTAGATGAATTTAGAAAAAAGAATAAGGTCAATCGGAGCTAGGACGGAGAAGAACGGGCTCTCGAAAAATAAACCCCAAAGGAAAATCGAAAATCACACTGTGCTGTGAACTCGGTCCACAGGAGAACCAATCCATGGTGGACCCAGTGCACGAAATAGTGCGCACAGGGAGGGCGGTGCTGACGCGGTAGATTAGGGCTGACGTGGCAGGCTGAGGTGGCCGGGCTGACGTGGCTTGCGGGGACACGGCGATGCACGGGAGATCGGACGGCCGCAGGGGTGACGCGTGGCACGATCTATGGCCGACGCGTGGCTCGAGCACACCGCGCAAAGCGTCGCGCAGACGCGATCGAGCGGACGCGGGCGGGGTCTGGCGCGGCGATCGAGGGAGCGGGCGTAGGGCGCGGCGCAGACGGTGCGTAGGCCGAGGGGTGGCGCTCCGTGGCCAGGGTGGTGTGGCGACGGGAGCGTGCGGCACGGGCGCTGCCGAGGGGCAGAGCGGTCTCGGGCGCGGCGGCGGCGGCTCCGGCGACCAGCGCGCACGGCGGAGGGCCCGACGGACGACGGAGAGGTTCATCGGTGGTGAGGACGGACGTTCGCGGCGGAAACGAGACGGCTCGGGGGCGGCGCTCACTGGCGGTGAGGACGAAAGCGAGGCGGCGAGGTGCTTCAATGGCGACCGACGGCGGCGACGGTGGCATGACTCGACGGCGGCGGTGGTTGCGGGAGCTCACCGGCGAGGACGAGTTCGACGGCGGCGCGGTCGGGCGGAGAGGCAAGGACGGGTCGCTGACGAGTTCAAGCCCAGCGGCAGCATGGGCACGGGTACGATGCCGACGGCGGGACTCCTGGCGATGGCGACGGCACGGGTGGGAGGAGGCAGCGGATAACACGAGAACCGAGGGTGGTGGCGAGTTTTATGCACGCACCCCAAGGAAACTGGGAAGGAGTCGGTGCGGCCGGCGTATCCGATACGAAGACGGGGCAGCTGACACGCGTCCCATCGAATGGCTGGGAGACGAGTCCGGGCGGGAGACAAGCGGGCGCGATGCGGATCCGAAGACGCGGAACGGGGCGGCGGTGTGGCGCTAGGGCAAGCGGAGGCGGCGGCGTGCGCGGGCACGCGGGATCGCTGCCACGTGGGCACGGAGGGATCGGGCGGTGGGGACAAGGTGGGGCGCTGGCGCTAGGGTTTGCGCGGGACCGGGCGAGGCGCGGGAGCGGGTCAGATGGATGACGCGTGGCGCATCGGACGGCTAGGAGTGAGTACGGGGCGGGAGCGGGCTAGGCCAAGGCGCGGTTGGCGGCCGACGCGTGGCGCAGCCGAGCAGAGTGGACGGCTGGGATGGCCCGGAGGTTTTTATTTTCTTCGCTTTTTCCAGAAAATTCAATAAAACAAAATATAGCTCTAGAAAATAGCAAATAAATCCCAAAAATTCATCAAAAATACCAGAAAATTCCTTGTAACACAAGGAACTTAAATAAAATATTTTTAGCTCATGTTGAAGTTTATTTTAATCAGATTAAATCCTTTTTAATTTCTAAAAATTCCAATTAAGCTTTATTAATTCCAAAAAATTTGAAAAATTAAAATTTTAAATTCAAGGTTTTAAAAATCCCAGAAAATCAGGTTGTTACAGACACAATGAAATTTATCTAAGTTTTGTTTTAATGCAGTTTTCAACCATTCACTTATTTAAGTTTTCTTATTTGTTTAAGATTCTTGTAATTGGTTAAGCATTGTAATAATATCTTCATTTTCTTTTGGAAGGCCCAAGGCCAATTGTTGTAATTCATTCTTGTAATTAAATGTGTTGTAATTATTTACATAATTCTTGATTTACTGTTAGTTTCACTTCTTAGGGTTAATTAAGCTTTAGGGTTCTTTCATGAGCCCAAGAGCCATGCCCTCTTCGTCCTCATCTCCAGTCGAAGCACCACCGTCAGTGCTAATCGAGCTTCGTGGTGCCCCGATTCAATTCCTCGGGCTAGGAACTTCACCCGAGGACCTCGAAACCACCCCAACCACCACCGAGCCTCCTCTCCTCCTCAAGTGAGCTCTTCGTGCTGGTCCCCTTTTGCTGCCTCAGCTCTTCGTCGACAGCCCACGCCAAGCCTCCCTGAGCTCCGCTCTCACATAGGTTATGTTCCTCACCGCCCCGAGATGCTCTCGTAGAGATGAATTGGGCTCTAATGCCTAGTAGCACCGTTGTGCCATGCTCAGCATAGCGCTACCGCATGAGCTCGCTGCCAGTTGCCCTAGCTTCTGAATTAGGACGTGATACCTTGCCTAGAGGTGCGGGCCAAGGCCATGGTTCCATTTTTGGCCATGCCTCTGGTCGCCAAGGTCTCCATCGCCGGCGACAAACCGCGCCATGCTCGGGAGGAAGATGATGCACTATAGCACCATGGTTAGGATTTAAACACGAGTGATTAATTAGCTTAATAACTGACCATTATTGTACATTAATTTGTATTACTTGTGGGCCCGTTTACTTAAGTAACCTCTTTGTTCCTCTGCCAAATGGGCCCCCCGATTATTAAAAACCCTTTTAACTGATTAAGTTTAGTCTAAGCCACTGACAAGTGGGCCTGAGTTACTATGTGCACAGTAAAATGGTCCCACTTGTTAGCCTTGGAGCCACTATCTATAGGAAATAAATCAAAATTAAAATAAAATCCCACCCAGTCCCACCTATAAACTGAACAACCATTTTATTTTTAAAACATAAATTCAAAATTTAATTAAAACTTGTGGGCCTCCATGTCAATGAGAGTAACCTCTCTCCTCTTTCTTTTTCTTGGATTAAATCTTAATTTAAACTTCAAATGGTCTGTTCTCACTCATTTTAACTCCAAATTTAATGAAATTTGATTATAAATTTTTCTAAATTCAAGGTCTATCTAATGGAAGTGGTTTTGCTCAATTTAGAGTTCATTTGAATTTTCTTTTGAATTTATTTATGGTACTCACATGTTTATTTTGCTTTTTGCTGCGTTCGTCCAAATAAAGTACGAGGACACAAAGGAGTCGTAGTTCGAGCAAGCTCAACAATTCCAAGACCACCCTACGTGTTCGCCAGGTGAGTCAACACTTTAATCATATTACACCTACCTTTTGAATGCAAGTTATTTTCATTGAAAATATCGAATTGTGTGCTTTACTTTATTATGCAAAGTATATTCGCACTAGTTTATTGTTAATTCCTATGGATAATTGCTTGATCATACCCCACTCCTTAGCCTGGACATGAAATCTTGTTGCCCTAGAATTAATGGTTAACACACTAGTAATAAGTCTATATCTAAGCGCCATGCTTGGTTTGTCTTAGTTACTTAGGGGCATTAAATTGCTCTAGCATCATTTCAAACATGAAAAATTGGTTTGGGTAGTCACTAGTAGGAAGTGGCTGGTATGCTAAATGCAATTATTTCATGCTCCCAAAAAGCTCTAACTTGCTTAAATATCTCAGCGAATAGTAAGAGGAGTTGGTGCTGTTGAAAGTACAAGGATGTGTGGCATGTGGTAGAACCACCCAGATAACCCTAAAGACTGAATCTTGTGGCGATCTTCTAATGTAAAATAGTGCAACCATAAGTCTATGATGGGTACAATCTGACCAATTAATTTGCATCAACCCAGTGTAGGTTGCGCCATCGGTATGAACATGTGCAAGTGAACCAAAGGGCTTTGACGTGACGGCGTAAGAGGGGCTTCGAGAGGGGTTGTCGTACCCTCACAGTGGTGGAAACCTTAGCGGATGTGGTCTCGCAGAGAGAATGCATTGTAAAGACCTTGTTGTGACCATCTTAATCTGTATGTCTAAGGAAATAAGTGGAATATAACAAGGTGGTTGTCTCTTGTAGACAAAGCGTACGACTTCTGCAAAGTCAAAACTATTCAAACAACCGTACTCACGATCATGGGCAGGCATGGGAACTTACTCGAGTTAGTGTCTATTTCAAAATTTTTGTGGGTGGAATAAAAAGTGTCGAGCAGTTAAAGCCATGAATTGTGTTGCCCTAGGCATCGGTCCCAGTGATAATAATGAGCGGATGTCACTAAAAAATTATCATATAATGCAAGTAGTCATGTAACGGTGGATGGAATCTATACTACTATTATCATTGCAATCGTTCACATACTTTATAAAGTTTGTTTTAGTTAAAATGTTAAGTCATGGGAATTTCTAGTTATTCGTAATTTTGGAATATTGGCTTTAGCAAATAAAAGAACTCAAACCCTCCTTGTTAAATCTTGTATGTATAAATATTGCATTCTGTGTATTGACTCGCGAAGCACTGTTGTTTGTGCTCACCCTCTCTCACAAAATTCTTAGAACCCATAGACCAAGGATAGTACGCATACGACATTCAAGGAGTTCATGGAAATGAAGATGGCGGAGTTTAGCTTAGTCTAGTAGATTAGGTCTTGCCTCAGTTTAACTAAGGTGGTGTTTGCATACACCAATATTCTCCAAATCCTTGGTTAATATTAGTCGCACACAAACCTTCTTCAGTCGCTTGCCTATGATGATATGTGTCCTTCCCTTTTTGCTTCTGCTACCACTTCCGCAAATTTATGTATGAATCCTTTTGGCCTGATCGGTCTTATTGTAAACTGACCGGTGTGGTCTATTTAAACATTCATATTACGATATTAATGTATGGTACAGTTTACATCTTGCATGAAATGATTCGGTGATCTATATATAAATATTATCTACTGATCTAGATAATAGTGCAAGTTTCACAGAGGATTCTGGATTGATCAAATCTAAGTCCAACAAGATTGAGCAGCAATTCGTAAGCCTATCCCCCTCTAGGCTTCATAGTAACACCTGCCTGCAGAAATAAAGATGTGTGGATCTTCTCAGACACATTGGGCCTCTTTGGTTAATCTGGAGTTGCCTCTTTCTTCCTTGAACTATTATTGTACTTCCAATTTCCAAGTCAGCAAATGTACTCCTGTCGTTTAATAGATTTCCAGCTCCCTTCCTGTCGGGCATGTAATGATTACGTACGTGTAGACTTAGAAATAGCTCATACCAGTACTATTTCCATTGGACTCAGTACGACCAAACTACTACCATGGCCCATGCGGCAGAAGCCGACCATAAATCGGCAGCTGCTGCAGATAATACAGCATCAAGAGTTCACGTTTTAAATCAAGATCGTAAAATATCTGTTCGAGCTGTTTTTTAGAGCTGAAAATCAAGGTGACATAAGATGTATTAGCTATCAACCATCATATTTTGATGGTCGAGTCAAATTGTATTGTGCATAACCGTACGAAAACATTAAGAACATCAATTTTACAGATCCAACACGGGCGACTCTTGCAGAAAGTATGGCACGTACATGCGCGTTGTGTTGCAGTGTAGCTAGGTTCTCTCATCAGACATCCAGCACGCAATACCGGAAGAGCACATCAGACATCCAATAGGTACACTGCAGGAGCACTCCCCCCAGACAAGCAATTTCTAGTCATCTTCACATTTGCAGGTCGTGTGATCTCAGATGTTTATACTTCTGATCCGCATTTGACAATCTCGCTGCTTCTGTCAAACCTTTGGTGACCACCATCTTCAGAATCTCAACACCCTCTTTTATGGCTGAATCAATCTAAGTTTAAACAAAAAAACATGTAACCATGACATTCTGGTTGTTGCAGAATCTGCAGAACAACGAGCGAAGACAGCATCTTAACTACTGTACTTTTATCAGTATGAAAGTCCTAAATAGCCCTCAAAAAATATCTTTAGAGTCTACATATCCTTGTGGAATGATACATATTGTGGTTAATACAATCATAAATTCAAATCTGTTGAGTTTTTTAACAGAATGGTATCACTAGAATTGAGTCCATGACCATCAAGAGCCAAAGCGCGTACAGCTGTGTGCGTGTCATAACCCGCCCTTTGATGCAACAGCAGACACGTAGCGCTGAACTAAAATTTAGTCAAGCAGTTCAATTTCTAGGAGATGATAACATTAGGTTGGGCCGTTAAGCAAGCTCAAGGCCTGTGAGCTTCACGAGAATGGCTCAGATCTTGGCTCAGCTCAAGCCCAAAAGAGGCCAAACAACCGATCTTCTTAACATACGCATGAAGCCAGCTTGACTGTTTTTCCGCAATCACTTCTCCACAAACTATTAGGGATTGTAATGCTTGTAACTAGCTCAAGAGTGGAACGAAAGTACCAGACTAATGGCAGGAAAGGAGATCTACTCAACTAAAAATGCTAGTACCAATAAGGCATTTACCATTTCCCGGAAGCATTGCAGAAATTCACCAAGAGTTAACTGAAGTAGATTAAATCAAAAGCTGGCTTATATAATACATATAGAATACAACCAAGGCTGCCAGAACTAATACTTTTTGGTCATATCTGTCCTAGAAAATGCACAAGATCATCCAACCATAGAACTAATGTGGGTACTTTGAAATTAATTCACTACGAACTACAGCACAATTCAAATGACATAATAAAAAGTAGCATAGCACGAAACTAGAACTGCAGAGTATTAGCAATGGAGATGTTTACCCGTTCACGACCAGTCTTATTAAACTTCTGCAGCACAAAAGCTTTGGGATCCATCTGACCAGGCGGTCGTCCAATTCCTAAATCAGCCAAACTATGAATTTTGGTCCAGAAAAAGAAAAAGAAATCTGAATGCTGTAGTTGTCGAACCTACCAATCCTTAATCGACCAAATTCCCTGTTCTTACGAAAATGGTAGATCACACTCTTCACCCTGATAAACTAAAAAGGTAAATATTTCCTGTCAAGATCAAATAAAGCCCTTATCTGCGGGCATCAAATAGATTCAGACAGCTAATGGTCTCTTTTCCACAACAACCACCCCCAAAAAAACTCAAAAGTTAAAATATGGGAGCATGCTATCACATTGATTAAAGAGCGTGCTTACATACAGAAGACCTATTTCGAGAACTGACTAGATGCCGAAGTAGAAATGAGCAAAGCATGCTAAAAGAACCATGCAGGAATACCACAACAAATAAGAATAATAATTAGCTACAAAACTTGGAGAGAGAAGTTCTGCCATCTCTGCTTATCGAAGGTAAGTAGCATACTGTTTATCAGGTCACTGAGATAGATACCTCCTAAGGGCATGCCTACAGGCTAAGATTAGAGAACTAAGACAATGGGCTGACATTTTAAACTGATAAACTACAGAGACCTGACTGAGCTACAAGTATTGATTTATCATTTATGCATTTCAACATAACAATATATGGTTTCCCCTTTCAAAGGACAAATTACTTTTGACATACATAGATAACTCTTTCACGAAGCACATAAAAAATGAAGTCTACCAACCCATTGTGGCGTCCATATCCTCCTCTAGGCTGTAAACGAAGAACTCCACATGGCAGATCCATGTCATCAAATGCCTGAAACTCTCACATCAGAGAGAAGTCAGATTGCCATATAAGGTAGCACTAGCAAAGATTAGAAAGCAAACGCTTACCACTAGGACACGATTAAGTGGCAATTTATAATAGGCAGCAAGTGGCCCAGCCTGCAATAAGCAAAAAGGAGACTGATTACCAGTAGCCCTCCAATTAGAGTTGTATTACAATTTTGCATGTCCTGTTAAATAAACTTCTACCAAATGAAGTACCCATAATCTGTAAAAGAAAAGTACTAATCCAATCAGGCATGGGCAGGGTTATTAAGTCGGCGCTTCGCCTAAGCGGTAAGGCGATCCTGGGTGACAAGGCGTCGCCCCAGCCTTGCTGCGCGTGACTAGGGCGCCCACCGCGCCCGCACCGCCGTCTCCAGGCCGTCACGCCCGCACTGCCGTCTCTAGGCTGTCGTCTCCAGGCCATTGCGCCCGCGCCGCCGTCTCCAGCTGCCCTGTTGGTCGAGCAGCAAGGGAGAGGTGGTGGCTGGTTCGTGGAGCGGCTGCCGGTGAGGTATGGCTAGCCCTCACCGGCGCCTGTGGTGAAGAACAGGAATGAGAGGAGACGTTGGTGCCTATGGTGGTTGAGAACAGTGACGGGATTGACGACTCGATCTGGGGTGCAGCTAGGGTTAAAAGGGATGGGGTAAGTTTGGCATTTTTGCAATTTAGTCTTCAAAATTCTATGAAATTGCAATTAGGTCCTTCTCCCTCTTTAGAATTTTTCTAATTTAGACCTCCAGAGTTCCGTTTTCTTCGCCTTAGGATGTAAGGCATCATCTCGCCTCACGCCTTACCGCTTAAAAAGTGTGGGGGTGAGTCGCCTCGCCTCGTCTTACCGCCTTAATAACCTTGGGTATGGGAATATTTTTCATATTTCAAATTCAAGTGGTAGCAGCTGATATATCTGATAGCCTTTCGATTGCACCAACTATTTGATACATGAGCAAATGATATCTGCAAAAGTGCAAATGGAACACGTCTTAAAAGTTTATTGCCAGACTTGCCAGTCTTAAAAGCTTTGAGCTTGAGGAACATTGGGGGTTCCTTATGTTGTGACTGAGCAAATATGTCTATTGTGCCTGACAAAAACAGATCAAGGAGTTTGTCAAAGGCATTCTCATTCTGAAAAACAATTTCAAGTATATTTCCCTTCTCCATTCCCTGCTCGAATGATTGCCGCTTGTGTGAATTTCATTGTTGTGTGTCCCGTGTGTGCTCGAATAAGACTACAAGGTGACAATTATGAAGCCACAACAACAACAAAGCCTTTTGTTCTAAACAAGTTGAGACAAGCTAAAAAATAAAACTTCCTCAAAGTCGAAGAAATGTGAGCCTTGTAATAAAACCTACAACACTAAAGCCCCAAGCCCTACATCCTACCATTTGAATTGAGCCTAAAACACCGCCCCTAAACCTTCTTCTCATGTCATGGTTCCGGTACATAGATCGCTAGCTTCCATGTGTTCCTATCCAAAGTTAATTCTTTAGATACATTCTAATCCCTCAAATCTCATTTAACTGCTTCCTCCCATGTCAGTTTTGGTCGACCACTACCACTTCTTACGTTTTCAGTACATCTTAAAATTCTACTATGCACCGGTGCCTCAGAAGGCCTCTGTTGGAGATGTCCGAACCATCTCAAGCGATACTGAACAAGCTTTTCTTCAGTTGGTGCTACCCCCACCCTATCACGTATATCATCATTATGGATTTGATTCCGCCTTGTGTGACCACAGATTCACCGCAGTATCCTCATCTTAGTTATACTCATCTTCTGTATATGTTGTCTTTTAGTCGCCCAATATTCCGCTTTATATAGCAATCCGAGTCTGATCATCATCCTATAGAACTTATCTTTTAACTTTTGAGAGATTTTTGTATCACATAGGGCACCCGATGCTTGGTACCATTTCATGCACCCGCTCTTATCATGTGGCTCACATCTTCATCAATCTCGCCGTCGCACTATAGCATCAATCACAAATATCGAAAAGTGTTCTTGCTAGATACTACTTGTCCATCTAGACTAACAACTCTATCATCTGCCCTGGCACCATTGAAATCACACCTTATATCCTCCGTTTTAATCCTACTAAGTCTAAATCTCTTCAATTCTAAGGTCTTCTTCCACAACTCTAGCTTCCTATCAACACCTATCATACTCTTATCAATTGCACTACATCATCAATGAAAAGCATACAGCAAGAGATATCTCCTTGTATGTCCTGCGTGATATCTTCCATCACTAGGGCAAAAATGTATGGGCTCAACGTTGATCCTTGATGTAGTCATATCTTAATAGAGAAATCATTAGTATCACTGCCATATGTTCTGACGTTAGTCACAACATCTTTGTACATTTTCTTTATTAGGGTAACATACTTTGTTGGGACTTTTTTTCCTTCGGAGCACCCACCGAATGACCTTTCTAAGCACTTTGTCATAGGCTTTCTCCAAGTCGATAAGCACCATATGAAGATCCTTCTTTTGCTTCCTATACCTCTCCATCAACTGTTGTGTCAAGAAAATCGCCTCAATAGTCAACCCCCCGAGCATAAAACCAAATTAATTTGTCGTCACGCTAATCACTCTTCTTAAACGGTGATCAATCACTCGCTCCTAAAGTTTCATTAAACGACTCATAAGCTTAATTCCTCTATAATTAATATAACTTTGAATGTCTCCTTAAGTTTTGAAAATCAGTACTAATGTGCTCATCCACCACTCATTAGGCATCTTGTTTAACCTAAAAATGCTATTAGACAAATTAGTTAGCCAAACGATCGCTACTTCTCCAAGGCATTTCCACACCTCGATAAGAATGTTATCAGACCCCAATGCCTTACCCACTTTCATCCTTTTTAATACCTCTCTTACTTCCGACTCTTGAATTCTTCGAACAAAATGTCTATCAGTGATTCAGTGCCGTCAAAAGCATCATCCAGTTAAATCGTACTATCCTCATTGTGTCGATTGAACAGCTCAGCTCATCGAAGTAATCTCTCCACCTATTCTTGATCTCATGGTCTTTCACCAAAAGTCTATTAGTGTCGTCTTTAATACATTTAACATGGTTGAAATCTCTCGTCTTCCTTTCTCGAAGTTTAGCCATCTAGTAGATATCCTTCTCGCCCTCCTTTGTACATAGCTTCTGATAAATTTCCTCATAGGCCTTGCCCCATGTCTCTCACCGCTCCTTGCATACTATTTTGTTGCTTTGTACTTCTGTATGTTGTTGTTACTCCTATCATGATGCATGTGCTTGTAGTATGTTTCCTCCTCGATAGTTTTTTGCACTTCCTCATTCCACCGCCAAATGTCTTTAAGTTCGTATCTTGTCCCTCGGGTCACTCCAAGCACCTCCGTAGCCACCTTCCTAATGCGAGTTGTCATCTCCGTCCACATACTATTCGCTTCTCCCACGTTCCATAACCCTTCCACGATCATCCTCTCCTTAAATGCCTGCGAGGCATCCCTTTTGAGTTTCCACCATTTCAGCCTCATGGCTTTAGCGACCTTAGCCTATCTGTTAGACAGCATATGTGCTCCCATGGGCCTTGGGCCTTCACAGGATTAGGGTTAAGTTCTCATAGGCAAGAATCACCGTTGATTGATTCATAGGCAAAGATCACCGTTGATTGGTTCTGTTTCTATAAGCCAAACCCTAGGTCATCCTTGCCTATATATATGTAACCATTCACCCTTCATACATCATCAATCAATTTAAGTGCAATAGCTTCTCTATCATGGTATCAGACTGGTCGATCCTCGACCTGAGGCCGCTAGGGTAGTAAGCAGAGGGCGCCGTGGCCACCCCGCTTCTACCGCCGCCGCCGCCACTCTACTTCTCTCACCCGCGCTCCTCGACCGATCCGCCGCCGCCACTCCTCTGCCTCTCCTACCCGGCTGCTACCTCACCCACTTCTCCGAGCGGCTCTCCAACCGGATCCCTCGACTCCGCCGCCTCCACCTCCGCCGAGCGGATCTGACAGAGTGGCCGCACCTCTCCGCCGCCTCTCTGCCCCGAGCGGATTCGAGCCCCGCCACCTCTTCGACCGCAACTCCCGAGCAGAGCGCCGACTGCGCCAACTTCCCCACCTCACCATGTCTGCTGAACCGCCACCGACCTCCTCTACTCCTGCTGCCGCCGCTAATGCCGACCGCTCCAAGGCAGAGGCAGCCGCCGAGGCGGCACACGACGCACACCTCGCCGTCGCCGCCAAGGCCCGCGCCGACGCTCTTGCACGCCTGCCGCTGAAGCGCCGGCCGCCATCGCCGCCAGAACGCGTGGTCGCTGTTGATCGCGAGCGCCGCCGAGCGCCGCCGCTACCCTGGACGTCGACGCCGAGTTGGTCCACGAGGTCCCCCTTCCCCTCCACGACGCCCTTCTCCTTCACGAGGCTGCTGCCATCGCCAATCTTCACACTCAAGCCATCGGCGTGCACAACATCCGCGGCGCCGTTCCTCGCCCTCGACGACCTCCGCAACTACACACAGTGGCGCGAGCTCTTCCTCCTCGCCCTCGGGAAGTACTCCCTCGAGGACCACGTGGTCATCAACGATCCCGATCCGACCCTTCCCGACTGGGTCCGCATGGACTGCGTCGTCAAGTCCTGGATCCTCGGCACCCTCTCCACCGAGCTCGCCGAATTGTGCTAGAACGCCGCCACCGCGCCGGCTGTGGTCCGCATGGATCGCGTCGTCAAGTCTCGGATCTCGACACCTCTCCACCGAGCTCGTCTAAGCGCGGCCGAACACCGCCACCGCGCTCGAGGACCACGTGCTCATCGACGATCCCGATCCAACCCTTCCCGACTGGGTCCGCATGGACTGCGTCGTCAAGTCCTGGATCCTCGGCACCCTCTCCACCGAACTCGTCGAAACTATGCTGGAACGCCGAGCCACCGTGCGCATCACCTGGCTCGGCATTGAGACGCAATTCCTCGGCAACCGAGAGTCACGCGCCCTCTACCTCGACGCCGAATTCCGCAACTTCATCCAGGGCGATCTCTCAATCGCTGACTACTGCCGACGCCTCAAGAGCATGGCCGATGCTCTTGCCAACCTCGGGGAATTCGTCACCGATCGGACCCTTGTCCTCAACGTCATCCGCGGCCTCAACGAGAAGTTCACCAACATCGGCCTGCACCTCCAACAGAGCCAGCCCTTCCCCTCCTTCCTTGAGGCGCGCGCCGATCTGCTTCTAGAGGAACTCAACATGGCCAACTGCACGACTTCTCCGCCATCGCTTGCTCACTCCGTCGGCCACCGCCTCGAAACTCCGCACCGCCCCAACTCCATCGGCTCGCAGCGGCTTCGGGGGCAGCTACGGGGGCGGGGGCGGATCCGGCGGAGGCTACGGGGGCGGATCCGGCAGAGGCTTCTCCCAGTCCCGCGGCAAGCGCTCCGGACGTCCTGGCCAGAGCAGCGCAAGCAGCGCAGGTACTCACGGCACGACTAAACCCGGCGGCTGGCCCAGCTTCTACAACCCGTGGACCGGCACCATCCAGATGTGGCCCGGCCCACAGCCTCCTCTTGCGCCTCTTCCGCATGGAAGATTCTCCAGGCCGGCTCAGTCTCCCCAGGCCCAGCCGCATCCACAGGCCCTGTTCGCCGGAACCCAGCACCAATGGGCGGTCCCTGATCTTCCTGGCCAAGCTACTGGACCGTACGGCGCCCCAACCAACCTGCCTCTCACCGGAACCCAGCACCAATGGGCGGTCCCTAACCTTCTCGCTAAATCGGCTGGACTGTGACGGCGCCCAACCACCGCTCTCTGGGACCAAAGACTCTCTTGCGAGTTCTTTCTCCACCATGGCGCTGACACCACCACAGCAACACGAGTGGTACTTCGACTCAAGAGCTACTTCCCATATGACCTTCGACCCTGGTATTCTCTCTCTCCCCTCCATTACACAGTATCCCGCTCCTTCCTCTATTGTTGTCGATAACGGCTCCTTGCTTCCTGTTACTTCTACTGACACAACCAACCTTAATGATTCCTTCCGTCTCAATAATGTTCTTGTTTCCCCCAACCTTATTAAAAACCTTATTTCTGTGCGCCAGTTCACTTCTGACAATAACTGTTCTATTGAGTTTGATCCCGCTGGCTGCTCTGTGAAGGATCTTCGGTCTCGGAACGTGATCGCCAGGTGCAATAGCTCCGGGCCGCTATACCCCCTGCATCTCCCCGTTGCCGGATCCTTCCTCGCCGAGTCCTCCGCTCCACTTTGGCATCGCCGCCTTGATCATCCGGGTCATGAAGTTTTGTCTAAATTAGCAAGTTCTTCCTTTATTCCTTCTTGCCATAAAAATACAAGCAACTCTGTCTGCCATACATGTCAACTGAGTCGTCATGTACGTCTTCCATTTCCTGTGTCAGCATCACGTGCTTCAATGAATTTTGATCTTATACATTGTGACCTTTGGACATCACCTGTCGTTAGTATCTCCGGTTACAAGTATTATTTGGTCATTCTCGATGATTGCTCACACCACCTTTGGACGTTTCCCCTTCGGCTCAAGTCTGACACCTTTTCAACACTCGCTAACTTTTTCTCTCATATTTCCACTCAGTTTGGCGCCACCATTAAAGCAGTCTAGTGCGACAATGGCCGCGAGTTTGACAACTCTTGCGCCCGCACGTTCTTCCTCACTCGTGGCGTCCACCTCCGCATGTCTTGTCCCTACACCTCCCAACAGAACGGTAAAGCTGAGCGTATCATTCGATCCGTCAACAATGTCATTCGCTCACTTTTATTTCAGGCGTCCATGCCACCTTCCTATTGGGTCGAGGCGTTGGCCACTGCCACGTATCTCCTCAACATCTTACCCACCAAGACACTAAATTTCTCTACACCTCACCACGCCCTCTTCGGGTCTCCCCCGTCGTATAATGATCTTCGTGTTTTTGGGTGCACTTGCTACCCAAATCTTGCCTCCACAGCCTCCCACAAACTCGCTCCTCGCTCTGCCTTGTGTACCTTCCTTGGCTATTCCGCTCATCATAAGGGATATCGGTGTCTCGACATGGCCTCCAATCGGGTCTACCTCTCCCGCCATGTCATCTTTGATGAAACATCCTTTCCCTTTGCTAACCTTTCTTCCACAATGTCCACGGCAGATTTTGAGTTTCTGGATGACTATACTAATCCAGTGCCAACACCTATAGGTCCGTTGTGCACCTCTTTCCCTGCAGGTTTTCCCATGGCGACCACCTCTGCTGGCTCGGGTTCCAACCCCGGCGCCGGTCCTTATGCGCGTTTCAGCGCGTCGGTTGTCTCTCCCGTACGTGCCGTCGCCTGGGCACCTGACTCCCCCGCGCTCATGCCACGCGCGGCCCCGGAGAGAGCTCCGCCGGCACCCCTACCACGCGCGGCGACAGAGGTTGCAACGCCGTGTATGACATCGACCTCCCCGACGTCCGCACTGCCACATGCGGCCCCCTCATCACCTGCTCCGGCGCCCGCACAGCCACGTGCGGCCCCCGCTGATCGCGAGTTTCGGCAAGTCTACACGCGTCGTGCGAAGACGGTCTCCGCCCCGGTGCCCACCCCCCCCCCCGGCGCACCTTCCTCGGGGCGCCGTCCCGGTGCTTCCAGTACTGAATCAACACTCGATGACAACGCGTGGCAAGTCCGGGTTTCGGCTACCCGCTCTCTACCACATCACGCCACTATCGCCCATACCTCGGACGTACCGTCGCGCCCTTGCCGATCCCAATTGGCGGGCTGCTATGGAGTATGCTGCCCTCTTGCAAAATCACACCTGGGATTTGGTTCCGCGTCCGTCGATTGCGAACATTGTCTCCGACAAGTGAATCTTCAAGCATAAGTTCAAGGCCGACGGCTCCCTCGAACGCTACAAGGCTCGCTGGGTACTTCGGGGATTCACCCAGCGGCCGGGCATGGACTTCGACGAGACATTCAGTCCGGTGGTCAAACCACGACGATTCGACAGATTCGCTCGGCTGCTCGTCTCGCCATCGCCGATTCATCAGCTTGATGTGAAGAATGCTTTTCTGCATGGGACATTGTCCGCTACCATCGCCACAACCTTCCGGTTCGAGGACTCGCTCATCCGTGACCGTGTCGCCTCAACAGTCTCTATGGACTCAAGCAGCGCCGCGAGCCGGCATGGCCGCTGCGACTTACTTGCTCACCTCGGGTTTCTTGAAACCCGGTCCGACACGCCGCTCTTCGCTCACCGTCGTGGCTCCGAGACAGTCTACCTATTACTCTATGTCGACGACATCATCCTCACTGCTTCGTCGGATGAGTTTCTACGGCGCACTATTTCCGCTCTGCAGCGAAAATTCTCTATGAAGGACCTCGGACCACTTCACCACTTTCTCGGGATGCATGTTCAGCGACGCGGCGACGGGCTCTTCCTCTCTCAACGGCAGTACATGCTAGATATCCTTGACCGTGCTGGCATGGCTGAGTGCAAGCCGTGCACAACTCCGATTGACACCAAGCCCAAGATACCAATCGCCTGGTGCTCTGCTCAGACCCATTGATTTTCGCACCTCGCCGAGCACTTCAAGACTCACGCTCACCGTGCCGACATCTCCTATGCCGTTCAGCAGGTCTGTCTCCATATGCACGACCCGAGGGAGCCCCATCTTACAGCTTTGAAGCGCATCCTTCAGACATCGAGGCACTCGACTTGGGACTCATCCTTCGGCCGTCTACTCAGTCAGATTTGGTGGTTTACTCGACGACGATTGGGCAAAGTTGCGGATACACGCAAGTCCACATTGGGCTACGCTGTTTTCCTTGACGACAACCTCATCGCCTGGTCTTCCAAGCGCCACCACTGTCTCGCTCGATCTTTGGCCGAGTATCGTCTTTGTGGCACGCGTCGCCGGCTACATGGCTGCACGGCTTCTACTCGAGCTCCACTCCCACTCCGTCGTGCATCTTTGGTCTCATCGCGACAACATCAAGATCGTCTACATGTCAACCAACCCCGCCCAAAGATCGCACCAAACACATAGAGATTGATCTTCACTTCGCTCGTGAGCGTGTCGCCTTGGAGATGCTCTGCATCGCACGCCCCACCACGCCGCAAAGATATCGCGATATTTTTACTAAAGGGCCGCCGCCTTGGCCTTCACCGACCAGTCCGGGCCTCAACGTCCACGTGCCGACGCTCGACTACGGGGCGTGTTAGACAGCATATGTGCTCCCATGGGCCTTGGGCCTTCAGAGGATTAGGGTTAAGTTCTCATAGGCAAGAATCACCGTTGATTCATTCATAGGCAAGGATCACCGTTGATTGGTTCTGTTTCTATAAGCCAAACCCTAGGTCATCATTGCCTATATATATGTAACCATTCACCCTTCATACATCATCAATCAATTTAAGTGCAATAGCTTCTCTATCACTATCGAACCCGTATCCTCAAACAAAAGTAGAAGAATACCAACTTATGTGCTAGACAACACTCTCTGGGTAAAATTTTACAATCTATGCACGCTCGTTTGTCCTCCCTCCTAACAAATACAAAATCAATTTGGCTAGAATGTTGACCACTGTTAAAGGTAATTAAATGGGAATCTCTTTCTAAAAAAGATGTTAGCTAACATGAGATCATAGGCTACGACAAAGTTTAAGATAACTTCTCTTTCTTGGTTCCTATCACCATAACAAAAACTCCCAAGCACTATCTGAAACCCCCCGCTAGTTGTACCGACATAACCGCTGAAATCGCCTCTTAAGAAAAGCTTATCACTGTTAGGCACACTAGCCATGTCATCTAGGTCTTCCCAAAATTGCCTCTTAACGGCCTCATCCAGACCTACTTGTGGAGCATATGAGCTAACAATATTCAAAACCAAGTTGCCAAATATTAGCTTCATTAGGATAATTATATCCCCTGTCTCCTCACATCAACAACCCCGCTCTTGAAGCGCTGATCGATTAAGATGCCCACTTCATTCCTATTTCATTCTATTCTAGTATACCAGAACTTGAAGCTAGTATGTTCTACCTCCTTCGTCTTCTGACCCATCCATTTAGTCTCTTAAACGCGTAATGTATTTACACATCTGCTAATCGCCGTATCAACTAACTCTCTTAACTTACCTCTTAAGGACCCTACATTCTAACTATCAAGATAGATCCTACTCTCCTTGGCTAGCTTTCTTGCCCCTCGCACTCATCGAGTAAAGTGTGGAGCAGTGTTCCCCTACGCGCTAGGCACTAGTCGGACGTCAGACCCCCGCCTAGCGCCTAGGCAAGCTAGGCGGCCACCTAGGCGGGCCAAATCGGCAAGGCGGGAGGGCACCGCCTAGGTAGGCTAGGCGGCCACCTAGAGGAACAGTGGTGCGAAGACCCTTGCACATTTTCCATTACATCCAGGCGTCGATATAGTATAGTGAAGTAGAAATTACTAATTCTCTTCAAAAAGGGGGATGTCACAAACATTAGGCATATTGTCGTAGTTCACGGTAAAATCAGCTAAAATGAATTGCACAACAAGAAAATAGTATAGTAAAGTAGAAATCGGATATTAAACTTGAAAAATCTTCCAAAAATGGTGCTTACAGATTCACCACTGAGATTCATATATGTTTGAGGCTTGGCAAGTAGAACAGGGACACCATCGACCATCCCTGCATCAATAGAAAGGACAGAACATCCAATGCAATTCAATCCTTTGTACGGAGAAAACAGAGTATATATTGCTCAAAATGTAAAAAGGGGTAGTCTTTCTGGGGGCATATGGAATTATGGATGGAGCCAAACCTTCACCAAATAGTGCTTTAAAGTGATGCGTGGTCAGGGATATACCCTGAGACTCTGCAAATGCATCTATCATATCAAACCCAACCTGCAAGCAAAAACAGTGCAAGAGAATTTTGAGAATAAATCTTAGCCATTGAATTCTCAAACACAGGATGAGAAGCACAACTTACATTGTGTCTGGTGGGTTGGTACTTCTCACCGGGGTTACCGAGACCAACAAAGAGCCATGGTTGTATTGCAGAGCACAAGGAAGAAGGTGAAGATAATGAGGTCCGACAGGTAGAAACACCACGTTTTGAAAGGAAGGGGACAAGTTTTATCCAAAGCTTTTTCCGCATGATTTATTCAATCATTGGAATACAAACATCCACGAGTCCAAAACCAGATGCCAAAGTCTGCAACAGAAGGCCGATTTGTTCTTGAAGGAGCACTCACAATGCTACAACAAACAAGAGGCCAAAAATTACAGATATGGGACATAAGCCTCGTATATCCAACACCGTCTTGCACATCGCTAAACGAGTTTGGCTAACAATGTATAAGCATATGTTAATAAACAGCAAATAGAAATTGAATAGGGCCCATTATTGCACACGTTATTAATGCTCTCATATGTTCATAAACAGCAAATAGAAATTGAATAGGGCCCATTATTCCACACTTTAGTAATGCACATTGACCACTGTAGAATCCTGCCTTTTCACTAATCGGGCAGATGCAAGAATCCAAAGCAGAAACAAGTAGAACAAACATGAAAGAAAGCAAGTCGTTCATCAATGCATCTAGCCTAGGCATTTCATCAATCAGCTATAAGGCACACGATGCAGTAACATGTGCCTGCCTCATCCCAGTGCTTGCAATCCAAAACTATCTTGAACCCTAGTGATTCCAGAGCACAAGCTAGAGGGGCCTCGCGCCCTAACAAAAGAATGGGCAATATCGCCAAAATAATCCATAATAATAATAAGGGAATTGCTACTGTACATACATACGGAGCAAATATTTTTATCGGACGGCACGACACCCCGACCCCATTCTCTCCCTTCTCTCACTCTCTCCTCATTCTCTCCGTTCGCTCACTCTCTTCCTCTCTATGCGCGATACCCAACTCCATGCACGGCGGCGACCATGAGCCACAACCACCTCATCCCCGGCACCGGCGCCACCGGATCGGGCCACCGCCGCTGTCAACTTCCTCTTTGGCCATCCTCGGGCGCGGCTCCGCCAGATCCAGCCACCGCCGTCGACTTCCTCTTTGGCCGTCCTTGGGCGCAGCATCGCCAAATCCAGCCGCCGCCATCAACTTCCTCTTCGGCCATCCTCAGGCACAGCGCCACCAGATCCAGCCTTCCCCCTTCCCCGGTAGCCTAGGAAGTCGAGTGTGCCAGGGGACAAGAAGGTATCGACGGCGGGTGGCCACACGGCCACCCCGGCCTTGCCTATCTGTACGCCACAAGGACGCGAGTAGCCTTCTCCCAACGTCAGATCCACGCCACACAAGCACCTTCACGTAGCCCGCCACCGCCGCACCTCAGGCCTCACTGCCGCCTGCCATGGAGGTAAGTGTTGTTTTGTGCAAAACTTTGATTTCATGTGTGCATCACCCAGAATTTTTAGAAAACATGTTGCATATGGTGGTTAAAATTGTTACACACGCTATCTACAAATGTTGCATCGGATGGATACACTCCTCTAGTGGCGGAGCCAAGAAATTTTATTAGCCTGGGCCAGTGTTCAAGAAGGCGGCCTGGGCGGCCGCCTAGGCGTCGCATAGGCGCTGGGCGGCAGGGTGCTGCCGCGCCTTGGCACCTAGTCGGGTGGCTAGGCGGCGAGGCGATCCAAGGCGGGACCAAGGCGGGGTAAGGCGGCCTCAGCGTGGTGATCTGCCAGGCGAGCGCAGCAGCCGTGCAGCGCCTAGGTGCGCAAGACGGCGACCAAGAGCAAGGAAGACGGCAACCAAGAGCAGGGAAGAGGAAGAGGGATCGAGGCTTACCAAGAGTTCCTTTGCCTCGACGGAATCACCACTCCACCACCGAGGTTCCTTACGCCTCGCCTCCTATCCCCCTTCGCTGCCTCCTCCACCGTCTCCTCTCGCCTCCGCTGCTGTGTCCTCGCCGACAACTCCATCAAGCTTCATGTCCCCACTCCCTTCGCTGAGCGGATCCGGGGGAAGGTCGGAGGTAGGCGAGGCGGCGAGGGGTGGCAAGTGGAGGAGGAGGGTGACGGCGGAGGGGAGAACTGAGGGGCCAAGATCTGCGGGGGAGGCGGGTGGAGGTGGAGAAGATTTGCGGGGGAGGCGGCGGCTAGGGAGGAGGATAGAGGTGGAGCAGATCTGCAGGGGAGGCGGTGGCTACCAGAGTAGAGGGAGGAGAGGAACCGCCGATCGGAGTAGAGGGAGGAAAGGAGAAGGGGGATTCAGCCGGAGATGTGGGGATTCGACGGTGGTGTGTGGAGACTTGGGAGGAGTTCAAAATGGCAGTCGTTTATGATTTTTTTTATTGTAGCTGGCTTTTTTTACGGTAGCTGAGTTGGCTTATTTGGTATAATTAAATTTAAAAATAGAAAAAACATATTAGCTCATCATAGATAATGCAAAAGAATACGGGAAAAAAAGAAAAACAAAAAAAAAGCAAATAGTAAAAAAAAAAAGCAAAACGTGGCCACAGAAGCAGACGCAAAGCGGTATTGAGCGGGGCCTTGAACATGAAAGGCAGAGAGAACCCGAACTTCCCAACATTGCCACATCACAAGCCGGATTCACATACATGATCATTTGTAGTTAACAATTGTGCATCTCTTCACGTGGCCATGTACATCATTTTAAACTTATGGAAACAAATTTAATTTTTTTGAAATAAATAATTTTTCAACCCTTTTACAGAAATTTCAGCTAGTGGCAGGGGTGAGGTGTGCGAGAGAGAGAAGAGATAAGGTGTGTGCAGTGAAAAGTGGCGGGGGTGAGGCGTGCGAGAGAGAGAAGAGATAAGGTGTGTGCAGTGAAAAGTGAACGAAAAGGGAGAGAGAGGAGATAAGGGGAGGTAAATGGGTCGGTGGGCCGGCTATATGCATAAATAGACCCAATAGACTAAATCGGTCAGGAAAAAATAAAACAGAAATTGATAAATCTCATTTTTAATTTCGCCGCCTACGCCCCGCCTAGGCCCCACCTCGCCGTCCGCCGCCTGCCTAGCGCCCACTTGAACATTGGCCTGGGCACGCCGCAAGACTGAGTATAGGCAATATGCATGAACAAATCCATATACACGTGACACAAGCAAAGTTGATAACTGCAATAGTTTTAAAATCCAACACAACTCAAATATTCATTATGCTCTCAACTAGTATAGAATTTAGGACAACTCTATTATGCTTTTCCTTTTACAGAAAGACACACATGTATCTCCATGCCAATGTTAATAACCAGAGGTTATGGTGTCAACATTTGGTAGATGAGATTGGGACAAATTAAACATAATAATGTGGTAGCTAGTTCTCCCGTGAAGCAATGAACTAACCGATGACTGCTTCTCTAAGCTAATTCAGGGGCAATCCTCTTTTGACCTGTGTTTTGTTGTGTTCTCTGTTTCTACTTTCAGTTAATCCTTCCAAAGAATGAGGAAAAGATGGCTGGAAATTGCTCCAAAGTACGAGGACAAACTCTATCATTGAGTGTGAAAAGTATGTGTGTTTAAATTATATTGCCACGCAAATATGTCTCATGACAACTTGACAATGAAAAAGGGATACCTAACCTGCAGAATCCTTCCTATACTTTTCTTTGCAATGAACTTTCTTGGTCTCTTGGCTGTGCTGGCTAGTGGCTGCCGTGGTGCCGCACTGCCGCCTGACTGCCGCTCAGCGCCTCAGCGAGTCCCGAGTGCTACCGCCCCTCCCCTCTGCCCGGCCGCCCGCCCTGCTACCGCCCCGGCTCCGGCCCTCCCCTCTGCCCGGCGAGTGGAGCGAGGCGACTGGCGAGCCGCCGGCGCCGAGGGCGACTGGGAATGGCCGAATGGGGGAGGCAGGGGCCACGTCGATCGGGGTATCGGGTTAGGGATTTGATTTGAGTCGTTGAGAGAAGGCCAAATGCAATGGGGATCGATCAGGGAGCAGCCGATCGGGGGGAATGGCTGGCATGATGCCATTGCCATATGGGCCGCTGGCTGCCGGCACTGCCCATGAGGCCATGAAGACCCACCACATTGCCGGCCCAGTCTTCGGTTTTGTCCGCCTGGCACCGGCACTGACGTCCTGCCCTGTTGTCCGGGAAACTCGGCGATGGAGTACTCCGGCGCGGTGGCGATGCCCCATATCCTCTATGGCTCGTCACCAGCTGCCGGCCGGGCTCGCCGGAAGGTGGCTCCGCCACTGCACTCCTCTTTGCTTTTTTGTTGCATACATGGTCGCATATATGTTCAAGAAATATTGTGATCGAGCGTAGAAAGCTAGCGCTCAGAATCAGACGTGTTAGCAAATCCCTAATAATAATATCAGTAAAACGCAAATTTGGCACACATGCATTAACATGACTACATGAGAGAGGGGAAAACAGTAGAGCGCAGCCAGCTCACACAACAGCACCTCCTGCGCCAATCAAACACGAGATGGAAGCAGATATTACCGCTTTGACGTAACACAATCGATTTGACAAGGGGAATCTGTGATCCCTAAAAGCTACATACAGGGTGCAGAGATGTTGCTTACATGGCGGAGACCTGCGGTGGCGTCGACGGCGACGAGGAAGACCTCGCCAGCAACCTACCTAGGGGCGGAGGGGAGGCAGCGGGAGGGGAAGCGTCGGTGGCGACCGCCGCCGCCGCAGCAGAACCCCAAAAGAGAGAGAAATTCTCGGTGGGCCGGCAAGTTCGCCGCTGAGGGCTGGAAGTAGCCAGCTGCCGTCGCCCATGCTTCAGCTGAGTGGTCCGGACCGCTTCGATTCGATCTGAGTAGGCCTAGCCAGTCAGATGAGGGGATTAAAAGCAACCCCTATGGGCCATGGTGGAATGCGCTTGGCGCCGGATCCACTGTCTTCTTGTTCTGACGATGGGCTCCAAGTTTCTCGTCGATGCCGGACCGGCATTTTTTTTTTTTGCACAATATAAACTTTAGTCTTGTTGTTTGAGGTTGTGATTATAGTTTTTGTCTATATTTTTTAATACAATGAAGGTATTGACGAGAACGGCGTATATAGTTTTAAACTCAGGAAGTTATTTAAAAAATTCGTTTCAAAAATTCATCTCATTTGTTTTGATTTTTTAAAGGAGGCAAAAGCAACATAAGAGCGAGGCTTTTATTTATTATCGTAAGTTGTACGGTGACACACGAAAAGGAAGTTGTGGCCATGCAGTAGCAGCTAGACCTTTCAGATTTTCTCTCCTTTGCAGGGCAGCCAAAAGTTGCATCCATCATTCATGTGCACAGCCGCGGCCAAAGTGTTTCGCGCAGACCACGTTCTCTCCCAAACACAAAGCACCCTTCCCCTTTTGCGCCAGCAACCACATAACCAACGCGTCCGACTGCATCGCTTCTCGCAGCAACATATCTATATAGTCCGGTCCCCCATGATGATGAGCGTAGAAAGCTGATAATTTTTTGAGCTATACACATATAGAAATACAAAAGAAATTAAACAATAACCTACTCCTACTGCTACCGCCTTTCTATTGCTCTACTAATGATGTAAGGCTCGTTCCGAACGCATGATCTCACAGGAATTTTGCTGCAAAACAGAACAACTCCTCTACAATTAGCCCAATACTAAGATACCCCGAGACGTGATATGGATACGGTGATATAGATATGGCGATACCGCGATACGATTTTTTGCCAAAAAAACAATAATATGGCAAGTATATATGCATTTAAAAATTAAAAAATATAGACATGCTACAAGAGAGCGAGAAACTAAGATTACCTTGATGAATGCTAACTATATATTCTAATTCCAATATTCATTGCCACCCTTAGTCACTACCTTCAGTTATGGACTATTGTAACATCCTGTTTTTCTGCAGTTTATAGAACACAGAATTTAAAAAATAACTTTTTGAAATTTTTCTGGAATTGAATCAAGCTTAAAATAAATTTTTAGAAATTAAAATTATTTAATATGATTAAAATAAACTTTAATATAAGTGGAAAGTATTTTATTTGAGTTTCTCATGTCTTAAGGATTTTTCTGATATTTTTGGTGAATTTTTAAAATTTATTCGCTATTTTTTAGAGCCTTTTTGGATTTTATTTGATTTTTAAAAAAAGAAAAGAAAAAGAAAACCCTCGGGTCACCCCAGCCGTCCGATCTACCCACCGCCACGCGTCGGCCATCCACCCGCCTCCCTCACGCCCGCGCGCAGCCGCCGTCTCCGTCGCCCGATCCTCGCCCGCGCCACGTGGCGTCATCTCCTCCGCCCGTGCTCGCGCCGTCCCGCCCTAACCCTAACGTCGCCCCGCGCCCGCCCCAGCTGTTCGATCTCCCCGTGACGCATCCCAGCCGTCCGCGTGTCTCAAGCCGTATCCGCGTCCCCGCCGCCCTGCCTCTGGATCGAAGTCCCTCGGTTCGTGTGCTTTTTAACCCCGTCATCCCTCGGTTCGCATGCCACCAACTGCCTCTGCCGCCCGTCACGCCCTCGCCGACGTCGACCGCCGCCGCCTCCGTCGCCCCTCGCACCCCGCCGCGCCACCGAGCGCATCGCCACCACCGTAGTGCCCCGCCGTGCCCCACCGTGCGTCGCCGTACTCGGTTTCCGAGACCGCTGCCACCGGTAAACCACCCTCTTCTTCCCCAGCGCCGGTCACTGTGCCGCACCACGCCGCCGTCGCACACGGGACCCCGCTCGCCTCGCGCGCCCACGACGCTTCGCGCAACACGCCCACGCCACACATCGCCCATCGAACGACCACCGCCTCCAATCCCGACCGTCGCCTCAGATCTGGATCGATGGCTCGGATGCGCCCACATGGCCACACCTCAGCCGTCGGATCAAGCCGCCGCCGCCGCGTCCGCGCATGCCCCGTCAGCCCTAGCCACGTCAGCCCTACCGCCATGTCAGCATGCCACGTGTCAGCCCCAGAGCGTGCCACGTCAGCCACGCAGCGCGTGCGGCGTGACACTGTTCCGTGTACCCGGTCCACCGTGCACCCCTCTTTCCCGTAGACCCTGTCCACAGCACAGTGTAATTTCGTATTTTTAGGATTTTCTTTAGATTTAATTTTTCCAAGAGCCTGTTCTCCTCCGTCCTAACTCCGATTGACCCCCGTTCTTTTTCTAAATTCATCTAAAATCGAGCTCTAGCTTTTGGTTATAGTTTCAAGATTTTGGAGTTGATTTTCTTATCATTTTATGTGTTTTTGTTATTTCGATCGTTTTCTCTCTCTTTAGATTCTGATTCCGGAGGAGCAGAAGCTACGCCAGAAGACCCCATGATACCATTTTATGTCTTATTCCTCCTTGATAATTTGGAACCCCATGATACCATTGTCACCCTAGGTTGGGAAACTTACTAGTAATGCTAGGTTATTTGTCACATGGGTTGTACAATTAGTATGCTTAGCCTTGCTTAATTTACGATTGGGTTTATCATCACATGTGAATTATTAATTTAATTTAATGATATATGAAACCGTGGTAGATGTCATGTTTATTAAAATTTGGGCCATGACATTGGTGTGTTACTGGTGTGGTTATACAAATTTGGTTTTGCACTTGGGCGAGTGATCGTGTAGTAAAGGGGGAAGTGCAGGTTCACTTCGTGGGATGTGGTAGCCTCGTCCAGGTAGAATTAAGGACTTCACTTTGTATGCCATTGACCTGAGCTTTATTGTGTAAACCACATGTCTAGTATGGGATAGACCTGACTGATTAATTTGGGATGTTTCAACTTTAATCTTGCCATTGAGATGAACATGGTTGCTGATTTCCATGTGGCGCAAGGGGGTGTGATGTGAAACCCTAGCAGACATGATTAAGTTGAAATTGAACTTTGTAAAGGTCTTGTTGTGATTTCCTGAGTTCGAGGCTAATCACATCGTGTGGGTACAGTTGCGCAACCTCTGCAGAGTGTAAAACTATTTGAATAGCCGCGTCCTCGGTTATGGACAATGCTCGGTGATTTCACACGAGGGATAGTGATTACATTTAAACTTGGTGGTCTATGTTGGAAGTGGACAAATAGTTCACTGTTGGTCTAGCTTGTGGATGGGATGTCCACAATTGGCTTATTTCCATTCTTTTGATTTATTATTCATTATTGTTTTATTTAAAATACGTCTTCAATCTATTTATTGTATTTACCTTCAAATATTGTTTTATGCAAATTAACATTTCAGTCTTCCATTGGTAAGCCTTGCATACTATATTGCATTCATTTGTTACAAACGACTTGTTGAGTACCAATGTATTCACGGCTTTACGCCTATGTTGCTTAGTTGAGAAAGAGAAGTATTATTAGCAGGAGGTTCCAGAATGAGAGTACTTCGACGACTTCACGGATTAGGACTTCGTTCTCCACTCGATAGCCTGTGGGCTTGTCGATTGGTCGCTACGCTTTACTTTAGATTTTTCGCTGCTAGATTTAAAGCCCTTCCGGCTAAAGGTATTGTAAGCTTGGCCATAAGGTCGTACCTTTGAGATTAATTTATATTTGAGTTTTCCCTTTATTTTAGCATGTGTATGATTATGATTGCATCTATATTTGACTGCGTGCACTAGCGTGATTCTGGACTAGTGCAGTTTACACAGAGAGTCCGAATTTGCATATTCGGGTCTCGACAACTATATAATTGATATTGTTCATGAATCCCAATTCATAAAATATGAACATCTACAAATAATTTAATTTGAGATATGAGTCATATGACAGTAGACTTACCTGAAAGCACCACCTGATGTAGTTAGAATAATGTGACCTCATATCACTTGAATCCTTAGTCAATAACCTTGAACACGATAAATCTTACCAAAAAAGCATTAGTGAACAACAAAAATATAAAATAACACATCATAGAGAATTAGTCAATTATATATAGTAATATACTCATATAGATACTCCACGAACAATACAACATAACATAAGATGATAGATAATAATAGGTTACAAGGCACATGGTCAAATTTAATTATTCCAATGTTGTACCATAGAAAGTACTAATAGAATTGAATTAAACTAATACTTGATTTCTCCAACTCGGATGCTCATTATCCTTCCTCATTTCCACATATGAACTCCTCAAATTTTGGCTCATCTAGTGAGAGATCAGCAGCTTCAAGAACGCCAACACCACCAAAGGACTCGAAGTCATCTCCCCCAACATCCCACATTTGGGTTGGCCGTATGAAATAATCATCAGAGATTCTTGATAGGAGACGCAAGTTGTTATGCATAAACACTAAATCCTCAACACGTTCAGGTGTGAACCTATTTCTCCTTATGCTATGGATAAAACCATAGGCACTCCAATTTTTTCACAGCAAAAAGATGATGGCTACCCCAGTAACTTGAGAGTTAATGCTTTCAGCTATGCGATCCTAACTCCATAAATATCCCACCATTGTTTTGGTTCAAGATGTGCTCTATCTTCAATTAAATCAAAATCATCGTAGCCTTTCCCAAAGAGAGAGAAATCAACAAATTGTTACTTCATTTTTTCCTCAAGTCCTCCGCAATAGGAAAAACTTTCTAAAACATTTGTTTCTCATTTCTGAAATTTCAATGTCCTCATAGGGGGCTACATGGTTAGAAACTTGAGAAAGCCAATTTTGACTATAGTACCTACAAATGAAGACATGAATGGCCAATCTTGTTTGTCTAGAAGTTAAAAAAAGTGAGGATAAAATGACAAGAAGGAAAGAATAGTGGGTTTTTATCTCGAATTTAGTGAGTGTGCCAAACAATGGAGAGGGGTACTACTTTTGCTCTACCGATCTACTGAAATACCATGAACAATGTCATAAAAGATAGAATCTTTATGCATCTCCTTTCCTTCATATCGATAAAATGCAAGCTTTCATCTTCTCTATCATGGTGTCTCACATCTCATATATCAAATGGAGACATGGCTTGTTGGTGTCGGCTGCCCGTATCATTGAATTAATGGGCTCAGTGAAATTGATGATGAATTTGATTTTATCCCACCACACATCATTGAGGACATTATCTTTCACAAATTGTGCTTTGCCTACATATCATCCCTATATGCAGCCCATTTGTCGCTAACAATCATTAGCACAAGTGGTTCCTTGAAAAGAAAAAATCTTTTCAACATGACAATTATATATGCAAATTTTGTGTCAGCAATAGCAAGAAACTTGAGATTACTAAACTCATTGAACATTGATAATCTCATACTATGATTTATGATGAAATTCTTGATCATGTTGGTATTCCCTTTAATCTCAGTTATCCACACGAGTTCATCATTTTCACCATTATTGTTCCTTGCAGAACATATATTCTTCAATTCCAAGATTAATGTGTGAACAACACATGGAGTTCAAGAGATGTGATTGTACCTTTATTCAATGATCATCCCAGCAGCTTTGCATTTTGTAGCATTGTCTGTGATCACTTAGACTACATTCTTTGCTCCAACTTCTTCAATCACGGCAATCAACTTCTCAGCGATATATTTCTTTTTCTTCACCTCTCCTTCAGTGTTAATTCCTCTTAGGAACATTGGTTCACTCTCTGTTACAGTATCCGCCTCTAAGCATCCATCCACCCATCAGATGCAATAGTCACTCCTTTTCAGGGCCATGTGGTCTTGATAGGCTCCAACAACTTCTCAACATTTCTTTTCTCTTATTCAAGGAGAGTTGTCCGCAACATATTGTATCCCAGAGGTACATACCCGGCTATATTGCTGTTTGCAATAAAATTGTAAGAGGCTCAATAATTTGGATTCCTTGCTAAGTTGAAGGGAATGCCTAAAAAACAAAGACAACAACACAATGTAGCAAAAAAATTGGCACACTTGAAATAAAATAAGAACTAGAATTTGAGAATAATAAGATGCAAAGTGGAAACCTCCAATGTACAATATTCTTGCAATAAGAGCACCATCCATCTGGCAAAGTTTGACCTGAAAACTTTCTACAATCCCTATCTACTACTTTCTTCTCTTTGATGTCGATGTTGTGGCTTCGAAAGGCCTAGTTGAGAGCTCACTGGCATGGGAACACTCTTGGGGGCACTTATTCTAGTGGCTATGTCAGCTACAACAACTTCATTGAGAAGTTGCTAAGGTAAGCATTGTCACCTTATGACAGACCTTAACTCTTTGGCCTAAAATCTTCAACAGATGTGCTTTCACTCTAGAATAGCTCCCAGGTATAATGTGACCACAATATCTACATTCTGATTTTGTGTTTCATCCAAGGCGACCACCGGTTCTCTTAATTTTTTTTAAACATGATTCCATATAGAAAATCTCTAGTTATCACTCTCACCACAAGTCCTACCACCAACGGTAGAGGAATTGACAACACTAGCATGCACATCAACTGAAGTACTTCCACTTGCCATCCCTAATCAGACTCCAAAAGTTAAGAACTTCATAAGTGTGAGTTTGTGATTGACCTCGGCTGGTATCAATAGTCGCACATAACTTGTACAGAATTACAGAGTTCAAAATTAGGTATTCATGAACAAAATTCTTGTCAGAAACCAAGCAATAGCATGGTAGTTAACAATAGCATGGGCCTACAACTTCAAGTCAACTTAGTGGTTCACTTTAACAGCATTTAACACCTAACTTTGGAATCCATATTTGCAACTTTATTTACCAGGCTAGTTAAACAACATATAAGCTCATTAACATACCTAGACCCTTCATCACCAGTTCACCACAATCTCACATCTTCGGCAAATAGGGTGCAAAGAAGCTAAAACAGGGTGCATACCTTGTGGCTGTTGCTGAAGGTGATGGGCTTGGCAGAGGACGGACTAAAGGCTTGCAGTGCAAGAAAAGGACTCAAGGAGGAGCCAGCGTCGACTCGGCAGACTGGAGCCTCGACAACGCAAGAAAAGGAGAGAGGGAGGAGGCAGCGGTGGACTGAAGGCATGGTGCTGCAGGAAGAGGAGGGAGGGAGGAGGCGACGGCTGACCTCGCAGCGCCAGATCGGGAGGGGCCAAGCTCGCTCCGCTGGATCAAAAGGAGGCCGATCTTGCTCCACTGCTGCGAGAGGAGGCTGAGCTGTGCCACCATATCAGGAGGAGGCTGAGCACACACCGCCAGGGGTACGGGGGAAGCCACCATCCTTCACTCGCTGGGGATCGCCGGTCGGTTAGCCACTCTCCTCTAGGGTTTGCTCGCTGGGGGAATAGGAATCACGCGAGGTCGGCTCGGATCGCATTGAGGTAGTCGCTGTTATCTCGTAGTGTTATTAGGGCGGGCTACTAAGCTGGTTCATGGGCTTTGGTTTGAAGGGTTTTGGGCCACCATGTATCAGGAGGTATTGGGACGTATCGCGATTAACTCTATTTATTTTCATAATTAAATTGCGCTGATACTTTCTGATACCGTATCACGCTGATACTTTCTGATACCGTATCACGCCATATCGCTGTATCACACATGTATCATGTACGGGAATGGCTATTATGGTCCGTATTGGTGCTTCATAGGCACAATATCCCTACCTTCCAAACAGAGGCTTAAAGAATGTCGAAGACGATGTAGCATCATGGTTCTTTTCTTGTTCTAACTAAGGGTCAACGGTCAAGTACAAGCAGCAGTACTTTAGCCCAATCAGAATACATACGTTTTGCACATAATCCTGGAAAATTTTTCCTGATTCCATATATTACTCCCTCCATCCTGCAATATAAGTCTAATATGTATACTTCGAATGTACATTATTTAATTAGTATATAATAAAATTAGATTATATTTGTCTCTAATAGAAAGGGCAATGCTATGTTTATCTAATAGAAGCAACTATGATCAAATTATATTAAATATTACTTAAATAATATGCTTTCTATATATACATATCGAACTTATATTAAATATTACTTAAATAATATGCTTTCTAAATATACATGTCAGACTTATATTGTGGGACAGGATAGCCAGTACAGCTCATGATCAGATCAATTAACTAGATAATGGCATTAGAATGTAGCCTGGCCTTAGTGAACAATGACCAACCACATTAAGTTAAGAGGGTGATTATGCCAGATTAGTGCGGCGAGGTCTGTGAGTCCAAGCAAAGATGATGAGGTGCCTTCCTTTTGGTCTGGCATGACGACGGCCGTTGGTCTGGCCTACGCTGAATGATTCCAAGCGCCAGTCTCCCATCGATGCGCAGTGGAAAGGCGCAGATTTTCGTGTGCAACCACTGCTTCTCATGGGTTCGTTCTTCTTTCTTGTCATGTCAGTTTTATCTGCTCCCAAATTACAGGTATCTGCCGGTCATGGGGTAATCCGGCATTTGGGGACTCACAGGCTGTCTGTCTCGGACATTGGAGAACCTAACAAATGTTAGTCCAGTCAGCTCGATCCGTGAATGCATGACCCTGAAAAGGACCCTAAAATTAGGGCAGTTAGTGGAGAGGTTTTGCTTTACTATGTGAGGCATTTACTTATTAGGATGCACATAGTTGTTTAAAAAAACAAAATGTATTGCGTAATCTTTGAAACACTATGAATGTGATCAACCATCAAAGCTCTAAGCCCCCAAAAAAAAAAGAAAAAAGAGAAGAATTTAGATTTCAGCACTCTTTGCCAGTGATCCAAAGTCAGCTAAGAGTAGTAGGAGTACCATCTTTTCTCTGCTGCATATATTATGCATTGCCCTTAGCCTGTTTGGTAACTAAGCATTAGTAGTGCAAACTATAGCAGCACTAGGATGAGGATAATAGGAATAGGATCACCTTTTCTGAGAAATATGAACACGATCGAGCGAATAGGCCAAGCAAGCATCTGTCATTTGTCAAATAACAACAAGATGCTTCTGCACTTTGCCATCCTCTCATGATTTCCCGTCTGACTCTGACAAATACTTTACACTTACACACTGTAAAATGGTTGGTGAGAACCTACATTGATTGGCACATTTAGATGCATGGCCCACAGGCAGAGCCAACGCTGGCATGCTAAGCTTTCCAGGCAATTTGGCTGTCAAAGGATACCTAATCTCCTTTTGTTTTAGTAAGCATGCCTTTGCCTTTGCTTCTCTCTTGCCTTAAGCCCCCCGTTTGATCTCCTGCTTTCCCTTATTTAAACCAAAGGTTAGTCATTCACCAACATGGAATTTTCGATTCTTTCTTATAAACGCCATTGCTGGTCCATGGGAATCCAGCGAGTAATTGCCTACAACAACTAAGATATCAATCTTGTCTCGGAAAAAACTAAGATATCAATCAACTATTAAATAATATTATTTTCCTTCATTATGTAATTGTCTACCCCTCAAAGTGGAATCAAGATTCTTTATGGCAGTAATGAAAATTGATCATCTGCATTTTTTATAAAAAAAAATGAACATCGTCATCTTCTGCATGGACCATTCGTTTGGTTCTTTTGTGTTCCATTGCATCTTTTCTCTAACTTTTTTGAAGTACGTTGCTTGCATTTTTTTGTGCGGTTTCCACATTTGGTTAAATGTGATATTTATCCTTGATAACGGAGTGCTGCCATGTGAATACATGTTTGGCAAAAAGTAAACCTTAGTAATTAGATAATGGCAAGGAGGTAAACCAAAAGTGTCTATAGGTATCTCCCTTCTGTTGGGATACAGATAGACTATACTAGTGTAAATTAAAAGTGCAAATTAAAATTTTTTACCATGTAAACCATAAAGCCATACGAGTAAGAGATCATAGATCGTTACCACTAGACGTTCAGTGCAGCGGAAGTAGAGTTGAAATAGCTGATTCAACGAAGAGCGTGTCGATGTAGTGGAAGTAGTCGATCGTCCTTCAGCCAACCGTCTCCTTTTCGTGATGGTCCCGATCAGCACCGCAGTCATAGCAACGGCTCTACCGAGGTCCACACATTCAGGGATAGAACACAGTGCATTGGCGTGCTAGCACCAGCGCGCACGGCAAGAATTATGAAAGGTGACAGCTAGAATTTTGATGGGTGTGTTTCGAAATACCTCCTTTAGTCCCGCACCTCTCCTTATATAGCCTCTAATAGGATCATTATCCAATACGAGTAGAGATAGTATCCCACTCGGAGACTATCATCCGAACCCTCCAACCCATTAAGTGTATAACCCTATAGGTTTATATATATTTAGCCATGAGCTGAAAACTCTCTTTTGATTCATAAGTCGGTAGCGGTCCCTAACAGGACATAATGACTCTCAAACATACATAAAAATCATATCGGATGAACCTATATAGTACTTGTATACCAATCCCTTTGCTTTATGATATCATATCGAACTTAAGGCGAAAAGTGTGCTATCCTATGTTAGCTCGATCCTTCACTCGAACTTGTAGTGAATTACTCAGCTGTGATTGACTCCTCAACCACATTCGGTATGGCCATGTACTTTCTTAATCCAACCACATCGAGAGGCTCAGAGATATCTCTCCTATTATATAAGAGGGGCAAATTTCATCTTGATCGTCCATATTTCTCCGCATGTTTCATAGTAAACCCGAAAGTTACCTTTATGACCACTCAGTTATAGAGTAGTATTTAGTAACCCCTAAGTAAACTATTACACATGTAGAAAATAATGACGATCTTAGGTCTAAAGATCCTAATGTATGAGACCAACTGATGACACTTAAGAATATAATAATTCTCGAAGTGAGTCATGGTGGTTTAATCCAACATCATGTTCTCTAATATATGTCCACATTATTGATTTGATATTCTATATCCATGATCCGTGAAACATGATTATCAATCAATATATATGCTGATCTGTAAATCATAATTGTCCCATATAATGATGTAAGATCAGAGATAATTTAGAATAACATTAAAATATAAATAAAGAGTTCCACAAACAAGTTACATACTTGTTGATCAATATGAAAGACGGTTATTCAAGAGACAAAATAACATATTATTTAAAAAATCATAAATATAGAAGTGATATAATTATTTCTATAATGCATATCACTAACATCTTCTTGTAACACTGATCATGTCATACAATCGAAGATAGCTATAGTTTTTTTTGAAAGGCCAAGACAACTAAACTCAAGTAAAAAAAATGACAGGAGGTCCAAATGTACCTTACCATTCTTCATATCTTGGTGATTTCATTTACTTGTTGTAGTTGGGGCATATTACAAGCCCAACATAAGGTTGACAAGCCAGCTTTGAAATGTTCCACATGGCACAGTGTCACTGACACAAATGATTTGCACCTCACAAGGCACCAATTCAGCCAGACCATCTTTTGGATCAAAGGAATAACATAAAGCACTACTCACACTCTACTCGTGCAATATTTATAGCTAAAAGGTTGTTTGCATAGGGATCCCCACAAACACTTATAATCGGGATATAATCCAGAGGCCAGTGATCTGATGAGCACTGCAGATCGAAGTTAGAGTTAACCATATCAAGATCAGGTGCCATCATGTGCACCATAGGTTAATCACAAACACATGAGGTTACTAAGGCCCCGCTCAGGACGGCTTTCCGTCGCGCGGTGGCTAAAATTTCATCAGAGCAGTGCATGTAGCTCGAAGACTGCTCTGACAAAAAAATTTCGGTTTTTCCCTTTTTTTAAATTACTTATACCTTTTTTTCGTTTTTTGTTTTCGGTATTTTTTTTTATATTTTTTTACATTTAATTATACTCAATAAACCAACTCAGCTACAATGTTTTTTCAGCAAAAGCCAAAAGCCATCGCTATTCCGATCACCCCCTAAGCATAGAGTCGAAGGAACAGCGCTGCATTTTATCAGTCAGTGAGACGAGCATTTTTGCAATTTTTTAGGCCAATAGGAAAACTACCGTCTTAAATTGAAGTTTATTGTCCCAAAAGTGTGGGAGTAAGGTGAAGTTTATTGTCATAGTAAGACTAAACCGTCTTTAAGTTTATTGCTCCTGATCTGATCTGGGTTCCAAAAAAAAGGTTGAAATTTACTGTCAAAGTAAGACTAAACCGTTTGCTAATAACTGGTCTATCTATATATCAGAATTCTCCGACTGAAAGACAGAAACGGTTTCCAAATTGTGATCTTATCTCAACACATTGCCATGAACCACAATATCGCATGATTACAGCTCCTCGTTTTTTCGTCCCGGCAGTTTCTGCCCTACATCATAAGAGTGGTCATTAGGAGAAAGAACCAAATGTAAAAGCCTATACGCATGATAACATCTCAAGGGGAAAAAGCCTATATGATGCTCACTGCCCCCCTTTCTTTTCTCATACTGTGCGTAACTCGTGACTCATCCCAGCCAAATGGCTTTGCAGCTTGTGCCACCATCATCATCAAACTGCCATCCATTGATCTGGTACTGCTAGTAGTCTAGTAGTATTATTTTGGCAAGAACTTTTTAACAGCTCATCAGATATTTACTCACTCGCAGCTGGTACTGCTAGCTTTCTACACGCACTCCCACACAACACACTCGCCACTTCAGTCTTACAAGCGCTCACTTCACTTCGCTTGAGTCTTTCTCTCTCTCCCTCTCCCTCTCTCTCTCTCTCTCTCTCTCCATACAAGGCTACACACCCCATGCCGAGTTCTTGAGAGTTCAGACAGAAGTGCAAGACGCAGGACACTGATTCAGAAGTCCAGAACACGAACGCAAATCTTAGAGACAAACATATATAGTACATCCCTTTTCAGTGCTTGCATTTCCTGTTACTTCATTGAGAGAGAGAGAGATGGGCGTGGCTATGGTGACAGAGCTGAAGCAGAGCATCTCCGGGAAGAGGACGTTCCGGACGAGCCTGAGCAGCCGGCACGCCAATGAATGGTATTTGAATTCTGCGCTTCCTGTCTAGCTTCGTTCGTATCTTCATATTATGATCATAACATATATATGATGATTAATCTTGGTTACAGATGAACATTTCTTCCTGTTGTTGTTCTCTTCTGAGCACCTTGGAAAGTTTAACTGGGAATCATTGCTAGATTTATAGTCTTTCAATTCTTGTTGTCAGCTTGTGATGAATTTGAGTATGCATGAGCCATTTGTTCGATTCGAGAGTATGTGCAGTGCAATTATGAATCTGATAGTACAAAATTACATTTGTTGACAGCCACCAAGGAATATGAGAACACGTAATGTGCAAATCAGTTGCGAACAATTTATACTGTATTATGAATTATAACTACCAGAAATGCATGGTATTCCCTTTGAGTCCTGGTATCTTCTTAGATGGTCAATTTCCCACCTGTCCCTGCCACAAGTAACCTTTATTCAGTAATTATTCTTCACCAAGTATTTGAATTCAACATGAAGCCAAAATCATCATATGATAGAATCCAACTCGCGCGTGTCCCTTGTTCATCTTGTAGGCCTCCGACCGACGTCTCGAGCGACCTCGCCGTCGAAGTCGGCACGTCCAGCTTCGCCCTCCACAAGGTGAGAACTCGTCATATCTGAAACTGCGAAAAGAAACGTTTAGCATGCGAGAAGAAAACGACGTGCTAATGCCGATGGCATCGCTGCTCGCGCAGTTCCCGCTGGTCACCCGGAGCGGCAAGATCCGGCGGCTCATCGCGGAGGCCAAGGACGCCAAGCTCGCACGCCTAAGCCTGCACGGCACGCCGGGGGGCGCGCCGGCGTTCGAGCTGGCCGCCAAGTTCTGCTACGGCGTCCACGTCGACGTCACGGTCGCCAACGTCGCCATGCTGCGCTGCGCCGCGCACTACCTGCAGCTGACCGAGGACTTCTCCGACAAGAACCTCGAGCTCCGCGCCGAGGCCTTCCTTCGCGAGGCCGTGCTCCCCAGCATCGCCAGCTCCGTCGCCGTGCTGCGCAGCTGCGAGGCGCTGCTCCCCGCCGCTGAGGACGTCAACCTCGTCGGCCGGCTCATCGCCAGCATCGCCAACAACGTGTGCAAGGAGCAGCTCACGTCCGGGCTATCCAAGTTGGACCACAGCGCGCAGCTCAAGCCGGCGGTGGTCATCGAGCTAGACTCGCCGGGGGACTGGTGGGGCAAGTCGGTCGCTGGCCTCGGCCTCGACTTCTTCCAGCGGCTGCTCTCCGCCGTGAAGTCCAAGGGCCTCAAGCAGGACACGGTGACGCGGATCCTCATCAACTACGCCCAGAACTCGCTGCACGGGCTCATGGCCAGGGACATGCAGGCCGCGGCCAAATGCGGCGGCGTCGCGGACACGGACGCCGTCAAGAAACAGCGCGCCGTCGTCGAGGCCATCGTCGGGCTGCTCCCGGCGCAGTCCAAGAAGAGCCCCGTGCCAATGGCCTTCCTCTCGGGGCTCCTCAAGAAGGCCATGGCGGTGTCCGCGTCCAACATATGCAAGACCGACCTCGAGAAGCGGATCGGCATGCAGCTTGACCAGGCCATCCTGGAGGACATCCTGATCGCCGCAGGGTCTGGCGCGACCTCGCCGGCGGCGGCGGCGGCGGCGGGCGGGCAGCACCACACGCTGTACGACACGGACGTGGTTGCGAGGATCTTCTCGGTGTTCCTCAACCTCGACGACGACAACGAGGAGGACGGCGGCGGGTGCGGTTTCGACTACGACAGCCCTTGGTCCCCGAAGCAGAGCCTCCTGGTGAAGGCCTCCAAGCTGCTGGACAGCTACCTCGCCGAGATCGCTCTCGACTCCAACCTCCTCCCCTCCAAGTACATCTCCCTCGCCGAGCTCCTCCCCGACCACGCTCGCCTCGTCACCGACGGCCTCTACCGCGCTGTCGACATCTTCCTCAAGGCACGCGCACTCTGCATTTCCCGCGCTTTAATGTATTTCTCAATGCTAGTACGTTGCTACCACGTACTTGCATCAATTGCAACTTAACACACGACGAATGCGCGCGCGCATGTCGAACGTGCAGGTTCACCCGAACATCAAGGAGGCGGAGAGGTACCGGCTGTGCAAAGCGATCGACTGCCAGCGGCTGACGCCGGACGCGTGCAGCCACGCGGCGCAGAACGAGCGGCTGCCGGTGCAGATGGCGGTGCAGGTGCTCTACTTCGAGCAGCTCCGCCTGCGGAGCGCGATTCAGTCCGGGGGCGGCGGCGTCGGCATCGGGCACGACGCGGCGCTCTTCTTCGGGTGCGCCGCCGCGGCCGCTGCGACGGCGCAGGGCGGCAACATGCGGTCCGGGAGCGGGGTCGGGAGCGGCGCGATGTCGCCGCGGGACAGCTACGCGTCGGTGAGGCGGGAGAACCGGGAGCTGAAGCTGGAGGTGGCGCGCATGCGGATGCGGCTGACGGACCTGGAGAAGGACCACGTGAGCATGAAGCGGGAGCTGGTGCGCGTCAACCCGGCGAACCGCCTGCTCCAGAGCTTCGCGCGCAGCCTCGGCCGGCTCAACGCGCTCTTCCGGATGCGCCCCGCAGCGGAGCCCGGGCTGCAGCAGCTCGGCGCCAAGGCCACCGCCGACGCCAAGGTGCTTTTCCAGCGCCGCCGCCGGCACTCCATCTCCTGACCGACCACCACTGATCCTCATCGATTTGGTCGATGAATCCAGTGGATTCTTGTACGTTCGTGTGTGCATATGCTTCGATCAACGACTCTTTTCTTCCCAATTTTTGTGGGAATTGCATGGAATTCTGTTGATAAAAATGGCGTACGTACGATAGCGTGCAGTTCATGTATGGATGATTTCGAGAGGTGTATCGATGTGCACGGTGTTTCGGTGAAGGCCTTGGGGTGTGTTCACTTCTCGTGTGTAACAGTGTAAGGTACGGAGATGCGGTGGGGTTGGCTTCTTTTGCCCCGAGATATAGAGATTACTATGAAATACCAGGGGGTTCGGGAAACTTCCTAACCAAAAATACCTGCAAAGTGTGGTGGCTGAAATTTGTTTTTGTGTATGGATTGATATGAAGAAGGGTATGGCCTAGTTAACTTTTCCACAAACCAAAAAAACATTTATAGTCATTTAAAAATTCATCCTACAAAATGGAGTGCTTTATTGCTTTGGCTCAAAATGAAAATGAAAAGGGTGAGCTAAGTCATTTTGAGCTGAGAAGTGCATACAGTTTGCTTTATGGACGTTCCTGAGAGGTAGAGCGAAAATTGAAAAATTTTTAGTTATGCGAAAACGAATTCGCTAAGGAAGGGCTTGAACCTTCGACCTTGTGGTTAACAGCCACACGCTCAATTTTCGAAATGCCTAACGAGGACAATCTACAGTGCACAGTGTAGACAGCTACTCAACTTGCAACGGCAATTTTTAAACAAGAATTTTGTTTTACTAGTTAAATACCCATGCTTTGCTATGGCTTCAAAAATTCGTGTTACATTCAAATATCTATATTATAAGATGTGGTAAACTTTTATAATTATTGTACACAATAACTTGAAATATTAGTGAATCGGTGGAGCTCCTGTTTTCGGTTTTCTTTAAAAAAAGACTTGAAAAGATGAGGAACGTTATCCATTGCAGCATTACACAATAAAATTAGTGTACCCTAATGACCTGAATGATTGTACTTGATTTAGGATAACACTAGATCCAGCGCCTCGAAGTCGCTCCATTTTTGCATTCTAGAACTTATCATGCCACATCTAGCAACGAAATCACAACAAAATGGGCAGATGATGAATAGCATGTCTACATGGTCATAAAAACTATTGGAAGATAAGCCCCCGATTAACAAATCCTCATGTAAATACCTCGTGAAAAGCTGCTGAGCACACCTTGTTTCACAATTTCAACGTGAACTTCATCGTATGTACACTATATGACTACTTGAAACAAATATGGACAAGATCTCTCAATGCTCTTAGCCTTCAGCCTTCACCATCTAAATTTTGCAGGGACAATGTTATGCTCAGAAATCACTTTATCCAAGTCACAATGGGCTACCCGTTCCAACCTTGAAATTAGAATGCTTACTGGGAAGGTGTCACCAGAAAGATGCAACACATCATAGATTCAAAAATGGGCCAATGTCTTGCTGATTTTTCTGAAGATTGGAGAGATGATGTAAAACAGTTATCTCTTACGGTCTTTACCTAAATCTGTCCACCTAAACTCGCCATGGCTTTCATTGTTAGTGTACCCTTTTCACTTATTGCTAGAGCTGTCCAGTGGGTGGTGCCGAACCAGCACGACACGTGCCCGGTACAGGCATAGCCCGTTTAGGTACGGAAAATAAATAGGTTGTGTCGTACCAACCCATGGGCCGTGGTTCGAGCCCAGGCATAGCCCACGACAGTGCTATGCCAGCACGAGCATGGTTAAGCTTTAACAGGCCGTGCCGGCACGGTTAGCCCGTTAAGCCAGGATTATTACATAGAATGGCTGCCTCATTAAAAACTTTACCAAGTAAAAACTCAACTTAAGAAAATCTTAACAAAGAAAAAAGAGTATAACCTATAAAACTTACTAGTCACTACATCTGAAGAAAAATATTGAAAATCCTATTCATTACTATCTAGATACAAATTCTCAAAGATTCTTCATCTCTATTCTCTATAGTATGTTGGAGTCTTGATTCAGCTTATTCCCATTCTTTAATGGTTAGAAGGATTTCGATCATCTCGTTCGAGAGACTTGTTCACTGCTCCTCAATTATTCTTTTAGATAGACTAAACGCTGACTCTGAGGAGACTGTAGAGACAGAAACAGTAAAACATATCCCGTACTAATATAGATAGCACTGAATATGTTATTTTCTAGGTTTATTACCATGAGAGGATATTCAACTCTTACCTGAAGTTGAGCTATCATTGTTAAGATAGCTTGATAGGTCTCTGGTGCTTTGCTGCCTTACTCCTCCTGACTGATATATATACCTGTATGAGAACCTCGAGAATCTCTAGAGGAAGAACAAAAAATCATGTCTCATTGCATAGTCCCCATAAAGGTGCTAGGGGCTACTTGGGTCTTTTTAAATGTACGGATCTAAACTTATTTTCGTATTTCTCGTATACCTTATATATTTTATCCTTAACTACTCTATAGTACATACAATAATCTAAACCAATACAATCACTTAAAAATTATAATACATTTGTAAATCTTTGGAGTTTGGCTCTAGAATCCAAAATAAAGGCGAATACATATAAAATAGGAATTTCCCTCCAATATTTTGTAAACTTAGTTTTCATGGCAATTACAGCATTCCGTAGTACAGGATCATTTTCAAAAACCTTTAGGTGAGTGGCAATTTCAAGAATATCATGAACAATTATAGGAGAGATAGAGTAGTATACTTTAGAAAGACAAAGTATAGCTACATGAAAAAATTATCAAAAAAAAATATTTTTTCACCAACAGTCCAATCGGCTTCAGTAAGTTCGGAGTCTCTAACTTGGGTTCTATTGGAGAAGCTATGAGATTAATGAACTTAGGTGTGAAGGAAGACATAAAAGGTGCTCTTATATGACAATACATGTTTAAGCATAAGATAAGTAGAGCTCCATCTAACAGACATATCCAAACCAAATTTTCTAGGATGGACATTCCTTGTTACATAAAAGCTCTTATATATGGCTATTTGTTGGTTAGAATGATTAATATATGAAATTGTATCTCTAAAAGAATTAATACAAGAATTTAATTTTTTAAACCAAATTTAACAATAAGATTAATAATATGACAAGCACAATGTTGATGCAATAAGAAAGATTATGCATTAGTATTAACCAAATGAGTAAGAATTTTTATAGCCTTAGTGTTTGCAGTTGCATTATCTACGAGGCCAAAATCTTCTACAATTTTAATAATGCATCCTATAATATTTTTAGCGATATGTGAAACATTAATTAATTTAAATCCTATAATTCTTTTTTCTATTACCTAGTCATAATTAACATAATGAGCAACAACACTAATATAATTCTCTCTAACCCTACCACTTCATATGTCTGATGTCAAAGCAACAAAGAATGTACAAGTAAGAAATATTTCTTTTAATTTTTCATGGTAGTTATTATAATATTTAATTAAATCTCTAGTTGTGGTTTCCTAGATACAACACTAAATCTAGGGTTATGAATAGTCCTAATATATTTTTGAAAAGCATCAGACTCACCAAAATTTAAAGGTAAATCTTGATAAGCAATTAATTTACAAAGGGATTCCTGGGCTTCCTCCGGGTTGTACTTCTAAGTACGTACCGAGCCGTCGGGTTGTACTGCAGTTGCATCTGGCGCATTTGTATTCCTTACCATCTTTTGCAGCTTGTACCGTACCGTTGTAGGTGACCCGTCCCTCTTAAAGATTTTGCAGAGAATTCATTACCACAAACCTTACCAAATTTTTATCATCGTCGGTCTTGAACTTCTTGTCAAAATTGTTCTAGACTGCCGATATAGTAGTTCTTGATCTTTTTATACCCGTGCTCTAGGTTGTGGATGCATTTGTTGAGACAGTAGAAAATGGAGCGATTGGACCCAGCGATGTTTCTTCTGGCTCTACAGCTTGTTGTAGATGCGAACCTTCCACAAATAGATGTACTTCTTGAAAGGATTGCATAACCTTCGCCGTGAGGCCAAATTCGGAGAGTTGAAAATCGTAGTTCTCCATTGAAACAATTGCAGATTCAAATAGTAAAGTATAATTAACTTACAATTGAATCAATAAATAATAGCAAAAAATTGAAATTAGGCAGCACTATTACCTCTTCTGCAGCTCTTCCAAAGATTCTTCAAATTTCTTTGAATTTTCTGAATTTCACACAAATTTCTCACTAATTTTGCTAAATTTGGCAAACACATCTGGATTTTTCATAGCTAAAGAGAGAGATGAGAGTGATGTTTGAGGTGTGGAGAATAGAGGCTGGATGGCCCCCTATTTATAGGAAAAAAATTTTGACATTATTTCGATATTTTTGCTATTTGTTTATATTTTTTTACCCCCAACAGTAAAAAAACGGCCACAAATGACTATTTTTCACCTGCCGGGTCATACCGTGCTGGCACAGCCCATTTACGCTCGTTGGTCGGGCTATGTCGTGCCGTGTCGACCCGGCCCATGACCGCTATCGGGCCATGCCGTGCTGGCCTAGTGTGCCACCTCTTAGGCCCAGACATGACACGGTCCACTAGGCTGTGCTGGCATAGCCCACGACCTAAATGGATTGTGTCGTGCTTGGGCTGGGCCAACAGTGATGGGCCGTGGGCTAGCACGCCAAGGCCTGGCCCATTGACCACCTGTACTTATTGCATCTTTATCCAAATGGCAAATCTCTAATAGAAATTCAAGCAATAATTGCATGAACTCTTCTAACTACTTAGTGGCTATCCTATCGGCTAGTAGCCCCACTAAGAATGTGTAACATCCCAAAAATTTGCTTTCTTCAAAACTAATTCCAAAATAATTATTTAAAAATATCTGGAGTTTATTTGGATTTTCTGGAGCCTAGTTGGATTTTTGTTTCTAGTTTTTATTTAAAATTTAAAGCAATAAAATGTATTTTAAATATTTTATTAAAGCTAAAAAGAGTTTATTTTATTTTTCCTAGCCTTCCCTAATTTATTAATTAATTTTTGAGAGTTTTCTAGAATTAAAAATTAATTTTGAAAGTCAAAAAGTATTTTATAAACATATTAAATACAAATCTGAAATTAAAAATATTTTTCCTAAGTCTAAAATGCTTCCAGGAATATTTTATGATTTTTCTGGAATTTTTAGACTATATTAGCTATTTTCTAAGTATTTATAAAGTTTCTAGTATTTTCTGAAATTTTATTCCGAAAATAAAAATCATTTTAATCCTAGCCTGCCACGTGTCGTTCTCGGATTAAATCCATCTCTCTCCACGAGTTAATCCTAGCCATACAAAGTCACTTACCCCTTCATATTCATCCAAAGGCCATCATCTACTCACTTGCCACGTGTCGCGAATCTGACGGCCCGTACCCCTTCACTTCCTCCCTCTCTCTATTACACATGGACCCCACATGTCATATGTTTCTTCAACCTCTCCTTCTTCCTCCTCCCACTCTCTCTCTCCTCCACCATTAGAGCCGAAACAAAGCTTTAATTACCATCCGTTTCCTCCTCTTAACTCCCGATTAAAGCGTGGAAACGGACGCCCTAATCACCCTCATCAATCTCCCGGCCGTTTCCCAACCTTTAACCTTCTCAAAACTGAAATCTCTTCCCCTCCCTTATCTTTCTATAAATTGGCCTTCCCTCATCATTCTCTTCCTTTTCCTCCTCATTTTCGGCTGGCTTCCGCCTCCTACCTCTCCCGCCACCCCGGCTACCCCGCCGCCCTACGCCGCCCCGCCGCCGGTCGCCGGTGAGCCGCCCCCCGTGCGCGCCCCTATGTCTCCCTCCATAATTCCTTCTTCAACTATATTCAATCTTGTTTATTTAATTTGTTGTTGCTCCTTTGCCAAGAAAGACTAGATGCCCATTTGGCTAGGGGAGACATGTTAGTGCATGCATGCATGAGGTTGTGTGTTCAAATCCTGGGCATGCAATTTTCGGTTGGACTATTAGCCAATTTTTGTTCACCTTTAGTCAATGACAAGCGGGACCCACTTGTCATAAATTATTAAAATAAAAATCTGTACCCAATGACAACCGGGCCCCACGTGTCATACACTCCACAATATCCCAAAAATCAGCCAAAATAAGATTCCAGAGAATATTCTCTCGTTTTGCATTTTCTGGAATTTCCAAACCGATCAAACTTCCAATCGCTCGTTCTCCGTCGTCCGAACTCCGAATCCAGTGATTCAAATTTCTAAATTTGTCTAAAATCATAATCTAAGTTGCAGTATATATTTTATAATTTTGTGATTTTATTTGCATTTATTTATTTGTTTGTTTTGTCGTTTGCGCGTAGAACCGACGTCGCGAAGATTTTTCGATCCGCAAGAAGAAGTTCCATATAGCGCAAGAAGGCAAGTCTCCTTTGATCATCTTGTGCCTATGTTTACTAAAATCATTTTATTATTTTAAATTTAAATGCATTGCTATGTTACATAAAATGATAATTTTTGTTGTAAGGTATTAGTTAATCCAACCTTGTTATGCCCTCAATTGAAGTTGAATGCCATGTACCTTTGTAACCTTAGGATTTTCCTTGTCTCAATAATGAGATTATTATGAAATCTTTGACAAATATTAAAACGGTAGTAAAATGCTTAGTCGTGCTATTCAACCTTGTAACTTTGGAATGGGAAATTATAATTCTTTAAACTAGTCTGTTGTATTCAAAAACTTAGTGGTGATTGGTGTTGCCACTGTTCTTTTTAAATAAAATAAAATGGTGAAAATTTGTTTTAGACTTGGGCGGATGGTTGGTTTGGATTGGTGCAGAAGCACGAGATCTTGTAAAGTGTATGTTCCGCCCTAGTCGAGTAAGGACCGACGCTTGTGATTGTCCAAACTGAGCACTACCGTACAACCACAAGTCTATATGGGTATGACCTAGCCGAATAACTTACGTTAGTTTAGTTTAGGTGCCACCAGTGGAAAATGGGTGCCGTGGATTTCTTGGTTTACTCATAGTGAGGAGCAGGATTTATGTACTCGCATGGCGCAAGAGGGCTTCGATCGTGGTGGATTTAACCCTTCACGGTGAAACCTCGTGGGTGGTATCTAGCTAGACTAGAGTGAGGTAAAGGCTTTGTGATATTTTATCTGGGTCTCATGCCAATGGAAGCATGTTGACTATTAAGATAATTTGTCTCTTGTGGGTAAAGTTGTACCAACTCTGCAGAGTAATAAAACTATTCGAATAGCCGTGCCCACGGTCAAGGGCGGGCAAGGAATGCATTCACATGGTAGACCTTTGGTTTTGATTTTAAAACAAACGTTTTGGGAACTCGGGAGTGGTTGGAATTCTGGAGTGTGTGTCTGGCGGATGGAGCCAGTGAGGGTGGATAGAACCCGTAATTTTAAACCTTGGCGGATGGAGCCTTTGTACTAGTGTTGGTGGTTGGAACCTTCACTAGAAAATTGTATCTAGTTTCAGTATTGCAACTATTTTGTTAAATTGATGCTTTCGAAATTACATAATGGTATTTGAAACAAAATCTTGCTTTATGCAAAAGAACCATATAACCTTCTTTTGTTAAGCCCGCATCTGCATCTTTCCCAAGACTTGGAGTACTTTATGTACTCACATACTACACTTTAAAACAACTCTCGGAGGAGGTTGAAGCTCAAGAGGCGGACTACGACTACTTCGTGGATGAATCCGACGGAGGCTTTCAGATTTCTAGGTTGCGTTTCCCAGTCAATTGCTGTCTTTGTATTGATGGGTCTTGCTTAAGTTTCTTTTGCTTCACTGTAATTTTTGTTTGGTGTGAGGTCTTAAAACCTCATATGTAATAAAAGACTTCGAGGTCTGTACTCTCGATTATTGTAATAAAGCGTTGTTGGTTATGTATCATATCTGTTTAACTGTGTGCACTAGCTTTGATCTGGGACTAGTGCGGTAATACACAGAAGATTCTGGAGTTGCTGCTCCGGGGTCTCACAGAATGCTACAGATAGAATAAAGCAATATATGGTAAGTCATGAACCAAGTATATTTCATGCATGGAAAAAGGAAGCATTGTGCATTGTCAGTATAACAACTAAAATGAAGACCGGACCAACAAAATGGTATGCAAGCTATAGTTCAAAACAAGAAATTAAAAAGGCAGCAAACTGATCATTGTTGTACCAAACGACCATGTTTGCTTAAGAATATCATTAGAACTGATTATAACAACAAAGAAAACCGTGGTGCACAAAAGTAAAATCAGATAAAACCGTGGTGCACAAAAGTAAAATCAGATTCTCTCATTAATCAATCGAACTGCAAGCATTGAAAGCCTCCAGACCTGCACGCAACAAGAAAATAGGTTTCAATATGTAAGAAGAAGAAAGAAATTGGGATCGGCTATCCTACATCAGAGAGGAGATTGAACCTCATTGAACCTCACATCTAGTAATGTTGACAAATCAGTTGTTGAAAAGTGATTTAAATTCGTAACTGTGTCTATGTAGAATTCTAATTCAGTTTTCTCTCCATGTGGGATTTTATTCCCCCACACTATATATGTACTCTAATAGTCCATAGTCATTAAGCTCCAAGAAAAACTCTCCATTATAATCTCTTCTCATTATAGTGATTTATCTTCGATCGTTCGTGGTTTTTTCTTATAAGGGTTTTTCACGTAAAATATGTGTCTCTTGTCTCTATTTTTTTATGTATTATGTGCAACAAGTGGTATCAGAGCACAGGAGATTAGAGTTTGAGAAAAAATTCTCCGTCGGGAGCAACATTGCCGAATTCAAGTTTTGGCTCTAAGTCGGCGCAGTGCATCTTCGTCTCGCGCTTTGTCGTGCAACGTGAGCAGTAGAGGAAAAAGAAGTGCTAACATAAGAGGGAACAACATAAAAAAAACATCAGCGCTAGAGAAAAACCAGCATGTCAAGTTGAACAGAGAGAAGAAAAAACAGCACGTGACCCAAGGCCAAAGAAAGATAAGTGTTGTCAAATCTGGTGTCTCGGTGTGATTTTTTTCTTTTTTATCAAAATTGCTAAGTGCACACTAAAATCGTACTAGAAGTTTTCTTTTGTGAGAATTTTGTTAGATACACATAAATTCGTACCAGCAAAATTTAGTTTTTTTTCCACATGGCTACTCTAAAGTATGATCTTCCGATATTAGATCACGATACGTTTTATCACAATTTGATTTAGATGATGTTCTTTTAAGAATCGATAAGATGTTAACAACACTATCTGTATTGTACTCTCCACTACGCACTACGGACAAGCCGCCGCCTAGTTAGAATTGCAGGACGCCAAATACAGCTGCCACGACACACCACTCGTGCCCCATGAGAGCGTGGCTGTAGAGGCCACCGCCTCACGCTCCGCCATCGAACTTCTCTTCCGACAGGATGGGGCGGGCTAAGAAGAGAGTCGGGGACGGCAGCAGCCTTGGGAGGAGCTAGCATTTATATTACCTCTGACCCAACCTAACCCACGTGACATTGTAACCACCCAGCCCAAGCTATGCAGACCATTTGATTGGGCTTAGAGCAACTTCAGCCCATTCTGGTCTTGGAGGGCCTGCTTGTTATATTTAGATGATGTGGCAAGTTAGTATTGGTTGCAATTAGTAGGGTCACTTGTAAAAGTATATAGGATATAGGATTATCTAGCTAGCTGATTGTCACACGTTTCAATTAGGCCTTAATTAGATCCCCTCCAACCTTGTAGTTGGCAGCAGCTCTCCGTAGGGGCGGGGGGATGACCGGATGAGGAATCAATGACAAATTATCTTTTATTCTTCAGGAATAATGGCACATTATCTGTAGGTAAATCTTCATGAAATTATGCTCCCTCTCTCTCTCTCTACTTAAACTCAAAAGACATATAGTAAAGATTAATCACAAAACCATGCATATAAACAACTCTTTTTTTTTGCACGTATATAAACGACTCTTATTAATATATATTTCAAGCCAAACTTGAGTTGTGCCTGATTTTAGAACATCTAGGTACACAGTACATACATTGTATTATATATCAGACCCACGCCACGCAATTGAGCGGGCAATATAATAATTTACAGTTACGCTCATCAGCTTCCTTGAGTCAACTTGGCACACCTCCAAACTTCTAGAGTGACAGTTGCACATAGTCAACTTGCTTGTGTGGTCCAATTCAACGATTAGCTTCCGGATTGAAGTGGTGGTATAGAGGTGGCCGAATGGGCATGCCTTGCCGAACCGGCCCAAAGTCCATTACTATAGGCACGGTCTAGATACTGCACGGCCTGCAATTGAATCGTGAGCCAACCCGGTACGAAGAGATGGGTTGTGTCTAGGCCGTCTCCCTGGCACATCATGACATGAATAGTGCCAGGCCAAATACGACCTGTCATGGGTATGGTAGGCATGGCACAACCTATTAGGTACGGGGTTTATATAATTATATACATGAATGAGGTATGATGAGAAATTTTTATCCTACCTTTCAATAATTACAAAAGATGAAAGTATATGGATACATTTCTCTATACTATTGGGTCTATTACATATTAGACCTATTGCATGTCCCAGTTATGAGGGGCTTAACCACTCCAATAACACCAATATGAAACATCACTGTAAAGCGTACATGTATGGTTTCTCGGTCTCCTTGTAGTAACACCGGAAAAAGCTAGCATTACATGTAGAAAGCGTCCGGCCGGCCGGACACCGTCGTGTTGACACTAGAGCTGGGAGTTGGGCCGTGCTTCTCTGGGCCAACCCGGCACGCCGCACGGCCGCCGGCCAGCACTGCAGCCCGACACCGGCGCGTGGCGGCCGCACGACACGAACAGCGGGACGGGCTGGGCCTCAAAATCCGGCACGGTTGGCGGCACGGCACGGCACGATCTGTCGTGCCGTGCATGGGCCGGCCCGGCCCGATGGAGCACGGCCAGCACGGGGACACGACCGGCACGGGGGCACGGCCGGCACGCCTGCGCCCGCGGCGCCTCGGCCTCCGGCTCTCCTCGGCGTCCCTCCGCCCCGCCCTCCGCCACTCGTTGCCCTTGGCGCCAACCCATACCCATCACACATTCACATCACAGAGCAAAGAGAGAGAGGGAGTAGAGGGGATTAGGGAAGGAGACAAGTACCAGTGGCCGTGCGGCCGTGCCAACTGCCAAGGGAGGAGCCAACTGCGAGGCACACAACACCTTCACCGTCATCGCCATCGACAGGAGCCCTCGCCTGCGCCGCCACGGCCGCCCAGTCCACCCGCACCGCAGCTCGTGAGGGGAGGAAGGGGAGGCCGGAGGGGAGGGCCGAGGGGGAGGGAGGAGGCGGCGGGGAGGGAGGGGGGGGACGGGGAGGGCCGGAGGAGGAGGAGGGGAGGGGGCGGCGGGGCCGCGGGGGGGACGGGGGAGGAGTAGGGGCGGCACGGGGGTGGGGGGACAAATAACCAGGCTAGGGTGTTAATGCCATTGGGCACATGAAAAAGAAGAAAAAATGTTCAAAATGAATTGTTAAAGATTGAAAATGTTGAGGAAGAGAACCTGCTTTCTCCTGATCTGTGTGGAAGGAAATTTATGTTGTGGAGGAGATATACTGGGGTGAAAATGAAAGAAGAAAATGATATTTTAATCCAATCTTTTACAGAAGAAGAGCTTAAATATTGTCTATTTCAAATGGAGAAAAGCAAGACCCCTGGGCCAGATGGTATCCCAATTGAGTTTTTTCAAACTTGTTGGGACATTATCCAAGAAGATGTGATGACATTATTTCATGTTTTTCACAATGGAACCCTAGATGTTAGAAGGATGAATTATGGCATCATATACTTAAAGCGAACATATACTTCTTATAAAACATAGATACACATTTTAATTATTGAATACACCCATACACACACACTCTTATTTGTCGAAACCTAGCATGAGAGGATAACTCAGAACCAATGGGTTCAAAACAACCGAACGCACCAATGAGCTCACGCTGCGTTCCTAGTATTTTGTAGCTTTAGGAATATAGCCTTTCCATTCGTGTGGCATATGAACTCATAATATTATTGCTAAAGATACTCTGATATCCTCAAGGCTTTTCGTTGTCGAAGAGTGAAAGATCTTACAAGTCCTCCATACGTCAGTTTAAACGAGGCAGGTGTGAGAGAAAGGAAGATGGCGACCGCCGCCATCATCGTCGTCACCGTCTTCGTCGTGCATAGTTACTTCGGGCTGGGCTTGGGCTGGCACGGCATGAACACCGGCACGGTGGGCTTTGGGCCGTGCTTGAGCCTGACCAGAGGTGAGACGGGCCGGCACGGCACGGCTCGGTGAAATGACTGGGCCGAGCCGGCACGGTACGGTGAAATGACTGGGCCGAGCTAGCACGGCATGAATTGACCCGAAGCACGGTGGACCTAGACCATACCGGCACGGCACGGTCCAACTCCCACCTCTATCGACAACATTGGCATCTCACATCTTCTAATGAATGTTTAAAAGCATCCATCATTGCATGCAGTCATAGATCAATCAGAACATTCGAGAATAATCAAGATCGAGTAGCTAGATGATCAAGATGCATGGCTAGCTAGCTTTCTCTCCGCTTTAGTTCACTCCAAACAGATGTCTACACGTACGGCACACAGCAACATCAACACGACGTGACATTAGCAGGGGCGAACCCACCGGGGTCAGGTGGGGCTAGCGCCCCCTACCGCCGGCCGCTGCCGCCACCCCCTCCCCCTGTGCGCGGGGAGGTCGACAAGGGCGAGGCCCTTTGGCGCCGGACCATCCTGATGGGGGAGCGGTGCCCGCCGCTGGACTTCGCGGGCGCCATCCACTACGACAGCTTCGGTCGACTGCTGGCGCGGCCGGCCACGCTGCGCTCGGCATCCTCCCTGTCGTGCCTCTCGTCGAACAGCCTCGCCACCTCCGAGGCAAGCTATCTAGACATGGAGATCTGCAGTACTTGTACATGCAACTTAATCTGGGTGTCTCAATCACTGGATGCACAAGCAGACGCGCGTTTATTTAATGTGTTCCTCGTTTAGTTCTGATAATTTGCGATTAATTGTGCATTGCTTTCTCTCCGTGCTGTTTATGTTAGTTTGATCTCATCCTGTTCAGATCCGTTGCTCAAATGAGCTGTCCTGCACATATTATTCCGATCAATCTTGAATCCTCCGGCATACATATTTCCAGATCGAACTTGCTCCCAACTTGTAGCAAAAGGGCAGATTCGATCTAGCTTGTTGGTTGTTTAAAAGCTAAGAAAATGGGATGAGGAATATGCCATGTAGCTCTTTAAAAGAAAATTAGTATAATTAATTAATCTGTTTACACATAAAGTTGTTGATAACAGGTGTTAACTTTCTTCTATTAGTCACTCCTAAATTTTTGTTCTGAGTTGACATGTAGTGCGCTAGACAATGGAGAGATATTCTATCTTGAGTATTATCTGCTCGGCTAGTAGCCTAGCCTTCCGGAAAGAGGCTTGGACCAGTCATACCATTTCGGTCGATCGATGGCCGAGAGGGAAAATTAATTGCTAATACGTACAAAAACTGGCAATTATTACCGACGCTATATATGTGTATATATATGGAATTACTAACATCACTCGACTATAGTTTTCAGGAATTTTATTCAAATTTCATACTGTTGGATAGGCTTGAAGATTCGTACTCTGGTCGATGAGATCCTTATCTTCTTCGGTGGTATCAATGGATTTAGAACTCAGGTTCACTGCTTTAGGGTTATGGGCGTAGGAACAGAGGAGGGTGGTGGGCGGCGACGGTGGGTGAGGGTGACAAGATCCCAACCAAATGGCAAGGTTGGGGCAGCCAGAGGCAGTGAATTCGACGACAATGAGTCACCGGAGGCGGGGATAAAGGGGGATGGCGGCGGGAGTGTTGGTGGTGCGGCAATGGACGAGGAGGAGCATCTGTGGCGGGGAAGATTGCATCAACGCTACACGCTCGTAGTTAGGGTCTACCTAAAGGAAAGCCGACCAATATATCAAGATCAAGTCAATACCTTCCTCAACTCTTGCTCAAGGTCACCATGTCACTTTTGAATCAATTTAAGCAAGAGTTCAAGTGGAACATATTTTGGAATTCAATTCGGCTTCCAGATCAATTCGGAATCAGGCTGACAGGTCCGACTTCAAATGGGAATAACTTTTGCATACGAACTCCGTTTGAGGTGTGCAAGTACAGCATAGAAAGAAGAGCTTGTCCACTTTCCAATGGATTTGGCCTCACCTCCAAATTCCTTTTGTGCGCACCGCAATTACCAAAACAATCCGACGTTGATTCAGCTTGACAGGGCCGACTTTAAATGCTCATAGATTTCGCATCAAGTGTCCATTTAGAATGTGTGAGTACAGCATGGAAAGTTTATCTTGCCCTCTTTCCAATGGATCTAGCCCCATCCCGAAATTCCTTCTGTGCGCGTCGGAATCATCAAAACAATATTTCGATTTTAGAAACAGAGATAGAATCAGATATGATTTGATGACATTCCATATGTTAAAAGCTTTCTATAACCAAGGGCCTGCGTGCCCTTATAAATAGAGGCTCAATTGACCATGTAAAACAGGCTTGTGTAGATTAGTTTTCCATTATGAAACATCGTCGCGTGGTCCTGTATCGACTAGACCAATAACTGCGATTGCAGGTCTCAACCCTTTGTGTTTTTGATTCATATTTGTAATATTCAGATTGCTCTTTATCTTATTTTGCTTGTTCTTCGATTGCTCACAGAAATTGAACCTCGTGTTCAGGTCAATCGCGTTCTTGGCACGGTTGATATCGACTAGGGTGTGGTGTAGCGATTGCAGGATGGACTTAGTCGTCTCGGTTAAGTAGCCTCTTCATCAACGTCATATCAAATCAAAGTTATCTTTCTCACCGGAAGATTGAGACCTCACCCCCTCATCACTATATAAAATATGAAAGATCTTCACATCATCACAAATCTTCTTTGGCTCACGGGGGAGGAAGGCACCAGAGTCGGGGAAGTCGGTGACGGCTCAGGGGGAGGAGGAGGGCGTTAGGCTCGGGGAAGTTGGTGTCGGGCTCGGGGGGAGGAGGAGGGGGGCGCCGGGCTTGGGAAATTCGGCGATGGCTCGGGGGGAGGAGAAGGGCACTGGGCTCGGGGAAGTCGGCGACTGCTCGAGGGGAGGAGGAGGGGCGCCGGGCTCGAGGGGAGGAGAAGGCCAGGGTGCCTAGATCTGGATCGAACTGAAGACAGCTGCAGATCTGAGCGGCAATATATATCGGATTATCGTAAACGGTTTTTATTCTGTGATGAGAATTATCACGGACGGTTTTTATTAAAAATCATCTGTAATACTTCGCAGACGGTTCTTGCCAAGAACTGTCTGTAATATTAACCCTACACAGGCAGTTTCATAAAACCGTCTATGATGTTACGTCCACTAAAAGTGTTTCTGTAGTAGTGAACATCGGATGAGGCAGGGTTAGGGTAGGGATAGTTAAGAGGTAAAAAGGGGAAATCTTGGTTGTTGAGTTTGGATCCAACAGTCCAAAAAAAATGACTGAAATGTCCCAAATTTTTAGTCAATTGATATGTAGTCACTCACTGTCACTCCATGTATACGCCATGATGAGAGCTAGCTAGTGTATCCGAGTATGTGTAGTTGCGATCCGTACGTGATTAATTTCCTCGCACCTCATGATCGATCGGTCTAATTAAGATGCCTGCCTTTTGTATTGTGATCGATGTGCTTTTATATATGTACAACTTATTAATTAAGACGACCTTTGAATGTACACTAGTAGCCAACTGGTGCATGTACATGCAAGCTGCATGTACATGCAAGCTTTTGCTCTCCAAATCTCCAATGGTCGATTGACATCAGGGATGAAGCCAGCGGAGGTTTAGTAAGGCTTGCGTCTCACCTTCTCTGGTAGCAACTAACAAGTAAAGCAGAAACGATTTTACATATTTACTTGTTGCCCTCATATTGCTTGCTACTTGTCATTTTGTTTGAGCAAAGCAAAGCAACTAGAAAAAGAAATCAAAAGCCTTCTGCCATTAGTAACAACCAACAACCCAATTTTAGTAATACTTGCCATTTTACTTGCTGCTTGCTTACTTCTTGCCCTTCTATACTTGCCATTTTACTTGCTGCTTGCTTACCTTTTGCCCTTCTCTCCACTCTAAACGTTTTCGTTACTCGAGAGCAAAAGTTACCGTTACTTTTCACGGCGCGATTCCTTTCCAGTTTATCAGAACCAAATCAAAATTATGATAAACTTGTTTCAAAAACTGTGCTGCCCAGCCATATCAATAGGAACCCAGCCATATCAATAGGTATCATTCACAAAAACAGCACCACTACACATTATCTCTTTTATCTTATTCTATATCGTCTTCTCCGGTAAATCTTCCAATGATCCGTTCTCTGTCATCCATACTCTGAATCAAGTGGTTCAAAATTTTAAATTCATCTAAATTTATGATATACTTCCGAGTACCTATTTTATACTTTTTTGATTTCATTTGATTTTATTTTGTTTAGACCGCTTTTACGTGTAGACTACGATGTTTTCGAGTATAACTTTGCTGATGTTTCTCATCATCAATATATTTTGAGCCCACTTTTTTTTTTCTGACTTCACCACTGATCGACATGTAGGTAACGTAGGGTCAACACGCGGTGCAATGGGTGCATGCAGACGTGGAGATGTAAGGATCGCACGATCGTGGTCGTCTTGGTGAGTTGTTGCCTTACTTTTGTCGCATCATCTTGATGAGTCCAGTGTATGTATATACAATGTGCCATGATCGATCTATCAGTTAGGTTACATGCTATAACCTTGTATTTCTTTACGAGGAGACGGGCTACTAAAGGCAAGGGCCGTACTGTTCCACTGGGGAGGCGATAAAAAGCGTTCGAGGCAGTCGGCCTTCCATTTTGATGTAGCCTGCATGATGCGACTTGCATGCAATATATATTGATGAGACTTTGAACGAATGCATACGTAATCATATCAACAACGTTACCCTGATGAGAATAGCATCGTAACCGTCCAATTCACATATCTATTATATTATTAAAACGATAAAAAATCACTACATTTAGAGCTAAAAATTACCACAATAATAAGTGAAAAAAAACTACATCAGCGATTTGTGGTGGGCCTATATTATTATTATTATTTGGCAGGAGCTCTAACATTCACTGTTGGAAGGAAAGAGCTCGAGGGTTTGAATCCAAGTAGGCAGGGTGGTTGACGCCACACCCTGCCAATGACCAAGCAGTGCTTGGTTCTCCATGTTAGAAATATGCCTATAAAATAAGTCTTATTTTCTTAATTCCAAAACATGCAAAATTTAGTATCATATTACTAAGGTAAGGTAGGAGAGATCAATTTATAAGGTAGAATCCATGCCACTCCTTGAATTATGAATGTGGATGGCATGTGGATAGTTTTGACTAATCACACACACACGTACGCACGTGCACGCATATTCGTGTATTTTCGCGTGAAAATCGCGTGACTTGTGAAATGTACTCACTGATATGTAGGTCTTGGGTCAACATGTCATGAGACATATAATAGGAGTGGAATGTCTTTTTCTAGTGGAGGGGAGTGTCATATCCTAAAAAAAATATTATATTAAAATATAACTCGGTGGTTATACTTATGTTGCATTAATTTAAAGACCGTGTTGATGTCTAAGCTATCATTTTATTTAGGAGGAAAGCAATCTATTATATATTAAAAGCTCATGACAGGGGTCCTTTTGAGCTTCTAAGAAAAAAATAAACTAGAAATTCTTATAAAAAGTAAAACATCTGACCCTTAATCTTTTGGATCATAGCTAAGATGAACTATAACAGCCATTGGATGCTATTATTTAAAGAAAAACATCTAACCATTCATTTAACAGGCCCGAGTTATAACATCTTAAATTAAAATAAATAGTCCATTCTAAGTACAATAAAAATAATATAATATGAAATAAAAAATAAAAGGAAATTAGTGATGAAATTAGATCCATTATTATGAGTTAATGATATATTTTAGTAACGAATAACAATCATATTATAGGACTAATATTTTTATGAGTTAAATGAATATGTTATGTCCCTATGATGATGAGGACTTTGGAAGGCATCATAAGCTGGTCGTCATCAGGTCAAAGTTTTGGATGAAGGATGATATTATGTGTTGATAAGCATCAAGTCAAGATTTCGAAGAGGAGATGATCGTGAGTTGACCATTAAATCAAGCGAAGACCATTATAGGTTGATGCGCATCAAGGCAAGGACTCAGATTTGAAGTGAGGATGTTCGTCATCAAGTTTTTAGATGATGCTCAAGGCAAAGGTATAACTAGCATAGGCTAATAATGTGTTCTTAGTCTTTTACTGATCTTGGTGTTTAGTTGGAGGACCGTATTACTGGTGTAAGATGCTATATTATTAAGATGGGTCTTATCTAGTAACTTGAGTCTTATTATGTATTGATAATTCAATCTCACTTACTCTAGTTCTGTGTGGCACAATGCTAGTATTTGTGGATGTGTTTTATAAATAGTTATAACTCATGCATAATCTTTGTAGCATGTGACTAGATTTTGCAAATAGTTGAAATTCTTGCACCTGCTTTTTATGACATGATGCTTAGATTTGATAATATATTTTGCAAATAGTTGAAACTTATGTATAATCCTTTTAGCATGTGACTTAGATTTACAAATATATTTTGCAAACGGTTTGAGTTCATGTCCTTAATCTTTATGGCATGATTCTAAAATGTGAGAATATGTTTTGCAACTTATTGTGGATCATGTTTTGACTTTTGTTTACATGGTTCTATGATTTGTAAATGTATTAAAATACATGCAATCTGACTCTACTAGAAAATCTAGTACAGTATGGCTACCCTTTGTGTGGTGGTTTGACTGCGGCGGTACGACCAGCTCTGTGTGAGCGGTTGGATCGAATGTGTTGTATGAGCGCACATCGTGTGGTGGTATGACCAACTCTGTGTGAGTGGTTAGGCTGATCGACGGTACGACTGGCTCTGTGTGAACAGTCTGACCAGTTCGTGTGATACAACTAAGCATTTGTCACCGATAGTATTTTCCAATGATATGTTTTTGGTTCATAGTTGTGCGGTCTGATCGACCTGTGTGGTGGTTCGACCAGGCCTAACGATAATATCAAACCCTATGTGGGTGGTAGTATTGACAACGATTATAACGGCTAGTTTTCTAACTATTATAGTGGGAGCGATAGTATCGATCCTTAGTTGATGGTAGCACCAACCCTAATTGAAATATCATAAATCTTGTTCTAATAGCTAGTTTTTATGGTGGGAGCTATAAATACCCACCATAGCTGATTGGGGGCAAGATTGATTCATCCCATTCTAATATCTTGAGTTAGTGTGAGTCTCTCCTCTTAATTGCGTGTGTGTCGCACCTTGTAAGCAACGAGAGAAGTTTCTAAGTGTATGTGTTGCATTTAGAGGTAGATTTTATATTGACTTGAGTTTGTGCATTTGTTGCATTTGGTGAGAGTCAAACAAAGGGTTTGATTTGTTATTCCCAGAGGTTGCCAATTCGTAGACTGTATTAGAGGTGTCATGTCAGGTGATCTCTTTAAAGAAGGTTGTAAAGAGACCCGACGTGTTGTAAAGATTGGAGCTCACCTACCGGAAGAGGTAAAGAGATATCACTAATGGAAAGTAAGGTGTTTGGTTTAATTCAAGAAGCTGGTATAATTCATTTGAACTTACCTCAACGTGAATTAGGAGTGACCGGTAAGTCTCCGAACATCAGGTAAAAAGTAACCATGTCGATTGTGATTTGCTTTCTTGTGCTGAATTTATATACTTGCAATTTATATTTATAGAATTGAATTAATTGATTATCACCCTAGGATTACAAACTTTGATATAGACATATGATGTTGATGTACTTAGGTAAACCTAGATAATTTAGGCCGATTTACGCTTCCATAGATAAACTCAGTTTTAGCCAAATGAAAGATTTTGAAAGCATATTAACCCTCTTTAGTTGGTCTCCTCGACTTTACAATTAGCCATTTGATTTTCATACAATCTCTAAATTAAAACCCATATATAGGTGAAATTTGGAATAAAAATTAGATAAAATTTAGTAGTTGAATTTGTGTATGAATTCTAATCAAAAACTAAGATTCAAAATTAAATAAAACAACTAATAGAAATTCAGCATGAAAAAGGAAATTAGCACCACGATTTTCATAGGAACTCCAAATTAAAACAACTACATAGTAGAAATTCAAAATAAAAATTAAATAAATTTTAATAGTTGAATTTGTATGTGAGTTCTAACCTAAAAATAAAATTTGAAATAAAAAATGCAAAAAATAGAAATTCAGAATGAAAAATAAAATAAAATTATTAATTTTATTTTCATTCGAACTCCAAATTAAAACCCATAGTTGAAATTTGCAATAAAAATAAATTAAAATTATAGCTATAATTTGGAATAAAAATAAGATGAAAAATTGGTAGTTGGATTTCTATAAGAATTGTAACCTAAGACTGAAATTCCAAATTAACTAAAAATAAAAATTTAGATTAAAAGAAAGTGTTCATGTCAAGAATAATAAAAACAAATTAAAATAATAATTAGCAGTTGAATTTATGTACAAATCCCAACTTTAAACTAAAAACGAAAGTCCATCAAAAGTACAATCTAAAAATATGTAAATTCAGAATAAAACTTAAAGGAAATTAATGATTGTTTTTTAATTCCAAACTAAGTGAAAAAAAATCAAAATTTTGGTTTTATTGAGAATTAAAATTCCAAAAAATATTCTAAAAAATAAAATAAGATAAGGAATTTGATTTATATTTATATTTGTATATGTTTATACATTAGGAGTCAAAATCTATTAAATTATCAAATACAATATTAGATGGTTTACAATCACTAAGAAAAATGAGAATTTGCTATAATTCTCAAAAAAAGAAAACATTTTGACCCCTTTTTTTTGGGGTGTTCACTCGGCATGTAGTATGGACAAGCATTGCTAAGATAAAAGAAAGAGATGATGAAGATGATGATGATGTTGATGTAAATGAAAAATGTTATGTTATGCTATGTTTACTATTTTGCTATGCAAGTATTTAGGAAAAAAGTTTTGGTCATAGGTAACAAGTCTTAAGAAACAGAGTAAGTATTTTCTCTCTTATAATATATATTATTAAAATATCACAAATGGAGTACTGCAATAATTTGTTTTTCAAAAAGCAAAATCACATATGTATTGACAAGTCATTTAAACATTCTTTAAGGATGATGTCCGTACAAGTATGCGGGTCACCTTACTAGTTATATTCAAGACAAGAACTGGTTAAAACTGTGGTGTGATCTCATCTCCATTCTCCACCCTTGATTTTTCTCTAATTATTTATGTACCCCAACCCTGAAACTTCACGGCATGCATAGTGCCTGGTTATCTAGAGTTTTTAAAAAAGAACTTTTAATTATTTAAATAGTTGGGTAGCTGTATATTTAATTTGTACAAATAAAGTACAATATATACAAGTCCCCTTTATTTTCGTCTCTTTTGAAAGAGTTTACTAATTATTTGGTAGTTAGGTCATCAGAAGCTCGTACATTATAATGAATCAGTTCACGATGAGAATTGATTTACAAAGTTAGCTAGTTCTGCACTTTATGTTCTTCAATTCTTTAGCTAATAGTTCGCATCCCATGCTATGGCCACTGAGATCACGAAGTACCCGTTCTTCAGTTAGGAGGAAAGGCCGGCATTTCTAATCGACAAAAAGAGCAAAAGCGAGTAGTAGTAATCCATGATCCATTCCTTACTATAAGCTATCATATATAGGCTTCTGCTTTGTCACACTATATAAAATCGTTCTGCCCTTCCGATCAAAACAGTTTGCCGCAATCTTCCTTTTTTGTTTGACGAAGCCAAAAATCAATATGAATACTCTGTTTCTCAAAACGGTTTCCTCACTCTTTACACTCCTGTCTCGCTCCGAGTCACGGGCGCATCATGTATACACTCCTTTTGCTCCCGTTTCGTACACACATCTCTCCCTTATTTTCCCACCGCTCGTCTATCATTTTAAAAGTCACTTCTTTCGATCGCTACTATTTATTTTCTTTTTTCAGTCACTACTAGCTATTCGTTTTCAACCAAAACCTATGCCGCAGCCAATACCAACTGCCCGCAGAAACAGAGAGATAGCGCGCGCATGCGCTACAGGCGCGAAATCCATCCATGGTGATCGATCTGCTGTCGCCCATGGAATGGCCGGGCGCAAAACCGAACTCCACACGGGGCATGACCAATAGTCTCTTCGCCTGCGCTTTTGTCTCTGCGTACATATATTTACTCTCCAATCGCTGTGCATGCAATGCCGTAGGAAGCTAGCTACAGCGGCGCCGATCACTAGCTAAGTCGGAGAGGAAAGAAACCACGCGCATGCGAATCCTGGGGTATCTCGCCTTTCCATATAAGAAACGAATTTGCGACGCCTTAATGCGGCCGAGATCGGCAGCTTTACCGCCACATGTACCAACCACAGCTAAACCCCATTTCTATACTGTTCGGTGGGTCGATCGATATGCAAGTGCAACATAACGTGATCTGATCGTCTATAGGCTGCAGTGCAATTGGCCCCATTCCATAAATGTTTTAAGCTGGATGCTGATCGATGAGCAATGAGATAAGCCCTCTATCTCTTGAGAAGCAATCGTCTTCTGACATTTGGTTGTGCTAAGAGAAGAGATACATGGCGAGATAGAAAGCCAAGGGGTCTGACTAGGTTTCCTTTGATGCATGCTTGTGACGATAACACGGGGTTATATATTTGACCAACCAATGGCTCGCCCTTCCCATGCAAAGTGTCCGAGATCACTAGCCAGCTTAGCTAGCTTACTTGGTCATGCTCACAAATATCTCGTCACTACTGCAGAAATCATCATCACAGCGGTTCAAAAACGTCATTATAGATGGTTTTCTGAACCATCTGAATTTATGGGTCAGTGATAATATGAAATCATCACAGACGGCTTTCGAATCGTCTGTGGTGGAAATATCACAGATGGTTTTTAACTAAAAACCATCTGTGAAAATGATAATCACAGACAGTTTTTAACGATAAATCATCTGTGATATATAAATATCACAGACGGTTTTTAGTTACAAACCATCTGTGATTACCAACTATAATAGATGGTTTTTAATGAAAAATTGTTTGTGATATGGATATCATATGGTATGGTTGGCAGACACAGAGACCATCCTGTTCATCGAACCAACACTTTCTTTTTATTTTATTTTTTAAGGTTATCAATTAATTGCTATATATCATATGATATAGTTGGCAGATGTATAGGTGTAGTGCACGATGCGTGCATGGCAACATAATTAGCCTGAGAATTAAGGGAGGCTAGCTAGCTAGCTGGGCATGCACGTCTACGGTGGAGATCGTCCGTAGCCTAAACTCCCAAGTGGATGGTGCGGATCGCGCGCGACCTAACGATCAACGTGTACTTACCGCCCTTTTTGACGCGCGCACGCGCGTGGGGACGGAAAAAAAAATGCAACGGTGAATGAGAAGAGGCCTCAGCTGAATTTCTTCCTATAGAAAAGCTCTTCCGTGGGGACCTAGCTAACTAGCTTGCATTGCATGGTCGTACGTAGCCACACGCTTTCACCGATGGTCCAAAGCTACACTACTAGAAGTAGTAGCAGGTACGGATTTTACACTGCGCTTTGGTAAAAAAGGTTAAAGAGGATTTTTTCAGTTGGTAATTTTTATTGCAACTTTGAGGGGTTTTTGTCCCTGGCACCGCACCCATTTGTCTAGAACTTACAGCCGCTTTTCCGAACCGATTTACCGCCAGTGAGAACTTTAACGTATAGATATGGGATCCACAGCTGCATGCACGTCAAGCCCTTGTAACTTTTGGTCGCAATAGTATTGTTAAAGCAAATGAAAGCACTTTTTCGTAAGCATGACATGTTTACAGCAACTGCGACAAATAAAAGTGTAAGATCTTATGAAGGTTATCATATGATGTGTGATGAGTATTTAACTTTATTGTACAATAATTGTTGAACTTTGAGTTTGATTTTAAATGTGTTGTAGTTTTAGTGTTGTTGTTAGGTGAGAACGGTCTAACAGATATATGGGATGCGGTCAGACTGGTGGTTGCCACTAGTACAAAACAGGCTATACTAGACGGGTACATCATAGACGGTTCATACGGAACCGTATATGCTTAAACTATCACAGACGGTTCATACTACCACCCGGCTGTGATATTTTCACAGACGGTTATTAACACGAACCGTCTGTGATATTTGGTTTCACAGACCGTTTGTGGTTGGAACCGTCTGTGATAAATTGCACTATTAATTATTAATGGGTGTATTTGCTCGATGTCGACACAGATCTGTCTTCATTGCGCTGCATCGGTGGAGCAAGGCGGTCGGCTTTAGAGAGTTCGGGGTGAAAACATATCGTCGTCTTCTTAGTGATCTGATCAGAGGTTAGTACTCAATTATTTTTAATTATGCATATATACATGTTTTTGTAATAGAAGGCCAGAGATGATAACTTATATGCTATGTAGTAGTGGTAATAATCATTTTTAGCAACCATTTGTTACTTATGTAGCTAGCATAGATGGATCGAAGTTGGATGTACATTGAGAACAGTGTGAGTAAAGAGTACATTATTGGTGTGTCTGCTTTTAGAAGAGCGGCCGAGCTGGATATGTTAAAGAAGGGGATGAAATATACGTACTGTCCATGTATTGATTGTGATAATTTCAAGATATTTAGCAACTCAGCGCAGATCGAAACTCACTTGATTCGAAGGGATTTCAGAAAAGGGTACAAATGCTGGACCAGTCACGGTGAAGAAAAGAGTGCACAAGAAACTGGTAGTTATGACATAGTCGAGGGAGACAACGATATGCCAGTTGACTGTGCTTTGATCATGAGGATAGATCGCAGAATGACAATCTGGATCGGATGTTACGAGATGCAGAAGGGAACTATAGTAAGAGAGAGTTTGGTAAATTCGAGGGTTTGATGGAGAACTCGGAGAAACCTTTGTTCTCGGGCTGCAAGCCGCAATACACGAGGTTGTCATCAGTTCTAGAACTACTGAAATTGAAGGCAAGCAATGGTTGGTTCGACAAGAGTTTCACGGTATTGTTAGGTCTCTTAGCGAATATGCTTCCAAAGGGAAATGTGTTGCTAAGAACCACCTACCAAGCCAAGAAGATTCTTTGTCCATTAGAAATAGAAGTAGAAAGAATACATGCATGTTCGAATAATTGTATCCTATACCGTAAAGAGTATGCTAGCTTAAATGTTTGTCCGGTGTGCAAAGCATCTCGATACAAGCGTAAAAATGACTATGATGATGGAAAGAGCATCAAGGTGAAGTAAGGATCTCCTGCTAAGGTGTTGTGGTATCTTCCTGTAATCCCCCGTTTAAAGCGTTTATTTACAAACCGCAAGGATGCAAGATTGATGCGTTGGCACTGGAAGCAGCGTAAGAAAGACGGAATGATAAGACATGTTGCTGATTTTGCCTAGTGGAGGAACATCGATAGGATGTTTGTAGATTTCGGTGTGGAACCGAGAAATATAAGGTTTGGGTTGAGTACAGATGGAATGAATCCTTTTGGTAACATGAGCAACTGACATAGCACCTGGCTCGTGACTCTGTGCATGTACAACCTTCCTCCTTAACTGTGTATAAAGCGAAAGTATATTTTGATGTCACTACTTATCTAAGGGCCGAAGCAATCTGGCAACGATATTGATGTGTTCCTTGCACCATTAGTAGAAGATCTTGCAATACTGTGGAACGAGGGGTACATGTATGGGATGCGGACAAATGAGAGAAATTTACTCTACACGCTATGTTGTTCTGCACCATTAATGATTTTCCTGCCCTTGGTAACCTGTCAGGGTTGAGTACAAAAGGAGCCAATGCGTGTCCGCACAGCTTAGATTATACCAAGAGTGTGTGGTTGAATAACTCACGTAAAACTATGTACATGCGTCACCGTAGGTCCCTTCCAAAGTATCACCCATACCGCAAGATAAAGAAATAATTTGAAGGAAAAAAGACAATACTCAGTACCAAGACCTTTTAGCGAGAAAGAGTTGTATGATATGGTTAATGATATAAACGTTGTTGTAACATCCTGATTTTTGGGGATTTTTAAAACCTTGAATTTAAAAATAAATTTCTGGAATTTATTTGAATTTAAAAGCAAGCGTAAAAGAATTTTTAGGAATTTAAAAGAATTTAATATGATTAAATTTTACTTCAAAATTAGCTGAAAATATTTTTAATTAAGTTCCTTAAGTCACAAGAAATTTTCTGGAATTTTCTAAAATTAAATTGAGCTCCAAATGAACTTTAGAATTTTGAAATGATTTAATCTGAGTAAAATAAACATTAACATAAGCTGAAAATATTTTATTTGTGTTCTTCAGGTCTCAAGGTATTTTCTGGTATTTTTGGTGAATTTTTGGGATTTATTTGCTATTTTCTAGAGCTCCTGGATTATTATTTGAATTTTTTCTGAAAAGAGTTATTTTGGGAAAATACCTCAGCCGCCCGATCTCTCTCCTCCCCACGTGTCGGTCATCCGCCCCCTCTCCCCGCCGCCGTACGCCCTTTTCCCGCGCTCCGCCTCTAGCCGCCCGATCGCGCCGCTCACACTGGCGCGCGATCTCGCAAGACGCCACGCTGGCGGCACCAGCAGCCGCTGCCGCCCGCTCCGCCGCGCGCCGTCCGATCCGCCCGCGCCCGCATCCGACCGTCCGTCCTGCGCGCGCGCGTGATCTCTAACCTAACCCTAGCGCCGCTCGCTTCGCTGTCGGATCGCGCCACGGCGCACATCCGCTTCGCCCGCCGGTCGCGCCGACGCTGCCCCGCCGTCCGACATACGCGTCGCCCGGCCGTCTTCATCTCGGTCGCACCGCGCTGCCTCCGCCCCGGACTCCTCGGTTCGCGTGTTATTTAACCCGCCGCCGCCTCGGTTCGCGTGCTCCATCGCCGCCGCCGCCTTCTCGCCTCGCGCGCCCGAGCGAGCGCGCGCGCCGCCGCCCGCGCGTCCTCCCACGCCCGCCGCCGCCGCCGCCGCCGCCGCCGGAGACCCCGATCCTCCCGCCGGTGAGTCTCGCCGCCGCCGCCGCGTCGCCTCCGCGCCGCCGCTCCGCCGCCCGCGCCGCCTCGGTTCTCGCGCCAGATCCCACGCACTCCAGGCGCGCGCGACGCGCGCGACGCCGCAGCGCGCGCCGCCACGCGCCGCCCATCGCTGGTCCTCGCCCCGCGCAAGATCTCCGCCATCCATCCCGGAGGCATAAGCGCGCGCCACGCGTCTCCTCCTCCACCGCCGGATCTCGCCGACGCGCTTCGCTCGCCGCGCTGCGCGCGCGCGACGCGCGCGCGCGCGCGCGCGCACGCTGCGTCGCCGATCCCGCCGCCCGCCTCCGCACCGCCGATCCGAGCCGCCATCCAGATCGAGCGAAGCGGCCGGATGCGACCACGCGTCGTCGTCCCGGCCGTCCGATTCCGCCGCCGCGGCCGCGCACCGACCGAGCCACATCAGCGTGACACATGGCAGCATATGCGTGTGCCACGTCAGCCCTAGGCCACATGGCATGACACGTGGCATGCCACGCCGCGCCGCGTCGCCCCCTAGCTGCGCTTCTGCCACGTGGCGGCCACGCCACCGCCACGTCAGCAGGTGCCACGTGGCAGCATATGCTGCTGCCACGTCAGCCGCTCCGCCGCATCCGCACCCTCTCTCCCCCGTGCACTGTTCCGTGCGCCGGGTTCACCGTGGACCAGGTATTCGGTGGACCGGGTTCACAGCATAGTGTAATTTCTGAATTTCCCGATTTAATTTTGGAATTAATTTTTCGAGAGCCCGTTCTCCTCCGTCCTAGCTCCGATTGACCCCGTTCTTTTTTCTAAATTCATCTAAAATCGAGCTCTAGCTGTTGGTTCTAGTTTTGTGAATTTTGGAGTTCATTTGCTTGTCATTTTATGTGTTTCTTTGTTTCCGGTCGTTTTCTCTCTCGTTAGATTCGGATTCCGGAGGAGCAGATTTCGCGCCAGAAGACCAGGAGTACCCCGCTGAGCATAACGAAGGCAAGTCGTGTCCCTTGATCATGTTGAACCCAATTTTGCAAACTATTATTTAATTATTTTGCTTTAAATTACATTGCATTGCTATTTTTATTCAAACCTTTGCACAGGTAGCTATTGTCCCAATTGCAATTATACCTCCTTGACACTTTGAAATACCATGATGCCTTTGTCACCATAGGTTGGGAGATTTATTAGTGATGCTAGTTTATTTATCACATGGGTTGGTGCAATAGATTGCTTAGCTTTGCTTATAGCTCCGATTGGGTTTATCATCACATGTGAATTATCCAAATTTGACTTAATGAGATATGGAACTGTGGTTGGTGCCACGTATATTAAAATTTGTGCCATGACGTAGGTGCGTCATCGGTGATGATTATACAAACTGGTTTTGCGCTCGGGCGAGTGATCGTGCAGTAAAGGGGGAAGTACAGTTGTACTTTGGGGGATGTGGTAGCCTCGCCCGGGTAATGTTAAGGACTTAACTTTGTGCGCCATTGATCTGAGCCTTACCGTGCAAACCACATGTCTGGTATGGGACGGACCTGGCTGACTAATTTGGGAGGTTTCAACTGTAATCTTGCCATTGAGATGAACATGGTTGCTGATTTCCATGTGGCGCAAGGGGGTGTGATGAAACCTAGCGGGCGGATTAAGTTGTAAACTGAACTTTGTAAAGGCCTTGTTGTGATTTTCTTTAACGTGAGGATTATCACATCGTGTGGGTACAGTTGTGCAACCTCTGCAGAGTGTAAAACTATTCGAATAGCCGCGTCCTCGGTCATGGACAGTGCTCGGGGATTTCACACGAGGGTTAGTGTTTCATTTATAATCGGGTGGTTTATGTTGGGAGTGGACAGTAGTTCATCGTTGGTTTAACTTGTGAATTGGTGTTCACAAGTGGTTCATGTTTATTCCTTTGATTATCTATTGCTATTGTTTTCGCTAACTTTCGCTTTCAAGTTATTTAATAGATTTCATCAATAAGTGCCTTTATGCAAATTAACCTTTCACCTTCCTTTGGTAAGCCTTGCATATTATATTGCATTTATTGTTACAAACGACTTGCCGAGTACCAATGTACTCACGGCTTTACGCCTATGTTGCTCGATTGAGGAGAGGAGTACTATCGCCAGGAGGTGCCGAGGGAGAGTACTACGACGACTTCACGGATTAGGCTTCGCTTCTCCACTCGATAGCCCGTGGTTTGTCGATTGGTCGCTACGCTTTATTTTGGATTTCACGTTATTTTGTTAAGCCCTTCCGCTAGAAATATTGTAAGCTTGGCCATAAGGTCGCACTTTGATATTTTATCGATATTCGAGTTTTCCTTTATTATTGTCGTGTATGACCGTGATGACATCTATGTTTGATCGTGTGCACTAGCGTGATCCTCGACTAGTGCAATTTACGCAGAGACCGAATTTGCATATTCGGTCTCGGCAGAGATGGTATCGAGCTATATCGATCAGAGGACGAAGCCCTAATTAGAAGTTGTCGCCTTAGCCCAATTTCAAAGTTTATTTTCTCAATCAAATCAACAAATTGAATAATTAGTGATCCTCTATTCTTACCTTATTCTTAGGATTCTTAATCCTCGTCTTTCTGTAAATTTATTTTCAAAATTTAATTTGACTTCTCATCTCATCAACATCTATAGAAATTTCGAGTGCCCAGTCTTCAAAAAGGTGGTCGACTCATAATCCTTCATGCTTTACGGTGAAGATTGGACCAAGCAAGCAGCTAATTTAGTCCAAGACAAGACTGAAGATTATCGTGAAGATTAGGAGCTGTCAGATTGAAGCCATGTTATAGTTTTTAGCGTCGTGTAGATCGATTTGCTTCTTCTTGCTGTTGTGTGCGATGTGAGCTGCAAATATTGCCCTCAAAAGCATTATATTGCATTCATGTCAACTTTTTATTGGAGTTCTTTTCTTCGGTTTTGCTGTTAGCCTTTCCGGCTAAGTGTTTGTTTAGCTTAGGTTACCATTAGCAATCCCCCTTAGACGAATTTACCTCTCCTCTATGCTTTTCCTCTCGCCTTTAAACCCGGCAAAGGCATCAACAGCTTGTTTTCCTTTTCAGAGCGTAGCAAAATGGTTGAAACCAGAACTCCTCAGTCGAGCTGCACGAACTCGGATCCAGAGAATAGTCTTTGCGCAGCGCTGCCACCTACCTTGGATCCTCGCCCTTAGTCAATTTTTGGTGGCCTGCACTCGGATGATGCAGACTATGATGCAGAATATGCGACTATGATGCAGCGACAAAGACCAGAGCCAAGACCACCACCAAGACTCGTCAACAATCCGGCTATGCAGAGTTCATGAGGACGAGACCGCTGTCTTCTCCGGTTCATTTGAGCCGTTGAGGTCGATGATTGATCCGTTCATTGAGAAGAAATCGAACTTGGCTCTCTGCACCGACAGGAGAAGGTACTCTATGCAAAGACATCAACTTGAGGGACCAAAGAAGCAGAGTGGTGGGAGAACCATGCGCCGCCAGAGGATCGACCGCATCACTTGGAAAGAATTTGCTAAGGCCTTCCACAACGCCCACGCCATGGATGGAGTTGTCGAGATGAAGAAGGACGAATTTCGTGAGTTGCGCAGGGGACATGTCGGTGAGTGAATACCTCAACAGATTCACTCACTCGCTGCCACGCGCGGAGGATGTAGCTTCGATTCACTCGTCGTAAAAGGTTCAAGAAAGGTTTGAACCCAGCGTTGAAGGTGCAGTCGAGGCAACGACTATGCCGCTTTCGGTGTTGGTGGATAAGGCCATCCCGATTGAGGATTCCCGTCGTGAGTTGGGAGAATTTCACAAAAGGAGGATGAGCCAAGAAGGAGTTCATTCACAGCGATCCACAGAGGACAAGACTCAACACTTATCACCGCACGAGTGCCACAAAGAAGCAGCAGCAGGTTGGCCAAGACTCCGGCCCGTGACTCGTTATGAAAACTCGACCACGCCCCATTAATGTTAGCAATCAACCCGTAAGAGTGCAAACCCCGCAGATCGCCAATTGTTACAATTGCAAGGAGCCAGTCATTTTGCTCGCAGCTGCCGCAGAAGCGTCAGCGATCACGCCAGCCTGCTCAACTGAGAGTACGCCGCCAAGACCCTTCCTCCAGAGCAAGCCGTGGCGACAAAGAGCCTCGAGAGCGCTGCAAGGGGAAGCTGAACCACGCCACCCGCGTGCCGCACCCGTGAAACCCATCTCTCCTAGTTAGCCCGGATCTCGGTCGAGATCCCGCTAAGGGTAAGGTTTGTAACATCCTGATTTTTGGGGATTTTTAAAACCTTGAATTTAAAAATAAATTTCTGGAATTTATTTGAATTTAAAAGCAAGCGTAAAAGAATTTTTAGGAATTTAAAAGAATTTAATATGATTAAATTTTACTTCAAAATTAGCTGAAAATATTTTTAATTAAGTTCCTTAAGTCACAAGAAATTTTCTGGAATTTTCTAAAATTAAATTGAGCTCCAAATAAACTTTAGAATTTTGAAATGATTTAATCTGAGTAAAATAAACATTAACATAAGCTGAAAATATTTTATTTGTGTTCTTCAGGTCTCAAGGTATTTTCTGGTATTTTTGGTGAATTTTTGGGATTTATTTGCTATTTTCTAGAGCTCCTGGATTATTATTTGAATTTTTTCTGAAAAGAGTTATTTTGGGAAAATACCTCAGCCGCCCGATCTCTCTCCTCCCCACGTGTCGGTCATCCGCCCCTCTCCCGCGCCAGACGCCTTTTCCGCGCTCGCCTCTAGCCGCTCGATCGCGCGCTTCGCCACTGGCGCAGATCGCAAGACGCCACGCGGCGGCGGCACCAGCAGCGCTGCCGTCGCTTCCGCTCGCGCTGTCCGATCCGCCCGCGCCGCATCCGACCGTCCGTCCCGCGCTGCGCGTGATCTCTAACCCTAATCCTAGCGCGCTCCGCTTCGCTGCCGGATTCGCGCCACGCGGCGCACATCCGCCGCTTCGCCGCCCGGTCGCGCGCCGACGCTGCCCTCGCCGTCCGACACGCCGTTGCCGCCCGGCCGTCTTCGTCTCGGCCCGCACCGCGCTGCTCCGCCCCGGACTCCTCGGTTCGCGTGTTATTTAACCCCCGCCGCCTCGGTTCGCGTGCTCCATCGCCGCCGCCGCCTTTCTCGCCTCGCGCGCGCGCTGCAGCGCGCGCGCCGCCGCGCGCCCTCCCACGCCTGCCGCCTGCCGCCGCCGCGCCGCGCCGAGACTTCGATCCTCCCGCCGGTGAGTCTCGCCGCCGCCGCCGCGCCGCCTCCGCTCGCCGCTCCGCCGCCGCGCCGCGCCTCGGTTCCGCGCCGATCCCACGCACCGCGCGCGCGCGCTGACGCGACGCGCGACGCAGCGCAGCAAGGCCGCCACGCGCCGCCATCGCCTCGTCCTCGCCGCGCCGCGCCGCAGATCTCCGCCATCCATCCCGGAGGCATAAGCGCGCCACGCGTCTCCTCCTCCGCTGCCGGATCTCGCCGACGCGCCCCGCCGCCTCGCAAGGCGCGCGCGACGCCGCGTGGCGCGCCGCTACGCGTCGCCGATCCCGCCGCCCGCCTCCGCACCGCCCGATCCGAGCCGCCATCCAGATTCGAGCGAAGCGCCCGGATGCGCCCACGCGCGCCGTCGCCCGGCCGTCCGATTCCGCCGCGCCGCGCGCAAGACCGACCAAGCCACGCCGGCGTGACACATGGCAGCATATGCGTGTGCCACGCCAGCCCTAGGCCACGTGGCATGACACGTGGCATGCCACGCCGCCACGCCGGCCCTAGCCGCTTCTGCCACGTGGCGGCCACGCCACCGCCACGCGCCAGTGCCACGTGGCAAGATATGCCGCCGCCACGCCGCCGCTCCGCCACAAGGCACTCTCTCCCCGTGCACTGCTCCGCGCGCGGGTTCACCGTGGACCGGTATTCGTGGACCGGTTCACAAGATAGTGTAATTTCTGAATTTCCTGATTTAATTTTGGAATTAATTTTTCGAGAGCCCGTTCTCCTCCGTCCTAGCTCCGATTGACCACCGTTCTTTTTTCTAAATTCATCTAAAATCGAGCTCTAGCTGTTGGTTCTAGTTTTGTGAATTTTGGAGTTCATTTGCTTGTCATTTTATGTGTTTCTTTGTTTCCGGTCGTTTTCTCTCGTTAGATTCGGATTCTGAGGAGCAGATTTCGCGCTGTAAGACCAGAGTACCCACTGAGCATAACGAAGGCAAGTCGTGTCCCTTGATCATGTTGAACCCAATTTTGCAAACTATTATTTAATTATTTTGCTTTAAATTACATTGCATTGCTATTTTTATTCAAACCTTTGCACAGTAGCTATTGTCCCAATTGCAATTATACCTCCTTGACACTTTGAAATACCATGATGCCTTTGTCACGATAGGTTGGGAGATTTATTAGTGATGCTAGTTTATTTATCACATGGGTTGGTGCAATAGATTGCTTAGCTTTGCTTATAGCTCGATTGGGTTTATCATCACATGTGAATTATCCAAATTTGACTTAATGAGATATGGAACCGTGGTTGGTGCCACGATATTAAAATTTGTGCCATGACGTAGGTGCGCCATCGGTGATGATTATACAAACCGGTTTTGCGCCAAGCAGTGATCGTGCAAGAAAGGGGGAAGTACGCTTGTACTTTGGGGATGTGGTAGCCTCGCCGGGTAATGTTAAGGACTTAACTTTGTGCGCCATTGATCTCGAGCCTCACTGCAAACCACATGTCCGTATGGGACGGACTGGCCGACTAATTTGGGAGGTTTCAATCGTAATCTTGCCATTGAGATGAACATGGTTGCTTGATTTCCATGTGGCGCAAGGGGGTGTGATGCGAAACCTAGCGGGCGGATTGTTGTAAACCGAACTTTGTAAAGGCCTTGTTGTGATTTTCTTTAACGTGAGGATTATCACATCGTGTGGGTACAGTTGTGCAACCTCGCAGAGTGTAAAACTATTCGAATAGCCGCGCCCTCTGGCCATGGGCGGTGCTCGGGATTTCACACGAGGGTTAGTGTTTCATTTATAACTGGGTGGTTTATGTTGGGAGTGGACAGGTAGTTCACTGTTGGTTTAACTTGTGAATTGGTGTTCACAAGTGGTTCATGTTTATTCCTTTGATTATCTATTGCTATTGTTTTCAGTTAACTTTCGCTTTCAAGTTATTTAATAGATTTCATCAATAAGTGCCTTTATGCAAATTAACCTTTCAGCCTTCCTTTGGTAAGCCTTGCATATTATATTGCATTTATTGTTACAAACGACTTGCTGAGTACCAATGTACTCACGGCTTTACGCCTATGTTGCTCAGTTGAGGGAGAGGAGTACTATCAGCAGGAGGTGCCAGAGGGAGAGTACTACGACGACTTCACGGATTAGGCTTCGTTCTCCACTCGATAGCCTGTGGCTTGTCGATTGGTCGCTACACTTTATTTTGGATTTCCGCTGCTATTTTGTTAAGCCCTTCCGGCTAGAACTATTGTAAGCTTGGCCATAAGGTCGTACCCTTGATATTTTATCGATATTCGAGTTTTCCTTTATTATTGTCGTGTGTATGACTGTGATGACATCTATGTTTAACTGTGTGCACTAGCGTGATCCTGGACTAGTGCAGTTTACACAGAGAGACCGAATTTGCATATTCGGGTCTCGACAGAGATGGTATCAGAGCTATATCGACTGTAGGACGAAGCCCAAATTAGAAGTTGTCGTCTTAGCCCAATTTCAAAGTTTATTTTCTCAATCAAATCAACAAATTGAATATTTAGTGATCCTCTATTCTTACCTTATTCTTAGGATTCTTAATCCTCGTCTTTTCGGTAAATTTATTTTCAAAAATTTAATTTGACTTCTCATCTTATCAACATCTATAGAAATTTCGAGTGCCCAGTCTTCAAAAAGGTGGTCGACTCATAATCCTTCATGCTTTACGGTGAAGATTGGACCAAGCAAGCAGCTAATTTAGTCCAAGACAAGACTGAAGATTATCGTGAAGATTAGGAGCTGTCAGATTGAAGCCATGTTATAGTTTTTAGCGTCGTGTAGATCGATTTGCTTCTTCTTGCTGTTGTGTGCGATGTGAGCTGCAAATATTGCCCTCAAAAGCATTATATTGCATTCATGTCAACTTTTTATTGGAGTTCTTTTCTTCGGTTTTGCTGTTAGCCTTTCCGGCTAAGTGTTTGTTTAGCTTAGGTTACCATTAGCAATCCCCCTTAGACGAATTTACCTCTCCTCTATGCTTTTCCCTCTCGTCTTTAAACCCGGCAAAGGCAGTCAACAGTTGTTTTCCTTTTTCAGAGCAGAAGCAAAATGGTTGAAACCAGGAACTCCTCAGGTCGTAGCCAGACGAACTCGGATCCAGAGAATAGTGCTGCGCAGCCAGTGCCACCTACCTTGGATCCCGCCCTTAGTCAATTTTTGGTGGCCCAGACTCAGATGATGCAGACTATGATGTAGAATATGCAGACTATGATGCAATGACAAGACCAGAGCCAAGACCACCACCAAGACTCTCGTCACGACCCGGCTATGCAGAGTTCATGAGGACGAGACCGCTGTCTTCTCCGGGGTTCGTTTGAGCCGTTGAGGTCGATGATTGGATCCGCTCAGATTGAGAAGAAATGAACTTGGCTCAGCACCGACAGGAGAAGGTACTCTATGCAAAGACATCAACTTGAGGGACCAAAGAAGCAGAGTGGTGGGAGAACCATCGTGCCGCCAGAGGATCGGACCGCATCACTTGGAAAGAATTTGCTAAGGCCTTCCACAACGCCCACGCCATGGATGGAGTTGTTTAGATGAAGAAGGACGAATTTCGTGAGTTGCAGCAGGGGACATGTCGGTGAGTGAATACCTCAACAGATTCACTCACTCGCTGCCACGCACGGAGGATGTAGCTTCGATTCACTCGCCGTAAAAGGTTCAAGAAAGGTTTGAACCCAGCGTTGAAGGTGCAGTCGTCGAGGCAACGACTATGCCGCTTCGGTGTTGGTGGATAAGGCCATCCCGATTGAGGATTCCCGCCGTGAGTTGGGAGAATTTCACAAAAGGAGGATGAGCCAGCAAGGAGTTCATTCACGGCGAGCCACAGAGGACAAGACTCAACACTTATCACCGCACGAGTGCCACAAAGAAAGCAGCAGCAGCCCGGCCAAGACTCCGGCCCCGTGACTCGTTATGAAAACTCGACCACGCCCATTAATGTTAGCAATCAACCCTAAGAGTGCAAACCCCGCAGATCGAATTGTTACAATTGCAAGGAGCCAGTCATTTTGCTCGCAGCTGCCCGCAGAAGCGCAGCGATCACGCCGAGCCTGCTCAACTGAGAGTACGCCGCCAAGACCCTTCCTCCAGAGCAAGCCGTGGCAACCGCCAGCCTCAGAGCGCTGCAAGGGGAAGCTCGAACCACGCCACCCGCTGCCGCACCCAGAAACCCATCTCTCCTAGTTAGTCTTGATCTCGGTCGAGATCCGCTTAAGGGTAAGGTTTGTAACATCCTGATTTTTGGGATTTTAAAACCTTGAATTTAAAAATAAATTTCTGAATTTATTTGAATTTAAAAGCAAGCGTAAAAGAATTTTTAGGAATTTAAAAGAATTTAATATGATTAAATTTTACTTCAAAATTAGCTGAAAATATTTTTAATTAAGTTCCTTAAGTCACAAGAAATTTTCTGAATTTTCTAAAATTAAATTGAGCTCCAAATAAACTTTAGAATTTTGAAATGATTTAATCTGAGTAAAATAAACATTAACATAAGCTGAAAATATTTTATTTGTGTTCTTCAAGTCTCAAGGTATTTTCTGGTATTTTTGGTGAATTTTGGGATTTATTTGCTATTTTCTAGAGCTCTGGATTATTATTTGAATTTTTTCAAAAGAGTTATTTTGGGAAAATACCTCACCGCCCGATCTCTCTCCTCCCACGACGGTCATCCGCCCTCTCCCGCCGCCAGACGCCTCTTTTCCGCGCTCGCGCTCTAGCCGCCCGATCGCGCGCTTCGCCACTGGCGCAAGATCCGCAAGACGCCACGCGGCGGCACCAGCAGCGCCGCCGCTTCGCTCCGCCGCGCGCGCTGTCCGATCCGCCGCGCGCTCGCATCCGACCGTTCGCCCCGCGCGCGCGTGATCTCTAATTTAATCCTAGCGCGCTCCGCTTCGCTGTCGGATTCGCGCCACGCGGCGCACATCCGCTTCGCCCGCCGTTCGCGCCGACGCTGCCTCGCCGTCCGATTACGTTGCCGCCCGCCGTCTTCGTCTCGGTCGCACTCGCGCGCCTCCGCCCGGACTCCCTCGGTTCGCGTGTTATTTAACCCGCCGCCGCCTCGGTTCGCGTGCTCCATCGCCGCCGCCGCTTCTCGCCTCGCGCGCCGCCGAGCCTGCGCCGCGCGCCGCCTCCCGCGTCCCCTCCACGCCTCGCCGCCGCGCGACGCGCGCCGAGACCCCGATCCTCTCGCGGTGAGTCTCGCCGCCGCCGCCGCGTCGCCGCTCCTGCCGCCCGCGCCGCCTCGGTTCGCGCCCAGATCCCACGCACTCGCGCGCGCGCGCGACGCTGCGACGACGCGCGCAGCAGCGCCGCCACGCGCCGCCCATCGCTCGTCCTCGCCCGCGCTGGGCCAGCATCTCCGCCATCCATCCCGGAGGCATAAGCGCGCGCCACGCGCCTCCTCCTCCGCCGCCGGATCTCGCCGACGCTTCGCTCGCCTCGCGCTCGCGCCGCGCGACGCCGCGTGGACGCGCGCTACGCTGCGTCGCCGATCCCGCCGCCCGCCTCCGCACCGCCCGATCCGAGCCGCCATCCAGATTCGAGCGAAGCGGCCGGATGCAGCCACGCGCCGCCGCCCCGGCCGTCCGATTCCGCCGCCGCGCGCAAGACCGACCGAGCCACGCCGCGTGACACATGGCAGCATATGCGTGTGCCACGCCAGCCCTAGGCCACGTGGCATGACACGTGGCATGCCACGCCGCCACGCCACCCTAGCGCCCCAAGCCACGTGGCGACTACGCCACCGCCACATCGCCAGTGCCACGTGGCAAAGATATGCCGCCGCCACGCCGCCGCTCCGCCGCAAGACTCTCTCCCCCGTGCACTGTTCCGTGCGCCGGGTTCACCGTGGACCAGGTATTCGGTGGACCGGGTTCACAGCATAGTGTAATTTCTGAATTTCCCGATTTAATTTTGGAATTAATTTTTCGAGAGCCCGTTCTCCTCCGTCCTAGCTCCGATTGACCCCGTTCTTTTTTCTAAATTCATCTAAAATCGAGCTCTAGCTGTTGGTTCTAGTTTTGTGAATTTTGGAGTTCATTTGCTTGTCATTTTATGTGTTTCTTTGTTTCCGGTCGTTTTCTCTCTCGTTAGATTCGGATTCCGGAGGAGCAGATTTCGCGCCAGAAGACCAGGAGTACCCCGCTGAGCATAACGAAGGCAAGTCGTGTCCCTTGATCATGTTGAACCCAATTTTGCAAACTATTATTTAATTATTTTGCTTTAAATTACATTGCATTGCTATTTTTATTCAAACCTTTGCACAGGTAGCTATTGTCCCAATTGCAATTATACCTCCTTGACACTTTGAAATACCATGATGCCTTTGTCACGATAGGTTGGGAGATTTATTAGTGATGCTAGTTTATTTATCACATGGGTTGGTGCAATAGATTGCTTAGCTTTGCTTATAGCTCCGATTGGGTTTATCATCACATGTGAATTATCCAAATTTGACTTAATGAGATATGGAACTGTGGTTGGTGCCACGATATTAAAATTTGTGCCATGACGTAGGTGCGCCATCGGTGATGATTATACAAACCGGTTTTGCGCCAAGCAGTGATCGTGGCAAGAAAGGGGGAAGTACAGATTGTACTTTGGGGATGTGGTAGCCTCGCGGGTAATGTTAAGGACTTAACTTTGTGCGCCATTGATCCGAGCCTCACTGCAAACCACATGTCCGGTATGGGACGGACTCGCCGACTAATTTGGGAGGTTTCAATCTGTAATCTTGCCATTGAGATGAACATGGTTGCTGATTTCCATGTGGCGCAAGGGGGTGTGATACGAAACCTAGCGGGCGGATTAAGTTGTAAACCGAACTTTGTAAAGGCCTTGTTGTGATTTTCTTTAACGTGAGGATTATCACATCGTGTGGGTACAGCTTGTGCAACCTCCGCAGAGTGTAAAACTATTCGAATAGCCGCGTCCTCGGTCATGGGCGGTGCTCGGGATTTCACACGAGGGTTAGTGTTTCATTTATAATCGGGTGGTTTATGTTGGGAGTGGACAGTAGTTCATCGTTGGTTTAACTTGTGAATTGGTGTTCACAAGTGGTTCATGTTTATTCCTTTGATTATCTATTGCTATTGTTTTCGCTAACTTTCGCTTTCAAGTTATTTAATAGATTTCATCAATAAGTGCCTTTATGCAATTAACCTTTCAGCCTTCCTTTGGTAAGCCTTGCATATTATATTGCATTTATTGTTACAAACGACTTGCCGAGTACCAATGTACTCACCGCTTTACGCCTATGTTGCTCGATTGAGGAGAGGAGTACTATCGCCAGGAGGTGCCGGAGGAGAGTACTACGACGACTTCACGGATTAGGCTTCGTTCTCCACTCGATAGCCTGTGGCTTGTCGATTGGTCGCTACGCTTTATTTTGGATTTCGCCGCTATTTTGTTAAGCCCTTCCGCTAGAAATATTGTAAGCTTGGCCATAAGGTCGCACTTTGATATTTTATCGATATTCGAGTTTTCCTTTATTATTGTCGTGTGTATGACTGTGATGACATCTATGTTTGACTGTGTGCACTAGCGTGATCCTGGACTAGTGCAGTTTACACAGAGAGACCGAATTTGCATATTCGGGTCTCGACAGTTGTGCTTGGAAAGAGACGTAAATTGAGGAAGAACATGTGAAAAAAGAGGTCAATATTTTGGAACTTGCCTTATTAGGAGCACTTAGAATTCGCAATTGCATCGATGTCATGCACGTAGAGAAGAATATATGTAACAATTTAATTGGTCTCTTACTGAACATTCCTAATAAAACTAAGGATGGTATTAACGAAAGGCGTGACTTGGTCGCTATGAACATCATGACCATGTTAGCACCGATAGAGACCGATAAAGGCCGGACGTACCTTCCCTTAGCTTGCTACACTCTGTCTAAGTCCGAGAGAACTGAACTGTGACAGTCCTTACATGGTGTGAAAGTTCCATCCAGTCACTCCACCAGCATGAAGAAACTTGTTTCTATGGAACATTTCAAATTAATTGGCATGAAGTCCCACGACTGTCATGTGCTAATGACCTAAATGCTACCTGTTACAATTAGAAGTATTTTGCCGAACAAAGTTCGAGTGACAATCATAAGGTTATGTTATTTCTTTAACGCAATTGCTCAGAAGGTCATTAATCTCGATGGACTAGATGCTCTGCAAACCGAGGTGGTGACAACTCTATGTCATCTAGAGATATATTTCCCTCCATCATTTTTTGGTATCTTGGTCCATCTCATTGTCCACCTTGTGAAAGAGATAAAAATATATGAGCCTGTGTTTCTACGTCATATGTACCCTTTCGAGAGGTACATGGGAATTTTCAAGTCCTATGTACGCAATCGATCTCGACCGGAGGGTAGCATCATCGAAGGTTATACAACAGAAGAGGTCATTGAATTCTGCATCAGCTACATGGCTCAGGTCAATCCGATAGGTGTACCTCTATCTTGTCACGAGAGGAGGCTAGAGGGTATCGGGACTATCGGAAGGAAAGCAATAACTTCGGATCAAAATACGTATGCTCAAGCCTATTTCACGGTTTTACAACACATGACTGAAGTAACCACATATATTGAAGAGCACAAGGACATGCTACGTCAAGAGAATGCAGGCCAGTCAAAAGTTTAGATCACGAGACAACACAACCGTCAGTTCAACGAATGGTTGAAGGCACAATTGACTAGGAGGTCATCAAGTGAAACACTACAATGGTTGGCAAAAGGGCCAAAATTTACAATTGTGACGTGGCAAGGATACGACATTAATGGCTACACATTTTATACAACAGATCAGAATAGAAAAAGCGCAGTGCAGAACACAGGTGTCTGCATAAATGTCTATGATGCGCACGTCAGTACCGCTGGCCCAAGCTCGTACTACGAGCTTATAGAGGAGATTTGGGAGCTTGACTATGTAATTTTCAAGATTGCTCAATTTCGGTGTCGTTAGGTCTATCTCTCACGGGGTGTAAAGGTTGACAAGTACGGTGTCACTACTGTGGATCATGAATGTGTAGGATACAAAGATGAACTATTCGTACTCGCGAGGCAAGTTGTTCAAATATTTTATGTAACCGACCCGGCAAATAAGAAGCGTCATGTAGTTCTTTAGGGAAAAAGAAGGATTGTCGGAGTTGAGATTGTTGTGGATGAGGAAGAGTATAATCAATTTGATGATTTACCTCCATTCGGAGATGGCATCAGGCTCGAGGAAGAATGAGGCGATGAAACAAGCTATATGCGTGTCGATCATCATGAAGGGCTTTATTTAAAATAAAATAGCCAAGTGTAATAAATGTAACTGTATATGTTCCATTGTAATTGTAAAATGACTCAGGAACTGTGATGTATTTGTGAATTTGCATTTATATTTGTACATGTGAAAATATGTGATATATATAAGTGAATTGAAGCTGGTAGGTGTAGTTATATTAATTCCAACAGACAGCGAGCAAAGACATGTTACAGACGGTTCTAAACTTATAACCGTCTGTGATATTATATTATCACAGACGGTTCTCAGTTGAGAACCGTCTGTGATATTAGGCCCACACTTTAGATTATCACAGACGGTTTAGTTATGGACATCACTGCGTCCACACAGTCGTCCAAAAAATTTTAATATATGCCACAGAGACCTTCAAAGGGCATGAAGTAAGCGACACACTCCAGTGTATCCGTTTCAATGAATTTGATACACTGGTTTGTGTCATTTACTTCATAGAACTTTGTTTAGGCCCACACTTCACTGCGTCCACACAGTCGTCCAAAAAATTTTAATATAGGCCACATAGACCTTCAAAGGGCATGAAGCAAGTGACACACTCCAGTGTATCTGGTTCAATGAATTTGATACACTGATTTGTGCCATTTGCTTTGTAGAATTTTGTTTAACTTATTGCAGTAACTTTAATGAACTGGATATGCTGCACTTGTTAGCTACAAAGTCTATTTGGAAGGCTCAGAGCTCACTGCAGTTAGTTTTTTCTTGGAAGAGAGATGGCGTCCACACAGTCTTCGTTGTCGTCATCTGGGTCTCACGCTCTTAAGATTGGAAAAACTAAGCGTGGCCGAGGAGTATCGAAAAGGCCAGATGGCCAAATGACCATCACGGTGGTCTCTCCGGATGGGGTCCCTCTGCAACCGAAGAAAGCAGCGGCATCATTTCGGACTACCTATGGGATAATCGGAAAGATTTGACAAAGGATCCCAAAAATCAGCTATGGGAGGAAATTACAAATTTGTTCGAGATCCCAGTAGAAGTACAGGGACTCGTGCAACGGCATGTGGTCCTCGCAATGGGAAAAGCATGGAAGAATTTTAAGAGCATTCTTGTGACGCAGTACATGGCCAAGGATCTCACACCGTTCACAAGGTATTCTTCTGTGTCATCGGAAACATAAGAGGCCTTTGTGCAGATGAAGACAATGACCGAATTTGAACAACAAAGTGCGGCGTACAAGACTCTCCAGTCACAAAACACTCACCCTCACAGACTCGGCACCGCTGGGTACGCGGGTAAAATCCCGCAGTGGAGGATGCAGGACGAGATTGCAATCCGATCGGAGGCCTCTGCGCCATTTGCCGGGATCGCAAACGAGCGTGCTTGAAACTGGTTAAGAGCGAGGTCATCAATCACATCTTCGGGTGTCTCTTTCATAACCGCCGCAGATGAGGAAGTGTATCAATGCCTGATAAGATATGTTAAACTACATAGTTGTTAACACATCTTGAACTTCATGGGTTCAAAAATAACATGATTAATTGCCTCTTGCAGCAATCATTGACTACCGAATCTTTTCACGGCTCCTTTCAAGAATATAGGGAGAGATATTTACTATCACAGACCTTAGAAAAAAAGGAGCACCCAGGTCGCACACGAGACTTCGGGGTTTACGTATCTTGGAAGCATAGATTTCCAGATTACTCCGAGACATATAAGAGTAGGAACATATCCAAGGCGCACTGCAACGAACAAATAAAACAGGAGCTTCATGCTCAACTTTAGAAACAACTATCTACCTCACTTCAAGAGCAGACTGCCTCTATTCGAGGAGAGATAGATTCATTGAGGGAAGAACTGAGACAAGTCCGCAACCAATCGCAACCCACCCCTACTACTGCGGTACCTAGTCTCCCTCAATGTCGCAGTAGCTGCGCGTTCATACCAATTACTAAACATAGCGACACCCACTTATCTATCGATGATATTCAAGTAATGCACCTCTTTAGAATGCTACATAGATCTCTCTGGTGGACATTTTAACTCATCTTGTGTCGTTATGTAGGAGCCCATGCCTTGCATCCTCAGAGTCAGGCTTGTTGGCTCTATTCCCGTTGACGCTGGGCGGGGGATGGCGTATCCATTGCTATCAAGAACGCTGGTGCACGGTGTACAAGTAGAGACCGGTTTCATAAAGGTCTAGGTGGACATGATTAATAATATTTTTAAGACCGTCCCTCTTGAGAAGCCCCCAAACAAAGAGATTAAGACATTAAGGAATACTGTCCATACATTCGTTCAGTGGCCCAAGAGGGATATCGCCCTCGACTTGTCCGTGCCACGATCTCCACATCCAGTGTCCCAAGAGGGACATCGCCCTGGACCTATCACATCGGCTCCGGTGGCTCCACCTCTAGCTTCGGTTCGGAAACCTGTTGCATCGGCTTCCGCCAAGACGCCACCGAGAACGTCTAGTAAACGAGGCTCTAAGACTCAAGGAAGAAAAATAAGGCTCCCGTGCCATGGAAGTTCATTCTAGGATTGTCGTTGGTCCCTAAGTCACAATTACCCAGGCTTGGCGTGATTTGAAATACATTACATGCCTGGTACATGCAGAAGTCTAACATGAAGCCAATCCGGTAGAGTGCATTCACTCTAAAATATACGGAGCAGCATTTCCTCCACGACAAAGGCTACATCGTCGTGACATTCGAAGACTTAATTTTTACTATTCAATCTTGACGAACTCGACGCCTCGCTTCTACGATGCTGGACACTGTAAGTGTACTGTACAATGAAGTTCTACATTCACGTTATACCGATAAATGTCATTACTATTTCCTTATGTATAGATACATGATCCAACAAGTCCGACGATCGCAACAACTGGTGGGTTTCCTCACATCAACGATAAGGAATCCTTCGTGCAAGATTACATAACGAGAGGATTGCTTGCTCACATCGACAAGGAGTACATCATGTTTCCTTTCAACCAAGGGTAAATGCTTCACTAGTTGTCACACATGTTTTATTTGTACTTTACATGCAACATGAACTTAGGATTAATCACTATAGCGACACACATGACTAGGCAACACTGGATTTTGATTGTGATTGTACCAAAGTGGAGCAAGGTAATATACCTTGATTCCCTACTTAAGAGCAACCACGACTTCAGTCGTGTGCAAGGAGTACTTAACAGGTAAACTCATTTCCTCCATGCATAACTCTATTGTAATATTTTCTTCGTTTGCAACGGCCGAGGCTAACTTTTTTGAATCACGTAGGTCATTTACCGCTTATGTTGCCCACGGAGAAAGACACGATAAATCTAGTGACACGCTGCGACACAACACGCGATTTCCGGTACCCGCTACAACACAACAACCCTACATCACACTTTGTTATAATGCCTCTAGAATTGATAATATCTATGTACGTAATTCTATTTTTACAGTACCACCAGCAGCTACAGAGCAACGTATGTGGATTGTACGTTTGCCGCCACATGAAGGAAATCATGGATAGTAAGATTAATGATCCAGAGGTTTGTCATGTCTTTTCAATAATTATTATTTTCTAATTATATATGTATATATATACACACACATGCTAATTAATGACTTATTGCTCCTAGCGACAGTAGGTGGATTTTGACGAAAGTACATATGATCTTGACCAACTCGTTGAAATTCGTGCAACACTCTCTGGGTTCTTAGTAGCACAGTGTATAAACAAGGCTGGAGAGTTCTACCCCGGCAATGGTGATAATTAGATGTTGAAACATTGAATTCAATTGTACAAATCACTCAGTTGTGCTTAATCAAACAATTCATTTGTCAGAACAGTGTAACGATATTCATGCTATATATGTATGTGATCTGGTGGCCGTTTGTTATATTCGTAATTCACTTTGAGTTGCAATTAACTTATCTGTGTAACTTTGAGTTGCAATTTATGTGATTTATTTGTCAGATCTGTGTAATCTGCAATGTATGTGATTCTATATATGTTGTAATCTTCTTGCTTGCTTTTAGAGTGCATGGCTAGCATATCCTGAGGCTAGCCAAAAAATGACAAATAAAACTGCTGTTGCAATTGCTATCACAGATGGTTCGTTGTTGAAAACTGTCTATGATATGAACATATCACAGACGGTTCTTGTTACGAACCGTCTGTGATATACACAATATCACGGACGGTTTGTAACAAAAACCGTCTGTGATATTGTGTGTATCACAGACGGTCTTTGTTTTCAACCGTCTGTGATAGTCTATTATCACAGATGATTTTTTTTATAACAAACCATCTGTGAAAGTTGACTATCACAGACGATTTTTCACAAAAATCGTCTGTAATGTAAGTTATCACAGACGGCTTCCAAACCATCTGTGATAACCACCATTATCACTAACACATAAAAATAGACGGTTCGAAAACTGTCTGTGATGACGGTTCTGAACCGTCTGTGATAGGCCTGTCTGTAGTAGTGTGCGGTGTTATCAGGCTATGGTAGCTGGTTTCTTTTTTAGCAAATAGCATGTTTTAGAGTTGGGCAGTTGCGGTCAGACTGGCCGTTAGTTGGCAGTCGAACCGGAATTAAGTTGAGCAGTGTGACCAACATTGAAGATGCAGTCATACCGATGTCCTGTTATCAAGGATAAGTTTGAGTCGGTTTGGGAGTGTTTGGTAGTGGTCAGATCAGCCTTTGGTTAACAATCTGACCGATCGTGGTATGACCAGCATGAGAGATGTGGTTAGGCCAGTGGCTGTTTCACAAAGCATGTGAGATGTGTTGGTTTGCGGTGTTCAGCTAGGCTTGGAGAACGGTAGAGATCAAAGGTAATTGACTGGGACTAGGTAGGAGAGCTGAAGTCTCTGTGCGATCGGGTAAATCTAGGTAAGACTACGTGGCTCAATCTTGAATTGTATTGTATTGTATGATGCATGTTTTGACTAATGTGAACCAAGTGTATTTAATTTTTGCTCGAGATAGTTGATTGGTCTTTGCTTGTGTAGATGGCTTGGAGAACGTTAGTGGGCAGTGGTCGTTGACTAAGACTAGGCAAGAGAGCTGAGGTTCGTATGGTCGGGTAAGTTCGGGTGAGGCTACATAGCTGTAAGATCGAGTAGGCCGACTAGAGAGGGGGTGAATAAGCACTTTTAAAAAACTCTTTGGCTAAATCCGAGTTTTAGATGTGAGAGTGTAAATCAAATTGATTTTGCACAATTAAGGCCTAAATCAATTAATCTCAATTAAGTACACCAACAATCTAAGTCTATGTTAAGGTTTGCAATTATATAGGACAAGCAAACAATTCAATTTTAGGAATATAAATTATAAGAATGAAAATAGTATAAGGAAGCAAACCACCAAAAGATGACATGGTCTCTTTTTACCGTAGAGTTTGGAGACTTGTGGATCTCCCTTAGTCTATGTTGAGGTAAACTAAATCAAATTGGACTGGCTCCATAACTTAAACCAAGCACCTCAATCCATTAGTGATAGCTCTTTCTCCCTCTAGGTAGCATTACCATAGAAATGGTCGTCACAGATGGTTCAAAATCGTCATCACAGACGGTTTTGAACCATCTGAATTTATATGTCTGTGATAACAGGTAGTTATCATGGACGGCTCTCAAATCATTTGTGATAAGTTACAACACAGATAGTTTTTCAAAACAACTGTTTGTGATATGTTACATTTCACAGACGGTTCTTGAAAATATCCGTCTGTGATATCTGACATATCATAGACGGCTAATACCAAAAATCGTTTGTGATATGTCATATATCACAGATGGTTCTTAAACATAGCCGTGTGTGATATCTTACATATCACAGACAGCTAATATTAATAATTTTTTGTGATATCTAACATATCATAGACAGTTTGGTGTTACAAAAGCTATTTGAGAAGCTAAATTATTTTCTTTTTTTGGTTGCCTCCGGAAATGCTAGCCATGCCCTCTAGAAATAAGAAAATAGATCACATATATAGCATACGACAATCATTACACAGATCTCACAAATGAATTAAACAACTAAATTAAGTACAATTGAATTAATTGTTTGATTAAGCACAACTGAGTGAATTAAACAACTAAATTAAGTACAATTGAATTAATTGTTTGATTAAGCACAACTGAGTGAATTACAATTGAATCAAATGTTTGAACATCTAATCATCATTGTCGGGGTTGAACTCTCCATTTGGTTAAATGATCTTCGTCATCAAGAATTCAGAGAGTTTTCCTCGAACTTTGGTGAGTTTGTCAAAATTGAATGCACTTGAGTCGAATTCCACGCCTATATATATATATATATATATATATATATATATATATATATATATATATATATATATATATATATATATATATATATATATATATATATATATATATATATATATAGGAGCATATCTAGTGCTAATGCCCATTTCAATGGTAAAGTGCTAATAGAGCTCAGGACCATCCGATCTAGCTCCGATGGCCGCAATCCAGGCGGGGAACACCCCATTCCACTTATGCCTTTTTGCGAACCCCCCGTTGGTCTCTCTTCTTTCCACTCTAGTGTAATTACACTCACCCCTAATATACCACCTAAATGAATTTGAAATACTCTTTTATCACATTAAATATACTCGTATACTAATTATAAAATACTTCAATGTGAACCACATGAAAAAATTGCAAGGAGGTCTATAGTTTTTAGCGTATTTTGTAAATATCTTCATATACACATAAAAAGGAGTATGCCAAAAAAATCTACATATCACCTCTAAAAAATTATTCATACTACCTACATGGTCTTAAATACTAATATACTACATGTAAATACCCTCCGTTACACGAGATACTCCATACGTTGTGAGATACGATATACGATAGGGTGTAATTACACCCGAGTGTAGAAAAGAGGTTTCATATATATATATATATATATATATATATATATATATATATATATATATATATATATATATATTGATAATTACATACATCTTAGTACCAATGATTTTCTGCATATGTCTGCAACATAAAATCTACATACGTTGCCCTGTAGCTGCTGGTGGCACTGGAAAAATAGAATTATATACATACGTATTGTCAGTTTAGAGGCATTATTACAAAGTGTGATGTAGGATTGTTGTGCTATAGCAGGTATCAAAAATTGTGTCATGTGTCGCAATGCGGTGTTAGATTCCTTGTGTTTCCCTCCCCGGGCAATGTAAATGCTGAACGACCTACGTGATTCCAAAAAGTTAGCCTCGGCCATTGCAAATGAATGGAAGAGTACAATAGAGTTATGTATGGAGGAAATAAGTTTACCTGTCAATTGTTTGTTGCACATGGGTAAAGTCGTGGCTATTTCTAAGTAGGGAATCAAGGTATATTACCTTACTCCACTTTGTACCACAATCAGAATCCAGTGAGACCTAGTCATGTATGTCGTTGTCGAACCCTGGAGCGATGACTTCGGATTCTCTCTGTAAATTACACTAGTCTAGAATCAGCTAGCGCATATAACAGTAACAGGAATAAATATTAAGCACAAATGATAAATTTTATTAATTAAAAGAGTATGGTCTTATGACAAATATTTACATCAATGCTCATTGGCAATAATAATAATGGAAAAAACTGTGAAAGCAAACTGATAAAAGCGAAGCCTAAGCTTATCCATAGGCAGACAACAGTAAGACGTGGCCTACTCATTTTGGTTCTTACCATAGTCGAAGACGTCCTCCTCTGAGATGATGATAACAGGGTGAGTACAAACTTGTACTCTGCAAGTCATACCAAAAATACAATACAATGATAAAGGCAACAAGGGAAGACTTATATGGTTATTTGAGCATAGACAATATTTAATAAAATACAATAAATAGATTAAAATTACAAAATTTAATACTATAAGTAAAAGACTATAATTCAAAATAATAACGTTAATGTAAGCACTGACATAGCACTGACCTAACCATGGGCATCCCACCCGGGCCATCTTTCTCCAAAAAGATATCACATTTCCAGCTAAAACCATTTTATGAAAAATAAAGTCTAATCCGTGAAAATCTTTACTCAGCATAACAAGGACCTTCTTGACTCACTGAAGTCAAGAATACATTTTAAGAGCTTATCATTTCATATAAAAAATTATCCCAACCTAAAGTTTTATTTATACAGGTCTAAGCATTTGTTATAAAAATTCTCTTATCATACTAATGTCTAACTAGAGTTTTCATCTAAGGTGACAAGATACAAGAATTTGCAAAGTCAATGAAGTCATAACAATTGGGTATTAACTCAAGTAAAAATTGAATGTAAAATACAAGGAATAAAAATTAATTATGCAATATAATTTAAAAATAACATAAATTTATTTATAAACTGGAATCAATATGATCAAGTGTGTATGATTTGCCTTGCGCTGTAGTTTGATGCGAATCGTCGTTGTAAAATTCTTCAGAATCATCGTAGTCTAAACGTGAAAATAACTCTCCGAATTCAAATAAAATTCAAATTTTGAAAATAATTATATATTCAGATAGATCTTGATTTTAGATGAATTCAAAATTTTAAATGGGTTCAATCGGAGTTAGGATGAAGAAGAACGAGATCTTGGAAGTTTAAAATCCTTTAAAAAAAGAAAAATAGGAATTTCTAGGATGTTGCAGCTTTGCGCTGGGTGTAGAGTCACATGGCTGCCACATGGGCTTGGGATGCTGACGTGGCTGCACCGGTGGTGAGCGGCGCTTCGGGCCCGATGGTCACCAGTGTTGTGGGGTGAGGCGGTGACCAGTGAGTAGTGTAAAAGAAAGAGGGGAGTGTGGGGAGTGCATTGGTGCACAGTAGCATTATCAGAAGTGGCCAAAAATGGGTTGGCAGCGAGGAGGGTGGCGACGGTGCTTAGGTCTTTGGTGAAGTGGGTCTTCCGACGGCGTTCAAAATCGGTGGATAGATGGACGGTGTTCACCGAGGAGCGATGAAGCTGGTGGCGGCGTTGTTGAGACGTGAGGTGGCTTGGCTTGCTGGAATCCCTCGCCGGAGCTTGGCAGAGGGGAAGGACGATGCGGGGATGACTCGAAGTTCAGGAGAGGGGATTGGGGTGGGGAGGGGTGGTGTGGGTGCTGGAGGTACTCGCGGACCCTTTGCGGAGGCGGTACCACGGCACGACAATTGCTCACCATGATTGTGGTGGTGGAAATTGGGCGGGGGAAGAGAAAGGAAAGAAGGGCGGGCAAGGAAGGAAGGAGAGCCGAGATTTGAGGTATTTGACCCAACGGCGTGTGCGGTTTCCAAAATTGGGGAGAGGACGGAGGAAAGGGGCCGAATTTGGCTAGGATTCGGGCGGTGGCCAGAAAAGAAAGGAGGGAGGGGGAAGAAATTAAGGGCGGTGTGGCAAGGAAGAAAGGACTGACGGGTAGGGCCCACCCATCAGTTTGAGAGAGGAGGGGGAAGAGGGGGCGGCGGGATGGGACCAACGATGGGTGTGGCCGCATCTGCGCTGTCCACTCGTCGGTCGGAGAGGAAAGTGGGGTGGGAGCGGCAGGGTTGGCGCGGGAGGCGACATGGGCCCACGCGTCGCCCGAGGAAGGAGGTGGGACATTCAAATTTTAATTTTTGATTTTGATTTTTTAGAAAACCCGAGAAAAGCAATTAAAGGCTAGAAAATAGCAGGAAATTCAAATAAATCTCAAAAAATTCCTATAACTTTAGAAGAAAGCAAGGAACCCAAATAAAGTGATTTTAGCTTGATTTGACCACAATTACGCAAATAATTTATTGACTTATTCTCTAGGATTAATTTAAAGATTTTTGAAAAAGGGGTTTTAAATCCAGAAAAATCCAATAAAATAAAATAAATAAATAGCCAAATTTTTGGGATATTACGTCACCATAGTGATTAATCCTAAATTATTAATCCTAAATTTATGTTGCATATAAAGTATAAATAAAACTTGTATGGCAATTAGCGAAGCACTTACCCCAGGTTGAAGGGTATCATGATGTAGTCATTGTCACTCTGAGTAAGCAATCCCATCATTATATTATCTTTGATGAACAATGTGTTTTCCTTGATGGATTTCTTAGAGACCAAGTGTGGGTCGAGGAAACCCACTGGTTTTCGTCATTGCCGGACTTGTTGGATCTTAGATCTATACATAAGCAATGAGTTATGATATTTATCAGTATTATGTGAAGGTAGAACTTGATTGTGCAGTACACTTACAGTGTCCAGCATCGTAGAAGTGAGGCATTGAGTTTGTGAGGTTGAATAGTAAGAATAAGTCTTCAAAGTTCACATCGAGGTAACCTGAGTTGTGGTGAATCCCTTTGTCGGTTTGCCTTCTTGTTGGACCTCAAGATGTACGAGGCATGCAATGTCCTATAAACCAGTCCAAGATTAGATCATTATGACTCGGAGACTAACAACACTTCGAGATAGGGCCTAAGAGGCACCTTAATCTTCTTCGGTTGGGCCTTAGCGTCTCACTTGCGATACATCTTTAGCATCATCTCCACGAGAGCCGATGTGATGGCCTTCTGAAACGGAGCTTGAGGTGGAGTCATAAAGAATTCTGTTTGACTGGCATGGTTATGTGGAGATCATAGCACGGAAGGGTCTAGGGCAATGTTGTAGATCAAGGAGGCTGACTAGAGGGGGGGGTGAATAGGTGGTCTTAAAAATTCTCTTTCAATTAAAAAATAATTTCTCTTTGATTAAACCAAGTATATAATGCGAAAGTATAAATCAATTCGGTTTAGCACAAATAAAGTCTAAATCAACTAAGTTCACCCAAGTGCATCAGCAAGCTAAGTCTATATCAAAGATTTGCAATCCTAAGGTGACAAGCAATCAATTTAATTCTATGAATATAAATTACTTGAATATAAGTTGAGCATAAGAAAACAAACCACAAATGACACGTGATGTTTTACCGTGGTATTCGGAGACTTGCTGGTCTCCCCTAGCCCACGTTGAGGTAAGCCCAGGGATGGCAATCGGGTATGGCGGGCACGGGTAGTGCTCGCCCATACCCATACCCGTGATCTTGATTTACGCCCACGGGTATACCCGTGAAGGACAACGGGCGAAGAATGTCGCCCATACTCGTCGCCCGCGGGTACCCATCGCCCGCGGGTATACCCGTTTACCCGCGAACTGAGAGTCACCATGTACTTTAATATGAAATCTTCCAACACTAAAGTATTGCAACATATTAAAGTATTGCAATTTTATTTGTAACATATCATCTTTCTACAACAAAGTATTGTAACATGTTATCTTTCTACACCAAAGTATTGTAACATATTATCTTTCTACACCAAAGTATTGAATATTTGTAACATATTCATAGATCGTGGACTCGCGGGTAAACGGGCGAGATGGATACGGGTGGAGCTTACCCATACCCGTACCCGTTTACCCGATGGGCAAAAAGTTTTCCCCATTTTCATACCCATGGGTAAAGAATATATCACATACCAGCTCTATTAGGGTATTTACCCGCGGGTAAATGGGTACAATTGCCATTCCTAGGTAAGTCCAAATGAATTGGATTGGCTCCACGAATTAAGCCTTCCACCTCAAATCTACTAGTGATAGCTCTTCCCTGCTCCGGGTAGGCGAGCTCTAACCTTCACAATATGCCGTGCCTTCTCACAAGTTTCTTTGAGAAGATCACTGGACACGACGCATCCAATGCCGTCTAGGAGTCGGCAAACTCCAAGAGTAATAAGTCAAGCTCCTTGCTTGACTCTCACCACGTGCAACGAATCTACAAACTCAAGTAGATACAAAATCAACCTCTATATGCAACACATGCAACTAGAGACATCTCTCCTTGCTCACAAGGTGCAACACATGAACAATAGATTGGAGAGGCTCACACTAGCTCAAGAGAGTGAAATAAGGTACCAAAAATTACTCTCCAAATGGCCACAAATGGGTATTTATATCCCACACTTAAAAACTAGCAGTTGGAACCAAACCCGTGAAAAAATCAAGGAAATCGGAACTACCGCCGTACAAAGTGCAGTACTACCATTTTTCACTTTAACGGCTGTGTACTACCGCTGTGTAATATACGGTATTTCCGCAGTTAAAATCGCGGTACAACCGTTTTCAACACAGATGACACTCGAAAAAATGGTCATAACTTTTGACTTCGATGTTGGAATTAAGTGACCTTGGACTCTATGGAAAACTTATTCAGAGGGCTACACAACCCATCTATTTGCATGATCTCAAATATGATAGACCAATATATGAATTATAAAAGATCCAAGTAGTCATTATCACGATCTAAGTCCAAGAAAACAATCTTAGACCATGCCAAGGGATAATGTAGTTTCAACAATTTGCAAAACACATTTACAAATATAGATCATATAACAAGAAAAAGGTACATGGACTTCAATTATTTACAAAACATATTTGCAAAGTATAGTCATATGTTACAAGGATTAGATGCATGAGTTTCAACTATTCGCAAAACACATTCACAAATAATATCATCATGCCTTGGAGAGCTAAAGTAAGCGAGATTGAGCTATCAACACATGATGAGACCTAAGCTACTAGACAAGACCTCTCTTAATAGTACGACAAACTTATACTAGCAATCCGGTCTTCCAACCAAACACAAGACCGGTAAAAGACTAAAAACACATCCTTAACCCTAGCTAATCATACATTTGCCTTGAGCATCCTCTTGAAGCTTGATGATGCACATCTTCACTTCAGTCTAGGTCATTGTCATGGAACATAACCTATTCATCCAACTCATGAAAAATATTAGTCCCATAATATGATTATCATTAATTACCAAAACATCCCTTTAACTCATAATGGTGTGTCTGGATTCTTCAATTTTTCTTTTAGTAATTGATGTTAACAACCACAATTGTAAATAATTGAATATAAAACTTTAAACTCAAACTGCGGTACTACCTCCATTATAACTCTAGCAGTTCTGCTCTTTGGTAGTACAGCTCAAGAGTTGCAGTCATACCGCTCTGCGGTAGTTCCACCATTCAAACTTCGGTACTACCGTTTTCAGAGAGACTAAGTATTTCAAGAGGTGCTCCCTGGAAAAAACGTACCTCTCAGGATGCCGGTACTACCGAGTTCCGATAGTTCCGCAGTTAACACATCGGTACTACCGGGTTCCGGTAGTTCCACACTACCATTCCGGTCATACCGTAGTGCGGTAGTACCGCTGGGTACACATCGGTACTACCAATTTTTTTGACAACGCACAGTTAGCTTTAGAATTTAAATTCAAAGGCATGCTGACCTTTGTCTCGAGTCATATTGATCTTCTTATCAATCTTTATATGCATCTTCAGATAGCCAAGCAAAATCCGGGACTAAACCTTTCAAACACTTGGTAATTATGTTAGTCCCATACACAAATAATTGAGTATAAAGCAATATGAGTCAATGTGAGTATATATGAACTACACAAGTTTTATATACTCAAAGGATATATTTTAAAGTAGGGGTCCCAATATATGTGAAAGAAGAAATATTGATCAATACTAATAAAACCACAAAACATAGAGTGAATTTCCCTTAAATATGTGCATACAAGAATGTATAGTAAAAAATATATACATATATTCATTTTAGACTTTTGGTGGAGTTCAAACCATATTTTGTATCCGAGGAATGCAATAAGATGTAAGAATGTGAGTGTCGAATGCATACCTCTTTGATTTCACCTTTTTATCCAAAAGAGATTAAACTATATTATAATCAATCAAACACATTAGTCTCACAAATCACTTGTCATTTATCACATCCAAAAGAGACTAGGTAATTTCATTATTAATAAGCGTATTAGTCTCATAATAGAATTTGTCCTAATCACCAAAACTAACATAATGGAACTTGAACTTACAAATATCCCTCTTGAGCTACTAGACGAATGTGTGGACGGCATACCCTAGTGTCATGATTTCTTTGTTTAGGGCTTCTCAAGTGGGATAGCCCTGAAAACGTCATTAATCATGTTCACCTGGACATTTGCAAAACTGGTCCCTTGCTGGGCACCATGCACCTACATCCCTAGCAGGCATGGAAACGTCATCCCCTGCCCAGCGTTAATGGGAATGGAGCCAACAAGCCTGACTCTAAGGATGCACGACGTGGGCTTCTACATGACAATACACGATGAGATAAGATGTACATCAGGTCTATCTATGTAACATTCTAGAGAGGTACATTACTTGGAAGACATTGATAGGTAAGTAGGCATTGCTATGTTCAGAAAGTGGCATGGACACGCAATTACTCCGATATTGAGGGAGACTGGATATTGCAAAAAGGGAGTGGCTTGTGAGTGGTTACGGACTTCTCTCAGTTCTTTTCTCAATGAATCTATCTCTACTCGAAGTGAGGTAGTTATCTTCTCTTGAAGTTAGGCAGATAGCTCTTCCTTAAGTTGTGCACGAAGCTCTTGTTTTATTTGTTCCTCGCGCTCGGCTTTGGATCTCTTCCTATTCCCATATGCCTTGGAGTTGTTTGAGAATTCGTGCCTCCAAGGTACGTAAACTCCCAGGCCTCGTATGTGACCTGGGTGCTTCTTGTTACCTAGGGCTGTGGATAGTATATCTTTCTCCCTGACTACTTCGAAGGAGTTTTGGGAAGATTCGGTAGCCAATGTTTACTGCAAGAGGCAATTATGTTATTTTAGACCCCATGAAGTTATGGACTAATTAACAGCTAGGTAGTTTAACATATCTTACCAGACGTTGGGACAGTTTATCATCTACGGGGTTTTTAAAAAGGAGACACCAGAAGACATAGTTGATGACGTTGCTCTTAACCAGTTTCGGGTGCGCTCATTTGTGATCTCGGCAAATGGTGGGAGTACCTCTGATCAGATTGCGACCTCATCCTACGTCCTCCATTGCGGGATTTTACCCATGTACCCAATGGTGTCAAGTCTATGAGGGTGAGTGTTTTGTACATGGAGAGTCTTGTGCCCCACACTTTGCTGTTGAAATTCAGTTGTCGTTTTCATCAGCACAAAGGCCTCCCATGTTTTTGGTAACAAGAAAGGATACCTTGTGAAGAGCGTGCGATACTTGGTCACGTATTGCACAACAAGCATGCTCTTAAAGGTCTTTCATGCTTTTTCCATCACAAGGAGTGCCTCCCATCGTATGAGTCCCTAGACTTCTTCTGCGATCTTGAACGAGTTTAAAATTTCCACCCACAACTGCTTTTTCTCTCCATCTGTCAATGCTTTTCCAATTTGTTGTGGTGATGGGGACCCGTTGCCTTCCAAGTATCCCACAAGTAGTCCGGAATGCTACCTCTAATTTATTTGGTTGTAGAGGGACCCCATCCGGAGAGACCTCCGTGATGGTCATTTGACCCTCTAGCCTTTTCGATACTCCTCTGCCACTCTTAGTTGCCCTGGTCTTTCGAGTATTAGACCCATTCGGCTATGTCAATGGTGACGACGATGACCAAGTAGACGTCTTGTCTCTTACAAACAAAACTAATTACACTGACCTGTGAGCGTAAACACTAGCACAGGGTTGATCTTACAAGAAATAAGAACATTCAGCGACATATATTATTGCTACAAGGTCTCCTTGTAGTACAAACATCCCAAATCACATAGTCCAGTGTCTCAGGTTCTACAAAGTAAGTTATGGCTAGAGTTTCTTTCTCCTCATCATTTGCATCTTGGGCTTTGTTGTTGTGTTAGGCGTAAAAAAACCTTTGGGCTATCGCACACTTCATTTACAAATGAATTGCACGGTAGCCCAAAGGTTCTTTTATGGATAAGACAGCAACCAAGCCAAATATACAATATGATGAGGAGGAAGAAACAAAAATCATAACTTACGTCGTAGAATCTGACACACTAAAATGTGTAATTTGCCATTCGAAATAGATCTTGTAGCAATAACAAAGTGAATCACAGTGGACACTAGAGTGTATGATTTGCTTCATGCCCTTTGAAGGTCTCTTTGGCATGTATTATTACTACAAGATCTCTTTGGAACACTAACATGATATTTCAAATAGATCTTGTAGCAATAACACGACCCTCTCTTAAGTTTGTCTCTAAGAACTCCAACTCACTTAGAAACAATAGCTCTAACAATTTATCTCTAAAATAATACCCTAGCTGTTATTATTACTATTTTCACCACAACTTTCATCCTCATACACCTTCACAATTTGTTTTTCCCTCAACTAGGATTTTGAGTTATGTGACCTATATTTCTGAACAACTATAAGACAAAGTGTACAAATGTTGTACTGTTCCTCTTATACAACTACTACTCCGATTCATAATATTTCATGCCTTTTTTCTTGAACCAGCAGCCCACCCATAGAAGTAAGGAGAGGAGAGTCGGAGGAGGGAAGACAAGAACGTAGTGGAACCGAGACCCAAAAGGCCCACCATAAGGACCACATGAAGGTGACATCTTTGGCAACAACAAGGGACCACCATCCACTTCTTCATCCATGTGAGACCACATTGAGACCACCCCCCAACAACCTTCACTCCCACATCCATTTCTCCATTCCTTTTTTGGTTCCACAACAAAAATACACTAACATATATGGATGGATGTAACACACATGAGGTAAAAAGTAGGGATCCATACCTTCGGGAGGAGAGGCGATGGGGAGGAGAGAACTCATGAACACATTGAACTTCGGTTCCAACACACATTAACATATATGGATGGATTTATCACACATAAGGTAAATAAGTGCGAATTAGGATCCATACCTTCAGGAGGAGAGGCGATAGGGAAAAGAGGTGGCATTAGGAGGAGAGGCGACGGGAAGGAGATGTGGCTCCAGGAGGAGAGGCGACATCGGGAGGAGAGATGGCACTGGGAGGAGACGTGACGGGGCCACCACGTTAGGTGACGAAGGAGAGGACGGAGACGTCAGGTTCTGCGGTGGCGACGGGGGGACAAGGAGATGGAGCGGTACGCAAGTGAGGACTAAGGCGCAAACCCTAGCAGGCGCCCTACTTATAGAATAACTATCACAAACAATTCTATTAAAAACTATCTATGATATGGCAGAGATGATTTTATTATGGAACCATATGTGATGTGGTATATATCACAGACGATTCTATTATGAAACTGTCTGAGATATGTATGTCACATACAATTTATGAGCTTCAATCTACACTGAGTTAGTAAACATCTTCAGATTATCGTAATCAATGTATGGATAGTATATATATTCCATCCTCTTATTCAATATATCCTACTCAGCCGCTCTTCTAAAAACAAACACACCATTAATGTACTATTCACTCACATGGTTCTCAATGTACATCCAGCTTCAGTCTATCTACGCTACGTATATAATAAATTAGTGTCAATTTGGATTATTAATGCTACTATAGCTAGCCAGCCTAATACTTACATATAATTGTCATTCACCTTATAATAAATTATCCATATCTAAATTAAGTAGCTAGCTACGTAATATTTATATATATATATATCAGGTGGGAATATATTAAAGTAAACTAGGAGTAGTGACCCATTCTTAAGCTAGAACTAAACCTAGCTATCATCTCTCTTTACTACAAGACATAAAATTAGAAGCAAATACTAACCTCTAATCACCAAGAATAAATCGATCTACAAGTTAGAACTACAAGCGGTGTGCTTTCACCAAACTCCCCAAAGCCGGCCGCCTCCTTCAATGCAATGCAATGAAGATTGAACTGTCGGGACCCTGCTGGCTAGGCATTTAATAACGCGGCGTATCCTAGACACGTCCAACCACGAATCGTTTGTGACAATTACTTATCATAGATGGTTCGTATTAACAATCGTATGTGAATACACATCACAGACGGTTTTAAAGTAGAACCGTCTGTGATAAACACTACAGATGTTTCTAAATTCATTCTCATATACATAAATAGAAATTCAATAATGCCTTAGGAGTAGATATGTATTACTTACTTGTTTTTTACTAGTCAGTAATGCCATCATGTTGTTATACTGAGACCGTTTACATATATAGAAGATAGTAAATGCAAAATTAACTACTTGATTTTCTATATGGCCAAACAGCGTGGTTGGTTGCTTCTTATAAAAGATAACAAAATAAGTAGAAGCCTAACTGCTTTGAAGTTTTTTCTAGTGGCAAAAGTAGCATGCTATCTTTGTCTTGAAAACTTCGTAGGATATGTGGTCGGCATCAGGCAGTTCAGGATCATCAGTGAACGAAGCCCGAAATGTGTCCACCCGCTGATGTGCTCATTCGAGTGTCTCCCGAACACCCTACGACTGAACAATCAAGCTGAATTGAGCCCATAAGCTCTCTTTCCTTTCTTGAGGGGTTTCAGCAAGGTTGACTTAGTTGCTCGTTGCCTCGACTAAGCACTCCAAGCGACAGCAAGCCTCCTAGAGACATACAACATCATTGTGGAGGACCACGTCGATGGCGAGGTTAGCTTGCCGAAAGCGAGAGACCAACCGAAAGGATGTCAAGATGGCGGAAGGTGGTCTTCAATTACTTTGGCAAATCCTTAGACATAGGAGGGAGGACACTGTTGGCATAGTGTCCTTATATAGCATCCGCCAACGTACGGCCGACAAGGTGCTCCTCCAGAATGGCTAGATTAGCCACCAATGCTAGCAACAAGGAAGAGTAGGAAGCCATTTATCTGTGCTTGAGAGACAAGGAATACAAGAAAGATAGCGGCTGGCGAGGTGCTTTGACAAGATCAATGATGTGGTGATTAATCTCCAGTGGTGGATGATCATTTTTATACAACAAGAAATATGTTTGACGTGTGAGACGAAGAGATGCATCGGTGAAGCTAAAACAATCGAAGAGGCATGCATTGGGGAGATGAAGTGCCATTCATATGTATAAATACATATCACAGACGGTTCCAACCACAAACCATTTGTGATACACAACTATCATAGGTGATTCATATTAATAACCATCTATGACGTCTGCAATTATCATAGACAGTTCATATTAATAACTATCTGTGAACTATCATAGACGGTTATTAATAATATCCGTCTGTGATAGTTGTGTATCACAAATGATACAAGACCACGCTTGTAAAACTGTCTGTGATAATTATAGTACAGACAGTTCCTCATGAACTGTTTGTGATGAGACGTCTAGTATAACTTGTTTTGTAGTAATGTAGATGAGCTTCAAACTTCATAACACGCTAGGCATTCTCATAAGCTTCTTTAGAAGATCACCAAACCATAATGTCTCCACGCCCTCTAGGAGTTGGCAATATCCAAAAGTAATAAGCCAAACTTCTTACATAACTCTCACCAAGTGCAACATATGCACAAGGGATACACAATCCACCTCTAGAAGCAACACATGCAACTAGAGATATTTCTTCTTGCTCACAAGGTACAACAAATGAATAATTAAGAGGAGAAACTTACACTAGCTCACGACAATAAAATGAGGTGCCAAGGCTTCAACAAACTTCCTCCCAACCAGCCATGGTGGATATTTATAGTCCCCACACACAAAACTAGCTATTGAAATAAGATTCCAGCAAAGACAGCCGAGGCCAGTACTACTGCTAACTAATGGCCAATCATACTACCCTCCTCTACAATGGCTAGAAAAATAGTTGTTACAACAGCTGATGGTCAGACCGCCCACACAGGGTCCAGTCCGTCTGTCGGTCAGTCATATCTCTCAACAGGAATCAAAGAAAAATACCGAAAAATAGCATTATGGAAAATTGCAACTAGCATACAAAGTCTGATCATATCGTTTAGGTCGATCAGATCGCTCCAGTTAGACTGCCAGCTGATCACACAACCATGAAGGTTGGTCAGACTATTGTACTATCATACTACTCGCATGGAGCCGGGTCATACCATCTAGTCATACTACCACACAAAGGGTGGTCATACCAGACTACTATCAGACCGACCAACACATGGAGGTCATATCATTATGCAATTTTTGGCAAGGACAGAGATACATCTACTATAATAAATTTACAAAACACATTCATGAATCCCCATGCAACCAGGGATTTGAATATGATCCATAACAAGTTGCAAAATATATTCGCACACTTTACAATCATGACACAAGGTTTAGGGACGTGGACTCAAATCATTTGCAAAATATATTCGCAAACTAAAGTCACATGCTACAATAATTATGCATGAGGTTCAACTATTTACAAAATATATTTGTAAATCTTAGCATTATGCCACAAGAAGTAGGAGCATGGACTTCAATCATTTGCAAAACGCATTCGCAAACTATAGTCACATATTACCAGGATTAGATATGCATGAGACTTAACTATTTGTAAAGTACATTCACAAACAACGGCATCATACCACAAAGAGCTTAAGCATGCGGAATTGGGCTATCAACATATGATGAGACTTAAGCTATCAGACAAGACCACTTTTAATAGTAAGGTAACCTATACTAGCAATCTGGTCTTCCAACCAAATTATGAAAAATATTAGTCCCACACATCTTGTTGTCATTAATCACCAAAATACACCATATAATGATGGACTATATCCTTTAGTGACTCAAGCAGGAAGCACAGAAAAGATAAGGATCATGAAAAAGCAAGTTGGTGCATGTGGTGTGGCAAGTGACTTGGGCCAGTACAAGTCGAGATGATAGGGGTGAGACTTGATGTGTGCAGACTTAATGGCAAGTTATTGGGCACCATGGACTACGTGTCAAAAGCATGTGGAGATGATTTGATTGGCTTCAGGATGTTTTGAGGACAAGACAAGGTTAATTGAGCTATTGGAGCCAAGTGGAAGTAGAGCTTTGAAAAACATGTGTGTGTAACTGAAAAATACATTATGTGTTAGGTTATCGGATTTGCCCATATGTTGGTGGATGGAATCCACATTGTATTCAGACCTAGGGTTTTGATGTGAAATAGTTGGCTTGGCCACCAATATAAAAGGAGAGGTAGAGGTGGCTTAGTGATTAAGCCTTATAAGCCAAGTAGAGAAGAGTAAGGGTTTTTTGAGAGAACTTTTGATAGATGGAATGTGACTCTTGTGTGTGAGCTTTTTGTCATCGTTAGACTTATGTGTGATTATGGAGTGGCCGTAAATATTCATCTCCAAATATCGATAGATATCCAAAATCTATTCAAGTCTTTCTCCTCTTTGCTCAATTGTTAAAATCTTGATTTGGTTGGGTTTCTTGTGTTTCTCTTCTCTCCTTGATCTTGCTTGATGACATATCCATCTAGGCATCCCAATAGCAAGTTCTTTGAGGCTGCCTTGTGTTTGCCTGGTCTTGGCTTTGAAGAAGTGATTCCTTAAGAGCATTTGTTCTAGGTGTTTTTCATTGGATTTTTGCTTTGGTTTAGCTTGCTAGAAATGGTGGGAGTTGATCCAATGTCATTTTGACCATCCTTAGCTCACGAGCAAGCTTTAGGCTTCGGATTTTTTTGGCTTAGTTTTGGTGCAATCTTCTTTGAAACAAATAAATGTTAGAAATGTGACAATTATCCATGGGATTATTGATTAGAATATATTCCTAAGATCCTAAGGAAGCTATGTTTCAAGTTTCATAAGATTTGGAGCTTTTGTGTGAAAGTTATGTTGTTTTTAGTTTTGCTCGGGCTCATTTATTAGGTCTATCTTGAGGCAGAGGTATGATTGCCAAGTAAAGAGAGGTCAGACTGTCCACCATCGGTCAGACCACTCATTAGTTAGAGGTCAGTTGCCCAAGCACATAAATGCTCGTTTTGCTCAGTTTTTCTTGGAGCTTTCTTTATGAGTGGTTAGGCTCAGTTCTTTGTAGCTCCTATAGCTATTGGAGTGCAAGAACCATGATCTTCTTATGGGATTTTTTTTAAAGGCGTTTGTTTGTAAGGCGCCTATTCAACCACTTCTAGTCGCTTTTTTTGGTCCTACAAAAAGGATAGAACATTGGAAGCCATGGTCATAAATATATGTGTAATCACTAGTATTTTTTAAAAAAACTAACTTACTAGTAGTAATTAGTCCATCTAGAAAGAGACATAAGGGTCGTGTATTCATGGCTACTAATTGGAAGATAAGAATATTAATTTGTTGATTAGCATGAGCTTTGGACAACAACAAAACATCTTTTTTTTTTTGGCTACGACCAATCTCCTGCGAAGCTCAAAATATCTAGGGACCAACAATTCTACGCTCGATCACCATTCACCACCCCATTAGGGGCAAATGTCAGCAATTTTATAAGAAACAATATTGTTGCCATGTTCAACACGAAGCCTTAATCTATATATATCTTATGGTTAAAGAGTTTATCTGTTACAGCGTTATTTTGTAGTTGTTGGGTATATGTTCAAAGATTCAATAATATACCTATGTCATGAAGTTGGACATTCGAGCATCCGAGGAATGTAAACTCAGGTTTCTCAAGTAAAATTATCTCAAAACTGAAACATGGAATGTTTAGATCGATTCATAAGATCGAGCAAACTCGTGTCAACAAGACACAGCTCAAGATGTACTTAATACCATGCATGGGATGACTATCGACACATAGGCAAATATCCATGTGTCCGTTGAAATGTCTCCTTAACGCGACAAGTCATGGATGACTGACACAACAAGCTAGCCAGCCAAAGACATGAATAGCATTAGGGGTTCAAGTGCGCGGCCACACGCATGCATGCGCTGGAATGCAGCAAAGCTCAACAAGCAATGGACTCTCCTCTTCTTCAATTTACTAGCTAAAGCTGCCTCCTTCCCCCGGCCCTATAAATTACCAAGGGTTAGCCAGGAAGCAACGTACCTGTGTCAAGTGGTAGATATCGACCAGAGGCAACACTAGTCTAGCTTGCTCCCAGGAGGGGCTCTCCTTGCTCTAGCTAGTTAGGCAGTCTTTGTTTATAGAGCAGGAGATCAATCTCAAACTACGTGCCCAAGCTCCAAGATGGCTCTGACCGTTGAGCACCCGTTGGTCTTTGCTGTGGGAATCCTAGGTATACCAATAGTTCGCAATTTATATACTATAATAAGCAGCATGCATGCAGTATTAGTGCTCTCCACAGGTAGTATGCACGCATGCATCAAAGCTAACTTAATTTTGTTTAATTTTTGCAGGCAACATCTTATCGTTCCTGGTCATCCTTTCACCAGTGTGAGTACCTGTACATGTACAGGGCTTAATTTCTCTCTCGTGATATGTGCATGCTGGCTGCATGCATGCTAATTATAACTGCGCTAATATACATAGGCCGACGTTTTACCGGGTGTACAAGAAGAAGTCGACGGAGTCGTTCCAGTCGGTGCCGTACGTGGTGGCGCTTCTCAGCGCAATGCTGTGGCTCTACTACGCGCTGCTCACCATGGACGTCCTCCTCCTCTCCATCAATGCCATCGGCTGCGTCATCGAGTCCGTCTACCTCACCATCTACCTCGCCTACGCGCCAAAGAAGGCCATGGCTTTCACCATCAAGTTGGTGTCCACGATGAACCTGGGGCTCTACGGGGCCATGGTCACCTTCCTGCAGCTCTACATGAAGGGCGAGCGCCGCGTGGCCATCGCCGGCGGCATCGGCGCCTCCTTCGCCCTCGCCGTCTTCGTCGCACCTCTCACCATCATCGTAAGTAACAGTCTCTCTCCGATATGATCCTCCCTGTTATGTTGCTAGCTCATCAGCAACATAACACCAGGTGTTACTAGCTAGTTTGATCTGACTCACCATGCATGCTGCTATATTCGCATGCAGAGGCAAGTGGTAAGGACCAAGAGCGTTGAGTTCATGCCGTTCTGGCTCTCCTTCTTCCTTACCATCAGCGCCATCGCCTGGTTGTCGTACGGCCTCCTCATGAAAGATTTCTTCGTCGCGGTATGTTAAGTTTCCTTTCTTTTATATTTTTTTTCAGTCCCGCACTTTTTATAACTTTTCAAGCAGACATGCTTGCTCGCCGGCTTAAGATGCTGTTAATTCGTTTTATATACGAACTTTTTTACGTAATCACACATTGGGAAACAAGTGTGTTTGGCTTACGTAGTCAGCTGTTTTCTTGCTAGAACCTAACAAAAAGATACTACCACTCCACCGGATCTCCATCTAAACAATTCTAAAATCTGACTAATCTTATCCTTGAGAACAGTTAAATATTGTGTAACACACACAGCTAGCCTTTGCAAAATCAAAGTGATACGTGCTTACATGGCCAAAAGGACTATTAAAGTGCTAATCCTGTAATTAAAGAGATGGTAACTTACTAGTTTGTAGGCTAATTTAAAACTAAGCCAGCACTATTGGCATGTAAATTAAGCACAACTCATCCACTACTAGCTAGCTAACAGCAAATGGTAATGTTTGTGCAGATGCCGAACGTGCTGGGCTTGCTGTTCGGTCTGGCCCAGATGGTGCTCTACTTCGTGTACAAGAACCCCAAGATGAACGGTACCGTGTCGGAGATCCAGCAGGTCGTGGATGAGAAGGACCACCAGCTGCAGCAGCAGGCGGCGGGGCACGTCGCGGCGACCATCGACGCCGACGGGGAGGTAGTGAGCAGCGACGACGTCGGGAATAAGAGCGTCGTCGTCGACATCACGCTGCCGCCCGAGGAGACGGCGCCGCCGCCGCCGCCGACCGAGATGAGGACGCTGGCCGTGGAGGTGGCGTGAGAGGAAGGGCTGTCTCTATCTACGGAGCACAGGACTACGTACTGACCTAACTGTTGCTGTTCGATCGACCGATTAATTACTAGTACTACTACGTATATGTTTCGCGCGCGCGGCGTATGACGGTACTGCAGGAGACATGCAGCTGGATGCATGCCTAGCTATAGTGCATTTGCATTTAATTAGCTGCCTATATGGATGTCTCGTACGTGTGTACTGTACTTCGTGTAGTTGCGCGTTGGATATGCCTAAGGCAATAATGTAATAATAGAGATGATTATGTCACTTCTATATTTATAATTTTTAAATAATATATAATTTTGTCTCTTAAATAAATATCTTTCAGATTGATTAACAAGTATGTGACTTGCTTATGAAACTTTTCATACATATTTTGATGTAATTTTAAATTATCCTGATCTTATATCTTTATGTGGGACAATTATGATTTATAGATCATCACATGTATTGATTGATTATCATGTTTCACAGATCATGGATATATGATATCAAATCAATAATGTGAACATATGTTAGAAAATATGATGTTGAATTGACCCACCATGAGACACTGTAAGAATTGTTATATTCTTAGTGTCATTAGTTGGTCTCATACATAGTGTATGTAAGATTCTTAGATATGAGATCGTCATTATTTTCTACATGTGCAATAATTTACTTAGGAGTTGTCAAACACTACTCTGTAATTGGGTGGTCATAAAGATAACTTTCGGGTTTACCATGAAACATGCAGAGGAATATAAGCGATCAAGATGGAATTTGCCCCTCCTATATAACAGGAGAGGTATCTCTGAGCTCCTCGATGTGGTTGGATTAAGAAAGTGCATGGCCATATCGAATGTAGTTGACGAGTCAATCATAGCTGAATAATACACTACAGATTCGAGTGAATGATTGAGCTATTTTATAGGATGGCACGCTTCTCACTTTGAATTCGATCTAGTATCATGAGACAAAGAGATTGGTACAAAAAAACTATATAAGTTCGTCCGATATGATTTTTATATATGTTTAATAGTCGTTATGTCTTGTTAGGGATAGTTACGATTTATGAATCAGAAAGGAGTTTTCGGCCCATGACCAAATATACATGAACCTACATGGTCACACATTTAATGGGCTGAAACGATAAGAGTTCGGATGATAGTCTCCGAGTGGGATACGATATCTATTCGTATCGGATAAGGATTCGATTGGAGACTATATAAGGAGAGGTGCAGGGCTGAGGGAGTTATCCTGAAACACACCCATCGAAACCCTAGCCACCACCTTTCATAATTCCTGTCGTGCACGCTGATGCTAGCACGCTATCGCACAATGTTCCATCCCTCGACGTGTGAACCTCGGTAAATACGTTGCTACAACTGCGGTACTGATCGGGATGATTGCGAGGAAGAGACGGTTGACTGGAGGACAATCGACTATTTCCACTACATCTGTTAGACTCCTGGTTTGTTGCCATACATGACGTTGTACTTCCAGCCACTTATTCCTCCTAATCTCCCGATCCTATTGCTATAAATCGGTTGAGCTATTAAGGAAAGGGACACGGCTTATATATGTAACTCCCGTGATTAATCCAAGCATTGCTTTGTGTATATCTACGCTATCATGGTATCAGTTTGTTTCCGATCCTAAACTTCCGCTCCTCTCCAATTTTTTGCTTTCTCGCCGGCTTCTTCTTCCCCACCCCGCCGCTGCCGGCGTCCGTCTCCGCCCATCGGCCGGTGCACTCTTCGCCTCGGCGTTCCATGGCCATGCCCGACGATACCTCTACGTCGGACGCTGCCGCTCTCGACGCTACCGCGGCCGCGGCTGGCGCTGCCGCCTGCGCAGCCGTTCTCCCTTCTACCAGCGCAACTGGTGCTGCCGACGGTGCCTCTCTCGCAGACGCCATTGCTACCGCTACGGCCGATGCCGTGCACGCCGTCCTCACCTCCTTCGGCTCTCCTACGCCGGCTCTAGTGGCGCCCGTTAATGCTGCCTCCCCGGACTTGGCAGACGATGCCACTGCCTCGCTCCATGCACAGGTCGTCGCCGTACTCAGGATCAAAACGTTGGTGCCCGTCACCCTCGACCTCGCCGCATCCAACTACACCAAATGGCGTGGCCTCTTCCTCGTCATCCTCGGCAAGTATGCGCTTGCCGACCATGTTCTCTCTGACGTCTCGCATCCCGACAGGCCGGATTGGCTTCGGATGGATTGCGTGGTTCTTGTGTGGCTATACGGCTCCATCTCCGCCGAGCTCCTCGAGATCGTGATGTCATCTTCCTCGACCGCCCGCATCGTCTGGCGCGCTCTCGAACACCAATTCTTGGGCAATCGGGAGCAGCGCGCCCTCCCTCTCTCGGCGCAATTCCACTCTTTTGCCCAGGGAGATCTCACCGTCACCGACTACTGTCATCGCCTCAAGACTATGGCTGACGGCCTTGCTGACCTTGGCGAGCCCATCGCCGACCACACCCTCGTCCTTACCCTCCTCAACGGTTTGAACGAGCGGTTTCAACACTTACAAACAATTCTTCCTTTACAGAAGCCGTTTCCTACGTTCGTCGAGGCTCGCTCTCAGTTGCTGCTCGAAGAGATCACCAAGGGCAGTCGCCCCTCGGGCGCCTCGACAGCCTTCTTGGCCGCTGGTTACACCGGCGGAGCGGAACGTGGCTATGCCTCCGGGGCGCACCTACCCCTAACCCCGCTCATGTCACTGGGTACGGCGGGGGCTCGGGTGGAAACACCAGTGGAGGTTCGGGTGGCGGCGGTAGTCGCCACTCCCGAAATAACCGCCGTCGGCGCGGCAATGGTGGCGGCCAAGGCACCGACTTCCCTCACCAGCAGCAGCCCTCCAGTCAACAGCAGCAGCGGCCGGCAGCAACTTGGCCCAGCCCATACAACCCTTGGGCTGGCACTATACAGATGTGGCCTGGACCAGTGGGTCGTGGCCTTCTTGGTCGTCGCCCTGCCGGCTCACGAGCACGAGCCAATTCGCCGCGCAAAGATCGACACTCTGTGGGCGGCTCGTGGACTCTCTCGGCCACCTTGGCCCAGTTCACGCGGGCTCCCCCGTGGGCTCTCTCGGCCATCTCGGTCAGGCTCCCGCGCCCGGCGTTGGATACGGCACCCCTGTGCCGCCTTCATCCTCTGCGTGGACCAGTGCTCATAGCACACTTGCGCCGGTGTGGGATCAGCAAACTCTGGCCAATGCATTTCACACCGTCTCCCTGACACAGCCGTCTACATCGAGCAGTGACAGGTATATGGACACAGGTGCAACATCTCACATGGCTTCGAATGCCGGTATTCTCTCTTTTTCCCACACACCTCCTGTTGATACACCTGCTAGCATTGTTGTTGGCAACGGTTCCCTTCTTCCTGTTACCTCCGTTGGCTCTACCTTGCTACATAGCCCGACTAACTCTTTTTCTCTCAACGGCGTACTTATTTCTCCTACTATGATTAAGAATTTAATCTTTGTCCGTCGTTTTGTTTCTGATAACAATTGCATCGTTGAGTTTGATCCCCTTGGCTTCTCTGTGAAGGATTTTCATTCCAGGAACGTGATCGCCAGGTGCAATAGCTCGGGTGACCTCTATCCTTTTTGTTCGTCCTCGTCGTCTCCCGCTGGCTCCTTCCTCGTCGACTCCACCACTCTTTGGCACTGTCGCCTCGGTCACCCCGGACATGACGCCCTCGCTCGTCTTGCTCGCACGACCGTCATTCCTCCTGGCACCTCCACCACCATCTGTCACGCTTGTCAGCTTGGTCGACATGTTCGCCTTCCCTTTACTAGCTCCATAACTAGAACAACTTTTGCGTTTGAGTTGATTCATTGTGATCTTTGGACCTCTCCTGTTGCGAGTGTTTCGGGCTACAAATATTATCTTGTGATTCTTGATGATTTTTCGCACTATGTTTGGACTTTTCCTCTTCATCTTAAGTCCGACACGTTCGCCACCTTATCACATTTCTTTGCCTATGTTCATACTCAGTTTTCCACCACCATACATAGTGTTCAATGTGATAACGGCCGTGAGTTCGACAACTCTTCGGCTTGCACCTTCTTTCTTACCAAGGACGTTACAATGCGCATGTCTTGCCCGCACACCTCACCCCAAAATGGGAAGGCTGAACGCATGCTTCGCTCCTTGAACAACATAGTGCGCACTCTCCTCTTTCAGGCTAGCCTTCCCGCCTCCTTCTGGGTCGAGGCCCTCCACACCGCCACACACCTCATTAACCGCCACCCAACCAAAACACTTGACCACAACACCCCGTACTTTGCTCTCTACGGTGTTGCTCCTTCCTATCAACATTTTCGTGTTTTTGGTTGCACCTGCTACCCTAACCTTTCCGCCACTGCTCCTCACAAACTCGCTTCTCGCTCCGTGCGATGTGTCTTCCTTGGCTATCCTCTTGAGCACAAAGGGTACCGGTGTTTTGATCCAGTGTCGAACAGGGTCATCATCTCACGCCACGTGGTTTTTGATGAGTCCACGTTTCCCTATGCCGAGTTATCACCTGATGCGACATGTGCTACTGACTTAACTTTTTTGGAGGATTTTTCAGATAGCTCATCACCGCCCATTAGCCGGACTGTCGCGCCGAACATGCGCAGTCCCACGCCCATACGTGACTCCACTGCCGAGACGGTGGCCACTGGATCAGCGCCATCTGGGCCCCGCGAGATGGCTGTTGTTGCGTCCGGCCCGTCCGCTGCTGGCGCCTCCACACATCCGGCGCGCGCGGTGGACACCGGGCCGCTTGCCTCCCCTGGCCCGCGCTCTGAGCCGCCTGGGCTGGCTCTCCCACCCCAGGCCGTTCCCACGCGCGTCCGCAGTGCTCGGGTACCAGGAGTCCCTCGCCCACCAGCGACTCTCGGTGCCTCACCTGTTGCACCAGTGATCAATCTTCACCCGATGACTACAAGAAGCAAGGCTGGCATTCATCAACCCAAATCCAGAGAGAATCTTCATGCAGCTGCACTCTCGCTTGTTCCTCAGACATACCGTGCGGCCTTGGCTGACCCCCATTAGCGCGCCGCAATGGAGGACGAGTTTGCTGCTCTTCAGGCCAACAACACATGGGAGCTTGTTGCTCGCCCTCCCGGTGCAAACATTGTCACTGGGAAGTGGATCTTTCGTCACAAGTTTAAGGTCGATGGCACTTTGGACCGCTACAAGGCTCGTTGGGTCCTTTGGGGTTTCACTCAACGCCCCGGTGTTGACTTTGATGAGACTTTCAGCCCAGTTGTGAAACCTGCTACCGTCCGTACTGTTCTGAGCCTGGCGGTGTCCCGAGACTGGCCCATTCATCAACTAGATGTCAAGAATGCTTTTCTCCATGGTACACTCAATGAGACAGTGTTTTGCATTCAACCTTCAAGGTTCGTTGACTCTTCCCGCCCTGACATGGTCTGCCGCCTCAACAAGTCCTTGTACGACCTCAAGCAGGCGCCCCGTGCTTGGTACAGCACTTTTGCCAGCTTCCTTCTGTCCATTGGGTTCCATGAAGCGAAGTCTGACACATCACTATTCATCTATCGACGCGGAGTTCACTGTGTCTATCTTCTTCTATATGTGGATGACATAGTCTTGACTGCCTCCACACCTGCTCTTTTACAGTGGACTATCTCTGCCCTTCAGTCACAGTTCTCCATGAAGGATATGGGGTCCCTCCATCACTTTCTCGGCATCAGTGTGACTCGGCAGTCCTTCGGTCTATTCCTCAGCCAGCGCCAGTAGTGTCTTGAGATTTTGGAGCATGCTGGTATGCGCGAATGCAAACCCTGCAGCACGCCCATCGACACTGCCGCCAAGCTGCCATCTACAGAGGGTTCACCAGTTTCTGATCCTACAGACTATCGTAGCCTGGCTGGTGCTCTCCAGTACCTCACCTTCACCAGGCCGGATATTTCCTATGCTGTACAGCAGGTGTGCCTTCACATGCATGATCCCCGTGAACCTCATCTTGCCGCGTTAAAGCGGATCCTCCGGTATATTCGCGGTACTTTGGATCATGGCTTGGTTATTCAGCGGTCCTCCTCACATGACCTGGTTGCTTACTTCGATGCTGACTGGGCTGGCTGTCCTGACACACGGAAATCAACCTCCGGTCATGCAGTTTTCCTTGGTGATAACCTGGTTTCCTGGTCCTCCAAACGCCAAGCCACTGTGTCCCGCTCTAGCACTGAGGCCGAGTACCGCACCGTCACCAATGCTGTAGCTGAGACATGTTGGCTTCGACAACTTCTTCATGAATTGCATGCTCCACCCACTCGAGCTACTCTTATCTACTGTGACAATGTCAGTGCTGTCTATCTCTCGACGAATCCTGTTCAGCACCAGCGGACCAAGCACATTGAGATTGACTTGCATTTCGTCCGGGAGAAGGTCGCACTTGGTTCGGTCCGTGTCCTCCACGTTCCGACGACGTCCCAGTATGCTGACATCTTCACCAAGGGTCTGCCTACGGCGGTCTTCACCGACTTTCAGTCCAGTCTCAACGTTCGTCCTCTCGTGCCCGACGTTGCGACTGCGGGGGCGTGTTAGACTCCTGGTTTGTTGCCATGCATGACGTTGTACTTCCAGCCGCTTATTCCTCCTAATCTCCCGATCCTATTGCTATAAATCGGTTGAGCTGTTAAGGAAAGGGACACGGCTTATATATGTACCTCCCGTGATTAATCCAAGCATTGCGTTGTGCATATCTACGCTATCAACATCGACGTGCTCTTCGTTGAATGGGCTGCTTTAACTCTACTTCCGCTGCACTGTACGTCTAGTGATAACGATCTATGATCTCTTGCTCACATAACTTTCTAATTTACGTGGTAGAAAATTTTAATTTACACTAATATAACCTATTTGTATCCTAGCAAAATTTTAATTTACACTGATATAGCCTATTTGTATCCCAGCGCTTTAAATTAAGTCCGTGTCGTTGGTTTGTAGGGTCGATTGGCTAGTCTGGGCTATGATCTGATGATCGATGCATGATTGGAGAAATCGGTGCATGTACTTCTAGAGCTGGATGTATGTACGCCTCTGGTGGCTTAGCGATGCACGGTGGCGTTAATTTACTCGATCTCCAATCAATAAAGCCCATGTACTTCATTGATCGTTGTTTCGTCTTCAATCTCGATCTGTTTGTTAGCTTGCTGGCGAATAGATTGTCCGTACACTGGTCTGAGTACTACGCTATATGCCTTTTGATTTGGTTAATTAATTGGCGCGTCGCCGCAATGACATGACAGGCAAATGCATCCGGAAGCATCCCTCCGTGAATTGCAAAGAATTAGTACTACGTACTAGTAGAAATAGCTGTAGTTTAGAAAAAAAAAATCACTTAATTACGTACTTCATCCTCTCAAGAAAGATCACATGGGCTCAAAATAATCCCTGGTGTGAATAGCGCACATAGCAAGTTTAAGGAAAAGCAGAAAAATAGTTGGGAGATGCAGCAGAGCATAGACTTTAGATCTCATGCGGCTAAAAAAAGATGACCGTGAATTGATGAGCCAGGTTTCGTGTATGTTTTGGATTTTCTATTTCCTAATACCATGACGCAAACGAGGACAAGAGCAATCGAAACGGACATCAGCTCCCTGGCCTGGCCTGCACACACGTTAGGAAGAATTCTTGATAATCCTACTTAACTAGGCTATGCATTCACGCGCGATAAGTGATATTTAACCAAGCTAGCGGCGCATTGGTAATTACTTCAAGCTACTAATAACTACTAAGGCTCGCTCGCTTGTGGATATCAATATTTGTATGTTTCCATTACAACAATATATTCTTGCGATAATAATGGTATACTATCTCTGATTGTATAGCCTGACATGACTACACACATATACAAAGGGAACATACCCTATGCAAATGGTCATTTCGGTGCTAACATGTGAACGGCGCTATGGACCGTCAGATCTGGCTCGATTGGCCACCATCCAGGCAGGTGGAACCATCGCAAGCTCGTATTATTTTTTTCACAATACTGCCCCCCCCCCCCCAGCAGTGGCGGATCCAGGATTGGAGCACGCCTCGGACTAAATTTGAACCAAATAATAGTCTAGCATACTATAAATGTATCATTGATGTAAAAATTTTGCTTAACACTCAATACTTGAAGAGTTCAAGTTTTCAACACAAATCACAATTAAAAAAAGCATATGAAATCATACAGAATGTAGCGTAAGAAAGATACATCAAGTACCTCAAATCCTAAATGGAGAATTTAGCGCTAACCCACCATTTCCTCATCAATAATAGGACAAGAACCAGAACCTACAAAGGCAATATATAAAATAAAATAAAGATAAAGATAAATTTAAAGAGCATAAATATTACATTTAAAATGAACTAACTTACCATTTGCACGAGAAAGTTGTTTCTTGCGTGACCTCATCTCTTGAAAACACTTTAAAATCTTCTCATTTTTAATACTTGCAAACACATCTCGCTCAATATAGCATACCATGCTATGATTCATCCACTCATCGTTCATCTTGTTTTGTAAATCAGTTTTAATAATGTTCATAGCCGAGAAGGCTCTTTCTACAGTTGTTGTTGCTGCTGTTAAAATCAAGGTCAATTCAATAAGACGATATACCAATGGAAAAACTGTATGTCTGTCAGTCTCAACCATCTTCCTAGCAAGATTTGCAATGTCGGTACAATTTACAAAAGATAGATCACATCTTGCATCAACAACAAATATGTGAAGTTGGTCCTTAAGGACTACACAGTCATATTGAGAGAAGTCAGCAGCATACATTCTAGCAAGTTCAATTAATTTGTCCTTATCGAAGTTGACGAAAGAATTTTTTGGATCAAGACAAGCAATTCACCTTAATAACTTAGTAGATCTTTCTGCAAAGCGATTATTCAACTCAACAATAATTTGATCATGCACCACAATGAATATTTCATGATGGAAATGCTCATAGTAAGCTACCATTTGAGCACCACGACCCCTTGAACGACCTCTAATCGGTATTTTATCAGACATATTTGGCACATTGATCAGACATATTCGGCACATTGAAAATACGATGACAATATCTTGCTCCTCTTTATTTTGTAATTTGTATCCTTAAATAGCAAATATTCATATTAAATATATAACATTTGATCATTCATACTTATTTTAAAACATTAAATATATCAACTAAGAATTTAGATAATATTCATCTTCTAAGAATTAAACTATCAACTATCTGATATGTCATATCTATACAACACAATTATACACTGCAAAATAGTAAATTAAGAGAGATAAAAAAAATCTTACCAAACTCACTCAATCTGTCGATCAGACACAGGCCACAGCCGGTGCACACGCACAGCCTCACTCGATCTGGTGATAAAAATCTCTCTGGTCCGGTCTGAGCGACTGAGCGGTCGGTCTCCCTCTGTCCTCTCTCACTCTCTCTATCTCTCAAGTCTCAACCGAGAGCCTCAGCCGACAGCCCTCGCCCCTCAGGCCCGCCTCACCGCCTCCTCGCCAGACATCAGGCTCCCTCGGCCCTCGCCGCCCCTGCGCTGCTCCGAGCCGCCCCCGCGCTGCTCGCCTGCTCTGGCTCCCCTCGTCGCCCCCCGCGCGGCTCCACACTACTACAAAACAGGCTATACTGGACGGGTAAATCACAGACGGATCATACGGAACCGTCTGTGCTTAACTATCACAGACGGTTCATACTACCACCCGGCTGTGATACTGTCACAGACGGTTATTAATACGACCCGTCTGTGATAATCGAGCCATCACAGACGGTTCGTGTTAATAACCGTATGTGAAAGTTCACAGATGATTTGTTATACGAACCGTCTGTGATAATCTAGACATCACAGACGGTTTGTGTTAATAACCGTCTGTGAATCTTCGCAGACGGTTATTAACACAAACCGTCTGTGATGTCTCTATTATCACAGACGGTTCGTATAACAAATCGTCTTTGATATTGTGTGTATCACAGACTGTTAGGAACAAGAACCGTCTGTGATATTGTATGTATCACAGACGGTTATTGTTTTTAACCGTCTGTGAAAGTAGACTATCACAGAGGGTTGTTTGCAAAAACCGTCTGTAATGTAAGTTATCATAGACGGCTCCTAAGCCTTCTGTGATAACCACCTATTCTCACTGACACATAAAAACAGACGGTTCGAAAACCGTCTATGATGATGGTTCTGAACCGTCTGTGATAGGCCTGTCTGTAGCAGTGCCGGCTCAGTAGCTCCCCTCGCCGTCCCCCGCGCAGGCCGCGTTGCTTCGACTCCCCTTGCCGCCCCCATGCCCCGACCGGCTCCCCTCTCGGCCTCCGTGCCCCGGTCGGCTCCCCTACCCCCGGATGGCCGGATCTAGCTCCCCTACCCCTCAGATGGCCGGATCTAGCTCCCCCGGCGGCCGGCGATCGTGAGCCCTCTCTCCCAGCCCCCAGGTGACGCAGCTCGCAGGTCGGTCGGTTACTTGGTTGTAATGTCCAATTGTGCTAGGGTTTGTCATTGTGAATTGTTGATGTCTACTGGGTTGGGCCGGTGAGATGGATCTATCGGTGACCGGCCGATCGGGTGTGCGCCCGTGGGGGGCTACCATTCCTGGGCTCGGGCTGGGCTGTAGGGGGGATATTTTTTGAGTATATATTAGAGGGGGTAGTATTAGAAGTTTTGCTGGGCCTCGGGCTATAGTCTACCCAGCCCGAGGCCCAGTGAAATTAAAAATATTTTTTCTAAGTCTAAAATGCTTCCAGGAATATTTTATGATTTTTCTGGAATTTTGTTTTAGACATTCAATATTATTTTTTTTGTAAGTATTTATAAAGTTTATTGTATTTTCTGAAATTTTATTCTTAAAATAAAAATCAAGTTAATCCTAGCCTGCCACGTGTCGCTCTTAGATTAAATCCATCTCTCTCCACGATTTAATCCTAGCCATACAAAGTCACTTACCCCTTCATATTCATCCAAAAGCCTTGAGCTATTCACTTGCCACGTGTCGCAAATCCGACGGCCCGTACCCATTCACTTCCCCTCTTTCTCACCGACACATGGACCCCACATTTCATATGTTTCTTCAACTTCTCCTTGTTCCTCCTCCCACTCTCTCTCTCCTCCACCATTAGAGCCGAAATAAAGCTTTGATTGCCGTCCGTTTTCTCCTCTTAACTCCCGATTAAAGCATGGAAACAGATGCCCTAATCACCCCCACTAATCCACCGGCCGTTTTCCCCTTTAATTTGCTCTCAAAACCGTCGGCCCCTTCCTCTCCTCTCTCTTCCTATAAATTCCCGAATGCTGGCTCTTCTTTTATCCTTTCGGCCTTCTTTCACCGCCATCCTTCCCCTCTCTTTCGGTCGCCGCCCCGCACCTCCTCGCCGTCGCCACCATCTCCCGCTGCCGCCGGCCACCCCGGGCCCCGTCGCCGCCGTGAGAAGGTGCGCCACCACCCCTACTACCCCCGCCTCCGGCCGCCGGCGAGTTCACCGACCGCGCATCCCCGGTGTGTCTTCTCTGTGATTTTCTCTCTAATCATTTTCCTCCTTGTTTAGTTTGTCTTGTTGATGCTTCCTTGTGATGAAAGATCAAGAGCTCACTTGGCTAGGGGAGTCTAGTTAGTGCATGCTTGTGTGAGGTTGTGGGTTCAAATCCTGGGCATGCATTTTCGGTTGGACTTTAGCCAATTTTTGTTCACCTTTAGTCAATGACAAGCGGGATCCACTTGTCATAAATTATTAAAATAAAAATCTGTACCCCAATGACAACCGGGCCCCACACGCCATACACTCAAATATATCCCAAAATCATCCAAAAATAAGATTCCAGAGAATATCCCCTCGGATTTGCATTTTTTGGAATTTCCAATTCTTTCAAACTTCCAATCGCTCGTTCTCCGTCGTCCGAACTCCGAATCCAGTGATTCAAATTGCTAACTTTATCTAAAATCATAACCTTTATACAGATATATATTTTATATTTTTATAATTTTATTTGTATTTATTTATTTATTTGCATTTATCGTTTCGCGTGTAGAACTCGACGTCGCCGAAGAGTTTGTCGAGGTGCAGCAAGAGTGATCATATAGTGCGCAAGAAGGCAAGTCTCCTTGACCATTTTGCACCTAAATTTTGTAAATGATTTTATGATTATTTTAAATTAATTGAAAGGCTATGTTGTATAAATTGTTAATTTTAGTTGTAGAAAATTTAGATAAATACCCAAACTTGTTATAACTCCTTTGGATTTGTTTACCTTGTACCTTTGTCAACATAGGATACCCTTTGGCTCATAGATGAGTTAGTATTACTTTTTGTGAAATTTAGAATAATAGTAAATGCTTAGTCTAGCTGTTCCTTTAAATCATCTGTATGGGGAAAATCTATTGATGAATGATTTTAAATTTTATATGTTTGTTAAATTAGTGGCAATAGAGATTGTCACTGTTATTTCAAAATAAAAGGAAATATATAAAATAAAATTTGACCAGGGTGGATGGACGGTTTGGCTGGTGCGGAATTAGCACAAGAACTTGGATTGTGAATGTTCCACCCTAGTCACTTAGGGACCGACTCTTGTGTTTGTCCAAACTGAGCAATTCCGTACAACCACAAGTTAAAATGGGTACAACCTAGCTAACTAACTTATGATAGTTTAATATAGATGCTGCCATCGAAAAATGGGTACCAGGGATTTACTGGTTTACTCACAGTGAGAGACAGAGATTTACTGTACTCACATGGCGCAAGAGGGGGCTTCTGATTGTGGTGGGTTTAACTCTTCAACGGTGAAACCTCAGCGGGTGGTATCTAACTAGACTAGAGTGAGGTAAAGGCTTTGTGATATTTTATCTGGGTCTCATACCAAAGGAAGCATGTTGACTATTAAGATAATTTATCTCTTGTGGGTAAAACTGTACAAACTCTGCAGAGTAATAAACTATTCGAATAGCCGTGCCCACGGTCAAGAGCAGGCAAGGAATGCATTCACATGGTAGACCTTTGATTTTGACTTTAAAAATAAAATATTTTGGAAAACTTGGAAGTGGATGTAACTCTCGGAATTTTGGTCTGGTGGATAGAACCAGTTCAGGTGGTTGTAACCATCATTTTGAACCTTGGCGGATATAACCTATGTTATTAGTGTAGGTGAATGAAACCTTCACTAAATTGCTTATCTAATTTCAATTATTGAAAATAAGTTGTTTAACAAGTTGCTTTTAAGATAAATATGTAAATTTGAAATAAAATGCCGATTTCTGCAAAAAGAACTATATAACCTTACTTTGTTAAACCCTGCATCTAATGCATTTTTTCCAAGACTTGCGGAGTATATTTTTGTACTCACACGCTGCACTCCAAATCCTATAGCAGAAGACTATGAAGCTCAGGAGGATGATTACCACTACTTCGAGGAAGCTAGAGAAGAAGGCTTTGCATAGGACTAGGTCGCGTTGCTCCAGTCAAATGCCTGTGGTATATTGATGGGCCGTTCATTTGAATGTTTTGCTTCCGCTGTATTTTGATTGTGCGGTTCTGTGAACCTCAGTTGTAAGGCAATGGCCAAGATATGTGAACTTCAATTATTATTGTAATAAAGCGTGGTTGGCAATGTATCATTTTCTGATTATCTGTGTGTACTAGCGTTGATCTGGGACTAGTACTTTATTACACAGGGGGTCCAAGAGTTTCTACTCCAGGGTCCCACACCCAGTTCTGCCCCTGCCCACGAGGGTCTCCCTCTCACATCGCTCTTGCCATCCCCTCTCCTTCTCGCGTCGCCTCCCCTGTACGATAGTTTTTGGAGCTTGGATCCCGAGCCTCCGCCGCCACCTTTCTCCATCTGCAGCACCGTCGTCTCCCTCGTCTATTGCACAGCCAGTGTCCTCCCTAGCCATAGAGGTCCACCAGGGATAGCTTGCCGCCTCTCCCACTCGATCCCATCCTCATAGGCTAGGGTTAGGTGCCACCGTCCTCCCCCAACATCGTCGCACCGCCCCTCCCAACTTCAGCCGACTCCTCCGAAGCCCGAGATCCACATCGCCATTCAAGATACTGTCAGGAATGTAAGAAGTTCAGACTAAATTGGTCATTGAATTTTGAGGAGATCGCTATGCTGGGAGATGGATGGCCAGGATTTGTTGGTACCTCTTCATCAAGTAGCAACGCACAGCTGAGAGCTTCTATTATTACTATTTTCTGTTATGTTTCGTAACTATTCACTGTCATGTTTTCTCTACCTGTTCTGGCTAACAGTTGAGCTAAGGAATCACGTGGGGATTTGGCGTACTCCTTATAAGCCACTCCAGATGTAATTCGGTGGTATTGAAGAAATGAAACCCTAGTTTACCTACTCTTTTCTTGCTCATACACTTTACTCTTTGCCCTTTTCCTCATTTCCGATTGCATTTCCGATTGCCTTTTTATCCACGCTGAAATCAACTTGAGTCGATCCCCATATCGGGGTTTGACAAATTGGTATCAGAGCCTTATGAATCCTTGGCCATTTCAGATCTGCAGTGGTTCTTGAGAGGTGAGGGTTGGGGACAAGAGTCCTTGGTAAAATCCTTGAGCTGGCTCGAGAAGGCTTGGATCTAGAGGAATCGATTGGATTCGAATTCTAACAGAGTGGTTTGGGGGAGAACCTACTCTCTCCCTGTAAAATCCCAAATCTATTAGAGGTGGTGAATCGGTCAGGAACTCAAGAATGCCGAGAGGAGGAAAGATTCCAGAAGAGGAGGTCGGACCCAATTTGGTGGGGGATGTCGAAGATCAGAAGGCGGAGCTAACCCGAATGCAAAACCACATGGATGAGAGCTCTTCCAGCATGCAAGATCAATTGAATCAACTACAAGACCAAATGTGAAGGAACTCGGCACAAATGAGCCAGGTGATGAATTTACTCAAGTCATTGGTGGACAAACAGGGGCCGGGAGAAATGGATAGCATTGCTGGGGTTCTGGAAGGACATGGCACCCCTTGGGGACAAACAGAAATTCGGCCACAAACTCCAGCTGAACTACACCAAGCAACTCCAGGAAGTAGACATTCATTCGCCTGACATCCAATTTCAGTTCCACCAGCGACTCTGGTGAATTTTAATCACTCCTTTGGAATGACTCGATTCAGTGATGCACCTCCTATTCCAGTTAACTGAACATATGGAATTAGTGCCTTTCCTCCGGTGATGGGGAGTTATTTGGCAACAAGTTGTACAAATGGGGTTAGTGTGTTTCCTCCGTCCATGGCATGCAATACCTTTGATCCACAGTATGTCACCTCTAATCCTCCGTATGTACCACCATACATTCCTCAGTATCATGGTCCTCCCTTATATCAGAGTAATGGACCGCCAAATATCAATGAGCAATCGTGGGGTTATCCATGGCATAGGGCGCCTGAAGTAATTCATAATCCATGGCATAGGGCGCCTGAAGTATTTTGAGTTGGGGAAAACACCTGAAGATCAGAAAGTGCCCATAGCAAAAGTGTACATGACAGGGAGGGCAGATCAATGGATTTGTAGTAATCAAATAGATACTAAGAGGTTGACTTGGCAACAATTCTGTGCCATGTTGAGCAAACGGTTTTATAACATACTGTTTTTAGAGTTTATTAGAAGTCTTTAACAGAAAATTCACCATGTGGATTTTTTTCTAGATTTCATACATGCTTAAATTGAATTTTTAATAATTATAAAGATTTAATATGACTAAAATAAACATTAACATTTGCTAGAAGTATTTTATTTGGGTTCCTTGTATCTCAAGTTGCCTGTAGAAGTTGCGTTTGCTGGGCCATGACTTGGGCTAGTGTGAGATGTTCCGACGGGGGTGGTGGTGGAGGATTATCTTCTGGACCTCGGCCTCTGCCTTGGCCCACGTGTGGGGTCTCCTGACTTGTTTCTGCCTTGGCCTGCCTGCTTGGAGCAACGCTAGCGTGGGCTCTTGTAATGCGCTGGGTGGCCATCTGCAGATAATTGTATTTTAATTACACACGCTAGATCTGCGGGCTTTTGGCCCAAAACCAATCATGCAAAATATCATCGAGAGCAAGAAAAACGATAAAAGTCAACTACACTACAAGGCCTACTTTTGGCTGTCTTAACACACATCTGCTGCTACAGGGACACATGCTCACCACCTACCTTGAGCACTACACAAAAGGGCCTACTCTCCTACTAAGATGGCTCTCAAGAGGGAGTGTAGTCTGGCGACTCGGAGTAAGAGCGGCTACCGCTAAACTTGGAGGAGTCGGAGCGGGAGTGAGAGCAGGAGCGGATGTTGACATAGATGGGTTCACCCAAGGTGACGACGTCCCTCGAGCCTGGAGGTCGCATGCTCTTCCGTGCCGTAAGCCGAGTGCGGGGCCCATTGGTCCGGGACTGGGAGGGAGCAGGGTCCGGACTCATAACAGGTGAGGCCGCAGGAGCCGGGGCATGGATCGCCGTAACTACGGCTGTCCTCTGTAACTCGGCAAGGGCAGTAGCCTTCTCCTTTTCCACCTCGGTGAGCGCCTTCTCACACTTGGTGAACTAATCCTAAAGTGCCTGCTCACGACCGTAGCAGGCGAGCAGAAGCTGTCATAGGTTGCTGATCTCCTCCAGCGCAGCTATGTAGGTGGCCCCGATGGCCCGGGTAAGGTGGACCTGATGAGACAACATGGGGTTGCCCTTAGCCTCTGGCAAGAAGGTCTCGCGGTAGGTTGCCCCCTCCTGGCATGATGGGTAATAGAAGAATGGCAACATCAGCACTGCCGACCCATGGATGTCGCACAGTCTAGCAGTGGCTAGACGGGCAGCATCTTGAAGGGCTGTGGAAGCGGTACTCCTCTGGTGCAAACTCCGAAAGACGTGGGGTGGCGACGTCTCGTCTCGGGCGTAGAGGAAGATCTCCATGATCCATGATTCTCGAGGCCCTTAGTGATCTTGTGTCCTCATTAAATGGGCTGCTCCTTATACCCTAGGTAGTGTAGCAGCTAACGTAGGATGCAAGCAAACTCTCCCTCAGTATGTCCGTGGGAAAAATAATCCCAGCCAGACTCTGCACCTCTGGCCATCTGTCAAGTAAGGTATTAAGGTTAGTATCTTAGTTTAAAACAAAAGAAAAGAGAGGCAAGATCAGATCGAAGAGGGGTAAGAGAAGAAATAATACACTATACTTTTTTTTTTCTAAAATCCCTTTTTATAGGCTTGTAAAATTAAGTCCTCAGACCTAGTAGCCTTTCTAAGATTTACCCTACAGTCGTATGCTCTGATACCAGCGCTGTCAGACCCGGATTCGAAAATCCAGAATCCTCTGTGATTCCACCACACTATTCTCTGGATCAGTAGATAGTGCTCACAGTACATTGCTGTTATCACAGTACATAGATAGTGCTCGCATGATGCTCATACAAACAAAAATAATTTACATAAATATGAGTTTCAAATACGCCGCGTCGGACGACTGTTTTACATAATGGGCCTCCCAGACCAAATACTTACAACCAAAAGTACAGCAGCGGAAACGAAAGCATTAGCAGAACTATAAGCCACAAGCAGCACCTGGGAGTAAATGTGTGCATCTATATTGCCCAGTCTTGGGTAATATAGGCGAACACCCTTACGGCTAGTCTACGTGCTTAGGACTAGACATTTTAAAATCTACCTTAATTGCCATCGTCAGCTCCTTGACTTGGCGCATCCTCGTAAGCGTAGTGATCTTGTCCCCCTGCTTCTGGATATGATCATGCGAGTGTGAGCACACTAACCACCATGCTCAGCGATCCAATACACAGAATACAATTATATAAAATGCATGGCTTGACAAAGGATAGGCTCGAGTTATTTTATTTTGCCAAAAATTGTATTTTTAAAAGGTTTAAGATATATGTATAAAAATTTCCTAGACCTAGCCTTTTGGACTAAAATCATAATGCTTTTCAATTAAAAGATTTGTGATGATAGTATGGGTACATATTACATCCACCGTTATATTTCACCTGCACCATATATCCATTTTTCAGCGTTATAGTCACTTAACTTAGCTTTGGGACGACACTCAGGACAACACAAACCAGGAAAGTCCATCGTCCATCATTTTTTCATTTCAAGTCCCAACCTCTAAAACTGTTTTTGAAATAGAACTATATTGGAGTTAAGTTCCCATGTCTGTCCTTGATCGTGGGTACGACCATTCGAATAGTTTTAACTCTGCAGAATTTGTACACTTTCACCACAAGAGACAATTAGCTCATTGCCCCGTATGATTTCTTAGTCATGCAGTTGAGTAGATCATCACAGTAATCTTTCAAAACTACCTGGCCTCGGGGTCTCATCGCACCCTATGGGCCGTTCCCAATTGCAGAGGGTCCCATACCTTGCGCGGGATCTTAATTACTATTAGTAGCACCTCTAGGCTCCCCTCCCCATAGTGCTAGTAAGACAGAGAAAGAAATTACCCTTCCTGTTGGTGTCCCTTTAGCCACAACAGGCCCTGGCATTCCAGCACTTCCTTCCCTCAACCTGTGAGATGAGTCTGAGGTTTGATAGGTTTACTCAGCCAAGTTGCACTTTGCAGACTTGTGACTGTACTGTTTTACAATGGGAGGTTATGACCCAATTAGGTCCTTGGGTTATCTAGGTGGTTCTAACACAAATCACACATGTGTGCACTCCAATGCACCATGCCCCCGAGCCAGCCGCCCAAATGCATAAGCAATTTGGGGATTTTTGGGGGCATAAAAATATTGATCATTTTGAACATACACGACCATTTTCAACTACTACTTTCTCCAAAATTTGCTCCTTGCATTTGCATATGAAGTTGGGGTATTTTCATACCCCTGGAAACTAAGCAGTCTAGGCCGTAATATATATACGTTATCGATTCTTTTGAAACATTTATATTTATAGTTTTTCCTAGGGATAACCAGGTTTGCAATATAGTGTGTCAGAAAGGCATACTAGTAGCACTTAATAACAAGGCAGCTAGCTAAAGCATGAAGTCCAATATAAGATAGCACATAAAATAACAGCATGCATTTGATAATTTGAATCTAAATAATTTGCAAAATGGGTATTCAAAATGATCAAAGTATTGACTCACCTGGTTCGCAATTGTCCTGGTCTTGCTAATCCTGGCCTTGGTCTGCCTCATATTCTTCTTCCTGGGCCTCGTATGCTAATTTTTACGTCGAACATGCATTTAAAAAGAAATAAAAACAATAAACATAACCAAATAAACTCTCATCAAAAATTCAAACAAGCTCAAAAATTTGTGAGTTTGGTTCCATTGGAAAGAGGGTGAATTTAGATGAATTTAGCAATTTTTCTTACTAAATTTGGAGTTAAAATGAATTAGTTATGAATTTTTAAAGTTTCAGCCGAATTAAATTGAAAAATTAAAATAAAAAATCATTTATTAATCCTGAGCAGAGAGAGTACATCAGGCTGACAAGTGGGGTCTACTGGTATGTATTAATTTTTTAAACTTCCTGAGACTGACACGTGGGGCCCACTGGGATTTTAAATTCTCTTAACGTGCCCGAGGCTAACACGTGGGGTCCACCGAAGTTACCAATCTTTTCTCTTACGTCACTGACTAGTGGGGCATACGGGGATTTAAACATTATGTGACGCTGACGGGTGGGACCACTTACCGTTTTAAGCTAACTCGGCCCCAATTACCAGAGACTCATTACTATTAATGACGGTCATTAGCATTTAATTTAACGTGCGCTAATTAATCTATGAGGAACAGTGTCATCTTCCTCCCGACGGCGATGGCGAGGCTCGCCGCCGGGGAAGGAAGCGGTAGCCGCATATTAACATAAGTAAAATGGATCCCCTGCCCCATTGCCCACCTTTGTGCAAAAGCTCGCCAGCCAATTTGGCCGAAGCCATGATCAGCGGCGAGCCAAGGCGGCAGTGGAATAGGGCGACGGTGGCTACGGGGCTCTACGGCGTTATCATTCAATTCAACGCTCGGGGAGTACCTCTGGATCAGGGTCGGTCTTGGGATTTTAGGGGCCCGGGGCGAAACTAGAAATAGGGGCTCTAGTATAAATATCTAAATATAAATCTATATACACACACATATATATATCTAATTTTACCAACAAACACTTAAAATGCATTAAGTATTAAAGACAAATAAAAAATTCATATCAAAGAGTTTATAGATATTACCTTAAAAATTTCTTCTAACATTTCTAGATGCGAAGTTATTGATGATGGTATTGATATCAATCTCATCCAATAATTTCTTCTCAATACATAAAGTTGTCAAACCGTTTAACCTCTTTTGAGATATTGTTGACCTTAAATGATTCTTCAACAATTTCAACTTTGAAAAGCTTCTTTTAGCTGATGCCACAGTCACAGGCATAGTAAATAAAATCCGATAAGCAATAGAAATATTAGGATAACAATCTGCTTCTCTGACAAACTCAAAGATCTCCATAGCAGACATTGGTTTATCTGATAAAGTCAATTGCATAACACTTAGATCATTTAACTCAACATCAGATGAACCATCTGGAGAGAAAGTTTCTGCAAATTTTGTACAACATTCTTTTAATTCAGTTCGATCCAATGACTTCAATGTTGTTGAACTCATTAAAAATCCAAATATACTTCCGAATTTTGGAATTCTTGAAATCTACTTTTCAATGAATTGATTGCCATATCAACCATAACAAAAAAAATAATTAACTTCAAATTCCTTCTCAGCTTGCAAAACTGCTTCATCACAATTAACTTGAAAAGCCCTGAACCAGATGTGTCATCCACTTTCAAGAAACCAAGAAAGTACTCCTCAACTTTTATTTTGCCATCAGAAATATCAACACATCGAACCAACAAGCTCATTTGTTCTTGGTGACTCACATCTGGTGTACAATCAAGGATAACAGAAAAATATTTGACCTCTTTAATAGTCTTTATGATTGAATTTGTAATTTCAGAAGCCAAAAGAGAAACCAACTCATTTTGAATTTTATGACTAAGATAATGATAATGAATCTCTTCGCTTTGAATATGTCTAAGGTAGTCTTGCATTACCAAGTCAAATTCAGCAACCATCTCAACACAAGCTAAGAAATTACCATTAATATTATTGTAAAGTTGCTCGTTGGATCCTCTAAAAGCCAAATTACGTTTGCCAAGAAATTTCACAATGGCAACTATTCTTAATAGAACCTGCCTTATACGTTCTTTCTCCTTTGTAATTTGCTGTTGTAGCTCTTTATCGATTGTTTTATGTTTGCTCAATCTAACTCTTAGTTCATTCGATGAATTCATGTTGGAAATATGCTCGACACTAGCTTCATGTTCTTTCAGCCTCTCATTGATATGCCTCCAATCTCTAAACCCATCATGCCCCAATGAACTCTTGCAATTATCAGAATTGAAAAGCATGCAACAAAAGCAAAACACCTTATCAACGTGTTTTGAATAAACTAACCATTTTCTATCATGTACCTCTCCATTGCTCATTTTTCTAGAGTAATGACTGTACGAAAAATGTCTTGAGTTGTCATCCAAAGGAAATTCAATATTTTCTTCTCTTATAGGCCCCTTCTCCACTAATATGTCTCTTGCTTTGTTATCAAGATTACCCCAATTTATCGGATCATAAATATTTGTAGTAAATACTGGTTCATCAAAACTAACAGATTCTGTAGCAGATGAATTAAATATGTGCTCATGATCACTCACATTGTTATCATCTGTGTTGATGTTGACATGGTCTTCCACAGGGCCCTCATCTTCTAGATTCACATTAGCATCTTCCTCCACAGCAACTATTGCCAATTCATCAGGATTTCTTGAACTGCTCGTATTACTTTTCAAAAATTTGTCAATAGATCCCCTCTGTTATTCTATCAACTCATCTATTCGTTTCCTCTTTTTTCTTTTTTCACTGTCGGATGCATATTTTCTAGATGACATGGTACTGAAAATTTAAAGAACAGTAGATGAAAAATGTTAGAGCCCAGACATGCACAACTACACCTTGGAAAACATTGGCAGGCTAAAGGCATTCTTTGATAGATGCCATGATGTATGAGGGTGTCAAGAACTACAGCTAGATTCCAAAGAGTCAATGGCACTATATACCAATGGCACAATATATCAGCTAGTAATCAAAGATACAGATACTTCATATATAACAAATGCCATATTTAGCAAGTTTCAACACATTTGCATAGAAATATGGACATATTGACCATGAGTAAATGGAGTCAATGATTATTATGAATATCACATATTCACATTAGATTCTTAATTAGAATTATGTAAGAACTACAAGAACAGTAGTACAAGCATTTTTATATCAAGATTAATATCAGAAAAACCTAACAGGCCAATAATCTCATGTGCGCCCTCAACCAAAGATTATTTAAAAGCCTACCCAGCGGTGATGATCGTGAAGATGTGAATACTAATTGTTAAGCCATCAAGCAAAGGGGCATTGCCATCGGAAGAAAGATCGAGTTGTAGCCAAACGAGACTGGGGGCAGAAACACGAGTCCTAGAGGCTAGAGCGAAGGGACGGGCGACGATAGGAGGGAAGGAGCTAAAGAAAGCACACACAAAATTCTCAAACGCATCAGCTGCTCACCTACCCTGGTTAGCTGGCTCAAAGTTTCTGCCCCCGGTCCACAAAAATCAGAGGAAGGACAGAAGACAAAGCGTGCTCTATATACATCGTTGCTTGAAATTTGTGGGGACGAGAGGAAATCAAATGGAACACGAGGAGATGCCTTCGGCTGGGCCCCTAGATTTTGGGGGCCCAGGGCGGCCGCCCCGCTCGCCCCCCCAGGGCCGGCCCTGCTCTGGATGGTCACGATGCCAAATCCGAGGTCGCCGAGGTTCGGGGAAGGCCGAGGTGGGCTGACGGCGTGCGCCTGCGGAGCTCTGAGGACGTTGCATGGTGAGGTGATTGCTCGGGCACGGTGAGCTTTGGGGAATGGTGGGGATGGCATCGCCGTGCACTGTTGAGGCTTCTGGCTGAGGGAATTGGACGGAGACGGCCTTGATCGGTGGTGATCCCGCTGATCGAAACTGGAGAATAAAGCGGGGATGGCAAGCTAGAGGGCACGATAATCCAATTGCGCGCCGTGGGAGGGAGAGGTGAGTGTGGGAAAATGATCGGAACCCTCGGCGGGCTTTATAGGCGGTGGGGTTGGGCTATTGACGTGGAGAGGGCATGGGCAACCATGGCGGCTGACGTCGGAGGCGGCGAGGCCACAGTGGGTGGGATTTCGATTTAGCATTGCGAGGAGATGGGCGATGGGAGCGCGCATAGGATGGCCATCGCATGGCAAGGCGTCACAGGGACGTGGAGGACTACAGCTGACACGGGGGAAAACTCGACGGCGTAGGTGCCGCTAGTGGCCGTGTGCGGAGGGAGACGGGGGTTGGAGGCGTACCACGGCAAGGATGGAGTGAAGAGGCGTGGGAAAGTTTGCTGGTCTGAAGGGAGCTCACGAGAGTAACAGTGCGTGCGGGAATCCGGTGAAGTGGTTGGCTTCAGGTGTGCGGGCGCGCATGGGCGGAGGGAGCAGAGAGCGAGCAGGGCAGAGCCAGAGAGGTAGGAGCGAAGGAGAGGGGAAGGGCGGCATGGGGTGCAAAGGCGCAGGGCAACCGCTGGTCCGAAGGAGACTGCGGAGGTGGGGTCACGTGTGGGACTTCCGGGGGAAGGACGCACGGTGTGGGCGCAAGATAGAGACAGAGAGCGAGCGAGAGCGTAGGGGGAAAGAGGAGAGTGAAGGGAGGAGGGGGTGAGGCCATTCGGTCGTGGGCCGAACTGGCTGATCTCCCTCCTCTCTATTATTTTTTTTTCATTTTCATTTTCATTTAATTTCTATTTGTAATTGGAATGTTATTGCTAGTTTTAGCATAAGTGTATATGTATGTTTTGCATACATTTTTCCCACAATTTTTAAATCATCCAATTCTAGTACTAACATTTTTCTTACCATACTTTTCATATTTTGGGAGCCTTATTTTTAATGTTGAGTGATTTTTGAAGGCTTGTGAATTTTTGGGGGATGTTTACATATATGACTACTTCTTTTTGTGGGTCTTTGGATAAGAGATTGGATCATCTTTTCAGATTCATAATTTCATTTGAAGTTTTCTATTATCAAGTATATTCTTTTCTTTTTGGTGATTCCCTTTTGTTGTATGTGTTTTATCATCGTATGTATATATACATCTATATACTTTCTTTAGATTTAGTGGAACCCCAATCAAAATCTAAGAAAAATCTAGAGACTTAAAGAGCCAAGAAATGCCAAAACTTTTTAGATACCACAATTTACACAATATTTATTATTTCAAAAATTGGAATGTTACAGGTGGTCTTGGTGCGCCTCTGCCTCGGCTTGCCTGGGTTCCTGCGGGTATCCCTGTTGGAGCTCCCACTGTGGTTCCTGTTGGTACATACTACTTCGGTGCAGGGGGACACTGCAGGTATCCTGTTAGCGGTGTTGTTGTTGTGCCAATAACCGGTTTGACATCCCTTTGAGCTCTAGCCTGAAGTTTTGCCACTTTAGAAGGCAATCCTCTTCTAGGACATTGGTCATTGAAATGACCAATTTGGTCGCAGTGGTAGCACGCATTTGCCCTTTGAGGGCACTGTCGGGGATAATGATTTCCCCCACAGATGTTGCATCGGACTATCACCGGATGAGTAGCTCTCTATTGATGTGACACCTTCTGTTGGGGCTTTGGTACTAGCACAAATTATCGGTCGGACTAGCTCCGGTTTTGAGGTGACAGTAAAATCCGTCCTCTCTGAGCACTGAAGGATGAGGATGGTTTTACTACAGCCTTCTGCTTTCTGGAATCTTCCATCTCATTCCAAGCCTTCCAGGCCTCTTCTGATGCAATTAGCCTGTTCACCATTTCTAACAGATCCTTGAATTATGTTGCTGAAATATGGTACTTCAATGACTTCTACAGCCCTGCTCTAAACTTTGCCAATTTCTTGGCTTTGTTTTTGACTTCATCTGGAGCATAGCGGGCGAGGTGGTTAAACTGGTGGAGATATTCCATCATAGTACTCCCACCCTATTTCAGAGCTAGGAATTCTCGATACTTGGCTTCTACCACACCTGTTGGAATATGGACCTTGCAGAATGACTCTTCAAATTCCGCCCACATAATCTCTCGACCTTCATTAATCGTCTGGTAGTTGATCCACCATGAAGCTGCCTGTCCTTGCAATTGATGTGACGCATATAAAACCTTTTCCTTCTCGTCACATTGCACCGTCTTTAACTTCCTCTCGATGTCCCTTATCTAGTCGTATGTCGCCAATGGGTCTGGAGATGTAGAGAATGTGGGTGGTCTGGTCTTTTGGAAATCCACCCACTTTGATGCGATTTGACTGCCTTCTCGGTGACTGGTGGCTGCTGAGGTGGTGCTTGCCATGGTGGTTCTGAGGGTGATTTGTTTCAACAATCTTGAGTATTGTTCCATTAGCCTTGCCTAATTTTGTTCTGCCTAGAAGTGATTCTATTCCATCACTGCTAATATACTGGCCAGTCTGGGCGAGTTATCAGCTGGGCTATTCCCTTTTGCCTATTGGTGCCCTTGACTTGGTCTTGGGTCTGCCATCTGAATTCTGCTAATCAGAATCTTGGAGTTAGCTCTGCAACAGGTTTTTATAAACATCAGACAAGTAAGAGCTTTGGATTTGGGGTGAGTGTAGAGCGAACAAGGACTAGGGTGAATAAGGAGAAGAAGAAGCTTTGAAGGTGGTGAGATACAGATAATATATCCAAACAAATTAAGAGATAATTAAACATAAGCTTTATTTATAATACAAGCTGAATACAAACCGACTTAGGGTTTCCATTACAACTCGTTTTACAAACAAAATTACTATTACACAGGGTACTTACTACACTACCATACACTACTCTACTAGACTACCCAAAGACTACACTACCGTACACTACTCTTCTTCTTCACCAGCCGTCGGTCAGCGGGTTGCTAGTTGTGTAGCGAACCTACTCTTCCGGATCTTCCTTGTCATTGTCATCCTGAACTGGTGGTGGTGGCGGTGGTGGTGCCCTGGAAGAAGATGGTCAAAACCTACGCGCTGATACTCCTGGGCAGTGGGCATCCTGCGTCGCTGAGGTTGGGAGGTGGAGGGGACGTCGGGGTACTCCCTGCAGTCGGACATCTCTCCCGCCTCCACCATAAGGTATCGCTGGAGGTCCTGCCTAAGTTGTCGCACCTCCTGCTGTAATACCCTAAACGTCGATTCGATGTAGGTTTTAAATAATCGCAGAGTCGCCCGGTTTTTTCGGTAAAGCGCGGGAAGGGAAGAAATATAATTTTTTTTGAATTAGCATAAAGTGAAAACATATGGAAAAGAATATATTTTTAAAAAAATAAATAAAACCTTTTTCTGGGCAGGCTGGAGGGTAGGCCTGCCACCTTGGGCCAGAGGCCCAAGGGGTGGCCGAACCCACCCCCCAACCCTAGCCGCCCCCACCTCTTTTCCTCCCCCATTGCGCAGCCCCTCCCTTCCCCCTTCCCTTTCCCAGCCACCACCCCTCCCCCTCCCTTCCCCCCTTGGTGCTGCCATTGGTGCAAAGGAGAAGAAGGAGAAGGAGAAGAGAAGGAAGGGAAGGAAGAGAGGAAGAGGAGAAGAAAAAAAGGGTGATCCCCAAGGCTAGGTAATTTTTCCCCATCCCAAATCCCCTGATTTCTGCTGTAATTAGGGTTCTTAGTCTGGAAATTGGTGGGATTTAGCATTTAGGTTGTCCAATTAGAGAGTTCCTGCTGACTGCCTGTAGATCAATTCACACAGCGTGGCTGTTTGCACAGTTTAAACCCCTGAAACGATTTTTCCTGTGGGTCTTACCAAAAGGAAAATTGTAGAGAACGACGAGATATATTTTTTGTAATTGTTCCAGAATTTTAGGCCACGGGATTTGGGCGAAGCAGAGTTTGGAAGTTTCTTTGTCCGCAGAGGGGCGATCATGGCATGATTGCCGCTTTGGCATGATTTAAGAGTAGAAGATGATTTTTCTGATCTTGGTCACAATTGGATCTTGGTCACAATTGTGAAAAGTGTAGATAATTCAGTAATCTAGCTTCTGTATAAAAATTATAATTTTTAGAGCCTTATATTGTAGTTGGGAAGCGTTAGAAGCTGGCTGTCCAGAATGCCAGAGTAGAGCACATCCTCTGTTTTGAACTTTAAATTACACCTTGCTAGTGGTGAATTAAAAATAAGTGTTCTACTTGAAAAGTGAAGGTATTTAAGTGTAGATTCCCGATATATATCTTTTGCTGTAATCGGGTTAATATTTTTAAAGATATAAAAATGTTAAGCAGCGTTGCTGCAGCGGGCAGAGTGTGGAACCGTTAAGCGGAGAGGAATGTTGTGGGTTTATGGGGATTAGCGACATCTTTACTTCTTAAGTCACGTTTTCATTGCTGTGGTATTGTGTTGAGAAGTACTTTTGGACAGGTAGTTTTGCTCATGAACGCGCGTGATTGTTTCGCTTCAACGGTAGAGGCAAGTATAATGATGGTTTGAAAGTTAATAGTGTGGAAAGTCGATGTTTGCTCCATATTATGAATATATATGTGTCATGGTTGTGGTAAGGATGTATTGATGCTGTTTATGGGTGATTGTAATTTACAATGTTCATGAATATTTCTGATGCATGGATAGTGTGAAATGCAAGATTTATTTTATTGAGACATTCACGCATATGCATCATGTTGAATCTATTGAAGTCTTGGTCACGAGATGACTAAGCGCCGAGGTCTCCGTCATGTTGTTGACATAACTGGCGAAAGGTCCCCATACTTGTGGAGTATGGGCAATTGGTCCCTGTACCAGATGATATAGACATGGGTGTGCATTGACAGATGCGCACTTTGCATTACCGGTAAAATGCAAAAGAGAAAGAGATAAAGAGATTGTTGATCATCTTGTATAGCATGACTTATTGTATGGTTGATAGACGAATGGGTGAAGTGATGTTCATGAATGTTCTTACTATTTCCTATTATATTTGCTGAGTCGTTGGACTCACTCTTGTTGCTGTTGTTTCTTTTAGGTACCGTTACGAGATCGGCATGCATAGGGAAAGGAAAGGAATAAACTCGTTGCACTGGCACGTTTCACCTATAATGGAAACAAATGATAAGAATTAAATATAGGACGCAAGAAACCTTTAAGTATCATTTGATTATTACCCTTGGATGTTATTTGTAATCAGAGTTTAGAATATTCATGATGCTCATGCTCTTTATCTAAGTATTATATCCATGAATGGTTTAGTACCCTTTAATTTAATTGCTTAGCATTGAACTTATTACTTGAAGATTGTTTACTATAATTGTTACAACATGTGAAATCTCTGATTTGGATAGATAAGCAAAGTAGGCTCTGCCAAAATTTTGTATAACGTAATTAGATAACATTGTTTTACTTCTAGTTGGGTAGCATTCCGGGTCTTTGTTTGGCCGGGGTGTTACACCTGCTGAGATGCGTGCAGCTGGTGATGCAGGTTTTGATACTCCTCCAGGGTTCTTGAATACAACACCTCTTGATAAACAATATGCTGTGACACCACTTCGAGGCGTGGGTCGTCATCCTCCGTAGGCCGGGGTGTAGAGTAGGCTGTCCCATGATCTGTTAACTAGGGTATCAGATCATAGGGCGACTGATCAAACTCTTCGTCGTAGTAGTGGCGAAGGTAGAGTATCGCCCTCCTAGCGGCATCTTGCATATCATCCTCCTCTTTAATTCGATACCCATAAAACCTCTAGCTTCGATCTGGGCGTATGGGCAACGGTACCAGCGTCACCCATGCTTTCCATTCGAAACGCTCATCGTCAACATACTATCCCACAGAGTGAAAGACTGGTTTGTGCCTTCCAGTGGCTCCCAGATATTGTTGCATCTCCCATAATTTTGCAGGCCAGCCTTCCATATTTTTCAGCTTCAAGTGAACAAAGTGCACCATTTGCTTAAAACGAAAATTTGAAATTAGACATAATTAATTTGCAAAAATAAAAATTAAGCTAAAAGTAAACTAGGATAGATAAAGTAGCACAGGAAAGGAGAGAGACAGCAATATTACTTATATTTTATGTAAATTCTTTTTAAATCTTGGAATTAGGTTTTGTTATAAAATAGCACTCCTATTCAGCCTTAAGTCTTATCCTACAGTCAAGCAAGTGTGCTCTGATACCACTTCTGTAACGCCCCCATTTCTAGGTGCACCAGTAATCCGCAACTGCCCCAAGATTGTATAGTTGCGGTGTACCGTACAGGAATGATCATCATAACAACACAATCTTACACACATAAGATCCAAAGTTATTACAAAAGTATGACACGTTTGCCAAATTTTTAGCACAGCGGGCGATGGGCCCAAATATGGTTTACATCACAAAAAGTCCACAGGCGAGCCTAAGTGAGATTAAGACCTAGAACCACTGATCCTCAGCGCAAACTGGTTCTTCTAGGTCCTCCTCGAAGGCTTGCTCTTCACCGTCCCAGATGTTTTCTGATGTTGTTCAACAAGTATGAGTACAACTGTACCCAGCAAGTTACAATGGTAAATCCTTTTTCACTACATGCACTGATTTTCCAAGGAATGGAGTATATTGGTTTTATTATTTTATATGAATGCAGTTTTATTTGTAAACACTTTTAAAATAGTAGACAAATAAACTACTTAAAGAGATGGGGTCTCAAATGTTACTTCTTCAATTTACACAATTTAAATCACTAGAAAACTACTTATGCTTTGTTACTGGATTTACCCATCAAACACAACTCCATTAACCAGAAGCACAACGTATTTGAATACCATTAAAATTCACTCTGTAAAGCTGCTCAACTTTACCCATAAGATTTCTTAATTGCTAATGTCATGCAATAGATACGCTCCACTAGCGTGCAACTGAATCGAGAAAATAAGATCTTTCGCTGCTCAATTTACTGTAGAGACCCTACCCGATAGGTTATGAACTTCACTGAACTGGGTATTCATGGGCCAGTGCGGAACACAACCGCCCAAGTTCATGAAGACCTATTGTTGTGCGTACGGTTCTAACACATCCATACCACGACCCAATACTCCTGTAGGGGTTCAATTAAAGTGAGCAGCTATCGGGCCAGGATTGATGGGTCAATATTTGTAGTTGAGCGGTTACTGTGCTCTACACTCAGTATAAGGGTCTAGTCCTTACATTTTTTCCGGAGACTACCAACCACATCCAGTGTCCAATACATACCTGTACCGACACCCGCCTATTGCAACCTCCACCCTAGGGTAGGGTCGTGGACCTGGCCACTACATGGCATTCTACGGCTTCCGTCCTACGCTAGACCATTTTTAAATAATTTTACCAGCAAACTACCATGCTTCCTGGTAGTTCAGTATTTTATGTGACAATACCTATTGGTTATTTATACTTTAATTTAATAATACTAAGGTTGTCAAGATGAATGTGGCCTCAAAGTAAAGCAGAACATTTTTTAGTGTAGGAAGTATCTACATTACATGTCATTCTAAACATTTATTTTAATCAAATAATTTAAACAATTAACTTTAATGTAGATACTGTAATTTAAATAGTATGGAAATTCATGGGTTAAATATGTTCAAAAACTTGTAACTTGCCTTGCGGATCGGCGACTTCGACGACTTTGTAAATTTCGAAGGTTTGCTCGGGGCCTTGAACGGTCGCTTCGGAATCCTTGGGCGCTAGCGCAAAAACACATAAAATAATATTAATTCTGTGCTTGCCTCTAATCAAGCTAGGAAAAATAATTAAAATAATCTATTAAAAATAAGTAAATGCAAAGAAAATTCAAATGGGCTAGGTTTAAATTTTTGGGAGTGGAATTTGGGGAAACGAATATCGGAAATGGACTTAGGACGTCGAAACGAGTCAAACAGGGGTATTGTAATTTTTCAATGCTGGAAATAGGATTTGCCACTGTGCTACAGTAACGGGCCGGCCTTGGGTGAACAGTGCACGGCCCATGAGAATCGGTCGCACGGCCCGCGCTCGCGCTCGCTCATGCCTGCTCAAGCGGCAGCTGTCGGATGGCGCTCGAAGGGCTCCGATGTGGCCATGTTGCCCTGAGGGGGTCATCTTCAACCTTGGGCTGGGGCGGTAGTCGAAAAACAGGGGCAACCTCTATAGCACCCCAGTCGAGCAAAGACCCAGAATGCTACCAAACTAGAAGAGAAACAATGCTAACTAATTACGTTATACAAAATTTGGCAGAGTCTTCTTTGTTTATCTATCCAAAATAGAGATTTCACAATCTGTAACAATTATAATAGACAGTCCACAAGTAACAAATTCAATGCTAAGCAATTATATTTAAGAGTAATAAACCATTCATGGATATAATACCTAGAGGAAGAGCATGATTATCATGAAGTTTCTAAACTCTTATTACAAATAAAATCCAAGGGATATTAATCAAATGATACTTAAATAGTCCTTGCGTCCTATATTTAATTCTCTTCCTTTATTTTCATTGTAGTTGAAACGTGCAAGTGAAACTAGTTTATTCCTTCCCTTCCCCCGAGCATGTCGATCTCATAATGGTACCTAAAAAAAATAACGACAGCAAGAGTGAGTCCAACGACTCAGCAAATATAATAGATGGTAACAAGTACATTTATAAATATCACTTCACAAATCCATCCATCAACTATATAAACAAGCCATGCTATACAAGATGATCAAAAATCTCTTTCTCTTTCTCTTTTGCATTTTACTAGTAACGCAAAGTGTGCATCCGTCGATGCACACCCATTCCTGTACCACCTGATACAGGGACCAATTGCCCATACTCCACAAGTATGGGGACCAATTGCCCATACTCTTTAGCCCGTTATGTCATCAACATGACGGGGACCTCGGCGCTTAGTCATCTCGTGACTAAGACTTCAATAGATCAACATGATGCATATGCGTGAATGTCTCAATAAAATAAATTTTGCATTCACATTATCCATGCACCAGAATTATTCATGAACATTGTAAATTGCAATCACCCATAAACAGCACTAATACATTCTTACCACAACCACGACACATATATATATTCATATTATGGATCAAACATCGACGTTCCACACTGTCAAATTTAAACCATCATTATACTTGCCTTAACCGTGAGAAAACGGCGGACGTGCAGAAGGTGCCGCCTCTGGGATCCGTCCTCACCTGAATAATAATTATAATTTTTTCTAAGATAACAGTAGCAGACCTTTTCCCAAATAAAAACAATCACAAACTAGTAAATTCGTCTAACTTGGTTCCAATTCCCAAATCCTACAGGTCATCCCGCTTACCTCTGTGGATAGTCAACTTCAAAAGTTCATATCTTTTGGTACAAGGGTCCGAATGGGGTTTTCTTTGACTTTCTGGAAAGATAATTAAATTATCTGACTAAACCTAGTTGGTGAGCCTCCTTGATTCGGCCATCTTCTTCCCGCACCATCCAATTTTCTAAAACATCAGTTTCACATCGGGTTCTCTAGACAGAGCACTAAAAATGCCATAACTTCCAGCCCGAGTGTTTGAATCATAATTTCTTGACCTTCCTGGAAAGCTAAGATAATTATCTACAACTTTCATAACATGGAGATCCTCTGATTCGCCCATTTTCTAATCGCCCAATCCAATCTACCAAAATCTGACGGAAATCTCCCGATCTGCAGAACAGTCTTACAAGAAAAATCATAACTTCTACTACAAAGGTCCGATCGACGCGCTCTAGCACTTCATGGAAAGATAACGACCTCCTCTACAACTAACTAGGAGAAGTCTAGATCTGAATCTCCACGAAACTACCCCAAAACAGTCGTCCAACAAAATCTGCCCTAGCAGTCCAGACATCCTCTACAACTAACTAGGAGAAGTCCAGATCTGAATCCCCACGAAACTACCCCAAAACAGCCGTCCAATAAAATCTGCCCTAGTAGTCCAGAATACCGACATTTCTACCACAACTAAAATATACATCTAATTGAGAAAAAACAAGGGTTACCTTTGATGAATTGCTGAAGAACACGACGAACACCCCACGAACTCCTTCTCTTTTCCTCTTCCCCTTTTTCTTTCTTTCCTTTCCTCTTCCCTTCCTTCGAATCTGCAGGGAAGAGGGGCGCAAAGGGCAGGGAGGAGGGGGAGGGGCAGCGCACAAGGCAGGGAGGAGGGGAAGGGGCGGTGCACAAGGTAGGGAGGAGGGGGGAGAAGGGGCAGCGCACAAGGTAGGGAGGAGGGGGAGAAGGGGTGGCACACAAGGGGAGAGGGGAGGGGGAGAAGGGGTGGCGGCCAGGGTTTGGGGGAGGGGCGCCTCCCCCCTCTTGGGCCAAGGCCCAGGTCCAGGCCCAGGTTACCAAAAAATTCAGAAATTCCCCCTCTGGAAATCCTATTTAACTCTTTTCTATCTGGTCCTTCCCTCCGATTAATCGATTAATTTTTTGAATCACTTTTTGGGGTATTACAGCCTCGCAGTTGTGATCTAGCCTCGACGATGGGTCTTAGGGGTCATGGCCGGTACGGTAGGACTCAGGGGAGTGAGGGGGTTCCATTTTTGGGTCTAGACGAACATGAGAGTTCACGGCGGCAGTCGCTAACCGGAGAGAAGGTGGCAGTTGGATGGGCGACTGGGGACTGTTTGGGAAATGCTCAAGTAAGATCAGCCTCAGTTTCACTATTGTCAGAGGGTGCGTTTCACGGGTATGAGGTTGGCCTAGCTCGGGGAGAGCTCAAGCGGGCTGTCCACGGAGAAGGGCCTCTGCCGGAAGAGGGCTCATGGTGGTGGGTCAGAGGGGAAATGCTCATGCAAAATTAATCTCGGTTTTGTGTTTGCGATGCCTTGGTGATGCTCTGGCCGGGGTTAATCGGATTTTAATCGGATAGGGAGGAAGATCGGCGGTGGGGCTCACCGAGACCAGGGAGAGCAGTGGCGGAGTTGGAGAGGGAGAGAGCTCAATCGAACGGGTCTAGGAGGAGTATGAGTGGGGTGCGAAGCTCTCAGCAGCGGCGATAGGGTTTTAAAACACACGCAAGGCGGTGGGAGTAGTGGCATGGCTTCAGGCTCACTGGCGCGTGGAGGAGGGAGGCGGGGGAGCTTCGCCAGGGGGCGTGAACATGCAGGGGAGCTGGTGAACTACACATGTGATGCTCAGAGCGAGGCAAAAGCACGAGGTGTGGGCGGGGGACGTGCGGACGGCCAAACTCGCTTGGGTGCACGGTGGGGAACTGCTCCGTCGATTTTGGCATGAAGAGCGAGGAAGCAGGTTGCAGAGCGGTTGAAGAGGAGGCGCTGACGAGTGGGGACCACCGTGGCAGGGGATGGCATGAGTAGGAACGCCCGAGGGGGTTGCGGCTCCGTAGTTTGGAGTGATGGCGCACGGACGCGTGCGGGCGAGGCGACGAGCGCGATCGCGCCAGCGTGAAGAAGGGAGGGGGACGACACAAATCTCAAAGGGTAATCAAGGGTTGAGGATTGGCTAGAGGCTCAAACAAAGATCCAAGAAAATTTCAAAAAGTGGTTTGAAAATTTGAGATGTTTCAAAGGCTATCATCCAATTTGTAATCCAGTCTGTAAATAATGTTTTGCCATATACCTATTAAGACATGCATCTTAAATAGGGTCTTATTTGGATGTAACTATATATTTTACCACCTATCTCATTTGTTGTCTAGGAGCTAAAATAGGAGTTAAAATAATTCCGGGTTCGGAATATGGAATTTCTATTGAAAATTTATACACACACCCCTCCTCAATCCCATGCCCCTAATAAACGTTGCGGGCTTATTCATATTGGTTTATATTTTTATTTTCTATTTAGAAAAGTTAAAAGTAAATGAGAAGATCCTATTTTTCAAAACGGTTTCTCCACTCCTTTTACTTCTGTCTCGCTCCGAGTCACGGATGTATCATGCATACACTCCTTTTGCTCCCGTTTTATACGCACATCTCTCCTTTATTTTCTCACCACTCATTCATCCTTCTAAAAGCCGCTTCTTTTAGTCACTACTATTTATTTTCTTCTTTCAGCCACTACTAACTATTATTTCAGTCAAAACCTATCGCCGCAGCCAATACCAACTGCCCGCAGAAACAGAGAGAGAGCGCGCGCATGCGCTACAGGCGCGAAATCCATCCATGGTGCATGATCGATCTGCTGTCGCCCGTGGAATGGCGCAAAACCGAATTCCACACGGTGCACGATCAATAGTCTCTTCGCATGCGCTTTTGTCTCTGCGTATATATATTTACTCTCCAGTCGTTGTGCATGCAATACCGCAGGAATCACTAGCTAAGTCGGAGAGGAAAGAAACCACGCGCATGCGAATCCTGGGGGTATCTCGCCTGTCCATCTAAGAAACGAATTTGCGACGCCCTAATGCGGTCGTACCGCGGCCGAGATCGGCAGCTTTGCCGCCACATGTACCACCCACAACTAAACCCCATTTCTATACTGTTCGGTGGGTCGATCGATGTGCAAGTGCAACATAGCGTGATCTGATCGTCTATAACCTGCAGTGTAATTGGCCCCATTCCATAAATGTTTTAAGCTGGATGCTGATCGATGAGCAATAAGATAAGCACTCTATCTCTTGATCAGGTCCCAATCGTCTTCTGACATTTGGTTAGGCGAGGTACATGGCGAGATAGAAAGCCAAGGGGTTTGACTAGGTTTCCTCTGATGCATGCTTGTGACGATAACACGGGGTTATATATTTGACCAACCAATGGCTCGCCCTTCCCATGCAAACTGTCCGAGATCACTAGCCAGCTTAGCTAGCTTAATTGGTCATGCTCACAAATATCTCATATATATGAGGCCATTCGGTTACGTTAAAATTTAGTGGTTTATAACTAAAATTGCACTATAACTGTGATGGCTTATTTAGCGTAATTAATTTTTTTTAAAAAAATAAAAATAGAAAAAACATGTTAGCCATCACGTATAATACAGACGAATAAGGAAAAAAAGAACCGGTAAAAAAGCTCAAAAAAACCAAAGATCAGAAAAAGATAAAAATTATAAATAATGAAAAATAAACCAGAAACCAGAAGGTTAAACCCAAATAAGTGGAGACATACTACTAGTTTTAGTTTTTGAAAAGGAAACTCAGAGACCATCCTGTTCATCGAACCAGCACTTGCTTTTTATTTCATTTTTTAAGGTTATCAATTAATTGCTATATATCATATGGTATGGTTGGCAGATATATATGTGTAGTGCACGATGCGTGCATGGCAACATAATTAGCCTGGGAATTAAGGGAGGCTAGCAAGCTAGCTGGGCATGCACGTCTACGGTGGAGATCGTCCGTAGCCTAAACTCCCAAGTGGATGGCGCGGATCGCGCGCGACCTAACGATCAACGTGTACTTACCGCCCTTTTTGACGCGCGCACGCGCGTGGGGACGTAAAAAAAATGCAACGGTGAATGAGAAGAGGCCTCAGCTGAATTTCTTCCTATAGAAAAGTTCTTCCGTGGGGACCTAGCTAACTAGCTTGCATTGCATGGTCGTACGTAGCCACACGCTTTCACCGATGGTCCAAAGCAACACTACTAGAAGTAGTAGCAGGTACGGATTTTACACTGCGCTTTGGTAAAAAAGTTAGTAGCTATGCGTTCGTTTTAGCAATAATTTCTATCTTTTAGCTGAAATTTTATTATATCTGATTTTTTATTATAACTAATTTGACTTTTTAGACATAATTAAATTTAAAAAATGTAAAAATAGAAAAAAAAATTAGCCTATCACGGACAATACAAAAGAACACGGAAAAAAAAGAAAAATGCAAAAAAGTTTAAAAATCTAAAAAAATTCAGAAAAAAATGAAATACTGAATAGTAAAAAAAAGCTAAAGTTAGAAGTTGAAGCTGAAAAAATTCAGTTGGTAATTTTTATTACAACTTTTGAGGGGTTTAGTTTGTCCCAGCCACTGCACCTATTTGTCCAGAACTTATAGCCACTTTTCCGAACCGATTTACCGCCAATGAGAACTTCAACGTATAGATATGGGATCCATAGATGCATGCATGTCAAGCCCTTGTAACTTTTGGTCGCAATAGTATTGTTAAAGCAAATGAAAAGCACTTTTTGGTAAGCATGTATGTTTGCAACAACTACGACAAATAAAAGTGTGCAACCACGTGAAGGTTATCACATGGTGTCTAATGAGTATTTAATTTTATCGTGCAAGAGTACCACTACTATAAAACAGGCTATACTGGACGGGTACATCACAGACAGTTCATACGGAACCGTCTATACTTAAACTATCACAGACGGTTCATACTTTCAACCGGCTGTGATACTTTCACAGACGGTTATTAACACGAACCGTCTGTGATAATTGAGATAACACAGATGGTTCGTGTTAATAAACGTCTGTGAACTTTCACAGACGGTTCTTAATACGAACCGTCTGTGATAATCGAGATAACACAGATGGTTCGTATTGATAACTGTCTATGAACTTTCATAGACGGTTCTTAATACGAACCGTCTGTGATAATCGAGATATCACAGACGGTTCGTATAACAAACTGTCTCTAATATTCATTATCACAAAAGGTTCGTATTAATAACCGTCTGTGATAAGTCACAGACGGTTATTAACACAAACCGTATGTGATATTTGGTATCACATACTGTTTGTGGTTGGAACCGTCTGTGATAATCTGCACTATTAATTATTAGGGGTACTTGCTCGATGTCGACACAGATCTGTCTTCATTACGCTGCATCAGTAGAGCAATACGGCCGGCTTTAGGGAGTTCGGGGTGAAAACATATCGCCGTCTTCTTAGTAATCTGATTAGAGGTTATTACTCAATTACTTTTAATAACCTATATGCATGCATATTTTTGTAATGGAAGGCCAGAGATGATAGCTAGATTTTTGTTTAATTTAGATCTAGCTAGCTAGCTAGGTTTACAAAGATAATGTTAGTTTGCCCAATTTCAGAATAGGTAAGTACTGGTACGTAGTTCACTAGCTTCAATATATTCTTGCTTAACATTATTATGTCATGAATATGTGATTAGCTAGCTATATACCTACGTAATACATATAGATGCATGTCATGTACGTGTAAGTATATATAGCTAGTCTGATTTGCTATGTAGTAGCGGTAATAATCATTTTTGACACCCATTTGTTACTTGTGTAGCGTAGATGGACCGAATCTGGATGTACATGTAAAACCGTGTGAGTGAAGAGTGGAGGATGTAGGACGAGGTCGCAATCCGATCGGATGCCTCCCCGCCATTTGCCGGGATCGCAAACGAGCACGCTCGAAACTAGTTAAGAGTGAGGTCATCAACCACATCTTCGGATGTCTCTTTCAAAAACCCCGTAGATGAGGAAGTGTTCCAATGCCTGGTAAGATATGTTAAACTACATAGTTGTTAACACCTCTTGAACTTCATGGATTCAAAAATAACATGATTAATTGTCTCTTGCAGCAATCATTGACTACCGAATCTTCTCGTGGCTCCTTTCAAGAATACATGGAGAGAGATTTACTATCACATGTCTTGGGAAACAAGGAGCACCCAGGTCGTACACGAGACTTGGAGGTTTACGTATCTTGGAGGCACAGATTTTTAGTTTATTCTGAGACATATAGGAGTAGCAAGATATCCAAGGCATACCACAACGAACAAATAAAACAGGAGCTTCGTGCTCAACTTAAGGAACAACTATCTACCTCACTTCGAGGAGAGATAGATTCATTGAGGGAAGAACTAAGACAAGTCCACAACCAATCGCAACCCACCCCTACTACTGAGGTACCCAGTCCTCCTCAACGTCATAGTAGCTGCGTGTCCACATCAATTACTGAATATAGTGACGCTCACTTACCTATCGATGACATTCAGGTAATGTACCTCTTTAGAATGCTACATAGATCTCTCTGGTGGACGCCTTAACTCATCTTGTGTCGTTATGTAGGAGCCCATGTCTTGCATACTTAGAGTCAGGCTTGTTGGCTCTATTCCCGTTAACGCTGGATGGGGGATGGCGTATCCATTGCTGTCAGGGACGCTGGTGCACGGTGTACAAGTAGAGACCGATTTCATAAAGGTCCAGGTGGACATGATTAATGATATTTTTAAGACTGTCCCTCTTGAGAAGCCCCCAAATGAAAAGATTAAGACATTAGGGGATACCGTCCACACATTCATTAAGTGGCCTAAGAGGGACATCGCTCTTGACTTGTCCGTGCCACGATCTCCACATCTAGTGTCCCAAGAGGGACATCACCCTAGACCTGTCACATCGGCTCCGGTGGCTCCACCTTCAGCTCCAATTCCGAAGCCTGTTGCATCGGCTCCCGCCGAGACGCCACCGAAAATGTGTTGTAAGCGAGGATCTAAGACTCAAGCGAAGAAAATTAAGGTGCGTCTCGGGCCATGGAAGTTCATTCTAGGAGTGTTGTTGGTCCCCGAGTCACAATTACCCTGGCTTAGATTGGTTTGCAATACATTGCATGCCTAATACATGCAGAAGTCCAACATGAAGCCAAACTAGCAGAATGCATTCACTCTGAGATATACGGAGAATCATTTCCTCCACGACTCAGGCTACATCATCGTGACATTCGAAGACTTATTCTTACTACTCAATCTCAACGAACTCAATGCCTCACTTCTACGATGCTGGACATTGTAAGTGTACTGTACAATGAAGTTTTACATTCACGTTATACCTATAAATGTCATTACTCTTTCCTTATGTATAGATATATGATGCAATGAGTCCGGCAATCGCGAGAACCGGTGGGTTTTCTCGACCCTCACTTGGTCTCCGAGTAAGCTATCAATGAAAATGTATCCTTCATGCAAGATTACATAACTAGGGGATTGATAGCTCACAACGACAAGGAGTACGTCATGGTACCCTTCAACTAAGGGTAAGTGCTTCACTAGTTACCACATATATTTTATTTGTACTTTACATGCAGCATGAATTTAGAATTAATCACTATGACGACACACATGACTAGGCAACACTGGATTTTGATTGTGATTGCACCAAAGTGGAACAAGGTAATATATCTTGCTTCCCTACTTAGGAGTAACCACGACTTCAGTCGTGTGCAAGAAGTAATTAACATGTAAACTTATTTCCTCCATACATAACTCTATTGTAATATTTCCTTCGTTTGTAACGGCCAAGGCTAACTTTTTTGAATCACGCAGGTCGCTTACTGCTTATGTTGCCTTAGGAGGAAGATACAACAAATCCAGTGACACGCTGCAACACAGCACGCGATTTTCGGTACCCGCTACAACACAACAATCCTATATCACACTTTGTATAATGCCTCTAGAATTGACAATACCTATGTACGTAATTCTATTTTTGCAGCGCCAACAGTAGCTACAGGGCAACGTATGTGGATTCTACGTTTGCCGCCATTTGAAGGAAATCATGGATACTAAGATTAATGATCCAGAGGTTTGTCAGGTCCTTCCAATAATTATTATTTTCTGATTATATATGTATATATATACACACATGCTAATTAATGACTTAACATTGTTCCTAGCGACAGCAGGTGGACTTCGACAAAAGTACATATGATCTTGACCAACTCGTCGAAATTCATGGAAAACTCTCCGAATTCTTGCTAGCACAGGTCGTAAATAAGGCTGGAGAGTTCTACCCCGGCAATGGTGATAATTAGATGTTGAACCATTGGATTCAATTGTACAAATCACTCAATTGTGCTTAATCAAACAATTCATTTATGAGATGTGTGTAACGATTTTCATTCTATATATGTATGTGATCTGCTGGTCGTTTGTTACATTCGTAATTCACTTTGAGTTGCAATTAACTTATCTGTTATTATCTGTAATATGCTTGCTTGCTTTCAGAGGGCATGGCTAGTATATCCTGAGGCTAGCCAAAAAATAGCAAATAAAATTGCTGTTGCAATCGCTATCACAGACGGTTCGTTGTTGAAAACCGTCTATGATATATATATCACAGACGATTTCAAAGACTGAGCCATCTGTGATATGAACGATATGACAGATGGCCTTTGTTATTAACCGTCTGTGATAGTCGAGTATCACAAACGGTTTTTTATAAAAAAAACTGTCTATGAAAGTCGACTATCACAGACAGTTTTTTCTCAAAAACCATCTGTAATGTAACTTATCACAGATGGCTTGGGAGTTGTCTGTGATAACCACCTATTATCACTGACACATAAACACAGACGGTTCGGGAACTGTCTGTGATGACGGTTTCGAACTGTCTGTGATAGAACTAGTTGTTGAAGTTTGAGTTTGATTTTGAGTGTATTGTAGTTTCCAGTGTTGTTGTTAGGTGAAAGGTCTAAACGGCATATGGGATGCGCGGTCAGACCGGTGGTTGCAGTGTTATCAGGCTGTGGTAGCCGGTTTTTTTGCAAATAGCGTGTTTTGGAGTTGTGCAGTTGCGATCAGACCACTTGTGGTCAAACCGGTGGTTGCGGTGTTATCAGGCTGTGGTAGCCAGTTTCTTTTTAGCGAATAGCGTGTTTTGGAGTTGGGCAGTTGCGGTCAGACTGGCCGTGAGTTGGCAGTCGAACCGGAATTAAGTTGCGCAATGTGACCGACATTGAATTTGTAGTAATTCCGATGTCTTGTTATCAAGGATAAGTTTGAGTAGGTTCGGGAGTGTTTGGTAGTGGTCAGATCAGCCTTTGGTTGACAGTCTAACCGATCGTGGTATGGCCAGCATGAGGGATGAGGTTAGACCGGTGGCTGTTTCGCAAAGCATGTGAGATGTGTTGGTTTGTGGTGTTCGGCTAGGCTTGGAGAACGATATAGGTCAACGGTAATTGATTGGGACTAGGTAGGAGAACTGCAGTCCATGTGATCAGGTAAGTCCAGGTAAGACTACGTGGCTCAAGCTTGAGTTGTATTGTATTGTATGATGTATGTTTTGACTAATGTGAACCAAGTGTATTTAATTTGTGCTCGAGATAGTTGATTGGTCTTTGGTTGTGTAGGTGGTTTGGAGAACATCAGCGGACAGTGGGAATTGACTAGGACTAGGCGGGAGAGCTGAGGTTCGTACGGTCGGGTAAGTCCGGGTGAGGCTACATGGCTGTAAGATCAAGAAGGCCAACTAGAGAGAGGGTGAATAAGCACTTTTAAAACACACTTTGACTAAATCTGAGTTTTATATGTGGAAATGTAAATCAAATTGGTTTTGCACAAGTAAGGCCTAAATCAAGTAATCTCAATTAAATGCACCAACAATCTAAGTCTATGTTAAGATTTGCAATTATATAGAACAAACAAACAATTTAATTTTAGGAATATAAATTACAATAATGAAAATAGTACAAGGAAGCAAACCACCAAAAGATGACACGGTCTTTTTTTTACCGTAGTGTTTGGAGACTTGCGGTTCTCCCCTAATCTATGTTGAGGTAAATCAAAATAAATTGGACTAGCTCCACGAATTAATCCAAGCATCTCAATCCACTAGTGATAGTTCTTTCTCCCTCCGGGTAGCACTACCACAGAAAGGATAACCATAGATGGTTCAAAACTATTATCACAGACGGTTTCTGAACTGTTTGAATTTATGTGTTTGTGATAACAGGTGGTTATCATAGATGGCTCTCAAACCATAAGTGATAAATTACAACACATATAATTTTTCCAAACAACTATTTGTGATATGTTAGATATCACAGACGATTCTTAAAAATAGCCGTCTGTGATATCTGACATATCATAGATGGCTAATACCAAAAATCATTTGTGATATGTCAGATATCACATATGATTCTTAAACATAGCTGTGTGTGATATCTTATATATCACAGACAGCTAATACTAATAACCATCTGTGATATCTAACATATCACAGATGGTTTGATGTTACAAACCGTCTGTGATGGCTATTTGAAAAGCTAAATTATTTTCTATTTTTTGGCTAGCCTCAAGAAATGCTAACCATGCCCTTTGAAAACAAGAAAGCAGATCACATATATAGCACATGATAATCATTACACAAATCTCACAAATGAATTAAACAACTAAATGAAGTACACTTGAATTAATTGTTTGATTAAGCACAACTGAGTGAATTACAATCGAATCAAATGTTTGAACATCTAATCATCATCGCCGAGGTTGAACTCTCCATTCGGTTGAATGACCTCCGCTATCAAGAATTCAGAGAGTTTTCCTCAAACTTTGATGAGTTTGTCAAGATCGAATGCACTTGAGTTGAATTCCACACCCTGTTGCTTGGAGTGTGTTATATATATAGGTGCATATCTAGTTCTAATGCCCATTTCAATGACAAAGTGCTAATAGATCTCAGGACCGTTCGATCTGGCTCGGATGGCCACGATCCAGGCGGGGAACACCCCATTCCACTTACGCCTTTTTGCGAACCCTCCGCTGATCTCTCTTCTTTCCACCTGGGTGTAATTACACCCACCTCTAATATATCATCTAAACAAACTTAAAATACTCCTTTATCACATCGGATATACTCATATACTAATTATAAGATATTTCAATGTAAACCACATAAAAAATTACAAAGAAGTCCATAGTTTTTAGCGTATTTTGTAAATACCTTCATATACACATATAAAAAGGAGTATGTCAAAAAAATCTATATATCACCTCTGAAAAATTGTTTATACCACCGAAATAGTCTTAAATACTTATATACTACATGTATATACCCCTTGTTATACGAGATACTCTCTATATTGTGAGATACGACATATGGTCTTTTCTACACCGTGTAAAAGAGGCTTCATATATATATATATATATATATATATATATATATATATATATATATATATATATATATATATATATAAAATCATGAAATAAATATTAGCAGGTTGACAAACTTCTGGATATTTCATCTTAATACCCATGATTTTCTGCATATGTCTGCAAACGTGAAATCTACATACGTTACCCTGTAGCTGCTGGTAGCACTGCAAAATAGAATTACATACATATGTATTGTCAGTTTTAGAGGTATTATTATAAAGTGTGATATAGGATTGTTGTGTTATAGCGGGTACGAAAAATTGTGTCATGTGTCGTAGTACGACGTTAGATTCCTTATGTCTCCCTCCCTGGGCAATGTAAGCGCTAAATGACTTACGTGATTCCAAAAAGTTAGTCTTAGCCATTGCAAATGAATAGAAGACTACAATAGAGTTATGTATGGAGGAAATAAGTTTACCTGTCAATTTCTTGTTGCACATGGGTGAAGTTGTGGTTGTTCCTAAGTAGGGAATCAAGGTATATTATCTTGCTCCACTTTGGTACAATCACAATCTAAATCTAGTAAGACCTAGTCATGTATGTCGATGTCGAACCCTGAAGTAATGACTCTGGATCCTCTATGTAAATCGTACTAGTCCAGGATCTGCTAGTGCATACAACAATAACAGAGATAAATATTAAGCATAAATGATAAACTTTATTAATTAAAATAGTACGGTCTTATGACTAGTGTTTACATCAATGCTCATTGCCAATAATAATAAAGGGAAAAACTGCGCAAGTAAACTAATAAAAGCAAAGCCCAAGACTGCTCACAGGTAGACGACAGTAAGACGTGGCCACTCATTCTGGTCCTCACCGTAGTCGAAGACGTCCTCCTCTGAGATGATGATAACAAGGGTGAGTACAAACTTGTACTATGCAAATCACATCGAAAATGCAACATAATGATAAAGGCAATAAGGAAAGGCTTATATGGTTATTTGAACATAGACAATATTTAATAAAATACAATAATAGGTTAAAATTATTGAATTTAATATTGTAAGTAAAAATTGTAATTCAAAATAATAACGTTAGTGCTGGCAGTGACCTAGTACTAACCTAACTATGGGCATCCCACCTGGACCATCTTTCTTCAAAAAGATATCACATTTCCAGCTAAAACCATTTTGTGAAAAACAAAGTCTAATCTGTGAAAAATTTTACTCAGCATGCCCATGACCACGGGCACAGCTATCCCGGATAGTTTATATACTCTGCAGAGGTTGTATAGCTTTACCCATAAGATATAATTAACTTATTGCATCGGCCATTACACACTTCGTTTAGTATGCGACTAAGTAACCATAACAAGGCCTTTACAAAGCTAAGCCTTCAGCCTGGCCCAGCCAATTCTAATGTTTCACTCAAATAAGGAATCCACCAGATCGAGGACCCCTTTTGTGCCATGTGAGACTTCCCATGGCCTACGCTATGCTCATATTCAGCCGATAGCAAGACTCAAGTTGGGACCCGCTAATTAGTCAGTCAGGACTGTCCCATACTAGTATTGTGGTAGTACGATTAGGCTCTGTAGTAATAGCTTACGGACCAGTCCTTAATTGACTTAGGCTCTATCCACTTCCCCCTCGTGCCTAGTATCCACGTTGAGCCACTGAGCTACAGCGTATACTAGCAAGCACCCACCACCTTATTCATTGCGTAAGTCTAGACTAAGTTTTATATTTTACTTTGAAATATTACATAGACCTTCTTGACTCACCGAAATGAAGAATACATTTTAAGAGCTTATCATTTCATATGAAAAATTGTCCCAATCTAAAGTTATACCTATATAAATCTAAGCATTTACTATAAAAATTCTTTTATCATACTAATGTTTAACTAGAGTTTTTATTTAAGGTGACAAGGTACAAGAATTTGCAAAGTCAAGGAAGTCATAACAATTGGGTATTAACTCAAGTAAAAACTGAATGTAAAATATAAGGAATAAAAATTAAGCATGCAATATAATTTAAAACAACATAAATTTATTTGTAAACTAGGATCAACATGTTCAAGTATGTATGACTTGTCTTGCTCTGCAGTTTGATGCGAATCATCGTCGTAAAATTCTTCAGAACTATCGTAGCCTAAACATGAAAATAACGCTCTGAATTCAAATAAAATTCACAATTTGAAAACATTATATATTTCCATATATCTCGATTTTAGATGAATTTAGAAATTTGAACGGGTTCAATCGGAGTTAAGATGAAGAAGAAAGGGCTCTTGGAAGTATAAAATCCTAAAAAAAGAAAAACTGGAATTTCTAGGATGTTGCGGCTTTGCGTTGGGTGTAGCGCCACATGGGCCTGGGATGCTGACGTGGCTACACCGGTGGTGAGCGGCGCTCTGGGCCTGATTGTCGCTGACATTGTGGGGCGCGGCGGCGACCGGTGAGCATTGCAAAAGAAAGAGGGGGTGTGGGCAGTGCCGCTCGGGTCTTTGGCGAAGTGGGTCTTCCAGCGGAGTTCGAGCTTGGTGGAGAGATGGATAGTGTTTGCCGATGCATGATAAAGCTAGTAGCAGCATCCTTGAGGCGTGAGGTGGCTTGGCTTGCTTGAAATCCCTCGCCGAAGCTCGCCGAAGCGTGACGGAGGGGAGAGGGCGATGCGGAGATGACTCGCAACTCGGGAAAGGGGATTGGGGTGGGGAGGGGTGGTGTGGGAGGTGGAGGTACTTGTGGACCCTTTATATAGGACGAAGGGGGTACCACAGCGCGGCAACTGCTCACTATGATTGCGGCGGCGGAAATTAGGCAGGGGAGGAGAAACGAAAGAGGGGCGGGCGAGGATGGAAGGAGAGCCGAGATTTGAGGTATTTGATCCAGTGGCGTGCATGGTTTCCAAAACCAAGGATAGGACGGAGGGAAGGGGCCAAATTCGGATGGGATTTAGGCGGTGGCTGAAAAAGAAAGGAGGGAGGGGGAAGAAAGTAAGGGTGGCGAGGCAGAGTGGCGTGGTAGGGAAGAAAGGCCTGACGGGTGGGGTCCACCCATCGGTGGGAGAGAGGGGGAAGAGGGGGGCGGTGGGATGGGACCGACGCTGGATGTGGTCGCATCTGCGCCGTCCACTCGTCGGTCGGAGGGGAAAGTGGGGCGGGAGTGGTAGGGATGGTGCGGGAGGCGACATGGGCCAATCTGGGCCATCCACGCGTCGCTCGAGGAAGGAGGTGGGATATTCAAATTTTAATTTTTCAGAAAACCCGAGAAAAGCAATTAAAGGCTAGAAAATAGCAGGAAACTTCAAATAAATCTCAGAAAATGCTTATAACTTTAGAAGAAAGCAAGGAACCAAAATAAAATACTTTTAGCTTGATTTGACCACAATTACATGAATAATTTATTGACTTACTCTCTAGGCTTAATTTAAAATTTTTTTAAAAAGGGGTTTTTAAATCCAGAAAAATCCAATCCAATAAAATAAATAAATAGCCAAAATTTTTGGATGTTACAGTGACCATAGTAATTAATCCTAAGTTTATGTTGCGTATAAAATATAAATAAAACTTGTATAGCAACTAGTGAAGCACTTACCCCTAGTTGAAGGGCACTAGGATGTAGTCCTTGTCACTCTAAACAAGCGATCCCATCATTATGTAATCTTCCGAGAGGTACTGATAAGTCGATTATGGAGAACTCGACGTTGATGATCCAAAAGCTCCGACCAAAACAGATCGATCCCCTCGCAATCACTACACCACTGCTCCGATGGTTATCAACCGTACCGAACGCGGTTGACCTCGCTAAGAAGGCTATCTCCTGCAAGCGAATCGAGAACACAAGCAAGAGAGTAAAATATGCAATCTGAAATTGTATTGCGAATAAAGATTAAGTTCACAAGTTGGGGTTCCTCAACCGAACGTGCGGTAAGACTGCAAAGCAGAATAAACTCTTAAGAAAAACCCGAGGAAAACTAAAGGGGTGCGACCTCCTTAGATAGGAGTGGGGGAGGCCGCACTTATCTCACAAAAAAGGGGTGCTATACTATTCATAGGTACTGTTCATGTGAATAGTACACCCATGATTAGTGCCGCCCCAAATAGTCTAAGTGTGATTATAAGGCCCAAGGCCCACTTTGACTCGGACTGAAAAAGTGACGCCACTTGTTTTGCAGTTTCTGATCGACTCGGATGGAATTTCGAGGTGAGATTAGATTCATCTGAAAGTAGACTCCAAGATCTTTCCAACGAGTACTCACGGGCCCCGAGAAACCTTCTAGATCAAAAATTATGGTCATTTGAAGTAGGCGTTGTCCAGTAGTCCGAATCTAAGTCGAACTCGCGAATATGAGTTGCATTGCGCTTAACGGTTCCACTTCTACACTTGAGCTCACATGGTTCTTCTCTATGGTTCCTATGGATAAGAAAATCACAAGTCTTAGGGAGTATCGAATGCTCAGCGGAAATATTATTGACTCCTAAAAACGAGTTTACCTGATAGTTGAGTTGACAAGCACGTGCCTGAGTGATTGGACCTTACCCATCATTCATGGAAGCAGTAAGAGGAGTGTTCATATCAGTAGAAGTAATATCCTCATCACAATTACTCCGATATTGAGGGAGATTGGATACCACAATAATGGAGTGGCTTGCGAGTGGTTGCGGACTTCTCTCAGTTTTTCTCTCAATAAATCTATCTCTCGTCAAAGTGAGGTAGTTATCTTCTCTTGAAGTTAGGCAGATAGCTCTTCCTCAAGTTGTGCACAAAGCTTCTATTTTCTTTGTTCCTCGTGCTCGGCCTTAGATCTCTTCCTACTCCTATATGCCTTGGAGTTGTTTGAGAATCCGTGTCTCCTAGGTACGTAAATCCCTAGGCCTCGTGTGTGACCTAGGTGCTTCTTATTACTTAGGGCCGTGGATAGTATATCCTTCTCCCTGCCTGTTTTGAAGGAGTCTTGGGAAGATTCGGTAGTCAATGTTTGCTGCGAGAGGCAATCATGTTATTTTACACCCCATGAAATTATGGACCAATTAATAATTAGATAGTTTAACACATCTTACCAGATGTTAGGACACTTTCTCATCTGCGGGATTTTTAATTAGGAGACATCCAAAGACATAGTTGATGACCTTGCTCTTAACTAGTTTCGAGTGTGTTCGTTTGTGATCCCGGCAAATGGTGAGGAGACCTCTGATCAGATTGCGACCTCATCCAACGTCCTCCATTGCGGGATTTTACCCGTGTACCCAGTGGTTTCGAGTCTATAAGGGTGAGTGTTTTGTACATGGAGAGCTTTGTGCACCACACTTTACTGTTGAAATTCAGTCGTCATCTTCATTAGCATAAAGGCCTCCCATGTTTCTAGCAACAAGAAAGAATACCTTGTGAGGAGTGTGCGATACTTGGTTACGTATTGTATGACAAGCATGCTCTTAAAGGTCTTTCACGCTTTTTCCATCACGAGGAGAGCCTCACATCGCATGAGTCCTTAGACTTATTCTGCGATCTTGAATGAGTTAAAAATTTCCACCCACAGCTGCTTTTTCTCTCCATCTATCAAAGCTTTTCCAGTATGCTGTGGTGATGGGGATCTATTGCCTTTTAAGTATCATGTAGGTAGTCCGGAATGCTACCTCTACTTTATTCGGTTTTAGAGGGACCCTATTCAGAGAGACCTCCATGATGATCATTTGGCCCTTTGACCTTTTCAATACTCCTCTGCCACTCTTAGTTACCCCAGTCTTCCGAGCGTTAGACCCATTTGGCAACGTTGATGGCGATGACAATGACTGAGTAGACATCATGTCTCTTACAAACAAAACTAATTACAGCGACCTATGAGCGTAAACACTAGCACATGGTTGATCTTACAAGAAATAAAAATATTCGGCGACGTATATTATTGCTATAAGGTCTCTTTGTAATACTAACATCCCAAATCATACAGTCCAGTGTCTCAGGTTCTACAAAGTAAGTTATGGCTAGAGTCTCTTTCTCCTTATCATTCTGCATCTTGGGCTTTGTTGTTGTCATAGGCGTAAAAAAACCTTTGGGCTGTCGCGCCCTTCATTTACAAATGAATTACGTGGCTGCCCAAAGGTTCTTTTATAGCTAAGATAGCAACCAAGCCTAACATACAATATGATGACGAGGAAGAAACAATAATCATAACTTACGTCATAGAACCTGACACAATAAAATATGTGATTTGCCATTCCAAATATATCTTGTAGCAATAACAAAGTGAATTACAGAGGACACTAGAGTGTATTATTTGCTTCATGCCCTTTGAAGGTCTCTTTGGTATATATTATCACTACAAGATCTCTTTGGAACACTAACATGATATTTCAAATAGATCTTGTAGTAACAATACGACCCTCCCTTAAGGTTGTCTTTAAGAGCTCCAACTCACTTAGAAACAATAGCTCCAACAATTTATCTCTAAAATCATTCCCTAGCTATTATTATTATTATTATTATTATTATTATTTTCACTATAACTTCCACCCTCATACACCCTAACAATTTGTTTATCCTCCAACTAGGATTTTGAGTGATGTGACCTGTATTTCTCAACAACTACAAGACAAGCATTAAAGCACTGTACACTTGGGCTTGAAAGGGCATGAAGCAAATTAATTTGCTTCATGTCTTTTGAAGCCTAAGTGTACAGTGCTGTATTGTTCCTCTTATACAACTATTACTCCGACTCATAATATTTCATGCCTTTTTTCTTGAACCAGCAGCCCACCCATAGAAGTAAGGAGAGGAGAGTCGAAGGAGGGAAAGCAAGAACGTAGTGCAACTGAGACCCAGAAGGCCAACCGTAAGGACCACATGAAGGCGACATCTTGGACAACGACAAGGGACTACTATCCACTTCTTCATCCATGTGAGACCATACCAAGACCACCCCCAACAATCTTACCACTTCTAGCCCAACACAAGTAGGCCCACCTTTACTCCCACATCCATTTCTCCTTTCCTTTTTGGGTTCCACATCAAAAATACACTAACATATATGGACGGATGTAACACACATGAGGTAAAAAGTGAGGATCCATACCTTCGGGAGGAGAGACGATGGGGAAGAGAGAACTCATGAACACATTGAACTTCGGTTCCAACACACATTAACAGATATGAATGGATCTATCACACATAAGGTAAAGAAATGTGAATTAGGATCCATACTTTCAGAAGGAGAGGCGATAGGGAGGAGAGGCGGTGTTAGGAGGAGAGGTAACAGGAAGGAGAGGTGGTGCTGGGAGGAGAGGCGGCATCGAGAGGAGAGGCGGCACTGGGAGGAGAGGCGATGGGGCCACCATGTTAGGTAAGGAAGGAGAGAACAGAGCTGTCGGGTTCTGCGACAGCGGTGGGGGGACAAGGAGATGGAGCTGTACGCGAGTGAGAAGTAAGGCGCAAACCCTAGCAGGGGCCCTACTTATAGAATAACTATCACAGACAATTCCATTAAAAACTATCTGTTATATGGCAGAGAAGATTTTATTATGGAACCGTCTGTGATATGGTTTATATCATAGACGGTTCTATTATAAAATCGTCTATGATACGTATATCACAAATGGTTTGTGAGCTTCAATCTTTGCTGAGTTGGTAAATATTTTCAGATTATCGTAATCAATGCATGGACAGTATATATATTCCATCCCCTTCTTCAATATATTCTACTCAGCCACTTTTCTAAAAGCAGACATGTCATTAATGTACTATTAACTCATACGGTTCTCAACGTACATCTAGATTTGGTCTATCTACGCTACGCATGTAACAAATTAGTATCAAATTAGATTATTAATGCTACTATAGCTAGCCAGCCTAATACTTACATATAATTGTCATGCACCTTATAATAAATTATCCATATCTAAATTAAGTAGCTAGCTACGTAATTATATATATATATATATTTATTTATATATATATATATATATATCAAGCAAGAATATGTTAAAGTAAACTAGGAGTAGTGACCCATTCTTAAGCTAGATCTAAACCTAGCTATCATCTCTATTATAAGGCATATAATTAGAAGCAAATACTAACCTCTAATCACCAAGAACAAATTGATCTACAAGCTAGAACTACAAACGGTGTGCTTTCACCAAACTCTCCAAAGCTGGCCACCTCCTTCAATGCAGCGCAATGAAGATAGAACTGTCGGGACCCCGCTGGCTAGACATTTAATAAAACAACGTATCCTAGACACGTCCAACCACGAATCGTCAGTGATAATTACTTATCATAGATGGTTCATATTAATAATCGTATATGAATACACATTACAGACGGTTTTAAAGTAGAACCGTCTATAATAAACACTACAAATGCTTCTAAATTCATTCTCATATATATAAATAGAAATTCAACAATGCCTTAGGAGTAAATATGTATTACTTAGTTGTTTTTTACCTGTCAGTAATGCCATCATGTCGTTATACCAAGACCGTTTACATATATAGAAGATAGTAAATACAAATTCAACTACTTGATTTTATATATGGTCAAACAACGTGGCTAGTCACTTCTTATAAAAGATAACATAATAAGTAGAAGCCTAACTGATTTGAAGTTTTTTCTAGTGGCGGAAGTAGCATGCTATCTCCGTCTTCAAAACTTTGTAGGATACGTGGTCAACATCAGGTGGTTTGGGATCATTAGTGAACAAAGCCTGAAATATGTCCACCTACTGATGAGCACGTTTGAGTGTCTCCCAAACACTCTACGACTGAACAATCAAGCTAAATTGAGCCCATAAGCTTTCTCCCTTTCTTGATGGGTCTCGGCAAGGTTGACTCAGTTGCTCGCCGCCTAAACTAAGCACTCCAAGCGATGGCAAACCTCCTGGAGACATGCAACATTATTGTAGAGGACCACGTCGATGGCAAGGTTAGCTCGCCGAAAGCGGAAGACCAACTGAAAGATGCGGGGAGTAGGATGTCAAGATGGCAGAAGGTGGCCTTCAACTACTTTGGTAAATCCTTGGACATATGAGGGAGGACACTGTTGGCATAGTGTCCTTTCGTAGCATCCGCCAGCGTACGGCCAGTGAGGTGCTCATCTAGGATGGCCAGGTTGGCCACAAATGCTAACGACAAGGAAGAGTAGAAAGCCATTTTATTTGTACTTGAGAGACAAGGAAGACAAGAAAGATAGCGACCGGCAAGGTGCTCGTACAGGATCAATGATGTGGGGATTAATATCCAGTGGCAGATGATCATTTTTATACAACAAGGAATACATTTGACGTGTGAGACAAAGAGATGCATCAGGGGAGCCGAAACAAATGAAGAGGCGTGCATTAGGGAGATGAAGTGCCATTCATACGTACAAATATATATCACAGACGGTTCTAACCACAATCTATCTATGATACACGACTATCATAGATAGTTCATATTAATAAACCATATATGATGTATGCAATTATCATAGACGATTCGTATTAATAACTATCTATGAACTATCATAAATGGTTATTAATAATATCCGTCTATGATAGTTGCGTATCACAGATGGAACATGATCACACTTGTAAAAATGTCTATGATAATTATAGCACAAACGGTTCTCCATGAACCATCTGTGATGAGGCGTCTAGTATAGCTTATTATATAGTAGTGTAGGTGAGCTTCAAACTTCACAATACTCTAGGCATTCATACAAGCTTCTTTAGAAGATCACTAGACCATAACATCCCCTTGCCCTCTAGGAGTCTGCAACCTCCAAAAGTAATAAGTCAAGTTTCTTACTTGACCTCACCAAGTGCAACACATGCACAACAGATACACAATCCACCTCTAGAAGCAACACATGCAACTAAAGACCTCTCTTCTTGCTCACAAGGTGCAACATTTGAATAATTGAGAGGAGAAGCTTACACTAGCTCAAGAGAATGAAATGAGGTACCAAGGCTTCAACAAACTTCCTCCCAACTAGCTATGGTGGATATTTATAGTCTCCACACACAAAACTATCTGTTGAAATAAGATTCCAGCAAATACAGCCGAGGCCAGTACTACTGCTAACTAATGGCCAATCATACCACCCTCCTCTACAACGGCTATAAAAATAGTCATTATAGCAGCTGATGGTCAGACCGCCCACATGGGGTCTAGTCTGTCTATCGGTCAGTCAGATCTCTCAATAGGAATCAGAGAAAAATACCCAAAAATAGCATTACGGAAAATTGCAACTACCATACAAAGTCTGATTATACCGCTTGGGCCAATCAGACCACTCCAGGTAGACTGCTAGCTGATCACACAACCATGAAGGTCGGTCAGACCATCAAACTGTCATACCACTCGCATGGAGTCGGGTCGTACCGTCTAGTCATACTAGCACACAAAGTGTGGTCATACCAGATCACTATCAAACCGACCAACACATGGAGGTCATATCATTGTGCAATTTTTGGTAGGGACAGAGATACATCTACTGTAATAAATTTACAAAACACATTTATGAATCCCCATGCTACCAGGGATTTGAACATGATTCACGACAAGTTGCAAAACATATTTGCACACTTTAGAATCATGACACAAGGTTTAGGGACGTGGACTTAAATCATTTGCAAAACATATTTGCAAACTAAAGATACATGCTATAAGAATTACGCATAAACTTCAACTATTTACAAAGTATACTTGTAAACCTTAGCATTATGCCACAAGAAGTAGGTACATGGACTTCAACCCTTTGCAAAATATATTCGCAAACTATAGTCACATGCTACAAAGATTAGATATGTATGAGCCTTAACTATTTGAAAAATATGTTCGTAAATAATAGCATCATACCATAGAGAGATTGAGTATGTAGAATTGAGCTATTAACACATGATGAGACTCAAGTTACCACACAAGACCACTTTTAATAGTATAGCAACCTACACTAGCAATTTGGTCTTTCAACCAAACACCGAGCTGGTAAAAGACTAGAAACACATTCTTAGTCTATGCTAGTTATAACTTTGCCTTGCACATCTACTTAGACCTTTCACTTGATAACAATCATTTTCTCCCCAAGTCTGGATTCTTGTCTTATTCATCAACACATGATGAACTCACTTAATATTGGGATCTTGACTTGGTAACGATCAACACATGATGCCATCCATCATCTCGAATCTTGACTTGATAAACATCAACACATAACATCATCCAAAGTCTTTATCATCATGGGACTTGACCTATTTTACCGACTTATGAAAAATATTAGTCCCACACATCCGGTTGTTAGTAATCACCAAAATACACCAGATAATGAGGGACTAGATCCTTTAGTGACTCAAGCAGGAAGCATAGAAAAGATAAGAATCATAAAAAGGTAAGTTGGTATATGTGGTGTGGCAAGTGACTTAGGCCAGTACAAGTAGAGATGATCCGGGGGAGACTTGATGTGTGCAGACTTGATGGCAAGTTATTGGGCACCATGGGCTACGTGTCAAATGTATGTGGAGATCATTTGATTGGTTTTGTGATGTTTTGAGGACAAGACAAGGTTAATTGAGCTATTGGAGCCAAGTGGAAGTAGAGCTTTGAAAAACATACGTGTGTAAGTGAAAAATACATTATGTGTTGGGTTATCAGGTTAGCCTATGTGTTGGTAGGTGAAATCCACATTGTATTCAGACCTAGGGTTTTGATGTGAAGTAGTTGGCTTGATCACCATTATAAAAGGAGAGGTAGAGGTGGCTTAGTGATTAAGCCTTATAAGCCAAGTAGAAAAGAGTAAGGGTTCTTGAAGAGAACTTTTGATAGATGAAGTGTGACCAGGGAAAAAATTTTCGGCCGAAATTTCGCCGAAAGGCCGAAATTTCGTCGCTTTCGTTAGGCAACGAAAAAGTGGCGTCTCGGGGAAAAAATTCGGATGTTTTTGAATTTTACCGCACGCCGGCCTGCACCACAGTCCGCAACTCCGCATAACCCTAACCCCGCGCAGCCCAACAGGCCCATCCGCCGCGCGCCGCCTAACCCTAACCCCCAAGTCGTGGCTGCCGAAGAAGAAGTTCTTACACTCGTCCACCACTTCACTAGCTCCCTCGTCCGTCGTCAGCTTCCTCTCCGCCCCGGCGCTCACCTCGTTCCCGGCGAGCAGCAGCGCGAGCAAGTCCTTCGTCCCACCACCGTGCGCCGACCCGCGCCGCCGCCGCTCCTCGATGATATCCAGCAGGAGCGCGTCGATCTCGCGGCCGAGCTTCCATGCCTCTTAGGTCTTGCGGACGTGGAGCAGCGGCCCCAACTCCCAAATGGCAAAGATCTAGCTGCAACTCGTGGAGTTTGGGAAAATGCTATCAAGAAAACGTTTATTTTTTATCTTGTGCAAGTTCATATATTGTTCTCATGTCTAGCACTCTGTTAAATCTGTTATTCTTTCAGTGGGTCTGTTTTGGAACTCTGGCAGCACTATATTTCAATGGAGATAGAAATGGGACATATTCATGAGGCAAGATTACTTTATAAGCGTTGTTATAACAAAAGGTTTGCTGGCTCTGGATCATTGTTGACATGCTGGGCAAATTAATGAGGTTCTCGTTGCTGGAGTTCGTGAGGTTCCATTAGTTGGCCCAGACGAAGAGAATATTAGAACTAGTGGCTGCATCTGGTAATTTGTTGCTCTTCTGTACTGTGTTGACAATTCATGTGCAAGGGAAAGAGATTTCATTCAGATTTTCGTTCAGATTTCGTTCCGATTTCGTTTGTTTTTCGTTCAGATTTCGTTTGCTTTTCGTTCAGATTTCTTTTGCTTTTCGTTCTGTTTTCGCCCAAAATCTGGTGCAAAGTTCAAATGGTGTTTGAAAATTTCGAACGAAATTTCAGACTAAATTCCGAAATTTTGTCCATTTCGGTTCTTTCAGGGGGTGCCGAATTTTTTTTCCATCCGAAAAGTTTTTCCCTGAGTGTGACTATTGTGTGTGAGCTTTTTGTCATCGTTAGACTTATGTGTGATTATGGAGTGGTTGTAAACATTCATTTCCAAGTATCGATAGATATCCAAAATTCATTCAAGTCTTTCTCCTCTTTGCTCAATTGTTAAAATCATGATTTGGCTGGATTTCTTGTGTTTCTCTTCTCTCCTTGATCTTACTTGATGACAAGGACATTTAAGAGATAGAAGAACCTTTTAGAGACCAGATCATGTCCATCTAGGCATCCCAATAGCAAGTTCTTGGAGGCTGCCTTGTGTTTTTGCCTGGTCTTGGCTTTGAAGAAGTGATTCCTTAAGAGCATTTGTTCTAGGTGTTTTTCATTGGATTTTTGCTTTGGTTTAGCTTGCTAGAAAGGGTGTGAGTTGATTCAATGTCATTTTGACCATCCTTAGCTCACGAGCAAGCTTTAGGCTCCAGATTTTTTTGGCTCAGTTTTGATGCAATCTTCCTTGAAATAAATAAATGTTAGAAATGTGACAATTATCCATGGAATTATTTATTAGAATATATTCCTAAGGTCCTAAGGAAGCTATGTTTCAAGTTTCATAAAGATTTGGAGCTTTTGTGTGAAAGTTATGTTATTTTTAGTTTTGCTCAAGTTCGTTTATTAGGTCTATCCCGAGGGAGAGGTATGACTGCCAAGTAAAGAGAGGTCAGACCGTCCACCACCGATCAGACCACTCATTAGTTGGAGGTCAGATCGCCCAAGCACATAAAGGCTCGTTTTGCTCAGTTTTTTTGTTGGAGCTTTCTTTGTGAGTGGTTAGGCTTAGTTCTTTATAGCTCTTTATAGTTATTGGAGTGTAAGAACCGTGATCTTCTTATGGGATTTTTCTAAAGGTGTTTGTTTGTAAGGCACCTATTCAACCACTTCTAATCGCTTTTCTCGGTCCTACAAAAAGGATAGAACATTGGAAACCATGGTCATACATATATGTGTAATCACTAGTATTGTTTTAAAAAACTAACTTACTAGTAGTTATTAGTCCATCTAGAAAGAGACATAAGGGTCGTATATTCATGGTTACTAATTGGAAGATAAGAATATTAATTTGTTGATTAGCATGAGCTTTGGACCACAACAAAATATCTTCCCCAACAAAATATCCTTAACGCGATCGACAAGCAATGGATGACTGATACAACAAGCTAGCTAGCCAAAGACATGAATAGGATTAGGGGTTCAAGTGCGCAAAGACACGTATGCATGCACTGGAAGGCAGCAAAGCTCAATAAGCAATGGACTCTCCTCTTCTTCAATTTACTAGCTAAAGCTGCATGCCATGTTCAACACGAAGCCTTAATCTATATCTTATGGTTAAAGAGTTTATCTGTTACAGCATTATTTTGTAGTTGCTGGGTATATGTTCAAAGATTCAATAATATACCTATGTCATGAAGTTAGACATTCGAGCATCCGAGGAATGTAAACTCAGATTTCTCACGTAAAATTATCTCAAAACTGAAACATGGAATGTTTAGATCGATTCATAAGATCGAGCAAACTCGTGTCAACAAGACACAGCTCAAGATGTACTTAATAGTTAATACCATGCATGGAATGGCTATCGACACATGTAAATGGGCAAGTATCCATGTGTCCGTTGAAATGTCTCCTTAACGCGACAAGTCATGGATGACTGACACAACGAGCTAGTCAGCCAAAGACATGAATAGCATTAGGGGTTCAAGTGCGCGGCCACACGTATGCATTCGCTGGAAGGCAGCGAAGCTCAACAAGCAACGGACTCTACTCCTCTTCTTCAATTTACTAGCTAAAGCTGCCTCCTTCCCCGGCCCTATAAATACCAAGGGTTAGCCAGGAGGCAACCTGTGTCAAGTGGTTGATATCGACCAGCAGCAACACTAGTCTAGCTTGCTCCGAGGAGGGGCTCTCCTTGCTCTAGCTAGTTAGGCAGTCTTTGTTTATAGAGCAGGAGATCAATCTCAAGCTACGTGCCCAAGCTCCAAGATGGTTATGACCGTTGAGCACCCATTGGTCTTTGCTGTGGGAATCCTAGGTATACCAATAGTTCGCAATTTATATACTATAATAAGCAGCATGCATGCAGTATTAGTGCTCTCCACAGGTAGTATATATGCACGCATGCATGAAAGCTAACTTAATTTTGTTTAATTTTTGCAGGCAACATCTTATCGTTCCTGGTCATCCTTTCACCAGTGTGAGTACCTGTACATGTACAGGGCTTAATTTCTCTCTCGTGATATGTACATGCTGGCTGCATGCATGCTAATTATAACTGCGCTAATATACATAGGCCGACGTTTTACCGGGTGTACAAGAAGAAGTCGACGGAGTCGTTCCAGTCGGTGCCGTACGTGGTGGCGCTTCTCAGCGCAATGCTGTGGCTCTACTACGCGCTGCTCACCATGGACGTCCTCCTCCTCTCCATCAATGCCATCGGCTGCGTCATCGAGTCCGTCTACCTCACCATCTACCTCGCCTACGCGCCAAAGAAGGCCATGGCTTTCACCGTGAAGTTGGTGTCCACGATGAACCTGGGGCTCTACGGGGCCATGGTCACCTTCCTGCAGCTCTACATGAAGGGCGAGCGCCGCGTGGCCATCGCCGGCGGCATCGGCGCCTCCTTCGCCCTCGCCGTCTTCGTCGCACCTCTCACCATCATCGTAAGTAACAGTCTCTCTCCGATATGATCCTCCCTGTTATGTTGCTAGCTCATCAGCAACATAACACCAGGTGTTAATTACTCCTAGCTAGTGACTACGTACGTAGCTAATTAATTAAGAACATGCACATGCGCGCCCGTTACTAGCTAGTTTGATCTGACTCATCATGCATGCTGCTATATTCGCATGCAGAGGCAAGTGGTAAGGACCAAGAGCGTCGAGTTCATGCCGTTCTGGCTCTCCTTCTTCCTGACCATCAGCGCCATCGCCTGGTTGTTGTACGGCCTCCTCATGAAAGATTTCTTCGTCGCGGTATGTTAAGTTTCCTTTCTTTTATATTTTTTTTTCAGTCCTGCACTTTTTATAACTTTTCAAGCCGACATGCATGCTCGCTATCTTAAGATGCTGTTAATTCGTTTTATATACGAACTTTTTACGTAATCACGCATTGGGAAACAAGTGTGTTTGGCTTGTGTCACGACCCACGAGTCAGCTGTTTTCTTGCTAGAACCTAACAAAAAGATACTACTACTCCACCAGATCTCCATCTAACGATTCTAAAACTGACTAATTTTACCCTTAAAAATAGTCAAATATTGTATAGCACTTCCCATATATATACACACACAGCTAGCCTTTGCAAAATCAAAGTGATACGTGCTTACATGCCCAAAAGGCCGATTAAAGTGCTAATCCCGTAATTAAAGAGATTTTAGCTTACTAGTTTGTAGGCTAATTTAAAACAAAGCCGGCACTACTGGCATGTAAATTAAGCACAACTCATCCACTACTAGCTAGCTAACAGCAAATGGTAATGTTTGTGCAGATGCCGAACGTTCTGGGCTTGCTGTTCGGTCTGGCCCAGATGGTGCTCTACTTCGTGTACAAGAACCCCAAGAAGAACGGCGCCGTGTCGGAGATCCAGCAGGTCGTGGATGGGAAGGACCACCAGCTGCAGCAGCAGGCGGCGGGGCACGTCGCGGCGACCATCGACGCCGACGGGGAGGTAGTGAGCAGCGACGACGTCGGGAATAAGAGCGTCGTCGTTGACATCACGCTGCCGCCCGAGGAGACGGCGCCGCCGCCGGCTGCGGCCGAGATGAGGACGCTGGCCGTGGGGGTGGCGTGAGAGGAAGGGCTGTCTCTATCTACGGAGCACATGACTACGTACTGACCTAACTGTTGCTGTTCGATCGACCGATTAATTACTAGTACTACTACGTGTATGTTTCGCGCGCGCGGCATATGACGGTACTGCAGGAGACATGCAGCTGGATGCATGCCTAGCTATAGTGCATTTGCATTTAATTAGCTTCCTATATGGATGTCTCGTACGTGTGTACCGTACTTCGTGTAGGCGCGCGTTGGGATACGGCTCAGAGGCAATAATGTAATAATATGGATGATTGTATCATTTTTATATTTATGATCTTTTAAATAATATATTATTTTATCCTTTAAATAAATATCTTTTATATATATTGATCAATAAATATGTAACTTGCCCATGAAACTCTTTATATATTTTTTGATGTTATTCTAAATTATTATAATCTTATATCATTATGTGGGATAATTATGATTTACAGATCATCACATGTATTGATTGATTATTATGTTTCACGGATCATAGATATATGATATCAAATCAATAATGTTAACATATGTTAGAGAATATGATGTTGGATTAACTCACTATAAGACATTGTAGGAATTGTTATATTCTTAAGTGTCATCAGTTGATCTCATACATAGTGTATGTAGGATTCTTAGATACTTAGTGTATGTAGGATTCTTAGTTGGTCTCAAACACTACTCCGTGACTGGGTAGTCATAAAAGTAGCTTTCAGGTTTACTATAAAACATGCAGAGGAATATAAACGATCAAGATAGAATTTACCCCTCCTATATAACAGGAGAGGTATCTCTAGGCTCCTCGATATGGTTGGATTAAGAAAGTGCATGGCCATACTGAATAGTTGACGAGTCAATCACAACTGAGTAATCTACTACAGATTCGAGTGAAAGATCGAGCTATCATAGGATGGCACGCTTCTCGCCTTGAATTTGATCTGGTATCATGAGGCAAAGGGATCGTACAAAAAAAACTATATAGGTTCGTCCGATATAATTTTTATTTATGTTTGAGAGTCGTTATGTCCTATTAGGGACAGCTACCGATTTATAGACCAGAAAGAAGTTTTTGGTCTATGGCCAAATATACATAAATTTACAGGGTCACACACTTAATGGACTGGAATGATAAGGGTTCGGATGATAGTCTCTAAGTGAGATACGATCTCTACTTGTATCGGATAAGGATTTGATTGGAGGATATATAAGAAGAGATGCAGGGCTGAGAGAGTTATCTCGAAACACACCCATCGAAACTCTAGCCGCTATCTCTCATAATCCATGCGGTGCATGCTGATGTTAGCATACCAACGCACAGTGTTCTATCTCTGGACGTGTGGACCTCAGTAAAGACGTTGCTATGACTACGGCGCTGATCGAGATGATCGTGAGAAGGAGACAGTTGGCCTGTAGACGATCAACTATTTCCACTACATCGACGCGCTCTTCGTTGAATGAGCTGTTTCAACTCTATTTCTACTGCACTCCGTGTGACGATCTGTAATCTCTTACTCATATAACTTCTCAGTTTACGTGATAGAAAACTTTAATTTACACTAATATAGCCTATTCGTATCTAAACACTTTAAATTAAGTCCGTGTCGTTGGTTTGTAGGATCGATTGGCTAGTTTGGGCTATGATCTGATGATAGATGCATGATTGGAGAAATCGGTGTACGTACTTCTAGAGCTGGATGTATGTACGCCTATGGTAGCTTAGCGATGCACGGTGGCGTTAGTTTACTCGATCTCCAATCAATAAAGCCCATGTACTCCATTGATCGTTGTTTCGTACGTCTTCAATCTTGACATGTTTGTTAGCTTGCTGGTGAATACATGTCCGTACACTGGTCTGAGTACTACGCTATACGCCTTTTGATTTGGCTAATAATTGGCGCGTCGCCGCAATGACATGACAGGCAAATGCATCCGGAAGCATCCCTCAGTGAATTGCACAGAATTAGTACTACGTACTAGTAGAAATAGCTGTGGTTTAGAAAAAAATATCACTTAATCACGTACTTCATCCTCTCAAGAAAGATCACATGGGCACAAAATAATCCCTGGTGTGAATAGCGCATATAGCAAGTTTAAGGAAAAGCAGAAAAATAGTTGGGAGATGCAGAGCATAGATAAAGATCTCATGCGGCTAAAAAAAGATGAGCTAATATCAGAGCCAGGTTTCGATCCTGGGACCTGTGGGTTATGGGCCCACCACGCTTCCGCTGCGCCACTCTGATTTGTGATGTGTGCTTTGGATTTTCTATTTCCTAATACCATGACCCAAATGAGGACAAGAGCAATCGAAACGCACATCAGCTCCCTGGCCTGGCCTGCACGCACGTTAGGCAGAATTAGCCGAAGTGGGATCAGAGTCGGACGTGCATCTTTGATACGTTTTCAACCAATTCTTGATAATCCTACTTAACTAGGCTATGCATTCACTCGCGATAAGTGATATTTAACCAAGCTAGCGGCGCGTTGGTAATTACTTCAAGCTACTAATAACTACTAAGGCGCGCTCGCTTGTGGATATCAATATTTGTATCTTTCCATTACAACAATATATTCTTGCGATGATAATGGTATACTATCTCTGATTGTATAGCCTGACATGATTACACACATATACAAAGGGAACATATCCTATGCAAATGTGCATATGATCATTTCGGTGCTAACATGTGAACGACGCTGTGGACCATCAGATCTGGCTCGAATGGCCACGATCTAGGTGGGTGGAACCATCGCAAGCTCGTATTATTTTTTCACAATACCCCACACGAGGGTCTCCCTCTCGCATTGCTCTTGCCATCCCCTCTACCTCTCGCGTTGCCTCCCCTCCCCGATAGTGTTTGGAGCCTAGATCTCGAGCCTCCGTCGCCACCTTTCTCCATCTGCAGCACTGTCGTCTCCCTCCTCTATTGCACAGCCAGTGTCCTCCCCAGCCATAGCGGTGCACCAGGGCTAGCTTGCCACCTCTCCTACTCGATCCCATCCTCACAGGCTAGGGTTAGGTGATGCCATCCTCCCCCAACGTCGTCGCGCCACCCTCTCAACTTCGGCCGACTCCACCGAAGCCTGAGGTCCACATTGCCATCCAAGATGCTGTCAGGAGTGTAAGAAGTTTAGATTGAATTGGTGATTGAATGTAGTAGTGGAACTCACACTTCTTTTATACAACTTAAATAATGTTGTTATATTTATTTCTTCTTTAAAGCATACTTTAATAATAATTATAAGATACTCTAAAGTGAGTTTTATAAAAAAATTTTATTAAAACCCACTTTTTATAGTATAATTTATATATACTCATTTTACATATGAAAAATGGTATATAACAAAAATAAAGAGCTATGATGAAATTAACATACTCTTATTTTTAATATATCATTTAAACGAATATGTTATACCTCTTTATCAATTTCGGTATGTATAAATACTAACTCTAAAATACTTCAATACGATTTGGTTGAAAAATTCATAGGAGATAGCATGTGTGTGTGAATTCCTCGGTAATAATGCTGAGAAGAATATATCCAAGTGGGTGTCCTCTAGTATGTATGATTTCTACCATGCGTTTGCAGGCAAAATGCTCTTTTATTATTTACATGTTAGAGACGTTTTCATTAAGACAAGCATGACTTGGATGGGGAATGGTACAGGAATGAAAACTACTGGAAGGCTGCGATCGAGCAACTCGAGACAACGACACCACCCATACATTAACAGAGCAGAGAGAGAGAGAGAGAGAGAGGTACGGGAAGTGATGTGCACTGGGGTTCCTCTTTTATCCATTCATTATTTTTAGAAGCTAGTGATTATTTGTTTTTCTTAATCTATTACTATTAGCTAAGCATGGCCCGTAAATAGTACGGCTTCACAGAGGACATTGTACAGCATGTCTTCCCTTCCTTCCTTCTTCGGCTCTTCTTTGCAGTGGAGCAAGGAGGAGCCTGGGACCAAGGCATCGAGAGGTGCCTGATGCTCGGGCAACGCAATCAAGATTTTGCATGGCCGGATGCCCGGATCGAGCGGCCGAGCGGGCACTGAAGAAACCACGTTAAGCAATGAGCAATGGCAGCTGACACTAGCAGGTTCTTTGCATTACGAAGAAATGGTGCAAGGTAGGATCGAAAGCATGATTAGGTTTTGATTTGGCAGTGACGGATTCGGAATTAAATTTTATGGGAGCTTAGATATAACTAACAAAAGATAAATAAACTAAATATAAATTAAATTATCTTTTACAATCTAAAATCATATATATTTAGAATAAAAATATAGTAAAAATACAAAATACATCGAAAATTGTACCTCGGTAATAGGTAATATGGATCTCAAAGCCCAAAAATATATGCAATCAGCCATATGAATACCAAAATTAGTAAACTTAATGATAAAATTAAAAATTACAATTATAAATAGTTATAAAGATTTTAAAAAAAGATAAAATCTACCCTATGTTATCTCTTAATATAGAGCCACAACCGACAACCCCTCAGCGGTCCAGCCCTCACAGAGTAACAGTCCATATCTAAGACAACAGTTAAAAAGGCTCCTCTCGGCAGCTCCCTTCGTGGCTTCTTATGAAAGGAGGAAACGCAGATAAAAACAGAAAAGTAACAATTAAAGCATGTCCTGATCATCTAATCTTAATTTCTTTCTTGCATAGCTTGTCTTCTTAATTTAGCTACGGATATCTGGTATTCGGAATAATGATAGCATATAGTTTTTTTTACTGTAACTGATTTATTTTTTCTATAGCTGAATTAGCTTATTTGACATAATTAAATGTATAAAAAATTAAAAATAGAAAAAATGTGTTAGCCTGTAATAGACAATACAAAGGAATGCGAAAAAAGAAAAAGTAAAAAAGTCTAAAAAATATAAAAATTCAGAAAAAGACAAAATTACTGAATAGTGAAAAAAAACAGAAGTTAAAAGTAGAAACTGGCTTTAAACCAAAATAAACGAAGGCATAAGACAAGAACTTATCCTCTTCAAAATATCTCTTAAGCCTAACTCAACTCAATCTTAGGCATGTTTGGAATATACAGTAATTTTTTTTAAAGAATTTTGCAGGCAACAATGTAGTCCCATAGGATTCCAAATGAAAATTTCATGTTCCAAACTACGCCGTTGGCTAACCAAGCCCGTGTTTGGATCAGTAATAGACTAATAGTGCTACATATGAGAATAAGTATGAACTCGAATGTCGATACTGTGGTTATCTTTTAAATCAGTAACAGCAAGCACCTAAGCAATAAGGCTACACAAGCAAGCATAAGGCTCCGGTCTGATGGCCTCCGTCCACGCAGATTCAGCAGGTGGGTTAGGCTCCGCTCGTTTCGGTTTTTTTTCGATTTTTGTTTCTAACTTCTGTTTTTTTTCACTATTCAGTATTTCATTTTTTCTGAATTTATTTTAGATATTTTAGGTTTTTTATATTTTCTTTTTTTCCCGTGTTCCTTTGTATTGTCCCTAATGGGTTAAAATATTTTTTTCTATTTTTACATTTTTTAAAAATTAATTATGCCCAAAAAGCCAAATTAGCTACAGTAAAAAAGTCAGCTACAGTGAAATTTCAACCAAAAGCCAGAAACCATCGCTAAAACGAACGCCCCCTGTAGTGCAGCCTGGAGGCATGACCGCATGATGGCATAAGGCAGTAGTACTACTCACAACTCAACTACTCAAGGACTTACCAGATGCTACAGATCAGCAGATTGGTGGTCGTCGGCGCCTGGTGGCTAGTGATGGTCGGCTACCAGCTACCGCTCCATACCGGCAGTCAGCACTCAGCCACCTCCAAGCTGCCCGCCACCACTTGCCAACACCGTCGGCCCGTCGCCCGTCCATCACCAAGACCGATGCTAACCGAATGCTTCACTGGGTTAGAGGTGTAACGGCGGGCGGGCGGAAGCCTCGCGCCCCGCCCGCCCGTGAACCCGCCCGCCCCGCCCTGCTTAGCCGCGGGGAGATTGCCCTCGCCCCGATCCTCGCGGGACCCGACCTCACTGGTCCTCATGGGGATTAAAAAAATTAAATTTATTGTTTAAAAATAAATTTTTGATTTTATTTATTAATTTATAATTACTTAAGCATATTATTTTTAAAAATATAGCTTCAAAATATATATTCTAACATATAAATTCAAGTTTTAGTCTAAATATACAAGAAAAGAATACAATCTTTTATATTAAAAATAATAATCTATTATTAAATATATTTATTTTTATTTTTATCGGTCCCCAGTAGGCCATGCAAGCGAGGATGACCCCGCCCCGCCCGCTAGCTTCATGGGCCCCGCCTGCTTCCCATGGGGATATTACCCCCGCCGCCCCACGGATATTCCCATGGGGCCCCTCCTGGAAATTGCCACCCCTACACTGGGTTTAGCCGATTAGAGATTTAAGCCATGTTCTTTTGCGGTTTCTAAAAGCCGCTTTTGATTTTTGCTACAGTAACTAACTTTTAAACGGAATATTTTTTTAAGATGGGGTCTACAGGTTAATTGTAGTACATGTTAAAAAACTAATATATGTACCATCAAAAATCGCAAGTGAGTATCTCTTTTTCCGCAATCTCTGTCGCAAACAGCCAAAAAGCCATCAGCCGCAGCCACAAGCCATCAGCCGCAGCTAAAAAGAACAGACCCTTAGCAATTTGGGGATCGAACCTACCTGGCTTCAGTGGCTCGCCGAGTTGACTGTGGGGCTGGGCTGGGCTTCCGCCACTTGCCCACTACCATGTTCGGCCGGTTAGCCCAGTCGACAGCCAGTAGGTGTCTAGGCCCAGCTACATGGTAATACTTGCTAGAATGCTAGTTACTAGCCACATAGACGTGGCGACACGCCGCGCCAGCCACCGTGTGTACCGAAGTAAAAGAGACAAAAATTCGCAGCAAAAGGAAAGTGTAGGAGCTTTTTCGCAAAAAATCGAGGACCTTTTCACAATAAAAGGAGAGCGGATGGGTTTTTCGTAAAAAAACTAGGGACATTTTTAAAAGAGCCGAGTGCCTGTACGTAATTTTAGAAACCGTGGGTCGTTATCAACAAAAAAAGTGTAGAGCTTTTTTGCAAAAATCCAGGAATCTATTCGTAAGAAACGAGAACCTATAAGTAATTACCAAAAATTGAGGGACTTTCTCGCTTGGAAGGACGCGTGGACATGGTGTGGGGGGGAGGAATCCCCCCACTTTAATACAGGAGTATGTGTGTCTTCAATCTTTCATCTTCCTCTCAGAGCCTCGGACTCCCGCCGAGTTCCGACGACAACTGGCCGACCAGGCATGGCGAATGCACGGTGGCACCCTAGGCAGAGCTAGGGGGCTAAGGAGTACCTACTCTCTAGCCAGAGGTAGGGTGGACGTCAGCCCCCCTTGACCCACTGGTGCATCTGCCATTATGATTTGGAGTTTATTCTTTTCAGTTTCTAAAAGTTATTTTTCAGATTTTCTACAGTAACCAGTTTTCAAACAGAGTGTTTTTAAAGTAAGTCTATAAGTTAATTATAGTACACACTATAACAACTTCATTTTAGTTGGTCAAAACTGCACGTATATTTTTGTTACTTCGTACTCTGTCTTATAAACAGTCTAAAAATTATAAACTATAGCTAAAAACTATAAACTAAAACTAAAAAGAATAGGCTCGAACGGTAGGAACTCCGCTGAAAGTTTGCGGAAAACTTGGGCTCCGGTAAGAATCGAGAAAAATTCTACCGAACCTGATGATTCAAAACTTACAGCGGAGACAAGGTACTGTCGAAACAGTTCCGCTCAACAAGCCGCATAGGGCAGGAGGCTTCCTCGGTGGTGGCCCATGGTACCACAGGACGAGGCAGGGGTCACTAGTGGCAGCAGGGCAGGACAGACGTGTGGCACGTGACGGCGCCACGTGATTGGCGTGACCGCTCACGCTCTCCTCTCCCTCTCCCAGGCAAATGCCAACTCACTCCACTCCACTGTGTCGCTCCGCACCGCGTCGTCATTTCGTCGCACCCCGAAGGCAAGCAAAGCAACCGCAGCAACAGACGACGATGGCGACCAAACGAGCGAGCCGCGCCCACCTACGCACCAACTGAACCCAGCCAGCCGAGCCGAGCCGAGCCGAGCCAACCAACGCAGCAGCACAGATTACTACGTACACCACTAGTCTGAGACAGCAGCGGCGACGAACGAAACCAACGAAGCGAAAGGGAAAAGGCGTGGTGGTAAAAAATATAAACAATATCGCGGTCGGGTCGCGTCGGGGCGGGGCGAGGAGGAGGAAACATCGAGACGTCGACGGCAGGAGCAGCAACTAGCAGCCGAGGCCACGCGAGCTTCCCCCCGAAACCCTAGGGCGCTGCGCCTCCTCGGTTGCCGTCGCCTACCATCCGAGGGGCCCTCTCTGGCCGCGTTTCAGAGGGGCGAGGGCCGTCCCGTTGGGTGGACCCGCGGATGCTGTCGCTGCGGGGGCGGCAGGAGGGCGCGGGGTTCCGGGGCATGGCGGACGACGTCGAGCTGGAGGAGGGGGAGGCCTGCCCCGACGACGATGGCGCCCGCGACTTCGTTGACCCCGACGTCGCGCTCTCCTACATCGTGAGTACCAACCTCGTCTCCCCACCCCTCCCCTCCCCTCCCGGGCTCGCGGAATGCAGCCGCGCCGGCGGGTTGTTGTGTGCTAGCTTGGTTGCGGAGTCTGCTAATTCAGTGCGCTGAGCGGCTAGATCAGTCCGACTTGCGAGGAGAATTTTGGGGTACTTTACGGGATTTCGCGGTTCCTCGATAAGTTAGTTTAGTAAGTGAGTATTCTGAACATCTCGACCTCGTATAGTACTCTGTGCTTTTACCCTTTTGTCTGAGTTTAGTACAGTGAGGGAGTGGGTGAATTGGTCCTTCTGTTGGAATGGGGAAACCTTGCTCATTTTGGTCATTGGTTAGTAGATGCGGGTGATGCTCAGCTGCCAATTTGATTGAGCGGTTTCATGGCTCCATCTTGTCTTTACAAGGAATGATGGACTGGATATCATAATTGTCTGTGCAACTGCTGTGTGAGTTACTCCAGCTTTGATGCATGGTGCAAAGGACCAACTAACAAGGGAAGCCACTAAAAAAGTTGTTAGAATAGTCCCTGGCCCGTATGTCTAAGTCTAATCGGGTTTACTCCCGGGCTACAGATCTAAACGGGCTGAATACAACTAAACCCACAGAGCAACAGACTTATAAGTAGTATTGGGCCTTCTCCTCCCAAAAGGCTAGTCCAATGAGTGAGTCACTTATAAGTTGTGTTGTTTCCTTTCCTACAACCAATGTGGAATTATTCCTAATAATCTCCCCCTCACACATTAGTTGAATACTTCTACAACCATAAGGTCTAACGAGATTTTAGGTGTCTGGATTCTAATACCAATTATTAGATTAGACCTTAGCCGTATGCCTAGATTCAATCAAGTTTACTCTTCGAGCCACAGGTTCAAACGGACTGAACACAACTAAACTCACGGGAGTAACAGACTTATAAGTGTTATTGGGCCTTACCCCCAAAAGACTAGTTCAATGAGTGAGATTTCTCTCATACTTAAAAATTGTACTTTTTCCTTTCCTACAATCAATGTGGGACTATTCTTAACAATCTCTCCCTCACACATTGGTTGGGTGCTTCTGCAACCATGAAGTCTAAGGAGATGTTAGGTGTCTGGGCTCTGATACCAATTGTTAGATTAGATCTTGGTCGTATGCATAGGTCTAATTGGGTTTATTTCTCGGACCACAGGTCCAAACGGGTTGAACATAACTAAGCCCAGGAGCAACAGACTTATGAGTGGTATTGAGCCTTCTCCTTCCAAAAAACTAGTCCAATGGGTGAGATTTCCTTCACATTTATAAGTTCTACTTTTTCCTTTTTTACAATCAATGTGGGACTATTCCTAACAATCTCTTTTTCATACATTGGTTGGACACTTCTACAACTATAAGATCCAAGGAGATATTAGGTGTCTGGGCTCTGATACCAATTGTTAGATTAGACCCTGTCCGCATGCCCAGGTCTAACCGAATTTACTCTCCGGGCCACAGATCTAAATAGACTGAACACAACTAAGCCCACAGAGCAACAGACTTATAAGTGGTATTAGGTCTTTTCCAAAAAGACTAGTTCAATGAATAAGATCTCCCCCACACTTATAAATTGTATTTTTTTCTTTTCCAAAACCAATATGAGACTATTCCTAATAAAGTTACAAAGTAAATTCTTTCCCCTTTTTAATTGAAGGAACAAACTTTTGGTAAGCCTATAATAGTTTTTGCTCCAATACTAGGCATGTTTCGGGCTTATTTGTTGTTGGTTGATCTAATGGCTGTAGTTTTGTTTCCATGAGTTCCATTTGGTGGTATTCATGGTTTCAACACTGCTCTTTTGTTGGCATTGTCCTGTAAATTAGAAGTGTATCATTGTTCTGACTTGTGAGCACAAGGGCGTTCGTTCTTGCTCAAAACTTATATACGGAAATACAGATCTTCACTGTGGGCTTTGAAGGAAGTGAAAGGAACAAACCAAAGCACCAATGGTGGAACCTTTTCATGTTGAAATTCAGTGAAAGGAACACACAATATGCTGTTCTTTTGTTTTAATTAGTTTATGATTAGACTTTTTGCAATGATTGCTGTAATTATGGTCTTCGCTGATCAGTTCTTCATTTGATGGATATCTAGAAACTTTACTTTTGAGTTGTATGCTGTATGTCTATACCAATGTTCATAGATTTTTCTCTTCAACTCTTCATTGTTTTCTTCCCATGCTTTTTTTTTTTTGCTTCAGGATGAAAAGCTTCAGCATGTTCTAGGACATTTTCAGAAGGACTTTGAAGGAGGAGTGTCTGCAGACAACCTAGGTAAAGAGCTGAGCGGTTGCTGTAGGTTGCTTTGTTTCAATGCATTCAAGAGAGAGAGAGAGAGAGATTAAACAGGGCACAATCTTTGACAGGGTCGAAATTTGGTGGATATGGTTCATTTTTACCCACGTACCAGCGTTCTCCACCCCCTTTGCCTCAAACCAGAAGCCCACCCAAGGTGGGAAACGTTAGCACCTCAAGATCACCTTACCAACAATCCGCCGAGGTGCTTTATTGATTTTCATTGTGCTGTTAACCAGTCTATGTTCTGGTGAATATACATTCATGTGGTATTGAAGATGTCATGATTTACTAAATGCAGAGCATGGATCAAAACCCTTCAACCGTGGCAGTGGAATCCATTTCCCAAAATAATGGGTCTGCAGCACCTTCGTCTGGTGATTTATGTAAAAAGGAAAGATGCTCAAGCACAAATGGCGAGAAAGACTCTATTGCGGGTTCTGATTCTTCGGACAGCTCATTTGATGGTAGTGACCAGAAGACACTCAAAGTTCGGATCAAAGTTGGTTCCAATAATGCTTTGACGAGAAAGAATGCAGCTATCTACAGTGGCCTGGGGCTTGATATTTCTTCATCTTCATCCATGGAGGAAAGTCATGATGGTCTTGAAGGGTTCTCTCCTGAGTTTAGCAATGTACCATATGAATCTCCTCGGACTATCCTCCAGGTAAATTACTGTATAATTTCTGAGTTGGCATTTATTTAACTCATTAAACATAGTCAAATAAGTGACTATAATTGTTTACTTTTCTCTGTGTATGGCCAATCAGATCATGACATACTTTTCAGTTCCTGGAGGACTCTTGTTGTCACCTCTGTGTGGTGACATTCTGCAGTTAACAGATAAGGTTGCTCCATTATTAAAGAAGTGGGAGGCACATCTGGACATGGAAAATGTACCGAGAACATTTGAAGGCCATTCAGAGCCTTCTCTTCTGCTTGGACATGTCAGAGGCCATGTGGCTAAGAAAATGAAGTCTGGAAGTAAGAAAAAGAAGTCTACTGATACAAAAACAAAAATAGATATAGATCATACTACTGCAATCATGAACAGTGAGGTTAACATAGGAACGCCTGCCTGTCAAGAGATTATATCAGACACACCCAATATACCCAGTTTGTCTGGTGTCCCAACCACGGAGTTTAAAGGCGTGAATCAATTTGCTGAAGAATCAACAAGAAATGCATGTATATCCAGGTCTTCTCAACAAAATAAAGATCGATTGAAGGAACAAATAGGTGGCAATGACCTTACAACAGTTAAAGCTGAAACAATCAAAGCAGAGACAACAAAGCATGTAGAAAGTGGTAGTTTTGACAATTCAGGAACTGGTTATTTAGCGAAGGGGAAAGTAAAACTTAAGACAAACAAAGTGGAGATGGGTTTAGAAGAGAGGAATATGACTAATCACAAATACGCTCCATTTTATAGGAAGAAAGAAATCAAAGTAAAACCTGAGAGAAAATTTGAGGCAGCCATAGTTGATTTTGAAGGTAACGAGGACAAGAAAGATTGGGTTGTTAGGCCATGTGATGGTTTGAAGAAGGCTCCTGATAAAGAAATCTTTGCCAGTGACAGAATTGGCGAAGATAACTCCCGAAATGAGGTCAAAAGAATGCACAAGGAACAAAAGATCAATGCTGTGGCATCGCCTGATTTCTTGGAGGATGACAGTTGTACCCATTCTTCTGCAGCAGTTAAAGATAGGAAAAATGACTTGCTAAAATCTAATCATTCTGAAAAGAAAGCAAAAGCCAAATCTCATAAAGATCTTGGTGAAAACCTACCTGTCAGATCTCAAGGAGACAATGAGGGGGATTTGTTGGTGAACAGAAGTGCCCAGGGTGAGTTACGACAAAAAGAGAAGATGATGAATAGCGATGATGAGAAGGAATTTGACATATCTGGGGCAGCAAGGAAGGAGATCCCAGTTAGTGTGAAGCACGTTCCAGCTTTGGAAGAACAACAGTTGCATATGCCTTCAACCAGCGGGAGAGCAACTACAAATGCAGCTCCTCTTCCTGCACCTGTTGTGATAGAGGAGCATTGGGTATGCTGTGACATGTGCCAGAAATGGCGTCTCCTACCCTATGGGACAAACCCTTCTATGCTCCCAAAGAAGTGGAAATGTAGCATGCTTAACTGGCTGTAAGTTCAAGTTCATGCATAAATTAGAAATGCTTGTATACTTGTTTATGTTCTACATTTATTCATATTGCCATCTTTCTACATGCATGCAATAACTGGCGTCTTACATATTATGAGTTGTCTTAAAATACTTGGTGCATACTCAAATCAATTATCCCAGTTGGATTTGACCTGGATTTTTTTTCTCCATCCACCTTAACACAATTTTTGTTTCTGATATCGACATTGAGGTCATAGTTCAAATGCAGGTTTCATGCAATGTCCTTTCATTAATGATTTGGAGAGCTCAGTCTTTCTCTTAGTAATAAAAATATAAAATTCAAATTTCTTGCAGACCTGGGATGAATAGATGTGACATTAGTGAGGATGAAACAACAGATGCTCTGAATGCACTGTATGTCACTCCAGTCCCTGCCACTGGTGTTTCTTCAGGTGGTCCTCATACTGCAGCTGCAAGTACAGCAACATCCAGCACCTACAATATAAGCGGACAATTTGAGCAGAGTAGGAAAAGGAAAAATGCTCTGAAAGACGGATATAGTATGGCTGAGAGTGCTTACCCTACTCCAGCATCAATTCCTTTGACGAGCAACCAACAAGCCCCTACCAAAAATAAAAGAACAGTTGATGGCGAACATTATCCTTTCGAGAGAGATTCTGTGAGCAAACATGGCCTAGGGACAGTAAGCAGATCAGCTGACTTTGTTGTTGAAAAGCAGAATTCTAAGCACAAGGATCGCAATAGCTACTCAGATGGAGGTTCTGTTCTTTTTCATATTAGTTACTTATGTTCTATCTGATTCGTATTATCTTCTGATACATTTTCATTGTATGCTATCTTTAGATATTTCATGTTTGCATTTCTTGCTTAAACATAATTTCCTGTTTAAATACAGGAAATCTTATGGAAAAATACAAGCATTCAAAATTTAAAACCAAAAGAGGGATTGATCGAGATGAACACAAAACATCGAGGAAAACTAGAAAAGAGGATCAGCATCATTTTGACAGAGATCAGAACCATGAATGTGATTTAGCTGGTGGAGAAGTTCCTGATGAAACCAAGACTTTGCCTGCAAAGGCAAAAAGCACAAAGAGTTCACGTGAACAAGGTGACATTTCTTTACGTAATGAAAAAGTTTCTTCGATGTTTGATTTATTGGAAAAACCCAAGAGGATCAGTGATGAGGATGCAGCCTTTCATAAGGAGAAGAACGAACATCCTGCAGATGTCGAAAGATTAGATTTGTTTGGCAAGAAGAAGAATGCGAAAGAATGGGAGGGGAGTCAGCACAATTCAATGGATCGCACAAGCAAAGGGACCAAGAATGAGAACTTGAAGGAAAGGAAGCCAAAGATAATTAAGTCTGAAGAAATGATGTCCATGGTGGATAATAGACCTGGAAAAGTTCCAGATGCAGATACAGTGTTGTCTTCTGCTGGGGGCCGTCTACATAATGAGCTAGTTGCTGACAACAAATTTGTTGCTGGGAAAGAAGGCCCATCAGAACTATGGGAAAATCTACCACCTAGGCAGGCTTTTGACTTGGCTGAACCCACTAGGAGGGATGTTGCCTATCTTCAGTCTTCTGCAGTTGCAACTTCAAGCTCTTCAAAGATCTCAAGTTCTCGGAGAAACAAAAACTCGCAAGAAGCAAAGGGCTCTCCAGTTGAATCAGTCTCTTCATCACCACTGAGAAATTTTAACATTGAAAAGCTTTCTCATGGCAGAAACACTGGAAAAGATGGAGCACTGGATGCTGATTCAAGCACCGTGCATAGCCCCATAAAATATCCAAGCTTCGAAGTTCGTCTGGCATATAATGGTCAGCAATCTAGGAATTTTGAGGAGAGTCAGGCTGCAGGTGAACCCATTTTGCATGGTTCTTTACAAGGGAGTTCTGATAGCAATAACAAGGAAGTAGCTCGGTTAGCCCGTGCTCAGGTCTATGATGGCACTCATTTGGAAAGGGGTTTGGATAATAATCTGCGAAAGGCATCATGGAGAAAGGACCTTGCTGCAAATGACTCTGGTGTAGGTAGAGGAGATAATCACTTGTCTTCTGGTGATAAAAAAGGCTTGGATATGCATGGCCCTTCACTGCAACCTGATCAGCAAAATCTTTTTGACCCAAGGACTATAGCTTTGGATACTGAGTCTGATCCCATTGTGCATGAAAGTAAGAATAGTGCACCTTCTCGCCAAGGTAGAAATGGATCCAGTCATTTCCTTTCACACAGAAATAAGCAGTCGGAGATGTCGTCCAGAAAAGAAAAATCGCAGCATAGAATTGATAATCAAGATACACAGAAGCCCATCGCTCAAGTTGTCCATTCGCATAAAGAAGGCAAATCAGAGGTTCACTCTACTCCAGTAAAATCTGATGCTTCAAAAATGAAAGCACAGCTAAGGAGGTCCAATGTTGAAAATGGAGTGCAACATGGCACTGTGAAGCAAGCGATTTCTAATCCCTTGGACACCGTGACTCCGATTAGGAAGGATGGTAGTATGGTTGCATTTGCTCTTAAGGAAGCTCGAGATCTGAAGCATAAAGCTAATCATCTGAAGGTTGTTGACCCCCATTTCGTTAAATGTTATCTCAGCATGATTACCCATGATATCAACTTTGCCTAATAAATTTTCTGAACACAATCTGCCTTGCAGGATAAAGGACCAGAGCTTGAAAGCACAGGCCTTTACTTTGAAGCAGCTTTGAAGTTTCTGCATGTTGCATCTCTTTTGGAAACTCCTAGTTTTGACAGTTCGAGACCAGGTGATGCAGCCAAGTCTATGAAGATGTACTCTGAAACTGCAAGACTCTGCGAGTAAGCTAACCCGTACACTTGTCTATTTAATATATCTAGTTCCGTTTACCAAGTGGTTTGTGTGTATACTGTGGTTGTGAGATAAGAGTACAGAAGAGTATAATTCTTTTGGGGGTAAAATTGTGAATTCCCTTTAACTTTCTTCTTGACCCATCTGACAGCTAATTTTTCACAACATTTGGTGATATTGTTTTGAGTTGCAATCCTGTCTAGCAGTCTTGTTAAGCAGGACCGAACTCACTTCACTCTGGGTTGGAAACAATCTGGATATGTTAACTCTAGTTGGTAAATGGTAACTATTATTGAATGCTGCCCAAATGTATCTAGGCATGCAGTGATTACAGATTGCTCCCGTCCATGTTAAATTTATCTAGTATATTTCACATATAATCATCAGTTGAGGTTTGGAATTCTGTGAGAGCGTGCCAACGTTTGCTGCTATGTGTAGTAATGCTATCCAAGTATGTTATATGCTAAAAAAATATTTGATTGTCCAGCTTTTGTGCTCATGCGTACGAACGGTGCAAGAAAATGGCTGCTGCTGCTTTAGCATATAAATGTGTAGAAGTGGCTTACCTCAAGGCGGCATACTACAAACACCTGAGTGCAAGCAAGGATCGACAGGAATTGCAGGCGGTTGTACAGATAGCCCCAGGTATTTGATGCCAAAATGTGGAATTTAATTCATAGAAAATGTCTACTCTAGCTTGTAAAGTAGGATTTCAAATAGTAAAATTGTGCGGAAACTTACTGGATTTTCTTGAAGGCTTCTACTATCCTTTGTACTGCATCGTGCCAATTTGATGGAATAAATTCGGAATATTACCAATTCATCTTTAAGTTCACTAAGCATGGGTAGTATTATGAAAGTTCAGTCACAAAATTCAGCTATTGTGGCTGTGCAGGTGCTAGGTATTTAGCCATTAATGGCTTGGTAACTAAACCAAGTTACACATAAGTGCAGCTATAACACCATATGCTGGCAATGGATTTACTGGCCTAGAGTGCTGCTGTGCTAGATCTTGACATATGAAGTATATTGGTCCTGCCAATACCCTATAACTAATTTGGTCGTACATGATAAAAAAAATTCCCTGGTAACTCCAACCAAAATTATCTTGGGCATATGCTACAATTTAATAATGTGGAGACCGATTAGCAAAACATTAATAACTTGTGGGCATATGAATTATGGAATTTTTTATGGGGCCTTGGTGAATTCAGGGTGGTGGAATTGGGGGGTGCATGAGGCCACGAGCATGAGGTCTTGGGTTCCATCCTCAGCCACACGAACACCCTATTGTGAAAAAAATTGCACGTTTGTACTACTGGCATTTAGTAGAATTACACATTTTGTTTTATTGCATTGTTGCTCTTTTTTCTCAGGTTTTAAGGGACATTCTATGGAACATTTGCTTGTGTTGACTATTTTGTGGTAGACTATGGAACTTTTGTGTGTATATTAGCTCTTAATTATTGCTGTTATATAGGTGAATCACCATCATCGTCTGCCTCAGATATTGATAATTTAAATAGCCATGGATTGTCAAAGGCCCCTTCAGCCAAGGATGGAAATTCACCTCAAGTGGCTGGCAACCATTTGCCACTAGCTGTTCGTAACCAAGCACACTTGTTGCGTCTACTTGCCTATGTAAGTACCTTTCTGCATGTCCCAATGGGCTGTTACTGTAAACAAGTTATTGCCATTTCGGATTCGTAGAATTTCTAAGTTTACAGGTTCAGTTCATGATGCATTTGTCCCTTAATGAGAAACACGTCTATGGGTATGGTCTTATGGAGTTTCCAATATGTTGCTGTCCCATTGTTAGTAATTATTTTTTGGTTTGCAATGTTATAAATATTGTGTGTATTGATATGAGACCCAAAAAGCCATATATATATGAGAGTACAAAGAGATATACCATATAGAGGTAAGATATATATGGAATAGAATACAAACTTTATATCCTAATACAACTTTATCTCCTTAACACCCCCTCAAATACAAGGCGTATGCAATAGCATTACATTTGAAAAGAATTGTTACTAAATAGTAAACAAAATCCGAAGTCCGAGTTTTGATGATGTCGTCGTAGCGTGCAATTCTTGAAAAATACTGTCGAATCATGCTGAAGAGGAATAGATAGAAGCATGACGGCACAGATCGAAACTCAAGACGGCGGTGGTGCAGTGCACAAGGTGCAGAAGAAGCGCGGTGGCCTTAGAAGCTCAGGGCGGTGGCTAAAGAAGCTGCGGCATTATAACGACTTCTACGATCTGCACGCGGCTCAGAGAGAAGAGCGGCGGCTGCTATTATGCAAAACAAAAATTTCTATACTGCTATGATTGACAGTAAGTTTGTGGACTCGCACGGTGTTGGACGAGCTGAGGAATAGATGCTATGAACTTGGATGGACGCAAATGGAAGACTTAAAAAAACTCAAAAGATTAGAGGGAGCGAACGGAAGAGCCTCTGGGCCTTCCATGTCGATTGGAGCGCTCCGGTGATAACGTTGTTCCTGTGCATCTCAACGAACCTCGTAACCAGCTTCTCGCCGCCGGCATCGATGGCCTCCTACCCAATCTCGAACGCCCGGCAAATGAAGAACTCCAGAATCATGTCCGACAAGTCCCTCAAGTTGGAGTGGTACACCGCGCTCAGGACCGTGGCGTACATGGCCTCGTACATGCCATCGCAGATGATGACGCAGATGTTAATGGCGGCTTTTGTCGCCTGGCACCGGCGCAGGAATTGGCATTCCACGCCGTAGAACGTCGGCCTGAAGTTGACACGAGCGTTGTTGCCATGGTACGCGATGGCCATGCGGTCCTGCGCCAGCACGGCCGCGTGCTCATTCTAGAAGGTGCCGATCAAGCGGAAGGTCTTCAGTTTGGGGTCAAAGACGTGCGCGGTCCACCGGCCCATGGGGTTTTGGTGCACCCCATGGTACCGATGTGATGGCATTAGCCGTGGTGGCCTCGCCGCCCTCGCACTGTGGCGGTGGCCGCGCGCGCGCGCGGCGCGCCGGCGCGCGAGAAGGTGATGGCGCGCGGCGAGCGCGGAGAGGAGGACGGCTCAGAGGCGGGAACCAGGCGGCGCAGGTATGTGAAGGCGCAGCCATCGCGGGCTCGCTTGAGGACGGCGGACTCGGCCTCAACGCGCTTCCTGGCCCGAGAGGCGTTGCCGGCCGACGAGCCCACCATGGATCTAGATGGAACTGGTCCAGGCTAGTGCGGCGGCTTGTCAATCACCAGCTCATCGTCGTTTCCGCCAGCATAGGCTCCGGCAAGTCGTCGGTGCTCCCCCGGTACCTCGCCAACAACGGCTATGGCCCGGTCGTCTGTGCGCAGCCTCGCCACTTCGCGGCGACCGTGGCTGCAGTGAAGGTCAGCGAGGAGTGGGAGCGTGAAGTTGTGTTTGCGACCACCCGGCGGCTTGTCGACGTGCTCGGCGCCCGGTCGTCGGTCCTCACCAGTTTCAGCGCTGTCGTCGTCGACGAGGTGCACGAGCGCACGCTCAGCACCAATGCCCTCCTCGGAATGGTCTGCGGGTTCTTCGGCGCGTCGATCGTCCCGTGCCTGCGTGCTGCGCACCCGGTCTGCGTTGTTTGGTTTGGATCTGAGAACGGTCGGAGAGGTGGCCGCCCCTAGGAGATCGATCCTCCCGGGGGCAGCGGCAGCGAAAGATGAGCGGAGGCTAGGGTTTGAGAGGTTTAAATCTTCGCTTTGATACTATATTATGAATATTGTGTGTATTGATATGAGAACTAAAGAGCCATATATATATATATATATATATATATATATATATATATATATATATGAGACCTAAAAAGATAAAGTTGTATTAGGATATAGAGTTTGTATTTTATTTCATATATGCCTTATCTCTATATGGCGCATATATATATATATATATATGAGACCTAAAAGATAAAGTTGTATTAGGATATAGAGTTTGTATTTTATTTCATATATGCCTTATCTCTATATGGCATATCCTATATATATATATATATATATATATATATATATATATAGGGATATGCCATATAGAGATAAGGCATATATGAAATAAAATACAAACTCTATATCCTAATACAACTTTATCTCTTTAACATACAATATAGAGGCTTTTATCCAACAAGCATAATAGACTACAGTATAATACTGTAATGCATTTTAGGGTTTTGTATATTGTATATTACCACCTGTACTCATTGATGGATATATATATATATATATATAGGGATATGCCATATAGAGATAAGGCATATATGAAATAAAATACAAACTCTATATCCTAATACAACTTTATCTCTTTAACATACAATATAGAGGCTTTTATCCAACAAGCAGAATAGACTACAGTATAATACTGTAATGCATTTTAGGGTTTTGTATATTGTATATTACCACCTGTACTCATTGATGGAAATGAATTAGGAGCTCAACACTGTAGCATTTATCAATATGCTAATTATGTTATTGTAAGTTGTTTGGTTGAAGTTAGATCAGTCAATGCTCCAGCATTCAAGGGCCTCTTATAATTCCCTTAAGTTTAGCCAAGCTGCAATTACATTCTCAAAGACTGAAATGGCATTGACTCCCGTTAGCATTTTGGTTTGATTGCAGTGGCAATAGTCTTAATGGCATCTATTTTGATGACAGTTAGTATAGAGGTACATAAATTGAGGATAATACAGAAAAACAATTGAGCTTCATACCCAAATTTTGCTAGCAGGGATTACAAAACGTTTTTAGGGGAGAAACGCTCCATGGCTAGTTCCCATTTGTTGCTGGTTACCAGTGGTAACTGTTGGAAAACGGCAAAAAGCTGAACTGAAAATTTTAATTTGAAAACCAGATGAAAACTGATCAAATCAGTCGAAAACCAATCAAAATTTAAATTTGATTTTTCCCCTAGTTCAAGTGGTCTGGGAAATCTCAGGGGACACCAAGATATTCAAAAATGGGCAGTAACCTGCCGGTTTTCTGTTCCCTGCTTGCTGGTCCCTTTCCAGCCTTGCTAATCAAATATGCTTCCAGTTTGAGCTATATGAAGTGTTAGATCGGACCTTGGCCGTATGCTTAGGTCCAACCGGATTTACTCCCCAGATCACAGGTCCAAATAAACTGAACACAACTAAACTCACGGAGCAATACTCTTATAAGTTGTGTTGTGCCTTCTCCTAAAAGATTAGTCCAATGGGTGAGGTCCCTCTTACACTTATAAGTTATGTTTTTTTCTTTCGTACAACCAATGTGAGACTATTCTTAGCAGTCCCCGTTCATACATTGTTTGGACATTTTTGCAACCATGAAGTCTAAAGAGATGTTAGGCACTTGGGTTCTGATACCGATTGTTAGATCGGATTCTGGCCATATGTCTAGATCTAACTGGGTTTACTCCCTAGACTACAGGTCCAAATGGGCTAAACACAACTAAGCACATGAAGCAATACACTTATAAGTTATATTGGGTCTTCTCTCTCTAAAAGACTAATCTAATGGGTGAGATCTTCCTCACACTTATAAGTTGTGTTTTTTTTTTCACAATCAATGTAGGACTATTCCTAACATGAAACAAATAGCCTGAAACAAATTAATAAATTTACTATTTCTTAACCATCATCAGTGCTGGATATGCTTGTAAGGTTAACTTCATATTGTAAAAAATTGCTCAGTTAGCATAATGCTACTTCAGTGCATTCTATTCAGTAATGACATTTGGAAACTAATGTTTGTTTGTTTTGTTGATCTTCTTAGACAAATGACGTCAATTGCGCGTTTGATGCAACTCGGAAATCACAAGTTGCAATTGCTTCTGCTGCTGGCAATCAGGGAAGGGAAAAAGTTGTGGATGATGGTCTTGCTTCAGTAAGAACAGTTTTGGATTTCAACTTTAACAATGTCAATGAACTGCTAAGACTTGTTCGGCTTTCTATGGAGACAATCAGCAGCTGATCTGTTCAGAGTTGCACAAAATGCTACTCTGAATGCCTAGTGCTGGATGCACGTTGTAGTCTGCAGTCCTCATAATGCTGGTTGCAGTTACCTGAGTATATTTCTACAGTGCAAAACGGATGGATTTACTCAGGCTGCTGTGAGTTCTGTAGACATTGGCTTGCAAGATTTTGTACCTTCTGGAGGCATTCAGTACGTTCATACAGTTTGTGGCATCTACTCTGGATTATTGGCACTCAATTGGTGCCTCAGTGGATGGCAGCTGGGGTAAAATGAGCTTTGTATGTACTATCTGTGATAGGCTGTACTCCGGCGATCATTCCACTGTAGATTGCACTTGTAGGGAAAGGTGTAATGTTATTGGGAACAGATGAGCTCCATATCAAGCATCCTATTCCTAGATTCTGTAAATTATGTGAATCATTGACCAATGCTTATGCTAACTTAGGGAGCAGTACTGTATTGTCTCTTGAGGTAGTGTGAGATTGGCATATTGCATCACCACCAGGGATAAAAAAACCAGTGGTTATTGGCCAGTTATTGGAAAAACCAATGGGAATCTGGAGGGAAAAAACCGACCGAAAATTTTTAAATTTAAATTTATAACTGCATAATGCATTTCTTAGGTTGATTTATATCTTTTTTATGCTAGATTACTTATTGTATGAACCAAATATATTTCAATTATTGTACTCTCAAGTTCCAACATTTTGTAGACAATCTAGCCTAACTTACTAGTACATCCTAGTTTGAATCTTGCAAAAGACCTTGGACAGCATGAGCAGGGAATCTTGGAAAGCACCTTGGATGCTTGGTACTTCATTAAACACTTTTTAATTAATATTTACATTATTCTAATTGCTAATTGTCCATAACCAGTTTTCTCTAGCTTTTCCCGGTTTTGGTAGCGTGTTTTTCGGTTTTTAGCGGTTTTTTGGTTTTTGCCTAGTAACCGGAATGGTTACCGGTTTTCAAAAAGTCCAAATTCAAAATTTGATATCTAAATTTCATTCTATTTTTTTCTTGGTTTTTCGATGACTGGTCGGTTATTGTTACTGCCTGTTGGCCAAGTTTTTCTTCGGTTCTGAGATTTCTATCTCTGATCACCACTGAAAAACAACTTTGAAACGGGTATGTTTCATTGGAGTATTATAACTCTGAAGACTAATTGATTATTCTTTTTCTTCTTTCCTTGACATTGTTATTTAATCTTGAGCAGGGGGAGTGTTATAAATATTGTGTGTATATTGAAGAAGCCCAATAGGCAATATATATAGCAAGTACAAGGGGATATTACATGGGAATGTGTCATATACGGATAAAAAAATCTAGGCATATAAGGAAACAACCGAAGTAATCATATTATATATCTAATACCCTTAACACATCTCTTCAAATGCAAAGCGTATGCAATAGTATTGCATTTAAAAAGAGTTGTCACTAAAATAGTAAAAATTCGAAGTCCGAGTTTTGATAATATCGTTGTAGCGTGCAATTCTTGAAAAATACTGTCAAATTGAGTCGCAGAGGAATAGATAGAAGCATGATGGTGCAGATCGAAGCCCAAGACGGCGGCGGCGTAGTGCACAAGAAGCGCGGCGGCCTTAGAAGCTCGGGGTGGCAACTAAAGAAGCGGCGGCATCATAACGACTTATACGATCTACACGCGGCTCAGAGAGAAGAGCGGCGGCTGCTGTCATGCAAGAAAAAATTTCTACACTTCTTGACTGACAATAAATTTTTGGATTCGCACGGTTTTAACAAATTGAAAGAGAGAAGCTACGGACTTAGACACAAACGGAATACTCAAAATGAAACCAGCTTGGCACACATACTTTTTTTTCAGCAACGCACCAGCACAGCACAATGCCACATTATTAATTTATACCACCACCCATTCCATCCCACGCACCAACTCATAGCAGAGCACCACACCACTAGTGTCTGCGTCGTGCGCGCATGTGAGCGAGCGTGAGATCCAACGGTGGGAAGGGGGATGGAGGCCAACGTGGGGCTGGTGGCTGGGTCACACAACCGGAACAAGTTGGTGGTGATCCGGCGGGAGGGTGGCGAGCGGCGGCGCAGTTAGTGGAGGCACAGGCGTGCTAGATCCAAGGCAAATGGCTATATCTGACGTGGGGATCTCAGATCCAGCGGTGACGGTAAGGCTCGCACGGGCGGCCTAGCAGTAGAAAATAAAATTAAGCATGATAGCCACTCGACATGTCCACAAACAATCAACTGGGAAGTAAAGTTCTAATCCATGAAGTATCGAATTATCTTCCTTCAGGTACCTCCTGTTGATATGGCTCCTCTTCTTCAACTGAGCAATAGTGGCATAAAACCGCGAGTACATTGGTACTCAACAAGTTGTTTGTAACAAAGATGCAATATAATATGTAAGGCTTATCAAAGAATAGCTGAAAGGTTAATTTGCAGAAAATAGTAATTTAAAATTAATATGGTAAATATATTGAAAGCAAACTTTAAGAAAAATGATAATAAATAACCAAATAAATTGAATAAACTATAAGTGAATTAACCATCCGCTTAATAAACCACTAGTGAACTACCTATCCACTTCCTAAATTTATCCAACCCAAGTTTTATGAAATCATTACCCTTTGTGTGAAATCACTGAGCATTGTCCATAACCCGGGACACGGCTATTCGAATAGTTTTACACTCTATAGAGGTTGCACAATTGTACTCACACGATGTGATCATTCTCACGTTAAAGAAAAATCACAACAAAACCTTTACAATATTAAACCTCAACATAATTCCGCCTGCTAAGGTTTCACTATCGAGTAGGTTAACCACCTGGTCGATAATTGCCCTCTCTTGCGCCTCATGAAAATTAGCAACCATGTTCAACTCAATAGCGAAATTAGAATTAAAATATCTTAAATTAATCAGTCAGGTCTATTCCATACTAGACATATGGTTTATACGAAAAGGCTCAGATCAATTGCGCACAAAGTTAAGTCCTTAGATATTACCTAGGTGAAACATCCACATCCCTCGAAGTGATCCATACTCGCTTAAGTGAAAACCAATTTTATATAACTAACATCAATGACACTAATGTTATGGCGTACAAAGTTTATAACTATAACATCAACCATGATTTAATACCTCATTAAGTCAAATTAAATATTTATCCTCATGTGATGGTGAACCCAACGAGACTATAAGCATGACTAAGTATATTAAGCTACAACCCATATGACAACTAGTATTGTATCACTAAATAATTTTTCATCCTATGGTGACAATGATATCATGTCATTCAAATTATCAAGATAGAAATAATCAAATTAGACAATAACTACCTCATACGAAAGTTTGTAATAAAACAGCGATTCATGATAATTAAAAATAAAATAATTAAATAATATATTGAAAACTAGGTTTAATATTATCAAAGGACACGACTTGCCTTGGCTTTGCTCAGTTATGAATTCTTGATCTTCTAGTTGTGCTTCCACTTTTTTAAAGACGCAATCTAATAAGAGATAAAACAAATGAAACACAAAAATAAAATCAAATAAAATTCAAATAAACTCTAAAAACTTCAAAACTAGAACTAAAAGATAGAGCTTGATTTTAGATAAATTTATAAAAAAAGAATATGGTCAATCGGTGTTAGGACAGAGAAGAATGAGCTCTTAGAAAATCTAATCTAAAGAAAATACTAATAATTCAGAAATTTTACAGTGTTGAGGACTCGGTGCACGGGAAGACTGGTCAATGGTGGACTTGGCTTACGGAACAGCGTGCACGCGACTAGGCTGGCTGACGTGGCGAACATGTGGCTGACAAATATCATGATGGGCTGACATGGCTGTTGAGCGGGCAGGGTGATGTAACTAACACGTAGCAGCTGATGTGGCACCAAATGGCTCGGTTTTGCTGACATGGCGCTGATGTGTCTCCGACTGTGGCGACATGTTAGATCTAGGGCTTGCGTCGCTACTGACGCAAACGCTGACTAGGCTTGGATGATCGGACCGAGCAAATTGCGACAAATCCAGGCCATAGGGAATCCATCGGACGGTCCAGACGAGTACGAACGTTCAGACAGTCCGAACAGCAACATCGATCAGACGGCTAGATTTCGATCGAATGGCTAAGGAGGGCTAAGGACGTTTGGACTGGCCGAAGGGGTGATGACGATCTGATGGTCCGAGGACAATCAGACAATCGAAAAGGTCGAAGACGTTTAGGCCAATCCAAAGGGTTGACGATGATCGAATAGTCTGGTGGTGATCAAACGACTGAGGAGCTGAGGTTGTTCGGACGGTCCGAATGGAAATATCAATCAGACGACCAAGGATAGGCGCGATGATGATCGAACGACAGGATGAAAGGCAAGGGCAACATACGGGCATGTCAGAGCAGAGTGGAGAAGATCACCGGCCGTAGAGATGGTTTGGACGATGGCGAAGATGTAGGATCAAGGATAACCGACTAGAGGGGGGTGAATAGGAAGTTATAAAGTTCTTGCCTTTTAAAAACAAATGACAACAATTAATCACTAGGAAAATATACTAGATGAACTTAACCTATTCAATTCTAGTAATTCTAAGGCACCACTCCAAATAGAGACTGCAATAAACTACAAGCACAATAATACTGAAAATTGACAAAAGATTTTAATTTTTTATTAATTAATTATCTAACCAAATCTAAATTAGGAATCTCGAATGAACGCCAAAAGTTTTAAATAATACTAAAAATTGACCAAAAAAATTTAAAATTTTTAATAAATATAATATTTCACGTTTTTGGCATAGTGAGGTGAGCTCACTAACAGGAGAACGAAATCATGAGAAAGTAGATAATACTGGGGTCTTTAACATGCTGGTGGAAGGAAGATACAAGGAGTCCATGACATAGAGACTAAGGGAGCCTCTAAGGCATGGCCAGAACCAATCGCTTTTCTGCTCTAGCGATCCTGAATGAAGCAAGAAGAATCATCAAATCCAACAAAGTAGTTCATATCAGTTGACCAATAGAAAGAAGATTTATAGATAACCGAGGAACAAAAGACACATCAAGAACAAAAAAGAAAGATATAGGGAGAATGCCCTGATGGGAAATAAAGCAAGGTGTACCATCCGCAGTGTGAACATAAGCACGATCAACCACGGGCCTGCAGACAACAAGCTGAGAGCTATCTGATGTAACATAAAAGGAGGCACCTGAGTCCAAAACCCAAGAATGGGCAGTGCTAGATGTAGATGGTGCAACTAAAGTCAAAGCAGACACTGATCCAGAAGTCATAGGAGGGGTGGTAGCAGTGACTGCTCCAGTAGGTGCTCAACGACGATGATCAGATAAATGTCTAGCACGATAATCAACAAATTGGTCTGGATGTAATTTGAAGCACTCGTCAATAAGATGACCGATCCTTTTGCAACGAGAACAAAACAACACTCCCGTGTATGTAGCTCTGGTGGATCCAAACCGATGTGAAAGACCCAAAATAACATATGGTGAGCATCATGAGGTAGGCACAAGTGAGCGAAGATGAGTCTCCTCTACAATCAAACTAGAGAGTGCCTCAGTCAAAGTTGGTGGTGTAGGATAGTTGAACAACTGAGTATGAACTGGCTCAAACTCTAATCGAAGCCCCATCACAAACTGATACATTAGTGTATGTTGAGCATGCTTCTCTTTGGCAATACAAGATTGACAACAGTAACAGCCTTTGGTGTCATAGACTCTAGAGGGCCAGTGATGTTAGTGAAAGCACAGTAATACTCCTCTACTAATATGTCCTGCTACTTTATATTATGAAGGTTCTTGGGCAATATGAAGCAAAGAGCACCACTGGATGAACATATCTCTTCCTAAAGTATAACCACATTTGCTCGATTGAAGTATGATACTTCCGACTCATCCTCAGAGAAACATCAACACTCAGAACCAGACCAGTCATAACACATTCATCTTCTTTTTGTGAAGTCTTTATTGCCTCAGCATCGACCTTCTTCGGACCAAGAGAACCATCCGTCAAATGAGAAGCCAAACCATAACCCTTCAAAGTAGTCTTGACTGAAAAAACCCATGCTCAATAGTTCAGCCCGTCAAGTTTGATATCAATGAGCAAGAGAGATGAACTACCCCAAACCATGAGTCAGATTTTGCCATCTCGACGAACCAATCACAACAGAGCTAATAGCAATAGTACAACAAAGCAGTAGGATAGCAAAGCCCAACAGTAAGAAGACCTGGAGCTTGACGGCGGTGTCGAGCTTGGAGAGGAGGCTGGCCAACGGCAGGAATCTGAGGAGGCCATTTGCGGCGTTGGGCTTGAAGCAGATGAGGCCGACGACAATAGCTAGGCTTGGAGAGGAGGGCGGTGGTGGGAATTTGAGGAGGCCAACAGTGGTAGGCAGTTTGAAGCAGATGAAGCCGACGGCAACAACTCGGTCCAAAGCTGGTAGCATGAGCATATCTGAGTTAGGTGAATCTTGGGTTGCTAGTGAAGGGGGTGAGACAAAGACAACAGCACGTCAGAGATGAAGATAGTGCTGGGGACATGCGCAGGCCGGATACGAGTGAGAGGAAATAGGCAACGACGGGATTTGACCAACTGGAGAAGGTGGTGACTGTGCTAGGGATGTGCAAAGACACATACCATGCGATAGGAGAAACGACGGTGATGCCAAGTGGATCTTGTCGCCATGCGATCACTTCTCTCTCTTGGGCTCTCGGTGCCAGGCTCTAGAGACGATGGTGGCGCCAGGTGGATGACGAAGATGGTGGATCAATATCTTGAATAAACAATGTGCTATCAAGCACGGCTTGATCTGATTGCCGTACAATTGTCTCTCTCAGCCTCTCGACGATGACGGTGGCAACACTAAGAGGAATACCATGTTAATTTTAGAGTAGAGAGATATTTTTGTTATTCACAATTGTACATCTAATATATACACGATTAATTGTGCCTCATAGGTTGAGAGAGAGAGTCAGAGACATTAATATATATACAATAGTCTTTAACAACTACAATCCTACAACTCCAAGTCAGCTTAAAAATTGGAAGTAAAACTGGTTCGAGTGGATAAGGTTGCCGACGATGCTATTGGAAGCGAAATTTGGACATATGTAGCTCCTTTGATCACTGAAATACCAATACTAGCCTCCAGAGTACCAAAATTCCAGTTTTAGTGCCCTCTCGGACCGCGCGTTTATGATGTTGTGACACGTGGCAAATCGTGCGGTTGGTGACCGCACAACCACTGTTCACTGGAGTCGTGTGGTCGGTGACCGCACGACTCCATCGACCGCTGCTTTATACTGTTTGGCACTGTGTACATCACTTTAGGTCACTTTAGCACTGTGTATATCACTTTAGGTCACTTTATGTCACTTTTCCATTGCAAAATTTGCTCTTCATCTCGTGAGCGCCAATATATTGCTTGCTCACTGCATTGCTCTCCTTTCTCCCATCCATCAGTTGCTCTCTTCCACAAATCAGTTGCTCATCGCACGACTGAGAGGAAGGAAGTGAAGAAGGAACCGAAGAGTTTTATCGCGGCGCTCAGTTTTCTTCGTTTGCAATCAGGAGTTTTTACAGTTGCGAAAGTTGTAGATCGTCTCGTGGGCTTCAAGAAGAGGTAAATTTTTTGTCCTGGTGTAACTATAATTTTATCGGTGCGATTATCACATAATTAGACAAACCATCTTTTACAAAAGGTGTTGTATGTTAATCTTTAATTTTGTAGTTTATTAGTAGCACAAATTTTATATACGAAGAATGGTGTATTATAATATAGAGAATAGTGTAGTTTGATTTATGTTAATATTTGTGTTATGGTGTAGTTTATTTGTGAACCTATGTCGGTGTTGCGAAAGTAAGTATTTATGTGATAGCATTTTTATGTGATGACAATAGTAGTTAGATTAGCATCATAAATGTTGTACTTAGTAGGCTTAGGAAACCACCGCACATAATTTATCTAGTCATAGAAATGAATTGTAAATAAAATTGAATGAGAAGAATGAAATTAGAACAAAGTAATACATTGTCAACTATAATTTTATTAGTATGGTTAGCACGTAATTAGGTGAACCGTATGTTAGGAAAGTTGGTCTATATCAATATTTAGTTTTCAGTTTTTTAGTAGGAAAAAATTCTTATATGAGCCTTAATATATTGTAGCATAGAGAATGATGTAGTTTGTTTTTTTTTTGTTACATTCCATGTTATGGTGTATTTTTTTCTACACATATATAGTTGTAATTGGGTCGGCATTGCAAAAGTAAGTATTTATGTGAGAGCATTTGTATGTGATGAAAACGGTAGTAGGATTTGCAACATAAATATTGTAATTAGTAGAGTTAAGGAACCACCGGACATAATTTGTCGGGTCATAAACAAAAATTGTAAATAAATTTGCACGAGTAGAATAAAATGAGAACAAAAGTAATACAAAGTTCCGTAGCAACATAATCACAAAAATAAAAATGCAAGAAATTAATATACGGATTTGTGTACAAAGTCGTAAGTAAAGTCCCGATATAATTTATATTTAGGAAAGAATTGATGAGAAATTAGTAATTGGAATTTTACAATAATTTGGAAAAAAATACGAAATATGAGTGCATTGGTACGATTGTTGCACGTTGTATAGTAAGATTTTTTTACGCACGGTCATGTAGGTACCCCCTTGGGTGACATTCAAGACTTATTCGTGTTTTATGAAAGTGGGCTCGTATGTGACGGGCCGTGCGGGGTAGACCTATCAAATTGTGACCGGACTGTGATCCGGTCACCTGGTCTGAACGCTATGACCCTATATGAGCTACGGAGGTGTGTCCGTTCTGCGTTCGATCGGGAGACGGTTAGGAAGAAGTTACGGATCGAGACAATATATGCTACAGTGGAAGGTGCTACTAGGGATATTGTGTGGCAACTTCTGAAGGTGACCAGTGGCGTTGCATGGGCCAGGTACATGGAAGTCGTGTGCAACACTGCCGCAACGAATATGGCAGGCTAATGGTCTACATTCACTTCGTGGATAGGACAGAGTCATCCTCCATTGGTGGTTCTGGTGGTGGTGGTGGTGAAGATGAAGTGCCTATGCTAATGTCCGGTGCTCATGAAGATGCTGATGCGGAAGAAGATATCAGCGAGCAAGTGGACGATGGAGACCTCCTGAGCGTGTGGAGAATTTCCAGGCAAATGAATGTGTTGGGAGGTGGTGGGCTGCCCGTGTTCATTGTCACGAGTACCTCATGGACCAGTTGGAAGAACTGCACAGTGAGGAGGAGGATGTGGAAACAGCCAGTTCTGGAGGGGAGGAAGGTGACGAAGCTTCAATGGGAGGTATTGTAGGTGGTTTTGTGACCACGGACGTTGCGCACGTGTCCTCCAGACTGGACAACAACGCAGCGGTAACCCTAGTTCTACCACAGGCAGAGGGGGCGGAGTGGGGGTTTAACGAGGGCATACTCATTTTAAGGCAGTGCTTTCACAACAAGAATGCTGCCCAACAGGGTATTGCTAGACATGCCATCAACATTAGTCGGACCTCTCGGGTGCATGAGTCCAACCCAGACACCTTCATTGTGAAGTGTATGTAAGTTCAAACTCCATTATGTTGGTTTTGGTGATAATGATAAATACTTGTATGAGACTAAAGTGTTTGATTGATTATGATATGGCTTAATCTCATTTGGATAAAAAATGTGAAATCAAAGATGTATGCATTCGATACTTACATTCGTTTACATCTTAGTGCATTCATTGGATTTAAAATATAGATTAAACTCCACCAAAAGTCTAAGATGAATATGTGCATATGTTTTTACTATATATTCTTGTATGCACATATTTAGGGGGAGTTCACTCTATGTTTTGTGATTTCATAGTATTGATCCATGTTTCATTTTTCACATACATTGGGATCTCTACTTTGAAATATATCAATTGAGTATATAAAACTTGTGTAGTTCATATATACTCACATTGAATCATATTGTTTTACACTCAATTATTTGTGTATGGGACTAATGTGATTATCAAGTGTTTGAAAGGTTTAGTCCCGGATGTTGATTGAATATTTGAAGATGCATCCAAAGATTGATAAGAAGTTCAATATGGCTCGAGACAAAGGTCAGCATGCATTTGAATTTGAATTCTAAACTTATTGTGCTCTCTCAGGAAAATCGGTAGCACTGCACCCACCTGCGGTATTACCGTAGTGCGGTAGTACCGGCGTGTAAACAGCGGTATTACCGTAGTGCGGTAGTACCGGAATTTTATGCGGTATGTTTTTCCAAAGAGCACCCTTCTAGGGACTTAAACTTAACAGAAATCGGTAGTACCAGATTTTCAATGGCAGAACTACCGCAGTGCGGTAGTACCGCATGGTACTGCGGTAATACCGATTTCTGGTATGTATTTTCCGGAGAGCACCCCTTGAAATACTTGGTCTATCTGAAAACGGTAGTACCGGAGTTTGAACGGCGGAACTACCGCAGAGCGGTATGACCGCATCCTGAGCGGTACTACCGAAGAGCGGAACTACCGGCCTTATAACGACGGTAGTACCGCGCTTTAAGTTTAAAGTTTTATATTCAATTATTTGCAATTGTGGTGGTTATCATCAATTACCAAAGGTTATATTCCAAGATGATAAAAACTTTAGATGACTTCATATGTTGAAAATCATCAAGCAAAGATTCGAGATGGAAATGGCTTCATGAGTTGAAGGCCACTAAAAGAGGATGCATCATGTGTTGATGCATATCAAGACATCGAAAAGGAGATAATCATGAGTTGATTATCAAGTCACGACAAGAGAATGACCTAGACTTGAAGTGAAGATGTTCATCATCAAGCTTCAAGGAAATGCTCAAGGTAAAGGTATGACTAGCTAGAGCTAAGGATGTGTTCCTAGTCTTTTACCGGTCTTAGTGTTTGGTTGAAAGACCGGATTGCTAGTATAAGTTTGCCATACTATTAAGAAGGGTCTTGTCTAGTAGCTTGAGTCTCATTATGTGTTGATAGCTCAATCTTGCTTACGCTAGCTCTCCATGGCATGATGCTATTATTTGCAAATGTGTTGCAAATAGTTGAGGCTCATGTATCTAATCCTTGCAACATGTGACTATACTTTGCAAATGTGTTTTGCAAATGGTTGAAGTCCATGTACGTTTTCCTTGTGGTATGAGCTAAGTTTGCAAATGTGTTTTGCAAGTTGTTGGAGGTCATACAATATCCCCTGACATGGCCTAAGATTATTTTCTTGGACTTAGACTGTGGCAATGACTTCTCAGATCTCTTATGATTTATGTATTGATCTTGTATGTTTTAGATCATGCAAATAGATGGGTTGTGTAGCCATCTGAATAAGCTTTTCATAGAGTCCAAGATCACTCAATTCCGACATCGAAGTCAAAAGTTATGACCGTTTTTCTGAGTGCTGTCTGTGCTGAAAAATAGAAGTGCGGTAGTACCGCAAATAAATCGGTAGTACCGCACTGCGGTAGTACCGCACTTTGTACAGCGGTAGTACCGATTTTCCTGATTTTTTTTCAGCGGTTTGACTCCAACGGCTAGTTTGACATAGCCGTTACTTTGTGCTACAGTAGAAATCGATAGTACCGCACTTATAACGGTGGTAGTACCGATTTCCCTGATTTTTTCAGGAATTTGGCTCCAACGGCTAGTTTTTGTGTGTGGGGGTATAAATACTCACTTGTGGCCGGTTGGGGAGTACTCTTTGGCACCTCATTTCACTTCCTTGAGCTTGTGTGAGCTTCTCCACTCCATTGTGCATGTGTTGCACCTTGTGAGCAAAAGAGAGAGGTCTCTAGTTGCATGTATTTCATCTAGAGGTGGATTTAGCATCCACTTGAGCTTTTACATTCGTTGCATGTGGTGAGAGTCAAGCGAGGGGCTTGACTTGTTACTCTTGGAGTTTGCCGACTCCTAGACGGCGTTGGAGGCGTTGTGCGCGGTGATCTTCTCAAAGAAGGTTGTGAGAAGACCCGGCGTGTTGTGATGGTTGGAGCTCACCTACCCGGAGCGGGAAAGAGCTACCATTAGTGGGTTTGAGGTGTTTGGCTTAATTCGTGGAGCCGATCCAATTCGTTTGGGCTTACCTCAACGTGGATTAGAGGAGACCGGCAAGTCTCCGAACACCACGGTAAAATGTAATCGTGTCAATTGTGGTTTGTTTACTTATGCTCAATTTACATTCAAGCAATTTACATTCATAGAATTAATTTGATTGCTTGTTACCCTAGGATTGCAAACCTTTGACATAGACTTAGATTGTTGGTGCACTTAGGCGAACCTAGTTGTTTTAGACAATATTTGTGCTAAACCAATTTAAGTTAAGCTTCCGCGTGATATATTTGGTTTAGACAAATAGATATTGTTTTAGATTGTAAGATAATTTTTAAGACCGCCTATTCACCCCCCTCTAGTCGACCTCCTCGATCCTACAAGTGGTATTAGAGCTTGGTCACTTATTTTATTAGGCTTCACCGCCTAGAGAGTTAAAGGATGGCGACTAGTAATGTTGTGCACCTAGATAACACACCTCTATTTGATGGTACCAATTATGATAATTGGAAAATCCGCATGATTTATTATTTTAAGGCCATGAGCCCAAAAATATGGTGGATTGTAGATGTGGGCCTTTCTCCTCCATTAGATCCTCTTGCTCAAACAATTGAGGATGAGAAATGCTCACATCTCGACGCTCAAGCAACTAACGCTTTGTTTAGTGCTTTGAGTGTAGAGGTATTTTACAAAATATGCCATCTCGAGAGCGCTCATGATATGTGGACACATCTTCAAGATAATTATGAAATGTTCACCTCAACCGATGAGGATTGCATACAAGAGTGGATGTCGGAAGAAGAATGCTCAACCTCTAACTCTGACAATGAAGAATCCACTATTCCCTCCACATCAACTCAATGCTTTATGGTAAAAGGTAATAAGAAGGTAAATAATGATGATGCACCTTCATATGATGAGTTGATGGACATGCTAATAGAGCTTAACGAGTTTCTTGGAAAGGAGAAAGCTAAATATAAGATTTTGAAGAATGAGCATGTCTCTCTTCAAAATGATTATAATAAGCTCACAGGAGAAAATGAAATTCTCCTTTTCAAGGAATATTCTAAGCCTAAGGTGGATATAGGCATTACATGCGATTTATTAGATGATATGCTATGTATAGCTTCTACTCCTTGCACGTCATCTAAAATTAGTATATCCACCTCATGTGAGGATTTAATTGATATATCTTGTTGCTCAAAAATAGATGATTTCAATTCTTCTATATTTGTTGAGACTAACCTTGTAGAGGAAAATAATGAGCTCAAGGCCCAAATCACCAAGTTGAGAAATGATTTGGATAAGTGCTATAAAGGGAAGGCCTCTCTTGATGATATATTGAGCAAGCAACGAAGCTTGAATGATAAGAGAGGCATTGACTTCATCTCCAAGAAGGAAAATAGCAAGACAAGGCACAATGCAAGACACACGAAGAATATCAAGTGCCTTGGTTGCAATGAGACGGGTCATTTCGCCTTTAAGTACCCCAACAAGGTAGATGACAAGAAAATATCATCAATAAAGAGGCAAACCGGCAATGAGCAAGATAAAAAGATAAAAAGGGGTAGAAATTGCCAAACTTGCTACAATTGTCGGGAGAAGGAACATCTTAGTAAGAATTGTCCCAACGGTATCATTCCTAAGCCATCTCTTGTCAATGAACATTATTTGCTCAGGATGGATAAATATGGCAATGTGTTTGCTAAAAATATTAGTTCAAAAAATTTTAATGTTATGGCCATTTGGGTGCCCAAATCTATTGTGACTAACATTCATGGACCCAACCAAGTTTTGGGTACCAAAATGCGCTTAAAAGCTTAATAGGTACTTGGAGAGGTATTGGAGGCTTGGCTTATTCATGAAGAGGTGAATTCCATCATATGCACAATGAGAGCCAAGTTTGAGGATGATCATGCCACATTATGAACCAATGCCATCTCGGTAACAAGTATCTACATTTGAAATATTTAGCTCTTGCCTTATGTAGGTTGCATTACATGAAAAATCTTTAAAGAAGGATGCTCTTGCTCTTGTTTTAAAAGTTCATTATTGTAATCATGAGCAAGATGTTAGTGGCACATTAAGGGAGAGTGTTAAATCATATTCATGTATATCACATCCCTAAGTGTGCCCAAATCAATTAAGTGCTAGTATTGATTTTGAAAAGGTAAGCCATTTAGCCAAAAGACAAAAACTTTGAAATTATTAGTAAATCTTTGAAAAACTAGTTGAAAAATATGTATAAATGCATTTCAAAGATTTTCCAAAGGTTTTGGCTTTAGAAAAACTTATTTCAAGCAAAATTGAGTTTTCAACCCAAAACTATCAATTTAGTATCTTGTTTTGGCTTTAAACTCAAAATTTGACTAAAATCAATTCTAAAAGAAATTTAAAAAAGTGTTCAATACCAAAAACCTAGAGTTGGCTATTTCAAACATTATTAATATTCAAAAGTTTTCCAAAAGGCCAACCAATCAAAAGTTATTTAGATTTGAAACTCGTCCAAAATTTTGAGTTGACCTAAATGGTCACAATTTAGCACTTAAGTGAGTTTTACCGTTTGAGCTAAAACTATTGACATATATTAGCTCATAAGGGTATTTATAACTCATACATGAAACTAAATGCTTAAGATGCCCCAAATGCTCATTTTTGCAATCTTGAAGAAATTTATTGAAAATGAACTTGCTTTGGAAAATTGAAAGCTTAGTTTGCTAAAAACTATATTGAAAATAGTTTTAATCTTGGCATATAGTTGGAAATGCTCTATAAGAGATTTATGTTTCTTTGTGAAAAACTTTGGAGCATGGTACAACACTGTATCAAAACTCTCCTCAAAAATCCCAATCTCTTTGCATGCTTCCAGAAAAATCGAAACTACCGGCAGTCAAACTGCGGTACTACCGGTAGTAACTACGGTACTTCCGCCTTGCAGTACTACCGGAAGTCAAACTGCGGTACTACCGCATTTTCTGGAAATGGCTGATTTGTCCAAAATTTGTTGATTCCAATTCTCTCAGGCATTCGTCTTGCTCCTCAAAGTCAAGATGAACCATTTTATTCTTGATTAGCTACCCTCAAATATTTATTGACTTCATATGCCATTTAGCTCGCACCTTGATTCTTTGAAATGGCAATCCCTCAAAGAGTGGTAGACTTTTAATCATCTTGACATCGACGTGTACTTCATTCCTATCTTTTCAAGCGAATTCATCCATTTCCTTCAAGTGGTATCCCTTAGTTGAGAAAATTAAGTTGTATCCTTAATCTTCAAATTGATATCTTTTGGATTGATATCCTTCTCATCTTGGTAAGCAAATCTCTCTTAACCAAGCTCTTCACATATATGATATCATTGATTTCCATACAATGCTATCTTACAAGTGGTATCTACCTTTACAAGTGGTGTATTCTCTAATGATATCATACTCCTTTTTCAAGTAAACTTTCAAGTGATATATTTCTACAATTGGTATCTTCATGCAAATGGTATCAAGTTTCTACAATTGGAATTAATTATACTTGGTATCATTTATGTTCACAAGTATGTTACAAGTGGTATCTTATGTCATCACAAGTGGTATATGATTTTCGTGAAAATACAAGATAACCACAAAAGGATAAACGCACCTATTATGAACAAAATATTTACAAGTGGTATCCTTGATTTTTGGTGCTAGATGATATAAGGAGAGAAAGTTTGAATGAAAATAGGAGATATATAAAATGAGAAGAAAAGGAAAATAGAGGAGAGTCCTTTGTGTGTCAAAGGAAAAAGAAAGAAATGCCAAGTGGACCCTTTGAGTAAGGGAGTATAAAAAGGGGAGTTTTTCTTTGTAAAAGCAAATATATAGTATTTTAGCTTACTAAAGCAAAAGAGGTAAAGTATTAATATTGGGAAAACTATTTTACCAAATTTGCCCAAAATTTTTTATGGATCTTGAGAGCGAATGTGTTTCATTCTCATTTACTTGATTTGGCGTTCATGGAGTGAAAATCGAATAATATGCAAGTTTAGCCTTTTTCAAAAGAGCCTCTTTGGTTAAAAGTCAAAATTCTTATTTGAAATGCCCAAATTTGTGAAAAACTAAATGAAATGACTTAAATATGTATTTCAAATGTTTTCCAACGCTTTTATAGTAAAAATTTATATTTTAGAAATCAAAAGGAAGATTTGGCCCCAAAAGGATCTTATATGATCTTGTTTTTGAATAAAAAGACATATTTCTTTAAATCAAAATCTATTGTGTTTTTGAATAGTTTTCAACACCAAACTCGTAGAGTTGGTCATTTTAAACATTTCTCTAGTTCAAAATTTTTACAAAAGACTAACCGTTGAAAAGTTATACTTATTTGAAACTCGCAGAAAATTAAGTCGACCTAAAATGACCTATTCTTGCATATTGTGATTTTCGCTATTTGAGCCGGATTTCTTTGTATATCTTGGCTTGAAATAGTATTTCTAAATCATACAAAGCTAAGAGAGTTAGAAACTCCATGAATTTCAAATTGTATTGCATTTTGAGCCTTTGGTGCAAAATCAATCCATTCTCACACATACAATGTACACTTTGCCATATCTTTTGAAAGAAAATTCCTTTCTTTATAATGCATTCGACACTTACACTCGTTTACATCTTAGTGCATTCCTTGGATCCAGAATATAGATTGAACTCCACCAAAAGTCTAAGATGAATATGTGTATATGCTTTTATTATATATTCTTGTATGCACATATTTAGGGGGAGTTCACTCTATATTTTGTGATTTCATAGTATTGATCCATGTTTCATTTTCCACATACATTGGGATCTCTACTTTGAAATATATCAATTGAGTATATAAAACTTGTGTAGTTCATATATACTCACAATGAATCATATTGCTTTACACTCAATTATTTGTGTATGGGACTAATGTGATTATCAAGTGTTTGAAAGGTTTAGTCCCAGAGCTAAGAATGTGTTCCTAGTTTTTTACCGGTCTTAGTGTTTGGTTGAAAGACCGGATTGCTAGTATAAGTTTGCCGTACTATTAAGAGGGGTCTTGTCTAGTAGCTTGAGTCTCATCATGTGTTGATAGCTCAATCTTGCTTACGCTAGCTCTCCATGGCATGATGCTATTATTTACAAATGTGTTACAAATAGTTGAGGCTCATGCATCTAATCCTTGCAACATGTGACTATACTTTGCAAATGTGTTTTACAAATGGTTGAAGTCCATGTACGTTTTCCTTGTGGTATGAGCTAAATTTGCAAATGTGTTTTGCAAGTTGTTGGAGGTCATACAATATCCCCTGACATGGCCTAAGATTATTTTCTTGGACTTAGACTGTGGCAATGACTTCTTAGATCTCTTATGATTTTTGTATTGATCTAGTTTGTTTTAGATCATGCAAATAGATGGGTTGTGTAGCCATCTGAATAAGCTTTTCATAGAGTCCAAGATCACTCAATTCCGACATCAGAGTCAAAAGTTATGACCGTTTTTCTGAGTGCTGTCTGTGCTGAAAAATAGAAGTGCGGTAGTACCGCAAATAAATCGGTAGTACCGCACTGCGGTAGTACCGCAAATAAATCGGTAGTACCGCACTGCGGTAGTACCGCACTTTGTACAGCGGTAGTACCGATTTCCCTGATTTTTTTCAGCGGTTTGACTCCAACGGCTAGTTTGACATAGCCGTTACTTTGTGCTACAGTAGAAATCGGTAGTACTGCACTTATAACGGTGGTAGTACCGATTTCCCTGATTTTTAGAGGAATTTAGCTCCAACGGCTAGTTTTTGTGTGTGGGGTATAAATACTCGTGGCCGGTTGGGGAGTACTCTTTGGCACCTCATTTCACTTCCTTGAGGTTGTGTGAGCTTCTCCACTCCATTGTGCATGTGTTGCACCTTGTGAGCAAAAGAGAGAGGTCTCTAGTTGCATGTGTTGTATCTAGAGGTGGATTTAGCATCCACTTGAGCTTGTGCATTCGTTGCATATGGTGAGAGTCAAGCGAGGGGCTTGGCTTGTTACTCTTGGAGTTTGCCGACTCCTAGACGGCGTTGGAGGCGTCGTGCGCGGTGATCTTCTCAAAGAAGGTTGTGAGAAGACCAAGCGTGTTGTAAAGGTTGGAGCTCACCTACCCGGAGCGGGGAAGAGCTACTATTAGTGAGTTTGAGGTGTTTGGCTTAATTCGTGGAGCCGATCCAATTCGTTTGGGCTTACCTCAACGTGGATTAGGGGAGACCGGCAAGTCTCCGAACACCACGGTAAAATGTAATCGTGTCAATTGTGGTTTGTTTACTTATGCTCAATTTACCTTCAAGCAATTTACATTCATAGAATTAATTTGATTGCTTGTCACCCTAGGATTGCAAACCTTTGACATAGACTTAGATTGTTGATGCACTTAGGCGAACCTAATTGTTTTAGGCAATATTTGTGCTAAACCAATTTAAGTTAAGCTTCTGCGTGATATACTTGGTTTAGACAAATAGATATTGTTTTAGATTGTAAGATAATTTTTAAGACCGCCTATTCCCCCCTCTAGTCGGCCTCCTCGATCCTACAGTTTGTCGACGGCTCATGTCCTAGCAAGGTCCGGGCACAGCGGTTCAAGGGCACTGCTTCGGACTTCTGGATAACGGTGCTGAAGGATCACAGTTGCGAGCTTGCGGCGCCACTACGTAGGCACCGTAAAATTACGTCGTCGTATGTTGCAGAGCTAATAAGCCATCTCGTGGTGGCAGATGTGTCTATTTCTCCAAAGTTACTGTTGACGGAAGTGGCGAATATGGTAGGGTTCGAAGTCAGCTACAAGAAGGTGTGGTGGGCGAAACGGAAGGTGCTGGAGTATATGTTTGGGATGTACGAGGAGGTGTATGACCTGGACCCAAGAATGCTACATCAAATTGCAGAAGGAAACTCAGACACATACATTAACAAGGAGCAGGTTCATCCTAATCAGGGTCCGAATTCTTTTGTCCTTGATAGAGTGTTCTGGCCGTTTCAGCAGGCGTTCGAAGGGTTCAGGTGGTGCCGTCCAGTGCTAACAATGGACGAGACGTTCCTATCTGGCAAGTACAAGGGTACGATCTTCACTGCATTTGCAGCTGACGCAAACGACCAGTTACTCTCTGTGGCCTTTGCAATTGTGGAGAATGAGAATACTGATAGCTGGCTTTGGTTCTTAGCCAATGTGAAGCAGACCGTAGTGCAAGATCGCCCGAATGTGTGTATCATCTCAGACCGCAATGCAGGGTTGTTGTCCACGTTGCGTACAATGTAGAACGGTACGCAACCCACTTCTAGTGGAATGATATGACGAACCGTTGGTGCATGAGGCATCTCGCGGTGAACTTTCACACAAGGTTTCGTAGCAAAGACCTAATGAAGATGCTCAAGAAGCTTTCCATGCGGAACCAGAAGCGGAAGTTCGAGGCATTGTGGAGATAGCTTGATCAGGAGACTAGCAAGCATGCACTATATCCTGACCAAGCTGAAGCTGGGCCTGTGGAGGGAGGTTCCACAAGAGCTAGGGAGTTTACACAATGGGTTCGGTCGAATGCACCTGACGTGGAAATGTTGTCCCTACTACACGACACTAGTGGAACAAGGTACGAAATCATGATAACTAACATGTCGGAGGTGTACAATGGTGTCTTGAAAAGCGTTAGATCCCTACAGATCACAGCAGTCGTGGAGAAGAGTTGGAACCATTCTGTCCGGTATTTTCTCAATAAAGTAATGATGGCGTGAAAGCATGTAGATAAGGGCAAACAATTCTCTGAGGTTTTGCAGGCACACATGGATAAAAAGATAGAGAAGGTTCATTGCCACATTGATCATACCATGGATGGCATTAGGAAGAAGTTTGAGATCCGCCTTAGACAGAACTACATGATGGTTTACACTAGAGGGGATCGCAAGCAGGTTTGCACAATTGCTGATGAAACATGTTGCACCTGCAATAAGCCACAACTTCTACATAAGTCGTGCTCTAATGTGTACGCGGTATGGCGCCAGGCGCCGACACCTTACATCTCCAGGTGCTTCAACATTCACCACCTCTATCAGACCTGGAGTACGGAGTTCCATTCGTACGAGGTGGACATGCACTACAAGGAGCTATGGCCAGGGCAAGTGAAGTGGGTGCTGAACGAGGCATTGAAGCACGTCGGCTGAGAAAGATCGTCGCATCCGCAATGACATGGATGAGAGCCAGCATAGGGATCGGGTTCAGCGTCCGAAGTGCAGACTTTGCAAAGCGATTAGGCACTCGTTAAGCTAGTGCCCAAACAGGCCGACGTCAAGCAATGCTCCGTAGAGTGAGGACATAGTTGTGATGTGTTTATTGTTTGTTCCTGTTCTGTGTGTGTTGCGTTGCACTCCAGTGATATGTTATATACATTTGTGTGGGCCTATGCTGTATACGTTTTGTTACTGTCCTGCCCATTAGCTTTGTACCTTTGTACTTTGTTAAATTCATCGTATGGGGATATTACTGTGTACATTTTATTTATATCTTGCTACGTTTGGTACATTTCATTATCGTTACGTTTGTTCCACATTGTGTTGTCGTTTTGGACTAACATATTTTGCTTCATTGGCAGGAGATGGCTTACGAGATGCTAGACCCCCGTTGGGATGAGCAGCACCAATGCTTGGCGTGAACGTCGGGTGCTGGCCATTCGAGCTTGATTCTCATGAGCCCCCGCGAGTACTGGCCTTTAGACCAACGGTACATCCCACTTTTGCGGGACACCAGGCTGCTGTCCATTGCCCGCATGTTGGAGGTACCACATGTGTTCTAGTTCGATGCAACGTTGTTGTCCACACTCATTGATCGTTGGAAACCAGAGACTCACACCTTCCACTTTCGGTGGGGCGAGATGACGGTTACTCTTCTGGATGTGTCCATGCTAACAGGACTACCGCTGCGTAGTGCTGCAGTAGTGCCACCCCCTAGGCCACGGGACTGAAAGGCCCATCTGGGTCACCGGTTCGGTTACCCGATCCCGGAGAATGTACGTGTTTCACATTCATGGCTTCGACACTACATGATTTGCCCCGAGCATGCGTCTCAGGTGGAGGTGCGGACGCACTTCATCGCGTATCTGTTGTTTCTCTTCAGGTGGGTCCTATTTTCTATCACCACTGTGGACTCCGTTCACCCTAGCTACGTACACCTTGCGGAGTCCTTGGCGGATGCCTTTCCCAATGAGGTGCCGCAATACAGTTGATGATCTGCAATTCTTAGTGCCACGTACCGAGACTTATGTAATGCCTCGCAGCATACTACGGCCACCGAGCCGGTCCTTACTGTGTGCAACATTCTCCTTCAGTAGTGGTCGTGGGAGCACTTCCTGATTGACAGGTCGTATTTTGGTAGTGGTGTGCACCCTTACGACTTCAGCTTGAAGTTCTACGGCGAGGGTCACGACCCATTCATGGGCTCACTATGGGTACCCGTTGGACACATGTATAGCTTCGATGGGCCAAGGAGAGACCGAGGCGTGTGTACCCAGAGTTCCATAACTAGTTCGAGGCTCTTCACGAGAGTGAGATAGTCTGGTGGCCATGGACTCCGCAGTTCATCCACTCGTTTGCCACTTCTCTCAGTACCACTTTTCCTTGCAGCCCTCACGGCAGGATACCAGCTTGCTGCAGTCGTCGTCGTCACGGAGGGCCACGTAGGGCGCAACATTCTCTTCGGGCAGACGGGGGCTCTCTCCTGACAGCGACCCTAACTCATCCCAGCGATCGGGGGAGGCGTTGCCCACATTCGCACATGTGCAGTAGTCCAGTCGTCCAAGCTATGCTCGCTTGTCCTCTACACGCCTCGGCGCAGCAGTATGATAGTTGCCAACTTTTTATTCATCCACTCATTTCCCACTTATATCTCAGTACTTCCTTTTCTTGCAGCACTTGCCACGGGATAGCAGCTTGCTGGAGCCGTTGGCATCCCGGAGGGCGACATAGGATCCAACGCTCACTTCGGGCCGACAGGGGCTCTCTCCTGACAGCGACCCCAACTCGCCCCAGCGACAGGAGAAGGCGTTTCTGCCATTCGCTCATGGCGATTAGTCTAGCGTGCATGACCAGCATAGGTGGTTCGAACAGACGTACCAAGGGTACACTGCGCAGGAGTACATGCACGAGTTACCGACACGATCATCATTCGAACAGCCGCACACATCGTTACGCTGTAATGTACAAAACGAAATATGTGTGTACGCTCGGACACACTAACGTGTAATGTAAATAAATGCAGGTTTACGCGGAGCAACTCAGACACGAAGGCTTGGGTTCGTTGTCTTCACTTCCAGCCACCCAGGTACATGACTTACTACAGTACTCAACACTACAAACGTCGTGGTGTACGACTTAATTCAGCTTTATCATGTGGACAGGACATAGACCCATCGTAAATCTCCACGGAGTTCTCCGCAGCACAGCCTTGGATGCAGGCCTCACAGTACGACCTTCGAGATGCACCAAATTCGCCTCACAGGTCCACCTTCTCCGAGGAGCACTTACGTCGCCCTAGGAAGCGGCAACCACCTAGAAGATGATTTTACGTATTTCGAATTTGCTACTGTTGCGTTGTAACCTACAATTATTTGTATGATGTACGTATGTGTTTATTTCCAATTATGACTGAAACGTGAAGTTGCAAATGAAAATAGACTTCATAACAAAGCTACAAATAATACGATGCATAGAGTTTTGTTACGTACAAAAGAAACAACATCATACACGATGCAACATACATACCAAAGTACTCCTATGATACATATGTGTCTTTTTGTAATGGAAATAAATTCGGCACACGTAAACTCAGAGAAATAGGTGTGCAAGACCATTATACAAATGAACAAGATGAAGTGCACGTAGGGGCCGGGGGACCAAGAGAACGACGCAGCTGATACGTGTTGAGCAGGGTACGATAGTCACGGGGGGCCCTCGAGCGCATGCGTATGGAAAAGGGCAGCTACGACAGCGGGCCCGAGGAGGTATCGTCGTGTCATTTCATGTGTTTGGTCATCTTTTTGTGCATGTGGCCAGCGAAGTAGGTGAGGGCCACCCACTTCCTGTGGTCAGGGAGCACGGCACAAAGAAAAAAAAGTAAAACTACTCACTGTAAAGTACGATGTGGGAATCGAAATACACTTTATAACAAGACTGGACAGGGCCAGCTTTCCGCACCGACAAAACCAAAGAGGTAGCTTTACACAGCGACTAGACACGACGATCCAGCTTTGCCCAACGATAATACTAAATAGGCCAATTTTGCGTAGCGACAAGACAAAACTGGACAGCTTTGTGCAATGAGGGGAAAGAGAGACCAGCTCTACGCAGCGACTAGACATGATGGGTCATCTTTGCGCAGCGACAAGACAAGACAGCCCGGCTTTGTGTAGTGATAGGACAAGACTGGGCAGTTTTGCGTAGAGAGAAGACCAGAGGGGCCAGCTCTACGCAATTACGTTACTTCCTAGGGTAGCTTTGCACGGTTCCAAATTAACCGCACCATACTAACCCCTAAGCCTGTAGTAGGAGGTGGAAGAGATTGGGGAGAAGTCACTACAGAATCAAACCCCACTCTATACCACAACTTGCTTCACTGCATCGGGATGGACAAGAGGCAGAAGAAATAGTGGGAGAAGATAATGAAGCAATAGGAGGAGACTCGCGACCTAGCAAGGTCTGCTGCGGCCCGTGACGAAAAAGCAAAAGCTGTTGCGGCGCGGGCCAAACAAGCGGAACGTGCAAGGAGGTCAGCTCCCCGAGAAGACATCCCTCGTCACAGCAACCCTCTCCCGGCGATTCCAATGGAGAGTTCGCCGCAACACCCGCTAGAGGGGAAGAGGTTGCCCCTCTGTTAGTGTGGAGACCCATGCAAGTTCTTCAAGTCGAAGCAGCAGCTCAGCCTGGGTATGCGCTACTGGGGTTGCGCAAACTACTCCAGCGAATATCCGGACCGACGTTGGGACACGAGCACCTATCGGTAGCTGGTAAAAACCACTTACAGTGTGTTCCTCCGCAGTACTTCTCTTTTCAAGTACGCACTAACATCTCCTGTGTACCCGCAGTCCCCGAAACCACTATGCGAGTACCGCAGGTGGATCGACATGGAGATCCACCCATACGACTAGTGGACCCTCGACTTTGAGGAGTGGGATGTCAAAAGGACATCCAGGATCTGTGAGGCGGAGCGTCGGAACGACAAGTAGGCCGAACGTATACGTTGGAAGACGAAAGCTCATCTCAAGGCATGCATGCGTAGGGAGCGCGTTACTAGCGAGAGGGAGCACGAAAGGAAGAGGGAGCTGGCGGCCAAGGCAAAAGAGGCAGCCAAGGAGTTCGACGAAGAGGTCACAAGGAAGGGAAAATAGCCCCGGTCCACGTAGTAGGAGACGCTGTTCCGTGCTGGTCCAGTGAATGTCCAATTAATTTCCATGGCAAGAAGGCGCATATGTATCGTAGGAGTACTTCGGTTTGTTGTCGGTCGTGCATGATGCAATTTCTTACATATGTAAACAAACTCTGTGCACCATGTTATTCCCATGTTTATTACAACAGGTCTTGTTGTATTTTCGCATTCAATTTTTTGTGTCCTCTATATCACTTACCTTCTTACTTACTAGTCGTTTCTACACTAATCGTATGTTCATTTTCTCATTGCAATCTTCTTCTGAATTTCTTTTACCAGTACAAATGGTATCATTCAAATACGATTAGTGCGTACCGATACATATATCATACAAAGCACCGGAGGTACCAACGCGACCGAAAACAACACTTGGAGTGCTACACCTTGACGATAACAATAAACACCAGAAAAAAATAGCAACCGACATTAAATTCATCTTCCGCTCTAGTCTGTCGAAATGATGCCCCATCTCCAATGGGTTGCCAGCCCCCATAACAACTCTCTCATGCGGAACAATACCGGTCCTACTACCCAATTCATCCTCCCACACCTAGAATCGGCAACCACTTAGGGCTTCCTGCAATTTCATGACAAGAAGGTTTTCAAACATACTTGAACGATTTGACCAAACCCTAAAAAACTTACCGAGTGCAATGGGCACTTATAGTAGTATCGTCCAGAATTCACAACCATCTATAAGGTCTTACACCTCACAACCGTATTACATCTCGGGCAAATCAGCACGGGTGGTGATAAAGAGGCGCTCATTTGGCTCATGTCGATGTGAGGAGAGTGACCACCAAAGTAAGGTACAGAGATTGGGAATGAATAATTTGCAGGGAGAAGGAGAACAATGCGAAGGAGTATATGCGGTATGTCTCCCTCTTCGTTTCTATCACAATAGTCGTCACAAAACTTTACATAAAATCATAATTTTCAAACCACATTTGCTACATCTACAAATTATTACAAATAACTAATTAATATTTGTATTCATATACACATGAAATACCAATCATGACTCAAATAGTGCACAAACAATTTTTACGCTGATAATTTATTTAAAATGTATATGGTAGCTTAGGTTGTAATGGATGTTAATTTTTCATATTTTATTTAAATTAAAAAAATAATGATCTTTTCTGAACTTACGGTGCTAGCTTTTTAAAACTATACCTGTGATAACTGAAGACCTAACTAATTCTAAGTTTTAAAGGTTCGGGTTTATTTTTGGGTTCAAAGTGATGATCACATAAAATGATAATACATTCATAATATGGGATGATAATTTATTAAAAAAGAAGATGATATCTTAGGATGCAGTTGATGCTAACTTTAATGCAACTCATGATAAGTTTTTAAATATTTCAATCTTATAGAAATAGTGGCAATCTTTAACTTATGATTATAATTTCTTAAACCTATAATGATAACTTAATATTCGAATGATACTAATGAACTCTAAGATAACTATAATGATAACTTAAGTAAATAAAACTTTACATAAAATCATAATTTTCAAACCACATTTGCTATAACTATAAATTATTACAGATAACTATTTTTTAAAAAATATTTATAAAATTTTGCACCAGACTCTACAAATAAATAAATTACAAACAAAAATTTTATATTTTTCTAATTACCAAAGAATTAAAAAATTAAAAACTACACGACTTAAATATTTTAATTTACAAAAATTAAATCATGGAAGAACATTGTAGTCGTACGGTCGCCAGCCGCACGACTCGATGAACAGTGAAGTTATATTGTTCCCGACCGCACGACTAGATGAACAGTGTAGTGGTGACTACTCGATGAATAGTGAAGTCGAGCGGTCCCAACCGCATCATTAACACGTGTCACACACACACACGAGTCATACAGTTGGAAGGAAGCCATATTTAAAATTTCATCACGCAGAAGGCTAAATTTGATATTTTACTATATAACAGTGTCAAATCCGTCCCAAATTCATTGGAAGCCACCCTTGACGGCACAAATAAGACTTCGCCGGCAAGCGTTCGTCGGCAAGCGACTGCCAGCATGCACCCAATTGCGTAGCAGTATCAGATAGGTGTCTACGCTCCGGTAATTCGACTGTAGGCTTGTAGCAAAGTTGAGGCATAAATATTTTCGGTAGTACGTAGAACCTGTACCATTGCACTAGGCAACACACGTGACAACTATGACAATCTATTTCAACGTACATGTTAAAAAAAGTGGATATCAATCAACAATCAATTTCCTATGTTGTATAATGGTGGAAACCGTGGAATGATCAATAAACAGGACCTTTTCCACTCACAAGAAACTGAGTTGGGAAAGCCAAATCAAGTCAGGTTTAGTCCCCAAAAATATAACATTGAAAAACAATGTATTTGCAAACATAACTCCAGGTAAACTAACCGACAATTTAATTACCTAACAAAGCAATGATGCTTTCCCCAAAGTGTGTTCCTTAAAACCAGAAATGAAAAAAAAAAGAAAGAAACGGGAACACGGAAATTCATGAGTTCGCATCACATCCAATTAGTGAAGCATGTCTTGTGTACGATACAGGTGAATTACAACAGTCATTCTGGAAGGCAAGGGTCAAAAATCAATGGTGAGACCCTTCACTAGTTGATCTGCACAAACCAGAGAAAACAGCTTTCTGGATAAGAGGGTGAATATTACGAACGAAAACCTCCTCATCCAACATTGCAATGTGAGACCAAATCTGCAAAATATCACGGACGTCTGATCAATGGAAGCAATGGATACTGTACAAAAATGAGACATTTCAAGCCCATGAAATGATGCGTTGAAGTAATGTATTTTTATCAAAGAACAATTTCAATATTCAACCTGTGATATTTTGGCTTAGTACACCCCCTACGTTACCCTGGCTGTTACCGTTTGCCAGGAGATATAGGAAGTGGTTACAACTTACAAGTTACGATTGGATACCGGACAGTTTCCAAAACTGGACAAGTCCAATATGGTCCATTTTTTTTCTTAACAAGAATTTGGTCCAACATGGTATCCACATTAAAGCATGATAACTTCCCACAGATTAAGGGCTTCGTCACCTCAGGAAACAAACTATTAACAAAATGGCTCCAACAGCAAATACTTACCTCAGTTGCATATTGTCGAGAAAATGACTTGAGATAGCCTAATGTGCAAAGACACCATTGCTCAAGCTCTCCAACACTGTAACCAACTTTTGTATTTTGACCATTCAGTTCACTGTCAAAACATAAAAACAAATTAGTCCAGAATAAGATAATGACAGCTAAAGGTCCCAAAACCAGTACAAGCCCATATATCACTGGGTAGTAAATATTGGTTCCTTGCATATCACTGTAACCAAATAAGCTGTTGAAAAGATCCTGATCAGCAGGTGTTAATTTATCTAAGAATCAGTTGAAAAGAAGGTTGTTTTGGTGTCCAGCTATCTCTATTAACTATGAATTTTGCTCCATTATTTCAAAGAATCAATTTTGCAAGACCAACACAAAAATCCATGAGTTCACACAAATTATTCATAACAAGCCCCATCTCAAAATGAACCTCCACGAAAACCCAAAGGCCTAAACCATAAACTGGTTGGTTCTCTAAAATGTCAGTCCAAACTTGCAAAAGCAGTTATAACACTACTGCAAATTGCATAATAAACTTGTTAGAAGTATATGTATGTAGTCCTTTGTATTAAGGGGTTTTCTGCTTTTTTTGCTCATGCCTTGTACATGCTTATTATGGCCCTTTTGGCCAATGCAATTGATATGAGTTCATTCCAAAACATGGCATCAGAGGATTCTCCCTAACCCTAGCCGCCGCCGTCCTTAGGCCACTGCCACTGCCACCGCCTCCCCTCTTCTCCTCCCTCCCGCTTCCTCCCTAATCGGCATGCCGCCGCCCGAATCCGGCGTCGCCGGCCTCGCCTTGCCCGGATCCGGTCATCTCCGAAATTGCCCAGCCCTTTAGTATGTGCCTTCAGAGCTTCAGCTAGCTGACTTCTTCACGAAAGTGCAGACTAGGGCTCAGCATAACTTCTATCTTTCTAAACTCAGTGTTGTTGCTTCACCATGAGTTTGAGAGGAGGTGTTAGAAGCAGGGTTAAAAAAACCAGCGGTTACTGGCCAGTAACCGGATTTACTGGTGGGAACCGGTAAACAAAAAATCGTCCGAGTTAAGGTTTAGGTCTAATGCATTTCTTAGGTTGGTTTAGAGCCTTTTTGGTGCTAGATTATCTATTATATGAGCTAAATATGCTTCAATTATTGTACTTCTAACTTGGTTTTTTCATTTTTAGCGGTTTTCTCGGTTTTTTTAAAAAGGTTTTTCCGGCTACCGGAACGGTTATTGGTTTTCAAACCACCCAAATTCAAAATTTGATTCAAGAATTTTGAACTGTTTTTCCCGGGTTCTCTGGTAACCGGCCGGTTACTGATACCGCGCACCGGCCGGGATTCCCTCCGGTCCGGGTTTTTCAACCTTGGTTAGAAGTATATATATAGTCTTTTGTATAGGGCTTCTGTTATTTTTTTCTTATGCCTTGTACATGCTTATTATGGCCCTTTTGGCCCATGGAATTGATATGAGTTCATTCCAAAACAAAACTGACCTATTGTTATCTGCTCCATTTTCATCGTCTATCTCCATAGTTGTCGCTTCAGGATCACCAGCTGCAAAATTTACATTTGGATCTCCAGCACGTAGATTAGGAACATCTCCATCAGCAGAGACAGGTGGCAAGCGTTCAGTGAGCACATCAACAAAGCTCTTGAATAGTAATCTAAGCAATTCCTGTAAAACCAAATGGCAAGATAACGGGTAAGTTGATGTGAAAGGATGATGAACTCTTATGGTAGCAAAGCAAATACCATGAAATACTGAAAGATTATAAAATATCTATATCAACAGATATACAAGGGCACACAAAATCAAATAAACAACAAAGGCGATAACAAAAGCAAATAGCGTGCCTTGCTTTCTTCAAGGCCCCGAGCAAGAAGGGCCTCCTTTGCTTCTAATGATTCTTCAGTAGATACTTCTGCCTCTTTTGCTTTGTCAGCATATCCTTGAAGTCGTTTTAGCCTACCCGGTCTTTCGGATGGCACAGCTTGGCCCTCTACAATCTCAAGCATTGATTTAGCCTCCTCCAACTCTTTGGTGGCTTTTACACTAACCTCCTTAGCAACTTGAAGACTTTTGCTGAGTGTTTGAATTTCCTTCCGAAGGTCACTGATCCGATTGTATGTTTTACTAACAGCATTTCTAAGAATCTGTAAGGAGGACATGTCAATCAGACAGATTCAACAAAAACACTCAGAGCTAAGTTATAACAAATGAATTGGGGTGCACTGAGCAGAAAGGCTTGATAGCATGAATATATCACCCAACATGCATGCATAAAGCAGAAACCTCTTTGTATGTACAACCGATTTAACAAGCATAAAAAAAAAATTATATTTTTGTTCAAAATATAATTTTGATCTGGTTGATATTTATCACCACTTTTTGGACACATGCAAATTGAAGGATAAAGAATGCACCACCCATGGACAAATGTAAGGATAAAGAATGCACCTCCCATGGACGATCGGAAACATGAAATTGATCAACATTAGTAGGAGAAAAAACCCATTTGACTATAGCCAAATTGGAAATTAAGCGATAACCCATCATTCTATCAATAGCTATAGCAGTCATCTGGGTACTGTTCTTCCAATAAGCACTGACTTCATCCATCAATAATAACTGCATTTCCTCATCTGGACATAGTTTAGAGATTATTTGACCATATCTCTCCAAAACGGTGATAAGATGGGTGAAACTTTTTGAACCGATGTCAAGAAGTGTCTGACTAACAACATCAAGTGCAAATTTGGCACCATTTGCAGGAACTATGTGTTCTTCAACCCACAAAATAATATCACGTGTAGTCTTCCTTCCTCTAACCATGCCAACAAGTTCCTTAGATAGTCTGTGGCCTTCAGTGCTTTCTTTGCTTTCATCACTATGATATCTGAAGTTAGGCCCAGCTTTTGGGGGTAACAGTTCTTCCAACTCAGCAGCATCCTCAATACTCTGCAAAAGAGATAAGGCAAAATTCAATTTAAATAACCATTGCTCCATCAAGAGAGACCATTAGCTAGAAGCAAGGAATATCAAGATTCTATCAAAATAGCAAGACAAAATCCTAACAAAAAAAGCGAATAACCAAAAAGAATGGGTGTCCTCATTTAAAAAGGAATGTCTCATAGCACGTCACGAACCTGCTTGATTTTGTCGAAGTAAGACAACCTAATTTCCCTTTCTAATACTTCTTGGACAAAAACACGTTGTGGAGCCCATTTTGGGAGGCCCTTAACATTGGCCCATTCCTGCCAAGGCCAAATGAATTGAAAATTTGACCTGCATAAGCAGAAGAATACCATTACAATTTAGCGGTACAAGACTACAAACTGTTAGTGCAATAAGTGAACCAAACGTAATAGGAGATCAGTTATGTTCTGCCATCATTTGCCTCAAAACTGTACTAGCAATGTATGTAGTGCTCTATTTTTTTTTTTTTTTGAAGCGGTAAAAGAGGTGATCATCATTAGGGTTTTGAACATCTACAAGAAGGATGTATCAAGAAATGGGCCACAGGAAACAATTCTGTAAAAATCGTATAGTAGGCCAAATAACATAAGCACGAACCCAAATGAACAAAAGAAATCACAATGGCAATGAACTTACAAGTGGTGTGAAAACCATAGGATAAGTCTGGTGCGGCACTCCATATCCATGTTACTAATTCTGTCAAAAAGAGCATGCACTGCTCCTACCACAACTGCAGGAAATGCAGCTGGCAATGCCTGGAAGATATCTTTAGATAATTAGACTCATTCCAGTCATCCACGAAAATAAAACTGCCAAATTTTTACAGGACATTGCACATGAACGATTTGTTGTTTATTCTCTACCCATTGCACAAGGACATCCATCAAAAATGGTAATGGTGTGTTGTACTTGCACATTACAGCACACTGAAGCAAGATCTCATACAAAAAAAACGTACGTGAATGGCAGCATGCATTCCACACATCCATATCTTATGTAGTTTAAATAGCTGCCTGATTAGTAGGCAGCTCATAAAATTTGACTAGGGACTCGAATTTGCTTTGCAACGATACAAAAGGCTGATTACTTCCTGATAACCTTAGCCCATTGAAGCCCTACTTGCGTGTAAGTAAATACATCACACTTACAAATTTTAAGGGTACCACCAAATTTCGCATCCACATCTGTGACTAAACTATATGGTTCAGAGATTTAGAGCACATTGACATTCACATTTCCACAAAGAAAAAGGTTATAACATCAATACTTCACCAAACATAAAAAGCATAGAGGTCTAGATGAAAGTGTAAGCAACTATAGAATGAGAATCTGCTATGTAGACAGACCTCAATAATTGAATTCTTTGAAACACAAAGAGTAAACAGTTTTGGCCTCGTGGGCGTGATATGAATGAATCATAAGTGCAGATGAGGGCTCTATTGACCAAGAAAGGGATGTGGCATTTCATAACTCTGCTCACAATGATTATAGCAGTTACCATACAATTATATAATAGAGAGTTTTTCACACCACGACCACGCACCAAAAGAAGTTGTATGGGCACAATCAAATTCAAGGCATATTTAAGTCTGCTATAGGTGGTTAATTAAGATGTACATATTCTAAAATCTCACATTCCATAGCGGTCTCAGCACTATATTGGCTCCTGACTGTAACATACAAACAATATGAAACAAGAAGTCTCGGAGCATGAAAGAACTACCTTGCAAAGGTCGATGATAACCAAGGTATAGTAAATTGGCCTGAAAGGTGGATTCGGCAACAATAGTAGCTGCAAATATCAATATAAAACAATTAAATCTATAAAGAAATAGCCATTAGCCAGATGGAAGCCAGAAATAGCCAATGTGGTACCAATCGAGTTACTGTTCTAAGGAATCTTGGAAACCAGCTACTAGGCAGAAAACAGGTTGAAAAAACTCAACTTCAATGGTTTACAACCAAATTCAGTAGACCCCACAAATATTAAAATTTATTACCTCCTTTTGTTTCAAATATTGTTAAATAATGTGGTAAGTTGCAAGAACAATATGATATAGAGATCATCAGTGGCAGACTGGCAACTATTTACAAAAGCCAAAAAAAACTTTAGCCCCTGTTTGGAATGCGGGATTTTTTTTATCCGATTCCTGTGGAAATTGAACTGTTTCCTGCGAAATTCCTGTGTTCCAAACAGGGCCTTTAAGAGTAAAAAACTCAGTCCAGCCCCTAAATTGGAACTCAAAATTGACTATGTATGAGACGTTCTGATTACTATTTCTTTCTTAGCGCCACATGGTACATTCAACTCTAGTGAAACTACTGTGTATGTAAGTACTACCGGTATCACCTCTGTCATCTAGGGTACTAACGATATCAGCTCTGGCTAGTTCCTAGCTGATTCCTATCAGGCACAGGCTAATTAGGGTTTCTAAACCAAAAACAGCAAAACCTATGTTGAACCTGGTCAGAATGTGGTCCACGACAAAGCTGTTTTTCATAGAACAAGTTTTATCTACAAACTACTCCAAAATCAGCTAAAATCAGTAGACTCAGGCACACAGTTTTATTCAGCAGGTCCCTTGGATTCACTTGGGCGAAACCCAGTCCTTGCAGGAAATGTGAAAAGCAACGTTCACTGACCATTTCATGGTAGTTTACCTAAATGATCCCATATCACAAATTCAGAAAGCAAGAAGATAAAATATTCATTCTGCAACAAATAGATAATACAATTCACTTAACATGAAGGCAGGCACGCAGAAACTGGTAATAACATCAAACCCTAGTACCAAATAAGTCGATATAGAGATGATTGAGAAATACCTGTGAAAATATGGTCTCAGCCATCAGGTATTCATAGCGAAAAGGCACAGGCAGGCTGACCAGATAAAATGCACATTCTTTGCGACTATCTTTCAAAGAAAAACATAACCAAGATAGAATCAGTAGGCAAGCTGAAATTCTAAAGTTCAGTACAGAAATATTAACACAAAACGAAAGTTCCCGAAATGAGCATACTAAATGCTGTCAACCATAATTATTGCATTGAAAACTACTATTCTCTTTTGCTACCAGCAACATTTAGTTCTAGCAACAATGTTCAATAAGTGAACAAATAGTATGCCATGATGCAAATATGATCCAAACCATAACAGGGTAAGAACAAAAAGAACTGCAGAGTTAAAAAATACAAGACCTCAGCTTACACTGAGAGTAAGGTTCATTGGCTACAACAGAACTATAACTCTAGGACTTAACAACAGATGATGGACAAAAGCATGGATGCAAAAACAAAACACTCAGACATAGAGGTCTGACAAGCAAATCTAGTTACTAGATGGTGTCAGCCGTGTCATGCATATGTTAATAAGCAGATGTGTGATATCCTCCAATTCCAATGTCAGATTTTTTTTTAAAGTACCAAAGGTATTAATAATACTGGAACAATTAAGATAAGAACTGACCATCCATTGAAGAAAAGCAGAACATCCAATATGCACTCTTCAACAACAAAACGATCTACAGGTTGCATACTCTGTAAGCCAACAAGAGCTGATTAGACATGCAATACATGGAGTACAGTTGCTATAGCAGATAGGTACAGTTACAGTACCATGTTGGCAAAACATACTTACAATAAATAAAAGTTTAAATTTCATAGTTATACAGCTTAAGCCAATATACATGAATTGGTTTCTAGCGGAACTGCATCCAGCTATTGATCATCATGGGGCAAATACCACTGGGAGGGCAGCCTGACGGCGACAGCTTGATTGGGATGAGAGGAGACTATAGATGAGGGAGACACCTTGGGATGAGAAACTAGATTAATTCATTGTTCATGCTTGATTGCAAATGACCATGCGGCTGCCCATCTTATAGGATAAGTCGGCCCCTAACAAAACTGGCTAACAAACTAACTTAGAGATAAGATTGACTAAAACAAACTAATAATAAATAGAGATAAGATGATGCTGCAGAACTTGGACGCACTAGCCGTGGCTTATCCTTGGGCCAATATGGCCGGCTGGCCAGCTAGTTCTATTGTTGTGCACACCTCCTGCGCATGCTGCTGCTAGCCCATGGTGCACAAACATGCACATAACAACTTCACCCCTCCTCGGACACAGCTCATCTTCGAGCTGTGGTGGTGGCCATGGAAGCAACCCTTAGAAGGCCCATGTTGCTACAAGGGCATGCCGTCGATGTCACGTCGCGCAAGAGGAGATCGGCGAGACCTCAACGATTGTTGACAGCGGTGCGGGAGCCTTAACGCTGCTGGGTGTTGGCAAAGATGCTGCCGATGAAGACAGTGAACGCATGGCAATGATGCTGCCCTTTGCGCCACGAGATGCAACGGATGGATGAGAGATGCAACGATTTCGCGACCTCCCATACATCACCCGCCGCATTTTGCACCTCCAAAGGCACAGCAATGTTCGGTGGCGTGAAGAAGGTGGGAGCAAGACGATGGCAGCCTTCCTTTTCCCTGGCAAAGCCACCATTGGCCCAGCCAAAGGCAGCACAACCAGCACAGTAGTAGCCATCTTCCTCACCACCACAACTGGTGGCACAATCGTTGCTGATGATGGTGGCATGACGGACGGCACAACGCCACGCTTAGCCGTGGGCCCATGGCATGCCTTGCCTCCCTCCTCTCAAGTATCACCATCATCTTCTCCAGGATGGCTTTCATGTCGACGCAGATGGCCTTCATGGCCTTGATATCATCTACAGCAGAGGCCATGGAGTTGGCTCTGATACCAAATGTAATGATCTTTAGATCATCACGGGGTAAATACCACCAGGAGGACAGCTGGACAGCGGCGGCTTGATTGGGATGAGAAGAGACTATAGATGAGGTAGACAACTTGGGATGAGAAACTAGCTTAATTCATTGTTCTTGCTTGATTGCAAATGACCATGCGGCTGCCCACCTTATAGGATGAGTCAGCCCCTCAAGCTTATTAGGGCGTCACCTAAGCATCGCTTAAGCGACGCTTAGGCGGTAAGGCGGTGAGGAGCAGTAAGGCGTCGGCGTCGCCTTGCAAGGAGGTTGTATGGCGTCCGCCTCACGGCCATGGCGTCGGTGAGGCGACGCAAGGCGACCGAACGGCCGAGGCGGACGCCGCAAAGCCATCTGCTGAAGTATAAAGAGAGGGATGAGAGGGGGCCAGAGAGGAACCTGTCGCAACTATCCCTGAAGCCGTGAAGCCCAACCCTAGCGCCGCCTCCATCCCTAAAGCGGCGCACCGACGACCATCTGCTGCGCATCGCTGCTGTTCGCGCGGCGCCACCGCCCCGCCTCCATCGCCGTCGCCTCTCCACCTGTGTTTGCCCCATGCCCCCATCCTCCTTCCCGGCCTCCACCTCCTCCTCTACCTCCCGGCTCCCCCTCTGTCGTCCTCCACCTCCCCCTTCTCGCCTCTCCTCCCGGCCTCGCGGCTCGCCTCCTCCATCCTCGACGGCTCGCCTCCTTCCCGGCTCCCTCTCCTCTCGATCTCCCCTCCCGGCGGCCTCCACCCTTCTTCCGACAACCAAGATCCCCTGCCGCCGCCGCGGGGGGGATGCCGGAGAAGGGCGGAGGCCACGGGAGGGGAGATCGAGAGGAGAGGGAGCGAGGAGAAGGGAGGCGAGCCGTCGAGGATGGAGGAGGCGAGCCGTCGAGGCCGGGAGGGAGGCGAGCCGCCGAGGTCTCGAGGATGGAGGGAGGCGCGAGCCGCCGAGGATCTTTGCGCTGCGTCTTTGCTCCGCTCGGCGTCGGCCGCCGTGCTCGCTATTCAGTGCAATGAGGCTCCCCGAGCCAATAGCCACTGTGAGCCAATAAAATGGGTTTCTTTGTAATGCAGAAGCAGGCAAAATGACAAGTATAAATGCAAGTATAAGTATTGCATCCTCCGAGAATGTATATGATCCAAAGACCGATCCAAAACGGAAGGCGAAGTCTAATGATCCGGGATGGAAATATGGCTATTGGCCAGAAATTGGCAACCGAGATAAGGTGATGTGCATCCTTTGTAACACTCCAAGTACAGGAGGGATTAAAAGGCTGAAGGAGCATCTTGCGGGTGGCTATTCAGATGTGGTTATATGTCCCAATACTACCACAGAAATTAGGAAAGAGATGGGAGATTATTTGAAAAAAAACAAGAGTAGACCAATCTTCCTAGATGATGATGAAGGGGGAGCTAAAGATGTAGAGGTGGCAACACATGGCATAGAGTCCCAAGACTCTATTGTGAAGCCAAGTTCAGGGACAACCGCCAAAAGAAGGCATGCTGCTTTTTCATTCAAGGCTGCAACATCAAGCAAGGCCAAGGCAAAGGAGACCAAATCAGTTGCTGCTATGCTTCGAAGAACACCCGAAGATATTGTAGATGAAAGACATTCTGGGTCTTTTCAAAAGACCATGGAGGCTAGCACAAGAACTAAGGAAGATAGGCATTATGTGAATAAGCAATGGGCCTTGTGGTTCTATGAGTGCGGCATACCTTTTAATGCCGCAAACTCAAGGCAGTTTGAGATTGCTTGTGAGGCCAGTGTGCGATGCGATTAGGGTATAAGCCTCCTAGCTTCCATGGTGAGGAGCCATTGCTTCAGATTGTGTCAAGGACATAAGTGCCTTGAGGAGGAGCACGAGTGGGCGTGGAAGCAATATGGTTGCACTTATGTCGGATGGATGGGTGATAGGAGGGCGCCACTTGATCAACTTCCTTGTCAACGACTGGAGGACTTACTTCTTGGAGTCTGTTGATGCATCAGGTGAACAACATGATGCAACTATGCTAGCTAATTTGCTAGAGGAGAGAATTGAGGCCATTGGAAAAGACAAGGTTGTTCAAGTTGTCACCGATAATGGTGCTAACTACAAGGCGTGCAGCAAGCTTCTAATGGACAGATTCCTACACTTTGCTTTGGAGTCCTTGTGCTGCACATTGCTTAGATCTTATGTTGGAAGACATTGGAAAGTTGAAGGAATTTAAGAAGCCTATTGCACGTGCCAAGCGTGTCACCACATTCATTTATAGGCATGGGAGGCTTCTTAGTGCAATGAGAGAGAAAACAGATGGGATGGATCTTGTGAGACCCGCAGCCACTCAGTTTGCCACAGCCTTCCTTACTTTGAAGAGCATGCACAAGCATAAGGATGCTTTGAAGTGTCTATTTGTGAGTGAATTATGGACTAGCATTAAATTGTCAAAGACGGAGGCCGGCATGCATGTGACAGACATTGTACTCTCTAAAGAATTCTGGAATTTAGTTGAAGACTGCCTTAGAGCTTCAGCCCCACTTCTTATCGTACTTAGGGTGGTTGATGGTGATGAGAAGCCCGCAATGCCAAAGGTTGCAGCATTAATGGTTCATGCAAAAGAGAAGATCAAGCTTAGCTTCTCTACCCAAAACAAACAACGTTTGCTCAAGAAGATCATGGATATTATTGAGCGACGTTGGGTGAAACAAATGGATCATCCATTGTATGGTGCTGCACTCTATGTTATTTGTGTGGACTTATGTCGCTTATGTCATGCTTGTTAATTTGTTATATTGCTCATATTTAATCTTGCATTCACTTAATTGTTATTATAGACTTATGTTCATTGTTCATGTGGCTTGTTTCTTGGGAAAAGAGGAGATGAGATATTGTCAACACTCAACAAGGTATGTCACTCAATCCGTATTTTTTACTCAATTAATTGAAATACAATTTATATCTATTGCATTTATAATAATATATATGTTGAAACTTACAAGGGGACAAGGAAATGGATGCTACATGGGAAAAGAGCAATTTGAATGGGAAGATGGGTGCTACATGAGCTCAAGAATTGGCAACAACAAGGTACATATGTGCTGCTAAATGCTTATTTTATTTGCTGCCCCTTAACGCCTTAGGATGTGTAAGGCGTCGCCTCGCCTTACGCCTTATCGCTTAAAAGGTGTGAGGGGGGTGGGTCGCCTTATCCCGCCTTACCGCCTTAATAACCTTGCAGCCCCTAACAAAACTGGCTAACAAACTAACTTAGAGAAAAGATTGACTAAAACAAACTAATGACAAATAGAGATAAGATGATGCTGCAGAACTTGAACATGCCAGCCGTGGCTTATCCTTGGGCCAATATGGCCGGCCGGCCAGCTAGTTCTATTGTTGTGCACACCTCCTGCGCATGCTGCTGCTAGCCCATGGTGCACTAACATGCAACATAACAGCTATGTTGCCCCTTTCAAGGTTGTCATGGCACTCTGGCAAGTGGCGGCAAGCCCAGGGCTCCAGGACGCCTAGACATATAAGCGCCCGTCAAGGTGAGAGTTAGACGATGTGCTTTATCCAATGAACGCTGGTTTGACAATGGCCACAGAAGATCCCAGGCTCCCAGCTTTACGTGTCCATAGGTTAAAATACAGTACTACTACTACAAGGTTACGTTGGTATGGCTGCTCAAGTGCTCAAGCATACACTCACAGCCACATATTATAATATACTACCACTACCCTTGCCTTCTCAAAAGAAGAAAGAGAACAAAGCAATAAACTACATGGTACAGATGAAGCTTCTGCTTCTCCCCTTCCTTCTCCCAATGGAGCAGACATGGAGGCACTTTCTACATCTCTTTGCCAGATCTGCTGCAGCGCAGCCTCTTCTCCTTCCTCCCCCCCTCTACTTCCTTGAATCTTTCATGCACAAAACAGCAGAGGGGCAGAGAAGAGCAAGAAGGCGTGAGGAAGAAAGAGGACAGGAGAGCAAGCGAGCAACAAGACGATGGGAGAGAAGTGGTGGGTTGAACTGCATCTGGGCTAATTGGAGCAATGGTGACGGTGGCTAGTTTTTGCCCGCAGCTCCCCTCCCAACCCCCCCCCCCCCCACCCCCCCTGATTTGACCTGGATCTGGAGTTTCCAATCGAGGTGAATATCATGGCGCTGCAAACTGACTCGGCGTCTTGTTGTCGACTAGGCGACGACATCACAACTATGCCCCCTTTCATGTCCAGACCACAGAAGTTACTTGTGTAGACACATGAAGCCACGGAAATGCAATTACAAAGTATAACTCCCAAAGTACCTTACCGGTTCCCGGGATGTAGAAGCAACTCAGGTTAATTTATACAATATTATGACTTATGTATCAAGATGGAATACTTTTGCCGGGCCAAACTACATGCTAATATTAATGATACATGTTATCAATGACAAGGTCACTTTATTTTATTTCACATTTAGTGGGAAAAATCAGGTATCAAACGAACAGATTGGGCAAATGTTCAATAAAATTTGTCACCGATAAGTCATCTCGGTTATGTGTCTCTCTACATATTAAAATTTAACTTCAACTTCTAGCTCAATACTGAGAGGGTGGCAGCTGGTGGCATCATACCAGGCTAGCATCAAGCAATAGCAAGCCAGCTGGCAACCAATTGAGGCAGCAGCTCAGAGGAAAATATCACAAGATATCTGGTTTTTACGAAAAGATTCTGTTATTTGAAGCATATAAACAGGAAGTTTGTAATGTAAAACCAAGTAGTAGCAAATTCAATGTCAGTTCACATAAATTACAGAAAATACAGCAACCAAAACATGAAAAGTAATAATGATCCATGGACTCAACATAAATTGCAAATTACCTCAGCTTTATTTGTTGGAAATACAAGAAGCCTACGAAGCCTTTGAGGATACTTTAGATCGGCTTCATGTTTCTCCTGCCCTTTTAATATTTCAGAAGATGATTGTGAGAGAGTAGGCGGTGGGCAACTAATTGGGGGGAAACGGTGAGATTTTCCAGCTACCAACTGAGCTTCAAACGACAAGTGAGGTTTTGGAACTGCCAAGGGAGTAGTTAATAGAATGCAAAAACAAATTAGGCACAAGCATGTTTAAGATTTTGGATACAATCAGACCTGATTTGGAAAAAGGAAAGGGTATCTCAATAGTTAACTATTGTAAGCATACAGAGTTTATTGAGAGTTGAAGCGTATTCTCAAATAAACTGCTAATAGTTCTCACAATATCAAATGCAACAGCAAATGAAAGTCAATAACATTATTTTGATTAAAAAATCGTGTGGATCGTATATCGCATACCACTTTTAACCTTCCATCCATTACGGGAAAGAACTTGAATACGCTCCCATAGATCTTCCATGAAATCCTGCAAGGATTAGCTTTATAGTCCTGATCTAAATATCATAAAAGGATTTTAAATGAATCAGGAAATAAACCAGTGTCGGGCTCACATATTGAAGAAATCAGCAGTACCTTTTTATTGGGAGAATTGCCTTCATCCGTCTCAAAGACTGAGAAAGCAATATCATCAAAATGCCTTCTGATGCTTATGTAAGACTGGATACCAACCAGAACTCTCTCAAATTCATCCGGAACTTGCTGCATTTTAGAATGCATCAGTGTATTCTACCATTGAATTCCTATCTGCAGAATTTTCTAGTACACAATTTCAGAATGGAATATAGGAGTGTTTTTTTATTACAACGCGAATTTGGTGGGCACGGACAACCTTTTAGTCAAAAAGTGCAAAATGTGCATGATGCATTGTCCTAAAAATTGAAAAAGATAAACCATGGATGATGTGCATGTTATCCTATGCACACAATGAGACAAGCAAAAATTCAAGGTCAATATTATCCATACCCTTGAAATTTTGTGGATGTTCATCACATTACATGTACTACATGCCTACAACCATGAATTTTTGGGGTATTACTAGAAGGGGCTCAGTGCCCCTAATTCACTTGAAAGAATAAATGGAGATGCTTACAGTGTGGCTTTAAAAAAGGATGACAGCAAGTTATGGATTGACATGGTGAAACAAAAAGATACCCTGCTAAAGTGGAAAGCTGGAGAAATAATATATTTTCATGCAATTTTACATGTTTAAACAAAGTGTCGTCGTTTTAACTTTCCCTCTAGCTGCCCGATCAAGAGATCTAAAACAAATCTAAACAAATGCAGGAACAGTTACATGCAAAACAGCAGTGCCAGCACAGGTCATTTAGACGCAGTACGATTGAACTGCACATACTCCCAAAAAGGTAAGGTAAGTAAATTGCAACAGTTCAACAAAGGTGATGAAGGCACAAGCAGAGAACTAGAAGCATGAGTGTGACTACATAACTTATGTTGGACACCATCACACTAACGGTGATGAAGGTTAAGCAGTAAATCACAATGGTTCGACAAAGTTACCTCAAACAATTCTGAACCACCCCATGGAAGGGAAGCCAAAATACAATAAACATAAAAATCAGCACGTGGTTGCCAAGAAGGATTTCCAGTTTCCTCATCTAATATTGTTGCAGCAGCTGATAATAGTGTCTCATATGTCTCAATAATGGAATTTGGAAGGACAACTTTGCTGCACATCTACAGGGCAAACAAAAAATCTACAGTTACAAGAAGAGGCAAAAGAAATCCATCCACTCTTTTGGAGAAGAGGGTCAAAGCATTGACTATTTTAACTTGTTATAAACTCAATAAAAGGTAGCAACAGGAGATATTAGACTATCAGAGCCTAATGTAAAGATGATATTACGCTAAAAAATCTGCTGACCAAATACAAATTTTACAATAACAAATCATACAGTGATATATCATACATAGGGCCTGTTCGGCTGGGCACAAGCCGGTCGGCTTTTGGCTTCTGTTACAATACCTAACTTTTAAACGAAATATTTTTTTAAGACGTGGTCTACAAGTTAATTATAGTACACGTTAAAAGCCTAATACATGTACCATCAAAAATCGCAAACGATTATCTCTTTTTCCACAATCTCTGTCGCAAACAGCCAAAAAGCCATCAGCCGCAGCCAAAAGCCATCAGCCGCAGCCAAAAGCCATCAGCCGCAGCCAAAAAGAACAGGCCCATATTATGATAAATCATACAGTGTTCACTAGGAGCTGCAAACATATCTAACAATTTTTTATAAAAATATATATCTCTAGATCTGTAGGGCATCAATCTCGGGCGTAATATACATGCAAACCTGTAAATACAGTTTTTTATTTCCTGAGAACCCCTGCTCTTCCCCTGCCAGGCTGCTACCCCTTGGAGCAGACTAGTTTTTGTACCTTAACCTTCCTGATTTTCTATTAGATATGGTTGTGCACTTTTAGTTTTAGAATTACTCGTGACATAATATCGTGCAGTTGCACTGTTGCGCAGGCTTTTTTTAGCAAATCATTTAGTACCCAAGTTAGTTCAGAAACAAGAAGAGAACTAAAAGCCTTCAGCGTTAAGATTTAATTATTCATGAAGATGTGTTGTCAACAAACATGTATGTCAGATATACAAACTTCAAGCACCACAAGTGTCAGATATACAAACTTCAAGCATGACAAGTAACCACAGATGAAAGCAGCGAGCACAAGGATGACAACAACAACAAAATCAAACCAAAACTACATGACTTACCAGGCCACTGAGAAATCGCAGCAATATCCTGATTCTATCACGATTTTCATTATGCAAGGCATCCTGCAATTACGGCACAGTCATTAACTAAAGCTTACAAAGAGGAACCGGAAGTTGGTTTTCCAATCATGAATGGATCAAGTATTCAGTATTTGCCAAAAAAATCTACAGTGACATAATACTGCTGGAATATTATCATAGAGAATTTGTCTCCAGTGGAACATGGGTGGTGGTGATTGGGCCTTTTTTTTTTGGGGGGGGGGGGGGGGGTAATAGATATGGCTATGCTCTGTAATGTACAAACAAAGATGCATACCTGTAAGTTGGACTGCGTGGTATCCACAATATCCTTGGCGAAATCTTCATTTTCTAAGTTTATCAAGCCTATCTGCCATTAGGAAAAAAAAAGGAACCATCACAGAGAGTTAGTTCAATTAAATAAGAACAATTATATGGTTACATACTTACATCTTGTTCTTACACCAACATAGCGCAAAAAAAAATTTAGTGTGAGATTGATAATGTTATGTACAAAGGGTATTTTGAAAACTCATCATCATGAACTAAATACTAGTCTGGTTAGGGAACAAAACAGCTTAGATACAAGAAAGTAACGTGCATCAAACTTGTTTATCATTATTTGATCCAAGTCAACAAACATAGTTTCCTCCCCTCATGAAAATATGCACCCAAAAATCAGCATCACAGTTTGTGTCACACAACAGAAATTATAATACGCCATAAAAGCATGGTCGTACTCATTTAACCAAACAGCTTGATATCATCATCCAGCGTACTGTATAAAAGGAGATCAGGAGATGCACGACTGATCCCTGTGTATGTACATGCACAGATGCAGATGCATATACCACTGGAACGTTTACTTGTTCCACAACACACATGGAAAGAATGGAAAGAGAATATGTTTGGCGTTAACATTACAAGCTCCACAGAGGAGAGAAGATATAGAATGAACAATCTTTATAAGCAGCAGATAATAATGAAAAACCTATCCATAAATGAAACAGCATCATCTGTGTCATGTGCAAGACGATAAGACCTAGCGCAACAGAATATGAACCAAAGCATATGTGAACTTCAAAGTCCTCTAACAAAGTTCCATCAACAATCATGTTAATCAGCATTTTAGATCAGAGTTATGTGGTGCAATTGTGAGTTGTGACCAAATTGTACACAATGTACACAGGCATAAATTCAAAGTGAAAAGTATGCATCCTAGAATTTTTTTTTATAATGTTGGTATTACCTGTTGTCTCCAACGTTTTGAGATAACAAGGGAATTAAAAGCACAATAACAAGTCAAAACTGTATTGACATTGTACAAAAACTTAAAATACTTCACAAATAATATTATAAAAAGACAAGACACCATAAAATAGTAAATTGATATAAGCTTCAAAGTAAATAGCCACATACCAGAACTCCAAAGAAAGGAATCTTGTGAGGCAATTGTTCTGCGCACTGAAGGAGAAACTGCTCGAAAAAGTACGTTCAGTTAGCACCTCAAAATAATTCAGACATAAGATGATGGAACTTCTAATATCTATTAAAAAAGTAATAAAATGCTACAAGTTGTAGCATGTAAGATCTATTCTCTCTGCATTCTTATTTTCCTTGCTGTCTTCAGAATTCAAGGGCAGAAAATAATAGTTGACAGTGACATTAGGCAGGTCTATGGGAGTTAGCTATCCTCTTGCCTTTAAAACTCTTTAACAAATATTAAATTGACTTGGCCAATGCACTACACTTGCGAACAAACCAATTATGTATTAATGTTTCTTCATAAAACTAAACAATATAGATTACTACAAAAAAATAGCCAGATTAGAATAGTGAGACTACAATAATATGTGAACAAGCACATAATAGAATGTTGGGTACCGACCTCAAACATAGCATCTTTGGAGTGTTCATATTCTCGACAAAGCACACCGTAACAAGTTTCCTATGAAGCAAATGCTTGGTCAGAACAAGTGCGAAAGAAACATGAAATAATAGATGAAAATATACCATTCTCTTCAGACCACTATCCAAGCATAAGAACAATATGAAAAATATAATAATATAGAGAGTTACTACCGCACGGTATCCCGTTGGAACCCAATCCAACGGGATAGCCGCTGGCTGCTTCCCTCCCATCCCTCCCATCGCCGCTCCCTGGCCTCCCTCCCCATCGCTCCCCCTCCCCATCCCCCCTTTCTCTGGAGTGAGCAGCTCCGCACCCCTCCTCCCCCTCCCCCGCTGCCACCACCCCGCCCAACCTAATATTCACAGCACCGCCGTGTCGCCCGTTCCTCCCTCCACCACCGCCCACTGCCCTCTGCCCTCTGCCGCCGCCCGATGCCCTCCGCCACCGCCCACCGCCAAGCCACCGCCTCCCCGGCCTCCCTCGACATCGGGGGACGTGGTGAACAGTGCTTCGCCAAATCCGGAGCTGAAGGCAGCGGGGAGGAAGAGGAAGAGGAAGAAGAAGCTGCGCTATGCCATCGGCGAAGGAAAAACGGTATACCGTTCGTAAGTTTTTCTCAATAATATATCATATGATGGTGTAAACATGTAACAAACAAGCATAGGAACAATGTGCCCAATGTGTAGGAACTTGCTATACTCCTTTAACTGGCACCCTAATTACATCATGTTAGTAGTAAAATCGTTTAACTAAAACTGCATTCTATAACAAGATTGGGATTTCACCAACATAACTTGACCTTCATCATATCATACTGCTATCCAATAGTGCCACAATTTCACTAACAACGAACACATTCAACTAGGGCGGGATAAACCATATCTGCTGTTCCTAATGTAATAACAGCTCTGAAACTATCACAAGACGATGCCCTAAAAAAACTATCACGAGATAATTAAAACACAAATTTGTAATTCTAGATTATAGATTGATGTATTTCCAATGTTTAACCATGTATTGCCTTGTGACAACTACTGCACAATACTTCAGCTGGAGAAGTAAGGCACTAGTTTGCATCCCAATTTTGATCTCTCTGCCACGAACCATTCACATAAAAACATCTTCCTAACTTCGTGAATCTAAATGACAAAATCTAAGCAGATCAAACTGCATATCGACCAAACCCAACTAGGAAGAGCCATGATACTAAATTGAGAGACAACTTAACAAAAGAAAAGGCTCGGTTCGTTATATGTAGGCAACCTTACGAAAACTACGGTTAAACAATTACAATTCGTCCCATCCTCAGTGATACCAATCCATGTTGTGTGCTCTTCCTGGGGTCACTCTCCGCTGACACTCAGCCGAATTGGCACGCTGAGCACCGTATCCATATAAATCCGCCGCGGCTCCACTCCACAGTCCACACACCCAGTACCAAGAGCTCCGGAGTGCGTACGGGCGGCTGCCACCCACTCCCAGCGAAAGCGCAGACAACCAAACACGACGCGACCCAAGCACAAACCAACTCATTTCGGACCAAATCCGCATGCCGATAACCTAGGGTTTGGGACAGAAGGTGCGCCGGGGGGAAAAGAGATGGTAAGGAGGAGAGACCGGCACTTACGATGTGCTCCTTGTGGTCGGCGGAGCCCCCGTACTCGGGGCACCTGTCGCCGATGCGCAGCAGCAGCGTCCTCCAGCCCGCGCTCATGGCGGCGGCGGTGGCGCGGAGAGGGGAGAGGTGTCGGGTGCGGGTGGAGGGGACGCGACACGATCGGGTCGAGGGTTTTGGTTTGGGACGCGGGTCACGCGGCTCGCCTTGGTGCGACCGTGCGAGGAGAGCACATCACCACAGGACGTGATGCGGTGCGAGCGACTCGGGAGCGTCCGGGGCGGGGTGCGGCTTTGGCTCGCTGACTTGTAGGGTCTTGGGTTTATGTCCCGGTACGAGCGGGCATGCGGCGGGTTACGAGTGGGACCCGCCAGGCAGAGCCACGGTTGGCGAATTTTGGACATTGTTGGCCCCATAGCTCTTCAAAATTCTATTTTTGGCCTCCCGAAATAAAAAATTTCACAAATGGACCCGTTTGAGCGTGCGTTTACGGGAGGTCGCCACGTGTCGATCGTGCGATGCGGTACCGCGCAGCATCGCATATTCATCAGTCGGCGGTACGCATCGCGCGGCCGGCTGCGCGCTGCGAAGCGCGCGCGTATGCCCCGATGACCGCGACGACTCCGCCCCGCCCGCCCGCGCGTCGCTTCGCTTCGCCGCCGCCTCGCCAGACGTCCCATACGACGTCGCGCGCTCGGGCGCCAAAACACGCGGTCACTGGGGCATACGCGCGCTCGGCGCATCTGCGGCGGTCATGCGATGCGTACCGCACGACACGATGAAGCGATGCGGTCGTGCGGTACCGCACCGCACGGCCGACACGTGGCGCCTCCTCAGAACGCGCGCTCAAACGGAGTCCATTTGTGGAATTTTTTGCTTCGGGGGGCCAAAAATGGAATTTCAGAGAGCTATGGGTCTATCAATGTCCAAATTTCACGGTTGGCCTTGGTCTGGCTAGGAAGGTAATGTGACCCACGGTTCAGATTTTGACATTTTGGGATGCCAATGTTAGGGCAGCCACGCTAAAGTAAGAATAGAACGTCATTTTAAAATAGGATTTATTCATCATATACCCTCCCCTTATATTGAAATTCAGGATTTACCCTCCGACCCGCGTGTCAGTGACTCATCCCGACCCCACATGTCATTGAGTGGGGAGGGTAAATCCTGAAACTCTCAAATGTGGGGAGGGTATATGATGAAGTTCCCCTTTAAAATATGTATAGTTAAATAATATAAACTTTGGATATTAATATCTTTATGAGTATTTAGATAGGATAATTTAAAATGCTATATTTTGATTTGTCTCGCAAAGTACTTTCGTAATATTATAAATTATATTATACTTTTAATATATTATAATAATATAAGTGGTCGAAAATATTTTTTAGGCACCCTACAATGTCAAAATGATTTTTTTTGTGATTGGCGGGAGTATTCTCTTCTCTTGTTGGATATAACAAACAGAAAGGAAGTTCTAATCAAACCCATATTTGTGATAGAGGTGGAACTAGAAATCATTGGTGTAAGGGGCAAATTTTATAAGAAACAAAGCTCTTTTAGACGCACATTGTAATATAGGAGCTTAATGTAACTTATTTAATAGGCTATAAAACGACATTCACAGGACTGGTCGGGGCGGACAACGAGGCTAATCAGGTTCTACTTCCACCATTTGATTCGTATGGTAAAGTATTTTTGTATACATTTAGTGTTGACATTGATAAAATCAAATGACATGAAGTGATGAATCATTTTTTATTCAAGAAGACAAAACGAAATGCACACAAAGCAATTAATGAAAAACGTAAAGATTGTCCCCTAGCATACGCACTCATTGCGTGTGGAAACTACATAGGTGAACTAGCCATTTGGCATTAACCAAGGACACATGCAATGCACTTACAATCAAATTAATAATAAAATTGCTCATTAGTAGACAAATCTTTCTAGCAAGCATATCGTTACAAGAATACATTAACAGCCGCATCTCACGCAACAAACTGTCGGCATAAATTTGGTGCTAGCATAGATACAATTAAACAATATAAATGAAGCATTTGATTTGGATGCAAACATTACCACATTTGCATTAAATGGGTGAGTCTACATTACACAGAGTAACTGATAGATGATCGAAATCTAGGGACCTACTATCGAACTTACAAATATAATTGTAGGAAACAATAATCACCTAGAGACTTTATTGCTATGAAAAAGAGTTTTCAAGTGTTACAAGATTGCGAATGATTTCGTTGTTGTTAAATGAGGCGCACATGCCCCTCATTTATATCTATCTGAGGGGTGGCAGCTAATGCTATAGTAGATGCCTCTTGTCTTCACACACATGTCTTTGATGTGTTTGGAACAATTGTGAGTTGCGGAGATGATGTTAATTGCTCTCACGTGTTGAATTAATTATTCACATGGTAAATCACTTGGACTTCGACCATCTATACTCTTCTTGAGGAAGTTAAATGGTACTGGTCGGAGAGTGATTGTGGTTGGTGGTCATTAGGTGTTACTGGTCGTTATTGATCGTCGACTAGTTATATTTATTAAAGGGATAATGCTTCCTTTACTCCATGGTCACAGGCTTAACCAGGGTATTAAGGGGCCCTAGTTATAGTACTAAGTGGGTCTTACTATAATAAATGGACATAGGCTAAATGGGATGTTAAATGGTACTGGTCGGAGAGTGATTATGGTTGGTCATCATTAGGTGTTACTGGTCGTTACTAATCGTTGACCAGTTATATTTATTAAAAGGATAATGCTCCCTTTACTCCATGGTCACAAACTTAACCAGAGTATTAAGGGGCCCTAGTTATAGTACTAAATGAGCCTTGCTCTAATAAATGGACATAGGCTAAATGGGCCTAAATAAAAAGAATTCTACTTAGACTCATCTTGACCAATTTACTTTCGCTAGAATTCAATTGATGCACACAATCAAAGTAGATACACTTTTAGGTACAAGCAATGCAAACATGAAATGTGGCTCTCCCACAATGCAAACGTAAAGTGTCTTTCTTTTGTGGCGCATAGAAATTGCATTGGTGAACTATCCATTTCGCAGCTACTAAGGAGTGAGAATCTTATGTCCTAAAATCAAACAAAATCACATCATAGGTAAAATAAATCTTGCTGATAGCATAAACCTTAAAAGAAAAGTTATTTACAAGTGTGCTTTAGTACGATTTACAAGTGTGCTTTAGTAAGATATACAATCTACACAAAAATTTAGTACCGACATAGATAAAAACAAACACACAAATGAAGAATCAAATTTAGATGCAAAGGGAAAGAGAAATGCATGCAATTGAAAACATGAAGATCCCCAAATACAAAGTTGTGAACATAATATTTATTGCCTAGATGAATCTGCATTACAAAGTAGGGAACCTAATATACTTAAGAAATTTTAATTGACATCAAAACATGAAATAGGTACACCTTTAATGCAAGTAATGCAAAACATCAAGATCCCCAAATACATATGCACATGGCACATAGAAACCACATATAATGGAAGGGGACAATGGGTTTAGCAATAGCTTAATTAACTAGATGATATCCCGCGCATTACTGTGGGAATTGTTAGCAATATATAAGAGCTGAATTTGTGTGGTACGGAGAAGTACAATATGATAGTTGCAAGATGAAGCGAGCTTTTTGGGGTGATGGCTTTTTTTATGTTATCCTTATAGGGTTGTTAAAAATATATAGGAGCAGAATTAGTGTAGTAAAGAGAAATACAATATGATAGCTGCAAGACGAGGTTCAAGCCCATTTGCAAAACACCCAATCATCATGTTTTGGAACCCCCATTCACACCCAATTCTATCTTGTACGAGGAGTTCTGAAGTTCAAGCCTTTCAAATTCCTTCTCGAAAACCACGACACTCTTCAACATAAGATATGTTGAGTTCCATCGAGTGCACACGTCAAAAGACACCAAACATTTTTCTTCTGCCTTGCTGATTTGCATACATTTCTTGAAGTTATTCATTCATACAGAGGTGCTTCTCACATATTTGATAGCACTACGAATGCAAGAAATAGAAGAAGCCATTGTCTTCAACCCATCTTGCACCACAAGATTCATAATACGAGCTACACATCTCATGTGAAGATGCCTACCTTTTGCAAAAGTAGCACCACGATTTGATAAAGAACTCCTCATGTAGCCTATAGCACCATTATTTAAATTAGCATTATCTACCATGATAGTGCACACATTCTCAATACCCCACTCAAGCAAGCATTTATCTAGTGCTTTTTCAATGTCTTCCTCTTTGTGACTGTCTACCAAATAGAAGTTTAGTTGCCAATTACTATCAATGTAGTGTGCAGTGAGAACCATATAATTTTGAAGAGTTGAAGAAGTCAATGTGTCGGTTGTGAGACTAACTATTTGACAAGAATCCTTAAAAATATTTCTTTTAGCTTTGCTTTCTCATCTTCATAAAGGCGCATAACATCTAGATGGAGCTTTGAACCGAGGACAAGCTTTAGAAATGAAGTTCTTAAAACCTTCCTTTTCAGGAAACATAAAGGGCAGATCATATATAATTATCATGCGAATGCTACCCTAATTTCTATATAATTATCATGTGAATGCTACCCTAATTTCTATAGCATTGTATTGCAAAGGAACTACAGAATTACTTACATCCGCACTATGTTGGTAGCTTAGTTGAATTTGATTCTTACTCCTATCAGGATGCATCTTACAACATTTTGCATGAGAGACCAATGAGGAGGTACCATTCTTTTGTGAATCACATTTGAGCACCCGAGAGGAATAGTTACACTTAGCCTTGTTCCGGTCATCTTCAAGTCATGTGAAGTAGCTCCATACCTCTAATCTAGAACTCATTTCTTTCTTGCCAGTGTTCAAGACTTGATTGGGTCCAACAGCTTCATCACTGCCCACGTTAAATGAACCAGCAACAGGAAGCACCTCTATATCAGCAGAGTTAGACATCTGCAATTGCCAAAAGAAGTAAAGAACAAACAAAGTTGCAATTAGCAATTGAGTATTGGTAGTGAAAGATTGACAATTGACAAGGAAATTATGAATGTATGATCCCATATCGTTGCCCATTTGCCACAAGTACATAGTGAAATGGTGAATAGAATTGAAAGGCATCATCAATGTGCAAATATGGTTAATTGGTTATCAACATCAACACATAGGTTTGTACAACTGCAAGAGCAGCAGAATAACTTCTCCCTCTCACATGAGTATGCATGTAACACAACCCTTTCAGACATCAAATGCAGTAAATTTTCTTTTCCAGCAAGGAGAGACTAGTAAAGTGCATGCATCTGAAGTTCTCAACAAGGAGCTATATAGAAGTGCAATGATACTAGTACGGTCTCTATCTTTAAAATGTGGCCAATCACAACTAACAAAGTAGCAAACTAGCAAGTAGCAATTAGTAGTGAAAGATTGACAAGAAAATTTACATCGCACTATCCTATTGACTCCAGCGGAGGCATGCACATGCAGGGAATCTGAGGTAGGCCAACATCATCTGGACTCTGGAATTTGGAGTTTGGACACGGTGCGGTCGTGGCGGCATGTGGCAGTGCAGGACTGGAAGAGCTACAGAAGTAGAGGCACAAAGCCACGACCAGCGGTGGCAGTCTCGCGGAGGCGTGGAGCTGCAGAGGTCGGAGATGGAGCCACCTGGAGGATGGCTGCCGGTCATCGGAAGAATGGATTGCCGGTTGTGGTTGGTGGTTGCTTTGCTGCCATCAGGACTCAGGAGGAAGGAAATCAAGGAATGGACTCAAATAGTCAGATCACTCAATGGACAATGGAGCCAGCATGTTGCATCTCACGTGGAGATGGAGCAAGCGAGCAGGAGTAGGAGCACTAGAGTAGCCGCCATCGGGCGATGGGGAGAATGGAATGGGGGTGCTTTCACAGTTTTGCTAGGGTTAGGGGTAGTGGGGAATCACTTAGTTGGGGTCTCCGGTCTTGGGGACCTTGGCCTCTTGTGCTTGTGGGGTGATTGTATTTGTGCAGAGTTAGGCCGAGCAGCCTGTTGCCTGTTGTAACATCCCAAAATTTTGTTTCCCTTTTTAGTGATTTTCTGGTTCTAATTTGGATTTTTCTGGATTTTATTTCAAGCATCGAAGAAAGAAGAGTGAAAATTTTCATTTTATAAAAGCCAGAATAAAATTATTTTATTTTATCAAAGTCAATTCAAGTGCATTTCTTTTTCCTAAGTCAACTATGTATTTATAATAATTTTCAAAAATTTATAGAAATTTAACACTCACTTAAATGAATTTAGTTGTGCTTTTGTAAGAAATTAAATGCTATTATAAGTTGAAAATATTTTTTTGTGCAAAATAGTTTCAGATGGTTCTCTGAATTTTTTTGGAGTTTTTAAAGTTTATTTGGTATTTTTTTGAGTATTTTAAAGCCTCCTAAGTATTTCTCACTCATCGGGCCAATCCGCGCCGCCGGATTCATTCTTGTAACATCCTGATTTTTGGGGATTTTTAAAACCTTGAATTTAAAAATAAATTTCTGGGATTTTTCTGAATTTAAAACCAAGCTTAAATGAATTTTCAAAAATTTAAAAGAATTTAAGATGGTTAAATTATACTTCAACATTATCTGACAATATTTTAATTAAGTTCCTTAAGTCACAAGAAATTTTTTGGAATTTTCTGGAATTAAATTAAGCCTCAAATGAATTTTAGAATTTTGAAATAATTTAATCTGAGCAAAATAAACATCAACATAAGTTGAAAATATTTTATTTAGAGTCTTCAGGTCTCAAGGAATTTTCTGGTATTTTTGGTGAATTTTTGGGATTTATTTGCTATTTTCTAGAGCTTTTGGAATTTTATTTGAATTTCTGGAAAGAAATAAAATTGGGGAAAAACCACAGCCGTCCGATCCTTCTCCCGGCCACGCGTCAGCATCGCGCCGGCCCGGCCCTCTCCCGCGCCTCGCCTCCCTCTCGGCCGCCGGATCCCCCGCCCCACCTCCACGCGTCGCACATCCGAGCCGCGCCGCTCGCGCCCGCGCCGAACCCTAGCGCCGTCTGCCCCACGCCGTTGGATCCGCCACGCGGCAAGGATCCGCTACCCGCCCGCGCGATCGCTCCGCGCCTGCGCCTCGCCGCGACGATCGCGCCACCCGCCACGTGGCGGCACCGGTAGGCCGCCTCTGCGCGCGCCGCTTCGCCGTCGATTGCGCCGCGCTGTGGCTCAATCCGGCCAGACGCTCCGCACCGCGCGAACCCGAACCCTAATCTCGCCCGTGCCCTTAGCCGTCGGATTCGCGTTCGTGCTACGCGCCGCATCTCGACCGCCCAAACCAAACCCGTGTTTTGCTCCGTGCCGTAACCGATCGGGTTGTCTTGGTTCGCGTGATAAATATCGCGTTCCTCCCTCGATTTGCGTGCACCGTCGCCGCCGCCCTCGCCTCCGCTCTCTCGCGCGCGCTGCGTCGCCGAGTCCCCGCCGTCGCCGCGCCGCCGCCGAGCCGTCCGTCGCCGCCGTCCCCGCTGTCGCCGGTGAGACCTCGCGCCGACCCCTCTCTCTCGCGTCGCCTCCCTCGTCACCGCTCCCCGCTCCGGACATCCCCGGGCGCACGCCTCGGCCGTCGCGCCCGCGCCGCGCGCCGCCGCGCGCGCGGCGCTGCGAGATACGCGTCGACGATCCGCCCCGCCACCGCACCCCGGCTGCTTCATCCCCGCCACCCATCCAGATCTAAGCCAAGGGCCCAGATCGTGCCACGCGCCCGCCTCCGCGCCGTCGGATTCAACCGCGTGCGCCCGCTCCCGCGACGCTTCGCGAGTCGCGCCGCCACGCGTCGCCCATCGCTCGCTTCCCACCCCCGCGCCGTCGCATCCCCACCGTCCGCCCGGATCGGAGCCGCGAAGCACCAGCTCGCGCCACACGTCGCGACCGCGACCGTCTGATGTCGCCGCCGCCGCGCCCGAACCCGCCAGCTCAGCCCTACCACGTGGCAGCACCAGCGCGTGCCACGTCAGTCCTAGACCACGTCAGCCGCCACATGGCATGCCACGTCAGCGCCACCTCAGCAAAAACGTGCCTCCCGAGCCACGTGGCAGCCACGTCAGCCCTAGCCACGTGTCGGCATATGCGCGTGCCACGTCATCGCCCCGCCGCCGTGTCAGTGTCCCTCTCTCCACGTGTACTGTTCCATGCGTCGGGTTCACGGTGGATCGGTAATCCCGTGGACCGGGTTCACAGCACAGTGCGTTTTCCGAATTATCCCGATTTAATTTCTAAATTATTTTTCCGAGAGCCCGTTCTCCTCCGTCCTAGCTCCGATTGACCCCGTTCTTTTTTCTAAATTCATCTAAAATCGAGCTCTAGCTGTTGGTTCTAGTTTTGTGAATTTTGGAGTTCATTTGCTTGTCATTTTATGTGTTTCTTTGGTTTCGATCGTTTTCTCTCTCGCTAGATTCGGATTCCAGAGGAGCAGGTTCCGCGCCCGAAGACCAGGAGTACCTCACTGAGCATAACCAAGGCAAGTCGTGTCCTTTGATCATGTTGAACCCAGCTTGCAATCTAATATTTAATTATTTTATTTTAATTTACATTGCATCGCTACTTTATTACAAACCTCGTACTTGGTAGCTATCGCCCAATTGATTAATTCCTCCTTGATACTTTGAGATGCCATGATGCCATTGTCACCTTAGGTTGGGAAACATACTAGTGATGCTAGATTATTTGTCACATAGGCTGGTACGATAGAACGCTTAGCTCTGCTTATATTTACGATCGGGTTTATCATCACATGTGAATTATCAATTTGACTTAATGAGATATGGAACAGTGGTTGGTACCACGTTTATTAAAATTTGTGCCATGACGTTGGTGCGTCATCGGTAATGATCATACAAACTTGGTTTTGCGCTCGGGCGAGTGATCGTGCAGTAAAGGGGGAAGTGCAGGTGCACTTTGGGGGATGTGGTAGTCTCACCCGGGTAGACTTAAGGACTTCACTTTGTGCGCCATTGATCTGAGTTTTACCGTGCAAACCACATGTCTGGTATGGGACAGACCTGGCTGACTAATTTGGGAGGTTTCAACTTTAATCTTGCCTTTGAGATGAACATGGATGCTGATTTCCATGTGGCGTAAGGGGGGTATGATGCGAAACCCTAGCGGGCGGATTGAGTTGTAACTGAACTTTATAAAGGTCTTGTTGTGATTTCCTTAGCGCGAGGCTAATCACATCGTGTGGGTACAGTTGTGCAACCTCTGCAGAGTGTAAAACTATTCGAATAGCCGCGTCCTCGGTCATGGACAATGCTCGGTGATTTCACACGAGGGGTAGTTATTTCTGAAAACTTGTGAATGGAAGTGGACAGGTGTTCACTGTTGGTTTAGCTTATGGATGGGAGGTCCATAGGCGGTTGGTTTAGCTTATGGATGGGAGGTCCATAAGTGGTTAGTTTAGCTTGTGGATGGGAGGTCTGCAAGTGGTTATATCAATTCCTTTGAATATTTATTTATTACTGTTTTACGTAAAGTTCGTCTTCAATCTATTTACTGTATTTCAACTATCATTTATACAAATTAACCTTTCAGTCTTCGTTTGGTAAGCCTTGCATACTATATTGCATTCATTTGTTACAAACGACTTGCTGAGTACTAATGTACTCACGGCTTTATGCCCAATGTTGCTCAGTTGAGGAAGAGGAGTATCACCAGCAGGAGGTTCCAGAAGGAGAGTACTTCGACGACTTCACGGATTAGGCTTTGTTCTCCACTCGATAGCCTGTGGGCTTGTCGATTGGCCACTACGCTTTATTTTGGATTTCCGCTGCTACTCTTGTTAAGCCTTCGGGCCAATTTATTGTAAGCTTGACCATAAGGTCGTACCTTTTGAGATTTATCGATATTTGAGATTTTCCTTTATTTTATCGTGTATATGGTTGTGATGACATCTATGTTTAACTGTGTGCACTAGCATGATCCTGGGACTAGTGCAGAATACACAGAGAGACCGAATTTGCATATTCAGGTCTCGACAATTCCCAACCGTCCGATCCCACTTACCGGTTCACCCCGCCTTCTTCCTCCCTTTGACCGACGCGTGTCAAGCATCGGACCGGCCATCTCCCCACCCAGACTAATCCCCGCCGCCCATCCCCAATTACCCGTTCGCCCGCCTCTTTCTTCCCTCAACCTGACAAGTGGCTAGATCGGAGCCACCCGTCATTGCCAGATTAAATCTTAACCGCTCCCTACCACTTATTACACTCGATCAGCTCGGATTTAACCCCCGTTGTCAGATCGGATCCTGACCATCTCTGTTCACTTACCCCTTCGCACAGCACCCTACGGCCCCGATCACCTCCCGTGCCACCCGTCACCAATCGCGCCGTCACCCTCGCCCCTTCCCTTCTTTCCTCTCTCTCTCTGACCGACAGGGCCCGTAGGTTAGACCCGTCTTCCCCGCCGCTTCTTCCTCCTCGCGTCCGTCGTGGCCGCAATTAACGCCAAGAAACCGAAGCTTTAAAAGCTTCAGTTTCCTCTCCAATTACCCTCCCGCATGATTGCAAATTGAAATTCCCCCTTCACCGCCACCATATCAGGCCTTACCTTCCCCATTATGCCCCTCTGCGCCATCACATTGATCCTCTCGTCCGTTTTCAAAACCGGTGAGTTGTGCGCGGCCGTTACCTCCCCTCCCCGCTTATAAAAGGCACACCCCGAGCACCCTCTACTCACACCGCCTCCCCCTCGCCCTCTAAATCAAGTGTTTGAGCATCGGAGCTCCTTCCCGTACTTAATTTCTCTACCGGCCTCCGACGACTCCGACGAGCAATTTCCGCTGCCCCGAGCCTTCCCATGCCACACCGCCGCAACTCCGAGCCTCAGCAGAGCCGTGCGCACCTCCTCCACCTCTTCCCCGAGCTTTACGCCGTCGGAGCACCTTCGCCACCGTCGACCCCTCCTCCGACTGCCGCCTCTCTCCGCCGATTCGATACTCTGGCCATCCTCGGGTCCCATGGAAGGTATCCCCGTGTTCCCCGTGACCTCCTCTACCTGTTGGTGTTGTCGGCCTGCGCCGCCGCCCATTGGCTCGCCGGTGACCATCGGTCCCCGAGCTCCACCGTCGCCGACCTGCCATGTCAGCTCGTTGGACCAACGTGGCAGCCGAGGTAGCAGCCCGGCGGATGCCACACCAGCGCCACCTAGCCCCCGTTTGCCCGTGTGTCACCCGCCTGCCCTCGAGTCCATAGACCCGGTTCACCAAACACCGGGCCCACCTGTTAGTCTTAGTCCAGATCATTTAATCCCAGGGCTGAAGTCATGCTGACGCAATAAAACCGATTTTTCGTTTAAAATTAATTTGATCGAAAATTTATTGTGCTCCTGACATCATAATCTTTTATTTCCTTTGGAAAAATAATTCCTGTTGACGTCATAAATGCTTTTCAGTTTAAAAATAAATCCAGAAAATGAGTATTTTTCTTTTAATTGTATTAAAATTTTAGAAGGCCATAACTTCTTCATTTTAATTCCAAATTGACCAATTCAACTTTCTAAAATTTTCTAAAATCATGAACTTTTCATTTCTGCACTCCTTTTGAATTTTTGAATTTATTTAAATTTAGTTTTTGAATTTCTTTTGAATTGGTTCTTCACGTTAGATTTTGACAATTCAGGAGATTACGACTTCGACGATTCGTAGCAGGACTTCGAGCAAGGCAAGTTACGTCTTTGACCATGTTGACCCCAGTATTTCAAATTTAATTATGTTGTTTTACTGTATATGCATGCGTACTTTTATGCAAATGTATTTTAAATTCAAATTTTAAATTTTAGTTATGCCCATGATCCTTTGATTATAGGCAATTTGAATCTCGAATTCATACCCCTTATCACCCTAGCTGGAAACTAGTTAGTACCATAGTACCAACTAGAAATTTTATAAGATTGCTTAGCCTGACTTAGTCTGATTCTAGGTGGGATCAATTATTTCGCATGAAATGATGAATTCTCTTAATAAATTCTTGATTTCGGTGAGTCAGGAAAGTTTATGAAATGGTTTAAAAATGAAAATAGAAAATTAGTTTGGACTTAGGCTATTGGTTAGGTGGTGGGTGCCGACATGCTTCATATTTGGTGACACGTAGTTATCGTGCATGTGGGTACATGGTTGAGCCTAAGTTGAATTAAGGACCGTTTCTGTGAATCATTGTACGAAGTCATTTCGTACTACCACAAGTTCGGTATGGGACGGATCTGGCTAAATAACTTGTGAAGTTCCAAATATAATTTCGTTATAGACTGAATGTGAGCATGGCGTAGGCCACGAGAAGTCTCACAGGGCACCAGAGGGGGCTCCAACTCGTGGATTCGAGTTGTGGTGAAACCTTAGTGGCGGCGTAACTGTTTTGGCTATGGATCATTGGAACAGCCTTGTCGTGAATTCCCCGCCGCACATCTAAGGCAACGTGTTAATCGCGTGGCTCAAGCGGGAGGACACGTTTTGTGGGTAAAGTTGTACACCTCTGCAGAGTTAAAAATTTATCATGGATAACCGTGTCCACGGTCATGAACATGCTGAGTAGAATTTTCACAGATTAGACTTGGATTTTTATAAAACTTGTTTTACGGCAAAAATGTTGGTTTGGAAAATGGTCCGGGTGGGATACTCGTGGTTAGGTTAGTGTAGGTCAGAGCCTACACTAACGATATCACTTTGTTAAATCTTGTTTCTTACGATGTGTAAAAAATTCGGCTTTTGTACTTACGTTATTATATTTAAAATTCAGTACTGCTTTTACGCACATTTACCCTATTAAGCCTTCCTTTGAAATTCGTTATGCATGCATCACTCTGTTATATCTCCCGGTGTGACTTGTGGAGTATTTAAGGTACTCACCTTGCTAAAATATGTTACCAGACTTCGACGGTGACTACGACGATGAGGACTACTTCAGCGAGTAGAATGCGTCTTACAGTCATTCGCCTGTGGGAGGCTGGATGGGCTGAGCTGCTACCTTTATTGTTTTCCACTGCTTTTACTTTCAGTTGGTCTGGTGCCATTTTATTGTAAAACTTGGCTATATGGCCGTAAATTTGCTTAATATAGTTGTGGTGATTTTGCGTGATATACATCATTGTTTACTCTATGTGCACTAGTTTTTCCTGGGATAATGCGATTTACACAGAGGGACTTGAAGTGTTGTTCCGGGTCCCAACACCTGCGAGGTGCGAGTGCGAGCCAAAGGGCCCAGTTGCGGTGACACGAATTGGCATATTTGGTTTTGTTCGGTTGTATCGGTTTTTCGTCAGCTTTTTACCGAAAAAAACTGATTTCTACAAACCGTACCAAATAGCGGTCAAACCAAGTTGACTGGTATAGTACGGTTTATTCAGTTCGGTTTTAAAATGAACAGCTCTACCCATAGCCGGTGGCACCACTGCTGCCTACTACCACTGCCACCCACCGTCAGGACACCGACACCCCTCTCTCTAGACTCAGGGTTGCGGAGAACCCCTCCCTAACCCTAGCCAACCACCGCCGTCACCAATCAGGCACGAGTGAATGCTTGGTCTTAAGGAAGAGGAAGGGGTGCGTTCTGTTCTAACAACTCTCATCCCGACAGCCTTGTCTCTACGCGTACGTGTTGCAGTAGATTAGGGTTATCATTGACAGATGCACCACTCTTCCGAAATATAGGTTTATAGGCTTATGTACCATTAATTACTATTAACAATACATGCACATTGTCAACGAGCAAGTCATCGACCTTACAAATTATGAGAAAAAGGCTAAATCCCTAAGAAGAATTTAGGAGGAGAATATGGATGATCTTTATTGCTATGAACTAGTTACAAGATGCTCTTGATGAGATATTGCAAAGGGATGCTACTAACCCTAGTCTCTGTAACCCCCTATCTGGTCGGGAGATCTCGATTGATCCTCTAGGACTATGGTGTTCTTCTTCTTATTTTCTGTTCTATCATCCGTTGTTCATGTCTTCTCTCATCAAACTTTAAATAGCGTTGAAGGGGTGTCAGTTATTTACGTGAGTATGCGTCTTGTTGAGTCATCCCGTCCGGTCAAATTGACGTATGCTGTCAGCAAGAGAGATCTGGCAATAACTGATCTTCAGTTATTGTCAGTAGGGGAGAACATAGAGACAACTACAGGGCAGTTGTTGTCAGAGACATTAGCCTAAATCATCGTACAGTTAGGAGTAAATAAAAGACATTCTTTATTCGCCGCATGGGAGGAATTGCTTGGAGACAAGCCCTTATTTCAGTTCATGAGATCTTCAAGTGACCGCTTGGTTGGGTAATATTATTCATTCATATCATTTTCATATTTGCAAAAATATATGTTTTAAACAATTCTTTTGGCCAAAATTAATAGAGTTTAACTACACACATTCTAAGTTGTCACTATTTTAAATGGGGCCTTAGAACATTTGGTCTGGATTTCCATGTCATGTTAATATATAGCAATACCAACACTTGACTAAAAGTTTGATTAGAGCAACTGTAAACTTGAGACTTGGGTTGGTTACACGGCCATCAACAAAAAGAAGCTACTAGGGGGCTCATACACGGGGCAACAAAGAGGGAGAGTGTGCGGAGAGAAGCAAGGGTGGCAAACGGCAGCGCTACACCAGGGCGAAGGAGGCGACGGAACTTACATGGAACACATTACTGTTAACAATACGTGCACGCTATATTTGCAATCGGATTCGTGCCTACTTCGTATCTGCCGCCGTTTGTCTGAGGAGGTGTTCGGAGTAACGTTGATTTTTGATTTTTTTTACTATAGCTGACTTATTTTTACTGTAACTGAGTTAATTTATTTGATATAATTAAGTTTTAAAAAAATAAAAATAAAAAAACATGTTAGTATATCACGGACAATGCAAAGAAATACGGAAAAAAATATAGAAAAGCTCAAAAATCTAAAAAAAATCAGAAAAAACGAAATTACTAAATAATAAAAAAAAATAAAAAATAAAAGTAAAAACTAAAAAAAAGACTGAAATGAGCAGGAGTACACGTCCGCATCCGTGCTGCTACTTGATCCGTTTGCAGCACGCTTCCACGTTAAAACACAACGCTTTTCAAAGCTCGGCGTCACGTCGTCACGGGCACCACGACCTCCGACGCTGAGGCCCATTGCGATTCCGGCCCGGCTCGGCCCGCGGATTTGGTGGTCCACTCGACCCTGACAACACCACCAATCTCTCTCTCTCGCTGTCGCCCTTCTCTCTCTTCCTTCTCTCCTTTCTCTTGTCTTTAAAGCCCGACGCCCCTCTCTCTTCTCTCTCCCCCCGTCTCCGCCTCCACTCCGAACAACCACAGCCCGCGCCGAGGGGCGACCGCCTCACCGTGTACTCCCCCCTCGCGGCGCGCTGCTCCGTGCTCTCCTAGCGCTCCCGGCCGCCGCAACTGCCCGCTGCATCTCGTCGCTTCTCTGGTCGGATATTCTCGTTTCCCGGTGTCCGTTTTCTTGTTCCCTTTTGTGTCCCCTGCGGGAAGAGAATCGGAGGCTCCGCGTGCTCGGGGTGGGGAGGCCTCGCGTCGGCGGGAGGCGGCTCGCGTGCATGGAGGCTAAGGTTTCTCTCTTGTCTGCTCTGCTCCCTCCTCCAATCTTTGCATTTGTTTCTTGCTTGCTTAGGATGCTGCTGTTGTTTTGTGGTGCGTCTCGCGTCCCTGTTGCTGTGGGTGTCTGCGGTGGGATTGTTCCCGGTCTGGTTCCTCCGTGATCACGCCACCCCCACCGAGATTTCTAGGTTTGTATCCGCACGCGCGTGCGCGCGCCTTCTTGGAGCAGGCTCTGCCGCGCGGGCATGGATTTAGATGGCTGAGTAGCTCGGCTCGGTTGCTCCATGCCGGGGTTTCCCGTGGCTGCCTTGGTGTCGGCGGCGTTTCATGGGATGCGACGTCGTGAGTTGGATTGGGTGGGTCGCGTCGGGGTGGTGGTGCAGATTCGTGTGCTGTAGCCTAGTAAATGGCTCGATTTTGCTCGGTTTGGTGGCCCAGATTCGTGTGCTGTAGCCTCGCGTCGAGGCTGCGAGCGATTGAGAGTTGGTCAGCGTCCTAGCCACTAGTCATGGTGCACTGTGTAATGCCAATAAGAATTTGTATTGATATTGAGTGATTCAATCTGTTAGGACGGTAGCTTTGTTTCTTTTGTTAAGCATTTTATACTTGTGGGTTATGATAGGCATTGCCTCCATGTGCTGCCTGTAAGTGATAAGTGTTTTCTGTACGCGATGCAGTACAGTACACAAACTAGGTTTCATTAGCTGTTGGAACTTGGAAGGTATCAGTCCGATGGCCATTGTTGCCGTGGCATTTGATCTCTATTATTATTGCTTGCATGGCTGTAAATTGTGCCATTAACAAGCCTTTTGCAAATTATTTGGTCTACATGGGAAAAGTAACCCCTTTTCTTAAAGCTTTTTTCCTCAATGTTATATGAGAGAGATTTCATGAAATGTGGGTTACTTCAGGGGCCTTAAGTAGAACTGTAGGTGTAATTGCATTATTCATGCCTTGTAGGCTGTATTTCTACTTCAGTTGCGATGTGAAGGTAGTGACTACTACTGTTGGTTACTTTCATGTTGCATATATTATATTTGGGATGCTACAATGATGATGCATCATATCATAGGATGAATGCAAGTATTAAAGAATTCTTAGAGATGATACTCCAGCCTGAAAAGGAAGAAAGTTTTCATGTGTTAAACTTCTTTTAAATAGCCCATTTCTCTCACAAAGTCCTGAAAGAGCTATGTTAACGATGAACCCTTCTGATTCATACTTCCAAAGTACATAGCTAACTTAGTTATTTGTGTTGATGTACATGTTCCTGTATCAATGGGATATCTCTTAACAAATTACATTTGTTTGTTCTAATTTTGATAGATGGAATCACTTGAACTTGAAGACAATGGTGAACACCAAGCATCTTTAGAAGCTTCTCTAGCTTCAGACGTGATATATGATGACTCACCAGTATGTCCATGCATTGGAAGTGACCACCAGGCAGAAATCCCCAATCTGGCCGCAGAGGATGAGTGTCGTCAGCTTATGACCGGCGCACTTGATAGTTGCATGGTACTTGGTTATGATTACCCTATTGTGGTTGGGTTAGCTATACCAATTATGTGGGCACTACCAAGTGAAGTTAATAAGGACGAGGAGGAATTACTAAGGAAGCATTATTCAGAAACCGAAGCAAGAACCAGCAGCAGGGACGAGGAAAGTCAGGTGTCCTCAATTTGTCCAACCAGCAATAACACAAGTCAATGCGATTCAACATATCAGGATCCACATCCAGTGGTACCAGTACATCAGATAGAATCTGACAGTAATCAAGCACATGATGAATTATTGCCTCTATATTCTACTCGAGAATGCCTCAACTGCACTAATAAGCCAACGATGCAGCAAGAAATCGAACAATTTAGTCCACTGCCTGATTCATCCACTTCCCTTTGGAGTGATCTTGAAGCAGAATGTTTTCTCCTTGGGCTCTATATTTTTGGCAAAAATCTCAGTCTGTTGAGCAGGTTTCTTGGTACTAAGACTGTTGGAGATGCGCTTTCCTACTACTATGGAAAGTTCTACAAAAGAGATGCGTATAAAAGATGGTCGGACTGCAGAAAAGCAAGAACTAGGAGATGCATTCTTGGGGAACGCATTTTTACAGGTTGGCGACAGCAGGAGCTTATTTCTCGCCTGAAATCTAAAATCCGCAAAGAAGCTCATGATTCATTGGTCGAGGTGCGTTGCAATTATGGCAAGAATTTTGATCTCTTTTGCCTTTTGATTGTAGTTTGCTGAATGCTGATTATTTAGATATTGAAATGGCTCAATATGAAATTATCCTCATGATCACCTGAGGCTCTACTAAGCTGACCCTCAGTTTCAGCACTAACTTTTTTATAGTATTTCTTGTTATATGACATCCTAGTCATTGCTATGGTTCATTACAGCAACCACTTACATTGTCCAAAGTAACACTTTTGAGCTTGATTTTGTCCATTTTATATTCCTTCAATGTTCAGTCAGCTGAGTTGATCTGTTTAGCTATTTAAATAATACAATACATCATATGTCATAGAATGATCAAAGTTAGATTGACTTCATCATTTGGAGGGTTATCCAAGCATCATTACATATGTTTTGGCTGTCTTGTGTATCAGTATATCTAACTACTCTGGTGCATTTAATATAGGTTTCCAGTTAAGAATATGACCTTAAGGCTGAAAACCGAAGCCATCGCAGGTGCACTGCATTTTGCTATTTCGATTTTCTGTGCTTTGATCTAGTTTTTTTCTTCTAAAAGTACTTTGCATTGTTTAAGCTCTCGCTCCTGTGATTAGTACACAAGAGTCAAATTTGTGATGATCCAAGCACAATTATTTTGCCTGGTTTAATTTCACGGAAGAACATTAAATTTCATGCACAAAATATTTCTCAACATAATTCATGGATGCCAACTTTCTTTACGCACCAAGTGTTGTCAAAATTAACAAAGGATGTTCTTTTTTCTTCTATCATCCATTGCCATATGAATTGTGTTGTTTTCACATGTTGCAGGCTTTTAAATCTTTCAATGACGGCCAAACTTTTTTAGAGGATTTTGTCTTTGCTCTGAAATCCACTGTTGGAGCAGAAGTTTTTGTGGAGGCTGTTGGGATTGGTAAAGGGAAGCATGATTTGACTGGATTTGTCTTGGACCCATCTAAACCAAACCAAGTTCTTTCTGTTCACCCTGACATGCCTACAGGCAAAGATTGTTCCTCACTTGCTTCAGAAGATATAATCAAGTTCTTAACAGGTGATTTCAGAAGAAGCAAGACAAGATCAAATGATCTTTTTTGGGAAGCTGTCTGGCCCCGTTTGCTTGCAAGAGGGTGGCATTCAGAGCAGCCAAAGGATGTCAGCACAACTAAGAATTGCCTTGTGTTTCTTGTGCCGGGTATAAAAAAATTCTCAAGAAGTAAGCTCACTAAAGGCACTCATTATTTTGATTCTATCAGTGATGTCCTTAAAAGAGTGGCAGCCGATCCTGTTCTTCTTGAGCTAGAGGTTGATGGAATGGATAATGGTGTTACTGCTGAGAAAAATGGCTGTGCCTTGGATATGAAACTGGACCAAGATGGTCCTTTGGATGGTTATCAGGAGCTTCCAAAATTTACAATAATTGATACTAGCTTGGTCCAAGGGGAAGAGCCCTTCAAAGTGAGAGAGCTGAGGAACTTACCTGCTGATGCAAATATTAGATTCGCCCCTTCACATCGTTCGTATAAAATGGTGAGTGCCAGTTCCTCAGAGGAGCAAGATCCGGATGATAGATCATCAAATGACCTGGAAGATTGCGGACTTACAGCTGATGTGAATGATGTTGAAATGATTTCAGCGTACAATACAGGCAAAGAAAACCAAGTGGATTCGCTGCAAAACATGGTGACTGCATCATGCTCAGTTTTTCCAGTTAATGGTCATTCTTCTAATGGCAATGGTGACAAAATTGATTTGACAAGCTTCTTTGGCCTCAAAACTAAAACTGAAAGGCGCAAATATTTATCCCCAGTGTCCAAGCGCCGAAGATTATCTAGCTGTAGCAATGACCAGACCAGCCGACGCAGCATTTCTTTCTCAAAAGATGGTTTAGATAAAGAGAAAATTAAGCCGCTGTTGACTTCAGCAAAACCAACTGCTGTTGATGTTGGTGGTACTTTCCAAACCAAAACAATTGCGAGCTGTTCCACAAAAGAGAAGCCATGTGAGCAGACTATGGATGCATGGAACTCTCTTACCAATGGCAGGTCAAATGAGAGGATGAACGCATCGGACTTGAATGAGGACAAGTTATTTGAGTGTAAGGTAGATGCAGTGGCTGAAGTTCATTCAAAGTTCACCGTTGATGGGACAAAGTTTGCCAAAGAAGGGGCCCAGGTTAGTAGTTTAGTTAATCAGATTAAACTGGAGACACAACCTGATGTCAAGATAAGCACAGGCGTACACGTCACTTCATCGGACAAGCATAGTTGCATGAAGGTTGAGGAAGCTCCGTCCATTTCGAATAGCGAGATGGTTCGTGATGTTTCGGAGGCAACTGGAGGACCAGTTAGCCCACAGCCTGATCCGTCTTCGCAGGTGAATTCTCGGAGGCATGGTACCAGAAACAGGCCTCCCACCGCAAGAGCTCTGGAAGCGGTTGCTTTTGGGCTTATTGGAGGTGGAAAGCGCAAGGGTGACCCCAAAAGCCCTGGGACAAGCAGGCCTCTGCAGCGAGCTCGCAAATCCACTGAAGACTCGGTTCCTGTGTCTACCAGTACCGACACAGAGAAGTCCAGCATGGAGGCTGAAGCGCAACGATGAGCGGAGTGCAAACGACGTCGCCATTGTCGACATTGCGGGTGATAAATATCAGGTGACAATATGAGGTCTTCAACGAAAGTTGTCTGCTGCAGTCTTCCCTTCCGAGGCACCTAGCGGTTGCTTAATATTTACCATGCAGGCATCGGAGGCGATGGTTTTCCAGATGCAACGGTAGTTAGTGACCTATCGTTCAAGAATCACCCTTGTTTTTTTTTTTTTGTTTAGATTATAGAGCTGTATGCCTGTGAAGGCTTGGAAAAGCAACTTGTACTGGAGAGGTGTAACAGCCCAAAATTTGCTTTTAAATAAAACTTGCATGATTTTCATGGATTTAAAATTTTTTTGGTGCATTTTCAAAATTCTCCTAAAGCCTAACTTAAGTTTAAGAATTTTAAAATAAATTCCTGGGCTCAAAAAATGAAATTTGAAATTTTCTAAAATTTAAATCATTTTCCTTTTCTTTCCTCACATCTGGGCTGAAACCCAAGCTGCTGGTCTAGCCTCTTTTCTTTTTGCCCTGTCGGCCTACTCTTTCTTTCCCCTTTTCTTTTCCCCTCTGCGGCCTAGTTGGCCTACTTGTGCATGCGCTCACCCGCAGCCTAGCCTAGCTTTATATATATCTCTCTCTCGTCATCATTGCCACGTGGGTCCAGCCCCACCTGTTAGTGCGAAGCATTGTTTTCCCCACACCATCTCTTTGTGTCGCGGTCGCTTGTCTGCATTGCCATACACGTCACTCATGCCAGAGCCACACCAACCTGGCCATGTTAAGCCTTGCGCCACCGCAACCTCGTCACATTGCCACGATCTTGTTCCATCACTCTCTCTCTCACTCCCCCATGCTCTCTTTCGGTTCCCTTGCACCCAAAGCCAATCTCTCTCCTCTCCACTATTTAAGCTGCCCGAAGCACGTCAAAATGGTCGCCTTAACTCCCTTTGCATTTTCCCTAAGCTCCCGTGCCCTATTCGCCTTCGGTGGACATGGATTTAGCCTTATTCCCTAAGTCCGGTCAAGAGTTTCGTTGTTCAATGCCTCGTCGTCCGATGAGTTCCTATCGCCGCTATCATAGGCTTTGTGTTTGCCTCACATCCCTCTTCCTTGTGCTCATATTGTTGTGCTTGTTTGGCCCTAAGAAGGCTGAAGCCCTGACGCCACCGCTATGTATAGCGTCGCTGTCGACCTCGCCACCCTATCCTCTTCGTTCCGATGAGCTTCGACCTTGACGGTCATATCCCTTGCGTTCGCCATAACCTCCCTGTACTAATGCACTCTTTTTTTTTGCCTTGCCATGCACTAGAGCCACCGTTGATATGGCCAAGAGTGTGAATGCTACATTGATTTGTGTTTCATCCATGCAATGCGAAGTTATAAGGCTTAGTGCTGAATTAAGTAAAGAGAAAAAAGCAATCGGTTATGGGAGAGATAAGAAAATCCTAGTTCATGCGGATGCTTATGTGATTCCTCCTTTACGTAATGCAAATAAGATAGCAACACATGGAATTGAAGGTGTGGGTAGTGAAGAAAGAAAATTAGTTTGACTCAAGTGGAAGACACAAGAACAATCAAATTTTCGTGTTTACAGTTCTGTGCACAAGATTTATGAAGCTTTCAATGCCAATTCTGAGGTTTTCAATGCATACAAAACACATATTTGGAAAGCTAATGAAATATACTTTCCAATAAATCAAACGGCACTTGATTTGGAGTATTCTACACAAAGATATGACAACTTCATTACACGCTTCACAAGCTGTCCGGAGAGACGCGCGAGAGATACCAAATATAATGAGTCCGTGCATTGCAAGGTAAGTGTAGATAATATTGGGCTGCAACATGACTTTCCTAAGGTTGAGAAGGTTTCCTTTCTACCTATTACTCGGATTTGTCCTAAACCGAGAAAGTAAAGATATGAAGATTTGAATGTAACTCAAACTCGGTTTGGAACAGCCAGCAGGGCTAACCTTAAAATGCCCATAACTTTCACAAACGGAGTCCGATTTGGGTGTTTTTGGACTCGTTGGAAAGCTAATTTAACTCCCTATACAACTCATAAGGTGCCAGCCACAGAAACCTCCTGATCGTAGCACAAATTGACAGACAAATCAATGGTTCTATTTTAGGTATTTTCTTCTTAGTTCGTATTGGCGTAGGCTTTTTGTGTTCGTGTTATAGTCAATTGGCCACACCTTTGGTGCCAATATAAGGTCAGGGCCTTAGCCCCGTTGTTACTTAGGCTATGATATGATAAGTTTTTATACTTGTGAAATAAAGGAGAATCGCCATGATGGTTGTTGGCGGCTAGATTGCGTGATTGCAAGGTCTTCTCGTTTGGAGTTTGCTAAGTTGGTGCAAGGTAAGAACAGGAGGTTCTTGAGATTGTCTATCGAATCTAGAAGGTTCATATCATCTAATTCGTGTTTTCTTTGCTGAATTCATGGTTTGGAGAGTTCCGTAGATTGCTTCTAGTGTGTGCATTGCATACTAGTGCAAATCACCCATATCAAGATTGTTGGCAATGTCAAGACAAGGAGAAGACTCCATTTGCAAGAACCAAAGGACAAGGAACCTAGCTAAACGTACCGAAAAAGATCGGACCATACTTACGGATCAACTAATCCTTAGTTGGTTCATATCAACCGGGATGCCTTCGTCTTCCCCGTCGCCTACCGGAGCACCACCAACCTTCTCGTTGCCACCGTTCTCCTTCATCTCATAGTCCTTCAGTAATTCCTTCTGTCACCTTGCTGCTTATCTTGTGGCAAATCTTGTAGACTAGCCATTGAAGTGCACAAAGTACCATAGCACTGCTACCTCATCGGACCACTTCTTACCGCCCGCTGGTCACCGTGGATAGCATGACACATGACAAGATTCTTAGTGCCCATAGCACCTGTAGCATCACCTTGACCTCTAGATTATGAATCCGAGCTTGATTTAGTGATTTAGGCTTTTTTGGTGGGTTATTGTCATTGCCATTGCTACCACCACCACATTGCCTTGCCACTGATCAACCCTGACAACCCTAGGTCCCCGAGCTGCCACTATAACATTTTTAGCCACCCCCTTATGCCCAGAACAAGAACCTCTTGACCCTAGCTTTGCCACTACAACATCGCCGTCGTTTGGCCACACCGCTCCACCACTCGCCGCAATCGCACCACCGCTATAGTGCATCTCGTCGGCCACAGTCACTACCATCAGCTAGAGCGTGAAGCCGACAACCCATTTTGCCCTTTTGTTGAGCCCTTCGGTTCCTTCCTCACCACCGGTGAGCATGGCAAGGAGCTCTACCATGAGCTCCCCTGCTCTGGTGAGCCCCACCTCGATGATAGTGGGCCTATGGTGCATAGGGAGTAATGACATGATTATTGTACTATTTAGTACTAATGCATGACTGACATGTAGGCCCTGTATTATCACCTTTATTGATTATTGATATTACCCTTATCGTGTCACCCTAGTATAGTTACTATAATACTTCACCCTTGGTTAAACTTTAATAAACGATGGTTGTGTTTAGAATTACAATAGTGATAAAACTGAATACTGGACAAACATTGCCAATAAAAATTGGACATATTGTATAATAATTGGAGTGGTAACGTGTGTCACCACTGGAGACAGAGAATGTTTTATAAATTGGTGGAAACTTGGGCGCGTGGTTGGGATGTGTCAAGTGCCATAACGCATGAGATCTGGATTTGTTGGTTTATCTCGCTTGAGTCGATTAAGAACTGAATCTTGTACCGTTGTTTTCTACACCCTAATTGTGCAACCACAAGTCAAGTATGGTATTGACCTAGCCAACTAATTTGCTTAGTTTTAGTGTGGACTCCTACGTAGTAGATTGGTAGGTGAACTTCTATCGTGATTATTTTGGGAGTGACCCACGCCGATCATTGCCCCTATGTAGATTTCTTTAAATGTGAAGGGTCGTAGACTCTCTAATAATAGCGGCTAAAAGTATCTAGATCTCTAAAAATAGTTTTAGTAATTGATAACATTATGTGAATATGTGACTAACATGTTTATCGAGTGTTTAAAAAGGTTTAGTCCCCATGATGAATGTGACAACCTGGAAATTTATGCTAAAGGTCAACATGAGAATTACTATGGTTTAAGACAAAGGTATAAGTAGTCTAGAATCTCCTTTTGATTTTACCGATCTTAGGAGAAAGGATGGAAGACTAGATTATAGGTTAAATACCGTACTATTAAGAGGAATCAAGACTAATAACTTGATGGTATGTTCTTATGTCATCTGGATCAATTTAGCATCATGCATGCACTTAGAATTAAAATTGAAAGATAACTATGCATTGACAGAAAATTCGGTAGTACTGATGTGCAATTGGCGGTACTACTGCAATGCGGTATGACCGGGATGGTAATGCGGTACTACTGAAATATGGAATTACTGACGCTATGTTGGCGGTACATTTTTTTCAAAGAGTTCCCTTTTCAACTCTTAGTTTATCTGAAAAATGGTACTACCGGAGTTTCAACAGCGAAAATACCACAGAACGGTACGAAGCTTTGGTCAAGTGTATTTCATTTTAGATTGATCCTTGACACTTAATCGCCATCAAACGAAGCTTTGGTTTGTTACTCTTGGTTCTTGTAGGCACCTAAACAGCTTGGTGAGAGCATACGAGGTGACCTATTCAAGAAGATTGTGAAGAGACCTGACGCTATGTTGTGAAGGTTGGAGCTTATCTATCCGGAGCGGGAAAGAATTACCACTAGTGGATTGAAGAGTAAGGCTTAATTCGTGGAGCCGGCCCAAGTCGCTCGGGCTTTCCTCAATGTGGATTATTGAAAACCGGCAAGTCTTTGACACCATGCGAAAAACTTCCCTTGTCACTTGGTTATTTCCTTGTCTCTACTTTTCACACTTATATTTCTAGCTTATTGTGATCATTGAGATTGTCCTATTTAGTTGTGCTAGATATATACTTTTAGAGATTTGCGTTGTGGTGCCTTAGTCATACTAGAATTGTGTAGGTTTGTATTGCCATATAATTCTTGCTTGGCTTTAAATTGTGATAACTAGTTTTAGAAGGCAAAAAATTTTAAAACCTCATATTCACTCTTCTCTAGTCGGTTATTTTTATCCTACAGTGGCCCCTCATAAAAAACATTGCCCATAATGGTTGAGGGGTCTCACCTCCAGAGTGGGAGGAAGCATCGAGACCAGGGCGAAGCCAAAGGGGGGCTTAGTGAGGCTCAAGCCTCACCTCCCCCGGTAGAAACCCCCCGCCCCCACCACCCCACCCGAAGCTTCACGGCCGCTCCTCACCCCATGCACTGGCCTCCAGTTACTAAGCCCACTGGCTTTAGGCCCAACAAAGCCTACCAAAACACAACAAATTCACATATAAAAAACCTAGCACATAGCAATCTTAATTCACACAAAGGCGACAGAAGGGGGGGGGGGCTGGGGGAGACCTATCGCGCACCGAACAGTAGAGCCGCAGAAGGGTCGGATCTGGCAGCGACGTCGGTGAGGGGGGCTGAGCCGGGAGCAGAGGGAGCCAGACCAGGCCGGTCCGACCGGATCTGGCGCTTGGCGGCGACGCTTGCGAGGGAACGGAGCGGGGAGGCCGGAGGTGGGGAGCAGAGTGCCGGAGCGGAGGGGGGAGGGCGGGATCCGGGAGTGGAACGGAGGGGGAGGCGGGGAGCGGAGGGGGGAGGTCAGAGGCGGGGAACAGAGTGCCGGAGCGGAGGGGGGAGGCCAGGAGCCGGGAGTGGAGGGAGGGGGAGGCGCCGAGGCAGGAGCGGAGTAGGGGAGGCGGGGAGCGTCGGAGCGGAGGGGGAGGCGGGGAGCACCGGAGCGGAGGGGGAGGCGGGGAGCCAGGAGGCGGGAGCGGAGAGAGGGGGGAGGCGCTGAGGCGGGGAGCGAAGCTGCGGAGAGAAAGGGGGCCGGGGAGCTCAGCACTTCAGTGGATTGAAATAGGGGGAGGTGGTGAGCCGTGAGTCGAGTCGGCCGGGCCACCGGGGATCAATGAAATAGGCCAATAGGGGAAGGGCCGAGCCCGAGCCGACCGTGAGTAATTTTTTTAGTTATAGCACTAAGTAATTTGTTTTCTTATAATTTTTTTTATCAATTTAGTATTTTACAGTTTAGATTTTTAGATTCAGTATATGTAGATAGTTTAGTCTTTATAATTAATTCATTGTAGATGCATATAGATAGTTTAGTCTTTATCAATATAATTTTTATAGCTTTGTAATGTTTCATATCATCTAAAATTTCATTGTCATTCATAATTTCCTATTATATAACTAATTTTGATGTGTTTCATACATAGGTGACTTATCGCTACTCCGCACTCAAGGCAGAATAATTATATATTTTTGGATATGCGCCTTCTATTATCAAGGTATCTACTTTGTATTTATCTGTTTTTCATTATTTGTCTCTATTCAATTGAGTAATTTCTGTATGTATTTCAAATTTCATATGAGTAAAAGACTAAATTTGTGTTACCTTAGATTAAACCTATAAATAGTTCAGCCCCCCCCTCAAATTCATTTCTGGCTTGGCCACTGATCGAGACTAAGTATTATAAAAGTTTTGTTATGATTTTCTCAGTTACACATCTATGAAAGAGTATAGTGGTTGATACTATAAGTTAATCATATCTTGTAGGTAAAAATATACAACTTCTGCAGAGTGTTAAAAATTTATTCAAATAGTTATGCCCCTGGTCATATGCAAAGTGTAGAAATACCACACTTGCATTATTGTCACAAAAATAATGGTTACTGGTTAATGGTGGCTATGGATGAAAGTATAAGAAATGGACATAGTATCTTGGTATGAAAATGGACATGGTATCTGATGTGGAAACACACATAGTATCTTGGTATGAAAGCGATATAAAATGGTGCTTATGGAATGGACATGGTGGACAATTATGAAGAGAGTTCGCTCTCACAAATTTAATTGAAACTGGACAGTTTTGTTTTAGTTAAAAAATAGTTTAGTCATAGGTTTAGAAACTAACTATAGTATGATATTTGGTAAATTGTCTTTATACTAAAAGAAATATAAGACATTCTCTTACTTAAGCCTTATATATAAATATATACATATACACTTGCATTATGATATAAGAACTTGTTGAGTACTTTTGTACTCATGGCTACTTAATATGTGGACTTAGATGACGGAAGCGATAACTCGGTGTATAGATATTTCCATGCCTTCAAGTACGATATTGAAAACGTTGGACAGGACTAGGTAGCCCTAGCCGATTACCTATGGCAAACCATGGATGCTCTTTTAATTTATTTACTTTTTACTATTTTATGTGAAAAAACTCATTTGGTTTGTTGGCTCATTTTGTAAAATTTGATTGTAAGATTTATTTATGATAAATACTCTTTTTTACTTATATGTATATGTGGATGTCATATCCGTCATTATTGTACTATGTGAGTTAACTAATGATCTAGAGATTATCTCAGAATACACAGAAGGTCTAAATTGCCAAATCTGGGCCGCTATAAGAGGATAGAGAGGCACCATATTGGCCAATTCATCATGTGCTTAACAGGATGTTTTTGTGCACTGATCATCTTCCAAAGGGAGAATGGAGCTATTTGCATCTTTCATCCATGCTTGTGGTTTATCATATAGGACTAGTAAGCCATTGCATTTTACAATGCAAGATATCAAAGCACTAATGTATGCCTTGTCTGGCAATGCTCGATCGCTTCCTGTGTATGCATTTTTTCTTCGCCTGCTGCTACCGCGTTTCATGTGCGTTGAAAGTTAGTACTGGTCTACAACTTAAGCGATCCGGCATGTCAGGGAACCTTAGGTGAGTTATTTTGTCTGCTTATGGATTGATGAGCCTCTAAAGCATGCTTAAGCAATGCATATCAAAGCGTGTTGTGCTCTCAAAGAGAGAGAAAAGAAACAGCACGGTTGTTGCATACCTAAACCATTCACGTAAATGGCACTGTATCTGTTAGCATGATTTCACACATATTTGATATGGTTTCATACTTAGCATGTTTTTACACTTATTCCCTCACCTGCCTGGCATGATTTCATATTTGATATGGTTTCACACTTGCTTACTCATTTGCCTAGCAAGACTATATATATATATATATAACCCTTTGTGACTTATACAAGAATGAATTATATAGCGTGATTGCCCTAAATATTCCACACTCTCATGGTATCAGAGCGGTGCCGCTCCTGAGCCGCTGCCTCCACAGCTTCCGCCGCGCCGCCTCTGGGAGATGATGTCGTCTCCATGATCTCTCTCGGGGGTTGTGCAAACCGTAGTTTAAGTCGTATCACTAATCATTTGATCGGCGACCAATTAGAGTTTTTCCCTGTCATCTTTAGATCAGGTTTTCTCTACTTTTTTCGATCATAGATTGGTTTGCATCACCCTGTCGACCTGTCGACGTTTCTCAGCTCCGGACTTCACCGCCTTGGTTTTGACCTCTCCGGCGCCTCCTCTCCTCCAATGATGTCGTGGCGTGACGTGGCATGCTCGTCGACATGGCCCTCCCTCTACGGCCTTTCGAGCGCCCCGTCTACCGTCGTCATCATGCCGGATCATCATCGCCGGCCCATCGTCCGCGAACACGAGCCGTTGCACCACCAGGAGCCCGCACTTGTGGTCATGCCATCGATATACACGGGCTGCTGCTGCATCGCCCCTTAGGGCTGCTGTGTCGCTACCTGTGGTCATCATTGCCATTGTCGACGCCGCCCCGCCGGTGTCGCATTTTTCTTTCTTTCTTTGTTCTTTTTTCGTCCTTCGACGGCAGTTGCTATTGTTGCGTGGCCCTCCTACGCCCCGCACCGCCACTGTCGTGAGTTCTCCAACGGCAGTCGCCGTGTTGCGTGGCCCTCCTATACCCCGCACCGCCAATGTCGCGAGTCCCCACTCTGTTGTTGCTGCCACAACCTTTTAGACATTGGCAGATGATGTATGTTGGACGTCAGCTACTCCGAGTACAATGACAACCTCAACACCAGCTACCTCGACATGGCTTCCTTCTCCACGGCTACGATCATGGTCACCACGCTCTTGGCTACCTCGGCAACAAGGGTCTATCATTCATCGAGTTTCGGTCCAGTTTGAACGTCCGCTTCGCTAATGCTCCAATTGCGGCGGGGGAGGGGGGGTGTTAGCATGGTTTCACATATATCTAATATGGTTTCATATTTGGCATATTTTCACACTTGTCCCCTCATCTACCTAGCATGATTTCACACTTGTCTACTCATCTACCTGGCATGCTTATATATATGTGTAACCCTTTGTAACTTATACAAGAATGAATTATATAGCGTAATTACCCTAAATAGTCCACGTTCTCAGTATTTTTTTAATTTAGTCTTTAGATATTTGTTTACTCCTTGAATCTACTGAGATCAATAGTTACCTATTGAGCTATGAAAACTCGACAAGTACTTGTTGAGCTACAGTAGCTCCACAGAGCTCCACAGCAGGTGCTGACAAACACCCCTTCTATAGAGCAATTAATGCTGTTATTTGCGCTAATTAAATATAATTAATACTAATTAAATCCACATTGATCTGGCCGGCGGTCAGCCGAGCTCGAAAGACCTAAATAAAGAGTTAAATTTACAAAAATAATGTATAAGAGTAAATATTTTTAAAAAATAGATACAGTGTTCGGCTTGCTGTTTCTGGAGCTGTGCTTCGTGATGAGCGGGGACGCTTCACAGCAGGTGCAGCACGCTGGTTAGCGTAGGCTGCTGCCGCTGCTCCGCACTGCTCTACCTGCCCAAGCCTTTTGACTGTAGAGATGGGGCCCGGCTTGAAGTCGACTGGGTCGCTGCCGAGATGGACAGCCCAGTGTCCCGTTAACCTGTCGCGAGATCGATGTGATGTGACCGCCGCTGGTACTGAGAGGTCTGAAAATTAGTGTTTTACAACTGGTTTTTGTACTTAGATAGTTTATTTTGTATTATGACCGATAGTTATTTATTTAATTAAATTAAATTTAAAAATTTTAAAAATAAAAAATAGATTATCTCATCACGTATAATGCAAATGAATAAAAAAAATAAAAAAGCTAAAAAAACCAAAAAGTAAGAAAAAATTTTAAAAATAGTAAAAAATAAATTAAAATTAGAAGTTTAAGCCGAAATGAGCGGAGCCTGATATCTCTCTAGAAAATATCTTACGTGCCACTCCGAGTTTGCAAAATGTTGAAACTATCATCCGAGCTTGCATTGTATCTGCGAACGGAAATATATGGCAATGATGCTCCATAACACTAACACTTAGTCAAGGGTGGGGAAAAAACCCAAGATACCCTTGTTCTGCACCTTCACTATCCAAAATATGGCCCACTTGTTGTGTTGATTAGTCTTTGTCAAAGTGGCATAGAACAAGGATATCTTGGTCTAATTTCCACCGTTGACCGTTTGGACTCGTCTGGATTTGGAACTGGATAGTGTATTTGGATCTCCCCTTGGATGAGAATGCAACAATACACAACTTGGAAGGCAAAATTTAACTTTTTGCAAACTCATAGTGGAAATATAAGATATATTTTCCATCTTCTTTTCTCTATAGAATGAAAATACTCCAAAGGTTACCGTTGGACTTACTAATTATATTACAAAATATCAGCAAAAAATAGAAAAGGAGTAGGAAGACAACAGACACATTATCTTATTCATTAGCCATCTTAGATCCAGCAAGTGAAGCATACTTAGCAACAACCAATCCTCTATAAGAAAATAATTGATTTAGTGTGCAGTGCTCAACTTGAAATCAAAGTAAGGTGCACATTATAAAACCTACCTAATCATTTATATGTCCAACATTTAACCTTTGTGTTGTCAGACTCATGGTACTCTTAACATCTACATAAACTCAACTTATAGCCATATGAACTGTTAGCATTTCCTCTCCTCGTTTTCTAATAACTCACTTACATAATAACACATTGAAGCATGTCACTGATTAGGATAAAGTGCATTGAAATTATAGGGAAGGGATAGTACAAAATTTCTTAGCAGTAAAACAAAATTACTTGGATGAACTACCATCCTTTCATTTGGAGCAAAAGAAAGAATCTACATGAAACATGAAGAAACTATGTGAAGTCCACACACCTACATGTAAAATTAGATATCAAAGCTTGAACTATGATAATGAAGAAAAAATAGCGTAAATAATAGCAAACTATGTTTTTTTACCTTCTCAAGAAAACCCCTAAATCCAAATGCAGGATTTGCAATAACAATGTTTGCCAATAGTCATAGAAATAATAAATTCGAAAAGAAAAATACCCATTCTCTAGAAGCAATCTCCCGTACTTGAGTACACATTTTGAGCTAAAACTCAATTATGGTTAAATGGCCTACTAGCATATCCAAAAATCGTCATTCCAAGGACAAACTAATGTTTTTAGACATCCCAAAATGTTCATTCCAAGTACATAAAAAATAATTTAACCTTATTTCATGATCTATAGAAACAAGAACTATTTTATGTTTGCTATATGTTGGATTGATGCTAGTAATCAAGGGGGGGGGGGGGTGAATGATTGCAGAAGCTTTTTGTTTCCCTAAGTATTCAAAATCTTCATTCAAATGACTATGAGAGTCATCAAGTTTATATTACACCTCCAACACAAGAACATAGAGATCAAGAGCCAAGAGAACCAACAACTAGGCATCGACCGTAGGATCAACACTGGTATGACCGTAGCTATACTACCGCCAATTCAAGTCGGTACGACCGCACCTGTGGTACTACTACTCTAGGGAGGCTAGTACAACCACTTGCCCTGATCCCAGGCATAAACCTCTCGGATAAGAACTAAATTTGAGAATCTTGATCAAACCTTGTCCAAATGCTGCCAAAATTGGTATGGACCTTAGCAAAGACATTAGGAACCAAATCAAATCAAGAAATACAAGTTTTTGGACTTGATTCCATCCAATTGAAGAAATTTAGTTCTAGGTCGCAAGAACACACTAAACCCTAAAACTCAAACTAGTTCTTGCTCATGAGAATCTATGTCATGAGAACTTTCAGATCATCTCTCACATGTCATAGCAAGGTAATCTAAGCAAAGATTTATGCTAGAATGACCACGGTCATAAAATCATAAATCTTAGTCAAGACAAGGCAAGAACCATGCAAAATCTTGATTTTTACTATGGAAGTGATCTAGCTAGGCAAAGATCGATTCCAAGGACCTACTAATGCTTCTTACATATCATGAATCATAGAAAGAGTAAGAGGAACATGAGAAGGACCAAATCAACACAAACAAGAACAGGAACTCATGCAAAAAGAGACAAGAACATAAGGATTACAAGAACTTGATCTATTGCATGAAAAAGAATTATTCTTACAACTTGCTAGTTACAAAGGACTCTCCACAAGTTCCACTCTTACTCACACCACGAAGGAGAGGAAGAACTAGTATAAGTCTAAAACTCTTCACAATTTTCTTGCAAACCCTAACTCTCCTCACCCTTCAACATATAGGCTAACCAGACCCCTTAGTAGGTCTAGACCTGGTAAGGATTAAGGAAATCTGTCAAGTCCACAATACTAGGTTTTACAGTCACACGCATGCTTTTCAAAGAGCTTACAAGGATCAACCTACTCACTCCCGAGTGTTTGATCCACGCAACACACACAACCCTAGCCTAACCCTAAATCACTTTCCTTAAGTCTCCTAGTGCCACAGTTTTGGAATAGGCCTCAAGTCTAGTTTGGACATTTTCCCTCAATCCCCTGACGAAGCTTCCTATCACCTTTCCTTAAATTCATCTTCATCTAGTCGAGCAAGTCACCATGCATGCCACGTGTAGGCTGATCAATGACTTCCCTCCCATCGGCAAGTCTCTCTTGTTTTTGATTTCCACCAGACTATACCTCATTGAATCAATGTAGCCACTTGATTCAACCCGTTGCTCGAACTTTCCCTCGAACGTGTTCCTTGACTCTGCCATGTGTCATGCTTGAGATCAACCATCTCACACAACTTCACCGCTTGGACCTCGATCCACCTGACCTAGTCTTGGTCACTCGTCGCTGACCATAGTTACCTCCAAGGTTCTCTGCACATCCAAAGACCAAGAAAATATTTTCTGGGTATAAGTTCTTCACAACTTGATCTACGTTAGCATAAACATGCAACATACAATACAATGCAACCATGACAAAATTTCCAAAGTCATCCCATGATCAAATCTCCCAAATTTCTAATTTTCAGAACCAACTACTCTCAGCCAGTATGACCGCACTTCCCATGTTGGTCATACCTCCTTGGTCGTACTGCCAACTAATGGTCGGTCCTACCAACCCTCACCCTGTTCTTGGTAACAGGGTAGTGGTATGACCACTTTCCAAGGCCAGTATTACCCCCCAGTAGTATCACCATGCAAGACCTAGTCATACCGTTCCTTTAGTAGTACTATGGTTTTGCACTGGTACTACAGGACTTGGCTAAACCAGAAAATGACCCTCTCTAGAAAATAGCTACCGTCATCTAGAGTCCAGTTGTACCCTGGCTACCAAGCCGATACTACCGCTACCACCAGGCTCGTACTACCACCATTACTTGGCCTGTACTATTGCCTAAGACCTGACAGCAACATGAATTTTAGGGAATTCAAAACCTTAGATTCAACTCAACCCAGCTGCTAATTGTTCATCACAAATTGACCTAGACCTACCCACACGATTTCTCACTATAGGACTGAATTTTTTAGTCAAACATGACTAGTAGAAAGAACCTCATAACATGTGTTTGTTCAAACAACAATATTATTAAAATAAAAATAAGTAAAACTTTACCTTCACATGATCTGAAGTAATTTCCTCCTTCGAATTTTGCTGGTAGGTGGCAGCCGCTACAACATCAGCCTTTCACCAAAACCCAAGGTACACATCAAGCCATTGGCAAGCACCTACCTTGAAAAATGCTGTCATTTTTCATAGTTTCTATTTCTAACACGTGTACTTTAAAAAATATATAACGTGCTAAAATTAAAGGATAATGAAAAAGATTGTTTGGGCTTTAGGCCTAAGCAATGTACTATCACATAACTCTTTCTCGATGCTTAATGTATAAAAAGAATGTTGCAGAGTAGTCCTAAAGCGGATTAAGCAATGAAACAGAGGCGGTGGCAACACATGATGACAGAGACTCCAAAAAAGTGAAAATGGCACAAGTAAATACATGGAATCAACCAATCTCACATTGCTGCAAGAACTCATTAGATCCATTACAAATGCTTGAACTGCTACTGTGTAAAAGCTAGTATTTAGTTTGTAGAACATATAATACTCCCAAGAATGATAAATATCCATGTAGTTTGACCATGAAATGTTCTAGCTAGTAAGAGGAAAGTTTCTAATGTCATAACATTCGTATTCTTTAGAAACCTCATTATAAATAGCATAGACTCCACACAAGTTGGCTAATAATTAAACATATGTAGGATCATATGGTATGGATTGCAAGATCTTCATCCAAAAGAAAGAAAGAAAACTTATCTATTACATCTTTCCTGATTTCACAATGGGAAGTAGCCTAGACAATCCGAATTCACATAGTCAGATGGCATTACAGCTCTTAGTATTTTTGTTTTAAAGTGTCACTTAAAATTAGCAGTACTCGTATAATGCTTTTAACAAAACAATCACAAACAGAGGATATTATAAAATGGAATGCAGTTGATAAGCATGCCCTTGAATTAACAATTTGAACATGAAATTAGGGGATTCTGAAGCATGACTGGTAGATAGAGTCTTCCAACCTACTATTAGCCTCAAACTATCTTTCAATTTGGTACATTCTCCATATGCTACATGGGTCAACAAAAGACATAACTATTTTGTCTTTGCAATAGAAAAAACACCATCATCTAAATTATAGAAAAATTTAAAGGGTACACCATACACAACACAAAAAGTATAGACTGCATATGCATGATATGCTCACCCGGAACAAATGGCTTTATGTGCAGCCATAGAAATTGTCCAGCCACAAGAAAAACCCTACAACAACAATCTGATCAAAATTTTATATTGCACATATGCATAAATCAATGGAAGAGCTAAAAAAATCTAATTCATAATTTCTAGCATGACTTTTTAAAGCAAAACTACAACATAGGTGATAGGACCATCTTAATCTACTAACTTCAAACCTCAACCAATTATTACATGATATATTACAAATTAAAATCATGCATAGCAGCAAGTAGTTGGGGAATCCTGTGTGCAAATTAAACTATCGGCCATACCAAATAAATGAAACACCCCCCTGACATTTTGTAGTAGGTAACAATTTTCCATCAGCAAGATCTAAAACCCATCGAGTAAAGTAAAATTTTACATTTTGGAGGTGCTTATCTAAAGTTGAAGATGAGACCCTCATATTAATTGAAGCCCTAAAGAATCTAGGAAAGGAAAACCGAGAGGAAGGGTGATAAGATAGAGCTCACATGGGTAAGACATGGATGACCAGAGATCCCACAAGTTTGTGGTGACATGAATTGATGGCATGGATGGCGTGACACGGTGACACTGTGGCAGTGATGAGAGGTCACCACGACAACAGATCTAGCATGACATGATGTGAAGGCAAACCCACAAGGTGGATTGAAGAGGCCGTTTAAATTAGTAGTCCGATCCTCTGCCATGGCCATGTGTCGACTATCTAAGGTGTTAACTATTGTTCATCGTGTCCATCGGGAGTCACCGTCATCTCCGATTAGGACTCCTCGATGACCGTGCCTGTCCCGAACTCTACTCCATCCACGACTCGGAGACCTTAGCATCTGCGCCTTAAATAGCGCCCCCCCTCGTGTCTCGATCTGTCTCGAGCCGCTCGCCAGTGCGCCATTGCCTTCACTGCTACCACCGTCTTTGTCATCGACTCCGGTGCCATTCGTCTATGTCGTCATTCTCGAACCTCGCCGCCAAGCTGCAGTCGGCGTCGCCTTCGCTCGATCGTCACTATCGTCGTCTGTACTGACTGGTGAGCCACTGAGTCCATACTCCCTCTCCACCGTCTCACCGTGTACCACCAGTCAGCCACACTGCCACCTTGCTCCGTGAGTTCTTCACCGCCAATTGCGCCGCTTGCTCGGTCGAAGATGCCTCCTCGGTTCATGAGCCGCAACGTCACCCTGCACCCATGTCGGCCGTCATTTCAACTTCTCTGTAGACTTGGTGCATGTGAGCAGAGAGACTGATAGCCAGGCCCCACCAGTCAGCAGCTTCTATTTCGTAGACCGTAGACTAGCCGAGTCAGCCGTGCCAGCTCAGCGTCTATGCAAGCCCTAATCCTACGTGGCTGCCACGTGTCGTGCCACGTGGGTGCTACGTCATCCAGCAAGCCGTCCTGATGTCACATCAGCATGCCATATCTTGCCATGTCACCTGTCACGTCAGCCCTAATAGCCAACAGTCATGCCATGTGTATGCCACTCAGCCCTAGGATCACAGTCAGCTGCCACGTCATCTGCTGATGTCATAAATATCTTTTTCCTCTAGAAACATATTTGCCAAAAATTAAATTAGATGCTGGTGTAATAAATAGGAATTTTCTTTAGAAAAATAATTCCAGTAAATCACTTTTCCTTTTTGTTTAGATTTAAATCTTCTGAGTGCCCGTTCTTCTCCGTCCTAGCTCTGATTAACCCGATTTCTTTTTCTAAATTCATCTGAACATGAGCTATATCCTTTAGTTCTATTTTGTAAGTTTTTAGATTTTATTTGAATTTTATTTAAATTTATTTTATGCTTTATTTTGCTTTCTCAATTGTTTGATCGCATCTTCGAATGAGCGGACACAAGATTTGAAGATCTAAAGTAATTAACTGAGCAAGACCAAGGCAAGTGATGTCCTTTAATTATGTTAAATCTAGTTTTTAAATCTATTTATTTATTTATTATTTTATTTTAAATTATTATACATTACTATTTTATAACAAACCCTTATACCTGGTAGTTATTGTCCTAATTGATTAATCCCTCACTTGATTAATTGAATGCTATGAATCCATTATCGCCATAGGACAGGAAATTATTTAGTGATGCAATACTGGTTGTCACATGGGTTGTGCGTTTAATATGTTTAGCCACGCTTATAGTCTCGTTGGATTTCTCATCACATGTGAGTAATTAATTAATTTAACCTAATGAAATATTAAAACGTGGTTGTAGCCACAGTTATAAAATTTATGTATCACGACATTGGTGTGTTATTGATGTTGGTTATACAAAATTGGTTTTCACCTGAACGAGTGATCATATAGTAAAGGAAGAAGTGTGAATTTCACTTCAAGGAACATAGATGTCTTGCCTAGGTAATGCCTAAGGACTTAATTTTGTACGCCATTGATCTAAACCATATCATGCAACCACATGTCTAGTATGGGATATATCTACTTGATTAATTTATGATATTTTAATTTTAATTTTATCAATGTGATGAACATAGTTGCTGATTTTCATGAGGCACAAGAGGGGCTCTCCAAATAGGTGGTAGCCTACTCGGCCATTGTAACAACTCAAGTTTTTTTTAAAAAAATAAAATAAAAAAATAAATAATAATTAAGTTAGTTTAAAATAAAAATTAAAGTTATCGATTCCCTGAAATTTTAAAATTTTTTTGCTAACCTGATGTTCTGCTAAAGAAAAGAGCCTTTCTGTTAAACAAAAAAATATTTTATAAATTAAAATATCTAAATTTTAGTTAAAAATATTTTTATAAGTTCAAAATAGCTTTAGAAACTTCTATGAATTTTTCTAAGATTTTTAAGCTTTATTTGTTATTTATTGTATTATTTTAAGCTAGAAAAAGGGAAATATTTTTAAAAATTAAAATAAACGTCAAATAATTCCAAAATTATTTTATTTAATCTTTTCAGGTTCCAAGGATCTTTAAAAAAGTTTCTTGAAATTTTTTTGAATTTCCTTTTTCTTTTTCTCTCTTTTCTCTCTTTTCTTTCTCCTCATTTTCCTTTCTTCTTGCTGGAGCCTTGAGTGCAGTTCATGAACACAGCCGCCATGAGCGTTTTGAAGCTGTTCTTCGTACCTCTATAACTCGTGATTTACTCAACAGTTTTTAACGAAATAAATTGCATTCAACTCCTCTTATCAAGCTCTTTCATTCCCCCACCGTTTCCCCTCCTATTGATGACCATTTTTACGGGATTTAACTCATGCTATTCAAAGACATGGCCCTTTGATCTCCCTCTTCGGACCTCCTCAACCCCTATAAAAGGGAGCCCCGTGAGCCTCTCCTCATCCTCACTCAACCCCGAAAATATCAAGTCCCCACTCCCTCTCTATTGGCCGTGATTGAAGTTCTTGTTTCGTTGTACAAGCGTCGTTCTTCGGTCTTTTGCGCCTTGTCTAGTGGTGCGCGGACACGTTTGACCACACTGTTGCCTTCGCCTCATCGCGTTCTACGCGGTGCTCACCTCGTCATCGCCGGAGCATCGTCGACACCGTGGGCCAAATCGGGTTCGCGTTCCTCGCGTCGCCACTGACCGACCGTGCATACCCGACCAAAACCAAGGTGAGCATCACGATCCCCACACTCTACTCTTCGAGTCGCCGTAACTCTCACATGTTAATTCCTCTTCGTTTGCCCGGAACGCCGATGTCAGCCTGTAGGCTACATAAAGTCTTGTCCACCGTGTTTCACTAGTCCGTTGGCCGAGCCATCTGCGGCATTGAGTTCTTCTCGATACGTTCTATGCTGTGCTCCCCTCCGTTTGTCCAAAAACCTTTCCTAAGTTTTTGCGCCCGACACCTTGCCATGGCCGCAAATGGCACTTCGCGTCCCCGCCTGTCCGGGAATACTTTCAGCAATCCGTCCACGTCAAAACGTGCCAAACCATCCCAGGTGGCTACGTTTTAGACGGTTTTGGATTCGTTCTACCAAGCACAAAGATATTGAGTTTTTCGTGCTTCGGTACCGACGTCGTTCAAATGACGATTGCGTTACCTCCGGTGAGTTTTCGGCTTAGCCGATATTTTTTTCTAACCTTGCCTCGCCGCGTTCTAAACCGTGCTAACCCTACTTCTCCATGTCTTGTGCCCGAAAATTATTCTTCTCTCCACATCCTATGTCGTTGTCGCCGTATATGTCGTCACCGTGCTCCGTTTGACGTGTCGTCACTTCCTACATGTGCCTCGGGTCCTTGGCAACCCATTGGCTTCACCTCCCGTGCCTTTTCTCACTGACAACACGGCCAAAAATAGTGCCTTTTCTTCGCCCCCATTGGATCACTCGGATCTCGTCGTCTGACTTCTCCCAGCCATCCGATTCTAAGACTCCGATGTCCGGAGGATCTTAAGACTCCGACGTCCAGAGGTTATTTAGACTCTGACCGTTCAGAGGTTACTTAGACACCGACAGTTCGGAGACTTCCTTAGACTCCGCTGATTCGGAGGCTTCCTAGAATCCGACTGATTGGAGCCTTCGACTTCGACTTCGGCCTTCGATCTCGGAGCCTTCAACTTCGACCTCCGTTTTCGAACCGACCATGGTTATTTGACCGTTTTAACCTCCGCACCCTCTGACCTCCTGAACCTTTCAATCTCTCTGACCACTCGAAGCCATCTGACCTCTCCAAGCTGTCTGATTCTTTCGACCACTCTGCATAAATCCAATTCTTTCGATCACTGTATAGTTCCGACCAGGTCTTCAACCGAGTCTTCGACTTCGACTTCGACTGCACCCGTACTTGGAGTCTTTATCTTCGACTTAGACCTCCGTATTTTTAACCGTTGATTCGACTATGGTTTTGACCATATCTTCAACTACGCCTTCGATCATGGTTTCAACCATACACAAGTATTGTAGCTTCCAACCACTTTTCCTTCACAAAGAAAAGAATTCCAATAATTCATTTTATTCATTTCTTTGGAATTCGAACTACCAGAAGTCCTTCTTCTTCGCTCTAACTCCGATTGGACCCATCCAAATTTCTAAATTCATATTCTATCTCCCGGCATATATTTAAGATTTTTGGATTTTATTTGAGTTTGGTTTATTCTAATTTTTCACGTGTAGACTACGACTATTCCGGAGAGTATAACTTCAACGAACCTCAGCAAACTTCGAAGCAAGGCAAGTTACACCTTTGACCATGTTGAACCTAATATTTCAAATTTATTTATGTTGTTTTACTGTATATGCATGCGTATTTCTATTCAAATTTAATTTAAATTCAGTTTAAATGTTAGATATACCCATAATCCTTTGAATATGGCCAATTTGAATCTCGAATTCATATACCTTGTTACCCTAGCTGAAAACTAGTTAGTACCATAGTATTGACTATAAATTTTATAGAAATGCTTAGCCTGGTTTAGTGTGATTTTAGGTGGGATCAACTATTTCACATGAAATGACAATTCCTTTTGAAATCTTGACTTCGGTGAGTCAAGGATGGTTTATGAAAATGGTTTAAAAATAAAAATAGAAACTTATGATTTAGACTTAGGCTATTGGTTAGGTGGTGGGGTGCCGACATGCCTCGTGTTTGGTGACACCTGGTTGATTGTCGTGCATGTGGGTATGTGGTTGAGCCTAAGTCGGATTAAGGACCGTTTCTGTGATTCATTTTATGAAGTCACTTCGTACTACCACAAGTCCAGTATGGGACGGACCTGGCTAAGTAATTTGTGAAGTTCCAAATACGGTTTCGCTATAGGCTGAATGTGAGCGTGGCGTAGGCCACGAAAAGTCCCATATGGCACAAGAGGGGGCTCCAACTCGTGGATTCGAGTTGTGGTGAAACCTTAGTGGCGGCGTGACTGTTTTGGCTATGGATCATTGTAACAGCCTTGTCATGATCTCCTCGCCGCACACCAAAGGAAGTGTGTTAATCTAGTGGCAATATGGGGTGATCGTTTCTTGTGGGTAAAGCTGTACACCTCTGCAGAGTTTTAATCTATCCTGGATAGCCGTGTTCACGGTCATAGACATGCTGAGTAGAGTTTTCACAGATTAGACTTGGTTTTTATAAAACTTGATTTTTCGGACAAACAACAGTGGTTTTGACAATGGTCCGGGTGGGATGCCTGTGGTTAGGTTAGTGTAGGTCAGAGCCTACACTAACGATAATACTTTAGTTAAAATATTGTTTCATATGATGTATTAAAAATTCAGCTTTTGCACTTATGCTATTGTTTTTAAATTCAGTACTATTTTTCGCACAAATAAACTTATTAAGCATTCCTTTGTTATCCCTATGCATGCATTCACTCTGTTAAAACTCTTGGTGTAACTTGCGTAAGTACTTTATGTGCTTACTTGGGAGTACTTTATGTGCTCACCTTGCTAAAATCTGTTGCCAGAGGATGATGTCAACAACTTCGGTGAGGATGGTAACGAATAGGCCGCGTCTTACAGTCATTCGCCTGTGGACAGGTAGGATGGGTTGTACCTCTACGCTTTATTTTTTCGCTGCCTTATTTTGTTGGCCATGAGCCCTTTATTTGTAAACCTTGGCCATAAGGCCCGTTTAATAAAGTGGGATTGTTTTGCATGATATGTATCCCTATTAACCCTGTGTACGCTAGCTTTTCCTGGGATAGTGCGATTTACACAGAGGGACTTGGAGTTGTTGCTCCGGGTCCCGACAGCCGTGAAACCTTAGCGGGCGAAATTGAGTTGAGGTTGAGATTGTAAAGGCTTTGTTGTGATTTTCTTTAATATGAGGATAATCATATCGTGTTGGTCAAGTTGTACAATCTCTGCAAAGTGTAAAACTGTTCGAATAACTGTGTCCTCGGTTATGGACAATGCTCAGTGATTTTATACGAAGGGTAGATATTTCATAAAACTTGGTTGGGATAATTTTGGAAAGTGAATGGTTAGTTCATTGATCGTTAAATTCATGAATGGTTAGTTCACGAGTAGTTCAATGTAGTTTATTCAATTCCTTTGATTAGTTACTTATTATCATTTTTCTTCAAGGTCACTTTCAATATTTTTATTGTATTTACTTTAAAATATTACTTTTTGCAAAGTAACCTTTTAGTTATCAGTTGGTAAGACTTGCATATTATATTATATTTTTTGTTACAAATGACTTGATGAGTACCAAAGTACTCATGACATTATGTCTATTGTTGCTCAGTTGAAGAAGAGAAAACATATCATTTGAAGGTACCAGAAGGATGATACTTAGACGACTTCACGAATTAGGACTTCGCTTCCAAGTCGATTGTCTATAGGTATGTCGAATGACTGCTATGCTTATTTATATTTGTCACTATTAGTTTCTTAAGACCTTCAGAGTATTATTTGTAAGTTTGACCATAAGGTTGTATTATGATAATTATCAATATTTGAGTTTGTTTATTTATTGTGCATATGGTCGATATTTTATCTATATTTACACTGTGTGTACTAGCGTAATTCTAGACTAGTGCAGTATACACAGAGAGTCTGGATTTACATATTCAGGTCTCGACATATGGGAAGGATCTGGAATGACGAATGGGAGGAGGCGGCGATGTGGTAGGGAGGAGAAAGAGGAGGCAGGCATGATGGTGCCACAGGGAGGCGCAAAGGCAAAGGCATATCGGGGAGGAGGCTGTGACTACATGTTGAGGAGAGGAGAAGGCGGTGGTGATGGCGGTATGGGGGGCAAGGAGGCGGAGGTGCCATGGGGTAGAGGGGAGGTGGCAAAGGCTGGGAGGAAGCAGGAGCGGAGAAGAGGAGAGTGAGGCAGGAGAGGCAGCGATTACGCGTCTGGCAGTGCATGGGGAGAGAAGATGCGGCGATGGCGGCGATATGGGAGAGGTGTGTAGACACGTTTTTTTAATCTAGTTGGGGGCAACCATCTTCCTTAGTTGATACTAGCCATCTGATCCTGGTCCGACAGCTAACAAAAAATATGTGACGTGTCCACCCTAGTTGAGGCTGTCACGTGTATACTTTTCCTTTTACTCGAGCGGGTTGCCACGTGTATACTTTTCCTTTTACTCGAGCGGGTTTCCACGTGTATACTTTTCCTTTTTTAGCCTTTTCTTAGAAATTTATTTTTGAGTAAAGTCTATTGCATGCCTAGGCACACATTAGACTTATGGCGCATCGGTTCGTCAGCCACCCAATCCAATCGCAAGTGCTACCTCCTTCTCCCCCAGGCAACCAGACACTGCCGCACGAGTCCTTTTCCAAAGTCCCGCACCACCTTCTTCTCCCTACTCTCGATTCCCACCACCTCCTCCCCTGTTACTACCACCACTAAGCTCTATCTCCTTCTCCTTTGCTGGCGATAGGCAATGGTTAGCGACGAGTTTAAGGCAAGGGCACACTAAAGTTAGGGTGAGGATTCACTATGCCCCTAACTGTAGAGGGAGGGGCGACTCAGTGATGGGCAGTGTGGTGAGACTACGGTGGCATCGCCAACCGTTGGTTCAAAAGATGGTGGGCAGTGGCGGTGAGTAGCATAGCGATGATGGTGATGAGTTAGGATGAGTGGAGCCTGTGGCGGTGGCGGGAAGAGAGTGGTGGTGGTGCGGCGAGGCCCCGCCGACTACGGGAGGTGGCAGCGGGCAGTGGCAAGGGAGGTGTGTCGGTAGGCGAAGGCACTAGGGATTGCACCAGAAGCCGCAGGGGAGGTAGGACGACAAGACGGGGACGGTAAGCTCACTGGTCGGAGGTGGAGGAGAGGAAGAGAGGAGGTCGAATGCACAGAAGAAGCAAGGAGGCGGCCGCTCATGAGGAAGGAGGAGGAGGAGGGAGCCACCCCATGCAGCACTTGTAGTAGCCGATGGATGGGCTGGGTGCGCATTTAGGCTATCACGCACCTAGTCACTCCCTAGTTGCATCCTTTTTGTGATTATTAATTCTAACTTGAGTCTAGAAATTATCACAAGACTGACGCAAGCATTTCCTCGATCCATTGGGCCCTAGGACGGTAATACTCTGGATTTCAAGCTAAAATTTTAGATTCATTCTCTACAAAAAAACTGATTTGCAACCAATATTGCTACTAGTTGTTTTGAACCAAGAGTGGTGATTCCCCACTCCGTAACTCCAATTTCCAATACTGAAAAGCCAAGCTTATTATTCTTTTTACCGGTGCTTCACAACTTACCACAAAACTAGAGCCGACGGTGTAAGAGTGTTCCCAATAGTTTGTATCAAGTAGGAGAGGGGATAGTTTTATATAGGGGTGCAAACGAAGCGGATAATTTTTGTTCGATCGATTGATCGAAGGCTCACGGAATGAATACAGAAGAGGTAAATGGATATCTGGTACTATCCATGTCCGACTCTGACTATGAGAAAAAAAAATACAAAATAGAATATAGGATAAGTGATATCCGTCTGTATATATCCGTATGTTAAGTGATATGAGTAAGTCTGTTATGACTTCACTTAGAAACAAGATAATAAATAGACAGATTATCGCATCTAAACAGTCAGGGAATACTGCATGCTCTTTCTTTGACATCTCGGCGATTAGTCTCTCCATGTTCGCTTTGATTGCATCCCTACTGTTCAATGTCCTATGTAGGGAGTGCAAAAGAAGCAGATATTTTCTATCCGACCGACCATCCAAAGGCTTGTGGAGTGAACACGGAATAGAAAAATAGGTATCTGGTATTATGTGTGTGCAACTTTGACTTCGAGAAAAAAATATGGAATATGATACAGGATGAGTGATATCCATCTGTATCTGTTTCGATTGCATTTCTAGTTTTATAACCAATGGATGGCTGAAAGGTTAATGTGCATGAAGCAATATTTTAAAGTAAATATGATAATTAGATCGAAAGCGAATGTTAAGTAAAATAATAATAAATAAATAATCAACGAAATTGAATAAGCCACTTGTGAACCTGTCATCCACAAGCTAAACCACTAGTAAATTATCCATTCACTTTCCAACGATAACCAATCCAAGTTTTATGAAAACACTACCCCTCGTGTAAAATCACCGAGCATTGTCCATAATTGGGAACACGACTATTCAAATAGTTTTACACTCTGCAGAGATTGCACAACTGTACCCACACAATGTGATTAGCCTCGTACTAAGAAAATCACAATAAGGCCTTTACAATGTTTAACCTTAACTTAATCCCACCCACTAGGGTTTCGCATCACACCCCCTTATGCCTTATAGAAATCAGCAACTATGTTCATCACAATGGCCGGATTGAAGTTGAAATATCCCAAATTAATCAGCTAGGTCTATCCCATACTAGATATGTGGTTTGCACGATAAAGCTCAAATCAATAGTGCACAAAGCTAAGTCCTTAATATTACTCGGGCAAAACTTCCACATCCCTCGAAGTGAATCCACACTTCCCCCCTTTACTGCACGATCACTCGCTCAAGTGAAAATCCATTTTGTATAACCAACACCAATGACACACTAATGCTACGGCACAAATTTTATAACTGTGGCACCAACCACGATTCGATATCTCATTAAGTCAAATTAATTATTCACATTTGATGATGAACCCATCGAGACTATAAGCACGGCTAAGCGTGTAAATCGTACCACCCATGTGACATCTATTATAGTATCACGAAATAGATTGCCAACCTATGGTGACAATGACATCATGGTATTTAAATTATCAAAGAGAGAGTATTCAAATCGGGACGGTAACTACCAAGTACAAAGGTTTGTAATAAAATAGCGATGCAACATAATTTATAATAAAATAATTAAATAATAGATTGAAAACTAGGTTCAACATGATCAAAGGACACGACTTGCTATGGTTTTGCTCAGTAAGGGACTCGGGATCTTCTGGCGACGCTCCTGCTCCTTCGAAGATCGGATCTAACGAGAGAGAAAACAACTGGAACAAGAAAAATAAAATCAAATAAAATTCAAATGAACTCCAAAAACTTTGAAACCAGAACGAAAAGGTAGAGCTCGTTTTTAAATGAATTTAGAAAAAAGAATGGGTCAATCGGAGCTAGGACGGGGAAGAACGGGCTCTCAGAAAATTAAATCTAAATAAAATACTAAAAATTAGGAAAAATTACTGTGCTATGGACTTGGTGCACGGGAAGGCGGGTTCATAGTGCACTCGGCTCATGGAAAAGTGCACATGGGGTGGTATTGACACGGTGGCTAGGGCTGACGTGACTACTGACGGTGACATTTAGGGCTGACATGGCACTCACACATGGCATTTAGGGTTGACATGGCACTCACACATGACAGCTGATGTGGCGGCTGACTAGCAGCTAACGTGGCATCTAAGGACGGTCGGTACTGACGTGGCGCTGATGTGGCATTGACATGTGGCGCCACGTGGCATCTAGAGCTGACGTGTCTGCTGACGAACGGTGACGGACGGCGAAGCGGCGCGAAGGTGCTCGGTTCCAAGGGCGGCGATCTTCGGCAACGGCAGCGCTCGGCAAGGGACGGCGACGAGCTTGGATGTGCGGAGGGCGGTGGCGCACGGGGTTTTTACGCATGGGACCTGAGGTGTCCCGCTCGGACAGGGCGCGCGGTGGCCACGGCAGCGGCAGCGGAGTTCGGGTCGGGCATGAAGCATAGTGCTCGGCCCGTTGGATGTTTGACACGTGGCGTAGACGAGAGATCGGACGGGTGCGGCAAAATGAACAGATGCACAGTGCAATGCGGGGGCAGCTGTGGGCGATGCGGGGGCACGGGCGGTCGGATGCCTGACGTGTGGCAATCGCGGGATCGCATGGCGGTGGGCGGCTGGGCCGGTGAACAGTGACGGGCTAGCCCATTACTGTTCACTGGGATTTTCCGGGATTTGTCTATTTCAGAAATTTATATAAAATAAAATGAGCTCTAAAAAAATATCATATAAATCCAAAAAATTTTCCAAAAATTCTAGAAAAATCCTTGAAATACAAGGAATCCAAATAAAATATTTTAATCTTATGTTAATGTTTATTTTAATTAGGTTAAACCCTTTTTATTTCTGAGAATTCATTTTAAGATTAATTGAATTCCAGAAAATTCAGTAATTGCATTTTTATTTTAAAAGCTTTTAAAAGGAGATGAAAAATAGGATGTTACAGTGGGTCAAGTTGTGAAGAACTTGCGTCCGAAAATAATTTCTATCTTTGGATGTGAAAGGATGCTTAGAGTCACTATGGTTGACGGAGAGAATAGAGGCTACGCTTAGGGAGGAGTTGAGGCCCAGAACTGTCACGAATGTCAGATGAGATGGTGAGCTCAAGTATGGCACGAAAAAGGCAATAAATATTAAAAGCGAGTTAGAATGGTAGGTTTGCACCATGTGGCTTGATCAGTCTAAGTAAGACGTGGTCTAGTGGAACCAGAGCGGGAGAGACTTGCCGGTATGTAGCAAGCCAATAGTGAACTTACACGTGGCAAGCATGGCGATTATTTGCAATGGAAGATGAAGACCTGGTCAAGAAAGGGTATTTTGGTAAGTTTGGCCAAAATACCAGAATTTGTCTTGGATCAAAACCGCGACGCATGAGTGGCGCTTGGAGAACGTTTTAGGTCAAAGAGATGTAGTTTGATCAAGATAGATCAAGATAAAGGACTTAGTGGATTCGGATTTATACGCTTTGAAAAGCATGCATAAGTGAACATGTGTAAGTAAAACCCTTATGTGTGGAGTTAACAGGTTTCCTCCATTGTGTTAAGTGGATAATATCTACTAAAGACTATGTGTGGCTGGTTAGGGGGTGATCGGTTTGACTTTTTTTCGGCTTCAGCTTCTAGCTTCAGCTTTTTTTTTCATTATTCACTACACTATCCACTAACTCAGCTACAGTGTTTTTTCAGCCAGCTACAGTGTTTTTTCAGTCAAAAGCCAAAAGCCATCGCTATTCCGATCACCCCCTTAGTCTACCTATATAAAGGGATTGAGGTGGAGACTTGGGTTAACAATCCAATCAATCTCTCTTGTGCTCTTATGTCTGGGGTTAGGGTTTGAGAGTTGAGTACATCAATTATCTCCATGGATTTCTCATGTTTTGATTGATTTACTCTTGATTTGGTTGATTTTGATATCTCCTGTTCCCTTTTCTTGATCTTACTGTGCCAAAGACATGTAAGAGATGGAGATAATCTATGAGAATCTATCTTCACCCATATATGCACTTTGATAATAAATTTATCAAGAAAACCCAGTTTTGCTTGATTTGATCTCAAAGTGTGATTTCTTAATTTAAGGGTTTTTGACGTAATTTCTTTCGTGTTATTGCTTGCTGGGACATGTAGGAATATATCTAGATCCATCTTAGTCATCGTCAACCCACGAGTAGATTGTATTAACTGATTTTGATTTTAGCTCGATTTTAATGCACCTTTCCTTCAAACTGAAAAAGGTCTCAACTTTGGCCATGATTTTCATGATCATTTATTAGAATAGGTTCTTGATAGTCTAGAGAAAATATCTGCAAAATTTTATGTCATTTGAATCTACGGATAAAAAATTTCATCGATTTTTATATTTGAAATCTAGCTGAAAATACTATTCACTTGCCTAATTTTACTGTAACAACAGTCAAACCACTTTGAAGCACCGGTCAGAACACTCAAGACTTGTCAGACCGCCGTTTCTACACCAATTAGACCGTCGGAAAGTAGTTCCTTCGAGGTTTAGTGTTTTTGAGCTGTTAATTTTAGATGAAATTCTATTTTCTGCAACTTTTTACTTGTGTGAGAATAGAATTTTAAATACTTAAGACAAAATTACAAAAAGACACCCTTCATCAGTGCTTTATTGCCATCCGGTTCTACACTCTTCCCTCCTCTCTTCCACTTCACCCAAAAAAACTGATGTGGAGGCATAAAGCCATAGACGTTCTGTTGTGTTTTATATATGGATGAAACATATTCGTTAACTTACACATACTGTTTATTTCCTTTAATGAGTTGATATTAATTATTTTAGTCTATAAAGATTTTAGCAAAGGTCTTGTTTACGTCTAGTACATATCGAGAAGATCTTGCCAGAATTCTTAGTTCATGAGGTGGTGTTACTTGTGTCACCACAAACATAATCTAAAGCAAGTGTTGGGTTGAACAAAATTATTTATCAGATCTGAAATTTCTCCTAGAAATTAGCCGAAGAGCTATCATCTACTATGAGTATATAGGATAAAAAATGTTGGTACAGTAACCCTCATTCTAATGCTTTAATTGTTCCACATTAACTAATGATTTATTTTTTTTACGTAAGCTCAGCCGTTAGTCCTAATCCACAATATACATGTGAGGTCAATGCTATCTGACAAGAATTAGAATGTGTCACTGTGTTCCTTTCATATGACACCAATACATGTACAATTCGCTATATCTACTTCACAGGGCTTCAATCTCGAACGCCGCATCAGAATTCCCCAAAGGCTTGTAGAATCTCAACTGCAAGATACCTTCCGTTGTTTAGTAACTCTAGCCAAGTTCTCTGAAACCGCCCGAGTTAGATTCCGATCCTCAAATCTAGCATCTAGATTAAACCTGTGAAAATGCACAGGATACTGGTTATGAGCTGCATGGATAAACTAAAGTCGTACGTAATACTATTGAGTATAATTTTAAGAATAATACAATGGTAATGCTCGAGAAATAATACAACGCAGTTAGACAATGTACAAGAGAACAAGAACAGGAATTAGTGCACCTACTTGGGATTGAGGGTTATTCTCTGAATTTCTCTGACAGCAGAACTTGCTGCATATAGAGAGATCTTTCCAACCTGTATGGTTGATGAAAAAACCCATAAGGTTCTCTTTTTTTGTTCCAAATTGTAAGTAGTAGGGTAGGCATGAAAACTAAACACCAGCTTAGTTGTGAGGTACCTCGAGCATCTTCAGTTTTGCATCATGATGATTTGGCAGACAGCGAATCTCTTGGGCCATTCGAGCTGACTCCCGCAAACTCTCCGGTGACAAAAAATCAAGAGCCAATTGAACCGTGGACTGAAGCATTTTTTACAGAACAGAAGATAGTGTAAACTATATTTGCAGATAACGAAGCAGTTCAGCAAATCATACAAAGCAGTCAAATTCAGAAAAGCAGTCCCAGATAGTACAAATCACTAGAAAATGACACATACGGAAGTCCTGTAGTTTTGTCTGTTCTATGGAGCAATTACCCAAGCAAACAATGCTTTATTCACGTAGTCTTTAAAAAAGCTTTGGTCATACTTAATAGGGCAGTATGAGCATGTAGGGGTGAAAAGTAGATATGAATTATCCGTATTATCCGGTTACCATATTCGATAGGACACGAATATGATATAGATTTTCCCATCCAATTAACAATTTCTATCCTATTCGTATTCGAAATAGCATAAAAAATATAGTTGCGAATATGGTATGGACTTTTACCATCCAAAATGTTATTTTATCTAGACTATCGAATCTGTATTTGACGAAGTAATATACATATTTTATTACAATACGACTAATTAATTGGACAAGTGTTTCTAATTGAACGTGAATTCGTGTTTCTTTAGGTGAAGTAAATGAATTAGAATAATTAAGCGTGATTGTACATGATAAAATATCATTAATGTCTTCATACTATATAAGTTACGAGGATATTCAGATCCGGCTGAATTGAGTAGATATTCGATTCGAATTCATATTCATTACAATATTCGATTCGTATTCAAGAATATTCGTATTCATTTACAAATACAAATACAAATGTGGTTTGGGTACTATCCAATCTATTTTCACCCCTATGAGCATGTAACCAGTGTTCGCAATACCATAATAAGAACTTTGCAAGACCAAAAAGGTTTTTTATCCCTAAAACTGCACATATGTTAGGTTGCACATTCTAAATGATCACTTATCAAGAAAACAACAAACAAAAGTTTCAACAAAAAAAAGGGTAAATAGGAGGAAAGGAAGTATCACCTGGAGATTTTTCACTTGGAAAGGACAGCCAGCTGGAATAAAAACAGCCTCGCCAATATGTTGTTGGAATGTCCAAGGTTCAATTCCTGTAAGAACGTCCAAATGGAAGTTCCCATATGGCAACTAACAACCACATAAATAAGATGTAGCTAAAATTCATTACTCTCTCCTAAGAGAGAGAACTAGCATGCTGCATGCTTCACCAAAAGCATGTAGTGTGCGAATCGTCGTTTAGGTTGGGCCTCCCAAGAAGCAAGCACTAGCAATCAGACATTTGGTTGCTCTCTTCGAGCAAAGAATTGGTGGATTTTTTTATTAATTCATAGGGAATTTGGACAGCATATGTTCTGCTGCTATGGTATTGCATCAAAGAATTACGGAGGCCAAGCCTGAGAAGTCGGCAAACTAACTACATCAAATAAGATGCTATGACGCATCAGTAATTGCAAGTCCGCAACTAATACATCTGCCAACTTAAAAGTGACAAATTATCATTCTTTCTTGTACTTACCATATTGATCCTTCAATATCCTTTTATGATACTTGTTGAGATATACAGCTTGGTTGTAGACAGGATGCTTCACCTGCAACAAAAATTTAGTATCCTGAAACAGCTTTGACGAAGACATTTCAACAAAATTTGACTTGATGAAGTAAAAAGTCATTACAGAGAGCACTGCCTGACTATTAGCTGTAAGTTCTTCCCAGTTAGCAGCTAAATATTCATTGAGCTTTGGAAGATCCTGCCTGTGGAACACATCCCAAAGAGCACCTGGCTGAGATCTTCCTGAACCATTAGACTTTGGTTCCTCTGAATGTGATGAACTAGGTAACCCAGCGGAAGAGCCTTCAGAACCACTGTAAACTTTAGCATCTGAAAATTTCTCTTGTAATCTCAACGTTGAAGCATGCCCTCTTTCATAGGACTTAGAAAATGTGCGTTCAGGTGATTGTTCCCCCATATCCAGATTCAAATTTTGAACAGGTGCATGAGCATTTACATGCACTGTTGTGCCATTAGCAATCCTTTCAGACCGCTCAGGTTGTAGACTCCTGGGACATAGGTCATGCACTTCAGCTGTATGCATTAACATATGTACCTACAAGCGGAAACAAATAGCATTAGCCATCTGATGCTTTTAACTTTTTCATTTAGTAAGTTACCAGGGAACAGGTGAAAAACTTAAGTTGTTCTATAAGCCAACATTCCCTGGTAAGAGAAATGCTCACTTTCAATGAAATGACAAGAAATTTTACGTGCAAATATAGCAAAAGCCAACTTACCACATCACCCATGTTAATCATCAGGTTTGCCACTGAATCACCTTTACCCAGTTCTTGATGCCTTCCATATGCAACTAGCAGCTTCAGGCCTACTTCAGGCTGTAGGGCGTCTGCGGGTAACTTAGCAGCAAGATTTAGGAAACCCCACCTAGAATGAATAAATTCGACTAATGGAAAATTGACAATAAATTCTGGTCTTTGGCACAACAGAAACTCTAATACACCGCGTCGGGGCCACTCTTTCAATTTCAGCATCATTAACTGGCCATCTTCCCCCATGTGACCATCTGAATAACCTTTGATAAATTGGTTGAGCTTTATATCCACCTGAACAAATTTACCAAATAGCAACACAGGATATATATTTTAGGGATGGCCATAGTACAAAGAGTACAAACAATTAGTAGCTACAAAAAGTTTTTCAGTTCTCCACTTCATTAGTTTTTCCACTTCTCCACACTCACAATTGTAGGATGAGTAATGGATGGCTGAAAAGTGTTTGTACAAATACATGAATCGTCATCACATTTTTTGGCAAAAATATGCTTTTTACAGTCATAATTTCAAACTCAGGCAAACCAGCAATAGCAATAAAAGTAATAGCATGGCACTTTGGAGTCCATAAGCAGAAGTCACGGTGATTTCAAATAGAAAGAAAGCAACTTTTGTTCAAATAGGCAAACTAGCAACACTCCCTGCTTACCTCTGATTGGTTTGAGCAGTCCACAGCTTTGACTATGACATCTTCATCCATTTTTTCATCCATGATCTCCTGGATGCCTCGCCAAATACTTAATGGGTCCCAGCTTGATGACAGAGAAGGCTCAAATGCATTCCTGATAATTACAGGCTCCCCCTTTATCCAGTGTTTACGAAAATGAATAATACCTTCATATTTTAAGTCCTCCAATACAGGAGAGTACACACGGTTCCCATCAATACCATCACTGTATGAACATTTTGAGAGACCGAAGTTATGGTGACCAGTTAACTCCAATCTTCTGACATCGTTGCAGGATGAGCATCCATTCTCCAGGTCATGTACTTTGCAGCCATTGACCATTTCTTCAGAACTTTTTACAAGCTTACCAATCCAGTTTATTTTGAATATTCGCCTTAACACCAACTTTGAGGAGCCACAACCACCAGTCTCATGAGGTCCACAAGTGATGCTGCCATCATTGTTGACCCTCCATGTAGGGAATAGAGACCTAATGTCAATATTATTTACATCTATTGGCTGTGGGACCAATTTATCATTTGCACTTTCTGCAGATGATTCCAATCTTGCTCTTTTACTCAAAATATCTTTACTTCTGTCCGCCACATGACCTTCAGCATATTCTCCTCTTGCAACGTTTGTCCGAGATCGCCTTATGTCTCGACAACAGTCAAGGCATAAGTCATACAAACATCTTAGGCAATGTCGGTGATAATCAAACACTGGCACTTTGCAAAAGTCACTGCAAAATAAGGATATTTTTTAAGGTATCACGACAAGTGAAAAATTATATGGTAGGAATAAGAAAATTCTTATGATAAAATAAGAAGCAACAGACAAAAGAACATAAAAGCAGTACCAGCACATTTGCTCATCAGAATTTATCCTCGCCCTGAGGATATCCGTCTTGGGTCCTACAACATAGAATAAGTGATGCTAGTGTTAGAAACATGTGAAATTTCAGTTGAAAATGACAGACAAGAAGGTAAGAGGGAAATTGGAGTACCATAAGCTCTTGTTTCAACACCTATTTCAAAGCATTGGTCAGAATAAATCTGCTTTAGTACTGGAAGAACATACACCAAAATGCTATGAAGATACCTCAACTTGTCTACAACAGATATTTCTTGCACCCTTGCCTTCAAAGAACACAAAAAATGTTGCACTTAAGAAAACTCAGACCAGCATAAAAGTCGAACATATAGTAACAGAAAAGGAAGAAAACTCCCAATGAGTTTACATACCTTAACTAAGTTGTCACCTTGCAAGCAAACTCTGCAGTTACAAATGCCACGGCATGCTGGACAAACCTTTCGAATATCGTCTATTGGAATGTCGGAGTACCTACATTACATATTCTATTAGAAAAGCATAAAACAATAAAATGTGTGTATTGATTCAAATGTCTAAACAGCTAAATATATAGAATGTAACATTTAAGACACCAAGATATGATCTCAAGCCTAATCACTGCCACAAAAAGGAGGTGCCGTCTTGGACATTGGGGCAGTCTCCAAGAAGCAACTTTGATCATTACTTTCTACTGCAATATATTCATAAAACCTAGTAAATTTATAATATTATGAAAGCATATTCACGACAAACCCACTCGTATCATTTTCAAACGGCCAGTCTTAATAGTCACAAAGATGTTGGTCAAAATTCGAATAGTTTGACTGAACGGTTCCCAGTGACATTTTTTGTGACTGGAGGGAGTATAGATCTCCTAGTCAAGAGCAAAACATAGAGCCTTTAAATTTTAAGCACGAGAATAAATTTATTCCATTGTACACCTGTAACTGGAGATATCAGCTGTTATTTGCAGATTGCTGGCAGCCTAGCACACATTAGGTAAGGTCACTGCAGTATTCTACTGTGCACGGACTAAGTTATTTAGACAAACTAAACATATATGCAATCCAAACATGCAACTATTGATGTAACCTACTGGAGGGTGTATAAACCCCAACGTTCAAACAAAGGCAAACTAAAGAGTACAGGAGGGACTTAGGAAAATACAACAGTTGGTCTTCACTGTAAAGCAAACTAGCAATATGAAAAATTGAAAATATCTGATTGCTGGAATCAACAACATAAAGTGTTTGAACTGATGCCAAAGAAGATTCAAGAAGTATAACAGTATTATCTATCTTTCAGAAACTGCAACAGAACACAGGGATCAATGGAAGCATATCCTCTGCTTGAGTTTTAAAGGCAATACTTTCCATTCCCCCAATCAGACAGTCGATTGCAAATCTAATTGTTACAGCTGTAGCCTCTATGTCCCACAATTCCTTTTGTTCTCCCTGTCGAGAACACATTCTACTCATCTTGTAACCACTGCTACTTCTCTTCCTGGTCCTATGAAAGTTCCTAGCTCCGCTCACCTTGCCACTAGCTACCTTTGCCTTGTACACCTGGCCGTCAGAACGTGCTTCAACGCCCCCAGTCATTGCTTCCCATACACCCACCCACAAGAATATATCCTGTGCTCCTTATGGTGCTACTCCTTCCAGTCACAAATACATGTCATTTTAGACATAGGTGCAGTCAAACTGTCAAACATTCGAAAATTTGACTATCAATACCTTTTTAAATATTTTAAATGGATACATAAAAATCATATATATAGATTTGTCTTGAAAAGTACTTTCATAATATTACAATATTATTGGGTTTTATAAATATAATACAATAAAAAATTAGTAGTCAAAGTTGTATTTGGGAGAACATACCGATATCCAAAACGACATATATTTGTGACTGGAGGGAGTATAATGTTACCCTCATCAAAATATGATACAAATATTTGTAAAAAATCCCTACAAATTTTGGTTAGATAGGCCATAACATGAAGAAGTGTTGTACAAAAATTCAACTAAAAGCATAACTTACATTAGGAGAAACAAAAAAGATAACTTTTAGTGAACAGTAACTTTATCTTTTTCCTTTTTTATTTTCTGATTTCCTTTTGAGCTGAATTTGTCTTTTTTATTTCTCTATGTGTAGATCGAATTTAGATTTGAAATTGGTGGTATGACAGATTGAATTTATGTCAATGCCATCTTTTTTTTTTGAATTTTTCATGATCATTTGCACTGTGTTTTAAAGAAGGTAACATTATAGCACTGTAAGGGTAGGCAGCACAGGATACTTCCTTACCACCCAGCAAGTTCTGAACTTCTGTTGCCCCCAGTCATGAACATCAACATCAACATTGATTGCAACCCCAGTTCTTTGCTGGTGTCTCCCCAGTAAATCAGCAGTGTACAAAAACTTGCTAAAGGCCCTGCTCCAACGAACTGCTTCTGCCTTCTTGCTTCTTAAGTTCTTCTCTTTTTTTTTTTTTTTGATTTTTGGCTTTTTCCGGCATTTTGCATTTTATTTTTTCCCCTTATTCCTTCGTATTATCCGTGATGATATAATTTTTCATTTTTTTTGAAAATTTAATTATGCTAAAAAATCTAACAGCAGCTACAGTACATTTTCAGCCGCTACAGTGCAAAAAAGCCAAAAGCTAGAGCTTTTAAGCCCAAATGAGCACTAATGTACTTGGGTGTGGTAAAAAATTCATTCTCTTTTCAAGTAGGTTACCCACAGTCTGGTCTTGTTCTTGAGAAGGGACCATAGAAATAATCTTGCATTTTTTTGCACCACAACAGCTCCTGGGATCATCTTCATCCCAAGTTCTGAACAACAAAAGAAGTTCTTGGAATTGGGAGGGATCATCCTAGTTCAGTCCAAACAGCAAACACCTGCCTAAGTCTGTTCCCCAGAAGTTCTACCGCTTTATGAGAGGACGGTGGAACTATAAGGCCTCAAGTTGTGGATCATAGCTTTTGCATTTGACAATTTGGATTGAGGTAATTGCCAACTTTGCCTTTAAAAAGGCCAAAGCAGAGGCTGTGCTTCCAAAGGCACTAGCTAGATAAAATCTCCTTATGCTTACAGCCACATGTTAACATATTAATGCTCTCAAGCAGTTGCTATGATTTGGCAATTTCCATGCTTTCCATAAGATGGCAATTTGATAATTCTGATTGAATATTGCAATGTGACGTCCAACACTAATTGTTTGGCAATGGCACTTTACGAAGAAAATATTTATTTCGGTATGGTCATATAGATCGAACCACACATAAAATGGATAGTGCTGCAATTCTGTAACAGCAGTTCAAAATACTTTGGATGTTCTCCGTCACTTCACACTCTTCTTCAATCAAGAATGACACTCTAGTTTCTTCAATCAAGAATGACACTCTAGTCTGCGACAGTAGAACCCATGTTGCAACATACCATCTCGAGACGCAGTCGCCACAATACCCTCTCCTGTCGCAGCTGGTGCACCAAATGACATTCCCACCCCTCCGGCACTGGTGGCAACTCGGCATCCCCGCCGCACCACTGCCCGCAGCCAGCCCAGTCGAGCCTCTGCCAACCAGCTCCTGCCATCAACGGCACGAGTCAACACGGGCACAATAGCGCAACAATCCAATTCAACACGAATATGTATAGCGCAAAAACAGAGTGTACCGCCAAAAAACCCAACTCACCGCCGCGGCGCGCGAGCCGGCAGCATTACCGAGGGGCAGCCCGTACAGCACCCTCCGCGGCGCCGGCTCCGCCACGTAGACCGGCTCCCCGGCGACCCTGCTGTAGAGAGGCCTCGCGACCGCCATCGGCGGCGGCGTGGGCGGGTCCGCGTCGGCGGCGTAGGAGGAGGATGCGGAGGGGGATGACCTGCGGAGCGTGGCGCGGAGAGCGGAGGAGGCGGCGCGCTTCTTGGCCTGGACGTAGTGCTTCTCGCAGACGGTTTTGTCGGGCATGGAGGGCGCGCTGCAGCGCCACTGCTTGCCGTCGGAGCGCTTGCAGCGCAGCTCCTCCGGCAGGGCCTCCATCCTCCCTCCCGCGTCGCCTCGCCGTCAGCCGCGGATCGCCGCCGCCACCATGCGCGGATCGCGGGGAGGAGGCTAGCTAGGGTTTGGGGGAGATCGGTCGGGGCGGGGCGAAGGGGAGGTGAGTGGGGGGTAAGGAAAGTGCGTGCCGTGCGTAATGGTGGCGCAAGTGTTGGCTGGGCTTGTTGTTGTAATTTGGAGCCTTGCGGTGGGCTGCGCTGCAAGTCTCCGTCCATCCCTCATCTCATTGTCTCCCTACCCTGCTGCTGCTGCTGCTGCTACGAAGGCCCTGGCTATTTCGTGCGTAATGATGGAGCAGCCAGTGAGGAAAGGAGGAAAAAGGCGCGAGGGGCGGTGACCCGCGCGTGGTGCTTGCACGCCTTCCGCCAGGCCGTGGGCGCGTTGGGCACGCCATCGGTGGAGTCAATACGGAGCCAGATCCTCCGCCTACACACGCCTGATTGAAGATGGATGCTCATGTCATAGGAGCAGAGGTTTTTCTTTTCCTTTCTTTCTGACGGGGAAGAAAGGATATGCTCCATCTTTTTTTTATTTTTTCGCTCGATTTTTATCTATAATTAACGATTTTTATCTGTATTTTCACATATAACAGCGGATATCAACGTAAACAGTGTATATAATTTTCAACTCATAGAACCATTCGAAAAGAGCCATCCTGTTTATTTCAGTTTTTTAAAAAAACCGAAATTAAAAATAAAAAAAGCCCCAAAATACAGAGCCTTTATCATCTTTAAGGTTTTCCTACACTAAAAAACGAAAGTAAACCTCTCAATCGGATTCAACTGTATTGATTTGAGCAATAGTATCAATGCAAATATCTTTTATGGGATATTTTAGTGCTGTTACTTTTTATGAGTGTTGTGTTTAGCAAGGGAAACTAATAAATCACATGAATATGCATGCACCACTATGTATGTGAAATGTGATTACTAACTAACTTGTTTTGTCACTAACAGTACAAACACTCTAGAACTTACATGTTTGCCCTTGGAAACTGAAGAAAAATACAGGATTGCCATACGGCCAGTTGTGGTGGACACGTGTGTGAATGCTGATTCGACAAGATTCCACGCGTCTGTGTACGTGGCCGCAGCTGGTCTCGAGCACTTGAACACAAAACCGTTTGTTGAACTACCAATGGTTTGTAATACAAAAATTATATTGAATTTATCGTATGCCTTCTTTAGTAAAATAGAGTAACGTTTTGAGATATGTATAGTCAAATTTTATAAATTTTAATTATTAATATCTTTGTAAGTATTTAGATTAATCAAATAAAAATGATATACATAGAGTTATCTTCAAAAATACTTTTATAACTTTATTAGGTTCTACAAATATATTGACTTAAGTGATTACGTGGTGCTGCATTTGTAGACGAGATCATGTGAACTTGTTTCTCATGAGTAATAAAATTATAATTTTGCCACTAAATAAGGAATAAAGATATACTTCAAGATCCATAAAACTTTTTAAAAGGTGAAGTACTAGAGCAAATCCCTCTTAAACCTTTTTTTTCCACGGAGGGGCAGGAGCAGAGCTTCATGCATGGAGGCCAACATGGCCATGGGCCCATGGCTGCTTGCATTTGTGTAATCCTTAGTCAAAAATAGTATGTTGAGGTTATTTTTTAATGAATAAGCTTCGAGTGGCCATCTCTTGCTTGTATAGTTCATCTATCATTTGCTGACAGCCCCTATAAACTTTGGCTTAAGCTCCGTCGCTGCAGAGGGGGTTACTCATGGGTGGATTTTTTTGACTTAGATTTATGGTTTACAACTTAAGATTTTTAATTCTGGTTGTTCGCAAGAAACAGTATACAAAGAAAAATAATCGCATACGATTTTGATCGGTACAACTGAACTCAGTATATTTTTTACTACAATCTTACTGTTGATCCTACTTTTAAAAAACGCATCATTTAAAAGTTAATTACTGTAATCTATACAAGCATAGACTATCTAGCAGTTCATTCGAACCCGAATTTATAAAATCCAATGCTCAATCAAAAGCGCATTCGACAAACAAACAGGGGAAATGCAGTTCTAAATCTCCTTCTACTCAGAAAAGTTTATAGTAACTAAACTAGATGGGAGCTAATCCAGCATACACAGGGTAGAATCCGTACATCTAGTAACTTAAACACCAAATCATGTTAAAAGTTAATTAGAACTCGTCCAACTGCTCATTTCATCATCACTTTTTTGAAGCATGCATCAGATATGAAAATTATATCACACACGCATTTATTTGCTTATATTTTGTTAAGTTTACTTTCAGAGCCTTTACTATCATGTATAAGATAGCACTTTCAGACACTTAGGGTGGATTCGTCAAGACTTTGCTTTGGCTTTGGTTTATATTTGACTAACTTTTAAATAGTATGTTTTTAAGGCATAATTTACATGTAGATTATAGTATAAACTATACCGAGTTTAATTATACCAGTTAAAATTACATACGACTATTTTCCTCTACGTATTACCTTTCGAGAACAGTCCAGAATTCAAATATTTCAACCAAAAACCATAAGCCACAGCAAAAAAACGCACCCTTAACCGTGCTTTATAGGCGTGCCCATATGCCTAGCTAGCTAACTTGTGCTTATTCGAACATATCTTTTATTTTCATTTAGGTCTATCTCGCACTATTTTTTTTCTTTTTCAAGGAATCAACAGACGGGGGTATCTCCTCCTGAAAATAAATTAATTACTCAAAGACATTACATGAGTCATGTAACACGACCTAGCTCGCCAACCCTTGTTAAGGAGAGGTTTGGTCCGGTTACAAGTGAGAAGGGGACAGAAACCGGGCGTAGCTGGAGCAACAACACTGAACTCCAATAGAGTACAACAACAAAACACAATAGCAAGAAAAGAAACAACAGCCTCTTAAGGCACAACACCCTCCAGCAACATAAGCTGAAAGTCCTGGCCGAGAGATGCACCAACGTCAAGTGCATGTTGCCGAACGCCGGACTGCACCACCACCAACAAGCAACTTGGCTTGCTAATTTTGCACCAACGGTTGTGATTGTCCTCTACAATCTTCATCAAGCCAGTTGGACTTGGCTATCTTGTTGCCACTCTTACTGACACTCTTTAGGGGGAGGAAGCCCCATAGGAGGGGAGGCCACCACAGGAGAATGAGTAGATCGAGGGGGGATCTACTCATCAGTGCTCATCTTCCAACCGGTGAGTGAACCACTCCCATCAGTGCTCATCGGACATGAAGTCCGTCTCGCGCTGATATGGGGATGGATGTGACATCCCGTAACATTATCATCGAAACATGATACCAGGCAACGAATTATTATTCCATAAGAATACCGTCTTATCTAATAATAAGTCATATCAGAGATATAATCTTATTATAATACCATTGCCACGTAGGGCTAGTCTTCAATTCACTACTTCCTAATTAACAATAATCCTACAAAACTATTACAGAAATTCTATCGTAGGCTCTAATTATACAAGTATCAAATACCATTGCTCATTTTATGATAAGGATAGGCATATTATGGGTTTCTACTACCGGCGTGCCAAACACATGCATCGAGCATGTGCTTCTAAGTCTCCAAGTTTTTACAGTCCTTCTCATGACATGGACTTGGTTTTCATAGTTTTAGTTCTAGTCCACGAGCTGTCCCGAGGCATGATTTTTGTTGTCTCCCAAGAGGTGGACTTCATTTTCTCTATCGAGATACGCACCCATGGTGAGGATTTGTGAGTTCACTTAATGCTTATGTTGGTTCTCATTGTGGTTGACTTGCTCTCTCGCAAGGACAAATCGCACTTGATGGCACTTGTTCTGGCTTGGTTGCATCTATTTCTTCTGGTTTCTCCTTGTCTGCTCTGCATGCACGAGTAATGATTAGCTTGAGTAGTTTCTTGAGGATGACTTGGTTCTCCTATCCATCAAATTCACTAGAGTCTTAAACAAATGCAAGATTGAGAAAGAGAGGTGGAGAAGGAGATTTAGTACAGTGTTTTCGAGTGTGGTGAGCTCAACAACATTTGAGCTTATTGCCCTAAGCTCAAAAGCAAGGAGGTCAAAAAGGAGGAGTGCCACAAGGTCTCACTACCTTGGGACACCAAGAAGAAACTCAGCTACTGCAAGGTAGTTCGCCGGGTTTTGTCCACTCCTGAGCAATTGGACTTGAGTGACTTGGACTCAAAGTCTGAGGAGGAGAACAAGCCTCGAGGCCAGAAGATAACTGACTTCACCAGTATGTGCTTCATGGTGACCACCGATGATATCTCCAATGAGGATGATTCCTATAGTGACCCTGATGAGATAAAGCCCACATATGATGAATGAATCATGATGTACTTCACCTAGATCATAATCTTAGAAAATGCAAAAAGAAAATGAAAAATTATGATTCCTTGGTTGAGGATTTGTGTAACATCCTGATTTTGGCTTTATTTTAATTTTCTTGTCTTGCTCAATTTGAAAATTTTAAGTGTGAAATTTTTTTATAATTCTTAGAATTTCATTTGGAGTCATTGGATTTTTGTGCTTCAGCAAAAATTTCTTTTCTCCTCTTTGCAAAAATTCAAAAAGGAATTGGAAAAGAGGGAAAAATAAATGAGAAACCCACCTGATCGGCCTAGCCAGGCCCAGCGGCCCAGTTGGCCCGCCCGTCTCCCTCCTCTTTCCCCCGTCTTTCTCCCTTCTCCTCATCGGCGTCACCGCCCGCGCCCTTGGTTTTTCTTCGTGCGCACGCCGCTAACGCAGCCTCCGTCATCCTCTCAGCCTCCTCCTCCCCTACCCTGGCGCGAGCCTTCCCCGTGGCGCCACCGCAGCTTCCCCATACTCGTCTCGCCGAGCTAGATGCTCTCTCCCCCTCTTAGCCTCGCCGCCCGGACGCTCTGCCGTACACCCCGTCGTCATCGCCACTCAGCCCCAGTGCTCACCGTCGCATCCGTGCCATTGTGCCTGAGGCCGCGCCTCGAGCCTCGCCTGCATTTGCTTTGTCTGCACCAGCCTCGCCCCCTCTCCCCGCTTGTAGCTCTGGGTCGTGGCACCGCTGCCGCTCCACTGTACGCCCTCCAGTTATCTCAGCATCACACCTCCTTCACTTTTGAGAATTCAAGCCCCGTGCCAATTGCGCACACCTCGCCTCCGTCCCTTCCGCCTAGCTGCCATAGAGGCAATCGAGCGCGCCACCCTCGGCCTCGAATTGGCTCTTTACGTTAGATTTTGATGATTCCGGAGAGTTCGATTTCGACGACGATTTCCAGTAGGACTTCGAGCAAGGCAAGTTACACCTTTGACCATGTTAACCCTATTATTTCAAATATATTTATATTGTTTTAGTGTATATGCATACGTACTTTATTCAAACGTAATTTAAATTGATTTAAATATTAGTTATGTCCACAATTCTTTGATTATAGCCAATTTGAATCTCGAATTCATACACCTTGTCACCCTAGCTGAAAACTAGTTGGTACTATAGTGTTGACTAGAAAACTTTATTGCATCGCTTAACCTAGCTTAGTATAATTTTAGTTGGGATCAACTGTTTCACATAAAATGACGATTTGAAAATGAATTCTTGACTTCAGTGAGTTAAGGATGGTTTATAGAAATGGTTTAAAAATGAAAATAGAAAACTATGGTTTGGACTTAGGCTATTGGTTAGGTGGTGGGTGCCGGCATGCCTCGTGTTTGGTGACGCATGATTGATTGTCGTGCATGTGGGTATGTGGATTGAGCCTAAGTCAACTTAAGGACCGTTTCTGTGAGTCATTTTACGAAGTCACTTCGTACTACCACAAGTCCGGTATGGGACGGACCTGACTAAGTAAATTGTGAAGTTCCAAATATAGTTTTGCTATAGGCTGAATGTGAGCGTGGCGTAGGCCGCGAGAAGTCTCACATGGCACCAGAGGGGGCTTCAACTCGTGGATTCGAGTTGTGATGAAATCTTAGTAGCGGCGTGATTATTTTGGTTATGGATTATTGGAACAGCTTTGTCATAAACTCTCCGCCGCACACCTAAGGCAGTGTGTTTATCGCGTGGCTCAAGTGAGAGGGAATGTCTTGTGGGTAAAGCTGTACACCTCTGCAGAGTTAAACATCTAAACTGGATAGCCGTGTTCACAGTCATGAACACGCTGAGTAGAGTTCTCACATATTAGACTTGGTTTTATAAAACTTGATTTTGGTAAAACATCAGTGGTTTTGATAATGGTCCGGGTGGATTCCCGTGGTTAGGTTAGTGTAGGTCGGAGCCTACACTAACGAAATTACTTGTTTCGAACTTTGTTTCGTATGTTGTATTAAAATTCAGCTTTCATACTTACATTATTGTATTCACAATTCAAGTACTGCTTTTCACGCAAATAACTTATTAAGCCTTCCTTTTGTTATCCCTATGCATGCATCCACTCTGTTAAAATTTCTGGTATAACTTGCGTAAGTACTTAACGTGCTTACCTTGAGAGTACTTTATGTGCTCACCTTGCTAAAATCTGTTGCCAAACTTCGACAGCGACTACGACGGTGAGAACTACTTCAGCGAGTAGGATGTGTCTTACAGTCATTCGCCTGTGGGAGGCTAGATGGGCTGATCTGCTACCTCTATTGTTTTCCGCTGCTTTTATTTTCAGTTGGCCTTATGCCATTTTATTGTAAGACTTGGCCCTAAGGCCGTACCTTCTATTAATAATAATCAGTGGTAATTTTGCATGATATACATTACTGTTAACCCTGTGTGCACTAGCGTTTCCTGCGATGGTGCCATTTACACAGAGGGACTTGGAGTTGTTGTTCCGGGTCCCGACAGAAATGGTATCGGAGCAATAATGACCCTAAGACGTGACCCTAGATAGAGACCAACCTTAAGGATATATTTTGATAAGAAATATCTCTTTTAAAAATTATTTCCTTCTTTGCTCAGTCTCTTACCAAAACTGTTTACTAACTTCTTTCCCTCTTCAAAATTATAGATGGAACAACCTACCCGTGTCACCCGCGCAACCCTCGTCGGACTTTTCGCTGATGACCTCTACAACCTCATGCGGGAGCTGAACTTCCGACCTCGTCCCCTTTACCAAGGATACTTAGGCCTGTACGGAGACAAGGAGCATTGGAGGGTCGAAGTGAAGATTTTCGATCGTTTTGCAGCTGAAGCAACCATCCACACCTTCAACGCCCCCATACCATGAGCGACTTTCTTCAACGGTGTACAGGATGCAGCCCGGGAGGCCATTCGCCAATTAAGGAACATCTACGCACTCAAACTACAGCGCACAGACTTCCGCTACTACCCCATGAAGACTTCTCTTAGTGCTGCCAGTAACTTCTCATCCACAGAATACGAGAGCAACCCCCGCCTCGTACGACAGGTGGAATTCACTAAGTCCATGGATTACACATACCAGGCCACCTTGGACGAGCTACACACCGCGACTCAGAAGCTCCGTGCGGTTGAAGAAGAACTGGCCAACCTCCGTGCCGAGGATGAAGACTCCACTACCTCTGAGCCACCCTCGAAGAGGCTCAAGCGTAGCGCTAGTGTTTAGAGAACCCTGAGTCTTAGTTCTTAAGCGCTATCTGTGAGCTGTAGTCTTTTGTTAACAACCGCAAGAATATTATAATAAAATAAAAAGAAGTTTTATTGGCTCTTATTTGTGGTTTCATCGATTGCTTTTGTGTGCTCTTGTGTGTGGGATTATTACAAGAAAACCTCTCCTTTAGTCCCCTTTCTCTCCTCTAAATCTGGAAGCTTCGGTAGATGGTGAACACGAGGAGGAACCTCAACGACGGTGCCAACCTCGGAGCTTAGGGAAGCCAGTCTGCCCCTATTCCCCCGCCTCTGCCAGCAGCAGGGCCAGATTGGGCTCAATTGATGGCCAACCAGAACCAGTTAATTCAGCTGTTAGCTCAGACCATCAACAACCCCGCTCATCAAGCTCATCACCAGCCTGCCCAAGCAGTGCCTAAGGATAAAGACGCCAACTTTTGCCAGCAGTGCCGAACCTATGGACGCCGACGATTAGCTAAGGTCGATCAGCAGGAAGCTGGAATTCTACAGTGCACTGATCGGGAGCGAGTCCTGTTCACTTCCCACCAACTGAATGGACCTGTGTCTGAATGGTGGGACACCTTCACAGCCTCGCATGCTAACCCTCAGACTGTGACATGGAACGAGTTCGAGCAGAGCTTCCGCAAGGCTCACATCCCCACCGGTACAATGACTCTGAAGAAGGAGTTCCGAGCCCTTCGCCAAGGAAGCCGTACAGTCAATGAGTACGTGCAGAAGTTCAACCAGCTGGCTCGCTATGCCCCAGAAGATGTGACCTTTGATGAAGCCAAGCAGGAAAGGTTCATGGAGGGCCTGAACAACAACATATCGGTGCAGCTGATATCAGGCGACTACGTTGACTTCCACCAGCTAGTCAGCAAGGCCATCCACCAGGAGGGCAAACATGTGGAAATGGAGAACCGAAAAAGAAGGATGGCCGATCAGAGAAGTAACTCTAGAGGTTCTCACAAGGTTCACAGCACTCCTCCGCACGCGAACAAGTTTAGACCTCAAGGCAGCAACTTCAAGACTCAGTCGGGCAAGTTCAAGCCATCAGCCAGTCGCCCGCTGTTCCAAGCCAACCGCCAGCAGTTCCAGACCACCCACACTCCAACTGCCGGTGGTTAAGTCCAGAAGAGCAGTCCCCCTTTGGACGGAGTGACCTATTTCTATTGCAAGGAAACAAGGCACTATACCAAGGCATGCCCCAAGAGGATGCAAGCGGCAGCCAACTCAGGAGCATCAGGAAGCCAGAACCAGGGGCAGCAGAAGTCACAGACCTTCATTAAGGGGAGAGTGAACCATGTGACAGCGGAAGAAGCTCAGGCCGCACCGAATGTCGTACTGGGTATGTTCCTTGTTAACTCAGTACCAGCATCAGTTCTTTTCGATTCTGGAGTATCGCATTCTTTTGTGTCAAAAGCTTTTGTGGATTAGCATGGGTTAGGTATGGTTACTCTTAGTAACCCCATGATAGTTCACTCCCCTGGAGCAGAAATAAGGGCAGGGACCTTGTGCCCGAAGGTAGAATTGCTCACAGTTGGAGCCTTATTCTTAGCCGACCTTTTGGTTTTGGAGTCGCAAGGGTTGGATGTCATTCTTAGAATGAACTGGTTAGCTAGGAATAAAGGCCAGATCAACTGTGTTACCAGGTCCATCACCATCACCAATGACCAAGGCATATAAGTGATCTTCTCTCCCCAAATTCTGGAAGAGGAAGAGTGTGCCCTCTACCACCTTCAAGCCTTGGAAGAAGTGCCAGTGGTGCAGGAATACCCAGATGTATTTCTCGAGGAATTACTCGGAATGCTGTCGGATAGGGAAATCGAGTTTGTGATTGACCTAGTCCCAGGCACTGTCCCAATTTCCAAGAGACCTTATCGGATGCCTGCTAACGAGTTAGCAGAGTTGAAGAAGCATCTTCAGGATTTGGAAGATAAGGGTTACATCCGACCTAGTTCATCGCCTTGGGGAGCACCTGTGCTATTCGTTAAGAAAAAGGATGAAAGTTTGAGGCTCTGTGTGGATTACTGAGCTCTCAATGATGTCACAATCAAGAACAAGTACCCTCTGCCCAGGATCGACGACTTGTTTGACCAGTTAAAAGGAGCCATCATCTTCTCCAAGATTGATTTGCGGTCAGGATATCACCAGTTGAAGATCCGTGAAGAAGACATCCCCAAAACTGCATTCTCCACCCGATATGGACATTACGAGTTCACAGTCATGTCGTTTGGATTAACCAATGCGCCTGCTTATTTCATGAGCATAATGAACAGTGTATTCATGAAGTACTTGGACAAGTTTGTGGTAATCTTCATCGATGACATCCTTATCTACTCCAAAAATAAAGAAGAGCATAAGCAGAATCTCCAGATAACCCTAGAAAAGCTTCGAGAACATCAGCTCTTCGCCGAATTCAGTAAATGTGAATTTTAGCTTAAGAAGGTCGCTTTCCTCGGACACATTATGACAGCAGAAAGCATTGCTGTAGACCCTTCCAAAATAGAAGCAGTAATGTAATGGAAGCAGCCTAAGTCGGCGACAGAAGTCAGGAGTTTCCTTGGACTTGCGGGTTATTACCGCGGTTCATAGAAGGATTTTCCGAATTGGCCAAACCCATGACACAGTTGTTAAAGAAGGAAAAGAAATTAGAATGGACGAAGGCTTGTGAGCAGAGTTTTCAAACCCTAAAGAAAAGGCTAGTCTCCGCACCCGTTCTTGTTTTGCCAGATGTGCATAAAGACTTCGAGGTTTTCTGCGATGCCTCTCGCCTAAGCTTAGGTTGTGTCTTGATGCAAGAAGGCAAGGTGGTAGCCTATGCATCACGACAACTAAGGCCTCATGAGTCCAATTACCCTACTCATGACTTAGAATTAGCAGCCGTAGTGCATGCTTTGAAGATCTGGCGCCACTATCTTATCGGTAACCGTTGTGAAGTATACACGGACCATAAGAGCTTGAAGTATATCTTCACCCAAGCAGAACTCAACCTTAGGCAGCGAAGATGGTTAGAATTGATAAAAAACTATGATATTGGTATACAATACCATTCCGGAAAAGCAAATATTTTAGCCGATGCCTTGAACAGGAAGTCTTATGCGAATGTGGTTTTATCGGAAGAAGACCAGACCCGACTTCAGGAATGAGTCAGTTTGAATCCGGTGAATCCAAGCATTCTCGCAACTTTGGAAATCCATCCTGCCTTGCTTGATCAGATCAAAGAAGATTAGAAAGTTGACGAGGATATTCAGGAAATAAGAAAGAATATGAGAAGAGGCAAAGCACCAGGATTCAGCGAAGATGAGCAGGGCACGGTTTGGTTCGAGAACCGCATCTGTGTACCGAATAATCAGAAAATCAAAACCCTAATTCTGAAAGAAGCTCATGACACTCCATACTCAATTCACCCAGGTCGTACCAAGATGTACCAAGACCTGAGGGGAAGATACTGGTGGGTTAGTTTGAAAAGAGAAATAGCAGAGTTTATTGAAGCCTGCGACACCTGTCAACGAGTTAAAGTAGAGCATCAGAGATCCGCTGGACTTCTGCAATGACTACCAATCCCAGATTGGAAGTGAGAAGAAATCGGTATGGATTTTATAACCGAACTTCCGAAATCTCAATCGGGTTATGATTCGATTTTGGTAATCATCGACCGATTGACGAAAGTGGCTCAGTTCATACCGGTCAAGACCACTTACTCCGGAAGTAAGCTTGCTGAGTTGTACATGTCCCGAATTGTGTGCCTACACGGAGTTCCCAAAAAGATACTGTTAGATCAAGGCAGCCAGTTCACTTCTCGATTTTGGCAAAAACTGCATGAAGAGTTAGGGAGTAAACTTAGTTTCAGTACAGCTTACCATCCCCAAACATATGGTCAAACCGAAAGAGTAAACCAGGTACTCGACGATATGTTAAGAGCTTGTACTTTGGACTTCGGAAACAGTTGGGACCATTCTTTGCCCTATGCAGAGTTCTCGTACAATAATAGCTATCAAGCCAGTCTGCAGATGGCACCCTTCGAAGCCTTATACGGCAGGAAGTGTAGGACGCCCTTGCTTTGGGAACCGCAAGGAGAACCTCAAGAAGCCGGTCCAAATCTACTTCAATACGTCGAAGATAAAGTGAGAAAGATCAAGGATAGGCTGAAGATAGCTCAATCTCAACAAAAGAGTTATGCGAACAACCGTCGATGAGACTTGGCCTTTGAGGTTGGGGACTATGTCTATCTCCGAGTATCCCCACTCCGAGGAGTCAAGAGGTTTCAAGTCAGAGAAAAACTTGCACCAAGATATGTGGGACCTTTCAAAATTCTGAACCGAATGGTGAAGTTGCTTATCAGCTGGAGTTGTCGCCGAGTATGTCAGGAGTGCACAACGTTTTTCATGTCTCTCAGCTGAAGAAGTGCCTCCGAGTACCCAAAGAGCAAGCCGCATTGGAAACCTTGGACCTTCAAGACGATCTCACCTATCAGGAGCAGCCGATCAAGATCCTCGAAACCGCAGAACATCAGACTAGAACGAAGACCATCAGATTCTGCAAGGTTCAGTGGAGCAACCACACCGAAGACGAAACCACCTGGGAGCGAGAAGAGGATTTGAAGGCCAACCATCCCTATCTCTTTTGCTAGCCAGTGCAAATCTCGAGGATGATATTTCTTTTAAGGGGGGTAGGTTTGTAACATCCCAAAAATTTTATTCTTCTTTTAAGTGTTTTCTAGAATTTATTGAATTCTCTAGATTTTATTTCAAGCCTAGTTGTGAAAAGCTAAAATATTTCATGTTATAAAGGTCAAAATAAATGTATTTCATTTTGTTAAGTCAAATATGTAATTATAATAATTTTCAGGAATTTATAAAGATTTAAAACTATCCTTTTAAAGTCAATTGGTGTTTTGCAAAATCTAAATAGCAAACTGGGTTGAAAATATTTTTAGTAAGTCTAAAATAGTTCCAGATAATTCTCTGAATTTTTCTGGAATTTTCAAAGTTTATTTGGCATTTTTCTGAGTATTTTAAAGCCTCCTAAGTATTTATAAAAAATCAAAAAGGAAATAAAATCCAAAACTCCTCCCCTGCCGCCAAGTGTCAGCCATCGGGCAGATCCACGGCGCTGGGTTCTTTTTCAGCCGTCCGGTCTCACTTAACTGATCTCCCCCGTCTTCTCCTCTTCTCTGGCCGACGCGTGTCAAGCATCGAGCCACCCGCCTCCCCGCCGGATTCAATTCCAACCGCCCGATCTCACTTACCGCTTCACCCGCCTTCCTCTCCTATCTAGCCGGCACGTGGTGTGATCAGGGCCGTTCGCCATTGTCGGATCAAATCCCGCTCATCCGCAGCCACTTACCCCTTTGGTCCTGTTCGAGCGGCCCCGATTAACTTTCTGTTGCCAGATCGCATCTCGCCCGTCCGCTGTCACTTAACGGTTCGCTCATGAATCGATGGCCCCACTCCCTCTCCCCTGCCACCTGGCTTCATCTGAACCGTCGCCCTCGCACGTTCCGTTTTCTTTCTCTCGCTGACCGGTAGAGCCCACCTGTCAGGACCGTCGTCCCCGATCGGCTTCCTTCTTCCCCACGCGATTTTCGCCGCTGTCGCCGCCATTAAACAGAAAGCCAAAGCTTTAAATGCTTCGATTTCTTAGCCAATTACTCTTCCGCACTATGGCAAATCCAAATTTCTGCCTCCCCGCATCCGTTTAAGGCATAAATACCCCCAATTACGCCCTTTACACCGTCGCATTTCCTCTCCGGCCGTTTCACCTTCGGCGTGAATGCGCTCGCCCGTTACCCCCTCCCCTCGGCCTATTTAAGCCCTCCCCGAGCCTCCTCTCGACTCACCGCCCCTCCCTCACTGTCCAATTCGAGTACCCGAACCCCCACGCCCTCCCAGTGCCCTTTTCCCCTTCGTCGGCCTCCATCGACTCCGGCGAGCAATCGCCGCCACTTCGAGCCTTCCCGTGCCGCGCCGCCGCCACTCCGAGCTCCAGTGAGATAAAGCGCATCCCGGCCACCGCTTTCTCGAGCTTCTTCGTCACCAGAACGCCTTTGCCGCCGTCGACCCCTTCTCCGACAGCTGCCCCTCTCCACCGTTCATCCGCTCCGGTCGTCCCCGTGCCACGTCGACGGTACCAATCTACTCCCCTCGCCCTCCCCCTTCAGCGGGCCGGGCCAACGTGGCAGCCCACGTATGCACCACATGGCCGCCACGTCCACCCAACCGCGCCACACCAGCGCCCTCTCAGCGCTCCAACCGCCCACGTGGCCACGTCAGCACAAGGCTGTGACGTGGCAGCCACGTGGCGCCTACATGGTGGCCACGTCACCCCAAAACCCGCCATGCAAGCGTCACGTCGTGCTCTGTCACCCGCGTGCCACCTCACCCTCCCTCGGGTCCGTGGACTCAGTCCACCGTAGACCGGCCCCACCTGTCAGTCCACGTCCGATTATTTAATCCCAGGGCTGACATCAGCTGACGTCACAAACCTGATTTTTCCGTTTAAAAATAATTCAGCCAAAAATGATTTAGGAGGCTGACGTCATAATCTGTTATTTTCTTTAGAAAAATAATTCATGCTGACGTCATAAATACTTTCGATTTAAAAATAATTCTAGAAAATGAGAATTTTCCTTTTAATTTGTATTAAAACTTTGGAAGGTCATAACTTCTTCATTTTAGCTCCAAATTGACCCATTCAAATTTCTATTTTTTTTGTAAAATCATGAACTTTCCAATTCTGGCATACTTTTGAATTTTTGAATTTATTTAATTTTTTTTGAATTTCTTTCGAATTGGCTCTTTACATTTGATTTTGACGATTCCGGAGAGTTCGATTTCGACGACGATTTCCAGCAGGACTTCGAGCAAGGCAAGTTACACCTTTGACCATGTTGACCCTATTATTTCAAATATATTTATATTGTTTTAGTGTATATGCATGCGTACTTTATTCAAACGTAATTTAAATTGATTTAAATATTAGTTATGTCCACAATTCTTTGATTATAATCAATTTGAATCTCGAATTCATACACCTTATCACCCTAGCTGAAAACTAGTTGGTACTATAGTGTTGACTAGAAAACTTTATTGCATCGCTTAACCTAGCTTAGTATAATTTTAGTTGGGATCAACTGTTTCGCATGCTTAACCTAGCTTAGTATAATTTTAGTTGGGATCAACTGTTTCACATAAAATGACGATTTGAAAATGAATTCTTGACTTCGGTGAGTCAAGGATGGTTTATAGAAATGGTTTAAAAATGAAAATAGAAAACTATGGTTTGGACTTAGGCTATTGGTTAGGTGGTGGGTGCCGGCATGCCTCGTGTTTGGTGACGCATAGTTGATTGTCGTGCATGTGGGTATGTGGATTGAGCCTAAGTCAACTTAAGGACCGTTTCTGTGAGTCATTTTACGAAGTCACTTCGTACTACCACAAGTCCGGTATGGGACGGACCTGACTAAGTAAATTGTGAAGTTCCAAATATAGTTTCGCTATAGGCTGAATGTGAGCGTGGTGTAGGCCGCGAGAAGTCTCATATGGCACCAGAGGGGGGCTCCAACTCGTGGATTCGAGTTGTGATGAAATCTTAGTGGCGGCGTGATTATTTTGGTTATGGATCATTGGAACAACCTTGTCATAAACTCTCCGCCGCACACCTAAGGCAGTGTGTTTATCGCATGGCTCAAGTGAGAGGGAATATCTTCTGGGTAAAACTGTACACCTCTGCAAAGTTAAACATCTATCCTGGATAGCCGTGTTCACAGTCATGAACACGCTGAGTAGAGTTCTCACATATTAGACTTGGTTTTATAAAACTTGATTTTGGTAAAACATCAGTGGTTTTGATAATGGTCCGGGTGGATTTCCGTGGTTAGGTTAGTGTAGGTCGGAGCCTACACTAACGAAATTACTTGTTTCGAACTTCGTTTCGTATGTTGTATTAAAATTCAGCTTTCGTAATTACATTATTGTATTCACAATTCAAGTACTGCTTTTCGCGCAAATAACTTATTAAGCATTCCTTTGTTATCCCTATGCATGCATCCACTCTGTTAAAATTTCTGGTGTAACTTGCGTAAGTACTTAACGTGCTTACCTTGGGAGTACTTTATGTGCTCACCTTGCTAAAATTTGTTGCTAGACTTCGACGGCGACTACGACGGTGAGAACTACTTCAGCGAGTAGGATGCGTCTTACAGTCATTCGCCTGTGGGAGGCTGGATGGGCTGATCTGCTACCTCTATTGTTTTTCGCTGCTTTTATTTTCAGTTGGCCTTATGCCATTTTCAGAGGAATTTGGAGTTGTTGTTCTGGGTCCCGACATTTTAAGCACGCATCCCGAGGAGTTCGAAATGAAGACGGCTCGGACATGGCGAGAGCTCCCATCGGAGATGACGACGCAAGGAGGCGACGCGTGGCTGATCGAACAGCGCGGAGTGAGTCCAGGCGAGGCGCGGCGCGGACGGCGTGGGCTAGCGGCGTGGGCGCGCGGATGTGGGCCACGTGGCGCGGGCGACTGATCAGATGGCGCGGAGCGAGACCGGGCGGGATGTGACTAGGGCACACAGGCGACGCGCACGGTTGGGCCTGCTGGCGATGCGTGGCCGAGGGAGGCGGCGGTGGAGGTGGGCCGAGGAAGTGGACCGGGCCGGGGGGTTTAGGGTTTTCCCGCCCCTTTTACTTTTCGTAAAATTCACTTATAGCAAAAGAGGTCCCGAAAATAGCAAATAACTCCCAAAAATTCACTAAAAATATCAGAAAATTCTTTGAGGCCTAGGGAACTCAAATAAAATATTTTCAACTTATGTTAAAGTTTATTTTAATCATATTAAACAATTTTAATTTCCAAAAATTCATTTTATGCTAAATTAAATTCCAAACAAATCCAATAATTCATTTTGAACATAAATGCTTTAAAAAATCCATAAAATCATGGTGTTACATGGTGCTAGATGAGGAAGGAGGCGAGGACGATGGCGCTTGAATGCACACGAACCGAGGGCGGCGGCGGGTTGAAAAATACGTGAACCAAGACCGGGTTCGGGTTGAACATGTCGTGGAACATGCACTTGAATCAGAGACAAAGATAGGGAGGCTGACACGCGGCTTGTGAGGTGATTGGACGGTGGGGAGCGCGCATGGGCGCAAGCGCGCTAGGGCAACGCGGGTGAGCACACGGTGAGGAACGGCGCAGATGAAGTGGGGGCGAGCGGTGGGCGAGGGATCGCCAACACGTGGCAGGTGGAGAGAGAGGCCGAGGGGGATGGGCCGGCTCGGGTTTCGGCCCGCTAGGGTTTTAGGAATTTCCTTCGGTTTTCCTTTTTAGAAAATTCAAAATAAACAAAAGAAGCTCTAGAAAATAGCAAATAAATCTAAAAAATACACGAACAATTCTAGAAAAATCCTTAAGACACAAGGAACTCAAATAAAATATTTTTAGCTTATGTTAATATTTATTTTAATCATATTAAATCCTTTTTAATTTCTAAAAATTGAAATTAAGCTTTATTAATTCCAGAAAAATTCAAAAAATTTATTTTTAAAAATTGGGCTTTAAATTCTTCTAAAAATCATGATGTTACAATTTGAAGCTTAATATTGTATTGGGCAAAATTGCTAAACTAACTAGAACCCTAAGTAGTCTTACTGGTAAAGAAAAACTTGCCGCATCTTTTGCATCTAAAAAGTATGATTCTGTTGCATTCATTGCATGTGCAGTTTACGCTACGATAGATCAGGATTTAGATGAGATGCATAAGGCATTTAGAGTCAAGTTTGATCAGTAGCTTAGGAGAGTGAAGAATGTTCCTTGTATCTCTTGTGAGTCTTTTATACTTAAGGTATCTGTGCATTAGGAGAGATATGCTAGGGTGGTGAAGAAGAGTGAGTGTAGCTCATGTGAGACCCTAGCCAATGAAAATACCTACCTCAAGAAAACCCAAGAACATTTCTCCAATGGCAAGAAGAATTTCAACATGATTTTAGACCAGTCCAAAGTTAGTGTCAAGAATAAAGGTCACTACAAAAAAGCAGGTCTAAATTGTTGACATTTTTACAAACCTTTGGATTCTTCTCGGTTTTCTTACTTGCAGGAAGAATTGGGGTTATTCATCCTATGGGTCTGATGTGAGGGTGTTTGCTTTACTTCCATGCATTGTAATTTATTACATATCTATCTTCAAGTCTTGCATTTGACATAATCTGAAGCTTTGTTTATTATCTATACTCATATTCTATACTTAGTCATGCTTACTTAAATGAGCTTTCTGCATCATATTCTTACATGTGTAGCTTAGCATGCATCATAACTAGCATTATAAAATTGGTCAATTTGAACTAACACAAGTCTAGGCTGAATCATTTGAATAGTATAACTTTAGTGATCATTTTCTGTTTTCTACCATAATAAAGTGCATAGTTAAGTATTGAGTCTGAGTTTAAGTTGGGCAGAGCTTTTTAGCTCTATTGTGAAATATTTAGTAGCTCTTGTATTTTTATTGCTTTAAATGATCTCAATTGTGCTTGTAGTTGCATCTCAGCATTTCTTTATTATGAGATTACTTGCCATTACACTTGATATGAACTCAGGGGGAGTTATGGATAACTAAGACCATTTTCTTAAACTTGTTACTTGATGTGGTCAACAAAGGTTTGAGATTAATTAAATTGACTAAATGAATTTAATTCAGACTAGTTGAAGCTCAGGTGGTAGTTGTAGATGGCTCATTGTTGAGGACTTTTTTTATTGAGATAGACCATACAAATGTGAGTTATAATTGGGTTAAAGCTTAGGAGAAAGTTGTAGATGCCCCTAGTCTAGGATTTACTTTATTGAGATAGACCATTCAAATATGAATTAGAATCTGGGCTGAAGCTTGAGGGCGTTATAGATGACTCCTACTCTAGGACTTACTCTACCCAGATAAGTCACTGATCGAGTCAACTGCAATACTCAAATAGGCCTTTAGCTCAAGAGTGTTGATTTTTGTTGACTTGCGTTTCTTGTTTTGTCTTACCAAGTCCAAGTGATGTAATTTGAACTTGTCGGATTGTCGATGGCAATCAGAGGGGTGTGAATGATTGTAATCAACAGTGAAAGCTTTTTTCCTCAAATCTATCGTCTTCTGATTGTCCAACCTGCCAACACAGCAATAATACAAAAACAAAAGACATCAAAAGGGAAAAAAATTTGTTCAGTACTGTAGCTATAGTGTTTCAGTACCGAAGGTACAGTACCGTTACTGTAGAAAATTAAAATGAAGATGTTGCCTGGTTGTTGATTCACATGTTGTGTTGGCTACTTTTCTTCTTGCATGCCTACGCACGGTGGAGGTTGAGTCCACTGTTTTTTATATGAGAGCAGCAAGGCTTCTTCACGCAAAGGAGCAACGACATGACACACGAAGAATGATGTGACCCAACACCTCGCTGAGTGTAAACGCAAAAGGAGCAGCATCTCTGCCCCTCTGCTCTTGCAAGATGGTTAGCATGTTGTCTCCCTGCTCATTGTGTGATGAAGCAACTCACCACGCGATGCTTCTTGTTGGATAGAAAAACTACCAGACAAACAAAGTCGTCGAGAGTAAGATGACACTGAGGAGGGCCTCGGGTGCACTGGAAATTTTTCTCGAAATAGATCTATTTTATTTTTGGATCATGTTTGTGGCTACAAAGTACCCTCATGGCACCCCTCAAACCCTAGCATCGATCATAAGCATGCATATATAATAAAGCAGGCCAAAAGAAGCTTATAATTTGATTAAGCAAATTAATGTACATGGCAGACATTCATAAAAATGACCAGTTATGTTAAACATTTCACTAAAGAAGATAGCCATATAAAAAATACATATTTAAATGTAAATGCTAGATTCAAGAACTAAGTGAGTCATAAGTACCAAACTAAAGCACAAAGCTTAACATAGATTTACATAACACATAGCACCTTATGATTCACACTTGACTATGGATTATCTTAGTAAAGCACATCCTAAACTGAGAGCCATCTACAATGGCTCCTAAGCTTCAGCCCAAATTAATTTTAGCACATTTATAATAACCTTTTTAAGCCAACTTGAATCACATTTCATTAATTGTATCATCTCAAGCCATACTTTTCGATCATGCCAAGCCAAAAAGCTTAAGGTTTCATGATCTCAGTCATGCAAAGGAGAAACGACATGACACGCGAAGGACGATATGACTCGATGCCTCGTCTTATGTGAATGCCAAAGGACCAGCGCCTTTGCCCCTTTGGTCCCGATGAGATGGTCAGCACATTGTTTCCCTATTCATTACATAATGAAGCAACTCACAATGTGATGCTTCCTGTTGGATAGAAAAACCACTAGACAAACAAAGTCACCGAGAGCAAGACGACGCTGATGAGGAGGTCGGGTGCGCTAAGAATTTTTCTTAGAATAGATCTATTTTATTGTTGGGTCATGTTTATGACTACAAAGTACCCTCCCGGCACCCCTCAAATCCTAGCATAAAAATTGCATCTCTCCAGCCTTCGAGGTAGCCCCTAACCCTATATCTATTTAAAGTCTAGGGCCCAAACGAGTTCTTATCCAATTCCAACAAATAAGGGACCCAAAACACTTCTGTAACACTGGTTTTCAACTTTTTATCACATGTCATAGCCTCCAGACCATACCTCTGTAGCTCCAACACTTATCATCCATCTTTGGTCTTCATGTGACCTAACTCGAGCATGATCATCTTCTCCAGCATCCTTGACCCTCTAGAGCATAACTTTGCACAAAGCCATTTTCTGGTCCTCGCCGTAGACAACGATCGCCTCTGAGTTACCTTGCACATGCAAATACCAAAGCAACATTTTTTCCTAGCACAAATTCTTTCCAACTTGACTAACATGAGTCCACACACGCCACACACCTCAAATAACATTGATAAGTAACATTGTCTGTTGTGGTTATGCATAAAATAGTAAAGGATGGGGGTTATAGGGAGGTTGTTGAAGGACTGCCCGTAACCTTACACACCCTAGAGGTAGTAATAGATGTCTATGCTAGTGTCTTGTAGGTTGGTAATGTCTGCCTCTTTGCTAAAAAAGAGTGCACTCAGGCACATACTTATAGCCGTGGAGGCTTATTTACACAAGTATCCCTACCAGTTCCTACCTTTATAAGGTTACACATGTCACTTCTTCTACTTAGAGTTACATAAACACCCCTATCTAAGTCTACTTTTCTAAGGGCATACATGCCATTTTCTTGATCTTATGGGCTTCCATGAAGCTATCGACCTACCCTGCTAGCACCGTGGGCCGTTTAGGCCAAGGTGGGGGCCGCTCCCCTAACATTGTTAATTATTCATCATTATAAATATTCTAGATCTAGCCACATGATCTAATAATCTCCCTTTTTATGAATACATTGATAACATCTCAAGATAACATGACTTCAAACAGGTCTAAGTGAAGAATTGAAGCCAAAAAAGTATTTTAATCCACAAACCACAAATCCTCACAAAGCATACTGAAAATCATTTAACATTTTGAGACACCAAACTCAGAAATCTCTCCCCTTTGGCAATATAAGCAACAAGACATAAAAGGAAGAAACAACAAAGAGAGAACTTATATCCAAGTATCATTGATCCAAAAAAATTAAAGAAAATGCACCATAAAAACTCAAAAGATCATTTAAACAAATTGAATTGATGTATACAAAGTCATGCTCTTATAAAGCTTGTCCAATCATAAGCATATATATATAACAAAGCAGACCAAAAGAAACTTATAATGTGATTATACAAATTAATGTATATGACAAACATGCACAAAAATAACCAGTTAAGCTAAAGATCTCAATAAAAAAGATAGCATCTAAAAATACAGATTTAAATCTTGATGATAGAATCAAGAACTAATTGGGCCACAAGTGCCAAACTGAAGCACAAAACTTAATATAGATTTACATAACTCAGCACATAGCACTTTATAATTGACACTTTATTATGGCTTATCTTAGTAAAGCACATCCTAGACTAGGAGACATCTACAATAACCTCCTAAGTTTCAGCCCAAATTAATTTCAACACATTTATAGTAACCTTTTTGAGCTAACTTGAATCACATTTCATTAATTGTACCACCTCAAGTGATACGGGGTGCCCGATCTTCATGACGTAGGATCAAGGATAATTTTAGATTCATGCAACCTGATTGTGGTGCCAACCACTGTCTCAATATAATAATCTGTGATAAAAGAATTTGCCCAACCACATCTACTCGACTACTCAACCACGTAAAAATAGACGTAATGTTCTTCCTGCAAAACACGAGGAATCATAAGAACAACGGAGTTGAGAACGCCCAATTTTCCTCTAGGTTGCATCCATGTGTTAAATCCTAGGAAGAACAAGTGTATAGCTCTCTCTAAAAATGATGGATTGATCCATGGTGGTCTGTCTTTTTCAGAAATAACACAGGGTATTTATAGTCTCATGATGCGCACAACATTGGCTAGGGCCAGCCAAATATGGGTCAACCACAAGCCCAAACTGAAACTGACACAAACTTCCAAGCCTAAATCATTATGGTTCGAACTCACAAACAAAAACATAAACACATGGTTTGGTCCAGGGCTCACACGAGGGACTTCCTTCATGCAGATGGCTTAATTAGTGTACACTAATCACATGATCGAGACTCAACTAGTTTCGGCCGAATGGCTTGACTTCCTTGTTGTTGGGTTGGTCTTCTCCACAGGGCCAATTCCTTCTTCCTTATGCTTGCTCTTGACGGAACTGACAAAGCACAGGTAGCAAGAATGTGTCATGTACTAGTATCCCATGCGTCATGTATTAGTATTTCTCTTTTGTAGCATCCTTTCTTTCACTCCTGCTGCTAGACACCAACTTCACTCATCGACTGGAGCATAATTAAAATACTAGTATTTAGTAGTAACCAATTTGCATGTAAATCCAAATTTATTTTACTTAAAAATGAGATCACCTAAAAATATTTAATACGACTCAATAATTCTTTCCAGTTAAATAATGTACATAACTGAAAAACGCAAGATGTGAGCGTATCTGCATCATTCTCCCCTTCTTCAAGAAAAACTATCCTCGGATTTTGATAACCTAAAAATGTACCAAACAAAGAATACAACATGTATACATGGTATACATATTTATCAGTTACATTCCTTCCATTTAGCACATTATGATTACCTGAAGGCATGCAAGCAAATCATATGCATGGTATATGTATGAATTAATTATTGTGTCATTCTTGTTGTTTTGTACATACCAATTAGTACAACATCAATTATAAGGTGTATACATTGTAATATTTTCATTCACATCATTTTCCCTCCTATGAAAAAAGTCGTCCTCGACTTTTATAAGGACGTAGACAAGATATCAAAATGCAAAACCCGATCAAGTTGCTCAAATATCGAGATAAAATTTTTAGTGCCTTCCATGATTCAACTGCACTACTCTGATTACTTGTACATCATTGTACATCATAGGATGAACAAGTAGGCTTATGATATCTTTCTAAATAACAAGCATTGTTGTTGAAACTCATCTTATTGTGATCATAACATGGCACAAAATATTGTTTATTCAAAACATGCAATATTAATTTAGCAAGCTTATCATATGTAATGTATATCCAATAAACATAGAGCTTATCATCTACACCATAATCTCCAATTAAATTGAATTTATATGTGTAACCATAGGCACTAACAAGTGATTTTTTACATGCAATTTTAGAAACATTCTCAATCACACTTCATTGAACATGATATAGCATAAAGAATCATCAGGGGACATTCTAATAAGGACTTCCTCATGAGTAATCAATTTTACATTATGTAAATTGAGTAAAGAAATTTCAGAATATGGAATTTTCAATTGAACACATGCGTTCTCACAATTACTCACCGTTTCATAATTAAATTTAGCACAAATATTATTACCTTTATCGTTATCCTCAGATGATGTTGGTGTTGTAGGTATGAAATCATCATGATGGATCAACGGGGTAGCAAGTACTTCATCTTTAAGTGGTGTGGTTTTTTTGTATTTAGCTCATCTTCATTATCCCACTCAAAGCGAGAAATAACACTAGAAATAAAGAGTAAGTCGTTAGTATAAAAAATAATCTCACTTTTTCTATCATCTACTTCTCTCTTTTCTTTTTGTGTATATCTCTCACTCTCATTTGGGATGCTCAATCATACAACACACTACTTTTATCACTCTTACTCAATTTGGCTATTTGACTCTCATCCTCTATGGATCGTGGGCCAGCAATGGCATAATTACTATCAACCACAATCTCCTCATGTAGTAATAGGGCAGCACAACATGATGTCTTGACCGAAGAAAAAGTCCTATGCTCGGTTGTCTTCTTATGTGACGCACTAGTGAAGGCATAATTGAGATGTGGACTCGGATTGAACTGTGGTGTACGCCTCTCCATAATTCTCCTCCTCTATAGCATAATTCACAAGATCCTGCATACTACCGTCATATTTCAAACAAACAGTAGCAACGATCTTAGAATTCAAACTTCTTTTGAAATCAACCCTCATTGCACATGCCTCTATCATGTTGGCACGATACATCACATAATTCAACTTATCATAGTAAGATTGGATAGATCGACGTCCTTAACGAATGCTCTTCGTTTGATAAAGTAACTCAAGCTCATACTCATATAGCAAAAACTCTTTCCTCATAACCTTCTTCAATTCTTCCTAAGTAGTGACATATTGCTTCTCAAGATATCGCTTCCACCAAGTGCATGCACATTTTTCAAACTCTTTGGTAGTTTGTGTCACTTTCTTGTCTTTGGACATCTTTTGAAACTTGATATCACATTCGAGTTGTTCCACCCATTCGAAATAGTCCTCCGAATCTGTACTTCTATAGAATGAGAAATATAAGTATCGAGAATCGTACCATGTAACAAAATGTTGAATATCCTGTCATTGTTAGTGTTGAAAAAATAGCAAAGAATATGTGGAATTATGTGGAATCACTCATCCTTAACCTCTCTTTACCAACCGATGTTCTTATGCCCCTTAGATCGTGAAGACACACGTACATTGGTGACAGTAAACAATCAAAGATGATAGATCAAGCGAATTTAAAGTCCAAGTGTTGCATGAATTAAACAATGGCTTATATGTGGTGTTTGGAGGAAAAAGCATTTACCTATACAATCAAAAATTCTAGATATTGTAAAGTGAAGTAATAATCCAAGATAGAATATTTTGCTAAGGTGCTGATCCAGAAGGTTTAAGTGAAGAACAAAGCAACTCACATGCAAAGATGATGGAACTTAGTGCAATCAAAGGAATAAGCTAATGTTAAAAAAAAGTGATGAACTACTAGCTCGTATTGCACAAGTTATGGAGAGATGCTAGCTGATTACTCAATGAGATAAAATAGAGCACAAGATTGCTCAAAATGATGAAATAGCACAATCTAAAATTTTGACAATGATAGGGTGTACTCACAGTAGGTGACTGACCAAGCATTTTTTTTTCTTTTTTTGTTCTTTTCTACTTTTTTAATCCCTCTTTTCTTTTTTTTCTGACCTGACCAATCAAATTGTCACAAGAGCATCACTTAAAACCCTATTTTCAGTTATAAAAGAAATATCAATTCAGATATGTGCAAAGTGTAAATGAGTAGCCCTAGAGCTATATCAATAGCTAGTTTCAATATATTCAAAGTTTTCACAAAGGATAGATATGATTATCAAAGAATATAAGTGAAGCTCTAAGTAATCCGAACACAGACTCCTGCAACTAATCACAGATCAATTCGACTACAACTCTGTAGTATGGCAATTTAGTCCGGATTATTATATTGCAAGCATTCGGTTTCTACTCCCAGCAGAATTCAGAAAGGATTTTCTCAAGAGTAGTGCTAACCCCATCCAACACATGATTGGAATTGGAGCAAGTGAGTTCGGACAAAACCCCAATAGGTAATGTCGGTAGTAGCCAAACCAGTTCGGCAATGCCCCAACCCACAAGACTTAGCGCACGGCACTAAGCGGACAAAAATTCTTACTTTGGTTTCCAAAGAGCTGAAAAGTAATTATGGCGCAAAAAGATGATCTGGACAGCAATGATTAGTGCCTGGGGAAGTGATTGCAATTCACTCTTTTTAGGTGCTAATTAAGAGATTCAACTAGCAAAATTTTCTAGGGTTTATATGAACACAACGATTAAGGTACACAAAAGAACATGATGGTCAGTACTAAACAAAAATTCTTATGGATTAAAACCTAATGAAACTCACAAGAAATAACAGATTAAAACTACAGTTTGGAATATTTTTTTGTACTTTGTGTATAGGATAGAAAGAAATAAATCTAACTATGGATAAATTGATCCTACCATGGCAACCATGCTTTGATACCGAGATGATACGGCGTGTTCGATCTTCACGACGTAGGATCAAGGATAACTCTAGATCCATGTAACCTGACAAACCAATGAGGTCAACTACTATCTCAGTACAGCAACCTGCGACAAAAGAATTCACCCAACTGCACACTTCGATCCTCGTCTACTCAACCATGTAAAAGTAGACGTGACGTTCTTCCTGCAAAATATAAGGAATCACAAGAACAACGGTGTTGAGAATGCACAATTCCCCTCTAGGTTGCATCCATGTGTCAAACCCTAGCAAGAACAAGTGTATAGTTCTCTCTAAAGACAATAGATTGATCAGTGGTGGTCTATCTTTTTCAGAGATAACACAAGGTATTTAACATAATTCATGCAAATGCCTACTCTTCCACAGTAAGTGCAATAAAATTTAACATAATTAGAATTCTTTTGGGATGATGAACTAGCACCTATAGCATTATTTAATGAACTTTGCACAAATTAGCAGATTTAAACACAGTTTTATGAGGCTCATTTTTTGTTTCAATTAGCCCACTTTCAACAACCTTAAAAACCTTAGGTAGATTATTCTTAGCATAATTAGCAACATTAAACTCAAGACCAGTGCTTTTGAAAATTGTTTTTGACTTGTCTAAAATTATATTTAGATTTTTTTGCCAAAATAAAATCTCCCTAAAGTGTCCTCAAGGTACTCATTTTCTTTAGCTAAAGTGAGACAAGTAGTGCATTTAATAGGTTCATTCACAACGTTTTTAGAAGTACTAGACTGAACCAATCTTTCCTTTTCAACAAAATCATTAAGTTGTATAGTCAATACTTCTATTTTTGTATTATGTTTAGGATAATTAAAGAAGATATATCATAATAAAGCATCTATTGAATTAATTCCTGAGATGAATTAAGTCTAGCTTCTAGAAATTCACAATTAAAGCAAGTTTTAAATTCAGTATTTGAAATACTTGACTCTAAATATTTAGAAAAATTAAACTTGAGTTTTTCAATTTTATCATTTGTGAGTTTTAACTTTTCATCACAAAAGTCATGTGTTAATCTTAATTCATCAAGTTTAGCAGTTATATCACTAAGTTGAACTAAGTTTGATGTATTAAATGTTCCAACAGACTCCAACTTAGAATATAAAACTTGATAAGATTTATTATAAAGAATAGAAGTACTAAATCTATTAATTACATAATTTAAGTTCTCAACAACATGATCATTATTGTTGAGATCCTCACTGTTTGCCGTAAAACACATCCCTGCGAAGTCCAGCTCCTTTGCCTTTTTGCCATTGTCCTCATTGTCACTTCTAGAATCATCATCACTCAAATCAATCTCATCAAGTGCTGAAAGTATTTTGTTGTTCAGCCTGCGCGCTTCTTACTTTGGCCAATATTGAATTGAGAGTGACGAATTAATGCATTGTCATCCTTGACCTCTTTGAAAATGAGAATGATAGTCAATCACACAATTCATCTTGATATGGTTTGGCTTACCACATTCAAAGCATTTAATTGGACATTCTCTCCGCCTTAATCTGATGTTGTTAATTGTTTTGATCACAATACTGGAGAAGAGTACAAGCTGCTTTTCTAGAATATCATCTAACTGTTTATCTGAAATAGAACATACTGCAGACAAAAAACAATAGAGGAATTAGAAAAACTGTTAGCCTGGTTAGCCACTAAATCCAAAGAATTAGACTTATTTATCCTAACCAAAATATCAATCTCATGTGTTTTCAACATGGAATAAAGATTATTCAAATTAAGTGTTTTCATGTTAATAGAATAATTAATAGTAGTGGCTAATACATTTCAAACAGACATGTCTAAAGCATTTAAGATTTGATGAGCATTGTCAGAATCAGAATATATGACATCAATAGATGGTAAATCACTAATAATTTTATTGAAGCATTTAAAAATTGCATCTTCTGATTCTTCAGATTTCATCTCAAATTTAGAATACTCCTTTTTAAATAGGTTTTGATGAACACCTTTAACAAACTTAGAACCTTCAAGATAATTAGTTAGAGTAGGCTAAATTTTATTAGCAGATTTAATATAAACAATTCTGACAAACTCGTTTCTACTTAAACCTTATAACAAAATATTTGTAACCTTAGTATTAGCTTCAACATTAGCAATATTTCCAATAGTAACAACAGGAGGCACTACATATTGATTTTTAACTTTTTGTCAAATAGCATTACCTTGTGCTTGTAGAAAACCTTCTATGCGTGTTTTCCAATAGATATAATATGATCCATCAAAAAACAATCTTTTACCTAAAACATAATGTTGATCTGATGTCATTGCAACTCGCTCTGATACCACTTTGTAGAATCGTCGACGATAATCAGAGGGGGTGAATGATTGTAACCCACAGCAGAAACTTTTTTCCTCAAATCTACTGTCTTCTGATTGTCCAACCTACCAACACAGCAACAAAACACAGCAAAAGGAAAAAATATTTTTTGTTTGGTATTGTATCTACAATGTTTCGGTGTTGTAGCTACAGTACCGTTACTATAGCGAATTAAAATGAAATGTTGTCTGGTCATTGATTCACATGCTGTGCTGGTTGCTTGTCTTCATGCACGCCTATGCACAATGGAGATTGAGTCCACTATTTCCAATCTGAGAGCAGTAAGGCCTCATCATGCAAAAGAGCAACAACATGACACCTGAAGGACGATGTGACCTAACGCATCACCTTGTGTGAACGCTAAAGGAGCAGCGCCTTTGCCCCTTTCCTCTTGATGAGATGGTCAACATCTTGTCTCCCTACTCATTACGTGATGAAGTAACTCACAATGCGATGCTTCCTGTTGGATAGAAAAATCACTAGGCAAACAAAGTCACTGAGAGCAAGACAACGTCGACGAGGACCTCAAGTGCGCCGAAAATTTTCTCAGAATAGATCTATTTTATTGTTGGATCATATTTGTTACTATAAAGTGCCCTCCAGACACCCATTAAACCCTGGCTATAATGAGTTCTTATCCAATTCCAATAAGAGACCCGAAACACTTATGTAACATGGTTTTTTAATTTTTTTTGTCACATGTCGTAGACTCCGAACCACAACTCTATAACTCTAACATGCATCATCCATCTTTGATCTCCACACACCTCAACTTGAGCACAACTATCTTCTCCAGCTTCCTTGACCATCTAGACTATGACTTTGCACCAAGCCATCTCCCGATCCTCACCGTAGACCACGATCGCTTCCGAGTTACCCTATACATGCAAAGACTAAAGCAACATCTTTTTTCGGCATAAGTTTTTTCCAACTTGATCGATATAAGTCTACACACACCACACGCTCGAATAACATCGATAACTAACATTATTAATTATTCATCATCATAAATATTCTAGATCTAGTCACATAGTCTAACAATCTTCCTCTTACTAAATACATTGATAACACCTCAAGATAACATAACTTCAAATAGGTCTAAATGAAGAACTGAAACCCAAAAAGTATTTTAAGCCGCAAACTATAAATCTCTCCTAAATCTCTCACAAAGCATACCAAAAAGCATTCAGTATTTTAAGCCACAAAACTCACAAATCTCTCCCCTTTTGGCAATGTAAGCATCAAGGCACAAAAGGAAGAAAGAACAAAGAGAAAACTCATATCCAAGTATCACTGATAAAAAAAATTTAAAGAAAAAACACACCATGAAAACTAAAAATATTATTTAAACCAATTAAATTGATGTGTACAGAGTCATACTCTTATAAAGCTTGCCCGATGATAGGCATGCATATATAACAAAGCAACCAAAAAGAAGCTTATAATGTGATTAAGCAAATGAATGTACATGCTTATAATGTGATTTTGCAAATTAATGTACATGGTAGTTACTCACAAAAATAACTAGTTAAGCTAAAAATCTCACTAAAAATATGGTCTTCTAAAATACATATTTAAATCTAGATGCTAGAATCAAGAATTAAGTGGGCCACAAATGCTAAACTAAATTACAAAACTTAACATATATTTACAGAACTCAGCACATAGCAGTTTATTATTGACACTTGATTATGCCTTATCTACGTAAAGCATATTCTAGATTGGGAGCTATGTACAACAGCCTCTTGTGCTTCAACCCAAATTAATTTCAACACATTTATAGTAATCGTTTTGAGCCAACTTGGATCACATTTCATTAATTGTAGCTTCTCAAGCCTGACTTTTCGATCATGCCAAGCCATAAATCATTAGGTTTCATGATCTCGGTTATACAAAACTCCCCCCAAGTTCAAGTCTAGTACAATGACAAGCCGTCTCGTGGAAAAGAATTGTTGAGATGCATATATAATCAGCAATTTCAACACAATTTGCCACATGTATTTCTAGAAAAGCTAAAAGTGATTCAAGAATGAACTAGAATCGCTCAAACTTAGAGTTGATATAAATCAAGATTTAACTAAATATCTAAACAGGACACATCTCAAAAAAGCAATCACTATAATCAAAACTTAGTTAAAGAATTCAATTCTATCAAGTTGTTTGTTCAAGTTGACAAAATTGAAAAAAATAGCTAATTATGGTCTTGCTAAACAACACATGTAAAATCACGATAAAAAAGTGTGAAATACACATCATGACTTGTTTCGTAATTATTGACTTAAATAATAATTCAAGTTCTCAAAAATAAAAATAAAAACAAACCTTTATAATGATATACAAAAAAAAACTCCCCTTCAGAACAATCCCATTAGATGACATGCTCCCAAATCACTCTGCAAACGAACAAACCAAGAAGTATCAAGAGGCTTAGTGAGAATATCAGTAATCAAAGCAACGTCTTTAAGAATGAATATATCATTAATGTGCACTGTACCTTTAGACATCACATTACCTGTTGAGGCATCCCTAAAAGTGATCAACTCATCACTAGATGCCTTAGTGAGGAAGGAGAACCATCTTGAATCACCGGACATGTGCCTGGAACCTGAATCCACTAGCAACATCTTCACCATCCTCATCATCTGTACCTACATCATAGGAAACATCGATGTTACAGTATTGGGATTAGTGAAATAAGATTTAGGAATCAATACTAAGACACATGGCGTGAAGAAATAACAACAAAATAAGAATCAAAACCACGTGCATAGGGCAATCAGAATGCAAAAAAGAATATGAATTATTTGAATTATATCCCAAACCAACACGTGAAGTTGATTTAAAATCATCATAAAAATTCTTTAGAAACCTAGTTTTCACATTAGTTGTAAGAACAAAAGTGGCTGTACATTTTTGTCATTAATTATTCAATCTTTCTTTCTTCTCTTTCTTAGCACGTCTAGAACAAAATTCATATAAGTGTTCATCTCTTTCACAATAAGTGCAATAAAATTTTTAATTATAATTCTTTTAAGATGATGAGCTAACACCTACAACATTACTGAATGAACTTTGCACAAAACTAGAAAATTTAAATACAGTTTTATGAGGCTCATTTTTTGTTGCAATTAGCTTGCTTCCAATGACCATAACAATCTTAAATAGATTATTCTCGGTATAATTAGCAGCATTAAACCCTAGACTTGTGTTTTTTATACTTATTTTTGACTTGTCTAGGATCATACTCAGAATTTTCTTGCCAAAAGAAAATATCACTAAAGTGTCCGTAAGGTACACATTTTCTTTAGATAAAGTAAGACAAGTTGTGCATTTGATAGGTTCATTCACAAAATTCTTAGAAGCACTAGACTTAGCCAATCTTTATTTTTCAGTAAAATCGTTAAGTTGTCTAGTCAATGCTTCTATTTTTTTTTTTTGCTTTGTTCAGGACAGTTAGAGAAAGAAGATATCTCATAATAAAGTATCTGTTGAATTAATTTCTGACATGAATTATGTTTAGCTTCGGACAACTCACAATTAGAACAAGTTTTAGATTGAACATTTTAAATACTTGACTCTAAACATGTAGAAGAACTAAACTTGAGCTTTAAAATTTCATCGTTTGCAAGTTTTAACTTTCATTACAAAAGTCACATGCCAATCTTAAATCATCATGTTTAGCAATTATATTATTAAGTTGAACCAAGTTAGATATATTAATTGTTCTAGTAGACTCCAATTTAAAATGCAAAACTTGACAAGATTCACATGATTCATCATTAGGAATAAAAACTCTAAGTCTATTAATTTTAGAATTTAAGATCTCAACAACAAGGTCATGATTTTTATATTTTCTTATATTTTTTGAACTCCTCTATCATTCTAAGCACATCATGAGATAAATATGTGTAAGAAGATTTTACCTCATGAGAATCCTTGTAGAAATCATCATTGTTGAGTTCCTCACTGTTTGCCATAAAACACATCCCCGTGAAGTCCACCTCGTTTGTCTTCTTGACATTGTCCTCATCGTCGCTTCTAAAATCATCACCACTCAAATCAATCTCATCAAGTACTAAAAATATTTTGTTATCTAACCTGTACACTTCTTACTTAGGTCAATCTTGAATTGAGAGCGATGAGTTGGTGACAATTATTTAGAGTAGTCTAAATTTTATTAGCAGATTTAATATGAAAAATTCTAACAAACTCATTTGTATTTAGACATTGCAGTAAAATATTTTTAAGCTTTGTAATGGCTTCAACATCAGCAACATTTTCAGTAGTAACAACAGGAGGCACTACATATCGATTTTCAACTTTTTGTCAAATAGCATTACCATATGCTTATAGAAAAACCTACATACATGTTTTCCAATAGCAATAATCTGATCCATCGAAAAACGATGGGTTATCTGAAAAACGATCTCGATCTGATACAATCACAACCCGCTCTAATACCACTTTGTAGGATCGTTGATGGCAATCTGAGAGAAGATGAATTGTTATAATCCACAGCGGAAGCTTTTTCCTCAAATCTACTATCTTCTTATTACAACCTGCCAACACAACAATAACACAAAAATAAAAGACAGCAAAAGAAAAAAAATTATTTTTTGTTCGATACTGTAGCTATAGTATTTTGGTACTGTAGCTATAGTACCATTACTGTAGTGAATTAAAACGAAGATGTTGCCTGGTCGTTGATTCACATGCTGTGTGGTTGCTTTTCTTCATGCACTCCTACATACGGTAGAGATTGAGTCTGCTGTTTCTAATTGAGAGCAGGAAGGCTTCTTCACGCAAAGGAGTAACGACATGACACGCGAAGGACGACATGACCCGACGCCTCGCCTTGTGTGAACGCTAAAGGAGCAACGCTTTTGCCCCTTTACTTTTGACGAGATGGTCAGCACATTGTCTCCCTGCTCATTACGTGATGAAGCAACTCACCACGCGATGCTTCCTGTTGGATAGAAAAAACACCAGACAAACAAAATCGCCAAGAGCGAGACGACGCTGATGAGGACCTCAATTGTGCCGAAAATTTTCCTCAGAATAGATCTATTTTATTACTAGATCATATCTATGACTACAAAGTGTCCTCCAGTCACCTCTTAAACCCTAGCACGAAAATTACATCTCTCTAGCCTTCGGGTTAGCCCCTAACCCCATCTCTATTTATAGTTTAGGGTCTAAATGAGTTCTTATTCAATTCCAACAAATAAGTGACTCGAAACCCTTATGTAACACGAGGTTTTCAACTTTTTGTCACATGTCATAGCCTCTGGATCGTACCACCGTAACTCTGACATGTATCATTCATCTTTGATCTCTACGCACCCCAATTCAAGCACGACCGTCTTCTCCGGCATCTTTGACCCTCTGGACTATGACTTTGCAGCATGCCATCTCTCGGTCTTCGTCATAGACCACAATCGCCTCCGAGCTACCCTGCACATACAAAGACCAAAATAACATCTTTTTTCAACACAAGTTCTTTCCTACTTGATCAACATGAGGTCACATATGCTACTCGTTTCAAGTAATATCAGTAAGTAACGTTGTCAATTATTGATGATAAATATTCTGGACTAGTCACATGGTCTAACAGAACTTTGTGACTGTCATAATCATTCAGTAAATATTTGAATACCTAAGAGGACAAAAGTTTTCGAAATCATTCATTCCTCTGATTACCTACATCGGTCCTATAAGTGGTATCAGTGCCTGGTGTTAAACTCTTTCTCATATATCATAACTAGTCTTAAGAGCCCTTGCATCATATAGGTATTCCATTAAGTTATTAAAGTGAAGAGTTTTAATATCACTTTGGAAAAAAAATTTCAAAAGATGTTTGATAGTGTTGGCTTCATGTTCACCCACTATTCGTTGTTCTCGGTACACCAAGTACTAACATAGTAGGTAGTCTTACGCACTATAGCCTAAATCGAGCGGAAGGGGGATGCGATAAACGATATGTTCAATCCGCATGACAAGGCAAAATGTTGTATGCTGATGTGCTTGCCTTGCGAGGAAGAAGGCCTTCAAAGAAACCAAGAATGTTGAATTATACCTTGACCTACGTACTCTGTAGACCAATTGGTATATTTCCATTATTCAGTCCTTAAGTTGTTGAGCCATTTCGTTTCCTTTCTGAAACTACAGCTTAAAGTTGGTAGAACTAATTCAGGTGGCTAGCTCGCTTGTGGCCAAGCTAAATCTATGTCCGATATTGATTCCTCAACCAAAACATATATGGAACAAATTGACTTCAATCGTCTAGGACTCATAAACATCATATAAGTGCTATGTAAGGCTGTGTTCTTTACAACTTATATATAATTTATATTTATATTGACTACAGTAATTAACTTTTAAATGATATATTTTTAAGATAGGTTCAATAAAAATACTATAGTAAAAAATGTACTGAGTTCAGTTGTATCAGCTAAAATCACATACAACTATTTTCTCTACATATTGCCTCTCATGAACAGTCAGAATTTAAATATTTAAATTATAAACCATCAGCCAAAAAACTCCACTCTAAGTTTAGTCTAAATGTACCTCATTACCAGTATTTTTTTTTGCGAGGATTGACATGTATCCTCGTACTCAGTCGCCATGTTTGGAACAAAAGAAATTCACTATAGCATTCCTGCAAAATTCCGATGTTTCTTCGTTACGAATGGGGGACTCCCAGGTTTCCCAACCCATCCACGTGGCGTTTTCCACAAAATAGCCCCTAAAATTTTGATAATTACATGTAAGTCTTTATTTCTTGCAAAAGGTCTCTAGTTTTTTGCGAAAAAACTCCTCCACTTTTTTTGCTGGATAGCACCCCACGGTTTTCTGTAATTACATACAGACCCTTAGTTCTTTAGAAAAGGCTCTCGGTTTTTTTGCAAAAAAACCCCTCCGCTCTCCTTTTATTGTGAAAAGGCTCTCGATATTTTACGAAAAAGCCCCTCCGCTTTCCTTTTCCTGCAAAATTTTATCTCTTTTACTTCGGTCCACATGGTGGCTAGCGCGGCGTGACGCCGCGTCTATGTGGCTAGTAAGAAGGGACCTCGTCGATTTTGCCCTCTGTCTTTGGGTTTCTACGTGTCAATTAAACAACAAACGGGTACTATAACACATGTGAGCTATAACCACTGCTACAAAAAATGTTTTTCTAGATATCTCATCATAGACGGTTCAATATAAACCATCAGTAATAAAATTACCATAAATGATTTTACAAGATGGAGCATCTAAGTTCACCGTGATAGAAAGAACCATCTGTAACGACCTATTTATCACAAACGGTTTTTATTTTAAACTATCTATGATACATCATAGACAGTTTAGAATAAAACCATATGTGATATCTATACTTATCACTCACAAATAGTTCGGATTTTGCTTTGACTTGGAATCCCAAATTGGGCATCCAAGTCACGGTAAAAATAAAGACTTACTAAATTTTGGACATCTAAGCCATGGTAAAATAGAATACATGAATAGATTTAGCTAAATTTTAGGCATCCAAGCTATCTAAATTTTGAGCATTTAAGCCACGGTAAAAATACAGATTTTGTCAAAAATTTAAGCATTCAATTCATGCTAAATTCTGAGCATTCAAGCTATAGTAAAAATACAGATTTAACCATATTTTAGACATATTTCTGTCGCTAGCTCGTCGGTGCAGTGCAGAGAACCCTGTCACTGAAACGCGCATGCATGCATGCATCCAACCGAGCGTATACAGCACGAGGCGGCAGCTTGAAGGGGTTTTCAGCTAGCGCCTAGCTTAGCTAGCTCCATGCGCGTGACCCTGCATTAGAGGCCGGTCCAGGCAAGCTAGCTAGGCATGCGCGCCCAGCTGGGGAATGGCGATGGCTGATCCAACGCTGTCCTATCGATCGTAGTTCTGCTTTGTCCAGCGGAAAAGCATTTTTGCCGGCGTGGACATTTGCCCCTACCGCATCCACCTACACTCGATTGTACTTCTTCGTGTATTCTCCATTTTATAAAAAGATGATGTCTAGAGAGCATTTAATTTTTTTTTTGGATTGAGAGTACACCTTAGATCAAGCACTAACATTTTTTTAGAGGGGATATGGAGGATCCATTAGATTGAAATTCGATATTTCAGATTCATTTTTTTAAGGAAGAAAATACAGAAGATCCGTTGGATGAAATCCAACATCAAAAATTTTGAGTGCTACTAACCTAGAAAAAACACTCAGATGCTCACTTTCGAAACTCTCCCTTTGATCATCGGCGCGTGCTCGCTCTCTCTCAGCGGCAGGGTAGCTCGGTGAAAGCACGGGCCCAGTGCAGAGGCGCTCTCTCTCTCTCTCTCTCTCTCTCTCTCTCTCTCAGCAGCGGGGCCGCTCGATTCCAGGCCGGCGAGGATTCTGACGAGGTCTACTTTTTCGGTGAGGTTTTCCGGCGGCGAAGGCTGAGGTTTCTAGCTTCCCGGTGTCAAGGGACGAGGTTTACGGCGAGGGCTTGAGGTTTCCTGCGGTGCGGCGTGACTCGTCAGAGGGGTAGTTCCACTACCAAAACCTCCAGTGTACCGTCTGCTAGAGTATAACACCAAGTGAACCGAGTTTTGTGTGAACGGCCGATAGGCCAGGGTACCAACTAAAGCGGTGAAGCGGGTTTTTCTTTAGGTTGTGAGGCGAGTTTTATGTGAACGACTGGTTTGAACGCTGCTAAGAAGCTACCGCGCGCACTCTCCTGCTGGCAGCTGCGAGATCCTTAATTTTCTTCTCCACTGCGATTGCTGCCTAGCTTTGCCTGCAGCTCCATCTTTCTTGTGACGCTATCATGCAGGACCGGCCTTGCCCACCACAACCGGCCGGCCGTCACGCGCACACATACATTACGTTAGTCTAGTCCTTTTTCCCTGTTGCTGATAGCTTTTAGCTCTCGTACGAATACTTATATAAATAAATATAATATCGATAAATCACTTTGAAAAAACTATTTCGATAAACTGTTTTGAAACAGAGATAAAAAACTACTCTATTTATTTATTTATTAAAAAACTATAAGTCATGAATTATAGGTTAAGAAGAAGTGGCGTTATATTTTCCTCCACTGATGCACGACGACGACGACGACACCGGCCAGCCGGGTCATGCTGTACGTACCCCAATGTCCCCATTCATCCATCTCCACACACGCGCATGTGCGATGACGTGCACCAGTCAATCTGTTCGTCCTGTTTGGTCGGGGGCGCATGATTAATCGGAGGCCTAACTCCGGTCGCAGCTGCTACTGTAGCGGGGGTCACCGCACGGCGCGACTGTACCCAGCTAGCACGGTCATCCTGGAGAGTTGATTCTTGATCCGACGGCTCACGTGCGGTAAATCGATCCACCTCTGCCACGGCTAGCATATTGTGCATCCGAATCCCCAACGAATTTAACCGCCCCCTCTCCGTCCGCCATGCGCCTATATAAGCACCACCCCGACAACACAGCTTAATCGTAGAGCCTACGCGTGCGCGGTACAACACTGGTGTGGTGCGCACGTATTATTTCCAGATCGATCGAGAGAGAGGTAGAGAGTGCCAGTACAAATTAAGTAGCTGGTGATCACACGTAAGTAACCATGTCGGGAGCCGGCGTGTGGGTGTTTCGGAATGGCGTGATGCAGGCAGCGCAGCCGATGACGAGCAGAAAGGCATTGGTGTACATGCCGACGAACGAAACAATGGTGTCGCTCGAGGCGCTGGAGCGGCGGCTCGCGGAGCTCGGCTGGGAGCGCTACTATGAGGACCGCGCCGTCGTGCAGCTCCACCGCCGCGACGGTGGCGTCGACCTCATCTCGCTGCCCCGTGACTTCACACGATTCCGTTCCATCCACATGTACGACGTCGTCCTCAAGAACCGTAGCCACTTCAAGGTCGTCGACCTTCCAAATTAAGTGAGATCTATCAACATCTCTCTAATTATATATACGCAGCTAGTTGAGTGTTCTGGTTATGCTACTATTAAGCATGCATATGGTTGCAAGCATATAGTGCCTATGGTGCTGTTTGCCAAAATTGAGGAGTCCCTAGACATTAGTGGGCTGCTTCGTTACTTTTAAACCCCTATTTTTTTTTTCTGCAGGTCTCTCGGCATATTTGACTGTTTTTATTTTTAGGTCTCGAAATCTTCCTGTTCTTAACTATGCTTTATTAATATAATATGTAGTCCTCCTGCACATTCGGTTAAAAAAAATTGTTTCCAAGCATATGCTATGTAAGTTGGCTTGGTCTGGTTTTTGCGTTTGCTTGTGTCGATATATGTAGAGCTCTGAGGCATGCGGTGAGATCGAGTGTAATGCATGCACTTGCTGTACATGTCCTGCTATGCAAATATGTGCGGCAGGTAATCGAACTAGTTATGCAATGCGAATTAACTATAGGCCCGCATTTGTTATATCGTTTGGAACATTTTATTCCTTTTATGAATTTCTTTCTGAATAGTATTTTATAATGCATATATATAGTGTACACAAAACATTATTGTAAACTTTGGCCACCGATGTTTTAAGACTTAAGAGCATGTTTTTTAACACATGAATTTCACATAAATCAGTTTGTTCCCTGCAGAAACAGAATATCTCTCGTATTTCTTAACGGGGCCTAAACAAGCAAGCTTCGAATTTTTGGAGTAAAGAAAATAAAAGGATAAAGGATCTGAATTTACAAATAGGTATATTCGTATCGTTTACGAAAAGCAGGGATAGCATTGTTCACTCTTTTCAGTCCAACGGCAATATATTCTGGTCCGGTGTTTGCCATTCTTGAGCAAATATACTCTCGACTTTGTCTCAAATTCGCTTGGTAGTCCTTTTGGTCCATCAATTTTTAAGTTCGGTAGCTCACGCCTCACGGGGAAAGGTAAAGGAATAATTGCATATTTGCTATTACAAAGGTGTGCAGTTTGGGATTTACCACTGCAAACTGTTAAAGTATAAGTGAATTGCTATTTTTCCTCATCAGCTTTGTCTTTTCGGTGAACTGGTTACTACAAACAACTCAATATAGTACACCGCCAAGAGGTCATAAGTTCAAGACCTGCCTAATGCAATTAAAAAATAATTGCGGCCTGTTGGAATACGCGTAGGTTATACTAGCATAAATTAAAATTTGCTACCGTGTAAATCAGAAAACAAATCATGCGAGTAAGAGATCATAAATCGTTGACACTAGACGCGCAGTGCAACAAAAGTAGATTTGAGGCAGCCGATTCAACGAAAAACGTGTCGATGTAGTGAAAGTAGTCGATCGTCCTCCGACCAACCGTCTTCTCTTCACGATCGTCTCGATCAGCGCCGTAGTCGTAGCAGTGTCTCTACCGAGGTACACATGTCCAGGGATGAAATACTATGCATCGGCGTGCTAGCACTAGCGTGCACAACAGGGATTATGAGAGGTGGCGGTTAGGGTTTCGATGGGTGTGTTTTGGGATGCCTCCCTCAGCCCTCACACCTCTCCTAATATAGCCTATAATCGGATATTTATCCGATACGAGTAGAGATCGGATCCCACTCGAAAACTATCATCTGGGCCTTTATCATTCCAGTCCATTAAGTGTGTGACCCCATAGGTTCATGCATATTTGATCATATGCCGAAAACTTCTTTCTTGTCCACAAGTCGGTAGCGGTTCCTAGTACGACATAACGACTCCCAAACATACATAAAGATTATATCGGACGTACATATATAGTTCTTATGTATCGATCTCTTCGTCTCATACTACTAGATCGAACTCAAGTTGAGAAGCGTACCATCCTATGATAGCTTGATTCTTCACTTGAACTTGTAGTGGATTACTCAGTTGTGATTGACTCCTCAATCACATTTAGTATGGCCATGCACTTGCTTAATCCAACCACATTGAGAAGCCTATAAATATCTCTCATGTTATATAAGAGGAGCAAATTTCATCTTGATCGTTCATATTTCTTCGCATATTTTATAGTAAACTCGAAAGCTATCTTTATGACAACCTAGCTACGGAGTAGTATTTGGTAATCTCTAAGTAAACTATTACACATGTAGGAAAGAATGGTGATCTCAAGTCTAAGGATCCTACATACACCATGTATAAGACCAACTGATGACACTCAAGAATAGAATAGTTTCCGCAGTGTCTCATGGTGGGTCAATCCAACATCATGTTCTCTAACATGTGTCTACATTATTGATTTGATATCCCATATCTATGATCTATGAAATATGATCATCAATCAATACATGTGCTAATCTGTAAATCATAATTGTGCCATATAATGATATATGATTAGGGATAATTTAGAATAACATCAAAATATAAATAGAGAGTTTCACGAACAAGTCACATACTTATTGATCAATATGAAAGATATTTATTCCACTGATAAAATAACATATTATTCAAAAGATCATAAATATAGAAGTGATATAATCATCTCCATGATTGCCTCTAGGGCATATCACTAACAATTTTTCACTTACACTAGAATCAATCATGTAAGTATCTAATACCCATAGCTCATATGTGCGCCTCATGCTTTGGCTGTGAAAGAGCTTTTGTCAACGGATCTATAATATTTAAATTTGTGTGCACTTTGCATATCTTAACATCACCTCTATCAATAATCTCGCGAATAAGGTGAAAACGCCGAAGTATATGCTTGGATTTTTAATGTGATCTAGGCTCCTTGGCTTACACAGCTTAGAGATGAATTTTTTTTATCCAAACAACCTCCTTTGTAGTTTCAAAAGCTGCATATACTTAGGCTTCATTGTAGAATCGGCAACCATCTCTTTCTTGGAACTTTTCCAACCCACTACACCTCCATTAAGACAAAACACAAACACAGACATCGATAAAAAATCGTCTTTATCGGTTTATAAACTAGCATCAGTGCAACCATTTACGACTAGCTGTTCCTCATCTCCATAAACAAGGAACACACCTCTAGTTCTTCTCAAGTATTTCATGATGTTCTTTACAGCTATCCAGTAACCTTCACCTGGATCTAACTGATATCTGCTCATAACACTTAGAGCTTACGACATATCTAGACGTGTATAAAGCATGGCATACATGATAGACCTAATGGTGAAAGCATATGGAATCTTACTCATCTGGTCTTGCTCATCTAGCATCGAAAGACACCAAGTCTTACTAAGACAGATACCATGTGATATAGGCAAGAAACCCTTCTTGAAATCCTGCATGTTGAACCACTTCAACATTTTATCAATGTACATATCTTGGGTTAATATAATTAGCTTTTTTGTTCTATCTCTATAGATATTTATGCCTAAAATATATGATGTATCTCCTAAATTTTTCATAGAGAAACTATTTCTTAATGAAAACTTGATAGATTCAGGCATAGGAATATTATTTTCAATCAATAATATACCATCGACATATAGGGCCAGAAAAATAAGTTCGCTCTCACTGCCTTTTTGTAACCACAAGGCTCTTTTTCATTCGTAATGAAGTGAAACCCTTTGACTACTTCATCAAAACGAAAGTTCTAACTTTGATAATCTTACTTCAATCCATAGATATATCTCTGAAGCATGCATATCTTTGTAGCATTTTGGGATCGACAAAACCCTTAGCTTGTGTCATGTACATATGGTCACTTTGGTTCCCATTTAGGAAAGTCATTTTGCTATCTATCCATCATATCTTATAATTGAAATATGTACTAATAACTAGAATGATCTGGACAAACTTAAACATAGTGACAAGTAAGAATGCTTCATCATAGTCAACACCTTGAATTTATTCGAAACCCTTCACCACCAATTGTGCCTTATGGATATGAACATTTTCACCTATGTCTAACTTTTTCTTAAAAACCCACGTACACTTGGTTTTACACCATCGAGTGGATCAACCAAGTTCTAAATTTGATTATCATACATACATTAAATTTCAGATCTTATGGCTCCAAACCATTTCTCAGAGTCTGGGTCCATCATCGCTTCCTCATAAGTCTTAGGCTCATCATTGTCTAACAGTAAAATATCATGTCGATACCTTATCGAAAATTGAGGTATCCTTTCAGACCTACGTAGGGCTGGTGTCTCTTCCACATTTCTACAACATCTTATACACTCTGTAGAGGTTCAGTAGGAGTTGAAATACTTTTTGATGTCTCTCGAATTTCTTCAGTCTCACTAACTCTTCTTGAGAAAAACTCTTTCTCTAAAAAGACATCATTTTGGACAACAAATACTTTGTTCTCATCCCTTTATAAATATAATATGCTTTAGTTTCCTTAAGATACCCCCACGAAGAAGCATTTATCATATTTAGGAGTGAGTTTGTCAAACGTTAAATATTTTACATACACTTCACATCCCCATATTTTAAGAAGCATACCCGGGACGCTTCCCAATTCATATCTCATATGGTGTCTTCTCTACGGCTTTTGATGTAAAACTATTTAATGTAAACAAAACTGTCTCTATATCATAACTCCAAAAAGACAATGGCAGATCAGATTGACTCATCATAGACTAAACCATATCTAACAAAGTCAGATCCCATTATTCAGACACCCCATAGCTGTAGAGGAATTCCACATTGCTTCAGATGATCACCAAACCTATAGCTCAAATATTTACGACCACGATATGATCTTAGGGCTTCAATTGTCTTACCAAGTTGATTTTGTGCCTCATTCTAAAATTCCTTGAACTTTTTAAATAATTCAAACCTTTCACGATTCTAGCTCGGATTGGGAGGTTGGCGTACCGCTTGGACCTTTCAGAGTCTATGCGTGGGGTGCATAACGTGTTTCACGTGTCTATGTTGAGGAAGTATCTACGAGATCCGGAGCTTCATATTACACTGGAACCATTAATACTTGAGCAAGATCTGTCCTTTGAGTCCAAGCCAGTACGAATTCTGGAAAGATCAGAAAATGCATTGAGGAATAAAACTCTAAAGTATGTCAAGGTGCTCTGGTCGCAGCAGACCGAAAGGGAGGCCACTTGAGAATTCGAGTCCCGCATGCGTGAGCAATATCCAGAATTATTCACAACAGGTGTGTGTTTTATGATTATGTTTTAGCTGTGATTAAACTTTGGTGTAAGCATGGATAGAATTCGGGGTCGAATTCTGTTTAAGGGGGGTAGAATGTAATACCCCAAAAAGTGATTCGAGAATTAATCGATTAATCGGAGGGAAAGACCAGATAGAAAAGAGTTAAATAGAGATTTTCAGATGGGGAATTTCTGAAAATTTTGGCAACCTGAGCCTAGGCCTTGGCCCAAGAGGTGGCCGGCCAAAAAGGGGGGAGGCGCCCCTCCTGCAAACCCTGGGCGCCACCCCTTCTCCCCCTCTCCTCTCCCCTTGTGCGCCGCCCCTCCCCTCCTCCCTGCCTTGTGCGCCGCCCCTCCCCCTCCTCCCTGCCTTGTGCACCGCCCCTCCCCCTCCTCCTTGCCCTTGTGCGCCCCCTCTTCCCTGCGGATCCAGAGGAAGGGAAGAGGAAAGGAAAGAAAGAAAAAGGGGAAGAGGAAAAGAGAAGGAGTTCATGGGGTGTTCGTCGTGTTCTTCATCAATTCGTCCAGGGTAACCCCTGTTTTTCCCCAATTAGATGTATATTTTAGTTGTGGTAGCAATGTCGGCACCCTAAACTGCTAGGACAAATTTCGTTGGACAGCTATATTGGGGTAGTTTCGTGGGGATTCAGGTCTGGACCTCTCCTAAAGAGTCGTAGAGGACGTCGTTATCTTTCCATGAAGTGCTAGAACGCATCAATCGGACCTTTGTAGAAGAAGTTATGATTTTTCTTGTAAAGATTGTTCTGCAAATCGGGAGTTTTTTGTCAAATTTTGGTAGATTGGATTGGGCGACTAGAAAACGGGAGGAACAGAGGATATCCATATTATGAAAGTTGTAGATAATTGTCGTAGCTTTCCAGGAAGGTCAAGAAATTACGATTTGGACACTCGGGCTGGAAGTTATGACATTTTTAGTGCTCTGTCCAGAGAACCCAACGTGAACATTGATGTTTTAGAAAATTGGATGGTGCGGGTAGAAGGTGGCCGAATCATGGAGGCTCACCAACAAGGTTTAGTTAGATAATTTAATTATCTTTTCAGAAAGTCAAAGAACACCCTATTCGGACTCCTGTACCAATATTTATGAATTTTTGATGTTGACTGTCCTCAGAGGGGAGCTGGATGACCTGTGGGATTTGGGAATTGGAACCAAGTTAGACGAAGTTGCTAGTTTGTGATTATCTTTATTTGGGTGAAGGTTCACTACTGTTATCTTAGTAATTATTATAATTATTATTCAGGTGGAGGACGGATCCCAGAGGCAGCACTTTCTGCACGTCCGCCGTTTTCTCGCGGTGAAGGCAAGTATAATGATTGTTTGAAATTTGATAGTGTGGAATGTTGATGTTTGATCCATAATTTGATTATATCTGTGTCATGGTTGTGGTAAGAATGTATTGATGTTGTTTATGGGTGACTGCAATTTACAGTGTTCATGAATATTTCTGAAGCATGGTTAATGTGCATGCGAGATTTATTTTATTGAATCATTCACGCATATGCATCGTACTGATCTATTGAAGTCTTGGTCACGAGATGACTAAGCGCCGAGGTTCCCGTCGTGTTGATGACATAACGGGCTAAAGGTCCTCATACTCATGGAGTATGGGCAATTGGTCCCTGTACCAGGTGTGCATCGATGGACACACACTTTGCATTACCGGTAAAATGCAAAAGAGAAAGAGATAAATAGATTGTTGATCATCTTGCATAGCATAATTTATTGTATGGTTGATAGATGAATGGGTGAAGTGATGTTCATGAATGTTCTTGCTATTTTCTATTATATTTGCTGAGCCGTTGGACTCACTCTTGTTGTTGTTGTTTCTTTTAAGTACCGTTATGAGATCGGCATGCATGGGAAAGGGAAAGAGTAAACTTGTTGCACTGTCACGTTTCACCCATAAAGGAAACAAAGGAAAAGAAATAAATATAGAACGCAAGAAACATTTAAGTATCTTTCTCCTTGGATGTTACTTGTAAACAGAGTTTAGAATATTCATGATGCTCATGCTCTTTCTCTAAGTATTATATCTATAAATGATTTAGTACCCTTTAATTTAAATGCTTAGCATTGAACTTATTACTTGAGGATTGTTTACTATAATTGTTATTACTTGTGAAATCTCTAATTTGGATAGATAAACAAAGGAGGCTCTGCTAAAATTTTGTATTACGTAATTAGTTAGCATTGTTTCTCTTCTAGTTTGGTAGCATTCCGGGTCTTTGCTCGTCTAGGGTGTTACAAAGTCATTTTCCCTCTCACCTAGACCAGTAAAAGGTGTCTTACTCCTTTTACCAAGTAAACAAGACTTGTATGTTTCAAATGATTCAAGATAAAATTAGTTTAGAAGACCATCTTTATGGAGCTTTACCTTATTTATGTGACCCAAATGACAATGCCAAATATAGTAAGATTCAAATCATTAGGCCAAAACCGCTTAGCATTAATATTATAGACAGTTACATTCTCATGATTTAAAACATATAATCCATTTTTCAATAGAGTATGACCATAGAGTTATCATTCAAATAAATTGAACAACAATTATTCTTTATTCTAAACTCACAACCTTCTGCTCCCAAACATGAAATAGAAATAATATTTTTGCTTAAGGCAGGAACATAATAACAATTATTCAATTCCAAAACTAATCCTGAGGGTAAAGATAATGGTAAAGGGCCAACAGCCAAGGTAGCAACTTTTGCTCTATTGCCCATGCGAAGATCAACCTTGCCTCTTGCTTCCCTTCTTCTTTTCCAGTTCTGCCAAATATTTCTTGCAGTTCCTCTTCCAATGTCTACTCCCTAGGTAATGGTAGCAAATAGCACCAGGTGCAGCACCAATTTTGAGCTTCTGAAACTTAGATTTGATACCTGAGATCTCATCTTGAATTTTGCACGTGCCCTTTCTTTTGCTCAAAACCTTATAATTCTTCCTTTTGAAGTTGTAGTCTTTTGAATCATTATCACATGATTAGAGCTTTTCTTAATGCTCTCCTCTGCTAACTTTAGCATCCCATATAACTCGGTCATTGACTTTTCCGTACCATTCATATAAAAATTCAAAATGACTGGCTCAAAACTCGAAGAGGGCAACTGGAGAATCACATCAGTATCCAACTCTTGGCTAAGAGGAAAACCAAGCTTTTTCAAACTCTCAACATACCCAATCATCTTGATCACATGAGGACTGACAGGACTTCTTTTAGCTAACTTACACGTAAACAACAACTTAATGGTGTTGCACCTTTTAGTCCTTGCCTGGTTCTCAAACACGCCTTGAAGATCCACAATCATATTGTAAACACCTGTATTCTCATATTGCTTCTGAATCTCAGAGTTCATGGTGGGAAGAATAAAACAGCTAACATCAAATGAGTCATTGCAATATTTCTCATACTTATTCTTTTGAACACAAATAGCATCTTCATCTGGATATAGAACCTCTAGAATATATTTCTTCTTTTCTTACTTGAGAACAATTTTTAAGTTACGATACCAGTCAATGAAGTTGGTTCTATTTAGTTTTTCTTTCTCAAGAATAGATCGCATATTAAAACTAGGTGTGGAAGAAGTAGATGATGGCATTATCTACAACATAAAAAATATATGAAAAAAATTCAGCGCTATGTTTATGTGAATCTTCTATTAAATAATTTAATAAAAAAAATACTTCTACTATATGTTTAAAATTATGTTCCCTCTAATAATATAAAATGAATCAAGATCCATATTTTACTATGTTTTAGTGAACTTTGGCATCACTGTTAGAAACCGAGTGATGTAGGTAAGTAAACACTTGCTAATTGCATCACATACATCTCTTGTTTGTGGAGTGACATCCATATATCCTGGCCTCAACACTATGCCCCTAGACCCAAAACTATTTTGATAGCCTAGTCAAATTAAACCAATATTACCCATGAAGTGTCCAACATATTACCCTATATCACTGAGATAATTAATGGCACCCTATTTTGGTAGACCTATGTTAAGACCCGAATATACAAATCCAGACTCTCTGTGTATCTCGTAGTAGTTCAAGATTTCGCTAGTGCACACAATATAAATATAGATGAAATATCGGCCATATATATGATTAATAAAGGAAAAGACTCAAATATTATTAATTATCAGAGTACGACCTTATGGACAAATTTACAACTAATTAGCCTGAATGGCTTAAGAGACTAGCAGCAAAAAACAAAAATAAGCATACTAGCCATTCAATATGCCCATAAGCAATCGACTGAGAAGCGAAGTTCTAATCTGCAAAGTCGCTGAAGTATCCTCCTTCAGGTACCTGCTATTGATATAGTTCTTCCTCTTTAACTGAGCAACAGTAGGCATAAAACCGTGATCATATTGGTACTCAGCAAGTCATTTGTAACAAAGATGCAATATAATATGCAAGGCTTACCAATGGAAAGCTAAAAGGTTATTTTGTAGAAAGTAATAATTTAAAATAAATACAATAAATAGATTGAAATCAAACTTTGAAGAAAACGATAATAATCTACCAAAGGAATTGAATAGACCATAATTGAACTACCCATTCAGTTAATAAACTATTAGTGAACTAACCATTCACTTTTCACAGCTCTCCTAGCCAAATTTATAAGAAATATCTACATCTTATGTGAAATCACCGAGCATTATCCATAACCGGATACACGGCTATGCGAATAGTCTTACACTCTGCAGAGGATGCACGACTGTACCCACACGATGTGATAATCCCCGCGCTAAAGGAAATCACAACAAGGCTTTTATAATACTCAACCTTAACTCAATTTCGCCCGCTAAGATTTCGCCGTCAAGTAGCTTAATCACCTAGTCAATAATTGTCCCCTCTTGCGCCTCATGGAAATCAACAACTTCATTCTACTTAATGGCAAAATTTGAAATTAAAATATCATAAATTAATTAGCTAGATCTATCCTATACTAGACATGTGGTTTGTACGGTAAAACTCAGATCAATGGCGCACAAAATTAAGTTCTTAAATATTACACTTGCGAGACTTCCACATCCCTCGAAGTGAATCCACACTTCTTCCTTTACTGCGTGATCACTTGCCCAAGTGAAAATCAATTTTGTATAACCAACACTAATGACACGCCAATGTATTGGCACATAAATTTTATAATTGTGGCATCAATTACGATTCAATATCTCATTTAGTCAAATTATTTAATTGATTACATGTGATGATATACCCATTGTAACTATAAGCATGGCAAAGCAAATTGATCGTACAACCCATATGACAATTAGTATTGCATCACTAATTAATTTCTCATCCTATGCTGACAATGAAAATATGGCATTCAAATTATCAAGTGAGAAATTTAACAATTATAACAATAACTATCAGGTACAAGGGTTTTACAATAAATTAGCAATGTGTGATAATTTAAAACAAAATAAATATATTATAGATTAAAACTAGGTTCAATATGATCAAAGGGCATGACTTGCCTTGGCTTTGCTCGGTTATGAATTCTTAATCTTCTGGTTGTGCTTCCGCTCCTTCAAAGATGTGATCTAACGGGAAAGAAAACGAACGAGGCAAAAAATAAAATAAAATTCAAATGAATTCTACAAACTTCAAAACCAGAATCAAAAGATAGAGCTCAATTTTAGATGAATTTAAGAAAATTAAAAAATTATACTGTGTTGTAGACTAGGTGCATGGGATTGCTGGTTTACGGTGGACGTGGCTCATGGAATAGTGCTCGGACGGCTAGTTTGTTGACATGGCAGCTAGGGCTAATATGGCAGTTGACTGGGCTGACAGATGGCTCTAGGGCTGACATGGCATCTGATGTGGCATGACACATGGCTAATAGGTGGCAGGCAGGGCTGACGTGGCACTGACATGTGGCATGCTAACGTGGCACCAGATGGCTCGGTTTGTTAACGTGGCTCAGCACATGGCGACACGTAGATGTTAGGGCTAAGCTGGCAGCTTGCGTGGCTGTTGATTTGGCTAGGCTAGCTTACGGGTCTACGAGCAGTATCTACTGACGTGCGGGTCCCATATGTCAGCAACTGGGCGCATGGTAGATCAAGTTCACGGAGAATATGAAGTGTCGGCTAGACGTGGGTGCAGTCTGATGTGGACGATGTGCAAACCGATGGGTTGGGCGTGTGAACCTAGGCGAGAACGCGATGTTGGTAGACGCAAGGTGACACGGCGGAGTTTTGTGGCTGGACGGGGAACCTATCGGCGATGGCTCGACGGACGGCGGTGAGGCGAGCGGTCGACAACGATGACGACGATGACAAACTTGCCAACGAAGCTGGTGGCCACCGGTATGGAGGACGACAATAGTCGGCATGAGCGACGACAGATTTCGACGATGACGATTGTGTGCGGCGTGAACAGCGAGGATGCATAGTCGAGCTCGGCTGTGGGGTGCGAAAAATGGATGTGGCGGCTTGGCTTTATGCACAATCGTCGAGGTGTCTAGCTCCGTCACGGTGGAGGAGTCCACGGTGGAAATGACACGAACGCCAAGACTCTAGGGCGAACACGGCTTGGTTTCGGCGGAGAAGATGAACAGTACATGGCACGCCTGATAGATGACACGTGGCAAGGCATCGATTGACAGCCAGCTGCTAATGGCATTAATGAACAGTGCAATGGCTCACGGATGCCTGACACGTGTCCTAGGGCAAGATCTAACGGCCAGTGTGGAGCACTGCTCGGATGGCTAACACATGGTAGGAAGAAAATAGGACGGCTGAGACTAATAGGGCTGAAATGAACAGTAACAGGACAGCCCATTACTATTTGAGATTTTTGGGGTTTTCTCTAATTTCAGTAATTCAAATAAATCCTTTTGAGCTCTATAAAATAATAAATAAATCTAAAAATACATAAAAAAATTTCTTGAGACACAAGGGACCAAAATAAAATATTTTTAGCACATGTTAGTGTTTATTGTATTCATATTTAATCTCTTTAATTAATAAAAAATTATTTTAAGTTTATATTAAATCTAGAAAAATGCAAATGATGAATTTTATTTTAAAAAACTTCAAATAACATTAAAAATCAGCATGTTGCATTTGACGAAACAACATACCCCACACATAGGGGTGGAAACGAGCCGAGCCGGGCCGGCTCGAGCTAGGCTCGATTGAGCTCGTCGTTGCGTGTGGCTCAGCTCGGCTCGTGAGCCAATAGAACATGCATGTCAAAAATAGTGTGAAGCTGAGTAATTCACAACATCTAATACTTGGAAATGCAATGTCAATCATCATTATCAACTCACTACTATCCCACCAGTGTCATAGCAAAAAAATACTCCTTTCACAGCTGCATTATACAAGGATAAACCACGGAGTCGCTTCCCATTCCTCACCTCGAGCACACCGATGGCCCGTGACACACCAGCGGCGGGGGAGCGGGGAGAGAGCACAGATCGGTGGTGGGGGTCAAGCAGAGGCAGCGATCGGCGGCGGGGCTGGGGTGATGACGGTCGGTGGCGGGTCGGCGGGAGGACAGATTGGCGGCGGGGGAGCGGGGAGGGAGGCGGCGGCGGCGGCGGGAGTGGGGAGGAGGGGCGGCGCGCGGGGCGGGAGGAGGAAGCGGAGGAGCGGGGAGGAGGCGCGGGGAGCAGGAGGAGGCCACGGTGGCGGGGGCAGGGAGGAGGCGGCGGGGGAGCGGGGAGGGAGGCCGCGGCGGGGCGGGGAGCAGGAGGAGGGAGGCGCGGCAGGGCGGGGCGGGAGGGAGGCGGCAGCGGCGCCGGGGTGGGGGCGGGGGAGCGAGTGGAGAGAGCGGAGCGACCAAGCGAGCGAGCGAAGAGAGCGAGTGAGTGAGCGGAAAGAGTGGAGCGAGCGAGCGGTCGAGCACTTGAGCGGAGATACATACGTGGTCGACCGGACACTGGCCGATCGGACCGAGCTCGCACGAGCCAATGAGCGGCTCGAGCTTGGCTCATTTTTCTCATGAGCTGGACACTAGGCTCGGCTTGACTTGAATTATTACGAGCCCGAACCGAGCCGGCTTAAGCTCGTTACGAGTCGAGTTGGCTCGCAAGCCTCAAGCCAATTGTCCACCCCTACCCACACATATACAAATATACCGCCGCCCCCATAATCCCATTTATTTGTACTCGACACTTCGGTGCTGGACTAGCTTCTAATAGAGCTAGCTGCACTCCCGCTCATTCCAATTTCCAGGGCCCGTCGAATCCAAACTTTGGCACCGAGTAGCAACCTACTCCAACATGCATGCTATGTGCTATGGTATGTTACTACGTACGATAGATTGGTACAACTAGGCAGCATGATGTTTGGCTGCTAACTTGCTAAGCAATGCGGGGGAACCGGGAACAGATGCCTGCCGGTGCCGGCTAGTTGCGACGAGACGGGCGCACGATGCTGGGCTTTGGGCGCTAGCTTCCCGGTTCCCGCTTCAACTCGCCGATGTATTTTCATCCGCTCAAGTGGAGTGCCAGCCCAGCCGGGCGGCATGTGCTTCCCGGCCCCGCGCGCAAACCGGCAAGCAACGCGTGCCGTGCCGTGCGTATAGCTCAGCCAGGCGCGACGCGAGGCCGAGGCCGCTAGTAATACGTGCACCCGGGCCAGTCGCGAACATATCTCCCTCGCCGATCTGCGCCGCGGCCGCCCACCATGCGTTCCCGTCGTATTCGATCGGCGCCTGGACGATCCACCACGGCGCTTTCTCGTCCAACGGTTCCAATTGGCTGTGGCACCGGGCGTCCATCCAGCGGTATTGCGCACTACTTCTTGGGCCTTGGGGGTAGAGCTCAGAGTCGGACCAGGCTTATCTACAGTAGATTAAGATATACTATGATTTAGGCTGGGTTTATATTTGTACTTGTGATATGAGATGTCTTTTGTTGTTCTTTCTTAAGAAACATTATCATACAAAAAAATGAGCATTTTTCAATGTCTCTCCTCCTTAGGTCAACACCACTGAATCCTAGATCGCATTGTCACATCTTCCTTGCTTCTTTGTGTAAAACTAGTAGGGCTGAAGAAGAAGATCAAACTAATTCAATATATCAAACATATTTTTCGCATTAAAAGATTTGGTTCCGACCACTTTATCACGCTGGAAGACCACATCGTGCGCATTGGAGAGTGCCATAAAATAGTTGTATAGGTAAAGTTAAACTCTAATGTACTTCCAAGTGACTTTTTTTTTACAATTTTGTCTTTACAAATCAGCATATTCTACATATATTTACAATTTTTACAACATAGCTCACCCCATTGTTATTGTATTTTATGTAAGCAAATTACTACTACATACGCTTCTAATTTTAACATAACTCGCTTTACCGACTACCTTTTTAATTTTAGCATTTGATGAGATAACCACCCCGTGTATGTTGCAATTAACCCTTATGTAAATAGAGACAGTTTGTTATTAGTGTGTCTATTCGAAGTAGTTACTGCACTTTCAAGAAACTATTTAAAATTAATTTTTTAACTACAGTAAACTACACTTTTGACTCTACTTAAATTTTTCTATTTGACCAGCTGGGCAGCCCTATACCGAGCGATGGGCTAGCTAGATGACTATGTACGCCACAGTCCAATTTGCAACCAGATATGCATACCACTGGACTAGATGGCCAAATTCGGAGATGGAATAACATGTGACAATGGTATGAAATTTTAACTAGTTTTTAATAAGGCAAGTATGAGAGAAATGAAGATGGCCACCTCCACCTTCGTTGTGTATAGTTACTTCGAGCTGGAATTGGGCTGGCACAGCACGATCATCGATACGGTGAACTTTGGACTAGGCTTAGACTAGCACAGCACGATACGGTGGGGTGATCGGACCGAATCGACACAACATAATGCTGCCTAAAGTACGATGAGCCTAGATCGTGCCGGTACAGTATGGCCCAATGCCCACCCCTACTTGAGGTGGCCAGCTCAGACGGCCTTCATCCTGACTTGCTCGTCAGGAGTAGGCTGTGCTTAGCGCCTAAGGGTGTGTTTGGAGGTATTAGGTTGAACGGAATGGTTCGGTTTGGGATATGAGGCCATTCAAGCGTTTGGTTGGCTGAATCGTACCAAACAATCCCAGACGAGATGGTTTCAGCTAGAGGGATATTCTTCTTTTATGTTGTATCATCCCGTTTGACGAAATCGGTCAAACCACGCCAACCTACATGGTTTAATTTTGCTCATATCCTAGGTCATCTATACAACCAACCAAACACATTCATATACTATCCCATACATCCAACCAAATAGCCTAGTTGTATTATCCCATCCAAGATGATTCCATACTACTTGTACAATCCTATCCTATTCAACCTCGTCCCACCAACCAAACCCGGAACAGGCTGTCAACCAGTATTCATAGGCGCTGCTACACTTTGGGCTCGGCCTAGCCCGGCTGGGTTAGCTTAAACAGAGCTGGGCTTTCACCCAGGCGGCAGTTTGGTGGACCAGCCAGCCCAAACTAACCATCCTATGCGATCTTTGGGTTCGAACCTACCCCTCTTGTTTCCATGGACGACGGCGTAGTACCCTTGGCTAACGCCCAAAGCTATTCGCTTGGTTGTTCGTGTTAAGAAACCTTAGGGTTTCAGTTGTGGGCAAATACCCATATTACCCTTGGTCCTCCCTTCTATATATATGGAGGCCTTTGTGCCATGTAATAGAGTGAGACAAAATCAATAAAGACTTCAGTTGGGCTCTCTATTTTCTGGTGTTCTTGTGTATGTGATTGTCTAATTGCTTGGAAGATTATGTTGTATGTATGCATTACCGTTCATCGATATATATTGATTCTCAACACGTTATCAGCACGAGTCTCTACTACGGCGTACGGTATGCAAATTCCAACTCAGTCACTATACATTACAGTTCTGGTTTTTCCATTCGAGATTGAAGTTATATTCCGTAACAATGTTGTGATCAATCTCATAGAAAATGTTTATACTGGTAGAGTGGTACTTGAATCCTTTAGATCCGTAAATGCAATGCTATAGATCGGATCGAAACAGTGCATCAGAATCAAAATCATATGGTATATGAGTTTTATCTAGGAACTATCTATTGCCTCACATAGCAATACTAGATAAATCCGAGAAATCCATGTTCTGACAGTCAGATTCAATCACACGCATATTGTACCTAGCATATTCTTTAGAACATAGTCTGTGGCCGCCGCCGGCCTTGCGCCCGAAGCGCAGCCTCTGAACCCGTCGCGCCGGCCTGAAGCCACCGCCCGCTACGCTAGGTTTGGGGCCGCCACCTCTATGCCAGCCTGAAGCCGCCGCCCATTGCGCCGGGTTGAAACCGCCGCCATCTGTGCCGAGCCGGGCCACCACCACTGCGCCGCTCGAAGCCGGCCGCCGCCGTGTAGAACCGCGGGCCGCCGGCCACCGCCTCCGTGCAGGACTGCGGGCCACCAAGCCGCCGCGACCAGGCCGCATCTGGGCGCCGCCGCCGGTCGCGTTCGGCGCCGCCGAGCGAGCCGCCTCGCTGCACGTCCGCACGCGGCCGCCGATCGAAGCCGCTCTGCACCGCCGCGCTGAAGCCGCGGCCGGCGGCGCCGCGCCCGTCTTTGGCGCCTGCTGGAGCACTGCGATCTTCTTTGCCGCGACGCTGCCGCCGCCGTTGCGGTTGTCTTGCTCCTCGCACTCGGCCGTAGCCGGCGGCTTGCCCACCGTCTTTGGCCGCCACCAGAGCACCCGTAGCGCTGCTGCCTGCTCGCCTGCCGCCGCTGTGTGCACTCGCAACGGCGCTGCACGCCGCGTGCGCCCGCAGCGCAGCTGCATGCCTCGCCCACCTGCCGATCCGAAAAGAGGGGAGGCAAAGTGGCAGTCACGGCTGGGGAAGGGGGAGGCGGTTGCGGAAATGGGGGGAGGAGGTGCGGCCGGGATTTGGGGAGAAGTGACCGTTGTGGCCGGAAAAATGGAGGAGCTCCTGACCTCCCATCGGGTTGGTTGGAGGAGATAAGGTTGCATAGTTTGCAATAGGGCCCCTATGTTTCCAGGAAATCTCCAATATACCATGATTCTTGCATTAAGCCCTCAGAGTTTTCTAGATATTACAAGTACGCGATGGTTTTTGCATTTACCTCCCCATACTTCGGATAAATTAGATCAATATAATTGAAACTGAAATTAAATCGATCAATATGACCCCACGATTTGTTACAATAGCAATTTGGTCCGAAGAGTCTTTATTTCACATGTTTATTTATTGGATTATTTCAGCTTTCTCGATTATCTAAATGATATTGTGGCAATGCTATTTCTTGCTTTGGAATTACTTTATTCAAGTATATTGTTTCTTTGCTTGTTTAATATTTTGGATATTAGTTATTAATTAGCAGCAAATTATAAAATTGCTAGAAAATTTAGAAAATATTCTAGAAAATCCTAAAAATATGATTTTTAGGTATATGAGCTTCCGTAAATTTGTGAAACCTTAGACTTAGTACATTTTGGAAGCATCATATTTCTTTTATGGTTTATTTCCTAGCAATGTGTGTTTTGGGGATTTATTTAATGGGTTGGTAATTCTAAAAATTGCTTAATACCCTAATAATTATCAGATAATCCCAAAGGATTGCTAGGAAAATCTGGGAAATAATACTTTATCTACTGAATAGATAAAAGTAAATTATTACTCTTTTGCACTCATCTCATGCACTTCAAATTACTTACAAGAAGTAAGTATATATATACAATTGCATGAATATTGTAGGATATTGGACATCCCTAAGTGGATATTTGCACGCCCTGAATGGCTGCAACTGTATCACCTAGGCTTATTTTGTTGGCATAAAGTAATACCACTGTTGAACTTGAAGTTTACAGAGCTATACCCTTTTACCACTGAAGGAGAAAACTTTGTAGTTGGTGAGACATCGTCTCTACTCTACTCTGTAATATTACTAGTAGCCTTGAAGGCCCTTTGCCAGAATCTATTACTCTTTGTAGGACCGGAAGTCCGTATGCGAGTATTACTTTGCCTTGCACCACACTGTTTTTAGACTAAGTTTAGGTAACTTGTATGTTACCAATAAACAGGTGCATCCATTAGTAAGAATATGCCTACGGTACACAAACATGGAGACCAGAAGCATTCTCCCAGTTATCCCTTAGCCTTATTTAGAGGTCAATTCCCTACATGAGTAGCATCAATTGTAAAATACAGCTCATGTCAGCTTGTTCTTGCTCATGAAGAGCACATCTTATCTTTTGCTAAAATTATACATTTGATAATTACTCTCCCAGATACCATACATATTTGGTCTAAGTTGTTCTGTTATAATCTTACCACTGCTGAACAGTTGCTTAATTGAACACATTGTCGGTAGCATATCTTACCTGAAGTAAGATTTAATTAATCATGCATGGAATAGTATTTGTAAATATTATGCCTGTAATTTGAAAGGAATGATATGCCTCAGTCTATTATTGCCCAGATGGCAATAGAAAATGTGTCCCTCGTTATTGCCCAGATGGTAATAGAATATCTTAAATATTAGATCCCAGAAGGATCACCTCGACTAGAGCATGCTATAAACCTCAAAGACTTTACGTCTATATATAACCCTATGTTACATATTACCAAGTGTGCGTTGTTTTCATGCCAATAAAATTATACTCTTGAAGTAGTATAATCATAATAACTTATTGCTAAAGCTCTGAGTTAATTCGAAGCAAATGCCAGAAGCATACGCTCTCACTTGAAATTTTATGGTTGGCGTGAAAAGGGGGAGGAATTGGGTATATAAGGAATATTGGAACCTCCGAGGCATATCCTAGGTCAAATACAAAAGTGAATAAGCCTGAAGCTGTTAATTTGAGAGATAATTGAACATACTATCCACTGTTGGCAAAGCATTGCAACTCTCGAAGGATACTCAATGTGTCTCCAGTAATATGCTAGTCGCTAGTATGCAATCACATACATTGGTATTACACGGTAGCATGAAGCTACCGCACATATACCACTGAAAGCTATAATCATTTGCCTGACGCAAATATAACTCTCAAAATACTAGACGACCTATTGGATATTAATGATCCCGAATGATCTGAATATATCATATTCAGTTGACATTATAAATTGTAACAGGCATATAAATTACCTCCCGAATTAATCACATATATTCCTGAAGAATAATTATTCTATCCGGGAGGTTAAACTAGATGTATATTCCAGCAGAATATATTCCATGTAGATTAATCGTTAGGCGTGTTTTATGTGATAGTGTTATATTCATACTTTTGCCAACATCCTGAAGATGTACTTTATGCTGTCAAAGCATAATGCATGTTACACTAACATAAAACTTGAAGTTTTATGCGATCTAAATTTAAAGTCAGAAGTATGAGAAATTAGATCATAATATTGGGCAATATAAGAAGCTAGAATATTTCTGTTATTGCAGATTAATAACCCAACATATATTTGGGATAATCTACTGGAAGTAGAGATGTGCAGTTATCCACGCCACTGCATTAATAAATATCTAGTTCACTGCATTAACAAAAGAAACCCCAATCAAGGACTAGTGTGTATTACGAGAACCAATTATTTCCCATATGATATCACCACCATAGCATACCGAGGGGATTTTAAAGTATGCTACTAAGCAAGATCACATCTCGGCATTAGGGGGAGAGTAATGCCCAAAATATTTGAATGCCAAGATATTTTTCTGAAGAAAGATCTTTACTATATGGTTCACGCACTAATTAAGCGAATACTCCTGTACGCCAGAAGCGGGGACACTGCCAGATTTTCTCTACTTATTGCATGGAGGAGTTACATAGTATTTACCTGAAGTAAATGTGTCGTTAAGTTTGAAATACCCCGGGTTGAATAGTATTTTCATCTTTGCGAAATTGACTTATTGGTCAGTAACCTAAACTCTACGGGGACGCCTGTGGATCTAAGGTCTGGTGACACTAGTCAAAATAATCGTTAAATACTCCTTGAATACTCCAGAAGAAAATTCGCCCCGAAGGTGAAATACCTCATGAAGAGGTTCATCCTGAAGATGAAAACCCCAGTAATAAGATGCGCGCATTTTACAATACTGGGGAACACGGAACTACTAAAAAGCCTTCGTTTTGGGAAATGACGAAGTCTTGGTTAAACACTGAAAGACACTCAATTATGAGTATATTCGGAGAAAAATTGTCGACAACCAGTTTGCCTTTAAAATTGCTAAAGCTTCTCGTGTGAGAACATAAATTCAGAACCAAAGTCCATGGCCGAACACTTGAAGTGTTCATATCAGGTCGAAATGAAAGAAAGCAATTAAGGCCGAACCATAATCGCAGATGAAAGTCTTTGGAACCTGTTCGTTCAAGACTTGATAGGTCATTATAAAATAATGAAGTGGTGAAAGCGATGGTTCAAGGATCCCTGTAGAGATCTATATTCTCCAGTTATGAATAATGTTCCGTTATATATATTAACTCTAGCAGATGACATGAATAAGATATGCAGTTAATAGGATTATGGAAATCCTTGATGGGATCCCTGAAGGAACCCAAAACTCGATCCCTGAAGTCTCGATGTTTTAACAAAGTTGTTACATGTATATACATGTATATAAAACTCATACCTGATAAACTCTTATCTGAAGAAAGAGTATCTCCTAGGAGAGAAAGCCTTTTTCCTGAAGAGAAAATAAATCACCAGTTGATACACCAACGATTGTACAATCCCTAGAAGCGGATAAGAACCTATCCAAGACCCGACGAAATGGAATGAGGATGCTAAGAACCAGAAGTTCACCAAATAAACACATATGAAGTGCATCTCCTACCAGAAGCTGATGGAGTGGCAATATCCTCTATTACCATGAAGGTACCATATATATTGGTGTTAATTGCAGATTTATTAATCACCTGAGAGCCAAAGATTAAGGCTGGTTACATTGATTCTGTGGTAATATGACCATATTATTGGCCTTAAAAGACAGACTTTTGGTCATATGGCACTACTCAGATATGATTGCTAAAATGTCTAAAGACCTTGAAAGGTTTTGATAAGTCACATCCTGAAGGAATGTGGCACTGTAATTTATTATCCCCATATCCTGATTAGGATAAATATACTGACCTACATTTATTCCTCAAAATGGATTAAAAGGCAGTGGAACAATAAGACTTCACCGGAAGTGGTCTTTAGGGGGAGCATATACTAAACTTTATTGTTATACATGAGATTTAGAAAATCTTGACTTGAGTCAAACCCAGGAGGTATTGACTTGATGATCACGACCTTGAAGGTTTTTACCACCTATCGATATAAGTCCAATCGATGGACGTGATAAAGGTCTTGAAGATCATAATATATCCTGAAGATAGTTTACAAATCCTGAAAATAAGTATTACAAATCCTGAAGATAAGTGTTGTACTCTTTTCCCTTAGTAAGTTTTTCTCATTGAGTTTTCTTGCTTGAAGGGTTTTTAATGAGGCAACAACTGCAACACAATTTTAACGTGTGCTATGTACTCTTTTCTCTATTCCTTTTTTCCCACTTGGTTTTTGGAAGGAGTTTTTAATGAGGCATATGCATATCGTGGTATGAAGCCTCACGAGAATGTATTTGACTTAGACGAATGGTTACCCACATCCAGAAGTCATGTGGCGTGAACACCATTACAGACCCCACTATTATCTATGAAGATAATGCCGCTTGTGTCACATAAATGCAAATGGGCTATGTTAAGAGTAATATCACGAAGTATATTACTCCTAAATTCTTTTATTCTCACGAGCTCCAAAAGAACGAAGAGGGAAGATACAGAAGGTAAGTCTTGTAATAATTCGACATATTTATTCACAAAATCTCTCACAATTTCTAGCTTTCAGAAGTGCGTTCGAGGCATTGGTATGAGACGACTTAGAGAATTACAAGGTTCAGGGGGAGCGAATCCCTGAACCATAGCCTATATGTAAAGCCAGAAGACTTACATGATCCTGAAGATCTAAATGTTGCATTCTTTTCCCTTTGTGAGTTTTTCCTGAAGTTTTCTCATGTAAGATTTTTAATGAGGCAACAGGTGTCACAAGTAACGGATGCGATGCACTCTTTTCTCTATCCCTTTTTTCCCACTGGGTTTTTGGGAAGAGTTTTTGATGAGGCATGTGCATACCGTGGTATTCGCCCAAGGGGGAGTGTTAAGAAACCTTAGGGTTTCAGTTGTGGGCAAATACCCATATTACCCTTGGTCCTCCCTTCTATATATATGGAGGCCTTTGTGCCATGTAATAGAGTGAGACAAAATCAATAAAGACTTCAGTTGGGCTCTCTATTTTCTGGTGTTCTTGTGTATGTGATTGTCTAATTGCTTGGAAGATTATGTTGTATGTATGCATTACCGTTCATCGATATATATTGATTCTCAACAGTTCGATCACACGACAGGAAACAATCCACACCTCCCACACATTTCGCCTTCGGTGCTCAAAGAAACGAACGCTACGGTGCGCAGGGTGGACGAACGGAGACACGGTTGACAGGTCGTTGGTTAGAATTAGGGGGCGTTCGTTTTAGCGATAGTTTCTAAGATTGAAATTTTACTGTAGTTGATTTTTTTACTGTAACTGATTTGACTTTTTACGTTTCGCCCGTATGCGATTGGATCATATCTACCGGGGAGAAGGCACATGATATTTGCCTGAACCATATGGTCCGGTACCTCTCGATTTATTCTGTCCGTCTCTCACAATTCCAAACATGTGTGGTTTCAATCATGCGTGCCAATGTAGTCCGAACAAACAAATCAAATTGCGACAGCCGTTGGTTAGTCCAACATGTGTACGTACTGCCAACTAGGTTTTCTGGCCGATATCGAGTTAGAGTTTGAATTACCCGTGTCGGGTGGTTATTTATTCGTAGATTTTTTTAAGGATTTCAACATTTTTTATCTGTGAAGTATTTGATACAACTCATAGACATCCACATACGCACACCACATCACACGCACACTCACACACGCCACGACACATATGGAATATTAGAAGAGCGGAGTTTGAGGAAGAAATAATGAAACCACCACGGGCACCTCGCTTACGACGGATACGTCGTCTTTCACTGGAAAAAAAAACTTCCTAAATAAGACACGTAGGGCAAAATTTCAGGTTTCAACCTTAATGGACTGGGAGTACAATTAATAACTCCACTAGCCATCCAAGCCAAACTTGGTTCTCCAAGATTTCACATCTCGTGTCCTACGTATATCCCATTAGCTTACTGTCAACATCGTTTTCAAAACCACAACAAAAAAATTTACTTAAAAATACAGGAAATGTAGTCCACAAGTGTGTGGTTCCACAACACCTCAGAAGTTGTAGCACGAAAAGCACTGCACTGGAACATACCTTACGAGTTGATGCCATGAGCGTGCAATCCATCGGGGGCGGAGCCACCCAGGGCTGTTGGAAATTAAACGGTTTTAGCAATATTTTTAGATTAATTTTAGATTTAAACAATAACAGTGAAGCATATGACAAGCAGAAAATAAATAACATGAATATTAAACAAATATCTCTCAAGACAGATATAGCATTCAAGTCATTTAATAGAAACAACATGCTTAACTGATCAAGATAGTGGGCAATTGAAATCTGCTTAGTACACATTATTTTTGTGTAAATTTGCTCTCAGCTGAGGAGTTACTTAAGTTACAAACCTGACCTTCTTAACTCTAGTCAATATATCAATAATCTAAGTGATAATTCTTATATATTCTGCTAGTTTGTTAATCTAAACATTACTTCAAAATGGTGACTGAACCAATTTCATGTTCTAATCAAAACATATAACAGAAATAAGCTACTGCAGTATTAATCTATTGTTGGCAATATTCAGAACAGAGACAAGCATGTGCTACTCTTGAATCAACAGAATTTAGGCTATTACCAGAACAAAACAGCAGTGAATTGACACTAAACAAAGTATAATTAACAAATCAAACAAGTAGAATATTTCTAGACAGTCGTTGTGATCTCAAATATGACTAGTTTTCTCATTGAGCAATCTCAAAATCCCATAATCTATTATGCAAAGTCCTAGTGCTAGCAATTATCATAGATTTCATAGAAAATTAAACAGAGATATCACACTAGTAGAGCAAACTCATGTATAATAGAGATTTTAGAATGTAAAAACTCACTAGGTATTGGCAATCTAAGCCATTGAGAAGACAGTAGGGGCAGGGCTCGTCACAAGAACGATGTCCCAAAAAATCAATCGTCTGTGTATGCCCAGATATCGCTAGAGAGGTTAACAGAGATACAATGCCCAACTTCACAAGTCAGTACTCATTAAATTTCAAAGCCGAGGTGCTGGTGATGCCGCATAAAGCCAATGCAATCTCCAATTGGATGAAGCAATTGAGAGTTTGCGACTAGCTTTCGACCATAGCTGATCATGACCACAGCTGATCACGACCATGACAAATCATGACAATCATGACATATCATGACAATCAAGACCGACTACACCATTGCGGATCAGCGGAGTCTTGTCGACGAGAAAATCACCGAGGTTCCTATGAGCTCACAAATGCAAGCCACTCGGGAGACCAAGGAAAGTCCCTACCGATTGCTCTCCAATTTTGTGGGTAACTTCTTAATTGTGATCCCTCGAAAGCTCTCCCATAGGTCAAATTAAAAGGAAAAGAGGGAGCTCTCAGATTAGGGAAGAGGATGGCAATGCAGTCAAAACCGCCATAGCGAGAGCCGCGCTAGGAGAGGAGGGGATTAGATCTAATCCACTTTCCTCGGGCATTCAGTGAAGCCGACCACCTCCTTCCCTCTCATCGCTCTTACAAATGGGCCCCCACTCTAGCTTTTCTTTTCCTTTTCTTTTATTCCATAATTGAGGGAAATTCCCAAATTGCTCAACTGGGGCTTCATCAAGCTTTAGCCTACCCTTCAGTGGCCGGAGCCCCCCACGCCCTCGAAGTCGACTAGCGGCGGTGCCAAGCCAGGGTGCATCGATAGGTTGTCCTACTCCTCCATTGCTGAAGGCAAGGAGGGCCATTAGGTCCATGCTAGGCGCGATGGCGGTGGTGAGTGCGCGGACAAGGCCCTGGAGGAACTGGAACTTGGCGGCATCAACCTGGAGCCTAAGGGCGTTGATGTCCCAGGTGTGCATGGTGGCGAGGGTGCCATCAAGGTTGGCGGCCGCGCTTGATGTCAGAGTGGAGGTAGTTTGTCTACTGAAGGCGGCAGCGCTCTTGCCATAGTGGTTGAGGCCGGCCAGTTTGTGGAGGTGGCGCAAGCTGTCGTGGTCATTCTTCTAGATTTAGTCGACCAACAATTTGTCCTTCTCTAGTGTCTAGGGACCCTTCTTCACCCTAGCCTCTTGGTCGTAGCACGGTGACCTCCCCATTAATCGATTTGTTGTATTCTTGAAGCTGCCTAAAGCATATATGGCAGCATAGCATATATGAGCAGCAATTAAATCTAGCAACCTAGAGCCTAAAGCAAACTCGCCTTTGTTTGCGGGAGACGCAACCCCACTCTCTACCCTCGGAGGTGAAAACTAAAATCTGAAGTTATATTCCTAGTCTCATGAATTATTTTTTTATTCATGTTCATGTTGTATAATTGTATATTTTTATTTCATAATTGCATAAACAATTAGAAAGTAAAATTTAGACTATTTAATTGAATTTTTGTGTAGTGATAGATTTTACAATTTGTTCATAGATTCACAATAATAGAGAAATGATGAAAGCCGAGGCTGAGAAGGGGGCGGTGCGCCTGCTGCTAGGATGCTTCACTAAACTAGTTCCATGATGCGACTATGTAACATCCTGATTTTCAGTGCTTTTAAAGTAAAAATAACCATTTACATTTTTCTTAAATTAATTAAAGCTTAATATAAATTTTTCTGAAATTAAAAAGATTTAATATGAATAAAATGAACTTTAATTAATTAAAAATCTATTTTATTTTGGTTTTTTGTGTTTCAAGGAATTTTCTATATTTTCTTGAATTTTTCAGAGTTTATTTGCTATATCTTTAAGCTCAATTTAAATTAAAAATATTCCTAAATTCCCAGAAGTCACCCATTAGGGCTGGTCCCACGCTTAACATTGAGTTTCCAACAAGCCCACTACTAGATTTCCCTTCTTTCTTCTCTTTCCTTTCTCCCACATTCTCTTTTTATCTCTTCCTCACTGAGTACTATTCATCTTCTCCAAACTCAGCTGAACAGAGCACACATCGCAGCCAAATGCCATGCCCTCGAAAGTCAACCCTCCATACAAGCCATATCTCTACGTCTTGCCAAAATAAAAAGTGTCCCAAATTAAGTAAGCAATCCATTTTTTTATGGACACTTCATGATATAAATCTTCCGTTTTTCTTTTATCTCCAAAAGTCCTAAATTGAGTCAAAATGAACTGAAATGAATTCGTGTTGGTTTCCAACCTTGTTGAGCCTTTAAATACAACCCCCATGACCTCTCTCCTAACCCCTCAAAGCCTCAGCAACCCTCCCAAAGCCCCAAAACACTGGCATCTCTGTGAGCCCATCTCTCCTGAAACTAATCGGCGTCTCGACTCGCGTTTCGAGCAATCCGGCGAAAATCTTTTCAATCCTTTCCTGCCACAAATTTATCTCCTCCGACACATAGCGATGGTCACCTATGATAGCTTATGTTTTCATCTATCTGGTGAGATTTTCTTCAATCATTTTGTGTCAAAACGTGTTCTACCCTCCGATAAAGTTATCCTCCAAGTGAATTTTGTTTTTCTTCACCAAGCACCAAGATCCAAAGTTTTTCCTTTTCGCTACCGCCGTCGTTCAATCATCGATTACAACATCTCTAGTGAGTTCCTAGTTTAGCCAACCATTTTGCTAGTTTCACCATACCGCGTTCTAACCCTGTGCTCACGCTATTCCCCTACATTCCACGCTTGAGTGTCGTTTCTCTCTCCAATCCATGCTGCCCGCCGTTTTGCGCCATTTCCACAGCGTTCTTGCTCTATTTGTTGTACCATCGCTTCCTAAGCCTTTATTGGGACCCCAGTAACCCGTTATGCAACTTCGCCGCGCCTCCCTTTCCTCCCCTCGCCGGCGCATGCCCACGGCCAGAGAGTGATGCCGTGAGTCGTCTGTGCGTGTTGCATGAAGCCCTCTGTTCTATATCTCCACTTGTTTGCGTCACCTGAATTGTTATGAGCCCAAGGCACACGCATGTGCATAGACTAGTTGTGTGAGCTTTGCTCTGCGATTGAGAGGTCGCGAGTTCAAATCCGTGAACCACATGCTGTTGTGTTTTCCAATTATTTTTTCCTTGAGCCAATGACAAGCTGGACCCAGTAATCCAGAAAATCAGCAAAAATATGATTCCAAGAATATTCCTCGTTTTGTAATTTTCTAGAATTTCCTTTCCAACCGATCTTCTAATCGCTCGTTCTCCGTCATCCAAACTCTATTCTTTTTCATAAATTCATTTAAAATTGAACTCTATCTTTTTGTTCTAGTTTGGTTATTTTTGGATTTTATTTGATTTATTTTGTTCGCTTTCTCTCCTATTATATAACATCTTCAAATGAGTAGAAGTAGGACTAGAAGATCAGGAGTTGGTAACTGAACAAGGTTAAGATAAGTCATATCATTTAATTATGTTGAATCTAATTTTTAAATCTATGTATTTATTATTTTGTTTTAAATTATATTGCATTTCTATTTTAATATAAACTTTTGTACCTAATAGTTGTTATCCAACTTGATTAATTTCACCTTGATAATTTGTATGCCATGATTCCATTGCCATCATAGGATGGGTACTTATCTAGCAATACAATACTAGTATTCACATAGATTATATATTTAGTATGCTTAGTCATGCTTGTAGTATGTTGGTTTCATCATCATATGTTAATTAAATAATTAGTTTTGACTTAGTGAGATACAGAATTGTAGTGGTTAGTTAGAGTTATAAAATTTGAGTACCATAACAAGGTAGTGACATTGGTATTGGTTATACAAAATGGTTTTCACTTGGACGAGTGATCGTTCAGTAAAGAAGGAAGTATGGTCAGTACTTTTGAGATATGGATGCATCTCACCTGGGTAATATCTAAGGACATACTTTGTGCATCATTGATCTGAGGCTTACTGTACAACAATATGTCTAGTATGGGATAGACCTGACTGATCAATTTGTGATGTTTCAGTTTTGGTTTCGCCATTGAGATGTCAGTGGATAGAGGTTAGACATTTCCACGGAGTGCAATAGGCGGTTTTTCCGACTAGGTAGTTAGCCTACTCGGCAGTGAAATCTTAGCGGGCGAGATCAAGATAAGATTGAGCATTGCAAAAGCTTTATTGTGAACTTCTTGGTCGGCATGCCTAAGAAAGCATATTATACTAGTGACACTACAAGAAGGTCATATCATGTAGGTAAAGTTGTACAACCTCTGCAGAGTTTAAAACTATTTGAATAGCTATGTTCCCGATTATGAACAGTACTTGATGATTTCACGTGAGGAGTAGAGATTTTATAAAAACATGGTTGGGTTAAGTTTGGGAAGTAGTGGTTAGTTCACTAGTGGTTGATTACATGAATGGTTAGTTCACGGGTGGTTCATTAGGTGAATGGTCAATTCACTTGTTGCTTTTCTGTAAAATAACCACTTAGCCGTTATTTGGTAAGCCTTGCATAATTATATTGCATCTTGTTACAAACGACTTGCTAAGTACTTTATGTACTCATGGCTATATCTATATTTGCTTAGTCACTACTATTATTATGGCCATAAGGTTGCTACTATGATAATTAATAATATTTGAGTCTTTTTTAGTAAATTAAGATGTGATTGATATTTCATTTATGTTTTTATTGTGTATATTAGCGTGATCCTAGACTAGTGCAGAATACACAAAGAGTCTGGCTTTGCTTATTTGGGTCTCTACAGGTTGTGTGCTCATATGGCTAGTATCTGACTGCCGGTGGTCTAGTACAGACCATGTGCTAGTATACCATATACTGGTATATATTTTTGAAACTTCATTTCTTATTTTCCTTCACTCTTTCCCTTTTTACTATTTAGCATATAGCAGTAATATATTCTTGGTAATTTTGATGTATACTTGATACTTCAATACTTGTATAATTGCTTTTGTTCATATATTTGTGATAATAGAAAAATAAACTTTGTGTTAAGAGCACAACTCAACCAAAGTGTAAAATACTATGTTCATATCAATTTAATTTAATCCTTTGAGCTTTGTGTCTAAGCTCCACTGTCATCTGGCTTTGCCGCTGCAATCCATCAAACATTACATATGCTAAAGTAATTGCATCCCGAAAACAGTCATGAGCGGTTGCAATTGGGATAATCCTCCGCATTGTGTCATCTCTAATGAAAATTACGACCTATCAGATGCGAGGTGACCCAGATGAGACATATATACTATCTGGAGCAAGAACAACAGCCTTGCAATAGCGGGCTAATTACTAAGCTAGCCAGCAGATTAGCTAGGCCATCAACTCAGTCAGGAGCGGACCGACCAATGCTTGACGGAGCTACAGAACAGGCGATCTTCAGATCTCACGACTGGATCTGATCTCTCACCCATCCAACATTTTTTTCCCAAGCCCTAGGCTAGGCATCAAGTCACTCCATTACCACGCCTAATAACTCATCCTAAATAGACTATGACACCAGTAAGACACATGTGTCGCAAAAGCAGCCGGCAGAGACAAATGGGGAGGTCAAATCCCGATCTCAGTCAACGCCCACCCTTTTCGCCAAACTCTCAGAAATACTGGCTCGAAAAGGTGATACAGTGTGCACAAATAAGAAAAGATGAGAAGCTAACCACACTACTACAAAAAATCTAATACTAGATGTTAAATTATAGACGATTTTAAGAAATCTTCTATGATGGACACTATCACAGATAGTTTTAATTTGGTGACCGTCTGTGATGACCTCGTATTATCACTGATACATAAATTCAAACGGTTCAGAAAACCGTATGTAATGATGTTTTTAAACCATCTGTGATGATGATTTCTGTAGTAGTGCCAACATGTAACCATCGTCCGTAAATATAGGTTATCTCGGTACATGTCATGACTAGGTATCGTTAAATTCGTAATAGAAGTTTGGTGGTAGTTTTTCGGGATCTGGCAACTGCAAGCTAGGGTTCTTTGCCACGTCCAGTAGTCTCTTCCTGCTTTTTAAAAGCACTGACCATCAGCTGCATTGTCCCGTATGGAAACGGAATTAATTAAGGTAACGATGAGCAAGCAGCCAAAGCCTTCACGAGCACTAGCGTCGAAGGCCGCAATTCGTGGTGAGCAAACTTCTCTTTTCTAGCATGTAGCTAGCTGCTAGTAATCACACATATATAGAGCGCGGCGTTTTGTTGATCTGACGTCGCCGTGGAAGCAGAAACAGTTGAGGCGATTGATCGCTTCGGCAACGTCACACGTGTCTGCGATCTCTTGGATCATATCAGATCGCAGATCAGATCACCAGGGTAGGATCGATCGGTCGACATTGTTGGCGCACAAGTTGCGTACGAGCTTAATTAAAGGCTTTAACGATAATGGGCGATCGATTTGTAGTACATGACAATGACTGTGCTGACAGATGGCTCACGGTCATCAGTTCAGTTCCTCCGAATTTGGGTCAATCAAGTACATGGTCGATGGAGGACGACCCGAGCCCGATAGAGTGCGCAAAATCTGGACCGTTGGTTTCAGATCCAATGCTCAGGCGAAGCCTCAACTGCCAGCACTATATATCGCCTACACTGTTAGCATTGGTTATGTTACGAAACCTCGAAGGTTCCGGTGTAGGTAAGTATCAAAATTGCTTTTGATAGGATTGGACTATAAATAGAGATGCATTGTACCATATAAACATATCTAAGATCAAAAATCAATAAAGACTACATCTAGTGTTCTCTCTCAATTAGTGTCTCTGTGATTGATCTATTGTGTCTCTTGGTGATTGATTGCACGGATTGCGTTACTGTTCATTTATTTTCATCAATTTCTCAACACGTCGTCAGCACGACTCGCTCTATAAGGTGCACGGTATGCAATTCCAAAAATCAATATATTATGCATTGCAATTTGTTAGATCAATCTAGATTGAATTCTAAATATTTACAATGCCATATCTAGATCAGTATTCTAGGTAAAATCTAAACATAGATTGATCCATGATTTATCTGTTTGGTTGTTCATGCTGATGAACTAGTAGATTAATCATATAGATTTAGATTGGTTCTCCAGATAGATTGAAATCAAACAAATCGTAAGAACATGGGGGTAGATCCGGCACTGTTGGCCGCCATACAGCCGCTGCTTGCCCTCGGCCGGCCCGAAGTCACCGGTGAGCCTGGAAGATTTGTTTTTCCAAATTGTTGGACTCGAGGTACTTAAATCATACGAGAATCTTCAGTCTTGTTAAATGACTTCTATTGGTAAGCTATGTTAAATGGTATTGTTGATTCTCATTGGAGCTTGGTTGTTGCATGCAGCAATTCCACTCCACGAGCTAGCATTGCGGTGAGCAATGAGTAAGGTACCATCTTTGTTCATTATGAAGTGGTTCTAATTGTTAAGGGTATTAGAGGTATAATACGATCGCTTTAGTTGTTTTCTATTATGACTAGGTTTCCTTATCCGTATATGGCATATTCCCCTGTAATATCCTCTTGTACTTCCTATATATATTGCCCATTGGGGCTCTTCAATACACATACAATATTTATAATATGGTATCAGAGTTTAGGTTAAAACCCTAATATCGATCTACTTCCGCTGCTGCTACTCTTGGGAGGATCGATCTCCACTCCGGGGGCGGCCACCTTGTTGGGCCGCGTCAATCTCCGCCAGCCGCCGCCCCGCGCCACTCCAGCAGGCACAGGCGCTGCAGCCGGTCGTCATCGCCTACGGCATGCACGTGCCATGCACCAATTCACCGCCTCCTCGATCGCCTCTAGCGTCTCCCCGTCCTGCTCAATGTTGACGACGTCGACACCACCGGCCGCCACGTCCACGGCTGCGGCCACACCGCCAGGACACTGCGCCGTCAGCCCATGCTTAAGCTGTTGTCGTCTCGGCCTCTACCGCGCTCCGGACCACCCTTCGGCCATGCGTGCTCCCATCGCCGCCATAGGATCCGGCCTCCCCGCGCCGGATCCATGCTATTCCCGTCGGATCCAGCCGCCTCTGCGCTGGGCCACCGCCTCCCCCGCCCGGATCTAGGCGCCTCCGCCCTTCTCGAGTCGCCGCCTCGGGCGGTCTCCTCGCCCCTGAATCCGGGACCTCTGCCTGCCTCGACCGTGGATTCAGTTTGGAGCAAAATCTCCGGCAATTCGGCGAGGGCTCGTGATCTTCGTGGGGAAGCACGCGAGCGAGCGGGATTGAATAGCTGCAACGCTTGGGGATTTGGGCCGGTTTGGATTGTGAGATTTTGCTTTCCGGGTGCGCAAGTGTGCGAAGGGGAAGAAGAGACGGTTGGGGAGGGTGGTGTGTACGAGAAGAGCGAGTGACTGATGGTTCACTAATGGGGCAGGGAAAGAGGAAAAGCTTTGCGATGTTGGATCTTTTGTGGTTTTGTTGGCCTCTAGTTAGCTATTGCTAGTATGAGTATTTGCTACTTCTTTTTTTGTCTTCCGTTTGTATCCATCTCAAGTCTATAGTCTCTACTTTTCAGTTCGCCTAAGCCATGCGAATCCACAAATTTATTGTCAGTCATAGAAGTGTAGAAATTTTATTTTGCATGACAGCAGGCACCGCTCTTCTCTCTGAGCCGCGTGTAAATCGTAGAAGTTGTTATGACACCGCCGCTTCTTTAGCCGCCACCCCGAGCTTCTAAGGCCATCACGCTTCTTCTGCACCTTGTGCATTGCGTCACCGCCGTCTTGGGCTTCGATCTGCGCCGCCATGCTTCTATCTGTTTCTCTTCGGCTTGATTTGACAATATTTTTCAAGAGTTGCACGTTATGACGACATTACCAGACTCGGACTTCGGATTTTTTTATTATTTTAGTAACAACTCTTTTCAAATACAATGCTATTGTATATGCTTTACATTTGAAGGAGAGTGTTAAGGGTATTAGAGGTATAATATGATTGCTTCAGTTGTTTCCTATTATGCCTAGGTTTTTTTATCCGTATATGGCATATTCCCCTCTAAAATCCTATTGTACTCCCTATATATATTACCCATTGGAGCTCTTTAATACACATACAATATTCATTACACTAATTTGGCATCAATCTTGTATTTCCTTTTTAATTGGTAATCGCCTGAATTTCCTGGTGAAGATAAAACAACTGACGGTGTAGCAGAACAGGAAGATGCTGGCAAGAAAAAGAAAAAGAAGAAAGATGTGCTAAAGTTCGTGAACCCGAGAGTAAGTCAAGTGAGCCTTCTGCCCCGGAAAAGCCCAATGAAAATGTGGTTGTTGAGACCAAAGAAAAGAAACAGAAAAGGAAGGATAACTCTACACTAGACCGGGATGATGGTGGCGGTGAAGCAAATGCAACAGTGAAGAGTGACGCTCAAAAGCTTGATGGCAAGAAACTCGAAAAGGATGAGGATGTTGAAGCTAGGCTGGAAAAGGTGGAATTAACAATTAAAAACAAGTTTGAGGCTGCTGAGAAACCCAAGGAGGATGCCAATAAATTGAGGGAGGAAGAATCAAAGAGTCAGAATGATGATGCTGACAAAAATGGTTTAAGTGATGGTGTTCCTTTGGACAAAAGGAAGAAAAACAAAAAGGGTAAATCAACTTTAGAGACCTCAGATAAGGTTGATGCAGGAACTGAACCTGCTGAGGTTAAGGGGAAATCTAATGGTGCCAAGGAAAATAGTGATGATGTAGAAAAAGGGAAAGATGGCGCCAATGAGAAGAAAAGTAAAAAGAAGCGAAAGAAGTCGGGTCATGAAGAATTCTGGTAGAAGATAAACAAGTTGCAGGGAAAGATTCAGTCCCCAAATCAGATGACATAGAAAAGAGTGGAATGGACATCGACGAAGGTGAAGATGGAAAGCCTTCAACTGATAATGCAGTTGTTGGTAAGAAGAGGAAACTAGCTAGAAGAAGTTGAAGGAAGCAAATTAACCCCCTGCCAAAGAAGATGGCAGTGTTAATTAGAAGCTCAACAATGGCTTTGCTGAGGATGATACGATGGAGAACACCACCATATCAAAATCGAGTAAAAGGCGCAGAAACATTCATATGAAGTATGCTGCTTTATACCTCTCCAAGTGCTTCATATCGCTTGTTAAGTTGCACTTTCAGTTTATTCACCACGATAGCTGTTAACCAGAATTTTTTGGTAGTTTCCGTTTTCATATATAAAGCTTCATTTAGTCTTCTTATATAGTTAATTAAATCTATAATATTATGGTCATGCTAAGTATACATTTCTTTTGCTATGTATTAACATATTGCTTTTCTAATGTTTATTTCGTACCAAAATTCTGCTTGAGAAAGAAGCTTTGGTACCTATAGGTGTCACTACTACAGAAATCATCATCACAGACGGTTCAAAAACATCATCACAGACGGTTTTCTGAACCGTCTGAATTTATGGGTCAGTGATAATCGAAGGTTATCACAGATGATTTTCGAACCGTCTGTGAAGTAAATATCACAGACAGTTTGTAACTAAAAACCGCCTGTGATAGCTATCATCGCAGACGGTTTGTATGAAAAAACTGTCTGTGATATAGGCATATCACAGACGATTTATAAAAAAAATTGTCTGTGACATGTTAACCACTCAATGGAATATTCGATAGTGCAAATTCATTGCCCAAGGCTAATGTGACCACTCACTACTAAAAAACGGATTATCCCTCACGGGCTTTAGTTTTCCTGACGGGTCCGCATAGACCGTGAGAGATATCAATTTTGTGACGGGCCTACGCATCACCATCGCAAAAATACATTTTTTCTGACGGGCCCGCATAGCCCGTGAGGGATATCAATTTTCCTGTCGGTCCATGCCCGTGAGGCTTATGATCCAACCCGCCCGCTAATTTCGTGCAGCGCGCCTGGAAACCCTACCCAGTTTTCGCAGCAGCCGCCCCCCTCCTCCCCCTCCTTCTCCCCCTGCTGCCCTTCCTCTCCCTCCCGGCCTCCCCGTCGCCCCCTCCCCCCGCCCTCCGCAGATCCACCGCCCCCCCTCCTCCCCCTCCCTCTCCCCCCGCCGCCCCCTCCGCGTCTCCCAGGACTCCCCCGAGCTGGGTCAAGACCGCCACCTCCGAGGTGAGAGCCTTGCGTTCTCTTCGCTTGTTGATTCGATTTGGTTGTCGCTTCCTTTCCTTTTGCACTGTGATTTTTTATGTGGTCAGTCGATGTCTGCGTCGGTTCTTGGTAGGTGGAGGAGATGATCACGAAGGCTGCGAAGAAGGGTCAGATGCCATCGTAGATCGGCATGGTGCTCCGTGACCAGCACGACATCCCCCTCGTCAAGAGTGTGACCGGCAGCAAGATCCTCCGCATCCTCAAGGCCCATGGTGAGATCCCTCCCTTCTCAAACTCCACCTCCATTGCTTGATCTGTGACGTGTTGTGCGTTGATGTGTGGATATGTCGTTGTGTGTCGCATCTCATCATTTTCTCCAATTAGCTTGATTTGTCTTTATATTCGGGGCTGAGCTATGCAAATTGCAACCCAGAAGTTTTCAGAATAAGATGCGACGAATTGTTGCTTTGCTTGAGCAAAATATATTCCTTCTGTAGATTGAAACACTAAACCCTATTTAACTCTGGAATTATTTGATGACACTACGAGAATTTTGTATGAATTTGATGCAATACATAAATGAATTGGGGGAGTGCTATGCTTGTGCAGGGAATGGCCGTCGTCGCCATGATATTCCCACTGAGGGACACCCCAATGAGCGCAATGATACCATGGGAGCTTTCTCCAGGAAGCAAGCAAGAAAGCTTGCTGTAGAAAATGCTTTCAAGAAGTTCAAAAAAGGACCTGATGGACGCTACATTAATGTATTTGATGTTGTCACTGATATAGATATCCTGATTGGTGCATTTGAGAACATTGTGTCTGGATCATAATATGCAGTGCTGTGGGAGGGTGGACCAAAGAAAAATCCTTTTTTTTTTGTTGCAGGTCAGGATATTTTATTGACGGTGAAAGAACCGTCAGTAAAATGTATTTTCCTGAGTGTCAGTTAGTACCGTCAGGTTAAATTATTTTACTGACGGTTTGGCCCCTCAGGAAAATACATTTTACTGACGGGGGGGTAATACCGTCATGTTAAATTTCCCTGACGGATAAGACCGTCAGGTTAAATTTCCCTGACGGGTAACCGTCAGCCAAATTGAATTTCCCTGACCAGCCAGCCCTGAGGGGTTTTGCCTGACGGGAACCCGTCAGGGATATTTAACCTGACGGTTTTTGGTATTATCCTGACGGTTTGGAACCGTGAGGGATGATCCGTTTTCTAGTAGTGACTGGTAGCAAGTATCACATTATAATGACTTCCTAAGGTTTTTTTTGGATATTTTGAGATTGATCTAATTTGATGTTTTCAATGTGTAGGATATAAGATATTATATAAGTTACCCTTTATCTGAAGTCGTGGATATGGAGATTCAATAAGTAGTCAAACAATTGACAAGATTATGATTATATATTCTTATTCATGTCATGTTCATTCACTACAACCTAAAACTCTAAATGCATTTCAACGAGTGAAGCTGGAAGAGGTTAAACTTGCTGATGAAAGACTACTTAATAATTCATATTGGGCTAAGGTACCTAGTACTTACTGTTAGATGCTTATCTTTTCTAAGTTTTACTGATTATATGCTCATAGAAATTTGAACATTCCTCGACAATAACCTTCTGTGGCCTATCTGTACTTACGTTTTCACAGATTGGTGCGGACTTTGGGTACGGTGCGGCACAAGAGATTATTGGCCAAGTTAGAGAGGAAGGTTCGATAATCACTCTTGTTTCCTTTTGATTTGCTTTTCTTTGCTGATCTAATTTGTTGTTTAATATCATCTGTAATTCCATTTCTACTGAATTTGATTTCATCATTGTTCTTTTTTTTCCTTTTTGTAGGGGCTTTAGACATGAGAAGACCAAGAAAGCGAGGAACCTACAAGCTAGGGTGGGCAAATTGATTTGCAAACTAACTCGATTAACTTCAACGATTCAAATGATGAGTGATTGAAATACTACTTGGCAAGACGCAGGGGCCACAAAATAGAGGGAGGCAACCGAGGCCGAGGAGCAAAGCTAAATACTTGGAGGATTCCTATTGTGGCTTAATTTTATTGTTCTTCTACTAGGTGTCGTGTTTTAATTTGTTGAGCCAACAAGAGATATGTGCTTGTATAATCAATTAAGGGTAAACTTATTTAGTGTACTTTTTATTGATCTATTAGGTTTGGATGGCAGCTTATGATCATCAGATGTATGAGTATGATACTCTTTGACTTGTCCCCATTTTCATTTGGAAGATGCCCAGTTGCTTTCACTGTGCATTCCCTTGATGGTGTTAATGTAAATTGTGCACCACGTCACCAGATAGGGCAGTCCTGAGATCAATCAAGGTGGAACCATTATTTGTGATCCACCTATTGATGTGTATACCTATTCATAATTCACCCTATATCTCTTCTGTGTTATTCATATGCTGCTTGTCTGATTGACATCCGAAAGAATTTTTTCTTGCAGTTTCGTAAAATAAACAAAATATTTATAGAACAGTTTTAAATTATATCTATTAATATATACCATTCTTATTTAGTACTCTGTTGTAACGTATAAACATCTCACTACTAGTAATATAAATGCTGTTCGATCTACCAGTCTACTCCAAGGATGTGTTGGATCACAGATCCTTAGGGCGTACGAGTGCGTGGGCCTTAATTGGCGCCAAAACGTACCGTCGCTGCTTCCCACGTGGCAAGTACCTGAGCGGGACGTGACGTGGAGCCCAAATGTGCTCCCCATCCATTCCAGCGCGAAATAAAGCTGAGATCGATGGTTGCTGCTTCAATCACCTTTTTCTTTTTCTGCCACTTCTCTTACATGGTGACGTTCGTTTTAATGATGATTTTTGATTTTTAGTTAAAATTTTACTGTAACTAGTTTTTTTTTACTGTAACTGATTTAGCTTTTTAAGCATAATTAAATTTTAAAAAAATAGAAAAATAGAAAAAATATGTTAACCCATCATGGACAATACAAAGGAACACGAAAAAAAGAAAAATACAAAAAAGCTCAAAAAATCTAGAACAATTCAGAAAAAAGACGAATTACTGAATAGTGAAAAAAAACTGAAACTGAAAAAAATCTGAAATGAGCGGAGAACGTTAATTTCTGACCATGACATCCAAGGTCCAACACTTCAACGACGCACGGCGCATAATTTAACCAGCGATATAAGCAGATCAGAATCCTAATTAAACCCGACCCAACAGTGTGCTCATTTTACGATGTGTTTGGTTGATGAGATGGAAGACAGGTGGGATAGTTTTATCTAACTTTTAGAGTTTGTTTCTGTGTTTGGTTCGTGGAATAAGATCAGCTGATGCACCGATAACAAATATTCGCTCGAGATCCTGGTTGGCACGGTGCGACAAAAATCGTCAAGACAAGCTCATCCACTGACTCTCGTGCCATCACGTGAACTCCATCCCCTCATTTCACTCACCTCGCCAGTCAACCCTGCCTTTCCCTACTAAACAGTTCATTTTATCCACCCTAATCGCACCAACCAAACAACAAACCGTATCATTCTATCCCAAATTAAACAAGTAACATAGATCACCTCTATTTTCTCTTATTCCACTAAATCCTGGATTATCTTATTCACCCTCATGCGTGGTACCAACCACGCGCATGCCGGGATGAACCGTGCACGTCGGATTGAGAGGTCCATCCCCGATTGGAACTTGTTTGTACTACTATAATACAGCCACGTCATCGATGTGGCCCTCCATAAATGCAAGGAGAGACAGACGTGCCGTTCTCTCCCGCCCGCTCCGAGGTACGAACCAACCCTGCATGCTGTACCGCCACAGCTCGCGCACGGCCAGTCTTGCTTTCGTAGCGTTGCCGTCACCCGAAGGCCAAAGCTCCAATTAATTAACACACACCGAGCAACACATATCTGTATATATACAAGCACGTACCGTACATACGTCGGTACATGCCCATGGAATTCACGAGAAAGCAAGAAATAAAAAGTGCAAGTTCCGTACGCACAAGCCGATAAAGTGGGTAGCCCTCCACTGCAGTCCCGTTTATTTTAGCTTAAAACCAGATTTAATACTTCTGAATTCTACTTTTTTTTCACTATTAAGTAATATTATTTTTTTCTGATTTTTTTTATATTTTTGAACTTTTTTACCTTTTTTTTCTCGTATTCCTTTGCATTGTCTGTGATGGGCTAACATATTTTTTCTATTTTTAAATTATTTTAAATTTAATTATATCAAATAAGCTAACTCAGCTACAGTAAAAATAAGCCAGCTACAGTAAAAAAATCATAAATCATCGCTATTCTGAACGCTCTCGTTCTTTTCGAGGTTTCTAGCTACGGTTGGCTCATACGAATTTAAACTTCATAATTCATTTGAAAAATGCACTTTGAAGTAACTATCCTACTTATCTTGACTTTTGTAAAAAATAAAAGCCAAAAAAACATGATCATAGACACCTCAATTATGAGGCTGATCATCACTTCATCATGGCCTGATGCATATTCCAAGAAGACAAGAAACGAAGAAATGGACAGTTTATCCGATCATGGAGATATGCATCGATATATCCCGAGAGGCAGGAAAAGCTTGCGGCTGCGGAAATAACTCTCCGTGGTGCGTGCTTGGTTTTCTCTCGAGCAACTGTGAAACCGAAAACGCCCTCTCGGCCCAGACTGGCCTTGAAAAACCCTCTCACGGCACTTGTGGTACGACTCCGAATGGGATTGCAGATTTGCAATGGCCAGGAAATGGCAAAAGAAGAGCTATCTGTGACATCTTTCTTGCACTGATGGTAGTACGGTACTACAGCTGCTCCATACTCGTATTGGATGTAGCCAGTGAATTTTGGTTGAGGAAAATAAGAGAGAGAAGAGTGGAAGTGTGTGATGTTTTTGTGACCTCTGTTTTATCATTGAAGTAAGATTAGATCGAGGAGAATCTAAAGCCACTTTAAAAAAACAAATATTCATATTAGCTCTTAGATTTTTCAAACAAAATCAAAAAATCAGATACAGAAATCAATATAAATGGACATAGCAGAGCCTTATCGAAATCACACGGACCCAAAAGAATAAACAAAACATTTCTTATTTTAAAAATTAGATATAATGAGAGTTAATTAGCCAAGGCGCAGTCGATCATGTCATCGTGATCATCTCCAAGGTCGCATTTTGTGATGCTCATGTCATGGTCCTGCCAAACGTGGACCATGGGTCCGGCCCACGTCCTCCCCCAGAGGTCCCCACCCGCGCTGATGTAATCACAGTACCGTGCTAGTGGGGTGTGGGCTCCCGGCAAAATTAGGATTTAGTAATAAGAGAGGCTAAATAATCTATATAATATAATAATATTTGATAAGAGATCAAATAACGTTAATGATAAAAAAATTCTTTAAATATATAGAACTGTAGAGCATCCACCCCTCTCTCCACTCATGTGTGCGCCTATGTTTTGATGGTAAAATTTTTGTTTTTTAGCCTAAAATTTAAAAAAAAATTACATATAAACCTCTGGAGAAAAGATTTGTAAAAATAGACTCTTAGCACGGCGCCAAACGACATGGCGCCCATGATACATATCACGGCGCCATATGCTTTGGCGCCATGCATAGACATGTAGAATCCACGATGGCATAGCACGACGCCAAAACACATGGCGTCGTGCTATATAACAACGGCGCTAACGACCGTGGCGCCGTGCTCTGGGACTTAAACCGAGCACGGCCCCCGGCCCCCCACGCCCTCAGCCCTCTCTGCACACACACACACACACACAACAGGCCGCACCCCGCTCTCCCCTCTCCAAATCTACTAAAATCCGTTGGTTTTTCTTGCGATTTCGCTTCAAAATTGACCAAGCAAGGTGAACTCCCTCCCTTCTCTTGAATTTTTTTTCCAATAGATATGGTTCATGTGAGGTACATTTCGTGGGGCAAGATTTGAAACCCTAGACGATATTAGTTGGATTTGGCTTGGTTTTATGTTGGATTTACGTTGAAAATGCGTAATGTAAGAGTAGTTATGGGTGTAGATTCATTTTTAGAGTTTGATTTGGGGGTTAGGGCTATTGATGAATTGTAGTTGTTATACATTTTGCATTTTAGGTTGTCATGGGCTTCACCCGTTTGCCACCTCCACCCGGTGTTGTTGTGCCGATGTGTTTCTGCGGTGATTCTTGCAAGGTAGAGAGGTCGGACGAACCGAAGACGTACAGGCAGAGGTACTGTATGTGTGGCAACTGGGCATTCGATCCGCCACGTGCCGTCGTCATCCTCGGCAAGATGGTATGTTGTATTGTCTATTCATCGACTTGGTATTAATTCTGTTGGTTTAACGAATTCATATATTTGCAAGAATCTCTACCGCTTTGTGATTTTGAGCAGTGGATCGACACTGAGATCGTTGAGGATGACAAGAAGTACCTTAACTCAGCGAAGAAGTGGGATGAAGAAAGGAATAAGAGGTGGGAGAGGACAAAGAAACAGGAGGAGGCTGCAAGAGAGCACCGCGAGGAGGAGTGTAGGAGGGCCACGACAAGGCACAAGGGTGAAAGGGAGAAGAAGCTAGAGAGAGCGCGACGTGCCAAGGCAGTCCTTGAGGAGTACCCTGATGCTCAGAGGAAGGGGAAGTGGCCTCGATACACTCAGTAAGTTGTTGCTATAGATCTTCAACCATGTCGTGTAACATGTCATGGACGTATTTATGTTTGATGGGGATGTATGTATGTTTTGAGAATTTGTGAACTATTTAGTTGTATTGTGTCGTAATGCTATGTATCGTGCTTATTCATATGGTGGAATGTCAATTGATGTGTTTGCGTGAACGGAACGAAACAACGTGGCTGAACTTGCAGTTTTTAAAGCAAGTTTAGCTAGCACGGCGTCAAAGACTCTAGAGCCGTATTTAAATATCACGGCGCCTAAGGCCATAACGCCGAGGTATTGAACTACGACGCCAGGCCCTTCGGTGCCATGTATTACGACGCCAAAGGGCCTGGCACCGTAGTTCAATACCTTGGCGCCAAGGCCTTTGGCGCAATGCTTCCAAACTTAGCAGAAAAACAACACTTCAGCTTTTTTTTCTTAAACAGCTGAAGTGGTATTTTTTCTGCATATATATACGTATACCTCAGAAACATGAATGTAGAAAATGTGGATGCCAGTTGCATGACTGCAACACTCGAGGGCGCCCCACAGGAATCCGTGACTGCATCCACACTGCAGGAGGAAGACGCAGCCACCGAGCGTCGACGTGGGTGCTGTGCATCTGCAGGCCTCGCAAAGCTGGCGGTAGAGGAACGAGAGGACCACCGAGCCCCAGCTAAACTGTCCTGCGTCGTCCCAGCCCTAGAGGCAGTGGATATACATCCACGAAGCAGCATCCCCCACGGTGTTCGGAAAAAGCACAGCCCCGAACATGTCGAGGACCCAAGCCCGGCAGTGGTAGTTAACTGTGGCGTCGTCCACGTCCTCAAGGCATGCACCAAAGGTGGCCCGCAACCAGCTAATGCAGACCCCCGAGACACGACCTCACCTGGCTCCCTCTGGGGCGGGAGGCAATGGCGTGCCTAGGAAGCCCTCCACACGTGCCCTCCAACCCTCGGACACCACCAGCCCGACCACCGGCTGTCCCCTTACGGGAAGTCCAAGTATCATCGTCACGTTCTGCAGCATAACGGTCATCTCCCCACAAGGAAGGTCTTCGTGTGAGTCTCCGGCCTCCACCTGTTAATAGTACATAAAGAGAAGAATTAGTTACGTACTTAAGGATGTAGAAATGAAAACAAACGGACCTGACAAAGAAAATGCACCTATTAACAAATGCGATCAAAGCTGCGGAGTTAAAGATCGGCATGCCCCGACGCAGTAGATTGGCAACCGTGTGAAGGCCGGCACGGCAAAGCAGTGGGGTGTAGCGCGTGTCGTAGACCATCAAGTGGAACCCATCATGGGTTCAAGGACGAAGGATGGGAATCTCCTGGAGAATGCTTTAAAAGTTAGCTGTGTGATGAAAATACATATAACATAAGAAAAATACATTTCGATAACACATGTACATGGCCAGCCTCCGCGAGCCTGCCGTAGTGATCCCTCTCTGTAGGATCAAGGATAACCGACTAGAGGAGGGTGAATAGGAGGTTTTAAAATTCTTAGCTAAATTTAACAATTAATAACTAGATGATCGCTAAGCAATAGATTGAGTGAACAACAATCCTATACAATATTAGCAATTCTAAGCAATTTATAATAAGCAATAGAGAGCAAGAGCAATTACTATAATAAACAAGAAGTAAACACAATGTGACTCTCGATGTTTTTACCGTGGTATCGAAAACTTGCCGGTTTCCACTAATCCACGTTGAGGTTAGCCCGAACGAATCGGACCGGCTCCATGAATTAAGCTGAAACACCTCGATCACTATTGGTAGCTCTTCCTCCGCTCCGGAGATGGTGAGCTCCAACCACTCACAATTCAACACGGGCTTCTTCACAATATTCTTTGAAGAAGTCACCGGCAATTGACCTTCCCGCCGTCTAGGTGCCGGCAAGCACCAAGAGAATGGACCAAGGAATTCACTTGACCATGCTTGAGTGCAATTGGATCAAACTAGAAATGAATGCGCTCAAAAATGCTCCACCAACTCAAAATAAATGCTCAAGAGAGAAATGAGGGTAGAGTGAATGCTCTAGAGCTCAAATGAGTTCAATGAAACTTCAGCAAGCAGTAATACCGCTGTACAAAGTGCGGTATTACCGCACTTTACTGTAGCACATAGTAACGGCTATGTCAGACGAACAGAACTAGCCGTTGAAATTTTGTGCGGTACTACCGCCGTTGTAAGTGCGGTATTACGCTCGTGTAATACCGCAGTCGGTCTGTATTACCGCGATCGCGTAGTTCCGCTGTGCCAATACCGGTAATACCGATTTCTGGCCGGCTAAGTCTTCACTTGGAGGCTTTCTGGAAAAAATATTTTCGAAAAACGGTAATACCGCAGTGCCATGCGGTACTACCGCACTGCGGTAGTTCCACCGTTCAATTTTTGGTATTACCGATTCCAGAGAGTTGAAGTCCTCACAGGGGTGCTCTCTGGAATTTTCATACTGCACATATTCCGGTATTACCGCCTAGCGGTAATACCGCTGTGTATATGCCGGTATTACCGCACTGCGGTAATACCGTTTGTAGATGCGGTACTACCGATGTTTCTGAGAAAGCCCAGTGAGTTTTTCAAACTGATTTCAAATTCATGCATGTTCCTAGATTGATCCAATGTGCATAAAACATGCTATCAAGCTATTTTCAAATATCCCTCTCAATAGTACGGCATCTAACCTATAATTCAGTCTTCCACCTTTACTCCTAAGACCGGTTAAATTTAAAATGGACCCAAAGACTTATGTACCTCATCTTTGAATTTTTGGCGTCGATAATCCTTGCAGCTTGTTCTTTACCTTGCACACATGAGACTTTATCTATAAAATCTTAGCACACACATTAGTCTCATATTCATAATTCGTCATAAATTACCAAAACCCTAATCTTAGGGGCCTATATACTTTCAATCTCCCCCTTTTTAGTAATTGATGACAACACCCTTTTTAAAATGTAAGAGAAGGAGGGTTTGAATATACTACTTGCATAAGAACAAGTTGCATACTCTAATTTGTGACTTTTGAGACAAGAATTGAATCTTTCATTTGTTTCACGGTATAGATGATTCAATTTCATTCAAAAGTCGAATTAACATACTCCCCCTAAATATGTGCATAAATGAGAGAATTAAATTTGCACATGTGAGCAGTAATTGTATTTGGAGCATTTATGAATTTCAAGAGATAAAGATATGCAAGTAACAACACTTGAAATTTCATAAACGCAATAACATAAAAGACATGAGCATGAACATATTGTTTCAAGACATAAACATCCATAGTGTTATTACACCACATAGACTTTTACATAAATATAGAGAAAGCTAAGCTCAAAATATCTTCTTTTTCTCCTTCACTTCTTCTTCTTCTCCCCCTTTGGCATCAAGGACCAAAAAGCTTGGGCTTGGGCTTGAGAAGAAGTATCCGGACGACGACGGATGCGGCGCACATAGTGTTGTGGGGCAACAGTAGTCTCAAGCGCTGTCATCCGGTCGCCAAAGGAGGAGATAGCCGAAGTGAGATTGGACACATCACCGGACAGAGAAGAGTAGTGATCATTGAGAGAGGAGACATTTCCACTGATGGAGCTGAGGCTATATGACATGGTGGTCATACTGCCACTCAACCCCATAACTGCAGCATAAAGTTGAGCCATCGAAATGTCATCTGCTTGAGACCCCTGCCCCCCATGAGGTTGAGATGAGGATGAAGCTCCATGATGCGCACTAGGGCGTGGAGGCACTGGGCCTTTCTCTCGAGGCTTATAGGGCTTGTGAACACCTCCCCTTCCTCCTCTAAATGGTCCGATCTTGTGAATGACGACAGCCATAATGTAAGGTGCAAAGTTGATCCATCAACTCCTGTCATTCTTAGAGTCCTCCATCTCTCGAATCATGAGGTCAATCACATCAAACTTGGTTCCTGTCATGATATACTGAATTACATTCCAGACATACCCTCGAATTGCGTCGAAATTTCCACTCTTGGGCATAAATGTGTGATTGACAATTCTGTTAATCAAGCTCGGAATGGGAAGAAGACCATAAAGCCTACCAGGCACATATCTTACTCTTTAATCATAAAACTCTGAGCATTGATGAAGCGGGATCGCAGGATTATCAAATAGTTTTGGATACCCGCTTGAGACAGTGTTCAAAGCTGCCTCAAAATTTCCCTTGTTTGCACTTAAGTACCTTTCTCCAATCATCCACTCTAGATTCTCACAATTTGGCGAGATCCACAAGGTGGCATAAAACTGACGAATTACATTCTCATTGTAATTCGACTGAAGAGAGGTCAGATGGATAAGTCCTGCATTCTGAAATATGCGCCACGTCCCATCAAACATGCGGATTTGATCAACATGCTCCCAGCTTATATACTTGTGATCGGTAAATTTGTTGTGCCGATACACCTCCTCATAAATTTGCCCCTGAAGTTGTGTATGAAACAAAGGATTGCTGGTGTTCTTTCGAAGGAGTTGCTGCCGACGATGTCTGAGAATGGTATAATCATCAGCAAACATATCAGCAATTTTCCTTCGTTCATTATCAGCTGGTCCTGTATCTGCCTCTTCTTCTTCTGACTCTACTGCTGCTTCTGGGATCCGACTATCAGAAGAGGTGTTCATGTATCGTTCTGACTCGGTGTCGGAACCATTGGGGGTTCCGTCGTCACTGACCTCTGGAGTCCTCTTAGAGGACTCCTTATGTTCAGATTCAGCTGGAGGTAGGGCTGGAGCAGGTGCTTGACGAGATGAACCTTGGCCTGGACTTCCGCTACTGCCATAGATCTTCCTTGCCACATCTCGGACTTTCTTCAGAGCATTTCTTGTTTTGGGAGCCATCTTGACAAAGGAGGACAATTGGAAGTCAAAGGAATGATAGAAAGTATGAAACTTTAAATTGAAATTGAAGAAAAATAATTTGCTGAAGTTCCAGAAAAATTGGTAGTACCGCAGGGCAATATGCGGTAGTACCAGTCTGCGGTAGTACCGCTGATCCCCACGGTATTACCGCTTAGCGGTAATTCCGGGGCCAACTGCGGTATTACCATCCGGCGGAAGTACCGCTCCTCGAGCGGTATTACCATTTTTCCTGAACAGTTATAGGGCAAATCTTTCTAGGATTTTGAGCGATGTTTTTGTTGGATGTGTTCCAATAGAAAGATGCTAAATCATCTAACATCACTTAAACATGTGTTTTGCCCAAGAATCTATCAACAAAATTGTCTACATTTCAAATTCAACCTAATTTCATAAAAGAGTTCAAAAGAGAAGAAAACTTGAAGTTTTGATTCGAAATACCTCAAGCAATGGAGGAGTTGAACTCTAGTGAAATGGATTTGAGTCCAAGAACGTCGAAAATCCCACCGGATTTGGAGATCGAGGTGGGGATTTGAGAGGAGTTCTTGGGGGTGAGAGATAAAAGAGAGAGAAAGAGTCTCGGAAGTTTTGACGTAAAGAGGAGACAGAGGGAACGGTTTTCGAATGAAATAGGAGAGAAGCCCGGAGAAACCGCCACTTTATAAAATATTGGTAATTCCGCCCGTGACCGCGGTCTTACCGCTCTGCGGTATGACCGCACACTCTCACAGTATTATCGTTATGCGGTAGTACCGCGACGGATGCGGTATTACCGCCCTGCGGTAGTACCGCACATTCAACAGCGGTAATTCCGATAATTCTGGGACTTTGCTGAATTTGAGATTGGATTTTGATTTTATGCAAATGATCCCTAGTTTTGCACTCAAGGAAAAATCATACAGGATCATTTGGCTTTAGAGAACCAATTTGAAGACTTACAACATAGTTTTTGTGAGTGTACAAGTTTTTGGCAAAAACCTTTGATAAATCATCACAAAAATATTCAAATGACCACAAGTAACATTCAACAACATGCTGCAAGGGTTCAAGCAAAATTTGAGAAGTCTAAAATATTTAACTCACTTCTCAACTTACAAAAACGGCTTTTATCTAATGGCTTGGTGAGAATGTCCGCTAGTTGATCCTCGGTTCTTATGTGGCTAATTTCAATATCTCCCTTTCCAACATGATCTCTTAAGAAATGATATCTAATGTCTATATGCTTGGTTCTTGAATGTTAGATAGGGTCATTAGCTATTTTCACCGCACTTTCATTATCACACAAAAGAGGCGTTTTATCAAATTTTATTCCATAATCCATCAATGTTTGCCTCATCCAAAGCAATTGCGCACAACAACTACCTGCAGAAACATATTCGGCTTCGGCGATTGAAAGTGCTACGGAGTTTTGTTTCTTTGAGGACCAAGACACTAGATATCTTCCTAACAATTGACAACTTCCCGAGGTGCTCTTTCTATCCACTTTACAACCCGCATAATCGGAATCCGAATATCCAATTAAATCAAATTTAGCACCTTTTGGAAACCACAAGCCTATACTAGAGAAATATTTTAAATATCTTAGAATTCTCTTTACAGCCACTAAATAGCACTCTTTTGGAGATGGTTGAAACCTTGCACACATGCACACACTAAACATAATGTCGGGCCTAGATGCGGTAAGATAAAGCAAACTACCAATCATGGATCTATAAAGCTTTGAATCTACCGACTTACCTCCTTCATTTAAATCCAAATGCCCGTTGGTTGCCATGGTAGTCTTGATGGGTTTTGCATCATTCATGCCAAACTTCTTGAGTAAATCTCTTGCATACTTGGTTTGACTAATAAAGGTCCTATTTTTGAGTTGCTTGATTTGTATTGCAAGGAAGTAACTCAATTCCCCTATCATTGACATCTCAAACTCGCTAAACATCAAGTCACCAAATTCTTTTCAAAAGTCTTGGTTAGTGGAACCAAAAATGATATCATCAACATAAATTTGGCATAAAAAGAATTCATTGTTAATAACTTTTGTAAACAGTGTTGTATCAACTTTCCTGATTTTGAATCCTTTGGAGATTAGAAAATCTCGAAGATGCTCATACCATGCCCTAAGGGCATGTTTAAGTCCATATAGCGTCTTTGAGAATTTATAAATATGATTTGGATTCTTAGGATTCTCAAATTCGGGAGGTTGCTGAACAAATACAAGTTCGGTTATTTTTCCATTAAGAAACGCACTTTTAACATCCATTTGATAAAGTTTAATATAAAAGCACGATGCAAAAGCAAGCAAGATTCTAATTGACTCAAGCCTAGCTACGGGAGCAAAAGTTTCATCATAATCTAATCCCTCGACTTGAGTGTAACCTTGCTTTGTTTCTTACCACAATTCCATTTTCATCTTGTTTATTTCGAAAAACCTATTTTGTTCCAATCACGTTGTGCTCCTTGGGTCTTTCCACCAAATTCCACACATCATTTCTTGCGAAATTGTTTAGCTCATCATGCGTGGTATTTACCCAATCGGGGTCATCTAATGCATCATCTATGACCTTGGGCTCAAGAAAAGAGACAAACGAGTAATGTTCACAAAAGGAAACTAATCTAGAACGAGTTTGAACACGCTTACTCACGTCACCCAATATTTGGTCTATTGGATAATCTTATGACAAAGTATTGTGAACTCTTAATGGTTGAGATTGCTCCTCCTTATCTTCATTTTGAGCTTGAATGATGCTAGGTGTGGATGAAGTGGGAGGTTGTACTTGAGTTGATGAGGGTGAATCGCTTGAATCCTATTTTGGCTTGATGCTCCCAATTTGCATGTTTTTTATAGCTTTTCTTAATCCTTCATCACCTACATCATCCAAATTTTTTTGCTCTTCTTGAGAGCCATTAGTCTCATCAAATTGCACATCACATGACTCTTTGATTATACCAGAATTTTTATTGAACACTTTTTATGCTTTGCTATTAGAAGAATAACCTAAAAGAAAACCTTCATCACACCGACTAAGAAATTTAGAGAGCCGAACTCCTTTTCTTAGAATAAAGCATTTGCATCGAAATACTCTAACGTAAGAAATGTTCGGTCTTCTTCCCATGATTAGTTCATAGGAAGTCTTTTTCAAGAGACGATGTAAATAAAGGTGATTTATGGCATGACAAGCGGTATTGATAGCTTCCGCCTAAAAGATATCGGAAGTATTATACTCATCAAGTATAGTACTAACCATTTCAATTAATGTATGATTTTTCCTTTCTACAACTCCATTTTGCTCTAGAGTGTAGGTGGCGGAAAACTCGTGCTTTATTCCAAGTTCTTCACAAAAATCCTCAATTTTTTCATTCTTGAACTCGGAACCATTGTCACTTCTAATTTTCTTTATTTTAAAATCAAATTCATTTTGGGCCTTTTTTGTAAAGCTTTTGAAAATCTCAGGGACATTGCTTTTGTCATTTAGGAAGAATACCCATGTATATCGGGAATAATCATCCACAATGACTAAACAATACCTATTGTCCCCTAAGCTCTTGTAGATTGATGGTCCAAACAAATCCATATGTAAGAGCTCTAATGGTCTAGATGTTGACATGATACTTTTAGAAGGATGAGAATTAGCCACTTGTTTACCGACGTGACAAGCGCTATAAAGCTTGTTTTTCTCAAACTTCAAATCCTTCAAGCCAACAACTAAATCATTTTTGAAAAGCTTTTTGAGTTGAATCATGCCCACATGACCCAACCTTCTATGCTATAACCAACCCAAAGAGGTTTTAAAATCTACTAAATAAAGGTTTCCAAAACGAAAGCTTTTAAAAACAGTCTCATTATCCTTTTCTTTTAAAATTGATACACTATCCTTTAGGAATAAGCAAATTGAACCTAGATCACAAAATTGAGCGATGGATAGCAGGTTGAAATTTAATGTTTCCACCAAAGAGACATTAGAAATAGAAATATCGTTGGAGATAGCAATTTTACGCAATCTTAATACCTTTATTTTGCTATTATCGACGAAGGTTATCTTTTCATTGCTCCCATTTTCAAATGTGGTGAACATCTTCTGGTCTCCGGTCATGTGTTGAGTGCACCCGCTATCAAGCACCCAATGTCGACCACCGGTCTTATAATTCACCTACAAAAGAAAATCAATTTCTTTTAGGTACCCAAATTTGTTTGGATCCTCAGAGGTTAGTAACCAAGGCTTTGGGCACCCAAATAGCATTCTTTCTAGCGCGTAAAATTGAAGTGCCAACATATTTTGCAACAACTTTACCATTGCTAGACTTCTTAAGCAAATAACAAGAATCAAATAAATGTATAGATGCAGTTTTTCTTTCTTGATTTTGCTTACCAATTGGCCTCACAAACCTTGTGACCGATTTTTAGGGTTTCTTACCTTTCTTGGGCACATACCCAAGTCCCTCCTTATTGAATGAGAATCTTTGCTCACTCAATAATTTGTCAAGGGTGGCCTTACTCTTGAAGCACCTTTCCAAACTTTTGTTCAATTGATTAACTTGATCTTTTAATTTACAAATTTCAACAACAAGTTCTTCATCACACAAGTTAACAAAATTGTTAATACTTGAACTACAAGACATAGCATTTAGATCAAAGACATAGCATTTAGATCATCACATGAAGTAGAAGTATTAATTCTAGCGTTTTCTATTCTAGGCATATCATCCAAAATATTACAAGTAATACCAATGCTAGAGGTAGCTTTGCTTGATATTTCTTGGAGAAGTAAGGCATGAGCTTCAATTAGCTCCTCATGAGACTCCTTAAGAGAGACATGCTCTCTTTTGAGCTCTTTGAATTTTGCCTTCTCTTTTTCAAGAAATTCATTCAAGTCAATTAGCATGTCCATCAATTCATCATATGAGGGCTCATCATCATCATCACAAATTTTTACCTTTTCTCACTTGGCTATGAGGCATGTAGGAGTGGATAACAGTGATGATGCCTCCTTAATAGCTATGCCGACGAGTCCCTTCTTTTTGGAAGACTCATCCTTCCTTGAGTCGGAGTATTCCGCCTCGGAGTACCACTCACCAATGTGGGCTTCGTTCTTGCCATCATTGTAAAGCTTCTTGAATAGATTCTTCTTGCCGTGGTAGCTTTTCTTCTTTGATGACTTCTCCTTGTCATCCTTCTTGGTGGGGCACTGGGAAGCAATATGCCCCTTTTCATTGCACTCATAGCAACGAATTTTGATGTAGCGCTTCTTGTAGTCAAAGGATCTATCCTTCTTGCTTGATCCTTATCCTCCACTTCGGTGTGGATATGTTCTCATGAACCTCTTCATTCTTCTTACAATGAGGGTCATTTCCTCCTCAGAGTCATTTTCCTCATCCTCGGATTCTTCACTTGATACCGCTTCGGTCTTGAATGCGGTGATCTTCTTGCCCTTGGAGGAGAATTGCTCCAAAAGCTACTCCTTGTCCTTTTTGTATAACTCATTTGTAATTAAATTACCCAAGAGTTGCGTTGGTGTCATCCTTGGTAAATCGGACGAGTTGAGGAAGAGAGTCACCAACATCTCATATTTTTCCGGCAACGCCCTAAGCATTTTTCTCACAATATCAAGATCAGTTAGTGACGTGCCGAGGCCCTTGAGCTCATTTACAATGTTGTTCAAGCGAGAGTACATCTCATTGATACTCTCGTGAGGCAACATTGTAAATATTCATATTTGATCCGAAGCCGATGCAATTTGGCTTGCTTGACCGCGGATGTTCCCTCATGGATCTCCGAGAGGGTTATCCAAATAGCATGAACAGTTTCTAGGTTGCTCACCCTATTGAACTCATCCGCGTTCAATGCTCCAAATAATGCATTCATTGCTTGGGCATCTAAATGAGAATTACGCGTATCTTGATCCGTGGGGTGTAGTGAATCAAGTGGCATAACATAACCCTCATTTACTATTTTTCAAATGCTCGGGCTCATGGCTTTAAGATAAATTGACATCCTAATTTTCCAACAAAAATAGTTTGTGCCATCAAATTGTAGTGCCTTGTCTATTGCAATCCCCTCGTTAGCCATCCTTTTATCTCTAGACGGTTAAGTCTAATGAATGAGAGACCAAGCTCTGATACCACTTGTAGGATCAAGGATAACCGACTAGAGGGGGTGAATAGGAGGTTTTAAAATTCTTAGCTAAATTTAACAATTAATAACTTGATGATCGCAAAGCAAAAGATTGAGTGAACAACAATCCTATACAATATTAGCAATTCTAAGAAATTAATAGTAAGCAATAGAGAGCAAGAGCAATTACTATAATAAACAACAAGCAAACACAATATGACTCTCGATGTTTTTACCGTGGTATCGGAAACTTGCCGGTTTCCACTAATCCACGTTGAGGTTAGCCCGAACTAATCGGACCGACTCCACGAATTAAGCCGAAACACCTCGATCACTATTGGTAGCTCTTCCTCCGCTCCGGAGATGGTGAGCTCCAACCACTCACAATTCGACACAGGCTTCTTCACAATTTTCTTTGAAGAAGTCACCGGCAATTGACCTTCCCGCCGTCTAGGTGCCGGCGAGCACACAGAGAATAGACCAAGGAATTCTCTTGACGACGCTTGAGTGCAATTGGATCAAACTAGAAATGAATGCACTCAAAAATGCTCCACTAACTCAAAATGAATGCTCAAGAGAGAAATAAGGGTGGATGGAATGCTCTAGGGCTCAAATGAGTTCAATGAAACTTCAGCAAGTAGCCCAAGTGCAGGTGGGGGGGTATTGATACTCTCACCAACTAAAACTAGCCGTTGTTAAAAATTAATGTTGAAAAATCAGGGAAATTGGAATTACCGCTGTACAAAGTGTGGTATTATCATACTTTACTGTAGCACACAGTAACGGCTATGTCAGACGAACAGAACTAGCCGTTGGAATTTTGTGCGGTGTTACTGCCGTTACAAGTGCGGTATTACCGCTCAGCGGTAATACCGCAGGTCAGTGCGGTATTACCGCACTGCGATAGTTCCGCCGTGCTAATACCGGTAATACCGATTTCTGGCCGGCTAAGTCTTCACTTGGAGGCTTTCTGGAAAAAACATTCCGAAAAACAGTAATACCATAGTGCCACGCGGTACTACCGCACTGCGGTAGTTCCGCCGTTCAATTTTCGGTATTACCGATTCTAGAGAGTTGAAGTCCTCACAGGGGTGCTCTCTGGAATTTTCATACCGTACATATTCCGGTATTACCGTCTAACGGTAATACCGCTGTGCATATACCGGTATTACCGCACTGCGGTAATACCGTTTGTAGATGCGGTACTACCGATGTTTCTGAGAAAGCCCAGTGAGTTTTTCAAACTGATTTCAAATTCATGCATGTTCCTAGATTGATCCAATGTGCATGAAACATGCTATCAAGCTATTTTCAAAGATCTCTCTTAATAATACGGCATCTAACCTATAATCCGGTCTTCCATCTTTACTCCTAAGATCGGTTAAATTTAAAATGGACCCAAAGACTTATGTACCTCATCTTTGAATTATTTGCGTCGATAATCCTTGCAGCTTGTTCTTTACCTTGCACACATGAAACTTTATCTATAAAATCTTAGCACACACATTAGTCCCATATTCATAATTCGTCATAAATTACCAAAACCATAATCTTAGGGGCCTACATACTTTCACTCTCATAGAACTCATCCAGCAGCCGGTACTTCGCCATCCTGTGCATTCAAAAATATGTTAATGATAAGAATAACAAAGTACGTTAATGACAGAAAATATTTAAAAACTATGTCCTCTAAACCTAACGCCGCTAACCTGACTAGAACGACGTTGACACGTCCGTGAATTGTGACCCATTAGACCACAAGTACCACAGTGTGTCTCCTGTGGGTCCTCAACGAAGGGATTTGCCCTACCCCTCTTTGTGCGACTAAGTATCCGATTCATGTCCATCTTGTACCTTGACCGCTTACTGCTGCCCCTCTTGTGCCAATATAACCCCTTGTCTGCTATGTACCTGGGACTCGAGTAAAGTGGACACTTGCTTTCATCACGATATGGCTCGAACCGTGGGGCCCAGGTCCTCACCAAAGCATCCACGTTGAACACTGTCAGGATTTTGGTCTCAACATCGACATTTCGGACCCTACATACGGTCACCATGTGGGAGCATAGAAAATGGAACTTGTCGGGAACATCGTATGTGCATGTAAAAGATGTAATCACGACCTTATACTTTCGGGCCTCTTGGAGCTCTCCATCCTCGGTCGTCCCTCCACCCTCAACAACCTCATACGTGCCCGTTACATGGTCAAAACAATGGTACTTCTGTTCATTGGCCTGCAACTTTGCTTTGGTAAGGAAGCCGTGAGGACGAGGTGGCCAACATGAATGTGCATTTAACAAGTCTGAAGCTTCCCGGTGCCGGTTAACAAACCATGCAACACACTTGTAGAAAGTGGAGGCGGCAATTGCGGTAACTGGCAACCACGTGATCCCTTAAGCAGCCCGTTGAAGCACTCTGCCATGTTGCTAGTCATGAACCCACACCTCCTTCCCCCTAGGTCATGAGCCCTTGACCATTTCTGCACATCTCTCATTAAACCCTTTATCCAATCATGGCCCTCGGTATTAGTTTTCGTTTTCAACTCCTCCAACTTCTCCTCAAACAGCTTTACCCACCTCTGGCGATATACCTCCTCAAAAAGTACAACGTTATCCTTCACCCCATCTTTTTTGAACAAGTTCTTTGTAAGGTGCCTTGTGCACCAACGATGATGCACAGGAAAATGTCCGGTATCACTTCCTTAACGGCGCTCAAGATCCCAGTGTGCCTGTCAGACAACACACATATCTCCCTTCCTAGACCAACCACATGAATCCGTACAAGCCGTAGAAACCAAGCCCAGCTGGTTCTATCCTCCTTCTCCACCAAAGCAAAAGCAAATGGCACAAGCGAGTTGTCCGCATCATAGCCAATATAAATTAACAACGTCCCCTCCTACTTGCCCAACAGGAACGCACCATCAATTGATAGAACAGACCTACAATGTTTGAAAGCCTCGACACATCGACCAAAGCACCAGAATGCTCGAAAGAAAATCTGTCTCCCATTAACCCATACATCGGGCTTAGGCACGTACTCATACTGCATTCTAGCATTCACCGCTTTCATTCCGTTGAACATGGCCGGCAAACGCTCATACGCCTCCTCCCAATCACCATAAATCAACTTCAAAGCACATTGTTGCGCTCTCCATGCTTTCGCATACTTGATTGGGTAGTGCCACTTTAGCTTAACGGCCTCTATCACTGCTGCCACGCGTATCATCGACATGTGCTTTATCATGGGATACAGGCGGGATGCAATGAACCGCAAAGTCAACTGACGATGTTTCTAGCCGGGCTCAGAAGACCCACAGTTGTGCGGTCCATCCACAGTTGTAATCTTAAACTTCTCCACATCCTTCACCTTCTTGGCACAGACTTTTCATGCACACCCTGTGCTCTCACATTTGATGGTGTACCGATATTTGGCGTATGAGTTCTTAACTCGATATGGACAGCTGTGCACGATTGAGTACTCTTTCAACCACATCTTCAATGCCGACATATCCTCGAAGACATGACCCTTGTGGATTATGATACTAGCCCCAGGCCTAGGTACATCCCTCTGCATTTGCCCTCTATCCGCGACAGCCCTATGTGCGTTGCTTAGGTTATTGTAATCGGATACTAGCAGATCACGGTCAGGAAACATTCTTCTCAACAGCTAAATTTCGCAAGACGTCAAATCTACAACCGGCCTATCATCATTTGAGTCCACAGCCCTCACATCCTCATAAGCAGCCTAGTCTCCCACAATCTGTATATCCACCCTGTTAGATGCTACACAAACCATGGGATCCTCAACCACTGTCTCATCATCGAATCCACCAACAAACCGGTCATCATCATCGTCAGACTCAGCTTCTGCCTGAGTCAATGGAACCTCACATAGTTGAGCCGAGGGTACAACTTCCACCTCGACCTCTTCATGAGCCGGTGACCCAACCAACGGTGAGTTATTGAGATCGAATGCCATCCTAGGAGGTGATGGATCTCTTATCAACATCCGCACAAACAAGTCAAGTGCTCTGACCTCTGAGTCCATAGCAATGACCACATAGTTATCCCATTCACCATCGCTGCCAATCGAAACCAACTTCTTTATATGCGGCCCCTTTGACAACCCAACATCAATCAATCCTTACATAACGACATTGTCGAGACCCGAATATGCAAATTCGGTCTCTCTGTGTAAACTGCACTAGTCCAGGATCACGCTAGTGCACACAGTCAAACATAGATGCCATCATAGTCATACACACGATAATAATAAAGGTAAACTCGAATATCGATAAAATAGCAAAGGTACGACCTTATGGCCAAGCTTACAATATCTCTAGCCGGAAGGGCTTAACAAAATAGCAGCGGAAATCCAAAATAAAGCGTAGCGACCAATCGACAAGCCACAAAGCTATCGAGTGGAGAACGGCCTAATCCGTGAAGTCGCCGTAGTACTCCCCTTCCGCACCTCCCGCCGATAGTACTCCTCTCCTCAATCGAGCAACATAGGCGCAAAGTCGTGAGTACATTGGTACTCAAGCAAGTCGCTTGTAACAATTTAATGCAATATAATATGCAAGGCTTACCAAGGAAGGCTGAAAGGTTAATTTGCATAAAGGCATTCATTGATGAAATACAAGAAATAACTTGAAAGCTAAAGTTAATCAAAACAGAATAATAGATAATCAAAGGGGTAAACATGAACCACTTGTGAACACCAATTCACAAGTTAAACCAACAAATGAACTACCCGTCCACTCCCAACGTAAACCACCAAGTTATAAATGAAACACTAACCCTCGTGGTGAAATCCCGAGCACCGCCCATGACCGAGGACGCGGCTATTCGAATAGTTTTACACTCGCAGAGGTTGCACAACTGTACCCACACGATGTGATTAGCCTAGGCCTAAGGAAATCACAACAAGGCCTTTACAATGCTCTACCTCAACACAATCCCGCCCGCTAGGTTTCGCATCACACCCCCTTGCGCCACATGGAAATCAGCAACCATGTCCATCACAATGGCGTAATCGAATTGAAATATTACAAATTAATCAGCCAGTCCATCCCATAATAGACATGTGGTTTGCACGATTAAGCTCGGATCAATGGCGCACAAAGTTAAGTCCTTAGCATTACCCGGGCGAGACTACCACATCCCCCAAAGTGCATCTGCACTTCCCCCTTTACTGCACGATCACTCGCCCGAGTGCAAAACCAATTTGTATAACCAAGCCAACGTCACACCAATGCCGTGGCACAAATTTTAATACACGTGGCACCAACCACAGTTCCATATTTCATTAAGTCAGATTAATAGTTTAATATTTGCGATGAGACCAAACGTAAATATAAAGCGGCTAAGCAATCTAATCGTATCAACCCATGTGATAAATAAACTAGCATCACTATCAAATTTCCCAACCTATGGTGACAAAGGCATCATGGTATTTCAAAGTGTCAAGGAGGTGTAATTGCAATTGGGACAATAACTACCTGTGCAACGGTTTGAATAAAAATAGCAATGCAACGTAATTTGAAACAAAATAATTAAATAATAGTTTGTAAAATTGGGTTCAACATGATCAAGGGACACGACTTGCCTTCGTTATGCTCAGTGAGGTACTCTCGGTCTTCTCAGCGCGAAACCCGCTCCTCCTAATCCGAATCTAACGAGAGAAAGCGACGGAAACAAAGAAACACATAAAATGACAAGCAAAAGAACTCAAAAATTCCCAAAAACAGAACCAACAGCTAGAGCTCGATTTTAGATGAATTTAGAAAAAAGAACGGGGTCAATCGGAGCTAGGACGGAGGAGAACGGGCTCCCGGAAAATTAATTCAAACTTAATTCGGGAAAATTGAAAAAGGTTACTGTGCTGTGAACCCGGTGCACCAAATTCCGAGTTCACCGTGGACCCGGTCCACGAATAAAGGCACGGGGCGGCGGGTCGACGCGGCGGGGACGCTACGACGTGGCGCAAAGATATGCCGCCACGTGGCGCGTGCTGACGTGGCAGCTGACGTGGCTGCCACGTGGCTCGGGGAGGACGGCTAGGGCTGACGTGGCGCTGACGTGGCATGCCACGTAAGATGCCACGTCAGCTAGGGCTGACGTGGCCCGGCTGACGCGGCGCGGCGCGACGCGATGGCGGGGATCCGACGGCCGAGGGTTGGCCACGCGGCGCGATCGCGCCGTGGATCCGATCCGATCTGCGGTCGGATCGGCGGCGGTGTCGGTGGGTGCGCGGATGGCGACGCGTGGCGGCTCGGACGCTGGCGCGCCGCGCGGACGGCGCGGATGGAGCGGCGCGGGCGGCGGCGACGATGCGCGACGCGTGGCGGCGTGGCGGGCGAGGCGCGCGCGCAGCGCGCGCGCGCGGGCGCGCGGCGCGCGCGGCTCGGGACCGAGGGGCGAGCGGGTGCGGCGAGGGCGACGAGCGGCGACGCGGCGACGGCGAGGAGGGGCGGCGAGGCTCACCGGCGACGTCCTCGGCAACGGCGACGAGCTCGAGCGCACGGAGGGTGCACGGCGCGGCAGCACGACGGCGGAGCGGCTCCGGCGATGGCGCGCGCGCGGCGGCGAGGCGGCGGCGACGAGCTCGGCGACGCACGCGAACCGAGGATGAACGCTGGTTTTAACACGCGAACCGAGGAAATCCCGATCGATTACGGCTCGGGCGGACGCGATTAGGTTAGACGGCTAGGATTGGGCCACGCGCGAGATCGGACGGTGAAAAAGGTTAGGGTTAGGGTTCGCGCGCGCGGCGAGCATTGGGATCGCGCGCGCGCGCGATCGGCGGCGAGGCGAAAGGGTGCGCGGGAAAGGGTATCTGCGTGGCGCTGGCGCGCGGATGGTTGTTGCGTGGCGAGAGAGGGAGATCGGGCGGGGAAATATTCCTTTTCTTTTCTTTTCCGTAAATTCAAATAAACTTCTAAAAGCTCTAGAAAATAGCAAATAAATCCGGAAAATTCACCAAAATACAGAAAATTCCTTGTGACACAAGGAACTCAAATAAAATATTTTCCACTTATGTTAATGTTTATTTTAATCACATTAAATCGTTTAAAACTTTGAAAATTCATTTGAAGCTTCAATTAATTTCAGAAAATTCCAGAAAATTCATTTTTGAAATCCAGGCTTTAAAAATCTCAGAAAAACAGGATGTTACAAACATCACCATGCTCATTTGTCCACCTCAGCCTCTCTTTCAAACGACAAATGACCCCATCATACGACGGACGTGAACTAAATAGCAATGTGGTCTCTTTCATACCCTCCAAATCAACACCCCCATTGTCATTTCTCTTCACAGTTCCACCATGGTGTAAAGTCACAAGCTTATCCTTCTATAGCACCACAAGCAAACATACCTCAGTCAAATCGACCGCAACAACAAAATGCTACAACTTTTAACGAAAATTGATATACCATATCGGATAAACTAAATTACTAATCTCACTAATTGCAAATTTCTCCATCACATTCATCACTTCTACCTATTTTCCTATTTCTAAATCTAGGGCTACTCTTACGCCCTAAAACCCCTAAAGCCGAATCTACAACATAAAATCATATCTAACCCTATTTCTAAACCTAGCACATGGATTCATCAATTTTCCTCAAATCAAACCCTAAAAACAAATCTACACACATAACTACTCTTACATTACGCATATTCAACGCAAATCCAACTTAAAGCCGAGCCAAATCTAATTAATTTCGTCTAGGGTTTCAAATCATGCTTTACGAAATGTACCTCAAATAAACCAAATATATTGCAAAAAATCAAGGGAGGGGAGAGAGTTCACCTTGCTTGGTCGATTTGGATGCAAAATCGCGAGAAAAAGCAACTAAATCGAGTGGATTTTGAGGAGGAGAGTGGCGGCGGTGACGCTGTGTATGTTTGGGTTTAGTTTGGGGAGTGAGGGGGTGGGGGGCCATGCTCGGGCTTCAGTCCTAGAGCACGGCGCCACGGCCGTTAGCGCCGTAGTTACATAGCACAGTGCCATGTGCTTTGGCGCCGTGCTATGTCCACAGTGAATCCTACGTGTCCACGTACGGTGCCAAAGCACATGGCGTCGTGCTATGTATCTTGGGTGCCATGTCTTTTGGCACCGTCCTAAGGGTCCATTTTTGCGAATCTTTTCTCCAGGGGTTCATATGTAAAAAACTTTCAAAATTTGGCTAAAAAGCAAATATTTTAGTATTTTGATGTACTACCATTGTACTGTAGTTACCGCTGTAAGAGTACCTCAATACATGTATAGTACATCTTCGTGTGGTGGCTTCAGGAGAGAAACTGAGAAAAGTGTGCCATGTCAATTTCAATTGAAGCTACTGCCAGAAATCCCACTCAAACGCACAGTAACTTTAGGGTGGATTTACAAAATCTAAAGGGAAGCTATACCCCACTCTAATGCATGGTAGCTTCATGATAAGACCATAAAATCTGAAGCGAAGCTATGATTGCTCTCTCTAATGTACTAAAAAGGAGTTGGTCTAGGTTGGATCCACACAAAATAGTTGAAGCTACTGTAGACCTATTTAAATAGAGATGGAGGCAGCCCCCAACGAGCCTGGGCAGCTACTCAGGCTCGCCAGCATTGAACAATAGGGAGGAACAGTGATTAGTGATGGTGCCTACGTAGTCCTCAGCGGTGAGTGCCCGGGCACTACCCACTAGGCGACGGGTGACTTGGGTAGTTGGGCTTGGATAGGGCACTACTGGGCTGCTAGGCACTCACTCAAGCTAGGCCGTTGGGGCAGACAGGCTCACGAGCAGTGCCTAGTGGGGCTAAAGCTGTGAAGTGAAGTAGCAGACTAGCAGTCCAGTCTATGGTCCATGTGAGTATTTAACTATCTAAGTTTGAGAGTCTCCATCACACCTGTCTATTGGGCTATGCCAGGCCAGCCGGTATGGGTGTAGGATCAAGGATGACCGACAAGAGGGGGTGAATAGGAGGTTATAGAAATTCTCGCCTAATTAAACAAATATTAATAATTGAATACTAGGCAAGTACTCTAAATAAACCAAACCTATTCAATCCTAGTCACTCTAAGTAATTGATATAATAATTCAATCAAAATCACAAATAAATGATACAAATATCAAATTGATCAACTAGTAATATAAAAACTAAAGGAAGGCAAAGAAATGATCACAATGAGACATGCGATGTTTTTCCGTGGTATCGAAGACTTGTCGGTCTTCATTAGTCCACGTTGAGGATAGCCCAAACATACTTAGACCAGCTCCACAAATTAAGCCTCCGCTCCTCGATCACTAGTGGTTGCTCTTCCCCCTCTCTAGAGATAGTGAGCATCGAACCACTCACAAATTGTTCGGGCCTCTTCACACACTTCTTGAAGAAATCACCTCGCGATTAACCTCCAAACCGTCTAGGTGCCGGCAAGCACTAAGAAAATAGACCAATGCTTCGCTTGACGGTGCTCAAATGTAAATGGATCAATCTACGGAATGTATGCACTTGAAAATCACACAACTCCTCAAAATGAATGCTCAAGTGAGAAAATGGAGTGGAGTGAATGCTCTAAGCTCAAGGTTGTTCAATGTGAGTTCAGCACCTTATTCTTGAGCTGGTGGAGGGGTATTTATATCCTCACCATTCAAAATTAGCCGTCGCAAAAATTTATTCTGAAAATTCAGGGAAATCGGAACTACCGCCGTTGTAAGTGCAGAATTACGGCACTTTACTGTAGCACACAGTAACGGCTATATCAGAACGTCAGAACTAGCTATTTTAAATTCAGAGCGGAACTACCACCGTTGTACCTACGGTACTACCATACTGCGGTAGTTCCGCATGTCTGTGCACTACTACCGCACAGCGGTTGTTCCGCTGTGCAAAGTCCGATACTTTCGATTTCTAGCCAATTAAGTTTTTCAAAGGGTACTTTCTGGAAAAAACATACCGCTTCAAAGTCGGTACTACCAAAAATCGGTAGTTCTGCAGTACCATGCGGTACTATCGCACAGCGGTAGTTCCGCCGTTAAAATTCCGGTACTACCGATTTCTGTAAGTCAAAGTCCCCTCCGAGGGTGCTCTCTGAAAAAGACGTACCGCTAAAAATCCAGTACTACCGAAAGCTGGTAGTTCCGCTATTGAGTTCCACGGTTATACCAGTGATACTACCGATTTTACTGAGAGCACAGTTTGTTTTGAAACATAATATAATGTGCATGCATGATCCAAAATTGATCCAAATGACATATAAGCATGCTATCAAACTACTTTCAATGATCTCTTTTAATAGTACGGCATCTAACCTATAATTTGGTCTTCCATCTTTTCACCTAAAACCAAGAAAATCGAAAAGAGATCCTATATTTCATGTACCTTGATTTTGATCCTTCTCGATGTCTATTTTTCATGCAACTTGTTCTTGTCCACTACTCACATATGAGACTATCTATACAATTCTAAACAAACATATTAGTCCTATATTTATAAATTATCATTAATTACCAAAACTCGATTTTAGGGGCCTAGATGCTTTCAACGGGCCTGGTCCAAGCACGGCAAATAAATGGGCTAAGGACTGAGCCCAGGCATGGCCCATGACTGTGCCATATCGACACAGGCACGGTTAGGCCTTGACGGGCCATGCCGTCACGGTTGTCCCTCTTTCCCACCCCCAGCCGCCACTCTCTTCCTCCCCCTAGTACGTCACCTCTCCTCCCCCTATTGTTGTCCCTTGGTGCTAGGAGAAAGTGAGAAGGAAGGAAGAAGAGAGGGAAGGAGAAGAAAGGAAGGAAGAAGAAGAAGAAGAGGGGTGATCCCAAGGGGATCCCCTAGGTAACTCTTCCTTATCCCAAATCTCTCTGATCTTGCTGTAATTAGGGTTCTTAGCCTAAGGATTGGTGGGAACTAGCAATTAGATTATCCAATTAGAGAATTCCTGCTGTTTGCCTGTAGATTAATTCGTACAGTGCGCCTGTTTGCACAGTTTAGACCCACAAAACGATTTTTCCTATGGGCCTGCCCAAAAGAAAAATTGTAGAGGACAATGAGACCCGTCTACTATATTTTTTTCAGAATTGTTATGTGCGGTATTTGGGCACAGCAGGGTCAGGAACCTCGCTGTCTGTCAGGGGTGCAGACTAGGGCAGATTGCTGTTTAGGTGGTATTTAGGTGTAGTAGATGATTTTTATGTTTTTGGTTGATTGTGCTTCCGCTTAATTCGTCATGTCTAGAAATTGTTGCCAGTTTAAATTTTGGCTAGCTGTAGAGTGGTTTAGTGGCATTCCAGGGTAATGTGGGTTCTGATGTGTTACAAATACATTGTGAATATGTTTTACAAGTGTTTGAAGTCCATATTTCCGATTCCTTGTGTTATGAGACTTATATTTGTAAATAGGTTTTGCAAATAGTTGAAACCCATACACAAACTTTGTAGCATGCGACTTAGGTTTACAAATGTGTTTTGCAAATTTGTTAAGTCCATATACAAATTTCTTGTGTCATAATTCCAAAGATGTGCAAATGTGTTTTGCAACTTGTTGGGAGTCATGTATGATCCTTGTGTGTATGATACTATAGTTTGTAAATATGTTTTGCAAAATATGTTGAACTATCTGCATTTGTTAGAAAATTCAGAATTACCAGCGTGTATTGCGCGGTACTATCGGAGATCGGAAGTACCGGCATATGTTGTGCGGTACTACCGATTGTCAGAAGTTCCAACTATGTGTGAATAGTCCAAGCGGCGTGCAAAAGTATCGACTTTGTGTGAGCGGTACTACTGGCTAGCGGAAGTACCGGCTCTATGTGAGCGGTACTTCGGTACTACAGAAAGTTGGTAGTATCGGCATAGGTTGCGCGATACAACCGGACTTCGGAAGTTTTGAAAATCCTGTGGTACATTTTTTCCAGAGAGACACCTGTGTGGTGGTCTTCTCCTTCCTGCAAGAGTGGTTGTTCCGCATGTGTGGCGCAGTACTTACGATGATCAGAAGTACCGACAAATGAATGGCAGAACTATCGATTTTGCTGATAATGTCTAGTTTTCTGACCGTTGCGAGGGGAGCGGTAGTACCGATTTTATAACAGTGAAACTACCGAAATTCCTGATTTTCCAAGCGTTTTGCTTCCAACGGCTAGTTTTCGTGGTTTGAATATATACCCCGTTGTGGCCGGTTGGAGTAAGTGTTGCTACACCCATTAACACTTCTTTGAGCTAGTGTGATGTCCTCCTCTCAATTTTGCATGTGTTGTACTTTATGAGCAAGAAGGAAGCCTAAGATAGATATAGGCATTACATGTGATTTATTAGATGATATGCCATGTATAGCTTCTATTCCTTGCATGTCATCTAAAGTTAGTGTATCCACCTCATGTGAGGATTTAATTGACATACCTTCTTGTTCTCAATTAGATACTTTTACTTCCTCTATGCATTGCAATACTAACATTGTAGAGGAAAATAATGAGCTCAAGGCCCAAATCACAACATTAAAAAATGATTTGGAGAAGTGCTATAAAGGAAAAGCCTCTCTTGGTGATATCTTGAGCAAGCAACGAAGCTTGAATGACAAGAGATGTATTGGCCTCATCTCCAAGAAGTAGAATAGCAAAACAAGGCACAATATAAGACACACGAAGAATATCAAGTGCCTTGGTTGCAATGAGACGGGTCATTTCGCCTCTAAGTGCCCCAACAAAGTAGAAGGCAAGAAAAGGTCATCAATGAAGAGGCAAACCGGCAATGAGCAAGATAAAAAGATAAGAAGGGGTAACAAATGCCAAACTTGCTACAATTGCCGAGAAAAGGGACATCTTAGTAAGGATTGTCTCAAAGGTATCACTCCTAAGCCTATTATCTATAATGATCATTATTTGCTTAGGAATGCTAAAGATGGTAGTGTGATTGCTAGATGTATTTGCTTAGGCGAACCTAGTTGTTTTAGGTAATATTTGTGATAAACCAATTTAAGTTAAGCTTCCGTATTATATATTTGGTTTAGACAAATAGATATTGTTTTTAATTGAAAGAGAATTTTTAGGACCGCCTATTCACCCCCCCTCTAATCGGCCTCCTCGATCCTACAGCCGGTAAGGGGCGCAGCGCACAGGCTGACACTCGTGTGGTCGGGCCACTCGGGCGTGGGCCGGCGGGCACAGGCTGAACCGCTCACAGCTCACCGCTGAGCAGCTGAAGACTAAAGTGAAGAAGTACTAAGGTCCAAACTTTGAAGATAGAAAAGTATTTGAAATTTGTGTATTTCAATATTTGACTATTTGTTAGTGACAATGAATTATTTGTCAGTGAATGATATTGATATTTGTGGTTGTCAATTTGTGAATGAGGATGACATTATGACAGAATGAAAGAGTGAATCGGTGAGTGATTTTTGTTAATGTGTGAAATTGTGAATGAGTCAATTACTAAATTTGTCATGCACTCACTCATATGGTCATGATCCATTGCTCCATGACTCCTTGTGGATCAGTTATCATTTATCTGTGAATGAGTGAATCAAAGAAACCGAGAAAGGTATCTGTCAATTGTAAGTGAATTGAGAGTAAGAGAATTGAGGAATGAGGATCATGCCTCAGTTAGTCATAGATAATTAGATATAATATTTGTGAATTGTGATATACTGATTCATAGTTGTCGGCGAGATTAGCACATTTCTGGTTAGTTATGTTCCATTCTCTATTTCTCTTTAATGTGAATACATTACAATGTTATACGATACACTAATTTACATATCTATATTTTGCAGTTCTGGATGTGTGATTGGACTTTTGTTGATGACTCATCGAAGCTTTCATAATGTTGTACTGAGGTATTTATTATCATATCTTGCTTTTCTTTTCATCTATGAACTTTCAAATGTGTGTTTGATTTTAAAATTATTGTGGTTGACAACTTTCCTTGTGCCATATATATAGATTTATTTATGCTTAGTAGTTATACTTGGACTCGTGTTGCACCCAGACTTCCACAAAATCCTGTCTCTATCACTGTATTTAAAACTAATATCCTTGTTAATGGGACATCTCTCTTGTACGTTAGGACTCTTGTTTAGAGGTGGGACTTGGGCTGGGCTTCTTTGGGCCAGCCCGAAGCACGGCCGGCACGGCCCGGCCCAAGCACGGTCCAGCCCGACACGTGGCAGGCCGTGCTGGCACAGCACGAATGGTGGGCCGGGTCGGGCCTTAAAATCCGGCACGGTGGGCGGCACGGCACGGCAGATCGGGCCATGCTCAAGCCGGCACGGCACGGCGGGCTCGGGCGACACGGCGGGCTCGGACGGCACGAGGGCACGACCGGCACGCCAGCCGCCTCGGCCTCCCCGGCTCCCCCTCCCACGTCCCCCGCTCCCACCCTCACCAGCTCCCCCACCCACGTCCCTTTGTCCCCGCCCTCCCGTCACCATCCCAAGGAGTCGAGCCACAAGGAGGCGGCAGCGGTGTAGAGGAGCCGAACGGCGGTGCGAGGACGGCGTGGCCGCCAAGCCGAAGCCGAAGAAAGAGGCGGCGGCGCTTGGAGCAGGCGGGGTGGTACGGCCTCAAGGCACCAGTGGCGCAGCGCCGAAGGACAGGAGGCGAGACCGGGGGTGGGGCCGGTGGCGCAGGGGCTAGCGCGGAGTGCAGGGAGGCCAGGGCGGCGCGGCGCCATGGGGGCTGGAGGCGCGTCGCCGAGGGAGACCGGCGGCACACGGGGACAGGTTAAGCGCAGGGGGTCTGGAATGGGGAATGGCCGTTCGGCCGAATGGATAAAGGGGGAATGAGGAAAGGAAAAATAAAGAAAGAAAGGAGAGATTAAGAAATAAGAAGAAAAATATAAAAGGAAAAATAAAAGTAAAGATAAAACATAAGTTAGATTTAGAAAATACATGCTAAAAGAATATTCTATAAAATCTTGCATATCATTAGTATACTAAAAAAAGATAAATTAGCGACCACTGATTGAAGTAGACAATATAACTACACCTTATTACAATTGGATTCCCTATGAACTATTCTGGTCATCGCCTCCACCTCCTACTCTTCTTATTATGAGTCCATAGTATTCCACCCGGGTAGTCTTCACTTGATCATAGCAATCCTTCGGTCGTCTGACATACGCTCAAACAAAGGAAGATAATCCAAGCCATTCTAGCATTCAAGTATGAGGCGGGTACGAGAGAAAAGAAGATGACGGATGTCGCCACAATTGTCGCCGCCGTCTTCGTCGTGTATAGTTACTTTGGGCTGGGCTTGGGCTGGCACGGCACCAACGCCGGCACGGCGGGCTTTGGATCGTGCTTGGGCCTGACCGGAGGTGAGGCGGGCCGGCACGGCACGGTGGGATGACTGGACCGAGCCGGTATGGCACGAATCGGCCCGAAGCACGATAAGCTTAGACCGTGCCGGCACAGTACAGCCCAACTCCCAACTCTACTCTTGTTAATGTGGCATCTCTCTTCTACGTTAGGACTCAAACTCGTGACCTTTCTCTGCATAACCGAACACTAATTGTTCCAATAGAGATACGTGTGCACTGTGCATAAAAACATCTATGTGCCCCAGTAGTAGAGCGCATGGTTGTGCACGTTACTTTCATAGGTTTAAGTTTCTATTCTTCTTCTTTAAATCAATATTATCATTTTTATACAAGTTAACGTCATACTACGAAATGCATGATTCCCTAGAAGTGCTTGGTACTACCCTCACTATCTCAGCCATCCATCCGATCCCTTGATATCCGTGTGCCTGTCCCTCCCATCTCTTTTCTATGAACTTATTTATATTAATTTTTGCTAATAAATAGTAACAATTTGTAGAGAATTATACGAAGAGAGAAACTCATATACGATTTTGATTGATATAAATGAAGTCACTATATCTTTACTATTTAAAAAGAAGGAGTTGGTGGTTGCCGTCACGTCCACCCTCTCTCACTTCTTAACCATTCGATCTTTCTCCTTTCTTCTCAGCCACACGATCTGATTAAACCCTAAAATCCCAACATCACCCCTCTGCCCCTACGCCTACCCCTCGCTCTTCCCCCCACCGCCCCCACGCCTCCTCCTCGCTCTTCCTCCCGCCGCCCCCACGCCTCCCCCTCGCTCTCCCCCCGCGGCCCGCGGCCTCCTCCCCCTCCCCACCCCGCGCCGCTGCCTGCCCCTCGCCTCCCCCTCGCTCTCCCCCCGCCGCCTCGCTCTCCCTCCGTCGCCCCGCCTCCTTCCCCTCCCACCGCGCGCCGCCGCCTCTCCCTCCGCCGCCCCGCCTCCTCCCCCCCCCACCCCGCGCCGCCTCCTCCTCCTCCCTCCCCCGCGCGCCGCCTCCTCCCTCCTCCTCTCAGCGCCGCCGCCTCCACCTCCAGCCCCCCGGGCGCCTCCTCCCCACCTCCCCCAACCCCACGCGCCACCGCCTCCCCTCTCCGCTCCCCGCACCGCCGCCTCCTACCCCCCATCCCTCTCCCTCCTCCGCCGCCGCATCCTCCCCTCCCTCCGCGGCTTCGAAGACTTCGTTCCCGACGGTGGCGCCGGATAAGAAGCCGGCGGCGGCGCGGAGGTGAACGATGGACAGCTGGAAGATGAAGAAGGCGCTGCAACTCCCCGAGTACCCGAGCCAGGAGGAGCTGGAAGCGGTGCTCAAGACGATCGAGACCTTCCCGTTGGTGGTGTTCGCCGGGGAGGTGCGGCACCTGGAGGATCGACTTCGCCGACGCCGCCATGGGCGCGCCTTCGCCCTCCAAGTGGTGATCCCCACCCCACCCATGGCGCCCAACCGGTGCTCCTCCTCGCCTCGCCTACTCCGCCGGCGCCGCCCGCGGGTTCTACCTCCCCGGCGTCGCCCCGCCGACTTCCACAAGGTTCCGCCCTTTTCTTCTCCTCCTGCTCTCCCCCCGGCTCTCGCGCACTTCCTTCTGGGTTGGGTTGGTTCTTGATCCGACGAGTCTTCACGCGCTGAAATTACAAATGAATCGTGCGCTTGTGTTGTTGTATCGTGGTGATTTGCGAATGATCCGCCGCCGTGAAGGTGAACCACCGAGCTCCGCCAAGACCCAACTGAAATTGTTGAAATTGTTATGCTCTACAAGGTTGCAAAACTGTTTGCTGAAATTGTTAGTTTGCATTAGATTTATTGTTTAATATAGTTGTTGATATAATGACATGCTTATGTGCTATGTGCCTGTGTCATATTCGATTCGCATGTGTCTGAAGTGTTAGCAGCAGTCCTGATCATGCAATGCTCATATTATCTGAAGTGTTCTGATATCTGAGAAAGATGGTATGCTGTATCTTAATATATTATTCTTGTGTTGTATTTTGGCTAGATATATATAAACTTATTGAGTAATGGGTAGATGATTTGTCGTAAGTGTTTCAAAATTCATTTAGCATGCATAATACAACGAGAATGTATTCGAAGCCAACGTAATGTTCCATAAATTCATTCAGAAGCCACTGATTGAAAAAGTAATGTTCCATAAATTCATTCAGAAGCCACTGTAATGGGTAGATGATTTGCTGTCAGTTACCGGAACATTACTCGGTGTTTCAAAAAAGTAGTGCACCTGTTTTTTGATCACTTCATTTGGGTAGATGATTTGCTGTAAGTGTTTCAAAATTACATTTAGCATGCATGATAGTTGAAAAATTAATCTATTATTAGGTGTTAGTTATAAACATTTATGCATGGTGTGCTTTATTTCATTGTTCATGTTCCTTCTTGTTTAGAGCATGTAAAAGTTAAATGTGTTCTTGTAATAGCCAAATTATATATATCAGGAGTTGCTAATAATTTGTTTGAGGTAGCTTTCACAATCCACATTTTTATTAAGCTCTTTTTGTGATGTCATGGAGGTTGTACTCCTTTACATTGGGCTGCTATAAGAGGAAATTTGGAAGTTTGCACTGTTCTTGTACATGCTGGTACCAAGGAGGAACTCACATTAAAGGATAGCAGTGGGTTTACTCCTGTGCAACTTGCAGCAGACAAAGGTCATCGACACCTTTCCTATATCCTTGTACGTTCCCCTGGTATTCTTATTTAACTCTTAAGAGCTAGCCCCTCTTTTATTTGCTTTAGAAATTTCATAGCTCATACACTACTGCAGCTATCTAGGTGTGGGATGTGGTAAATGGTTGCAATCAAACATATATATTAGTGTGGATTAGAATTGATTTGATGCACTCACAATTATTCTTATTTCCTATTTTTTGAACATCTCCCCCTTCTTTTGGAGCTGGTTCTCCCAAGTACTTATTTAGTAGTGTGTGCATTAGGTACTGATTTCAACTCCACTAACGGAAGTTTCATTCTCTGCTTTTAATCTAATGCTACCAAAGTAAGCTTTGAAGAGAAGTACTACTCAGGGAGGTCAGGGAAGATTGGATATGCTCCTATCCTGTTTTGTTGTTATCCTCATCATCCTGTTCCTGAACTCGATTATTTTTGGTGAGGATTGCTTGTGAGCTTTTATTATGTATGTTCAAACTTGAGACTTGTGAAGCCTTTGTTCATCATCTGACCTGATCTTAAAACCTCGTCAGCTCCTAATTTTTCTAGAATCACTGTGTGTAACTGAAATGGCTAAAGGTAAGCAGCAAGGCAATGTGCAGATTAAATGAAACCATAAGGCCAGATAATTTCACTAAAAGCTACCCTGCATCTTACGTTATAGAAATAATCAAGGAATTTGTCTAAACATTACAGCACTAGACAACATTCGCCACCCAGAAGCTAAAAATCGCTGATGATGAATCACCCAACCGTCGTACTGGTTCGCGGTGGTCGTGGGACGGCGTGGCGGGGCGGGCACCACCGCGGCGAAGATAGAGGAGGAGGAGTCGATGGTGGCGGCGACGATTCACGCTGGTGGAGGATGCGGCGGCGGAGGAGGGAGAGGAGTGGGGGGAGTAGGAGGCAGCGGTGCGGGGACGGAGGGGAGGCGACGGCGGGGATTGGGGATTGGGGAGTAGGAGGAGGCGTCCGGGGTAGACGAGGAGGTGGCGGCGGCACGGCTAGGGAGGAGGCGGCACCGGAGGATGATGCGGCGGCGCGGCGGAGGTGGCGAGGCGGAGGAGAGGAGGAGCGGGGCGGCGCGCGGCGGGAGTCGCGATGGAGAAAGCGCGCAGGTTGGTTGGGAGGCGACGGAGGAGGCGAGGCGCGCGCGGCGGGCGGGGGCGGCGAGAGAGCGGAAGGCGCGCGACGGAGGAGCGGCGAGAGAGGCGGAGTAGGGGGAGGCGTCCGGGGTAGAGGAGGAGGCGGCGCGGAGGAGGATGCGCGCGCGCGGGGTGGAGTGGCGAGGCGGAGGAGGAGGAGGCGAGGCGGCGCGCGGCGGAGTCGCGATGGAGAAAGGCGCATGAGTTCGGTGGGGCGGACGGAGGAGGAGGCAGGGCGCGCGCGGAGAGGCGATGGAGAGAGCGGAAGCGTGGCGGCGGGAGGCGAGAGAGGCGGAAGAAGAGGCGGGGAGGAGGCGGAAGCGCGAATGCGGGAGGATGGAGAGGCGGAAGAAGAGGCAGGAGGAGGCGGAATGAACACGGCGCACGGGGATGGGTGGTGTAGGAGACGGGTTTTAGGGTTAAAGGGTTTAGGGTTAAAAGAGTTTTAGGTGTGACATTACAGTGCACTACTTTTTGAAACACCGAGTAATTCAAAACTCCGAGTAATGTTCCATAAATGCATTCCGAAGCCACTGACTGAAAATTTTCGGTGGAATGGTGTATAAGATGGTTCAAGGCAGCTTTGAATGTCCAGGTCCCATGGATCATATTTTGTTATACAAAATAGTGAGTTTGAACATGCATTTTGCTTACATTTCACAATATTCAAATGATAACCTGCAGACCACTTAATATATACAACAGAAAGAGTTATAGTTAGATACTTAGATGTACTGGATTTTCCCTTAAGTATGAACCAACGGCTTAAAAGGATAATGCCAGATTTTGTATTATGTATGCATTTAGAATGGGGTAATATAGATGTTGCTATCAGATTTTGTATTATGTATGCATATTTGATAGTATGTATTACTTTTATTTGATTTTTCGTTGCAACGCACGGGCACCTTACTAGTTATATACTACAATCGACTAATAAACTTGAAAAGACACTTTATTTAAAAGTATTATAAAAAATATTTATTATAGAAAAATAGTTTTTAAAAGTTAATATGAATAGGTGTCTCCCTCTTCTGGCATGAGTCGTGCCATCCCCGTCGCCGTCAGAAACCGAGTCGTGGCTTGGGGATAGCATCGGTGTGGCTCCGGCCGAAGAACCAGGGAAGATGAGAGGAACAGAGAGGAGCACAAATCTCAAGGCAAGCGGATGGATAGGAACAGGATAGTGCTTGTAGTGCCAAGCAATTCCAGAAAATCCATTCTGGTCGTATCATTTCGCACCAGGTCAAGTGCAGTACGATTTTTTTATCCTCACCTTAAGGATTTGGCAATTGAGGAGCTTTTCAAATGGTTTATAAGTGAAGTTTATAATATATTTTATATTATAGCTGCTGTTAATTTATTCTTGTAGTTAAGTATAAAAAATAAAAAAAATTATGTTAATACAGACGTTACAAAGGAAAAAAAACCCTAAAAATTAAAAGGACAAAAAAAATATAAGTCAGAATACAGTAGTTGAGATCATTTGAAGCGGAGCCTAAATATGTCACTGATATATCAGTCCTAAGACCATATATCATTAACACACTGAGTTGTAAATCCTTAAATACACCTCTTTAAAATGGCAAATCGTGGATTATTTCGTTTATATTTGTTCAACGGCTCTTACCAAGGAACGGATGCTACCCACCGCCGCCGCCTGTGTACTAACTACTGCTAAGGCCAGCGAGAGACACCCAGCCCTGGTGTAAGTGACCTGCCATCTACGTAGCTCCACTCCATCCCCGCATCCACCTCTTCCCCAATCCCACTATAAGTTGAGTGCCCCAGACGCCGCCTCCCATCTGCTCCCCACGCCCTGAATGCCACAGGTTCCAGGCCCCCTGCTCCCCACGCAGACAGCGGTGACCAGTCTCCAAAGCGCTCCATGGCGTCAGGAGAAGCGGCGCCCGCGGCCGCTCCCGTGCAGGCACGCACACCATTTCTCCCTCGAGAACTCCAGTGCCCTGAATTCCAAGGGAGGAGACGTGATTTCAGTCAGTCGCTAACCCTCTTGGTTTCCTTCTTCTTGGATTTGCAGACCTTCGTGCTGAGGGTGTCCATCCACTGCGAGGGCTGCAAGAAGAAGGTCAGGAAGGTTCTCAAGAACGTCGAAGGTAGGGTGTCTTTGCTCGCTCGTCGTCTCCTCCTTCTTGCGCGGATCTGCTTCGCATTTTGTGTGTGTGTGTTTGTTTTTTGCTTAATGGAGTGTGGTGGTTTTGGTTTGGGGTTGTTAGGCGTGCACCACGTGACGGTGGACAGCGCGCAGAAGAAGGTGACGGTTACGGGCACCATGGACGCCGACACGCTCGTCAGGCGGCTGTACAAGTCCGGTAAGCAGGCGGTGCCGTGGTACCCGCCCGCCGCGGCGCCCAAGAAGCCCGAGGCTGCGCCGGTGGCGCCTGAGGCCCTGCCGGCCCCTCCGGCCGGGGATGGCGGCAAGGATGATTCTGCAGCGGACAAGAAGCCGGAGGAGCAGCCAGTGAAGGAGCCTCAGGCCAAGAGCTCGGAGAAGAAGCCGGAGGCAGAGAAGGAAACAGAGTCGGAGAAGAAGGTGGAGAAAGAGGAGGCGAAGCCAAGCGATGAGGCAACGAAGGATGGGGACGAGAGCGAGGCGCAGCCGGTGAAAGAACCCGCCGCCGCCAAGGAGACTGGCAATGACGAGGAAGAGGCAAAGAAGAAGAAGAACGGGCCCAAGGACGCCGGCGAGGCGGAGCCCGCCTCTGCGGCTGTGGATAGGTTCCTGTCACCGGAGCCGGCGCCGAAGCACGCGCACGAGGAGTACTACCCGTACTACGCGCCGCAGCCGGTGCTGAGTTACCACATGGGGCAGCCGAGCGCGAGCGTGTCGTACTACGCGCCGCGGCCAGAGCCGGCGTACTCCGGGCAGCAGCAACCGCGGCAGCCCGCGTACTCCTTCCAGCAGCCGCAGCAACAGCCAATGCAGCAGTGGTCGCCGTCCTACCTGTACATGCCGTACGCGCACACGTCGCCGGAGTCCTACTACCACGACTACTACAGCCCGCCCGGGATGCACTCCTCGCCGCCGCTGCAGGACTCGCCGCCGCTGCAGGACTCGTACCGCATCTTCGACGACGAGAACCCCAACTCCTGCAGCGTCATGTGATCGACACGACACCCCGTCGCCGGCCGCCGGCCGCCGTGATTGGCTTGGGCCCCGGGAGAAGTAGTTGAGGAGGCGGCTTCGTGAATTCGTGATATAGATCTCTCTGGCTGTAGGTAGAGCTGCCTGTTACTCTCTTCCATTGGGAGGTCAAAGCTCTCCTTGACCGGGCCTTTTCTTTCTTTCTTGAATTTCTTTTTACTGTTCTAATTAATTAGTGCATGTAACTGTAATGAGATACGCCTTTCCCTGTAGCTAATTTTCACTATGTTTTTTTCGGGCATTTGTATGAGCTAAAGCATATATAAAAAAAGATTATATAGAAGCACCTTCCAGCTAATTTTCTATAGAGAAAAACAAAGGTTTTCTATCCTTTATAAGAATATTCTTGTGCATTCTTTTCCTCTTTTGTGAGCAAGAGCGTGCTCAAACAGCTGCATCTTGAAGTAGGCCGGTGGAATAGGGCTGTGCTTATTTGAAGCTACAAATTTTAAAGAATTTATTTGAATTCATGCATTCCAAACATGCGCCGTCTCTCAGAAAAAACCCCCTTGGAAATCAAACAGCGATCGCTCGCACAATCGTAGTACACAATTGTAGTACTCTACCTAGCTAGGTCGTAACTCGTATGCGCTAAGCAATGACCTGACCCATAGAGCTAAGGCTCTATTCATATATATTTCTGCTACTGGTCTCTAAGTAGAAGACTCAAAAGTCAATACGAACAATCAGTTTTTTTATTTATCTTGTTACCGTTTTATTTCAGAAATAAGACAGAGAATTACGGATGCATCACACACTTCACTCCTTTCACTTCCGTTATATACATATATCTCTCCCTTACCTTTTCACTGTCCGTCCTCTCTTTTAAAAACCACATCTTTCAACTATAACTATTTATTTTCAATAAAAAAATTATAACCATAGCCAAAAACCATCAGCAAAAACCAATACAAACGCTCCTAATTATCCTTTTCTTTTTGCTGAGAATGATGCTAGTGCGATAATGATCTTTAATTTTAACGTGATAGCTCAGCGAGTAAATTTAAAGCCCTATTCTAAATAGCTTCTGACTTTTAACTTTTAGAAACCGGATTTTAAATGGAGTGGCTTCTTAAGGTGGTTTCTATAAACTATTTATAAGAGTCACTGCAGGAGCCATCTGGATGAAGTAGCTTCTAAACGTGAGTATCTCTTACTCGCTCAATCTCTCTTGCTATCAACCAAAAGTTAAAAACCTCAATACTTATGACAAAAGCCTAAGCGGGAGCTTGGGTGAGGCCAAGCTGGCCGGTTTGTTTGAAGGCTTTTGATTATGAGGAATGGGTTTGTCCACATGCCAATGATTTATCCCTGCATGCTCTGCTCAGCTTGGCTGATACATAATTATTAACTATATATAGATCTAATCTGATTTAATTATTGTGGGTTGAGGAGCTTAGTGGAATAGTGGAGGACAAATCAGTATGGCAAGGAAGCTAGTGGGCCTTGATCAATTGTACTGGATATCAATTAGATAATAATGTCCTAAACTAATGCTCTGCTTAGTTGTTAATTCTCCATTGGGGATTAGGACAATGGGTGGAAGTAGGGCACTCTTGACACTCCACTGGAGGAATGTGCTTAGGTAGAGAGCAGACCAGAACATTGCTTTGTTGGTTTGTTCGTGTCAATGACTCAAAAGCATGCTGGCCTGGCTGCTTGTGGGTTGTGCATGCTGGTCATGTAGCAAACAGGTGGTGGTTGGTTCTGACTGGTAGGAGATTAGGTACTACTGGTATTTCTTAGGGGAGAGAATCATCTAAGTGTATAGGGATCAAGAAGCCAATTTTTTGGGTTCAGCATTTGGTTGTGCTGATGATCTCTTGTGCTATTTAAGAAGTCAGTTTACTAATAAAAAGAAGAATAAGTCATAACTGTACCTGAAAACTCCCTTCCCTTTCTTTACAACGAACGCTGCATACGGCATGTCAGGCACCAAAGAGCAAACGGTTCCCCCAAATTCGCTAGCTGATCATGTCTGGAATTTCCGGATTGCTACTGTTGAATGAAAAAGAAGCCAAAAAATACGCCAAGTGGCCAATGCGGTAGGCAAGATGTCAGGAGCACCACGGCCTGTGCAAGCACGATGCTAGCCATCTAATAGCGCCAAAACTGGGAGTCAATCAGTCAATGGCTCTTACATAATGCCGAGCTGGTGATTCGGTTAGCGGAAGCGTCGAGCATGGATCACGGTCACCCAGACGCTCGAAACCAAGGCTCTCTGAATCTCGACGCTGGCGTCTTCTCAGGCAGCGCAGAGCGTAAACCTCGGCCTTGGTCTGGGTATGGCGTAGCACATCGTGTGCCCTCTGGGCATGTTTTCTTAGTCCATTGGATTTTGTAAAATGGGAAAGCGTCACTGATTCACCGCCAACAGCGACGGCATTTCTGGCGTCACTGGTGCTGAATGAGCCTGGGTTTTGGGTGCAGGGGAAGTGGGGCAGAAAGGAAAGGATAGGATAGGATATGGTTGGTGCAATAGCTCGAAACGATGGAGTGCTGGATGATGGAATTATCTATCTATTTCTCTTTCGTTCTTTCTTTCTTTCACAATTACTCTCTATATTTTTTTTCTTCTATTTCACAGAGTTACGCTCGCAGCATGGAGCAGACATGGACCACCGATTTGGAACCATCGGCTAGGATCCTCGGGCGGCGCTGCAGCACTTGGTCGCTTTCGCTGGTGGACGCAGGAGGATGCGTCGGATTCCTCGGGATGAACAGCGCTGCCCATGAGGCGCCAAACCGGTCCGGCTCAGGTCAAATTCGCCCAATATATCCAGAAAATCTCTCGGTCTATTTTTTTAGGCTATAACTTATTAATTTAATAAATAATAATTACTGAAAAAAGATAAAAATCAAAAGCCACTGAAAAACAAAAACAAAAAAACAGAGACTTTGTGTACGATGAGCACTCTTGGAGGTGGCAGAGGTGCTAACCAGACAGTCATGAACAATGCCAGTTTAGGCACTTCCGGTTCTGATTAGGAGCTGCTAGTTAAGCTTTATGGCAGTATAAGGACACTTCTAATGGTTCTACGTAAGCAATGTCTATAGCATTAATTAGCACATTAAGTAGGATTAGTGTTGAGATAGATGAGAAATAAATAAAGGAAGAGAGAGAAGCAATATCTCATATAAGACATTACTTGAGCACGCAATCCAATATAAAAGGCATTAGCTAAAATATCCAATGAGAACGAAAGGGATGTCTACCACATTATTTTGTTGTACCACTGCATTAAACAATGTCATGCCATGCCCTCATCGACGCCATGGACATTGACGACAACAACACCACGGGCTCGACAAGCTCACCTCCGCCCTAGAGCCATTGCTCCTCAGACCTAATGAGTTCCGCTCACGTGACGAGCTCGCCGAGACCTTCTACCCCTTCAACAGCAATGGCAGGTTCAGCAAGCTTGAGAACATTGTTGCATCAATCGCCGTTGCCTACCGTGGCCGTCGAGTCGCTCACCGCGGCCTGCCGCACTTGTCGCCATGCCCCCCCCCCCCCCGCCCCGTGCGGCCCACCTCCTCACTGGGCTCACCGTCGTGGGCCACTGCGCTCATCGTCAGGGCGTGTGCTGCGACACAATCTATCCACTGGCCACCATGCCCGAGCTCGTAGCCATGCTGGCCCCCCGCGAGCTCGTCACCGCCGCGCCTGATGATGCATTTGCCTACGCGCTCACCGTCGCACCATGGCTATATCAGTGGGGACGTCTCAGATCTAATCGAATCTGTGTGTTGCCTGTGTAGATTCGGCTGGATCTGGGAGGAGACAGGCGAAGGAGGGGGGAGGAGGTGACGAAAGGAGATCAAGGTGGAGGGGGGAAGGAGTTGGCCGGCGGTAGTGAGGGTAGGTGGGTGGCAAAAGAAACCATGGGACGAGAGACAGGGAGACACGCCGACAAGAGGCTACCGACGACTGTCAGAGGTGGAGGGGTTCACCACCTCACCGGCAAGTGGGGAGACGATCAATGTGAGATTACAGATGGGGTCAGTAGAGGGATGAGAGGGGAGAGAGAAATATCGAAAGATGTTTTAATATATTGACTAGGTCTACTTAAAGATATTATGCATTATAGGAGGAATGTCTATAGTTGTTTCTTGATGATATAAAGCCTAGAAATATAGCACAGCAATGCCTTCCACTAAGAATACCCTAAGCTGCTAGGACTCCTCTTCAAAAAGAAAAATAAAAGTCTAGTCGGCTAGAATGGGCAGAGAAGATCTTCGGAAGCAGTCGCTTCCTTTTCGTTCGTGGCTTGCACGATGGCGATGCCTAGTGGGTAACCACCAGATCCTAGCTGTCCGACTTTGCTTCCTACTCATCGGATCAGAAAGGCGGAGGCCGGGTTCGGTTTGGTACTGTAACAAAGACCGTAGCCGGTACTGTACCAAAAGCACTGTAGCTATGGTACTGCGGCGCCTCGGCTGCCGCACGCAGTCTAGGCCGTCCGTTTTACATCCGACGCTGAGACTAGAGCAAAATCATCGTTACTGCAGCTCCCTAGCTCTCCCGCACGTACAAAGTCGGATCGAGAATCTCAATCCGTAACCACCACATGCTGCGTCCGCAAAGGTACCTTTTCGAGCCATCCCCTGCGCCTCTCATGCTGCATCTTGGCTTGGCTAGCACGGTATATTAGAGGAGAGGGAGCAGAACATGCAACACCTGGCCATCATCGAGGGTACCGGCAGTTTGGCACGGTCTAACTGCTAGGTTCCTTATAGAACTGTTAGATGGCGCACGCCTGTCCGCAGCCCGTGACCGTCCGATCCAGAAACTAAAGTTGGGTAGAGGGAATCTACCAACTTTAGATTTTTGTAGCGAGGCTAGAAAGAGCTCAATTTCTCGCGGCTATTTTTCTGGGGGAACAGTGTGTGGAGATAGGTAGGTACACTGGATCACATAATAATGCCTAGAGCAAAAGAGTAATATAGTAAGCGGAACAATCTTTCATCTTTCATGATTATTTTTTTTTGCTAGATAGAGCTAGAGTTATCTTTCGTTTAAAAAAACAAAAAAAAGACCTAGAGTTATCTTTCGTTTTTTTAAAAAAAAGACCTAGAGTTATCTTCGTCTCCCTGGTGTACCAAAGAACACTCAAAAGTCTCAAACTATGTACCAAAGAACACTCAAGCCTCAAACTATCACTTCAAATAAGTATTGGATGGACAACTACAGCTGACCAAACGTGAAAAGTACTTCATGTATGTGTACTAGCTGTCAAGGAGAAGAACAAGAGAAGAAATTAGTGCGTAGGGGCATTGGCCGGAATGATTTGCCATATACCAACCACTTGGTCCCTCCCAATGTACATATGTACTATCTGCACGAGTTTTACTATACTAACTAAAGCGATGTTGCTAATCTCCAAGGTCGAAATATCGCAATCCGCGTTGACACACGCACACATATATAGTTTTATACTCCTGAGAGTATATACTTTTATATTTAATATACCATTTTAATGGTATTATTGTATCTTTTTATCTATTTGAATATACTTTAATAATAATTATAAAATACTCTGAAATGAGTTCCATATATATATATATATATATATACACGCTAACCAGCGCGCAGGTGTAAAATAAGCGCACATCTCTAATTGACTCAACTAGCCAACTGCTCCACCATCCCACCTCACCTCATGCTCAGTTACTAGCGTTTGTTAATTATGGTAAAGTTACTATCGAATGTACATCAAGTTATCATTTGTAATGCCGGTAGTTACTTTTGGTTACGCATGAATTTATCATCCCCACAGTGAAGCCCCACCAACCTACCCTATTCCGAAAAATTACTTTCGGTTACACATAAAGTTATCATCTCCATACGAAGTTGTCATCCCATGGTGAAGTTACTAGCATATGCATATCAAGTTATTATCCACTGTGAACGAAATTATTATCGGTAGCAAGTGAGGTTACCGCTGAACGCTCACAGTACACAACAGGTAGTAACTTTCCTCACAACAGGAAGTAACTTCATATAATACGATTTTCGCAGTGCTAAAACAAATTTAACATAGATCTTGTTTTGTTAAGCTCGTAATTTCGATCACAATGGCGAAAATGGATCACATATTAGATTTTTGGTGAAAACATTATTATATTTGCTTAGCTTGTCAACAAGATAAAAAAATTGTAAGTCAAGTGTATTTATCGTCCTCTTTCTCCTGTTGCATGCATGCAAGCTTCACGTCGTAAAGTTACTATCTGTTATGAGAGAAGATTACTGTCTGTTGTGAGGAAAGTTATTACCGGCTGTGTACTGTGAGCGTTCGGTAGTAACTTCACTTGCTACCGATGGTAACTTCATTTAGAAACATCAGTAACTTTGTAGCACTGTGAAGATTTGACAATAATCATTCAGAATCAATGGTAACTTCATTCAGAAATGACAATAACTTTCTAACACGTTGGTTATCATCAATTCATGAACTAATTATCATCAATTTGTGCATGCAGTCAACGACCCACGTGTACCGTGCGCTTAGGCGCTAAATAGCGCTGCCACACACACATATGTATATATTACTTGAACAAATATGCTATACCTCTTTATTACTTTCAATACACTTGAATACTAATTCTAAGATATTTCAATACAATTTAGTTGAAAAACTTTCATCGGAGTTCTTTATATTTGCTATATACACTTTTTCATTTATAAAAAGAGTATATACACAAACTATATTACACAAAGTGGACTTTGGTGAAAATTTTCATTGAAATCAATTTAGAGTATCTTATTATCATTATTACAGTGTACTCAAAAAGATAAAAAGGTATAACAATATTATTTAAGTGGTATATAATAAGTGGGAGTACGTACTCCTAGGAGTATGGAATCATTTTTCCATATACATACACACACAGCTACGCTATTCTGCGTCTGCGCGCACTTATGCACGGGAAAGTTACTGTCATGCATGAGTGAAGTTACTGTCAAATACATGTAGATTTACTGTCAGTTTTGTAGTATTACAACTGATAGTAACTCTACATATGTTTGACAATAAATTCACTCACATACGACAGTAACTTTTCAGTGCACATTCTACACCTGCGCGTAGAATAGTAATTATATATATAATGTGTTTCTGTGTATATGTATATATGTCAGAGCGGATTGTACCATTTTACCCCCATTGAACTTGCATTTTAATTATATATGCAAGTTCAGAGGGTTGAGAAAATAGAATGTAAGTTCAGAGGGTACAGTGGTACAACATTACAAGTTTGGAGAGCTGAGAAAGTAAAATAGAAGTTTAAGAGTAAAATTGCACAACCCTACAAATTCAAAAAAACTACAGTGTAATTTTCTCTGTATATAAAAAGGGAAGAAGTCCACTTTATTCTCTGAACTTTTTCCTTGAGTCCAAATCACACCCTTAACTACAAAACTATTCATTTTTCACCCTTAGTTATTAAAACTAATGCAAATTACCCCTTAGAGCTGGTTCCATCAGTGGTTTTTGCCACATAGCCTGATTTTTGTGTTGACATGACACCCACGTCACCATCCCTCACCTTCTTCCTCCTCTCTTTTTCTCTCTACCCCCCCTCTCTCTTCTCCCCATCCCCTCCATGGCCAATGAGAAGGAGGTCGTGCCATCGGTTGCTCCATCCCACCATGGCAACACGAACCCCTCCGCCACCACGCGGCTATGACTCTGGGCTACAACAGCAATGATGAATGGCGACACGGTGTGTTTAGTCGAGGACCAAAAGGTTGGCCAGACCTCGGGGCAGTGGCATCGTGGGCAAAGAAGCACGGCAGCAACGCTAGCGATATCGAGCGGCGACCAAGGCGGAGGTGGACGGTGTCAATGGTGCTTTAGCAAAATTTTGGAGTGGGAGACATGATCATGGTGTAGAACGCAACAAGAGGAAGACGATAATGTGGTTGATGATAGCAGGGGCTTACCAGAGAGGACAAATTTGATGATGGCGGCGCTTTGGATAGAGGTGATAAAGACGGATTGATTATGGCAAACGGCTACATAAAAATAAAATTAACTTAAGGGAATGAGATAGGAGATTAAAGAACACAAAGTGATACGAACTGTTTTAGAAGGAGCTCATTGGACAAGGAGATCGGAGCAAGGCACCTTGCTTTGCACATGGTGTCGAGGCCTTTGTAGTCCTCGAGGATAGAGATGACACTGGTAAGATGCCACACGATGTTGAGGTAGATGAGGCTAGCTAGATATGTGATGGCGATGAGGAAGGTGGTGAGACCGGTTAGGCCGTAGCCGGAGTCGATGGTGAGGAGAAGCAAGACGAAGATGACGATGAAGATGAAGTGGTGGGCAAATAGGAGGGCAAGACAGTGAGGAAGGTGGCAGCGAGGCAGCGCTAGATGCGGGGCACGATGGAAAGGATGTGTGGGAAGGAGAGGGTGTCATGCTTGGTGGAGTAGATGGAGGCGATAGAGAAGACGCCGACAGCAGTGGAGAGGGGCGAGAAGAGGAGGGCTATCGATGTGACAAAATCATCAATGAATCTTGTACATATGGATGCCACGTCATGCAAACCGGGGTGGTTTAGGGTGAGGGGGTGATTTGATTTAGTTGTGATAGTTGGGGGTGTAAAGTGAATGGTTTCGTAGTTAAGGGTATTATTCGGACTTTGGGCATAATTTGAGAGGGGTAAAGTGGTCTTCTTCTATAAAACAATCGCGACATCTTGTCGCAAACGCCACACAGCCACTGAACCACACACAACTCAATTTGCTCTCTACCTTTAGCGTGTGGAGAAAAATCTTGAGCTGTCTCCCAATAGTGTAATTTTTTCGTAGTTTTGCTTTCTAAATTGTTCATGATGTTGAGAACACCGTACCAATTGGTGATGAGCGTAAACATCGGGTCAATTAGGCGATCATCGGGCCGATTAGGCGATCACGATGCCTGTCGGGGAATTTTATGTCATCCAGAAAATGAACTTGTGCTCGAAGTATTTGAACTGAGCTGCCTAAAACTGTAAATAGTGCAACTGCTGATGCAGTGACATTCAAAATTCCATAACTAGTTTTTACCGAAGATGTCTGAAACTTCGACTATTCCTGGAAGGAGTTGGAATTCTAAGCCACTCATGTGCTGACATTTCTATAGCATTTATTGCTTTGATCGACACATTTCTGTCTGTATCTGCCTAGCTGGTTTTTCATCTGACTGGGTACAGGCCTCGTTGGAAACAATGCCATCTCACATCATGAAAATGTTCTAAAGAAACGAGTAAAGTTCTGAAACTTCCATGTCATAGGTTTCTGAAACAAGTATTCCAATCTACCAAACCAAGTCAGAGCAAACAGCAGGTAACGTACTAACATGTCAATTATGAATTAAATAAGAAAAGAAAGTTTGAGCCACAGGCTGGAATTTTGGTAGGAGGGAGAGATCCTTTCAGAGATCAGACGGATGGGCATTGCACATCCCAGATTAAGAAGTGGTAGGTAATGACTTTACACCGGAAAGAGCCGCAAGGCTGACATGGAGCTGTGTAGGCAGTGATAGCAAGACGCCCATCTCTCTCTTCTCTCCGCTTTCTGGATTCTACCTTTAACAATTCGCAAAAGGCCCTTTTGGAAAGAGATCTTGCCGGGGTTTGAACATTCAGAGCCCTCGGTTTTTGTGTTTGATATTGCTGTCCTAGGAGTCTTAGTCCAGAAGCAAGATCAGGGACGAAAACAGTGCATTCTTTTCGGCTGTGTCTTATGTTTTTGGCTACGACTGATAATTTTTAGTCCTAATGCGAACACTCATACAAACGAACCGAAAACCGATAAACTACTTCTAAAAAACTATCCCGATAAGTAGTTTTGAAATGGCAGCGGAGAAACCGTTCAAGTCAGTCATAAGCCATAAGTCGTTTGTTTGTTTGTTTGTGCACGTAAATAAAAGCTGGTTTTTCGCAGCGAAAATGATGATCATCTGGTGCTATTTGATGCAAAATCTTGACCCTATTTGATGCAAAATCTTGACCCTAGTAGGTATGTGACCCTGTGCTTTTGAGTTACGGTTGATGGCTTTTGTCTATGCTTTTCGAGACGACAGCGGACGACGAAGACATTGAGGTAAACAATGCACACACTTTTGAGCTCATGAAGCAGTTTGAAGAATCTGCTTGAAAAAATTGTTCTATTTATTTTAACTTTTGAAGGAATTAAAAGTTCATAATAACAGGGCCACAGATTAATTATCCCGGTTGCTGATCGGAGAGAGACAGGTGCCACGTTGTTGCGTGCACGGCTCGTTGCATCCATCCATCCATGCTGCACACGTTAACATCAGGGGCCATGGTTGGAGGCAGGCAAGACAGAGAAGCTTCTCGGATGGCGAAAAACCGGCGACCTTTCCAGCCGAAAACCGTCGCCGGCGGCGGCGTTGACGTGTCAAACTCTAGGGCCCGGCTACGAGCACACGACGGTGTATCATCTTACTGCAGTGATTTGGATCAAGAAATGGGGAAATAACGTAGTTAACAAGAGTTCACCAATGGGGGTCAGGTTTCTTGGAGCAGAATTAACAGGTGCGCGTTAGGTTAAGCTTTGTATCTGCATCATGTGCTTGTACGTAGCCAACTAAGATTAGTTAGATCGCAACATTTTGTACCAATATTCTGTAGTACCACCGGATATATGGATCCAACTGCCAATTGGAGATTGTGCAATTGACCACTACTTGACATGGAACTAGTAGTGGGGTTAGAACTTGATCATGGGAGATTAAGTGGAGAAAGTGATGCATGTACTTGTTGTCAGGGAGCACAGCATGCTTGCATTGCATTTTAGGGGGTGTGTCTGTCAGTGTATCATAGGATGTCCGGACAAGAATTTTCGTCACATTTAGCATTGTTTGATATTGTAATTACAAAAGTAGTTGCATATAGAGCGTATTGACAAAAATAGCATTTTTGCCGTCCGGTGGACGGACGGCAGTGTGTGGGGGCGAACGTGTGGCGCCTACCATCCGCCCACCGGACGGCAGGCTGCCTGCCGCCTCGTGGCCAGACAGCAGGCACCTGCCGCCCGGTGGTGAGACAGTAGGTGATTAGGCCAGCTAATTAGCTGGCCTAATCACCTGTCATTTTTTAATTTTATTTAAAATTTGTGTAAATTTTTTAATATAGTAAATGAGTTTAAAAAATTACAAAAATTTATGTGCATCCTTTGGATATAACGTAGTTGACCATGTAATTTGTTCGTAATTTTATCTACTGTGAATATTGCTCAAAAATTCATATGATTTTGATATTCGTATGAGCTGTTACATATAGCAAAAGAGTTTCAAAAATTACAAAATTTTATGTGAAGCTCTCGACACACTCGTAGTACTTGTACAAATTTTTGAAAATTTTATATGCTCTAAATTTACCACGTTAATTCATATTAATTTAATCATAAAATTAGCGATGCTTATGCATCTATCTTTTCTTTCCCGCTGCGTCCTTTGGATAATTGTCACTCTATGCTTGTTGTCCCCCCTCACACGCTCTCTTGTTTGCACTAATATCACTATGTTGGTATTGTCCCCCCTCACCAGCTCCCTCGATTAGACAATTGTCAATGTTACCATGCCGTCCCCCCTTGTCGGCTCCCTCATCTGCACGTTTATTAGAGTTACGATGCCATCCCTCCGCACCCACTCTCTCGTCTACACATTTGTTAGCATCAACATACTGTTCCCCCTCGCCCGAAGTGATGTGCATCGACAAGAAGTCCTTACTTTACGGGATGAGCGCACCGGGTTCCCTTCTCACTCAGCCATAAATACGAACCTCTCGCAGTTCGTCATCGCTCATCTCAGTCGTCATTCGCAGACGCTCATTCTCGCGGTCGTCGCTCAAAATTAGTAGTGCTAGCTCATTACTTTGAGAAGCCAGTGCAATGCTGATTGCTTTTTCCGAAAGGCGGGTAATTTTTTCATCACAGGCTTTTAACGTTATTCTCATAGTCCTTGTTAATTAGTGTTATTTAGTTAGTTGTAATTGATGTATTTATTAATATTCACACTAATATTTAGTTTATCCTATTTTGTTGCAAGGTATGGCTTTATCGGAGCTTCTCGAACAATTCTACGATGAGAACCACCGGTGCCACTCATGGATGACGAGTGACGTGGCTGGCCCTCCGCCCTTGAAGCTACGGAATGGGAGGGATCATTGGGAGCTGGACGAGCGCTTTGTCCCAATCCTACAGGCCACGGGCTTGTTACCCTTTGCAAGACTGATCTTCATCGGACGCCAGTTCACCATCAACGATAGCCTACTCGCAGCACTGGTGGACAGGTGAAGGCCTGAGACGCACACATTCCACTTCGGTGCAGTGAGATGACGATCACTCTGCAGGACGTCGCGTTCTTGACCGGTCTCCCTCTCTAGGGTGACGCACTTGTTCCAGCCCCTGCACCGGCAAACTGGAAGGAGAGGCTAGCACAAGTGGGTTGGTTTTAAAATTCTTGAGTTGTCTCGCATTATTGCTCTTCTATATTCTCATACTCTACTCGGACGACAGCATCAAAAAGCAAATAACAGACGAGTAGAACAAATAAATACAAAAGAAAATTTAATTGAACTCTAAATTGAATAATTCCAGTGCCATTAGATGGTTCTTGAATTTAGGAAAATTTAGAAATCAATTTCATTAAATTTGGTGTTAAAATGAGTAAGAATGGGCTCTCACTAATAGGTGGGGTCATCAAGATTCTATTTAATTTTGAATTATTTTTCTATTGAAAAAGCTCATTAAGACTGACAACTGGGTCCCATGGGATTTTAAATTGAATTTGATTTATTTTCTAATAGAAAACAGCTAAGGGCCTGATAGATGGGACCCATTTACTGTACAAACAGTAAGACGGACTCACTTGTCAGTGACCTACCCTTATTTAACCGGTTTTAAAAGGGTTTTTAAAATGGCTAGGGGCTCAAATGTCATAGGCACAAGGCTTTTATTAAATGAGGAGGGTCCATGGGTCATAGGGATTAATCGATACTAATGATAGCCATTAACGATTAAGATAGTCATGATTTAGATTTAACCATTGTGCTACAGCCCTCTTATCCCACCGAAGAAAGGAAGAGCTTATCGTCACCGAGAGGGAGGGCGGTGGTTGGAGGGGAGGCTTGAAATGGGTTCTACGGCTTGGTGTGAACTTCTAGGTGAGGCAGCATGGGCGGATTTAGAGGCTATGGTGGCCAACAGCGAGCTCATGAGGCGGCAAAACAAGGAGCATGACACTATGGCGATACAAGGCACTAGAAGCCAATTTTGAGCTAGGGGAGCATCTAGGAGTGGAAAGGAACTCACCCGAAGTGATGGCGGTGCTTAGGCAAGCTTGGTGCGTTCTTGTGACGAAGGACTAGCGCGGCGGAGATGGGTCATCGTGGAGGACTCGCCGAAGACAAAGGGGATGGTCGGGGCAGCTTTGGGACTCCAAGGTGAAGCTCTAGGCGAGGGGAATTGGCAAACGATGCAGCGGGGCTCGATCGCATTGACAACGGCTTGAGCGACTGACGGTGAGGAAGAAGAGGTGTTGGCAGGTGCTCGGGGCAAACGAAGGCGAGGGGGTTGCAATTGAGGTCAAGGCAAAGCTAACTAGGGGCTTTATAGCCTCGGAGCGAGTGGGTGGACATTGGGTGTCTTGATTGTGAGCGCGGAGGCCGAGGGTGGCATCATCGGTGCACGGCATGGAACAGGAGCATGGGACAGAGTCAGCGTGAGAAGCAGGCACACACAAGGGAGGGTTAAGGCAAGGAGTGGTGGTTCAATGGTTGACCGTGGGACACACGGGCGTGATGCGCCACGGGCACAGCAGATGCAGATGCGATGTGGCATGCGGGAGGGAAGGAGAAGAGGGGGGGTGTCCGGGTGGAGCAGGGGCGGCGCAGCACTGGTGAGACACAGGGCAAGGCTGCGCTACACTGTGGCGCAGGCCGGAGCAGCGAACATGGCAAGTGGCACGCATGGCGCAGTCAGCACGTGTCCGAGGCGCAACTAGGGCGGCGCAGGCTAGGCCAAAGGCCAATTGGGCTGGGCCAAGGCTAGGTGGGCCGAGGTGAGAGGCAGGGATGGGCTAGACCAAGCCGAAGAGAGTTTGGGATTTCTGAATTTTTTAAATTTTGGTTTGAAATTTGCATTGCACTTTTGAATTTGAACTCAGTTTTTGAATTTCAATAAAACAATTTCTTCTTTCCAAAATGGGATGTTGCATCTACCTCTGTAATTCCATTCTTCAATATGCTTCCGTTAGTAAGTTTCGGTGCCACATGCTCTTTGAGGCACGGCGCTCGAGGTCGAGGGCGACCTCCAAAGGTGGCGCTGGAGGAAGAGGTCGAGGGCGACGGCCACGGCGGACGGGGCAGGCGACGAAACAGGGCCTAATGGATGCGAGCGGCGGTGCAAAGCTGGAGGTCTATGTAGACGACGAGCGCGAGAGGGGTTAGAATGGGGCTAGGGTTAGGCCTCGGTTTGGAGATGGCGGCACCATGGCCCTGGGCGACAGTGGCTGTGGTCAAGGGGCTCAGTAGAAAATGTGCGCGAGGAGATGGGGAATTTTCGCAAGAAGTCGGGTGGAGCAGGGGATCGGATCCTCCCATTTGGATCGTGATCGGATGTCTCTGGTTGGCCGCGTGCATGGGCGCACGAAGGGGACTGCATGTACAGGATACCTTGGCTTGAAAATATGCTACTCCAAAATATGTTCTTTGTCTCTTGAAGCTATAATGGTGCCCATGTGTAATGGTGTTTAGAAGTTGAATTATTGTCCAGAGATGGTGTACATGATTGCATATGAGCTTTGGAAAATCGGGGCCAAATTCCAGAAGAAGAAAAAGTGCAGTTAAATCGACTAATGGAGTAGCATCTAGCAACCTTAAACTAAAAGCTGCCGGGATTGGATGGGAGCGGATGAATTTGTCGAACTACTTCCGGACTAACAGCCGCGGATTGTTCATTTGTTCGGATGATCCTCGTCTCAGCTACACAACGCATCCTGAATCAAAATAGCTATCACATGCTCTGATTAAAAGACAGCAGCCATGGCATTGTAGATCTTGCGACATCGAAGAGGGAATTGGATGGTACTTGTAAATGGTAATTCGCAGATCGTGAAACATGATGCGCAGCTGTTAAATGGTAATTGGCAGCATGGCCGTGACGGTGGACTAGGCGACCATGGCGCCTGAGAGGCGCCAGCGAGATAAGGCGAGCTAGGTTAGGGGGTGATCGAAATAGTGATGGTTTTTTATTTTTACTGAAAAAACATTGTAGCTGGCTGAAAAAACATTGTAGCTGAGTTGGTTTATTGAGTATAATTAAATTTAAAAAAATATAAAAATAAAAACAGCACGTTAATCTAGAACGGGCGATGCAAAAGAATACGGGAAAAAAAATAAAAAACGAAAAAAATTTCACTGTAGCGCACACTGTGCGCGCTACAGTGAAAAAATCGCCCATCGCTCATGGCAGAAGCCATATTGAGCGGGACCTTAAGAGACACCTGTTGACTTGTTTATTGGTTACTTTCCAGAAGAACTTAGTTAATCCACAAGTTATATAAATTATATTACTAATTATCATGTTTAGACAATAATTTAAATCTCACAATAAGAGGTTTGAACTCATTCCTGGTGTCATGATTAGAAAATCGTAGAAATAAAAACTAATACATCTTGCTATCATGATTAGAAGATCATAGAAATAAAAACTAACACATCTTGGAAGTATCACGAAGCTAAGTATGTAGTATAGGGTCTGTTCTTTTTTGCTACGGTTTATGATTTTTGGTTGAAATATTTAAATTTTAGTTGTTTATGATAGAGATTACGGAAAGAGAGTTACTCGCTTGCGATTTTGGATGGTATAGATGTTGGGTTTTTAACGTGTACTATAATTAGCTTGTAGACTCCATCTTTAAAAAATACCCTGTTTGAAAATTAGGTACTGTAGCAAAAGCCAAAAACCGTTTTGAGAAGCTGAAAAGAACAGACCCATAATCTGCAGGTGTAGATAGCAGGAGATCATCAATAAGCAGTTTGTTAGATCATATTTACATAAATCAGAACTGCCCTGTTTATCTTTTATCCTTGATACAATATGTTTAGTAAAAATATAAAATGTGTACAAGGAACTTCTTTTAGACCAATAGCTACTTGAGATTGTATCTTTACACTCTGGAAGCATTGATTTAGAGTCAGTTATGATAGCATTGTGTATTGATTGAAATTTCACTTCAATAGCCTAGGCCCACCACTGCAGGCTAGCCAAGGCAAGTGCCTAGCTGCTAATCATAATAAACATCACAAAATCCTAGGTGTCCGTCTAGTTGGCCAAGACAAGGTGAGCCTCCATGACATCCCCTAGACCGGCAGGACACAACAACCATGATTCGCAGATCGTGAAACATGATGCACAGCTGTTCCCAGTTATCTACTAGCTTTCTGCCTGGAGCATAGATCATGATAAATAAGAAACAACCAGCTCAAGAACCAGAAATTAGCAACATATGAATCATTCAACACAGAATAAACTCCAACATGCTCAGACGAACCAAGCAAGCTGACATATCAACTCAAAATGACAGGCGTTGTATCCAAGAGCTAGATAGGCATTACACCAAAACAAGTCCTTCCAGGCAAAACTACAAGCAAGATCTACTGCTGCTTGATCTCAGCCTTCTTCTTCTGCCACAGCCTGTCCAAAGCGCTGTCCGCATCACCCTGTCAGAACAAAAATGAAATGGGAACCTATGATGTAAACAAGAAAGAAAGGCATCCATGTTCCTACAATCATGCACAGGATAGCAAATGAGCAAGAACAGGGTAGCTTAGTGCAGTCAACCATTTAGTCTTGATCTTCTTTAGTTATTAGGGTGACACCCAGCAATTAGCTCAATTGACAGAGATAAATAGTAAAATCAGTGTATACCAAGGACAAAGATGATGCTAGCTAAGTTACAGAAAGGAGCAATCCCATGTACATGACATAATTCAGGTGAACTTCATTGCAATATCACAAACTAAACAAAATTGACAGGGATGTAAACACATTAGGCTTACAACTCATGAACATGTAGGAAATATATCCTATAGGGGAATGAGACAAAGTAATATGACGATTCACAAACATGACATCTCAGATATATTTCACCAGGCAGAATCGGTAACAAAATGATGATTACCTGAGCACGGATGAATCCAGAGAGAGCAAACGTGGTGAAGCGGCCATCATACAGCCCATTCTCATCCAAGTGCCCAATGTTGATTTGGACCGAGGCATGGTCTTTGGCAGTGATGATCCTGTTCGTGGCCGAACTGCAAGAACAACACAGGCTTAGCATACACAAGCACCAAGGCAACCAGACATATAAGTTCATTGAGAGGTTCCGATAAACGTACCACTTCCTGGGGACGTAGAGGTCCACCATCTGACCCTCCTCGTTCTGCATGGTGACGGCTGGGGGAGATACTACAACAGCGACTGCCAGGCACAGAAGAAACAAATCGGACACAAGACTCATCCAAAAGAACACACTACTGAAAACTTGCTAGACAACAACCTGGGAAAATCAGTTTTGCTCTGTCATAAGTCATAACCCCATGCCCATGAAACTAGTGACAACACTAGCCATTCATATCCAGGAATGGAAGACTGTCAAATCATCTGCCTATAACTGGCACCGGTCAATCATAGGAGAGACTAACCGGATCTGAGAATCTATAAACAGGCTTCTGCTTAGCCATGAATTCAACCGTACAGCAGCAACATGACACATCCAGACATTTACTGATTTCATGCTACCAAACATGCTAGCAATTCGCATCCACGCAAGAAATACGGTCAAATCATACGCCCACAACTGCCACTAACAAATCATACGCGTTGCGCGCTACGTGCCTGTGTCACGAATTCACGCTAACCTGATCAGGAAATCACGCTTCTACTTAGCCACGAATTCAACCGTACAGTTGCAGCGTCAAGCATCCAGCCATTCACTATTCCCATCATCCAGGCACGAAACTTGGCAAAATCATGCTACTTAACATGCTATGTATGTATAAACTACACCAACGGCAGATCCTAAAGCCACCAACCCTTGCTAAGCACTTGATCCGCACACGCGCATACGATCTTGCGGCACAAGAAGGTGGTATTCGCACACGCGCACACGATTTTGCGGCACAGGAAGGTGGAATACCAGAGCAAGCGACAGATCAAAGGAAGGGCGAAAGCTCGCGGGTAGAAGGAGAGGACTGACCTTGATCTCTCGAAGGAGGCCGGCGGCGAGGGAGACCCAAGAGAGCTGCTGCGGCGGCGGCGTAAGGGTTTGGAAGGAGAGGGTGGGAGTGATTTATTGGAGCGGAGGGCTCGTAAACCCTAGCGTCTGGTTCTAGACCACCGGGCAGCGTAGCATTCCTCGGGTTGGGCCCCGTGCCGTCCCTTGCGCTGTAGCCCACATGCTGGCCCAAATAGGCCGATATACAACGAATGCCCAGCGCCATGTTGCTCCGTTCCCGCTTCCCTCCTCCGTCCTCGCGAACCCAAGCCAAGCCAAACCGGACTGCACCGGAGCGGAGCGAAGCAGGCGGCGGCCGGCCATGGAGCTGTTGATGAGCGGCGGCGCGCTGCGCACGTTCACCCGGCGCGTCACCTGCCTCGCCCCCGTCGGCTCCGACCTCGTCCTCCAGGCCCACCCCGCCAAGGTCCGCCTCCTCTCCTCGTTCGATCCTCGCCTCCCGTTCACCAACCGGCGCGCGATTTTGCCCCCTTTTTGCGCTGCCGCGGTGAGCGGTTCTGACGCTAATAATAATAATAATAATTATTATTATTATTATTATTATTATTATTATTATTGTTATTATTATTATTTTCGTTCAGTTTTTCAGCTGGAGCTGCACATGCTCAACGGCTCGCGGTCGGCGTACGCGTCCGTCTCACTCGCGCGGGACTTCTTTGACCAATTCGAGTTCTCCGCCGGCGCTAGCACCGCCGCTCCTTCATCCACGCCGCTTCAGTGCAGCGTCCTTCTCAAGTCCGTCCTCTGCACGTCCGCCGCCGTGCTTGACCACCTCACCGCCTTGCCCCGACGCGGCCAATCTCTAGCTTGTTAAAAAATAATTATATTAACTTTCGCTGCAATCTATGCAACCATTCAATAAAGAAAAATCAGAAACAATCACCAAGAAATAATTGAAAGAGAACATCAAAGAACATAGTCTTCATATATATAGACATATCGATTTATAATCAAAACCACTCCTAGGTAGATTCAATATTTGCCCACATCGCAACTTTCTAGATTATATAACACTTTCTATTAGGCGAATGCAACAACATGCATATGCCTCATTAAAAACTTCCCTTAAAAACCCAATGGAAAAAAGATAGGGAAAAGAGTACATCGTATCTGTTTCTCGTGTCGCACTTATTACCTCATTAAAAACCTTCACATGAAACAACTTAAAACTTACAGAGGAAAAAAAAGTACAATATTAGATCTTTAGGAGTATGTAAGTCTTTCAGTCTTAAATAAGAGCTATGGTTCAAAATTTTAAGCTCTCTTCTTTTCTACTTATGGTTTGTGACTTATGTCTTATGCTACAATAACAGCTTTCAAAACGGTGTATTTTTTTCAAGACCGAGTCAACAGAAAAATTGTAGTAAAAAGTGTACTAAGTTTAGTTGTACTGGTCAAAATCGCATACGACTATTTTTCTCTGTGTACTACCTCTCACGAATAGCCAGAATTTAAAAATTTAAACCATAAGCCACAGCTCAAAAGAACCAATCCTTACTCCCCTAAATCTTATAACTCTCTGAGTCACATCATCCCTATGCCCTGCACACACTTATGAAAGTTAGAAGTTAGGAGAGATTTTGTAAATAAATCTGTCAAGTTATCACAAGACCTAGCTTTCAATATATTTATTTCTTCGTTCTTCTGGAGTTCATGAGGATAAAAGAATTTAAGAGCAATATGTTTTGTGATACTACTTTTAATGTGGCCCATTTGCATCTGTGCAACATGAGTCATATTATCTTCATAGATAATAGTGAGATCATCAAAGGTGTTTATGCCACATGACTTATTGATGTGGCTAATTATTCATCTAAGTCAAACACATTTATGTGGGGTTTCATACCACAATATACATATGTCTCTAAAAAACTCCTTCCAAAAACCAATGGGAATAAAGAATGAAGAAAATAGTGCATAACAATGTTAAATTTTATTGTATTTGTTGCCTCATTAAAACCCTTCAAGTACGAAACCTAACGGAAAAAACTTACTAAGGGAAAAAGAGTACAACACTTTATCTTCAAAATTTATAAACTGTTTTCAGGATTTATAATGATCTTCAAGACCTTTATCATATCCATCGGTTAGATTTATACCTATAGATGGTAAAAACCTTCAAGGTAGTGATCATCAGGTCAATTCCTTTTAAGTTACACTAAAGTTAAAATTTTTTGAATCTCATGTATAACTATAAAGGTTTAGCATATGTCCCCCTTGAAGGCAACTTTTGATAAAGTCTTATTATTCCAATGCCTTTGATACATTTTAAGAAATGAATACAGGTCAGTATATTGCGAGTATATCTACTGGATTACTGAAATGCATAGTTTTCTAGACGATAAAACAATTTACGTGCAATATACTTAACTTTTTAAAATACCACTTATCTATATGTGCGACACAAATAAAATTTATTCTAATAAAGATATGGGGGTAATTAATTGCAATGCCATATTTCTTTAGGATATAACTTATCAAAATCTTTTAGGATCTTAATATTTAGCAACCATCTCTTAGTAGTACTATACAATGAAAAGTTTGTTCTGTAGAACTAAAAGCATGGCCATATTACCACAGAATCAATATAACCAGCCTTAATTTGGCACTTAGGGGATTAATAAATTTACTATTAACACTAATGTATATGATATCTTCATGGTAATAAAAGATATTGCCATTCCATCAGTTTTTGGTAGAATATGCACTTCATATGTGCTTATGTGGTGCACTTTTGTTTTTTTAGTTTCCTCATTCCATTTCTTTCAGAGATTCCATCAAGGATTTTCAGAATTTGATAACTACATATCTTATTCATGTCATCTGACAGAGTTATTATATAACAAAATATTATTTCATTCCTAACAAAAGAAAATATCGATCTCTATAGGGATATTTGAGCCATCGCTTTCACTACCTCATTATTTTATAATGACCCATCAAGTCTGAATTAAAAAGTTCTAAGACTTTCATCTACGATTATGGTTTGGTCTCAATCGCTTTCTTTTTCTTTTTACCCGATATGAACACTTCAAGTGCTCGACCATGAACTTTGGTTCCAAATTTATGTTCTCATATGATAAACTTTAGTAATTTTAGAAGCAAACTGGTTGTCAACAATTTTTCTTCAGATATCCTCATAATTGAGTGTCTTTCAGTGTTAACTAAATCTTCATCATTTCCCAAATAAAAGTTTATTGGTCGTTCCATGTTCCCCAGTATTGTAATATGTGCGCATCTAATTACTGGGGTTTTTATCTTCATGATGAACCTCTTCATAAGGTATTTCACCTTTAAGGTGAGTTATCTCCATGTGTATTTTAAGGAATGTTTAACGATTATTTCGACTAGTATCACTAGACTTTAGATCCACATGCGTCTTTGTAGACTTTAGATCACTAATCAATAAGTTAACTTCGCAAAAATGGATATACTATTCAACCTGGCGTATTCTAAACTTAATGACACATTTACTTCAAGTAAATACTATATAACTCCTCCATGCAATAGAAAAAGAAATCTAATAGTCTCCCCACTTCTTGCGTACAAGAGTATCAACTAAACTTTAATCTATCTTGTTTAGTGTGTAAACCTTAGGCTAAAGATCTTTTTCTAGGAAAATATCATGGCGTTCAAAGATTTTGGATATTTCTCTCCTCCTAATGCCAAGGTTTAATCTTGCTTGATAGCATACTTCAAAATCCCTTTAGTATGGACATATGATAGATGGAATTTCAGATCTAATCTGATCCCAGCTACTGGTAGTGGCCCATAATGATGTATGCTACGGTGGGTTATTATATAGGAAACGATTGGTTCTTCTAATACGCACTAATTCTTGCTTAAGGGGTTCTTTTACTTAATGCAGTAATATAAACATTTATTAATATAGTGGCATGAAAATTGTATATCTCTACTACTAGTAGATTATCCCAAATATTTGGTGGGTTATTGATCCGCGATAACAGAAATATTCTAGCTTTTTATATATTGCCCAATATTATGATTCAATTACTCATACTATGTTTTAAAATTTGGATCACTCAAACTCATTATAAATATAACATGTTTTGACCTGGTCAAGCTCATCATACTTTGACAACATAATATACATCTACATGATACTCTCGAGAGTATAATAACACTACCACATAAAACATGATTATTGATTAATCTGCGTAGAATATAATATATTCTGCTAGAATATAATTCTAGTTTAACCTCCTAGATGGATCAATTATTCGCTAAGTATATATATGTGATTGATTAGGAGGTAATTTATATGCCTGTTATAATTTATAATGCCAAATAAGTATGACATATTTAGATCATTCGGGATCATTAAAATCCAACATGCCATCTAGTATTTTTGAGAGTTATATTTTCTTCATGCAAATGGTTATAGCCTTCGGTGGCATTACAGTTGTAGACTGTGTTTGCCAATGTGTAATATTAGATGGGTATGATATGCTTTCATGTGTACCAATCTGGCATATATGCGGTAGCTTCATGCTACCGTGTAATTACCATGTATGTGGTCGCATGCTGGCGACTAACATATTACTGAGGACAAATTAATTACTCTTCGAAGGTTGCAATGATTTGCCAATAGTGTGGATAGCATTTTCAATTATCTTTCGTTTATAGCTTCAAGCTTATTTGTTTCGGAATTTGACCGACCTAGGATATGCCTCAATTGTTTCAATATTCCTCATATGCTCAAATTCCTCCCGTGTTCACGCCAATCGTAAAATTTCAAGCTAGAGCGCTTGCTTCTAGCATTTTGCTTTGAATTATCATAGAGTTTTAGCATTAGATTTCTATTATACTACTTTAAGAGTAAAATTTTATTGGCGTAAAACCGACGTATACTTTAAATATGGAATATAGGGTTATATATAGATTTCAAGTCTTTACGTGTAAGTTATTCCATACTTATTTGAGGTTCATAGTGTTTTCTAGTCAAAGTAATCCTTCTGAGATTTAACATTTGATTAGATTTCTTGTGCCTTCAAAAAAGGATAATTTTCTATAGCCATCTGGGCATTAATGAATTGAGGCATATCATTCCTTTCAAATGTCAATCATAATATTTATGAATTTGATTCCATGCATGATTAATTATTTTACTGTAGATAAGATATACTACTGGCAATGTGTTCTATTAAGCAACTGTTCGGTATGGTTAAAGCTTTAACAGAACAACTTATGTCAAATATTATTTATGGTATCTAGAAAAATAATTATCTAATGCACAATTTTAGCCTAAAGACAATATGGGTTATCTAAACTTATGTTCGTGTTTATGAATATACTTGTTTATTAGTAACATATGGGTTATCTAAACTTAGTCCAGAGACAATATGGTGTAAGACGGAGTAATACTCGCGTGCGGACTTTTAGTCCTAAAAACAGAAGTAGATCCTGGCAAAGTGTCTAGAGGAACACCAGTAATATTTCACTAGTTTGACTATCCTTTCAGAGAAGGCTCTTAGGCTCAACGGATCAATCTAATTCATATAGTCATTTTTAGGGTAGAATAGAGACAATACCTCATAAACTATAAAATTTTTACCTTTCAGCAGCAGAAGGATACAGTTACGTCAGCGTCAGGCTTGACAGTAGTATGACTATATAACAATGAAATAAGCCTAGGTAATATAATTTTAGCCATTTGGGGTGTGCGAATATCTACTTAGAGATGTCCAAAGTCCTACAATATTTATGCAATTTTCTACATGCTTACTCCTGGCAAGTAATCAAGTGTATGAAATATCAATGGATCAAGTTCTAGTTTCCATGCAATCCATGCAACTCTAGTTCTTGCCACTATGCTTGTATCACAACTAATTGACGGCAATGTTGCCCGGCAACCAGCTACTTCGGCACAGCACGCAGAAGAACCAAGGGCTGCTACTACACCACCAGCAGTTCCTGAAAATGTCTCAAACCATGCTAAAATATGGTCGGAGATTTCAGGTGTGTATCTTTCTGCCAAAGGGTTATTGTTGACCGTTGGTATGGTCACACTTCAGGCATGGTCCTCTGTGTCATTATATGCACCACTGTGATCTGATGAGAACTGAGACAGGGCCAAAGGGCCTATACAGAACATAGAGATCACTTTTGATAGGACCAATATCAGACCACAGTGCATGGACAGCCACATGCTTGGGTGTAATCAAACTAACTGGTGACTGAAAAACTTCTTTCATCTCTGCATACTAGCATTATCCTGTTGATGTACCATCAAGCTAGTTAAAGCTTTGTTAAACAGGTAGTGCTCCCAAAAGCTTTGAAGCTGACAGAAAGAATTATGCCCAGAAGGAAAGAAATGCTAGTGCTGGATACATCAACGCCGCCCAATGTCATAAATGCTCCCTGCAAGCCACCAGTCGCAGATAATGCAAACGATACGTATCCTATAAGGGCATCTCCAATGGTTCTAGCTAGCAACTAACTAGAAGACTTCCACATCATCAACCAAATAGCTAGCATACAAAGGACTGTCTATAAGGATAGCTATTTGATACTTACATGCACACACAGTCATTTATAGAGACTGCCTCGTTTTCTGTTATAGCCTAGTGCTTAAGGAAGAGCCGGCTCGATTTTTTTTGCATACTCTCTTTCCTCCACATAGGATTTATGCTGATGTGTACATACAAATAGCCAGCTGACTCAGACCATTGGAGATGCCCTAAATTGCTTCACTTGTTCTTGGTAATTTGTATTCGATGATATAACTTGCTACCGCATCGAACTCTGGACCTGCAGCTTGCTATCCAGCCACGCTAAAAGAATTCCTCTTCTTTGTTCTCTCTGTCTAAACGAAATTAAGCCTGTATGCATGAAATATGCTTTAATTTGGGATTATCAACATCCCTCAACATAAATTTTATTGCCCCACATGTTGGACAACTAGGCAGGACAAAGCCTGCCTTTGCATACCTATCTTCCTCACAGTTCATGGGTATCTACTGCATTTCAGCTAGTTAAAACCATAGGACACCTTTCAGGATAATGCCAAGTTTAAGTGTTTGGAGTAAGCTTACAATCATACTGATGGTATACTTGAACTGGCTAGTCTAATCGAAGGAGATATGCTGATATATACAGTGTCTGAGTTTGATGGATGCTGACTTTCTGAGATAAGGTGTTGGGTTCATAAAAATTGCATTGTTGAATTTGTATGGCAGTTAAATGAAGTCCTATATACCAACCATTTGTTCCTGTGTGTAATTGATGAATCATGTCAATATATTCTATGCTAATGAGACTTTCCATTTGTTAGTAATCATAAATGGGGCACTATAAGATCTGGGTCTTGAGTTATTTCTGCCTTCCTGCTTCCAAAAATGTGTTTCCTTAACTAGTTTGAACTACAGAGTGCAGCCTATGCAAATGGATCACTTGGAAGAGCCTCCTGGTTAATTATCACAACATAAGACACATATTGCATTCTCAAATCAGTAGTTACTGATGCATTTGTATTGCTACTGAGTGTTTAACAAGCTTGCTTTTCTTTTGTCGCAGAAATTGTCAGTGATAACCTTCACTCGCAGCATCACCCGAGTAATTGGGTAGGTGCTGATGAAGACGATGATGATGACGAAGATGAGGAGCTTTTTGTCCAACCAACACCTCATTACATGGACTAAGGATTGATTCTGATTCTGAAATCTGTAGGTACATTTCAGCCAAGTGCATAGTGGATGAACTAGAAATTAGTTGAAGAGCTTTTTGTTTGCTGTTAGTTCCTGTAGGCTGTAGGCCTGGAGTTAACAAGATTTGCCAATTATTTAACCCAATAACTAGTTTGTATTCAGTGTGGCTATTGCATTTTTGCATAACGTAGAGAATGTTGAATAAGAGTTGTTCTGCTTCGCATAAGCAGCCTGTTTATTCTCTTTTGTAAGGATGCATTTGCGTCAATATGAGCAACATAGTTCCTGATTTTTTTTAAAAAAAAATTCTCTACACTCCCAATGTTTTTTGGGCATGCAACCAGGAATCTACTTGTTCATGTGCATCTCTGCATAAACCTCTGTGGGTGCGAGCATGCGTGCGCCTGTGTGAGGTCCATCATTGCATTGCTGCAAAACATAGGAATCATGATTTTTGTAGTCTCTATTCCCATATTCCAATACTCTGTCAACCATACAGTACCCACCCTAGCTTTCCCTTATCATTATCTCTTGTTACTTGCCAAGCTCTGTTATGTATGGTTTGTTTACTACTGTTCATGTAGCATCGTGATTAAACAACATGACGCTTTTACTTTACCTGACCTTGGAAATTGGTAAGAGAAATTGAGATCTGGCATGGAAATTGCTTCCTTTTACTAATGGAGGCTTCGCTTCCTCCGAGTATCCTGTATCCTGCATGTTTAATTCAGCTCACCTGCATATGGTTGGGGTCTGCCGTCCCGTTACCTTCTTTTTAATGGCCCGAGTGATCTAATTCCCTAGTCTTTCCTTGGACTGATGAGAAAGGCCATAGGTGCATGGTTTTACAACTTATCTAGGTAGCTGAAGAATGGAAATGCAGCAGAGATGCCTTGAATATGTTTTTGTTAGAGAGTAAATTAGAGCTGGTTACTTTGGATGATCTGGTGTAATTTTGCAGTGGTTGTGTGCATATGTTTGATTGGCCTGAGTGCTACCTCAGTTTCTAACAAGATGAGCAGCATAACATAGATACTATTCCTCAGGTTGTGAAGGATTTTGGGTTATTGGTCTCTTCTTTTTAGTTTTAAAAACTGTTTTTCAGTTTTTCTACTGTAACTAACTTTTAAAAGAAGTATCTTTTTAAGACAGAGTCTACAAGTTGATTATAGTACACACTATAGCGACTTTATTTATATCGGTCAAAACCACATATGAATTTCTGGTACTCTCTCTTATAGACAGACCAAAAACCAAAAACCACAGCTAAAAACTATAAACTGAAGCAAAAAAGAACAGGCTTATTTTTTCTACTATGTAGCATGAACAAAAACAACTATTTGTCATATGATTATTGATTAGTTGTTGGGAGGCAACTGGCAACATCTGTTGAACAAGGATGCATTTATCGGTTGAGACTGGATGCTGCAGGGCATGCACGATGGAAGTACACACGCACAAGAAAGAATGTCTTGCAGCAACCTTTACCTTCCTGTGGAGTTTGGGACTCAAGGGATGCCATGCATCTTCTGATTGGGTCGTTGCCACGGATGAAAGCCTGAGATCCTACTGGCAGTGGGCCCCCTTTGACAGGGACATGTGACCAATGCAAATTATGCTAGCTACTTGCTGTTTGGAACGCCAGAATAGCACGCAAATTTCTCAGGAAATTTATAGGGAGCTGTATTAATTACTGCTACATGATTTCTAGGAAATTCCCGCGTCCGAGATTTGGCCGTGACCATTGAGTGCGGCAATCAAATTTAACTAAACGTGAGAGAGAGACTTCGCTGGAGCAAAACTTAGATAAAACAAATGCAATGTTAGATTATTGCATTGCACCGGCTTTTACTCCGAACTAAGCTCGCCATCCAACGCGTGTTTAGACTAGAAGATTGAAAAAGAAATGGAAAAAGAGAGGAAAAGTCTAGGTCAACCTGCAGCTACAATCGCGGCCATGACTGCTACATGCTTGTGTCATGCCACACCACTGGTCAATAGGTGTTTTCGGCTGTAGCTTCTAATGATTTATAGTTTTTGGTCATAACGTGAGTATTTATGTGAGTAAACCAAATATCGATAAGTCGATAAATCGCTTTAAAAAAGCTATGCAAATAAACCACTTCGAAATGAAGACGGTTATATTTATTTATTTAAAAGGACTATAAGTTATAAACCATAATCCAAAATGAACTAAGCAATTTACTTATACCAATTTCACGATACAGAAAAAATTCTTCGTCCCCAAGGGTTAACAACTAGTGTAGGTGGCTAGATGCGGAGGTAGCCATATATTCACTTGCAAGCCCCCGCGAGCTTGTTCTATATAGAGCATGATTTGGGGGTGCCTTCATTAGGACTTTAAGTTGGTTTTGGTTTATACGTAGTTAACTAACTTTTAAACGGTGTGTTTTTTAAAACGGGGTTAATAGAAAAATTATAGTAAAAATATATTGAGTTTAGCTGTACCGGTCAAAATCATATGCGACTATTTTTCTCTACATACTACCTCTCACGAACTACCAGAATTCAAAATTTTAAACTATAAATCATAGCCTAAAAAATCCTAAAATTAATTCAAACCGTCCAAGATACTATAACGTAACAAAAGCACTACACAGAGTCTAAAGTTTCACAGGCATGCATACCAACTAAACAACACCCAAACAATGAGCAACACAACGAAAGCATTGGTCAACACATGTAAACCCTTCTCAAAAGGCACAAAGTGGGGAAGGCAAAGAAAACAAAAAGAGAGAGGAGAGAGAAGGAGGAGGAGGTTAAAGGATGGATCAGCTGAGCATGTGACACCTAGTGTAAAGGACAGCCGTATCCAAACGATCATTTGACAAAGTACCCATGAATTGGTTAGTCTCACCATTTTCTAGAGAAATCAGCCTATATGCCGCCAGGCAGTCGAACGTCCGATATGGTACGTGCATATGTCTATTTCACAGCAGCTAGCCTCAACAAAGCCTACCGAAAAAAAAAACTTACGATGCAGTTCTCATGCGGCTTCCTCCGGAAAAGAAAAAACTTAATTAATATCTCAAATACTTTTTTCGTCCAAATTTATAGAAAATTTTTTAAATAAACTTATTCATAAATATAAAATATATTTTATATTTTAATGTAAAATTAATGTAATGTTTTCTCTATATCTTTAGTAAATATTTAGCTTTATTTTATATTTTTTATATAAATATATTAAATATAGTGTCTAGAAATAATAATTAGAAATAATTTAAATATTTTCAATATTTTTAATTTATATAATAAAAATATAACTTATAATTTTAGACGGATAGGGTAATTATCAATCATGAGGCAGGCAACGAAACTTGAGCAAGGTCAACGTAAGTGGCACAACCCCGTAATTTGCACAGAAGTCCAGGCTCACTCAACCAGCACCCAACTCCCACCACCTCGCGTTTAAAAAGCTCCGTTCCTCCGCCGCAGACACTGTCCACTGCCACCCGCTCCACCAGCCGGCGACCACCGCACGCAACTCAAAGCACAGCAGCCTCCACCACCACGCGCGTCCACCATGGCACGGAGCTCGTTGTTCCTCCTCCTGGTGGCGGCCGCGCTCGTCGCCTCTGCCAGCGCTGCGGAACTCGTCGTCCAGGGGAGCACCGCGGCGGGGTGGATGCGGGCGGGGGGCAAGAACTCGTGCCGGGGCACGGTGGGGGAGTGCCTGGGCGAGTACGAGGTGGGAGGCGACGGCGGCGGCGTGGGGCTGAGGCGTCGCTTGGACGACGCCTACCCGACGCAGTACATCAGCTACGCGGCGCTGAGGAGGGACTCGGTGCCGTGCTCCGTGCCGGGCGCGTCCTACTACAACTGCCAGCCGGGCGCCGACGCCAACCCCTACACGCGCGGCTGCTCCGCCATCACCCAATGCCGCGACTAGCCACAGCCAGAGCAGCCCCTCTTGTGTATTTTCCTGCAGTTTCCATTAGTCATTGCTGTAGTTGGCCAGCTTCTTGCTGCTGTACGTGTTGCTACTTGCTACGGCCTGCAGGGTTATATTCTTGCAAATGTTTACTTTGGTCACCTGTTCTGATGACCTCGAGGGAGAGTTTGTGCTTTAATCTACTCTGCTGCTGCTCTTAGTGCCGATCACGGTTTGTTATGTGGATGAAAGAGTCTGAAGTAAATGTGTCAAAAATTTAATGATTAATGGAAGGTTTGTATGTACACGATTGGAGATTTGGAGCTCTCTCTCTCTCTTCTTCTTCTTCTTCTCAAAAGCTGGGATTAGTTCTTAACCAAAATGCAAAAAGTGATGTGCTAGTGTTTATATCCCATCGTCGCATCTTAAGGGTCATCTCATGACCCACCTTTTTGCATTTTTGGTGCTCCTAGCCTAAAGAAGACGACGACGAAGAAGAAGATCCATTCATCAGTTCTTCCCGCAGCGGCAAGTGTTCGGGCCATCAGGAAATAGTTGTGCCTACCAGTCACAGGCTCACCCCCGCTTGATTATGCCGTTTCTTCTCTCGGCGATGGCGTCCTCCGATACGAGAACGCGCGCCGGAGCGTACTCGCCTTTGATCAAGATGCGCGGCTGGATTCCTGCCGGAGCTGGTGGCAAGGCCGGCCGCCCTGAACTGACTGGTGGGCCCAACTGAAACCCAAAGCCATCACGTCGCGGCCTCGTGGGCCTCAGTGCCAAGCCCGACACCTGCAGTGCCCACATCCCACACGTCGCAAGCCCGCGCGTCGGATAGAAGACCGCACCGGATCGGACGGCCACGCAACACCCTCGCCTCCTATAACACAACACAACCTTCTCGTGTCTGCAAGGCTGTGTAGAACGAGCAATAACTGAGAAGAAATTATGGCGACCCATATCAATACTATAGGACAATAACACTAGTCAATAAATTACTACTTATTTTCTTAGTAGAACATCGTATTTAACATATAACAAGCTAATCAGAGTAGTTATAATAGAACAATAATTAAAGACTGAAAATACTTCATTTATTACAACCATAGGTGATTTGAAGTTTTTAACTTTTGGCTTCTAATTTCTAGAAGCAAAAAAAATATTTAGAATACGTCAGTTTCTTCACATGGTTTTTTATTTTTTTCTTCTTTCTTCTTTTTTCCTTTCCCCTCTTTTTTCTTTGCATTGTCCATGAAGATATAATTATGTTTTTTCTCTTATTTATTTTTAATTGAATGCATCATAAAAAAAACTAACAGCCGTTACAATACCATTAAGCCAAAAGTTAAAAGATATCAGAAAAAACATAATTAAAAGGAGCGTCCTTTTCTTTTTGGCTTTTAAACTGATTTTTAGTTTTAATTTTTTAGTAATATTAATAAGTAATAGTCAAAAATATAAACCGCCAAAAGAACGCGGGCGGAAAAGGAGAGGCCTGACACGAGTACACGACCTCTGTGCCCTACGGGGCTACTGCAAGTCCACAACACCCAAAACAAGCGCAGTTCTTCCCGTGCATGGCCCAACTATAGCCCACAAGGCCCACCCAAAACATCAAATCCCTCGAAAGCCCACGGCAAGCAAACGGCACCACTCATCTCCCGACCAAATTATCCACACGCCTCCGCCTCCCACTCCTCAAGCTCGCAAGCCGCGGCCGAGCACCACCACCACCATGGCCTCCGCCTCCGCCTTCCTCTCGCTACGCCTCCCCACCGAGTACCCGGCGCCCGCCGCTTCGCCTCCTTTCCTCCAGCCTCCTCCGCTCCGGACGGCGAGGGGCGGCGCCGCGTCCTCGGCGCTGGTGGCGCGCAAGGCCGGGGCTCCGTCCCCGCTGTTCAACCCCAGGACCGACCCATTCCTATCCACCCTCGCGTCGGCCTCGCCGGAGGAGCTGGCCGCGGCCGCGGATGGCGGCCGCCGCGGCGAAGACCACCTGCCGTTCCTCGAGATCTTCCAGAACGCCAAGCTCATGGCCTCGCCCGCGCAGGTGATTAGGGTTTCCGTGCTTCGTACTTGCCTGGGAGGAGGGAGTGGAGCTGCGGTTATGTGATACCATGCTGGTTTCAGCAAAAGTTAGCTAAAACATGAAACTCTTATCATCTTATGCTTATGTGGGTATTTCTAGCACATAGCAATCGTTCCTTTCCGAGGATTGTTTTAGTTTACCATTTTGCTAATTCTCAGCAAGACTGTAACCCCTCCATAGTTCAACACATATCAACGCTGTGCTCAGCATCGGCTAACACGTTTAACTAGGTTGGTAATTACTACTAGCTCTAAAAGGTTCTGTACTACTAAAGAATAAACAGCCTCTACAAGCAATACTTAAGCATATCTATTTGGGGATCGGGATGTTAGTATGTTACTTACTTATCCGCTCCGAAGATATCTATCGTGCTGTACACTGATATTTCAATCTGTGAACTGATGCTTATTTTTCTTTACTTCTGAAATCGTTGAAGTGCACTTTACCCAGCTCAATCTTCTGTATACGCACGTGCACCTTGATCTTTACTATCTTGGAGCATATTGCGACCTGTATATAACTTAACCATATATCGCCTATTCTTTGTAATTGACAGGTGGAACGTTCTAGCAGTTCTTACAGCCAGCACAGGCCTAGAAGGCCTCCCCCAGATCTGCCATCATTGCTTCTTCATGGCCGAATTGTTTATATCGGCATGCCGGTATGAATTTCCACCAAGTATCTTTGTAAGAAAACTTTTGTCCATGGCAGTTTACTATTTTGCATTTGTGGATGCTAAACATGGTGAAAACCGACTAGAAACTTTGGTGAGCTCGACTAGCCTGGATAAGCAATTTGATGAAATGTTAGATCCTGAGCTATCAAACATTAAAACTGCTGAACACTGGCCAGTAACACTGTTTTGCATTTTATCTCCTTGCATACTCACAAAATAGTTGGGGCAGAGTGTTGAGTGCAATACCATGAGTTCTGGGTGGCAAAAGCAGGTCACTAGTGACTTAGTGTTTAACAAACCTTTAGTCCTCAATTGCCTGGTTTTTTAATTCTTGGCTTCTCACCATCATTCAGTATTTAGTTATTTACAAATAAAGATATCATTTTTAAAGGGTTATTCATATTACTTGATCGGAGCAATGGTTGGGATCTGACACCTCCATATCTCTGACTGTATGTAAGGGAGTCTATGCGATAACGATCTCACCACTGCCAGGAGTAAAGAGGATATGTTTCACCAGTGCTTCCATTCATTAAAGTGGACACTTTTGATCTCAGAGTACATATTGCTTGTAGAATATTTCTTCCATATAGTTTGCACTAACTTGCAAGGTGACATTTCTTGCACATAGCTCAGGTTGTGCCTGTGCTTCCACTTCTATACTGTGGAAAAGAATGCTCTTTAGTTTGCCCTTTGTGGATGTTGGCTTAATTCCACTGCACATTTAATAATCATGTCAAGCCTTTTGTAACAATTGCAAAATAATATAGCTTATTCTTGTTTTACATAAAGATTGATAAATATTGTTTACATGAATACTTGATGATTGGACAAATTCTGTTTTCAGTGTACATCTACTGTAGTTAAAATGACATAGCTATATCTTAGATTCTTAGTGTATTATTATTTACACAGCATGCTATAAGACTGGTTATTCTTGCAACTTTCATAACCTCATGCGATTGTCTTTTCTTGCTAATAGTTGGTGCCAGCAGTTACTGAGCTTGTCGTTGCCCAGTTGATGTACCTTGAATGGATGAATAATAAAGAGCCTGTTTATATATACATCAACTCAACAGGAACAGCTCGTGATGATGGTGAACCAGTAAGCATGCTTACCTTGTTCATTTGATGACTTATGGTCAACTGTGTTCTCTAATGTCTTGATTCAGTATCTACTGAATATGGCTTATTTATGCCCTGCTAAATGTGATAAACTATGAGCATGGTTGTCACGGCGTCACCTAGGCGTTGCCAAGTCGACTTGGCGGCCGGAGGGGAACACTGAGGCTGTTTGCCTAGCCTGCTCCTGCGGCCGGCGCCGATCTTCGGCTTGCTCCCGCTACTGGCGTAGATCTCCAGCCTGCTTCTGTGGCCGGCTTCCCTCTTTAGCCTGCTCCCGCCGTCGATGCCCCTCTCCACTGCGAGTGCCGTGCTGGCCCTCTCTGCCGACACAGTAGGAAGGCTAGATAAAGTAGCAGAGGGAGACCGGAGGTGAGCTAGCGGCCGGGAGCTGGAGGCGGGGAGGGGAGGCAGCGGGGGGAGGAGGCGGTGGGGAAAGGAGGCACTGGGCGGGGGGAGAAGGTGGCGGGGAGGGAAGGCGGCGGGCGGGGGGAGGGGGCGCCAGGGAGAGAAAGCAGGAGAGAGGAGTCAGGAGAGAGAAGAGTCGGGAGAGAGAGGAGATGGGGGGAGAGATAGCGGGAGAGGAGTCGGGATGAGTCCGAAGAGAGAGATCATATAGGGGGATAAGAAGCAACAACATCTCTCCGTGCATATCCCAACTCATGACGTAGGTATATGTATGCATGTACCGTATGCATATGTCTCACCGTGGCGTCCTGGTGCCTCTTAGGTGCTGTGATCACCAATTACGCCGTGATAACCATGACTATGAGGTCTCTTGTAGCCTTTTTAATAATCATCATGATAGTCATTAATGTAGTTTTTTGAATTTGTCAGGTTGGGATGGAGAGTGAAGGTTTTGCTATCTATGATGCAATGATGCGGATGAAAACTGAGGTGTCATATTTTACATTTACTATCTGTACTTCAGTAGTTTAATATGAAATTATTAATCATGTGGTACTGACTGTTGTGAAGTAAGATATTTTAGAAAAGATTATTTTCTTCTAAAGACAAATAGTTAAACTTTTTACCATGTATGCAATTGGGAGCAAAGTCGCCCTATGCTTATTTTCGCTGGAGATTATTAATGGATACTTGGATAATAAACTGATCTTATTCTCATTTGTTTATGCATTTATTCAACAAGAAAATGGTCCTAACATCAAACTCACCATATATTTGACGACTGATGTTTTTAACTGGGCTTTATCACCAACATAAGATTAGGATGTGCCGTTTTTTTAGAACTAAATCATGAGTGTTGCATTCTGTGAATTTTATAGAGACTATTAGTCTATTACTATGTTCTGCATATTTGGCTCATAGGTTCTCATGATGAAGTTACCGTTTTCTTTGCAGATCCACACACTTTGTATAGGAGCTGCGGCAGGTCATGCTTGTCTTGTCCTTGCAGCAGGAAAGAAAGGAAAACGCTATATGTTTCCTCATGCCAAAGGTAGTAACGTGCAGATCCACACACTTTCTTTCGTTGGTTGATTCCTGCTAATGACAGAAAACATACTTCCATGCCAGCTATGATTCAGCAACCTCGTATTCCTTCATATGGGACGATGCAAGCATCTGATGTAGTTATTCGTGCGAAAGAGGTATGAGCTGTGATTTCATGTTTTATTAGCTTCTATTCTTGAAATCTATTTCCTGTTCTGATGTATCATGTATGCTAAGCAAGTGTATGTACAGTTGCTAGAGTTACATACAGTCACTTTTGTTACTTTTGCTTCTGTCAAAGGTGAAAATATCTCCATCAAATCAATTTTGTCTTTCATGCTTTCCATTGCATCCACTTTGACAAAAGTATCATTGCTGAAAAAGAATCCAGTGAATGGTGATGTGGCCCATGCAGTTATTGTCTATGTCATCTGTGGAATTTGAACCCATTTGATCGACCAGGACAGTCGACAAGTTTTGGTGTAACCTACTGACCAATTTAGCAATTCCTGGCAAATAAGGATTCCAAGCAAAAATGTATTTAGGTCGTATCTAATCTTAGCGGGGCAATATATGCTCCTCCACTTGAAGTATTTGTGGGCTGGGCTCTTTGTTCCATTTTCAGGTTTCATGGTGCTCCATCTTCATGAGTCACGACCTAGTTTTTTTACCTCCTTGTTTGCTCCTTGCCTCCTTGTAGGTCGTGTACAACAGGAACACCTTGGTCAGACTTTTAGCAAGGCACACAGGAAATGTATGTACTACTTGTAATATATTTCTTATACTGCTATGTATATTATTGTCAGTTGGAACATAACTTATCTGTTATCAGCTACCGGAGAAAATAGACAAGGTAATGAGAGGGCCATTTTATATGGATTCGTTGAAGGCAAAAGAGTTTGGGGTCATTGACAAGGTATTCTTGTTTCTTTATCCATCGTTTGCTAACCTTAATTGTTTCTCTGTTCTTGATATATCTGGAGTTTGAGTGTTCTTGATATATCTGGAATTTGAGCGGATGCATGCTATTTATTGTTTAGGAAGCCACAGACCGAGATCGCTTTTGCTTAACCAAAGAAGGAAGAAGGACCCTTTTTAGATTGCACAATGTATAATTATGAACCTTTTGGATTGTCCATAGAGGGTGGTGTGCTAAAATGTATTGGCTGCATATTGAGTCTTGCACTGTGCAAAATGGTAAATTCTTGAGCTTGTTTGATTGCCAGATCCTTTGGCGCGGACAGGAGAAGTACATGGCTGACATGCTTTCCCCGGAGGAGTGGGACAAAGTTGCTGGAGTCAGACGTCCTGATGGAATGTGATGATGTACATTGGAATTCAAATACTTAGTAAGATTTTCCACTGTCTTGTAGATGAGCATTATATTCATTACAATGCAAAGCTGTGTACAATCGTTTGTACCTACGAAAAATGTGTTGACCTTTGGTTTGACATTGTGCAGGTTAGGACTCGAAGCTTGCAGGGGGTGAAAACAGCTCACGGAACAATCTAGTCTGTTCATGATGGCAGTTGGTAAGAACCGAGGGAGCTTGTATTGTGCATCAAGTGTATTAGATTAGAGCTCGGTCCATCAAGGTATCCCGCATGGTTTCTGGATGAGAGCTAGCAGGTGTTTTTTGGTGGAGTTATTGTTATTTCTCCTCTCATTTCCAGTCCAGATTTTGGTATTTACTGTTAGTGTATAGTATACACATTTTGGTACCCCGAAGGGGGAAGCAACCGAGCTCTGAATATTATCAGCACAAACATGATTATGGATGTGAGAGAGGTTATCCTTGAGATTCCCATAGTCGCTAATCATTATGTTATGGACTTCTGGGAATCAGATGTATGGGCGTTGTGATTTGCAATCATCGATATATTCAATTTTTATGCTGGATTCTGCTGGACACCCTGCTAATGCATTATGCATATGGCTCTTACAACTATATAAAGGAATACCTTTTGTCTAACGAGCTGTATTCCTGTTCCTTCTCATGTTTTTTATATGTGGGCAACAGGGATTGATGCATGAGCAACTGAAGCACCCCTAGCTGTTTCTTGACAAGTGACATGTAGTGTCACGACAATGCAGCATGCCTTTGGTAAAAGAATTATTCGGAGTCGTGCATTACTGGCGGCGGTGCAAAGGAAGGAGCACGCTGTCACGCAGGCTCCCTGAGAAGTCGGCTGGCTGTTGGGCATGGCGAAAAGGGGGCTTTTCCTCGAGCCCTAACTTGTGGAGGCGCAATCACGGATACGGTGGGAACATTAGTTTGGTCCGTTCTTTTCAATTTAGGGTTTATGGTTTCTTTATAACAAATAAATAAGATGATTTTTTCGCTGTTATTTTGAAATAATTTATCGGGATAGTTTTTTTAAAAAAGTTTATCAACTTATCTGCATTTGATTAGTCCATACAAATGTTTGCGCTAGAACTAAAAGCACGTAACATTCTAAAATTATGAGAATCAGTGTAATTGTCGAAATTTTAGAATCTTTTGTTGATTTCTAGTGCTAACTAAAATTTTCGGCTTTTATTCGAGTTTCTTGATTGGGTTTCTTGCTAAAATTTCAAGTAATGGAAATCAAATAAAAAAAGAAAAAACAATTACGAAATCTCTTTTACTAATACCAAAAACTTCAATTTCTAAATTGGAATTTGGAAGATCAAAACCAAGAACAGAACTTGAAACCAAAAACTAATATTAAAATCTTTCCCTCCAAATTTCTATAGATGAAAATTTAAATTCTGAGACTTCAAAAGTTTTCTCTCGGAATTTGACAAAGCCTTGAAATTTAAATTTTCAATTCTGAATTTAAATCAAGATTTCAAAATTCAAAACTAAATTACAAATATAAATCTAGAAATAAAAACTTGGAAATTCTCCAAAAATCTTTGGGCCCTTAGCCCATTTTCATTTTCTTCTCCCGGTCTCTCTTCTACCTCTGTTTCTTACTGCCGCTTGGCCCATCCCAGCGCTTCTCCTCCCTCTTTCTTCTTCCTCCCTTCTACCCTGTTCATGGTGCCCACCTGCCGAGCCAACCCGGCCAAACTCCCCGCCTCTGGCCTTCGGCCCAACCCCGCGCCACGTCAAGCTTGCATTAGCCACCGAGCTAGCTCTGCCCCTCCCCTAGATTCTCCTCTCCTCTAGACCCTCCCTCTGCTAGCACCGCCGCGCATCAATGCTACTACCCTAGTATTACTCCTCAAGCGTTGAGCTTGCATCACCCCTCCCGCCTAGCTCCACCCCTCCTCTAGCCGAGCTATGAGCGATAAAGAGTATGCCACAATACACTTGTGTCCTAGCATTTATTTTAGACTCCGTAGAGTAGGCCAGGACACACTTAGGTCCTAATGTTTATTTTAGACTCCGTAAAGTAGGCTATGCGGCCATGGACATAGTCATTTTGTTAGGGCAAAAAAATTCTTTATTCAACCCTATTTGCACAGGTAAGCTTTACATGATGTTCATACAGGTGTGGCTCGTAGGCCTTTCATTGGAGTGCTCAACTGTGCCACGACTAGCGTTGGCCTCCCCATGGCAATGCGTAGTAGCGGCGAAGGCGGTCATCGTTCCAAATATGCTTGAGGCCCGTGTTGTCAAGCGTGGAGAGATGGTACGAGCCCGCTCCGAGGGAAGCTATCACTCTGTAGGGCCCCTCCCACTTAGACTCTAGCTTCCTTGTCGTGGTGGCATCTAGGGCCTTCCTAAGGACGAGGTCCCCTACCATGAGCCACGGCGGCTTGACCTTCTTGTTGCAAGATGCTGCAATCATCTGAAGGTACTTGGTGATGTTTTGGGTTGCCTAGAATCAAGTCTCGTCCGTGAGGTTGAGCGATAGGTGGCGCTCCTCTGGTGGTGCCTGGACCAGCACACGATGGGGCTTCGCTTTGAGCTCTTCAGGTGCCATAGCTTCATTGCAAAAGAGTAGTCTAAACAGGGTGAAGCTAGTGGGGCGCATGGTCATGATGCGCTTGGACTAGAGTACTTTTAGTAGTTCCTCTGGCCACTTTCCCTTGGGAAGGCCAACCAAGCGTTTCTTTTATGCCATTTGAGATGATGCCATTGGCGTGTTCGATTGCTCTATTTGACTGTGGATGGCCCATGGAAGCGTAGCTTATTTTGATGACCAGCATTCATAGAAGGCCTGGAAACCTGCTGCGTCAAATTGCAAACCATTGTTGATCATGATCTCTCTAGGGACTCCAAAGCTACATATGATGTTCTGTAAGAGAAATTTCTATGCTACCACGGAGGTGATCTTAGCGAGGGAGACCACCTTCACCCACTTGGAGAAGTAGTCGTAGGCCACGATGATGAACCAGAGGTCACCGGGAGCACAGCGGAGTAGGCCTATGTGTCAAGCCCCCAGCGTACCAGCAGCCATACCAGTGGGATTGGCTGGAGGGGGTTAGGCTATGCTTGGGCGAACCTCCTCGTCCACTGGTATCCTTGGTAGTGCTTGACCAACTCTCTACGTTTGCGACTATCGTGTGCCAATATAAGCCCTGGCGAAAGGCTTTCCCCATGAGAGCACGTGAGGATAAGTGTGATCTGCTGTCGAAATCCGAATATACAAATTTAGACTCTCTGTGTAAACTACACTAGTCCAGAATCATGCTAATGCACACAGTCAAACATAGATGTAATCACAACCATATACACGCTAAAATAAAGGAAAAACTCGCATAAAGATAAATCTCAAAGGTACGACCTTATAGTCAAGCTTACAATGAACTAGCCTGAAGGGCTTAACAAAAACTAGCAGCGAAAATTCAAGATAAAGCGTAGCGGCCAATCGACAAGCCCACAGGCTATCAAGTGGAGAACAAAGCCTAATCCGTGAAGTCGTCGAAGTAGCCTCCTTTTGGAACCTCTTGCTGGTGATACTCCTCTTCCTCAATTGAGCAACAATGGGCATAAAGCCGTGAGTACATTGGTACTCAGCAAGTCGTTTGTAACAAATGAATGCAATATAGTATGCAAGGCTTACCAATAGAAGGCTGAAAGGTTAATTTGCATAAAATGACATTTGAAATATAATAAATAGATTGAAGGTGAACTTTGAGTAAAACAGTAATAAATAGATAATCAAAGGAATTGAAATAAACCACTTATGGACCTCCCATCCATAGGCTAAACCAACCACTTATGAACCTCCCATTCATAAGCTGAACCAACAGTGAATTAACCATTCACTGTCTAATCACAATCCACAAGTTTCCAGAAATAACTATACCTCGTGTGAAATCACCGAGCATTGTCCATGACCGAGGACGCGGCTATTCGAATAGTTTTATACTCTGCAGAGGTTGCACAACTGTACCCACACGATGTGATTAGCCTCACGCTAAGAAAATCACAACAAGACCTTTACAAAGTTCAGTCTCAACTCAATCCCGTCCGCGAGGTACTCGGGGTCTTCTTGCGTTGCTCCCGCTCCTTCGGAATCGGAATCTAACGAGAGAGAAAATTATCAAAATAAGAAAAACACATAAAATGATAAGCAAATGAACTCCAAAAATCATCAAACTAGAACCAAAAGCTAGATCTCGATTTTAGATGAATTTAGAAAAAAGAACGGAGTCAATCGGAGCTAGGATGGAGGAGAACGGCCTCTCGAAAAATAAACCCTAAAGGAAAATCGGAAAAATCTGAAAAGCTACTGTGCTGTGGACTAGGTCTACGGGAGAGGGGTGCACGGTGGACCGGGTCCATGGAACAGTGCGCTAGGGCTGACGTGGCAAGCCGAGGGACTGATACGTGGCACAATGATGTGGCGGTTGACGTGGCGACACGTGGCACCAGGGGACGGGTTCGGCTGACGAGGCAGGGCTGACGGGGCAGGGTCGGTGTGGGCGGCGGTGGCGGCGTGGATCAGACGGCTAGGGTCTTGACGCGTGGCTGCATCTGGGCCATTGGATCAGATTGGGAGCGACGGTCGAGATCGAACGGCCGGGGCGGTGGATCTCCAACGCGTGGTGGCGCGACTTACGAAGGGTCGCGGGCGCGGTTCGGGTCATATGGATGGCTAGGATGGAGACACGTGGGCGCATCCGACGGCGGTGGCGGCTAGGGTTAGGACAGCGCGCGCGGGCGCGCGCGCGGATTGACGCCGCGTGGCGCATCGGGCGGCGGAGGCGAGCGGGACGGCGCGCGGGAAAGGGTACGTGTGGCGGTGTGTGGGCGAGGGAGGGATGGCCGACGCGTGGGGAGGGGCGGATCGGGCGGCTGAGGGGTTTTCCTGATTTAAATATTTTCCAGAAACTCAAATAAAATGGCAAGAGCTCTAGAAAATAGCAAATAAAACCCAAAATACCAAAAAATTCCTTGTGACACAAGGAACTCAAATAAAATATTTTTAGCTCATGTTGAAGTTTATTTTAATCATATTAAATCCTTTTTAATTTCTAAAAATTTTAATTAAGCTTTATTAATTTCAGAAAATTTCAAAAATTTATTTTTAAATTCAAGGTTTTAAAATTCTCTAAAAATTAGGATGTTACATCCGCATAGGCTACCATGAATCTCTGTGATGAGCTCTTGGCCCTCGTAGCATGAGAGGCATTGTAGGAGCGGGGCGCATACGCCTTATTTGTAGAGCACCTCATCTGCCATGTCGAAGGTTCTCACCCGGTGTGCTACTCTCTAGAGCTCCTGTCGGTCGTTTGGTTCCTGAGACCACTGGAGGAAAGCGACGATGGGTAGACTCCAATCGTCTTCCTAGGCAATGTGTAGCACGCGGGAGGGCTTCGCATGGTCCTGCGGTGCTGTGGCGGAGGTGGGGACTTTGAAGAACACACTGGAGGGTGGCTCGTGTCCTTGTCTAGCCACTTTTGCCAAAGCATCTGGGTCTATGTTGTCGGCTCTTCGTACTGATTTGACACCGCCGCCTAAAAAATCGCACCTTTGGCCTGACCAAGGCTAGGTATTTGGAGAGAACGGGGCCTTTGGCCTGATACAACTTGTTGATGTTCCCCGCGGGTATGTAGGAGTCACTATGCATAAGCACCCTTCTAGCTCTAAGTGCCTTCACTTTGTGGAGGGCGAACAGCAGGGCCTTGTATACCACCGTGTTGTTGGTCACTGGGAACTCAAGGTGCGCTGCTTACGCTAGGCTTTAGCACTCGAGAGTGGTGACGATGACCCATACCCCTACGCCCACAGCGTCGCATTCACCATAAGTGTGCAAGGCCCACTAGTTTGGGGGTGGTTGATAGCTTAGCTGATGTGCGGGGGTCCATGCTATGATGAAGTCCACTAATATCTACAATTTTATTATGGTGTGGGAGATGTAGGTGATGGAGAAGGGGTGTAATTTGACCGCCCATTTGCCGACCTCCATGGCCCTTGACAGGAAGTGGTTGAGGGCAGCGAGGCACGCTGTCAGCCTCTGGAATTCCCTGATGATCTTGGGAGCCTCCATGGATAGTATGGCATCAATTTTGTCAAGGTTGCCCTCGATGCCCCTACCAAACACCAGAAAGCCGAGCAACTTGCCTGCCCAGACTGCAAAGACACACTTGTCCAAGTTGAGTTTTATGTCTCTGACGGAGGTTGTCAAAGGTTACCTAGAGGTCCACAATGTGGGAGTCCGCCCACTTGCTACTGATGACTACATCATCCATGTAGGCTTCGAGATTTTGACCTAGTTGAGATGCGAGTACCAAAGTGATGAGCCTAGTGAAAGTTGCCCTAGCATTTTTTAGCTCGAAAGGAATCTTGACGAAGCAATATGTCCTACCGGGACTATGAAGCTGGTTTTGGCCTCATCTTCTTTGGCTATACAAATCTGGTGATATTTGGAGTATGCGTCAAGAAAACTCATCAATTCACACCCTACCGTGGTGGCGTCCACCGATTGATCAATATGCAGTACAAGGCAGTTATCTTTGGGGCACGTCTTGTTAAGGTTAGCAAAGTCGATGCACATGAGCTAGCCGTTGTTCATCTTCTTGACCAACGTCGGGTTGATGAGCCACTCAGGGTGGACCACTTCTCTGATGATACCAAAGGCGATCAGTTTTGCCACCTCTGCCATGGCAGCCTCCTGCTTGTCGAGGGATATTTCCTCATTCGCTACTTGACGGGCTTCGCATCGAGGTGCACCGCCAGCTTGTTTTTGATAGTAGAGCGATTTACTCCCGTGATGTCGGTGGGTGAACATACGAAGATGTCAATGTTGTTGCGGAGGACTTCCAACAAGCTCCATTCGGCCTCCTAGATAATGCCACCCCCGACCAATACCTACTTCGATGGGGTCTTCGTTGTTGAGTGGTACCATTTTACCTCACCATTCGGCCTCAATTTTGGCATCCACCCTGGCACAGAGGGAGGGGGTGTTGCTGAAGGAGAGGTGGGGCCTTTGCTTACACATGCACTTTTTGAAGTGGGCTCTGTGTGCCCCCCTCGATTTGTCGAGCGAGCTCCAAGTCACCAAACACCATGATGACCCCCTTCAGGCATGGGAGCTTCATACACAAATAATTATAGTGTAGGACTGCCTCGGACATGTTGAGGGTAGCCCTTCCTAAGATGGCATTGTATGGATATGGAAGATCCACATCGTCAAAGTAATTTTGGCTTGGGCCCATGCCAGGAGCACTTGTGCTAGATATGCGACAACATGATGTATCCGACACGTGCAGGCCCACTGTTGTCGCTCAGAGGGGGATTCGAGAGGATGACCCCCGTAATGGCGTTGATCACTCGGTGGGGTCCGGCGTTGAGGGCATGTATCCACAACATATTTGTTCTAGGATGGACGAGCAATACTTTAGGGGGCTGTTGTACTTGCGCCACTACCGGCATCCTTGCATCTTGGGTGCGCTCCTTTTTGGCCAGGGGTAGGCCCCACAACGTCGACCTCATGCCGCATCGCATCCTCCTCTGCTATTGTGTACTCCTCTATTTTATAGAAAAGCTTGGCTATCATTCTTGTGAGCTTCTAGGCGGTGTACCCTGTGAGCGGCCCCTTTCAAAGGTCATGGTGGCGGCATTGGTGATGGTCATCTCGTTGACGTCCTTCACCTAACAGTGGACCTTCTCGAAGCACCTGAAATACTCTCACAGCTTCTCCCCTGGAGCCTACCTTATTGCGAAGAACTGGCCCACGTCTACCCACTCTGCATCGTTATCTTGGAAGTTGGTGTGCACGAGGTCTTGGACCTGCTCCCATGTGTAAATGAAGCCAAGAGTGATTGTGAAGAACCAGGATAGTGCGACCCCTTACAAGGCAAGTGGTAGTCCTTTTTTCTTCATTGAGTCATCTCTCCCCGCAGCCTTGATGGCCATCTCGTGGACACGCAAGAATTCACAGGGGTTTGTATTGCCCTTGTAAGGCTCCACCGTGGACGTTTTGAAGTCCTCTAGGTAGGTGCTCTACTGCAAACCTACACTGGGGGGCTTAGAGTCCACCCGCCAGGGGCGCTGCGGGCATCGGCGGTGACCTCACAATTCTCTATCCTTTCCGCGACCACCTATGTTACCACTGTGGCAGGGGTTTGCTAACTCTGGACCTCCTACACCACCCACATGGCCCTCCGCAGGTCCACCAACTCCCATTGTAACGTTCCACAAATCGCCTTTAGAGCACCTCCACTTGGGCCCGGCATTGGGACCAGGGCACCCACGTTTACGAAGACGGCGAGGGTGTCGGGGCTAGCGGAGGCCGTCGCGTAGGCAGTAGGGGCATTGGCATTGCTAGGGGCCCCCAAGGCCAGGTTCTCCGTTTGCCATCGGTGCACCACTGTCCCAAGGGAGGGGACCTTCGGCCATCGGCTCCCTTACTCTCGTCGTGGTGGTCTCAGCCGTGGTACTCCTCTTTCGCTTGGGGGCCGACGTTGTTGCCTTCTTCGACGCCATTGTGCCCAAACGTTCTTGCTTTGGCTTGTAACTTCTACGTCGTTCGCCACAAATGGCACCAACTATTGTGGTTATGCGTCCAATAGTGGATAATGGGGCTATGAAAAAACCACAACGGGCTACCCGGAGCCTAAAACTCACAATAGGGAGAGGTCTAGAGTATATATACCATGCTTAGTTATTACTTAGACCTTTTCTTACATAAATATTGTTTCCCTATGATGCTCTAGGGGCTATATCTATAACTATAGGAAGATTGTTTACACAAATACCATTTTAAGGTCTACAATAGTGAGAACAAACATGCCCTTTTCTTGATATAGCTATACTAGGTTTACCACTAATCACACACATAATAGGCCTTTGGTCTAGTGGACTGTTTAGGTCAAGGTGGGGGTCACTACCCCAACATTAACCATAATTGTTAAGGTTCTGCTATCGTCTTCCTGGATCATCCAATGCTGATCCATCATCGTTTTCCGTTGATTACATGAGTTGTGATAGTTCATGTAACCTGATCAATATATATGATTTGTGCTCTATTGCACTATGACAAATGGATATGTTCTCTCCTGGTCGTACATTGTAATCAATCGTTCATTTTTTTATTTTCTTTTTTTAAGGATCAAGCGTTCTTTCTTGGTGGTTGTGCTTGTGGCGGTATTTGGATATCTAGCTTTATCTGGTGTGATGAGATGGTGAGCTCCTACGTGGTTATGCCATTCGGAAAGAGTTTCTTTAGCGTGATCTGGTAGCTGTCGAGAGCTGTGTTTGGCTATGCCGCGAGTGCTCCGTTTCTGTTCATCTTTGACTTATTACTTGCTTAATCGCGTGGTGTTTCTTTTTAATTTGTTTTTGTGAAATGGCTAACTGGAGTGCAATATCCGGTGTTCGTTTGTTGTCAATAGTGGGCATTCATGCTTGAGCACTGAAGAAAAACTGCAGAGGAAATCTCCAACCTCACCCCAAAAAAAGTGCCAAAAGAGAGAGGTCGATCACCTCCAAGACTAATTATACATCATCACTCTCCCTAATTAGGGAAGCAATCCCTCCCAAAAATGGAATTATTGATCATATATCCTCCACTTAGATGGAAATTGAGGATTTACCCTCCTGATCCACGTATCAGTGACCTACGATGACCCCATATGTCATTGAGTGGGGAGGGTAAATCCTCAATTTCCTAACTATGAAGAGGGTATATGATGTAAACCCCAAAAACTGTACACGTCAAGGACAAACAGCCCGGCCGCACGTCTCTTGCACATGTAACAACATCGATCGATTTGCTTCACTGTCTATCTCACATGGTGTGGTTGATGAGGCCATGCACGAGCAGGAGCCCCATGATAAGCGAGTGGTCGACGTTGGGCTCCACCACCAGGCTGAGCACGTCGTCGCCGAGGGCGACACCCGTTGCCGTCATCTTCCTCTTCACCTCCGCGACGGCGATCCCGGTGGCGTCGTCGACGATCCTGGCGGCGGTGCGCCCCCCCTGCTGCTGCCTCCCGCGGCCGTCCATCTTGTAGCGCACGGCCCGGCCGTCGGCGTCGCTCCTGAACTCGCAGCAGCAGGGGCCGCGCCAGGCCTTGCTGACCACCTTGAACCACGGCCGCGCCCGCGCGGCGGGCTCCTGCGGCTCCCGCTCGCTCCACCTGTACCCCTCCCACCTCCCGAACTTTTTGAGTATCTGGAGGACGACGTTGCCGGCGAGGTCCATGAGGCAGACGTCGGCGGCGCGGCGGGCGCTGTAGTTGTCGACGCGGTAGACGATGCGGCCTCCGGAGTCGTAGACGGTGCAGCCACTGCAGTTGAGCACCAGCGACTTCATCCAGATGGTGAAAACCTCCCGCTGCTCGCTCCTGTGCCGTGCCGTCGCCGTCGCCGGCTCAGGAGGAGCACCGAGCGCCTCCAGCCGCCGCGACAGTGGCGGGGAACAGGAGGAGTGCACCCTCGCCATTGTCGTCCAAAGACTCGCTAGCTAGTAATTATAAGGTGGGTTATTCTCGGTTGTGCCTGATGGCTTTTAACTCTAGCGTAAGTATTTGTGTGAACAACCGAATACTGATAAACTGCTTCAAAAATGTTATCCCGATAAGCCATTTTTAAAAGATAGTAGAGACTCGTTTATTTGTTCAGAAGAAACTATAAGCTATAAGCTATCCAAGGGGTTTGTGCTTGTTTATAATACCGGACAAGAAAGAAGGCAAGGGCTAGCTAGTTTTAGTTGCTTGCTACCCTAACTTAGTAACTTTCAACTTAAGGGATGATAAGTTTTTCCTTTTGGGACCTAGGAGATGATAGGTTGAGGAATTAAATGTGTTCTTTTTGGGAGGTGATCATAGGCGGAGCCAGGCTTTAGCTTATCCTCCAGTGGTAGGAGCTCCACAACCCATTGGAGTCAGTCAGCGGCAACACTAAGTTAGGGTATGTCACCATCAGTCTACTTGTGCAATCCCCAAGCTTTTTCTCTACCTTTGTGCACTGCTCTGCCGAAGCTATCGCCTATGCGCCCAACCATGCCGCCATCGTGCTCCACCACTGCAACCTCTTTTCGATGAGTTTTTCACGAAACCGTTCACATCTTCTCGTATTCTAGCATCTAAACAACCCATCCTACAAGTTACTTTGATTTCCGTACAGTCAATCATCGGGAATTGAGCTTTTCCCCAAAATCGAACAAATTTGCTCCTCGCCGTTGATTTGTCGTCTCTAGTGAGACATTTTCCAATTCTTCCCACCCACTCTATATTCACCACATCCTCTACTTGTTCCATACCTCAATTCGACCAATGCATCACTATGGAGAGCCGCTACCAGCACCACCTCCATTTCCACCGCTGGTCACCGTCGCCCCACCTCTCTAGCCATCCCCTGAGCCCATCGACGTTGTGCCCATACTCGCCCTGCCTTTCGTCGAACGTCGTCGGAGCACCACCACAGCCATCCACCCGTATTAACTCATGCCATAACGCTGCCCCAACCACCACCCACATCGCCACTGTGCACCATCGCCCGTGCCGCCGCCTCCCCAAGACCCCTTTAACCTATTTTGTCATTCACTCCCACCTCCCACACCGCCCCTTGCCGACGACACTGCCCCTGCGCTATTTCCTCTTTGCTTCCCTCGCTCAGTCACTTACATGGATAGCTCACTTGTTAGCTTCATTTTTTTAATTTTTCAGCTAAAAGGAATATTCTTTTGGAATATTCTCTTCTTTATCTTTTTCTGTATTTTCTCCGTCAGCAAACCTTCTGATGACCTGTTCTCCGCCATCTGAGGAGTACGACTTCGTCGACGTTTCTCACTACCAGTAGGTAAAGCAAGACAAGTCACATCGTTAATCATTGATTATGTTGAACCCAGTATTTCAAATCATTTATATTATGTTTTAGTTGTATGTTGTGTAGTGATAGATTTTACAATTTGTTGATAGATTTGTAATAATAGAGAAATGATGAGAGCCGAGGCCGAGGAGAGGGCGGCATGCTTGCTGTTGGGGTGCTTCACTGGACTGGTTTTGTGGTGCGGTCGTATTCCTATGCGGCTGGTGCCTAACTGCCTTGTGGCCTGGTACGGACCATGTGTCAGTATACCATATACTGGTATATATTTTTGAATCTTAATTTCTTATTTTTCTTCATTCTTTCCCTTTTACTATTTAGCAATAGCCTCTATATACTCCTAGTAATTTAGTTGTATATTTGATACTTCAATACTTATATAATTATTTTGTTTATAGATGTACGATAATAGAAAAATAAACTTTGTGTAACTATATCATAAGTAATCTAAGTAGTACTCCCTCAATCAATAAGAGCATGACTCAATCAAAGTGTAAAAAATTATTTGTGTTAATTTAGTTTAGTTCTTTGAGCCAACCATCCATCTTCTACAAATAATTTTTTACACTTTGGTTTCATCCTAGCTTCGCTGATGAAGATGATCGATGTCGATCATTAGAATTACTACATTTGATTAAGTCATGCTTATCTAGTTGCCAGTAGTCAATGTCTGGGGTTTTGGCTGCATGCTGTGCGCAATCTCATAGGCCGAGAAGGAGAAAAGGTATGCATCTAGAGGTAAAACCATGCACAAATGATTCATTATATATTCCGGTACTTTGAGAAACGAGTGCTGTCTTTTTCTGTGCATGTAATAAAATTGCATTATATATGTCCGGCCAAATTATCTGACCCTTAATTTACTGCATTCTCCTTCTGCCATGTAATATAAGTCCAAAGTACATCATACGTATAAACTAAGGAGGCTTTAATTTAAGAAAAAATTAATATCATTATACCAAGCATACTCCTATTACATAGCATACTACAATTATTCACTCATTTTTTTCAGTATTAAAGTAGAGATATATGATGAAAATATGTAATAACTACAACTTTGATCTTCACAATAAACTTATACTATGAGATGACACTTCTCAAGAATAAGAATTTATATTATAGAACAATGGAGTAGTGTACATTAATAGCAAATACAATTATTCTTGAGCATGCTCATGGTATGTATGTATGTATATTATGGTTACAAATTTGTAATCTTGTACTCTCTCCGTTCCTTTTTAAGTGACACCCTATAATTCATGATGTCAAACTTTATAAAATTTGATTACTAATATGTTTAAAACTATTTAAATTGGCTACACACAAACTATATTATTAGATTTATCATTAAAAATATTTTTATAATATTATGATTTTATTAGTATATAATAAGATAAAATCATAAAAAGTAACATTTAAAATTGTATCGTGGAGATTATAAAAAATAAAAAAAGTTACTTAAAAAGAACCGAGGTGTAGTTATTAGGATATCCCAGCAGCACTCTGTGTACACACATCGCCAAGGGAATCCGACACAGCAACAATACTCGTATGGCTGCATTAAGAGTCAGCAAATTAAGAGGCCCCCGACAGGCACCAACTGTGCAAATTGCTCCATTTAGAATTCCTTTGTGTGAACAAGAAATACTATGCTACCTATTTGGTGTCGAAATGTAAGGCATAGCACGTATAGTACGGCTTTCAAAGATTGAACTTTGACTACTAATTTATGCGGAATTGCTAGTGCATAATCATCTAAAATTTGTTTAATTTTTTGTCAATTTTTCTAACCTTCGCATCTTGCACTGAGATTCGTGCTCTGGAGAGCTCGTCTTCCACCTCTCCGGCGCCATCGTCGTCCATGCCATGGGGTTAGGACTTGGATTCACGGGTTAGGGTTTAGGTTCACCAGATCACCGAGCCTGGAGGGAGGGAGGGGCGGCAGAAGCACGGTGTGATGCGTGTGGCGAGGCGACGGTGGCACCACCTTGGCCGTGGGACGAAGGAGGTGGTGCTGGCAGACGGGTCAAGGATGAGCTCCAAGGAGGGAAGAGAGGTGGTGGGAGGTGGACAGCGAAGCGGGAGGAAGAAAGCGGCGGGCAGTGGTGGAAGTGGGCAAAGGAGGAGGCAAGTGGCGTCAGCAGCCGCATCAGGCGGTGGAAGTGGTGGAGGGTAGAGGTGGCCGGTAGGCCTCGCTACAGCGCTGGCTAGGCGGTGGTAGGTGGAGTGTGGGGTGGGGAGGGGGTGGTGGTGATGAGGGTGGGTGTGGAGATTAGAGGTTGGGGTGGTGGTGGTGGTAGGATTATATATGAGATGACAGAGGATAAATAGATAGTTGGATCTAGATCCAATGACTAAAAAAATTGATTAAAAGTTAAGAAAAATTTAGTCACCTATACAATAGATGGCTCCTAGTTTATACTATATATTCATATTGTAAATTTCATTCACTTCCTGCATATAGAACGTAACTCTGGATCGTTACATTCATGGGGTGCATGGCTGTAGGCTAATACATTTGGGTAACAGAAGTTGGGTACACATCAGTCAGCCAGTACACAGCAAAAATGGGGTTGAGATGTTGACGAACCGAACACTCCAACTTCAGTTCCTCCTAGTTATTCTTATCCATGCAGGGCGTGATAAAAACGGTGAAACCAATGGGCCAAAACTATTCAAGCATAGATAAACATAGCATGCTAACATAGTTGTGCTTGTGTCACATCTTAATAAACTCCTACTTTGGTTAGAATGAGCATGAAAAGCACATCCTAGTGACCCTTTTGGAGGACCTTTTTGCACTTTCGCGGCACTAAATATATGCAAGTGAAGGATGCCATTAGAGAAGTTTGCTTTTGATCTAGTACACAAGATAATGACAATATAAGCAACCTGTACGACCTAAGAGTACACTAAACTTATTCATGTTGTCATCATGCACATACGGTACAAGAACCTAACCAAGAACTCGATTTCTTTTTGTTGTGCTGATGCACGTGTATGGTGAACCGGATATTTTTTTTAAGTTTGTTCAATGTCACTTCATGCGCCTCTTTTTTGCTTGTTCTTCCGTATTTTTGGATATCAATAAAAAAATTCAGATAATTGTTAAGGCCTAACTCGTGTTTTGTCTAGCGTATCTCCAGACATGATTTGGGTTATATAAATTAACTCCACTGTGATCCAGGCAATGTGATGATAAACATGCACAAGTGTGGCTTGCTCTTGGTCGAGCTCTCGCTAAAATAAACTGCTAGTACAAATTCAATTAGGTGTTTATGTCGCATTGCATTAGCTTGGTTCTACTTATAACCCCACTCGTTTCAGTTTTTTTTAGCTTCAACTTCTAGTTTCAGCTTTTTTTCACTATTCAGTAATTCGTCTTTTTCTGAATTTATTTAGATTTTTTAGGCTTTTTTATATATTTTTTTCCTGTGTTCCTTTGTATTGTCCGTGATGCGCTAACATATTTTTTCTGTTTTTATATTGTTTTTTAAATTTAATTATGTTTAAAAAGCTAAATCAGTTACAGTAAAAAAGTCAGTTACAATAAAATTTCAATCAAAATTCAGAAATTATCGCTAAAACGAACGTCCCTTTAAACTCATCGTGCGGATCACAAGGCAGCCGGTTTCAAATACTTTATTGAGCAATGAGAGAAATGCGACTGCCTGCTTTTATCCATTGCTTATGAAATGAACTGAACTGTAGCTGAATACAATAGGAATCGTGTTGGTAGCAGGCAGTCGCATTCTTACATGTGGACAAATAAATTATTTCACGAGGTGTTTAGCCTGTTGAACACATGGGAACGCCAATCTTCTTTCCATGGAAGCAACAACAAATTAAGAGGAGTGGCATTTGTTAGAATGAGCTCATAAATAAAACCTATTTCTTAATTTCAAAACATACAAGGTTTAGTATCATATTGCTAAGACAAATCAATTTATAAGGTAGAGTCAATTGCACTCCTTGAATTATAGATGTGGATGGTATGAAGATGGCTTTGACTAATCACACACACGCGCACGCGTATTCACGTATTTTCGTGTGACTTGTGACTTGTAACGTGCTACTTGGCAAACCAAATCCACCTTCATTTTTACTGAACCGTGTATCACTCTATCTCAATTTAAATGAGATTCAAACGTTTGAATTTGGAGTTTTATTGAGTTTTGATGATAGGCAATTACCAGTGGGTAAATAACTGGTTAAATATATCAGTTACCAATGGGTAAATAGCTGGTTAAATATGTCAGTTATCAGTGGGTAAATGACTGTTTTAATCATATCAGTTATCAGTCTACCTATATATATGTGTGTGTCTGGAGACGTCCAGAGTAGACATCCAAGTAACTCGCTGCCTCCATTCTCTTCCTCCTACGAACTTGTGCTGTTGTACTGCGCCGTCTGAGCCTCGTCGACTCTTCTTTCTGGCGTGCACCGTGAAGAAGAGGAGCGGTATCTCCGAGCTGTTGCTGCCGTGAAGACCTACACGGGGGGTGGCAATAAGGTTTCTGGACAGCGCACATCTGCGCGACCGTTCATTGCACTGCGACATTTACGTTCTGCATTACATCATGCCTACGCTGCTTTCTGTTCTTCATCAGGCCCAATAGTAAGTCGTTCGCGCATTCGATCGACTTTCATACTATATTTCTCTTGTGTATTTTTTGAAGTAATATGAGTATCCTGCTGTTAATTATGTATTTTATATCATTAGTTTATTGTATTTATTTTCTAGTAAAACTTGAAATTAAAATATTACCTACATTTCCAACAGCATTATCAACAGAGACAATTGAACCATCATAACCAATCATCAACGTGAGGCCAACCAGAACTCCAAATATTCATCCCATCTGGCCAATTTCCAGCCAGTTTTGAGAAGCATGAAGAGCCGTCGCTTCAAGTATTTGAAAGAAAATGACAACACAAATTCAACAGGTGGCCTACCTTAACCCTGTTGTCAAGGGCCATTTCTTCGTTCATGAAGAGCTAGAAGTTCCATGACAACGCTTATGACAGATCCAGCAGCAATACTGTCTACGCACACAAACGAAACCTTTATTCGAGACTTGCTGCACTAGGTCAACTATAGCGCTCAATTGCACATCCAGGATAGCCACAAGAATCATATATGGATGCAGCGGAGCAAATTTCAAAAGCCAGATAGCACAAACTTGCTTTAAGAGTGAAATGAAAATTTTCAAATTTCTTCCAAGGCAAGAACACAAGTCGATCTAAACAAGATGTGAAGGATTGGAACAATCTGGATCACGATTACGGCAATAATGTTGAAAGGTACATATATCGATATTAGCCATTGTGAGACTACACTGCAAAATTCTTTAGCCGATATAGCTGCTGATACATAGGATGATTCATCATCAGGCGCAACTCAATACAATGGCTTCACACTAGTAGGACAGCGTTGATACAACCATCATTCTCTGGATTGTTTGTAACTTGAGCATATTTCCCTGCATCATGACAAATAGAAGTTATGGAACTGAGAAGTGAATGCAAAATAGAGCAGAGCATACAAAAGATATCTTACCCCAAACAACTTTTCCAGCAGGAGTAACAAGACCAAGTTCACTCACATTAACCTGAAAGGGGAAGACCACAATCAATGATAAAATGAAGGGGGTGATCTGAATGAACAACAAGTATTCTTGTAAATGATACAGAAGTCCTGTTTCAAACAAAGCAAAATGCATAACGTACCTCGATGATGGTTCCCTTTGTCATAACACCAAGAGAAGTGTACATTGGACCATTGGGGTTTTTCTTTACAGAGATTATGTCAAGGTTAAAGGTGCATTTTAATTCAGGATGGGTCACATGAGCTTTGGTGAAACGCAAGCCAGTTGGCCGTATGAACCGCTCATACTTTGGAGGTTTCCTTGTAAATCCAGGTCCAACAAATGTGGCTTTAGTGACCATTCTCTTCCACTGCTTGGCTGCATATGAAAATAAGTCAACAGATATTATTTAGTTGGCTATGACCATAATGCTTACATAAATAACTAGTATACCATAAATTTCAAGTTTCACAAGAGAAAAATAATCAGTTCAGCCAAATAAACAAAGAAAGAAACTTTGACTATGATAGACATTGCAGACCAAAAAGAACAGGTCCAAATTGAGTTCTTGTCAATTTACTGAATCCATATTAGTACAAGCAAATGTGTCCTTCCATACAGAAGTTATATACTTGCTCAGAATGATCACAAATAAATTATGGGAAGATTGAATACCACGGCATGATTTATATTCCACATATGATATATTTTTTCCAAACATTGAGCAAAGTTCATCAGTCACGAAAATTAGCCTTCCATTACTTACCTTTTCGTTTGCCGGTCCGAAGGACTTTGAACATTTCTTCTTCTGCCACAGGTCTGACCTGAAGAGATATGAATTGTAATGATATTTAGTCGAGAGGAAATTGCAGAATGCTTGTGTGGAATTTTCTCTACTCTTCGGCTCTTGAATAACATCAATACATAGTATAAGATTTCACAAAAGGCCAACTTGATAATACTTGTAAGAGTTAATGGTATTGTTTAGAAAACTTACCTTTGGCAAAGGAACATCCCACTTGCCAGCCTTCTCCTTCCTCTTTTGCTTTATTGTGTTACTAAGAACCTACATGTCATGAACCAGCACCAGTCAGGTATCTTGCAATGATCAATGCATAGAAGAAACTCCTTAAAAAGCAGCACAGAAAATAAGACAAGGATGAAGCAATTACTTTGGCACGTTGTGTCTGATCACGATCAAGTAAATACGGGGGAAGAGCTCCTTCCTGAACATCATCATCAACCTTATTCCTAGTAGTTGACTCGTCGTGCATTTTCAGACTGCAGAGAATTAGTTGCAGCTAGGGGCATTAGTATGAAGCCAGCATTATTTTCAGACTGCAGAGAATTAGTTGCAGCTAGGGGCATTAGTATGAAGCCAGCATTATGGAATACAGTATCTTTTCAAGGGAACATGCCATTCACAGTTTCATACTACCACCCACACTCCATCACTAAAAGCTAAACAGTGGGACAAACTATGTCCTTAGCCTAAATATTGCACAAACAGAATAGAAATCATACATATGTACCTATTTTGAATTCATAAGATAATGACTTTAAGCCTATATACTGGCAGTTTGAGCTTCCAAATTGTATATAAAAATAATTAGTTATATTGATACCAGCAATTAGATACATAACACATCAGGCACGCCTACGCAGAACCACCAATGGTTATTACTCATATTAGTATTACAGTGCTTTTCGGTTGAGGCAGACATCGAATGGATATAACATTTTGTGAATTGCCGGCCAAAGATTCAGTTATCCATCTCCTATGCAGTTAAACCCTTTAACTTCAAGTCCCTACTCAGAATCACAAAAGGAAAGCAGCGCAAGCACTTACGTCTTCTTCATCTGCGCCTTCTCGGCATACCGCTTCTTGGCGAACCTCTTCCCCTTCGCGCCGAGCAGCTGCACCACCACCACCAACACATCAAGCAGACAAGCACGCAGGCATCAATCACACGATCCCACCACAAGAAGAACAATAACGAAGGAACACAGATTCTCCCCGGGACACCCCCACCCACCTCCCGGGCCTGCCGCGAGCGCTTGTGCACCTCGCGCGCCTCGCGCTTGCGCTTCCTCTCCTCGAAGTCCGGCCGCCGCCCATGGCGCTTCTGGTGCAGCTCTATGTAGTCACCCTGCGGCTGCAGCGCGATCCCAGCACGGAAAATTCAGCGAAAAAATCGAAAAAAGTGAAGGAAAAAAGGGGATACACGGGATTCGGCATTCCTGATGGATTGGTGCGGGAATTGGGAGTGCTGGTCTGGGGAGGGGAGGAGGAGACTTACCATGGCGGCGAAACCCTAGTGGAGTTCAGAGCGGGGGGAAGGAGAAGGAAGGCGGAGCCGTTGTGAGGTGTATTTATGGGTACGGTCGGGCGGCGTGATCGGCACAGGTTATCTGATGTGTTATGGGCTAGGCCTCGCAGATATTGAATACGAGAAGTAGGATGCGTAATCGTGTGGCCCAAAGATGGTTGCTGGGCCGGGTTTGCTTTTCCGCTAAAATGAATCTCTTGCTCAATCAATTATAACAGAACCTCTCAAAAAAGAGGAAAATTAAGAATTTGTCATTGCGAATAGATACAATTAAGAATTTGATCTTAATATATCACTGACAAGTGAATCCTAAAAAAAGAAAATTAAGGATTTACCACTGTGAATAAATACATTTAAGGATTTGTCCCCTTATATGTCATTAACATTTGATTCTAGATCTCACCTGTCAATGACACATCGAAGATAAATCCTTAATTGCATCTATGTAAGGTGAGCAAATCCTCAAATACCCCAAAAAGAGATGAGGCGGGAGGGTGGCGTCTAATAGAGCAAACACTAGGTAGGCCAGCGTCCTCCTTTAAGGAAAATTTTCTGTCCTCTTTATCATTCTCATTCATGTGTGCCAGTATTATCATGAAAATTATTTATATTCATTTGTAAGCTAACACCCTCTACGCGTATGTTTCATGATGAAATCCTCTAAGATCACTATGCTTGGCAGGACTTAAGCGCAGCCAAAATGGAGGCGCTCACGACAACATCCCAAGAGTTCACCCTCGACGGAGTGTTTGCCTAGCTTTGATAGCAAAAGGTAGGAAGTCATGTATGGAGGAAAACTCTCGGTATGTGTCGATGAAGAGTTTGGGCATTATTACTGAAGATGGTGTAGTAGACGAAGACACAATAGATAAGTTTGCTGCTAGTATTCTAGAAGCAAGCAGGACTCATAAGTTCATGCTTATAGCACCGCTCAATTTAGTTTCTGATTTCTAGCTTTTGCTTTTTTCACTATTTATTATTTTCATCTTTTCTTATTTTTTAGGCTTTTTACCTTTTTTATATTTCTTTGCATTGTCCATGATGGACTAACATGTTTTTTCTGTTTTTAAATTTTATTACATTCAATTATGTCAAATAAGCCAACTCAACTATAGTAAAAATTAAGTCAGCTACAATAAAAAAAGTCATAAACCAACGTCATTCTGAACACCACCTATGAGTCGAGGATTTGTGTGTCGTTTTAGTAATTAGTTAGGTAGCTTTAGGAAATTCGAGGTGTTGTGTAGGTGATGTGTTTTACTCGACGGTTTTGTCCATTCGGAGTTGCTTGTAATATTTCTTCTCTCTTAATGAAAATGAATACTGCATTCTTTTTTTAAAAAAAAGAAAGAAAAAAACTATGCTCGGCAGGGGTTTCTCATGAAAATTGTTACGAAATCTAGAAAGTTACGGTGTGGACAAATATCGAAACTGCCCCTAGTAGGTTTAGACTATAATAGAGATGCTATTTTACCATGTAAATAGATTTGAAACTAATAAAGACTATGTTCTAGTGTTCTCTCAACTGTCTCTTGGTGATTGATCTATTGTCCTTGGCGATTGATTGCGTAGATTGTGTTGTCGTTTATCTGTTCCACAACGATTTTTCAACATGTTATCTACACAAATTGCTCTACAAAGTGCACGGTATGCAAATCACGAACCAATCTACTACGCATTGTTGTTCTTATTTCAATATAGACTGATTCTATATTATCTAGTAATGCCATGATTAGATCAACCCTATGTTAATTGTTTCTAACAATAGATTATATGCAAATTAGATATTAGATTTAGAATTCAGAAGATTGATTACCTAGCATCTAGAATGGAATTTTTGCTCAAATTAGAATCAAATAGAAATCAATTGAATCTGGGGAAAATCCATTTTGGTTGGCCGCCATATGGCAACTACCCAAACTCGATCGGCCTGAAATCGCCAACCACCGGAGACCACCGCAACTGAATCCCAGCAATGCCGCATGGCCCGGGCTACGGCCTGACCTTGACCAGTCCAAAAACACCGACCACCTAAACTCGCCACCATGCCTAAAGCCGAACTCTGACATGTTGCACTTCTATAATTGAGGGCACTGCTGACCAGCATCTCCGGAGATCGTGCCATGCCGCCGCTCGATCAAGGACGACCACCGCCTCCCAGACTCTACGCTCGAAGACGCATCCGCCCAGCGGAAACCGTTGCCTGGCTCGACTGCTTGAAGACGCCGGCCTCCGAAATCTAGATCACGCCGCCCACGCAAATGCCCGCTCGGTCGCCGCCCTGAAGCCGCCGGCCCAACTACTTGTTTCTGGCTAGAAGCCACTAGTGCCACATCGACTAACCTCGCCCACCGACACTGCCTTCAGACACCCCTAGCTCGCCCAGCTCGAAGCCGCCGGCACCTCATCGGATGCTTGCATCGCTGCAACCCGCGGTCGCCCTGCCGGTTGCCACCTCATGCGGCAAGGCTGCGCCGCTCGAGCCCCACGGGCAGAGCCCATGTTTTTGTAGCCACCAAGGAAAAGGAGACGGGTGGCTAGGGTTAACCCTAGCCACCGGCCAAAAGTGGGTCGCCGCGTATATGGGTCAAACTGGCCAACTTTTCAGCCCAAAGCGAAAAAAGAAGAGAGGAGGAAAGAAGAAGAAAAATTTGGTGGACGGTTTTTCGCAATCTAGTCCCTAGATTCTCAAAACAAATTAAGTAATATTGCTGAGAAGTTTAAAATAATCATAAATTTGACCCTAAAGTTTATCGGATTTGCAATTAAGTCCAGTAGACCGATTTTCTCCCTTAAAATTTTATTTTCTAGATTTTTTAAGCTTCATTATAATCTAGTTAGCTTGTGGTTTTATTGTTTTATGTTTCTGAATTTATTATTTTTGCTTATTTAGTAATTCTAAAAATTACTTATTAATTAGTAGAAAATTATTAAAAATTGCTAGAAAATTTAAAAAATCCTAAATAATGTCTACTAAATAGATAAAATCTGTAACTTACTGATTTAGTAATATTCATGTTGTTTACCTGTCGTAAATTTGTCAGATTTGCAATTAAGAAGCTGAATATGCAGAAGGGATATGGCAAGCCCCGCTGGATAGGGTAAAGGAGAGATAAGCAACAGAAGCCAGACTAGAGTAACAAGAAGACCTATCCTCCTGTGCCTTGCTATAGGCGTGGTTGTATGGACCATTAGTCCTATACTTGCAGTAGGCCATGGGCAGTTTTCCGGGCAACTCCAGATGTCATAGTTTCCTTAAGTTTGCTTTATCAATTTAGGTCATTATAGAAGAACAGTGGATTGTCATGCTCTTATGGAGCATTAATCATTTAGGATTTAAATACTATTTCTCAATGAATAAAATGAGTTGCATGTTCTTTTGAGCTTTATTCCTGTTGAATTATTGTTGATTATATTATGCTCTATATGGAATAACTCCTTAAATCCAATAGCGGGGAAGGAGATTTGTCTAGTAGATAGTGGAACCGACAACACGATTCTAAGGGATACCAAGTATTTCTATATGTTAACCAAGAAAACAGAAAATATCATGATCATTGCTGGAAACGATGCTCTAATTGTTGGCACCAAAAGGGCCATACTTATTCTCTCTATAGGTACCTGAATAGCGATTGAGGATGCTCTCTTATATCCCAAATCAAAGCGTACCCTATTAACTTTCAAGGATAGAATACCTCCTCCTAACCAAATCTAACAGCGACCAGAAATGAGTGGCTTAAAAACTTCCCTCCGTCTAATCTAGATTATATTATACATACATAAAACCAGAAGAGTATATTGTAATGAAGATAGAACACAAAGCCTTGGAGCTTTTTAAGATCTAACATGATCAATTAGGGCATCTTGGAGTAGAAATGATGAGAAAAATAATAAGCAATTCTACTGACCATAACTTAAAAACTATATCATTTTCTAAATCTAAAGATTTCTTATGCTCAGCCTATGCCAAAGGAAAACTCATCACTAGACCCTCTTATCGAAAGTAGAGGCCAAATCACCTATTTTCCTAGAGTGAATACAAGGTGATATCTGTAGACCTATTCAACCCCTGTCAAGACCTTTTAGATATTTTATGGTGGTATTAGATGCTTCTACTTGGTGATCCCATGTATGCCTGATATCTGCTAGAAACTACGCTTTTGCTAAATTAATAGCTCAAATTATTAGATTAAAAGCCAACTTTCTAGATGAAAGAATTAAGTTCATTAGAATGGACAATACAGGCAAATTTACCTCTAAGGCATTTAATGACTATGGTTTAGCTTTAGGCGTTAAGCTAGAACACTCCGTATGACATGTCCACACTCAGAATGTCCTTGCAGAAATCATTCATTAAAAGAATTAAGCTGATCGCTAGACCACTATTATAGAATAGTAGGCTCCCCACCAGCTAATAGGGCCATGCAGTGTTGCACGCAGCAGTACTAATAAACTTAAGACTGACTGCATACCACCAGGTTTCCCCCTTTTACAACTAGTGCATGAAAAAGAACCAAGTATTTTTCATCCGCAAAAATTTGGCTGTGCTCTATACGTGCCAATTTCACCGCCACAATGTACAACCATAGGCCCCACCGGAGGATGGGAGTATATGTTGATTTTAAGTCCCCATCGATTACCAAATATCTTGAGCCTACCATGAGAGATATGTTTACAGCCTGTCACGCTAATTGAATCTTCAATGAAGATATTTTTTTGGTATTAGAGGGAGGAAATACCTTCCTAATGAAAAATACAAAGAAATAGATTAGAATGCCTCGGGTATCAAGCTGTAGATCCATGCACTACAGAAACTGAGCTAAAAGTTCAGTGAATAATAAACCTGCAGCAAATAGCAAATAATTTGCGAAATGTTTTCACTGATCAGTATGGAGTAACAAAGTCCTATATACCAGCAGTAAATACTTCGGAGAGAGTGGAAGTACTCTAGACGGATACTCGAACCACTGCAACCCCTCATGTGAAGAAGAGGGGGGAGAGCATTGGAGAATGAGGTCTCAATTCAGCAGAGACTTCCGTAGAAAAAAAAACTTGATGAAAATAAGATTCCTCCCGAGTCAGTAGAAGAGACTTAACCTGACGTTGAGAAAATCCCTGAAGATAGTACCCCAGTATAATTGTGCGCGCACAGTCTAATATTGAGACTTCGGAACAACTAGACTCTATCGTTGTGAGAAATTACGAGGACCTGGATAAAATAAATTAAGAAATATTCATTAATTTTGTTAGGTCAAGAAAACTATGTAAGAGAAAGACTACAGTAGTCGACATCCATTTCGCCTCAAAAATTGTTAGAACCAGATTCAAAGTCAAAGTCCTTAGCTAAATGCCAGAAACATTCAGACTGAGGTAAGTGGAAAGAAGCAATTGAGGCAGAATTACTCTCACTGAATAAAAGAAATGTATTTAGTCCAATAGTCCGAACACCACTCAAAATATTCCCTATAGGATGCAAATAGGTTTTTGTCCAAAGAGAAATAAAAATAATGAGGTGGTAAGATATAAAGCGAGACTTGTAGTACAAAGGTTCACGTAGAGACCTGATATTGATTATGATGAAACTTATTCTTCTGTCATGAGTAAGATAACATTCTAATATTTAATATCAATGACAGCAGGTATGAATTTATATATGCAGTTAATAGATGTAGTGACCGCATATCTATATAGGTCACTAGACTCGGATATTTATATGAAAGTTCTAGAAAGAGTAAAGATTATGAATCCAAATAAATTGAATCAAAATATGTACAACGTCAAGTTGAAAAGATCGTTGTATAGATTCAAACAGTCCAAAAATGCAATACAACCGGCTTAGCGAATTACTCCTGAAAAAAAGGATATACTAATAATGAAGACTGTCCCTATGTGTTCATAAAGAAATCCCAGAAGAGATTCTGTATTATTTCAGTATACGTCGATGATCTGAATATCATCGGAATGACAAAGAATAGAAAGGAAGCAAGTTCATATCTTATTAAAGAGTTTGAAATCATAGATTTAGGACGAACCAAATTTTGTTTAAGCCTGTAGCTGGAACACCTCCTTGGAAGAATTTTAGTACACTACTCTTTTTGTACCAAGAAGGTATTAGAGAAATTTAATATAGATAAGTCATATCCACTACAGACACCGATGGTAGTTCAATCCCAATAAGTAGATAAAGACCCTTTTAGACCAAGAATGAAAAATAAGAAAATTTTTGGACCAAAGGTTCTATATTTGAGTATCATTGGAGCACTTATGTATCTGGCTAACTACACAAGGCTGGACATTGTCTTTGCAGTTAATTTGCTAGCCAGACACAGCGCAGCTCCAACATGAAGATATTGGGCTTGCGTTAAAACCTTACGCAGGTATCTTCAAGGTACACAAGATCTTAGATTATTTTACTTGAAGAACTAAGACTTGACTATGGTTGGATATGCAGATACATGATATTTGTCTGATCCACATAATGCGAAATCTCAGACAAAATTTGTATTTCTTTGTATTGATACAACTATTTCTTAGCGGTCATTTAAGCAGATCTTGGTAACTACATCTATTAACTACTCAGAGATAATCGTATTATATGAAACCTTACGAAAATGTGTTTCATTTTGGTGAATGGTTAGCCACATCAAGAGATCATGTGGCATAAACACCATCGATGACACTACTATTATCTATAAGAATAATGCAGTTTGTGCGGTACAGATACAAATGAGCTATTTTAAGAGTAATATTATAAAGCATATTGCTCCTAAATTCTTCTACGCTCATGAACTCCAGAAGAACAGAGAGATAAATGTTTTAAAGGCTAGTTCTTTTGATAATTTGGCAAATTTATTTATAAAATTTCTCACAACTCCTAGTTTCCAGAAGTGTGTTTGAAGTATAGGGATGAGGCGACTTTGAAAGTTACAAGGTTCAGAGGGAGTAAATCCCTGAACCATAGCTCTTATGTAAGATCAGAAGATTTACATGATTATGAAAATCTAAATATTGCACTCTTTTTCCCTTTGTGAGTTTTTTTCTAATGTTTTCTCGCATAAAGGTTTTTAATAAGGTAATAAGTGCGTCACAAGAAACGAATGCAATGTACTCTTTTCTCCATCTATCTTTTTCACTGGATATTTAGAAGGAGTTTTTAATTAAGCATGTGCATACTGTGGTATTCAACCAAGGGGGAGTGTTACGAAATCTAGAAGGTTGCAGCGTGAACAATACCGAAACTGCCATAGTATACTTAAATTATAAAAAGAAAGGCTATTATATCATGTAACTAGATCTAAAATTAATAAAGATTTTGTTTCTTAATAATTAATCTATTATCGTGATGATTGATAGCGTCGATTAATTACGTCATCGTTCATCTGTTCTTACATGATTGCTCAGCAAAAATCACGCTTTTCCTTTCCACACGAGGACCTGCTTCAGAGGGAAGAAGCATTTCGCCGTCTTCCCCGTCGTGTCGAACCAAAATCAAACCCCTGACACCAACAAACCCAACCTAGGGTTTCGCCACTTCCATCATGCTACCCTGCTGACCACCACCTCCCGTGGGCCTGACCCCCTCCTCCCCGCCATGACCGCCGCCGCGGACCTCTTCCTCCATCGCCGCAAGCGCCACCGCTCCGACTCCCTCCGCCCCCGCCACTTCCACGGCCCACAGCGCCACCGCCGCTTCCGCCCCTTCGCCTTCCGCTTACCCTTCTTCGCGGCCCCGCCGCTCCCGCCGGAGGCGAGGTCCGCCGCGTTCGACATGGGCAACTTCCTCTCCGGTCTCTACGACGTTCTGGGCTGGCGGCCCAGGGACGATGGCCTGGGGGTATACAGGGAGTGGGTCGATGCGTCGGGGGACGCGCCGGAACTCACGGTGGTCACGAGGAAGGCCGCCTTGGAGGCGGTGCGGCCTCCACGGGAGAAGAAGAAACCGTACTACAAGGAGGCCCTCGAGGGGGCGAGACGGTACGACAAGAGGTTGTACGAGATTGGGGTGGAGGTGAGGCTTGAAGAGGACAGGCTTGCTGAGCTGCGGAAGTCGGCTGAGGCGCCCAAGGAGGTATTTTTTGTTAGCACTTTTGTGAGTTGATATTTTCATGCTGAGTGAATGGGAGGATTGTGGGTGATTAGTTTTGCATCTTGCGTTGAATTAACGGATGGAATGAGCTGTAGAATCTTAAGGGAATTGTTTTGAAATTGCCTCAAGTTACAAGCTTGGACAATTTGATGCTTCCTTACTTGCATTAGGCTTTTGAGGATCTTGTATCGCCCAACCTAAATACATGATTTGAATCTTCGAAAGAAAGGAGGAGGGCATGTAAGAATGCCTTGAAATAATGTGTATTCCTAGGGTTGAACCTCTGTTTAATTGCTTCAAATCTAAAATAGGCAACATTGAACGTAAGAGTTTGATTGGGGGAAACAATATCTGCCTATCCAAATCTTGTCCTTCTCTTTTTAGTGCATGTTTGATTAACCTGCCTTGGTTGTAGCTCTGCGCTAACCTTTTATGCTTTATCTCACTAACGTTTATGTATGTTGACCTTTCACTATTTCAGTATCTGTCTGAGCTCTTTATACCTCTCACTGCTGAAGAGGAAAATGAAGTTCATGACTGTTTGTATGGTAGTGGTTCAAGGTACTTTTGACAACCTTGTTTGCATGTTATTTGAATCTTTCTATATACCTTGTTAACACAATTGCATCACTCTTTCTTCCTTACAGTAGCAAAGTCCTAGTGCTGCATGAGTCATCTAACATTGAGGTTAGCAGAGAGAAATTCCGGTGCTTGAGACCGGGTGGCTGGTTAAATGATGAGGTAAATTTCATTTTAAATATACTAAAAAAACTTACTTATTACTTATCAGTGATGACTATATTTCTATATGTAATGAGCACAAGGATTTCTCTTGCAGGTTATTAATTTGTACCTTGAATTGTTAAAGGAGAGAGAAATAAGAGAACCGAAAAGGTTTTTGAAATGCCATTTCTTTAATACATTTTTTTATAAGAAGGTTAGATGGAATGCTTCTTTTGCTTTCACCTATTCCATCGGCAGAATGTCATATTCAATATTTACGCCCCTTTTGTAGTTTTTTGTACTTCATAACTTTGTATGTTTTAGCTTTTTCTAGTCAAATTTTTAGGTTAGGATTTGCTGACATGGGCCTTATGAATGATATAGTACGGCGATCGGCATTCCAAGAATATTAAATTATATTTAGTGCTGTTATTAATTTATGGACATGTATCACTTATGGTATGACCCCCTCTGTTTATGTATGTCATTTTTGAAATTGCAGAGTCTTCAAGGTGTACCTTTGGCTGCTGATTCTTATAATTATATATTAGCAAAGGCTCACAAAATTATAATACTATGGAAGTATTTTTTTTAAGCCAAATCTACTGCTATCAATTTCATGTGGCCAATCTAATAACTTCTTTAGTAGTCAAAATTAGGAAAGTTTGAATGCACGTATACCACAGTGACATACGTTTGTAAACGGTGGGAGTAGTTGCCTAATTGCCCACCTGGATTTCTTAAATTGTATTGTTACTTGGCTTGGGACCTTTGTTTGACATACATTAGGTTGTTTTTATGGCATATCTACTGCTATCATTTTGATTTTGCCCATCTATTATAGTTTTATTTATATTAGTCATGCTTATTAAGTCGTTGACAAGTCGGTGGCGAAGAAACGACTGGAGCTGGCGACTCAACTTGCGCCGGCAAGTCGGGCGACTAGTCAACTAGTCGTCGACTTGCCTATCGACTAGTCGACCAGGCGACGCCAAGTCAGGCGACTTGGGAGGAGAGACGTGGGGCCCAGTTGTCAGAGGCGGTGCAGGCGAGGGAGGAGACCACGAGGTTGACGGCGAGGTCATTGGCAGCAAGCCGTAGTCCGGCGGCGTGTAGGGGAAACTGGTGGAGAGGCAGCTGGTGGTGGATCTCGAGCCGGCGGCGAGCTCTTGACCAACGCACCCAAGGTGCCAAGGTGGCGGCGTGTAGATCGGGAGAGCGGGAGAGGGAGCCGGCAACCGAGGGGAGGGGGTTGAGAGGCGACCATGGCCGGGAGCAGAGGAGCCACGCCGGGTAGGGGAATGGCCAGCCCCAGATCCGGATGGGGGGGGGGGAGCAGATCGAAGAAAGAGGGAGAGAGTGAGGGAGAGGAGGCAGCCGGGACCGGAGCCGCTTGGCCAAATATGAGGGGGGTGCCGAGTGAGGATTCGGCCGATCCGGAGATGGATATGAGGGGGGTGCCGGATATGAGGAGACGGAGGGGATGAGGGAGAGAGAGAATAGAGGGAGAGAGACCGGGTGGGGAAAAAGAAACAGAGGCAAGAGAAGAAAAGAAGGCCGAGCGGCACCCCCCTTCATATCCGGCCGATCCAGAGCAGCTCGACCGCTTGGCCCCCTCCGCCCCGGCCTCCCTCCTCCCTGGCCTTCCTCTGCCTCCCTCCGCCCCGGCCTCCCTCCTCCCCGGCCTCCCTCCGCCCGGCCTCCCTCTCAGGCTAGTATAAACAGTACCTGTCGACTAGTTAGCGACTAGTTGGCCGACTAGTCGACAAGTCGGTCGTTAGGAGGGTAGTGTCGACTTAATAACCTTGATATTAGTAGTCAAAATCAGGAAAGTTTCATTGCATGCATGGTACAGTGACAAACATTTGTAAATGGAGGGGTAGCTCTCTGTTTGCCTTCTAGGGTTTCGTAGGTTATGTTATTACTTGATTTTGACCTTTGTTTGGAGATGACTATAGATATGTTTTGACTTTTTTCAAGCTATCCTCACTTCATTGTTTGCTTTCCTTTTGTTGGCTGGTTGGCACAAAAAAAATTCAAGGAAATGATATTGTGGGCTCTGTTTTATATGAGTTACAAGTTACATTCACTTTAGCATTGGTTAAATTATTTGTTCTTACTTTCAGGTATAAATGCTTGCATGGTATTACTTATTCACCATAATGCACTTGTGTCAGATTTTGTATCATGCATTTTAGCCTTTGATTTTCATGTTTATAAAAGTAATCACCATCTAATTAAGCCTCATTGGATTTTTGAATTGTTGCTCAGCTTGCTTCCGGAAAAAATGGCTATGACTACAAATGTGTTAAAAGATGGACTGCCCGCAGGAAGTTGGGTTATGAGCTCATTGAGTGTGATAAAGTAAAGTGGATGCTGCATTCTTTAATTCTTTTGTTGTTACCACCCTTCATCTTTGACATGCTTATTTCTTATGTTGAGCTTATCTTCACAATTTACTTTGCAGATCTTTGTCCCTGTCCATAAAGATATACATTGGTGTTTAGGAATTATAAACATGAGGGAAAAGACATTCCAATATCTTGATTCTCTTGGTGGCATGGATCGTCGTGTACCAGGAGTACTGGTAAGTTTAACTGATGCCTCCAGTGTAAAATTCCACTTGGAACAGCCAGAAATTAGAATGCCCATTTGCTACTATTTTTGCCATTCTGATTTTCTGAGATACACAAATATTAGGCTCATGGTTGTTACGGCGTCACGGCGGTGCTTGGTGGACGCCATGCACACTCGCTTCGACTTGGGGGGGGGGGGGGGGAGCCGGGAGGGGAGGAGGCGGCGGGGAGGGGGGATGCACCTAGGAGAGGGAGAGGATGGGGGGGAGGGGAGTCAGCAGGGAGGGGAAGCGGCGCCGGGGGAGGGGGGGGGTCAGCAGGGATGGGAAGCGGCGCGGGGGGAAGAGGTGCCGGGGAGAGGAGACGTGGATGGGGGAGGCGGTGCCGGGGAGAGGAGTCGTCGCGGGAGACGGGAGAAGAGGAGGTCGGTCGGGAGAGAGACGGGAGTCGATGTTATATGAGGAGGGGACCGGCTTGGGCTTCGTATTGCGTCGCCTAGGCGCCGTGGTCGCCAGTTACGCCGTGACAACCATGATTAGGCTTTTTGTTGTTTGATTTTAAGCATAAGTTTTGGTATACCTCTTCCAATTCTTGTATGTTAAAATTTGTGAAAAACTATATGGTTATGGACCTCAGTACATGTGTTATGCTCTGGGGGAATTCATATGGACCTGGTTGTATCAATCTGTCATAAATACAAGAAAACATTAGATGGTATGTTGTTAGGCTTGTTCAATTCGTTACATACTTATAGATTGAGTGTAACTTAATGATGCTTCTTGTGTACGCCACATCAGGCTAGATATATTGCGGAGGAAGTGAAGGACAAGAGTAATAAAGAAATGGACACAATTTCTTGGCAAGAAGAGTTAGTTGACTATATTCCTTTACAGCAGAATGGGTATGTCTTGTTTATATAGTTTGAATCCATGTTTAGTTGGATGGTCGTTTGCAGATTATTTTTTGTGACTGAAGTACATACATATATTATGACAGTGGACAAAGATATAATTTTAATTGACACAGGCATCTTTTACTGTTTCAGGTGGGATTGTGGTATGTTTATGCTCAAGTACATTGATTTCCACAGCAGAGGACTGAGCTTATCTTTTAGTCAGGTGAGTAAACTAAATGTGCCAAATTTGAGCAGACTGAATACTCTATTGGCTAGCACTTAGCAGTCTGGACTTGGCCTGTGTTGGAGACTTAAAGAGTGTAGGTTTAAGGCATGTATGAAGATGCTTGTTCGAGACATCAGCACATAAGCTTTTGTGTTACACAGCTTGGCCTACACATAAAAGGGGTGTAAGCTCCAGTCTGTCTTGAGGTGATTATACAGTATAATGCTTACCCAAATGAGTTGTGTTTCAACTGCAGGAAAACATGGAATATTTTCGGAAGAGAACAGCGAAGGAGATCTTAAGACTGAGGGCTGACTAATGGATTCAGATCCTTTTCATTTTGGAAAGAAGCTGATTAAGTTACATCCATATTCATTGTCGGGGCATTGTCCAAAACCGTGTTTGTTTTTGGATGTTTCTGGCAACGACAGGAAATGTATATTCTCCCTGAGAAACTGGGGAGTAGTCGATCTGTAGGCTGAAGCAGCTGGCGTTGAATGATGTAAATGCTAGTAGATTCCCGTGAGCTTTCTTATTTAGGGATTTGATTGGCAAGAAAAGGAAAGGATTGGGGGAAAGAACATACCGAGTAGGGTTGAACAATTTGTAACTGAGGAATGCACATAGGAGGTTAGGCGTAGTGGTACTGAACTGCTGACATTTTACCTTGTGCTAACTCACTTTCCAGAGGTATATAGTTTAGGTGGTGATCGTTTTAACGATGGTTTTTGGCTTTTTTTACTTTAGTTGACTTTTTTTAAACTGAGTTAGTGGATAGTGTAGTGAATAGTGAAAAAAAGTTGAAACTAGAAGTTGAAGCCGAAACGATCACGAAAATTGTGTCTGCCATGTTCGTAAATTTTCTGTAATGCTTTTCTGCGGTTCTATAGAAAGACCGTTTGTGGCAGTTGCTGCCCATTTGATAGCACTCCACTATTGTACTAATTTCGGCTCATTTTTTGGGCGGGTTGGGCTTGGCCTCGCCGTCGATTTGCCAAAAAGGAAAAAAATGTGAAAAAACATTGAAAAAGTAACTTGGAGATGCGGGGTATCGATCCCCGTACCTCTCGCATGCTAAGCGAGCGCTCTACCATCTGAGCTACATCCCCACTGTATTTACTTGTGCCATGTTTATATTGTTATTAGGAATGTTGTTTTACCCCCATCAAGAAACACACTGACGCCAACCACAGTGCCTCAGCCAAGAATTCAGATCTCAAAAGGAAAGAGGCAGCCAGTATTCACATAAAGTTTTTTTTTTAAAAAAAAATTTCGTCAGGATAGGATGCTTGTTATGTGTAAATTTATACTGCTGCGATAAGTGCTCTCTTTCAACTAGTTATTTCGGTCAATTTCTTCATTCATAATAGAAAAGGTGAACCATATAGTAAATATCACACATGAATGTAAAGTTATCGAAGAACATCTTTTTGAAGAAAAAAAGAGAAGCAAGCCATTAACAGAACTATTCAATTTCGCTTTGCCGATTTGAAACATGTATCCAGTCATGCAATTATCTCCCTTCAAAGAAATTTGGGGTGGGTTACACTAGTAATTGTCGGAGCTTAATATTTTGCCTATAGTCGAGGTAATTACTAAACATGGCCGCTCTCATAAAAAAAAAACCATGTAACAACTGTCTCCTGAAATTGGCAATGGCCAGAGCAACGATAGAAATCTCAGAACCAATGTAAAACCGTAACAGTAACCCAAAACCTAGGAAAAAACCCGGATGAAATTCACGTATAAAATTTTCAATTTAGCATAAAATCGATATTTAGTTCACACAATAGGTAATCTAGAGAAAACCTAACACAAAATGTTAAAACTAGCATATTTATACATATTTAGTTAACACAATAATTAATCTAGCACAAAAAGGATCTAAACCAATATAAGGAGAGCATTTGTAACCACAGATATTTCAACTGATTTTTCCCTCCTGATCAGGGATAGAAAATCCAACGATTACCAGCTGGTAACCAGTAAAAAAAACCAGCCGAAATTTTCAAATGTAAATTTATATTTATGACCGTATAATATAGTTCCTAGGTTAATTTAGTTCTTTTTTTATTCTAGATTACATACTATATGACTAAATATGCATCAACCTCAAGTTTGTTTATCGGTTTTTCCGGCAACCGGAACGGTTATCGGCTTGAAAACAACCCGAATTCAAATTTTGATATTTGAATTTCAACCCCTTTTTTTCTGGTAACCCGCCGCCGGGCGAGAAGCTCCCTGGTACCAGTTTTTCTATTCTTGCTAACCCACCACAACTGGTTGACTGCTAGAACCATCTGCCAAATCTGAACTCGAATGGTTTCAGAGATGATGACGCCTTTTTTGTATTTCTGTTGTACCTTTTCCTAGCTAATCCACTGTCACTAACACTACCACCCGAAACATGATCATGAGCTTCTGAAAATTCCTCTGACCATGGTTCCAGGGGAATGAGAAAGCTATCGTCCTTTGCCTTCCTCTTTTGCTTCTCAATCTGCTTGACATTTTCAGAGATTTGATGAAGTGTCTGATTTATCTTTGAAAAACTCCGCTCCATAGGCTCCACGACATGGGAGACTGTATATTTGACATCATCAACCATCTGAAAAGGTACACAAAAAAATGTGATAACTGGGAATGAAAAACGATATGTGATGGGAGGTACAGAAAACTGATAAGTATCAGAATGATACAATTTCACCACTTCCTAACACGACATCACGAACACACTGAGGAAAACTCAATCGTCTTTCTCTGGAATCAGGATGAGCGGTTTGCATAATTGTTAAGTTGTCAATCTCCCTTTCGTCTTCAGGATCTGGAGCTCCCAGGGATGCATAATCAGACATGACAGCAACATTGCAAACACTTCTCTCCCCACGTCTGTAAGGCTTAGCTGGGAATAATTTCAAATGAACCACTGCCGCCACCCCCATCTGTCATGCACAGGACACAAAATGTTGTGCTCATCAACTTGAACAGAAAATCTTCTTCAAAAATTAGATATTAGAGTAGGGCCGTTGTCTGCAGCGAATCCCATCAAGTCAAGCACAACGCAAAATACCCTCAATTGTGAATAGAAGGTGACGTATACAAATGTCCACAAAGTCAAAACATTTTCACTAGTCCAACAAGCACATTTATATACACTTGTGACAGAAGAAAATTCATGGCAAACACAAGCGCAACAATAATGAAAAGGAGATACGAAAGTCACACGTCCATAACATCCACAATGTGAACACACAACATAAAGGAAAGCCATGGAGAAACAATTTACAGTAAATCATCCATCAATATGCAAAGATGTACAGTGGCGCTGCATGCAATACCAGGTTCCCGGGCTAATATGGACTATGGAGGAACACACATGTTGTACTATCAGAGAACTCTTTTACAAAGTAGCTATATCATGATGGAATAAACAAAAGAAGCATAAGCATGTAAAAATTGGACAAAAGTTTTATCACTTAATTCTGCAGGTTTCTATAACGCTAGATAATAGAAAGAAACGACTTCCTACGAAAACCAAGCATGAAAGGATCTAAAACAAGGAAAACTAACACTAAATACTACTTGCTGCATCATCTGGATATGAAGTACAAGCAAGTGAACCAACCCAGAACTAGAAAGCGTGAAGAAAGCATAATGGATAAAACATACCTCAAGACATATTATATAATCCTGGATACGTGTTTGTAATCTTTGTGCCAAATGTCCTTTAAAAAGCCCAGTTGAAAAAAGAAATGCAACAGCAATACCTTGCCACCATGTCAAAAATACAATAGATTTGAAAGTTAGAAACTTAGACAGCGGTTTAATAGTTTCCAGCTTCTCCTTGGTAGCAGTAGAAAACTGTATAAGACAGTATAATGCCCACGTCTGGCTGAAATTCAGGACAACAGCCAAATATGGGTACCAGCAAAGGGTTTGATAATTCTGTGAAAATGCAAAAAAACTTGAAATATTTTGGTCATCCTCCAACGCAGAATCATGACAAATTTATGCATACATGACTTGAGTACTGACTGAAATATACAACAATAGAAGAAATGGTATATTAAATTTTGTTACAAATATTGAAAAAGATCAATGGAAAAGAAGCACCACGCAAAGGGAAATGACTCCTACCCATATCTCCATGCAAATTTTCCTTCTCCATAGATTCCAAGAAGTTCCAAGAAAATTGCCAAGACAGCACAAATAGGCTTGAGAATCATCTACAGAACAGCATATACTCAATCAGAGCAGTAAATGTGGATTCAGCGAAAAAAGTAAACAGAGCTTGCCTTCATAAATACATACATATTGCACAATCCCAATCTTCACAGCATGGTAAAAGTCAGGACCACGGTACCAGTTTCTCATAAACCAGTTCAATGGGAAAGGATGCTTCACAATGCCATCAACATCTAGCAGAGGGGAACTCTCACTGATTTGAAACTGACCCTCCATGAATCGGATGGTACTTTCCTCCCCACCTTAAATGACAAAACTTTCAGTCAAATGTACAACATAGAAAAATAAATAAGGAAACCTGAAAGCATGGTACGCTCAAAATATAGACTATTTGTATATTAATCCTCAATCCAATTAATCAGGTCCTATGCAGTGACCAAATAGCAGGGAACAGAATAAGGTGCTTCACCAACATTTTTATGATGAAAACTCGATGGTATGTAACTCCACTGTTTGAAAAGCATAAAATAATCATATTAATTGAAAACTTAATTCAGCTAAATTCCCCTTTGTGGTGATACCTATCTGTATATTAACAGATATAACATTATGCAAGTAATGATTAAGAAGATTTATTGCTCAAAAGCTAAAAACGTATATGTGTGACTTCCAACTATTGATAAACAGAATATACTTATGAAAAATCCAAACAAAAAAATTCAAATACCCACCTAAACATGCTATCAAATATCTCTCAAAGCAATACATGGTGAATGCCTCATAACAGTCTCGCATCAGTTCACAGATGAATGCAACATTCGAATTCAGTAACGAGAAGAACTGCAAAAAATAAGAAAGGTTATCCTATTGACGTTGAAGGAAACAAAATTTAAGTTACAATACACAACAGATTCAAGTGATGAAAGCCAAGAGGAGGTACAAGAATGGAACAAAAGCATTAGAAAGTGATACTAATGATCCTCAAAGAACATATTTCGAAAATGGAATTGCAGGTGACTATTCAAATATGTAAAGATTATTCTGGACTTCCTAGAGTTCCAACACTCAGGAGGGGCATAATTATGATAACATAAATGTGTAATAAGATGATCAGATATGTTTATACACACACACACACACACACACACACACACACACACACACACACACACACAAATTATGATCACACAAAAATAGCAAAGTAATCTTTATAGAAAATTCACAAACATATTAATATAATGAACACAAAGCTATGTTGCCCCTTTCCAAAATATTTGGTGCTCCAATACTCACTTCAATTATCATAATTGTGACATTTATGCTAAACTAATTTAAGAATTGCATTAACAGCTCATTGCATCGAAATACAGTAATAGAAAACAAAAGGCAGCTGGGTCTACTTACTGATTGAACAGAATATACTGGAACCATCAGAATGAGACCAATCAAGAACTTTTGCTCCTGAAATGGAGAAAGTAATTAATTGAATTAAAAAGTAGCACATTCGAAAAGAACAGGATGGATAATTGAAACTTTAGATCAATTGCTGCTCACAACTGTATAAAACCCATCATCCTAAAATATATTATTATAATAAATCAAATGAATTTATGAAAGATACCTCGGGCTGATGGTATGCACAGAGATGCTCAAAAATTAGAAACAAGGAGAGAACAAGTGCAGCAGTAACAGATGTTCCTGCACTCAGAATCGGCCAGCTCGGTAATGACTTTGACACTGAAACAAAGCCAGGATAAAACATTTTCCCTGACCGACCCGAACAACTGCTCACATGGATCAACACCAAAATGAAGCGAATCACATTTTTTGGTGCCACACTGCCAGAGATAGTAACATGAGTATAAGTGTTGTGGTCCGTCCTCTCTAGCTAAATTCCTGTGCCTCCTGGACTTGTTCTTCTACAAGCTAGAGAACTCCAGAATTCAGAAATTGAGATCTTCTTTTGAAATTCTTTAATATGCTCAAACTCTCTTCAGTCTTCTGCAACACTTCCCTGCGGAGCATGCTGGTCCTTCCCTGTACATTAAAAAGTTATGTGATTAAAATTTATAAAGCATAACAATGATGATCCTAGGATACACAGAATGCTTTTGCTTTTAAGATATAGTTACAAAACTTTTGGTAAACAAAAGCATAAAATGTAGATGAACACTTACAAGTATCTAATATAGTTTCTCATACAACTATAGAACCTGAACATACACAATTAAATAAGTTGTCAACAACACCTAAGATATCACCAGAAACCCATTTTCTCCCCTGATAATTCCACTATGAAATTTGGGATGACTGCATGTTTCCCAATATCTGAACAAAATTATTGTAATGAGTTACGGACTTCACTTCAAATAATCAATGCTGGCAGATGCACATCTCCATTATCCACAAAAAGAAATGCAATAATGAATCATATTTTTTCTATTTTCATCATCATGGTCCCTTTGATTCAGTAAAGGTAACAAATAGGCCGTGAAAAGCCTGTTGGACTCTTACATAGATACAACCCTTCAAATACTCCAGGGCCGGGCCCATGGGCGTGCGGCCCGTGCGACCGCACAGGGCCTCCTAATTTTTAGGGCCTCAAAAAATCAGCCCAGCAGAAGAAGGCCTCAAACAGGGGCGGATCTACAGGTCCCCCGTAACCCCGTTCCCCCACCCCCCGTCCCATCCTCGGGACCGCACCATACCCTCGACGGCTCGACTCCCTCCTCGTCGCCCGCCGCCGCCCCTCCTCGGCCCCCTCCCGCCGCCCCTCCTCTCCCCCGCCGCCGCCCCTCCTCGCCCCCCTCCCACCGCCCCTCCTCCCCTCCTCGTCGCCCCCCCCCCGCCGCCCCTCCTCGCCCCCCTCCCTCCGCCCCTCCTCTCCCCCACCGCCGCCCCTCCTCTCTCGCTTTGGCCTCATCGCCGACTACCACGTCGTCGCCGACTGCACCTCCGGGAACTGCAAACTGGCATGCAGATAGCTGGGCACTGTGAGCTTGCCAACTTGAGCTCCGGACGGCGTAGGGGGCGGCCTCGCGGTTCCGGCCTTCCGGGAGACGCCAGATCCTAGCCACTCTAGGTCTGTATGTTCCCTCTGAAGTCTGAAATGCAAAGCTTCTTCTTCTTGAGCAAGCCAAACTTTCCATTTTTGCTGTTTAGGTTCTTGATATGTTTGCTTTCCTTGTGAATTTCTGTTTCATTGCTAGGATGGGCTCTCAGCTGGAGGGAGCTTCACACCTCATGACATCATTGTCACTGCTGGGGAGGTAAGCCATCTTTGACATCATAGTCTTAAGTTTCCTTCACACATAGCTCAGTAGTTTGGCATTGTGATCTGGTGATGAATGCCTGTAGCACTTTGAGAAGCACTCTGTGTTCTTGTCCAATTTGTTGGTAGGATGTGGCGGCACGCATAATGTCCTTTTCCAAGAAGGGTCCACGCTCGGTGTGCATCCTCTCTGCCAATGGGACCATCTCCAATGTAGCGTTGAACCAGCCTGGCTCATCCGGTAGCAGTACCTTCACCTACGAGGTATGAAATCACATTAAGACTTTATTGTTTGTATCTTATCACTCGCAGTAATTTTGTGAGTTATGGCGTTTGGTTATTAGCTATTGTGAATTTCTAATATGTGTTTCGTTAGTGCTGAGTACTCTGGACCAATTTGGTCTTATTTAGGCTTAGTATTGTCTAGTGCAAAGCAACTTAGCAAATGACTCTCTACATGAGGACAAATGGTTTTACCGAATTGCATATGAAAATGACTCTCTACATTAGGCTCTACAATACATACATATTTTGGCTATATTTGGTACTTTAGTTTAGGCCTCACTTAGAGCTTTGTACAGGGCCTCCAAATTTCACGGCACGGCCCTGAAATACTCCGCTAACCAACAACTCCATGTTGATAAATATTCTCAATATTCCAGAAAAAATCTTCATATTACTTAATTAACACACTATTCAGCATTTCTGGAATCAATATTTATTTAGCCACAAGGTGGTAAAAACAAAATTGCCAACAATGGAATTATTTCCACCGTAGCGAAACAGAAAACTGTGAAGAATCACTAGTACAAAATCCCACAAAACATGTCGCTAAAATTTTAATTGAAGGCTCTTTTGTTCCAGTTGCGAAGAGTAAAGGACAGTTAAACCCTGCAATCAATATGTGTTTTGTCCAGACATATATCGGGCATCAAGGCAGCAATCAAGCAAAACAAAAACACACCACTAATTGTAGCGGCAAACCCCTGCAACCCCTAAACTACCCTTGCTGTACGCTCTGAATCTTCTTAAAGATACGTCTTAATACATCTCACTCGATCCCAGAATTATGTCCCTATCCATTGTACTACAGCAAATGATCTTACCCCTTCAGTTTAAACTAGCCAAAATCTTACCTCCTCAATGTCTTGAGCAACACAAGACGAGAGAACACACTGCCCATTATACGACATCATGTACAGCACCAACAAACTAGGATAAGAATCCAACCACTCTTCTCAACAACCAGTCCACGGCTGAAGCACCTAACCAATTTACCCAAATCACGAATTAGGAATCGACCCGAGCAGGCGCGTATTAATGGAATAACTGGAGCAACTGCCCAGGTCCAACCAAATCTTTTTAAAAAAAAAAAAGAAAGCAGAACCGAGTAAACGAGAAGTCAAGCAGTAGGAACTATACCTGGCCAAATGGGCCGGGCCTACACGGGCGAACGCGGCCCGCAGATCAGACCGGCCAAAAGCGGCGCAACACGGTTGTAAGCGGGCGGCGCGACGGCCGCCGGGCCGGCCGTGCTGGCCGAGGTGCGGCGGCGCGGCGGCACGCGACGGCCCGCTTAGTGTCGGCCGACACGCGACGGCGGCGACGACGACGGCGACGCGGCACGCGGCCGGCGACGCACGCGGCGGCCACGCGCGGCACGGCCGGGCTAACGGCTCTAAGCGGGCGTGGCGCCCGCACGGCACGCCGCCCGGATTTTTGAAAAATAGCCGTTTTTTCGAACCGTTGGGGGTATAAAAATTCGAGAAAAATAGCAAAACATTTGGAAAAAATCTGAAATTTTTTCTATAAATAGGTGGGCATCCGGCCTCCATTCTCCACACCTCAAATCTCACTCTCCTCTCTCGGTTTAGCTGTGAAAATTCCGAAAGTGCTTGCACGAATTTGGTGAAAATTCGGGAAAAATTCCGAAAATTCAAAAATCTTTAGATTTTTTGTGAGAGCTGCAAAGGAGGTAATAATTCTGTCTTATTTTAATTTTTGAGTATTATTTATTAGTTTAATTTATTGCTATTATTGGTTGGTTTAATAGGAAGTTAATCATTCTTTACTATTTTAATTTACTGATTGATTTAATGGAGAACTACGATTTTGAACTCTCCGATTCGGCCTCTCGGCGGAGGATATGCAACCGTTTCCACAAGCATATCCATCTGAAAATGCCGAAGAAATGATGGCCCCGGAGCGCAGGTCCAATCGATCCATCTTCTTTGGCTCAACAAGTGCATCCACGACTCAAAGCACGGTGCAAAAGATCAAGAGCTAGTACATCAACAGTTTGGAATGATTTCGACAAGAAGTTCAAGACCGAGAATGATGGGACTTGGTGAGGTATCTTGTTTGTAAAATTTGTGGTAATGAATTGACTGCAAAATCTTCAGTGGGACGGGTCATCTACAACGACATCTTGCAAGTTGCAAGAAAAAGCAAGGAATACAAATGCGCGGACACAATCGCAATATAACCCGACGGCTCGATGCGTGCGTGGGAGTACAACCCAGAGGTAGCTCGGGAATCTCTTTGTAGATTAATTGCTTCTCAAGATTTACCTTTAAATTTTGGTGAGTCTGACGCTTTTCAAAAATATATTAGGACTGCTCATAACCCTCGATTTAGTACTGTATCTAGGCAAACAACAACTAGAGATTTAATTAAATATTATAACAATTGTCGTGATAAAATGAAAGAAATGTTTCATACCTGTACATTCTCTATTGCTTTAACTTCTGATATATGGAGTGGTAGAGCTAGAGAGGATTATATTAGTGTTGTTGCTCATTATATTAATGATGACTGGGTATTAGTTAAGAATAAATTATATGAGGTATATGATAAATATGAAAATAAGTTTGGATCTGTGCGTTTGGAAAGACCCCCGGTAGTCCCTAGCACCTCTAGGGGGGCTATGCAATGGGGCAAGATTTTTGGTTCTTCGTCTAGTTCTCGCAGTACACATCGGTTAGGAGGAGGAAGGCGACAAAGCACTGGAGACCTATCAAGCTATCTCAACGATGATAGCGTCGGTTTGAGCAGGAGTTGAACATCCTCTCATGGTGGCAAGCCCAAAGGTGTCATATCGATGCTATCCATATTAGCGCGGGATGTGTTGGCTATTCTGTCTCTACGATCTCTTGAGTCGACATTCATCTTCGGAAGAATAATCGAGGAGCGACGAACAAGTCTGTCCAACGAGATGGTCGAAGTACTTATGACCGTCAAAGACTGGGAACAAGCTGAATCAAGACTCCAACATACTGCAGAAAATAAAGATTTAGAAGAATCTTTTGAGAATTTGTATTTAGATAGCAATGAATAGGATTTTCAATATTTTTCTTCACATATAGTCACTAATGAGCTTTATAGGTTGTACTCTTTTTCTTTACCAAGGTTTTCTCAAATTGAGTTTTTACTTGGTAAAGTTTTTAATGAGCCACCATCCCATGTAATTTAATAAGTTAATAAAGCTCATTATGTCATTGCAAATATTTATTTTATGATTAGCAATGTCTATAAATTTCTATATTTTTTGAATTTTTCTAAATTTTTACAATTTTTACAATTTTTCTTATTTTTCTACAATTTTTCTTATTTTTCTGTTTTTTGGGCTAAGCGGGCTAGCGGGCAAGACGCCCGCTTAGCCTTAACTGCGTTCGGCCGCACGCACGCGGCGCCGCGGCGTGCTTGCTTGCGCGCCGCAGCGGCGCACGGCAGACGGCCCGCTTATTACACGGGCCTTACGGCCGTGCCTAAGCGGGCCGTCTGCCGAGCACGCGAGCCCCGCGCGTCGCCGCCGACGCCCGATGGCGGTATGGTAGGAACCACTCAAAACTGCACCACCGCGAGCTCGCGATTTACCGTCACCACAACCGCGCAGACCACCCAGCATTGACGAAAACTAGCGCGATTAGCGCAGCAACCTGCTCGCTCCACCCGCGCCGAAATCATCCTACTCCGAAGCCCAAACCCACTGAAAAAAACACCAATTTTCTTCAGAACAGAAAACCACCAGATCAACCACCTCCGGCGGATCGACCAGCAAGCGAATCGGATCGGAAACCGCAGCGGGGCTATGAGAAGGCGCCGGCGCCAACCTTTCGAGTCGGAGGGGACGAGCAGATCGCGCCTAGGCCCTAGGGTACAGACTCTTCTCGGCTTCGGCTTCGCTTCCAACGGGACGTTTTTTTTGTTCGGTGCGTGTTTTTTTAATTTCAGTTTTCTTTTGGCCTCGGGCGATGTGTGGGAGCCACGGAGAGCGACGGGACTCTTGTGCGCCTCCGCTGCTGTTTGTGCTTGCGGGGATGGCCCACGTGTCAGTGCAGATGACGCGTGGGGCCGTCCTCCGATGTGGCGCGAGCACGTGGTGGTGGTGGGCGGAAATTGTTACGAAAGTTAAATACCAAAACTATCATGAATAGGATTTAGTCTATAAATAAAAAATTCTATATACAATAAGAAGATATCTAAAATCAATAAAAATTATTTTTTGATGTTCTCTCTCAATTGTGTCTCCTGATGATTGATCTATTGTGTTCTTGATAATTAATTACATGGATTGTATCGCCGATTCATCTATTCCTCAACTATTTCTCAATATGTTATCAGCATAAATCGCTCTACAAAGTGTAGATATGCAAATCACGAATCAATCTATTACGCATTGTAAGCTAGTAGATCAATCTAGATCAAATTTTTATTTGCTGAAATGCTATGATGAGATGAGATATATTCTAAGTGATTATAGTCCCAAATTAATCTATAATGATTATTCAACCCTCTAATTCAGTATATTAGATGCCTAGTCCCCAAATTGAATTGATATGGATAGATAAAAAAATCTAGGTATATCTTGGATCAATAAATCTTGCAATTGGATCGGTCAAATTCGACAAGAACACGCAGTAGTGGCCCACCGTAGCCGGCCCATGCACGGCGTCAACGACCACCACCCAAGCCTGGTGCCGCCGCTCGAGGTCATCCTTGGCGCTACCGCACGAAGTTGGTCTCGGTGATGCCACCCGAAGTAGCCTGCCGGGACTCGTTGCCATCGATCAAAGCCTGGAGTCGCACCGTCGTTGCTCGGTTTTCAGTCGCCCAAAGCCGTGCACGCTAGCGCTTCGGCCGCTGCCCCTGAGACCATCGTTGCCTCTGCATCTGGATCGGAATCATGCACATTATTTTGGCACTGTGATTGGGGAAGCCGCCACTGGCGTGCCCGAAGATGCCACCACCACGGCCGCCCCACACGCCACGCCTGGCCATCCGGCGCCACCACACCCGTGCCTACGCCCAAGGCGCTCGCCGCTTAGCCACTCCCCACCGCCATGCATCACCGCGACACCCGAAGACACACCACCACCGTGCCGCCAGAGGCCTCCCCGGTGCCACCGCGCTACGAAGCCGCCGCTGCTGCGCTCGACCTCTTCCCACGCCAGCCACCCTGCGCCCGAAGCCGTCCCATCACCAACCTCAGCCTCTACCTCACGGCGGCCACCGCGGGCCACCTCCATGCTCGCCGCTCGGCCTTGCCCTAACCGCCGCCGTGCTCAACTCCGCCCAAAGCCGCCGCACCCGCTCTTCGGCCTGGAGCTATCGCCGCTCGGCTACCCGAAGCCGCCGCCGACCGAGGCCGCCCTCACACCTCACCCTGGAGCCGCTATTGCTCGACCACCCAAGGCCACCCGTCAGTGTGGCTGCCGCCGTGCCTAGCCATCCCCGCGCCTGTCGTCACCTACAATTGTGGTTGCTACCCAACCTTGTGCCTAAGGCAACTGCCGCCGAAGAATAGGATGATCCGATGGCTAGGGTTAAAAACTTTAGACACCGGCTTAATGGCCGTCAAGGCTGATGGGCCGAATGGGCCCAGATTTGGCCCAAATAGCGTAAGGAAAATTGGGGGAAAGAGATAAAACATTTCCAACTTTTTTTTGCAAATTAGCCCGTGGAGTTTCAGTAAATTAAGAACATTTGCTGAAAGTATGATAATAATAATAAATTTGACCCTAAAATTTGCCAAAAAAAAATAGCAAATAAGTCCAGCATACCGAATTTCTGTCTAAAGAAATTAATTTTAGATTATATGAGCTTCATTATAATCTAGTTAGCACTTGATATTATCATGCTTTCTGGAGTAATTCTAAAAATTGCTCATAAAAAATTACTAGAAAATTCTATAAAATCCTAAAAACATGGTTTTTAGGTATATGAGCTTTTGTAAATTTGTAAAACCTTAGATTTAGTAGACCTTAGAAACATCATATTTCTTTTATGGTTTATTATCTGACATTGTGTATTTAGGGTTTATTTAATGAATTAGTAATTGTAAAAATTACTTAAATACCTTAATAATTATCAGAAAATCCCAACAATTGCTAGAAAAAATCTTAGAAATGATAAATTATCTACTGAATAAATAAAAGTAAATCTTGCTCATGAAGAGCACACCTTATTTTTTACTTTAGGCTGAAATTATGCATTAGATAATTATTTCCCCAGACGCTATAAATATTTGGTTTAAATTGTGCTGTTAAAGTCTTACCCCTGCTGAATAATTGCTTAATAGAATACATTGCCAGTAGCATATCTTACCTACAATAAAATAATTGATAATGCATGGAATAAATTTTATAAATAGTATGTCTAGCGTTTGAAAGGAATGATATGCCAAACCTTACTTGAAGTTATTCAACACATGCTCTTAACATCTTTTAAGCCTCAATTCATTAGCTCGCTGTGCATTATTGCCCAAATGGCAATAGAAAAATTATCCTTCTTGAAGACATTGGATATCTAGTAAAATGTTAAATCTTAGAAGGATCACCATAACTAGAAGATGTTAAATCTTGAAGTCTATATATATAACCCCCATCTTTCATATTATAAACTATATGTCGGTTTCACGCTAATAAAATTTTACTCTTGAAGTGGTATATTATAAACTTACACCAAAAGTTTTATCTGGTGTTTATTATCCTACCTCTTGTTTAGTTATAGAATTTATTTGGTTAATTGCAGATAAAATTGTCAAATCTAGGGAGGATCCCCTTTTAGGTCATGCCGTCGTAGTAATAGAGGAAAAATTTATTAAATATTTTGGTTTTATTTCACATTTGTGTTGCTTTGCTATCATTTTTTATCCTAAGAAAAAGTTGGCAGATTTACATGTTGGCATGAAGGGAATAAGTGAATGCCTTGGTCTTAATTATTTGGAAACTTTCGCACATGTCAAAGAGGAGCTATTTCGTGTTTTCCTTATGTATCATGACAAATTGGGCAACAACGCAAGATCAGAGGTCTCACAGCAGACCCACCAAGAAAAGACAAGCTTAACATCAAACTTATGGAAGAAGTTAAAGGGCAAGTCTACTTCTTCGTCCTCTCAGCCTAAGCGACCTCCAAGTGGAATCCTATCTCGGAGCTGAACCACTACTTGGAGCATGATTTTACAAATGTTGATCCTGATCCTACTGGTGGAGGCAAGATAGACTTGCTCGAGTGGTGGAAGAACAACAAGCGGATATTTTCTGTGCTGTCACATTTCGCATGGGATGTTCTCCTGGTGCCGGTGTCCACTATCTCTTCAGAAGCGACGTTCAGTACGGTAGGAAGAATAATCGAAGAAAGGAGATTATCTCTCACGCTTAGGATGGTGGAGGCAATTGCATGTGCCAAAGACTGGGAATTAGCTAAAGAACGGTAACAGTATCAACTGGAGGATCCTGAAATTGTGCAAGCATACGCTGATCTCGAACGCATGAACGACCTAGACATTGATGAATAGATAATATGTACTATGTTGTTATAGTTAGTATGTATATATATTGTTACTGTACTCTTTTTTTTACTCGGAGAACTCCACTCTGAGGCGTAAGATTTTTAACGAGACAATAACATTGTATTTTAAAATATCAATAAAATTTCACTTTTTCCGAAATATTTACGTCATTGTGTGCCCATATTTTTATACAACTAATTCAGTTTTAATTAATTTTTAACGAGGTGGGTACAAGAGAATGGAAGATGGCGGACATCGTTACAATTGTCGCCGCCGCCTTCGTCGTGTATAATTACTTCGAACTGGGCTTAGACTGACACGGCACGAACGCCGGCACAACAGGCTTTAGGTCGTGCTTGGACCTGGCCGGAGGTGAGATAGGCCGGTACGGCACGGCATGACGGGATGATTGGACGGCACGAATCGGCCCGAAGCACGGTGGACCCAGACCGTGTCAGCACGGCCTAACTCCTATCTCTATGCATATGCATATGTGCGCATTTGTTCGCCAATGCAGTTGTATGCCGGTACGACCTAACTCCCACCTCTATGCATATGGTTCTGTGCACATTTGTTCACCAATGCAGTTGTAAATGTAGTGCGTGTTGCTGCTTGAGTGTTTTTTTTAAATCTGCTTGAGTACTTGTTGAACCTGGGAAACTGTTCTCGTGTCACTGATTGAGCATTCATGTGTACGTGTGTGCGCATTTGTTCGCCAATGCCAATGTAAATGGATGGAGTGCATGTGTTTCTCCATACGTGTGCGTTTATTTGCTCGCTCCCCCTAACGCCATAAGAGCATCTCCAATGATACTGAGTCAGCTGGCTATTTGCATATACACATCAGCATATATTCTATGTGGAGAAAAGAGAGTATGCAAAACACAAACAGCTAGCTACTATTTCGTCTCTAGTCTATAACGCAAAACAAGGCAGCATCTATAAATGACTGTGTGTGCATGTAAACATCAAATAGCTACCCTTATAGATAGTCCTTTGAAATGTTAGCTTTTAGTGTGTACTTTATAGATGATGTGAAATCTTTATAGATAGTACTTAGCTAGGACCATTGGAGATACCCTAACGTCAAGCTGCCACCACTGTTCAATCAATACATCATACCATTATCATTCCGATCAAATCGACTAGCTAGTACTCCCTCTGTTTCTTTTTGTTCGGCATCCTAGAAATCATGCCGTTAAACTAGTTTGATGCATATTATTAAATTTATCATTAAAGTACTTTCTTATAATTATATTAGTACATATTAATATAGAGTTATAAAAGTAGAAAAAAAAATCTATAAACACCTCTATAAGTCACTTTTTTAGTTTGCCCCGATATCTTATTTTACTTCCCCCGTAGGTTAAGCTGCGTACAGATACCCCCTACACATATTAACGCTATTTCTTGTGGTTTAGTTGTTTCAACATTCAATTATTTGGGTACTTATATAAGTTATTTTAATAGTTGTTTCAATTATTTGAGTGATTTTGGAATTTGTAATCCACAATTTCAGTACTGAAACATTACTTATGAAATCATATATTACAAGTACCAAAACAACTCAAATCATTGAAATAAGTAATTGAATCATTGAAAAAGCGTTGACATCACTAAAATAAGTGTTAGATAATAAAAACCACGAGAAATAAAGTCAACACAGTCTAAAGCTAATACCATGAAAAGCCAAAAACGTCAAATGAAAAAACATGTGAGTAAGCTCATTTTGGCTTAAAACCAGTTTCTGCTTCTGGCTTCTGCTTTTTTTTTCACTATTCAATAATTTTGTTTTTTTCTAGTTTTTTAGATTTTTAGATTTTTTTTGTCTTTTTTTCTTGTATTCCTTCGCATTGTCTGTGATGGGCTAACATTTTTTTTTCTATTTTTAAATTTAATTATACGAAATAAATCAACCCAGCTATAGTAAAAAAAGCTATAAACCATCGCTATTCTAAACGCCTGTACTTAGTCGCTTGCATCTACAGTAACAGCTTATAACTTAAAAGCAGTTGATATCGTAGGCACGAATACACAATATAACACCACCACATATCCTTGCATCTACCTTCTGCTAGCAGTATCCGATTGCCTGATTATTAAAGCTGCCATATCAAGTGAGAGTCGAATCGAATCGAATAAAAACAAAGATGGCTCTTTCGGATGTCAAACATGCATATTGCAAGCTTGATAAGCAGCAGCTAGTGTCTTATGTACAGCAGAACTCGCCGACAGAACAGTTCCAGCAATTGTGTCCCAAGAAAAAAATAACTTGCATGGAAATCCAGAAACATCCGACATGAGTTTTAGTCAACATAATCCACAAAGTACCATTTAAAAAAAACACCAATAGTCTAACCGAACAAGCCTGGCTGCAGGCTACACCGTAATACTGCTTAAGTTTGACGTTTTCCTCGATACAAGTTCATATACTGTTGCTAACATTTCAATAGTACTCAAACAACATAATGGATAACAAATATCCAGACATGAGAAGCTCGCCCCTCCCAGCATCAGCACAGCAGTTCTATTCAGATCTTGCCTGAAAATGTGATTAAATTAGTGTCAGAGCAACACCATGTAATGATGAAACGTTAGGAAATGTGGATAATATTATTTTACATCAGGAGACCGTGAGCGAGATGGGCTCCTGCTTGGGCTCCGTTTATTGGGACTTGCTGCTTCACCATTTGCCCGCTGAGTAGCAACAATATAAGCGAAACCAGAAAAAGAAAAATATGCTTTAATATTGATGAAAGAAACTTACAGAAGCATTGGGGGATTTGGATCTTGCTGGTGATCTGCAAAAGTTCCAGAAACAGCTGAACTTAATATCCGAAATGCAGATTGAACAGCTTGATTCCAAAAGCCTTGACGCTTCGCTCGGCACTGGACAGACCGAATGAAAGCGAAAGGAGCTCATGGAAAATAGAAACACTCAATTATACAAGTCCAAAGCATGCAGCAATACAAACATATGGTATTGAATGCAGTTAGAGCATGCAAGCTACAACAACCATGTGAAGCGTCCTGAGGTAGGAAGAAAACTCATTCCTCAAGCATTGAACTCCAAGCACATTCCTAGTCACTGTACCATCATAATCCATATCGTCAATCCTTAATGCTCTTATGTCCAGAATTCCAAACAATGCGCTATGCCCAAGCTCTGATGGTAATCAGTTACAGTACATTAGGAAAAAATCGGATGATTTTAGCTTTCCATAGAAGCTCTCAATAAGTGAGCATACCTCATACAACCAACAGAATCGTAGCAAACTGAGCAAATCCCATCCTCAATATCCTAATGTGCAATCCCCACATCGCCGCACAATCCCAGATAAAATCAAGAGATAATCGAGTCTTCAAAAAAACACAAGAGACTAAGCAGTTTGTATTGTTCATAACACAATCTGAGCACTTGAGAAGGAAATTCCCAAGAAATCAGATAGTATAGCATGCCAACATTTATCAGATATATGTTTGGGAACATAACAAAGTTAAACTAAACATAATTGATGATGCCAATATGTTAAAACAAAAGAACAGCACAGTTACTGCAGAATGATTAGATAACAAATGAACTAATGAAGTATTGTAGTACTGCAACAATCAACAACCTTCCTATCAGGTCAATGAAGATATATTTAGAAGATCATACATTGATTACTTTTTCAAATTACTGCAACAGACTTGATTGCAACTATGCCAACACAATAGGAATTATGATACAAAAGTAGGCAGATTAGATCACATATTCTTCAAACAAGTACATATGTTGTGCTCCTGAAAGTATTGACTTAGGGTTTGAATTTTTTATGTATGTTACCTTGATGGAGAACGTCCTTTTGATGCTGACCGTGGATGGGAAGAAACAGACCTTGATCGGGATCTAGATGCTGAACGGTGATCCCTAGGAGATTTACTGCATAGCATATTCAATAGAAGTTATGTATCAACAAGGTTACCCAAGGACATCAGAGTATGATAAACAGACCTTAGGCTCCTGCTTTTGCTGCGACTATGACTAGGGCTTCGGCTGCGTGAATAGGAGCGGCCGCGTTTGCCATCATATTCCTTCACCTGCATAGAGGAAGGTGCATGTGGATGGTTAACCACATAAACTGATTCCAAGGAATGAACCAGAAACAGGCAACAGCGCTTACCCTTATAAGACCTCGAGAAAAGGCATTCTTGAATTCAGAGTCATCCAGTTTCTTTATCTGCAAATGGTGGTCAACAGCCAAGGGGATGTTTTAAAGCATCAGAAACACAGTACTAGGACTTAACTAAGGTGCTAGAGATAATAGTAATAGAGGACTAAACTAAGGTGCCTGAGATAATAGTAATAGATTGTCATACAAATGCAAAATCAGGTACTGTAGAATGGAATTCTTCCTTCTTATAGACTAGAAAAATCCAGAAGATACAAGAAAATGTATTGAAATATGGACTTACGGCATATTTCATATCATCATAATTTGTGTAGTCCACAATCCCTATGGTGCCTGTAACAATATAAAACATAGGTCAAGACCTTGTAATTAAAAAACTAAATGGAAGGATTATTGGCTTTATTACTTCAGATAGCTTTGCAAATGTACCATATTGCTAATGGAAAACAAGAATGGCACACCAACCAAATGAGTGAAATAAATGCCTCACAACTCGAGCATAAACAGTAATAGTATGAAATATGACATAACAGGAGCTAAAGGGACCAGCAAAGCAGGAGGTGTTATTGCTGCCCTCATAACAGGAGCACAAAAGGGACAAATCACCAGCTCTAAGAATTGATAGCAATGAAGGTACTATTTTTTGTGGAATACTTCAGGTATATAGGAAAACCACGTAAAAAGAGTAGTTTGTTGGACTTGATCAGGAATCACCAAACTGATTTTGTTGGGGTTCAGGAACAAGAAAAAAGGGATTTTGAACTACTAATTGAATGGGTTTGCCGGTTATAGAAATTCTGCTTGTGATCGGCTTAACTATTCATAAACTTCAGGTGGTATTCTTGAGGGTATAGATAAATTACCCCACATAAGTTGAGGGTTGGAAGCTCAAAGCAGTTACTTTGGCTATAAAATATGCATTAAGCCCTCTTGCTTTTAAAAAAAATAGCACCAGAACTATATCATCATGTAGCTGGTTCTTAAGAGGTATGATGGATACTGCAGAGATGAAAACTGACTAAAAGTTGAAGCTGTAGCTCAAAATACAGCTTACCACTGCCTTCACGGTACACTTCTGAGAAACAAACATCACCAGCCCTTCGCATATGGTCCTGAGCAAAAAATGTTCAGATAAGTGCAGCTGTCCTCAACTCAAAGGAAAGAAATCCATTTTACAGTAAAAAAAATCAAGAAAAGAAGTGCATGCAAACAAACCTTTAGATCCTGCCATGATGCAGAAGAAGGCAGTCCCGTAACCAGAACTGTGCAATATTGGAAATGATTGAACTTGCAAAAAGAGAATTGAGCACTAAAAATAAATTTTCAACATTGATATAAGCCATACCACGATATTCTGAGTGCCTGGACACACCACGGCGTCCTCCACCACCATAGCTGCTTGAACGGTCATAGGAGGAACCATGACCTCTCCCACCATGAGCAGGTTCCACCTGCACATAAAAGTGGGCATTAGACAGACAAATCAAAGACAATGACCGTCAAGAAGTAAGTTACCAAAGCTCTAATGTGATTACCCTTAGACGGTGTCCGTCAAAGTTGTAGCCATCCCGTCCAGCAACTGCATCTTCAGCATCACGAGGATCTTCAAACTACAAAGTTAGCAAAGTAGGTTATATTAGCAGTTGTGACCCAAAGTATTTAGCAATAGAAAGGTCTTATTCGAGGACAAAAAAATAAGGGGGCATTTGGATGAGGGGGATTTATTTGGGTTTTTGTGGGATCTGGTTCAAATTCTAAGGATACAAATCCAGATCCCCCTAAGAATTATCAAAAAATTCGGGAGTATCTTACCTCAACAAAAGCATAACCAGGCGGCCTCGGAGGAATCTTCAAGTCCATATCAACAATGCGACCATACTACACGAGGACAAGGTTCATAATATTAGATCTCTACGCAAAATCATACCCTAAAAACAATACATCTTGACTTGAGATTCTAGAAAGCAGTAGAAAATAAACTATGAGAATGCCAGAGGCACCGTGTGTTTCAAATAAGTAATTTTCTCTGATTTAGTTGCATGACGAGTATCTTATCATCTCAATACAGCCCATTAAATTGGATAAATCACACAAGACTTGAATTTTTTAGGAAGTCTACATCCAAGATATACAGGGTAACCACACGACGTGATTGAGTATAACGAAGGCGGAGAAAAGAAACAGACTTAACGCAGCTTCCTTATATTCAGAGATTACGAGCAAATAAAATCCCGACCTTAGAGAAGAGATCCTCCACCTCCCTCTCCCGGATGTCGCCGGGGAGGTTCCCGACATAGATCGTCCTGCTCCAGCGCCTGCTCATCCTCCCCCGCTGAAACCTACCAAACAAAGAAGCGCCAATCAGATCCTCCAAGCAACGCATCCAAAAAAACATGGTAGACAAATCGACCCCGCATCTCCCCGATTCAAACAGAACCCCAAAAATTCCCAGGAAAATCTAAAATCCAGTGAACTGCGAGAGAAGCTTGGGACAAAAATTTCTTACCGGAAAGCGCTGCGGATTGGAAGCGGGGAGCTGGGGCTAGGGTTCGGCTTCGCTGCCGCGAGTTCGAGGGGAAGGGGAGGCCGGGCAGTTGACCACTCGAACTCGTGGAGACCCGAGAAAAATACGAAGGACCAGAGCCGACGGGTTCGGTGCGGAGCCTGTTTGGTTGAGGTGGGAGGGAGCGGCGGGCCCGTCTCGTGTATTAGGCCGTGGGCCACATTTATGTTTTGGGTCTACTTTTCTTACGTTTTGGGCCTTCTTTTCTCACTGGCTGGGCTCAGCTGATTCCAGACTCGTTTGCGATCTGGCCGAGGCCCCGCCATGGTCTACTACCGCTAGACCTGCGTTCGGTTTTTTCGGTTTAATCGATTCGATATGTTCGGTATATACGGTAAATACGGTATTCGTAATTCGGTAATATACGGTTTTTTAGAAATACGGTTTGGTATCGGCAAATCCCAATTTTTTTCGGTGCGGTATCGGTAATTACCATATTTACCACAGTTGACGCGAATTACAAATGATATAAAGCGAAGCGATAACAAATACACAAAGTAAAAACTAAAAAGCAGTTGAAGTCACGCACTCACGCTCTGTCCCTTTTTCTCAAGCACCACGCAGCAATTGAATTATTGAACCACCGGGATGTCCTTTCCTGTCAAGCAATTGAACTCACGCTATTCCTTTGCACTCACGCTCTGTCACACATAGTTGCACGCACAGACGCACACGCAAGGCAGCCAGCTAGCTAGCACACGCCAACACGCAAGCAGTAGGCCAGTAGCAGCTATTACAGCCAATTGCCAATCACCCAAACGCCAAGCGAGAGCGAGCTAGCGGCTAGCGGTGGCGGCCGCGCCGAGCAAGCCCCTCGCAAGACGCGACAGAGCAATGCAGACTACTCGGCCTAGGCGGCTAGGCCCCTACCAAATAAATAGTAGTTCGGTATTTTCGGTTTTTAGCCGGTTTTTCCTGAAAAAACCGAACACCAAAAAAATCCAAAATTTAATAACCGAACCGAATACCGAAAACCGGTCAAACCGAGTTGACCGGTTCGGTTCGGTTTTTTTGGTCCGGTTTTTTCGGTTCGGTTGAAAAATGCACAGCCCTAACTACCACTTCCAATTCCTCTAAAAACACTTTTAACTAGTTATATAGGTGCGGCGCCATGCCTCGCTAGCCTCTATATGGATCGAAATAAAAGAGACAAAAAATTACAGTAAAAGGAAAGTGGAGGGATTTTTTCGCAAAAACCGAAGGCCTTTTCGCAATAAAAAAAGAGCAGAAAGGCTTTTTCGCAAAAAATCGAGGGCCTTTTCGAAAGAAGCAAGGGCCTGTACATAATTACGAGAAACCGCGGGTCGCTATCCAGCAAAAAAATAAGTGTAGGAGTTTTTTCGGAAAAATCTAGAGACCTTTTTGCGAGAACCGGGGATCTATACGTAATTACAAATCTTTGTGGTTTTTTTTCGTATGGATGGACGCGTGGATGAGGCCAGGGGCGGTGAATCCCCCGGAAATGTATGCGGTAGATTTATAAGTTGAGAGGTGTTTCTTTTTTTTCTCAATAGTAATTTATATAATTTTTAAAGTACAATAAATAGCAGATAGATGCTACTTATCTTTTTGTTTGCTTTGATATTAGGCCTGTTCTTTTCAGTTTCTCAAAACGGCTTTTGGATTTTATTACAGTATCTAACTTTCAAATGGAGTATTTTTTTAAGATAGAGTCTACAAGTTAATCATAGTACACGTTAAAAGCCCAACATCTGTACCATCCAAAATCGCAAGCGAGTATTTTTTTAAGATAGAGTCTACAAGTTAATCATAGTACACGTTAAAAGCCCAACATCTGTACCATCCAAAATCGCAAGCGAGTATCTCTCTCCATAATCTCTGTCGTAAACAGTTAAAATTCAAAAATTTTAGCTAAAAGTCATAAGCCGCAGCTAAAAAGAACAGACGCATTAGTGTTACTCTTGCTGAAGAGAAAAGCATAGAAACACTACTCTTGAAGTTTTGTGAAAATCATGTATGTATCAGTTTGTGCCTCGATGCTGTGCATTCATCTTTCAAATTTACTGTTGATAGTGTGAGCTCTTCGCTGCTTGTTTACTTGGTAGGGGTCTCATGTTGTAGCTACTAGCTGTCCTTGTTACAAATTCTTCGCTTTGCTTAATCAACTTTAGATATGGAAGTGCTGTACGATTTTTAGCACTTTTTAATTTGATAGGTTGTATTACCAGCTTGTGTGTTGAGACCAAGAACAATTTATACAGGATCGTGCGGGTGAGAACTCATCACTGAAATAGAGTATCAAAAAATGCTGTACGACATCTCGGGAAAAAAATGCTTTACGAGATAACTTGCAATTACTATACTAATACGTACTTCTTTAGGACATTGCAGTCTTATTTTGTGCTAAACATATAAATTTCACGTGATACTATATCTCACTCAAGATTGTTTTTCATGTAGCCGGCAGCATCATTGTACGAAGGCGGAAATCACTATACGAGAAGATTACAAACACAGAGAAACTTTGGTGTATTGGAACCATGTGACTACATAGGTACATATATAGCCTCAGAAACAAGAGTCCCTAATAGAGAAAGAAAAACAGTATTAGTCGGGAATAAAACAGAGATATACTTAGAAACTAGAACAATAACCTTTTTGGATACGGAAACAACACCCCCACTCGAAGAGTCTTAGAAGATAACAGTGAAGACCTATAGTCAGAACTATCTCAAGTAGCTATGTCTGACTCCAACCAGCATAAAGTACATTACAGATATGAAGATGATCATAATCATAACTTCCGACCAGTTCGTATTGCTTAAGCGAAACCTGATCGGACTCTTCAAGCGGTTAGAAAAGACCAGCAGTGGTTAGACCAGACTAGAAGTGGTTGGACTCGATCATATTCAGATCACAAAATACAACAATCTCCATCTTGAGCCGAATTTCTCCTATAGTGAAAAAGACAACGCAGTAAACTCCTCTATGATGGTCGCGCAAATAATTTAAATTGTAACATATCCAAACAGTGAACGAAATATCAAATTCAATTGTTCCCTCAACTAACATTATTTTTTCTTTAAAGTCTCCTCAATCAAGCCCACCTTAAACTCTATATGTGCATATCTTATCACAATAATTTGTAGTAGATAATAGCTCATCAAAAAAATCGCTAATGATTAATTCTGTATGGATGCCATCGATAATAGGCACAACGATTTGAATTGCGATGAATTTCACCTCCAACAAAAAGACATGTAGAGCTGACGACATAGCTTCTTGATAGAAGATGATGATCAAATGAGATAGAAGATTGTCGATGGAGATGACGCAATACGACACCAAGGCATGATGCTAGGTGCACACGGGCTATGATGCTAACGAACCTGATACTAGAATAGTCGCCGAGATATCGCATATATTGATGCTCAATATGGCAAGGATTGGCTCCAAGTCAGAGTCGAGATATGGAATGGAGTTTAGGCGAGTTGAATCACTGAGAATGATATCCTCCTGGATGCTTGATGGTGCGCAATGGCCGCCCGGGAGTCTCCTCCTCCTAGGGCAGCAACTTTGTACTCAAGCTTGGAACTCTGATACTACTTATTAGGAAACCGCATGACAAAAGTAGATGATCGAAAGAACAGGGGACATAAATTTAACGTGGAAAACTATTTCCGAAAAAAAACCATGGACGTACATTGGCGAAAATCATTATATAAGGACATTTCAAGCACAGAGAATTTCGGTGTATCTCAACCGTGTGATTACAAGAGCATATATATAGTCTCGGAAATGAGTCCCTAATGAAGAAAGGAACAGAGTCCTAGTCGGGGAAAAAACAGAGGCTTATTCGGAAACAAGAACAACAACCTTCTCGGAGACAGGAACAAACAACAATGAAGAGCTATAGTCGGAAGTGGCTCAAATAGCCACATCTGATTCCAGTTAGTGTAGAGTCTATCTTGGACACAAAGATTATCACAATTATAACCTCCAACCAGTTTGCATTTCTTAAGCAAAGCCTGATCGGACTCTTCAAGCGGTCAGAAAGATTAGCAGTGTTTGGACCTCGACTAGAAGTGGTCAGATTTGATTATATTCATATCACAAAATACAACAACATACGTACCCATGTGTTGAATTAAAACCATCGACACAACAAAATTAAGTTTCATGCATCAGACATTGTTCTTTTGTAAGAATACAAGGGGATGGGATCTCCTAGCGGTACGAATCTGATGCCAACGGAGGAGCAGCTTAGTGCACGATGCAAGCAGGAAGGATCAAGCCCACATCACATGATCGAAGTTGGAGATGACGACGACGACAAGCACGACCTTGCCAGAGACAATGCTGAGCAGGAAGTTCTTGAGCGACGATGACAACCCTGGCTACGTGGCCTTGACGACCTCCAATAGCACCATAGCGGGCGCCACGGTTGTTGTGACCAGCCCGGTAGCCACCTTATCCTCACGGATTGCTACGCCGACGCCCAAACGACAATCATCCTCCTCGCGGCCCATGTCAAGGAGGGGGCGTGTAGCAACATTGCGTTGACACTGAGTAGGCTCCTGAGCCCCCTGGCCATGTGGATAGAGAGGCCACAAAAGTGGTTGCAGAGGTGGTAGCCATGGATCTTGAGTCCTTCACATATATGGCATTATTGCTATTTTTTTCAAATTTAGCTCTCGAATGCCCCTTTTTACAAATATAGCCCTCTCCCTGAACTCGACAGCTGTGACAGATGACATGTGTTGCCTGTCGCCCTACTCCAGCTTGGCAGAAGGGTGGCACCGCGGTAGTACCTACCGATTTAGGGGCTCGACAAGCGCCTCCTAAGCTAGAGGGTCTTGACAGGAGCACATATCGAGCAAGTAGAGCTCGGCAAGAACATTGTTGTCGAGACCCGATATGCAAATTTGGACCATCTATGTATACTGCACTAGTTCAGGATCACGCTAGTGCATACAGTCAAACATAGATGAAATCACAAGCACATACACGCTAAAATAAAGAGAAAACTCAAATATCGATAAATATCCAATGGTACAACCTTATGGTCAAGCTTACAATAGCACTAGCCCGGGGGCTTAACAAAACTAGCGGCGAAAATCTAAAATAAAGCGTAGCAGCCAATTGACATGTCCACAGGCTATCGAGTAGAGAATGAAATCCTAATCCGTGAAGTCGCTGAAGTACTCCCCCTCTGGTACCTCCTGCTGGTAGTACTCCTCCTCAACTAAGAAACATAGGCGTAAAGCCATGAGTACATTGGTACTCAGCAAGTCGTTTGTAACAAATGAATGCAATATAGCATGCAAGGCTTACCAATGGATGGCTGAAAGGTTAATTTGTATAAAATGATATTTAAAGATAAATACAATAAGTAGATTGAAGGCGAACTTTAAATAAAACAAAAGTAAGTAAGCAAAGGAATTGAATAAGATATTTGTGAACCTCCCATCCACAAGCTAAACCAACAGTGAACTACTTGTTCACTTCCAACTATAAACCACAAGTTTATATGAAATCACCATACCTTGTGTAAAATCATCAAGCATTGTTTATGACCGAGAACGCGGCTATTCGAATAGTTTTACACTCTGCAGAGGTTGCACAACTGTATCAACACGATGTGATTAGCCTCGCGCTAAGGAAATTACAACAAGGCCTTTACAAAGTTTAATTCCAACCTAATCCCGCCCGTTAGGGTTTCGCATCACATCCCTCTTGCGCCATATGGAAATCAGCAACCATGTTCATCACAATGGCGAGATTGAAATTGAAATATCCTGAATTAATCAGCCAGGTCTATCCCATACTAGACATGTGGTTTGCACGGTAAAGCTCAGATCAATGGCGCACAAAGTTAAGTTCTTAACATTACTTGGACGAGACTTTCACATTCCACGAAGTGAATCCACACTTTCCCTTTTACTGCACGATCACTCGTCCAAGTGAAAACCAAGTTTATATAACCAACACCAATGACACCCTAATGCCATGGCACAAATTTTTATAACTGTGGCACCAACCACGATCCTCTGTGGCTCCAGCCACGAGACTAAAAGCATGGCTAAGCATACTAATCGTAACTCCCGTGTGACATCTAACATAGCATCACTAAATACTTTCCCAACCTATGGTGACAATGGCATCAGGGTACTCAAATTATCAAGGAGAGGTAATTCAAATTGGGACGATAACTACCATGTCCAAAGGTTTATATTAAAATAGCGATGCAAGATAATTTAAAATAAAATAATAGATTATAAACTAGGTTCAACATGATCAAAGGACACGACTTGTTTTCGTTATGCTTAGCGAGATACTCAGGGTCTTCTTGCGTTGCTCCTGCTCCTCCGGAAACGGAATCTAACGAAAGAGAAAACGATCGAAACAACAACATCACATAAAATGATAAGCAAATGAACACCAAAAATCTTGAAACTATAACTAAAAGCTAGAGTTCGATTTTAGATGAATTTATAGAAAAGAATAGGGTCAATCGGAGTTAGGACGGAGGAAAACAGGCTCTCAGAAAATCAACCCTAAAGAAAATACTAAAAAATTAGAAATTGCACTTTGCTATGAACTGGGTTCACGGGAGAGAGGGGTCCTTGGTGGACCGGGTCCACAAAACACTGCAAGGGATGCTGACGTGGTGGGCTGAGGTGGTGACACGTGGCACGCTGATCTGGCATGTTGACGTGGCACCGAGGGGTCGACTTGGCTGACGTGGTTTGGCCACGTGGCGCTGACGTGGTATTAGGGCTAGTGTGGCACTGACATGGCATTAGGGCTGGCGTAGCATGCCGCGTGGCTAAGGCTGACGTGGACGGCTCTGGTGCAGCGGCAGCTGCGGGATCGGACGGTTGGGGAGACTAACGGGCGACGTGATCTAATCCGTCCATTTAGATCTAGATCTGCAGCCACGATTGAACGGTCGGACCGACCGATGAGCAACGCTTGGCACGCACGACGCGCGGTGTGAGGCGATGCGGGCACAGGCGCGGCGCGACCTGACGCGAGGACCGAGGCAGGCGCGGAGCGGATGCGTCCGGTGCGCGCGGTGACCTAGGCGGGGTGCGGGCGACACGAGCGTTGGAAGGTCCGGTAAGGGCGGCACGGGTTGTGCGCACGGCCGAGGGCAGTGGTGTGGTGTCTGACGAACGGCGGAGGGCAACGGGGAACGGCGGGCGGCTCACTGGTGGTCGTGGCGGTGCTCTAGTGATGGGGAGGACGTCTCGGCGAGGACGAAGGCGCGGGTTCATCTGGCGGCGAGAGACGGCAAGGGCGGCGACTGAGGCGATGAAGAACGGCGGTGTGGGGTGAAGGGAGGCGGCGTGGCGGCAGCGCTATTTAAAGCACGCACACCGAGGACTCCCGGTCGGATGCGGTGGTGAAGCGAGTTCGCATCGGAGACGACGGAAGGAGAGGGCGACGCGTGGCTAGCGGGGAAGGATCGGACGGTGTGAGGCGAGTCTAGGCGAGGTGCGGCGCGGACGGGCACGGAGCCACTAGATGCGCGGCACGCGTCCGAATGAGCGGGGGGAAACAGCGGCGGGCGAGCGAATGCGGACGCGCGTGGGGGCGCTAAGGCACGCGCGGCGTGGGAGGCGGCGGCCAGCGAATTGCCGCCACGTGTCAAAGGCACGGATCGGGTGGCAGGGAGCGTGCGGACGTGCGGGCGCGGCTCAGGGGAGGGGGAAGGAGTTGGGCCGGCCGAGGGAGGTGGGCCGAGGGGTGGCGGCGGCGGCGGGCTGAGGGAATGGGCAAAGGGGAGAGTGGGCCCGCGGGAGCTTTTAGGTTTTCCCACCCCTTTTCTTTTTAATAAATTCGAGATAAATCAAATGAGCTCCAGAAAATAGCAAATAAATCCCAAAAATTCACCAAAATACCAAAAAATTCCTTGTGGCACAAGGAATCCAAATAAAATATTTTTTAGATTATATTGATGTTTATTTTAATCAGATTAAATAATTTTAATTTCTAAAAATTCATTTTAAGTTTGTTTAATTTCTAAAGAAATCCAAAAATTTATTTTTAGATTCAGGACTTTAAAAATCTCTGAAAATCAGAATGTTATAATTGCAGCCATACATGTTGATTAGTATAATCATGTTTATACTAATTAATCATGCTTTACACTAATTAAATATGCTTACGCTAATGGCACTTCTACGTAAATCATCATCACAGACGGTTCAAAAACATCATCATAGACGGTTTTCTGAACCGTATGAATTTATGGGTCTGTGATAATCCAAGGTTATCACAGATGGTTTATGAGCCGTCTGTGATAAATACAATACAGACGGTTTATAACTAGAACCGTTTGTGATACTCACACATCACACCGGACTGACATGCATGTTTGCATACTCTTTACGGTAGAGGATACAGTCGTTCGGACATACATGTATTATTTCTACTTTCATTCTCAATGGACAAAGAACCTTCTTGGCTTTATATGTGGTTTTAGGCAACTCATTTCCCTCTGAAAACATGTTCGCTAAAAGACCTAGTAGCGCTGTGAAAATCTTGTCAAACCAACCGTTGCTTGCCTTCAATTTTATCAGTTCAAGCATAGCTGACAATTTTGTGTACTTTGACCTGCAGCATATGAACAAAGATTTCTCCGAGTCCACCATCAAGCCTCGGAATTTAACATAATCTCTCTCATCATAGTTCTCTTCTACATTAGGAAGCATTTGATCCAAATTGTCATCGTGTAGCTTATTTGAATCCGAACCATAATCGACATCATCCGACGGCATATCATTGGCTTCGCCATGACAGGTCCAACACATATACCCCTTTTTGAAACCTCTCCGAATCGAGTGTGCTTCAATCTACTCACTATTCTTAAACATTTTTAAATTCTCACAGTCGGTGCATGGACAATACATATATTCTACCCCTTTATTCAACATATCCTTCTCGGCAGCTCTTGTAAAAGCAGACACGCCATTAATATACTCTCACTCACACGGTTCGTGGTATACATCCAGCTTCGGTCCTATATTATGCACACATATAAAAACATAGTATTAATTACTACATATATACCACATGCATTGAGGATAGCTAAATCTAAATTAGCGAGATATTTAGAGTATATATATAATAGTCACCAAAAATCAATCACAAAAAATTAGCTAGATCTAAATTTTGATGCAACCAAAAATAAATTTTATTACTAACCATAATTGGGCAACCAAGAACTTGATAAATCTTCAAAGCTCTCCTACCAAATAAGCCTCCTTCCACCAAATTACATGGCCTGAAAACCTTGCCACCTCCAGCTGTAGCACCGGAATATCGTAGGCGGTTTTTAATAAAAACGTCAGTGATATGCTGATTATCACAGACGATTTTAAAAAAATTTCTGTAATACAATTTTTAATAAAAAATCGTATGTGATAATTTGGAATTATCACAGACGATTTGTAATAAAAAATTGTCTGTGATACAGTTTTTTTAATAAAAAACCGTTTGTGATAATTTGGAATTATCACAGATGATTTTTTTTATTAAAAACCGTGTGTGATAGTCCAGTATCACAGATGGTTCATCGGTAAGAACCGTCTGTGGTACTCCTTTTTTCCGTCACCAACAACACAGACGGTGTCCAAATTAAAAACGTATATGATAGTGTACATCACAGACAGTTTCATAAATTCGTCTGTGATTTGACGTCTACTTTTAGTGTTTCTGTAGTAGTGTGGAGTCCTCCTGCCGTGGCCGGGCTTGGCACATCCTCCTGCCAAGTCACTCGATAGGTACCTGCTGTAATGTGTGAGCTCGACAGGTGACATATGTCGCCTACTGCTACTCTCGTGGTTGTAGAGGGCTAAAATTGAAAATTCATACATTTAGAAGTAAAATTTGAAATAAAAAATATCTACAGTGATAGATATACCAAGGATTCATAGATTGTTTTTAGCTTTACCCGTGTGTGGTGGTACTACGTGTGACTTTTCGAGGGCAAGAAGGGCTAGGGAGAAAGACATGTTGTAGAATAGGTAGGGGAGGAGAAGGTACGGGGTGCCAGGTCCCATTTCTGGGCCTTGGAAGCTGCCACTAGTTTTCCATTCTCTAATGGATAGGCCTGGGCTCTTGCTAGCCCTGCTGTACAACTGCACACAACAGATGCCAGTCTTACAACTAGTATACGGAGTGATCACATATTCGCAGACATAAGCTGATCTCATCTGAGCCAACCAGCCTATCCTTCCGTACTCTCAGGCGGCTGATTGGAGGTTAACTAACTAGCACTGCAAATTGGGTGTTCAGATTATTGCTTGTTGTTTTAAGCTATCAGTTTATATAGAGAGAATCACAGTAACAACTAGCAAGAAAATTCTTATATGCAAACTGGTCTTATCTGCAAAAGCTTTGCTGGGGGTACTACTACAAGACTAGTATAGGACAGTCATAGCTGACTACTTAGCGAGTCCCAACTTAAGTTTTACTATAGGCTAAATGTAGGTGTGGCGTAGATCACGAGAAGTCTCACACGGCATAAGAGATCTCGATTTAGTGAATTCCTTATTTGAGTGAAACCTTAGTGAAGACGTTGCCAGGGTGACGACTTATCTTTGTAAAGGCCTTGTTATGATTACTCAGTTGCACATCTATGGAAGTGTGCAGTGGTCGACAATATGAGTAAATCATATCTTGTGAGTAAAATTGTATAACCTCTGAAAAGTATGTAAACTATTCTGGATAGCCATGTCCAGAGTCATGAGCATACTGAGGAAAATGTTTCACGGATTAGACTTTGTTTTTCATAAAATGGTTTGGATAGAAAAGTGGATTCTTTTTGGGGAAAGATGGTCCGAGTTGAATACCTGTGGTTAGGTTAGTGTCAGGTCAGTGCCTGCACTAACGGTATTTTTTTTGTTTAACTTATTGTACTAAATTCCGTAATTTCATATATATTTATTGTATTTCCTCAAATGCTGCTTTACGCATAAACAACCATATATGCCTTCCTTTTTTTAGCCTTGCATTATTATTGTATTTTTCATGTAACTTGTAGAGTACAACTTTGCACTCACCCCTTACTATAACATCTTAGAGAAGGACCGTTTCGACTACAATGAGGACTAGGACAAGTAGGTCGCATCTTATTGTAGTCTGCCTGTGGGCAAGCTCTTGGGCTTCACCATTTTATTTACTTGTTTTCGCTGTTATGTTCCTTTACCATTTTGCTAATGAGCATTGATGATGTAAACTTTGGTCGTAAGGTCGTACTCTTTTATTTAATAAAGTTTGTCATTGAGCTTGATATGTATCCTTTGTTACCATTATATGCACTAGCTGATCCTAGATTAGTGTGATTTACACAAAGAATCCAAAGTTATTGCTCCGGGGTCTGATAGATATATCCTAGAAGCAATCATAAAGATGACTGTATCACTTCTATATTTATAATAAATATTGTTATATTTTTGAATTAATTACCATTTATAAATGTTAGCAAGTATGTGACTTGTGATGCTTTTTATTTGTTATATGATATTATTCTAAAAGGATGCCTGGTCGGATGTCACTGATTGGGATAGTAGTGATTTATAGACTAACATGTATGTTGATTGATGAACATGTTTCACCGGTCGTAGATATATAGATATTAAATCAATAATATAGACATATGTTAGAGAACATAGTGTTAGATCGACTCACCTTGAAACAATGTTGAGATTGTTATATTTTATATGATGTTAGTTGGTCTCAAACAATGATGATGCATAATCCTTGTATCTAAGATCAACATAGTTTCATACATGTGTAATAGTACACTTAGGGATTGCCAAACGCTACACCGTAAGTGGGTAGTTATAAAGTTAGATTTCAGGTATATTATGAAACATGCAGAGAAAAGTGACTGGTTGAATATGGGATTTGCCTCTCTTGCATAACAGGAAAGACATCCCTAGCCCCTGCAATGTGGTTAGATAAAGAAAGTGTATATCTATGTCACGAGTGGTCAAAGAGTTGATGGTATGAATTATCCACCACTAGACCAGAAAAAGATTGAGCAATCCGTGGATGATATATTTCTCACATAGAGTTCGATTGGATATCATGAGGCAAAAGGAGAATACACAAACAGGTCGATAGGTCCGACTGGATACGAACTGGTCGTATGGGGATGCTGACTGGTCGGACATATCACAAACTGTTATGCGCACTGATCGTATGGGGATACGAAATGGTTGTCAACTTATATGATTCTGTCGTAAGGAGATATAGGCTGATCATAAGTGACTAGGACCTGGTTACATATTACATTTCATATGGTTAATCCAGATTGATATTTGTGTATATTTGAAGATTGATATGTTCTGGTAGGGATTGCAACTAACCAGTGATTGGAAAGATATTTCTAGATTACAACTAAATGTACGTGAACTTACAGAATCACACACTTAACGAGTTGGAACAGAAAGGATCTGGATGATAGACTTTAAGTGAGATACAATCTCTACTTGTATTAGATAAGGATCCGATCAAAGGCTTTTTAAGTGGGATACGATATTTACTCGTATTGGATATGGATCCAGTAGGAATCTCTATATAAATGGATGCATAGGCTATGGGTTGCATATGTCTGAGACACAACCACCGAAACCCTTAGGTGCCACCTCTAACAAACCCTACTATGCGCTCTAGTGTTAGCACATCATGCACCTCTGGACATGTGAACTTGATAGAGGCGTGCTACGACTATGGCGTTGATTAAAACGATCACAAAGAGAGGACATTTGGCTCATGGAAATCAACTACTGCTCAAGGACGATCGCCTTCCGAGGACGCTGATCGGGATGTTAGAGATCGACTGCTACCACTACATCGATGCGCGCTACATTGAACCGGGCTACTTTAACTCTTCTTCCGTTGTATTGTGTATCTAATAGTAATGATCTATAATCTCATATTTACATGGCTTTCTAGTTTACACGGTAAAAAATTTTAATTTATACTAATGTAACTTACAAAATAATCCCATAAATCATCCACCATGCAGCTGCTCACTTGTGCAGTGCTAGTAGCGCGTACCGTTATCTTAGGTAGAGGAACGAAACAACACAGAATGAACGAATTGGAATGAGGCTTTTATTTGGCTGTAATGGATGGATTTGCATTTGCATTACAGGTAAAGATGGCAACGGGTAGAGATCCGTCGGGTATTGCCAACCCATACCCGTACCCGATACCCGCACCCGCTACAATACCCGTACCCGCACCCGGGTATAAAAACCTACCCGTACTCGCACCCGCGTGGGTATTTATACCCGACGGGTAACCCATACCCGAATTGATAAGGGTACTAGTAAAGTGCCCGTGCGTTGCAACGGAAAACCATATAAAAGTGATGCATACTATCAAATACGATCTCAAACTAAATAATAAATATCAACTTTTTCTTATGTCATCATGTATCAAACAAAACATACATGTTCATACTTGTAAATAAATGGAGATGCATACAAGTAGATAAATAATGCTTCAGACAGTTCTTAATAAAGTTAAAAAACTATTGCTGATAATCTACAATAGGCTCTCCTACTGATCTTTGATTAGTCACCATTTTCTGTAAGTCTTGATAAAGCTATTCCAGCAAGAATATACCGACCTTTCTTAAATTGCCGTATAAACATTCTATCACTATTACATAAGTCATTTGAAGTAGAAATTGCACTCATACAATTCACACATGATTAAGCCAAAAGTAAGTCGATTGGTTCGAATAATATCAAATCCTTTGACACAAGCAAACTCGAACTATTGAATACAATAGGGCACACAAAAAATAGGTGACAAAAGCAGGGAAAAATTGCGGGCATAACTTTGTCCATTGCGGCGAGGATGGGGAGTAGGAATAGTTCATTGCGATACTTGTCATCAAATGACTTGGGAATTTGATCCTTCAGGAATAGTTCATTGCGATACTTGTCATCAAATGACTCCTCTACGGTGGCGGTGACAGAAGTGACATTGTCACGGATTGGAAGTGTATTTGAATTTTCTTCTTATACATTTCTATGATAGCTGCTAACTGTATTGCCAAATACCTTCAGGAAGTTGTACAGACGATCCCCAAGAATTACTGCTATGGTTATGAACACCTGCAGTGTTAAGATGTTAATTCTAGACAACTACATGTGGCTGTAAAAGGAAAATTTGCATGCCATGACCAAATTTCAGTTCACCTTAGCAGTCCATGTAGACTATTTTTTGGAAGAGTCTCGGAGTACCAACTTCATTTCTTTGTGGTTATGAGTGGCCACATTAAGCCCCACGAGAGGATGCCTCCAATCAAAAGAGATGCATTCACGATATAGGGGCAGATCATTCCAACACCAACATAAGTAGCCAAGAAATCAAAATAGAACCTGGAAGACAAAAAAATAGTTGAATTTCAGGATAACTGAATACTCATGGATCCAACATGGACCAAATTATACAGTCAACATGATCAAACAATCAAGAATAGCCATCAGACGGTTGCTAATCTAGAAGGATTAATATAGGCAAGTAAACATAGCATGCGAGAGTGTATTGTTGCTAATGCTTAAACCAAGATGTAGCCATATTACCATACTAACCTGTTTTTATAAGCTTCAAGGCCAAATGTCGGGAAGAAACTGAATCCACAATCATCCCCAACAGTGTAGAACCACTGGAAGAAAGCCCATAGGAAGCTCAATGAGAAGTACTTGCCCAATGTCCGAACTTGCTTCCTGAAATTGGATAGTATCCTGTCAGTAACACTGCTTGACCTTACCTATTACAGACGATAACAAAGTAGCCATGTTGTTTACTTTGCAAGCTCAGCACCCTAGGGTGTGTGGAATCCATTTATAAGGTAAACAGCTATAGTGCCACTTGGGTAAGTCAACTTGTAGTCCACAATCATTACCTGCAAGCGGTATTCCAGTTGAGAACTATATAATTTTGGCATTCTCTCTCTCAAGAATAGTGTGGGGAAGGGAAAATCTACCTTTCTCATGGGCACCAGAGCAAATAGCCCAACAAAATTGACGAGGAATAGAAACCCTATAATCCATGCGATCTGGGGATTCTTGATATTCATGGCATCGTTAGCCTCTGTTGCTTGCTTAGCAATGGTTTCGCTCATACCAAACAGGTAACTGCCGAGCCAACATGATCAATTGGAATTAACGAATAAGAATACCAATAGATGATTCAATTGTTTCAGTATTCCACCATATTGATATCAACAAACAATTTGCAGAAACCATCATGCAAGGGCAAATGTGAATCTATTCGTGATGTCAGGAACAGCAGCCAAAATCTTCATCTAGGATCTAAAATAAACCCGATTATAAGCATGCATTGTGATATGTAAATATCTCTCTGTAGCAGTCATAAAGATAAAGATACTATTACCAGTCATAATCACACAAAGTTAAAGATCCAAGACAGAAGTTAAAGATACTATTAACAGTGCCAGAAGATAATAGTAGAAAGTTACAAACAAAAATATGATCCAAGACAGAAGATAAAGATACTATTACCAGTCATAATCACACAAAGTTACAGGAAGAACGTAGCATCTAAATTACCATGTTCCTTTTACGAGATTACACCCACGCAATATATTTCTACACAGCGACAGTACAATTGACATTTGGCAACAATGTTCCATGCCAAACAAGCCAACTTTGCAACGACAAACACAATGCATGAGCTATCACAATCACAATCGAGACACACTACATGTGTTCCAAGAACTGGAACAAATCACCCATTTATGTGCCATGGAAGACTTTGCTTGTCAAACCGATGCCAATCTATAGTAAAAACAAGTAGTACACAACCACATTCTAAAGTCTCCACAAAATACTATATTAGACGCCTATTTTGTTGCTACAAGTGCTCCTATACCAAAGCTATTTCCTTTGGAATCATATCAATCAGTAAAATCAAGCAACTAATGCTCCTCAATCTTGATTAATATTTACCGTCAAAGTCGCCGATCGCTGCCGAACCAACCTGCCGGCAGCCTCTTCAGGGGTGGCGAGCCGCAGGGCACACGTAAGGACGGCGTGCTAGCCGGCGCAGCATCCGGCGACGTAGACCTCGAAGGCGGAGGCGGCCACCCCTGCGGCGGGGATGCAGTCGATTTCCCAGGCGGGGTAATCGGCTTTGGCATCAGGGCATCATCGAAGGGAGCCGCGGAGGAGCGCGGCGCCGCAGTGATCGGCGACCTCGAAGGTGGCGGTGGGCGGGGGGAGGCGCGCGGTGGCGGTGGAGACGTAGGTGGCCTCGCCGGAGGCGGGGTCGTGGCGATCGAGGCGGAACGGGAAAAGCCGGGAAAGAGGCGGTGGGGAAGGAGGCGGCGCGCGGGGGGGGGGGAGGAGAAGGCGGCGGCGGAGCGAAGGAGGAGGTGGTGGTGGCCGGGGGGGAGGAGGAGGAGGCGGCGGCGGGGTGGGTGGGAGGAGGAGGCAGCGGACGAGAGAGGGAGGAGGCGCGCGCGGGGTTGGGGGAGGCGGCGGCGCGAGGAGGGGAGGATGCGGAGAGCGAGGGCGGCGCTTGGGAGGGAGGAGGGGAGGCGGCGGCGGCGACGCGGGGTGGGTGGAGGAGGCGGCGGGGGAAGAGCGAGCGAGGGGAGGCGGTCGGGGTGGGGAGGAGGAGCGCGCGCGAGGTGCGGTGCGCCGAGAGCGAGAGAGGGGAGGAGGCGGCGCGCGGGGTGGGAGGGAGGGGGCTACGAGATAGACCGCTCGGATTTTATCTCGTAATCAGATCGAAGGGCTGAGAGAAGTGGAGTGACGACGGGTCAACCACCAACTCCTTCTTTTATAATAGTAAAGATATACGAGGCACATGTATATACGGGTGCGTGTATTTCCATCGGTTTCGTTTCGAATATATATATACGAGCCACATGTATATGTACCCGTTGCTATCTCTAGTATACACCTGGTCGGGTATATTTTACCCGCGGGTATGCGGGTACGGGTAGTATATATCCGTACCCGCACCCGCATACCCGATGGGTAGAGTTTCTTACCCATTAGCATACCCGCGGGTGAAGATATCTTTCCATACCCGCTTCCTTATCAGGTAAAATCTATCGGGTATTCGAATTTCGGGTACCCGTTGTCATCCCTAATTACAGGTGGAGGGGCTGATGGAGGGGGAGCATCACGTGGGGCCGTTCAACCCGGGGGGGAGTTCACGATGCTGGAGCTGGCCAAGGTGGTGCAGGACAGTGGACACCATCGACAAGGCGGCGCGATGGTTCCGCCCCAACACCGCCGACGACCCGCACAAGCACAAGCCGGACATCGCCCGCGCCAAGGAGCTGCGCGCATCTTCGCCGACCACAAATCCAACTGACATATCATGCATGGATTACGCGCGTACACATTACGTTCAGTTTCTTTTCTTTTCTTGGGGTATAGTAATGTAAGCATGCAAGGGAGCCTAGCTAGCTGAAAACAGAATGATGGGCGCATGATAGGTGTGGTAAGCTAGCATCATCACGGATCAGGAGTTGAGTTTGTCACCAGTCAGCACGCATGCGTGGAGCAGTACTACATATACTACTAGTACAAACGTAAGTATATATATAGGTATCCGATTAATGAAATGCGCGCAAGCCTCTTGCGTGTTTAAAAAAAAAAGTATATATAGGTATAGTAGCAGCAGCAGCTGAGAGATGATTATTAGGTGGTGATCGTTTTAGCGATGGTTTTTGATTTTTTTTATTGTAACTGATTTTTTTATTGTAACTGAGTTAGTGAATAGTGAAAAAAAGCTGAAACTAGAAGCTGAAATTTTTTTTTAAGATTGCCATGTAGCATTCTCAGATGAATGCACCTTTATGTAGCATTTTCAGATGAATGCACCTTTCTTCTACGACTGCTAGAATGCTGTTTGTATCAGTTAATTCCTCCATGTTCCATGTTTTGCCACCTCCTTTTCGCAATTGACCCCACGTCATGTCGCAGAAATTAACTACCAGACATATACAGCAAATAACGGCCGGTTCTTTTTGACTTTGATTTTAGTATGGAAACGTTATACACCGTTTGTTTCAGTTTTTTTTAGTTTCAGCTTCTAGTTTCAGTTTTTTTTATTATTCAGTAATTCATTTTTTTCTGATTTTTTTAGATTTTTTGGGCTTTTTTTTTTCTTTTTTTCATGTTCCTTTGTATTGTCCGTGATGAACTAGCATATTTTTTCTATTTTTATATTTTTTAAAATTTAATTATACCTAAAAAAGCCAAATTAGCTACAGTAAAAAAAATCAGCTACAGTGAAATTTCAGTCAAAAATCAGAAGTCATCGTTAAAACGAACGCCTTATTGCCCAAATGGGATCATCTGCAATTTTGTTTTTTAAGTACGACAGTGCACGCACGTACACGTACACTCACCCCACCCCTACTTGGGTGTATCCTAGCATAGGTCTACACCTTATGGAGCATAGTCACGTGCTTTATCACTAAATATACCTATGTGTTCGTGTGTTTTCACTTCTTAGGATTCCTAATTATTTGGATACAACACGCTGGGATCGAACTCAGGGGGACGAGGCATTCACCCACACTCATCTGCAATTGTACAAGCACATAGATAGCCAACAGTACCCTTCATGTATTAGGTAGTAGGTTGTTGCTTTTATTAGCTGTAAGAGTCTTTTAATGTAAGTTTTTCAACCTGACCGTCTTGTCGCTCACGGTGAGGCAAGTTTGTATGGGTTTATTATCTCTACTACTTAAAAAAGAGCTAGTAGCTGGTATGTTCTATCTCCCCCTCCACTCTTCATGTAACAATTCGCGTCACACCAAAAATCTAGATTTTTCGGCCCACCTTGCTCTCATCCCCGCCTCCGTGACGAGATGCCTCCTCCCCGCGGCGCCCTACCTCCTCCCCCACAACACTGCCACCACCTCCCTCGCATCTCTCCTCCTGTCTGCACCACCACCTCCTCCTGCCGCCTCCCATCCTATTGCTTGGCACCGCCTTCCTCCCCTCCTCCCACGCTGCCTCTCCTCTTGCCGCCAGTGGCTGCTCTCCTTGCGTCACCTGTCTCCATTCTCGACGTATCCAACCACTCCCCAACCATGGCGTGGCCAGATCCGGCCATTCCCAATCCGGAGGAGAAGATGTGGATCCTCCGCTGACGATGGTTAGGTACGAGGAGGAGGAGGAGGAGGAGGAGGATGAGGCACGGGGAATGTGAAGGAGCGGCGAGGGGAGGCGGTGACACGGTCAAGAGAGGACACCACCGACATCTTCTCTCGGTGTCGCCCCATTCATCCTCCGCCTCTTCCTCCCCTATGGATGTCCGTTTCAGCTTGTGGTGCCATAGCCTCCCCATGCCTCCACTACATGACAGGGAGGCAGAGGAGGTGGAAGCAGCAGCGGCAACCGTGGAGAAGGTTAAGGTCGGAGGTGCTGCCCCTTGCTTAAGGCTTGATGACAGTGGCAATCTCGTGTCGACGGCCATGGGATGAGGGGCAAACGCCGCTTGCAGCTAGCATCTGCACGACCTCCCGCTCCTGCCATGCCGAGCCACTGTACCACATCGATTTGCATAAGGCATCAATATTAAGTGTTCCGTGGTGTTCAATGTAGTTAATTCCCCTGATTTTGTCTGATACAAGTTAGTTGTTACCTAAAATTGCAAACCCTCTGGTAGAAGCCCTTTGGCTGTATTCTTTGGCAATGCAGACCTACTTCTGGGAGGTTGAAGAGATCCAATATCCTCAAGGCTTGGATGATATCGATAGGTTCTTCCTTAGCCCCAAGCACTCTTGATTCAAAATCTAAGGCAGACAAAGAGCGCTTGGAATACTGCCGATGGATGTGATTCAAGAAGATGTGCAAACGGAGCGGATATTTTCCGACCGACCATCCGTCCGTTTTAATTCGAATAGAATTCAGAGCAAAATTTCGGATATCTGGAGGTTTTGCCGGATACGGATACGGATTCGGATATTTTTTTGCCTGATACGGAAACGGATTCGGAAAAAATATTATCCGACGGATACGGAACTATCCAGATATTTTTTCGGATAGTTACCGGATATTTTTTCGGATAGTTACCAGATTCAAATTCGGATTCAACTCAAAACTCAATTCAGATTCGGTTCAGGACAGCCCAACATGCACTTACTAAAATGGCCATAACTTTCATAAAGGGAGTCCGATTCGAGTGTTCTTGTACTCGTTGAAAAGCTTATTTCAAGATCTATGCAATGGATAAAGCCTCATCTTCAAATACATCATGAATCATCTGTTATGACCAAAATAATATGATGGCTATAAAATCTAGTTTTCTTTTTGTGTGAGTTCGAGTTTAAAACAATATAGGGTTGAGTTGTATTCGGTTTGGGGACCATATATACGTCCTAAGGGGCTATATAAGCCTTGTAATCGTAGCCTTTAGGGCTCAGATTACCTTTGAGAAAAATTAATCTACTAAAGTTTGTTGAATTCATCATTACGACCGAAATTCCATATGGAATTAAGAGTGTTTTTCAAACAAGATCGTTCAGCTTTTCCTCTAAGAATTGGGTGCACGATAAATCTTCGCTTAGTGGTCGATGAAATCAACACGAGCGTGTTTTAGCGGATTAAAGAGTGTTCGTCCCTTGTACTGGTATTAGAGCATCATTACGATTCATCAAGATTCCCGTAAGTATTCATCCTACATCGAGAAGATCGGGCGATCCCGTATCAAGTGATATACTTGACTACTTGGCTATGGCTAATTCTTACTTTCGAACTGTGTGACATGTAGCTAGTTAGTTACTACTTATTTAACTAGTCTCTATCATTTACATGCTATTTTGCTAACTAGAATTTATTAGTTGCTTAACTTGTCCTTGTCATCGTGTCAAATTTGCTTGTTAAGTTACTAATGTAGTTCCATTATGGATATGTACTATGGTGATTAATCCTTACATATGTGATATATATCATTTTTATTTTCGCGTATTATCCGACTAAATATTCGTGACCGAGACTAACTGTATTCGGAGCGGCATGTATTCGCTCCGTATTCGTGACCGAGAATATCCGTATTCGTATTCATATCCGGCATTATCCGTGTCCGATTTCGACTCCGACAAAAAATATAGAAACGAATACGGAATGAGCAATATCCGTCCGTAGCTCCGTTTGCATGGAAGATCAAGAACTCAGAGATGAGAAAGATGTTGCCCTGCCCCACATGTTCTACAGCCGTGGCGCCATTGATGAACCCAAGATAGCTCCAGCAAGACCTTCGCCTTCGTCATCCCGGTAATCTCATATTGCTGTGCTCTGACATTGAGTTGTTTTACTACCATTGCTATCTTGGACCTCATGGGTATGCATGCTAAATTGCCAAGTATATTAGACTGCAAAGTTTATTGGTACTGTGCAAGCTTCATTACTACTGCATTGCATCACTTAGGAAAGAGATTCTAGATTTCTAATGCATAAATGGATAGTCTATTTTTTAGAACTCTACATGAATAGACGTTAATTCTCAAGTTAGACAGCTCTTTCAGAGAGTAATTGACTCAATTATGTCATATTAGGTGTTGATGCTACTACATATAAATTTAGAAATAGATAACTGAGCATCAAATATTTTGTCAACCAGTGAGCTTATGTTTAAATGCTCTGCTTGTGCGCACACGAACAGGAACAAAAGAGGATTATTCTTCTAAGTTCTATTAGTGTTATACCTGAGTTAGTTTGTGGGCATATTGTGATATTGTCCTTCTACGTTCTAAAACTGTTGTCTATACATTAGCTTAGCTAGTTTGTGAGCTTCTTGATTTGAATTTTGTGCTACTCTCAAAACACACCTTAGCTTCCTAGAATTGCTCCATGAGAGTTTTTATATTAGCTATAAGCCCACTGAAACTGCATGGATGTTATTTGATATTGAGCTTCCTACCAACAAAGCTCAATAGAAGGATGGTTCTTTCAACTAATATTTCATAATCTTACATTATGTCCTACCAAAATTAATTGAATACTTTCCTGGTTTAGATATATTTTTTGAAAGTTTCCTACTAAAACTTGTTGGGTTTCCTTGCAAAATGGCTTGCCACGTCATTGGGAAAACCATAGACGTCCGATGTTGCTCAAGCACCATATAAGCCGTCGAATCTAGCCGTTTATCCACCAAGGCAACATAGCAACCAGACTCTTTGAGAAACACCCTAATACTTATCCACACTCCCCCGTTCTTTTCATTTTTACAATCCGGTCCTCAGATGTCCATCGACCGCATCGCCTTGGCAAGGTGGTTGTGGATCGCAGAACTGTCAAATAAATAATCATATTTATCTATTGAGACTTATTATGATTGAATTATAAGTAACTTTCCAACTTTTTTGGTGTCTTAGGACCATGTTTACGTACACATTGTGGACAAGTTAGGCACAATGATTTCTATTTTTGGTTGGATCAGCCTGTTCCATAGGTGATGTTAATTTAGGGTATGTTAATTTTGGTTAGTGCAGCTCTGGCACGACGGTTCCGTGCACATGGTGTGGCTGTACTGTACCTTTGTACATGGATACAAGATGAATTGAGGTCCCTTTCTGATTTTTCATTCATGTATTTTGTGTGATAAAAACATATTATATTTTATTTAGATAGATACTTAGTGCACTCTTTTACGTAGTAGCACTGAGCATCCATAAAGATCACAGTCAGAACACAAACCACTAAATAAGCTCCATAGCAAATGGTACTCTTAACACACTAACCAAACACCATAAAACAAGTAACACAAAATCAGTTTGATATGACAGAACACAAATTTGGCTTATATGTTTATTCCATAGCAGTGTATGTGCATTAAACTATGCATTGTTACATAACAGTGTAGACCCTTATATATCTATTAATTTTGCAATATGATATACATGAGGATATATGCATCTTGCTCATTGTTGTCTATTATTTTCAATTTTTTTTAGCAATGTGGATTCTAGTTTTTTAAAAACAAAAGTTTTTAAAATACCGCTATGTATTCTGGGGGAGGGGTTGCATTGCACAAGCACCGGCACGATGAGATTATGGGTCTGTTTGTTTCAACTGTAGATTCTGAGAAGTAGCTGGTGAGTATCTAGCTAGTTAGAATCTGGAGAAGCTGGATAATCCTAGCTTCTGACTACTAGTTCATTTTCTGGATTCTGTAACTTCTGGTTACTTAGAATCTGGATAAAAATCTAGATTATTTAGAGGATTCTGGAAGTAGCTGCGGCTGCTAGAAACTAAAACAAACAAGCTCAATTTAAAGCATGACAGCATTTGGAGACGGACGCGTACTCCAATTCTTAATGGGCCTAACAAGCCCAGAAATTGGGCCCCTTGGACCAGGAGGAACGAACTGCAAATCTCCCCCATCAAACAACCCTGACCGTCCGATCAACTCAACCCTAATATTTATAGCCACCTCCGCCGCCACCTCAAAACCCTATCGCCTAGCCCCGAGCGGCCACCAGTCCTCCACCACCGAAGAAGCAGCGGCAGGAGGCGCGGAAGAGCAGGCGAGGCGGAGAGATGGCGCGTGGCGTGGCGGCGAAGGGCGGCGGGAAGAAGAAGGGGTCTGTCACCTTCGTCATCGACTGCACCAAGCCCGTCGACGACAAGATCATGGAGATCGCGTCGCTCGAGAAGTTCCTGCAGGAGCGCATCAAGGTCGCCGGGGGCAAGGCCGGCAACCTGGGCGAGTCCGTCACCGTCTCCCGCGACAAGACCAAGGTCACCGTCAGCTCCGACGGGCCCTTCTCCAAGAGGTATACACACGCACACCCGCTTGCATTCCCCCAGATCCACACATATCTTGCTCCTAGATGTGTTTACCCGGTAGCGATTCTCGAAACATAGAGCAGATGTATCGATCTGTGCGTGTTCTCTCTGCGCGCGCTATGTGGTCAACTGGTGATGCTTGGCGGCGGCTCGATTGGGTATTTGTTCCATTTGTGATTCAGTATTGGGTTATGTGCAGCGATTGAGGCATTTTGTGGACACGGAGTAAGGAATGCTTAGTTTGTATATAGCGTAGAGGTATTACCATGATATGTACTCCCACGGAGTACGTCTTAGTATCTGGAAATCGAGATGAGCGTTGTAGTGGTACCGCATCTGCACTTGCAGGTTTGCAATTTGCACACTGTTGTATCATGGAAAAGTTTGTCCTTGGTTATCATTGTTTTCGAGGAGCGATACAATCAATACTCTTTGCTTGGACTTAGCATGGCATGGAAGTCGCAGTTCTTCCAAATTCTGTTATAAGCTAGCATGAAATGGGAGAACCAACTTATGTGAGACTGTTGTAGTATCGGTTTATTCTTTTGTCAATCTATGAATGTATATGCTTAGGATAGAGGACAGTCTGTCCATTCCATGCCACCTGCACCCTTTTTTTTTACAGATGCTTAACCAATACATGTTGCCTATTGTGAGAATATTTTGACTGATTTTTTGTTTGGCCCCCCTAATTCGTGTTGTGGTCTGGATAGAAGTCTTGATTTTAAGTCTCTAATCCCTACTTATAGATATATGATGCTGCACCGCATCAGCGGAACATTTTTGTCCTTTGTTCGATACGGTGTATGTTGTATTGTTACATATGCGCAACCTGTTGCTTTTCTATATTGCTGACCAGGGTATTTTGTTTCGTGTAATCTGAAACATTGTTGCTATGTTCTCAGGTACTTGAAGTACTTGACCAAGAAGTACCTGAAGAAGCACAATGTGCGTGACTGGCTTCGGGTGATTGCATCGAACAAGGACCGCAATGTATACGATCTCCGGTACTTCAACATTGCCGAGAATGAGGGTGAGGAGGAGGATTAGATGCACTGCCTTCGTTTTACGCCATGTGAACTTTTGTGCTCATTGGAGCACACCTATGCAGTAGTCTTTTAAGAGATGAGTTTTGATGTTTAAATTGTCTACCCATGTTTTTTAAGTATGGTGAACTTCATGTGATTAGATAATCAAGATGAAGGATTGTTGGTTCTCGCATCCGTAGTTCATCGTGGATGCTGTTCTTTTGTTCTGTGGAGTACGATTGGTTCAGAGAAGACCACTGTTCGTCAAACTGGATGATAAAACGCATCTTAGTCTTCTGCTTCTTGCGAAGACTACAAAATTCTGTGATCGATTTATCGTGGATGTCTTGCCGTAGTCACCACCAAGACTCGGCTCCTGCGGCCCCTGACAGCTTAACAGAAAGTGCACTTTAAGTTGCTTTCTTGCTGCCTCGCACAGTCACACTGTTCTATCTGCTTTAGTGTGGATCGAACGGATGGCAAAAAAAATTACCCACACAAAAACATAGGGACCATCAGAACAAACCAGCTATAACAAGTACGAAGAGGGGGTATTCTGTGAGTGTATAAACAAACTGAAGAAATCATTCATGGGTGCTCACAAATACCATCGAATAGTTTTGGAGGAATGTCGACAGATACAAGTATCTCTTCCGAGATAAAACTGGTCCAAAATTCAGAACAGCTTATTCGGGACATCACTTTCACTAGCATTGGAAGTTTGCATAAGTTGGTAAAAAAAAAAAAAAAACAGCAGCCGACTACTATGTTCATGCTCAAGTAAACGCAGGGGCGGGGGTGCAACCACTGACAGGCGCAACTTCGGAGGTCTTCTGTGCAGAACTGTACTTCTTTGTGATAAACCTAAGATGTTTCATTCGTCAGTTACTGGTCATAATTTAGATCATATTGCAGTAGTTACTACTTAGTGTTTACACCTTGAAGATTAAAGTAGTTGCGCATCTGCCTTGCATCATGGCGGTATGTAGAATACATTTTAAGACATGACAAGCATAAAAGTAAACGAAGCTAATGCCACTTTTCTCCTTGGCGAAACAATCAAACATCAGATCACATAAGACATTCAAGATAATTCAGTCATGGGAGTCCCAGAAGCATCATTATATCATCTTATATGGAGGTTTATAAGCAATGGATACCTGAAGAAATCTCTCCATAGCAATTCAAACATTAACCAATTTGTCCCAGCATCGGATGTGCCATCACCGTTCTTGGGTGTTGACCCAGATGGAATTGCTCTGGAAGGAGACGGAAATTGCCAGTTACGTACAAAAACAAATGAAACAGTAACATAACGACGAGACTAAGAATGGTCCTCTTCCCTCTACTGTTCAACAGCATCACATACCTAGCCGCATGCTTCTTCAACTCCTCATACATGAAGCGTGGAGAGAGGCACCCTGTAGCAAGCCATGGAGAAATTTTGCAGGAGAAATTAGCACCATATATGCTATCACGAGTACTGTCTTTTTCTGCTTTGTTTGGCTGCATACAGCATTCTGCTGCAAACTTCTTCAGTCTCTCCAGAGCTTCTGCCTCACCACCAATAAGAGTAGAACCAACAGCAGGTTTTGAGTCCTAAATGGACAAATTAGTCTTTTTAAATAGGGCACACGTAGGTACAGGAGGATGGACATGCTGAATTGAAAGGGTGTAGGGTACAGGTGACAGAAGCATATGAACATGGCATAACTAAAAATAAAAAATATTATCATGCAAGTTGTGCAGGCATTATACAAAGATATGAATTGTAGAAAAATGATCCTATCGTTGATGTCACTGTCCAGTGTCCACATTCTACACATACAAAACCACCAACAACACAGCATTTCATTTCAGCATTGATATCAGTGTCCAGTGTCCATATTCTACACATACAATTCATAACCGACCTCAAATTACAAGTTCAAGGTGTCCTTAAATCAATAAGACGACAGGGAAGCATAAGACCAAAGCAAGAGGACAAGCATATGGTGTCACTCATGTTCCAAAATGGTAAATCGTTCTGGAATGTCACAAAGGTGAAAGACAAACCAGCTAATGTCACGAATAATTGGATTGCAGAATAAGTGGGATAATGCATATTTTGCTGATACAATACTTATTGCCATGTGGTACTCATTATTTATCATTCTACATTTCTACTACACATACATGCAAAAAAAAGTTTGCATGCACGCAAAATTGAGTAGAGTGACCCAGTAAGCTCTAGCAGTACCTTCATAATGTGGCCAACAGGCAATAATTAGGGCATACCAACCTAAATGAATTAAGGGACCTACCTTTCTACCCAATTTCCTTTCCTGACCATCAAAGATCCATTGATCCAACCTACCAACGAAAATGCCTAATAATTGGATCATTCACAGCTATCAGCAAACTAAATGGTCAATGGCACCCAAGCATGCTTTAATTAGCTTCTCCCATCCGCATATACATGTACAATTTACTGAAAAATAACGAATTCCACAAACTTTTGCCGCATAAAAAGAGTGAGCATGGACTTGAATGTCTTGGAGCACCGGCAAGATGCAATAAATATATAAATGTGCAACACAGGAAAGAATCTAGGGTTTGAGGTTAGGAGTACTCAGATTTTTAGACGTTGGATTGGATTTTTTGAGGAGATATGGGAAATCCGTTGGATCAAGATCCAGTGCTCTAGATTTTTTTGAGGGATTATGTGGATCTGTTGGATGATCCAACGCCCAAAAATCTAAATACTTTCAACCAAAAGAACATCCGAATGCTCCTTATCACTTTCCAAGAATCTATCCATGAAAGCCGACTCACCTGTGCCATTGCCGGTGGTGCAGTGAGACCGAGCTCGGCGAGCGTGGGTATCTCGCCAGGCTCGAGCACATTCTTCATGGGCACGCACTTGACCTCCTCGGGAGCGTCAAACACCTTCCTGACCTCCAACCCCTTCACGGCCTCCCTGAATCCACCATAGTTCGACGGCATGTCCTCGAGGGGGAAGGGCAGGTCGTCCAAGTGGTACAGCGTGCTGCCCCAGAAGTACTTGACCTCGATGCCTTCCTTCTCCATGGCCTTGCTCACCCTCTCCTCCGCGCGGCACTCGTCCCGCGACACCTCCCCATGCGCGTACACGGCCTCCGCCCCAGCGGCCCGCGCGAGCTCGGGGATCAACACCTCGGGCCTCCCCACCCGCACCACCAGGTCGCCGCCGCGCGCGCGAAGGCTCCGGCGCAGGTCGGCGACGGAGTCCAGCAGGAAGTTGGCGCGGTAAGGCCCGGTGCGGTCGAAGCCGGAGGGGGACTTGCCGAAGTCGCGGGGGTCGAAGACGAAGACGGGGAGGAGGGAGGAGGACGCCCCGACGGCGGCATGGAGGGGCTCGTGGTCGAGGAGGCGGAGGTCGGCGCGGAACCAGACGAGCGTGCGGCGGCGGCCGGCGGCAGCGGGGGCGCCGGAGGGGAAGGAGCGGGAGAGGCTGGGCGTGGAGGCGGGGAACGGGGAGAGGAGCGAGGATGCAGCGGCGTTGAGGCGACCAGGACGGCGAGAGGAGGGGGAAGCCGCCGCGGAGGGATGGAGGCAGACGGCGAGGGTGGAGATTTGGGTGGGGAGGTGGATGGTGGAGGGGATGGAGGCGAGGGTGGTGGTGGCCGGGACGGTCGGCGTGCGGAGGGACAGGGAGAGGGAGAAGGAGGCGAAGGGGAGGTTGGGGTCGTCGCGGGGGTGGGCGGCGGAGTCGGGGTCGGAGGAGGCGGCCATGGATGGCGAGGTGGCGGTGGTGGTTGGTGAGATGCGGGAGTGGGAGAGTTGGAGATTTGGTTTGGAACTTTGGATGGGCTGGTGGTGGCTTGGAGGGGAGGTGAGGAGGGAACCGGGGTTGGTGGTGTAGAATTTTAGACCCCACCGACCTTTTGGTGTTAACCAGATTTCGCTATTTTGTCATCCACACCAACCGTGTTTTTTTTTCAAAAAATAATGCCAAAAAAAAAGTAAGGTTCTTGCCATTTCTGCACTACTAACTAACAAGACTGACAGGCAAGGAAATTTTGGCTCCGCCCTAAATAATTTTAATTTCTGATTTTTTTATCTTTCAATTTATTTAAATTAGAAATCACTTAAAACACATCAACTTCGAATTTTAACTTATTTTAGCCTTTTTGATTTTTTGACTTTTTAAATCTTTTTTCTTTTCTTTATACTGTTCATGACAATATAACTTTTTTTACGATGTAATTTCAGCCAGAAACCACTAGCCAAAGATCGGATGGGGCGCTGCCTTTATTTTTCCCCTTAAAAAAGAGCCAGGGGTTTTCTATTTGTTTACTTAGAAAATAAACAAAATTTGACTTTGTCTGTTGAAACTTTGATTCGACGATGCTGATGGGTTAGCTTTGATGTACTTGTTCTTATATTTTGGTGGCCGTATATGCTAAATATGTAACCATGAAATGTCTATTAGTTCCATGGGAATTTTCAAGGAATCTACACATTTTAACTAAACAAGGCCGGAGTAATACAATATTTTGTACAAAATGGCTTTTGACGATTTGTTTCACATAGAGTAAACAATACAGTAATTTTCACAAGTTTTTTTAATGTAATTGAAACAATCTATTTGTCTTTTTTATTCTTATGGAACCAAATTTTTTTTCAAGCTAATGTCTTCTCTTTCAACATTGAGCTGCGTAGCATCAAATTCGAGAGATAATTGTCAATTACTGTTATATTAAAATTAGTAAGGAATGAATATGTACTAAGCTAGAAAAGTCTCAACCTTTTCTCCTTCCGCAATTTTGAACAAATAATTAGTGATGTGTGGTGAAAACTGCATGCAAAGTGAATAAAACAAAAAAAAACCCAACGCATTACATCTTTACTATTTTAAAAGAAGGAGTTGGTGGTTGATGAGTCCTCTCCCATATCTCTTCTCAGCCATTTGATCTGAACAATAAAATCTTAACCGCCCCTTTCCTCTCCCCCCCTCTCTCTCTCCCTCTCTCTCTCTCGCGATCTAACTGTTAAAGTTTTTCCGTTGCAACGCACGGGCACATGACTAGTCCTTCAAGAAGATTGGCCATCTTCGTATCCTCCTTTCTCCAGCCTAAGCAAAAATGAAATCCATGAAATGGCTAACCTTCCTGACGAGCGCTTATTTGCACGTAGACAGATCGCCCCATATTGATAGTAACTGAGATGAAATTTACGACTAAGTTGGATGACTCAACACATGGTCATTGCCCTCGTACCCAGTACATCCGTTAGTAACTGAAAAAGCATAGCATCAGTATCACTTGTAGACGAGTTACAAATAAGAATACAGTACATCTGATCTGTGGCTGAACAAAAATAATGAAGTTACAGGAACTTCCCGTGTCCCAAAATTTCTCGGCAATAGTGCAGGAACAAATAGGTGCATAATCTTAAATCTTAACAAAACACAGATGTATGAATAATGGACTCCAAATCCCAACTTCCAAGAGCCAAACTGAAGCTGTATATCATTTTCACTGTGAGAAGAATCCTTATATACTTCTCGACGTGTTGTTTTAAACCGATTGTGGCAAGAAAAACCAGCTCAGAACTTGTTATGCTCTCACTTATCACCACATGAAACAACTGAATGAGTATGTGTTGCAACAATTGTCTCATCACTTCCTCTTATGTGAAGTTGTCCCCTTAGCTTGTTTCGCAGAGGTTTGCTTTGCTTTTGGGTTTGGGGCTGCTCTCTGAATGACCCTTCTGGGTTCATCAGGCTTCTCATGTGGATCAACCTCCTCGTATTGTATTGGCTTAATGATAACACCAGGTTTCTTCACAATCTGAAATATGGGATATAAAACAGTAAATCGAATTGTACAAGTGTGTCTTAATCAACTGGCATCGTCTAAATGAATAACATGAAGTCAATGTACTGGTCGTTGTTAGAAAATTAGGACCCACGGCAGGAAGACATTGTACATATATTTCCAAGTTACAATGTAAGTATCCTGGAATAGAAGTCTTATCGTCAATCCGGAATATTAATAAATTCCATAGTAGATTGTTGGATCCATAGTTTAAAAAAGGGACCTGATCGGCGGTTCAACCGGAAACGGAGCCTGGTCCGGTCTGGTTTGGCTACTGGATCGGACATGCAACTACATCTGGTTTTTAAAACTATGGTTGGATCACCTAATTGATTTCAGCTAAATTCCATATACTCATTAATAATTTTAACAGTTCCATGCATCAGCTAGATGTACTCACCGCAGGTCGATTGAGAGCAGAAACTGATATCGCTGGGTTGAAATCAGGTCCAATAGGCATACGTATGCTCTGCTCGTATACATCCTTCGAGGTGTACGGGAAAGGAAGATTCCTTGCTAAAAGCTTTTCAGCCTGCAAAAAGCAAAGAGTCAAAATTATTGCTTGCTAAAAAATAGTTCAAGCCAACATCTTAGTAAAAAAAATGCGCTACATAATAAAGCCAAAACTTTACCTTCTTGTCAACATGTTCAGAAATAATAACGTGCTTAAGTTTTGCATCCTTCCTCCTCTTCAAGGCATCTTCCCTCTTCCTTTTGGCATCTTCATGTTCTTTCACCATCCAGGAAGGAAGTCCTTTTTTCTGTTGGATGTGTGTCCACTGTCCCCAACCAGGAATAAGAGCAGGTTTTTCAGGTTCAGGATTCTCTTCATTTAAAACTTCCATTTTGTCCTTCTCAAACTCAGCTTCAACATCATCACCAGCAAAAGCCTGACGTATAAGATCAGCTTGCGATGGAAGTTCATAACTTTCCTTTGTATCAGAGATGGTCAAGAAACCTTCAACCATATCTTCCTCAGAATCAGAATCAGAATTGTGATCCGGTTGCTACAAAAAAAACAATGAGTAAAGGCAATAGACTGGATTAACAACCAGAGACCATACTAAAAGCAAACCTTATGGTTTGGATCTGCAACCGAAGGGATCTGCATTTTGGATCTATTGGTATTGCCATCGATATTGCTATTGTCATTTCCTTTGCTACTCTTGACCTGGTGAAAAACAAAGAATTAAAGAGATGGAAAAGAAAGATGATAAGGAATCAAAGAGCTACCAACACAAGGTGCCAGTACAAGTACCTTTTTCCATGAATTATCAGCTAACATTCCAACCTCAAACGTTGTCTTTGGGCCTGGATTTTTTATAATATCATCGAAGCTCTACATAATGCACATATTATACATCAGATCTCTATAATAAAAGTCACAAGACACCAGGGTTCAAAATCCCGACAGTTACCGGCTGGTAACCGCCGGTTACCGTTTTTACCGGTGGAGACCGGTAACCTAAAAAAACCGGCCGGTATCAATTTTTGAATTTTGAATTCGGTTTTTTCCGGTTACCGGTTTCAAAACATCTCAAAATTCAAATTTTGATTTCCAAATTTTGACCGGTATTTCCCGTAACCGACCGGTAACCGCCCGGTTACCGTTACCGGCCGCCGACCGGGATTTCTTCCGGTTCTAGTATTTGGAACCTTGCATGACACAACAAGTTAAAGGTCAGAACATCTTACTTTGAACAGACCGTTCTGTGGTTCATCATCAAGCAGTGCAGTCCCAAGTTGGACGCCATCTGCCTTCTTATTTACTTCATTGTTGTGCAAATGTTGAGCAGAGTCAGAATCGTACTCACTGTCACTGTTCTTGTCAGTGTCATCTAATTTTGGCCTCTTAGTTGTCTCTTCGTGTGTATTTTTGACAGGCCCAAAAGTTCTTTTACCTGTCACCTTTATTGAATCTACATTCTCTTCAGTGTTATCATCCTCCAATTTCCTCAAGGATTCATCGTATTCTTCAAGAGCTAGTCGTGCTTCCTCATAAGTTGCTTCCTCGTGCTTTTTCATAGCGCGCTCCTGTAGATAATCGGCAAAATTTGATGACGCGGGGAGGGGGGGGGTTGCAGAAATGTTGGCAAAATTACTTTTCCTAAACAAATGCACAAAGAGAATGGTAATGAAAGCACACCATGAAAGGCAATGAAAAAACTCCAGATTGTGGTATCTCATTATCTTCTGCAAGGACTTTAAGAATCTTTTCTTTCCCTCTGTTCAGAAGCTTTGCTTCTGACTCATTGTCATCTTCTTCATCATCAGAACTTTCATCACTACTACTAGAATCATCTTTTACGGAATTCATTTTTCTAGTAAGAAGAGCATTTTGTTGGAGTTGAGCTGCAATAGCAGCTCGAGTGCCTTCGTCTTGAACATCTAATCCACGCTTCAAGATTCGCTTTGCCCATTGAGAAGTATTCTTGTGCTTCAATGTCATCCGTTCCTGTGAACAGTTGTGAGATAAATTAGCAAGCTTACTGGGGAGATATACGAGATAACTCTCCAAAAATGATAAATAAATGAACTATGAATTACTTCTGCGCGTTTAAATTCTTGTTTCATAGCATAATCTTTGGCAGCTTCAGGATCTGCCTCCAAGTCTGCTGATGCTGCCTTCAGTTTGTCCTTCTTCAACATCCGGTGATATGTCCTGGATTTAATCTTCTTCACACGCTTTGCTTTCATCTCATGACGAAACAGAAGGCTGCGCATTTTAGCAAGACGATTTTGACGCTCTCTCACATCTTCGACATCAATCTACATAAACTCATGAAATTATTTAGCAAAGCATCCTAAGCTTAAAAATTATATTATAATCAGTCAACACACTCAATCGGCAAAAAAAAAAAAACATTGGCACTCATGTAGTACCTTGTTAAGTTCAATTGGACTAATGAAGTAAAATAAAGTCATATACCTTGTTAAGTTCCAAGATTTTCGCACCATCGTTCTTGTGTGCTTCTATCATTTCTGCGCTGTAGATAATCTCAGCCATTTTCTTCTCAAACTCAGTCCTTGGTTTAAATTCGCTAGCAATTGCCCCAACAGTGTTGACACCTAAGTTGACATCATTTTCAAAGTAGAGCGTAGGAGCCTCTCGATTCCTCTTCACTAACAGCTCCCACTTGGTGACCTCCTTCCTGGATTGCTGGTACACCACACCACGCTCCAGCTTCTCCCTCTCCACTTTTGGAAGTGGGGGTTGCACGACCATTGGCTTTTTCTCCTGCTGCTGGAGCCTCTTACGGAGCTTGCTATACCCAGGCTTACCCTGGATATTATCCAAGAGATCATGAATTGTGACTGGACCATCTCCAGGCTGCAAAGGCAGCTCCACTGGTTGTTTCTTCTTCTTACCCCCTGTTTGACAAAAAAATCACAGTTTGGAGTAAGATTGACACAAATCAATTGCGTTTTCATCATGAGCTTCAGAATTTCCTGAGAAAGACCAAATGTACTACATTTTTTCGAGGCTTAGCTACAGTAAGCATTTTTAGTTAAAAGCCACACCGTGGTTCAGGAGCTAGACACTATTAACAAAACAAGAGCAAACTTTTCAAGCAGTCCAGCATTAAGCCATCAACAAAAGATTGAAGTTTAATGTAATAGGTCTAAAAATGCCCCATCCAACTATCCAATAGGTCTCAAAGATAAAAAATTACCATCAAACGCTTCTCTAGGCATTCCGGTCGTCTCCTGGAGTATTCTTATCTGCTTCTCCTCATCCTCATCCCCGCCGTCGTCATCTTCCTCCATATCCTCGCCTTCATCCGAAGGCACGTCCTCGTCCTAAAATGCATGCACAACTATTAACTGAAATGATATACCTTGCCTCCAAATATGCACGTAATTTAGCAACCATCTCGAGACCAACTTAAAGGATAGCTATATAACTTGCAAAGATTCCCATCAATTTCTTCTCCAATGCGCACGAAGACGCAACTCTTACAGCAAACTGACTCGCAACGTTGCGTCTTTATACCAAATCCTAGGCTAAAACCACACGCGCAAGAGTGAAGGATCGCCGTACCGCATTGGAGTCGTCGCTGTCGAACTCGTACTCGTACTTGGCGACGGCATCGTAGCGGCCGTTCTTGCCGGCCTCCTCCTCGGGCACCCCCTCCTCGTACTCGTACACGTCCACACCCCCCGCATCGGACCCCGCCCCCTCCTCCTCCTCCTCGTCGGAGCCGCGGGCGGGGCGAGGCCCCAGCGCGTCGAGCTCCCGGCGCAGCGCGGTGGGGAGTCGCGGCCCGTGGCGGCGCCTCTCCCCCTGATTCCCCGCCCCGCCCATCCCCTTTCTCCCCTTGCCATGCGCTGCCCCGGCGGCCAGGGCTTTGGTCTTCGGCTTCCCCTTGGGTTTGGCCCCGGCCATGGCTACAGAAGCGGCGGCGGTAGCGGCGGTCGCTGCTGGATCGATCTACTTCGGCGGCGCGAGAGGGTTCAGGGTCGCGCAGCCGCAACGCAGGCAGGTGCGGAACGGGTGATGCTGTGGTGGGTACTATTGGGCTGGGCGTCCAACGGAGAGCAGGCTTCTTTGTTGGTCGGATGTTGGTCGGAAGAAGTCCATATCACCCTGGAGTGTTGTGTGGCCACTTAAACCCGTGACTAAGGGTTTGTTTGATACAATTCGAACTTCTAACTTCTTCTTTAGATCTTATAAAGTTATGTTAAACATCTAACTTATCAAAAATACTGAATTCTAATTCTTGCGAGAAGCAGAATTAAAAATAAACTAGTGAGTACTTAGTGTGGATTCTCGCGGAAAGCCAATATACTCAAAACAAAAATACTCTTTGAAGTTGAAAGAAATTACATGCAATTTGCCATCCATCTACTGATCGACTGCTCCACCACACCCGAGCGTATAGCTATCTAATTGGGTCATACCGTAGCGGGTCGGCCTAAGGCCTGTCAATGTAGGATCTGCCCAAGCACAGCACAACCTGTTTAGATGATGGGTTGTGCCGGCACGGCACGGTAAGAAGGCAGCAATGAGCGTAAATGCGCCGTATCGGCATGGCACGGGATGGTAAAAAATAACTGTTTTTGACCGTTGTGGTATAAAAAAATTCTAAAAATAGTAAAAAAATTCAAAATAAAAATAAAAATTTTCTTATAAATAGGGGCATTTGGTCTCCATTCTGCACACCTTAAATCTTACTCTCATCTTTCTATTTAGTTATGAAAATTCGGTAGTTTTTATGTAGATTTGGCAAAATTAGTGAGAAATTTGTGCGAAATTCAGAAAATTCAAAAAACTTCAAAGAATTTTTGGAGAGCTGTAGAAGATGTAATAATGCTGTCTTATTTCAATTCTTTTATATTACTTTCTGATTAAATAGTAAGTTAATTGTACTTTACTATTTCAATTTGTAGTTAATTCAATGGAAAACTATTATTTTCAACTCTCTGAATTAGGGCTCACGGCAGAGGATATGCAATCCTTTCAAGAAGGATATACATATACGGAAGGTCCACATCCACAACAAACTGTAGAGCCAGAAGAAGCGGTTGGTCCAACAGTACAGGGTCCAATCGATCCATCTTCTACTGGCTCACCGAGTGCATCCACAATCCACAGCACGGATGCAAAAAGATCAAAAACTACTACATCAGAAGTCTGGAATGATTTCGATAATAAATTCAAGACCGAAGATGATAGGATTCTAGTGATATATGCTGTTTGTAAAATTTGTAGTAATGAATTGACTGCAAAATCTTCAGATATGACGGGTTTGTATTTAGATAACAATCTTTTGACAATTTGTATTTAGATTGTAATGAATAGGATTTTCAAATATTTTTTCTTCAGATATAGTCACTAGTGAGCTTTATAGGTGTTCTCTTTTTTCTTGCCAAGGTTTTCTCAAATTGAGTTTTTACTTGGTAAAATTTTTAATGAGGTAGTCATACAATATAATTTAACAAGTTAATAAAGCTTATTATATCATTGATAATAATTATCTTAATGATTAACAATGTCTATAATTTTGTATAATTTTTCTGTAATTTTTTTTAATTTTCTATAATTTTTTGAATTTTTCTCTTTTTAGCCCTAATCATGCCTGTGCTAGCACGATATAGTCACAGACCGTGCCTAGGCTCGGTTCTCAGTCCGTGAATAGATACAACACAGTCTATTTATTATCTATACCTAAACAGGATGTGCCTATCTCAGGCTGTGCCTTCTTTGAGGCCAGTCTCCATCCAGATCCCTTCCTCCTCCTTAGATCTATGCATGTAATTCTGTCTGGAAGCTTCAGATCTACAGTTTTTCCTCTGTTCAGTGGCCTTCATCCACGATTTGAGCGACTTTTAGGTGTTTTGTGCTCAGATGTCTGCTGTTTTGCTTGGTTTATCGATGGTTTTTTCTATGTTCTTGTTTGATTCCATCTCGTAGTCTCATGTTCTGTGCTTCGATGGATTTGTCTGACCTCATATCGTTGCTTCGAACTATAGCTTTACTACGATTCCTGCTTGTTATTTGTTGACGCAACTGTTACCACAATGTATCTCCAAGTATGGCCAGACCCGTGAGCACGCTCTCCATGCTTTCACTCTTGGAGTGAAGCCGATGATCTGCTGCTGCAACAAGGTATAACTTCACAGTCATTTTGCTACACATGCCTAATGGTAGTCCAGCTTCTTCGTTTGTTATGAACTTGCATGATCTTCTACATTGTGATAGTAAATGCAGTGCTTGATTTCAGTTTACCATATGCTCATGTTCTGAATGCAATGGTCTAATGTTTTGCTGAAATTATGGTGCATGCCAAACTGCTAGCAGTAGATTTGCACCATTTCATATTTTCATATCCCTGCTATGTAATTTTGTCTGTTTCTCGAGGCATCAACATGAATGGAAATATGGGACATGCTAGTTCATGTTATTTGATCTTTATGTAAGCTGAACATGTCTGTGTATCGCTTCTTGATATCGGTTTGCATCCAAATATGAACTCCGCAGCTCGTGCAATAGGTTACAGGCAAGCAATGGAGTGCTTGCTGCACTGTAGGCAGAACGGAGCAGTAGCTCCCCACAAGAGTTCCTCGAGTTCCTGACCAAGTTTTACACACCATCTAGGAACTTCTCAAAGAGGCAGGTGGCCTGGTTCCGCAACGAGAAGATTTACCAGTTGGTCGATGCTTCACGACCTTTTGAGGCAGTTGTAGTACGATGCTTTGATCCCGGTAAATTCTGTGAGATTCAGGGTGCTGCACGAACGAGAAAGGTGTGTTTTGCTTTCTACATGTATGGCTGTACCTGTATCACCCTCGTTCTGCCATGGATGTTATTGTCAACCGTGTACTTGTCCTGCAGTCTGGCAATGTGCTATGGTTGTCTCCGAAAAGCTCCTATGTGATATATTGGTTAAGCAAATCTAGTTAGTACATGTTTGGGTGCCTGCGTTGCACTAGCAATTACTGAAGATCTATCCGAAGGGCATTGTCCTCTTATTGCCTAACAAACTAGAAACATTAGCGCGGCGTGACGTCGCGTTAGCTATTATGTATACCGAAGTAAAAGAGGAAAAAATTTGCAGGAGGAGATTATCCGAAAAAACGAGTATCCAAACGTATTTTCAGAAAAAGGAAAGTTTTTTCCCGTATAAAACCAAGGACGTTCGCGTAATTTAACATGTGTGGAAATAATATATTTGGAACTACTCAACTGTGGAAACTACATAGGCTCTAACAAAAATAGTAAAAACAAGTAATTAAACTGGAGGGTAAGGTGAACATAGAAGGGTTCAAATAAATTTCTATCGGCCTCTTATATTTAAGTACGTAAGATTAGAGAAGGTATTTACAGGCTTGGACTTTTAAAGAGGGCACACATTGCATAGGGACAATCAGGAAAACAAATTTTGTAATGCATAATAAACTGATACTACAAAAGACACTACAATTAAATAAGCAAAATTAGCTAAAGCACTAACATGATTGCACACTAAATAGCAATAGAGTATCCTATCTTTGATCAAAGGACTCGTATTAACAAATAAAATTATAGAATAACAATCGGAATTTGATGTAACACAGTGGCATCTACTTAGAGTGTCATCTACTTCTCACAATACCTTATGAGAACATATAGCGTATTATATGGAATTGTTAGAAATACATGGTAGCACTTACAGAACATATCCAAATTAGCTATCCGAGTCGTGCTTTTATAGGCACGGAAGGCAGTTCGGCACAGGGGAGGCTTTTCTCAGGTGGGCGGCGCATGGCCGAGGTGGGAGGGCGCGAGAAGGCTTGGGGCTTATGAGCCGTAGTCGATCACAAGGTTGTTAGAGCTACCTCGAGTGTCGCATTGTTGCGATCAAGTGGCAGTAGAGTGCGGCTTGTCGGCTGTGAGATGGAAGGGAGTGGCGGCAGCGAATTTGGCTTTGGCTGCTTTGACGCGCAGACATTGAGCATTTAAGGGTTGTCAGGGTGCTGAGGACGTGGCGTATGACGCATAACTGTGGTCGCAGCCGGCGAGATTATGACGATGGCGAACGAGTGGTGACCAGGCGGAGAGGAAAATAGGGGTGAGGCGGCGGCGGTTTTGTCGTTCGGTAAACGGTGTCTTCCAGCTGTGCCGCGTTCAGATGGATGAAAGGGGCGGCATGACAGGGAAAAGGATGCATGACTGGATGAGGAAGGTGTTAGAGAGAGCCAAGAATCGAATGGAAGCAAGATTTGATGAAATTCAATTTGGTTTCAAATTCTAATTCATTTCAACTTGGGAAACAAAAAGGGTTGGTGCCTGCCTTGCTTTCGTAATGAACATATGGGCAACTTGGTGATGTGCTATATTATTCATTACATTTACCGCAACACACGTTTGGATTTTGCAGTTTAGAACACGGCTGCTTTGGAGGGCGTCGCGCTGCTTATTAGCACGGCTCTGGCATAGCCTTTTACGGTGAATACTATGCTTACGGGTGAGTGCTATGCGCTACGCGCACCTAAAATATAGATAGTGTCTTCCTAAAAGTTGTTCATATAAATAGGACTGTAGTCCGGATATCTAGTTTTATAAATATAGCCTTCTCTTTAATCTTGATAGCCATAACACACGTATCATCCGCCGCACTACAGTAGCTCACAAGTCCTACCGATTCACCAGATCTTAGCAGCACCTCTGCCTTTCTGAAAATTGTTCACATAAATAGTAGTGTAGACTTTTTTTTTAAAAAAAAATGACCTTCGGATATCTAGTTCTGCAAATATAACCCTCTCTTCAAACTCGATAGCCGTAACACACATGTCGCCTGCCAAGTCCTACCGAGCCACTGGAGCTCGGCAGCACCTGCCGAACGAGGATGGCTCGATGGGATGATGCCAAGCAGCAGCAAATCAGCACGTACCCGAATTATCATGATTAGCGGTAATGTTGTACAGTTAGCATTAATTAACACCAATTAATCATTGATTAATCACCGTGCGGCTGCTGACATTCTGCCAAACTCAAAGAGAAAGCTAAATCTACAAAAAACAGACATCTAAAAATTACATTTAAAAAATATCTATATATGCGATTTATATGAACCACTCCCCCATCTGATGGAGCCCTGCATGGCCGAATACGCCATCGCCAAGTATGCCCCCTTGGCGCCGCTAGACGAACGGCCAGCGGGGGCGCCGATGCCCACCCAAACCCCAGCAAAACAGAAGTATAAAAGCGACAAACACTACTAATGCGGAGCGCCGCCTCGTTCGCAGGTCAGCATAACGAGCTGAATTGTGCGTCGCATCAAAAGTAGTATCACGGCATCAATGTGCTGCTAAGAAGATTGCCAAGGAAGCCGGCCAAAATATTGGACACGAAGACATACATGATTGTTTGCCCGTCATCTTCAGCCAGTAGTTGATTGGCACTAGTGGCATGCGTTTGCTCAGTCCTACACTGGCTACGCGTGTACCTCAGATTCATCTGGTTTTTAGATTTCTGTTCAGTCATGGCTACTTCGTATTGTACACTAGCAGACAGCTTAGACTTCAAACCAATTTTGTAACAGGACGGTGGTAAGGATATCACGACCGAACATAGGGGTGATCGTTTTAGCGATGACTTCCACTGAAATTTTATCAGAATGGCTTTTTTTATCAGAATGATTTGGCTTTTTTTGGCATAATTAAATTTTAAAAAATGTAAAAATAGAAAAAATTTGTTAACCCATCACGGATAATGCAAAGGAACACGGGAAAAAAAGAAAAATGTAAAAAAGTCTAAAAAATCTAAAAAAATTCAGAAAAAGGCAATTCTTGAATAGTGAAAAAAACAAGTTAGAAAGTTGAAAAAAAAAAATTAAAAGCGGGGCCATAGGACGCTAGCTGTGTTAGTTCAAATGAAATTTTGCAGAAGTTTTGCACAGTTGGATATACTTGATGTTCCAAAGTAGTTGCACTGTTCAATTGTAACAGTCCAAGTATTTTAGGGGGGGAGGGGGGAAGGAGTGGAAAAAAACTTATCAGCGATGGTGACACGCCAATTTGTGGCTACGGCTGCTGGGTGGGTAGGATGAGGGTAGGGTGGGGGAGGGGGTGTGGGAAAGAACTTATCAACGATGGTGACACGTTAATTTGGGGTTACGGCTGCTAAGATTATGTATAATAGTCTATCTTTAAAACTTTTGTATCTTCTAAAGAAGCACTAGAGACTTCTCCAACAGTAAATTATTTCTATAACTATTTTATACTATTATTATCACAACTTCTTGTCTCATATCATTTTACTATTTACTTTGTTTGTAAGCTAAGTCGTCTGTTATGTAAGAGATAACATATTATTTCTCCTCACCTACTCTCTCCTGTACATAGAATTTTATTTATTTAATATAGCTAGAAGATAGCTACCATGGCAGGAGATGCACAACCCTACTCCTTTCGGTTTCGACTTCTCTCTTCTAACTTCTAGTTTACTATTTTTAAATTTCGTCCTTTTCTCTTTTTTCTTTCTTCTTTCTGTATTTATTTGCATTGTCTGTGATAGATTAAACTATTTTTATTTTTTTTATATTTTTTAAATTTAATTACATTAAAATAAATTATAAATCAGCTTATTTGAAGCTCTATCACGTAATTTTAGTGGCGCGGGTGAATTCAAGGACACAAACGACGAAGAATCGAAGAAGACACGAGTTTACGACCGCACCGCAGGAATGAATCCAATAATTTTACACGCATGGTGGTCAGTCAAAATTGAAGTACTCCCGCATCGTTATCGGCGAGAAGTAGCCAAGACAATCTATTAGCGCCGAGTTGCGTGCGCTCTCTGTCTCTGCAGCAACGGCAAGACTCGGCTCGGCCCCACATGGCAGCGGCGGCTCGACGTTGCCGCTCGCGTACGCTACACAAGCCTCGAGCAATCCGCCTCCTCGTTTATTGCGTCCCTAACACGGGGCTCTGTCACGTGACGCGACATACGGCGATCGCCAGCTGGCGCGGCGGGAGAGGCTTTCACGTGGGCCACCCCACGTGCGCATCCCCATCGATCTTATCCACACCCGGGCCCACCACGCGCCACGCCATCGCTTGCATCCCCCGCAAGGCGCCACCTCGCCTCGCGCCTGCTGCATACGCCCGGGGGATCCATGGACCAGGTCCACGGGAACGGTTAACGCACACTGCGCTATAAATATGCCCCCACCTGCTTTACTAATACCTCTTCTTCCCTCAGATCCGAAAAGCTTGGGCCGCGACTGGTGCTGGATCTATCTAGCTGTCTCAGTGGCAGTTTGGTAATTGGAGACGACGAGGGATGGGCCTCCTCGACAAGCTGTGGGACGACACCGTCGCGGGGCCCCGCCCCGACACCGGCCTCGGCCGCCTCCGCAAGCCGGCAGCCCGCCCCGCCGCCGTCAAGATCAACGGTGGCCGCCGCCGCTCCCTAAAAATAGCATATTTATTCTTTACCCTTTCCGTATGATTGTTTCATTCGATCTGACTCGTTGTTGGTCTTCGTCACGTTGGGTCGTGCAGATCTGGCCGGGGACGCAGTGACGGTGGTACCGCCGACGACGCCGGCCGGCGGCCAGGAAGCGCCGCTGAAGGTGACGCGCAGCATCATGATCAAGCGGCCGGCGGGGTGCCCGGCGTCGCCGAGGAGCGCGGCCAGCACGCCACCGGCCTCGCCGGCCGGGTCCACGCCGCCCATCTCGCCGTTCGCAGGCGCCGGTGAGTTCCCCCCGGACTCCACCCTCTCCCTGTTCTAACTTTTCTGGTAGGGGCAGTTCGGTCATTTCGTGGCCGCGTCCTCATGTGTCACGGGGATTGCCGTGGTGGGTAGGGTGGCATTTGTGTGGGTTTGGTCCGGCAGTTCGGAAGCGTCCAGATGGAGTCAGGGGCGTTTCGGACATTTCCAGCCCGTTTGGGTGCTTTAGCCCTCAGGTCCCTATCGTGGAATCATGGCTGGATATTATCGTATTAATTATTCGATAAGTTATCATATGTGTCTTGAAATGCAGCAGCCATCGGATAAACATATCTATCATAGCTGTCGCTGTGAGGTAGCCTTCAAAGGGAAAATGGTTATGCCTTTCTGTTTATTAAATTAAAGAATTAAATAGATTGTACGTTCGATCTGTATTGCGTATGAACCTGCTTTATCTAGTATTATCTGCAGCGTTATTGTTGCAAGTTGAATTTATGTGGATGATTTTGATGGAGAAGACTTGTCAGCATAGACCCAATAACACTGTCTCAAAGGGCACCAAATCCATCAATTTTTATAATGAGCATATGCTTTCCAGACATATCATGGTAACCTGACATACCACTGTGTACCATGGATGGACTTCATTGGCTAGATGGATATGCCAGTTTTGCTTATGGCAATATAAAAATGTTTTTTTATCTGTGTTGCTTTGTTGAAGCGGATACTTTGACGTGCATCTAGATTCTAGTGTTTTCTTTTGGAGTTCTTGTACTTTGTAGGAGTAACTTATTGAAGCATCTTTCTTTAAATAATAACAAGTTAGACAGGGGGGTGGTGGGGGTGCGTAGATCATTCGAGGAACAATGATATTCACATGAGCCTCCAGTAGTACAGTTGACTTCCCACACTAGATGAGGCACATCCACATCATGTTATTATTCACTGATTCCGAATGCTCTACTCTATGAACTAATAAACATCACCTTTTGTTGTCTGTTAATTGTATCTTCCCTAACCTCTTGTGACTGAATTCACCAGGTGGTCGCTTCAGGAGGAAATCGTCGTCCGATGCGTACGAGAGGGCAACGCCCGGGACGACCAGCCACCCTCCCCCATTTGAAGTGTGAGCCGCCGGCGTGCTCGCACTCCTTTTTGCTCCTTGGCCAGCATCTACTTCACACCAGGCAGGGGAGGAGGAGACAAATCAAGAGGGAAATGGAGAGAAGTCGAGGGTTGTCTTACCTCTACTGTGGTGTAATGTAGATGCCGGTTAAGTATGTGCAGCGTTCTCTGTCTACAATGTGCAGGCGTGTATGGTCTGTGCAAGGTGTCGAAAGCTGCCGGTGGTGGTGTGCTGTGTTAGTATGTACATTGCGTGGATGATGGTTCTGTGCTTCGCAAGTTGTAGTGTTAAGCAGGGGGTGAGGTGGGGTATGTGTAATTCTGCTTGATGTATTATCTCGAGTGGTAGAAAGGTGTTTGCTTGGACTTTGCTGTATTACTCCGTATATTTGCAGTGCTCTTGAGCTGAGCCACCTAGGCTAGGTAGCTGCTTGTGCACAGTTCCTCTCTGAATGCTTTGATAGTTGTATTCTTCGGTGGCTGGAAATGGTTCGTAGTAGCTGATTGCAAAGACTGACTGGGAGCTTCTAGTTCGCCCAGTAAGAATGTGCTGATTACATTTCAGTTATCATTGGTGATTGCTCAAGCCTCCTTCGGTAATGGCATCGCTGAGGCAGGTATAGAGCAGCGGACGTGGTATCCATGGACTTCCGTTCTGGACAAGGATTTATCTGCCTGTCGGGTGTCACTTAGGGCGGATCTAGGTCTATATGATAGTCTAGGATTTAATTTGGAGCGTGGGATTTTTTATTAGTGTAAAGCTTAGATATTTCTTTACATAATTTTTTCTTTAGTCTAGGTAGTAGTCAGGGGCGATGCCAAAGGGAGGTTTAGTAAGGCTCGAGTCTCACCTCCCCCCGGTAGAATCCCCCAAGGCCCAAGCTCACCCCGGCGCCCCGGCCCTCCTGAGGAGAAACAAAGCTCACTGGATTGCTAAGACCACTGGTTTAGGCCTAACAAAGCCCACACAAGAGATCAACTCACAACCCTAGCAAATATAGTAAATAGCAATAGCAATTGGATGAAAAATTTTCATCCACACAACGCACAGAGAGGGAGGGCTGGGGGTGATCGAACGTGTGCCGAATAGCAGAAGGGTGTGCGCGCGGCGCGCGACGAGGCCGAGGGGCAAGCGGCAGGAGGTCCGGTCGAATCTAGCGGCGACGCGACGCAGAGGCCGAGCCGAGAGGAGGCCGGACAGCCGGATCGGTGCCTAACGGCGACGCGCCGCCAAAGGAGCGGAGCGGAGGCCGAGGCGGGAGCGGAGGCGGAGGCGGAGGCCGAGGCGGAGTGGAGGAGGGAGGCCGGAGGCGCCGAGGTGGGGAGTGGAGGAGGGAAGCGAAGCGGAGGGGGAGGCGGGGAGCGGAGAGATAGGCGGGGAGCGGAGCGGAGAGCGACTGGGCAGGAGAGATAGGGGAGCAGAGCGATCGGTCGCGACCCGCGGGCGGAGAGAAATAGGAGAGCGGAGCGAGCGGCCAGGACCGGGCGGAGAAATAGTGGAGATTTCTCATTGAAATTTAGACCTTTATAGTCTAGATTTTATATTTTTAGATTCAATATATATAGATATAGAAGATCTTATTTAGAAGCTTAACGGTATTCTCTGTTCAAAATGTCATATTTATATGTAGCTGTTACTAGAACATGATACGTATTTTTTAGCATATATGACGACTTAGTTTAGCCCACCCTCGGTTTTATTTTTAGCTTCGCCACTGCCTATACTGAGTACTGACAGAGCTAGATCTTACTCATATCCAAGCACAAAAAAGACAATATTCTTGCTAAGTGTTTTTCGTCAGATATTACGAAAACCAAGCTTGAACACACCACTGTAAGCTAGAAATAGCTTGACTCCAGACTCCAATCGATTAATCCTGTGGCTCCCAATCGAACACATGATGTTCACACATTTGCACTAATTCCAGAGATTCAAGTCAGCAGAACCAAGTAGCAGCGAATCTTGGCCTGAAAAATATTCTGCTCAACAGAGATCTGCATATAAAAATCCAATTTTTTTACCCCAAGTTGCAAGATCTCTAACAAAAACCTACACCATTCACCTCCAACCTCCAGTGTCGACCAGATCACCTAAAAATCTGGTACTTCAACCCCAAATTCTAACCGAAATTCGCCAAGCCATACACTCCCACACATCACACCTCACCGCAAGAACCGACCGACTCGCCAGGCCATTCGCGGCCGCGCGCCCGGGACGAGGCATCGAAGGGGATTTGGCGGGGGGAGAAAAAAGATGCCAAATCGAGAAACATCGGAAACGGCAAAGACATGGGAGCAGGGAGTATTCACCTTAAGATCCCGCGACTTTTGGTGCCGCCGCCTATGTGAGAGCACGGCCTAAACCCTAGGTAGCCCCCGCCGTCGTAAGCGGCGGACGGCGGCGAGGGACAGCCAGGTGTCGGAGAACGGGTGGGTCGATCTGCTTGGCGCGGTGCCGCTACCTCCCGTCTCCACTGTTTCGTCCGTGGTGTTTTAACTTAACCGACGGGAGGAGTGGAAGTAGGGGGAGGGAGGAGAGAGAGAATGGGAGGTCAACTGTCACCAAAACTTGTTGGGAGCTTGATAAATATTATACTAGATGTTTTTTTTAAAAAAAAACTGTTATTCAGATTTCTGATTGTTAAATCAAAGATCCAATATCTACGAATTCCCCTCTAAAAAAGATACATTAGATCTATGATCTAATAATCAGAAATTTAGATGGTTATTTAAAAGAAAATATTCGGATGATAGCTAAACACTCCTAAACTTTTTTTTCTAAGAGCACAATACCTAACGTAATGTATTTTGTGTAGACTTGTTCTGCCAATTATGATCGTAGACTCGTTCTACCAATTGTGACCGGTTCATTTTTTCGAAGACACACGAGTGCACCTTCAAATCACATGCTTAGACAAACATAGGTTAAGGATAAATCTATAATTTTACAAAATTTCTACTGAAGACCAGCTCATTGTAATTTTACAGCTCATTGGACTGAAGACCAAATCACATGCTTAGACAAACATTGCACTGGTATTATGATTTTGAGTTCTTTAGCATATATGACGACTTAGTTTAGCCCACCCTCGGTTTAATTTCTGGTTTCGCCACTGGTAGTAGTAGTCTTTAACACTACAATTTAGGACGTTCCGCCACTGGACCGTATCACCATTGCAACCTGACGTCTTTACCCAAACTCGCCGAACATGAACAGAACTAGCATCATAGATCATGATTCAGGAATGTTTCCTTCCATTTTCCAAACTGATCTTGGCCACCTACACTCCATACTACAGCTTTTTTATTTACTTGAAGTTGTCTCTACAATAGGCAGAGCGCGTCGCGCACATCTCTCAACGATGTATTATCAAAAGACTAGATATGATAGCACACTAGGCTGCGCCGTACGGACATATGTAGCTGAAAACGCCCGATCAGGCAAGAAATGTTTGCCTTTTGGTTCAACAGCGCATAAATCGTTTAGAGGATTCGTACAGAAAGCAGCATTATAGTATGCATATGCAGAAAATTCGATCATCGCATATGTATTTCCATGAAGATGTTTTTCAATGTACAGGTAGCTCCCAAGACTTTTATGTTGCAGCTACATATAGACTACATACACAGTTAGTATTGGACTCCTGAGGTCAAATTGGTAATTTTCTAATTTGATAAATAAAAAAATAAAGATCCCACCTGTTGGTGGGACAAAAGAAGGATGGGGTCGAAACCCTCACGAATGTGTGTGGTGCAGGAGAGTTCGGATCGTCCAAACTTACGGTGCGGGAAAGTTCAGACCGTCCGAACTTGCGCACAGAGAGAGTTTGGACTGTCTAAACTTGCGCAGATGGAGAGTTCGGATGGTCCGAACGTTCTAACCAAAGAGATAAGGGGAGGAGACCTAGTCTCCTCTCCAAGCAACGCCTCACCTAGATCTAGACTTAGCCTCGGCGGTTATTCGACAGGTGATTTGGGTGGCGATTACGGAGACGGCGGCGGAGGTGCGAGCTAGCCCAGGCTCCTCGGAGCTGGCCGCTCGCAGCCACCACGCCACAGCCCCCTGCCTCCTCTATTTAAAGCCGTCATCTCTTCCTCCGTAAGCATCTCATCTTCGGATCTGGCATCTTCTTCTCTTCAGTTTTCTTTCTTGTAGTCTTCGGGTTTGGAGAGGATTAGGGGCTTTTGTGCTATCTCCTCTTGGAGCTCTCTTTTGGGTTCCCAAGTGCCCTGACTCTAGTGGGGTGAAAGGAGAAATTCGAAGGATTTACCCGAGAAAGGAAGAAGGCAGTGGTGGTCCTCTTTTGCTCTTGAATGCACTCGGTCGGGTGTGCTTTGGTGGTCCAGTACGGCATCTCCGACCCTTGACTTCACTCTTCGGTTTGCTGAGGTGTGAAACTCGGCATTGTATCTCCGATTGTCATCATCTCCTTACTCGGCGTAGTGGGGTGCTTGGTTTTCTGGGACAGCGCTCTGAAGCATGCCTTGCTCCGATTTCTTCTCAGTGCTTTTGAATACCATTGGCTCTATGAGTTTTCAGTTGTTTACTCTTTGCAAATTCGTGATACATTTCATATATGTGTGAGTTTTCACTGATTGGAAAATACAAAGTACTGCTTTGGAGGGTTAATTACTCAATGATGAAATAACTTTAACACTGAAATTATATATGATTTAGAGTATAGATTAGATCTTGAGCTTTCGACTGGATTGCTATTTGCCATACACTGATCATTGATATTACTGTGATTAATTGCTGCACATTGTGTTATCCTAGTGCTCTATGATCTTTGTTCAGTCATTGTAGTTGATATCCTAGCTTTGTTATGCTGAAATAATCAAGTTTGTTCCTGTCAAGAGAATGCTAGATTGATTATTGTTGTCATAATACTTCAATAAGAGATATTTATGATCAGTTTGTTTCTTTAATAGTGAAGCTTAATTTAAGCTCAAAATCAAATCTATAAACTATCATATATAATTATGATAGCATTTTGTCATGGCGGAGACGGCCAAGAGTAAATCTTGTGCAACTAGCCTTTTAAGAGCAATATATAACATTCAAAATATCGATAACATATCAAATTTGGTCATACATATTATATTCATTTTTTTATCAGCATTCAGTTGGTATGACTTAAGTCTATATATGTATATACTGATTTTAGACTCTCATATGATATATTTATTGGGCATATATTTCAATTTGGATGGCTTAGAAAGTCTATATGCTTACATGGTAAAGTCATTTATATGACTTTTATATTATGATTATGTCTTTAGTGAATATGCTAGAATTAAATCTAAATATATACTTATATCGCAATATTTACAACAATACAGAAAATCAATTATTAAAGAAAAAGCTTTCTCATCTGATGTCGTTAAGCTGGAAGTGTTTGACAGTGCTAACTTTAAGCGTTGGCAGGCTAAAACGAAACTTTAACTGACTGATCTCAAATTATTTTGGGTGCTTTTGAATCCTCCAGTGTTTCCTTTGGAAACCGCTGAAATGACGTGGTGGGAGGATATGAACAATTCAGTCTTAACCCGTTTGTTAGCCATTTTATCCAACTGGCTGTTCCACATCTACGTTAACTTCACAAATACCAAGCAATTTTGGGATGAATTTGAGAAGTATTCTAAAGGGGATAACAGGAATGAGTCATTCGTAACTGCTAATTACTTGAACTATAAGATGATCGAGGGACGGTCTGTGATGGAGCAGCTCCATGAGCTACAACTCCAAGTATGTGACTTGAGTCAGTACGACTTATCCTACTAGAGAAGTTCCAAGTAAATATCATCTTAGCTAAGTTACCACCCTCGTGACATGACTTTGTTACCACTCGCCAACATATAAAGGAGCGCTTAACTTTTAATGAGTTGTCAACAGCTATAAATATCGAAGAGCGTGCTAGAGTCAGTGACGTTGTAGAAAAGGCTCAAGTCCAAACTCATCAAATAGAGGTCAAGAGTGTTCCACATATAGAAACTCAACAAAGGCGCATTGGCTCCTAAATAAAATGCAAAATTTCCAAACTGGATGCGATCAGACTCATCTCATAAGCTGGTTACCTAAAAGAAAAGGCTTCAGGAAAAAGTTGTGCAAGAGAATAGTGCATATTTATTTTTGATAACCAACAGGGAATATAGCCATGAGGGAATGCTAACAATTTGCATCCCTTACGTAATGCTTTTTGTATCAATTATACACCTAACAATCAAATTTTGGTTTTCCGCCATTCATTGGCTACAGGTATAGCCAGTATGTTTGCATAAAAGCAACACCTTTCATTCTATTATAAATGATTGTTTAACCTATTCTTGCTATTAAAATTACATTCCAGTTAAAAACCATTCACACAGGCAGGTGCATTATAAAGAAAGCAAGGGAAACAAAGGGCAAAAGACATATTTTCTGAAGTTCAAATTTATTATCAATTTATCACTACCACAAAAGTATAAACCTCACAAATGACAAGTAGCTCAGTATTATATAGTGGGAAATGAAATAACAAAAATTTCTAGCGAGATCATGGCATCACTCTCCAAATCATGATGAACTGTAGTGCATGTCGCGCAGCAAAGTTGAGCTTACGTTTTTAAAAAGGTAGAGTACAAATTAGGAGTTCATGAGAGATTAGAAGAATAGTGAAAAGGAGAGTAGATATTCACATACCTCATCAAAATTCAGAGAATCAAAAGCAGAAACTGCTTTGATGACAGCTTGACCAGTCTTTTTGCATGCACGATATAAGAGTCAGACACAGAAGCAACATATTCATCTGAGGAAAATAATTTGTAGTCCTCCAGCGTCTTACCACAACCTTCAGTTGAATGCAAGACAATATCAGCCAACTCAATTTACAAACAAAAAGTGGGTTGAGAGTATGAAGATATCACAATAATCAACCTACAATTGCCTTCAGTTCAATTTCCTGATAAACTCCTAGAACCCAGGGAAGGTGAATAATATTGGAGTTCTCCATCCCTTCATCCCAGGTTGCCTTCACTTTACTGCATACATTAACGTCTTGTACCTACAATAGAATGCATTAATCAGGCAATCAGAAACCTTAATGGCTTACTGATAAACCGCCAACATCATCCTAATGACCTTTACATACAAGTAAGCATCACCCTGAGAAAAAAAGCTAGTATACACATGAATAGAATATTAGAATGTACCTTTGGTAGTCCAGATGCCTCTGTTCGATAAGTTATGGAAGCAACTAAATATCCTTTTCCCTAGGAAACGAGACTTAGCAATCTAGAAGTTTGCACTTCATAGCAACTTACAGAATTGTCGGAAACCCACGATAAGTTCTAGAATTCCATCGTACTGCTCTCCAATTTAAGCTCATTTTCCTACTAACAAAATAAAGGTATTAATAAACAGAAGAGGATTCCATGTAGATAACAATATCTGAACAATGAAACATTACATCCATAACCAAAGTGCTAAAACTCACTATAGTGGTTTGAGTTTCATTTGCTCAACATAGGGGAAGTGCCCTTCTCCATAGCTTCCTCTCTCTTAGGTCATAGAGTTTCTAAGCGAAAGAAGCTGCCTATATGCAGAAGCATTTACTAAAGGATACATGAGCATCTGACATGTACTCATGTATCAGTGAAGAACTAAATGGGATTTTAAAGACACGAGTAGTTTAGACGGTTTCAAACTTTATGCATCAAGGTGGATAAAGGCATGTGCAGTGTTAAAAAAATTGGAATTAGGTGGTGCCTAGGTGCTTGGCGGTGGCCTCCCACCTCACTTTTGGCAAAGTCGGTGAGCTAGGTGGGGAGGCTACCTAGACGGTCCTAGTAGGTCAAAGGCAGTGCTTAGGCCTTGAGGCGGTGCTAGTTGGGGTGGGCAAGTTGGGTGTGGAGGTGGGCAAAGCGGGCAAAGTTCATCAAACAAGTGCTCAATGAACAAAACATGAAAAAAAACGTCATTAAAGTATGATAGAATGCTCTATACCAGCTACTGCTAGATAGTGGTCAAATTCTCAAGGCATAACATTATAATTCTATTCTAGTTATACTTGCCGCATAAAAGTTTTGTAAATCTTACTGAAATTCCTAAGTGTTCTTTCAAAATCCACATTGGATTGCAGACTCATCAATCAGCATAGCTTCATGTTCTCGATTTTCCAAGTACGAGTCATGCCCAATTTAAGCAACACATTTTCATATACCATTTAGTCCTCAAAACTATAATTTGTATCTTCGGCTAGGCCTATGGTTTGAATTAATATTTTCAGACTAAATGCACAGTTTTGTAGTTATTATAATTAATATTTTGGGACAATGCACAGTTTTGTAGTTGTTATCCTGACATAATCGATTTCATTTGAAAATGAGAACTTAGAATGGACCAGATACAAAGCCTAAGGAGGAAAAATAGACTAATCCAAACATAAGTAGTGGATCAAGCCTAAGGAGGAAAAATAGACCAATCCTAACATAAGTAGTGGATCACAATCATTCCTATTTCAACCTAGAATCTTCATATGGAAGGAATGAGGTAACCACAGCTTATCTCTGAGAGTGAAGCAAAAAGCCAACTAAAAATTGTTGAAATAGCAAGATTCCAATGATTTACATTACTATGAGGAGTTGAACCACCATACTATACAGCAATTGTGTCACCCATTCGCTCATAAAAATGCATCAAATGGCAAGGCAAGGGGGAGTGTGAATCAAGTTCTGGGAATTCTACATAACCAATTGCATGTAGTTGGTGTCCAAGAGTGGCTAAACCATAGGCATACTGAGTAACATTTGTGCGGTCCCAACAATGTATTGTCCTTTGGTAGTACATCTTAAATCACAAGAGCATCGTATGTATTCTTATGAGTGGTTTATATAGGGGGTACAAACAAAGTAAAAATGATGTAACAAGAATAGTTGTACATCAATATATGTTCATAACCTACAATTAGAACAAAACACCACCATCACAATCTTGTTGTATATATTATGCTTATTGGATGAGATATCCTCCAATAAGTAATACTTATACCAATAGTTTCTTTCTTTGGCAATACAGAAATCATTACTGAGGCTGGCTAACAAAACAATCAACTTCTAGCATCTCTAGGCTGATGCAGTACCATTCAGTAAGCTACCGAAAATGAACTACCATAATAGCCAAATTAATAAGGTACAAGTGGTAGATTGATGGCCATTGTAGACTCGATTCAAGGTCAGCCACCAAAATGCATATGAAGATAAGGATGAAATGTGGATAAAACAATAATTAAGGTAAGGGAATGTACGTAACCCAGTACAGGAAGTAGGTGAACCACCGCAGCGAGCACTGGCTTGGAGCGTAGAGCACAAGTCAATAAATATCAGGACAAGGATAGCAGATCCGGTGCATGTAGAGCAAATCGGTAAAGCAAAGGGATGAGCCGTCACCTCAAGGGGAGTCTGTGTTGCACCCCCTTCCCCCTGATAACCGCACGGTGTAGGATCAAAGATAACCGACTAGAAGGGGGTGAATAGGAGGTTATAAAAATTCTTGCCTTTTTTTAAAACAATTAACAATTGATCACTAGGCAAATATACTAGATGAACTAAACCTATTCAATTTTAGTAATCCTAATACTCTATTTCAAATAAAGATTGCAATTAACTACAAGCACAATAATATATAAGAATTGCGAAGATATAAATGTAATCACTAAAAGAGATAAGAAATAATTACAAGTGAACATGCGATGTTTTTTCTGTGGTATCGAAGTCTTGTCAGTCTTCACTAATCCACGCTGAGAATAACCCAAGCACTCTTGGACTGGCTCCACGAATTAAGCCTCAACTCCTTGATCACTAGTGATTGCTATTGCTCCTCTCTGGAGATGGTGAGCACCAAGCCACTTACAATTTGCTCGGAATTCTTCATAGGCTTCTTGAAGAAGTCACCTAGCGATCAATCTCCAAGCCGTTTAGGTGCCGGCAAGCACCAAGAGTAATAGATCACGCTTCGCTTGATGGCGCTCAAGTGCAAAGGATCAATCTAAGAAATAAATGCACTTGAAAATGCTCTATACACCTTAAATGAATGCACAAGAGTGAAGGAGGTGTGGAATGAATACTCAAGACTCAAATATGTTCAATACTTGCTCAGCACATTGTCCTTGGACTGGTGGAGGGGTATTTATACCCTCACCAAATAAAACTAGCCGTTACAAAAATTTATTCTAAAAATTTAGAAAAATCGGAACTAATGGCGTTATAAGTGCGGAATTACCGCACTTCACTGTAGCATACAGTAACGGCTATGTCAGAGCGTCAGACCTAGCCGTTTGAAAAACAATGCGGGACTACCGCCGTTATAAATGCGGTATTACCGCAATGCGGTAGTTTCGCATGTCGGCGCGGTACTACCGCACTGCGATTGTTCCGCCGTGTTTTGTCCGGTATTTTCGATTTTTGCCAGTTTAGGTTTTTCGGGGGTACTTTCTGGAAAAAACGTACCGCTGAAATTTCCTGGTACTTTCGAATATCGGTAGTTCCGTAGGTTGGTGCGGTACTACCACATTGCGATAGTTCCGCCGTTAAAAATCTGGTACTGCCGATTTCGGTGAGTTGAAATCCCCAGTAGGGGTGCTCTCTGAAAAAAAACATACCGCTGAAAATCCAGTATATCGTGTTTCGGTGGTTCCGCTGTTTGCATGGCAGTACTACCGTAGCCTGGTAGTTCCACTGTTAACACGACGGTATTTTCTGATTTTTCTGAGAAAGCACAGTTTGTTTTCAAACTTATTTTCATGTGCATATATGATTCTAAATTGATCCAATTTACACAAGAACATGCTATCAAGCTACTTTCAATGATCCCTCTTAATAGTACGGTGACTATTCTATAATCCGATCTTTCACTTTTTCTCCCAAGACCGATAAAATCAAAAAGAGAGTCCTATGTTTCATGTACCTTGTTCTTGATTTTATCTTGAAATCCTTTTCAACCTTTCACATGCAGTTTGTTTTTAACAAATGCGAACTCATGAGATTTGGCTTATGCAATTCTCAACAAACCCATTAGTCCTATATTCATAAATCGTCATTAATTTTCAAAACCCAATTTTTAGGGGCCTAGATGCTTTTACACGATTCCTGAACCCATTTGCTCTACCACAGCCAAGCAGAAGACGACGTACTCTTGGCAGCAGGTGCAACATCTTAAACAATAATAGGCAATAATGAAAGTGCATTTGAACAAAAATAGGCAATAAGCAAAGTGCAGTAAATTGTTATGAAAAAATTAAAATGGGAAATTGGAAAGCATATCATCACAAAGAAAACAATCTTATAACTTTTACACGGTACCTGAAGCCTATTACTGGAGAATTACAAATGCCGACGTGCCAACTACCAATTCAATAGATCAGATTCCTAATTGAAGTGTAAATATTTTTTTTGCAAAGCTATGAATATGAACATAAGCTGGAGCATCAAGCCTATGCTCAAGCATAAGGATATGACATGTATACCTCTTCCACATTGAACGGTAATAGATATGCCTAGCAGACCTAAGAGTAGTAGTGGAGCACTCAACCTAAACGAAATCAGGTTTGACACTTCAAATTTGTTATTCATCAAACACTGTGGGTGTACTGACTCAAAATCTCCACTCCCGACACGGTAACCTAACCTAGTAGGAAGAACTAAGCACATCTTTTCAATTCAAATTAGGTGACTCAACAATTAGCCATCTGAAGTCCCAATCAGCCGCCGGAAAACACTATCTAAGCGAGGAAGCTAGGGTTCGAGCAGGAGGCTACCTGGGGTCGTCTGGAGGAGCCGTCATCGTCTTCCTTAGGGCAGCCGCGGCCAGCGCGAGGGTAGCGCCTCCTCCGACGTAGGGGTGGAATGCGAGGCGAACACCTTGAGGACACCAAGTAACCCTTGGGAGGTAGTGGGGAAGGGAGAGGATGACCATCGGGCTGAGTTGAGCAGTGGTGGTGTTTGTAGTGGTCTGGGAGAGAGGGCGAGAGAGCACGAGAGGAGTGAAGCGGGGGCTGCGACGGTGGCGACAGCAGTAGCTAGTTCAAAGGGGAAGAGACAGGGTCACGTACGAGGGGGCATGCGTCAAAGGCACTGAGGGGCAGGGTCTACGAGGGGAACGGGTAGGGGGTTAGGGCATGTGTTGCATGACGCGGAGATGGACAGTCGGATCTAGCTGGTGGGGCAATCGGACAAACAACACACGGACAAAGGGGTCGACACTATTTCAGAAAACTCCAAGGGCTTTATTACAAAACTAGAGATGTGGACCGCCTGGAGGCCGCCGATCCTCCCCGCTTAAGGAGTTTTATTATTAGGCAATAGTTATTAGCTCTCCCCTCCAATCACATGCATGGTCACTAGGGTGGCTATGGCGGTATTGCCTGCACAATCTTTTTCTTTTTAGAAACCATCTTGTTTTTTCTAGCATGTAGCTGATGTCTTTTGACTAAGGTTGATGATTTTTATCTGCGTTTTTCATGACGACAATGGATGGCGCATACGATTTTAGGCTCAAATAGTCGTTTGAAGAATTCGTTTCAAGAAACCGTTCCGTTGATTTTAATTTTCAAAAAAGCTAAAAGCCGAAAGCCCCCCACCCCCCCTCCCCCAAAACAGGACCATTCCCTACACTCTTAGGAGGTACACATCCTAAACGTACCAATGTATCCTTATTTTTACAAGATATCATTTCGCGGTATCGCCGTATCCACATCGCGTATCCTAGGCTAGCCCCCCTCTTGCTTTATTTCTGGGTCATCACTGTCAACTGTCCCTTTTCTTATCTCTTTTAAGTCTCGGACCGACAAGTGTGCCCCCTCTCTCTTGTCTTTTATTCCGAAAAAGTAAATTGAGAAATTTCTAAAATACCCTCACGTTCAGCAGTAGACCCGTTACGGACTCCACATGAAGCGAGGAAAAAGTAGGCCCATCACATCCGCACCGGTCTCGTGTGCGGCCGTCACGGCTGTGTCCGTCGACACTACACGCATAGCACATACAGACTTCACTTCATCAGACACTACACATACACCAATATCATCAGTCTATCACTTCGATGAGTAGGGGTATCCGTCGTCCCTGACGCTCTCGAACTCGAAGCGCTCGTGCTGGTGCAGGATGGAGTGCAGCTCCACGGGGGTGGTGGAGAAGGCCTTGACAATGCTGTGCCCGAAACCGTGGTGCGGCGCCGACAGCGACGACGGCCTCGGCAGGCTCAGCCCCTTGTGCAGCTGCACCCGCCTCTGCGCCATCTCCACCTGCCCCATCAGGTGCGCCACCCCTTCCTCCTCGTCCTCCGACCCGTCGTCCTTGCGCGCCGCCTTCTTCTTCCGGTACGCCACGTACAGGGCCAGCTGCGACGTGCCCAGCGCGAAGCCGACGGCGTTGGGGATCTACGAGTAGCAAGCAGTGCCCAAGCTTAATCGATCGAGTTGCAAGTTTGAGTCGATGCATAGACTGGCGTACTGATATATTGGGACATGCATGCAGTGTGATGGTGCGTACGTACTCCAATGAAGTAGTCCTTGACAAGAATGGAGTAGACGCTCCAGACGCCACCGTTAAGGAAGAGGAAGAAGGACAGGGAGAACGGCATGTACTCCACGCTCCTGGTCTTCACCACTGTCCTCTGCATCACCGGAAGACATGGTTGATTTCTTTTTCATCAGTTGAAAAGCTCTACTACTTTAGGCCCGTTTGGAATATCAGAATTTTTTTTCTAAATTCTTGTGAGGCTATGAAATTCCTAGTTTCAAACAGGACCTAAGAATGATATATCAGCACCGAAAAATGCCACCAACTAACACGAAGGCACCAAGCTAGCTGGATGGATGGGACGACACTGGCTATGTGGATTTAGGTGAGTGGTCTGGTTCAAGGACGATGGAATGCGTGCCCAACAGATGTTACTGCTTTTGTTTCTACTATAAATCGAAGAAAATGACATCGATAAATCGAAGAAAATGACATCGGACCGAACAATCTTTCATGACAGGTCAGAAATTGAACGAGATGAATATGTTTGATCCCCTGAGTTGGGCATCCTCTCACCAGAGATGTGAGGATGCGTATGCATTATTCAGAGGTCAATCTACGGAGCAAAAGAACTAAACAGATAAAACATGTTAGTGACAGATATTGATCATTTATATAAAATTTGTCATATTTTTGCAACGAAGTACTTGTATTGAAGTGCAAGGGTGATCTTGTATACATACCATCGCGGCCATCGGTGCTGCATACATCCCAATCGTCAGCGCGGAGCACAGCAAGCCCACCGCGATCAGCCGGACGCCGCCGTGCAACGCCACCAACGCCACCACGACGACCGCGGCAAGGACGCCAACGTTCACGGCCAGCACCAGCTTCGCCATCTTCGCCTGCAAGCCATATAAAAACCATCCAGATTAATTCCTCTCCGTCGGCGACAGTCCACGTATCGGTTTCACCAAGAATCGAGCCCGTCCGGTGAGATCGGTCGGTGAGGGGATTGCAAGAGCCGCACCTTGGTCTCCCTGGGGGCGTACATGAGGTAGAGCGCGACGTAGATGGCCTCCAGCGCGGCGCCGGCGCCGTTGACGGTGACGATGAGGAGGCCGCCGGGCTTGAGGAGGCCATAGAAGGTCCAGAGGGAGGTGCTGAGGAGGGTGGTCACGTACGGCAGCCACCTGAAGTCCTCGGTGCTCTTGTTCTTCACGATCCTCCGGAAAGTCCCGCTGAACTCGAATCACCAAAGCACGCAGAAGAAACCATCAGCTCGTGCTACTGCTGCTGCTACTGCTAAATGCATAAATGAAATTGCTAGCTGAATTCACATTGGAGATGCAAAGACCAGTATGGAGATTATGTTCCCTGTTGCACAAAACAAAGAATCGAAGGAAACAGAATGATATGAGCATGGGGACAGGCAAGAGCACGTAAAGAAATGGAGCTAGCAAAAGTAATCATGAAGTCACGAGGCATACATACGATAATATCACACTGACCTACGATTCCGACAAAGAAGCTTGGGTCGGCCATGGATTGGAGCTTCTTACCGCGGTTGTCTGTGAAGGAGCTATGAAGATGCCAAGATGGAGAGTATCTCAGAGAAATGGCGATATATGTAACACTAGCTAGGACACCAGGTGTTTTGGCTAAGGGTTGGCGTATCTGCACGGGGGTCACATCGTCCGGCCGGCCGGTAGTTCCGTGCGACACAGCAGCGAAATCCGTCCCGATCACTGCTGCTTATAGTTTTTAATCATAATGTAAGTGTTTATATGAATAAATTAAATATTAATAAATTATTTTAAAAATATTATACTAAAAAACGGTAAAAAAACTATTCTGTTTGATTATTTAAGAGAAGTGATAGAGTCAAAAGAGGGCTTACTTACCTCAAGATTTCACATCAGTTTCCCAACAGCACGCATAACGCTTCGCTTTTCGTTGGGTAGGGTAAGCCAAACCTTCCAAGCGCTACTTTCTCTGTTCGTCAAGCACTTTGCCTCGTCCGATTTGTCGGCCGCGAGAAATCAAATTGCCAAACTAATTATGCTCATTTTAGCTTAAAATTAATTTCTACTTCTGATTTTTACTTTTTTACTATTTAGTAATTTTATTTTTTTTTAATATTTTTTAGATTTTTTGAGTTTTTTTTGTCTTTTCTTTTTTTCCCCGTATTCCTTTGCATTGTCCGTGATGAGCTAACATATTTTTTCTATTTTTTAATTTTAATTATACCAAATGAGTCCAATATATAATATTTTCTCAGCTTAGATAGCAATGATATGCAGCAAACTAGGTTTCAATCTCGACCATAGGATTCAGGTCTATAGCAATTTAGGTTTTAGTTCAGACTATAAATCTAGGTAGTAGTAATCTTCAGTTCTTTACAACCTAAGGTACGTCGAAATCCTGTATCCGGGAAAGTGATGTCATCGAAGAAACGTGGATCAAGGCAGGAGCGGTAATTAATAGTATAGTATGATATCACGTTGCGATTCCCAGAGCAGGTAAGTGTAGATGGAGCAGTTGGCAATGGGTTTCCTTTTGCTCGTGCGAGTGGCCTCTCTGCGGGGAGAGTTCGCTCGCCTGCAGAGAGGCGCACACACGAGATTGCGACTCGACGCGTTTTTGCTGTTGGGTTTTTTTGTAGCTAGGGCGACCGAGTGGCCCTGCGTCGGCACGCAGCAACGACCGTTGCGGTGCAAATTGCCGGACAGGGCACGTCCATTCTCTCGCCCTGCTGGCGGCACGGTCAGGTCCGGAACTAGATGCTTCACGACAAGACGGTGCACTTACTTATGCTCCCGGCCGGATTCACACGTGCCAGAGGGAAAGCGTCGAGCATCGATCCTGTTGTGAACGCGGCTTCTGCTTGATGGTGGGAGGATGCGCGTCTCGGCAGTTTTGATTTCTGAAGCTGTTCCTTTAGGGATGCAGCTAGGCGGTTCGGCTCGTTGGCCTACGTGACCCGCTTTAAATTCTTGACATTAAAGAGTTAATGGACCGGCCCCAAAGTCAACAGGTTTAATAGGGGGCGTCGACCCAATTGGACCTAGGGTCAACCCGACCCCTTCGTATGCGAGGCCCAACGCCGCCGCTCCGCCTCTGCCTTCGTCGCTGCTGCTTCTCCGCGCCTCTGCCTCCACCGCCACCATGAGCTTCTCTCCCTTCTAGCACCTTCTCCGGATCCCCACTGCCACCTCCTGCGCCGCGAGCTTTTCCAGATCCCCGCCGCCATCTTCTCCGTGCTGCCACCCATCCAACCCGCCGGCGCCACCCTCCTACCAGTTGCGCCACACCCAATGACACGAAGGTATGCAGTAGGGGTGGAAACGAATCGAATTTGGTCAGATATTACTTATTCCATATCCTATCCTCTATTTTTTTCTCGAATTCGGAGTCGAATTCGAATAGTATCGGATAGGAATACGAATCCGGATAGTGTCGGTCATAGATACGGAACGAATACGGAGTGGTTGCAAATATGATAACGAATATCTAGTCGGATATTACGTAGGAATACAAAGGTATATATAGTGCGCACGACACCCACCATGTATTTCTAAAGAAATTTTTTGGTAGGATTCAAGTAGAAAATATTTCAAAGGTGGCTCCAACAGATTTCTTGCACTTCTAGAAAATTTATTTGAATTTTATTAGATTTGTTGGAATTTGTTTGGATTTTTCTAGATTTTATTTGAAAGCACATAGCAAAAAAACTTCTTTTAACTATTTTATAAATACTAAAATTAGTTTATATTATTTTACCAGAGCTCTCCTAGATTTATAGTATTTTATGATTTTTTTTGGAATTTTTCAGAATTATTTGTATTTTATTGGATTTGTTGAAATTTATTTGAATTTTTCTAGATTTTATTTGAAAGCCTAGAGCAAAAAAACTTATTTTAACTATTTAAAAAAAATTAAAAATATATTATATTATTTCTCTAAGTTTTTCTAGATTTATAGTATTTTTGTGAATCTTTTTATATTTTTTTGGAGTTATTTGCATTTATTGAATTTATTGAAATTTATTTGGATTTTCTAATAGGCTGATGGGCAACTTGGACTAAAAATGATAATTTGACTGATGAGCCGAATATCCAATAAATATATCTGGGTATTATCCGATAAAATCTCGGATAGTATCCATATCTAAAAACAACTATCCGAATTCGACAATTATCCGATATAACTATTCGAATTCGATCCAACTCGGATTCGGTGATCGGGAGGGAGGGAGATATCCGATCTGTTTTCACCCCTAGTATGCAGACTCCCCGCCTCCAATTCAAAACTTCGAACTGTATTTCCTTTTAGCTGTTCTGTGGGCACCACCAAGATTAGCATCAAGTTTGGTGCATTCTTTGGCTAGAAGCAACCGAAAACATCTGTTATGTTTGTTCTGTTTTTCTCCTCTTAAAGAAATCAATTGGCTTATATGGTACTATCTAAATTAAAGTTACATAGAGATTGAAGTCGAAGTCGCCATTAGAAACTAGCCGGAGTGTGTTGGCTCTGAGTTGATTTCTGAATTGTTGAGAGGAATATTTGATGAACTCATCGATAGAGCTATGGAGCAACCTGTTGAGTTCTGATTTTTAGTAAGCTAGATAAAGCAGGAGTAGTACAAGTGTTTGCAAACCTATTCCTGGAATGGTTTGCAAACACAGTTTTCTAGTCGGTTATGGTGGCCCCCAGCGAAATTCTGGGCATTCTTCTTTGAACACTTTGAGAAAGATCGATCTTCTTCGCGAACAAGACAGATCGATCTTAAGAAGATCAACTGGTTATTCCATACATTGAATTGTTAAGTGTGTAGTGACAGTAACTAGATAAGTACTGAGTTTCTGGCCTGTTTTCATGGGAAACCAATTGGTGAAGAACCTTAGGAGTGTGTGGCAAGATTTAGAGTAAGTACAATTTTTTATTCATACTATGGATTTGCATTCCAGGCGTCACTATTAATTTGAGTTTTTGAGTTTTCAGCTTTGAATTTTTGCAAAACACACAGGCAGTTTATTTTTGCAGTGGAGATTTGAGCTTGTCCGAGTATTACCATTATGGGCTTGCAGCTCCTCGTTACACTCATTTCACTTCTCCTATTCGCAGATATGCTGGTTAGTTTCCATTGCTCTTAGATGCTTTGATGCTCAAGAGTCAAGATATTACTTGAATTTGATTGATGATTGTTGGACATGCAAGGACATTTAAGGCCCTTTGTTTTAGTTGATTATTTCTTTGTCCTGCCTTTGAACTAATTGTTATTATTATTATTTGCGCGGTGGGGGGCCGTGCCAGGAGGCCAAAAGCGGAATTTCGAGGGAAGAGGTATCACTCTTGGTATTTCTCTGCGACGGAGGCTAAATATGCCCAAAATTCAAACAATATCCGCATGGCTGAATCGTCCAACTTGTAAAGTAATGATCCCTAGAGTTCCTTTTTGAAGCACTAGGGAAGAAAACGCTAGCTATTGTTCCCTCGACTACAGCTCACAATAGCCTAATGCTTTCCCATGTGGTTTTGATCAAACCCCAGGGATAATTTAAATTATATATATATATATATATATATATATATATATATATATATATATATATATATATATATATATATATATATAAAACCTCTTTTCTATACCTGGGTGTAAATACACCCTAGTCATATTTCACAACGTAGGGAGTATCTCGCGTAATGGAGGGTATGTAGTATGTACGTATAGTATACAAGTATTTAAGATCATCTAGATGGTATGAATAATTTTTCAGAGGTGGTATGTATATTTTTTCGATATACTCTTTTTTATGTGCGTATATAAAGGTATTTACAAAATATGCTAAAAACTATTGACTCCTGTGCAATTTTTTCATATAGTTCACATTGGAGTATCTTATAATTAATATACGAGCATATCTAAGATAAAAAAGGAGTATTTTAAATTTATTTAGGTGGTATATTAGAGGTAGGTGTAATTACACCCAAATGTAAAAGATTATATATATATACACACACACAGCAATATCAATCAAACAACATCATCACACATGACATCATTCAAGCAACCACATCAATCAAGTACTTCAATGCATCCATTAAACACTAGAATATTATAATATGGCACTACTCAATTTAGCTTTTAACTTCTGCATTTTTTACTATTCATTAATTTTATTTTTTATTTTTGGGTTTTTTTTTGCTTTTTTTCCTGTATTCCTTTGTATTATCCGTGATGGGTTAACATGTTTTTTATTTTTATTTTTTTAAAATTTAATTATGTCAAATAAGTCAACTCAACTACCTAAAAAAATAAACCAGCTTTAATAAAAAGATTATAACCCAATGTCATTTTGAACACCCGTGTATAGTCCATCCTTCTTCATAAGTGACACAAGGCATGTTCGTTACCAACTGCAGTGCCGTGCTGATTTCATCCCCAACCACACCTGTGCATTCAAATTTCTTGCTTTTTAGCGGTATGGATTCAGATCGATGCCGTGTAAGTTGCTCCCCTCCACCCCACCCCAGTCCTCAAGCTTCTGAATTTAGTAAATGTATTCTCGATCAGATCAGTTGGAGTTCGCATAGTACTACCGGAACTCCATACTGTGATGTTGTCCATGGGGTATTAATGGAACAACGACGATATCCTTTTGGTAAACTACATGTGTGATAAAATTGAATCTAATCGCTTGTCCATGCGTGATGCGTGGTGGTATGTAGGTTCTGGAGACACTGGTTTGTGTGATCCACGTACATTTCTCATGATATGTTTGTTGAAATGCCGCATAGAAAATGAGATTTTTTTCCCCATTAGTGTGAGAACGTTTTTTTGGAAAAATTTTCTCACGCAAAGGGCTGACTAGTTATTTAAGATGATCTACTGATATCAATTATGCTTCCCAACTCCCAACACCTCTAAAAAAAAATCTCCCAAGCGCTCTGTATTTCGGTTTATGTGATGCAGAGCAAACTCCTTAGAATTGTAAAAAAAACTAGTTTTTGTCTGCTTCTCTTTTTCTTGTGAGATTAGGTTGTGTTTACTTTACAATGAATACAAGATTCTAATTTCCTTAGTGAAAGCGGTCGTGTTCTGATATTTTTAGTCATATTTTTTGAAAGACTAGTAAGCGTACACGTAGAATCCACGTCAAAAACATTGATTATATGTCCTGAAATGAAATGTAAATTTTTGCTCCATGTCTCATGACTGAATTTCTCATGAGTCATGTAGTCAGACACACCTCATGATAGAAAGCCAAGAAATTCGACAAGGTAGCAAAAGAAACAAGATTGGCATCGATGGATGATTGGATGGATCGACGTACGTATAGAGTCGTCGTACATCTAAATCTGTCGTGGTCGCCGTATGTAGTTATGAATTCAAAAGGAAGTACACGATAATTTTGGCCAAGACACGGACAAACATTAAGGCAGCAACTGGGCTTTGCTTCATTTCTCAAGCGTAGTGTTGTTGTGTACATACGTGGTCGCCGTATGCAGTTATGGTTGATGGATCGACGTACGTATAATGTGACTTGGGTTGCGGTGTAGGAATAACTGACGAACGCATACCAATTTAAGTAGTAGCTAGAGGAATGCATCGCTAGCTGGTACGGTGGCTTAATGAACGCAACAACCGACATAGTTTTATAGATGTAATCTTCATGTTTGTAGAAAAAAGAGTAACCAACAGTATATTATTTTTATTTTCCTTTAGACAATACTATCATAACTATAGGATTACAACTTTAGGCAAAGAAAAAACATCATAACTGTAGTTTCATCAGTCTCTTTTAGGGGATGAGAAAACTTCGATGACGTCAATCCATGCAGCGAAATCGACTGCTAGCTCTTTTTCTTTACACGATCTCTTCACTGGTGATTGATTTGAAGGTTGTGATATACTTTTACGCACAGCACACATCGTGGGGAAGCATGAAAAGCTCCTTGGTCATGAGTTTTGGTTGCATAGAATCGTGTGGCTTTATTGTTGTTAGATGATTTCCTTGATTTGATCGCATCTCTCTTAAAAAATAAAGCATTCTTGACGTAATCATGAGTGTTTGGGTCGTGCCGTAACGTATATCTGACATCTGCATACATAATAATAATAAAAAGATAAATAGCGTAATAATAATTTTATATTTGTAAGGTGGAATATGATAGAATTAACGTAATATACCATTGAGCACACCAAAATCGTCATAGTCTGCAATGATCATGTTTGAGCCCTTTGTGGTGGTGAGACTGTTTGTTATTTAATAGTGTCATAATATGAATATATATTGTTACATGCAATATGTAATTTCATGTTTAGATATCTCCCAAGCTCAGACGCAATCAGATCCTGCATATATATCGCCGCAACATCCTCATAAACGTGTTTGAACCTAATTTGATTTCCGCATACAATTAGTTATATATAATTTAGGAAAATGCATTTTTTGTTGTGAGGCATATAATCAATTTTAAATTTTATTGTATGTTACGCATGTAAATAGAGTACTGCATACCTCATATCTATTAGGACTAACTCCTTAACACCTTTAACACCTAGTAGATAATCAATTTCGTAGTCTGTAGGGTCTAGATTTATGACTACAACTATGATATCTTTTGAAAAACAAAGTTGATATGTGAAAATAATAGTTTGCGTATAATTACTGAAGCACATAAAACAAATGAAAAAGAATAGCATTCTGATGATTGAGCCTATCGGCCTGTTGAAGGCTTCGGAGAAAGAGTTAACGGTTCAGATCGGCATTGTATAAATCTGTGTAGGCAAGAAAGAGTTAATGGAAAAGGCAAATCCTTATGTTTCCATTTGCTGTTGAAGGCTCATACGCAGTACGCTTTCCATACGTGTCCATTTGCATGCGTCACCAATCAAACATAAGGAAACTAACCTTCCGTATGGGAACATGACTTTTTTTAGCTTTGATTCCATTTGCATGCGTGTACGGAATGGTTTTATGCTAGATGGACGTCCCACTCATTTTAGCTTTAAATCAGTTTCTACTTCTGGCTTCTACTTTTCTTTTACTATTCAGTAATTTCGTCTTTTTCTGATTTTTAGATTGTTTTTGCCTTTTCTTTTTTTTCTCGTATTTCTTTGCATTATCCGTGATGGGCTAACATATTTTTTTTTTTATTTTTAAAATTTTTTTATATTTAATTATGTCAAATAAGTCAACTCAACTACAGTAAAAAATAAGCCAATTACAGTAAAAAAAAGTTATAAATCATCGCTATTCCGAACGCTCTTAGTATGGAAACTTAAGGAAATTAACATTTTGCATAATCTCACCATTCATTATGTTACTAAACATTCCATTTACCCGGCTAAATGGAAATAATCTTATGAAAATTTTGCGTACGGAATGGAAAGGCCATAGTAAATGTACTGACATTGACAAAAACTAATACTCATAGTTGTTTTTGTGATAGAAAATATACCTGCACATCGAACACTGCGTCTGGACTGACAATGTATCCTGTCTTCTCTCTTATTAGAGAAAACACCTTCATTCTGTTAGTCCTTTTAGCAATGTGCCACTCTGATTGCATCACGCGTGCCGACACCAACACTCTTCAAGTAATTGGCAAGCTACTAAAAAGCATAAAACAACACATTAGATCCAACACCTTCCTCAAACATCTAATGATGCATGCTGACACGTGTGAAAATATGAGCATGCATTTACCTGGCAAACCTTGTCCAAGAGCTCAGAATTGGTTTTTACCAGCTCTTCCTTGCTCCCCAAATGCATCTGTAGGTGGCTAATGGGTTGAATGAGGTAGACTGCAAGGCGTATATTCTATAGATAATGAAAAGAAAACAAAAAAAAAAAAATAAAAGGCATGTAGGAACACAGGAAAAACAATGCATAAATCTCATAGGTTAGCAAGGACTTGGAAATGTCTTGAACTGAAATTTAAGATAATCAGAAAAGATTTGAAATGCCTTGAACTGAATTATTGTTTCTACTTGTGACAAAAAATACATAGCTGCCAAAATGGACCCAATGGAATTACATGAAGCGTAACTACCTGAACGAATTAGATGTACTGATTATTCCTACATGCCAATTGCATTAGTAAATGCATGATCGCCACTATAACTGCCTAAATAAGAATGAGAAGCTGACGATAGGGTTCTGTCACACAATCCACCAAGTTCACCTAGACATCAACAACAACACTGATCATTAAGAACCCAAAATATTACATAGCAAGTAATTAACTAAAGGAAATGTCATTTCGTGTCTTGGCCAAACTCCTTGTCACCTGCTTTGAAACACCCCTGGACAAAGCAACATAAAATTGACCATGAAACATAGGGCTGAACTAAGAGTAGCATGTAATGTAAATATAAATAGGAATACATTGTAAATATTCCTATTTCAATATGACAGGTCATACCTGCATCACAATAAAATTTCTTGATACATAATGTTTTTTTTGTGTTTTTTACTATAGGATCAATGTTAGTTTGTGTTTTGGCCAAAATCCTTTTCGTCTGCCTTGATACACCCCTTGATAAAGCGACATATAGTTGACCATGAGAGAACACGGGCTCAGGAAGGTAAATTCTAATGTTTTGAATTGTTTGTCCTTGTGCTTTGTTGATCGTCATTGCAAAGCTGAGACGAATGGGGAACTGCTTCCTCTTGAATTTGAAAGGAAGGGATAAATCTTTTGAGGGGCACATTGGGATTCGAGGTATGAATACCCTCTTTGTGGCATGCTGGCTAGCAACAATCTCTACGTCAATTGCATTGTTTTGGAATGCTCTAATCATAAGCCTCGTTCCATTACACAAACCATGGTTAGGGTCCACATTCCGAAGCAATATGACAGGACAATTTACTTTCAACTTGAGAACATGTGGAGGCAAGCCATTTGGTGTGAGTGTAAAAATTCATTGGGGTAGTGATTGTGTGGATCATCTTCAACTGTATCAAAGTTGTATATTTTTTCTTCGGCGGGAAAGTGAACTATCAAATTTTCATTCAACTCATCAACATATTCATTCTTGGTTGCTAGTATGGCACGTGAGCTCATATAAGACGTTGATCTGGAGTTGAGCATTAGCGAGGGGAATACATTGTTGATCAATCTGTTAATAGATGATTCAGTATTGGTGAACCCAGTGACTATGTCATCTGGTAAATGCACGTAATCATCAACAATGCATTCTTTAGTGCCATTCCCAATTCTCAAGATATATTGTGAGAACCATAGAACAGATTGTGCTCTTATGTTGCGAGTGAGGTGTAAACAATGAAACATAGGGAACAAACATTGTAAACATGTAGCGGTGTTTCTGTCATATAGAATTCTTTTATTTAATTCTAGTTGACAATAAAACAAACATAACAATATCACGGTTGATGAGGGGATTTGGCCCGATCTTCCGATGAGAATGATAAATATAATTGTTTGATATGACATTGACAACGAGGCTACTTGATGAAATGAACAAGTCCATCCTACAATCGCTACACCGCACCCTTGTTTCTTTTCTTTTTTTGTACTTGCCTTTTTCTTCTTCTTTTTTATATCTTGTGTGGCTTTTTTTCTCATTTTTTTTACACTTGCCTCTTTTTTTCCTTTTTTTGAGCAACACAAATATTAAGCTCACTAAAACATGACCTAGAAATAAAGATTACATAATTTGGAATGAAAGAAAACTAAAACTAGACGACGAACGGACGCCTAAAACGGGTGTTGAAACTTTGGAGGCTATTTTGAGGCCCTAAACAACCTTTTTGGGGATAATCACTTTTTCAAGAGCCTCACGTGGTTAATCTTTGACGAACTTATCAATTTTTGGATGTAGCTTTTTGTCAGCTTTCCAACGAGCTAAAGAACGCTGCAATCCAAATTCATATGCAAAAGTTTTGGTTGTTTTAATGAACGCTGTATGAAACTATCTTGAACTTAGGCCCAAAAATTCAGAACCCGAACACAACTCTGTCCAATGATTCAGCCAGCCAAAATGAAGGGGAAAACTGAGATGGACTCTATCTCCCCAAAGATCTGGTGGTGCAACCTCGATAGCGAAGAGCAACTGCCAACCCTAAAACAGATCTAACCATTTTTTTATTTTTAGATGTAACACCCAAAACTAAAATCAAAGCACTAGACCCAGACCAGCAACTAAAACTTGACGATGGACAAAAATTCAACACGGTAAAATGAAAACTGAAATCACAAAGGCACAACTAGGGTTCGATTTTGGTGATTTTCGACGAACTAATATTTTTGTGGGGTAATTTTTTGGTTATAGGTATGAAAAACAAACAAAAATAGAAATTTCACCGGACAATCTGTGCTTTGATACCAACTGATGAGGGGATTTGGCCCAATTTTCTGATGAAAATGATAATTACGATTGTTTGATATGACGTTAATGACGAGGCTACTTGACCAAAACGACCAAGTCCGTCCTGTAATCGCTACAGCACACCCTTATCGTTACCAACCATGCCCAACACAACTGGTCTTTTCTGCAAGCAATCGATAATCAAGCAAGAAAGAAATAAGTGTGATTTGAATTTGCGAATAAAATACAAAGTTTCATTGAACAACAGAGAGACCTAAAGTCGTCATAGTTGGTCTAGTTGACATAAGTACACAACTGATGTTTTCTATATGAAAATCAATCTAAACAAACCTACCCTAAAAGTAGTGTCCCTTATAGTTTTTATGATGCAAGGGACATGGGGGGCACATTCGTGAGAATGGGAGAACATCCCACTACAACTCTTCAGTTAGGCTCAAACTGATATAAGGCCTAGGGCCCAGGTTTGAAATTGATTTAGATTTGTTTTTATAGATTACGATGTGCTTAGGAGTAGTTTTGAGGTAGAACTAGAACCATTGGAAAGAGGACATAAAAAGCTTTCCAACAAGTCCAAGATCACCTTATTTGGATTTTGTATGCACTTTCTATGTTTGTTTGAAGTCAGCGCTATTTCCAAAGGTCGAAATAGATTCTAGAATATACCTAGCTTTCATTCTTGGTTGTCCTAGCCTCAAAGTAATGTGATGACATCCAATGTTCATGCCAAGCACGTCTGTGACTCTATGTGCCTCTCTTTGGTCCTTGCTAAGCTCACATCACATCACATGCATCAGGTAGCAATCCATATCAGAAGCTAAATTATACAACCCTAGCAATGAGCTCATCTGAAAATTCAACTGTCGTGTGCGTACCCTCATCATAGTTCCTTGCCTATTATCTTATGGATGAGTATTGTGTGTATCTAAGGAAGTGATATCCTCATCAGCAATGGCCTAAAGGACAGAGGCAAAAGTACGGCGAGGGGATGCAGGAGTACAGGGGAGAGAGAGGGCAGTCTTAATGTGTTTTAATCACATATTGAGAATTACAATCACATATTCAACACATGTACACCCGAATCACTAACCATGTGAAAAGCATTGAAGATCCACAAGGCAATGCAATGCTTAAATTTCACAATGCAAGCTTAAGTTTCTTCTAGAATTCTTTTATTTAATCCTAGTTGACAATAAAACAAAAATAATAATATCGTGGTGGCCTAAAGGACAGAGGAAAGCACGGCGAGGGGATGCAAGAGTGCATGGGAGAGAGAAAGGACGGTCTTAATGTGTTTTAATCACATATTCAACACATGTACACTCGAATAATTGACCACGTCAGAAGCATTGAAGATTCACAAGGCAATGCAACGCTTAAATTTCACAAAGCTTAAGTTTCACATATTGAGCAATGTTTTTGATCTTCAATGCAAGCTAAATTTTACAATCACATATTCAATTACATTGCCTAAATTGAGAATCATTGACCGTCGTCGGGCTGGAGGGTGCGGTTTCCAATGCACTTCATGATGGGTGTCGTTGGACTGGAGCAGGGGGCGCTGTGCTCGGGCGTTGGGCTGGAGCATGGATTGCGGCGGAGAGGCGGATCAGGCAGCGGAATGGGAGCAGAGGGGGGCAAAACGGCAGAGCAGGGGCGGCGCGGGAGCAGAGAGGGGAGGAATGGTGGCATCGAGGCGGAGTGGGGCGGAGTAGCGGTGCTAGGGCAAAGCGGGAGCAGAGGGGACAAGAGCAGCAAAGGGTGGAGGAGCGACAGCGTGGGGACAGAGCGGGGAGGATGGGGGCTGCACGAAGGAATGTGGCCGGAGTAGGGGGCGGAGTGGGGGAAGATGGGGGCGACGTGATGGAATACGACTGGGACAGGGGGCGGAGCGGGGGAGCAGGGGACGTGGGAGCGGAGGAGGGAGGGGTGGTGGCTCTGGGGTGGAGTGGGGCGGAGCGACAGACCATGGAGCAGAGAGGGAAGGAGTGGTGTGGAGCGACAGAGCATGGGGGTTGGGTGGAGCCACGAGGGAGGCAACGGGGAAGGATGGGGGCAGTGCGAAGGAATGTGGCCAGATGCAAAGGCATGATTGAGGAGGGTGGCGTGAGGCATTCGAACTGGGCAGATGAACACGCGAGATTACGGGAGGTTCATGGTTAGGACTGGGGATTGGGAAGGTGGGCGGCAGGACCAACTTATAATAGTAACCATTAGATGATTTGAATCAACGATTTAGATATGGAGATAGCAGGAACAACTTGCAATGATAGTGATTGGATTTAGTTGATCTAACCGTTAAGAGGAGTGGGTATTTAGTTTGTTGGGTGGAAAAAGGTTTAAGCAAACTAATGCTTTTTATTTTAGTATAGATAATTGTGGCACCCCATGCCATTATCCCAAGGATAATCACGCGGAAGAGAACGGATCATTATTTGTCTGACAGTAGAACACTACTCCGGCAAATAACAAGTTTTTACCAGAATCGAGCAGCAGAGCAATAATATAGATACTATATCTTTTATTACAACATTCACCACGATGGCTAAGGTTTTACATACAAAATTACATAAGCAAAAGGTGCTGAATAATACCTTAGGGCCCTCTCGCCTGATCTGCTGGGTCGCCTACTTGTCCCAGCCAAAGTATATGGGGTCCACCTCTTCCAGTTCCTCGTAGTCACCATCCTCCTCTCCCTCGAGCTCGGCGGAGAGCCTGCTGTCCCTTCATCTGGCTCGAAGTAAACCTTCGATCGAAGTGGGGTCTAACAAAAGAAAATAATAGCAAGGGTGAGTACTAATATACTCAACAAGCATAATATTAGCAAATATGTACTTGTATGTCTCTCATGTCCTTAGGTCCATATTCTATTCATCCTGGCTTAGAAAATAGACTTAAGAAATTAAGTGACATCTTTTAATTATGAAAGTTCTACTATTCACTTGATAAAGGAAGATCCCTAGTAATCACCGTAGTCCCCAATCCAGAGGACTGGCATGAATTCATGATTTTATTAAGCACTGCACAGCCTTGTGCCACTGTACCCATGACTACTCTGAACCATCTGTACTAGGCTTTCCACACTGCCTTTGGTGTGGGGTCGAGCTCAAAGTACAGAACTTTTTCCAAGTTACGTTGCTCCATTCACTAACCCATCTATTATCCATTGGTATACCGGGTCGCTCACCCTGACTCTACCGATTTCCAATAGTGTTTGGTTGGCACCGACTCCCGGCCCAACACTCCGCCTAACGCATATAGCGTCTGTGACTTACTCACTTCCAGACTTGCGATACTGGTTTTGACCTTCATCCATCTCTTTACTCACACATATTTACTTACCCTATGTGGAGAGATGGAATGTAACGGGTTACTATTTTTTGCCCGTCTAAGATGGATGGATGGCACGTTAAGTACGGTCCTCGACTTGAGTGAGAGTTGGGTAGATCCTTATATATTATCCATATGTAAAGGGCCTGCCTGCCCTCTCTCTTCCTTTTCAAGGTCTCCTTTACCCGCCGTATACATATACTTGTAGTCCCGCTGCTCCTCTCAGCTGGACTACTACTAACATCTTTTCTCTTCTTTCTTTCTCTTTCTTTTCTCCTCTTTTCTTTTCTCAAAACTCTTTACTCAATCTCTTTCCTCGATTTAGTTTTCTTCGAAAAACCATCTTTCAGATGCATATATATACATAGCGGTAATATGGAAGATAATTTGTACATTTAACATAGCTAGGTGCATGATCAATATTTAGCTTGCCTGAGTAGTAGTATATGCTGGAATTGTCGGCAACTGGCTTCGCTTCCTCAGCTTGAGCTTGCTCGGGCTTTACATAGCCGGCACGCGCCTCAATAAGAAACTAATTAATTAAGGCTAATAGTTTTAGAAGAAAATTCCCCTCTTTATTCTACCCTGAATATGAGGGCTGTAAAAATATCTATGGTTGCTCGACCTAATTAGGGAAATGATTTACTGAAATAACAAAAAGGAAAATAAAAAATAATATTGGCTGAAAAGAAAAAGAACAAAAAAAAGAGAAACAGGCCTCCTGGCCCGAAATTCCCTCAGGCTACCACTCCCTTGGCCTACCCGGCCATTGGATCCCATGGCTACTCGGCCTACAACCTCTACCTGGTCTACTACTCCTACGCGGCCCACGACTCCTCGGTCTCGCTGCCTCTCATTACTCGGCTACCTTCACCACTGCTTGCTCCTCTCCCCTTCGGCTGCCTCTTCACACTCGACCGCTCCCCTTCTTCGGTCGCCTTCACTCTCGATGCCCCTCCTCTCTCGGCTGCCTCTTACTCCCGACCGCTACTCTCCTTTACTCGGCTTCCCCTTCGTAGTCGGCCGCTCCCCCTTCTCTCCTACCATTCCCGAACCACAGTTACTGCTCCTCTCCTCCTACTACTCTCTCACTAAGGCGACGGCTCCTTCTCGGCCCAGATTTGGATGGATCTAGCCTCGACCTACTTGGCCTCGCCGGATCTACGACTACTAGCCTCCGATGGCTGGGATTCGGTGGCTAGTTCGCCGGATCGGGTGAGAACTCACTAGATTGGGGGCTTTTGCTTCCTCGGTTGTTGGCTCCTCCTACGCTTGGCCGCGGGGCTGCTCAGCGACTTGGTTACCTCTACTGCTCGGGTTACTCCGCCTCTCTGCTACTCGGCTACTCGGCGGCTGTACTGCTCCACGGTGCTATCCTCCTTTTACCCTAGTTTACTTTCTACTTCGGCATTTTTCTACTATGGTTTCTTAATGTCTTGACTTACCACACCTGGTTTTGGGAGAACCCTAGTGTCTCGGTGTCGGAACTGGGGTTTGGGGGTTTCTCGACTCCGAGAGCTGTCCCAACTCGAGGACGCTCCGAGGCTCTAAGGTGGTCGCCGGTTGGGCTATGTGGGTTTCCTTCCCCCTCGCTCAACCGGTTGAGCCAAGGAGGAGTAGTGTCGAGTTGTGTGGCTTGAACCCAGATGAAACCAAAAAGGGGAAGAGGCAAAAGGGAGGGGCAATGGGCCTACTTGCTTGTCGGACTGTGAATGAAATGGTTCAGTTGGTGGGTTGGCAATAGTGGTCCTCATGCGGTCGCTGTCGAGGAAGAAGACGTGGCCTGCTGGACTTGTCGGGGTCGGGGTACTACCTCATGCTGGTCCAACTTGGCAACCTCCTTGCTCCTCGGTCATTGCTGGCTTCGCTTCCAATGGTTGCTTGACTCTTCTTCTTTGTGGCTCCTTCTTGGTCCTTACTGTGATGTGGTGCTGGCCTGACTACTTGGCCTCTAACCGAGAGTGAGAGGAGATGGACATGTTAGCTTGTCTTGGCTGTGATTGCTCTCGATTGTGCTTGCTCTTGGCTGTGGTGGCTGTCTGCGCTTGTGGCTTCTTGTGAATGCGAAAGCAGTAGGACTGGGGGGCGTTTTGAGCTTCTGGGGGAGGTTGTTTTCGGCCTCCTCCTACCTGGGGATGTGACATGGCTATGTGCAGCTAGCCTCTTATGCTTATCCTCTTCTGAGTCTCATTCTCCTATGGCGAAGGACCTTTGGTCTGGAGGTGATTTGCGCACTGTTGCTGTGGGCTGGGCTGAGAAGATTTGAAGGAATTTCGTGGGCTTTGGGCTGAAATGAATGGGATATATTTGTGGGCTTTGGGTTGAGGTAAGTTAAAAAGAATTTGTGGGCTTTGAACTTTTGAAAATTGCCGAATGATGAGGCCCACTGAGGGTGAGAGGTGCCGACCAGCCCAGGAGAGTCTGGGAACCTCAACGAACTCCCTAAATTGGCCCTAGCAGCCTAAGGGTACTGACGGCAATCTACTTCTTAATCTACTCTATTCTCCCTTGGATTGCTATTTATATGGCCTGCTAATTCCTAAAAAGAACTAAAACTCGGTTTGGCACTAACGATATCTATTCATAGGGAAGAACAAGAGAGAAGAGCAAGCACTAGCTCCCCAAGCTGAAGATTTAGAAATTAGATCCTTTTCTTCCTCCTTTTTGTACACATCCTTTTGTAAAGAGGTTGTAAATTTTATTGATGAAATGACAAAGAATGTACTTTGAGTTGTAATCAACAAGTTGTAATAAAGCTTAATAAATTTTGATTATTTGCTAATTATATTGCTTAGCTAGAAATTAGAGCTAGGGTTCTTTCAATAATGCTACTTATGCAGGTTTGTGAAGTTGGATTGAAAAATCAAGTTATTGGTAATGTCAATCTTGTGCTAGGTAATCCTTTTATCTTCCATGCTAGGACTTGTATATCATCTCAAAATTATTGCGATATACCTTTTGTTAACTCCTTTAATTTTAAAGCATACAACTTTTACTTATATAATCATCACTTTTCTTGCAGGTCAGCTGAACCAATGTATAGCTTGACAACAGAAGTGTGATCATCATTTCTCTTGTAGGTCAGTTGGACCAATGTATAGCTTGACAACACAAGTATGATGAACCAACGTATAGCTAGATTATGTTAGATATAGTGTGTTATCATTTGAGAATAATGTATTGAATAAGATTCCTGTACTCTAGTTTGTACAATGTTACATTTAGGGTTGTAAACGAGCCGAGCTCGAGCGAGCCTAACCTTCCAGGCTCGAGCTTGATAGAAGCTCGAGCCGAGTTCAAATTGGGATCCGAGCTTGAACTTGGGCTCGAACTCAGCTCGGTCGAATCTCGAGTAGGCTTGAGCTCAGCTTGTTAAAGCTCGATAACAATTAAAATAATTTATTATATACTAATTGTCAACAATAAGAAAAGTTCAAGTTCGAACTTGGCTCAAATAATCTCGATAACAGTCAAAATAATTCAAATATGTACTAATTTTCAACAATAAAAAAGCTCAAACTCGAGTTCGGCTCGAGTAAACTTGGTAAGAGTTAATATGTATTACTATTTAAACTCAAATCGAGGGTCGCAAACTATTTGAACTCGGCTAGGTGAAGCTCGCGAGCTCGAGATCAAGCTCGAGTTCGTCTCGTTTAAAACTCAAATCGAGCTTGGAATGAGCCGAGCTTGAGTAGCTCGCGAGTCTCGAGCTTTTTTTATAGCCTTAGTTACATTTGACAATGTATCAATTTCTACATTAATATATCTATTTACTTCTTTCTTTATGCGATTATATTTGAGATTTGGAAATATGTTTAACCTTCTGGGATAGGTTAATTATTTCAGTTTAGGCGCTTAAATGAACATATGTTATGTGGATGCGACATTTATAAAGAAATTTCAAATATTTATGTACAAATAGAAAGGAGTAAGTAACAAATAGGCTACAAGTGTTAATAACTAATGGTAGCACTCCTTTCTTTCTAGGTTTTGGGAGCTAACCACTTACCAGACGCTTCCCTTGGCCACTTCTAGATTCTCAAAAGAGTGGATTGTTGAAGAATCAGGAGCAGAAGTTAAAAAAAAATAAAATCTAGAGCTCTATCAAACAAATATCCCATCCGTTTCAAAATATAAGTTTTATAATTATACTATTTTGTGTCAAAATATAAGGTGTATGCAGTTTTAAAGATTTTTTTCTCTCTTTAATTTTGCCCTTATTAATCTTCCTTCTCCCTTAAATATTTACGAGTAAACACTCACAAAGCCATCCTCCCTTTTATTCACAGCACATTAACACCATGAACACATGGTCATGTTTATCTACCATTATTTTGGTTTTATAAAATGAAATGGCGAGAGCACTAAGCATTCGAAGACGAAGACCCAAAGAATGGCAACATCTGACGCAACCCAGGCCGGCAACTAAACCTGGTGGGCTGAAACCCAATAGGGTCCAGTCCACCGCACCACCCAGCCCATATATAAGCTTCACTCTCGTCTGCTCGCAAAACCCTAGAACACACCCCTCCGCCGCCGCCGCCGCCGACGCCGCACTCCCGCCGCGCACCGCCATGGTAACCTCTCCCAACCTTTCGCCGCTCATCTCCGTAACCATGAACCTGAGCTGACCCATCTCCCCTCTCCTCGCAGGGCATTGACCTCATCGCCGGCGGCCGGAACAAGAAGACCAAGCGCACCGCGCCCAAGTCGGACGATGTCTACCTCAAGCTTCTCGTGAAGGTACGTCCCACCTCCACCCCTATCCGGTGGCGGCCTCGCCATTACGTGCTGGGATTTGGATTTTGAATGGCGTGGCGTCCCTATCTCTGTGTGGGCAGCTGTACCGCTTCCTGGTGCGGAGGACCAAGAGCCAGTTCAACGCCGTGATCCTGAAGCGGCTCTTCATGAGCAAGACCAACCGCCCGCCGCTCTCGCTCCGCCGCCTCGTCAGGTTCATGGAGGGCAAGGTCTTTGTTTGCTCCATACTCGTTTGCTTTGGTTTATTGGTGCATGCCTTGTTTGATTTTGTATGACCTTGTTCGGCTTTGTGCTTGTGGGGTGCAGGAGAACCAGATTGCTGTGATCGTGGGCAGCATTACTGACGACAAGAGGGTTTACGAGGTGCCGGCGATGAAGGTGGCCGCGCTCAGGTTCACTGAGACGGCGAGGGCGCGGATTGTGAATGCCGGCGGCGAGTGCCTCACCTTTGACCAGCTGGCGCTCCGTGCGCCTCTGGGTCAGAACACGGTAATTTCTGCAGCTCATTTCTGTGTTCTAATGCTCGTAAGTTGGTGTACAGTTTGCATATGAGCATTGTAATGGGAGTCCAATATTGTTGTACGGTTAACAATGCTTTACTGGGAATGCACTGTAGTGGGGGAATTCACTGTATTCTTGTCCTGTGCTTTTAACTATCACATGGTAGATATGGAGTAGGTTCTGCATTTTGCTATCTTTGTTACTGGAATATTTTGTTGTTGAGGCTTATCTAACTATACAATTTTTCTGATGTTCCACCTACATTGCTTACGCTTGTTTATTCTGCACCTGAAGAAACAGTACAAGACTAAAAGTCTACATGAGAAATTTGTCTACTTTTAAATGAACCCAGCGTTTCAGCCTTATGAAATATTTTCTCAATCCTCTTGTTGTCTCAATGATGAGAACAAAGCGGCGGGCGGTCAGAACATGATGCTGTGTTGAGTGTCTGCATGTTTGTGCACTCCTTTCCAGTAATGCATCGGAGAGAGAACAAGTTTGTTACTTGCCTGTCCTTTTAGTTGTCCATGTGCTTTCACCTCATACAAGTTAGTTTGCCTGCAACAAAGAAGTTTTATAGCCTTGCACGAGACATCTGTGTAGGTGATTCCTGAATATTTCTGAGTTACTTATCATCATTAGTTTTGAGCATGCACCTACATCGGTTACTTTTTGCTTTGGAACCTTACTGAAGGCCAAGGAAGTATAACGGGTGCATATATATATGGTTGTCTTACCAGCCCATTGCATTACTCCATGGTTGCTTTGGTGCCAAATGGTCTAACGGAAATTTTGCCCGTCTACCCTTTTTTGTTTGTTGTAAGTCCTTAGTGATAGGGTGCATTTGCTGGTTTCATTAGGCCATACAATTGACTTTGGAACAGCTATATATTTTCTGATGTTTCATGATAGAATGTTGAAGCATTTGTACTGCTCTTTTTTTTATTTTCTTGATTGTACTGATTTTATATTCGACTACGTTTTGTATTATTGGAAGAATGGCATATGATGCGTAATCTTATCCTACACACTGAATGCAATGTGTGGACCAATACTATGCATGTTGTCTGATGCCACTGGCTGAGTAGCATGAGTTTATTGTATAAATGTTTTCCAGCATTAATTTTGCATTGATATTTATTGATGCATGCAACACTCCATGTCATTATCCTCAGAAAATGACAATGGGCAACAGATTATTATTCCCTAAGTTTAACATCATAAGGAATAATAAGCTTTATTAGAGTTACGTAGTAGAACAATAACTAGAGATTTGCATTATTACAATAGTTAGCTACGTAGGGTTAAGATTTTTAGTACAAATACTAGGTACAAAAGGGAGATACACATTATTTATATGCCCTATCTCACGAAGATGAGGCGCTAAAGGTCGCCTATTCGTCTGAGCCGCTGAATAGGACATCCACCCAACCCTAGCTCTCAGCACAATTGCTATCGTCCCACGCGGCATCCTCAGAGCCTCTATACCCTACATCCCACTTGAGATATGCCCCAATCAGATTGAGATCTAACGAAGGAATTTAATAGTAAGGGTGAGTACAATGTATTCAGCAAGCATTAATTGCAACAAATGTAACTGTATGACTCTCTTTATCATCAATTCATTTTCTATGTCTTCTTTCTCTGTAAAATAGGTTATCAAATTAAAGTGAGGATCTGTAAGTTTTAGTATTTTAAATACTACTAGTCACCCTAGTGAAGAGAAAGACCCCAGTGGTCCCCATAGCCTCCAATCTAGGGGACATATATGAATTCATTATTTTTTTAGCAATGCGCATGCTTATGTCACTTTACCCAAGTTCAAAGTATAGAACATTTTTCTTAATTCTGTTATTATATCTCCACCCAACTAGTCATAGTCGGTGGTCTAGAGTGGTTTCTTACACTCACCCGACTGTGAAGTAATCGTTGATTGGGGTGGTCTAATCTTCATCTAACACTCCACTGTGCTAATATATGTGCCTAGGCTCACCACTTCTAGGCTCTATATCGATTCTAGCTCTGTCTGGTTTGGACCCACCACTTATGTGGTCTAACCTTCATCTAACACTCCACTGTGCTAATATATGTGCCTAGGCTCACCACTTCTAGGCACTATATCGGTTCTAGCTCTATCTGCTTTGGACCCACTACTTATGGGCTCTATACTAGTTCTGGTTTCTTTGGAATTCTTTCCTTGAGTTCTCAAAAAATCTAAGCACCTCTCCCATACTACCCATATTCTCAACTGCCCCTGAAGGTTATGGGCAGCCGACCTCAGGTACGGCAGAGGTTTGTGCTTGCCCATAAAGGACACACTAGTTGTCAGAGAGTTGGTTTCCCCCATATTGGACATGGCCAGATGGTCCAAGTTGCAACCCCAAATCTTGATCATTTCGACTATGGTCATCTATCTTGCAGGGTGGTTCATCCAATTTTATTAATGATTAAAATGGTGCGGTTAGATCTTTAGGGATATTTTTTTCGGTAGCGATGTTACCCATGTCCTTGCAACAAGTTCTTACGGAGGCAAGATTATGTTTCAGTTCATCTTTTTAGAAAATAAATTTCTTATTAGTGTGTGGCATGCAAGTATATGAGAATTTATTTATGCTCAAGTGATAGAAAGTAGCATGGTTATCAAGTCGTCGCCTAGTCGACGACTAGTCGTCGACTAGGCGACAAGTCGCTGGCGAAGGACCAACTAGAGCCAACGACTCGACTTGCGCCGCCGCCGCCGCTCGCCGGATCTGCCACCGCCGGCGCCGGATCTGCCACCGCCGCCGCTGGATCTGTCGCAGATTTGGCGGTCGCTCTGCTCGCCGTCGGCGCACGCCAGATCGCTCGCCTCCTCCTCCCGCCGCCAGATCTAGGTAAGCCCCTCCGCCCTCCTCCCCGGCTCCCTCTCCCTCTCGACCTCCCCCTCCCGACCGGCCTCCACCTCCCCTTCTTCCGGCGGCGACCCAGTCGACGGCTCCACCTCCCTCCTCGGCTCCCTCTCGACCTCCCGCCGGAGGAGAGGAGCCGGGAGGAGGTGGAGCCGCCGGCCGGTCGCCGCCGGAGGGGATGCCGGGAGAAGGAGGAGGTGGAGGCGGCCGGGAGAGGAGGTTGAGAGGAGAGGAGGCGGGGAGGAGGAGGCCGTCGGCCGGGAGGGAGAGGTCGAGACTCGAGAGGGATAGGGAGCCGGGGAGGGAGAGCGAGCCAGCCGATGTTGCGCTGGCTGTGGGGGGCGAAGAGAGCAAGGCAGCCAGGCAGGGGGTGTTATGGTGACTGTATTTTGCAGTTTAACCCTTTTGGTGTCTGAAATTGCAATAAAGTCCCTCTATATATATATATTCATATAAATAGTACCTGTCGACTAGTCGGTCACTAGGAAGGTAGCGTCGACTTGTCAACTTGATAACCATGGAAAGTAGTGTTACTTTCCCCCTTCTTTTGTTCTTTACATTACAACATGCACATTAGGCAAATAACATCAAGAAACAAGGAGATGCAATAAAATTCTAAATCCTACACTACTTCTGGATCCATGCGCCTAGGCATGCCTGAGATCCGGCTCAAGAATGCCCAAGCCACACGTTTGGAAAACGCTCATTGTTTGCCTCTGAGTGCGACCTATAACTACTCCTGGATCCACGCCTCCAAACACGCTCGAGACCCCGGGCTCAAGACCACCCAAACTTCACGTATGGGAACACTCAGGACTTCATTCTTGACTTAGCCTGAGCATCATGCCTAGGAACACCACGGACCACTCGGTCGGGAAATCTGTTGCAAAAATGGGACAAGTCGTTTTCTGGCCATCAGCCATCATTTGAATTTTATGTTCTTTTTGACCTTCTTTAAGTATTTCCACTTTTTTTGATATCTGACTAATTTGTTTCGTTATAAAGAAAAAGAGGTAAGAGCCTGTGGGCATAATCCACTTTTAGCCGAAGGAAGTCAATTGTGACGACTAAAGGGCAATGACTCTTTGCCGATTTACTGTTCTTTGGTGTTGATTTATTGTCATAATTTTCAATTTTCTTGAAACAGGTTCTCTTGAGGGGTCCTAAGAATGCTAGGGAAGCTGTGAAGCACTTTGGTCCTGCACCTGGAGTACCGCACAGCCACACCAAACCTTACGTCCGCTCCAAGGGAAGGAAGTTTGAGAAGGCAAGGGGAAGGAGGAACAGTAGAGGCTTTAAGGTCTAAGTTGTTGAATCTTATCCATGTGGTTGCACTAAATGGGCTACATAATTCTCGTTTGAGTCTGAGAGTTCTTATGATATCACTGAAGTGCTAGGATCAGCTAAATTTTGTTCGAATGTTATGCACTTTGTATCAGAAATTTGTAAGTTTCGTCAGCACATTAGGCTATATTATTATGGATCTATGCTTCTGCATGTCTAATTTTCCGTCGCTCAATCAGAACGATCTATTTTTATTTTTCGTTGATTTTAGGTTATGCAAGATTCATTTTGTTAATGGCCTTTTTTGAGGTAAGTAGATGCAGAATCGTAGAAGCGTCTTTGCTGCTGACTGGTTGAAAATATTTCTACATCCCGTGCAAAGCATTGCCACTGTCGATCGCTGAATAATGTGAAGCGAGTTTTTTCGAATTGATTGAACTTCCAAGTCCAAAGCTTTGTTTTGTCGTTTGTCACGAGTTATTGGTATGATACGTCCATCCTTTTGTGCTGCCTCATTAAAATTGCTGGTAAACAGCCATGGATACAAACTACAAAATTGAAGGCATCCTAGGATTCCTAGTGGGCTTGCATGACCCTCGAAGGAATTTTATAGGGAAAAACACAGAAATCCTATTCCTACATTTTGGACCGTAGTTGCGTTTTATTCGAAGTAGCTGTGTTTGATTCAAAGGATCGAATTCTCTAGGTTTTCTGTAGCATTCCTATGAAATCAAAAGAAACCAAAATATCCACTTTTCTCTCTTTTTCTTTTGCATATACATTCCTGTCTTACTCCTATTTTTTGTTTTTTCTATTCCTATGATTTTATAATGCCCTAATTATTTTGCCACCAAGTAGGGCGAGTCGGTGGATCTGCCCACCTGTATCCTTTTATTCTGGCACACCTCGTGTCCTAATTGTCGTCGAAACGAATTAGCAAAGATTTCAAGTTCCTTTAGCGTTCTCGATTTCAACTTTTAAGAGGATTTCGTCTATTGCTCGGCCAATATTTCAAGTACAGGGATGAAGCGCGCAAAGCTGTTTCAGAATCAGTCGACAGCAATGGTGAGAGTTGATCGGGAACCCTCGCTCACAAACAAAAGCCAGAGTCACAAAGCATGGAATAGCTAGCTAGCACACGAAGCTGAGATTGAGATTTGAGAAGCGCGGTCCAGCAGAAACTAGTTTATTCTTGAACATTGGCCTTTCTCGCAAGATGACGACGCCAGTGTCAAACATGGCTATTTACAACCCTAGTCGCTGAAATATGAACCACTTTTGTTGGAAAGAGCATAAATCACTCCTAAGATAGCCTTAAGCAGTATAAACCTGCGCGCAGAAATGACAAATTTATATGTAACTTGAGTACTTGGGCAATAGCCATCACATCGGCATGGCCGCAATGTCATCGAAGCTCCACAGCTGAGCAGCTCCCACCTCTTGGTGCTGGCCGTACACCACCGGCGTGATCTGATCCGCTGGCGTCGTCGACACCGGCACGACGGCACCGCCGGCACGGTCCAGCGCGGCGTAAGGAGGCGGCTGGAAGAAACCCATCCCCATGTCGATGGCGGCGGCGTCGTACTCCATCATCACCGGCTCCCTCGAGGCCTGTGGCACGGGGGCGGCCACGGCCGAGTAGGAGGAGGAGGCGTAGTGGTGGTAGTAGTAGTCGGGAGGCGGCGCGTCCTCGTTGGGGAAGTTGACCTTGGCTTTCGTCCCGCGGATGCGGCGCGCGGCGCAGTCGTACGCCCGCGCGGCGGCCTCGGCGGTGGCGAAGGTGCCGAGCCAGACGCGCGCGCCCTTGGCCGGGTCGCGGATCTCGGCCGCCCACTTGCCCCACGGCCGCCGCCGGATGCCGCGGTACAGCGTCCTACGCTCCCCACGCCGCTTCCTCGCCGGCTCGTCCGCGGCCGCTGCGCATGCAAGGCAAGAGCAGCCAATAGCGTGATCAGGTATACGTGCGTCCACGGGTCTAACTGTGCTCCATCGTGCGTCCTGCTCGTGCTCCAAATGGCACTAGCTAATTGCACGCTAGGTACGTACGTTAACTAGTAGTAGACGTGGTGGGTTACACTACCTTCCTCCGGTTGAACGCCCGCGCCGGTCCTCATCTCATGGACCGTGAACTCCTCATGGGCTTGCCCGGCCGCCGCAGCTGGAACCTGCGGCCAGAGGTCGGCGGCGCAGAGGCTCCGCTTGCCGCCGCCGTGGCTACTCGGCGGGATGAGATCCCATACGATCGCGCCGCCGCACATCGTCTCACGCGCCGCGCGGGCACGACAGTTTCCGACGGATACGTACGTACGTACGATCGAGCAGGGCAGGCCAGCTACCAGCTAGTACGTACGTGCAGTCGATGTAAGCGGCCGACCCTGCGATGCGGTCTGTGCGGTGGTAGCGCCGTTATATAGAGAGAGCGGCGGCCACGCGCGCACGTGGTCGTGTTGGTTGGTTGGGTCGACGTACGTAACGTTCGCGTGCATGCATGGAAGGCGACGTGCAGCTTCCTCGGTCGATCGGTGAGGCAGACCGTCGTTCAACTTTCTACGCGCGCGCGTCGGTCAGCGCCGCTGCTCTGGTTTGGCCGGCGTCCCGGCGAGAAAAACGATCGGACAAGTCACGCTCACGCGTGGAGATTTCCACCGGTAGCTTACGTTGGTGCACGGTGAACCGGCGAGTAGCCGGCAACTTATGTCGTTCGATCGCATCCACATACTGAGCCACCGGCCACGTACGTACGTACTCAGCTGCTTGCCCGACTGAACGTTCTGTTCCTTCCACCGCATAGATCTCTCTCGTCAAGGTGTGTCAGGCAGCAGGCTTTGGATGGATTGGGACAGTATTTTTATGGAGTGACTAAGGCTCTGATCGTTTCGATTTCAGTTTCTAGTTTCAGTTTTTTTTCACTATTTATTACACTATCCAATAACTCAGTTACAGTTTTTTTTCAATCAGCTACAGTATTTTTTTAGCCAAAAACTAAAAACCATCGCCGATCACCCCTTAAGGTATGAAAAGCTAATCATAACTAGAAGCTAGTATTTTAGCTGCTGCCTGTACTAGCTGCGTAGCTGTGCTATGCATAGCGTCGACCACGGTTTTGCGCAGGCGGTTGCTTACGACAGTCCTTATTGGCGTACAGGCGGCCTATTCAATTATGCAAGTAAACATTACCGAGTTAAACTACGCTTGAATGAATGATGGCGTCAGATAAATATTGATTAAAGTACAAGGTTCTAGATGATGAAGCCACCGATCGATAGGACTAGTAAGAGAATACCCACTGATTCACCATCAAATAGGTCCTGCTAGTTTGGGTCCTGCTAGTTTGGGTTTAAGTTTTTGACTTTTGATTTCTAATTTCTCAATTTTAAATTCTGTTTTTTGACTTTTAATTTTTTGATGTTTTTTGTTTTTTTTGTATTCCTTTACATTGTCTGTGGTGAGAGAACCTATTTCTTATTTCTTATTTTATTTTTTAAATTTAATTACATTAAGCTCCTCTAACTCGACAAGAGCTATCGAGCTACCCTGGCTTGATAGCAGCCCTACTGAGCTGCCCTAGCTCGGTATGTACCTAGGTTGTGACTAGCCGAACGCGATATGACGTGCTCGGCAGTGATTCCTGTGGCTTTCGGTAGAACTTGGCGCTCCCCCCCCCCACCCGCGTGGCTCAGTCAGTCACCAACGCCTCTCTACACGCACTAAATGGCTCGCATCCCTCTCTGCCCTCTCATCCGAAATCATGCAGTTGAGTATCTTCCTTGTCAAGCGAGAGAGAACCGAGGAAGAAGAAAGAAAGAGAGAGTAGAAGAGAGTTTAAATTAGTTTTTCGAGGTGGTTTAATGCAATTTAGGGGATTTTGCAGTTCGAATTAATGTAGATTTAGTGAAGACTTTCAAGAAGAGATATGTTTCATTCTCCTACGAGTAATGCACTTAATATACCATTAACCTTTCATTAGCAAGTCATCAAGTCCTTGAAGTCATCAAGTCAAAAGAGGACTCATCATGTGTTGATAGAGGATACTTGAAGGATGCATTATGGGTTTAGGCATATCAAAATAATGATTCAAACTTGAAGTGAAGATGTGGATCATCAAACTTCAAGAGGGTACTCAAAGTAAAGGTATAACTAGTTAGAGCTAAGGTTGTATTCGTAGTCCTTTTACCGTGATATTCGAAAATTTGCCAATCTCGCCTAGTCTATGTTGAAGTACGCCCAAACGAATTGGACCATCTCCACGAATTAAGACAAGCACCTCAATTGCACAAGTAGTAGTTCTTTCATGCTCCAGGTAGATGAGCTCCAACCTTCACAACACGCTAGACCTTCTTACAAGCTTTTTTGAGAAGATTACTGGGTACAACACCTCCATTGTCGTCTAAGAGTCGGCAGGCTTCAAGAGTAATAAATCAAACCCCTTGCTTGACTCTCACCACAAGCAACGAATGTACAAGCTCAAGTGGATATGAAATCCACCTCTAGATACAACACGTGCAACTAGATATATCTCTCTTTACTTACAAAGTACAACATATGCACAATTGAGAGGAGAAGCTCACACTAGCTTAAAAGAATGAAATGTAGTGCCAAAATATAGTTTCACAATCGGCTAAGAGAGTATTTATAGCCCTCACCACAAAAGCTAGATGTTTGAGGTGAAAATCAGGAAAAATCGGCATGTGCGGTACTGCTGCCATGGGATGGATGATACTACTGCACTTACTGTTCAACGGCTATTTGGAGTTCAAAAAACTAGACATTGGAGTTTAGCATGGTACTACAGCACTCATAGGGTTGGTACTACCGTGGTACTACTATTTTCATATTTCAGCACAGACAACACTCGAAAAAACGGTCATAACTTTTGACTCCGATGTCGGAATATAGTGATCTTGGACTATATAGAATGTTTATTTAGAGGTTACATAACCCACCTGTTTGTATTATATCAAATATATTAGATCAATGCAGAAATCATAAGAAATTTAAAGAGTCACTTCTATGGTCTAAGTCTAAGGAAATAACAACAAGCAATCTTAGATCATACCAAAAGATAATGCATGACCTCCAATAATTTATAAAACATATTTGCAAACTTAAATTATGCCACAAAGAGTAAGTTCAAAGACTTCAACTATTTGCAAAGTGTAGTCATATGTTACAAGGATTAGATGCATGGGTATCAACTATTTACAGACACATTTATAAACTATAGCATCATACCACAGAGAGCTAGAGTAAGCGGGATTGAACTATCAATATATAATGAGACTTAAGCTACTAGATAAGATCCCTCTTAATAGTACGGTAAATCTATACTAGTAATCTAGTTTTTCAATCAAACACCAAGATCGATAAAAGACTAACAACACAACCTTAGTCCTAGCTAGTTGTTCTTTTGTCTTGAGCATCCTCTTGAAGTTTGATAACCCACATCTTCATTTTAAATCCTGGTCATTGTGTTGATATGCCTCAACCCATTATGCATCTTTCAAGTGCCCTCCGTTAATACATGATAAGTCTTCTCTTGATTTGATGGTCAACTTATGATTATCTACCTTTTAGGATTTTTATGTGCATCAACATATAATGCATCCACTCTTTAACATATATCAACATATGGTGCATCCTTTTCTTGATGGCCTTTAACTCATGAAGCCATCTTCCATCTCAAATCTTGACTTGATTATCTTCAACACATGAAACCATCCAAAATCTTCATCTTCATAGCACATAACATATTCATCCAATTAATGAAAAATATTAGTCCCACAATATGCTTGTCATTAATTACCAAAATATACTATTAACTTATAATAGTGGGTCTAGATTCTTTAATCTTTCCCTTTTTGGTAATTGATGACAACCACTACAATTGTAAATAATTAAATATAAAATAATATGAGTATATATGAACTACACAAATTTTATATACTCAAAGAATATGTTTCAAAATAGAGATCACCAATATATGTAGAAAATAAAACATAGATAAATAATAATGAAACCACAATACATAGAGTGAAATCCCTCTAAATGTGTGCATATAAAAATGTGTAACAAAAATATATGCACACATTTAAGTTAGACTTTTGGTAGAGTTCAACCTGTATTTTAGATCCCAGGAATGTAATAAGATATAGATATAAGAATATGTGCATATTGCAAAAATTTTGAAGTTAGATTTTTGGTGTTCAACTTATGTCTTGGATTTGATGAATGCATATTGTTGTAGGGGTGGCCCCCACCTAAACTCAGCTAACTTGTTAGGAAATTATAAACCCGATGTAGACATGTACAATGACATAGTTACCCTTGGGAAGGATACTCGGATGTAAGGGTACGATTGTAAAAACACTCCCTACGAGGTATATACGTGATGCAAGCCCCGGAGAGAACCCAAGAGAGCATTACTCATTTAACTCCCCACTACACACTTTCTCTCTCTGTTTGGTCTGTAACCACGACACATATTGACATGTATCTTGCAATCATACAAAAAGATTGCAAAGAAAGCGTATTTTGGCATAACTTTTGAATGGAGACTCTTATTTCAAAAATTCTTATTGGGAAAATTTATGAGGAGTCCAAAGTTTATTTCTACCAAATTTAAAATCATTTCAATTTTATTTGAAAAAGTTTTGACTTTTTCTCACTTTATCAAATGCTAAAAATTCAGAGTTTTGATTTGTGATTTTTGTATCTCCAATTGGGTTTATAATTTGAGGAAGGTATAAGTTTTACATTTGATCCTCTATAGTTTTTCTATGTTGAAAATTTTTATCAGATTTATTTGAATTCTTTTATATAGTTTTTGAACTATCTTTCTAAGCTCAAATGGAATGAAAAATCTGAAAACTTGAAACTTTCAGTTTTATGAAACTTTATGATTTTCGTATCTTCAAAATGGTTGACATTTGGGAGAGCCTCCTAAAATAAAACTTGTGTGTAGTTTTAAGGACTAGCCCCATGATTTATTTAAGATTTTTTTGAAGCTTGTTACTCCACCTTTTCCAATGCATTAATGAGCCTTGGTTATATCTTTTTGAGCTCAACATGATTTCAAAAAGTACATATCTCTTTGGTCGTTGAGAAAATGAGCTATTTTGCAAATTGAAAAAGTATTTCCAAAAGCAGGGAGGAAGGAAAGAGGAGGGGGAGGCTGCACTGACCACTTAAGAAAGAGGTGACGGAGAAGGAGGCAGCAGTCACTGGAAGAGGTGGCGGTGGAGGCCACTGGAGGGTTGGAGGCGGAGGTGGAGGCCGGCTGCTACTAGAGGCAGAGGCTTGGGTAGCTGGAGGTAGAGGTAGGGGCAACTGGCTGCTACTACTGGAGGTCGAGGCCACTGGCAGTCAAGGCGGCAGCCGGCGACTGCTAGGACACCACGCACAAGTGTCGCCTCGCATGGGAGAAGAGGATGGCAACGATGGCTTTAACTGCAATGCAGAGTCTCCAGTCCAGTGGTACATTCATCTAACCCTCGGCAGCTGACACTGGGCCATCTAGTCGACCGGCTTGATATTGCCAACTATTCACGTCTGATCGCCAATTAGTCATCCGGCCACACAACTAATCGCTCCAGTCGAATCAACCTTCCTAGTCATTTATCGTGTACCAACTTGACGACTAGTCGTGAATTAGTCGTCGATTAGTTGACGACTTAATAACATTGGGACATACACTGCCATATGAACAAGATCCAAACAGAGAACGCAGGGTTTTCGTTTCCTCGTGTAGTTGAATAAACACATCAAAGTTCTCACTATGTCGATTCGAATATATTTTATCCCCTATGAAATAGAAACGTCAACATTCATTGGTTAGCTTGGAATTGTAAAACATGGGTCAATGAATCCTTGCAACAATTCATCTCTCATTACAAAATGGAGAAATGGCTTTGTGCTTGGTCCACATTCTCATTGTATTAATAATTCACAATCCAGCTGCAAAAACCTACCGTACCATCCTTGCCAGTCTCGTCTCAGTAACCTTGCTGTGGACAACAGCGAAAATGTGGATGTCATAAATCGAAGCTATAGTATATTCATACGCATGAGCATGACCGAGAGAAACTAGCCAAACAGGGGCAAATTTTGGGACATTTGACATTCCAGGTCAAAATTCTAGCTGCACATTGAAGAACAAAACTAGTATATGCAACCCACATAAGGGCAAAAAAAGAGAAAAGCAGCCTTTGTTGACCGTTCATGGAGGCTTTTTTGTATAATCCAATCAATCCCTGCACTAACAGTACACTACTCGCTCAGCTATGTACACTCCTCTCGCTTCCAAATGAACCATATTATCTGGTTCTAGTTTGCTCTGCCCTCACTCTGCCCGCTTTGACAAAGAGAAGGGTTCCACTGTATCATCATTCATCAACCACGATCTGACTGCTCCAAAATGATTGAGCAACTGGTTTCTTGGTGCTTCAAAAATTCTCTGCATTTCGGTGGAGATAAAGGTGAACTAATGCAGCACAACTCTTGTGATGCACTAGCACTCAAGAACACCCAACGGATTACAGCTACAACCAACAGACCAACCAAGAACACCAAGAATCATCTCAACACTGGAGCATGCGCTGACCTGCAATTATGGTGTTTATTTAGGTAGAATACTTAGGTAAAAAAAACTTGAACAGGAATAGATACAACTCAGATAAGAAAGCATACCACATTCTCATAAGTTCCCTCAAAATGGAACAAAATTACACCCATTCCCCTTCTTTTCTCTCTCTCTGCCTGAAAAATAAGGATGGTCAAACACAAACAGTAGTACAGTGCAAAGAGGTGGTTGACAGAATTCAGATGCAATCACAAGGGTATGGGGATTAATAAAAAATACTCAGAAAATAAATGATGTTCTGTTACATAGATTTTCGAACAGGAACAAAAAATAGGAGTATTTCACATCATTGAGGGAGTTCAGTCCACATACCACACAAGAACATATGCTAATTCCGCAAGCTGTTAAAGCCGATGTAACTTCTGCCATCATCCCTGTGAATGTCAAAATTCACTTGAAGTGATTTTACTAACATTTGCAATAAAAGCTCAATAACAGAATAGCCCACAAATAAATAATAATGTGAGGAATAGATATTACAAGTTAACTGAGGTTACAGCTAATCAGAAGTTTTCCATTTCAGAGAAGCAATACAATGTACAATAGCTTAATCATTTTTTAAGACAGTCAATCTGATGTAGGAAGCTAGGCAAATAGTTATGCAGAAAAGGCACAAAGTAGAGTGGAGAACATGGTTGCAGTGAACCTTAGTATTACTTCAAGGGTTGAGAGGAGAGGCATTAGTAATATATTCAGTTTAGTACAACAGTAAGATAGAAAATGAGTAATACCTTTTCGATCAACACACACTATGCAAAGCCATTGGATAGAGCTGCCTTCTGTATTGTGCCAACCAGAAATTTTACCAGATTTCCAGTGATCCAAACTAGGGAAAACTTCCTTACTGGCGGGGACACTAGGGTGCGTGAACTCAGCGAAGCTATCACCTCGAATTTTTGAACCATTAATTTTGATGCCCAGTTCCTTAACAGTTTTGTTGTGCTTCCCGTTAACCTTCGGCGTGTGAACATTATTAACAGGTACAAAGCCACCGCTATTCTTGTTCACAAAAGATAATTTCTCGGAACTTAATATCTTCTGCCAATTGAATTTACAGTCCTCATTTTGAGTGCTTGGAATTAACTGCTCACTGTCACTTTCGTCTTCAAGATCAGCAACAAAGTTATTAACTGCTTCAGCAGTTATTTCAGCAGCAGAAAGAGCAGCTTGCTCCCTTAAGAACTGGATAAGCACACGGTTAGTTACTGCAACCATCTAATAATGTAAGAAACCCACTTAAAAGAGAAAGATGACGAGACCTACTTTCATAATTTTGTGTCTAGCACTACGAGTTTTTGCATGCTGTAGCCACTGCTGGTGCCGCTGGAATGCATATTTACTGGATAATTTCTGAAACAGGAAAGAAAGTTGAGTTTATCCAGATGCTCACGGAGATAATATATGTATGTCAATACAATTGCTCCCTTGGATTCCTACTGGTGGATAAAAGGCAGTAACTTCACAAGGAAGAACAGTGGAACTGGAGCACGGACATGTGGTCTATATGCACCCAGATTGCTTAAATCACATTACAGCCTCCCTAAAGAAATGTTCTAAAAAGCAGTTAGCACTTAGCAGGCAGTCATCCCACATTTAAGCGCTTATTAGCCATGATAACTGCCTTAATATGCAGATTAGGGTCCTTAATATCAGAGCAGCTGGGCTACCTAACAATTTATCAGGTGCAGTTGCATATGTGACTGTAGCATTATCAGGTGCAGGCGGTTACTATTTAGAACAATGTCTTAAAATGAGACAAAAAAAACTGCCTCACAAACTTTTCTTAAGGGCATTATCAGTTATTGCATCTATTTCCCTCAGCATTTTTATGTTTCAGTTCAACACAGGGAATATGAGCTATGAAGAGCTGACCTAACGGTACAAACTGGAAATGCACCTTTTGGCCTTTAACATGAATCTGGGACACTGGGGAGTTGTCATGTGGCTAACCCTTTTTAGGGCTTATTTGGATGGACCGGGATGGGCCAGGATCCTGGCCCCTACAGGTATCGTCATACTGCAGTATGGGTTTGTCTGTAGCAAGTTGAAAGTAGAATATGGCACTACAAAAACTTTAAATGGTTAAAGTTGCAGCTTGCATGTTATGTGCGTGTGCATTATTGTAGAGGCATCACTCAAATCAACAAACATATCTTGAAATTACAAAATTTGTCAAAAAAGATAGATTATACAAATACATCATGCAATCTATGAGAGGAACACTGACATCGTAAGTTATAATCTCCACTACTTCAGCGTTTGCAAGTACTTGGATTGGTGAAACTAGATTGCCATTCACCTGAAAAGGAGAACATGAGCACATTCATATGATTAATTGTTAAATAATACTTCTGTTTTTTCAAAACTAACCTTTGCTGCTACCATTTTGTTGCCGATTTCCGTATGGATCAGATATGCATAATCAATCACAGTGGCCCCCTTAGGCAGGTTTTTAATCTGCCAATGAAAATAAGTTCAGCCAAGTGCCTAACCCAAACGTAAGTAATACTCTCCAAGTTTAACGCCTTACCTCGCCTTTAGGTGTAAACACAAAGACGCGGCTTCCCAAAAGATCTCGGGTGATAGTGTCAACAAATTCCCTAGAACTCATGTTACCAACAAACTCTTCTTGCCATTCACGGATTGCATTGAGCCAACCAATCTATCAAAGATGACAAGTCATTAAAGGACTTCCTTAAGCCAAATGTGATAATAATAATTAAATATGAAGTGCAATAAGCTTTAAAACATTAGTGTGATTGTACTACATAATTAAATATATATACCCTGAGAGCAAAGCCTGTATTATTCAGGCAGATCACTTTCCCTTTTGAATTTCTTCCACTTGATATGCCAGGACGAACAGGCCCTGAAACCACCCCTCTTCCACTGTAGTGTGCAGCAATGCCTCTTTCTGCTATCAGATCCATATATTCTGTTCTTATCTGCAACACAGTTGGAACATAATACACAGCTTCCAAAAGAATGAAAATACATCTGATGCTTGAGATTTTCTAGTTTAAATTTAGCTAAATGTAGGCAGCATTACCTGAACTTCCAAATGGAACATGCTCTCATTTAGAAATGGTATCACTGTAGTGTGTAGACTTTGGTAGCCATTAGGCTTTGGAGTTGCAATGTAATCTTTCACCTATCGGCATAGATAAGTTTTTTTTTTTAAAAAAAAGAAGCAATAAAAGTAAAAAAAAATATTGAATACAAGAAAGCAGATAACTCACAGCTTGAGGTATAGGTGTCCAGATGCCATGAACAAGACCAAGGACATGGTAGCAGATCTGAATTGAATTGAACATACTTGTGCATCAGTGAAAAAATTAACTGCACAAACAAAGATATGGTATATAATGTTACCTGTTGTGCGGTGCACAATGGCCCAACACCATTGCAGGATTTTGGTTTTATGATGATCCGCAGCTGAGAAAATAATGATAAAGACATGATATTTTTCAAAAAAACATAGAAATTATAAAATGGGCATCAATAATTATATATACAGATATTCGGAAAATTGTACCTGAGCAACCTGGTTGACCTCACTTATTGAACTCTTGGACTTGAGAGCAGTTTTATAAATGCTGCAAGATGACTCAAATAATTAATAATCCACCAAAACCTTACAACCTATTTCAAACTTTGGAACTGAATAATAATTGCCTCCTAATAAAACAAACACATATTGATCGTTCTTTTGGTTGTAAAATGCAAATGAGAAGACAATTAAACAAATGATTATGCAGTGGCAAACACCAATTTCTGTAACTGTGCCACATTGTGAACTGTTGTTTTGTCAGCAATGTGACACGGTGGCAAAACAAAATGTCCCCCATTTTTTTTTATAAAGATCTAAGCTAACTAGAGAAATCTGTGTGCCTACTAGTATGCCCCCACATGAATTGGAATGGTAAGTAGTGTAAAGAAAAATAAGGAAAGCAAATCTATATCATACCAACACTACATCACTAAGCAGAGGTAGTATGAAAGTGGCGACTCTGATAATCTATCAAGGTGAAGGCTCAATATTTTAACTTAATGAAATGGCATGTCTGTTTTACCTGTAAAGTTCTTTGCAGACCAAGCGCACGTCTGTTTCAACACTCACAAGATCGAGAAATTGATCCTCAGCAATTTTTCCCCTTAAGATTCTATTTGCCTGGAATTGAAACTCACAAAGAAATGTCATCCATAGAAAATGTGAAAACATGTTGATGTGCAATAGCAAAACAGAGTACCTCTTCCAATTCTTGTTCATGGGCCTTGTAGAAATCTTCGACTCTTTTCCTTAGTTCAGCGAAATCACCAGGATTCACGTACATGAAGGACAGATATTCTAACTCAGACTACAAGGATACGATCTACTGGTCAAATGGAAGAACTAAGAGTCCGCAAAACAAAGCATCAGCAGGCTATAATAGACTATTTTCTTAGAAAACACATAGACATTATCACATTGCATGGATCTACAGAGAATGTCACATGAAAGAAAAATGCATAACCATCTGTCTTAGTCATAAGATGAAGGGGAAAAATATTTGGAGGTAGGTCCTTTTTAAGTCTCCAAAACCACCATTAAAACCCGTCAGGGGTTAAATGGTCTGGTTTCAAAAGTTCAGTGAGTTAGAAGTCCAGTTTTACAGTTGAAGGAGAAACATGAACTTTTATGATAGTTAAAGGGGGTGTAATATGTTTTTCCCCAGATATATGTATATAAGCAAGTTTGCAGCGATATAAGTGAAACCTGAAATTTCAACAAAAAGGCGGAAGCAAATAACTAAGACCGAATTTTGCTTTGAATACAATGGGTTCTGTCAATGGGACTTTTGAAGTTTAACACAGAGGGGTCAGAGATATATTGAATCGAAGGTTCACAATATTAGGCATTAGCGAAACTAAGCAATTAAGTATGTTGATCAATGGTAGGACAAGTCAAGAGTTGAGCAACAATTCTACAGATACAGGTACTTAAACTAGCTTGAGAATTTGTCATGTATAGCAGCAGTGCAGATTCCAATTTTACAAACAAACATGAAGGTGGCTATCTTTTAAATAGCAGTTCAATTTTTATTGCAAGAAACATGGGCAATATGCAAAGTAGAACACACTGTTAGGAAGTAACACAGCAATAACACAAAAGAACCGTGCAGTATTGAAGATAGCTTATTCAATATGCTGCAATGGCTATCATTTAAGGTGATTTCATCAGCAGGTAGCCAGGTACCTTTATTCGATACATCCCAAGAAGTTTTGCTAGGGGAGCAAAGACCTGCAGTGTCTCCATGGAGATGGCATACTGCAAAGAGTAGTTCTTAGAATAAGATGGAACAAAGGTACAGCTAGATTTTATATCAGTGGAACAAGAATTTACCTGCTTGTGCTGAGGCATATGTGTGAGAGTACGCATGTTATGCAATCTGTCTGCTAGTTTCACAATGATCACACGAACCTATAGAAGATTTTTATTTTATTTTATTAGGAAACTAGTAGAGAATTCAAAATTGTTGTTGATAAAACAGTCTATATGGGGAAAAAATACCTCTTCTGTCATGGCAAGAAACATCTGTCTTAAGTCTTCAGCTTTGACATCTTGTTTTGAATTACCCTCATTTTTGCATTGAAGTTTCCCTAACTTAGATACCTGTATTTGAAATGAAACAGATTTACTATCACATTAAAGCCACTATACCTAGATCACATTTTGCAGTAACATACAAAATATAAACATGTGAGTTGTGAATTAGTATACCTTTGTCTCCCCTTCGACAATATGGCGTACAGTCGCCCCAAACTCATTTTCTATTCTTTCAAAAGTAACCATGTCTGTATCTTCAACAGTGTCATGCAATAAACCAGCAGCAATTGATTCCCAGTCAAGTTCCTAATTATGTCCACGGAGCGGAACAAATCTTAACTTCATTATGTTTATACTAGGGATACTTAAGGAAAATACACCATCATAGTGTCATTGATATACTACTCACATGCTCCCCAAGAATACGAGCAACTTCAACAGGATGAATAATGAAGGGTTCCCCACTTCGGCGTTTCTGCCCATTATGTGCTTCATATGCCAACTGCAATACTCAATGGGCTATCATGATGCAGCCAATTATGCATGTTGTCCGCAAGCCACATGGAAGGATTGATATCGTATATCAATTACCTTTAAAGCATCGTGTACAAAGTTTAATTCTTCAGGTTCAAGGTATGAGATAGCTGGTTTGAGATCCTGTTACATAATTTCACAAAAAGATTAGCATGCAACAGATACAAAGAGTCTTGCTACAGACAAAAATCAATGTTTAGTTGCATTCACGGAGGGTATCCTTGCACATTAAGTATACAAATTCAAACTCAGAGGAGCAATAACCATACTATCAACTATCAGGTTACAACTAATGCTTCCATTTCGCAAAAGTGGTGTGGCTGTGACATTGAGCATATTGTTTTTAGCCTAGAATTTTCCACATTTTCCAAAAGTCTGAAGAAGTTTGATTCTTGTTTGTTTTTTTGTTAATTATAAAATGTGTCGACAACATTAAACAGAAAGTGTCTATGGCATTACACTACCAGGCACAAAATGGCTTTCGACTTCTTTGAGTTCTTTCTTATGTATATGCTCAGATATTTGTGGAAAGATAAGAGAAAAGATGGCAAACATAAAACAACATATATATTTTAACATCCGAACATGGCATAGCCATAAACCTGGTGTCCAAACTGAAAGATTGATATATCGAAGCCATAAATGGTTAGCTCTTAAATTGTTTTTACAATAAGAGGCATGTGAGCACGATTAGCACAAATTATAATATGCACCAAAAAAAGCTAGCAAAAAAATTTGATTTCTGTGGTTCAGTGACACACCTCCCACAAAGTTTCTGGAGAAATAAGGTTGAATGGTTCGAATGACGAATAGCAGAAAACTCTCCATGTTGGGCACACAGGAGTTGACCAAGATCTGACAAAATTTTTAGACGAAACAAAACAAGACGATGGACCATAACCCAACTTCCCTTTGTTGATGTCTTCTGCCCAGGTGATGTGCAGTAACTGAAAAAAAAGTGACTTTATTAAGAAAATGCAAAGAATCATTATTACTTTTCATATGTAGCCAATGGACATGTGATGGTAGCCATTAATTAAGTAACATGTGCACAGTGACCAGTTTTTTTGTATGAGATGTTAAACCAGGGATAAAAAAACCAGCGGTTACCGGCCGATAACCGCCAGTTACCGGAAATCCCGGTGGGTACCGAGAGGGAAAAAACCGACCAAAATTCCAGTGGTTACAAATGCACTTTCTAGATTGATTTAGACCTTTTTTGTGCTAGATTACCTATTATATAAACAAAATATGCATAAATACGCTAGTCTCAGCATTTTGTGTTAGGTTTTCTCTGGCTTTTCCCGGTTTTTAAGCGGTTTTTCCGGTTATCAGTTTTCAAACCGACCAAATTCAAAATTTGAAACATGAATTTCATCCGGATTTTACCGTTACCGCCCATCGGCCGGGTTTTTCACCGGTTTCGAGATTTCTATCCCTGTGTTAAACACTCACAAAATTAACTGTCACGATTAGTAGCATGATTGGAGTATGCAGTAAAAATTGATAGCCAAGGTGGCATGATTGGTATCACAAGATTTTTGCGAAGGTTTGACGCAACAGTTTGGCCCAAGTAGATAAGAATTGTGTGATTCCAGTTAAATCAGCTTTCATTAAAGGCAATCATGTTTTGGATAGTTTGTCTTTAACAAGCAACCATGCATGAGCATAGAGTTACCAAGCAAAACTGAGGGCATTTGGTTCGGAGTTTTTCCTCTTTATTGCAATTGCATGTACAGGGAATATGTTATCCGTTGTTTGGTTGGATCACTCCATAATCGCAGTACACGAATTAGTAATACATCTAGTAGAATTCCATGTAAAACACAAGGTGTGATGTGATGTATTCCAAGCACATTACACCTCCAATTCCGTGTATCATAAAAACCCAGTGCAATTTTGATAACAATTTCCAACCAAATAATACCTAAAAGGTTTTGGACAAGCCTTGATGTTTGGCATGAGGGAAGCCCAGGTGCTTAAGAATTTAGTATTCAATATTACCAGGAATCTAAAGCTAAGAAATATGGAAGAATAGTGAGTGAGGAGTGAGGAATATCCTTCACATTTGGAAAATAGTCATCAGATATGCTAAATCCTTAAGTTGCCAGCTTTCTCAGAGAACATTTTACTAGATCACCTTTGAGAGCTCAAGTGAAAGTTGTAGAGCACCAGAAAAAACAAAAGATTGCTCAAAACAGTCAGTACCCTAACCTTTGCTTCAAGACTAAGGGCTGAAGCACTACAGCTTCAAGGCTGGGTTTTGCAACATTTTAACTGAAGGTTTTAGGCTTTTAGCTCTCATTGGTCTGTTGCTGAAATGGTAACAAGTAGAGAAGCAACAGAGAAAAGTTGAGAGAAGTTCATATGGAGGAAGGGATGACGTCAAGACGATCAATTAAAAATTTAAAACTGAATTGAAGCCAGGATGGTAATTGATAAATAATGTGTTGCTTCTTATGTAGGAAATTTCAGAAGTTCAGATGAGAGCCGAATGCCTATTTATCTGGCATGCACTGCATTCCAGATTGTTATGTGGATGGTTACAGTACAACAGTACATGGTATGCTATTAAATTGTAACACAATACAAATGTGGTCCAAGTATGCAATGAGCTAAACCAGACTGTGGATCTTTATCGAAGAGTTCTGGCTCTATTACCAGATAAACTTACCGAAACTTTACTACCATAAGATGTGTATGAGTGCACCTGTCAATTTTTATACAATCTCCCTGAAGACAATTGCATCACATCCAAGCCATACATCAGTGTTCCAAACAATTGTATGAGTTACGCATAAGTGGTGGCTGGTGAGTCTAGCCTAAACTTGTATGCTCCTTTTTTTTATACGCATAAGGAAGGATCAACTGAATTATGATATTGAGTCTGTCTAGATACTGTTTATTTCCACATTCACATATAGTTCTTCATGCAATCATGCAACACCCGCAAAACAAATTACAGGTTGCATCATGAGTATAAATTCAACTACAGAAGCAAAGCTCACTTTAGTTACATATTTGTGGCTTTGCATGTTTCAAGTAGATGGAGCATGGTTTTGCAAATGAAGATGGTATCATTCAGCTAATCGATCAAATGGTACCGATAAAATAACAGAGTGGTTGCCACAAAAGGAACAGCTAATTCATAGTGTTGGCCACACAAATAAAATCAAGTTCTCAAGAGGGCAAGAAATGCCCAAAAGCCATTTTTTCAACCTGCCTTCCAACTCTAGATAGATTCTGCCGGTACCGAACAGCACTTAGTCTAAACACAAAGTCATATTTTAAATAGAATTAACAGGACCTGCTAATGATAGTGTTCGCTAACCAAACATATACGTATTGATGAAATGCAACACAAAAGGGGAAAAACGATTGTCATACAAATGGAAGTTTTTTTTTCCCTAAGACAACATACTTCAGCATGTCCTTGAGCCTAGGGGGGGGGGGGGGTCAACTTTTACTTATACTATAAAACGTATTTGATAGTTTTGGTAATTCTCGGGAGGGTTCAATAGTTTGACCAATTCTACCGAAATGGGGTAAAAACACAAATAAGCACCTCCATTCCTAGTCAGTTAGCCCTGAAGTAGCCAAAACACAAAATTACAACCAACATTACGGCTAAAAAACAGAATCTCCAATAGGCAGCAGCAACACACCGAGTTGTTACTCCGCCGTGGCCGCCCCTGCCGCCTCCACCCGCCTCCGGCCTCGGCGTGGCTGCAGGAGGAGCATTGCGCAGTGCTGGCGAGCGCCCCCGTGAGCGCGCGCGGCGCGTTCCAGGCGCAGGAGAGCACGCTACATTCGTACGGCCTCCCGCCGCCCCCCTTCCACGAGGCCCTGCACGAGCTCACGCACTCCAGCGACGACCCTACGCCCGCCCACACACACACACACACACACAACACGAATAAAAAAAATCAGAACACGAAAAACCAGAAGCCCAGCCCGGGGCAGAGCAGAAGCCGAACCAAATTGCGGGGATAGCGAGGGGGCGGGGGTTACCGGGCGCGGCGGCCGGCGGGGGCTGCATGGCACGGCGGCGCGCAATCTCATCGGCGGCGCGGAGGCCGGCGAGGGGGTCGTCGCCTAGGGCTCCGGTAGGGCACGAATTGGGCAGCCGCGGGGTAGGGACTGGAGAAGGGCTTTGCCGACGAGGAGGAGGAAGAGAAGAGGAAGAAGGGATAACACGAGGACAAGGGATAACACGAGACGGAGGCCACACAAAGGCCGCGGACGTGGTGAAATAGGGGGTTTGGCCGTTTGGGCGCTTTGGGTTCGTTCCAGGCATCCAGCGTATCTTGCCTTGCCTCTGCCCGTCCGCCGGTCTCAGTTCGTACTTTCTTTTTCTTCCTCTTTGTGTTTTTTTTTCTAATTTAGACCCCGCTCGTTTCAGCTTTTTTTCAACATCAGCTTCTAATTTCAGTTTTTTTTTCACTATTCAGTAATTCGTCTTTTTCTGAATTTATTTAGATTTTTTAGACTTTTTTACATTTTTTTCTTTTTTTCCCGTGTTCTTTTGCATTGTCCGTGATGGGCTAACAAATTTTTTCTTTTTTTACATTTTTTTAAATTTAATTATACCGAAAAAACCAAATCAGCTACAATAAAAAAAGTTAACTACAGTAAAATTTTAACCAAAAACCAAAAATCATCACTAAAATATCACCCTTTTAGTTTTGTCGTGAGATTTTGGAGGGTTGTTTTGGATTTTTTTTCTGGCTTCCTTGCAGGAATGGTGTGGATCACTGGACTGTAGTACTCTTCACATTAAAAGGGGCTTGTGCTAAAGAAATTCATAAGATTTTGTGTGTGTTGAAGTATATACACTGATGCGCAAATTGAAGTGCACGTCTTGCTCCCAACGATTTAAATCGCGATTATCACGGTATTGCGATGACACGGCAGAAAAGGTTTAGTGAATAGCGAAAGCTATCACCTAGGCTATGCTACACCATGATACTGTTGAAAAGATGCTAATTCTATTGTTTTCCACGTTCTGCAGAAAATAATATGAATAGGGCAAAAATTATAAACGTCAAACAAAGTCACATACAAGACGTGCCCAACATGACATGTCCAACCTAAAATCTAAAAATATAAATACATTATTTAAAAAAACTAAAAACATTTTACTTGATTTTATTAGCATTAATAAAAATAATTTTGAAGCTTCAAATTTTTAAAGTTGAATTCAATGTATCAATTGATTTTTTGAACACCAGAAAGAAAATCTCATTTCTTGAAAATAGAATATAAAATGTAAAAGTATCTAAAATTTTAAGCTAGAATTCAAGTACCAAATATTTGAACCCAAATGACCCTAATATCAAGTTATCTTTTATAGATTTTCAAATCGAATGCTTTAGTTAAAGGCTGTATTGAATTTTTTTTACTATTTTTGAGCGTATGAAATACCTTGTTTGCCATTCTTTGTACCATAAACTAATTTTAATTAGCTAAAAACTAACTATACAATTAACATACCAAACAATTGCTCACAAGACTAAATAATTATAAAATAAAACACAGCGCCTACTATTTCTGCTATACTATAACCTCTATAGCGGTCACATAGCTGTAATAGCATACATCAATGCTATAACTTGGCCGTTTCATCCGACAGTTGTCAGGTAACAATAAAATGCCGTCTACCCAGGACTTACCTTATCGATGCAAGCCTTATCATGTCTTGGATAGCTAGGTGTGATAACGTGTTTGGCTTGATGCTTATCTTTGTTGAATAGTAGAAAAGTAAGATTACCAAGGGAACACTATGAGTAGTACACCACCATAAGCATAAATTTTATCCTATCATGGAAAAATTCCATAGAGAAAAAATCATAGATATTCAGTGCTTTGGTTCATCTTATATCATATTCATATTGATTACATAGTACAATATCTAGCTTTCAAACAAAGCGTTTTTTTAAAACAAAATCTATTAGTCGATTATAGTATATACCTTAGCGACTTTATTTATATCAGTTAAAATCGCACATAAATATCTCTCTATAAGCTTCTCTATAATGTATTATTATTTATAAACCAAAGCTAAAAATCAAAATTAAAAGCTTATATAAACACTCTTACTACCATTTGTCCGGAGATAAGGCTACTCCGATGTACTCCGCACTTCGGTAAACCTAGTGGACGCTAAATATCCACAAGGTAATAAGAAGGAAAGTAAGGACAAATGTATAGCCAGAGGCATCTGGGAGGACGTCCACGACGTGTAATACCTGTGCAAGCACCAAGAAATGTTATAACGTTGCCACAGCAGCTAGATGCTAAGCTTATCTTTTCGCTGCAATGTTTAGCACATATTATCTTCTTCAGGGTGCGGGCTCAAAACTAACTAAAATATCACTTTCTCTCCTCTACCCACTCTCTCTCCCTCAGTTCATTGACAAGTATGCCTATCAATTTTTAATTTCCTTGGAACCGGTGTTTGACTTGGTACCGATGGAACCTTGCACCCAGTAACGTAAAAAATCGAACACTGGAGGTGAGCCTGGAGTCATATTTTAAGGGGTGATCGTTTTAGCGATGGTTTTTGATTTTTGGTTGAAATTTTATTGTAGCTAGTTTTTTTTATTGTAGCTGATTTAACTTTTTAGGTATAATTAAATTTAAAAAAATGTAAAAATAGAAAAAATATGTTAGCCCATCGCGGACAATGCAAAGGAACACGGGAAAAAAAGAAAAATACAAAAAATCTCAAAAAATCTAAAAAAATTCAGAAAAAGATAAATTACTGAGTAGTGGAAAAAAGTTGAAGTTTAAAAAAAGCTGAAACGAGCGGGGCCTGATCCTACTTATTTTGGTTTAAAATTAACTTCTATTTTTTATTTTTATTTTTTTCACTATTCAGTAATTTCATTTTTTCTTATTTTTTTATAGATTTTTTGGGTTTTTTATCTTTTCTTTTTTCTCGTATTCCTTTGCATTGTCCGTGATGAGCTAACATATTTTTTCTATTTTAAATTTTTTTTATATTTAATTATATCAAATAATCCAACTCAGCTACAGTAAAAAAATCATAAGCTATGGCTATTCTAAACATCCGTATAAAGAAGGATGGAAACTGTTACCGCCAAGTGTGATTTATAGTTCTCCGACTTCATATCGAAGTATATTGTTTATTTTTTCTTAGCAGCTTAAATATTTTAGTGAACAATTTAACACACAGCTTAAATATTTTAGTGAACAAATTAACACACACAACTCAATATAGCATCAAAGATAAGATGTCTTAAGTTGGCTAATGTTTTTTTTAAAAAAATTATAGCCCATTTTGAATCCACGTCATGAGGCCAGTGGAGCCTACACTAGTGAGGGAGAGTGTCCAAATAGATTGTCCACATTTTCCCAAGAGATTTTAAGCTTTTTTATGAATTGATTTTGTCTTCTCTACATGTAACTCAATACTTTAGGGGCCAGAAGTTCTCCAAAAGTGCCAATACATCTTAATGTGTAGTTGGACATACACGCTTTGAATGTTGACATCCACACCTGGAGTCATAGGTGCAGCGTAATTTGGTTGCAAATGGGTGTCAATTCAACGACGGACCTCCGAGGGAACATTTTGAGCTCATGCGTATAAGAAGAACGAATTTTTGTACGTACATACTTAACATCACATACACACATCTACACACATAGGTACGTCTAATACACACATAAGGCTCGAGACGAAGACTCAAGATATCCGAGAGCGCGGGCACATACTTTTACCACTAAACACACTTATGTGCATACATGTACTTAGAGGATATTATTCACATGAACAATACTAGAGGGACACTGTTCATATGAACAATATCACCCTAGAAATGAGGCTGTCCGGGCTCGAAACCGGGTGAGCTAGCCGCACGACGGCGTCTCAAGCTAACTGAGCAAGCGCTCAGTCCTTGACATCTGAAGGAACCTAGTACAACAAGCATGATGGTCTGTTTTTTTTACTTTGGCTTATAGTGTTTGACTGTGGGGGTGATCGGAATAGCGATGGCTTTTAGCTTTTGGCTGAAAAAACACTGTAGCTGGCTGAAAAAACACTGTAGCTGAGTTAGTGGATAGTGTAGTGAATAGTGAAAAAAAGCTGAAGCTAGAAGCTGAAGCCGAAAAAAGCCGAAACGATCACCCCCTGTGTCTTATAGCTTTTAGGCTATTCGTGAGAAAGAGTATGGAATAACAGAAACTCGTATATGGTTTTGATCAATATAAATAAAATCGTATGTATACTATAATTAACTTATAGATCTTATCTTGAAAAAATATTCTGTTTAAAAATTAATTCTTTAGAAAAATTAAAAAAATAGTTTTTAAAAACTAAAAAGAAGAGACAGGCCGACCGAATCCTACCGTAATGCCGGTGTTTCCCCCAACAAGGGCGCTTCGCTCACTGCTGAGCGTATACTCCATGCAACTTAGTCGTTGAGTCTCGTCGATCTCGCGGCCGACCATTCTCACCGAAAGTTACGCAGCTACATGTCTACTTTTAGCCGCCCTAACACTGACAAAGGCTATTAGATTTGGTATCTGGGGAAAGTAGTATGATCTGCATGAAATCAGATACTAATCCAAGTCAAAAAGACCTGCGTTAGTGGCGACCTTTCTTCCTGCATGAGCATGACACGAGGCACTAACCCTAGATAATTCCCCCAATTAAGCCACAGCGCGTTGACTAACGCAGATGCAGTATTAGTATTGACTAGGATTAAATAATTTATTAAATATGATTTTAATATTTAATTAAGACTCTAACATCCATATGATCGTAGGTTTCTAAAAACAATTACTCCAGTATCCCTGATCAAAAGTTTACTGTACATTTTATCCGACCAGTAGATCACTTAAAGATTCTATGAACTGATATAAAGGCCCACCTCCAGATGATTCTCTCCCGTGCGGCGGATAAAACATGTGCTTTATCCACTCTTAACCGCACGATGATTCGGCCTGATGTCTCCGATAACAACCACCTTGCAGTTATCTCCACGATTATCTCCCACTAACAATAACCAAAGATTAATTATTATCAAATACCTCTCTCTGACAGCAACCACCTCCTCGAGACAATTCAACAAGACGCCTACTCAAGTGGATAACTGACACTCCTTCAGCGCTATTTAAGAGTTAATGAGAGAAGACATAGGGAGATAAAGAATGAAAACTTGAACAAATAGACTAGACAATCAAGATCTTCCAATCAGTGAAAAGATTGTAGATGTTAGGGTAGTCACATCTCTTTGTAATCTCTTAATGAGAGCATCTTGTAGCCAATTCATATCAATAAAAGACCATCATCATTCTTTTGCTAAATCATTCAAGAAATCTAGCCTCCTTTCTCATATTTTTGTAAAATCGATGACTCAGGCCCCGCTCATTTGGGCTTAGACTTATGGCTTCTGGTTTATTTTTCATTATTCATAATTTTCGTCTTTTCTGGCTTTTCGGTATTTTTGAGCTTTTTTTACCTGTTCTTTTTTTTCGTATTTGTTTGCGTCGGTGGATCCTGATCTGACGATGAATTGGGCGACGACAGCCGCTGTAAGTTCAAGCTCCGTTATGTTGGTTTTTGGTGATAATGATAAGTACTTTTGTGAGACTAATGTGCTTGACTGATTATGATATGGTTTATATGATATGGTTTAGTCTCATTTGGATGAAAAGGTGAAATCAAAGAGGTATGCATTCGACACTTACATTCATTTATATCTTAGTGTATTTCTTGGATCCAAAATATAGATTAAACTCCACCAAAAGTTTAAGATAAATATGTGCATATACTTTTATTATATATTTCTGTATGCACACATTTATGGGGAGTTCACTCTATGTTTTGTAATTTCATTGGTATTGATCCATGTTTCTTTTTCCACATACATTGGGATTTCTACTTTGAAATATATTATTTGAGTATATAAAACTTATGTAGTTTATATATACTCACATTGAATCATATTCCTTTATACTCAATTGTTTGTGTTTGTAAAAGGGGACTAACATGTATGTCAAGTGATTGAAAGGTTTAGTCCCGGAATTTGTTTGAATAGTTGGAGATGCATGTAAAGATTGATAAGAAGATCAATATGGCTCGAGACAAAGGTCAGCATGCATTTGAATTTAAAGTCTAAAGTCAACTGTGCTCTCTCAAGAAAATCGGTAGCATCAGCACTCCACCGCTGGTATTACATAGATGTGGTAGTACTGCATGTAGACAATGTATTATCGCGATCGCGGTAGTACCGATTCTTATGCGGTATATTTTTTTCCAGAAAGCACCCGTTTGGGGGACTTCAACTCATAGAAATCGGTAGTACCAAAATTTGAACGGTGGTACAACCGCAGTATGGTAGTACCGCATGGTACCGCAGTAATACCGATTTGCGGAATATATTTTCAGAGAGTTCCCCGAGAAAAACTTAACTGGTCAGAAATCGGAAGTACCGATGTCAGCACGGCGGAAGAACCGCAATGTAGTAATACCGCACCTACCTGCGGTAATACCGCAGTGCGGTAGCACCGCACTTTGAGTTTAAAGTTTTATATTCAATTATTTACAATTGTGATGGTTATCATCAATTACCAAAGGAAAGATTGAAGAATCTAGACACACCATTATGAGTTAATGGTATGTTTTGGTAATTAATGATAATCACATTATGGAACTAATATGTTCTATGAGTTGGATGAATAGGTTATGTTCCAAGATGATGAAAATTTTGGATGACTTCATATGTTAAACATCATCAAGCAAAGATTCGAGATGGAAATGACTTCATAAGTTGAAGGCCATCAAAAGAGGATGCATCATGTGTTGATACATATCAAGACATTAAAAAGGAGATGATCATGAGTTGATCATCAAGTCATGAGAAGACAATAACCTAGACTTGAAGTGAAGATGTTCATCATCAAGCTTCAAGAAAATGCTCAAGGCAAAAGTATGACTAGTTAGGGCTAAGGATGTGTTCCTAGTCTTTTACCGGTCTTGGTGTTTGGTTGAAAGACCGAATTGCTAGTATAAATTTGCCGTACTATTAAGAGGGGTCTTGTCTAGTAGCTTGAGTCTCATCATATTTTGATAGCTCAATCTTGCTTACTCCACCTCTCTATGGCATAATGCTATTATTTGCGAATGTGTTTTGCGATTAGTTGAGACTCATGCATCTAATCCTTACAACATGTGACTATACTTTGTAAATGTGTTTTGCAAATGGCTGAAGTCCATGTACCTTTTCCTTGTGATATGACCTAAGTTTGCAAATGTGTTTTGCAAGTTGTTAGAGGTCATACAATATCTCTTGACATGGTCTAAGATTGTGTTTTTTTTTTTTGGACTTAGACCGTGAATATGACTCCTTGGATCTCTTACGATTTCTGCATTGATCTAGTGTATTTTAGATCATGCAAATAGATAGATTATGTAGCCCTCTGAATAAGCTTTCTATAGAGTCCAAGATCACTCAATTCTGACATTGGAGTCAAAAGTTATGACCGTTTTTCTGAGTGTTGTTTGTGCTGAAAAATAGAAGTGCGGTATACCGCAAATTAATCGGTAGTACCGCACTGTGGTAGTACCGCACTTTGTACAGCGGTAGTACCGATTTTCCTGATTTTTTCAGTGGTTTGACTCCAACGGCTAGTTTGACATAGCCGTTACTTTGTGCTACAGCAGAAATCGGTAGTATCGCACTTATAATGGTGGTAGTACCGATTTCCCTGATTTTTTCAGGGATTTGGCTCCAATGGCTAGTTTTTGTGTGTGGGGTATAAATACTCACTTGTGGTCGGTTGGGGAACAATTTTTGGTACCTCTTTTCACTCTCTTGAACTAGTGTAAGCCTCTCTACTCTATTGTGCATGTGTTGTACTTTGTGAGTAAGGAGAGAGGTCTCTAGTTGCATGTGTTGCATCTAGAGGTGGATTTAGCATCCATTTGAGCTTGTGCATTCGTTGCACGTGGTGGAAGTTAAGTGAGAGGCTTGACTTATCACTCTTGGAGTTTGCCGACTCCTAGACGGCGTTGGAGGCGTCGTGCGCGGTGATCTTCTTAAAGAAGGTTGTGAGAAGACCCAGCGTGTTGTGAAGGTTGGAGCTCACCTACCCGGAGCGGGAAAGAGCTACCACTAGTGGATTTGAGGTGGAAGGCTTAATTTGTGGAGTTGGTTCAATTCGTTTGGGCTTACCTCAATGTAGATTAGGGGAGACCGACAAGTCTCCGAACACTATGGTAAAAAGTAATTGTGTCAATTGTGGTTTGTTTACTTATGCTCAATTTACCTTCAAGCAATTTACATTCATAGAATTATATTGATTACTTGTCACCCTAGGATTGCAAACCTTTGACATAGATTTAGATTGTTAGTGCACTTAGGCGAACATAGATTTAGATTGTTAGTGCACTTAGGCGAACCTAATTGTTTTAAGCAATATTTGTGCTAAACCAATTTAAGTTAAGCTTCCGCATTATATATTTGGTTTAGACAAATAGGTATTGTTTTAGATTGTAAGATAATTTTTAAGACCGCCTATTCACCCCCCTCTAGTCGGCCTCCTCGATCTTACAGCCTCCTTAGCAACGATGGACGGAGCGTCGATGTCTGGAGCAGCGCCGGATCGAGACAACTCCGGATCCGGGTAATGCGCTCAACGAGCGGCTAGCAGCGGCGACTTCAAGCGGAAAAGATCCTAATCCGACGAGGAATTAGGCAACAACAGCCCCCCTAGCAACGGCGGACAAAGCGCCGACGTCTAGAGCAGTGCCGGATCGAGACAGCTCCGGATCCGGGTAATGGCTGCACAATGGAAGAAGATCTAAGCAACGGCGGCACCAAAAAGAGGATCCAATAGTGACAAGCACAATGAAGCAACGCCAGCTGAAGAAGAACAGCAGTGACCAAGCCCTAAGTATGGCGAAACCCTATGTATAGCTCTGATATTATGTTATGAATAGCGCTTGTATTCATTATGAGGCCAATGGACCCATATATATACACGTACAGGCATGATATAAATGTAGAAAATTCCTTATACAACATAATAAATATACAACGATATAATATATATCTAACAGGCTCAAGCTTACAATGAACTGAGCTCGAGCCCCATCATGAGCTCGCGAGCCTGTTCAAACCAAACTCGAATAATTCGAGCTTCGTTCGGTCATTCCTCAGCCAATCCTTACCCTCAAGACCTTACAACTCAAAACATTGCCCAACCCACCGCACCCATTCAACACCCCAACCCGGCAAACCCAAGCCGAAGTTCCCAGATCCCATTCCCCATTTCCCCACCCCTCCTTCCCAAATTCCCCACCAAATCCGAGCCATCTAGTTGGTCCCTGCGCCTGCTCCCTACGCCGTTGCCTGTCAACTCCTTCGAGCTTCCTACACCACTGCCTGTAGGCCCCTCCGAGCTCCTTGCCGGCTCCTCCGGATTTGAGTCCCTAGGCCCCATAAGCCTCCTTCAGCCCCTCTAGTCCCGCCTTTGTCCGGCTCCACCTCCGACCTCCCTGCACCGACCTTCGAGCTCCCTATCGTCTCCCTCTGAGCTCCCTATTGTCTCCCTCCGATCTCCTGTGTGCCGCCACCCTGCTCTACCGCTGCGCCTCCTAGTCCCGGCTGTGCTAGACGCTGCTGCCTCTCCTCCAAATCTGGCTCGTCCTCCGACCACCGCTCGGCTTCCCCTTCGGCCTCGGCCCTCCACGCCAGCCTCGGTTCCAGCCAACCTACCTGCTGCAGCCCAAGCGCTACTCTCTCGGTTCCAACACCCGAGCCACCTCACGCTAGCCTTGGTCCTCCACGTCAGCCTTGGCTCTGACTCAGCCATGGCTGCCCCTAGTCCGAACTCCCCTACGGTAATCTCTAGTGCCTTCCCCCCTCCAATGGCTTTTAGTTATTTTTGATTTGTGGATTTGATTTGTTGCTTATTTGGTGATTGCCCTGCCCGACTGTCCCTGTGAATTATGATGTGAGAATAAAATTTCCTTGATGAATACATGATTATCGAGCCTAGACGAGTTTCGTCAAGCCGAGCTCGAACTGAGCTCAAAGCTTGACCACCAACTTAGGCTCGCTTGAGCTCAACTCAAGCCTCTATCGAGCTCGAGCCCTATTTGTAAGTTGTGGTCATTAGGAAGAAGAATTCTGTGCAGGAAATCAGCACCACCTCAAGTAAAATTTCATTGATCGTGGAGTTGGAACAGAAAGAGCTAAATAACCTTTCATGAAGCAAGGTTATCAAAGACAAGTGCGAATTCGAAACAGCGTCAAGGCACCGGCATTGCACTGTTAATTGATTAACTCAGCAAAACCAAGTAAAAAGCATTAGCTTTACAATGCACTACTACTGAAGCCTGGTGGGCACAACACTGAATAGCACAGCCTTGCACTTAACAGGTACACTTCCCAAAGCAAAACAAGTAGCCGAACAGCATTCATATCGGCCCGGCTCTTTCGGATTTTAGGATGACTTTTGGCTTTGGCTTCACCAACAACCGAAACAATTTCTTTAAATGGCTTCCCGAGCCCATTAACGTGAAAAGCACAGCTAAAAATTATCAAGTACAGCTAAAAAACATCGGCTATAGTCCAAAAGAACAGTCCAACATATTCGGGCATAGACAAACCAAGAATGGAAGAAAGCACTGCACTTACAGAGTGGTGAAGCGCTGGCCAAATGAAATCAGCGCTGGTTCATGAATCACGAAGATTGAAGAAGACTGACGGCGTTTAGAGTCAATAGAGTACAAGACTGGAAACCAATGATGTTTATGTACACAACATTCGGTCGTATTCACCCATGCTATGAGCGTCGGTAGTTCTGTACCGAAAGTCCAAAAGCATCAAAAAAATTCTAAAGCGCCATCACATAGCAGCCGGGAAGATACATTTAACGCAGCCGTAACAATCAGTTCAACAAACAAATGTACAATAGGAAGTAATATTGGGTCTCACAGCTAATTACAACTATTCACAGCAGATCCAACAAGCTGCTGCTATCACTATCAGCAACTTAGGCCCCGTTCGTTTCAGTTTTTTTTCAGTTTCAGCTTCTAGCTTCATTTTTTTTTTCACTATTCAGTAATTTGTCTTTTTCTGAATTTTTTTAGATTTTTTTGAGCTTTTTTGCATTTTTTTCTCATGTTCCTTTGCATTGTCCGTGATAGGCTAACATATTTTTTTTATTTTTACATTTTTTAAATTTTAATTATACCCAAAAAGCTAAATCAGCTACAGTAAAAAAAATCAACTACAGTGAAATTTCAGCTAAAAATCAGAAGTCATCGCTAAAACGATCACCCCTTATTCCATGGATTCAGTTTTGGTATATATGAATATGCTACATGTACAGTCTAACGAAGGTAGACTCAAAATTACCTGCTTACCACAGCATGACAGCAATTCCAGTATCTAGTAGTATGTGTGTCTATTATGTGTTCATAGGATATAACAAGTTTAGTTCCATGTGTGCTAAAGAAAATTTATTAAGTGGTCTAATTCACACGCTTAATTAGCAAATCGGTCCTACCAAAAAGAAAAGGTTGAGGGCTTCCCCCACATTCAGTTATAACTCAGCATAGAAAACTTGTGGGTAGCATCCCTCCTGGAAAAAAATCTCTGAGCAATCTATTATGAGTATAGCCTAAAATTTGGAGGTTCCTGCTCAGCGAAAGTAAACCAGGCCTAAAATTAGCAGAGGTAGCTTTCCCTAGCTCATGAAATAGAAAAAGGGCCAAGTAGATCATCTTGTTCTTAGACTTGGAAACAGCCTTTTTGTTATGAAAATAACAGTTCCATTTTTTTTGCGATTAATATCCATGTGACTGGTACAAACACCAAGCATCATTAGAATGTTGAGGCCATAAGTTCCTTTTTTATAACAAACTTTGGTCAAAACCAAGATTTTACACTTTTGATATATATTGCTCAAAAGAACCCACGAATAACTAGAAATACACATCAGCTACACACAAGTATTAGAACGTAAGCTGTATCTGCTCAAGAATAATAATAGCCTTTTATCTGTTCAAGGCACCATCCTACCTAAATGATGCATGGAAGGAAGCAGAATGGATATCTTACAATCATATAGCGGATTACTGTAAAATAGCATAGCACCGGAACCTAAGTTCTAAACTTCTAATTAAAAAAGGCATGAATACCTGAGGGAGGAAAAATGTTCAAAGAACACTAGCAAATGTTAACGAGTATTGTAAGATAAGAGTTCAAACATTCATCAAGGTGTGAAATAACACCATCTATGTAAAAGACGTGTTTCTTAAAGAGCAGAATAGTTTTACCTAAAGGTCGTATCAATACTTGTCAAAACATCAAATACTTCCCATTCAACCATGAGAGGCTGGAACAGAAGACCTCATGCCGTAAAGCAATAACTCTTAAAAGTTTGATACAACATATGATCATACAAATCAAATAATATACTGTATGTAAACATATAATCCCATGGTTCATAACGATACACTCGCAGATTATTCCCCCAAAGCCACAAGTATAGTAAAACAATTCAAAGGAACCCACAGTTTTCGTGTCAAGGATGGATTACAGTGGTAGTACGTAAGGCACTAGAAATACATCTCTAGCCAGCCATCTTGTCCAAGCGATGAATCATACTCCTGGCAAGCCTATTCCCAGGGTCAATCTTCAGAACCAAACGCAGGTCCTCCGCCCCAAGCCTATATTTCTCAGTGCTCTCATATAGGAGTGCACGCTGCACTAGCACTGATACATTCTCCTTATCTTGCTCTAGTACCTGCATAGGACATAAAACCAGCAAAACTAAGTCATGGGAGAATCTCCTAATTGTTAAAAGTATTAGTGTTATTTCCTATTGTCCTAGGGTTTTCATGTATTCTGAATATATTGCCTCTTTGGGCTGTACAATACATCTAACATTCATCCATTCTTCCTTTAGTCCTTTAGTCTAACATGATATCAGAGCAAGGTTAGGGGTCCACCGCTGGCCAACTCGCGCCCGCCTGTGCTTGCTGCTGCTGTCCTTTGAAGGAGTGTTCTCCACTCCTGGGGGTGGCCATCTCCTAACGCGCCACAATAGGCCGCTGCGGGCGCGCTCACATGCTCCTCTGCGCCGCCAAGGTGCCCCATCCCAGATCTGGCCGCCACACCTCAGATTCAGCCGTTGCGCCTCCACCGGCTTGCATGCTGCTACTCTGACCACCAACCAGCTCCTTCAGCCACACGTCGACCCTAGTGCCCCCCCCCCCCTCAATCGAGCCGCCTAGCCTCCAGCACCTTATTACGACGTCGAGCCGTGCCACCAGCCCGCGCCAGAGCCAGCCTCGTTGCACCAACGAGCTCTACACCAACGGACTTGGTGACCTTGGGCTCAATGTCGGCCTCCTCGTCCGCGTTGGTACTCGCGCCGCTGCTCGCCTCTTCTTTGCCAGGAGCCGTGCATGTGGTCCATCAGAAAAGAAAGAGGAAGAAAGAAATGGGAGGAAGATGAAAAGAGAAAGGTGCTGGAGAGAGATAGAGAGAGGTCATATCGAGCCTTTGGGTGAGATGGTGGTGGAGCTGAGGATACTAGAATCTGCTGCCTTAAGTCCTTTTCCTTTTGAGTCTTTCGTTCCGTCCATCCAAATTTGTAGCATCTCTCTTTCAATTCATAAAAGCCGTACGAGTCCACAAAATCCTTGTTAATCAGTCAATTGCTTTGTTAGCCACATTCCATCATTTTGGATGTGTGGTCCTCTCCTTTCGCATGGCCGCTAGCCGCCACTCTTCTCTTTAAGCCGCTGCAGATAATAGAAGTCTGCATGATGCCACTGCTTCTCTTCCGCGCCGCCGTCGTCTTAGGTTTCGATTTGCATTGCTATGCTTCTATCTCTCTGTTTGACTTAATTTGACAACTCTCTCTATATTTGTGTCACCTTCCATGTTCTCATGTTACCGCGGTCGACTTTACTCCTACTTATCTCTACTTTCCCAATCCCTGCACTTTGTGCTTTATAAGCTGCCGCACAATTCCGGATGGAAGGTCTTTTGGTACTTGACACAATTTTTCAAGAGCCGCACATTATTGCGATATCTTTAAGACTCGGACTTTAGATTTTTCCTTTTTTTAGTGTTAACCCTTCCAAATGCAATGCTATAATATTGCATATGCCTTGCATTTGAGGGGGTGTTAAATGGTATTAGTGTCATTTTCTATTGTCCTAGGGTTTCCATGTATTCTGTATATATTGCCCCTTTGAGATTTGCAATACATCTAACATTCCTTCATTCTTCCTTTAGTCTAACACTAAAATGTCACAAGGTAACAAGTGCATTACGAAGACAATGCAATACCTTTGAACAGTCGGCAATAGCCTTCTTGTACTCGCCAACCTCTTTGTAAGACGAAGCCCTTGATGACAACACCTCCACAATGTCCGCATCTTTCCCAGTCTTCTCGATGAGTACAACAGCCCAAGACAACCACTTGATGGCATCAGCATACTGCCCACCCTTGTAATTATCCATCCCTTTTGCCTTAGCAGCAGATGCCGTCAACCCAGACGGTGGTGGTGGGAGCCCCTCCAGCTCTGTGGTTGTGCCACCGCTATCAGCACCACCGAACTCCGCCTCCACATCCACCCAACCATCCATCTCACCAAACATGTCACCCCCACCACCACCATTACTCGCCGTACCTCCACCACCACCATTACTCGCCACAGAAGCAGTCGGTGCAGCTGTGGTCGAAGCGAACAGGGAGTCCAAAGGATCCACACCAGAGTTCACCGCCGCAGCCGCAGGGGCAGGCGCTGGAGCTGGAGCCGGCGGAGGCGTAAATCTGGCAGGTTTCGTGGCACCGGAGCTCTGGAAGCCACCGAATCCGGCGTCAACACCCGAACTCACGCCCTGGAACGCTCCGAATCCCTGATCCGACTTGACAGAACTGGCCTGCTTTGCAGCATTCATAGACCCAGGCTTCGCCGCGAGGGGATCTATGAAGCCAAACGGATCCTTCTTCTGCCCCATGGGCTGCGCCGCGGCCGCCATGCCTGCCGGCTTCGTCGGCCGGCCACCGACACCGTACCCACCGGTGCCCATCGGCGCCCCGGTCGTCTGCGGGAGCGTGCTTGCCATGCCGCCCATCGAGAAGGGAGACCTGCTGCTGCTAGGGTTGGTGCTGGGATTGGCCAGTTTGGAGGGCTGTGGCGCCGCGGATCTGAGAGGGGCGCGGGAGGAGGAGCCGAGCGCGGAGCCGACGAGGTCGCTGAAGAGGCTGGGATTGTTGGCCTGGGGGATTCCGAGCCCAGAGGAGGGCGCGGCGGAGGACCAGCTCCGGCCGAATATGTCGCCGACCATGGAGGTGGGCCCGGATCCCGCCATCCCAGCCGCGGCAGGGGACGGCTGGTGGGCCCAGGACGTCTTGACCGACTGGGGCGTCCATGTGGTGGTGGTGGTGGTCGGCCTCGGGGAAGGGTTGGTGGCGCCGCCTGACCTCTGGTCGCGGAGGGGGCGGGAGCCGGAGGAGCGGGAGGAGTTGATGCCGAAGTCGAACTGGTAGGAGTCGAAGGAGGTGGTGGTGGGGCGGGTGGAGGAGCGGTCGCCGGAGTAGGAGTTCATGGTGGCCGGTTACCGGGGGGATCTGCGAGGAGAGGAGAGACGAGGCTATGGGGCGGTGGCTCTCCTCTTTTTTATTTGTTTTTCTTTAACATGTTTTGTACTTTTTTGGCGTCTCGTTGGTTGCCTCGAAGGACAGGTGGAAGCTGCGGTGGGAGCAATATGGTCGGTACGTGCCACGAAGTCTGCGTTGTCAGGCCTGATTGGGCCTCGTTTTATCCTATGTTAGTTAAGCCCGTGGAATGACCAGGGTGGCCGTTTGACCCGCTCGGCCCGACTAGTCCGGCCCAGTCTTGATTTTTTCCCCCCTCTATCTCTCCGTCAATATACAATAGGTTAGGCCCTGTTTGGAATACGAATTTTTTTTCTAATACATCAATAATTGTAGTGTTTCATATGAAGTAATGGTGAGATTTCTGCGTTTCAAACAGGATCTCAGTTTTAAAATCGATGAAAAAATCTTAGTGCCCATTTGGAACGCAAGGAACTGAGAAAATTTCCAATGTACTGCTAACACTGGTTTTGGGGGGCCATGCTGCAACTGTAGAGGAATGGAAAAACTGCAGAACACAAATGTTTTTCTAGACAGAACCCTTCAGTGTTGAACAGATTACAAAGCGCATAATCGGTATATTATGGGGGTGATCGTTTTAGCGATGGCTTCTGACTTTTGATTGAAATTTCAGTGTAGTTAGCTTTTTTTTACTGTAGCTGATTTGGCTTTTTGGGTATAATTAAATTTAAAAAAATGTAAAAATAGAAAAAATATGTTAGCCTATCACGGACAATGCAAAGGAACACGGAAAAAAATAAAAATGCAAAAAAGCCCAAAAAATATAAAAAAATTCAGAAAGAGACGAATTACTGAATAGTGAAAAAAAAGGTGAAGCTGAAAAAAAGCTAAAACTGAAAATAAGCTGAAACGAGCGGGGCTATAGCCAGTGGAACTCTGGCTTCCCCATGCATACGTCATCAAGTTCACAAAAAAATCTTCAAATTTTTGAAATAGCGTAAGGGTCCTCGATTTTACAAAAAGATCTTTGCCACGTCATCAAATTCATGAAAAGGCTTTTCGTTTTTTAAAAATTACGTATAGATTCTTAAATTTTCTAGGGAAGCTCTTCTTTTGCTTAATAAAACCCCGTAATTTTTCTGAAATTACGTATGATCTTTGATTTTTTTGCAAAAAAGACATTCAATTTTTTTAAAAATATATACAGGTTGTTGATTTTTATAAAAAAACTCTCTCTATGAATTATTTTTTTATTTAGATTCATACAGAAGCTAGCGCTAGCGTGACGTGTCCGCTGCTAGTTGCACTGAAGACTCGAGCAATTTCCAGGCTTCCAGCCGCCGAGCCAACTGCGTTCTTACACGCGCAAGGTCAGGTGAAACGCGTCGTTCAACCTTCACGACTTCATGACGAAATCTCGAAGAGCTACCATACGCCGCAGTTTTGATGCCACAACCAGCCTTCGCGCCGTTGGAAATACTGTGTGTTCTTGAGCACAACATGAGCATCCTTGGTCGGTTGATTAGGACTTAGGAGGAACTTTTGATGGCTATTTTCTCGAGAGAAAAAAAGAGATGACATTTTGATGGATAGGTTTTGGTGATAACAAAGCCAAATGTTACTAAATCACTAGTCAAAGTTCCTTCGACGGTATAACTCGTCTCCGGTGAGAGAGGTATCGTCATCGTTTTTCCCGGATGGGTTCACCGTACCCCCCTCCTCGAGACATAGAGGGTGACTAGGGATGTGGTGGCCTGACGGTGGGCAGTGGTGGAGGGTGTCAAGTGGTAGTGGGCGGCGTTGGAGGGCGGCATTGTGAGGCTGCGACGTAGTGAATTTTAGATTAGATAGGGTGAGGATGGCGTGTTAGAATACAGGTAGATTACGCTAGCGTAAATTAAAATTTTCTACTATGTAAACTAGGAAGCCATGCGAGTAAAAAATTATAGATCGTTACCACTAGACATGCAGTGCAGCGGAGTAGAGTTGAAGTAGCTGATTCAACGAAAAGCGCGTTGATGTAGTGGAAGTAGTCGATCGTTCTCCAGCCAACCGTCTCCTCCTCACGATCGTCCCAATCAGTGCTGCAGTCGTAGCAGCGCCTCTACCGAGACCCACAAGTCTAGGAATAGAACACCGTGCGTCAGCGTGTTAGCACCAACGTGCACGGCAGGGATAATGAGAGGTTGTGGCTAAGGCTTCGATGGGTGTTTTGGGATGCCTCTCTCAGCCCCCGTACCTCTCCTAATATAATCTTCCATTGGAAAAGATGCATGTGCGAGACAAAGATGAGAGGAATAGGGTATATGATGCGTACGTGACTCTTAACTTATCTTTGGAGCGAGATCAAAATAAGAATATTAGAGAAATCGTTTTGAAAAGTTAAATAAGTAGAAATTAATGCTAATAGAGCTAAGATTGTCGCTCCCTTTTCAACGGGTCTGGATAAGCTTTAACCGTTCAGCCAGTTGGCCAAGTGCCAACATACGTCAAAAGTACTCCACGGTCCATATTCTCCTCTGGTCCATATCCTGCACTAGAGAAACGAGATTAGGACGAAGGACGAACTGGATGCTAGTTGCCTGCTCCTAATTGGCAGCCTAAAGGAATCCAACGGCAACCATAGCTATCCGGGGTGAGGAATATTCATCTTGCGTCATGGACAGAAGCAGGGGAAATATCTTCCATCATGCATAAGCCGACGGTGAGACTAGGGAAGCAACTTGGGGGCGACGCACCAACGAATTGTTGAACTCCTGAGGCTAAATAAATAATTTTCTAATTTGTTAATAGAAAAAAAAAGAAAGGAGGCAATAGAGTGGATAAGGTCGGTGGCCTTCTTGTGAGCAATGTTGGGGTGGCATTCGGCCTCTCAGATTGACTGCTTCAGATGAACGGCTGATCAGTGGCTGCAACCCGTCGTTGACCTTCTCGTTCCTTTATAAATGGTAGACTCTCCTCTCTTTGGAACATCGAAAAATACAGTGAGTCTTCTTCATCTTTCCCGATCTCCTCCGTTGTTTGGGGGCAGCAGCTCTGTCGTGCTTTTCATCAGCACCGGCTGCCATGTAGACCAAATCACCTCTTCTCGGATTTTTTTTCATGTGTTTCTTTGTGTCATTTCTTTTGGGATCTGACATGAAGGGATTTTGGGGATTTTCCTTTGGAGATTGGATTTGGTTTGTGCCGAGTGGAAAAGGAGAAGCAGATTCAATCTTGGTGTTGACAAGTGCTCTTTGGCCGGAGCTCTCATCGGTCTTGTACGGCATCCACTCGATCCTCGGCTTCAACTTCGGCTACTCGAGGTGGAAGTGTGGTATTGTATCTTCGATTGCCATCATCTCCTTGCTCGGCGCAGCGGGGTACTTGGTTTTCTGAGACAACACCTTGAAGCATGCCTTGCTCTGATTTCTTCCCAGTGATTTTGAATACCACTGGAGTTGTGAGTATTTCAGCATTCATTTTACTTTGCTCCTGTTCTTGTAGGATTACTGTTCTGAAGAAAGTGCAAAGTGAATTTTGTGGGCTAAGATCAATTGCTCTGTGATGATATGACATGAAAAATCTAAAATTGTATATGAAATTGAGTATAGATTAATCTTGAGCATTCGGCTAATTTGCTTTTATCACTGGAGATATTCGACAATGCTTGCTGCTCATTGAAGTTTTAGTTTCGGTCATTGTGATTTTTTCAGTTACTATAGTTGATATCTGAAAACTTTCAAATTGCTACAATCAATGTTGTTCATGAATGATATATTGATTTATGTAAACTTCTAATGATGTCCTACATGGTACATTTAATGATCCGGTAGCTCCATATAATAGCAAGGATTGATTTATGCTCAAGATCTAATCTATGGACTTTCATATATAATTAAGATTACTTTTAGTCATTGTGTAGCTGGAAGGCCGAGATTAAGTCTTGAGCAAACCTACATCTGAGAGCAATACTTAAATATCAATTAAAACTGAGCTCTAGGCTGTTATAATTTATTTTCAGAGATGAAATTGAATTATGTGCTCTCTTTAGCAAGTATCATGTTTCATGCTTTGAGTATATGTTCTTGTATAAATGACATTGTAGAATTACATGTTTATATGCAATTATTGTCATTTATATATTGCTGAAAATGTACTGTTATTATGCTATACTATGTTGGGATTAAACTAAAATATTTGCTTATACCGCAATATTTTTAACAATTTAGAAAACTAATCATTAAATAAATGGCTTCCTCATCTGATGTTGTTAAGCTAGAAATGTTTAATGGCGCCAACTTTAAGTGTTGGCAGGCTAAAACAAAATTTTGGTTGACTGATATCAAATTATTTTGGGTAATTTCGAATCCTCCGGTGTTCCCATTGGAAACCGTTAAAATGATGCGGTGAAGGATGAGAACAATTATATTTTAGCCGATTTGTTAGCCATCTTATCTAATCAGCTGTTCAATGTCTACGTTGACTTCATAAATACCAAGCAACTCTAGAATGAACTTGATGAGAAATATTCTAAGAGACATAACGAGAATGAGTCATTCATAACTGCAAATTACTTGAACTATAAGATAGTTGAGGAGTGGTCAGTGATGGAGCAGCTCTATGAGCTACAACTCTATGTACATGACTTAAGTCACTATGACTGCATCCTGCTAGAGAAATTACAAGTAAACGTCATCCTGGCAAAGTTACCGCCCTCGTGGCATAAATTTGTTACCGCTCACTGACATATGAAGTAGTGCTTGATTAATGTTGAAGAGCATGCTAAAACCAGTGACAGGCCAGGAAAGGCTTAAATTCAAACTTATTAGGTGGAGATCAAGAGTACTGGAGGCTCTGGGAAACTAAAATTTCAGAATCAGCCCCAAGTCCAGCTCCAACCAAAGAAAATGAAAAAGAAAAAAGAGGACATCGTCTGTTTTGTTTGCGGGGAGGCTGGCCATAAGGCCAACCATTGCCGCAATCGCAAAGGCAAGGATCCCTCTCTCGGCCCACATAAAGGCAGCAATTCTAAAGTAAATGTCACACTGGCCAGCTCCAGTTCAGAAGAGTATGTACCTGAGAGCTTTATGACAAGTCCATCAATTAACTGGTGGATTAATACAGGTGCTACTAGACATATATGTGCTGATAGACCTTGTTTCTCTTCATTTCAGGATTGTAATGTCCTAAAATTTAAATTTCTGGAAAATGTATATATTTTGGACATGTTCTGGATTTTTCATTTCTGGTTACTTTAATTTTTTTTGGATTTTTATGGTTTTTGATGGAGGTTCTAGTAAATAAAAAGAAAATATATAAATATATAATGTTAAAGCACAAAATAAGGGGAGGGAAACACCAAAAAGAAAGAAAATAGTTATAAAAGAGAGTTTTAAAATTAAATACATGAATCTGAAAAGATGATCCCAAAAGTTGCCCCAAAAATTTCCAAAAAAAAAGCAAATTAACCATAACATGTAAAATAGAGGCATGTAAAATATAGAAAACATAACAAGAAAAGTGATAATACTAAAATGGATATCTTGAAGTTTATGCATAAAATATATATGCAAGAATATATGCACACACATGCTCAAAACAAATAATGGAAATCAAAGCAAAAATAAAAATGAAAATAAAGTAAAAAAAGAAATGAGCCCAGCCGGCCCGGCCCACTCAAGCGGCCTCGCCCCCTTCCTCCTCCCTCCCTTCGCCTCTCCTCCCTTTGTCCTCACACATGAGCGCACCAGTGCTCGGCCATCCTCTCCCCGAAAACACGCTGCAGCGGCCCCCACTCTCGAGCTCCCCCTTCGGACCGGTGGTCGTCGACGTGTTCCTCGCCACATACCGCCTCCCTGCCCGCCGTGGTACAGTCACCCACTCCCCGTCTCCCTCCGAGCGGCAGCGCCCACACCGCCGTGCCATCGCCGTGTCAGCACATCCGCACCCACATTGCTGTGACGCTTCGCCCGTGTTGTTGCCATCCCCTATGCGCTCCTACCGCCCGTCTCTTCGCGACGTGTGACTCCAGTCCAACGCACTGTGGCCTCACCATTGCCTCCGTCACCTGCCATGGTAGCCGCACCCACCCCCGCGCAAAAAGCCCTCTTCATTGGCTATAAAAGCCAATTGAAGCCAGCACTTGACTCCCCACGCTCTCCTCTCGCTCCCACCGAAAGCAATTGAGCTCTCGCGCCCCGTAACTCGCCGGCGACACCTTCTCCCACAACTTCGGCCATCGGGGATCGCCGATGAATGAGCCTGCCTCAGCCCAATTCCTCCCGCCAAAAGCACCCTAGGAGCTTGGCGAAGTCATCCTAAGCACTGGCCAAAGCTCTGGCCGAGCTACTCCCTCACCATGCACCCTCCTCGGATCGCCGCCGTCGCACACCGACAGCCCTCCTCAACCACGCCCGAGCACCACTGACCTCAAATATCGCGCTGTGACCACCCCGAGGTACTCCCTTAGGCCCCGATTAGATGCTAGTGCGGTCTACCACCGTAGCCATCGTCGCCCTGTTCCGCCGCCGACCATGGCACCAGCCAAATTGGCCGACGAGACCTCAGCCAGAGGTGGGTGCGGGCACAAGCAACCCATTTTGCTTATGCTCGTGTCCGGCCACCGCCTCCTCCGCCAACGGCGAGCTTCGCGGCCATCGGGAGGTAGAAGATGGCACTATTCATCGGTGTCGTATGATTAGCATGGGATTAATTAATACTAATTACAGTCATTAGTGTTAGTGAGTCACAGGCATGTGGGCCCTGTTTACCTTAAAATGTTATCTGGTCCCACCTGTCAGTGTCAGATAAAACATTAACCCCGTGGGCCCCATCTATCAGTGAAACCGAGGGAGAGAGTTAACTGCTGAAGTGGACCCCACGTGTCGGTGTCTGGTGGATTAAAGAAATAAATAAAGTCAGTGGGTCCCACCTATCAGTGTAAGAAAAAGAAAAATAATATAACTAGTGGGCCCCACCTGTCAGTCATACACACTCTCTCTCCTTGGATTATTTAATGATTTCTGATTTTCATTTTTGAATTAATTAAAGCTGAGAACTTCAAAAATTCATAAATAATTCATTTTAACTCCAAATAAAGTGAGAAAAATTGCTAAATTCATCCTCTATCCAATGGAACCAAAATCATGAATTTTTGAGCTTGTTTAAAATTTTAGTGAGAATTTCTATGGCTATATTGATTCTTTTTATTTCTCGTTTGACATAAAATTAGCATACAAAGCTCAGGAGGAGGAATCCGAGGTAGACGCAAGTCAAGACCAGCAGGACCAAAGCAATTGGGACCCAGGCGAGTCAATACTTTGATCATTTTGAATTCCTATTTTAGTAAATTATTTATGTTTAAATAAATATACTGCATGATGTTATTTTATATGTAAACCTATTTCTGTTTTAATATTCTAGTTAATTGCCATTACTTAAGTGTTGATACTATATATCTCCCAAGCATATTGAACAGCGAGCCTTGTTTAACCTTAAGAAAAGTATAAATGTAATCTTCTGAAAACAAGTATCGTATATATGTATTTGTAGCTTAGCATTGCTTAGATGCCGAGGGTGCTAGAATACCCTGACACACATACAATTACAAAGAGCAAATTGGAAAGTTGTGAATGAAAATAGTCACGTATTTTTGTATAATCATTATTTTATGCCCCAAAAACCCCAACTTGCTTACATATCTGGGCGGATGGTATATGCACAAGAGTGTGGAATGTGGTTGAACTCCCCAGATAACCCTGAGAACCGAATCTAGTTAGGATCTCCCATTGTAAAATAGTACAGCCACAAGTCTGCAAAGTGCAACTTGGCTGAGTAAACCTATCAAACCTCGGACTCGTCTCATAGGTTGGGGAGAGGAGTGAGGTATTGCCAGGGCCTGTTGTGGCTAAAGAGACACCGCGTGGAGGGTTACTTGTTTTCTGTCATACTAGCACTATAGGGAGTGGAGCCAGGAGGTGCTAGTGTCAGTGGTTAACATCCCGCGCAACGTATGAGACCCACCGTAAGTGGGAGCAGCCTATAGGGTGAGATGAGAAGAAGAGGCCAGGTAGTTTGAAAGGTTACTGTGATGATCTACTCAACTATATGACTAAGGAATCATGTAGGGAAAGAGAAGATTGTCTTTTGTGGTGAAAGTGTACACACTCTGTAGAGTCGAAACTATTCGAATAGCCGTGCCCACGGTCAAGGGTGGACATAGGAACCTAACTCAGATATAGTTTTATTTCAAAAATAATTTTTATGGGAAGGAGTTGGAAAAGAAAAGTGGAGGACTATGGACAGTCGTGGTTTTATGTTGCTCTGAGTGTCGTCTCAGTGATAATGTAAGCGGCTATAATGCTGAAAGGTTAATATATGGTGCAAGTGACATGTAAAGGTGGATGTAATCCGTGTCAATACTATCGTCACATGTCTTTTTCAAACACTATAATTGTTGTTCAATTGGCTAGGTCTTAGGAAATTTTTATATATGTATCTTACGCCAATGATGACACACGAAGCAATGGAGCTGACGACTGCAACTAGGGCGAATTTGAAAATGTTTAGTCCTAGGTAAATAGCCTGCTGGAAGGGTGTGCACCTATAATACCTGTGGTCAGGCAATATAGTCTGCTCATATTTACCCCTCGGTCGCATGCCTTTGGCTATTGGTCCCGCTGTTATTATCGTTTTTCCACTACTATCTTTTGAACTATAAGTATTTGGCCTTGGTGGCCCGTTATGTAAAACTGTCATCCGACGTGGCGTATTTTAAACTCTGATATAAATATATTATGACTTTATGAATATCATACGATGTATGAGTTGATTCAGCAATGTACTGTGAGCACTATTTACTGATCTAGGGAATAGTGCAGTGGAATCACAGAGGATTCTGGATTTCAAATTCAGGTCCGACAGCGTTGGTATCAGAGCATACGACTGTAGAGCAAAACCTTAGGAAGGCTATTAGGTGAAAGACCTAAGGACTTAATTTTATAAACCTATAAAAGGGATTTGAGAAAAATATAACATATTATTTTCCTCTCTTGTCCCTCCTAGATCTAATCTTCTCTCTCTTCCTTTGTTTTAAAAAGAGGTACTAACTTTAGTACTTTAATATCACATAGGATTATGGATTTCAAATCCAGGTCCGACAAGGATGAACGTGGTGGATCCATCCTAATGGGGAACAGAGCCGCTGTTACAGTATGTGGAAATAGGTAGGTTTGCTTGAAGCTCATTTTAGGCAAAATACTCATTCTGAAAGACGTGTTGTATGTGCCTGCTATAACTTGCAATCTATTGAATGGGTCAATGTTGTGTAGGTAAGAAATAAAGTTTGTGTTCGAGTCTAATAAGGTCGTGTTGGCCAAGTTTAGTAATTTTGTGGGCAAATGCTATGATAGTGGAGACATGTTCCGCTTTCTATTCTTGATTCGAATAATGTAAACATCTTTAATACTTCCCAATGTAATAAAATTCATGATATTTGACATTCACGATTGTGTTATGTTTACTTTGAAGCTATTATGCGGTTGAAGAAGATGAGTTTAATTCCAAGCTATAATTATGAGAAGGGTTCATAGTGTGAAATGTGTATGCAAGCAAAGCAAGCCTAAAAATCTTTGCAAAGCATTGAAGGGCGAAACACCTCTCCACTTAAGCTAATCCATTCTGAGCTTTGTGAGATGAATGGAATATTAATTAAAGATAGCAAATAATACTTTTTAACTCTCATAAATGGTGCGACAAAGAATTGTACATTTATTTTCTTAAATCGAAAAATGAAGTACTAGAACACTTCAAATCTATATAGCAGAAGTTAAAAATCAGCTAGAAAAGAAAATGAAACGTTATGGTCGGATCGAGGCGGAGAATGCATCTTAAATGAATTCTCTCAATTCTGTGAAGAAAGTGGAATAATACATGAGATTACTCCACCAAACTCACCCCAATTAAATGGAATAGCCGAAAGAAAGAACCAAACTCTTTGTGATTTGGTTAACGCCATGCTCCAGTGTTCTAGTATGCCGGACTATTGGTGGGGTGAAATAGTTCTCACAGCTAATTATGTCCTGAATAAGATTCCCCCTCACAATTAAGATCAAACATCTTATGAAGGATGGAAGGGGAGAAAATCTAATTTGTCATTTCTTCAGACGTAGGGATGTCTTGCAAAAGTGCATGTACTGTTACCGAAGAAAACAAAGCTTGGCCCTAAGACCGTTGATTGTATCTCTCTAGGGTATGCTATAAATAGTATGGCTTATAGATTTTTAGTAGTCAAATCCGATGTGAGTGACATAGCTACAAATATAGTGATGGAGTCTCATGATGTGACATTCTTTGAATAGGTGTTTCCTATGAGACCAAATAAAATCATTAACCATACTAGTTCATACGAACACTTTATTCTTCTTAGTGTAGATAACACCGCTCCAGAGTTAGAGTTGAGAAAGAGTAAGAGACAGAGGACTAAAAAGTCACTCAGTGATGACTATGTCACCTATGCCGTGGATGATAAACCATAAACCCTTTCAGAGGCATACGCATTCCCGGATGTGGATTACTGGAAGGAGGCAATGTGTAGCGAGATGGATTCCATTATAGCTAACAGAACATGGGAGATTACATATCTTCTACCTTGTTGTAAGCCAGTGGGCAGCAAATAGATCTTTAAGAGAAAACGAAGACATAATGGTACTATAGAAAAGTACAAGGCCCACTTAGTGCCTATTTTGATACATACTCTCCTATGGCTTGTTTACCCATAATTCAGGTGCTTCTAGCACTAGCTGCCGCATACAAACTTCAAGTACATCAAATGGATGTAAAGACCACTTTCCGAAATAGGGAGCTAGATAAGGAGATTTATATGAAACAACCCGATGGTTTTGTGGTTGAAAGGCAAGAAAAGAAAGTATGCTGAATGATTAAATCCTCGTATGGTTTAAAGCAATCTCCTAAGCAATAGCATGTGAAATTCGATAGTACTATGACATCGGACGGTTTTTGTGTAAATGAAGCAGATAAATGTGTTTACTATTGGTTCATTGGTGGCGAAGATGTCATATTACTTTTCGAGATGTAATCAATACAACCAAGTATTTCCTCTTCCAGAATTTTGGTATAAAAGATCTGGATGAAGCGAATGTTATTTTAGACACCAAACTTGTAAAGGGTGAGAGTGTGATTACTCTTTTACAATCCTATTATGTGGACAAAGTCCTAACCATATTTGGATTTATGGACTGTAAGCCAATGGCCACACCCTATAATCAAAATGCTAAGCTGCATAAAAGCATTGGACATGCTTAAATATTCTCAAATCATCAGATCCCTGATGTATCTAATTGGTGCAACTAGGCTAGACATCTCAAATGTTGTGAGCAGATTGAGTCGTTATATGTTTAATCCAGGATATGATCATTGGATAGTACTAGAGAGAGTACTCAGATACTTAAAGAGAATCTCAAATTTGGGAATACATTATTCAGACCATCCAACAGTCTTGGAATGATTCAGTGACTTTAGCTGGATCAGTGACTTGGATGACATGAAGGCTACAAGTGGCTATGTATTCACTCTAGCAGGTGGGGACATCTCATGAAAGTCTTCTAAACAGACTATCCTTACATGGTTAGGGGTGAAAACAGATCAGATACCTCCCGACCGACCGACTACCGAATCTAAGTCGGGTCGAATTCGGGTAGTCATGTCGGATAATTATCAAATTCGGAGTAAAATTTGGATAGTTGTTTTCGGATACAGAATCGGAATCGGGAGAGGACTATTCGACGGATACAAAAACTATCCAATATTTTATCGGATAATACCTGGATGTATTTATCGGATATCCGACCCATCAGCCAAATCATCATTTTCAGCCTAAGCTACCTATCATTCCATTAGCAGATCCAAATAAATTCCTACAAATCCAATAAATACAAATAACTACGAAAAATTTTAGAAAATCACAAAAATACTATAAATCTAGGAATGTCCAAACATCGTTTCTCGTCAAATTCACAAAATTCCAACAAACCCTTTCTACCAATGTCCAAACATCATTTCTCGTAGAATTGTTAAGCTCTTCATGCATGTCATTTATCCAATCAGGATCATCCATATCATCATCTACAATTTTGGGATCAAGAGAGGAAATAAAAGGGTAATGCTCACAAAATGAAGCTACTCTAGATCGAGTTTGAACACTCTTACTCACGTCACCCGATATTTGATCTACTAGATGATCCTTGGATATAACATTGTGGATATTGAGTGGTAGATGTTGTTCTTCTTTTTCTTTTATATCTTGAACTTAAACATTGCTTGTTGTGGTAGAAGTAGAAGGTTCAACTTGCTTTGATGAAGGTGAATCGTTTGTATCCTCCTTTGGCTTGATACTTCCAATTTGTATATTCTCCACTGCTATACTTAGTCCTTCGTCACCTATATCATCCAAATTTCTTTCTCTTCTTGAGAGCCATTAGTTTTATTAAATTGAACATAACATGATTCTTCAACTAAACCAGAGTTTTTGTTGAAAAATCAATATGCTTTACTGTTAGACGAATAACAAGCAAGATGTCTTCATCACATCGACTTTAAAATTTAGAGAATCGAACACATTTTTTTAAAATATAGCTGTTGTAGGGGTGGCCCCCACCTAAACCCAGCTAGCCTGTTGAGAAGGTTATAAACCATGTAAATGACGTAGCTTGCCCTCGAAGGGAGGCTCGGTGTAAGGTTATGATGGTAAAGACTCTCCTTACGAGGGAACGCATATATATTATAACCAGCCCTTGGGAAAGACCCAAGATGACATTTGCTCACCTAACTCTCCACTACCATACACCTCTCTCTCTGTTTGGTCTGTAGCCACAACAGTTGGCGCCGTCCGTGAGGACGACGGAAGCAAGCCTCACGATCTCAGGAAGGATGGCACCAACATCATCGGCGGCGAAGAGGAGGAAAGGGGTCGTAGCGAGGCCCTGCGTTAGCGTCAGCACCAAGGCGTCGGCATCGGATCGACTCAACCCGCCATCGCCGCGCAGCGGTCGACTCGGCCCGCGCCGGCGACGCGGCGGTCGACTCAACCCCGCCATCGCCGGCGTCGATTATAACCCGCCATCGCCGACGTCGACTCGGCCCGCTAACGCTGGCGGCGGTCGACTCGGCTCGCCAAAGCTGACGCAGCGGTCGACTCCAACCCCGCCATCGCCGACGTCGACTCCAGCCCCGCCAACGCCGAAGCAGCGGCCGACTCCAGCTCCGCCAACGCCGACGCAGCGATCGACTCCAACCACGCCATCGCCGACGTCGACTCCAGCCCCGCCAACGCCAACGCAGCGGTCGACTCCAGCCCCGCCAACGCCGACGCAGCGGTCGACTCTAACCCCGCCATCGCCGACGTCGACTCCAGCCCCGCCAACGCTGACGCAGCGGTCGACTCCAGCCCCGCCAACGCCGACGTCGACTACAACTCCGCCATTGCCGACGTCGACTCCAGCCCCGCCAACGCCGAAGCAGTGGTCGACTCTAACTCCGCCAACACTGACGCAGCGGTCAACTCCAACCCCGCCATTGCCGACGTCGACTCTAGCCAGCATAGGTCAGGTGGAGCAGGGAGATAGCGTCAGTGTCTACGGAGGCATGGTCACCATCTTCACCCCCGGCACAGGAGCGCCAAGCGGCCCTGCCAGTAATGCGGACCGAGTCGGCGACGCGGGAACCCACTACACCGACGTGGTGGGCACCTTGGCGGAGCAAGCGATGACTACGGCTGCCAAGCCGACGCGATCGGGTGTGCTGCTCACCTTGGCCCCGCCAGTAGTAAAGGTCTCCCTGCTGGCGGCCCTCCATATCCTCCAACGGGAGCTGGCGGATCTCCGCGAGACCGTGCGGGCCATCCAGGAGGCTTGGAGCCTACAGACCCTGATGGCCGTCGCACAGGGACCCGCCCGCAGCAGCCGCAGCGAATGCCCCCGCAGGTTCAGATTATCAATGTCATCTCCAGAGGTTCCTCGTCGGGAACCTCGCAGCAGCCAAGTATGGGAGTAGCTCAGGGCGAACTCACCTTCGCGCCTACCGACGCCCGGGGCATGGTCTTTCCCCACCAAGACCCTCTGCTCATCTGAGCTGACATTGCAGGATGTGACGTCAGCGCATTCTCGTTGATGGAGGTAGTTCGGCGAACGTGCTTTTCGCGGAGGCCCTCGACCGCATGGGAGTCCCTCGATGTCGACTGCAACCATCGAGGACCCCGCTGCGCAGTTTTGGGGGCCAATCGCTAAGTACATTGGGCCAGGTATGTCTCCAAGTGTCCTTTTGTAAGGGGATAACGTCAGGACTGAGGACGTCATCTTCGATGTCGCGGACACCCCAACTCCGTACAGTGCCATTCTGGGCCGCCCTGTCCTCATCTCCTTCGGGGCGGTCTCGCATCATGGCTTCCTGTGCCTAAAGCTCCCGGGCCCGCGGGGCGTCATCACTGTCTTCGGCAACCAGGACCTCGCCCGACGCGCGGAGCTTACGAGTCCCCGCCATAGAGTGCACGCCCTCGCAGGCAAGCTCAAGGCGGACACACCATCCGCCCCGGGGTGGACTCTCAAGCCTCGACCGGAGGGCGAAGTCAAGAGGGTACCCTTCCGGGCCGACGGCCAAGTCGTCTCCATCGGCAAAGGCTTCCCCCCAGAGATGGAGCAAGAGCTACTCCACGTTCTCCGGAACAATGCAGATGTCTTCGCATGGTCCCCCTAGGACATTAAGGGCGTGGACCGCTCCTTCATCGAACACAACCTAGCGGTCCGTCAGGATGCCAAGCCGGTCATGCAAAGACTTCGGCGCATGTCCGTTGACCGGCAGCAGGCAGCTAAGGTAGAGGTAGCGAAGCTCCGGCAGGCTGGAGTCATCCGCGAAGTCCAACACCCGGATTGGCTAGCCAACCCGGTGTTGGTGAAGAAAGCTAACGGTGCCTGGCGCATGTGCATCGACTTCACCGCCCTCAATAAGGCATGCCCGAAGGATGACTACCCTCTACGACGCGTAGACCAACTGGTCGACGCCACTGCCGGCTGCGAACTCATGAGCTTCTTAGACGCTTACTCCGGCTATCACCAGATCTACATGACCAAGGATGACGAAGACAAGACCAGCTTCATCACTCCGATAGGGACATACTGCTTTGTCAGAATGCCCTTCGATCTGAAGAATGCTGGCGCAACCTTCACCCGCCTCATTGCGCTTGTGCTGACATCCTAGCTGGGGAGGAATGTGGAGGCTTACGTCGACGATGTAGTCGTCAAAACCAAGCAATCGGCCGCTCACGGCCAAGATCTCCACGAGACCTTTGACAATCTTAGGAAGGTGGGCATCAAGCTCAACCCGAACAAGTGTGTATTCGGTGTGCGGGCGGGCAAGCTCTTGGGCTTCCTGGTGTCGGGGCGCGGCATCCAAGCCCACCCCGACAAGGTCGACGCGATCCTCGCCATGGAGCCGCCCAAAACGACAAGGGAAGTCCAAAGACTCGCTGGCCGCATGGCTGCCCTAAGTCGCTTTTTGTCCAAGGCAGCAGAGCGGGGCTGTGACGGATTTTGTTGGGACGGCGATTGCGCCAGCGCCTTCGATGACCTGAAGAGGCACCTCGCAAGCCTACCCACTCTGATCACCCCGGCACCAGAGGCTCCCCTCTCAATTTACCTCGCCGCCTCGGCCACAGCGGTCAGCGCCATCCTCGTTCTCGAGGAGGGCGTTCTTCAACGCCCAGTCTACTTTACCTCGCAAGCCTACGGAGCTCGAGAAGTTGGCTTACACGCTGATCATGGCCTCGAGAAAGCTCTGACACTACTTCCTGACCCATCCAATCACCGTGCCGTCCTCGTTCCTCCTGGCGGAGATGTTGCACAATAAAGAGGCCACGGGACGCATTTGTAAGTGGGCAGCCGAACTTGCCCCTTTTTCCCTGGCATATGCCTCGCGTACAGCAATCAAGTCCCAAATCCTTGCGGACTTCCTCGCGGAGTGGACCCCCTCGACCCAGCACGCCCAGCAGCCGGAGGACCCGGTGTGGACGCTCGACACTAACGGATCCTACTGCGTCTCCGGCGCGGGCGTGGGTGCCCAAGTCTACCAGATCACCCACCACCAGGGCGATTGGCAAGAGCCCGTTTACGCCTTCCTACAAGGCATCGCCGAGCCTGACGACCCTGTCGAGCTCCGCCGCCTACAGTGCCGCGCCAGATCCTTCCAGGTGCTCGACGGAGTGCTCTACAAAAAAGGAGTCTGCGCACCGCTCCTACGGTGTCTCTCGCGCGAGGAGGGACAACACCTCCTCGCAGAAATCCACGCGGGGCTCTGTGGTTCACATTTGGCGCCGAGGTCGCTCGTCGGCAAGGCGTTTAGGCAGGGCTTCTACTAGCCAACCGCCGTTGCTGACGCCCAAGACCTCATGCGCCGATGTCAAGGCTACCAATGGATGGGACGGGTCATTTGCAGACCCCCAACCGGCCTCAACCCCATTCCCCTCGTATGGCCGCTGGCACGGTGGGGGCATCGACATTGTTGGACCTCTACCTCGCGCCCCAGAAGATTTGCGCTTTATAGTGGTCGCTTTGGAGTATTTTTCCAAGTGGCCAGAGGCTGTGGCGCTAGCCAAGATCACCTCGGCGGCCATGCAGCGCTTCCTTTGGTAGAACATCATATGCCGCTTTGGGGTACCTAAAGAAATCACCACTGACAATGGCCTGCAGTTCGATTCTGCCCCGTTCAAGGAGTTTTGCGACGACATGGGAATCACGCTTTGGTTTGCTTCGGTTGGGCATCCACAGTCCAACGGAGCAGTCGAGTGGGCGAACAGTGCCATCTCCATGGGGGTCAAAAAGCGCCTTGTCGGACTACTAAAGGGAAAATGGCCAAGCGAGCTCCACAGCGTCCTCTGGTCCCTCCGCACAACGGCGACACGCCCGACGGGATTCACGCCGTTCAAACTCCTCTTCGACGATGAGCCAATGACTTCCGAAGAGATCAAAGCCGGCTCGCGAAGGGCCCTCGCCCAGGCACCAGACGAAGAACGCCAGTTGTCCATAGATCTCCTTAATGGAGAGCGCGTGAAGGCCACCCAACACGTTGCCAAGTACGTGTGGCAAATGGTGTGCCTGCATGGCCGATCTGTGTACCCACGGGCATTCCAGCCGGGGGACCTCGTCCTCAGAATGGCGCTCCGCGCAGACACGATCGGCAAGCTGGAGTCCAAGTGGGAAGGCCCGTACATCATTGCGGCAGCATTGCAGCAGGGAGCTTACCACCTCGCCACCCTTGAAGGGCAGATGCTCCGCGCACACATGGAATGCGGACAGGTTGCGGAGGTACTATGTTTAGGACAATAAAGGCCACCAGGAAGCAGCAGAGGCTCCGCACCCCATCGTCATGGCAATGAGTCCAATGGTCAGTCCCTGACCTTTTGTACTCGCTCACCCGCGCAAACGGTAATTTAATAAAGTTCGCCGTTTGCAAAGCTATTCGCGCCCCCCACCAAAAACGTGCGGAGACTTGCCTCCGCACGCACTCCCTGGAGTATAAATAAGACGCGGATGTTCTCCCTGTGCACTCTACTGAGTATAAACAAGACGCGGAGTTCCGCGCACGCGTCGGTGTTACTACCGCGCGTACTCTCCGGAGTATAAAGACGTGGTCGATGTTTCCACGCACTGCACGGAGATTCACCTCCGCACACGCACTGCACGGAGATTCACCTTCGCACACGCACTGCACGGAGATTCACCTCCGCACATGCACCTCACGGAGGTCCGCCTCCGCACGCACTCTACGGAGTATAAATAAGACGTTGCGTCGAGGTCCGCCTCCGCACACACTTTACGGAGTATAAATAAGACGTAGCGTCGAGGTCCGCCTCCGCACGCACTCTACGGAGTATAAATAAGACGTAGCGTCGAGGTCCGCCTCCGCACGTACTCTACGGAGTATAAATAAGACGTAGCGTCGAGGTCCGCCTCCGCACGTACTCTACGGAGTATAAATAAGACATAGCGTCGAGGTCCACCTCCGCACGTACTCTACGGAGTATAAAAAGACGCAGCGGGGGGACGCCCCCGCGCGCACTCTGCGGAGTATAAATAAGACGTGGATGTTTTCCCTGTGTATTCTACTAAGTATAAACAAGACACGGATGTCCCGCGCGCGCGTTGGCATACCCTCCGGAGCCTAACTAAGTCGTGGTTGATAGTCCCGCGCATGCTTCGGAGTACAAACAAAGACACAGATGTTTTCCCTGCGCACTCTACTGAGTATAAACAAGACGCAGATGACCCGCGCGCGTTGGCGTACCCTCCGAAGCCTAACTAAGTCGTGGTTGGTAGTCCCGCGCACGCTCTGAAGTACAAACAAAGACGCGGATGTTTTCCCTGCGCACTCTACTGAGTATAAACAAGACGCGGATGACCCGCGCGCGCGTTGGCGTACCCTCCGAAGCCTAACTAAGTCGTGGTTGGTAGTCCCGCGCACGCTCTGAAGTACAAACAAAGACGCGGATGTTTTCCCTGCGCACTCTACTGAGTATAAACAAGACGCAGATGACCCGCGCGCGTTGGCGTACCCTCCGGAGCCTAACTAAGTCGTGGTTGGTAGTCCCGCGCACGCTCTGAAGTACAAACAAAGAAGCGGATGTTTTCCCTGCGCACTCTACTGAGTATAAACAAGACGCGGATGACCCGCGCGCGCGTTGGCGTACCCTCCGAAGCCTAACTAAGTCGTGGTTGGTAGTCCCGCGCACGCTCTGAAGTACAAACAAAGACGCGGATGTTTTCCCTGCGCACTCTACTGAGTATAAACAAGACGTGGGTGTCCCGCGCGCGCGTTGGCGTACCCTCCGGAGCCTAACTAAGTCGTGGTTGATAGTCCCACGCACGCTCCGGAGAACAAACCAGACGTGGATGCTCTCCCCGCGCACTCTGCTGAGTATAAACACAGCGCTGCCGGGCCTTGCCTCTGCACGCGCCCAGCAGAATACAACGTGTCTACTTCGACTAGGCGCCAGCTCCGCTGCCACCACTTCGAAGGGTAGGGGACGGAGCGCCCGCGCGTCTGCCGACCAGGCGCCCGGCTCGCGCCACCACTTCGAGGGTAGAGGACGGAGCGCCGCGCGTCGCCGACCAGGTGTCGGCCGCGCCACCACCGAAGGTAGGGGACGGAGCGCCCGCACGTCTGCTACGACTAGACGCCAGCTCCGTTGCCACCACTTTGAAGGGTAGAGGACGGAGCGCCCGCGCGTCTATTTCGACTAGACGCTAGCTCCGCTGCCATCACTTGAAGGTAGAGGCGAGCGCGCGCGTCTCGCCGACTAGGCGCCGGCTCGCGCCACCACTTCGAAGGGTAGGGGACGGAGCGCCCGCGCGTCTATTTCGGCTAGGCGCCAGCTCTGCTGCCACCACTCTTCACCCACAAGGCGCTATTACCGCCAGCACAACCGAAGACGACTGGAAGGCGTCAGCCTCCGTCATATCAACAATCAACTGTACAGCTAGCATACAGCTATGGAGTACTCGACGCAACGGTCCTTCCTTTCATACGAAAAAAAAGAGAAGCAAAAGTTACATCACAACCACGTGTCCGGCACCACACTAGGGTCACCACTGCCTCCTTGTTGACGAGCCTCCTCCAACCACTGAAGGAAATTACCTTCCTGGTGTAACGTCCGCTGCAACAGGACTTTGGCCGCTTCCTCTCCAAGGTAGCCCCAGATCCGCTCATAGAAGCTTTGGACGGTGGGCATGGTGGTACGGATTGCGCCGGACAATACCCCGGCTCCGGTCGGCACACTCAGATTGGGAGCGACCAGCTCGTTCACATGCTCACACCCTCGGGCGTGGAGCGTGGCAAAGGCGAGGCAGGCGCTGGCGAAGCCGCAATGATCACCGAAGGCTTTGGCACCGCGGAGCACCAGGCTCGAGCCCTCAATCCGTGCCAACGACTGTGCCACATCTGCGGTGTTGTGGGTAAGGTCCGACACGATGACGGAAAGGTCCCGGAGGGCCCCCTCCAATGACCCTATTGCCCTCCACGCCGCCGCAGACGCGTCGCTCAGAGCCTGGTTCCTCTCCTCCAGGGCCATGATAAACTGGGCTTTCTCCTCCTCCAGCGCGCCGACTTGCCCAAGCAAGCCAGCACGCTCCTCTGCTGCGGCACGCTGGGCCTCTTCGGCAGCACGTTGCGCCGCCGCCGCCGCGCGGACTTCCGCCTCTAATACACAGATGCGTCTGTCCTTCGTGGCATGAGCCTCGTCGGCAGCGGAAGCTGTTCCTCCAGCACCCTTCGCTCGCGGATGCGCGCCTCATCCAGCGCCCGGCCGATGGCAACCGTCTAACAGCAGGAGGACATGACTAGTTAGCATACACACAGTAACCGATGTCGAGGGCGGGCTCTGTCGATGGCGGGCTCAAGCGCTTACCTTCATTCCCGCGGCGCCCAGTGCGAGGGCAAGAAGATCCCCCCCCGCACGACGATAGCGCTTGTTGATCCAACTTGTTGTAACCGCACTCCGCGGCTCCGTCAAGGGCGCGAAGCGCCTCCGGTTGCGGGACGAAGTCAGACATGGCGAGCCTTGGGGGGCTTACGATAGCATCAGGCGCCCGCGCTGCGTTTTGCGCAATGGCACCACCGGCCTCGCAAGCACCACCGCTGCTCGATCCTAGGCCGCGTCCAGGCGACTTCCCTTCTCCTGATGCCGACGACGGCATGAGCGAGCAAATCGGAGATAGCTTCGCAAAGTCACGGGGAGAAAAAGAATTACGCCTACCTCCGCCACTTTCCACTATGGCAAGGGGAGATGTCGGCTCAGCCCCTGCCCGGGAAGCGATGACTCCCTTCTCGGTCGGAGTGGCTTCCCGGTCGGACCCTAGGCCCCCACCGACCGCGCCTGCCACATGGAATTACCCCGCGCGCAAAGGCGATCGCACCCAGCGGCGCTTCTCCTGTGGAGATTCAGGCGACGCGCCCTCGGTCGCTCCAGTACCTGCACCGGCTGGGGCGGGCGGCAAATCCGTGATGGCCATAGTAGGCGACGACGACAAGCACTCCGCCGCTCCCGTTGTATGACATGGAGCAAGCGGAAGGTCCGTGGCAACCACCACGGGTGACGAGGGTACGGGAGGCAGGTCCTCGCCGACCGGTACAGGCGACACCGTCTCGTCCTCGACGACGTCGCTGCCAAGGCCCGCCCTGCCTAAGTCCTCACTCAGGGCAGTGTGACCCCCCGAGCTGGCATGCTCGGACCCGCCACCTGACACGTCGTCCGTGCCGGTGCCATCACGGTGACGGGGCGAACTCCGCACCGGCACCGGGCGCTCCGGTACGGCAAGGCCTAGGACCTCGCACACCCGATTTATCCACCCCAGCTTTGTGGGCTCGGTCGCGGCTTCGCGCAGGGCGTGCTCCTTCCGCGTGTACGGCCCCAAGAAGGCCTCAACGGCGCGCTCCACGTCTTCCAATGAGAGCACTGCACACGAAGTGTGGCTCCGTTCACAAAATAATTACATATGCATACGCAGTACACGGTCGAGGTACCTACCACGACCAGGGGGCTGCAGCGAAGACACTGAGGGGCGAACGCCATCCTGCCGGGTGCGGTCTCGTTCATACCTTCACCGGCCGGAGAGGGGCGACACCCCGTACATTGTGAACTCCTCGGCGAGATCGCGCATATTGAACCGGAGGGCGACACTGGCGAGTCTTCGTGCCTGCTATCGATCGTCGCTCCGCGGCTCCAACCCCGGATAGCAGTCGAACGCTATTGGCTGACCTCGGCACCGAAGGTTGCTGGTAGGCGTCACGCAGTAGTAGAATCACTGCCGCATCCAGCTGGGCTCCCATTTCTCCTTTGTCGCCAGAGCGGGGATCAGTTTCGCGCAGCCCGACCTCACTACGAAGTGGATGCTGCCAAAATTGGACAACGCCCCTCCTCCAACCTTCTTCGGCTGACAGCGCGCATCATGCAGAAGGGCGAACAAACTCGCGCGGGGATGAGCACCTTCCACTCGGACCGCCCAGGCGAACACCGCCAAGCGAACTATCGCGTTCGGGGTTAGCTGTGCCAACTCCAATCCGTAAGCCTCCAAGACCTCACCGACGAAGAGCGTCAAGGGCATTCAGAGCCCAGCCTCAAAAAATGCGGCAAAAACAATCGCCTCCGACTCCTCGGGGTGAGGTTCCACTTCGTCGCGCACAGGAAGACGAGCTCCTGCGTGCTCCTCTATCTTCTTCTCCTGCATAAGGGCCTCGATTATCTCCTTTGTAGCATGGCTCCGCCCTAGCACCCCGGAGCAGTGCCTTTGCGAGCTCTACATGGCGTCGTACCGCTTGCGGGCCTGCGACGGCTTCCGAGCCACCAGGGGAGACCTCTATTGGTGATGGCGTCACACCGCGCTGGCTTGACGAAGCGCTGCTGCTAAGTCGGCGACCAGAATATCTGTGGCTCGCCATCCTTCTTCCCAAGTGGAGGGTTGATGGCACAGGAGACGTGTGCATTTCACACAGCACGAAAAAGAGCAACCGGACAAAAGTGCACGGGCGAGGGATGCATCCGCGTGCCGGTGAATAGCGCTTTATGAAGACCCTCCCAACTCCCCACGATCGGGGACGCAACCGGCGGGAGCCTCGTCGATTTGCCTCCCCACGATTGGGAAGGGCAACCGATGACGGGTTGGCTCGCCTCGTGCCCCGTCTATCTTGGGAACAGACGCGGGCTTGCGGTCGTGCGACCACTGACATCCCACGACGCACCAACCATGCGGCGCCGCGCGTACCCCTCCCTCGGGACCGTGCGTACGATCGAAGCAGACCGCCTAGTCTTTTCAGCACCCCGCGGGCCGACTCCGGACTGAGCGAGGGCTCACCTCACTAACACAGCATTGCGCGAGAAGGCCTGCTCCGCCCCGCGCCAAGCGGAGCCTCAACGCCACTCTTACCACGTTCGACACCCTCGGCTCCGCAGCATGGCCTCGCCGACAAATGTGGCACCACCAGGGATGGCTCCGAGGCCGCAGACGGTTTCGACGCCCCACCGACGCGCGTCGTTTTTACGCTACCACCCCTTTTTATCTACGGTGGGTCACAGGCCGCGGGGACGGAGGGGGCCAAAGGACTCGGCAACATGATTTCGGCCTGTGAAGCCCTTCACCATGAGAGGCTCCTATTGTAGGGGTGGCCCCCACCTAAACCCAGCTAGCCTGTTGAGAAGGTTATAAACCATGTAAATGACGTAGCTTGCCCTCGAAGGGAGGCTCGGTGTAAGGTTACGATGGTAAAGACTCTCCTTACGAGGGAACACATATATTACGATCAGCCCTTGGGAAAGACCCAAGAGGATATTTGCTCACCTAACTATCCACTACCATACACCTCTCTCTCTATTTGGTCTGTAGCCACAACAATAGCATTTGCATCCAAATACTCTAAAATATGAAATATTCGACCTCCTTTCTATGAGAAGTTCATAGAAAGTTTTTTTTCAAAAGACGATGTAAATAAAGGAGATTTATGGCATGACAAGCGATATGTGATGTACTAAAAATTAGGATTTGTAGATAACGTGAAATTTGTGAATATTCTAAAATTCTGGCATTCCCTAAAGACAGGAGACGCAGGCTGCTGAGATTTGAGATTAGAGACTATGTGTACCTGAAGGTGTCACCCCTAAAAGGAGTTAGAAGATTCAAGGTCAAAGACAAGCTCGCCCCACGATATGTTGGACCATTCCCAATCAAAGCCAAGAAAGGAGAAGTAGCATATAGCTAGAGCTACCTGTAAATCTAGCAGATATACATGATGTTTTTTTATGTATCCCAACTGAAGAAATGTCTTTGGGTGCCAGAAGACCAAACTCCTTTGGAGGCGATAGAGCTCGAGAGTGATCTGACTTACCAAGAACGTCTGACAAAAATCCTTGATGTTGTCGAAAAGAAAACAAGAAATCAGACCATTCGGATGTGCAAGGTGCAATGGAACCACCATACCAAGAAGAAAGCTACTTGGGAACGTGAGGATCAGTTGAGGAAATATTACCCCTACCTGTTCTCAGATTAGGCCAAATCTCGGGGTCGAGATTCTTTTTAACGGGGGTAGATTTGTGATGTCCTAAAAATTGGGATTTGTAGATAATGTGAAATTTGTGAATATTCTGAACTTCTGGCATTCCCTGTTATTTTAGTTTTATGAATTTCTTGGTTTTGATTGAGGTTCTAGAAATGTAAGAAATAATATAATAATAAAGTGTAAAATAAAAGGGGAACTCTAAAAAGAAAGTATATATTTTATAGAAAATAATTTTAAATTAAAATATGAATATGAAAAGATAGTACTGAATTTTGCCAAAATTCCCAGAAATTAATTAGCCATAAATTGAAAAATTAGAGACAAGCAAAATATGAGAAATACTGCAAGGGATATCTCTAAAAATTTTAAGTATAAAATACATAAATGTTGAAAAAATAACAATAGAAATCAAATAAAAAATCAAAATCAAAATAAAATCAAAAAAAGAGAAAGGGGAGAGGATTTCGGCCGGCCTAGCCCGGCCCTTGACCTCCCTCCCCCTTTTGTCCTTTTCCTTCCTTGTCCCTCTCGCGTGCGCACGCTTGTGGCTCTCTCCTCCCCTCTCCCCCGAAATGCCGCACAGTAGCCCCCACCTTCGCTCCTCCCTTCGAATCGCCGATCACTGGCGCGACCCCTCCCTCATACCGCTGCCTGGCTCCGCCGTGGTACTCCACCCGCTCCCCATGCTCTCCGTGCATGGCCGGACTGCCGCGCTCACATCGCTGCGTCAGCCACGACCGCGCCCCACGTCGCCGAGTGCCATCACATCCCTGCTTCCACCAGTAAATGCAAACTCACTTGTCGCCGTCCCTTCGCAACGCATGACCGTGATCAGTCGCACTGTAGCCACGCCGCCGCTCACGTGATCCCCCTCTTCCTCCTACAACCTGCAATCGGCCTCCCATGCACCATAGCTCACCGATGGCTCTTTCTTACCCATTTCTGGTCGACAGGCTAACCGCCGATTGGAGCCACCTCAAGCCAATTCCTCCAACCAGGACCATCCTTAGAGTAGGGCGATGCCATCTCCATGCTTGGCCGAAGCTCTCGCTGCCCGAGCTGACCCCTCGCCGTGAGCTTCCCTTGGACCGCTGTCGTCTTACGCCGACCAGCCACCACAACCATCCCCGAGCCTCGCCGACCCTTAAGGTAGCCTTGTGACACTTCATAGATGTTCCCTTAGAGATTAATTAAGATCTAGTGTCGTAGATAGCCGTAGGCCCTTCTTCCCTGTTCCATCGCCGCCCGATCTCGTCGCCGACCATTGCTCCGGCCAAATTGGCCGACGAGACCTCGCCTAGAGGTGGGCATAGCCTCGGCCAATCCATTTTACTAATGCTTGTGTCCGGCTGCCACCCCTGCTGCCAGCGACGAGCTTCGTAGTCGCCGGCGGGAAGACAAAGCACTATTCATCTGTGCGGTTTGATTAAGCCCGAGTTTAATTAACATTAGTGACAGTCATTAGCCTTAAGTAGTCACTGACATGCGGGCCTCCTCTTTAATTAAACCGTCGGTAGGTCCCAGGTGTCAGTGGCCTGAAAAACAGTAATCCCTGTGGGCCTCACCTGTCAGTGAAACCGAGAAGAGATAATAACTCATAGTGGGTCCCACGTGTCAGTGATGGGAGAGAAAAGAAAAAGTTATAAACCCCGTGGGTCCCACCTATCAGAGAAAGGAAAAGCAAATAAAAATCACTGTGGGCCCCACATGTCAGTCACACACACTCTCTCTCCTCGAATTTAATGATTGATTTTTTATTTTATTTCAAATTAAATTAGGCTGAAAACTTCAAATAATCATAACTAATTCATCGTAACTCCAAATAAAGTGAAAAAATTTTCTAAATTCATCCTCTATCCAATAGAACCAAAATCATGAATTTTTCAACTTGTTTAAATTTTTGTGAGAGTTTATTTGGTTGTACGAATTTTTATTCAAATTTTTGTTTAACGAAAAATAGCGTACGAAGCGCAAGAAGAGGAGTCTGAGGTGGAAGCAAGCCAAGATCAACAGGATCAGGGCAACTGTGACCCAGGCGAGTCAATACTTTGATCATTTTGAACCTCCTATTTTAGCAAATTATTTACGTTTGAAATAAATAAATTGCATGCTATTATTTTATGTGCAACTCTATGTCTGTTTTTAATGCTCTAGTTACATGCCATTAGTTGCGTGCCAATATTATATATCTCCGCAGCACATTGAACAGTGAGCCTTGTTTTTCCCTAGGAAAATTATAATTGTAATTTTTTGAAAATAAGTTACGCTTATACTTATGGCTTAGCGCTGCTTAGATAACCGGGGGTGCTAAAATACTTGAAGCATCACATTCAATTATAAAGTGCTAATTTGGGAATTTGTAGATGGAAATGGTCGTGTATTTTTATAAAAATTATTATTTTATATTTCCAAACACCTCAACTTGCTTATACATCTAGGTGGATGGTTCGGAGGTATAGTGCGGTAAATGCACGAGAGTGTGGAATGTGGTAGAACCGCCTAAATAGCCCTTAGGACCGAATCTGGTCAGGACATCCCATTGTAAAATAGTGCAACCACAAGTCTGTAAAGTGCAACTTAGATAAGTAAATCTATCGAATCTCGGACTCATCTCACAGGCAGGGGAGGGAAGCGAGGTAGTACAAGAGCCTAGTGTGGCTAAAGGGACACCAAGTAGAGGGTGAAGTTTTCCTGTCGTACTAGCATTGTGGGAAGTGGAGCTCGAATGCACTAGTACTAGCGGTTAATATTCTGCACAACGTATGGGACCCACCACAAGTGAGAGCAGCCCATAGCGTGAGATGAGAATAAGGGGCCAGATAGTTTGAAAGAGTGCTGTGATGATCTACTCAACCACATAACTAAGGAATCATGTAGAACCACGAGCAGATTATCTCTTGTGGTGAAAGTGTACACACTCTGCAGAGTCGAAACTATTCGAATAGCCGTGCCCACGGTCAAGGGCGGATATGGGAACCTGACTCAGATATAGTTCTATTTCAAAAATAATTTTTGTGAGAGGGAATTGGATGCAAAGAAAATGGAGGGTGATGGACAGCCCTAGTTTTGTGTTACCCTGGGTGTTGCCCCAGTGATAATGTAAGCGACTATAACGCTGAAGAGTTAGCATGTGGTGCAGGTAACATGTAAAGGTGGATGAAATCTGTACCATTATTATTATCACATTCTTCTTTTACAAACCTTATGATTTTAGTTCAAACTATTAGGTCTCAGGAGATTTCTATATATCGTATTACATTTAAAAAGTGATTTTTCGGCAAATAAAACAACTTGAGCCCTTCCTTGGCAAGCTATGCATGTTAAATTAATTCCATACTGTGTATTGGCTCGCGGAGCACGGTGGATTTGTGCTCACCCTCGTATCTTCATACCCAGAAGCTGGATGCCACGACCACTACGCCTACGACGGCGCACTAGTCCCGACGCATGGAGCAGACGACGACAAATAGGGCGAGTTTGAAAATATCAAGTCCTAAGCAAGTAGGCTCGCTGGAAGGGTGTACACTTATATTACCTAGGGTTAGGCAATATAGTTTGCACACACTTACCCCTCAGTCACTTGTTTGTGGCTATTGGTTCTACTTTTGTTCGCGTTTTTCGCTGCTATCTTTTGGAATGTAAATATTTGGCCATGTCGGCCCTTATGTAAACTATCGCCCGACGTGGTGTATTTCAAACTCTGATGTATAATATTATGGCTTAATGAATATTTGCGATGTATGAATTGATACGGCAATGTACTATGTGCACTATCTACTGATCTAGAGAATAGTGCGGTGGATAACAAATCCATATGTATGAGCTCTAATGGTCTAGATGTTAACATGATACTTTTGGAAGGATGAGAGTTTACCACTTGCTTCTTGGCTTGGCAAACGCTACAAAGTTTATTTTTCTTAAACTTCACATCTTTCAAGCCAATAATTAGATCATATTTGAAAAGCTTTTTGAATTGAATCATACCTATATGACTTAACCTTCTTTGCCATAATCAACTCAAAGAAATTTTTGCTAATAAAATTTTTTTAATCCTGAATTATTTGAGGAGAAATAGGTAGCGAGATATAGGTAGATGAGGTCGGCATCCACCTTGAGCAAAGGTCGCCGAAGATATAGGTAGCGATCGGCGTGGACCTGCTAAGGCTGTGCTCATTTTGGCTTAAAGCAATTTCTACTTTTGGCTTATGCTTTTTTTCACTATTCAGTAATTTCGTCTTTTTCTGTTTTTTATTTTTTGGGCTTTTTTGCTTTTTCTGTTTTTCCGTATTCCTTTGCGTTGTCCGTGATAGGTTAACATGTTTTTTTTTCTATTTTTTCTATTTTGTTAAATTTAATTATGTTAAATAAGCCAACTCAGCTATAATAAAAAATAAGTCAGCTACAGTGAAAAAATCATAATCTAACATTAAACTAAGCGCTACCTAAGAGACAAACCGATGATGTATTAAAAACGGTTGGCCTGACCCTGCTGGTCAACAGGTGGCATCGCTCGACATGAGCCACCTGGCAGCCGTCGGATAGCTGGATCGGCGGGTGGCGTCGCTCAAACCGAGCTGCCTGGCAACTGTCAATTGAAAGGGCCTCCTTTGGAACCAACAGGGAGGCAACAATCCCAATTGCTTCTCCTTTTGCCCTGCTCGTTTCAGCTTTTTTTCACTATTTAGTAATTTATTTTTTTCTAAATTGTTTTAGATATTTTAAACTTTTTTATATTTTTTTCGGTATTCCTTTGCATTGTCCGTAATAGGCTAACATATTTTTTCTATTTTTATATTTTTTAAAAATTTAATTGTGCCAAAAAAATCAAATCAGTTATAGTAGAAAAAAGCCAGTTACAGTGAAATTTTAACCAGAAGTTAGAAGCTATCACTAAAATGAACATCCTGATGAGATTGTCTATTGGCTGGGTTAGATTTTCTAGGGCTATACCTGAACCTTTGTCCCCGAAAAGACAATAGGAGACTTGCACAAACTTGAAAAGTTTACAGACCAAACCTGAAAGGCCATGGGATGACGAATTATTCTTCCGTGATCACTCGTGAAATGGATTTAAACAGCAAGTACGAGTTCCCCTCGCCGTAGAGGATGCGAGTTGTGGCGGGCAAAAGTAGAGAGGTGGGAGCCGAGGAGAGGCTTGGGCGTGACACGACCGACCAAAAGGTTTCCGAATTTATTATGCGGGCTCTAGAAGGATGCGCTGTCCAGTGAAGTCACAGTGGCAAGAACGAGCCGCCTATACATTTCCTTTCGCCGGCCGAACCGAACGGTTGCCGGCCGACTCTGCGCGCGGCGCGGTGGATGGATGGACGGGAAGCATGTGCCGGGAATTCTGTAACATCATGTAAGCGAGCTTTGCTCGAAACGGTAACTACGGGTATATTCTTTTCAGTTTTTTAAAATGATTTTTAGTTTTTACTATAGTATCTAACTTTTAAACTAAGTATTTTTTTAAGATGGAGTTTATAAGTTAATTATAGTACACGTTAAAAGCTTAACATCTGTACCATCCAATATCGCAAGCGAGTATCTCTTTCTCCGTAATCTTTGTCGCAAACAGCTAAAATTTAAAATTTCATTAAAATTCAAAAGTCATAACCAAATGTAATGCACTGCATACGCGTGTCTACGTACATGGACGAGTTAGGGGCTGCTTCGACTGGCTACTGACTGCGGTTTTCGATTATTAGAGGAAATTATACTATAATAAATATTAACTTTTTAATAAAGAAAAATAAAAGCAGTATTATATTTCTAAAAATAATGTAATAAAAAAATAAAAAGTAAAAAAACAAAAAACTAAATTAAAAATCGATATATTTCTAATGGCCTCTGCCTAAAAAAAATATATCAAAGACCAGATACCAAAACGGCTTGAAGAGGGCATTAATCTCATACTTACATGTCGAAAACCAAAGTACAAATCTCGTGTTATACGGCAGCACGCGAATTAATTACTTGCAGCATGTTTTTCGCGTGGTCTACATCAGAGCTATGCTATGAACTACTAATTTGAGTCGTAAATACATGTTTGACAGTGATATCGTCTCTAAAATATAAATTTAATTATTTAATTATATTATAATATATCTATAAAATTCTAATGAAATTATAATATTATGAAAAATATTTTAAAATAAATCTATACATACAATTTCACACATCCAATCTAAACATAAAAAATATTGATAATAAAAATTTTAAAAGTTTAACTATATGTATCACAAAATAATATATACTTATGACCGAAGGAAGTTTGTTATTGCAAGGAAAACCTACCAACACTCTTACTCGTTGAAATATAGCCTATATCTATTTATCAGCTTAAGTTTGTTTTTAGTTAAACTGATTGGTGTATACAAACTAATGATACTGCTCGTCAAATACTACGTATATCAAAGTTGAGGGGATTCCTCCCCCACACCGTATCCACATGGACTTTTCCACAAAAAAGCCTCCACATTTTTAAAATTACGTATATATTCTCAGTTTTTACGAAAAGGTCTTTGGTTTTTTGCAAAAAACATCTCTGCTTTTCTTTTGCTAGATAACGCTCCGCGGTTTTTCGTAATTACGTACATGCTCTTAGTTCTTGCAAAAAGACCCTCGATTTTATGCGAAAAAACCTCTCTACTCTTCTTTTGTTGTGAAAAGGCCCTCGTTTTTTTTTCGAAAAAACCTATCCGAGCCTTTTGCTGTGAATTTTTGTCTTTTTTTCTTTGATCCATATAATAATTAGCGTGGTGTAGCGTCACACTTACGTTGCTATGTCGTGTTTACGTTGCTAGTTACATCAAGTTTGTATAGATTTCCGTTAGCTGCTGTACACGCGTGGCCGCGTGAGCTCGTCGCCTTCTAAAACCCTGTAGTAACCTGTACTCTGTACCACTACGGTCCGACCACTATCTCATCCATTATCCGCCCACGTGGCGCGAGAGATAATACGATGAAACCACCCTCTTGGACATCCCTTTCAGTTTTGTTTTCTTCTGAGAACCATCTGGTCGTGGCCTCCTCCCGTTCCTGCCCAGGAACCTACAAAACAAAAGCAACTTTCTGCGGGCCAAAAGAAAGGAGAAAAGAAGCGAGGAAACCCCCGGTGGTTTCGATGTTTGGCTTGCACTGATAAACTCTAAGCTTAAGGTTTTATTCTAAATAGCGATATCATCTGTCTTTTAGTTTTTAAAAATTAAAAATTATTTAGAACATATTTGTCTTTAAACGTAGTTTTTTCTTTGTATTATCTATAAAAGATGTAATGATGTTTTTTATTTTTTTAATTAAATACTGCAGAAAAACACATTATCATTTAAAAAAACGACATTCGAAAAGACATGACTATCATCACTATTACTGGTAATAAAGTTGTACTTTTGAGGTGGGCGCCACCAGTCGGCGACCTTTTGTCCACGAAGGCCACAGTCACGGCTAAGCAGCATCCCTCCAAGCAACTTACTGCACAACCCCATTTGCTCAGTGAGACGAAGCCTAGAACTCTTTCAGACGCTCGCAACCGTCGCTGCCTTCACCCGTAGGAGAAAACCAGAACACAGCCACCGTATCCACTGGCATGTGGACCCCACGAATGCGTGGACCCCGCGGCCCAGTGGGAGCACTAACCCAGCGTTCGGAACCGGTTCCGCTACGCGTCCACAAGGTGCAGCGTGCGCTTCCCTCGCGTGCGTTGCATCTTATAAAGTTAGGCATCTCATGTTCTCATCTCGTCTTCGCCTTCCTCATCGCCAGCACCACGCTCCACAACGCAGCACGCTCGCGGGAGCGCACACGAGCCAGCAGCCATGTCCGCTCCGAAGCTGGACCGCACCCCGAGCATCCGCGACCGCGTGGAGGACACCCTTCAAGCCCACCGCAACGAGCTCGTCGCCCTCCTCTCCAGGTGAGCGTTCGCCGGCTGCGCCGCCCTGACCACCACGCCTGTTTGTTCCACTGCCTGACCGACCTCTACTTGTTTGATTCTGTTGGTTGTGGCAGGTACGTGAGCCAGGGCAAGTGCATCCTGCAGCCGCACCACATCCTCGACGCGCTCGACGAGGTCCGGGGCTCTGGCGCCCGCGCCCTCGCCGAGGGCCCCTTCCTCGACGTCCTCCGCTCCGCCCAGGTTCGCCGTCACATCGCGACACTCGTCCCGTGGTGGTTTTGTGGAGGTTTCCCTCAACTTGTATATACACGTGGGTTTTCGCGCAGGAGGCGATCGTGCTGCCGCCGTTCGTGGCGATCGCTGTGCGGCCGCGGCCGGGGGTGTGGGAGTACGTGCGCGTCAACGTGCACGAGCTCAGCGTCGAGCAGCTCACCGTGTCGGAGTACCTCCGCTTCAAGGAGGAGCTCGTCGGCCAGTATGTGCTCCTCCCCTGCCCCCGCCCTCTCTCTGCTCTCGCGGGAATTTTTGTGGTTGGTTTTGGGTGTTATCCAGCGAGGGGTTTACCTCCAGTGTCTGTCCCGGGGTTTGGGCTCTCCTGAGTCCTGACCAGTGAGATACTGGTTGCTTCTTTTACCTTTGTTGTGCTGGATTTTTAGTTGGAGGGGCATGGGGGCAATTAATTGGGCGGTTAATCGTGGTCTTTGAGAGTGATCACGGAATCAACTTGGATTGGAGCAGTGAAAATCTGTATACTGAGTTGTTGATCCAGCTATCTGTTCACGATTGCAGTCATATTAACACTCCAATTGGGTGGTGAACATGGCAAATTTCTTGTCCCTTTTAGAACGATACAATCTATTAAAAACTTAACCAAGTTGATTTTAGATTGATATGCAATCTATTTCAGGATTGCTCTCTGCTAGAGCTTTGGTTTCGGACTTCCGGACCGTACTGATATATTATAAGCATCTTTTGTCCATATTTTCCTGTTAGTCTCACTTTGGGAAACTATGTCGTTCTCACTTAAATGGCCCTGTTTGAGTTTTCTTATCTCCATAATTCTAATCTGGATTGAAAATGGCAGGTACAACGATCCGTACATACTAGAGCTTGACTTTGAGCCATTCAATGCCTCAGTCCCACGCCCGAATAGGTCATCGTCAATTGGTAATGGCGTGCAGTTTCTGAACCGGCACTTGTCTTCGATCATGTTCCGGAACAAGGATTGCCTGGAGCCCTTGTTGGATTTCCTCCGGGGGCACCGGCACAAGGGGCATGTGAGTTGTGCTGCAGCTGTGAAAATTTTGGGCGAAACTTTGGTCTAATTTTACGTTTGGTGTTAATTTTGGTAGCTCTGCATGTGTGGTTGCAGGTGATGATGCTAAACGATAGGATACAGAGTCTGGGAAGGCTTCAGTCTGTGCTGACCAAAGCTGAGGAGTACTTGTCGAAGCTCCCAGCTGGCACACCGTACTCACAATTCGCTTATCAGTAAGTTTGGCCTATAATATTGTGGTTAGTACTTCTCTTTACTGGTCAAAGGAAGTAGTTTGACCTTTTACGAAAACTGTAGTGTACACTTGGAGGGGCTTGAGTTTCTGCATAAACTTCATATTGCCAATAGTCATTTTTAGCTTTTCAATTTGGGATTTTCCGAGAAGCACCTATAGAAATGGCCTTTTGGAGGGAAATGAACTACTAATAACTATAAGTTCAGGTGGAACCCTTCATGTATGTTAGTAACGTTAAGAGTGTTGACATGACACGCCTTTGACCAGTTTTGCATGTGTGAATTTACTGATAAATGCTGTATGATATACGATAGCTATTTCATGTTATTCAACGATATGTAATACAGTGCGATTTTAATGGAACAAATCACATTCTAGAAGAACAGTACAGCTTTAACGCACATACATAATTTTTTTGGTAACATTAAGGTTTCAAGAATGGGGTTTGGAAAAAGGTTGGGGTGATACAGCTGAACATGTCTTGGAAATGATACATCTCCTTCTGGATGTGCTTCAAGCGCCTGATCCATCTACACTAGAGACTTTCTTGGGGAGGATCCCAATGATCTTCAATGTTGTGGTAGTATCCCCTCATGGATACTTCGGCCAAGCTAATGTGTTGGGCTTACCAGATACTGGAGGACAGGTACCAATTGATGACATGGACAGTGATCTTTAGCTTGTCATGGACATAATGTGCTTTTTTCCTTGCCTTTTAATTTTGTACATTTTTCATCATCCTATTCTTTTAAGTCTTTGTCCTTGGTTTACATTGCTTCTGTCCAGATTGTCTATATACTGGACCAAGTTCGTGCATTGGAGAATGAGATGGTTCTCAGGTTAAAGAAACAAGGCCTTGATGTTACCCCTAAAATTCTCATTGTAAGTGTATTTTCATTTATCCCTTCTCTCAATTTTGGCACCTGTTAGAATGTTATGTTCTCTCAGTACATGCTCCTGTTTCTTTGTTTTGCTGAGCCATACTTTGTTTTCTCGAAAACGCAAGAGCGTTGCGTTTCATTCAATAAGAAGAGAGTTGAAATATCCCGGGCCTGGAGACCAAGCGGAACTCAGGACCCAGAGCAGAGCTACAAGAGAGGGGCGAAAGCAGAAACAGAAAAACAGAAACAAAAGGGGAGAAGGAAGACTGTAGCAAAAACGACAAAACAACTTAAAAACTACAGAGCAGCAGCTGGAACGTTAGGCTGGAGAGGAAAGTGACCGAAAGGAAACTTGGCTCGGAATTAGATCAGCTAGCCTAGAGTTCCTTGCTGACAACCAAGCGAGGAGTTCTTGCTTGATGCAACGTGCAAACTCATGAAGGTTGAGGCTTCGTTGCTCATGATGCATTATGTTCCTTTCCTTCCAAGTCATCCAGATGATCAGTATTGTTAGATAATCTAGGCCTTTTCGCTTGGAGATGGGCACTAGTTCCCTAGTCGCAGTCCAATGATCCTGTAGCGTCTGCGTGGTGAAGGAATATGAAGAGCATATCGGTAACCAGGAAAACATCAAGTGCCACAACTGCTTCGTTAATGGACATTGGATGAAGAGGTGCTCTACAGTCTCGGGAAGTTAATTGTAGAGAAGGCATTTCGCCGGAGCTGGGATGCCGTGGTGCAAGAGTCTTGTGAAGATCCAAATGCGACGTTTGAGGGCAAGCCAAGTGAACAGCTTGGCTTTGAGGGGGGCTGCATTTTTCCATACTTCACCAGCACATTGGAAATTAATTGAGCCATTGAAAAGGGTTTTGTAGGCCAATTTGGGGGAATAAATCCCATTGGCCGACCAATGCCAAGAGATGTTGTCTGAGGCCCCTTCCAGCAAATGCACCTGGGAAATGTTTTGAGTGCAAGATGAGAAATTCACATAGGATCTTAATGGTGAAAGGACCTTTTATGTCTTTCATCCAACGACGGTTGTGGAGTGCGTCCTTGACCCGAGCCCTTCTTTTTCGCGATTTGCTCACTTTTGCCCAGATTGTTGGGGTTAAATCGCGTACTCCTTTGCCAAGTAACCATCTGTCGGTCCGAAAGAGGGCTGAACTACCATCCCCTAAAAAAAGTTGAAGTGGATGCATAGAAGAGATTTTCGGCAGCAGTATCTTTGGCCATTTTGATAGAATGCCATAGCTGGCTCGGGTTAGTACGTGCCATCCATTCCCAGCGACAACGAAAGGCGATGCTGGCAAGCTTTAGGTCTGGGATAGCAAGCCCTCCAAATTTCAACGGGCGACAAACCTCCTGCCAGCTCACTATGCATTTACCTCCTGTGGCCAGGCCGCCTCTGGTCCAGAGGAAGGATCGACGTTTCTTGTCGATGGCTTTAATAGCCTAGGCAGGGAAATGCAAAGTAAGCTAGGCAGGGAAATGCAAAGTAAGCTAGGCAGGGAAATGCAAAGTAAGAAGTGGGTAGATCACCATGGACGACAAGACCGATTTGACGACGATGAGCCTTTTGGCCATTGAAAGCAGATTGGCTTTCCATTTGGGCAAAGAAGCCTGTATTTTGTTGATGAGAGGTAGAAGGTCTCGCCTCCTGAGCTTGCCGGTTGACAGTGGCATACCCAAGTATTTAATGGGGAAGGTATCCGCTTTGCATCCGAAGATCTGCTTGGCAGTGAGAAGCTCCTCATGAGTGCAGGAGATTGGGACTATGGAAGATTTGAGCATGTTTGGCTTAAGACTTGAGGCTGCCCCAAAAATAGATAAAATCTACTTGATGGCAATGATGTCTTGGTACTGCGGAGTAAGGAATAGCATGACATCATCCGCGTAAAGGGAGCATTGTCTTGGCAAGGATAGTGATGGTGTCAAGATTTGAGCTTGAGCGGTTGTTATGAGGATCTTGTTTAGGACATCCATCGCAATGACAAAAAGCAACGGCAATAAGGGGTCGCCCTGCCGGAGCCCTCTGTAATGGTAGATTGTCATACTCGGAATGCCGTTGAGCAAGATTTTTGTCATTAACGAGGAGAGTAAGAGTGAGAGCCAATTGCCCCACCGAGTGCCAAAACCTCGGTCGTGCAACACTTTTAGCAGGAATGGCTAGGACAGACTTTCAAATGCCTTAGCAATATCGAGTTTTAGAAGAATCTAATCCTCAAGGAAGCACCGATACGCCACTTGACCGCCGTACATGTATGCGATACGTATTCGATACGGCGATACGTTCCGATACATAGTGATATGGTATCGGTGGAGTATCGGTGAATTTTAGTAAAAAAAAATAGAAAATATTCTGATAGAAAATATTCTGATACTTTTCTGATACGGTGCGATATGTAAGCGATACATATGACCCAATTGAATTCCAGCCCAACAGAGAAGATGGCCCAACGCGAGAAGATAACCCAAGCCGCCGGTCAGCCGAGCAACCCCCGAAACCTAATCCTCTCCCGGTCTCCCCCCAACACATTCGTGGCTTCTCGGCCTCCGCCGCCACTGGCCAAACGTTGCCTGGAGGTCCGCCGGTCGCAGCACCTAGAGATCTGTCAATCCCATCGCCTGGAGGTCACCTCAGACCTCGCTGCAGCCACCTCTCCTGCAGCGTGGAGGTTCGTTGCCTCTCCCCGCGCGTGGAGATCCGCTTATCCCCATTGATCTTGTCGTCGATCTCGTCGCCTGGAGGTCACCTCGGACCTCGCTGCAGCTGCCTCTCCCTCCGCGTGGTCCGCCACCTCTCCCAGCGCGTGGAGATCTGCTTGTCCCCGTCGATCCTGTCGCTGATCCCTGTTTACAATTGGGTATGTGCCAAACTGCCAAGTGGAATGCCATTTAAACTTTTCAATTTTCAATTTTTTTCATTACTAGCCAAGCATTGATGGCTATCCATTGGAAACCTGTTAATTTTTTTTTATTTTCAAATATATATATACTTATCGTATCGATGTATCCTTGTTTTTGAAAAATATCGTATCGCTGTACCCTTATCGCGTATCGGGGCATCCTTGGTGCACCTTCATGGCGCTGGCCTACCTTGAGTTGAATGCTACGAGAATCCGGCTGACTCGGAGGAAAGTTGATGTGTGGATTGACATGGCATGGAGCGACCCTGCAAGGGAATCATTGGCTTGCCCGGAGGACGGTTGACGACTGGGCAGGTGGTTGAGGCCTTTGCAGCGAAAATAGCGTGGCGGAAGCCAGCACTCGGAATGGCGGTCCTTTGCGCTGAGTTCTGTGCCATTCTACTATTTTCATGCCCTCTTGCATATATATGGTTGTGGGAAAAGGAGCACTGCTAATCATTTGTTTTTATGTGATTAAGGTTACTCGGCTGATACCAGATGCAAAAGGCACATCGTGCAATCAGCGGCTCGAGAGAATAAGTGGAACACAGCACACTTACATATTACGAGTGCCCTTTAGAAATGAAAATGGGATACTAAGGAAATGGATATCAAGATTTGATGTGTGGCCCTACCTGGAGAAATTTTCAGAGGTGAATATAATTGATGCTTCTTTGTTTGTAGAAATTCCTGAGATGGCCCTGAACTATTTTTTCTTCTTTTAATGAAAAACTCTTTGAGGAAAGTATCTCTGTGCTTGTATGACATAGGGTAAAATGTGAATTATCTGGCGGGATATTTTTTTATCATACGACTATTGAAGCAAGGGATTGAGAGTTGAAGGGTTAAATTCAAGTTGTTTCCAGTGTAATTACTTATGCAGAACAGTAACGTTGGAGGACCATTTTCCACATTAGCTACTTCAATTCTGTGTGTGAATTTGTATTTAGTATCATCTGACATTTGCTACCATAATACCGTGCTTTTTATCTTTTTATTTGATGAGAAGGCAGTAATACAGTATTCTTATTGTTGTACAGGATGCAGCTGGTGAAATTGCTGCAGAATTACAAGGCACTCCAGACTTCATAATTGGAAACTACAGCGATGGAAATCTTGTGGCATCATTGCTATCTTACAAGATGGGAATTACCCAGGTATGCCTTGTTAAATAATTATATTATACTTGAAAGCTGCACCTTTTTCTTTGCTGATTATCTCAGCATGTTCTTTGCAGTGCAATATTGCTCATGCTTTGGAAAAGACTAAATACCCAGATTCAGACATATACTGGAAGAAGTTCGACGAGAAGTATCATTTTTCTTGTCAGTTCACAGCTGATATAATCGCTATGAACAATGCTGATTTTATAATCACGAGCACATACCAAGAAATTGCTGGAAGGTTTCTTCTCTTCTGCCTTGTTGGCCATTAAAGTTTTTTCCCTATGATTTCAGCATTGGCCAGTTAAATTGCTCACATAAAGTAACATCTTGAAGCATGTTATTTAGGTGCACATGGAAGTCATATGTCACTGTTAAGATATTATGTTGATTGTTAACAGGGTAACATGTTGCATTTCATGAATAAATCTTGCATGTGTACTGATCATACATGGGCATTTCTTTGAAGATGCTTGTACTTAATCCTTGTCCTCTTTTCTCAGCAAAAACACAGTTGGACAGTATGAGAGCCATACTGCTTTTACTCTTCCTGGTCTGTATCGCATTGTCCATGGGATTGATGTTTTTGATCCCAAGTTCAATATAGCCTCTCCTGGAGCAGACATGTCCATATATTTCCCATACACTGAAAAGGCCAAGCGACTCACTTCTCTTCATGGTTCAATTGAAAAGTTGATTTACGACCCAGAGCAAAATGATGAGCACATGTGAGTACTCTCTGTTATCTTGTTTATTTTTTTGTTGTACTTTAGGACTTAAGTTGGATGTCCTTCACAATACTCTTCTAGTTTGAAGCCCCTGCCCCTGCTGATTATATGGTACCAGTTGTGCCGTTTTTAGATTCCACTTAGCATGAATGGTGGGATAGTGTCTTTTTTGACACCATTTTATTGATCCTAATAGTATGTATGGAACTGTAAATACTAGATAGTGATGACTTGTTGACTCTTACTGTTTCTGATGATTACTGTTCTTGTTTGCAGTGGACATCTGGATGACCGATCAAAACCCATTCTCTTCTCCATGGCAAGACTTGACCGGGTTAAGAACATAACAGGACTGGTCGAAGCCTATGCTAAAAACACTAAGCTAAGGGAGCTGGTAAACCTTGTTGTGGTCGCTGGCTATAACGATGTCAAGAAATCCAAGGACAGAGAAGAAATTGCGGAGATAGAGAAGATGCATGAACTTGTTAAGACATATAACTTGTTTGGCCAGTTTCGTTGGATCTCTGCCCAGACGAACAGGGCTCGCAACGGTGAGCTCTATCGCTACATAGCTGATACTCATGGTGCCTTTGTGCAGGTATCGTTGTAAGTTGTAACTTGGCGGTTCTATAGACGACATATGGGTGGCCCAAGTGATTTACATACTGATTTTATAACTTGTCTTATGAACTACAGCCAGCTTTTTACGAAGCATTTGGGCTCACAGTTGTGGAGGCCATGACTTGTGGACTTCCTACTTTTGCAACACTCCATGGAGGGCCTGCCGAGATTATAGAGCACAAAATCTCAGGTTTCCACATAGATCCTTATCATCCTGATCAGGCTGCCAATCTTATGGCTGACTTCTTTGAACAATGCAAACAAGACCCCAATCATTGGGTTAAAATATCCGATGGAGGCCTTCAACGTATTTACGAAAAGTTAATACTGCCAATCCTCTCTTAAATGGGTGAATATTGGTGTTTTTCATGATCTCTGGAGTGATATTGATTTCTTTGTGATGTATAGATATACATGGAAGATATACTCTGAGAGGTTGATGACACTGGCTGGGGTTTATGGCTTCTGGAAGTATGTCTCGAAGCTTGAGAGGCGTGAGACAAGGCGTTACCTCGAAATGTTCTACATATTGAAGTTCCGTGAGCTGGTACGCATTAGTTTCAACCCACTTTTCTCACAGAAACAATTACTAGATGAACCGTGTTACAGCATGTCAGAATTAAATAGGTGATCATTAGCCAAAATTAGACAGGCAGGGTAGTTCCCTTCTGGGAAAAAAAGACAAGCAGGGTAGAAATCTACCTAAAAGCACTTTTTTTTTTTTGAAAAATAGAGAAGCACCTGCAAGAAGTGCATTTTGATTGCCTTCTGTTTTCCCTTCATGCAGGCGAAGTCTGTGCCGCTTGCAGTTGATTAGGCACACTGACTGCTCGGTTCTCGTTGCACATAGCTTGCTGAACTGTTACCGTGCGCTTATATATGTGGGGAAACTCTTAAAATGTTGTCAGAGGTGCGGACAAAGGGAATAAGGTGCGGTGGATGATAGCTAATAAGATGTGCTGCTGCGTCAAGAACTTGGTGTGTCTGTAGATTTGTTGTACGTCTTGGTTACGTAGACAAAATGGTTGATGCTCTTTTGTTGGCACACTACTGTATTGCTGTTTATGGTCTGAAGGCTTTGTTTGTATTAGCTTCTAAAAGCTATTTGTTTTTATAGTAAATGGTTTTTCTACAATATCTACCTTTCAAACGAATTATCTCTTCAAGATAAGGTTTATTAATCGATTGAAGTATACTTTATTTATATCTGTTAAAATTACATACAGGTTTCTATATAAGCTATTATTGTTTATAAATCAAAGGCAGACAGCCCTAAAGCTGTTGCTGAATTGATGGCAAGTTGGTTGCAATTTCTCTAGAAGGTGAAGCAGTGCTCATATGACTTGTGCTGCATGCTTTAGCAAGCAGTGTCGTGAGAAACTGTTGTATCAGTATTAATCGTTGGCTATCGGTAAACCACCACGTATAATATACGCGGCGGTCGGTAAACCATCATTACGCGGAGAACATTTAGCGGTCTCGAGCTGTTTCCTCGTTTAGCTGGCTGTTTTTTTTTCTTTCTGTTTAATTGTTGAAACAACTTAATATTGTTCAATGACCGACATAATATGATAATATGTATAACATAGATGAAGTCTAATTATATAATTTAAGTTGTGACTAATGGTGATTTATATAGTGATAAACTTATTGTTATAGTGTAAACAACTTATTTTAAATAATTTTTATTACATTATTTTGAACGTATAATTGCTATTAAATTCTGATTAATCGGCCGCATAACAATTAATGGTTTGACGGCACCTTTCAGTTCGCTGAGCGCATATTGTTTTTCACAGCACTAGCAGTAAGCAGTCTATAGATGTTTTTGGCGATGATGCAGTGAACGGTGGCAGCATTCGGGATGTTGCCGAGTTAAAAGGCATGTTTATGAATGATCAGCTGCCGAATTCTAGTACCGCTGTTTCTTCTTTGTGTGCACCCACTCTCCGTAAAGTCCTTGGGCTTCTGTAAAATTTTAATTATGTGCAGTGGATGAAACGATCCTCACTCTTAACAGACTTAAGCAATCGTATTTAAATTTAATTAAGAAACAAATGGCGCAATTATAACACATTCAATTACATCATTGTTCAAACAAGGGAAAAAAATATTACAACATTCAAATATTCACAAAGCACAAAGCGACAAAATCAAGCCCTAATACATTGGTATTTGTTACATCACCATAATAATCAAAACACAAGATTATAACATTCATCATTGTACATCATGCAATTTCAATCGCATACATACGCATTTAGTTGCAATTGCATTCAGCTAGGTAAGTCGTAGATGTCGAGAGGAGTGAGTCGATGCCAAAGACCCGTATGGGTAGAGTAAACCAAAAACCTAGGGAACAACCATCCAAAAGGAGAATAAGAGAGAGAGAAGAAGATGGCCGTCAGAACCCGTCCGGAGAATATCGAACCATAGTGCTCACTGAGATATTAGGACCATCCGAGGCCGGCCGGCACCTCTCATTGTAGTGGGCTTTATCATTCGGCGAAAACTATGTCATCACCCACTTAAATTTCATCTCAATTATCTTAACCAAGGAAAACCTGAGCAATAGTAGCCAGAGACATCCATTACCCATCGGACCAAGTAAGGCATTCCCCTCTCTCCTCGCACAGCAAAGTGAGAGGAGAGAACGGATAAGACCAAGCCATTCAGGACAAGGGAAGGCAACGCATTTCACTGCCTCACCCAGCCATCAGAGCAAAGAAGAGAGGAAGAAAGCACCTCGCCCACAATCCCCATTCCATTTCCCTTCCACACAGGGCCAAGACAGACAGAGATATCAGTATTCACCTACAGCCACAGCACCACCCAGAGCAAGCAAACCACCACCAGATCTAGCCCCACTTCCCCCAAATCCCCAACCCATTGTTGCGAAGGAGAAGAGGGGATGGAGTGAGTCACGACGGCCGAACCAAAGAAGAAGGCAGCCGGCCTAGAATGGGGAGGCAATATTGAAGAGGAGAGTGGAGCGAGGAGGAGAAGGCCCTGTGGATGGACAAGGAGATTGGGGACCAAAAGAAGAGGAGGAAGGGAACACCTGTATCATTCAAATCGAGCCGACAACATCAACCTAAGATATCTCCACAATGTCCACATTCCCATTCCATCACAGTCATCACCATTGCAGGACCACACACACATGCAACCTCAAATGCACATACGCTGTACATAGAGCAAGTAGTGTCCACAGACAGAAAATAGAGTAAAGGGAGAAACAGGGTGAGTAGGATACCAGAGGGAGAGTCACGGTGGCACTACCATGCTAGTCATCAGCCACCTGCATGCACCCGGCAACTCCGGCATGCTCCCTGGCTCATAGGAGGTCCCAGGACCTATCGCGGCACGCCAACACCGAGCATGAACTCGTCCCCACACAGCACAAGCAAGTTAAAGAGTTAAAATCCATAATCAAAACCATAAAATCAAAGTTAAGTGAAGGCAAAAGGGGTAGATCGGGGGGAAATAGTGAAAGGATTAGAATCCCTGTGGCCGGAATTGGAACCACCATCTAATGGAGCAGATCTTGCTAGTGGGGGATCGAGGTGGCGACCGGATGGTGGTGCTGTGGTAGGAGATGGGCAAGGTCGGCAGCAGCCGGGTATGACTGACGGATCCACAGGAGGTAGCAACCGAGTGACATGATTGAATTGCATAGTACCTTTGTTAAACATTCTTGCTGCACTTTAACCTGTCTCATTCATAAATTTTCCCAGAGGCAAGAGTAGGATCCACATGCTTAGTACTATGAAAAGAAAGAATACAATATACTCTTGTTAGGCAAGAGCGCGGACTTCGACTTCCTGCTCATCTCTTTCTCACAGTCGTACTTGAGCACTTTGATGTGGAATTGGTAAACTTGGTTCCCAATTCGACTTCCACCAGATCTTGAGCTCTTTCGGTACTACTACGAAATGAGCAGACAAGCCGGGTTTGCCGAGAGCTATGGTCTAAAGCTCCATGTTGGCAAAACAGAGGAGTACATCCAAATGTTCACTTAGAGATGACCAACGAAGAGAGCCTTTCTTTTGTGGGGAAAGCTGTAGGGAAGAATTCTTCTTGGAATTCAGTCCCCAAGAACCATACTTAAATAGCGCCCTACATCCAAGCCTGTTGGAGGAATAGACCATCCCTCTACTGGCAAGACCCACTCTACAGAAAATACATGTATACATATCAAGAAATGCAATGGTACTAATAAAGGACGATTGTACTCCTCACTTGTACTCATAGGGTAGCTATCCCTAAGAGGTATTCTTGTCATTTGTACAGACCCAAGAGTTTATGAATACCCTATGTATCTCTTATTTGAGGGGGGCTCTCTTGAGCTCTCATGAGCAATAAAGAAGCATATTCAAATAGGGTAGTCTTTGGGGGCTCCCTCTCCGGAGGTAACCCCTGTTGGCTCACCAACAGAAATAAGGTGGTCCTCTCGGACCCCCCGAACTTGTATATATCTTGGTGTCATGTTTACTCTTGTGGGCGAAGGCATGTCAGACGGTCAACGTCTACCCCCTCACTTGTGTTTGGGTTTCACACCTACAACAAAGCTATTAAAGAACTAAGGGAAAAGGGGCTCACCGGTTGGCATGTGGTGAAGGACTTCATCACTCATCGTATTAGCCCTTTGAAGAAACGAGCACACCCAATGTGGATGTACTCGGGGGGCCAAGGATATGACCAGGGACTATGATAACGCTAAATAACAATCGGACTCATTCTCTTAGTTAGATTCTGAATTTTGAGCTCTATTTTCCAGCCACTTCATCTATTTCTGCAGATCTTGCTTTGGATGAGATTGACACTCGAGTCAAAGCTATCTGTGAGAAGCCTCCAACACTCGATATAGAGGCTCCTCGTATATTGCTAGATGTATCCACCAAGGAAAGAGAAGAACGTTTAAAGGTAATCGAAGTTCGATCTCATATTTAGGATTTTGTAGTCGTAGGAAACGAGTACTTAGCGTTCTTCCCTATTACAGAAAGTTGGCTGGAAAACCATCAAGATGACCAAGAGGTCGAATTGATGGTTAATGGGAAAGAAGCAGAGGAAATTAAGGATCCTCCAACCAAGAAGCATCAACTAACCAAAGTTGTTGACAAATAAGGTGGAAGTTTGAGTGCTGCTCCTTCCCCTCCTCCCCCGTCTTACCCAATCGAGCAATTCTTTACAGACATGGCTGCTGCAGAGGAGATAGAGGCAGTTGAACTAGCACAACGGCTCCTAAGATCAAGGTACCCTATTATTATGATGACAAAACTTTCTTAGTTGGTGCTTCTCAAGACTTTATTAAGCAACTAAAAAGGAGAACTGAAAAAGTTTTGTATCTTTTATGAAGGAGACTGTTGCAACAACAGAACCTATGATCGAGAAGAAGACTACCCTTCAAGTGGTCAAAACCAGTCTTGACCATCAGGAGGGGCAAGAGGAACAGGGAGTTGCAGCACTTGCACTATGTCTATGACCAGATGTGGTTGGAGATGACCCTGCTCCTCAATGACCAGACGTGATTATAGGAAAGAAGTCAAAGAAGTCTTCCTTAGGGAAGATTCCTTCTAAATTCAAAATCAAGGCTAAGAAAGTAAGGTATGTAAATAAGAGCATAAGAATAACATTTTACCTTTTTGTTTTCTTAAATGCTAATTTACCTATCTTCTTGTGACTTTAGTTCGGCTTCCCCATCATCTAAGGATGCTTCTATCGAGAAGCCTCTGGTCGAAGCAATAGAAGCGATGGCAGCTGAAGATAGTGTAGAAGCATCTGGTTGAGAAGTGGGAAATTCTTCTGACTGCCATGTCAAAAAGGAAATCACCGAGGAGGCTCCTCCTCATCTCCAAGGAGGTACCACCAAAGAAGAAGAAGAACCTAACTTCTTCTCTAAGTTTTTCAACCCTGCTGTTGTAGTGGGATATTCCTCGTGTCGATCTCATGATCGAACCTCACCCCAAAGATATTTCTAACAAGGGGAATGTCTTTGACGATGAGCACCTCGAGAAGTTGTGGTGGAACAAGGTCGAAGGCTCAATCAATTAGAGGATTCCCAGCGAGTACTCGCCAAATTTGCTCGTACGAGCAAGAACGTAAGCATCTAATGCTTAGTTATTTATAATTGGCTTTTCTCGACTCTCATTGTCTCCCTTTATCCAGAGATCTTTGGAAGACATGGTTACTATGGCTGAATACCATAGACAACTCATACTCTTAAGGCAGGAAAATGCTGAACTGCACGAACAAGCGAAGAAATGGTAAGCCGCTGGCATACGTAGTCTTTTTCGATTTCAACCACTAGTCCAGTTCTCCATGTCTATCTTTAACCTTTACAAGTATAAGAGTGATGAAAAGACCTTATCTGACGCAGTTGACAACGAGAAGGTCGAGGCACAGAAGTTAAAGAAGGAGAACATCGATCTTACGATCGAGCTTTTGAAGGCAATTTTTGAAACTAACAAGTTGTAAGAGAAAATAAATAGTAAGTTCTAAACTTGTGACTGCTTATTCGGATGTCTCTCTTGTCTTTCTCTAACTCTTCTTTTTGCAGATAAAGAGATCGAAATGGGTAAGCGTCGCACTGAGATCGTTGAAAAGACCAAGGTAATCAGTGAACTTTCCTGTATCGAGAAAGAGAAAAGCGAGTGGATCAAGTTGCTGGAAGATCACCATAAGGATGGAATCGAAATTCTTGAGTCTCGACCAAGGTTATTAAGTCGTAAAGTCGAGTCGAGTCGCTTAGGGGGGCGACTAGGGTGACTAGTCGACCGACTAGTCTGGACTAGTTGCAATTAGGGAGGGAGGAGGTTGCACAAGGAGGGAAGAGGGGGGAAGGAGAGAAGAGGGGGGAAGGAGAGGGGAGGAGGGAGGCTACACTGACCGAAGAAGCAAGGAGGGACCGAGGGAGTCGTCGCCGCCGCTAGATCCGCCATTGCAGCCGTCAGATCCACGGGATCCGTCGCCGCCGCCAGTCTGCCGTCGCCTCCCGCTTCACCGGCGCCGGATCCGTCGTCGCCGCAGCCGGATCCGCGGGATCTGTCGCCGCAGTTGGATCCGTCACTGGAGAAGACGGCATGGCGACGGTCACTACTGAAGGAGGTGGCCACCACTGGAGAAGGAGACTGCTGAGGATTAGAGTAGGGGAGGAAGGAGGGAAGAGGGGGAAGGAGAGAAGAGGGAGGAAGGGGAGGGGAGGAGGGAGCCTGTACTGAACTGACCGAAGAAGAGACGAGCGGCGGCCACTGGAGGAGGAGAGACGAGCGACGGCCACTGGAGAAGATCAGAAGATGGCGGCGCTGCTGCTACTGCGCTCCTGACCACATATTCTCTCCCAATGGCGACGGCCACTGGAGGAGGAGAGACGAGCGGTGACCACCGGCGGCGCTGCTGCTACTGCGCTCCTGATGACAGCCTCGCTTGCGGCGGCTCGACGGGAGTTCACAGGAGTGAGACTGCAGCGCGACCGCGCGAGACGGAGACTGCGGGAGACGGGGAGAGGATAAGGCTTAGGGTTATCCACGCACGCCCGCATGCGTATTTACCGGCCGCACGTAGTTGGGCTGGGCCAGGCCGACGCGGAAATTTCGTTGAATGGGCTTCAGTCGGACGACTAGCAATAGGTGATTAGTCGCGGCTAGTCGTAGATTAGTCGTCTGGACTCCAGACTAGTCGCTCCAGTCGAGTCGGTCTCCCTAGTCGTTCATCCTGTGCCGACTCGACGACAAGTCGTGGATTAGTCGTGGATTAATCGACGACTTAATAACGTGGGTCTCGACTAGCAAGTAAAGAAATTTTTACCTTCGACCATCTCTTACTAACTAGTCTTTTTGGGAAGTATTTTTCTGACTCACCTTACTCTATTTGTAGAGGTTGTAGTCAAAATAAAGCAACTTGAAGAAGCTTTGACTTATAGTCAAGAGGAGATGCAGTCGATGAAGACCATTCTTCAAGACAACATTTCTCTTCTAAATGATCTACTCAGAGGGCATGGTGATGAGAAGATCAATCCTTCAGAGGACACCATGACCGCTCACGCGAGTATGATCGGACAACAAGTCAGAGCTTTGGAGAAGCTCATAACCACTCTAAAGACCAACTAGGCTGACTCGTAATGAGAGGCGGTTAAGAGTGCCGTAAGTTATGCCTTGGCAAAACTCAAAAAGTGCGACTAACGCCTCAATCTTTGACCAATCAATCATGACTTGATTTTTCTGAAGTAGAGGTAGCCCGTCTGATTGAAGAAATAGAGCTAGCTAGTCGAAAGGTTATGGAGGAGATGCAAATCAGATCTCCTTCATCAGAGTAGTCTGTAAATAGGGAACCTTGTAAAACAAGTATTTTATTAATGAAAATTATCTTTCTTTTCCTGCAAATTATCTTGTTGAGTAATTAGTACTTGTAAGATAAAAAAGAAATGAAAGAAAATAAATTATGACTAAGAATTGAAGTTATATTTATAACTCTATCATATCCCCGACTAGTTACTTAGTTTATATGAATAAACTAAGCAAATAGTACATAACAGGGTATACAGAGAATAGAGCAGTTCATCTGACTATCATTGTTGACTTTGATTGTCATGTTCTATTAGCAAAAGTTAGGAATAAGTCGACACTAGGAAGTTCTTTCTAGTGGGCAGGACTACATGTAGAAAGGAAAGGCTTCAACTAGGTGACGTTACCTTTCTTCAACCAGGTTAATCAAATCGAAGTCATAAATGAGAACAGAACAAACACTCAAAGTTCCTTCTTTTAAATCCATTTGACTTTTTCTTAGTTGATTCAATTGTTTTGTGCTGATAACAAAAGTTAGAAATAGTATGACACTAGGAAGCTCCTTCTAGTAGGCAGGACCACATGCATAGTGGAGAGAAGGATATTTCCTTCTCAAATCAGGAACAAATTGAATGTACCAGAAATAATCAAACAAACACAAAAGAATACAAACAATAAAGATTGAACCAACTGAAAACTTTATTGAAAGTGTAGAAATATTACACATAAAATTTATGTAATTGATCGATGTTCCAAGAGTTTGAGATAATCTGGTCATCTTCTATGGCAAGTTACACTGAGATTGGTCATGTGATTTTGACCACTGTGTAAGGACCTTCCCATTTAGGGAAAAACTTATTCCGATTAGACCGGGATTAAATTATCTTCAATACCAAGTCACCTATAGTAAGGCAGTAAGGTTGGACCTTACAATTGTAGTATTTACACATGACTTGTTGGTAGACTGCGAATAGATTGAGGCTTGATTTCTTTTCTCTTTGAGTAGGTTGATGTCGTCTGCTCGAAGTTGTTCTTGGTTGGAGTCATTGAAAATTTCAATGCTTGTCGACCGAATCTTTAGTTCTAGAGGAAATATACCTTCAGTCCCAAAAACTAGGAAGAAAAGAGTTGCTCCTATCGCACGACTAGGAGTAATGTGAATTCCCATTAGACTGAACATAATTCTTGTACCTAAGCCCCCGAGCATTTTACAAGCTGGTTGAAGATTTGAGTTTTAATTCCTTAAATTATTTGGCCATTTGCCCTTTCGACCAACCCATTACTTTGTAGATGGGTGACAGAGGCATAACATAACTTGGTACCCAATTCCTCACAAAATTCTTGAAATTTTGCATTCAATAATTGCTTACTATTATCTGTAATTATTTGACTAGATACCCTAAATCGAGTAATTACACTTTTCATTATGAACCTCTTAGCGGCTTCCATTGTTATCCCAGTGATAGGTTCGGCTTCAATCCATTTTGTGAACGTGTCAGTAACCACAGGAAGGAATTTGAAGCCCTCTAGTGCTTTTAGGAACGGTCCTAGGATGTCAAGCCTCTAGGTCACAAAAGGCCAAGATAAAGGTATAGTCTGTAGAACCTGAGCTGACTGGTGTATTTACCTGCTATGAAACTGGTTTGTACACTTTTTAACCATCTCTTTGGTATCATTAAGGGTTGTTGGCTAATAAAAACCTTGTCAAAAAGCTTTTCCTACCAACATTTTGTAAGAAGCATGGGCTCCACAGATGCCCCCATGTATATCACGATGGAGCTGTAATATTATGAGAGCCCCTTGAGTACTCCTTTTATAGAGTATTCCATTGACAAAAGTATATATTTTGGCCTTGTGGGATAAACAATCTGCTTCGAGATCGTCCTCGGGTATTGTACCCTTATAAAGATACTCTTAGATGGGTCCCATTCAGGTGTCCTTGTATTCTAGAGAAGTTGTCTCATTAGGAGTTGTTTATGGTGTTTCAACCAGAGACGGCTTCTGCAGTTGCTCCAAGAAGACTCCTGTTGGTACTTTTGATCGGGAAGAAGCCATTCGAGCCAATTGGTCCGCGGGAAAATTATTTCTCAACCTTCCTGACTTTTGACAAGTACTAAAATATGGTTGAACTAGAGCATTGGTACTCTTTTCCAACTTGATTCATAACTAGTTGAGAGTCTCCTCACACGAGTAGTTGACGAATCCTGAGCACTTTCACTGCTCGTATGCCACCCAACAAACCTTTGTATGCAGCCACATTATTAGTGGCTGGAAAGTTTAACTAGATGGCATACTTTAAGATATCTCTCGTGGGAGATTCTAGTACCACCCTAGCCTCCGAGCCAGTAAGTGTAAGCGACCTATCAAAGTAAACCGTCCACTGGTCATGGGAAGTGTACTGGGGATACTGAACAGGTTTAGAATTTGTCCATTCAGTGACAAAGTTCACAAAAATCTGGGATTTAATGGCCGTTCGGGACCAAAATAGAGGTCGAATTCCCCAAGCTCGATTGATCATTTTGCCATGTGTCCCGTTGTTCTCTATTCTAGAGGACCTCACCTAAGGAAAATTCAGACGACACAACAATCTTGTGCACCTGAAAATAGTGCCTCAGTTTCATCGAAGACATGAGGAGGGCATATAAATATTTTTGAACCTGAGGGTAACGCTCTTTAGGCTCATGTAAAACTTTGCTTACGTAGTAAACTAGTCATTGGACGTTTTCATGTTCTACGACCAATACTGTGCTTACCGCCTGCAGCGTGGCAACTATATATATTAAGAGCGTATCTTTTGGTTTTGGAGAAACTGAAATAGGAGCACTCGTAAGATACTTCTTGACATCCGTGAAGGTATCGTTAGCCTCTTTTGGCCACTCGTATCCCTTGTGCTTCCTTAAAAGTTTGAAAAAAAGAAGTCCTTTTTTCTCCAATCGTGCTATGAAATGACTTAAAGCCATCATGCACCCTGAGAGTTTTTGAATTTTTTTCTTAGTGGTCGGTGGACGCATTTGCTCAATGGCCTTTATCTTTTCAGAATTTGCTTCAATACCTCTTGCAGAAACAAGAAATCCGAGCAATTTTTCTGAAGAAACTCCAAACACATACTTCTCAGGATTGAGTTTCAAGTGGTGTTTTCTGAGGTTGTCGAATGTTTCTTGCAGGTCTGAAATATGATCAAATCATTTGATGCTCTTTGCGACTAGGTCAACAACACTAGCTTCTAAATTTTGGTCTAGTTAAAGTGAAAAAGTCAATTGCATCAAACGTTAAAAAGTTGGACCAATATTTTTCAAACTAAATGGCATTTTGACATAACAAAATATTCAAAATGGCATAATAAATACGGTCTTCTTTTCATCTTCTAGGGGCATACTAATCTGATGATAACCAGAGTATGCATCTAAAAAACTTAATAATTCGCAACCAACAATAGAATCAACGAATTGATCGATACGTGGAAGAGAGTATTCATCTTTTAGATAAGCTTTATTAAGATCAGTATAGTCTATACACATATGCCACTTACCATTTAACTTCTTAACTATTACAAGGTTAGTCAACCACTCTGAATGATTCAAAGGAACTTTCTTGACTTGCTCGCTTAGTTTTGGCGCAGCTTTAGGCTTCATGTGCTTGGTCAAAGGCTATGCCTTGCTTGCTTCTTAAGTTTGTAACTGGCTGACTATCTTGAGGGACTTGCGGTCGCATGTAGGTGCTATCTTTTTATCACAGTGGACTGTGATTACTCCTTTGGGACCAGGCATCTTAAGACATTGATATGCATAGTGAGCGACAATCAAGAAATGTGCCAGAGTTGGTCATACAAGTATGGTGTTATACGTCATGTTAAAATCGACCACATCAAAAGAGATTTTCTTTGTTATGAAATTGCCTGAAGAACCATACGTAATAGGCAGAGAAACGTGGCCAATTGGCTTGGCCAAAGATCTCGGTACGATCCCATGGAATGAGTATCGTACATGTTTTTATTCTGGTCTGAGGATCTTACATCTCGTCTAGAGCACGGAGCCGCTGAGGGTGGTGGGGGTGGAGGCTCTCCTCGGTGTCTGCCTCATAGCACAACAACATCTAAACCTTCTTAAGCTTCGTCTCCTCTGTCATTTGGCATTGTATGTAGGGTGTAAACGGAGCGGATAATTTCCATCCGACAAACTGATCGAAGGCTTACAGAGCGAATATAGAAGGGGGTAAATGGGTATTTGGCACTATCCATGTCCAACTTTTACTCCGAGGAAAAATATGGAATATTAGAGGGGATGAGTGATATCATCTGTATATATATACATATGGTAAGTGATATGAGGAAGTTTGCTATAACTTCACTTACGAACAAGATAACATATAAGCGGATTGCAACATCTAAACAAACAGAGAATATTGAATGCTATCTCTTCGATATTATGAAGCGAACACGGAATGGAGAAATGCGTATCTTGTATTATCCGTGTTCGACTCTGATTTGAGAAAAAATATAGAATAGGATACCGAATAAGCGATATCCATTCATATCTGCTCCCTTCACACCTCTAATTGTATGTGGCTTTTCAAAAGCTTTTTTATTTCAACTTTTGGATATAATAATTGGTTGAATGCATCTTATTTTGGAGCTGTATCAACAAAGTTTTGCTAAAATTGTTAAATTTCTATAACTAGATTCGACAACGCAGCACCGCAAACCCCCAAGTGTTTTGCACAAAGAAGAGAAACTCCCATTTTTGTTTAATAAAAAAGAAAGAGAAAAAATGATATCCCTACAAGACCAGCACTTGACTGTTGGGAGTATTGGACCCTGACTCGTGCGACTCTGATCTCTCTTGAGTTCATGGACGGCTGGGCCGTCCCTCCAATCGTTTGCATCGTTGCCTGCCTGCCGGCCGCCCGGTGGACGGGAATCCTCCAAGTCGACGCCGGTGGACGTCCGCGTTAATCGCTTCCTGTTTGATTAGTGAGAAAAGATCGTACTACTGTCCCTTCTACGGAGGCAAATAATCCTTTCCTGCGCTATCGCGGCTAATTAGCTAATGACCATGGCACTGAACTGTTCCAGCATTCGTCAAACCAATTTTTACTCCACATATTCTTGTTTATTTTATGTCGTTGGAACCGATCAACTTGTACTAATCTAACTCAGCTCCGGCGCGAGTTTACAGAGGTACAGGAAAACCACCAACGCTATAGGTCTTTTTTTTTTTTGCTACGGTTTATAATTTTTGATTAAAATTTTTAAATTTTAGTTGTTTGCGACAGAGATTACGGAGAGATACTCGCTTGCAATTTTGATTTTAGATGGTACAGATGTTGAGTTTTTAATATGTACTATAATTAACTTGTAGACTTTATCTTAAAAAAATACTCTATTTGAAAGTTAAGTATTACGTAAAAATAAAAAACTATTTTGAGAAGCTAAAAAAACATATCCATAATCCGATCGTAACTAGCGTGAGGGAGGATTCAACGGGTTGGAGATCATCCTTGGCTCTCGCCTGCACAGATGTTTATTCGGTTCTACTGTCTGTCTCCCACCTGTACCATGTACTCTGTTTTTTTTTTCTTTCCTTTGCCTATCTTTTTTCCGTCTCTCTTTGGGCCCGCTCAAATAAGTTTTTTTTCCAGCGGCAGCGTTGGGTTTTAGTTTCTCCTATACTGTAGTAAATTTGTCTCTTTCCTATTTTTTTTGTTTTTTCATATTTTTATGTTTTATTTTTTCTCATATTCCTTTGTATTATCTGTGATAGATTAGCATATCGCTTTTATTTTTATATTTTTTAAAAAATTTAATTAACCCAATAAATCAACTTAACTTTAGTAAAAAATCAATCAGCTACTGTAAAATTTCAGCCAGAAGCTAGAAGTCATTGCTATTCCGAATGCCCCCCCCCTTGCCTTCTGTAATTATCTGTAACCTGTTCTTCCTCCTACCTTTACGTAATGGAAAACAGTTCGCTGCCTTTTCGTCAAAAAATAAAGATAATCCAATCGAAATTCAGACGTTTTTTGCTATTTAATTTCTTCCGCTCTCGATATGTCAATGCGTCAGTACGATAGATTACTTCATACATAACTGGACCTAGCCTAAAATAATCGATATGGTGATGACGGGAGATATATTCATGTTTCACCTGCACCGAGTGACAGATGGAGTAATTCAGTGAGCAGTATATAATACTTCACGCATTGTGCAATGTTCAGAGTAAACATCTCTTTCAATTACTGCAACAACTAAGGAAGGCGAGAACCGAAAACTATTTACAAGTGTCTATGACCAATGACAGCAGCTAGATTGGATCACAAAATCCAACCTGGACAGAAATATATAAATTTTGAGGTAATGTACTGCGGTAACTGTGTGTTGTAACTTGTAAGAGATCCAAATCGTACTTATGTTAGCTTGCAATATAGTATTTGCAGAGGTGGCAAGTGGCAACAAATACTTGCAAATAGTACTAGTCAAATAGAATCTGTAGTTTGATTTGTCCCAATAAAATTTCCTTCTGAAGCGTTGAGACGTTGAAATGCAAGTAGGAGTAACAATTTTCACTTTTTCAATACCAATTGTTAATTAAAGACCGTTGCATTTGGTCCTGCATTATTCAAATCCATTTCTGTTCCTCTCCTGTATATTTCTGCTCTTTGGAACCGATCAGCCTACACTAACCTAACAGCACATAGAGAAGCTTACCTTAGATTTCATACTAGTACTTGTAGTAGCAAGTGGAGACGATGAATTATCTCTTGATTTACAACTGCATCGACTTTGTCTACTTCAAATAAATATTTGCATGTTCCAAAACCGTCTTAATATTTTTCACCCAAAAAAAGAACTTCAAATTGCCAAATAGCTGAATTCTGCTTGCTCGTTGCCATTTAGGTGATAGTTGACTTAGTAGGGCAGGGATATAAATTGCTCTGATTACTTTCTGAAACGAGTCATGTGGCTTTGTTATGACTGACTACCATGGTTTATGTTGCTATATCTGTACATTGTTGATACGTTGTTTCTACTCATAGCCTCATACTCAAGCCTAGAGAAAATGGAAGGCGAAGAGTTAGAAAACAAAGGATAAGCTTGCTAGTATTTCTTATCTATGTTGAGTACCGTCCTGTGTGTCCTTTTTGTGTTTGGTAGAGGCAGTCAGCCCTAGTGGTTACTGCACTAACTACAGTTTCTTGCAGTGCTCATAGAGCATTTTTCTTTGGGCAACTTATCGGAGTTATTAAAACTCCATGTGGTTTGCTCGCACCAGAGAGGGCCACGTCCGCGCGAGGGCTCTCGCGCGCGACGCGTGGCGAGGCGCACGCCCGCAGCCCGCTCCCCGCGAAATTTGGACCATTGTAACACCGTGTACTATATAAATTCCAGAAGTAGCACCACACGCGAAAAATTTCCAGAACTAGCACCCTTCCCGACCGCACGACCCCGGGCGACGCGACACGTGGCGAACGTGCGGTACCGGACCGCCACGACCGCTGCTCTGATGCGATCGTGCGGTACCGACCGCACGATCGCGATCAGAGCAATGCGGTCGTGCGGTCGATACCGCGACGATCGACCTGTGCAATGAGCGCATGACCAGTGCCTCCGACCGCACGTCTCTCTGCTGTCAATTCCCTCCGCCGAAAGCATCACGAGCTCGAATCTTTTGTACGCCCGCGCACACGCGTCTCTCTGCTGTAGCACAAATGCATGGCCCCTCGCTGAGAATGCCGAATACACACTTAAAGAGCGCTATGTCTCACAGGAAGCGAAGAAATTCAATCATTTGCTCGCGGAGCAGCTGAAGTGAAGCAAGAACAAGAGAGTGAAGGGAGGAAAAAAGAGAGGAAACTCAAGATTTTGAGTTGGTTTTGTTTGAAATCAACAGATTTTGCAAATACAAAAGTTGTAGATCGTGTCGCGAGCTTCAAGAAGAGGTAATTTTTGCCCCCGTGCAAGTATTTTTTTGTGAATGTCATTAGCCCATAATTAGGTAAACTGTGTTTCGTTAATGTTGTTATAAGTCAATCTTTGATACAGTGTGTATGTGTAGGTAAACATGCACATATGATTCAAGTTTTATTGTAGTGTAAATGATGTCGTATTTTTTTGTTGAAGTTACGTGTTGTAATGTAGTTAGTTTTTGGTGAATATATGTGCTTACATGTGTAGGTGTTGAAGAATTAAATATTGATGTTAGAGCATTTGTAGGTGATAGCAACAGCATTTAGATTAGAGACAGTTTGTATAATCTGTATAGAAATTAGTAATTGTTTTTTTGCATTAATGGAAACAAGCTTAATACAGAACAGTAGTGAAAATAAAATAACGTTGTAATGTATTTTTCATACGAATTAGAAATAGAAATAAAAAATAAATGAATATGTAATTTGATGTATGGTAGAATTTGGAAATAAAATAGTTAGAAATAAATTGTAGATTTACAAATACAAAAGAGATACTAATCGATTTTGTACGCCGTAGGAAGAGGTATGAAATACCGCACTGTTAATTTTACAATGCGGTAGTGGGGGTTTGATGGTACGATTATTGCATGTTGTGTACTAAGATGGTTTATTATGCACTTATGTTAGGTACGCCATGGCTGAGATTCAAGATTTGTTCATATTCTATGGCAGTGGTCTCGTACGTGACGGGCCGTATGGGGCGGACCTGTCAAATTGTCGCCGGACCATGATCCGGGCACCCGGTCTGAACGCCATGAGCTTGTCTGAGCTACGGCGGAATGTCCGTTCGGCGTTCGATCGGTACACCGCAAGAAAGAAGTTACGGATCGAGGCATTCTATGCCGCAATGGTGGGTGATGCAGGGGAGAGCAAGTGGCAACTTCTGAAGGTGACCAATGATGCATCATGGGCCAACTACATGGAGGTCGTGTGCAACCACGATCTTTGAGATATATGCCAAGCCAATGGTGTATGTGGAGTTCGTGGAGAGGACAGAATCATCCGGACAGAGTTGGATATGATCTTCTTTGGTGAAGATGTAGTACTGCGGGAGAACATGTGGGCGAGGAAGTAGGTGATGAAGACCTCGGAGGCGTGCGGACAATTTTCGTGCCAACGAAGGTGTGGGGAGAGGTGGTGGGCCGCCCGTATTGGATCATGAGTACCTTGCGGATCGTGGAAGAAGTGGGGAGCGAGGAGGACGAGAATGTGGAAACAGAGCGCCCGGAGAGGATGACGATGGCGGAGGCGAAGGTACAAATGGAGGGTGGTGGGTGGTGTTGTGACCACCGACGTTGCACGTGTCGTCCCAGATCGATGACAATGCAGCGGCATCCCTAGTGCCGCCACAAAGCGGAGGAGGCGAATGGGGTTCAGCGAGGCCACACTCATTTTGGGGCGAGTGCTTCGCATAAGAGTGCTGCCAGAGTTATTACTAGATATGCCGTGAACATTAGCGGACGTATCGGTGCATTGAGTCAAACCCGACACGTACATTGTGAAGTGTGTCAACGAGTCTGTCTGGCAAAGTTCGTGCACAGCAGTACAAGGGCGCTGCACGGTGTTTGGATAATCGTGCTAAATGATCACGATTGCGAGCTTGAGGGGCCATTACATAGGCACCGCAACATGACATCATCTTATGTTGCGGAGTGGTGAGCCACCTCATCGTGGCGATGTGTCCATTTCTCCAAAGGTTCTAATGGCGAGGTAGAGAATATGGTGGGATTTCAAGTCAGCTACAAGAAGGTATGGCGGGCGAAACGAAAGGTTTTGCACCGTATGTTTGGGACTTATGAGGAGGCGCACGACTGGTTCCAAGAATGCTACAAAGAAATTGCGTAATCAAACCTGCACGTACATTAACAGCGGGAGAGAGTGCATCCTACGGAGGGCCCGAATTGTTTCATTCTTGATAGAGTGTTCGGGCCTTCCATCAGCGATTGAAGGGTTGGTGGTGCCGCCCGGTGCTAACGATGGATGGGACGTTCCTATCGCAAGTACAAGGGTACTATCCTTACCGCAGATTGCGGTGATGCAAATGACCGCCATTCTCGGTGGCATTTGCAATTGTGGAGAATGAGAGTACGGAGAGTCGGCTTTGGTTTCTTGCAAATGTGAAGCAAGCCATAGTGCAAGATCGCCCGAAGTGTGTGTCATCTCGGACCGCAATGCGGGCTCGTTGTCCGCATTGCGAACGATGCGAATCGGGACGCACCCTTCCAAAGTGGAATGATCTCAAGAATCGTTGGTGCATGAGGCATCTCGCGCGAACTTCCATAGAAGATTCCGTAGCAAGGACCTAATGAAGATGTTCAAGAAGCTATGTATGCGTAACTGAGCGGAAGTTCGAGACCTTGTGGAGGCAACTCGATCAGGAGGCTAGCAAGCATGTGCAGGCAGAAGCTGGGTCCATAGAGGGAGGCTCCACAAGAGTTGGGGCGTTCACACAGTGGGTTCAATCCAATGCGCCTGACCTGGAGATGTGGTCTTTGTTACATGACACCGGGGGGGCAAGGTATGGAATCATGACGACCAATATGTCCGAGGTTTACAACGGTGTTTTGAAGGGCGTCAGATCCCTACCGATCACGGCTATTGTGGACGAGACTTGGAACCGGACTGTTGAGTACTTTGTGAATAGAGCCATGATGGCGAAGAAGCACATGGACGAAAACAAACAATACTCGAGGTAATGCAGCCTACATGGATAAGAAGATAGAGAAGGGTCGTTCCCACATTCCTCAAACCATAGATGGCTTAAGGAAGAAGTTCGAGATCCGCCTCGCATGTAATACGTCATGGGTCACATTAGAGGATCGCAGCGGTATGTACGATTGATGAAAAGCATATTGCACTGCAACAAACCCCGCTTCGCACAAGGCATGCTCGCATGTGTACGCTGCATGCGCGGTATGGAAGCAAAGCGCCGACGAAGACATCTCAAAGTACTACGACATGCAAGACTTATATGCAACCTGGAGTGCAGAGTTTCATTCATACGGGTAGACATGCACTACAGGAATTATGGCGTGGAGGTAAAATGGGTGCCTAATGATGCATTGAAGCACGTCGGTCGTGGAAGACGACAAAGCCGTCGCATCCGTAATGACATGGATGATAGCCGTGGGGATCGAGTTCGGCGTCCGAAGTGTAGGCTATGCAAGACGATTGACACTCTCTCACCAAAGGCCCAAACAGCCATCATCAAGCAACGCCCGTAGTAGCAAGCATAATATTTTGCTGTACTCATTATTGCTTCCATGTGTACGCTTTGATGGTTCTATGTCTCTATGTTGCGAACATTAGCTCGCAACATTTTACCGCGCGTATTTTATGTATGTTTTGCTACGTTTCATATGTTTCCTGTTGTGTGGGTTATATTGGTGTGCACATTTTATGTATGTTTGGTACGTCACGATGTTTCCACGTCGTTACGCTTGGTGTTAATTTTGTTGTCATTGCTTGCACATTTTATTAACAATGTGGACTAACTTGTTTTCCTTCGTTGGCGGGAGATGGCGACGAGTTGCTAGACCCCGCTGGGATGAAGGGCACCGATGCTCGTCATGGACCTCGTGAGACGGGCCTCCATGCTTCATCCTTAGGAGCCCCGAGAGCACCGGCCTCTCGACCCGCGGTACATCCCACTACTTGGCACACCGGTCGCTACCCATTGCACGTATGTTGGATATACGACATGCGTCCAAGATGATGCGCGTTCTTTGTCGGCTCTTGTTGATCGTTGGAGGCCGGAGACTCATACCTTCCACTTCCGGTGGGGTGAGATGACGGTTACTCTGCAGGACGTGGCGATGCTTACAGGTTTACCCATTCATGGTGCTGCTGTAGTACCACCCCCAAAGGACCCAGATTGGAAGGTCCATCCGATCACCGTTCGGTCATCCGCTCCCGAACAACGTAGTTGGTGTGCCTCATGGATGGCTTCGACAGTTCATGACATGTCCTCGACACGCAGATGAGGACACGGTGCGAACGCACTTCGTTGCGTACCTGCTATTTCTGTTCGGGTGGGTCTTGTTCCCTACCACCACTGGAGACTCCGTGCACCGAGCTACATACACCCAGCGCAGTCGTTGGCGGATGGGTGGCTGCCGAGGTGCCACAATATAGCCGGGATCAGCAGTTCTTAGTGCCACATATCGGGCTTGTGCGATGCCTCGCGGCGCAAGTAGTACGCCGATGAGCCGGTCCTAGCCGTCTGCTACATCCTTCGCAGTTGTGGTCGTGGGAACACTTTCCGCTGGTAGGCCTTACCGATCTGCTGTGCACCCTTATGATTTCGTCCCGCAGCTTCTACGGCCTTGATGATGGCGATGACCACGTTGATGGGCCCACAATGGGTACGCGTTGGACACATGGTCACTTACGGTGGGCCAAGGAGAGACCGAGACGTGTGTACCCGAGTTCCACAACATGTTCGAGACTCTCCACGACGCCGACATAGTCCGTGGCCATGGACTCCACGGTTTATTATGGACACGGCCCCCATGGATTATCATCTCGCGGGCTGGATCACATGTCTTCGTTGACGACATGTCACTTGGTGTTCTCGCGGTGTGTCGAGCCATACAACCCACAGCCGAGTCATGAGGCGATTCGGCTGTATCAAAGATATCCCACCCCGCAGACGCCTCTTGCACCCAAAGACCCACCGGTATGTCAAGACACGGTAAATTTAATTAATGCATTACTTTGTGCCCCTACTAATCGTGTATTGTCTCGATTAACTTGCGTGCAATCGAGGCGAGGCCGAGCCAACGAAGGCTGGACATTCATACAATGCCGTGGGCGGACATGTGGCGTGACCAGCGCACACGATGGTTTCGGAGGAGACACGGAGTACGACTCGACACGTATACTTCATACCTTCGGTGGTACCTTTCACGCACCGTAGTAGGCTTATCGGGCAACCGCCACATCGCCGATCGAGGTCATACACGAGGAAGTCAGACAGCAGTCGGGCATCGCATCGAGCGCACGTAACGGCGAGACGATGCGACATTGATATGTAATTAACCCGTGAAGCATTACGTTTTAACTCATTCTTTGTTTCACTGCAGTTGCAGCGGTTACATCGTATCCGCGACGAGTCTGCTCATGCACTTAACCGTGGGAGTGCAAATTCAAATGCCCGCTGGACCACTTCAATGCGCAATATCTATGAAGAAGCCATGTCTGCGATACGGACCCTCAGTTGTGGTCGCCACGAGACGGCGATCGTTGTACGACGCGGTCACCGTGGACGTGATGCACCAAAGCACCATCAAGACGCCATCGTCCTCACGGCCATCGCCGCCACGCCCATCGCGATCGGCGATCGGCCCGGCTTGGCCGCTCGTCCTCCACGCGCTTCGCACCTTCGGTTGGACAATTGTCAATTTTTTATTCATCCACTCGATTGCCTTTTATCTCTAACCACATCTTATTCTCGCAGTATTCCCGACAGACAAAGACGCTGTTACTCGACCATCGCCCTCCACGCGCTTCGACCGTCGGTTGGATAATTGCCAACTATTTGTTCGCCCACTTGATTGCCATGTATGTGTAACCACATGTTCTTCTCGCAGCATTTGCGGCGAGGATAGCACGTTGCTACAGCCATCGCCTTCACGGAGGGCGACGGAGGAGACAAGCAGGTTCTCCAGCCGACGGTCCTCACGCCGTGGAGCGACCGTGACTCGGCGCACCAACCGAGGTGCGATTGCCCCCTTTCACCGGGCGTGCGATCCAGAGAAGACCGGATAGGTGGCATGGGCAAACCTATCAAGGGTACACAGCCGCAGAGTACATGCGCGATTTCCTACGGCATCATCATTTCGAGAGCCTCATACCCGCATGCGCACTAACGCACTAAGCTAACCACGCCTATTTCAATGCCATCTCATCGCATTGCCCAAAAATTACAGGTTTATACGAGCAACAGTCCATCAATTTCACGGTGGGTCGACACATTCCGCACTACCTGTAATTAACATGTGGTATTACTATTTATTATTAATGTTGCTGTCCATTATCTAATTGTGCTATACATTGTTAGCAGGACATAGATCCATCGGCAATCGAATGGTCGAGCAACATATTCGCCCATCCAACACAAGTCCCCACGGGCCATACGCAGGACAACAATGGTCGCAGCTTCGCGAAGATGACCTTCGCGATGTCGCACTCGCCCCGTGTTCACCTTCTCGAGAGGACCACATGCGGGTCTGAGGCGCGACGAGAAGATTCGAATGAGTTTTTGTAATTGTTGTTGTAACGCCGCATGGTTCCGCAAGCATTTATGCAATTGTTATGTTCATACTTGTCAAGGGCTTGTGAAATTATTTTACCTACAATTACAAAGATCATTGCGGGGTGGACACTGCAGCTTCTTCAATGCATTACACATACATAGATTAACTCAAGCAGAGAACATACGATAACAACAAATGAAGGTACAACATAGCATAAAACATTACGACCATAGACGAGAACAACCTCTGACTCTACATATTCACGGTAAGAATGAACATAACACAAGATAGAAAATAGCACACAACATTACATTTATCTTCCACTCGGCCTATCGAAACGATGCCGCATCTCGACGAGTTCGCTACCCCCATGACACCTCTGTCTTGCCGAACAAATTGTCCGCCCTAGTGCCCAGCTTCATCCTCCCACACCTGAATCGGCAACCGCCGAGGGCTTCCTGCGTTTCATGATAAGAAGATTTTAAAACGTACCTACACGATTTAACCGAATCCGAAACAATCGTACTCACCGAGTGATAGGGACACTTGTAGTAGTGCCGACCAGGATTTGCAGCGGTGTGTGAGGTCTTACGTCTAACTACCGTGTTGCATTGTGGGCAAATCACCGTGGGTGCCGATGAAGAGGTGCTGAGATGACTCATTTCGCGCTCGGGGAGTGAGCAGAAAGAAAGCTACAACAAATTCAGGAGATGAGGAGAGCAATGCATGGGTCTAGGTGAGGAATGCCTCCTCTTATAGGCTCGGTGGGGGGCTTCACTAACAGAGGCCACAGAATATTAAACTAACACGCAGTGACAACACGAAAGAGGCCAGCTTTGCAAAGAGGTGAGCTTTACGCAGTGACAAGACGATACGATCCCGCTTTATTGCTACACTATAGTCTCTGAAAAGCCTACATAGAGCCATTTATTGCTACACTGGACAGCTGGAAGCCTACTCTGTAATTTATTATGACACTATAGTGTCTGAAAAGTCTACATAGAGCTATTTATTGCTACAATGGTCAGCTGGGGGTCTACTCCCTGGAGACTATTGCTACACTATAGTCTCTGAAAAACCTACATAGAGCCATTTATTGCTACACCGACATTGGAAGCCTACCTCAGAATTTATTGCGACACTATAGTCTCTGAAAAGCCTACATAGAGCCATTTATTGCTACACTGGACAGCTGGAGGCCTACCATGGAATTTATTACGACACTATAGTCTCTGAAAAGCCTACATAGAGCTATTTATTGCTACACTGGACAGCTGGAAGCCTACCCTGGAATTTATTACGACACTATAGTCTCTGAAAAGCCTACATAAAGGCCACCTATGTCTTCCATACCACATCTTCTCCTCAAGACATCACAATACTACTACACAAAGAATGTCTTCCCGAGGTCCGAGCCATTTGGAGTGCCGAGTGGCATGAGCGCCCGAAGTGCCATTGCGGCTTCCGGACGATGTTGTGCGACGACGACGCAAAGACAACGATCCAACTACGGCCGTAGGTTCTTCAAGTGTCCCGACGGATGACGACTTTGTGGTAACAACGATAACTACATCATTTGTTTCTCGCATCGTTTCTCAACTTGATCCATGACATCTACCACGCCACACATAGGCTTGCACGCTCATCGAATGGGTGGATCGGTGCCGCCGGCATGGCCACGGAACCGCCAAGTGCGGTGGAAAACAAAGGACAATACTTTGCCAAGATGACTCAGCTCGCGAGGTGGAACGGCATGATGCGGCTTGAGCAAGAGCGCCGTGAGGGTGGACCAAACCGCCTCAAGGGCAAGGAAGATGGGCTGCAAATGAGGCATGAGCGCTGATTCTGCGTGAAGCACCATCAAGCGTCGGGAGGAAGAGCTTCAAGCTCGTGAGGCAGCTCTCAAGAGCAAGAGGACAGAAGAAGGATGCAGCGGAGCCATCTTCAGGCGCGACAAAAGGGGAAACAACCACGCTACACCCAGAGACAATATGTAATAGACCCACCGCACGAGAGGTCGTGAGAGCGATTGGGTAGGTCAGTCCGATATCATGCTATATGCTATGCATGTAATAAAAATGTACGCGCCATGTTCGTCCCAACTTTATAAGCTTATTATCTCGATTTTTCGCATGCAATAGCCGGAAAAGAATCTACTTACTACTAACAAAGCAGTTCGTTTCTCTCGAGTTTGAGGACATTATGCTTCTTAATAGATTCCAATTGAGTAGACCCTCCTATTGGGTTTCGGGACTCAAATAACATTTTCTTGCGATTCCAAAGGCTTCTTCAAACCCTCACTACATCCAAATAAATTACGAACACTAGCAGTGACATTAAAACACTAGCAGTTATACCCAGCGACAGATCGACAAACACAACAAATAAATTACGACACACTACTAACGTAACCACTCTCTACTCCACATCGTAGAAAACGATCGATACAAGGTACAAGCATACACCGCGTTGCCTACATGCCAAAAGAACCTCGTGGCACCCACATTGAGTATTCCGAGGGGACGCCTCGGACGTGGTGGCGTCGTTGTAGTGGCACGCACATATGCAGCTAGGGTTCGCGCAGCAACATCCGGGATCGCACGAGCTTCCTATGTTCACGACCTCCTCGTTGCCCCTCTCGCTGCATCTGCTGGCGAGGTCGTTGTTCTCCTCGTTGAGAGTCTCGATTCGCTCCTCCAACTCCAATATTCGCTCCCATATTGTAGTCACGTAGATGGCAATATACCGCTCATTAGGAGGGTCGATCCAACGTGAGAAGTCGATTTCGCCATCTCGCGGAAAAAACAGCTACCAAGGATGAACCATAAGTAGTAATGAAAATTATACTATTAGCAATTTCTACCCCTGAGTGTGGGCAACGGAAGAAACGTCGCCCGCCATCGATTGGGCCATCCAAGACCTGCACAACCGCGTCCTCATTGTGCTCGTATTTTCGCCACGCGGGTTGAGCGCGCGGCTTGGTACCAGCGGCATCGTGGACCAAGTTCTCCTCCTTTCCAAGGGAAGATCTTCCTTCGTGACCCACATCCGATCGACCTCTACTTCCGACATGGTATGTTTCTGCACGACGGAGAAGGGGCTGGGGCTTCGATCAATTTAAAGAGTTCTCTACGTAGGGACCGGGCGACCAAGAAAACGACGCAGCTGACACGTGTTCACAAGGGTAGGGTAGTCACGGGGGCCCCTCCAAGCGGGTGTCATCATGTCATTTTATGGCTTGCTCATTTTTTCTACGCGTGCCCACCTAAGCGGGTGAGGGTCACCCACTGCAAAGACTAGACGGGGCCAGCTTTGTGCGTCGACATGACCAAAGACTGCAAAGACGGATCGCATGCCTGACCGCGGGAAAGAGAGGTAAGCGTTACGCAGTGAGTACACAGTGACATATCAAGACGAGACGGGACAAGTGGCCTGCTTTACGCAGTGACAAGACGAGACGAGACAAGTCATCTTTGGGCAGTGACAGCACAAGACTTGGCAGCTTTACGCAGTGAGGGGAAAGAGTGTCCTGCTTTTCGCATTGACAAGACGAGGCGAGACGAGTCATCTTTGGCGATGATGATACCAAGACTTGGCAGCTTTACGCATTGAGGGGAAAGAGTGTCCTGCTTTACGCATTGACAAGATGAGTCGGGCCGGCTTTACTTTACGCAGTGACAGCACAAGCCTGTGCATTGCTTTGTGCACAGTTCAGATGGGCCAACCCTGCACTCTTTCATTAATTCACGGGGCACCTTTTCATGGTTCGAAATTATCCACACCATTCCAACCCCTTAGCGTACATAAGGAGGTGAAAGGGATTTGAGATAAGTCACTACAGAATCCAAACCCCACACCTTCAAGATGGACAAGCGGCAGAAGGCACAATGGGAGAAGATGCAGAAGCAATGGGAGGAGACTCGCGACATAGCAAGAGCTGCGCGGCCCGCGACGAACGGGCGAAGGCAGCCGCGGAGCGGGCCCAAGAAGCGGTGCGTGCGAGGAGGACGGCCCCGAGAAGATATCCGCGCTGCACCGACCCTATCCCGGCGGTTCCAACGACGCTGTTCACCGCGAAGACCCGCCCGGGGAGAGGCCTCCTCCGCTGGTGTCAAGATCCATGTAAGTTTGTCAAGTCGAAGCAGCGGCTTAGCCTGGGTATGCGCTACTGGGGTTGCGCAAACTACTCCAGTGACTATCCGGACCGACGTTGGGACACACGCACCTATCGGCACTGCGGAAGAACCACTGACAGCGTGTTCCTCCCTACTACTTCTCGTTTCCTGTCCGCACTAACATTTCTTTTGTACTCGCAGTCCCCAGAACCCCTGTGCGGGTATCGCAAGTGGATTGACCAAGAGATCCACGAATACGACCAGTGGACTCTCGACTTCCACGAGTGGAATGAAAGAAGGACTCGAGATTCGCGAGGCGGCGCCGAACGAAGAGCAGGCCGAACGTATACGTCGGGAGACGCAAGCTCATCACGAAGCGTGCACGCGTAGGGAGCACGAAGCTCGCGAAAGAGAACGCGAAAGGAAGAGGGAGCTAGCGGCCAAGGCAAAAGAGGCAGCCGAGGAGTTCGACGCAGATGTCGTCAGGAAGGGAAAATGGCCCCGGTCCACGCAATAGGTTGGCTTGTTCCGCGCTGGTCCCGTGAATGGCCCCGGTTATTAGGTTGTGTGTGTTCGTATTTGTTTTCGTCCGCATAACTACGCGCACATGTATCGTAGGAGTGTGTCGGTTTGTTTTCTATCGTGTAACTTTGTGCGCTATGTTATTTTCATGTTCACCTTTGCATTCAATTCTTCATGTCCTCAATATCGCTTATGTTCTTATTTAACAGCCGTTTGTACGCTAATCGTATGTTCATCTTGTCATTTCAATATTCTTCTTTTAGGAATATAAATAGCATGTTCAGACGGATTAAATAATATGCCATATGAGAACTTCAATATCTAAATGTACAAAAAAATACTAAATGAAAAGACATCAATCTTTACTTTTCTCATTTTGACAAATTGCTAAAATTTCAGAACTTTTCATAGTTTTAAGTAGATTTGTGATTTTCATATATTTTAATGTGCTCATAATCTGATGTAGTCATAATTATGACTTTGCATCCTCACATATTGGTCTATATTGACAAATTTTTTCAGAATTATTGGACTCTTTTAAGGCACTTTTTCAGGTAACTTTTGAAGCTCAATTGGAATGCACAAACTTTCACATAGTTTTGAGCACTTTTCTGATTTTCATATATTTTAATGCACTCATAATCTGAGGTATTCATAATTATGACTTTTCATCCTCACATATTGTTCTATATGTGAAAATTTTCTCAGAATTATTGCACTCTTATAAGTCATTTTTTCAGCTAGTTTTTGAAGCTCAATTGGAATGCACAAACTTTCGCATAATTTTGAGCACTTTTCTGATTTTCATATCTTTTAATGTGTTCATAATCTGATGTAGGAATAATTATGACTTTTGATCCTCACATATTGGTCCAGATGGACAAATTTTCTCCCAATTATTGCACTCTCCTAAGTCATTTTTTCACATATCTTTTCAAGCTCAATTGGAATGCAAAAACCTCTCAAACTCCTTATATTGCAATGCCTACAACGAAAAAATCAGAAGTATGATTTTTACAAATGTTTTACATATACTTTTAAGTAGGTAATCAAACTCTACAATTAATCATATGTATCAGTTTTCACATTTTTATAACTACATTAAGATGAAAGAATTACTATCAAACTTCATGTGTTCCATATGTTCCAAATATTTTTTCAGATAGTTGTTACAACAAAATTACACAAGCAGTAAACTGGAATGTACATAAAATTCATATGTTTCAAACATCATTTTATATATCCAAAATTATTTTTATTCTAAATATAATCTTACAAATACATCAAAATTCTATACGCTTGGGGAAATATAACTTTACATATATGATATGTAAAATTAATTCTATACATATCTAAAATTTTATTCATTCCAAAAAATTATTATATACATGTCAATATTTTCTACATACAACTTCACAAATACAATTTTATCTATTGCAAAATTTAATTTTATACATGTAAATCTTGTACATACGGCCGGAGGCGCGCGCAGCACAGGCGGTCGTGCGGTACCGACCGCACGGCCGGTGCTCAGATGTAGTCGTGCGGTCCGGCATCGCGACGATCAAGATCAGTAGCACCGGTCGTGGCGGTCCGCACCGCACGACCGCCAGTGTCGGCATTCGCTGGATCGTGCGCCGGATGTTCGATCGCGCGCGAACGGGGCGAGATGGAATTTTGGCCGCCGGTGCTAGTTGTGGAATTCTTCGCGCAATGGTGCCAAAAACGTCCAAACCTGCCTCCCTCCTTCCCTCTGCGCTGCGCCTCACCCCGTCACCCGTGCATCCCTTCCCCTCCTCCCACGCCGCCTCCCCCTCCCCGGCGTCCCCCTCCTCCCCGCCGCCCCCCTCCCGCCGCCCCTCCTCCCCGCTCCCCGCGCCTCCCCGACCCCTCCCCTCCTCCCCCTCCCCGCCGCCCTCCTCCCCGGTCCCCACCGCCGCCTCGCCCTCCGCCGCCCCTCCCCTCCTCCCCGGTCCCCACCGCCCCCTCCCCCGCCGCCGCCTCGTCCTCCGCCGCCTCCCCTTCCCCCTCTCCCCGGTCCCCGCCGCCTCCCCTCCCCCGCCGCCTCGTCCTCCGCCGCCCCCTCCTCCTCCCCCGCCTCCCCCTCCCCGCCCCCTCCTCCCGGTCCCCCTCCTCCCCGCCCCGCCGCCTCCGCTCGACCGCCGTCGGCGCAAGCTCAAGCTCGTCGTCAAGCTCTCCCAACTCCCGGACAGCACCACCGCTGGGCCCACCTCCCCTCAGACGGAGTCCTCCGACGGGAGGAGGGGGCGGCCGACGACAGCAGCGGCGGCGCGGAGCGGGTCAAGCCGCCCAAGAAGCGCCGGATCGAGTCGCGCGGCGACAGATCTCGCTATCACGAGGTGAATCATGCCGCCGGTTTAGTGGTCGGCCTTGTCTTTGCTTCACCGTGCGCTTGATTCTTTAACGCGAGATCCGCTCTTCTCGATGTTGGTGGTGGAGGGGCGACGCCTTGCTGCGCGCGCGCGAAGCGCCGCCGGTCCGTGTTCGGTTTGTTTGTTTGTTTGTCGATCTCTTCTCGCTCGATGATGTGATTATTTATGTTTACGCGAAATGGGATTTGGTTCAGACTTAATGAGCTCGATTTCTTCCGCCACCGCTTGATTCTCGCAGAAGGACACGACGGAGTATTTGCGAGCCGTGGATCCGGAGGAGGTGAGGGCATTTGTTCGCTTGTCATGCTTGTTGGAGTTGCTAATTTATCGGGGAGCTATTGAGTGTTGATGGTGCCATGGTTGTTTTGATTGATGCAATTGTTCGACTACCATGATGTGATTGAGCACCCAATGGACTTTGGCACCGTCAGAGGAAGCTCGCCAGAATGCATATCGCTCATTCGAGCAATTCGAGGTCAGACTTCAAGCTTTTGTCATATGTTTAGTTAGTGAAGTGGAACACGAGTTGCAAATGGAGTGTTGGTATTTGTTGGTTGGTTGCTTAAGTGGATGTTGTAGTTGGGGAGAGTGGGGCATTTCAGTTCATACTATATTTGTCTGGGAGTGAATTTCACCTACAAGGTTCTATGCAACGCAAGAAGCAACCTTTGATACGTTTCCTTTACCTTAGAGCATCAAGTTTGTACCGTAGCTTGACAAATGCAGCAACATAGCACGAGTTATCCAATTCATCTCATGTTTATAATTATATTTCTAGATTTCAACTTTCCACTGGCAATTTTCGCACACGTGGAAAGTGGACAACTGTGATTAGGCCATTACTCGTCTGCTCCAACTGCTCCATTATGGATCTTGCTACACACTATTGTTTGTTTATAAATGCTGCCTCATGCAAATGGTTAAAATAGTGGTTATACTTTTCTCCCTTGAGAAAAAGGTGACAATAGATCGGGTTATGTGCTTTCAATAGATCTGCCATTTCAATAGTTACTACATTAATGATCGCTCATATCTAGATATGGGTTATGTGCTTAACTTTCGTATTCCCATTTCTTTAGGGACAATAGATCGCATCCGTGATCACTTACGGTCCAACATATTACAAAGGCATTACTTAATTTCTCATCAAAGATTAAATGTAGAAAGAGGATTCTCTCATGTCTTTATATCGATCGATGTCTTCACATTCGCAGGGACGCAAGCCTAGATGATCACGTTTTTTCCATATACCTTTGGATATAGCTACCGGTTTTCATCGTAACACGATTGATCTGTGGACACTACCTACCGCTTAGCCCTATACCGATCACATGCCTATTGTTACAGGATCAAATCTAACGCTCATGGAAAAAATGATTTCCTCCTCGTGTTGTGTAGGTACATAAAGTCGAGTTTGGGCATGTACAATCTAGACGCCCTCAAGATGGTGTTCATGTGTCTTTGCCTTCTTCGTCTAAGCCAAATCCCGACCTTGAGTTTGGCCTTCCATGTCTTTGGTGCTATTAATTCTAATTAATACTATTCTCGGCTTAACTTTGGTTTCTCCTCTGCAGTAGATACTTTAAGCCTCTTTATTTTCTAACTCTAATTAGATTAGGTACCTCATCAATTCTGCATATAAACTAGCTAACGTAGATTTTGGCTAATCGTGGCCCTATTTCCATATCATATTAAAGAATCCCAATTTATTGTAATGTAGATTTGTGTTTTTTAATGTTAGTGTGAAATCTGTTCTTTTATTCTACTCTAATGTATTACGATGAGTGTTTTTCCTCTTGTTCCTATCTATGTGCCCCAAACTCTTCCTACTTCAGATTGCCAAGAATCCAAGCCTTCCTCGAAAAAGTTCCCGGCCTCAAAATCAAAGAATGGTATCATTACATAAGCCACGTGTCTTCGTGTCACCTTGCTTTATGGTACCAAACAATCATATTCGGTAGTCACTATTATATCGCCTTTATCGATCATAGGTAAAGTGTAGTGCATTTTTCTCCTACAGAGGTGCAATAGATCCAAGTGGCGATCATAGCATCAAGGTATATGTTCAATAGAAACTCGCACCTCTGAACACTAACAGGGCATCATAAAAAAAGTTTCTACTGTGGCTTATGAATGCAAAGCCAACTTACCAATGCCCTCTCATCAACAAGAACTACACTTCTTTTTGCTAACTTGGACCTAAGGTAAAATACTCGATAATGAGATGAAATTGGTAAGCACGCTTCATTGCTCGATCAGCCTCTGTTGTTCCATCTTCAATTGGGATGAGATCTCAATTCTTTTTGTTACCTTCCTGAATCATGGAGTACCGATCTTAGATATTAATCTATGTCTGAACTGAAATCTTACTCTTATATTTACTTACCATAGTAGATCGGTTGGCGTTCAGACATCTCAGATGCAAATGTGGGCGGATGGGGCCTCTTCAATTATGTGGAGAGGTATGATGAGGAGGTTGATTCATCGGCAACTGCTCCACGCTCACCACAACTGGTCTACTTGAGCGACTTAATGTCATGAGAGACACCAGTGATTATCTCCGTACATCACTGTAATGTCGCCTCAATAAGTTGCGATCTCTAAATTTCAATGCACACAATGTTTAATTATCCGGGATATGAGGTCTCTTTTCTTTGTAAAACTTTGCTTTGATTTTCTGCTTATGAAAGATCAAGCGACGCTGTCCTTCACGCTAAATCTCAATATGCATAAAAGTAATTATTATATCTCAAAAGCTTTTATTATAATTCCTATTATGTTGGCATATTTGCAATCAAGTCTGTTGTGGTAATTTGAAAAAGTAATCAATGTATGATCTTCTAAATATATCTTCATTGGCCTGATAGGAAGGTTGTTGATCATTTGAAGACTACAATACTTCATTTGTTATCTAATCATTCTGCAAAGAATCGTGTCGTTTCTTTTGTTTTAACATATTGGCATCATCAATTATGTTTAGTTTAACTTTGTTATGTTCCCAAACATATATCTGATAAATGTTGGCATGCTATATTATCTGATTTCTTGGGAATTTTCTTCTCAAGTGCTCAGATTGTGTTATGAACAATACAAACTGCTTAGTCTCTTGTGTTTTTTTGAAGACTCGATTATCTCTTGATTTTATCTGGGATTGTGCGGCGATGTGGGGATTGCACATTAGGATATTGAGGATGGGATTTGCTCAGTTTGCTACGATTCTGTTGGTTGTATGAGGTATGCTCACTTATTGAGAGCTTTATGGAAAGCTAAAATCATCCGATTTTTGCCTAATGTAATCAGAATCGATTACCATCGAGCTTGGGCATAGCGCATTGTTTGGAATTCTGGACATAAGAGCATTAAGGATTGACGATATGGATTATGATGGTACAGTGACTAGGAATGTGCTTGGAGTTCAATGCTTGAGGAATGAGTTTTCTTCCTACCTCAGGCACGCTTCACATGGTTGTTGTAGCTTGCATGCTCTAACTGCATTCAATACCATATGTTTGTGTTGCTGCATGCTTTGGACTTGTATAATTGAGTGTAGTTTGATTCATTTCTGTTAATTGATTATCCTAGACATTCTTGCTTCTATGTTTGTTTCATGTTCACGTGGCTTAATATATTAGGCGTCATGGCAAGGCGCGCAACGCGCGCTCGATGTTCTAGTAGTGTACATATGGTACGACATATGGACATGTACATCATGAATTTTGGCCTTTTGGGTTGTGCAATTTGTATAGTTTGTGCGACAGATGTGTATAATGTTTGTTATAGTGATGCAAAAATACATTGCACAATCTTAACACCAGAGTGTTGTGCTTTGCAAACAGCGCGCATTACGTTAGGAGGTCAACTGTACTACTTCAGTACTCTCCCAGGTTCCAGCTGCTTCATTGTGTTCATCAAGTGAAAAACTAAGGGAACAAAACACAAGTTACAAAATTTGCATCGGATTCTGAAAAAACAAGAGAAAGAGTTACAACCCAGATAGTATAATACAACACACAAGCAGTAACTCACAGATAACTGGTTACTAGTGTTGGAAATTAAGCGGATTTAGCAATATTTTCATTTTAATTTCAATTACGATTAAGCATAAGAAACACACACACACATATAGCAATATAAAAATAATATGAAAGCACATGTATTATCTCTCGAAACAGATAAATAATTCATAACATTGATATATTGCATTATACTTAATAGAACATATATGTGGGCATATAAAATCTATATAATGCACAAAATTAACAATTGATATATTGCTCTCAAGTGAGGAGTTGCACAAGTTAAAAAAGAAATTTGGCCTTCTACCACTCTTGTCAATTTTTCACGATCATAGTGATAATTTCTCAAAATTCTGCATTTAACAACTGATTTTGACTAAAATTAGCCAATAGGACAGAGTAATGCTACTGCTGGAATAACTTCTATATTCGGCAATTGAAAAATAACAATATAAATATAATTTAGGCAGAGCCTAGTTTCCACAGTAAGCAATAATACTAAGCATGTAACTTCAGCATAATCAATTGACAGGGTCTTGAACTACAATCAACAGAGATAACCAATTAGCATATAAAGATCATACTAGTAGAATTAGTTTGAATGTCACTGTGATATCAATTTGTCGAATCCGGATTTTGCAATCCAGAATTCTCTGTGATTCCACCGCACTATTCTCTGGATCAGTATATAGTGCTTACATATACATTACTGTCTCAAGTCATACATCGCACAAAATAGATCGAACTAAGGTATTACACATATCAGAGTTAAAACACACCACATCGGACGACAGTTGCACATAAGGGCTAATCAAGCCAAATATTTACAATACAAAAGATAGCAACGTAAAGTATAAACAAAAGTAGAACCAATAGACAAAGACAAGCGACTAGGGGTGAATGGGTGCGACAAATATTATCTAAAATTAGATAATAGATATGCACATATCTCCATCAAGTCTATTTGTCTTGGATCCGAACTTGATAACGTCTTCTAATTCTCTTCATCGGCTCTCCCTTCTGTGGCAGGTGTAGCTTCATATGCATAGTGATCATGATTTCCTGCCTTTTGGTAATGCGAGAGTGAACAAAAATCATCGTGCTCCGTGAGCCAATACACAGGATGCAATTAATTATCATCACATTTTTTAGGTCCATACAGGCATTGAAAGATCGTGTGATCTATAAAGACAAATAAAAAGATGATCTACTGTATGAATTGCCTTTAATATTATCTACAAGTGATATAGAGAGGTACCGTAAATAGCTGCTATTTACACCATTATACATCAAGGTTGTCAAGGTGTCGCCTAGGCGACGCCTAGGCGTCCTGGCGGCCCGGAGCGGACGCCGCGGAGGCTCGCCTCGCCTTGGCCAGCTAGGCGGGCGCCCAGGGCGACACGGCGTCCACGGCGGAGACAAGGCGAGGCGCGGCGTCGGCTGGGCGGGCGCATGGCGTGTGGTCGCATGAGCATGAGAGAGGTCTCCGCCGGATCCGCCGTCACCGCCGCCGGATCCGCGGTCTCCTCCGCCGGATCCGCCGTCGCAGCTGCCGGATCCGCGGTCTCCTCTGCGTCGTCGGCCGGTGGAGCGGCGGGAAGAGGGTGGAGAGCGGCGGCGGGAAGAGGGAGCGGCCGCCGGCGAGCTGCCTCGGCCTCGCCGGTGTCGGAGGGAGAGGAGATGGGGAAGGAAGAGGGAGAGAAGAGGAGACGGGGGGCGAACTGGCGAAGAAATGTCTGGAGCACTCGAGCAGCCGAGCTGTAAGCCGAGCGGCGGCGGCTTTCAGCATGTAATAAGTGATTTTGGCTTTTTGCAAGTGAGCCCTCTCAAGGTTTTAAAATTGCAATATGGTCCTTCTCTATATGCATTTCTTCTGTTGAAGCTCATCTCAAGTGAACCACTTAACTCGCCTAGCAACGCCTAGAGAACGACTAGGCACCCGCCTGAACGACTAGGCGTCCTGACGCTCCTTAGGCGCCGTGATCGTCGTGACAACCATGTTATACATGTCCTTAGATTCTCCCGGTTGATATGATACGAATAGTACGTTAGATCCAGACCATGCCGGAACGAGGAGACGCTTATTTGATTGGTTTGGCACGACAAGTTTGACAACGTTGTTGTGGCATATATTCACTGCCGGTAGGAAGGAACATTAGCCATGCACATCGCCATCGCCATTGGGAATAAAAGCCCTTCTTTAATGTTTTTTTAAGAGGTAGAAGGTACAACTTTAGTAACTTTCTTATAGGAATGTACTACTTAGCTTTTGAATTTTCTTTATTACTGGATTTAGATTCCAGAATCCTAAGTTAAACAGGGAACACATTTTGGTTGGCGAAAACTTCAGTACGTTACAAACTTTGAAAATTTTGGAAATCCAATTTACGTTTTGGATCATGCAAGTTATGATGGAATGAAACGGAAGTTATATAGTTCTATGGATTTAGTATGAAACCCCCAATCAATTGTTTCCTAAGTAGTTCCATTTCGCCACACCACCGACAATATTTTGGTAGTGGGAGCTTGTTACGTGAATTCTCAAGAAATCAATCAATACTATGAGCTTTTCTAGTTGCTAGTCAATGTAGATGGAAGCCTAACCATTCCCAAATTTTCTTTCCAAACCACCATTGCACCTGATATGATATAACCGATGTAGTTTATGTACAGTTGGGCCACGACGCCAATCAGGTAGCACTCCAAAGAAACAGCCCGGGTTGCAACCAACCTGATGGCAATATGGCGATTCACTTTCAAGCAGCCATGCATAGACATTAGCCAGTGCATTCACCAGCGTGCTACAGAAGCGAATCTAATTGCTACCATGCAGTATGAGATCAGTGCGGTGACATTATAAATATCGATGACGCCCCCCACACACACACACAAAAGGAGGAAAAATTGATTATTTACCACCCAAAAAATAGCCTTCTAGCATTTACCACTCTTAATATTGTAATATACAATTTGCCACTCCAAACATTTATCACTTCATAATATACCATTTTAGCTATTTTCTCCCTTTTTACTCATACAAAATAACCTTATTACCCTCGTATAGTAGTCATATTTACATGCATGTTCTTATACGTCTCAAATATAGGTGTTTTTGATTTTTTAACTTATTTATTATCATAATATACTAGCAAAAATAATTAAATATATATTACAAAAGATTTTTGCATGACAAATCCAATGGTACTATTTTCATGTAGTCAATTTTTATATTGTAACATATTAATAGTCAGCTTGAAAAGCTTGACTACATGAAACTTATATTGTAACATATTAATAGTCAGCTTGACTACATGAAACGACGACCTATATTTTGAGACAAGAGGTAGTACAGTTGTAGCAACATTTCTTTCATTTGATATATATGATTAAACTATACAAATAAATAACTTGTACACAGTAGCATAATTAAATACATGGTCTATTTCTAAAACCTAATAGATAGATATATTTTCATACAATTATTAGCTATGGTGCATGATGTACATATGACTAATGCACGAGGGTAATAAGATCATTTTGTATAGAGAAAAATGGAGAAAAGGGAGGAAATGACCAAAATTACATATTATAAAATGGTAAATGTCAAGTAGCAAATTGTAGATTACAATCTTAAGAGTGGCAAATACCAGAAAGCTATTATTTGGTGTGGTAAATAATCAATTTTCCCCGAAAAATTATTGAAACGAGGAAAGGACATTTTATCCCTTCGAACTGGGAAAACACAAGTAGCAATACCACAGTACCGGCACGTAGATAGTGATATCTGGGAGATACAACCTAAGGATTCAAAAGCATGCGATGAAATGTTTTGCTGTTTGGTTCTACAGAACTAGTTAAGATTTACCATCCTTCATGCACGCTTACTGTTCATAGTTTCTCATCAGGTTACTACAATTCACAAAATAGGCGGCACATGTGACATGCCATGTCACTTGCAAGTTGCAAGTGTGCAACGAAGACATCAACAAAAAAATGTTCAGCCCGCTAGAAACATGGGTGTACAAACAAGAGCAGCAAACGGCATACTGACTGTATATAACAGCACTACACTGCCAACAAAATGTACAGTAGGCAGAGGATAAAATCAGAGATCGAGAACCAGAATTGACCATCCATCCCTATAAAAAAGGAACGCATTTCAACCGACTGGTCACTCGGTTGCTTGCTGCTCCCTAACTGGGCATCCCTCCGTCAATTCTAGGGTTTCATAGCAATGGATGCATCGACAAAACAACCAAATCACATACCGTGCACCGAGCAAACCGCTCAGACCACATAATAAAATTAAATCTGATTTTATGACCAAAAGAACAGAATCACTCCCAGGATCATGCAAAACAAAAGCATATTCTCATGGCTCACCACAAAAAAATCTATTAGCAGGAACTGCAGGAAAAATACCACTAAAAAACGGTATGACATATCACCTTTTTTAAAAGAAAACTTTGCATAAGCATCTACTACTACATCCAGCAGCATGAAACATAATATCCAGGGTATCTTGGATAAAGATACTTAAATACTGAACAAAACAGTTCATACTTCAAAATTCAGCTAAGACTTAACTGGTTTCACTCAGCAAACAAAACATTTCAATGTCAGATCTTCACTGCTTTCCCTTCTTTGGTGCCCTGCAACATTGGGAAGTAGCAGACCATCAGCCAAATTGAAAAGGAATCTATGATTGAAAATGAAAAGGTTTTCAATGCTTACGCCAACAAACAAAACACTTCAATGTCAGATCTTCACTTCTTCCCCTTCTTTGGTGCCCTGCAACATTGGGAAGTAGCAGAACATCAGCCAAATTGAAAAGGAATCTATGATTGAAAATGAAAGGTTTTCAGTGCTTACACCGCAGTTTGAGCAGGAGCTGATGGTTCCCTTGGGCCCTATTTGCATAAAGAGTAGAAGATTAAACTGTATGAACAATCTCACGACAAAACCATAAGACTAACAAACAATGTGCAAAAAAAATCCCAAAGCAACTTAGCCAAGCTAGCATGATACTATTACCAACCCAGCGACTGACCACATCATACATGAGCAACAACAGACAGTTTAGTTAATATATCAACCCATTTTTACAGTCCAATAACTGTTAAATCCATATTTTCTTTCCAATTGTGAGGAAAATGCTAATTAGGACACAAGCATCAGTTCCAACCCAACAACATGAAACTAATTTTGAAATCATAGAACATATCTCACCTGAGCCAACCTCTCCTCCCTCCTGGCAATCTTCCTTTCACGGCTTGCCTTGCTCTTGGCACGCTTAGCCTCAAACTGATCAGAAAGCGTCTTCTCCCTTGCCTTCTCAGCCTTAGACTTGTGGATGCTTTCCATAAGCACACGCTTGTTCTTGAACATGTTACCCTTGACCTTCATGTACATGTCATGGTACATATGCTTGTCAATCTTCTTGGCCTCACGGTACTTGCGCAGCAAACGCCTGAGCACACGCATCCTCCTCATCCACAAAATCTTGGTGGGGAGCCTAGCCTCCCTGGTACCCCTACGCTTACCTGAAAAAGAACATTTACGGTTGATATACAGACTCGTAGACTTGCATCTAAATATGACTTTATTGCACTGACATACCATATCCAGAGTGACGCCCCTTCTGCTTGGCCTCATGGGCTCTGCGTGCACGGGACCTTGAGTGTATTTTCTGGGGCTTCTTGATGACGAACCCATCCTTGACCAACTTCCGGATGTTCTGACCTGCAATCACAGAAAAAGTATTGAGAGCATCATCAGTACAATATTACACAAATATCCCAAGGAGTAAGCATATTCTTGACATGTGTCTTAACATGTTATTCCCATCCAGAAATTTTCAGGAAATGAAAGTCAGTATGTACCATAGTTAAACTAGTTTTGGAAACAATAGTTAAGTTATCAACACAAAAGCCATATATTACCGTACCTTGATGGAAACGTCACTGGCATCTTAAAGTTAACATAGCAAAAGTTACAATATGCCAAGACAGTTCGGTACAGAATGAATAGCCGACACCTATCTATGGTTCTTTAAATGGTGGCGTAAACTGTAAAGGTAAAAAACATCATCTTGCTTAAGGTTATCTATATGTAAAAGGGTGAATCTTAAGCCTTCAATAAATTTGCAGTTCCATTCTGGATGATTTGGGCACGAGTCATAGCTTCAATCTAACATGGGATAGGTGACAACTGACCACCAACTCCTACAAAACGATACCGAAAGCAACCACAAATACATAGGGATCTCTACTCTTATAGTTGTCTATTGTAAGAACAAAAACAATACACGGCATAACATACATCCTCAGCACAGCACCACGTATATGCCGTCCTTAACAAAAATTTTCACGCAAGGTAACAGCCTCGAACATGCGGCACATCAGGCCATACCAACTAGAATCAGCCTAATGTTACACACCGCAAACACAACCAAGGTCCGAAAGTAATCGAGGCCATACAAGGTGTTAACAACTGTGACTCCTCAAGTGCCATTTCTTAACTTTGTTTTCCAAGAGAACAAATGGCAATCTAATCACCCTATAAAATTAAACCAAACGAGCTCCAACCCCACGCAGCGCACAACACCACAGCTAAATCACCGCATACCACAGTATCATACGCAGCAGATATCAAAACTACTCGCGCTAAGTAAGCAAAAAAAATCTCCCTAGAATCGACATAGGAACAGGTTTGGAACAGCAATATCGCACAGATTAGGACCAGAGCGACAGATCTGAAGGTAGCGCACACACCACATGGAACTCTTGAGATACGACGCATAGACAGGAGGTAAGAGGGGAAGGGAGAGGGGGTTCTCACGGGAGTTGGCCATGGAGATCTCGTTGACCTCATTGGGGTCGAGCCAGACCTTGCCCTTGCCGCACTTGAGCACGCTCGCGGCGAGCCGCTTCTGCAGCTTGAGGGAAACCATCTCCGCCGCCGCCTGAAAGGGTTTGCCAGGTGCGGCGTGGTCGGCTTTTATACCTGGGGACGCTAGAGTTTCGTCGTGGCCTTCCTGGGCCTTCTGTTTTTGCGTACGGGCTCGATTTATTGGGTAGAGCTGTCCAGATAGACTGTGCTTGTGCAGACTGGATCGTGGCCTGGTATTGTAGGTCCAGTCTAAGTATGGTATAATTCGTCATCCAAACGGGCTGTATCGGTATGGTCCCACGGACCGGGCTGTGCCTGGGCGAGAGGCTAGTACGGCATGCCCAGTTAAATTTTTTAATAATTTTTTGTAATTTTTTTACAATTGTTTACAAATTTTCCTTACTTTTTTACTTTTTCTACAATTTTATGTATTTTTTAATTTTTCTAGGTTAAACGGACCAACCATGCTGCATGGTCTGTTTAGTCCTAATCGTACCTGTGCCGGCACGACACGGCCACAGGCTGTGCATGAGTCTGATCCTCGGCCCACGGATCAATATAGTACGATCTATTTATTAGCCATACATAAATAGATTGTGCCGATCCTAGGTCTATATCGTTCCAGCCCGGCACGAGTTATTGGACAGCACTATTATTGGGTCTCCGTCCCATTGGTTGCTCTTTGGTTGGGACTGTGCAGCGCCCAGTAGGCTCTACTGAGTGGAAGCGTGTAAAGGTGGACGTGATGCCGTGGAAGCTGGATTCTTTTCGGCCAAGGCCGAATCCATCCGAAGATTGTTTAATGCTAGTGCGAGCGACAAAGAACTTCTGCCTTCATAGAAGCCTGATCGCTCGTTGAAAGATTCATACTATGGTTTTTTAAGTATAAAACAGATACACAACTCACCTACACGACATTCACACTATACACATGTATATTCTCTCACACACTAGGGCATTAATCAGAGGCTCCATAGCCTTCGGATCATGAGCACACGCTGTTCCACTTAACGCACACGTGTAGGTACCCACACTACTGGTTTTCCTCTCAAAAAAAATATTTCATTAACTTCGTAAAAGATGCATAAATTGAAAATTTTCATTTAATGTAAGATGGAAAAGTGTGACTTAGAACCGACTTAAATTCGAACAATCCAACTTACATTATCTTTTTAAAAGAATTATTGGTGATTTGTTGTTTTCTCTTATGAGTGTCCATATTGCAAGATTAGGGATGTAAACGGGGCGGCGCCCCGCCCCCCGCCCCGCCCCGCCCCGTTTAGCCTCGCGGGGGCAGATTGCCCCCCGTCCCCGGTCCCCGCGGGGATCCGACCTCACGGGGTCCCCGTGGGGGATTAAAAAAGATTAAATTTATTGTTTAAAAATAAATATTTTATTTTATTTTATTTATTTATAATTACTTAAGCATATTGTTTTTAAAAATATAGCTTCAAAATATATATTCTAACATATAAATTCAAGTTTTAGTCTAAATATACAAAAAAATAATACAATCTCTTATATTAAAAAATAATAATCTATTATTAAATATATTTATTTTTATTTTTATCAGGTCCCCGTGGGCCCCCGCGAGACGAGAATGACCCCCGTCCCCACCCCGCTAGCTTTGTGGGGCCCACCCCATTCCCCCCGTGGGGGGATATTACCCCCCGCCCCCCACGGGGATATTCCCCGCGGGGCCCCGCCTCCGCGGGGGGAATTGCCACCCCTATGCAAGATCACTCTTGGTGAGTTGGGACCAAATATAGGATTCAATCCATTACACATTCAAAAGTAAGTATGTCTGTTGTATCTTATAATGTATGTTTTAAAATCAATGCAGATTAATGCATGTTAAAAACAAAAAACTGGTGCAAAAACTGTCGCCATCGCACCCTCCGTGTGCCAACGCTACACTCACCTCCATATCCGAGGCGGTCGGCTCTAGATCTGACCGGTGTGGCTCGAGAAGAGGCGGTGCGGCTTCAGATCTGGCCGGTGGCAAGTTCGGATGGATGAGCGATCGGGTGTAGTCCCGCGAGCGCGGCGGCTGCGGCGTCAACCTCAAGGCCCACCATCCCAACGTCCTACTCATGGTCAAGGTCGGCTGCTGCTTTCACTTTTTCGGCAAGGATGTCACCTTCGCTGCCTCTGTCCTCGGCATCACCGCCCACTCGGACCACAGCTTCCTCACTGCCAGCATCCCTACCAGCATCCAGACCGCCCAGCGCCGCCGCGCCTTGTCGGCCTAGCTCCGCCTGAGTCCGCCTGGGACCGACATTGATCGCCTAGGCGGGCCGAGTGCCCAGGGGCCAACTTTGCCAGATTCACGGCGGCTGGACGACGCCTAGGCGCCCTAGGTGGCCGCCTACGCGAACACTGCCAAGTTGGATGCAAGAATCAACATAAATTTAGTGACGGCGCTGGGTTTGCCAGATAACAAGCAGAAAGTGATCGTCCAAGTGTCCATCTGCGACCTATTGAGCTGCCTACATTATTGCCGTCCCAATTTTTGGATCAAGGCCGTACTCCATATTCACCTTCAAAAGTAAAAAGACCAAGCAATAAGTCCTTGAGACATACATGATACTACTTAAGCACCCTACAAAACACCTAGATGAAATGTTGTAACTTGGAAATACTCAGAAGACTTCAATCTGCAGTAATTAAGATTTACATTATTATCAGCGGTGCATCTGAAATTTGGCTAAAACAAAATATGAAGCATTTATTTATAACACACTCAGTTAACAGAAGTGCAAAGCTAGCAGCAAACTGATTTTTTTGACCATAAGCAAAACTGAAATGTTGCAGTAGAAAGTTTTTTTTTTTTGCCATGTTCTCTGTGAAACAAAGTATAAGTAGTAGTAAAACTAGCCTATCTCATTTGTAGCTGGGAAATGGGAATATCTAGTGATTTCATAAGAAACAGGAAATCCAAAATGGTGGTCTCCTACTCTAAAACGCTATGATAACCACCCCATTGTTTACAGAAGAAAAACAAGTTTGGGCACATCATGCATTTGTTTACTATTACCACTTTTCCTTCTGTGACGTACAGAAATCGTTTTCCAAGCTTGCTGTGCCCTACAAGGAGAAGCAATCGAATGCATCCAACCACCCCCGACGGGCAGACACTAAAAAAAGCCTCGCTTTATACCTTAGCGGCGCACTTTTTGAGCACGCCAAAGGCGCCGATGATGGGCGCCGGCATCCTCTCGCGCTCGCCGCCGATGTCTAAGTTCTGCAGCGATCTCTGCGTCTGCGCGCCCCACCAAGCTACCAAACAAAGCACAACAGCAGCCATCTCCAGATCAGACCACGACACCCAAGGGGCCGCAGCACGAACAGATCAAAACACAGAATTGTAACGCGCGAGGACGAATCCCATAGATCAATCAAACAAGCTCCTAGGGAATCAGGGGGGAACCACGTACTTGTTGTCGGGGACGCGGATGGGGCCGAATGTGTCGCGCTCCTCGCGGAAGCCGGCGGTGATCGGGCGGGTCAGCGCCGGACGAAGCAGCAGCGCGGCCGCGGCCGGCGACGGCGAACGGGACGCTCCCGCGAGGCGCCGCAGAACCATTGCCATCTCCGGGCTGTCACGCTACAATAGCTCAGCAGATCCTGCCACTTTCTGCCAAGCAACCGCAGCACCTACCAAGCAACAGTGGCTTGGCAAGCATGGGCAAATCGGTAGATAATTAGACATGCAATTAAGTAGTGTTAATTAACTATGATTAGCACTAATTAATCAACATATTTCACTATTGCGGCCGGCCAAACATCCTACCATTGAACTCCTCTCGGGCGATATCTGCCGAGCTCAAGTAAGATGCTAGATTTATATAAAAAAAGGTGTTTGAAGTCAAACTTGAAGGAAAAAAAGGCTACAGTAACAAATGTGTCTACAGTCGGAACGGGAGGAGAGCAAGGAAAGAGGGCAGAAAGGATAGGACTACGAGGGGTTTAGTGGGCTGATCTCGTGCGTGCGTTCTGCATTGGATGGTGTGGATTGTTGACTGGTTTGGCTTGATGGAAAAGTTGGGATCAAGTTGGCTTTGCTCGCTGAATTGAAGCTTCCTTATGCCTCCTGTTGCAGTTCATCAAGGATTTTTTTCTTGACCTCTTTTCTTTCTTCATCCTCCCTCATCTGTCCAAACCTCCATCCTCTGCAATGCGCTCATCTCCCGTCCTCTCCCTTACCACCACTCGACACGATGGGTTACGGGCTTTGTGCATCCCCTACATGGTCGCTCTCACCCCTTGTGTGCTTGTCATTGCCTATGCCGAACCGTGGCGGCCGATGGATCGATTAAGCAATGTTGTGCCAAGAGAGAGATAGTGTATGGGCATGGTGAAGACTAGGGCAGTGTGTTGGCACCAGCCTTGGTCGTCAGAGACGATGGTGAAGCCACTAGAGTTGAAGAAGATGACCATGTTGCCTAAGATTCTGCGGCACCGAAGTTGTTGGAGAAGCCACCACAAGTAGCTAGTAGAAGGAGCTAGAGGAGCCAAGGAGGTCGCCAGCAATGGTGAGGACCGTTGAACTTTTTAGATCAAGGCAGCGGCACAATTGTAGGTGGAGGCGGCACTAACTGATGCCAGGAGAGGGTGGAGGGAGTCGAGGGAGACCACCAGTGGCTACGAAGGCCACTGGAGATGGTAGATTGGGCTGCAGTGCAATAGAACCGAGGTGGTGACTTTTCAATTTGGATGAAGAGAAAGGTGGAATAGTGAGGAATGAGGCAGGGCATGGCAGCCAATGGTGGTGAGAGCTGGTAGAGGTAGTGGAATTGGTGGTGGCACCGCCGCTCGGTATGGAGGAGAGAGTGGGGTGTGGCTGACAAAGGGAGTAGAGTAAAGTAAGGAGAGAGAGGGGATTAGAGTTAGGGTTAAGGGGAATTCAGCTTGAACTGGGCTAAGCGAGCCAATCAAATAGGCCAAGTGTGCCCTACTAGGCTAGGGCAAAGAGAAAGAGAGAGTGGGTTGAGTAGGCCAAATGTATGTCCGTTAGAACAGAGCTCAAGAAGATGCTTCATGATACCATAATCTAAACTCTAAAACATAATGTGAGTTTAGAACCCGCGGTATTATTTATTTAAGATCCATTGCAATGCATGGACACTCTACTAGTTATATATTATAAGAGAGAAAAATACCCACTCTATTTCTCAATTCTTGTCACATGTGACCAAAATTTTTCTTCCCCAAATACTTGCATAGCAAAACAACAAACAATCAAACATAGCATAGTGTAGCATAACATTTTGTATTTATAGCAAAACAACAAACAATCAAATATAGCATAGTGTAGCATAACATTTTGTATTTATATCATGATCGCTGGCGTTGGGCGGTAGCTTAAAAATCACTGTAGCAGGCACTGCTGCTACAGTACCTGCTACAGTAAAAAAATTTCCGTTTTATGTTTTGTTTTTTTTCTCATATTCCTTTGCATCGTCCGCTCTAATTTAGTACAGCGTTTTTATTTTTAAATTTTTTAAAATTTAATTATACGCAATAAACTAACTTAGCTACAGTGTTTTTTCAGCCAGCTACAGTGTTTTTTCAACAAAAAGCCAAGAGCCATCGCTATTCCGATCACCCCCTCAGAATCTCTAACTGTTTCGAAAGGCAAATACATGCCATATTCAGGAAAAAAAAGATTGTAACAGGCCAATTTCGTTTGCTCGATTCTTCATTTCATTTTTCTTCAGGGATGCAGACCTAGATTTAAACCTCTGACCCAGTGGAAGAAGATCCTGTAGCTACTATGTCATTACATAAAGTACGTTCTTTAAAAGATAAACTGAAGTAAACAGCAGTAAATTTCAGTTGCTAAACATGGGCGACGATCCCCTGTGTACACCACCCTTTGCAAGTGCTGGATCAGACTCCACAGGCTCAGAGCTTAGACAGTGCAATATCCATCACACCAACGAAGAAATCTGCATCGATCAACAAACACAACTGTTCAGTTCATGTGCTACAACTGGTTAACTAGTATGCAGAACTAGGAATCGAGCTCATTAACCTACCAGCATCTTCCTTGGTGAAGCACAGAGGGGGAGTAATCCTGAAAACGTTCCCGTAAAACCCGCCTTTTCCGACCAAAACGCCCATTTCTGCACATCCAGTCACCATGATCATCAGATCATCAATTTGCAGTACTTTCCAGGCACCCAAATTCCAACGAGTTTTCGTCAGGTCATCTTTCTCAGCAGGAGGAAACAAAAGAATGGATTCCTCCAAGTACGTACCTTTCATGTGCTCCATGGCCTGACAAATCTCGTCTTTCGCCGGGGTCTTCAGCTGCCGATCAGTCACAAGCTCCACGCCGAGCATGAAACCAGTTCCCCTCACATCGCCAATGACTGCAAGAACGAGACGAACCAAGTCACCTCACTGTTAGAATCTCATGGCAAAGCCAGGTCATTAGATGCACAAACTTTCGTGCTTCTCCTGGAGAGCGCGGAGCCGGTCTTTGAGGTACGAGCCAATGGCGAAGGCGTTCTCCTGGAGCCTCTCTTTCTCGAGCACCTTGAGAACGGCGAGCCCCCCCGCGGTGCAGAACGGGTTGCCGCCGAACGTGTTGAAGTAGCAGCGCCTGGTCAACACCTGCGCGATCTCCGGCGTGGTGACGACGGCGCCCAGAGGGATGCCGTTGCCGATGCCCTGCGCACGATCGATGATCGGAAAAAGGGCCGAACTGTAAGATGCTCTGTCGTAAAGAGCTTCACGGCACAAGAATGGAAGAAGAGTGGCAAGAAGCCATGAATGCCCGTGCATGTCTCGTTGTTCGTGCAGTATACCTTTGCCATGGTCACTATGTCGGGGACCACGCCGTGGATCTCGAACCCCCAGAAGTGGCTGCCGACGCGTGCGAAGCCCGCCTGGACCTCGTCGGCGATGCAGAGGCCGCCAGCCTTCCTGACCCTCTCGTACACCAGCGGCAGGTAGCCCGGCGACAGCTCCACGATTCCACCAACGCCCTGCAAACGAAAGACTTTACTAACTCTGCTCACGCCATGTCCATTTCCACTTTTGTCATGAGATGAAGTACTAGTACTACTGATTCAGTCTGTACTCAGTACCTGTATGGCTTCAGATATGAAGCCAGCGACCTGGCCAGTGGTGCCGAACTCGATGATCTCCTGCACGTCTCGCACGTACTTCTCGGCGTCGGAGCCGAAGGCGCCTCTGTAGGGGTCCGGGTTAACAGCATGGTGCACACCACTCTTCAGCAGCACAGATCAAATGATCAAACAAAGGTTCACAGTTCAGCAATTCTTTTTTTATTTATGAAAGTTCAGCAATTCTTTATTGGTACGTATACTATATGTAGCAGTATCGTACTATCGACGCGCAGTGCTTCCGGTGATGGCATTTGAGCATGTATGTATGTATACCTGAATAACATTGAACTTCCAGTTCTTCTGCGCGGTGGCGCCCATGGTGCCGGCGGCGTTGCCGTGGTATGAGTTCCGGAGCGATATGATGTCGTGGGAGCCGGTGTAGAGCCGTGCCATCATGATGGCAAGCTCGTTCGCCTCTGTGCCGGAGTTGGTGAAGAAGACAACCTGTAATTAATTAATTAATTACGTCAAGAAACAAGCAACATTAATTACTACCGTGAGGTCACTCTAATTTTTGTGGTAAGTATAATGACTGTTTGCTGTATAATGACTGTTTGCTGAAGTTGTCGGAGTTTGAGTTTGATTTTGTACGGCTTACAGAGTTTGCTCTTGCTGGCTGAGTGAGGCCAGTATAACTGTTTTTGATTGGCAAGTCAGATCAGCATTAGCAGTTGAATCGGCTTGGAGTTGGCAATTGCTTTTTACCAGAGAGAAATGTTTGGTTTTAAAACCGAGCAGTCTTTTGGTTGGCGGTCTAATTACTGGTGGTTTGACTGGTATGATGGTTATAGTATTCTAGGGCACAGTGAGTTGTAGTTTTGAGCTGAAATTTGAAAGTTAGTCCTAGGAGCTTGGGTTTAGTGAATATGTATTGCATTATACATGTTTATACTAATATGGGTTAAATTGTGAAGAACTTATATTCGAAAATGATTGTTTGGTCTATTGTTACGTAAATGGTTTAGAGTTAACTATAGTCGACAGTAAGGAGAATTGGAACTTGGTTATGAGAACCATGGTCCAGAATGGTTATGAATGTCAAGTAAAATGGTTGAACTTAAACAAGGTGTAAAATGGATAAAAACTATAGAAGACAAAGTTTGAGTAAAGAGCTTTTTAAGGTAAAGTGATGCTTCCAAGAGGGAAGCTGGGGGTATGTGCTCTTAATTCTCCAATTGTGTCAATTGATGATTTTGTATTCTTCTCTCTTGATTTTGTTTTATATCAAGAACGTGTAAGTGATAGAGATATCTCTTAAAGATCAGATCCCATTCATCTAGTCACCTTACTTTGCAAGTTACTGCATTTACCCGATTTTGACTCAAGAAAGAGTGATTTGGGGGGTTTTGATCTTGAGGGCGTTTGGACTATTTCTTGCTATGATTTGAGAATGCTAGGATGTGTGAGAGACCATCCTTAGCTACCTTAGACTTGATTTCTCCTATGAGCTTCTTTCAATCACCATTTCATGGCTGCGTTTTGATGCCTCTCGAGCTTAAGTGAGGAACTCTTGTTGAAATAACCCCCTAAGGTCTTGATCTTAGGGTGTGTTAAGTTTTATTTTGTTTGAAGCTCTAGTTTGAAATTTAGGTCATTTTATCGTTTGAAACCAATTTTGGCATAGCAAAGTTTTAATAGCCAAAAGGGTACAACTTTCTTTTTTTCTTGCAAGAACTTTTGTTGTATTAGATTTCTAAGATTATGATCTAGTTTAGATCTAAATTTTAAATCATTTGAAGCTATGATTTGAATGTTATGCATGTTTCTCTCTTACTGTTGTGCTTGCTCATGTGAGAGAGGTTAGACCGCTAAGCCCGCTCAGACCACTCGCTATTTGAAGGTTAGATCGTTCAGGTGACGTGTGCAATTCGTTGGTGTGTACGTGCCTTGAGATCGCCGGGCATCTTGGAGGCCAGCGCCTCGGCGAAGTCGGCGATGGCGTGGTTGAGATAGAGCACGGTGGAGTGCTGCAGGCGCTTGGCCTGCGCGGTGATCGCGTCGACGACGTCGGGGTGGCAGTGTCCGCAGCACACGGTGGCGATGCCGGCGAACGCGTCCAGGTAGCGCCGGCCGCGCTCGTCGTACAGGTACTGCATCTTCCCCTCCACGATGTTCAGCTGCAAGAGGTGGCAGAGCAACATAAATTACGAAACAGCCATTGTTGAGCAGAATTCCAACTGAATCGATCCTAGCAATGGAATATATAGCAACAGAGAGAACCGACGGGCTTGGAATAGAAATGGAACAGGGACGGGCTGAGGAACTCGGCACGCTTCCGGGCGATCTCGGCGGCCGTCGGCCCGTCGTAGGGCAGAGGCACGTGGTCGAAGGTAGGCATTCTCGGCACGGCCGCCGTCTTCACCGCCGCGGCTAGCCTAGAGAATCTCCTCACAAGCCTAGCCCCCTGCATCATCGCCGAGTAGTATCTACCTACCTGAATAATTCAAGAAACTATATATTCCCCTCCTCCTCCTCCTCTATATCATCCAAAGGTAATCACTTGTCTTGGATTAGGAGAGGAGGGGAGGCTGGCAGGTGTGGGAGCAATCAGGAGACGGACAGGCGGGGGTTTATAAGGTGGTGCAACGCTCCAGCTAGCTGCTCCTTTCTGGGTTAACTGCGCGATCAGCATTGTGCTCTAGCTATCAGAAAGAATAGAAGATGGTGGTCTAATTTTAACCAATGTACCTGAGTGAGTGCCTAACGAAAGGACATCTTCCCTGGTTCATTGAATCTAGACATGTAGGACGGTAAATGGATGCGTGGAAAGAGAAACAGAAGCGAGCTAACTATTTTCCGAGTGACACAACGATGATCTTTTTTCCCTCTGTCCCTCTTTGATGCATCCTAAAGGAACATCCATTCAATTTGATAAATTTGGACATACTTTTGCTGTCCCTTTCTCGGGCTTCTTGAAAATGGTAAAAGCGAAATCAAATCACCGCGTTCGATCGGTGCTCTGACAGTGCTACTGTCATTAACCAATCTGACAGTGCTCCGCACATGCAAGAGCTTTCATTCAGATAAGTTCATCCTTGCCTTGGCTGAAGAGATTCATATATCGATTCATATGTCTGTTCACTCCTTTCTGATCTACATCTGTCATTCGAGTGTTTCTTCTGCTTGAGGCGTGTCGAGGATGTGGATGTGCAGATCACAATCTCCGCTGTGTATTAAGGAAAGTCGCAGGCAAGAAATTGTGCAAATCGACAGGCACGGCAGCAATTCCTTTGAAGAATTAAATCCATGGATTGCCACCAGACAAAATATGGTCTGACAGTGATTACGAACCAACCTATAGTGATCACAATCAAGCAAATACGGTTTGGTTGTGATGAGACATATGGAACTAATGGCATACATTAATTAATACAAAAAAAATCATAATCCATTTAGGTACGGAGAAATTGCTTGGTGCCCGGGAACCGGTGACCCTCTTACCAATCTTTTTTGGTTCCTGATACTAGGGATGAACTTGAAATTAAAATTTTGTAGGTTTTAAACTTTATGTGTACTACATGCATGATTTTTTTTGGCATTTTTTAAACATCACGTCATGCCATGGCAGATTCGCTAATGGGGACGCTTGTTCACCTAGGCACCATTTGAAGACAGTTTGGATGACTATGTGCAACTGCAAATTTGGTTCTCCTGTGATTATTTTATCTTGTCTTGAAAAATATGAACTACACATATTTTTTCCATTCATTGTCATGATTGCCTTTGAAAAGCCAAACATCTACTTCACTTTAAACATAAGTTTGCATCCTCTACATAATTATAACACGTCTTTGTCGCTCTTCTGAAAATAAATTTGTGAGCAACTAGTTGGAAACATTATTGGCTCAGGAGTAGTGCATTATTGTATTGGTTCAGGGCAGGAGTAGTGTCTGTGCATGCTTCCTAGTTGGATCCACAATGGAGTCACACTTGGTCCTTATCTGATTGCAGAGTCGTTGATTACCTTTCTTTGTTTAAGCTTTCTATTGAAGATGAGATGTGATAAAGAAAACAAAACCCCAAGGCTTGCTCAGACATCACAAACCTTCAGCTCACTCGTCAGTTTGCATCAGTAGCGAAGTCAAAAATAAAATTGATGGTAAATTGAATTATTTATAGAACTAAACTAAGTTGATATAAATATAGTCTTTTACTCTTATGAAATTTTAAATTCATACAGAAAGTACATAATTGGAGGCAAACAATGAAAACCAGATAAACAAGATACTTCGATAATAGAAAGCGTATACCAAAAAATATATAATTATTTTGTCATGAGTGCAAAGTAATAATAAATCACCTATGTATGAAACATATCAATATTAGTGATATAATAGAAATTTGTAAATGGCTATAAAAATTTAGATCATATAAAACATACCACAAATAAGCTAATTTGAATCACGAGACAAATTTGAATCACGGGGCAAATGCATTCTATGAGACTTTATGCCTTGAAAACGATTTATGACGTTATTATCATCAATGCTTCTAAAGATCTCTTGATGTAGCATACCATTAAGTCATTGAGCCACTCATCCGCTACCTTATCATGTAAATCTCTTTTCATAATATTCATTGCCAAAAATATTCTCTTAACAGATTGGGACAAGCTATGTAGTGAACTACATAGGCAGAGTTTAATTCTACCTTATGATTAGCTTTTTTTTCATTTGCAGAATTTGCCCAATGTCTGCTTCAATCGGTATTCTACTCTTTTGGATCCATCAAATGAAGTGTTGATTCCACCAGAACTTCTATCTAGCAAGACTGTTTGGACACCAGACTGAGTGCTTGGTACCTTTTTAGTATTCCTTATTCCTTTGCCCCTTTTTCGCTATTTACCATTTGCAAGCTGCCATCGTACTATAAAATATTAGTGCTACAAATGAATTGCTTGTATTGATTTCTAGTTCAGTTGTGTGTTTCAGAAAGAAGCTTGTTTATTATTTACTAAAATTGTGCAAGATTTATCATGCTATTTTATATAATATTGATGGTATAGCTGGTGTTCTTGCCAAGGGAGAGGGTAAGCTGAAGCCTAACCAAGCTTCCCGTTTGGCTACAGCCCTGGTTTGCATCATTGTACGGTAAGTGGCGAGCTATCACTGTAGGTCTGTAGCTTTACCTGAAAATTCTGTCTCATGACAACATGAAACAACTCAATATAACTTAGAAATGTGGAACTAGGTTAAAAAAACCAATCTAGATAAAGCTATCTACTTTCTTGTGGTGCTATCTTTTCCTATAATTAATTAAGCTCATGCAACAAACATATGATCATTCACTTGCATGGCAAACGCACCGCGCGATGCATTACAACCACCCAGATAAATATCAGTACTGATTTAAAGCAGGAACTGCTTCTATGCTCTGCCAAATTCAAAATAGAAGCCGAACTAATATTATCTAGGCCACGCACAAGTAGTAATAATAGTAACTATAAATACTTTACGATCTGTACAGATTTCTTTTTCAAAAGAGTATAGAAGAGCTACTCTTATCTGTTGCCAATCTTGTTTGGCACCTTTATATGGAACCAAAGTCCATTGAATGTGGACGCAGTACATCCAAATCCCACAAGTTGAAGTACATACGTACGCAGATTAAGCGTGGTAAGGTGTCAAACTGTCTTGTAAGCTAGATCTAACACTACTACAGAAATTATCATCATAGATGATTCAAAAATATCATCACAGATAGTTTTTGAACCGTCTGAATTTATGGGTCAGTGATAATCGAAGGTTATCACAGACGGTTTGTGAGTCATTTGTGATAAATACAATACAGACGGTTTGTAACTAGAACCGTCTGTAAAAAAATACTATCGCAGACGGTTCTAGTTTAGAACCGTCTAGGACCATCTGTGATGTGTGAGTATCACAGACGGTTTTTGTTTTGAGTCGTCTGTGATAGTGAATCACAGACGGTTTATACTACAAAACTGTCTACGATAATTCATTCTATATCTAAATTTTTTTCTATTTTTCAGTTAGCCTCAAGAAATGTTAGCTATACCTTTTGAAAACAAGTAAATACGATATCAAACATAGCAGAGAGTATTTTATTTTCATTACAATCCACCATTACAATATCACAAGAAAACATATCAGAGAACATTCTATTTACTTTTCATTTACATTACAAACCGAGCAGCCATAGCCCCACAAAGTAGCTCGAGTAGGGCTTCTTGACGGCGGCCTCACTGTAAACTCCTGGGCAACCCTAAACGCCACAATGGAAGGAGGTGCTGGTTGGCTGACCTGGTATGCGACATTTTAATTGTCTGCACTCGCTTCCATCAGGTCGATCGAGGAGGAGGACAGTGAGGAGCCTAGAGAGATTTTGAGCGTATAAAGGGTAGGGGATAGGTTTAGGTGAGTATTTATAGGAGAGAGAGAGGTGGGACGATCTGTGGGGTGTGGGTTAGTCGGTTTCTATTGGCTAGAATTGGGTTGGGGAGAATTGATGGGTCCAGCGGTCAGAGATCAATTTATTACAGTCGGTTCTTAGTAAGAACTGTCTGTAAAAGTATCACAGAACCGTATGTGATATTGGCTATATATGTACCGATACAATATAAACAACTAGTCTCAAAATATGAAATAACAAAGTTCTGTATATATACTCATTTGAAAGGTTTCAATGATATCTACAACTTTGCAGTTGAGACAAAGCTCAAATTTTGAAGGGAAGATTGAAAATTTTGGCAAAAACAAAAAAAAATTGCAATGCAAATTTGAGACTAAAGATGGCCGATTTTGGGGATCTTAGAGGGCAACTGGCATAAGCCGATCGTTTTTTTGGATCTATCTCATTGTTAGCTTTTCAACGAGTACAAGAACGTCAAAAACAGACACCGTATGCAAAAGTTATGCCCGTTTTACTGAAGGTGTGTCAAAATAGAATTCTACTCAAACTCAGGCGGGAAATTATGAAAATTTAAAAATATGCGAGACGGTAAACATATCACAGACGAATCTTATTAAGAACCATCTGTGTATTGAACCGTCTGTGATATACGGTTCTTAAAATATCACAAACGGTTCTTACCAAGAATCGTCTATGATTGCATTTAATACTGACAGTTTTTATGAACTGTCTATGATGATGTATCTAATATAAACTTTTTTTTGTAGTAGTGTAATTAATACTCATGTCAGTGTCATCGGCAAGATGACAGCACAAATCAGCAGCGCTTAGTGATCGATAGAGACGAGAATCGTATCGTTTATTCCTATCAGGTTTAGTCCACAATTAGAGTAAATTATAGGGTGCGCTCAGATGCGCAGTGGCGGTGAGAGATAGCTTAAAAAACACTGTAGCGCTTTCATCTCTATTTGTTTTTTTTTGTTTTTTTTGTGTTTTTTTTCGTATTCCTTTGCATTGTCCGCTCTAGATTAGCGTGACGCTTTTATTTTTATATTTTTTTAAATTTAATTGTACCTAATAAGCCAACTCAGCTACAGTAAAAAATCAGTCAACTACAGTAAAATTTCAGTAAAAATCAAAAGCCATGTTATTCTGAACTCTACCATAGGTTTCCTAGGAATTAGGGCGAAGTCCAAGAAAATCTAAGGTACATTGGTAAGTGACACACAGTCCTAGGTATCATTATGGCATAAGCATTGCACAAACCAGCCACACAATACCTGACCTGCTGTTATGTGCCACTTACCAACATATCTGAGTTTTCTACAACATGTGTCAAACTATTTGGGGTTGCTGTAATTTACTTTTTAAAAAATTTCTCCTAGCTAGCTAGGCCACCGATTAGGATGTAACCTGTCCCCTCCAAGAAAAGAATACTGGTCGAGTGCGTGTGATGGAGCCAGGCTTGGCTTGCAGTTACGTGCGTAACGATGTGGAAATGTATTAGGTTTCCACTGATGAATTGGTGCTTGAGGGATAACAGTACTGACAGGGGCGAGGGATAGGTTGGTGGTGCTCTTCGCTTTTTGCGGTGAGTCGATGCCTCGATGGATCCAAATGTTAGGCCAGGACGAGATCCCCCAACGACTGAGCGCAACGCGTAGGGGGCTCCTGATGAGGATTTCCACAGACCAATGCAAAAAGCAATCAGTGCAAATATTTCCCATCAAATTAAGTACATGGAAATCGAAAGGGAAATCTCATCTTCGAAATGGAAATTGAAAGGGAAATGTACCTAATATGTTCTTTACATTTTACAATACACAGGGTTACATCATTGTGGTGTACCGTGGGCCTTTAATAATTAGTTATATATACTATTTTAAAGAATCAGTTAGTGATTCGTATGTTCTATCTTTTCACTCCCCATCCTCACAGAAAAATTAGGTGCCGCCATGTAATACCAAATCACCATGGTATTCCCGTAACAACGCACCGCCTCCCCATCTCGCTCCGCCTCCTCTCCCATCCGCTTGCCGCCTCCCCCACTCCTCCACGGCCACCGCCTGCTCCCCACCCTACGCCTCCTCCTCCCCCACTCCTCTGCGTCGCCTCCTCCTCCCCCCGCTCCTCCGTGCCGCTGCTTTCTCCTCTCCACTCAGCTTACCCTCGAGTCAGTAATTGTGGAGGTACATAAGAGTTAAGCCAGCCAATTGTAGCTGAGATCATGAGTCAGTAATCACAGCGCTTGATGCTAGCAGCCTGGCATTCCTTACCAGTGTACTCCACTGAATTGTTGGATTTATATGAAATTGTATAAATGGGTAGATACTTCTTTTGGGCAACCTTTTTATCCTTCCAGGCACAGCTGAGATTTATGATAAGTGGTGCTATTCAGTGTTCCTTTGGTGTTGTGACATGGCATATAAAATTACTGTTTCTACCTGTTAGGTTCTGCATTTAAGTTTCCCACTTGTATGCTTGAATATAAATTTTTGGTACGGTGTTTATTCAGTATAATGTTGATATGTGGCAAGTACAATCTGTTGTGTTGAGCTAACATGTGATGTATATGCAGTTGACTAACTGGCTGAATCTATGAGCTTAGTTGAGAGTATTAGATAAAATATAAACATTGTTGAACCCATTAAGGAACAAAAAAAAGAGAAAAACGAAAAAAAACTACATTAAGAAATCAACACGTTTCAAATGATCTTTATCTTTTGAAAACTAGAAGCTAGAAGTCAAAACTTGTTTGGAATTGAGCCATAGTACCCTCCCACGGTATTGACCGGTGTTCGATTCCCTGGATGCGCAGTATGCATGCATTTTTTTGTTTGAAAAGGGACCAGGGGAGAGATGCTCCCTCATTTTCCTTCTAAGTTGATGAGAGTTTGAACCCGGATCGACAATTTGGACGTTTCTGCTCTAGCCATTCTTATTTTTTGATCGATATCCCAGAGATGTGCAGGTTGATTCCCCAGAGATGTGCAGGTTGATTCTACTAGTGGAACGTGTTTCCAATCTAGCTGGTTGACTTGACCTACAATTGAAAGTTAAATGAAGTGTAATTATACTTTTTTTGCAGGGGAAATGAAACGTAACATTAAAATATCAAAATTGGTTATTGCATATATTGAGGAACTTTTGGTTTAATAACTGGTATAAACTTTGGTGCCAATCTCTGATGTAGAACCAATACTTGTCGCAAAAGGGGAAATAGAAAAAGAGAAGTGCACATTGTGACACAGGCAGATGTATGTGGGCTTAGAATACAGGCCTATAAATATTGGCGTTATTATTGGCCCATGGACCTGGTAGTTAGTGGACTGTGGGCGAGAGCTGTTCGTGGGCTTCCACCAGAGACGCTGCTCTTCTGCACATGCATCAAAATATACTTTGAATCTCATCAAGTTATATATTAGAGATCTGCATGGGAAGTAAGCATATTCCATCGAATTGAAGCCTCCCATGTTTTGGTTCAGAGCTATATATGCTTTTGAACTGGAGAATCCATTTTGCATGCATATGGAGCAATTTGCGCGACAAGTCTCTTTTGTTACCCCGGTGGTTTTCCTGTAATTTTTCAGCCTGTCCAATTTATTCATGCATCTACTTGAATCAATTGTTGGGATTTGATAAAAAAAATCAGCCACATTATTTTCCAAAAAAATAATAGCTAAAATCCATTTCATTAGATCGTACCTCAATATTCATACTCAGGTTAGGGTTTTAGATTCACTAAGCCCCCAACCAAAGAATTAGGGTGGTCCGTGCGGCAGCGGTGCAGCGAGGCGCACGCGGTGGCATGGCTGGAGGTAGGGTGGGGGTGGTGGGGACCGGTGAGGGATCGGAAGCTCGTTTAGAGGTGTTCAGAATAGTGTTGACTTATGATTTTTTTTATTGTAGCTAGGTTATTTTTTCTGTAGCTAAGTTGACTTATTTAGTATAATTAAATTTTTTAAAAAATTAAAAAATAGAAAAAATATGTTAACCCATCATAGATAATGCAAAGGTATATGGGAGAGAAGGAAAGACAAAAAAAAGCAGAAGTCAGAAGGTAAAAAAAGCAGAAGTCAGAAGGTAAATTAAGTTGTACCTTAATTAAATTGTGAAACGTTTGAAAAAAAAAAGAAAAATCGTGTGCTTGATTGGTGTCTACACTGCCCCTTTATTTGTTTTGGAAATAGACGTCGGGCTTGTCATCATTACAAGCACGCTGCCAAAAAACATACATAAGGGTATGCCAGAATACGTACGTTACACTGCCTGCAGTTTTGTACGTATCTATGCTACTTACGTACGTAGGCATGCAGTAATCAGCTACGCACCTAGCTAGCAAGCAGAGCTGATGTAGCAGCAGTCCAGTCCCTAAGAAGATGCCAATGCAAGCTGCGCACGTACGTACGGGAGCACCTCCAGCGGTGACCTATGATTTTGTCAGTTTTCAGAATAGAAAAGCTCAGATACTATTATTACTTGAGCTAAAAAGAAAAATTATGTATTTAACTTATTTGAACTTACATAAGCTTTATACTGATAAATATCACACGTCTCAGGCTAGAGCCTAGGCTACCTGGGGTGTGGATCCGCCCCTGAGCAGCTCCATGAAATAACATGCATGCTGTTGGAAAACCTGGGCCTTGGGTCTTGGCCTACGATGGACACCCCATATATTAGTCTATATATAGTGGTCCTAATAATTATATGATGTAATAAAGAAAGAAAGAAGTTTCTCTATCTCTCTGTATTCAATATACTATTTGTTTTTGTATTATTCTATGTTTGATCCTTCTTTCTGTATATAAGGTAATTGTTTGGACTGGACTCCCTAGTGACGGTTACTCAACATGTTATTAGCACGAATTGCTCTGGTGGATTGAAAGGTAATAATCAAAACATGACACTAGTAGATTGAATTACAGATCTAGAACGCTTTAAATTCCGTAAATTTAGCTTTCTAAATTATATCCTACGGTGCAAATCCGCCCTAATCTTGAAGTCGCTGGTCCAATACCGATTGGTAGATTATATAAATAAAGTAGATGATGATTGCACAATTCTTGCATGAACAGAGGAAAAAAACATTCATGTGGCCATTGGACCGAAGCCGCACGTAGTCGTGTCACCATCGCGTGCCACACACGCTCGTTGTTGGCCTGGAGCCGCCTACATGCGGCCGCTCACCCGAAGCCGCACCGCCCCGCCTTGCCCCCGCACGGGCTCCCTGTCGCTCTGCACTACGCTGCCTACATGCGGCCGACCGCCGCCGCACGGCGTCCCACCACCGCCGACCCCGTGTGAGCCGCCATTGCCGCATGGCGCGCCACCACCGCCTAGCCCCACGCGAGCCATCGCCACCGCTGCATGGCATGCTTGTTGCACCTCAGCCGCCGGCTCCTGACCGCTTGCTGTGTCTCGGCCGCTACCCCCCCCCGGCCGCTCACCGCACCTACATGCACCGCCACCACAAATGAAAGGGGTACAAAAACCCTACCCCTTCGTCTTTGACCCAACCTGCATGCCCATGAGGACGTGGGCTGGGGAAAGGGCCCGGCCGGGGGAGGGGGAAAGAAGACAAAGGAAAAAAATCCAAAAATTTTGTAAGAAGACCCTCGGAGTTTCAAAAATTACACGAAAAATGGCATAATTCACTGAAAATTAATATTCCAGCATAAAAAGGGCCCCAAGAATTCAAATGTATGTTGGATATTAGAAAGACTTTCTTCATTTAAAACTGGCAATACTACACAACCATTAAGACACCCGCAGCTTATATTGCCCTGAAAACCATATTTAGAAGCTCTGAACTTTTCTATCTCTAGATGATGGATTAGACAACACATATCTTAGGATGATGAGAAACATAATTAACAATTCACAGAAACATAATATCGATATCCAGAATTTTCCGAATCAAGAAAATTTTATGTGTCCCGCATGTGCCACCAGAAAATTAATTACTAGACCTTCTGCTTAGAAAGTGAAGAATGAAGTTCCTTCATTCCTAAAACACATCCAAGGAGATATTTGTGATCCTATACAGCCACTGTCAGGGGTAATTAAATATTTTATGGTGCACATTGATGCTTTCTCAAAATGATCGCATGTATGTTTATTATTACAAGAAACCATGCTTTTGCAAAGCTAATCTCGTAAATAATTCAAATTAAAAATAATTTTTCTAATTATCATATAAAGTCCATTAGAATGGACAATGTCGGAGAATTTATTTCAAAGACATTTGATGATTATTGCATGGCAATAGAAATTAAAATTGAACATTCCGTACCGTATGTCCACATCCAGAATGGACTAGTAGAGGCATTAATTAAGAGAATTAAATTTATTGCCCGACCCGTTTTTGCAAAATTGTAATTTACCAAATACATGTTGGGGACACGCAGTCCTGCATGCAACAACTATCATCAACATTAGACTATTGGCATATAATATCTATTCACCTATGCAACTAGAACAAGAGTCAGCATCGAAAATTTCTCATCTTCGTAGATTTGGTTGCAAAGTTTATATACCTATACCCCCACCACAGCGTACTGCAGTGGGCCCTCTCTGAAAACTTGGGGATATATGTTGATTATAAGACAGTATCTGTAATCAGGTATTTGGAGCCCATGACAAGAGATTTGCATATCACCCGTTTCATTGATAGTATATTTGATGATGATAGTTTCCCGATATTAGGGGGGAGAAAATCTACCCCTTGACAAAAAATATCAAAAAATTACATGGCAAACCACGGGAATCCTTGCACATGACCCGCACACTAGTGAAGCAAATAGAGAAGTCTAGAAGATCATTGATTTGCATGCATTAACAAATCAACTGCCTGACTATTTTAGTGATTTCAAGAGTGTGACCAAGTCACATATGACTGCACGCAATACACCGAAGAGGGTTGAAATTCTGAAGAAAATTGCAGGTATCCCTAATCCCATGCAGAGGCCTCAGAATAAAAGGATGAGAACTCCGATCTCTCGAATCCCAAGTAACCGGGGATGCCTTATGAAAAAGGATAAGAAAGATTTGACACAGCTAATCACCAAAGTTTTCCAGAACCAGAAGAGTAGCCAATTGAGATTTGGCACCGGAATGGCACCTTCAAGGAAAGGAATATCGGATTTGAACATTCCCATGGAGGGAGAAAACAGCTTGGATGTATGCGCATACATCGAAGTTGAAAAACTAAAGGGAGTTGCCCCGCAATTAGAAGGAGCGATGAGCAATTAGAAGAATCAACTTATGATAAAATAGCTATAAACTATATGCACACGGAAGAATCCATGAATAGGACAACATCCAATGTTGACATTTTCTTAACAAAAAAAAATTACCACAATCATTGATCTTGATCTAGAGCCTACATTGCTCGTTAAATACAAGAAAAGATCAGATTAGGAGGATAAAAGAAGGAAAATAGAAACTGAATTATTATCTGTGAATAAAAGAGAGATGTTTGGGCCTGTAAGCTGCACGCCTTCCCTTGTGCACCCCGTAGGGCATAAGTAGGTATTTGTTCGAAAGAGAAATGAGAAAAATGAAGTTGTAAAATACAAAGTAAGACTCGTTGCATAAGGTTTCTCTCAACGCCCAGGAGTTGATTATGAAGAAACCTATTCACCGGTCATAAGTGGTATTATCTTTGATATTTAATCTCGATGGCAGTGAATATGGATTTAGAAATGAAATTGATGGATGTGGTAATTGCATACTTTTATGAAAACTTAGATTCAGATATTTATATGAAGCTGTTTGAAGGTATTCCTATCTCAAACCAAGACAGCAAATAGAAACCTGTACAGTGTGAAACTCAGAAAATCACTGTACAAACTTAAGCAATCATGTAGAATGTGGTATAATCATTTAAGTGACTTTTTATGCAAGAAAGGCTACACGAACAATGAGAATTGTCCCTGTGTATTTATACGATAATCCTAGAATGAATTTTGTTTAATATCAGTGTATGTAGATGATCTGAATATCATCGGAACCTTAGAAGATATAAAGAAAGCAAGCACTTGCCTGATGTTAGAGTTCAAAATGAAAGATTTGGGCAAAATCAAATATTGGCTAGGCTTGTAGCTTGAGCATGTCCCTAAAAGAATATGAGTACATCAGTCAGAATACACTCAAAAGGTGTTGGAGAGGTTCAGCTTTGAAAAGGCTTATCCATCAAAAGTATTGATGTTCGAAAGATTTTCATAGCAAGACAAGGATCTATACTGACCTAGAGAAGAAGGGGAGAAAGTCCTGGAAATGGAATTCCCGTACTTAAGTGCAATAGGAGCACTTATGTATTTATTAAATTGCACTAGACTGGACATTATATTTACCGTAAATCTATTAGTAAGGTATAGTGCAGAACCTACCAGAAGGCATTGACAGGGGATAAAGGACATCTTTCGATACCTCTAGGAAGCAAAGACCAAGAACTATTCTATAAAAAGAACCAAGACCTGAATATGACTAGCTATACGGATGTTGGGTACTTGTCAGACCCACATACAAGGTTACAAACAGGCTATATATTCTTATGTGGTAGAACTGCAATTTTATGAAAATCATCTAAACAAAGTCTTGTATTGACTTCGATGAATCACTCGGAGATCATAACATTGTTGAAGCCATGCAAGAATGTGTTTGGCTTCGACGAATGATTTACCACATCCAACAGTCATGTGGATGGAGTATCATGCAAGTTTCTACCATTATCTATGAAGATAATGCAATTTGTGTTGCACAAGTATAGATAGGTTATATGAAAAGTCATCTTACAAATCATATCAACTTCAAATTCTTCTATGTTCGTCAGTTACAAAAGTTGGATAAAATTAAGATACTGCATACTAAGTTGTGTGAAAATCTTATAAATTTATTCACTAAGTTACTTTTAGCATCTAACTTTGAAAGTTGTATATGTGGAATTGGAATAATGAGATTTAGAGAAATGCAATACCCAGGAGGAGATTCTTCTCGAGCTAACTATTAAAACATAATCATGAAGATCTAGTATCCAAAGAATAAATCTTGTAGGTTAAATAAAATTGGGTGGATTATACTCTTTTTTCCTTGACGAGTTTTTCAAAAGTTTCTCGCCAAGGTTTTTAATGAGACAGTTCATACAACGTAGTATAACATGTATAATGTATTTTTTCTCTAATTTTTTTCACTTGATTTTTGTGGAGATTTGATGAGACATGAACATGTCGAATAAGTGTACAAGGGAGAGTGTTGAGAAACCTAGGACTGGGCCTACAGGTCTTGGCCCATGGTGGGCAGCCCATCCATTAGTCAATATGTTGGGGCTCCCAATAATTGTATGATATACCTTTTAGAGGAGAATGTAATAAAGAAAGAAAGAAGTTCCCCTAGCTCCTCTTCTCCCCATATTCTCTTATCTTTCTCACTTTTCCTTGCCAAATTTTTCCTTAAAAATAGAAGGCTCAATCGGCTATTCTCCTCATCTCCTCTTCTCACTTCTCCTCTACTCCTCATCTCCTTTTCCCACCTCTTCTTCAATCCCATCTATCGATTTTGCTATAATTTAGATACCCAAAAATTTGGCTAAATCTAGATTTGTACCATGGCTTGGATGCCCAAAATTTGGCTAAGCCTTGATGATGTCTAAAATTTGGCTAAGCCATGGTAACAGTATAGACTTAGATATAAATTTGAGCAACCAAGTTATGATAAAAATACAGACTTAGCCAAATTTTAGGCATCGAAGCCATGGTAAAATTACCCACTTTTTTAGCTTTGGTATAGCTATCACAGATGATTTTACCAAGAACCGCCTGTGATAACTGATTATTATAGACGGTTCTAGTTTTGAACCGTCTGTGATAATGGATGATCATAGACGGTTCTAGTTCCAAACCGTCTATGATAGCGGACGATCATAGATAGTTCTAGTTTCGAACCGTTTGTGATACGATTTTCACAGACGATTCAAAAATCGTCTGTGATAACCCCTATTATCACTGATCTATGAAGTCAGACGGTTCAAGAAACCATCTATGATGATGGTTCCAAACTATTTATGATTAACGTATATGTGGTAGTGAAGGACTCACACTAATGTAATTTAGATCAAAGAAATACAAAGAACAAGCCTTCCTCTCTTTCTGATCTAATCTACTACTCTCTGGATGACAATATGACTTCATATGTGTCAAATAAGGTTTCCCTCCTTTTATAGAAGGGATATGGTTTGACGAGACGACGCTCTTGGTGAGTGATACGATTGGGTGATGTGATCACCAGCGACCATACCACTTCGTGTCTTCTACTCGGAAGGTGGTTGTCGCGTCGCTCCAAGTACGAAAATTTTTCTAAATCACATCCTCTATGTGTTGGAAGTCTTAAATATTGGGATTTCCAACTGTAGCCCATGATATGCTCAACAAAATAATAATTAATATAGAAATGGTACAATTGTGACACGAATTAGACTAAATATTTGGGGAAAAAAATCAATGCGTTTGGGACACATCAACGACGCCCGTAGGGGCCGTCCTGGGGATGGCGCAGAGGCTGGAGGAAGGAGGTCGAGGCGGACAAGGACGTCGTAAGGAAAGGCACAGGATGAAGTCCACGCGAGCAGTCCCGAAGCCCACACCGGCGGACAAGTTAAAAGTTGCAGCTGCAAAGAACAAGGAGCATTCGAGCTTGGCTTTGGTGCCATCCTGTACTGATGCTTCACGGTGGCAGAACTTAGAAGAGTCTTGATTTCTTTTCTCGCGTGGTTTGCTACTCTTGGTTGGTTCTTGTTAAGTAGTGCCTTGAGGTAATCGAGGAAATCAATTACTCTGGATGTGTTTTCTCGTTTTTCATTTTTTTTGGCACTTAGGGTGCCACAAAAATTTTTGTGAGTCAGCATGGATTTTCAGTGTATAGATAAATTACACAAATTTTACTGATTCGCATAAAAATTTCGTTGTATACATAAATTATCTAAATTTTTATGTTGGCAGGATATTTTGGTGGTCTTTGTCAGCATAAGAATGTGAGTCAGCCGGATTTGGTGATTTGGAAACAAGAGTGATCCTACCATTAAGAGGAAACACATCAAAAAAATTATTCCAACTGTCTACGCAGAAATTTTCACATCCATCAGCCTGAGATGACCTTTTTCGGCTTTTCCGTCTGTCTTTGGTGGCGGCAACATTCCACACGTTCCCCTATTTTATTGGGCAGTCGTATCTCCCCATGTTGGGGGCAGGGAATATGTTGCTGAGCTGTACAATCTTGGCCGGTTGGCCCCACTCTAAGAGATCATAGCCTCCTACTCTCACGTAATTACTAATTAAGTGCAGTAAACAATGGATCATGCACGCAGGCGGTCACTGATTAATCCGGGATAGATATTATTTCTGATTAATACACCATATCACTTCACAATACGTGCATAAGTTACAATAATACCAACAAGATGTTCAGAAACAGATTATAACAGAATGCAAAGGTTTGTATGCTTTCGTATATAGTTTGTGATTTACTAACTTTGTTCTGTTTTCAGCAACAGCGTGTGGACCATCATATTATCTTATAGCCCAGCCATGATAAGCTATTGGTGATAACGATCTCAAAGAGATGCTTGCGCTTGGTGATACCATATTAATGTAACTAGCGCGCGCGAGAGAGAGTGTAACATCCTGGTTTTTTATGTTTCTTTAAAGTTTCTAAAAAATAACCATTTAGATTTTTATTAAATTAATTAAAGCTTAATTTACATTTTTTGAAATTAAAAATATTTAATGTGAATAAAATAAACTTCAATTAAGTCAAAACCAGTTTTTGGGTTCTTTGTGATACAATTTTTTTTCTATATTTTCTTGAATTTTTTAAAGTTTATTTGCTATTTATTGAAACTCAATTGAATTTATCCTCTCTTTTTTTTTCTGAAGTTCAGAAAGTCTTGAAGTTCCAGAATTCTCTCAGTGGGCCAAATCCTTTCCCTTTGTTTTTCTTTCCGGCCCAATCCTATTTCCTTGCGCAAGCTTGGTTCGCCTTGGCCCAATCCGCTTAGCCCACCTCGCCTTTCTCTCTCATTGCCATGCAGGCCCCGCCTGTCAGCGTACTATGCGTCATCTTCAACCCAATCTTCTTCCTCGGTCATCGTCGGTTCTGTCGGATCCGGATTTAGCCGATTTAGAATCCTCTGCGAAACCACTGCACTATTCTTTAGATCAGTAGATAATAATTACAGAATACATCACTGAATCATTTCATACATGATATAAACCATACCATACATTAATATTACATTTATTAGAGTTTAAATAGACCACATCGGGTCAAGTTTACAATAAGACTAATCAGGCCAAATGGATACATTACAAAATGCAAAAGCGGAAGCGAAAACAAAAGGGGAGGGCAAATCTCGCCACAAGCAAGCGACTGGGGTAAGTTGTCTGCGACCGATATTAACCAAGAGTCTAGATAATATTGATGCACGCAAACACCAACTTAGTTAGCATGACTAGGGTAAGATCTAGACTACTAGAGACTAACCTAATCTTCTTCATCTTCGTCACCATCAGCTTCTGGGGCGTCGTAGTATGCATAATGTCCTTGGTCTACAGGTTCTGAGGGATATTGTGAGCGAGGTGAGCACAAGCAATAGTGCTCCGTGAGTTAACATACATAATGCAATATTTATACATGTAAGGTTTAACAAAGGTAGGCTCAGATTCTTTTATTTGCTAAAGGCAAATTTCAAAACTACAATTATTAGGAAATCCTATGACTTAGCATTTGGACTTTGATTTAGCATTTTGACTAAACCACCTTTTATTAAGGAGAGTAAAAGTGTACAATATTTATAATAGTGTAGGTTCCATTTACCATATGCTAGTTTTTGATTACTAGGGTTATATCCACCAATATTCAACACTGAGTTACATTCATCCAGGGAAAACCAAAACCAGGGTTACAACTATCCGATAAGTTTTTATCCCACCCACAAGGTTTCTCAAAATAGAAACTATCTCGAGTAAGTTCCCATGCCCGCCCTTGACTGTGGGCATGACTGTTCGAATAGTTTATACTCTACAGAGATTGTACACTTTACCTACAAAAGATAATTAACTTGTTATGTTTTACATATTGTTTTGGACATGTGAATCAAGAAGATCATAACAATGCCTTTACAATTGATCTGCCAGTGTAAGTTGCACCTGCTAAGATTTCATCTAATTGAGGTTACGTCCACTACACCTAAACCCCCTCTTTTGCCACATGATGGCTTACACTAGTGACATGATCCGTGTCCATGACGGTTTAAAACCAGTGATACGGCTTGTAGGTCACTTCAATGGTGCAACCCACATTAGTGGATACAAATTAGTTAGTCATGTCGTACCTATTATAAACTTTTGGTTGTACTATTTTACATTGAGAGATCATCATAGGACTCAGTTCTTAAAGTTATCTGGGTGATGCATATCATAAACCACAATTTCTCATACTACATCCGCACCAATCATCATACCATCCGCTCAGGTATGGTAACAACCAGTTTTAGGATTTTGAGAAGCACAAAACTAAGTTATAGCAAATAATAACATGCAATTTGATAATTTAAATGAATATAAATTTGTATAAAATATAGGTTCAATATGATCAAAGTATTGACTTGTCTAGCTCACAATTGGGTTGGTCTTGAAATACTTGAGTTGTCTTGCACCACAGCTCTTCCATGTCCTCGTACTCTATTCCGACAATCGCATCGGAAAGCAAATAAACACGTGAGAAAAATAAATAAATATCAAAGAAAATTCAAATGAACTCTAAATTGAACAATTTTAATGTCATTAAATAGATCTTGAATTTAGACAATTTTAGAAATAAATTTCATTAAATTTGGAGTTAAAATTAGTGAGAACGACTCTCTAAAGTTTAAATTTAGATTAAATTCAAAAATCAACATAGGAGAGAGAGTCTCTCTTACTAGCCGGTGAGGTCACCAATTTGTATTAAAATTTTGAATTATTTTCCTACTAAAAAAGAGCACCGAGGCTGATAGATGGGTCCCATAGGATTTTAATTATTTTTTGATTTATTTCTTAAAAGGAAAAAAAGCTCTAGTTTTTGATTTATTTCTTAGGAGGAAAAGGCTCTAAGGCTAACAGGTTGTACCGGTGCACTATGCAAACAGTAAAACAGGCCCACTTGTCAATGGCTCCAAGGCTTTTAACCGATTTAAAAAGAATTCTTAACTGGTTGGGGTCCACATGTCAGAGAGATTAAGGAACAGCTAAGCACGGTCATTACTTAACTAATCAAGCATTTAAACGGTTAACCATTGTGCTACAGTCCTTCCTCTCCTGCTGAAGAGAGGCGATGCTCGTTGTCGATGAGAGGGAGGACGACTATCGGAGGCGAGGCCAGAAATGGATCCCTCGCGTTGAACTGCACCTAAAGGTGAGGTGGCACAAGAGGATTTGTAGGCTACGGTGGTCGACGATGAGCTATGCAACGGCTAGAATAGAGAGCATGGCACCACAGCAATCTACACTACTAGAGCTCGATTACTTGCTACAGGAGCAACACGGGGTGGAGAGGAGCTTACTAGAAGCAAGGGGGCTCAGGGAGGCGCAGAATGGATTGGTGGCAGAGAGTAGATTCACTAAAGAGGGAGAGGATAGTTGGGGAGGCCCGGGATCGCTTCGGGAGGTCCATGCGGTGCTCCAGCTTGTTGGAATTGGCCAATGGTGCACTGAGTGACAAAGGTATCGGCAGCGGTGAGCTTCATCAGAGCCAAAGAAGAAGGGAGCATAAGAGGTGTTTGGATGTGAGGGAGGTGGTGGGGGAGCGATTGGGAACCAGAGGAGGCCTCTCGGGGCTTTTATAGCAGAGGAGGGAGGTGGGAGCTGTTGGGCACCATTAACATCCGTGTGGAGGCCGATGGTGGTGATGTTAGCATGTGGTGCGACATAGGGGAGGGATGGTAGAGCCGGCATGCTGCATAGAAGTTATGGCAGAGTGGACAACTCAGTGGGCAATGGCTAGGCATGCACGAACCGATGGCACATAGCACTGACGTGGAACGGGCATAGCGGGGCACAGGCGGGGTGTGGTGCATGGAGGAGGAATGAGGGGGGTCCACATGAGGCGGTGGGTTACTGTGGAGACATAGTGGTGCACAGGAGGAGGCATCACCATACCAGCGTGCAGTGGGCGCAGAGCATGCATAGAACGGTACGGGGCATGGTCAGAGTGGCGGGTGTAGCATGGACCATTCCAGGCCAGACCAGGAGGCTAGGTGGGCCAAGGATGAAGGGTTGGGCCAAGCCTAGGCTAGGATAGAGCACGAGGTGGGCTCGAAGGGTTTTGAAATGTGGCCAAAATTGGAGTTTGGTTCAAATTGGGTTAAATTTTAATTTTAGATTGAAACTTTTATTCAAGCAATTTCAAACTCCCAAAATGGGATGTTACAGACTCGAACACGATAGCGCCACTGTAATCCTTACAGGAGTAATCCGCATAGGACGCTAACCCTCGACGAGGCTCCTCTCATCGGAATTACCATCACTAAACTAGTGCCACTGCCTACATCGTTGCTGACATCCCCGCTGACCCCTCTACATGATCCAAGCTGTTAGATGGGATCGTAATGCCTTAAGGAAGCTGAAGGTGTTCTCGCCGACCCACCATTCACTGTTGTTCACCGTTGCTGGAGACGAGACATCACCACCATAGATCTGTCCTCCTTAGCAGTACACATGGCTAACCAGATCAGCGCAAGAGTCCAGCATGTCATCCACGTGTACACCAGGTGTCAGCCACCTCGCTGCACCCCAATGCCTTGCCAGGTGTGTAGCACCATCAATAGCCAGCTCAGCTCCCCTCTCCTACATGTCATCCTCGTCAGCACCCACATTGCCACACCTGAAACCCTAGATCCCTATTCCCTCTGAATGACATGTGGGTCCCACATGTCATCCACATAGCCTCAATGCACCAAGTCCACCATGGACAATATCAATCCCATGGACTCAGTCCATGAGTCATGGCTCACCTGTTATGCATCAGAGAATTTTATAGAATTTCTTGTATTCCAAAAATTCAAAAAACCCATAGGACCCACCTACTAGTCTCTACCTTGCTATTAAAATAAATTCTGAGGGAATATTCTAGATAATATTCTCCTTTCTATCTCAATTTCTAGGAATTTATTTCCCGATAAATCTTTCAAGAGTCCGTTCTCCTTTATACGAAATCCGTTGACTCGATTCTTCTTTCTAAATTTGTCTAAAATTGGGCTATACCTTTTGGTTCTAGTTTTGTTATTTTTGGATTTTATTTGGATTTATTTGAGTTTCGTTAATTTCCCCCTCGTTAGGTAACGTCTTCCCAGAAGTAGAAACATGATGTGAAGATCAAGAAGTGGTAACTGAGTAAGGCCAAGATAAGTCATGACCATTAATCATGTTAAATTTATTATTTCAAATCTAAGTATTATTATATTATTTTAAATTATTATGTGTTGCTAATTTATTATAAATCTTTATACTTGGTAGTTATTAACTAATTTAGATTAAATCACCCCTTTGATAATTTAAATACCATGATTCCATTGTCACCATAGGATGGTTAATTATCTAGTGATATAATATTAGTATCCACTTGGGTTGTACGTCTAGTATGCTTAGTAATGCTTATCGTTACGTTAGACTTATAATCGTCATATTGGTCAATTAATTAATTTTGACTTAATAAGATATTGAATCATGGTATTTAGCTATATTTATAAAATTTATGTACTATGACAACGGTAGTGTCAGTGATCTTGGTCAAACCAAATAGTTTTCACTTGGATGAGAGATCGTGCAATAAAGTGCATGCAGTTAGCATATTGGGATGTGGATGTGTCACTTGGGTAATAATTAAGGACTTAACTTTATACGCCATTGATCTAAATCTTATCATGCAACCATATGTCTAGTATAGGATGGACCTGGTTAATTAATTTATGATGTTTCAACTTTAGTTTCATCATTGAGATAAATATGGGTGTGGTTATAGCCATTGGCTCACATAGACACAAGAGGAGGCTTTCCAACTAGGTGGTTGGCCTACTTGCCAGTGAAACCTTAGCAGACAGAATCGAGTTGAGATGGAGCTTTATAAAGGCCTTGTAATAATTTCTTAGTTGCACACCTTCGGAAGTGTGTCACTTGGACAATAGAAGTTGATTATCTCTTGTGGGTAAAGTTGTGCAATCTCTATAGAGTGTAAAACTATTCGAATAGCTATGTCTTCGGCTATGGACAAAGCTCGATGATTTTACACGAGGGTTAGAGTTTTCATAACATCTTGGTTTGGTTGAAAAGTAAATAGTTAGTTCACTTATAGTTTATTCAATTCCTTTGTTATCACTATTTACATACTTCTCATTTTCAAAGTACATTTTCAATCTATTTACTGCATTTACTTTAAATTATTATTTTATAAAAAATAACCACTTAGCCATTCTTTGATAAGTTTGGCATCATTATATATTACACATTGTTACAAACAACTTGCTGAGTACTCTATATACTCATGGCTATATATTTTGTTGCTCAGTTGCTAAAGAAAAACCATATCAGCAAGAGGTATTTAAGGAAAGATTTTTTGACGACTTCATGAATTAGGACTTCACTCCCCAGTCAATTACTTGTGGGCATGTCGAATGATTACTACGTTTATCTTTATTTTTCGTTGCTAGTTTTTGTTAGACCCTTCAGGTTAATATTTGTAAGCTTGGTTATAACGTCGCTACTCTAATAATTAATAATATTTGTTTTTTCTTAGTTATTTATGGTTATGATTGATATTTTGTCTATGTTACCACTATGTGTACTAGTGTGATTTAGACTAGTGTAGAATGCACATATAGTCTAGATTTATATATTTGGATCCGTCGATTGAGAGAGATAGAGAGAAAGAGATGGCAGGGAGTGGCAGAGTCCTCTGGTGATGTTTGGCTGCATGGAATTTTGACAAACATCTCGTGAACTCGGACTGTTGTTGAGGTTTGTTGTGTGTATGCATAGATTGGCCCGTATCCTTGCAAAGTCTGACCTTTTGTCTGCTCTTTCTTGCATCATTGCATGAAATGAACTTGTCTTAGTATTCGTATTTTCCTTTTCTTAATTTTCTTATGAGAAAATGAGACCTCGCTCTCTCTCTCTCTCTGTGTGTTTATCTACAAGAAGATATCAGATTAGCAAGGGTAAAACTAAACTCCATGGGTGTTGCTCAAGCCTATCATATACATAAGACCCCACTGGGAGAAAGGGAATCCTCACATATATGAAAGAAAGAAAGAAAGAAAGTGAAGATAGATGCTGAAACGAAGGTCAGAACAAGGTTCTGCTATTCTAGGACAAGGGCAAATGTTCTTTCTGATGCTTATCCTTACTAGTAACGGCTAGCGCAGCAATACTTGCAAGCGCTATTAACAACATCATAAGTATATACAGATGAGAGAGTGACAAATGCAACTTGCAGGAAAGAAGACGTGTGTGTGGTTTGTCCGAATATAGCATTTTTGTTCCAACAAATATTTGTCCAAACACAATTGAACATTGCCCTGCGTGTATCCCATGCATACAACAGCGTGTGATTTTATCTTTAAATTTCAATGCTGTTAGCTAGAATCTGTTGTTGCAGCGCTGGCCTGCACACAAATCCTACAATGTTGGAAACCATGTATAATGGAACAAGGCATACAATTACTACTATTTTTGTTGACACTGGTATATCTCCAAAAAGGTTGGAGGATTGAAATCAATACACTTTTACAGATATGCGCACGTATATATATTTAGATACAAAACGAGCCCGTCGATCCTTCAATAATTTAACTGTATGTATGCTAGCTAGCTTCTAGATGTATAAGACCTAGCTAGCTGGCCATCTAGTTATAAACTCGTAACAGTATTTTTGCCAACGCATTTTCTGAGATACTGTATACATGCTCTTGCATACCGACGTACGTATATAGTAAATACTATACACCTGTCCAAAGTTGATAAGGACATCACTTCTACTGCTTCCATGAATAATGGGTAAGGTCTAATTACTCGGGCACATGCCCGTCAACTCAACTATCAGATAAACTCATTTTTAGAAGTCAATAATATTTCCACTGAGAATTCGATACTTTCTAAGACTTGTGATTTTCTTGTTATTAGGAATCATGTAGAGGAGGAGCCAACTCACAGTAAGAGGAACACATTAAGGACTTTATCTAATTTGTCCATTCCCACCAATTTGGCTGCATTTATCAAGTCTACTTCATCGGACTGACGAATTTAGATTTATTATCCATGGTGCTGTGACACCTTTTGGACCAAGAGCCTTGTATCATCACTTAGGCTATTTGGGCCGGTACTGTTCATGTGAACAGTACTGCGGCCGTACTGTTCACATGAACAGTAATCGTGAATAGTACCACACCTCTTTTCATTAGATAAGTGTGGCTTCCCTCTTCTCTATTTAAGGAGGTCGCACCCCTTTAGTTTTCCTTAGGTTTTTCTTAAGAGATTATTCTGCTTAGCAGTTTCACCGCACGTCCAGTTGAGGAACCCCAACTTGTAAACTTAATCTTAATTCGCAATACAATTTCAGATTGTATCTTGTATTCTCTTGCTTGTATTCTCGATTCGCTTGCAGGAGATAGCCTTCTTGACGAGGTCAATCGCATTCGGCACGGTTGATGGGTCTGTTCTTTTCAGCTTCTCAAAATGGCTTTTGGCTTTTGCTACAGTACCTAACTTTCAAACGGAGTATTTTTTAAGATAGAGTCTACAAGTTAATTATAGTACACGTTAAAAGCCCAACATCTGTACCATGCAAAATCGCAAGTGAGTATCTCTCTCTCCGTAATCTCTGTCACAAACAGCTAAAATTCAAAAATTTCAGCCAAAAGCTATAAGCCGTAGCTAAAAAAAACAGGTCCGATAACCATCGGAGCAGTGGTGTAGTGATTGCGAGGGGTGCGATCTGTTTTGGTCGGAGCCTTTGGATCATCAATGTCGTGTTCTCCACAATCGACTTATCAGTACCTTTCGGAAGATCGGGCCATCATCACATTAAAAGTAGAAACGCTGCTGGCTTCTTTTTGTGTCATGTTTTGATGTCTGGTGTGATGTCCATGCATCTGATCAGATGGATATGTAGGACTAAGAATGGCAACTAGAGGGTAAGAGACAACATAATTAAAAGATTTTTCAAAATCTTTTTCCTCTAAAGAAAGCAAAACTCTTCACTTAAATTACTATTAGAAGCTATGAAGATCAGAGACCAAGCACCCACAAGAACAGATCTTAAAAAAACAAGTAAAACATGCTTTGACAAGCCTCAAGCGGTCTGACCTTTGAGCAGGGATGGCCTGACTTCTTCCTGAGGGTGGTATGACCTCTATTTCAAGACAAAATAGAAAATCAGCACGATTTCAAAATCAAAAATCTCAGGAACTTTGATCCATTAGTCCAAATAACTTGAAACTTGCTATGCATCTTCTGTAAGATATCAAGAATCTATTTCAATTAACGATCGAGAAATCGTTGCCCAAGTTCCAAACTTTTTTCGTTTGAAGAAAGGTTATATCAAAACAGGGCAAAAAAGAGAAACCTCGATTTTATTTTACGCGTGAGTCCTTAATACTCTAAATAACCTTGATGGGTTTTCATATACTATAGCAAGCTAGATCATAGTACGAACTCAAGTCAAAACACCCTCATGGACAAAACTGTAAAATCACTCTCTCTTGAGCCAAAACTAAACAAACACAAGAACTTACAAGTACAAGTACTTAGATGGACAAGATCTGGTCTCCAAGAGACATCTTCATGACTTACATGTCTATGGAACAAAGTAAGATCAAGAGGGGAAGGAGAAGCACAAAAAATTAAGCCAAATCAAGATTTCATCACTTAAGCACAAGAGGAAAATATTTGGATAAATTTTGATCTCTATTGATACTTAGAGATGAATGTTTATAGCTACTCTCTATCTATGCACAAAACCTAAGGATGACAAAAAAACTCAGCCATAAGAGCCTCTTATATCTTCCATAATGTTTTCTCCAAGACTACTAACTCCTCTCAAGATTAGGCATGACTATCGCAAAATCTTAACTCTTGCCATATCTCTCCCTCCTTATATATAGAGGCTCATAAGGGAAATTCTAACAATCATTTTTAGTTGGGTTTTATCCACTCTTGTATGTGCTAACTCGTTAACCCAATACCATATCGGATTTTACAATTACGTAGCACGCTTATCAAAACACGTACACCCATTAACTTGTTAGTGAATTAACACTTGACCTACTTAACATTTTTAGCATACCCAAAATCTAAACCACTTAGGCTACCACCGCGATTTTGTACATCACCACTTTTCTGATATTGGGCAATTTATCAAAAGGAACCTTTATCGTCTTCCACGAAGCTTCCTGCTTTCTTTATCTTGAAGTAACTCTATGCTTCACCATCTTCAAGTCCATGTGGATCCAATGAATTGCCATCAAGCCTCTCATGCATCCGGATCCTACCAAACCATCCTCGCTTATTAATGGATCTAAGTCACTTGGCGTGCCACATGCATTTTCTCGCATCATGATGGCACCTGGCTTCCTTGACCGTTTTGGATCTCAGCCCCTCGCTAAGCTTAGTCCTGATCCACCTTGCCATTATTCATCATGTTCATTACCGGTAGATCCCGCTTCGGTTCCTCATCGTCCCGACTTATAACCACTTTGCTAGCTCTAGTCATCTTTTGGTGGCTCTTTGATCGTCTGGACCTTGGCTCCTCCTGAGCGTAGTCCTGATCGCTTGACTGATTTGGACCTAAGCTCTCTTAGCTTAGTCCCAGTCTCGTTCATCTCACCGTGATGTAGCTCCAGAGTCCTACAACCAGCAATAAGCAAAGCTTGATATAGCACCGCATAATACACAAAATTATCAATTAACATAATTAGTCCATATAATACACCATGCAAAATGCACCTAATCAATGACACCTATGCCATGCCCACATTTAACCAACTAGTCAGACCACCAAGCCCAGGCCTGTCTGACAGCCCGGTTCCACTTAGGTAATAGGGAAGTGCTTTGACCATGGCCATCAAGCAAGTCAAACCATTGTCACCTCGGCCGATATGACTGCCAACCAAAAGCCAGTCATACTGCTATCTCCCTCAATGCATCACTTGATAACACCCTCACTTGAATATATCAACTGTCGGCTATTTTCCGGTCATACTGCAACCTCGGTATGACTGTCATCATGGTCGGTCACACCGACGATTGACCATCGGTCAAACTATTGGCCCTTGGTCATTCTGACCACTACCTAGCTGGTTTGACCATGGCCCCAATGCCGGTCTGACCACTGTGTGCCTGAATGAAAGCATCTAGGCCTTTAAAGATTTTTGTAATTAATGACAACAATGATTAAAGGGACTAACTTATTTATTATGATTATCATAAGAGAGATAGCATCATCCAAGGATGATAGGGTGAAGCGTATCAATTATGCTCCCTATATCATGGTTTTAATAATAAGGAAGATAAACTTTCATGGAGCACGGTCGGTGGTACACAAGCCCTACAAGCTTAGGGAAGGACCTCCAGCGCCAACTGCATCCTCTCCTCGTGCTTAAGTGCAAGAGCAAGAGTATGTGCAATAAGACTCCCCTCGTCAAGCCTAAGAGCAAATTCAAGCTTCGGATCCCATGCTTCGAGCCTTGACTTCTACCAATTCTACACTTAGGGAGATTCGACATGCTCAATTCGAGATGAACTACCAACTTGCGGCTTTGACTTAGCTCATGAGTGTGTCTGTCCTCCTCGATGACTATGCAGTCTTCTTCACCACTTCACTATCCTCATAGTTGTCATCGTGATGCATTCCCCAACCAATGGGTTTTGGTACTTGATGCCAAAGAGGGAGATATGATGAATGAATGAAGATGAACGAAGCTCGTCAAGACTTATCTGTGTTATCTTATAGTTATCTATTTGAACTTTGTTTGGTGGAGCTTATCTTTTGGTTGTATGGCTTATCTTTTGATTGTATGCATTTCTTGTTGAACTTATAATAGCTAAAGTTATGCATGCTTGGATGAACCTGCAATTGGTGCTATGCTACAATGTTGATTATGTTATATCTATCATGATTATGCTAGTATCTTGTTCATCTCATGATTATGTATGATTCATATTGTTTAAATATTCCTTGTTTATCATATTTAACATACTTCCATAAATTCAATAATGATGAGGATTGAATAAATATCTAAATATAATTTTAATATATAATTAAGGCCAAGGGACCCTTATGGTCATAAACGTTCAAGTTTCCTGACCAAATGACTGCTTGGAGAGTGTATGAACTGGTCCACTTCATTAAGCGGTAGGGCATTATCTGCGCACCTGCCAAGCAGGGTAGAAGAAGTTAGAAGACTATTATTTAGGTAAAGGTCCTTGCCCTTCCATTCATGAGCTCAGGGAACCGAGCTCCAAGAAGAACAATGATGGCGATGAAGAGATGGACTATCAGGAGCCATAACACACCATCGACATGATCTTTGATAGGCCCTCCTACAAGTCAAGATGCCATCTAAAGACCGTGGAGTGAGAAGTGAAGCTCACTGAATCTCTAATTGCTGTCAAGCCATCCAGGTGGTTAGAGGTAACTTTCTCCTTCAGCCATGAAGATTGTCCCATCCCTTCAACTTTACCAGGTGGGTTCTCTATTGTCGTAGAACTTACCATAAATAATTACAAAGTTAATTGAGTTCTAGTAGATGGTGGTAGCTCTCTTAATATTTTTTTATAGGAGCTTTAGAAGAAATACATGTTCCCAAATAGAAAGTAAGGCCGTGAAATATGCCTTTCATGGCATAGTCTTGGAATCTACTGCTAAATCGATAGGGCAGGTAACTTTCGAATAGAAATAATCTCATTTGATGTGGTAGATTTTGAAATTACATATAATGGGATTCTTGGTCATTTGGCATTGGCTAAGTTCCTAAGAGCCACGCATTATGGCTGTCAAAATCTTAAAATGCCAGGACCAAAGGGTCATAATAGTTCGAGGGGATAAAAAGATGGTATATGCATGCAATTGTAAATCCCTAGAGCTGGTCGATGAACTTTTGACCAAAAATGCTAATCCACCTTCTGTGCAAACCAAGCACTCAAGACCAAAGGTTGCCCCAAAATCCTTCGATCAGATAAAGGATGTTCCACTCAACAAGGCGCTTCTCCGAAAAATGTCGAAGTGTCAGTTGGACTCAAAAATACTAACGCCACCTTTTAGAAGATACTGGTTGGGGTAGAACTCAACCTCAAATAGGAAGCATCGCTCATCTCTGTCGGGACCCGGAACAACAACTCCAAGTCCCTTTGTGTAAATCGCACTATCCCAGGAAAAGCTAGTGCACACAGGGCCAACAGCAATGTATATCATGCAAAATCACCACGAATATTATTAGCTGACAAAATACGGCCTTAAGGCCAAGTCTTACAATATAGGGGCACAAGGCCAACAAAAGAAATAAAACAGCGGAAAGCAGTAAAGGTAGCAGAACAGCCCATCCAGCCTCCCACAGGCGAATGACTGTACGATGCGTCCTACTCGCTGAAGTAGTCCTCACCGTTGTAGACGTCCTCGAGGTTTGGCAACGGATTTAGCAAGGTGAGTACAAGAGTACTCCCAAGGTAAGCAAGTAAATGCTTACGTAAGTTACACCAGGAATATAACAGAGTTTATGCATGCATAGGGATAACAAGGAAGGCTTAATAAGTTTATTTAAGCGAAAAGCAGTGCTGAATTTAAATACAATAGCACAAGTGCAAAAGCTGAATTTTTAATACAACATATGAAACAATATTTTAACCAAAGTATTATCGTTAGTGTAGGCTCCGACCTACACTAACCTAATCACGGGTATACCACTCGGACCATTGTCAAAACCACTGTTATTTGTCCGAAACCCAAGTTTTATTAAAAACCAAGTCTAATATGTGAAAACTTTACTTAGTATGTCCGTAACCGTGGACACGGCTATCCAGATATATTTTTAACTCTGCAGAGGTGTACAACTTTACCCACAAAACATTCCCTCTCACTTGAGCCACGCGATAAACACACTGCCTTAGGTGTGCGGCGGAGAGTTCATGACAAAGCTGTTCCAATGATCCATAGCCAAAATAATCACGCCGCCACTAAGGTTTCACCACAACTCGAATTCACGAGTTGGAGCCCCCTCTGGTGCCATGTGAGACTTCCCACAGCCTACGCCGCGCTCACATTCAGCCTATAGCGAGACTATGTTTGAAACTTCATAATTTACTTAGCCAGGTCTGTCCCATACTGGACTTGTGGTAGTACGAAGTGACTTCGTAAAATAAATCACAGAAACTGCCCTTAGGTTGATTTGGGCTCAACCACATTCCCCCGTGCACGACAATCAACCAGGTGTCACCAAACATGAGGCATGCCGGCACCCACCACCTAACCATTAGCCTAAGTCCAAAACATAAGTTTCTATTTTTATTTTTAAACAATTTTCATAAACCATCATTGACTCACCGAAGTCAAGATTTTAAAAGGAACTGTCATTTCATGTGAAAGACATTAATCCCACCTAAAATTATACTAAGCCAGGCTAAGCATTTTCATAAAATTTCTAGTCAATACTATGGTACTAACTAGTTTTCAGCTGGGGTGAAAAGGTACATGAATTTGAGGTTCAAATGGGTTATAATCAAAGGATCATGGGTATAACTAAAGTTAAAACTGAATTTTAAATTAAATTTGAATAGAAGTACGCATGCATATACAGTAAAACAACATAAATAAATTTAAATTACTAGGTTCAACATGGTCAAAGGTGTAACTTGCCTTGATCGAAGTCCTGTTGGGAATCGTCGAACTCAAAGTCTCCGGAATCGTCGAAATCTAACGTAAAGAGCCAATTCAAAGAAAATTCAAAAACAAAATTCAAATAAATTCAAAATTTCAAAATTATGCCAGAAATGGATAGATCATGATTTTAGAAAAATTTAAAAATTTGAATGGGTCAATTTGGAGTTAAAATGCAAAAGTTATAGCTTTCCAAAGTTTTAATTCAAATAAAAAGAAAAAGGTTATTTTCTGGATTTATTTTTAAACCGAAAAGGATTTATGACGTCAGCAAGAATTATTTTTCTAAAGGAAAATCTGGAATATGACGTTAGCAAGAGAAATAGATTTTCGGCCGAATTATTTTTATAAGGGAAAATCGGTTTAATTGCGTCAGCATGACGTCAGCCCTGGGGTTTCAAAAATTTGGGCAGAGGCTGACATGTAGGCCCGGGTCTGGTGGACCGAGTCCATGGACCCGAGAGAGGGGTGAGATGGCAGGCGGGTGCGCGGGGAGCGGGGTGGCGCTGGTGTGGCTTCCACGTGGCTGCCACGTCACGGCAATATGCCGACGTGGCGGCACGCGCGCGAGGTGGCGAGGGGGCGCTGGCGTGGCGCCGATCTGGCTGCCACCTGGCTACCACGCGCCTGCCAGGTTGGCCCGACGGGTTGACGTGGCCCGACCGGCGGCGGCGCTCGGGGCCCGATGGTCGCCGGAGTTCCGGTGAGCGGCGGCGCCGGCCGAGGGTACCAAAATGAAGAGGAGGACGTGGGGAGTGCATCGGTACCTGGCGCGGATCCCGAGGGTGACCGGAGAGGGAGATCGGCGAGAAGGGGCGGCGGTCGGAGAGGGCTTCACGGCGGCGGAGGAGCTCCAGTGGCGCAGAGGCTCGGGGGAGTGGTCGCCGAGGGTCGCCTGGGCACCAGCAAGGTCGGGGAGGCGCCGGCGAGGCTTGGGAAGGGGCGGCGGCGATTGCTCGCCAGAGTGCTTGAAGCCGCGGGGAGAAAATCGGGCGCAGGGAGGGCTCCGGCACTCGGGTGACTCGATTGAGAGGTGAGGGAGGGGCGGTGTGAGTAGAGGGACCTCGGGGTATCCCTTTTATAGGCTAGGGGGAGTAACGGCTGCGTGAAGATCGCCGGAGTGAAAACGGGCGGAGAGAGTGAATGCGACGGCGAGGAGAGGCGTAATGCGCGACTTTATGCCAGAAACGGACGCGGTGAAGGTGGGGGTTGAATTTGCTGTTGGCGCGGGGGAGTAAACGGGAAGGAAACCGAAGCAATCAAAGCTTCAGTTTCCGTTTTAATGGCGGCAGCGGGCGACGATCGCGTGAGGAAGAAAGGAAAGGGGGCGGGGAAGACGGAGCTGACACGGAGGGCCCACCGGTCAGCGAGAGAAGGAAAAAAGGAAAGGGGCGAGGCGACGGTTGGATTTGCGACAGGTGGCAAGGAGGGGCGATCGGGACCATCGGCTGCTGGCGAAGGGGTAAGTGAACGGGGACAGCCACGATCTCATCCGGCAACGGGGGTTGAATCCAGGCCGGTTGGTGCATTAAGTGGGAGGGAGTGGATATGATTGAGTACGGCAACAGAGGACGGTGTCGATTTCGCCACGTGTCACGCGGAGAGGAGAAGGGAGCGGGCGAAGCGGTAAGTTGGCGCGGGCGGCCGAGATTGGATCGGGCGGGAGAGCGGACGGCTCGATGCGTGACACGCGTCGGCTCGGGAGGAGGGGGAGGCGGGACGAACCGGTAAGTGGTATCGGACGGCTGGAAAAAGATCCGGCGGGTGGAGGGGGCTCCGATGGCTGACACGCGGCAGCCCGAGAGGGTTTTAGGGTTTTAATTTCCTTTTTGATTTTCAGAAATGACTAGGAGGCTTTAAAATACTCAGAAAAATACCAAATAAAATTTAAAAATTCCAGAAAAATTCAGAGGACCTTCTAGGACTATTTGAGACTCAGTAAAATTATTTTCCACCCATTTTGACAAGTATATTTTGCAAAAGCACAAGTTAACTTAAAAGGGAAAGTTTTAATTCTTTATAAAATCCTTAGAATTATATAAATACAGATTTGACTTTAGGAAGATAAAATACATTTATTTTGACTTTCATGAAATGCAATAAATTTAATTAGCTTTTATCAGTTAAAGTTTTTAAACTTTCTCACACGAGGACTTGAAATAAAATCCAGAAAATCCAGAAATGATTTTAACAAAGGAATAAAATTTTTGGGATGTTACAATCTCTTTCCTTTGAGTAAATTTGGATGTATTCTCCTGACAGACATCTGACATGCCTAGAGTCCCCAGGGAGATGATTGAGCATAGGTAGCACTCTAGCCTAACAAAAAATTGATCAAACAAAAACTAAGGTGCTTTGCACCCAACCGAAAGGAGGCAATCTAGTTGAAGATCGACAATCTTCTCAAGGCTAGATTCATTTGTGAGGTTGACCACCTATAGTGGCTCGCTAACCCTGTAATGATTAGGAAAAATAATGAGAAATGGTGAATGCGTATCAATTTCACATATCTTAATAAAAGCTTATACTAAGGATGACTTTCCCCTTCCATGTATTGATTAGCTTGTTGACTCAATTTTTGGTTGAGTTATTAAGTTTTTTAGATGAGTATTTTGGGTAATACTAGATTAGTATGAGTAAATATGATAAAGAGAAAACTTCCTTCATTAAGCCATATGACACCTTTTGCTATGTAAAGATGCCATTTGGCCTAAAAAAATGATGGTGCTACTTTTTAGAGGTTATGCAAAAAAACCTTTAGTCCACAGATTGGTCGTAACTTAGTGGCCTATGTTGATGACTTGATCATGAAAAGTATCAACATCGGAGATCATATCTTTGATCTGTAAGAAATTTTCACAAACTTAAGAAGACATAACCTTAAATTAAATCTGAAGAAATATGTGTTTAGAGTTTTCTCTAGAAAGCTTCTTAGATTCCTAGTTTCAGTTAGAGGAATTGAAGCAAATCCAAAAAACAATAGCGGTCATCGATCAGATGCGTCCATCGACCACAAAGAAGGAAGTCCAAAAGCTAACCGATTGTATGGCAGCGGTAAGTTGTTTTATAGCACGGTTAGGGAAAAAGGATTACCTTTTTTAAACTTATTTGGAAATATGAAAGTTTCATATGGACTAAAGAAGCAAACGATACAATTGAAAATGTTAAAAGTACCTTTCTAGTTCCCCAGCCTTAGTATATCCAAGACCGGGAGAAATATTGCTCTTATACCTACTGCAACCCACAAGTAGTTAGTGTCATACTGATCATTGATCATGACAATATCCAATGACTAGCATATTACATAAGCGAAGTTTTATATGGACCAAAAGAATTATATCAAGAGGTACAAAAGTTACTATATTCTCTCCTTATGACTTCAAGAAAACTAAGGCATTACTTTCGAGCCCTCAAAGTGGTCGTACTGATTGGATACTCTCTTAGTCAAGTTCTCTAAAATAGGGAATCATGAGGACGTGTAGCAAAATGGGTAGTTAAACTAGGGTGTTCGATCTCTATTTCATTTCACGAATAGCAATCAAGTTTCAGACTTTAGCAGAATTCATCGTTGAATGGACAAACCTTGAACCTACCCAAGGGCCCGAGTATGAACACCACGATGAGTGGACTATGTACTTCGATGGTTCCTTGATGTTGAAAGGCTCGGCTGGAGTAGTCCTGGTATCTCCTACTGGAGAATACATAAAATATGCCATTCAGCTAAAATTTTCTATTACAAATAATATGATAGAATATAAAGGTTTACTTGTAAGACTCAGAGCAGCCAAAGTGCTTGGAATTCGCAAATTACTAGTGAAAAGTGATTCTCACCTAGTAGCGAATCAAGTAGGGAAAGAGTATCAATGTTCAAGTACCATAATGTCATCTTATCTTGCAAAAGTTAGAAAACTCGAAAGGCATTTATTTGATTTCAAGATCCAACATATTCCTAAAAAGGATAACTTTTTGGCAGACCAACTAGCACAGATGGCTTCCTCAAGATCACCCGTCTTGCTCGAAGTTTTTCTCGATCAACTCGACAAACCCTTGGTAGTCGAGCATTTTGAAGATGCTCCACTAGAGGTTGTACAGGTCGACCCCAATAGTGATTAGATGACATCAATATGTGAATATCTTTAGCATGATATACTTTCTGAAGATGATGTAGAGGTTGATCGTATAGTTCAAAAAGCTAAATTATACACTCTAATCGATGGTTTAAAAGGATGAGATGCATATCTCAAAAGGATGGTTTAAAATTACTATCCAACATACCTGTAGCAGTTTGTGGAGCATATCATTCTTATAGAGGCCAGGTCGGTAAAGCCTTCTGACAAGGATACTACTAGCCAACTGGCCTTTATGATGCAAAAAATCTTATGATGAAGTGTGTACAATATCAGTTCCATAGCCGATAAGTACATTAACCTGCACAAGATTTGCAAATAATACATCTTTCTTAGCCTTTCACGACCTGAGGTCTAGACATTTTGGGACCTTTTTTAGGAGCACCTAGGGGCTTTGAATTCCTTTTTGTCATAATTGATACATTTATAAAATGGATAGAAGTTGAGCCAATTGTTAAGATAACAACTAAAGCTGCCAAGAAATTTATCATAAAAAATGTGATTGCATGATTTGGTGTCCCCAGTCATATAACACAAATAACACTACCCAGTTCTCGAGCAAAAATTTTTAAGAATTCTACCAAGATCTAGGTATCAAGATATGTTACGCCTCAGTGGTTCACCCATATAGTAACGGGGCAGTAGAGCGAGCCAATGGCATACTAATACAAGGAGTCAAGTGCCGAGTATTTGACTAGTTAATACAATGGATAGGAGCTTGGTTCAAGAACTTTCCTCTGTATTATGGGCTGTTCGGACCACGACCAGTAAAACACCCTTCTTTCTAGTTTACGGAGTAGAAGCCATGTTTTCTCTAGAACTAAAAATTGGCTCTACTAGAACCGATTGTTATAGTGATAACGATCAAGCAGAATGATGAACTGACGACATCAATTTCCTTGAGGAAAGATGAAACATAGCCTTGATATGATCGATAGTTTACCAACAAGCAATGAGAAGGAGCCACAATCGTAAAGTGAAGCCTTACAACCTAACTGTAATTGATTTGGTTCTCAGAAAAATTTAGAGTTAGGAAAATTGCAACAAACTTTTGCCTAAATGGGAAGATCCGTACATTATGGTCAAAGTCACCATACCAGGCTTGGCACGACAAGCCATGTCAGATGAACATGTGCTATCTAATTCTTGGAATATTTATCAGTTGTGTAAGTTCTATGTGTAAATATACTTTTTATTTCAACATCTCAATAAAGTAACATTATTTCTTTCATCTCTAATGGGTGTTTTTACTTATATTTCATTATCCCAAGTTTGGTCACACACTATTGGGGTTTGAGATAGTATGAGAGGCCTATTTTCCTCTGAAACCCTCCTGAGGGATAACTTTTGCTTTTGGCTTTCACATATTCATCAAAATGCTAGCACCATTTGTGAAAAGGCCCAGCACCATTTGTGAGTGGTGTGGTGCTCGTCATCTCTGGATGGAGGAAGAACAACCTTAGTTGATTTAAGGTGTTTAAGGCTTAATTCATAGAGCCGGTCCAATCCGTTTGGGCTTACCTCAACGTGGACTAGTTAAGACCGGTAAGTATTCGATACCATGTGAGAACATCATGTGTCTTAATTGTGGTTTATTTATTTGTCTTTACTTTCTGCATTTACTTTTTTAGCAATTATATTAAATTGAATTGTATAGCTGAAAGTGTATCTAGTATTGATATTGCTTGTGGTGCCTTAGTGAAGGCTAGAGTATTCAGGCCTTAATGGTGCAAAAGGTTTTAGAGTTCATGCTTGCTAAAAACTTTGATTTAGCCAAAACTATTTAAAACCTCATATTCACCTCTTCTAATGATTATCCTTGATCCTATAAGTGTATCAGAGCTTAGTCTCTTTTTATTAGGCTTTACCGTCTAGAGAGTAAGGATGGTTAGTGAGGGTATATCTCTAGAGAAGGCACCTCTATTCGATGGAAAATTATGCTTATTGGAAAATTCATATGACTACATATTTAAAGGCCATGAGATCGAATATATGAAGGATTGTAAATGAGAGTTTCGTCATGCTTCTTGATCCTAGATGTGCCATGAATTTTGAGGAGGGAAACACTCACCTTAATGCTCAAGCAATGAACATCTTTTTTAAAGAGGTCAAATTGTATAGACTCCAGATCAAGTATGAAATATTTACAATGTTGCCTCATGAAAACATCAATGAGATGTATTCTAGATTCAACAACATTATAAATGAGCTCAAGAGCCTAGACACTTTTCTAACCGAGGGCACTTCTCCAACAACAACAAGTGCTATAACATCTATTATGATAAGTACGATGAGAAAGGGCACATCGCCTTTCATTATTCTAACAAAAAGGATGACAAGGCCAAATCATCCTAGAAGAAGGAATTCAATGGCAAGAGAAGTTTTACTAAGATGATAAGGGCGAAGCACACAATAGAGAGTGGAACTTCGATGAGGAGTATTCGGACTCCTATTTTGATGATGACGGGTCCTCCAAGAAGAGTGGACTTATTGGCATTGCCATCAAGAAGGACCTATATGAGTACCTTAGGAAGGAGAAGTTCAAATTCAAGGTCTTGAAGAGAGAATTTCTCTGTCTAAAGGATTCTTATGAGGAGCTAAAGGAAGCTCACGATTCACTTCTTCTTAAGGATCTCACTAAGTCTCATTCTAGTGTTGGAATTAATTGCAATATCCTTAATGATTTGCCTAGTTTAGAAATTGCTCCTTGCATGTTTTTAAAACTTGTATCTCTACTTCTTTGTGACACTTTGATAGCCATGTCATGTGCTTCTAAAATTGATTCTACCTCTTGTAGGGCTAATCCATGTGATTCATTGATCATTGCTAAAAATAATGAATTAAAAGAGTAAGTTACCAAGCTAAATAACAGCTTGGAGAGATACTTCAAGAGAAAGACAATTTTTGATAAGTTATTGAGTGAGCAAAGGTGCTCATTTAACAAAAAAAGCTTATGTTCATTCCCAAGAAAGGTAAGAAACCAATTTACAAGCCTACAAGGTTTATAAAAGAAAATTGCAAGTACTACCATAAGTGACGTGGTGTAAGAAATTTACAAAATTCTTGTCTCATTCGTAAGACTCCATCCTTTGGAATTTATGATTCAATCTATGTGATTAAGAAATCTAAGGATGGTAAAATAATTATTAAATTTGTTGACGCTTCAATTTTGAATGCTAAAAAGAATGCTATTTAGGTATCCAAAACCTTGATTACTAACCTGTAAGGACCTAAACAAATTTGGGTACCTAAAAGAACTTGATTTTTCTTTTGTAGTTGAACTACAAAACTAGTGAAAGGCATTGGTTGCTAGTTAGTGGTTGCACTCAATACATGATCGGAGACCGAAAGATATTCACAACATTTGAAAGTGGTGGCACCGAGGAAATCATATTTAGGGATAAATAGCAAAGGAAAGGTAATAGAATTGGGTAAAATAGCTATCTAAAATGACCATTCCATTTTCAATGTATCACTTGTTAAGACTTTGAAATTCAATTTGCTATCCGTTGCTCAATTATGTGATCTTGGCCTTACTTGTGCATTTTCTCGAGATGCTGTGATTTCAAAACAAAAGTAAGGTGATATGGTTTTCAAAGGCTTTCATTTTGAAAATCTTTATTTGTTGGATTTCTCTTTGAATGATTCGTTTTTCAAAACTTGTTTAATTACAAAAACCTCATTGGGTTGGCTTTGGTATAGATGGCTAGCTCATGTAGAGATGATTCAATTTAAAAAGCTTTTCAAATATGACTTGGTTATGGGCTTGAAAGACATGAAGTTTGAGAAGAACAAGATTTGTAGTGCTTGTCAAGCAGAAAAGCAAGTGGCTAATTTTTATCCTTTCAAAAGTATCATATCCATTTCTAGGCTAATGGAGCTCTTACATATGGATTTATTTAGGCCAACTACCTATAATAGCAACGGAGCTAATAATTATTATTTAGTTATTATGGATGATTACTCGATGTATACTTGAATTTTCTTTCTACATGACAAAGCCGAAGCCTTTGATATTTTCAAAAGCTTTGCTAAAATGGTCCAAAATGAATTTGATTTCAAAATAAAGAAAATCTGTAGTGATAATGGTTTGACTTCCAGAATACTAAAATCAAAGATTTTTTTTGATGAACTTGTAATAAAACAAGAACTTTCCGCAACCTACACTACGAAGCAAAATGAAGTTATAGAAAGGAAAAATCAAACACTAATTGAAATGGCAAGGATAATGCTTGATAAGTATAATACTTCTAACAATTTTTGGGTGGAAGCAATCATTACCACCTGTCACGCCAAAAATCATTGTATCGACTTTTGAAAAAAGACCTTCTATGAGCTTCTTATTGGAAGAAAATTGAACATCTCCTATTTTTGCGTTTTTGGTTGCAAGTGTTATATTTTGCGAAAAGGTGCTTATCTTGCAAAATTTTAAAGTCGTTCTGATGTTGGATTTTTTCTCAGCTATTCATTCAATAGTAAGGCTTACTGTGTCTTCAACCAAACCTTCGATTTAGTTGGGGAGACATGTGATATGCAATTTGATAAAACTAACTGCTTCCTAAAAGAGCAAAAGAATTTGAATGATGTAGATGATGAAGGATTGAGGTAAACCATGAAGAACATGCAAATTAGATACATGAATCCAAACGAAGACGTGAATGAACCGCCCTGATCCACCCAAGTCAAATCACCTTCTTTCACTACGCCAAGTCAAGTTGAAATTGAAGAAGTGGAAGATAAGGAAGAAAAACAACCGTCAAACATTCCTTCGAATATTTACAATGCTATTGTGAAGGATCATCTAATAGATCAAATATTGGATGATATTAGTAAGGGTGTATAAACTCAATCTTGTGTCACTTCTTATTGTGAACATTATACATTGATGAAGCACTCGAAGAACCAGATTAGGTGAATTCAATGAACAAAGAACTAAATAACTTCACCCGAAATGATGTTTGAGTGTTGGTGAAAAGACTCAAGGAGTACAATGTCATTGGGACAAAATGGGTATTTTGAAACAAGTAAGATGAGAGTAGAGTTGTGGTGAGAAACAAGACTTGATTAGTAGCTCAATGATTCACTCAAGTCGAATGTTTGAATTTTGGTGAAACCTTTGCCCTCATAAGTAGACTTGAATCTATTCGCATATTACTTGCTTTTGCATCATACTTTGATATTAAATTATTTCAAATAGATGTCAAAAGTGTATTTCTAAATGGTAGAATAGCCAAACTCATATTTGTTGAACAACCGCTCAGTTTTGAAGATCCTAAAAAATCTAACCATGTATATAAACTCTCCAATGCGCTATATGATCTCAAACAAGCTTCTAGAGTATGGTATGAGTACCTTCAAGATTTTCTACTATCAAAAGGATTCAAAATTGAAAAGGTTAATATAACCTTGTTCACAAAAGTAATTGATGGTGATTTCTTTGTGTGCCAAATTTATATTGATGATATTATCTTTAGGTGTACTAACCAAGATTTTTGCAAAGAATTTAGTAGTATAATGTCTAAAAAATTTGAGATGTCCATGATCAGATAGCTTAGTTAATTCCTTGGACTTCAAATCAATCAACTTAAGGATGGGACATTCGTGAGACAAACCAAATACATGAAGGATCTACTCAAAAAATTTGGCATGGAGGATGCCAATCCCATCAAGACTTCCATGGCTACCAACAATCATCTTGATTTTAATGAGAGAGGTAAACTGGTAGATTTAAAGCTTTATAGATTTATGATTAGTAGTTTGCTTTATCTCACCATATCTTCACCCAACATTATGTTTAGTGTTGCATGTGTGCAAGATTTCAAACATCACCAAAAGAGTGCCATTTAGTCGCTTGAAAAGAATTCTTAGGTATTTAAAGCATTTATCTAGCTTCGGCTTGTGGTATCCTAAAGTTGCTAAATTTGACTTGATTGGATATTTAGATTCAGATTATGCGGGTTGCAAAGTAGATAGAAAAAACACCTCGGGAGAAAAAATTGTTAGGAAGATTTTTAGTTTGATGGTCATCCAAGAGATAAAATTTCATAGCCCTATCCACCGCCGAAGCTAAATATGTTTTTACGGATAATTGTTGTGCCTAGGTACTGTGGATGAGGCAAATTTTGATGGATTATGAAATTGAATTTAAAAGCATGCCTCTTTTGTGTGATAACGATAGTGCTGTGAAGATAGCCAATAATCATTTTTTAAGAGATCATGTGAGCAAAGGTGACATTGTCATTAGCGACATACGGACTGATGATCAATTAGTCGATATCTTTACCAAATCATTAGATGAGCGCCGGTTTTTCAAGTTGAGGAATGAGTTAAATATCATTGATTATTCTAATGTTGCATGAACTCATTCCTCATGTTATTTGCTCTCATTTGGAATTCTTGAAGTTCTTGTGAAAACTTATTTTTAAAATCTTTCTCAAAATCTTTAATTTGATAGAAACTATGTTATTTGTGGCTTTTATTGTCTATCTCATGCATAATGATTTTGAAAGGTATTTATTTGAGTGGTTTATTAAGGATCATTTGCATCCCTATCCAACCTCTAATTCTTAGGAAAAATAGTACTACAACAGTTATACCACCGGCACTACTGCCTTCTGGTACTACCGCACCTCAAGTGTAGTACTACTGCTCCTGACTAGTGGTCCTAGAAACGGTTGTAGCCAACTCCTTATCCTCTACCTTCCCCTTCTCTTGCGGTCCAACTGGTCAGTTCACTCCTAAAACCACCAAGTCCTCAAAACCTCTCTCTTCTCTCTCAATCCCTCAATTTTCCAACTTCAAATCCTTGAGGGATCAAGGGAATCTTCAAAGTCTTGCCATTCGTTAGCGATTGTCACCTTCTCTCATCCATCCCTCTAGGTAATCCCTGTTGGAACCTCCTCTCTCCTCTTGATTGTTGTCTATTTCATTTTAGGGCTAAAAGTAAAATGTGTACGAAAACCTTAGTTTCTTTTGGGCAAAATGATTGAAATTAGTATTTGATGACTTATCATGTATATGCCATGAATTTATTCATGCCAAATACTTGGTAAAAGCAGAATTGATAATTGCCCTGTTTAACACCCTACGGGTGCAGTACTACCGCTTGAGGTAGTGCGGAACTACCGCCCTATGGTAGTACTGGTGCACCAGCTATGGTACTACTGTTCCAGCAGAGAAGTATTGAACTAATATGCTTCTCCTTGATCAAGAAACCATGGTAAGTACTAAAAGCTTCGTGCGTAAGAATGCCACATCCAAAGAAGAACCGATAGATTGCTATGGGTCTTAAGCGACTCCAATAGCTCCTTCATCTTCTCACCGCAAGGCAGCCTCTCAGAAGTCATCCTCAAGGGTAGTCCTAGTTGCTAGAGAGGACAGTGACCCGAGATAAGGGCACATGACCAAGGTCAATCTTCAAGACAAGCTCAAGAACAAGAAGAGGAAGAAGAAAGTGATAATGATGAAGAGGATAAAGATTTCACTCAAGGGAATGAGGATGATGATGATGAGGAGGATGATATGACAGAGGCTGAAGAGCCAAGAATTAATCTCATGCAAATCACAAGGGACAACTATGCTATTCTCCGCATTCGAACCAATTTGAGAAATTAGCAAGTTCTACAGACCCGAGATTTCACATGAGATTCCAACAAGAGGTGTACGCCCAACTCTACAATCATCATAGGCAGTTTGTGGACCACAAGTATGTGGATTGAGCTCATTTGAACTCTCTTGACTGCTTTGCCGGCATGTACCAACTATTCTATGCAGCGGCACTACAAGACATTGTGGCACTAAAATGCGATTACCAAAAGGATATGATCTGATAATTTTATGCCACGATATATGTCTCCTTAGATTTCAATTATTTGGAATGGATGATGGGAACTCAAAGGGTGGAAGCTACAAAAAAAAAGTGACTTTGAGCAAGCTCTAAGGACCTACTCAAGCCAACATGAGAAGGTCTATTCTTGAGGAGCACTTAGGACCTCGATGTGGTGTGACTTTTATGATGAGAATGTGAGATATACACCCAAGAAGCTCGCATGACTTTTTCCTTTGCCTAACTTGATCAATTGAGTCATCAACCATACCTTCTTTTCAAAGTGCAAAAGTTCCAATGCTATTCATGGCCATGCTTGGAATATCATTGATTACATCATGTAAGGACACAAGTTCGATGTAGTCGACTTTATCATAACAAAGATAGCATTGTCCAAAAATGATAGTGTGAAACATATAAATTAGGCTCCCTATATCATGGTTCTAATCATAAGGAAGACGCACTTTCGTGAAGCACGATCAGCGGTACACAAGCCTTACAAGTCTAAGGAAGGACCTCCAATGACAAACGTAGCCCCTCCTTATGCTCAAATGCCAACGTGGTCGACCCGTGGTGCCACATGGCTGCCGCCTAAGCTCGAGGCAACGTGGCCTTAGCTGGTCGGGGCAGTGCTCAGGACCCGAAGGTTGCCGGAGCTCTAGTGCTTAGCAGTGGCTAGTGGTTGGTACAAGAGCAAGAGGGGGCGACAGGGATCACAATGCACCTTGGCGCGTCACTTGGGGATGCTCGGTGGTCGTCGACAATGAGTAGGTAGTGGCGATGGAGTGAGGGCGTCGGCGACGAGGGCTTTTCGGGCGAAGGTGTGGAGGATGTGGGCATGACGATGATGACGGTGATGTCAGCGAGGCATGGAGGAGGACGAGGCTACGGCGATTGGTGCTTCGGCAACATGAAAGAGCGGTGCTAGGGCGTCTCAGACGAGGAGAGGAGCAATTGGAGGAGGAGCAGGGTGAGGCGAGGCTTGGAGGTGGAGGAGAGGGGATTTTATAGGGGCTCAAAAGGAGTAACGACTAAGAATTTATTCACTGGAATTAAGACAGCCAGAAGTGGTGCAAACAATGAAGGTGGGGATTAAAGGTAAAGGAAACATGCGAGGTTAGTGTGGAGTAAAGAGGTGAAGTAAAGGCGCACTAGCACTGGAAGGAAATGAAAGGGAAGGCCAGTGGTTGAGAAGCTCGGGTGGGCAGCAATGGCGGTGGTTTGAGATTGAAGAAAGGGGAGAAAGAGGGGGCTGACATGTGGGTCCCACATGTCGGCGAGAGTGAGGAAGAGAAGAGAGAGAGTGAGAGAGGTGGATAGGGTGAGTAGATGATCGACACGTGGCAAAAGAAATACATCTTGACTGTTGGCTCGGTTAAATGAAAATGGACACCCAGGATTAGATGGATGGTGGGGATGTGATCTGAGCCCGACACATGTCGTTCCAGAAGGAAACAGATTTAATATTTTGTTTTAGATCTCCAGAAAAGCCCAAAAATAGAATAAGGGCTTAGAAAATAGCAAATAAAGTCCAAAAAATTAAGACAAATTCATAGAAATTTTTGAATATATTTTGGACTTCAGAAAAATAATTCCAACTTAGAGTTGGTCTTTAAAGTTTTAGAAAAATACCTTTTAAGCTTTAAAATTGAGTTTTTAAATTCCAGAAAACTCATAGAAAATCCAAATAAAGCCAAATGCTTCAAAATAATTAATTGAACTAAATTTTTATAGGAAATTCACATTAATATTTTTACGTTAGTTTTTCTTTTACTTTAAATTACTTTTGAGAAGGAAAAAACCTTTTTCAAAAGCTGAAAAAACTAGGCAAATAAATTTGAAATTCAGAAGAACCAAATGACACTCATTTTTATTTTAAATTAAATTAAATTTTTATTTATTACCATTATTTTTAAAAAATAAATATCCTAGGTTGTGACAATGTTGGCTGGCGGTAGCTAATTTTCAGAGAGCTATGTTTTGAAACATTTTCTCTCCTCTGAAAATTGGTACTATCGCAGTCAAGGAGTGGTACTACCACATGATCGGTGCTACCAGACCTTGTGAGGGTGGTAGTACTGATATTTAAAGTAATGGCTAATTTTTGTGCATTTAATGAACCCAAATAGTCGTTGAACATTGGGTGCAGTAATACCGGCCACTACATAGCGGTAGTATCACAATTTTTGATTTTTTAGAGATTTCAATCCCAATGATCATTTTGATAGGTTGAGACTATAAATATCTCTCCACCAACAACAAGAGTTCTCTTCTTGATCTCATTGAATACCATTGCGTCCCTTGTGCACTTTCTACTACTCATTTACTCTAATTTGACATAAGTAGTTGATAGCATTCAAATGCATTGCAACATAAGTTGATCTTTGTGGCACTTGCAAACCTTCAATCAAGCGTTGTGATTGATTTGCACTTACCGGCACCATTTGTGAGTGGTGTAGTACTCGCTATCTGCAAAGTAGAGAAAGAGCAACATTAGTGGACTTAATGTGTTTAAGGCTTAATTCGTAGAACCTGTCTAATCCATTTGGGTTTGCCTCAACGTGGACCGGTGAAGACCAACAAGTCTTCTATATCACAGGAAAAATATTGCATGTCTCTATTGTTGTTTATTTCTTTATCTTTACTTTCTGTATACATTTCTAATACTTATATTGAATTGAATTGTATAGCTAGAAGTGTATCTAATATTGACATTGCTTGTGATGCCTTAGTGAAGCCTAGAGTATTTAGGTCTTAATTGTGCAAAAGGTTTTTGATTAAGTTCGTACTTACTAAAAATTATGATTTAGCCAAAACTATTTAAAAATATCTTATTCACTCTTCTCTAGTCGGTTATTCATGATCCTACGTTGGTCTGATTACGGCCAAATGCCGATCAAACCACCAGTAGAAGAAAACAACTAATAAATTACAAACTCTTAAAAATTAAATTTAAACTCTGTAAACTCTCTAAAAACAAAAGTTAACTATTTATCGTAACCAGGAGATGAAATCCAGGTAGTCTCAATGGATCACATGCATGCAGGCTAGCTCTGTGTACTTAGTAACAGTCTCTAGGATTCTTGGGGTGGTAAACAAACTAGTAGCTCCCAAAGCTCACGTGATGGCGATCGAGCGACAAGGCTGGTGCACTTTGGAAAGTACACTCACATGCGGTTGGCAGAATGCATGCGTGTACACTCGGCCAAGGGGTCGATTAAAGTATTAGTGCTGTGCATGTTTGTGTACATCTGTGCACCGCATGTCGTCGTTCACTCCTGCCGTATCGATGGATCCGTCATACCCATATCTGCGTCTGCTTGCGATCGATGATGGGTTTCATGGGAAATATCGTCTCCATTTCAGCTTACAGGTGATGATTCATTTCGGCTTCTCTGTTTGAATTTTGGATTCTAAGTTCTAATTTTTTTAATTCGTTTTTTAGCTTTTTTTTAATTTTTTAGATCTTTTTACCTTTTTTACATTCTTACGTATTATCTGTAATATGTTAACATATTTTTCTTTTTCTTTTTTTGTTAATTTAATTATGCCAAAAAATCACTAGCATATACAGTGCAAAATAAGTTAATTACAATATTAAACAATAAAAAATCTGTAATGGGTTAACCTATTTTTTTCTTTTTATTTTTGTTAATTTAATTATGCCAAAAAACCACTAACATCTACAGTGCAAAATAAAGTTGTTACAATACTAAACAGTAAAAAATAAGTCATAAGTTATAAAAAAAACCTAAATGAGCATCTCCTTATAGCTTATGATGTCTCTTTAATAAACAAATGAAATGACTTTTTTTATTTTTTAAAATAGTTTATCAAAACAATTTTTTAAAATAACTTATTACTTAATATGTTCATACAAACTCTCTCGCTAGAGAGACAAGTGATCATCAGCCCCGCCGAAAAAAATCCACGCACGTCTGCGTGTTTGAACTTTGAACAATGACTGAGCTGAGCCCGGCGACGCGTGATGAGATACTGCGCGGGAGCGCTAGCTAGCTCTGGGACAAGCTAAGCTAGGTCACAAGGCCAGGGGGCTTTGGCCGAGAGCCAGCCGTGCGTTGAACGAGATAGTGGTCGGGCTCTAGCTCTCCTCCCTGTCGAGCGACTGAGAACCATCCACGTGTTGGCATCACGTTTCGTGCAGGATGCTCACGACTACAAGGAGAGCCCCACGCGTCGTCACAGGAGGCACGATCATCGCAGAGGTGACCTCGAGTTTGGTTTGGTCAGGGTAAGCTCGAAACAGTAACCAGAATTGCTATACAATATTTATATATTTTTTATAATAAAATTAGTTAAATTTTAAAATATTGAATCTCTATCTAACGGATTTTACCATATTTTTCTTTAAAAAACGAGTGCTCTGAATCTAGAGCATTTTATCTCTATCTAACAGGGAGATCCAACTGATCCTCTTATATCCTTTCTAAAAAATAAGTGATCTGAATCTGAAATGTTGGATCTTCTGTCCAATATTTTAAAATCTGACTAATTTTATCTTAAAAAAAATATACAAATGTTGTATAGGCACATCTAACAGCAAAAAAAAAAAAAATTGTCTGCACGATGGCAAGGTAGTACACTAGCACGTGTGAGATATTTGTGTACAGTTACAAATTGACAAATTACAGTTCGTAAGCGATGATTACTAGCTAGAAAAGTCCGTACGTACTGTCCTTATCAACAAGCGTGTGGCTGTAGCGAAGTAATCGAAGGTAACTGCCAACTAGTGTGATTAACCTAGCAGTGAATCAACTCTATAATTACTTCAACCGGTGTAGGTGCACAGGCGTATGTGTATATGTATGCAGGTACGTCTTCATTCGTACGTATACGTACGTACGTAGCTTAGTTACTAATTGGAGATCGATCAGCTCGGACAAAAGATCGACGATCCTCGCATGCATTCACACGAAAGCCTAGTACTCTTCACTCTTGTACGCTCACCTACGTGTGCATGTATGTAGTCTAGATATATATCGTACTATATACGTAATTGGCTAGAGCTAGCGTAACATATATGTACAGAAGGGGGGACACGTACCCAAGAGGCCAAGAGATCGAGTTAGCACTGACGAGGAGTGCGTGCATGCGCAGGCGCATGTGAGTGCATGGACTAGCTTCCAGTACGAAGGAACGAGCGTTACGTGACACCCCCGTGGCAGCATGGCATGGGGACAAAGCAGGGGCCCAGCATGGGCCACGGGCGTCGTCGGGAACGGCACGGCCGCGCGCGCGCGGCATGCATATATCCAGCTGAAGCCCCGTATGATTCGACCGATCGGCGGGGCCGCGCGGCCGGCAGAGGGGGGCCTCGTCACGGGGCGTACGTACGTGCGTAGCAGGCGTTAAGCGCGCGCATATTTGCAGGCGGTCTCTCGATCGATCGCGACATGGGCGAGCGCGCGGCCGGGGGCCGTGGCAGGCGCGCGGTGCGGTGGACATGCGTGGCATGGGAAATCTAGTCACGAGACGGCCGGCGCTTTGATGAATCGGCGTGTGCATGCGTCGTGCGTGTGTGGTTGTGTGCGAGCTTGCCGCCATGCTCGATGGGCAGGCAGGCAGGCCCGGGGCACGGGCGGCGCCAGTGGGCGGACGACGGTTGGGTCGCACTTGCACTGGCGGACAACGTGCAACGGCCGTGGTATATAGCGCGCGCGCGCGTTGGGTCCTGGGACCGTTAAGCTGATCGAGGCCCATGTTGTTGTTGTTCTTTCGTATAGATACTTGGATACTCGTGATGCATCGATTCATGACATGCATGCACTTCGGCACGTCACTTTCCAGATGTGTGTATGGTACGTACGTACGTACGTTTGCATGACTGCTCGCGCAGTCTTTAAGATTGAGCTTCGGCTTAAGAAACTCTCCCTCGATCCCAAAGCAAGGCGCAGAACAAACTAGAGGGAGAGGCTTCGCTCTCAAGGAAGCTTAACTAGTAGTAGCACGTCAAATACATGTCTGCTGTCTCCTGTGTTACACAGCCCGAGTCAATACATTTTATATTTGTGCACAAAATGCAACTGTATTCCATCGTAAGCATTGAAGTTATATAACAAGTATAATTCTAAATTTTAATATAAATAGATCCATTACAGTATCTAGCTGCACAGTTGCATAGATAGTTCGGCTAGTTAATAATATCACTTCAATATGCAAATCTAAATACTTTGTATAAGTATCTTCTAATACACAAATACGAAAGATAAGCAAGCATTACCGCTCAATTTTGTCCACAGACGAATAATCTGATTATTCTACTTCAAGCGGTTGTCCCCCATCGCAACACAACAAATTGGTGCTAACTCATGAACGCTGCATTACTTTTTTCTGCCAACCAATTTGTAGCGATCGGCACGTCTGGGCTAGCGCCAACACGAGGGAAGCTGACAAGGCTCGGCGGCAAAATCTCCCCGTGAAAGCATTTCTTTTGGAGCCTTGCTTGCTTCACTTCTCATCGCTTCCGAAAACAAATTAACAAGCTCCTGGTATTATCACGTTACGTTCAACTCTCATGCTGTTCAATGGAATGACAAAAATCCAGCTAGCCAGACATCGAATTCTCTAGAAATAGCTATGCATGTGTGTCAATAGTGCACCAAGAATCAAACATGTGCATAGTATTCACGTCCTCAAAGAAGTTCTCATCAATATATTTCTATTTACGCCAAATTTATATTATACGCACACTAATTTGATGTCCTTTTTTTTAAGCACAAGTTGGTAGGTACTCCTTCCGGTCATAAATACATGCCATTTTAAACATTGATACGGTCTCTAAAATATAACTTTAACCACTAATTTCTATTGTAATTTATTTATAAAATCTAATAAATTATAATACTATAAAAGTACTTTTCGAGACAAATCTACACATATGATTTTTATGAATCTAATTTAAGTATCTAAAAAGATATTGATAGTGTAGTCTCAGCGTATGAAATTATCCGTAGCATGGGAAAATAGGTCTGGTTTTAAAACTAGACATTGAAAAAGCTTATGATAAGGTTAGTTGGCACTTCCTGGAGGAAATTTTGCATCTTAGGGGTTTTGGGCCTAAATGGACTTTTCGGATAAAGAGTTTCCTTTACCAAGGATGGGTTGGTATTACAATGAATGGTGCTGAAAGTGAATATTTTGTTACTGGTAAGGGTCTCAGACAAGGTGACCCCTTACCACCTATCCTGTTTAACTTTGTTGCCGGTCAATAAAAAAGGTACTACCATCCAAAATGTTTGGAATGGTGATCAAGAATTTGAAGCTCACCTTTAGAAGATGTTTTGATGATAGATTAATGACTTTTGTGGTTTGATCTGGTAAGCATAGCTCAATATATTATTTTCTCTGAACAGGATGACAATGGTTTGGAAATTTCATCCTTCTGGTTTATATAATGTCCAATCTTTTTATGCAATCATTAACTTCAGAGGTGTCATCCCTGTTCATGTTCCTGCAGTTTGGAATTGTTTATCCCTCCTAGAGTTTAGTTTTTTCTTTGGCATATGTCTAATAACAAAGTTCTTACTAGGGATAACTTGGCTAAAAGACAAAATGTTCCAGATAAAGCTTGCCTGTTTTACTTGTGAATTTGAATCGGTTAATTATCTGTTTGTTGACTGCGTTGTTGCTAAAGAAGTATGGCAAGGCATGTCTGAAATGTTTGCTTTTCAGGTTGGTCAGAATTTTGAATCGGTTGCTAAGTTGTTACGGACCTGCGCATACAGCCCCAGGGTACTACTTCATCCGACAACACCTCGGCCGACAATACTCTGCGGCAGCCCTGTTCGCGTCCAAGTCGAATTCACAGACGTCCAACATATCTTCAAGATTATGTCTAGAATATCTTCAGAATACTATTCGGAATAGACTCCCTTAATGTTGCTTTCCTTATAATTAGTTATCTCCTTAGCTCATTATAAAAGGAGGATGTATTGGACAAACAACACAGCGAATACAAATCTGATTTCCTCCACCCGTTTCTCTGTTCCTGGAGTTTCGTTCTGCTCGAAAAGAACTATACCCGATAGGCAAGCCTATCAATTGGTGCTTTCGTTGACATGGCTGATGATGATGTACTTACTATCGTCAAGGCCATCGCTCGCCGTCTGGATGGATTGGAAGACAGGGTTAATCAGCAGGCCCTATCCACCAACCAAACGCTACAACAACAACGTCAATGGCTCGAAGCGCAGGTATCTGACATGCCGCGTCTGCCGGCCAGCGGTATTTTGGGGTCTCGTCCGCCAGCCCTTCCAGCAGGCACAGGCGGCTCCTCTGCTGACGCTTCAACACCTGAAGCTATGGATAACATCGACACCAAGACAATTCTTCGCGCCCTCAAAATTGACGCACCAAAATTCAATGGGAATAACCCGCATGATTGGGTTTTCAACATAACGGAGTTCTTCGATGTACATGAGGTCCCGGCTCCCTTGCGTCTCCGATTTGTGGGATTTCACTTGCACGGTGCAGCGCTGGCTTGGTTTCGCTGGATGAAAGCAAACAATATGTTTTCCTCATGGGACTCTTTTCTCGACAACGTCAAACTTCGTTTTGGTCCATCCTTATATGAGGATCCGGCGGCGATCTCTCTAAACTGCAGCAGACGACGACAGTTGCAGCGTTTCAAGCAAATTTCGAAGCACTTCTGAACTGCATCAGTGGCATACCAGACACATTGCTATTATCTTTCTTTATCGCGGGACTGCGCATGGACATCCGCTGAGAATTACAGATCTCCAAACCAGCGTCTTTGATGGAAGCTTTTGCCCTTGCGCGCTTGCACGAAGCAAAGTACGAGGAAATTCGGCCCGATTCGTCACGACTCCCTACTCGCCAACCATGGCAGGTGGCGCGACCATCAATTACATCTAACGTAGCACCTCCTGCATTATCCCAGTCATCACCACTACCATTGAGCGGGTCTTCCACGTCGGCCATCGGCCGTCCATTACCACCACCCTCCTTGCCGATCCGGCATCTGTCGACTCAGGAACTTCGCGAAAAGCATGAACGTGGACTTTGTTATCACTGTGATCAAAAGTGGCAACCTGGCAACCGTTGTAAGAGCCGCTGCATGCTGTTGATCGGGGGTGACGAAGAGGACCCCTTGGATGCCTCAGAAGATGTTTCAGCACCACAGTCAGAATCAGCTATTGCATCGGAGTCTCTTGCTGAGGATGGGGATATATCTTCTCTCCATGCTCTGGCTGGCACGGGCCACCCACGCTCTCTGCGTTTAGTTGGGCATATTACCGGCAAACCGTGTCAGGTGTTGATTGACGGCGGGAGTACTCATAACTTTATCAAACCTTCTTTGGTTGAGCAGTTGCAGCTTCCAGTTTCTCAATGTGAGCCATTCAGGGTATTCGTCGGCAATGGTGATTTCCTGCTCACAGAAGCTATTTGTCATCAAGTACCAGTCCAGTTTCAAGAGCACGATTTCTCCATCGATTTTTACATATTAGCCATTGGAGGTCCTGACGTAGTCTTGGGAGTTCAATGGCTTCGCACTCTAGGAAAAGTGGTACACGATTACCAGGCACAATCCATGGAGTTCCTCTGGAACAATCAGACGGTGCTTTTGCGTGGGGATCCCTCGGTACCACGACAAATATCCTTCCACCAACTGCAGGCTCTGGACCATCACCAGCAGCTGCTTGAGATGTTTGAGATCCTAACCGTGCCCACCACAAATGCTTCAGCAGAACTTTCTCACGTCCAATCCTCGCTGCCACCAGACCTAGCTAGTCTTCTTCAGAGATATGCCGCCTTATTCGCGGAACCAACACAACTTCCTCCGAGCAGGACGGTGGACCACCGTATTTTTCTTCTTCCAGGTTCTCGACCTGTCAACGTCCGACCTTATCGCTATCCACGTTTTCAGAAGGAGGCAATGGAACAGTTGGTTAAAGAGATGCTTGCACAAGGATTGATCCAACCTAGTAGGAGCCCTTTTTCATCCCCAGTCCTGTTGGTGAAAAAACGCGATGGCTCTTTCCGCTTTTGTGTTGACTATCGTGCTATCAACGCCATCACCGTCAAAGATAATTTTCCTATTCCAACTATTGATGAGCTATTTGATGAGTTAGGTGGTGCTTCTATCTTCAGCAAATTGGATCTCCGTGCCGGCTATCACCAGATTCGCATGGCTCCAGGTGACATTGCTAAGACTGCATTTCGCACACATGAAGGGCACTTTGAATTCCTTGTTATGCCCTTTGGGCTATGCAATGCACCATCTACATTCCAGGCCATGATGAACAGCATACTCGCTCCGTTCCTTCGCAAATTTGTCATTGTTTTCTTTGATGACATTTTAGTATTTAGCACCTCGCTCCCACAACATGTCGAGCACCTCCAGTGCGTTTTTCAATGCTTATATGATCACTGTCTTTTCCTCAAACTCAACAAGTGCATCTTCGGTCAGCTGTCAGTTGAATATCTCGGTCATATCCTCTCCTCGGACGGCATCCACACGGATCCGGCCAAAGTCGAGACCATGCTCCAGTGGCCACAGCCGCACGATGTCAAAAGTCTGCGGGGTTTCATCGGCCTGACAGGGTACTACAGAAGATTCATCCAAGGCTACGCAACAATCGCTGCACCCTTAACTGATCTTCTCAAAAAGGATGCTTTCCATTGGTCCCCAACCGCATCAGTCGCGTTCCAACGCCTCAAAACAGCGGTCACCAGCACGCCCGTCCTTGCTTTACCGGATTTTTTGAAGGACTTCATCGTTGAATCAGATGCCTCGCAGGAAGGCATTGGCGCTGTTCTTCTACAAGACAAACATCCTATTGCTTTCTTCAGTAAACGCCCGGGGCCGCGCATGCGCGTTGCCTCGACATATCACCGTGAGCTTTATGCCATTACCGAAGCAGTCGGCAAATGGCGGCAATACTTACTGGGCCAATCTTTCATAGTCCGCACGGATCATAGAAGCATTAAGGAAATCCTTTCGCAGGTTGTCCACACACCAGAGCAACAATACTATCTCAGGAAGCTCATGGGGTTTGATTTCCGCGTAGAATACAAACCAGGTATAACCAATGGTGTCGCTGATGCTCTATCACGTCGCTCTGCAGCTCCTGATCAACTACAGTCCCAGGTTTTCAGTTTTTTGGTTCCCTGTGGTCACTTAGGGGACCTTGTCCGCCGTGAGCAGGAGCAGGATGAAGCCTACGCAGAACTTCGTCGCCAACATCGTGACAACGTTCTCCCGGTGCAAATTTCATTCCGCGATGGCTTGTTTCGGCACAAAGGCAGATGTTTTCTGGCATCGACTTCTCCATTACGCCAGCTCGTTCTCCATGAGTTCCATTCAACGCCCTGGGCAGGTCATCCTGGGGTTACCCGTACGCTTACGCGTCTTGCAGCTCTGTTCTTTTGGAAAGGCTTACGGAAGGATGTCTAGGACTTTGTTGCTTCCTGTAATGAATGTCAGCGCATCAAGCCATCCACTCTTCAACCGGCCGGCTTGCTCCAGCCCCTCCCCGTCCCTTCCTTAATCTGGAGCGACCTCAGCATGGATTTCATCACCGGTCTTCCCACCTCCCGGGGATTCTCTGTTATTTTCGTCGTGGTCGATCGACTCTCCAAAGCAGCACATTTCAGTGCCATGAAACACCCCGTGTCAGCTTCTTCGACAGCTAGTGTTTTTGTCGACGCAGTCGTCAAACTACATGGCTTCCCACGCACCATAGTGTCCGATCGTGACCCGGTGTTTCTGAGCGCCTTCTGGAAAGAATTATTTCGCCTCAGTGGCACAACCTTGAAGCATAGTACGGCATACCATCCGCAAACGGATGGGCAAACCGAAGTGACTAACAGGACCTTGGAACAATATTTACGCGCGTTTACTCTTCACTGGCCAGAGCGTTGGGTTGACCTGGGCAGAATTTGCTTACAATTCGGCTTATCATAGTACCATCAAAATGTCACCTTTTCGAGCAATGTTTGGGCAGGATCCTCCGGCCATTCCGATGGCCCATCTGGATGATATTCCCATAGAAGCTATTCAGACTAATCTGCATGAACGTACTGCCCTCTTACGCGACCTCCGCACGCATATGACACAGGCACAGAACCGCATGAAGCAACGCGCTGATCACCACCGACGAGACATTTCGTTTGCTCCCGGTGATTTAGTCTTGGTCCGCTTACAACCTTATCGGCAACATTCAGTTCATCGTCGTGTTTACAACAAGCTGGCAGCCCGCTATTATGGCCCATTCAAAGTCCTTGCCCGCATCGGCGCGGTCGCCTATCGTTTGGAATTGCCTTCAGCTTCACGAATCCACCCAGTTTTTCATGTGTCGCTTCTGCGTCCGTTCCACGGGAACGACAATATTCAGGTTACATCATTACCTCTGGACTCTGTTGACAATCGTCTTGTGCATGCACCGTTGGCAGTCTTATCCGAGCGAGAGGTTTTGCGTAATGGCCAGCGCGAACACCAAGTCCTGGTGCAATGGGTTGGTTTCCCTCCTGAAGACTCAACGTGGGAACCGTTGTCCGATTTCCAGCGCCAGTTTCCTGGATTTCACCTTGAGGACAAGGTGTCTTTTGGAGAAGGGGGGCATGTTACGGACCTGCGCATACAGCCCCAGGGTACTATGTAACAGCCCAGTTGTTTATTTCAAAATATTCGATTTAATTTAAAATAAAACATTTACTATTGGTTTCTTTAAGTTATTAAAAAAATTAATTGCCTGATTTTCGGTAAAAAAAAGGTTATGAAAAGGAGATTTAAGAAAAAAATAAAAACAAAATAAATAAATAAATAAATAAGATATTAAATAAGTTAGTTTAAAGCAAAAATCAAAGTTATTTGGTTTCTTGAAATTTTAAAATTTCTAGCTAGCTTAATTTTCTGCTAAAAAGAAAAGAGAAGAAAAGAGCCTTTCTGTTAAACAAAAAAATATTTTATAAAAAAATATGAAAATTCAAGTTGGAATTTTTTTTATAAGTTCCAAATATCCTTAGAAACTTCTATGAATTTTTCTAAGATTTTTAGCCTTTATTTGTTATTTATTGTATTATTTAAAGCTAGAAAAAGAAAAACATTTTTAAAAATTAAAATAATATTCAAAAAATTCCGAAATTATTTTTTTATTCTTTTCAGGTTCCAAGGATCTCTAGAAAATTTTCTTGAAATTTTCCCAAATTTTCTTTTTCTTTTTCTTTTTTTCTCCTTTTCTCTTTTTCTCTCTACTCCTAATTTCCTTCTTCCTTCGTGCGTGCGCAAGAACTGAAGCAGCGCCGCCATGAAAAAAAACGTTGAGCTTTCTAAAATCTCCAATAACTCATGATTTACTCAACGATTTTTAGCGAAATAAATTGCATTCAACTCCCCTCATCAAGCTCTTTCATTCCCCCAACGTTTCCCCTCCCATTCATGAGCCGTTTCATGAGAATTTAACCCATGCTATTCGTGGACATGGTCCTTTGATCTCCCTCCTCGGACCTCCTCAACCCCTATAAAAGGGAGCCCCGTGAGCCTCTCCTCATTCTCACTCAACCCCGAAAATCTCAAGTCTCCACTCCCTCTCGTTTGGTCGCAATCGGAGTTTTATTTTTGTGTACCAAGCATCGTTCTCCGGCCTTTTGTGCCTCGTCCGGTGGAGCGCCACCGCGTTTGACCACACCGTTGGCTTCGCCTCGTCGTGTTCTATGCGGTGCTCACCTCGCCTTCGCCGGAACTCCGCCGGAGCATCGTCGGCACCGTGGGCCAAATCGGGTCTGCGTTCGTCGCGTCGCCACCGACCAACCGTGCATGCCCGACCAAAACCAAGGTGAGCATCACGATTCCCATGCTTTACTCTTCGATTCGCCGCAACTCTCGCATGTTAATTCCTCTCCGTTTGCCCGGAACGCCGATGTCAGCCTGTAGGCCGCATAAAGTCTTGTCCACCGCGTTTCGCTAGTCCGTTGGCCGAGCCGTCTGCGGTGTTGAGTTTGTCTCAACACGTTCTACGCCGTGCTCTCCTCCGTTCGTCCAAAAACCTGTCCTAAATTTTTGCGCCCGACACCTCGCCATTGCCGCAAATGGCACTGCGCGTCCCCGCCTGTCCGGGAATGCTTTCAACAATCCGTTCACGTCAAAACGTGCCAAACCATCCCAGGAGGCTACATTTCAGATGGTTTTGGATTCGCCTGACCGAGCGCGAAGATATTGAATTTTTCATGTTTCGATACCGACATCGTTCAAACGACGATTGCGTCGCCTCCGGTGAGTTTCGGCTTAGCCGATATTTTTTTCTAGACTCGCCTTACCGCGTTCTATGCCGTGGTTACCTTGCTTCTCCATGTTCTATTCCCGAAAATTATTCTTCTCTCCACACCCTATGTCATTGTCACCATAGACGTCGTCATCGTGCTCCGTTTGACGTGCCGTCAATTCCTACATGTGCCTCGGGTCATTAGCAACCCATTGGCTTCACCTCCCGTGCCTTTTCTCACCGACGACACGGCCAAAAACAGTGAACAACGCTACTGTCCGATACTGTTCACGCGGGAATATTCTTTCGGAATATTCCGGATTTTTCTTTTTCTAGAATTTTCTGATTTGACAATCTTCCAATCGCTCGTTCTCCTCCGTCCGAACTCCAAATCAGGTGATTCGAGTTTCTAAATTCATAATCTATTTTTCAGTATAAATTTCATAATTTTTGGATTTTCTCGACCACCCTTGGTTGAGTCTCCTCACCGTCGGAACACCGTCGACACCACTGCCCAAGTTGCGCCACCGCTTCACCTCGTCGCCAACCACCTTCCAGCTACTTCCAGTAATGCACAAGTATACCAATGCACTCCTCGCAATCCCCTCTCTCCTTTCTTCACCTCGCCACCCCTCCGCCAAGCAATCCCCCGCCGGAGCGTCTCTTTCGCCGACACTGACGCCACCACCGCCAAATCTTCGACAGGACCGCACGCACCTCCTTCACCATTTTCCCGAGCTAAAGCATGACCGGAGTACCCCACCGCCGGTAACCTTAATCAGGCCTGTGCGAACCTTCGACACCCCTTCTCCGAGCAAGCCGTCATCGGAGAGTCTCCGCCGTCGATAATTGTACCCCGCCTCCGCTACACCCTCGCCACCAGCAAACTCTGCGCAGCCCGAACCTTGCGCCAAGGTGAAACCGGACTTATACTCTTCTCCCTCTTTTGTACATCTCCCCGGTCTTCGCCGCCGTTGGATCACCCGGATCTCATCACGCGAAGCCATCCGACTTCTCCCAGCCATCCGATTCTAAGACTCCGCTATCCGGAGGCTCGTTAGACTCTACCATCCGGAGGCTCTTAGACTCCGCCATCCAGAAGCACTTTAGACTCCGCGGTTTGGAGGCTTCCTAGACTCCGACTGCTCGGAGCATTCAACTTCGACTTCGGTCTTCAATCTCGGAGCCTTCGACTTCAACCTCCGTCTTCGAGCCGACCATGGTTGTTTGACCGTTTTAACCTCCGTACCCTCCGACTTCTCTGAACCCTTCGATCTCTCTGCCCACTCGAAGCCGTCCGACCTCTCCAACCGTCCGATTCTTTCGATCACTCTGCATAAATCCAATTCTTCCAACCACTGTACAATTCCGACCAGGTCTTCGACCGAATCTTCGACTTCGACTGTACCCGTACTTGGAGTCTTTGTCTTCAACTTAGACCTCCGCATCTTCAACCGTTGTTTCGACTATGGTTACAACCATAGCTTCGACTATGCCTTCGATAAGGGTTTCAATCATACACAAATAATTTAGCTTCCAACCACTTTTCCTTCACAAAGAAAAGAATTCCAAGAATTCCTTTTATTCATTTCTTTGGAATTCAAACTTCTGTAAGTCGTTCTCCTTTGTCCTAACTCCGTTTGGATCCATTCAAATTCCTAAAATCATCTAAAGTCATATCTCTCAGATAATATTTTATAAAATTTGGATTTTATTTGGATTTTTGAGTTTAGTTTGTTTTTGCTTTTCGCGTGTAGACTACGACTAATCCGGAGAGTATAAATTCGACGACCTCAGCAAACTTTGAAGCAAGGCAAGTTACACCTTTGACCATGTTGACCCCAGTATTTCAAATTTATTTATGTTGTTTTACTGTATATGCATGCGTATCTCTATTCAAATCTAGTTTAAATTCGATTTAAACTTAGTTATACCCACGATCCTTTGATTATAGCCATTTTTGATCTCGAACTTACATACCTTGTCACCTTAGATGAAAAAACTAGTTAGTACCATAGTATTGACTAGAAAATTTTATAGAAATGCTTAGCCTGGCTTAGTATAATTTTAGGTGGGATCAATCTTTCACATGAAATGACAGACTTTGAAAATTGATATCTTGACTTCGGTGAGTCAAGGATGGTTTAGGAAAATTGTTTAAAAATGAAAATAGAAACTTATGATTTGGACTTAGGCTATTGGTTAGGTGGTGGGGTGCCGGCATGCCTCGTGTTTGGTGACACCTGGTTGATTGTCGTGCATGTGGGTATGTGGTTGAGCCTAAGTCGGATTAAGGACCGTTTCTGTGATTCATTTTACGAAGTCACTTCGTACTACCACAAGTCCGGTATGGGACGGACCTGGCTAAGTAATTTGTGAAGTTCCAATTATAGTCTCTCTATAGGCTGAATGTGAGCGCGACGTAGGCTGTGGGAAGTCTCACATGGCACCAGAGGGGGTTCCAACTCGTGGATTCGAGTTGTGGTGAAACCTTAGTGGCGGCGTGACTATTTTGGCTATGGATCATTGTAACAGCCTTGTCATGATCTCCTCGCCGCACACCAAAGGAAGTGTGTTTATCCGGTGGCAATATGGAATGATCGTGTCTTGTGGGTAAAGCTGTACACCTCTACAGAGTTTAAATCTATCCTAGATAGCCGTGTCCACGGTCATAGACATGCTGAGTAGAGTTGTCACAGATTAGACTTTGGTTTTTAAAATGGTTTATGAAAAAGCTTATGGATGGATGGATGGAATCCATGACCAGGTGGGATACCTGTGAATAAGTTGGTGTTTGGTCGGAGTCTGTACTAACAAAATGAATCCATAAGAGATTTTGAAAAGCATATGGATAGATAGAATCCATGTGAAATCTTTTGAAAAGATGGACCAGGTGGGATACCTGTGACTGGGTTAGTGTTTGGTTGGAGCCTGCACTAACGATATTATTTTGTTAAATCGTTATTTCTATCTACTGTATCAAATTCAGCTTTTGAATCTATTTAATGTATTTACCTTAATACTGCTTTTCGCACAAATAAACTTATAAACCTTCCTTTGTTATCCCTATGCATACATTCACTCTGTTAAAACTCCTGGTGTAACTTGCGTAAGTACTTTATGTGCTTACCTTGGGAGTACTTTATGTGCTCACCTTGCTAAAAATCTGTTGCCAGAGGATGACGTCAACAACTTCGGTGAGGATGGTGACGACTAGGCCGCGTCTTACAGTCATTCGCCTGTGGGCAGGCAGGATGGGCTGCTGCTTCATTGGTTTTCTTCCGCTGTTTATATTTATTTTTGGTTTATGAACCATTGATGTAACCTTTGGCCATCAGGCCCATATTTAGTTAATGAATAAATGTCATTGTGCATGATATGAATCTTTGTTATCCACTGTGTGCACTAGCTTGATCCTGGACTAGTGCGATTTACACAGAGGATCCAGGAGTCGTTGCTCCGAGGTCCGACATACTACTTCATCCGACAACACCTCGGCCGACAATACTCTGCGGCATCCCTGTTCGCGTCCAAGTCGAATTCACAGGCGTCCAACATATCTTCAAGATTATGTCTAGAATATCTTCAGAATACTATTCGGAATAAACTCCCTTAATGTTGCTTTCCTTATAATTAGTTATCTCCTTAGCTCATTATAAAAGGAGGATGTATTGGACAAACAACACAGCGAATACAAATCTGATTTCCTCCACCCGTTTCTCTGTTCCTGGAGTTTCGTTCTGCTCGAAAAGAACTATACCCGATAGGCAAGCCTATCATAAGTTGTGGATATGCAACAAAAACAAACTGAGTCTTAATATGATTACTGTTAAGATACTCATGTAATTCTGTTTGTATATGCAATCTTGTAGATAAGTCTCTCCCGTAGATAAACTTCTCTGTAACAGCTTCTCTGATTATTTTGTCTCAGTGGCGCGCATAATATGTATTCAGTTTGAAGTCTTCTAGATGGATTTTCGGGATTGACAGCCAATACCTCACTCTCTAAACCTCATCTCTTTTATGGTATCAGAGCAGTACACCACAAATCCAACACCATGTCAAGCTCCAGTAGCAACAATGGTGGTGCTACTAGCGTCAGTGCCATTCCTGCATCTAGTGCCAACCTACTTCCAACTCCATCATTCGGCCACCTTATCAACATCAAGTTGAGCCACCATAATTACTTGTGAAAGAATCAACTCTTGTTGTTCCTGCGTGGTCAACGATTGCTTGGCTACGTTGATGGCAGCATTCCCGCTCCTTCACTGATGATTGCGCATACGGTGAATATGGAGACTTTGCAGATGGAAAACCCTGCATATGTCCTATGGCTACAACAAGATCAATTGGTCCTCAGTGCCATCTTGTCTTCTCTCTTAGAGAAGGTACTGGGCCAAGTGCTATTCATGGCAACATTGGATGAAGTTTGGACAGCACATGAGAGCATGTATGCGTCCAGTTCCATGGTGCATATCATGCAAATCAGGGTGCAACTAGCAACCCTGAAAAAGAATGACCTCTTAATCGAAGATTACTTCAATCGGATGAAGAAGCTTGCAGATACCATGGTGTCCATCAGACATCCTTTGAAGAATGAAAAATTCGTCTCATATGTCTTGGCTGGACTTGGAGATGAATATGATTTGCTAGTTACCTCCATCAGTACCAGGTCAGATCTAATCTCCATCATAGACTTGCATGCTCACATGTTGAGCTATGAGTTGCGCAAGAAGCAGAATACAAGTGTGCTTCAGATTTCAGGGATGGTAACCAACAATGTTGTGCATCTCGGCATTGCCAACAATAAAGGCGGCTAACACTTCAACTCCTCCCGAGGCTGGGGTTGTGGACATGGAAGCAACCATCAGAACAATAACATTGGAGATTTCCCAAGAAGCAATCGCCCGATCTATCAGGTATCTAACAAAATTGGGCATGTAGCATTGAAATGCTATCACCGGTTTAGTCATTCTTACTAGGCTGAGTATCACAACAACCACTCTACTTCCATGGTGACACATTCCTATCAAATGGATCCAAGTTGGTATACTAACAGTGATGCAAACGACCACATCACGGGAGATCTTGACAAGCTATCTTTCAAGGAGAAATACGAGGGCAAGGAGCATGTTCAAGTAGCAAATGGTAAATGTTTGGTTATCTCTAACACTGGTCATTCATCCATTCAATCTTCTAATTGTCCTCTCAAACTAAACAACATTCTTCATGTTCCTAAAATTACTAGAAATCTATTATCTATTCATCGCTTTACCACTGATAACAATGTATTCCTTGAGTTTCACCCCACCAATTTTCTTGTAAAAGAGGCTTGTATCCCATGATGTCATTCTCACAATTGCCATCTTCTAGCTTCTAATATGCACTTGCCGGTGTCAAAACCTCTCAAGATGTGTGGCATTGTCGACTTGGGCATTCATCTCCATTGGTCGTGCGTCATGTCATACAAGAAAATAAAATATGTCCCTCCAAATAAAAGCATTGTAAATGTGTGCAATGCATGTCAACAGGGAAAGTCATCAATTGTCTTTCTCTGTCTCTAGTAGTACTTCATCATCTCCTTTTGAACTCATTTTCTCGAATGTATGGGGTCCTGCCCTTACTTCTGTCAATGGAAAAAAATATTATGTCAGTTTCATTTATAATTTTAGTAAATTTACATAGATTTATCCAATTAAGTCTAAATCAGATGTTGTTCCTATCTTTCTTCATTTTCAAAAGTATGTGGAATGGCTTTTAAACAAGAAAATTCTCTCCTTCCAATCAAATTGGGGAGGCGAATACCAAGCCCTTCATAAAGTTTTTCAAAACATTTGTGTCAAGCATCAAGTGTCATGTCCGTACACCCTTCAATAGAATGGAGCAGCTAAATGCAAACATAGACATATTATTGAGGTAGGTCTCTCCTTGTTAGCTCAAGCCTCTATGCCTATGAGATTTTGGGATGATGCTTTCCAAACGGCGAGTTTCTTGATTAATCGATTACCCAACCAAATCATAGATTACTCCACTCTAGTTTATAAACAATTCAGTTCCAAGCCTGATTATGCCTTTCTAAAAATTATTGGGTGCTCTTGTTAGCCTAACCTTCACCCTTATGATGCTCATAAGCTATAATTTCATTCCTTCCAGTGCATCTTCCTTGGTTATAGTAGCTTACACAAAGGGTATAAATGCCTATATCGATCTATATTTCACATGATGTGATCTTTGATGAACACATTTTTTACTTTCTCTTTGACAAACTCACCGAGTCCTCACACATTTTATCAAGATGAGGTTCTTCTCCTGGTTCCTCTTGTGTCCACTACATTGCAACTGTTCAGTCCTACTTCGGATGACCATGTTGTTCAAGATACCACTCCTACTATTTCTGCTACTTCTAACCATGTAGTTCAGATTTGCTTCAAAACACAACAATGGACATAGGGCCAGTAGCTACACTAAAAGGGATGCGTACTCTATTACATGATAACATTCGTGTACCCAAATGGTATATGGATGTCACTATTTGGTATCCACTCCATGGCAAAGGTTTTGCAGCAGCAGCCAAACTGATTCATGAGCCACATAGTCATGTTGATGCTAATACAGATGCAAATTGGCATTGAGCCATGGACATGGAGTATGAGGCCCTGCAAAGGAACAAGACTTGCCATCTAGTTCCGCGGCACAAAGGGCAAAATATTATTGATTCAAAGTGGATCTTCAAACTGAAACAAAAAGTTGATGGTACCATTGACCGATACAAAGCTCAGCTTATTGCCAAAGGGTTCAAACAAAGGTATGGCATAGATTATGAGGATACTTTTAGCCCTGTTGTTAAACCTACTATTGTTCGTATTATTCTTGCTTTGGCAATTTCCAAGGGATGGCACATGAGACAAGTTGATATTTAAGATGCATTCCTCCATGGCATTCTTCAGGAGGATGTATATATGAATTAGCCAACTGGATATGCAAATTAATGCTATCCACATAATGTATGCAAACTTGACAAGATAATGTATGGGTTGAAGTAGACACCTTGAGCTTGGTATGCTCAGCTTAGTAATCATCTGCACGTGTAGGATCAAGGATAACCGACTAGAGGGGATGAATAGGAGGTTTTAAAATTCTTGCCTAATTAAACAAGTTATGACTAAGATTACTAGGCAATTATGCTAAGACAACCAAACCAACTCAATTCTAGCAATACTAAGCAATTGATATAATAACAAATCTCAAGCACTAGCAAATATAATCAAATTGCTTATCAAAAGTAAATGCTAAGGAAGACAAAGAAATGATCACAATGAGACACGCGATATTTTCCTGTGGTATCGAAGACTTGCCAGTCTTCACTAGTCCACATTGAGGAAAGTCCAAGCGCTCTTGGACCGGCTCCACGAATTAAGCCTTACTCCTCGATCACTAGGGGTAGCTCTTCCTCCGCTCCAGATATGGCGAGCTCTAAACCACTCACAACTTGGCTCAGGCTTCTTCACAATCTTCCTTGAAGAAGTCACTGGGCAATCAACCTTCCTGCTGTCTAGGTGCTGGCAAGCACCAAGAGAATAGACCGATGATTCCGCTTGATGGCACTCAAGTTCAATTTGATTAACTAGAATTAAATGCACTTGAAAATGTCTCTACTACTCTAAAATGAGTGCTCAAGTGAGAAAAAAGAGTGGAGTGAATGCTCTAGGGCTCAAAATGATCAATACAAGCTCAGCAACCTGCCCAAAGGCAGGTGGAGGGGAATTTATACCCTCACCAACTAAAATTAGCCGTTGCAAAAATTTATTCTAAAAAATTCACAAAAATCGGAACTACCGCCGTTGTAAGTGTAGAACTACCGCACTTTACTGTAGCACACAGTAACGGCTATGTCAGACGATTCAGAACTAGCCGTTGGAATTTAGTGTAGTACTTTCACCGTTATAAGTGTGGTACAACCGCATCGCGCGATTCTGCAGTCGGTGCAAGATTACCGCGATCGCGTTGTTCCACCGTCTTTGAGTTCTGCACTTCGATTTCTAGCTAGTTAAATTTTTCTCGCGGTGCTTTCTGGAAATAACATACCGAAAATCGATAGTTCCGCAGTACCGTGCGGTACTACCGCATTGCGGTAGTTCCGTTATTGAAAATCTGGTACTACTGATTTCTGTTGAGTTTAAGTCCCCAGAAGAGTGCTCTTTGAAAAAAACGTACCGCACAAAATCCAGTATTACCGCACTGCGGTAGTTCTGCCATTTGTACGCTAGAACTACCGCACTCTAGTAGTTCCGCAGGTAAGTGCGGTACTATCGATTTTGCTGAGAGAGCACAATGAGTTTTTAAACTTATTTTTAAATGCATGCATGATCCTAAATTGATCCAATATGCACCAAAATATGCTATCAAGTTACTTTCAAGGATCCCTTTTAATAGTACAACATCTAACTTATAATCCGGTCTACCGCTATTTCTTCTAAGACCAGTAAAATAAAAACGATCCTATATTTCACGTACCTTGGCTCTTGGTTCTTTTCGAATCCATTTTTCACGTAGCTTGTTCTTGTCTATTGCACATATGAGACTTTGTCTATACAATCTTAGCACACGTATTAGTCTCATATTCATAAATTGTCATTAATTACCAAAACCCTAAGCTTAGGGGCCTATATGCTTTCAATCTGCGCCTTTTTGGTAATTGATGACAACACTTGAATTTTAAGTGAGAAGAAAGATTTTGAATATACTACTTGCATGAGAACAAGTTGCATACTCTGTTTTTGACTTTTGAAAAGAGAGTTAAATCTTTCAATTTGTTGCAAAAGCTAAAAAGATTCAATTTCTTTTAAAGTCATTTTTGAAACACTCCCTCTAAATATATGCATGGATTGCACATATGAACAATAGATATAGAGGGGCTTAATTAATCGTGAATTTTAAGAATGTATGATATGCAAATGACAATCCTACTTGAAATTTCATATGACAATAATGATCATGAACAAAAATTTAGATTTGCATATAGCGAAAGCATAAAGAGCATTACATAGCACATTATTCATAACACATAGATAATAAAGACGACGAAAATAAGTATTTAAAGTGTTATTACACCCCATAGTCTTTTACATAAATAGATAGCAAAAGATGACTTGATGATCTTGTCCTTTCTCCTCTTCTTCTCCCTTCCAGTATTTCTCCCCGTTTGGCATTAAAGTACCAAAAAGGTCACTCCTAAGGGTCCTGTTCCTAAGCTTGAGGAGAAGAGTCACGGCGACGGCGCTGGCGACGCTCGTAGTGGCGCGAAGCGACGGTGGTCTCAAGCGCTGTCATTCGGTCGCCGAGGGAGTAGATGGCAGTCGAAAGAGAAGATACGTCCCCGGACAGAGCGGTGTACTGCTCGGTGAGAGAGGAGACATTTTCACTCACGATGGCCAGACTGTCTGTCATGGTAGTCATACTACCACTCAGACCCATGACCGCAGAATAGAGCTGGGCCATTGTCAACTCATCTCCTTGTTGCCCCTGCTGCTGCGAGGAGGAAGCGCCAGACTGTGCTGTTGGGCGCGGAGGTATCGAAATCGAGGGGCTTCTCTTGTGGCTTGTACGGCTTGTGCACGCCCCTTTCCCACCTCTAAAGGGTTCGGTCTTGTAGATGATCAAAGCCATGATGTAGGGAGCATAGTTGATTCGACGGCTTTGATCATTCTTTGAAGCATCGATTTCATGAATCATCAGATCAATCACATCAAATTTAGTGCCTATAGTGATATACTGAATCAGGTTCCAAACATGCCTTCTTATGGCATCGTAGTTTCCGCTCTTGGGCAGAATTGTGTGGTTGATAATTCGGATGATTAGACTTGGTATTGGACGCAGACCGTGAAGCTTGCCCGGCGCAAATTTTGCAGTCCGATCATAAAATGCTGAGCACTAATGCAGTGGGATCGCTGGTCTATCAAATACTTTCTCATGTGCACTTGAGAAGGTGTTCAATGCTGCCTCAAACTCTACCTTGTTTGCGCTCATATACTTATCTCCAAACATCCACTCGAGGTTCTCGAAGTTTGGAGATATCCAAAGTGTAACATAAAACTAGCGGATTACTTCCTCATTATAATCCGACTTGAGCGAAACCAAGTGTAGAAGCCCAGATTGCTGAAACATACGCCAGGCTCCGTCGAACATATCCAATCTGTCAATGTGATCCCAGTTCACATACTTATGATCAGTAAATTTGTTGTTCATGTAAATTTCTTCATACACCTGCTCTTGGAACTGTGTATGGAACTTAGGATTTTCTGTGTTCTTGGGGAGCACATACTGCCGACGATGCCTAAGAATGGCGTAGTCGTCGCTAGACATGCGACAAATGTCCCTACGCTCATTTGCAGCCGGTCCAGTGTCCTCCTCCTCTGACAACTGCTGCTTTCGAAATCAGACTGTTAGTGGGAGAACTTATATGCTGATCAAACTCAGTCTCAGAGTCAAAACCATTGGAGGATCCATTGATACTACCCTCGGGAGTCCTCTCAGGTGACTCCTCACGCTTTGGCTCAATAGACGGCAAAGCAGGAGCAGCCTCCTGTCAAGAAGAGCCTTGGCCTGCACTCCTGCCACTGACATAGAACTTCTTTGCAGGATTTCGTATCTTCTCGGCCACTTCTTGAGAGCATTACGTGTTTTGGGAGCCATCTTGAAAGCAGAGTAATAATGAAGTAAAGGAAATGCTAAGAGGTAAGACAATTAGGTTCAAATTGAATGAAGACAACATGCTGAAATTTCAGGAAAATCGGTAGTTCCGCAGCGAGGGATGGTATTACCGGGGTGCGGTAGTTCCGCTGATCCTCGCGGTAGTACCGCAATGCGGTAGTACCGGTGTAGGTGCGGAAGTACCACCCAACGGTAGTACCGGTGTAGGTGAAGAATCTATCAACAAAATCATCTACATTTCAAGTTTTAATCTAGTGTCACATAGAGTTCAAATGGAGAGGAAACTTGAAGTTTTGATCCGAAATACCTCAAACAATGGAGGAGTTGAACTCTTGTGAAGCAGAATCAAGCCCAAGAACAGAGACAACCGCACCAAATTTGGAGATCAGGTAAGGGATTTGGAGTGTTCTTGGGGGTGAGAGAGAGAGAGGAAGTTTTCGGGTGTATGAAGTAATAAGGAGAGAGGGAACGGTTTTGGAAAGAAATGGGAGAGAATCCTGGAAGTAACCGCCCTCTTTATGAAAAATCGGTAGTTCCGTCTTTACCAGTAGATACCAAGATCATGTAGTACCGCGCTTGGTCATGTATTATCGCTCTCATGTAGTACCGCATCACAACAATGAATTCGATTTTTCTAGGACTTGCTGATTTTGAGATTGGACTGAGATTATATGCAAATGAACCCTAGTTTTGCACTCAAGGAAGACTCATTCAGGATCATTATGCATTAGAGAACCGATTTGAAATCTAATAAAATAGTTTTTATGAAAATACAAGATTTTAGCAAAAACAATCTTTGACAAATCACCACAAAAATGCTCAAATGACTAAAATAGCACCCAAACATATGCAACAAGGTTTCAAGCAATATTTGAGAAGTCTAAAATATTTAATTCATTTCTCAACTTGCAAAAACGGCTTTCATCTGACGGCTTGGTGAAAATATCCGCTAGTTGATCATCGGTTCTTATGTGGCTAATTTCAATATCCCCCTTACTAACATGATCTCTTAAGAAATGGTGTCTGATATCTATATACTTGGTTCTTGAGTGTTGGACGGGGTTATTGGCTATTTTCACCGCACTCTCATTATCACACAAAAGAGGCGTTTTATCAAATTTGATTCCATAATCCATCAATGTTTGCCTCATCCATAATAATTGTGCACAACAACTACCCACGGAAACATATTCGGCTTTGGCAGTTGAAAGTGCTACAGAGTTTTGTTTCTTTGAGGACCAAGATACTAAGGACCTTCCTAACAATTGACAACTTCCTGAGGTGTTTTTTCTATCCATTTTACAACCCGCATAATCGGAATCCGAATATCCAATTAAATCAAATTTAGCACCTTTTGGGAACCATAGAGCCCACACTAGAGGGATGTTTTAAATATCTTAGAATTCTCTTTACGGCCACTAAATGGCACTATTTTGGATATACTTAAAACCTTACACACATGCACACACTAAACATAATATCGGGCCTAGATGCGGTAAGATAAAGCAAACTACATATCATGGATCTATAAAGCTTTAAATCTACCGACTTACCTTATTTAATGAGGTATAAATGCCCGTTGGTTGCCACAGGAGTCTTGATGGGCTTTGCATCCTCCATACCAAACTTTTTGAGTAGTTCTCTTACGTATTTGGTTTGGCTAATGAAGATTCTATTCTTGAATTGTTTGATTTGAAGTCCAAAGAAATAACTTAATTCACCTATCATGGACATCTCAAACTCTCTACACATCATATCACCAAATTCTTTGCAAAAGACTTGGTTAGTAGAACCAAATATGATATCATCAACATATATTTGACAAACAAAGAATTCATTATCAATAATTTTGGTGGACAAGGTAGTATCAACCTTTCCAATTTTGAATCCTTTAGAGAGTAGAAAATCTCAAAGGTGCTCATACCATGCCCTAGGGGCTTGTTTTAAACCGTATAGCGCTTTAGAGAGTTTATACACATGATTTGAATTCTTAGGATCCTCAAATCCGGGAGGTTGCTCAACGAATACAAGTTTGGTTATTTTTTCATTAAGAAATACACTTTTAATATCCATTTGATAAAACCTGATATCAATGTATGATGCAAAAGCAAGCAAGATTCTAATTGACTCAAGTCTAGCTACGAAAGTAAAAGTTTCATCATAATCTAGTCTCTCGACTTGAGTAAAACCTTGAGTGACTAACCTTGCTTTGTTTCTTACCACAATTTCGTTTTCATCTTGTTTTTTCTAAAGACCTATTTTGTACCATTTACGTTGTGCTACTTAGGTCTCTCCACCAAACTCCACACTTCATTCCTTGAAAAGTTGTTTAGCTCCTCATGCATGGCATTAATCCAATCGGAGTCATCTAGAGTATCATCTACAACTTTGGGCTCAAGAGAAGAAATAAAAGAGTAATGTTCACAAAAAGAAGCTAATCTAGAGCGAGTTTGAACACTCTTAGTCACGTCACTTAATATTTGATCTATTGGATGATCTTTTGACAAGGCATTGTGAATTCTCAACGGTTGATGTTGCTCTTCTATTTTTTTTCATCTTGAACTTGAATAGCACTTGGTGTGGAAGAGGTAGGAGGTTCGACTTGCCTTGATGAAGGAGAGTTGCTTGTGTCATCTTTTGGCTTGATGTTCCCAATTTGCATATTATCCAACGACCTTTTTAGTCCTTCATCACCTATATCATCCAAATTTTCTTACTCTTCTTTAGAGCCATTAATTTCATCAAATTGGACATCACATGATTATTCAACTAAAACAGAATTTTTAATGAAAACTCTATATGCTTTACTGTTTGAAGAATAACCTAATAGAAAACCTTCATCACACCGACTTTAAAATTTTGAAAGCCGAACACTCTTTCTCAAAATATAGCATTTGCATCGTCCATGGCATTCTTCAGGAGCACGTATATATGAATTAGCCATATGGATATGCAAATCAATGCTCTCCACATCATGTATGCAAACTTGACAAGATAATGTATGGGTTGAAGCAGACACCTTGAGCTTGGTTTGCTCAGCTTAGTAATCATCTGCAAGTGTAGGATCAAGAATAACCGACTAGAGGGGGTGAATAGGAGGATTTAAAATTCTTGCCTAATTAAACAAGTTATGACTAAGATTACTAGGCAATTACGCTAAGACAACCAAACCAACTCAATTCTAGCAATACTAAGCAATTGATATAATAACAAATCTCAAGCACTAGCAAATATAATCAAATTGCTTATCAAAAGTAAATGCTACGGGTAGCTCTTCTTCCGCTCCGGAGATGGCGAGCTCCAAACCACTTACAACTTGGCTCGGACTTCTTCACAATCTTTCTTGAAGAAGTCACCGGGCAATCAACCTTCCCGCCGTCCAGGTGTTGGCAAGCACCAAGAGAATAAACCGATGATTCCGCTTGACGGCACTCAAGTGCAATTGGATCAACTAAAATTAAATGCACTTGAAAATGTCTCCACTACTTGAATTGAGTGCTCAAGTGAGAAACGAGAGTGGAGTGAATGCTCTAAGCCTCAAGATGATCAATACAAGCTCAGCAACCTGCCCAAAGGCAGGTGGAAGGGTATTTATACCCTCACCAACCAAAACTAGCCGTTGCAAAAATTTATTCTGAAAAATTCAGAGAAATCAGAACTATCGCCGTTGTAAGTGCGGAACTACCGTACTTTACTGTAGCACACAGTAATGGCTATGTAAAATGATTCAGAACTAACCGTTGGAATTTAGTGCGGTACTTCCGTCGTTATAAGTGCGGTACTTCCGCCGATTTCTAGCCAGTTAAGTTTTTCTCGGGGTGCTTTCTGGAAATGACATAACAGAAATCGGTAGTTCCGCAGTACCGTGCGGTACTACTGCACTGCGGTAGTTCCGCCATTTGTACACCGGAACTACCGCACTCCGGTAGTTCCGCAGGTAAGTGCGGTACTATCGATTTTGCTGAGAAAAAATAATGAGTTTTTAAACTTATTTTCAAATGAATGCATGATCCTAAGTTGATCCAATATGCACCAAAACATGTTATCAAGCTACTTTCAAGGATCCCTCTTAATAGTACGGCATCTAACATATAACCCGGTCTTCCGCCATTTCTCCTAAGACTGGTAAAATAAAAATGATCCTATATTTCACGTACCTTGGCTCTGGGTTCTTTTCGATTCTATTTTTCATGCAGCTTGTTCTTGTCTATTGCACATATGAGACTTTGTCTATACAATATTAGCACACGCATTAGTCCTATATTCATAAATTATCATTAATTACCAAAACCCTAAACTTAGGGGGCCTAGATGCTTTCAGCAAGGGCTTGGGTTTGTACCCTCATAGGCTGATACGTCACTTTTTATCTTTAATAGTAATGGTATCATCATTTACATCCTCATTTATGTTGATGACATCATCAACACTAGCCCTTCTTCTCAAGCCACAGATGATTTGGTTCGGCATCTCCATACAGATTATGATGTCAAGGATTTAGGAGTGTTGCATTACTTCCTCGAATTGAAGTTCTACATCAACCGAGGGAGTTGATTCTATGCTAACGCAAGTACATCATAGATGTTCTTCATCGAGCCAACATGAAGACCTGTAAGCCTACTCTAACTCCCGTAGCATCTATTGAATGGCTAGCAAAGACTCAAGGTACTATGCTTTCTGACAATGATGGCACAACCTATAAAAGCATTATGGGGGTATTTCAGTATTTGACAATAACTCAGCCTGACATATCCTTTTCAGTTAACTGAGTGTGTCAACACTTGCATATGCCCACAAGTGATCATTGATGAGCTGTCAAACACATTCTTTGATATCTCAAGCATACCATTAATTTTGAACTATGTTTTGGGAAGTCTGATTCCATGCTGATCAATGCATTCTCAGACTTGGACTGGGCAGGCTACCTTGATGATCACCGGTCAGCAAGTGGGTTTGCAATATATCTCGGGAGTAATCTTATTTCATGGAGTTCACACAAGCAGCCCACAGTATCACGCTCATGTACCAAGTTAGAATACAAAGCTATGGCCAATGCTACTACTGAAATAATCTAGATTCAGTCCCTGTTGGAACAACTTGGTGTTTTTCAATAAAGACCACCGTCTCTGTGGTGTGATAACCTGGGAGTAACGTTTCTTGCCACCAATCCTATCTTTCAAGCCCGTACTAAACACATTGAAGTTGACTTCCATTTTGACAGAGAGAGAGAGAGAATCGCAAGGAAGCTGATGAATGTTCAGTAAATATCACCTAGAGATCAACTTTCAGACATATCCACCAAGCCATTACCTTAGCTACTCCCCGGCTCCTCCTACACCTCCCTACCCAGCTCCGACCATCGAATCCATGGCCTATGGCTAGGATTCGACTTGACCTTCACCCAGATTCACCTTTCCCCTTCCTCTAGTATTTCGGTTTCACGGCTTGAGCTTGATTTCCTTTTTCTAATTCGATTCGATTTTTGGCTCAAGATGGTGAGGGTGATGGTGTTGGGCTACCTCAGCTAGCTACGGCGGGGCTCGACGCCTTCCCGCACATCGGGGAGCACAGGGTGGCTGTCAGGTGCGAGTAGCTACGCGGATGGTTGGAAGCTATCGTTGTCGTGGTCTCACCGAGGTATACCTCTCCTCTACTCCTCGCCCCTTTTCCCCTTTGCTATGTGATGGCTTGTCAGGATGACCATGAGATGGTGGTGCACATGGTATGGCTGTGAGGGCTTGTCATTGCTAGTGGTTACTTTGGCCATGGTGATGTGATTTTTGGTGCAGAGAGTTAGAAATGGAGGGTTCATGGGGGGCACCTTGTTGCTGGGCGAGGGTTGGATGATGCGGTGCCGAGGGTTGTGGTCACTTCATGGTTCTCCCGGGGATCAGCTCGCCTTACCTGAGTTGCCCCTAGTCTTGGTTTGGCTTTGGTTGGTCTAGGCTATCATGGTTGTGCCCTTTTCTCCTTCGTCTCCCTGACTCTTTGAGCTCATCTCCTCCTGGCTTCCTCTCCCTCACTGCCTCTCTGTGTGTGGCTATGAACTTGGTGATTCTCCTGGCTTTGTTCTTATGGTCTGGCTATGGAATGGAAAGCAATGTGGCTCTTTCTTAGCCTTGCTAGCTCTCGGTTGGGAAGGAAATGGAAGTGAGATGGGAATAAGGCTTCTCGGTGGCTGGCTTGCTTAAGAAGTGGCATTGGATTGTTGTCTCTCTCTCTCTCTTGGCTTGTGCAATGGCCGAGTTGCCACTGCCTTATCCCTCGGGCTCTCTCAGCTAACTGTGTGGCTCAAGGACCTTTGGTCCATGGCATGGCTTTGGCACTATTCCTCTCGGTTTTCTACTGTGAAAGGTAAGACAGTAAAATGGGTGTTGGATTGATTTTTCTGCTGAATTATGAATCCACCTTCGCGATAGGTGCTGATCGGTCCCAGAGGTCTGGGAACCTCGATGAGCACTATTCAATTCGGCATTCCAAAGTCGAAGGGTTCTAGTGGTAAAATATTTTCTTTTCTTTTATTCTCCCTTGGATTGTTCTTACTTTTTATTCTTTAATCGCAAAAGAAAAGGTTTGGTGTTGGTTCAGTTTTGGAGGGCTACTACCCATCGAACAAGGCAACGGATAGCAATACAATGCAATAGTGAAATTGTTATATTTCTTTCTTTCTAGATTTTAATGTAATACCTATGATGCCCTTTATTTGTCCCTAACACAATTTGTAGCCTTGTAATTATTCAAATGTTGTAATAATTTTATTTTTCTTAAGATAGCCAAGTTTGATTTCGTGTAGCTTAATGTGTTGTAATTACTTTAATTATCATTTTATTACTATTAATTAGATTTAGTTACACTGTTAGAGGTAATTTGAGATGTAAAATTATGTAATTTGGACTATTATTTTTTTATTCGATTCAGGGGACTATTTTAATTCTTGCTTGATAGATGGAATTATTTGTTCAAAAAAGATTGCAAATGTTTTACTTGGCATGTGTTGATTGGAAGCATGTTGAGAGGAATTTGTATTCGAAAATCTGAATTTTTGAGATGGCTCGCAAATTTTTTTAATTGAATTGGTCTTAGGAAAAGTTTTTATTTATTCATTTTTTCTTGTAAAACAATATTTCACGCACAATTTGCTTAATCAAAGGTTTAATCAAGTTCCATTAGTCTTAATTGACTGGTTAAGATGGATTAGAAAATGTGGGTTCTCATATCCTCTCCCCTAAAAATGGTTTCGTCCCCGAAATCTATGTTTGGGGTTGGTGGTCAGGTCAACTTTATTAATGGTTAGATTGTGAGGTTAGATTTCTAGGAGTGTTTGTTTCTGTCATAATGTTACACAATCCTGTGCAACAAGGCCTTTCAAGAGGTAAGATTTGGTTATTATTTACCTTGTAGAAACTAGATTTCTTATTATAGTTTAGCATGCGAGTAGATAAGAGTTTATTTATGTTTAGGTGGTAGAAGCAACGTTACTCTCCCCTTTATGTTGGTAAACACATTAGGCAAATAACACCAAGAAACAAGAAAATGCAACAAAATCCAAATCCTACACTACCCTGGTCCAGGCGCCCAGGCACACTCTAGACTCTGACTTGAGACCACCCAAACTACTTATTTGGGAAACACTCAGCGCTCATTCCTGAGTACACTCAGGACTTTGTTCCTGAGTAAGCCTGAAATTTACGCGTTTGGGAGCGCCACAGACCACTCGTCTGGGAAATATCATATGCAAAAGTGAGGCAAGTCAATTTTTTATTCTAGATCATTTGCCATCATTAGAAGTTATAATTTGTTTCTTTCTTTACTTGTCTTGCTCTATTTTTGTGATGGATGATGAGTTCATTTTAGTGATGAGAGTGAAAAGGTGAAATGTCTTTGAGCAAAGTCTACTCCTATGTTGTTCTGATCTCTAATACTTACTATAGATTTTCCTATGCCGCTATGATTGAGAAAATAGAACAACACTCAAATATTGACTTAAATGCAAAAAATTTAAATGCAGAACGGCATCTAATTGCAATGGAAATTAAATATTACCAACCGGTCTAGCTAGAATGAATGCAATTACATTTATAATGCAGCATGCATGGTATACATCATCAAGTAGCAAGTTCTTAATGCTTATATGCATATTAGAGCTATGCATTTCACCTCATGATCTTAAGTTCATAATTAGTATTATTTTGTATATTTGCTACTGCCATTGTTCTACAGAAACTGACATTACTAAAGATGAAAAGAACTAATACCATAATCTAGATCGTCATAACTACTATTATAGTCATTCCCATCCTCGCTGCCCTCTCCGATTTCAGTTAGATGAGGTGTTCAAGGATGAGATATATTAGAGATTACTTAATGCCACATAGCAAGAAAGGTCCTACTTAAGTCCACAAATTGTCTCTAATTATATGTGTGGCCCTCGTAACCATTACTCTAATACCACCTGAGATGCCCTATGTCATTACTGAGGGGTAATAGCGGTGGTCAATGAATTATTATTCGTTTGCCCAGTAGAACACCGCTCCAATGAATAATAAGCCCATCAGAGTGTTGCAGTGGAACAATAATTAGAGACAGATGTGAATATTACATAATCATAGCCATGCAAGGCTATAGTTTGGTACATGGCCGCTAGGTCTCAAATACTACATTATTCAAAAAAGGAAAGGCGGTTCTAACCAATGATTACAAAAATACAAAGACTAACATCGTGTGATACTCTAATGAACTCAAGTTTGCATGACTCCCGACCACCGCCTACTCAGTCGCACCTCCCCATGAGGCGTTCACCTCAAACTCGTCATGTTCTAAGTCCACAGCCTTCCATCTAGTTTAATGGTTGTCATCCACTTATACTCGCCAAACCCTAACAAATCTCTGGACTGACCTATTCTTAAACAAAGGAGGATAATAGTAAGGGTGAATACAAAAGTACTCAGCAAGTGTTATTAGTAAAATGCACTGTATGCTCATGATCTAAGATTTCTTGAAACATCCATTTCCATTCTCATTCTCATGCTCATTTTATATCTCATTTTCTTTCTCTTTCTTTCTCTTTGTATTTCTCGTAACTTATAGAAAATAAATGTTTTTAGGTTTTGAAAAGTTTTGGTTTATAAATTTAGAAATTTACTAAACATTCGTATAAATGGAAAATAACCTCCACTGGTTCCCGTAGCCTCCAGTCCAGGAGACAGGTATGAATTCATGATTTATATAGCACTGTGTAGGCTTGTACTACTTTACCCATAGTCACTCTGGACCTTGTAGCGAGTAGACCTTCGCATTTCCTTAGATGCGATGATCGAATTAGAGCACAAAACTTTTACTATTATCTTAATATATTATGCCTCCACCCGACTTATTTATAATTGTTGGCCCGGTGTGGTTTCTCATCCTCATCCCACACCCTCTCAATTATAAGTTAGTCGTTGGTCAGACTTACCCTCTATGTCTCACTAGCCAATTGAGGCTTTGCCTGACACTCTACATCGCTAAATATACACGTCGATTGTATCTTTTTATGGTCTAAAGTCCAATTAAGACCTTTCCTAGTTTCACCTTAGATAAATCTACTTATCCATTTGTGGAGTGCATAATAACCTCGAGAAAGTTACCGATTCTGCCTATCCTCCGATGGAACAATGGTTGATACGACTTACATGGTCCATCACACAAGTGAAGTTTGTAAGTTCTTATATTTTATCTCTATGCAGAAGGTTCAGAAGGTTCTAACCCTGCCCTTATCACCTGCCCAAGGCATCCCTGCCCACACTTTACTTATGGTACGATAGCACCTTTTCCATCTATCTACCCTTATCTCTTTCCTTTCTTTCTCATCGCATTCATCTGATTTAAACATTATTTTATTTTTATACAGGGTGATAATTAATTTAATAGGTAAATACTTATATACTGAAGATACTTGGATCATATATTCAAAGGGATGCTCGCCTGAGTTTATATCGAAGTTTTGGGTCCCAAGGTTACTTGGGTAAAGGTCGTCCTTCCGTCCTGTTTCCTTTTTGTGGTTATTATGAGTGCTATGGTTTAACTTACTGGTGCTGAAGAAAATAACATAAAGGTAAATAATTGAATAAACTACACAAAAATGCCATTGTGTAATCCCTAAGTTTTATTTTAGCCTTATTACGGATTTTCGTGATTCAAATATTATTTTAATCATCGTGTATAATTTTGTTCAATCGCGTACAGATGATAGTCATCTGATGGTATTTAATTTATTCTAATAAATCTGAATAATTATTAATGAATTAGCAAAATATGCCAAAAAAACATATGCTCCCTTGTAATTTTTTCATGTGATTGGTATTGGTGTATCTTAGAATTAGTATATGAGCATATATATGTGTGTGTGTGTGTGTATGTACGTACATATGTATGGGAGCACATCTAGTGCTAATGCACTATTCATTGCTAACATGCTAATGACGACGAGGGTTGTCGGATGCGGTGCGGATGGCTGTGATGGAGGTGGGGGAACATCCTAAATCACTTATGCATATTTTTGAATAACCTCTCTGCCAGACCCCAGAGCAACGATTCCTGAATCCTCTGTGTAAATCGCACTAGTCTAAAATCAAGCTAGTGCACACAGTGGATACAAATATTCATATCATGCACAATGACATTTATTCATTAACTAAATATAGGCCTGATGGCCAAAGTTTACATCAATGGTTCATAAACTAAAATTAAATATAAGCAACGGAAGAAAAATAATAAAGCAGTAGCCCATCCTTCCTACCCACAGACAAATGACTATAAGACGTGACCTACTCGTCGTTATCCTCACAGATGTTGATGAAGCCCTTTCTGAAAATAGTGAAGGAAGCAACATGAGTACATAAAGTACTCCACAAGTTACACCAGGAGGTTTAACAGAGTTAGTGTATGCATAAGGGTTGACAATGGAAGGCATAGTAAGGTTAATTGAGCGTAAAGCAAAATTGAAGTAAATACTATAAGTATATTCAAAAACTGAATTTGATACAATAGACAGAAATAGCAATTTAATAAAATAATATCATTAGCGCAGGCTCCGACCAAACACTAACCTATCCACAAGTGTCCCACCTGGTCCATCTTTTTCAAAAGATCTCACATAGATTCTATCCATCCATATACTTTTTGAAATCTCCTATGGATTCCATCCATCCATAACATTTTGAAAACTAAAATCTAATTCATGAAAAACTTTACTCAGCTTACCCATAACCATAGGCATGGTTATCCAGGATAGTTTTACACTCTGCAGAGGTTGTACAACCTTACTCATAAGACATAATCATCCTATATTGCCACCAGATAAATACACTTCCTTTGGTATACGGCGAGGAGATCATGACAAGGCCTTTACAATCCTAAGCCTTCAACCTGGTCACGCTGCCACTAAGATTTCACCACAACGTGAATCCACAAGTTAGAGCCCTCTTTTGTGCCATGTGAAACTTTTCATGGCCTACGTCACGCTCACATTCAACCTATAGTGAGACCAAAGTTGGGACTTCACAAATTACTCAGCTAGGACTGTCCCATACCAGCCTTGTGGTAGTAGATATGACTTTGCAATAGTAGCTCACAAACCGATTCTTAACTTCACTTAGGCTACGTCAATCAACATTGTGTCACCGAACAAGAATAAATGCCAGCACCCACCACCTAACCATTAGCCTACGTCAAAACTAAGTTTTATATTTTATTTTGAAACATTTCATGTACTTTTTTGACTCACCGAAGTCAAGAATAGATTTCAAAAGTTTATCAGTTTAAGTGAAAAGGTATCTCAACCTATGATTATTCTAAGCATGGCTAAGTTTTGCTACAAAAATATTCAGTTAATACTAATGTATCAACTAGGTTTTTCTCTATGGTGACAAGGCATAAGAAAGTTCAATATCAAATTTTTCCATATAAAGAATTTGGGTATAACTATAATTTAAATCGAATTTAAACTAGGTTTGAATAAAAGTACGCATGCATAATCATTTTAAAAATAGCATAAATAATTTAAATTACTGGGAGCAACATGTTCAAAGGTGTAACTTACCTTACATCGATGTTTGCTGAGGTTCGCCGAAGCTATACTCTTCAGAATAGTCGTAGTCTATACGCGAAAAGCCAGAACAAACTAAATTCAAATAAAATCAAAAAATTATAAAATATATACTAGGACATAGATTATGAATTTAGGAATTTGAATGAGTTCTATCGGAGACAGGGCGAAGGAGAATGACTTCAAATAGTTTGAATTCTAAATAAATGAATAAAAGGAATTATTAGAATTTTTTCTTTGTGAAGGAAAAGTGGTTGAAAGCTACAATATTTGTGTATGATCAAAGCCATGATCGAAGGCATTGTCGAAGTCATGATTGAAACCATAGTCGAATCAACAATTGAAGTTACGGAGGTCAAAGTCGAAGACAGAGACTTGAAGTACAGGTGAAGTCGAAGTCAAAGATTCGGTCGAAGACTTGGTTGGAACTGTATAGTGGTCGAAGAACACTATAGCAGTCGTGGTTACTATAATAGTAGTGAACCAAGGTCGGAGTCGAGCGGTCGGGTCGGCAATGAACGACAATGGTTGGAAGTGACTATGGTGGAAATTGAAGGTGGTCAGAGGCTTAGAGTGATAGCGGTTGAAGGCTTAGAGCGAGGAGCGACAGCGATCAAAATAGTAAGCGGTCGGAAGCGACTACGGTTGGAGGCTTATGACGGTCAGATGTTTAGAGTGGTGAGTGGTTTATAGCAGTCGTAGTTGATGGTCGAAGGTAGATGTAGACGACAGTGGTCGGGAGAGACTGTAGTCGTGAGTGACCGTAGTCGAAAAAAGAATAGTGGTCGAATAGATTGGAGGTTATACCACGGTCAGAGTAGTTATGTTGGGTGGATCTTCAAGTGGTCGAAAGTAGTTGGAAAGCACCATGTGGTCGGATAGCTATGGTTGATGGTCGAAACCTCCAGAGAGTGGTCAGAAGCGGTCAGGTGCTGATGTGGCATGCCAAATGGGTGAGAGAAAGGAAGGGCTTAGTGGAGGCCGTTAGATGGGTATCGGGTGGTGGTGATACACAGAGAAGTTTGGACCAGCCTGAATGGTCAAAGGAACGTTTAGACTATCCGAATGGCAATGGGACTTTCGGACCATCCGATTGACAGAGAAATGTTTGAACTGTCTGATTGGTCAAAGGAGTGTTCGGACTAGTCTGACCGACGAAAGAGAGGTGGCACTGAGGTGGCTCGGCGCACAGGGACCAACGGTCCGCTAGAGTTCCGGTGAGTGGCGATGGCTGGCGAGGGGCACAAAAGAGAGAGGGAACTGTGAGGAGTGCGTTGGTGCTCGTGTGCATTACCAGAAGTGGCTGGAAGGTGATCGGCGGTGAAGTGAAGTGTTCACGCAACTCGAGCGGCGGTGGCGATGGCGTTCTGGCGATGAGGAGGCTCAGCCAAGGGCGGTCGAGGTCGACATCAACAACATGGGTAGGAGAAAAAAATAATTTTTGGGCAAGGAACATAGAGAGGTCATGTGAGCACGGCCTAGAACGTGGTGAGGTGAAGTTAGGAAAATTATCAGCTAAGCCAAAAACTCACCGAAGGCGACGCAATCATCGTTTGAACGAGACGGTAGAGAAAAATGAAAAACTCAATATCTTTGTACTCGGTGAAGCGAATCCAAAACCATCTAGAAGATAACCACTTAGGATGGTTTGGCACATTTTGACGTGAAAGAATTATTGAAAGCATCACCGCATAGATGGGAACGCAAAATGCCATTGGCGCCTATGGTTAGGCATTGGAGGCAAAAATTTGTGAAAGATTTTTAGAGAATCAGACAGAAGCACAGCGTAGAACGCGATGAGGAAAGTCTTAAATAGGTGGTGGCATAGGCTAAAACTCATCAGAGGCGACGAATCGACATCAGGAAGTAAAAAAGGCTGTTTTCGTGAAAGCTTAATTTCTGACGATTGACTTCATGAAAAATTAAATAAAAATAGTGTATGAATTGCTTAGAGACTAGCACACGATATGACGCGAACAAAAATTAGAAAACTTACAGAAAATGTAGAGTACACGCAGAAATGGTTTTACTGACATGGCTTGACAAGGTCGACAAGGACTCAGGGGATCTTTGGGTAATGGCAATGGAAGCACGGCATAGAACGCATTGAGACGAACTCAACTGTATAGACGACTCGGCCAACGGACTAGCGGAACATGGTGGAGAAGACTTTAGGCAACTGACGGGTTGACATCGATGTTCCGGGCAAATGGAGAGGAGTTAGCATACAGGAGTTGTGGCGAAACAAAGAGGAGAATGTGAGGAACATGATGTTCACCTTGGTCATGGTGGAACACACACGGTCGGCTGGTGGCGAGGAGAGAAACAACGATGCGATTTGGCCCACGGTGATGACAATGCTCTGGCGAAAGCGAGGGGAGCACCGCATAGAACGCGTGAAGACAAAGCCAATGATATGGTCAATGGTGGCAGGGCTCCACTGTGGGAGGCACAATAAGCCGAGGAACGTCGTTTGGACGATGAAACAAAAATGCCGATTGTGGCTAAAAGAAAGGGAGAGAGGACTTGAGATTTTTTGGGGTGGATGAGGATGAGAAGGGGCTCCTGTGCTCCCTTTTATAGGGGGTGGAGATAGACCAGATGAAGAGATTGACGCAGCATGTCTTTCGGTTGGCATGACGCGTTTTGGCGAAATTAGCACATGAAATTGAGGGCTAAGGTCAAGAATGGGGGAGTCTTGATGAGGAGAACTGAATGCACTTGATTGCGTACAAAATCGTAAAGAAAATCATGGGTTTTGGAATGATTCAAAAAACTTCGAAAACGAGCCATGCTGGCTGCACTCTTGGGCATGAAGTGCTCTCTATAGAAGAAAAGAGGATAGGGAGGAGAGAGAGAAAAAAGAGAAAACAAAAAAATTCTAAAAAAAACCTTAGAACCAGAAAAGATAAAACAAAATAATTTTAGATTTAATTGAAGTTTATTTTAATTTGAAAACTACTTTTCTTTTCTGGCTTCAAATTAATATAATAAATTACAAATAAATCCTACAAATTTTAGAAAAGAATCATAGATATTTCTAAAGCTGTTTTGGACTTATAAAAATATTTCTAACTAAAATTTGGATATTTTTCTTTATAAAATATTTTTTTAACAGAAAGGCTTTTTTTAAAAAAGCAGAAAATTAGATTAGCTAAAATTTTAAAATTTCAAGGAAATAAATGACACTGAGTTTTATTTTAAACTAAATTAATTATTATTTTATTTATTTACTTTATTATTATTTTCTTTTTAAAAAAACATGGGTTGTTACACTCTCACCTCTGTCACCTCATCCCAAATCTTTCAACCCAACCTATCACCTGAACTGCTGCTCGTCTTCTCAACTCCTATGACAAATCTTCTTCCACGCCATCGCTCGGCCCCCTTCTCCCCCACCACTACTCCCTCTCTTCTAGGCCTCCACCGCCTTCTCCCACCCCATCGGCCCCCTTCTTCCTAGCCATCAGCGGCCCTCCTTCTGGCTAGTTAGGGTTAGGGTTAGCCACCGTTGTCACCGCTCTCTACGCTGGTCGATGGCCATGCCACCGCCCTCCTCTCTCCACCCTCCCTCACTGCCAATCGTAGGGCCTTCATCGCGCACCAGGGCGTCGCCCTCCCCAAGCGATGCTACCCCCTCCACCAGTGGGAAGGATAATATTTTCTTCCCTGTTTCAAGCACTAATTATACTAATTTATTTTAGAAATTATATAATAATCTTCAGTATGTTAGAAGGTATTTCTTGGAGAATTTTGTCTCTAGGTTGTTGGTAATGGGAAGTAGGCAATTAGCACAAATCTATATTCTTTTCCAAAGAGAATTTTCAAAGGCTATCAGCTAAATAAATTTTCTATTGCAGGCTCTTTGTGTTCAATTTATGTTGAGTTGTTGACCAACATTACTTAGGATGATGTTCGTACAACCATAGGAGGAATTTTGTTGTTTTAGCACAAATTGTGTTTAATGTGCTTGGCTTTTGGGGTAGATGTCATTCTGTAGCATTATGCGTGATGTAAGGAATGGCTTTGGGAGCTTGTCTCAAAGAGGGTTTAAGGTGAAGCTTCTTGGCCATTGTAGAGGGAAATTTCATAGTGCTATTCATGAGTTGCATGACCCTACCCCTGCGATCCAGAGCAGTTGCTAGGCTAATTTACCTCCAAAATTGCTTCGAGATGTGAACGAGAGGTTGGAGGCCAGTGAAGCTACATGGCCCTTTAGGAAGCATGTAGTCACTTGTGTAATCAAATTGTCTATTAATTGAAGCATCAAATTGTGTAATTTGAGATGCAGATCAAATTGTGTAATCAAATTCTGTATGCATAGTAGATGTGAATTCCATCTGAGATAATTGATGAAATATTGACAGCTAATTATTTGCCTTGTGGTGGCTAGTTTGTGGAATGCAGAGGAATGCTTGCATGGTTTTACTCTATGGAATGTAGAGAAATGTTGAATGTTTTTCTTGTACTGGCTAGTTTGTGGAACGCAAACAAATGCTTGCATGGTTTTAGTTTGTGGAATGCAGAGAAATGATTGCATGGTTTTAGTTTGTGGAATGCAGAGAAATGCTTGCATGATTTCAGTTTGTGGAATGTAGAGAAATGTTGAATGTTTTTCCTGGGCTAGCTGGTTCAGAAATCATAAATCTTTGAATGTGTATGATGCTAAGCGTAAAAATAATAATGAGATTTCTTCAAAACTGTGGCAGTGTCGTTTAGACCACATTTCGAGGGGGAATAGAGCGTCTCATTAAAGAAGAAATTCTCCACCCATTAGATTTCTCTGACTCAGACCACTACATTGATTGCATAAAAGGAAAATATGTAAAGCAAATAAAGAAGGGAGCTATTCGCAGCACAGGACTTTTAGAATTAATTCATACTGATATTTGTGGTCCGTTTCCTGTGATATCAGTGGAGGGTTTTCATTCGTTCATCACATTCACTGATGATTTCTCTCATTATTATTATATCTTTCCCATTAAAGACCGATCTGAATCACTTGACAAATTTAAGATATTTAAGCATGAAGTTAAAAATCAGCGTAACCTAAGAATTAAAGTGGTAAGATCGGACCGAGGGGAAGAATATTACGGAAGACATGCCTCTTATAGGCAAATTCCTGGCCCTTTCGCTAAGTTCCTTCAGAAAAATGGTATTGTTGCCCAATATTCTATGCAAATAACAACAAGTCAAGTGGTGCTGCCAAACACATTGACATTAAGTACCATGTTATGAAAGATAGAATGCAGGATCAAACCATTAGTATCAAGCATATTAGCACTAAGTTAATGCTTGCAGATCCGCTTACTAAAGACTTACCACCCAATATTTTTCGTGATCATGTTGCTGGCATAGGTTTATTGGAAAGCCTCTTATTCTGGATAAAATGATCTTAAAGCAAACCAACTCCCATTAAGTATAATGAATATTCATTCCAAGATGGAATAGTACGCTATAGGTACTAGGGTTGTATGGCACTTCATTGGCTATGCAACACATTGCCTTGGTGTGCTGTTTTATTGAGAATGGCCTTATGATGTTAGCCTTACGATCAAAGGGGAGAATGTTATGTTGATCTCGGCTAACTGAAATCCCGAGATTTCAGGGAGGCCGTGCCTCCACTCGCGTCTTGATCGGAGGCGTAACCGACTCAACTTGGTTTCAGTCCCGGTCATCTGGCGCTATATATAAAACGGGGATACGGCAGGGCTGAGGTACATGCGTATGTGCTAAGCCACAAAATCCCGAACAAGTCCGATCTGTTACGAACGCTAAGGTGGATGAAGGCCGAAGCCCCTCTCCGTGCTCGTTCACCTCAACATCGACGCCGTGCACCGATCATGTCCTCTCTAAGTTCGAGTATGTTTCCGCACTCATGTTTTTCTAGGTGTTCTTTTGGATCTAGGGATTAAAGTTATCATTCATGTTTAAGACTTAGAATCTTTACAATATATATTATTCGTCATGATCATATATATGCGGAGCTCCGGTCTATCGAGAGCGCGCTACGCTCAACCAATGAAGCCCTGCACATATCGCTAGCATGCCACTGGCGTTAGATGTACGTGTGCATGATGTGCGTGCGTGAGCTAGCTCAGCGCTGCCTTTGTCGTCCTGCCGCAGCTGCCATTGTCGTTAGGCCCACTCCGCAACAACGCATCCCTGGTGCCCTCGCGCCTCACGAGCAGATTCCCTCTCCGTGTAGCCTTGCCGCCACCACCCCCTCTCGTGCGCAAATTAATACTCCATTGTTTAACGTTTTACACGTACGTATGTATCGGAATTGCTAAGAAACTGTCGACGGTTTTTTGGAAAAAGAGTCGAATTTCTGACATTCAGATCTACTTGAAAATTCATGCACCACACACCGTTGTTTCCAACTCTAGTCAACGGGTTCTTTCTCTCTGATGGCGACAGTGGTGACTGGTGAGCTTCCACGGTGATTCGCTAGATTAGGATTTGGGTTCATCAAGATATTGATTTGGATACACCGAGACCCGAATTTAGAGGGAGAATAGGGTGGCGAAGGACCGGCAGTGGGTGACAACAATGGTGGGCAGCAAAGCGGTAGTGACGCCGTTAAACACTTTTTTAGAAAACGGAATATCAATATTCCGGCCTTGATCATTCCACGAGAATGACTACAGCCGTTCATAACCAGACACTGTTCTCAGACCAAACTCCACCAAACGATGTTACAAAAATTCTTAAACAAAGATCTCATGACCAAGAACTTAATCCTTTAATCTAAAACCACTGCACCACCCAAATTTGCTGAAGATCTCCATCACCACTCTCTCAAATCTTTTGTAGCCGTTCATGAGATTTCTTCTCGTTTCCTCTTTAAATAGTTGCGACCAGCACTTGATCCAGTAAGTCCCCCTGAAAATAACCTGCAAGACAGAGTGAGTAGTGCTTCTTTTGAAAACTGACGCCGTTAAACACAGGCTTGGTGGAGGCTAATGGGGACGATAAGAACTATGGAATATAAGGAAGCAGAGGCGATCATGGACCCGATGGCGGGGGTGATGGCAGCAAGAGAGGACGAGGTAGGCGGACACAGCTAGAGGGGAGGAAGAGGTGGTAGGCGCAGCAACAGCAGAGAAGTGGGGGCAGTGGCGAGGGTTGGGGGAGACTTTATATGGTAGTGTGGGGTTGATTTGAAGCGTCGATTGCCGGTTGCAAATTTGATGGCCAGAAAAATTCGACTTATTTTTTTCAAGGAAACAGTTGAATGATGAGTAGTCATTCCCCGCATATATATACACACACGCACGTCGTCTCTCTGCAAGATATTAATGGTTTCAGCACCGCATGCATTGCATATATGCACCGGCTGATGATGATATATAGCAGCATGGTTTGGCTCGCTAGCTTCTGTTGTTGTCACATACGTACTCACATGGTTGTCTCGTGGTCGTTGTCAGAAAGAAGAAGAAAAAACTCATCTCGTCGCCTGTCGAGTCCAGGGATATAGCATAAAAGCTCCCAAGTTGCAAGGCAGCAAACAAGGGGGTGCGTGCATGGTGCATGCGATCGATGCGATGCATGCAAACATTGCAGAGGCAGCAGCTAGCTCCTCTTTTTCTAAAACTAGCCGGCCTGTCCTGGCAAGTTGAGCCGCCGATCGAGAGGGCAGTCAACTAAACGAGCCTAGCTAATGCCGTGCGCTTCCATTCCCTTTGTACTAGCTCTTCGGGAATGTCTATGGCATATACATATATGAGAATGTTTGGTGCATGCATGAATATGGTGGTGATCTGATGACTAGATGGCCCTGTCGAGGAAGAAATTTTATTTTTATTTATGGGAGGACCGAGCTAGTATAAGATCCTTTCTTTTCAATTTATAGCTTTTCCTAACAAACATACGAGACGACATATTTACAGTTTTTTTTAAAACGACTTATCAAGACAGTCTTTCAAAGCAACTTATTAGCATTCGGTTCGTTCGTACAAACGCTCTTACTGAACAAAAAATAATCAGCCGCAGCTGAAAAAACCTACAATACATACTACGTACTACTATATGTAGTTACAGTGCTGTTTGGACATTGGATATTTGTGTTCCATTATATTGGTGAGCATCCGATGTGCATGTGTTTGTGATACATACACATCAAGTGTTCATATCTAGCCATATTGGATAATAATTAGTATTATTTTGTAGGGGATGGAAAATGTACTGGATCTTGGCATGCAGAGTCGTCTAATCTAGCTAGCTAGCTCGACGATGTACACAGTAATGAGACTGGCCGAACCGCATATATATCCGCGTTCCATCTAGCTACAAGAATGATCTTGTCGCATAGAGTACATAACACGAATGCAGAATCTTTTTACTGTTTAAAGCGTGCGTGCTCCCCGGGCGATAATCATATATGCATGCGTATATTGAAACGCCGGGTGCTTATCTATAAGCAGCGTCAGAAAAGAAACAAAATATTAAAAGCAATTCGCCAAACTCATCTTCCACTTGCTCCCACGTAGCACTATAGGGTAGTCGATCTTATTTTGTCCTTTCATATATAGATGAGAGATATAACATAGCATATGTCCAACGTTTCTTTTCTTTTCTTTTCATCGCTTTTGCTTTCTCTCTCTCTCTCTCTCCCTCTCTTCTTTTGTCACTTGTGTTCTAGATAGGAGAAATGAGAAGGGATAACAACAATATATAAAGACAGGTCACGTGAGTGGCCACCGGGAGACCACTATATATAGATATGGAGAGGCCTTCTCGGTCCTCCATTTAAGCTAAGCTGCTCCCCCTATACTACTTCTCTCACTTCCTCTCACTTTCTCTCGCTTCCATTGGGCTGTCAGGCTGGTGTGAGTGCTGTGTGTGTGAAAGAGAGGCAGAGGAGAGAGAGAGAGAGAGAGATGTCGAGGGAACGCAAGAAAAAGGCCGCTCTACAGGAGAAGCTGAAAATCCTCCGCTCCATCACTCACTCCCATGCTGTAATGCACTTCTTTCTTAATTCTCGCTTCAGTCCTCCGTACGCTTGTCTTCGCCATGGCTGCAGCAGTGATTCAGTTCTGCAATATTCATTTCTTTCCTATCCTGCTCTTTTCGGATGTGTTAGATCGATCAAGTTAATTAATGGCATGTTTTTGCCATGGCTGCAGCTCAGCAACGCATCCATAATCATGGACGCGTCCAAGTACATCAAGGAGCTGAAGCAGAAGGTCGTGAGGTTGAATCAGGAGATCGCTTGCGCGCAAGACGCGCTCCAACAGAACCGTGTAGGGGTTATACTTACTTAATTTGTTTCATACTAGTAAAAGACTAGTACAGAAACACTAAGGCTGCTATATATATAGTACTAGTTCACATGGACGCTAACAAGTTAATGAAGTTTGGATCGAGTATACGTACGTATAGGGCCTTATGTACTCACATGCACAAAGCTTCCAAGCCTGCATTTATCAGTTGCTTAATCTGATCAATGGACGGATGGGTGCAGGTGACCGTGGAAACCCTAGGACACGGGTTCCTCATCAACGTGTTGTCCGACAAGAGCTGCCCAGGGCTGCTTGTCTCCATCCTCGAAGCCTTCGACGAGCTGGGCCTCAGCGTCCTCGAACTCGAAGCCACGGCCTCCTGCGCCGATACCTTCCGCCTAGAAGCCATAGGAGGGGAGGTAATTAACTAACAAATTACAAATTAAAACTTAACACAGCTACTCATTTCATTAATTCTTTCTCAATTGTTCATGCATCTATATACCCATAAATACATAGGATATATATGTTTAATAAGGAGTAAATTAGGTGGCACTCATCGATCTTCTCCAGATTATTGCGATAGTTTCGATCGATCAGATTAAGGTCAAAGCTAATGGCACGGCACAATGATATATATGCATATATTCCGCGCAAAAAGAAAAATGATTCACATGTATCACATCGTAATTAATTTATTGCCGTATCGTGCTCGTGCAGAACCTGGTGGAGAACGTGGATGAGCACGTCGTGAAGCTGGCCGTGCTGCAGGCCATGAGGAACTGCTCCGAGAGAGGCAGCGAGCACGACGACGAGTAAATTAATCATCGCGCAAGCCAGCACACCAGCCTCTGCCGTCGTCGTCGTCGTCGTTGAGCATCTCAACATTTCTCAATCTGTTCTATTCTTCCTCCCTTCCTTCCTACTTAATTTCTTTCCTTTCGTCTACCGGTGGTGAGATGCACGCATGGCTCCTAGTATAATTCGGTGAACCAGCACCATTTCCTGTGTAACACTAAATGGACGCATGCATGCATGGCTCATAATTTATATATGTAGTCTATCACAATAAGATCGTGTAACATATATGATGGGAGGTTCGAAAGCAAAGCTACATGGAGCTAGCTAGCTGGCCTTCTATGTACTACTCTTGATGCAGGATAATTAACGTACGTGCATGTCTATCTGCGTCCCTTCTCCCACTGAACAGCGGCGCGCTCCATGAGATCGATGAGATCACCAGTCTGAACATGCATGCACGATCATAACAGTTCATGCATGAATCAGGAGCTAGAGCCAGGGAAAACGTACGTTGTGGCCGATAAATAGGCGGAATTTTGGATTTATCGGTGATATCAGTAGACCCTGATAAAAAAAACATATCAGGCAAAAAAAATTGGATTCGTTTGAAATTTAAGCAAAAATGAGGTATATGACTAAGCATTTGTTTAATTTCTTTGATTGTGTTATTGGCTACCAAGGCCCTGTTATTTTGGGGACCAGAAGAGATGTAAATGACCAATTCTTTAGAATTTTGAAAACAAAAGGTCAAATCTCGGATAAAGGTTTGGGCCTGTTTGTTTGAGTTACAGTTTATGGATTTTGATGACAGCTTATTAATCTAATAAATAATAATCACTAAAAGATACTAAAACTAAAAACAAATTAAAAAAAACTGAAAAGAACGAGATGCTGTTTGAGAATATCGGTCGATAAATTGAAGGCCGATAACCGTTCTTATCAACCGACCTTGTCTACGCCCCCAAATATTTTTCACAAACCAGTAGCGTCCTCCCTGGATGGAGCCCAAATATGGTTCACTATATTGCGAACAAGACTCAGCTCTGTACGTATTTATTTCTGTTTCTGGTTTCTGCTTAAATAAATCAAAAGTCAATATAAATATCTGACTTCTCAAAGTAACTCTAGTACTTCTCTCGCTCCAGGGATAAATCAGAGGGTCACGAACGTATCACACCCCTCATTCCTCTCGCTCTTGTCACATGCATGTATCTCTCCCTCACTTTTTCCACCGCTCATGCCCTCCTTCTTAAAGTCACTTCTTTCAGCTATTACTATTCATTTTCAGTCAAAAACCATCAGTCATAACCAAAAGCCATCAGCCATAGCCAATACGAACACCCCTTAACTTTATCAAAACTAACCAATATTGTATCAGCCCCATTAAAAAAGGAGTAGCAGCGGTGTTATAGACTAAGATTAACAAATGCATGAACAACACCGTTGGTACTGTAGCGACGAGCGAATAGCACCCAGGGTACTATAGCAACGTATGAACAGTATCATGAGGGGGTATTATAGCGATGCTATATATTTGAATAGTTCGGTAACATTGGTAGCATATCACGTATTAGAAATATAATAACTAGTTTACTTATTATTTTGGTTTTTTTAGATTTATTCCATATATTAAAGATAAATTTTCTATTATTAGAAATTAGTTTCTTTAATATAGAGATATTTTTTAAGAATCAAATCTAGTCATCCCTAAAAAAACAGCATTGTATTATAAGCAATGAATAATCAAACAAGTTTATAATCTCCATGTTCTTATAAAATCAGTTTCAGAATATTTTTGAAGAGTCCTACGGATGACATCTTACTCTCGATTCTTGGATCCATACCTAACCACCGATCACAGGTGGGTTCCAAACACTGTGGAAAGCGTCCAATGAGAAGACTTAGATCGTACTGTGGTGATTGATCTTTTTCCAAGAGCGAACAGGGTTAAACTCGCAGTCACCTTCGCACCCCCGACGTTCGCAGCGACGCGGGCACGGTGAGATCGATCGATCTCAAGGAAGCACAGAGACGCGGGCACGGTGAGATCGATCGATCTCAAGGAAGCACAGAGCTGTCGTGCCATTTCTCTAGGGAGCACGAGAGCGACTGTCCTGCTTCTCCACTATGCTCTCGTGATACATGGACGCTCATGCTCTCCTCACCTGTGAGTAGCGCCAAAACAAAGACATTCTGGCGAACGTCGGATGGACGGATCGATCGGACACGGCGGTGACGCAAGGAGAGACGGCAGGGTACCACGTCCTTCCTCGCCGCGGCGGGGCCAGCTCATCAGCGTAGCCTCCTCATGAGTGTAACAGTCTCCTGCTCCGGCGTGTCCAGAGCGTAGCCACCGAGTCGAGCCAGCGACCGATCAGTGTTGTACGCGACTGGCTTGTCGCCTCCTCGCGCGCGCAGATGTCATATTTCTCCTGTCCTCGTGAACGAACAAATTAAACAGCACTGGCACTGGCGACGACAGGTTAGCTCCAGCAAGGGCCAGTCGCGAGCCCTTACGCCTCACGAGAGAGATTTGCGCGCAGCGCGAGGCTCGATGTCGTGCTGTCGTCTTCGTCGCCGTCGTCGTCGGGCATGGGAGAGGGTCCGTCCTCTCCTGACGCCCAGATGTGTAGCCTCTTGTCCAGCTCACACGGGCTTTGGCCAGATGCAGGGTGATGTTGCTCATGAGGCGACAAATCCGGCACTGATGCGCTGAAGCTCTGCACCCGGGTAGCTGATGTGAGACGTTCAGTTGAAACAAGGATCAGGATTAGCATCCATATGATATGAAATCAACAGAGGAATGTATTTGATGTTTGGAGAGGGCTCCAGAGTCCAGATGACTATATGAAATGAACAGAGCAATGGATACTGCTTGATGCACTACTGCGGATCTGCAGTGAGTGATAAAAGGACGAACAAGGGCGACTAATGATGTACTACATTTGGAAAAGGAAAAAAAAAGTCACTAGATCAAACATACTCTTGCTTTTGCATGAATTCTTATGCTAGTATGTGATGCAAGGGAAACCAAAATTCAACACTTCCAATCTGCAGGTCGCCCTGGTCAGATCAATCAGTAGCTCAGGCTCTCACATTGTCCCCGTGGGAAACCCTAGCTCTTGTACGAAGAAATGGCTGAAAGAGACTTCAATATTCACTAAAGTAATGCATTTGATTTCCTCATCCACCTTGCGATCAGCTTGATAAAGAAATTAGCTGCTGCTAGCGCTCTTCCGAGCCATTTTTACTTGATCGTAATCCTCTTTCCATACTCTATAAGCCTTCCTAACTTCATCCAACTGTGAATCTGGTATTCTGGTGAACTGGTCCAAGTTCTCCACCCATTCTTTCCATGGAGGCATGGAGGCATCCAAGAATTTTGCTAGCTCGGGTAGAAGAGCCGCCTTGTAGAACTCCATAACCCCTTCCTGAATTCTTCAGATTCGTTCATTGACTGTATCCCAGGGCGAACAATACTCCCTTGCCAGTTCCTCAAACAGAAACTGTTCTCTCTAAGGATCAGAACTTCAGAAGGGGCAATTGGTACAACGATGCGAGAAAACTTTGCAAGAGACAGTGCTATAATATCTTTGTGTAGTAATCCACGCTTCACTGCCACAGCAGTACCAACCATCTTCCGGATCTGAGGTCAAGAAAAAGAACAGCATCACTGCAAACTCATAGTTACATGTATGCATAATATTTTCACAGTTAGGACATACATTCATTTCACACTACTTAGGCATATCAACAGTCAATTGTGCACCCTGAAACCAAACTAACTGTTTTACGGTTTTACCGATCATGCATACTTCTTAGAAGGGACTAAATTATTGACAATGAATACTAAATACTACTGAGTAGAAACCATAAATACAACTTAACTGGTTAGTCAAGAAGGGCATTCCGGAAATCCAGAACACAATTCCCTAGACAACAGGAAAAATCACTAAGCCTAGAATGTTTCAAATTTTAGCATGATCTTGTAAAATTTTAGTTTTCACTGATCGGTAGGGGGCACATCTTAATGGACTCTGCATACCTGATGTAGCATAAAAGATACTCCGCATATGGTCAATTCCACAAATTGAATTCCTGATGAACTCTGCAAGTCTCCACAGCAGGAGCAGGTGAGGATATCTCTGAAGTGTGAAGCATTTAGTCTATCATTTTCATCAGGCTCATGGAGCCACCTAGCTTGAATCTGTACCCTGTTCTCAGAAAGTCTCTGATTATCCTTCTTATAATTGTATTCTGGTGCACTAGAATCAATTATCGATAAAAAAATTCAAGTCATCTTCATCCTGGTCTGATGTAGCACCCTCAACGGAAGAGCTTTGGTCCATACCCATTTCAGAGGACATGGAATTTGCTGTTGAGCTTGTACCTTTGACCATTCGGCACCTTCCTTCCTGCTAGAACTTACCTATACTTGGCACGGGCTGTGTAATTATGAAATGGATGGTTTCCCTACAAGTAGAAACATTACAATGAAGTCTGTGCACATGCATAACAACTATTGCATGAGCAAAATTACTCTCTGTCAATTTCTGCCATTACTGGGTTGTATAAAAAGGAAATCATTTGCATGAAAAATCATTATTCAGTGATGGTTCAGGAAAACAGCAGCACCTGGACTATATTCAAGATACACCATGGGAAGAACGAGGTCAAGCGTGAAAGTTACAAATATCATCAGAATCTGACTTGGCTGGCCTTACAAATCTACATTAGATCTAGCAACTGTCATGCAAAGAGTATATTCAACGAGATGTCTTCACTTGTTCCGTATATATGTAACTGCACTTAGTTCTTAACCTTCAATTTTAGTCTAGTAGTGGTAGATAGCCGAAGTTGTTTAACTGTTCACTGCAGCCCATCCATCGGTAAGTAATAGAAAACGACAAGGTAGGCCACAGTGAGGCTACTGAACCTTCTTAATTATGCTATTACCTTTGTGAGCATGCTTAATTGCACCTGTTAGGTCTTTCCGTGTCATATTCTTTTTGTCTCTTGAATTGAAAGCTAAGCAAATTCAGAAACATCTGAGTCTAAAACTTAAATTTAAGGTCCTAAGTGGACCAACAGGGAAAGTTTGATGACCTCTGGTGTACTTTACCCGTTACACAAACTCATGTTTCATTCTTATTAGTCTATATGACTATATCTGTATATCTCCCTAAACACGCATGTGTTATCAGACGATTCATCACAGATATTCATGTCCAGTTCTTTTACAGAATCTACTGCACAGAATGTACTAATGTTCAAGAAGATGCTAGGCGCTAGGCGGATGGCGAGGTGGGGCCTAGCACCTAGGGGGTCTAGACAAAGCCTGGACAGCCGAATTAAAATGAGGCTAGTGGGTCATATTCAAACTCAATATCTTCAAGGTCCTCATTCACCTTCTCTTCAAGGTCCTAGTGTGATGAGAGAAGGAAAAAAACTATATATTAAGGCAGCGCTCAAAAGAGCTGCACGAATTTTTGTCACTTTCCTTTTTTTGTTTTTTCGAATTTTTGTGTTTTTTTTCCTGTATTCCTTTGCATTATCCACTCTAGATTAGTGTGCCGCTTTTATTTTTATATTTTTTTAAAATTTAATTATGCCCCAATAAGTCAACTCAGCTACAATAAAAAATCAGCCAGCTACAATGAAATTTCAGCTAGAAGTCAAAAGCCATCGCTATTCCGAACGTCCCCTAAGAGGTAGACGAGAGAGAAGGAAACAAAAGAGCCGTATAAAAAATGCGCGCACACGAGTGAAAAACTGCCTCGAAACCCACCCAAACCCGTACAAAAACCTCGCAACCAAAGCCTTCTTTATCTCTCCCACCTCCCCCTCTCCCTCTCTCCTTCAAATGCAAATGCACACTCAAACTATCGCACCTCCTCACTCTCCATCTCCATCCATGAGAGCCTACGCCAACGCAATCAAGCTGATAAGACCGCGGGAAAAAGAAGGCTTCTTTTCCCCCTCCGTTTCTGCTCCTCTTTGGCTCCCGTGATGCTGCCGCCACGGCTGCTATTCCTACTTGTTATGCTGCTAGTAGTGCCATTCGTGCTGGTGTCGCCCATGATCGCGCCAGCGTCGTTGCTGATGGCGCGGACGGCGGAGGTGCAAGCAGATCTAGATCGATGCGCTCCTCGCGTTCTGTCGCAGAGTACCCGACCCCTACGCTGCCATGTCCGGATGGGACATGGCCTCACTGTTCGTGCCCTACTCCTAGCGGGGCATCACATGCGCGGCGGGCACCGACATGTCGTCGAGTTGCTACTCCCGTGGCTCCATCTCCCCGACTTCTTGCCCTGCCTGTGACCTCTTTTCCCGCCTTGTGCCCCCGCTTGGCCGCCCGAAACTCCACCCAGTAGCCTAGGCGGGCTCTGCTAGCTTTGCGTCGCCAAGCCCGTTGGCGCCGCTTTGCCGCCTAGGCGGTGCCTTGGACCCGTCTGGGCGGCAAGCAAGGGCGGAGCCAGAAATTAGATATGGGGGGCAACATGGACAACAAGTAGAGAAGAACCAATGAACCATGCCGGATTTACCGATCCAATAGTCATATATCAAAGTAATATGTTTCGCAAATTACAATGCAAAGAAAATTACATCTCTATTAACTTAAACTTAGCTCTACGACTACCAGCAAGATCATAGGCCTTAACAATATCATCATTACTAATCTTTGCGGCCAATTCCTTTTCAATATAAATTACCAAACAATCTCATAGAAATCCATCTCCCATTGTACTTCGAAGTCGCGTCTTCGCAAGTTTCATAGCTGAAAAATATCTCTCAGTGGTTGAAGTTGAAACCGCAAGAGTTAAGACTAATCTTAACAACCTGTCCACTATACGATAAGATAAATCTTTACCAGTCTTAACTAGTCCACTTGTTAGATCAGCAAGTGATTGTAATGCAGTTAGGTCTGGATGGTTGCATACATCAAGTTGAAAATATGGCAATTGGCACTCCAATTGAACTCTTTTTTGACTTGAGAAATCAGCAAGATAATTTTTTTCCACTAGAGTGCATATATTTGCTATGTCGAAGGTGTCCAACCTTAGATCCAAAGAGGCACAAAGGGACAAAAGCTCTATCGCTTGAGAACTGAATCGATCTTCTAGCTCAATCAATTGTTGATCAATTGCAATATTAAACACATCTACTTTGTAATGGTAAAAGACTGTAGTGTTATCATTCTTGTTTTGGGTTAAATTGGGAGGGGCCAAACCACTAATTAAACACATGTAATTAACTACATAATGGAGAATTAGTAGAAGGTTAGGGGGTGCCAGGCCCCCTGGCCCCCCTCTCTCCGCCACTAGCGGCAAGCCACCTACCTTGCTGATTTGGCCTAGGGCGCGGTAGTGGGGTGCCGCCTAGGCCGCCTTTTTGAACAATGGAATGCATAAGACATGTTTAATCACGCACATACCTCAAAACATTTCAATATGTTATTGAATTCCGACAAGTGCTCCTCTACTTCTTCGGAGCTATAACCACCTTTAATCCCAATAATTTCAGCAGGCAGAAGATATAAGTTCTCCCAGTACAAGCATTCCCTCCTTACATCAAAACTCCTACGATTGAATGCACATCATATCGTGACCAAAAAAGTGGTTATCATGTACAATTTAATCAATCATCTCATATCAATGATTTCTGTAAAACATCTTTCTTACCTTTGTGCAGGCAAGATACTGAAAACTCTGACATTGTTCGGTAAATTTGAGTTAATAAAATTAGCAAGAGCAATGTCATCAGGATCATTCAGAGAGATCACCGTAGCTAGTGAATGTACCTGAAAGTAGTCCATTCTAAACATGCATACAAGCATTTGTTAGTCAAAAAAGAAAGAAAAGAGGACACGTTTTCATATTTTTTTTATACAATTCAAGAGGACTGTTAAATCCTACCCCTTTATCAGTTCAGCTACTCGTTTCCCAACTAACTTTTTGCAGCTTTCCATAATTACTCTCAAGAATGCCCCTTGCCTTGAAGATGGTAGATTCCAAAACTAACTCAATGGCTGCAAAACAAGATCGAAAAGTTTAATCAACATCCACTAATCCTCCACGATGATACTTGAAAAAAAGAACCAGGATAAACTTTAGAACCTCACTACTGCAGAAATCATCATCACAGACGGTTCAAAAATATCATCACAGACGGTTTTCTGAACCGTCTGAATTTATGGATCAGTGATAATACAAGGTCATCACAGACAGCTTTCAAACCGTCTGTGGTGTAAATATCATAGACGATTTTTAACTAAAAACCATCTGTGAAAGCTGATAATCACAGATGATTTTTAACAACAAACCGTCTGTGATTTATAAATATCACAGACGGTTTTTAGTTACAAACCGTCTGTGATTACCAACTATCACAGACGGTTTTTAACGAATGAGTGAGGCGTCGAGAGCGTTGAGCGTGTAAAGATCGAATAAATCTTCAAAGGTCACCACGAAGACACAATCCTGAATGTTGTGCTGTAAATGATCCAGTCTGAATTTGACAGTGATACCTAAGCGCCGTTCTTCCTGTAGCTTATTGGCCTGTTCCATATACCAAGTGTGTAATCTCTGGCAACTAAGTCCTAGGAGTAAGAGACGCTCTTTCGGGACTATTAAAGGCTCGCCTAGCACGAATTTGCGGGGCAATGGTAGGTACAAGATATCATCATCGGTCTTCTTTAATTTGCCCCTGCTGCCCTTGCTGCCTCGGCTGTAGGTCGACTGTAAAGGTAGCACCAGTGGAAGTTGCTGCACTGAGAATAGCTCCTGTGGACTAAACACCGGTGCAGGTAATAGTGGTGGAGATATATTCATAAGTAACATATATTCATAAGTTAAAAAAAATAAAGCAAGAGTTATCAAGAGTTCTAATAAGCTAAGTATATGAATATGAAAAGTACATATATGAATATGAAATTTGATTTTAATTATTGCTCTCAGAAGGCTAGTTGCACAAGAAATATTCTTGGCCATCTCCGCCACAACAGATATCAATCTTATATATATATATATATATATATATATATATATATGTATGTATGTATGTATGTATGTATGTATGTATACATACATATATATATGTATATACATATATGTATACATACACACACACATATGTATATACATATATGTATATGTATACATACACACACACATATGTATATATATGTACATATATATATACATATATATATATGTGTGTGTGTATATATGTATACGTATACATACACACACACATATGTATATACATATATATATGTATGTATATATATATATGTATATATATATATATACTAACTTATACATGAATCTCAGCATATATATACTAACTTCTACATGAGTATCACAATGGAGGTAGCATATATATACGACACCTTGCGCGGGGGACAGCACGACGGGCTCGGGGACGGCGGCCGGCAACGGTGGGCTCGAGACGGCGACGTCGGGCTCGGGACGGCGGCATCGGGCTCGGGAAGGCGCTGGCGACGGGCTCAGGAAGGCGACGGCAACGGACTCGATCACGAGAGCGAAGACAAGTGCTGGTTGGTATAGGGGCTATAACTGCAGTGTACGCGCAAAACCCTAGGTTCCAAGTATTTATAGAAGACTTATTACAGACGGTTCTATTTTAGAACCGTCTATAATATCTTTATCACAGACGGTTCTTAACTAAGAACCGTCTGTGATAAGAAATATCACAGACGGTGACGATTTTTAGTTAAGAACCATCTGTGATATTTATATATCATAGACGATTCTTAGTTAAGAATCGTCTGTGATATTCCAGTATCACAGACGGTTCTTACCGAGAACCGTCTGTGATACTCCTTTTTCCCGCCACAAACATTACAGGCGGTCTCCAAATTAAAATCGGCTGTGATAATGTACATTATAGATGGTTTCACAAAATCGTCTGTGATTTGACGTCTAGTATTAGAATTTCTGTAGTAGTGCTCCATGTTTTGAAATCTATATAGCATATAGGGGTTCATGCTGCAATGATTATACTTGTGCTAAGATTACAAAACAAAACATTACTCTAAATCTTTCTTGGTAATGGTAAAACTAAAAATAATTGGCATGAGATATAGACTGTTCTTTACTTGATTGCCCAAAAAAACGCACATTCCAGGTAAGCATTAACGGTCCCGATTCCTATGAATAGAACGAGTGACAACAATTCGATGCAACTAGCATGAAACAAGCCATATAGTTCTCCCACACTGCTTCCGCAATTCAAGTGTTCAATCGCATTGAACCAAAAAAAAAAAAGCTAGCATAGCAACAACTCAAACAGCGCATTAAATGTAACTGCACATGTTTCATGTAACTGCGCATTAAATATTGACAGCAACAAATGAATCATTCATTTCATGTATTTGTATAATGCAGCTTTTGATGATATGTTATATCCTATAACGCAATGAAGTTTAACAAACCAATATCGGTTTTATAGTAATATTTATACCTATTTTCCTTTAGTTTATTATATAATTATTGATTGTTGCTGTCATTTTGCTACTAATCCTAACTAATTCTAGATATATTATAAATAAATCGGTTATAAACATATCGAATTTAGCTAAAAAAGCATACAAAAACCTTTTATCGGAGGATATGTCAAAATGGAAAATATGAAATGCCAAATTAAATGCCACCATGATAACGGGCTCATCGAGATGATCAAAATACATATATAATATGCTTAATTTGGATATCAAACACAAAAGATACGTATAAATAAGTTACTACTATTATATCTGATGAATCCGGATATCCAGATCCACCATGGCCCTACTAGATTCATATCCAGGTAGTATATATCTAAATTCGGTAACCAGATCCTTCGATTCGGCTCACTGTGAACGGGCAGCGCCGGTTGGCACTCGGCACGTTAAGTTGTCCGCAATTTTACAGCCGAACTGGCCGAACGCCCAAACGGGGCAGCACTTGCACGAGAACGATCTAAAACTAAACTATCATTTCAGCATTATACTGCCCGGTCCAAATCCAGGGGCCATTGCAACAGGACGAACGAGTTACCTACACACCAGCTTATTATACAAGAAGGGTAACCAGTAAGCACTTGCTGTGTCAGAATCCAGAAAAAAAAACAGCAAGAAAACAAAATCACGTCATTTCATAGCACATACACCATGCCGACCTCGAGGAGCGACGCCGGCGGCACGCGCAGCACCACGTCCGGGCCGCGGCAGTTGCGCCGCAGGAAGTTGTACCCAACGTCCACCACCAGCTTCTTCAGCACCGACGACCCGGGCTTGCACTGCACGTGCGAGTGCCCCATGATGAACGCCGTGCCGGCCTCCCTCGCCGCCGACAGCGCCCCCAGCTCCTCCGCCACGTGGCTGTCTATGAAGAACCTCACCTGTTTCGCCGAGTTGGCCCGCGCCGCCGGCTCCGAGCCCACGCTGCCGGGGCTATCCGCGGCGCGCATCTCCACGGATGCCGCCGAGTGCTGGATGCTGTCCTGGAAGTCGTAGCTCGCGTGCTCCCGGAGCGGGTTGCTTCCGATCACGGTCAGCCCCCGCTCCCGCTCCTCCAGCTGCTGCTCGCTGGCCTCGCTGCACCGGTAGGAGGCGTCAAGTTTTATGAAGGTGGCCAGGCTCTCGATGAGCTCCGTCTCAAAGGAGTCAACGTCCTGGTGCACGTCGCGGTAGCCGTAACGCACAATGCATCGGTACGACCAGTGACCCGGTGGACCGACACGGCCGATGAGATACCGCTCGGCGGGGAACACGTAAGGCACCGACACCGACTTGACGCAGACGAAGACCAGGACCTGATGGAACGCCGGGAGGTTGGTCACGAAGCGGGAGAAGTTGGCGGGGATGCCTGACGTGAGGTCGGTGTAGACGAGGCCAATGCCGGGGACACGGACCATGCCGAGCTTGTCGCCGAGGGCGAGGAGCCACTCCAGGGTAACTTTGTTGTGCAGGTCAAACTCATATTTCTTGATGGTTGTGTAGTGCCAGACGAGCATGACGACCATGAGGATGAGGGCGAGCAGGATCGGGAGCCATGCGCCCTCGAGGAACTTGATGAGCGACGCCGAGAAGTAGAGTGCTTCAATGGAGCCAAAGAAGAGGAGGAAGCCCAGGGCCAGCAACGGTGGCCTCTGCCAGCACAACATGATGACCAGGGATGTGAGGCATGTGGTAACCAGCATCACTGTGATCACTGCTAATCCTGCAGAAGATTCAGAAAGCAACTCGTCACAAAGGTAATCTGAGACATGGTGATGATAGATTGATAGTGGCATACATATGTACGAAATTACGGATATAATCCTTTGAGAAAACAATAATTGCATTGTAATTGTTCTAAGGCTACAACAGGAGTATGGCAAAACAGGAACTATAAAAATGATAATTGTGTGCACAAACTGGTGCTAGTACTGACAAAAACTCGTAAAAATTAACTGTCGAGTAGTTTCTTACCAGATGCGTTTCCCATGTGCTTTGTGTCTCTAAATCCAACAGTCACAGCAATACAGAGGATCATGAGCAACCAATTGATCTCAGGGATATATATCTGGCCATGAATTTTCTCAGATGTGTGTACAACTTTTACTCGAGGGAAGCAACTTAAGGACTGACTCTGATTGATAATTGAGAATGTTCCGCTGATGATTGCTTGGCTTCCGACCACCGAAGCCAAAATTGCCAGTACAAGCACAGGCCATCTGACCTTATCTGAAGTTTGCAAAAAAAAAAAACTATACTGTAATATTTATTCAAACTAGCAGATTTACCCGCGCAACTGCATAGCTAGATATTGTAATACAATTGTCTTTGACATATAACTCTAATTTTTATAATTAAAATACAATTGTATTTATTATATAACTCTAATATATATATATATATATATATATATATATATATATATATGAGATTAATCTGTACCGTTATAATTTGGCTCTACCAAAATAAGTTGTGGAGATCCTTCTTTTTTCTTTCGATTAATATGAGAATTTCTAGAATTTTTTCTTTTTTAGGATTACTATGGGATTTTCTTACCTCAAAAAGAAAGATGTGACTTGAATATCACCAGTTGTTTTTATTTATATAGATGGTAAATGAGTTTCTAAGAAATAAGAAAATACTAGAAGAGTGATCACACATCAGACATTTTTCGCAGGGTTTATACTTTATAGTATACATCTTCATTGATTTAGACAGGGTAATGTATGAATGCAAGTACATAGTAGTTACCATTTAGATTTACATTAAGCAAGATATAATTGGCTTTATGAGTTTATGCAGTACCCAATACAAAATATCCATCATTGAGCTATTTAATAATACAATTATCCTTGTTTTTATAAATGGTATTCAGATAAATCTCCAAATAGAGAACTAATAATCATCATACGAAGTGGTGGGGGACTGGGACTGAATTCACGACGTATAGTTGTTGGATCGTATTTAAAATAGCCTAGACCTGACCACATGGTCTAACAACAGTTCACTTAGCCTGACTAAATTCCAATTTAAATGATCTAAACTATCAGAAGTCTCTTCATATCTGATGATTGACAGTAAAATGAATCAGGAATAAGTGTAATTTTTGTTGAAAAGAGTAATATGGTCTGATGTTCAAGTTGCACATACTAGTTCCTGTCATATGAATTCATGAGCTAAAATACCAAAACATACCTGGAACTGCAATGTAAAATCCAACTTGGGAGCTTGAGTAGAAGTCATGATGTTTTGATAAGTAAGCAGCTTGACCCATATATGCCAAAATCAGCGCAGGGTGAACTAAAGAAGTGAAAGCAAGCTGTAAAAAAATTAAATGATCAGCACAAAAAAAATATTATATAAAATATTATGTTAATAGGAATTCCCATGCAGGATCAATAAATTACCTGGATTGCACTGTATGAGAAGTGTCCAAGATCTGCAAACATTGCTTCAGATCCTGCACCATCAGGCAAGCTAGATAGTCAGCCCAACTTCCTCTTATTCTACACTTAATACAAACGGGAAAAAGGAACTTCTCTTTTTTTAAAAATAAATGAAGTTCTGAACACTGTTTACATGAAGTACACTGCAGCTTACCTGTCATGCAGAGCAAAATTCCACCAAGTGACATCCAACCATATTTTCTAGTCTTTTTTAAGAATTTGAACATGTAATAGGGATTTAGAGCTTGGTAGACATGAGGATTCCAATGTATGATATTGTAAAGACCAAGAGCACTCATGCAGAGTAACCAGGCTAGAACTATCGGGGCAAAGAGAAATCCAACCCGATGTGTACCATAATGCTGGAGGGCAAATAGGAATGCTAATATGACACAGGTTATAGGAATGACAGCATCTGCATGTGAAAGAGATAAATAATCAGAGCCAAAAACAAGGAGGTTTGAATTGGAAAAACGAGAAATATCATTGCAAGAAAATTTACAAGTGTTTTGACCCATTTTAAGTTAAAAAAGTAGACTTTTCATTTGTAATTTATTATAGGAATGCGACTATGCACTAGGAAGAAAAACTTGTAATTAAGATTATTGGTTTTGTACTTTTGTTACAGTAAAAAACTTGTGATTCAGATTATTGGTTTTGTTACACTCTAGCTGTCGGCTAATTTATCAACATTCTTGCTGCGATATTACTTAGATAGTGTGAGACTATGTGAAGGTCACCCTATATATATGATGAGTATTTGTTTTGATGTGCAAGTTTTATCTTTGAGTTTGGTTTTGAAACTTTTCGGTTTTCAGAATTGCTGTCAGGATTTAAGTGGTCTGACTGGCTGAAGGATCTAGACTCTCTATTATATGTTAATGGTGAGTTTTGGTGATTAGTAACAAATGGATTTTTGTGTTACCATCAATTATATAAAAAAAAGGAAGATTGAAGGATCTATCCTCACCATTAAGTGTTAATGGTGAGTTTTAGCAATTGATGATAACCATTTGTGGGACTAATATTTTTCATTGAGTTGGATGAATAGGTTATATCCCATGATGATGAAAACTTTGATGGCTTTATGTGTTAATCGTTATTAAGTCAAGCAAAGAATATCAGATGTTGATCGTTAAAGCCAAGGACCCAGACTTGGCTAGAAAATGTTTGTCATCTATCTTCAAAAGGATGTGCAAGGCAAAAGTATACTTAGCATAAGCCAAGGATGTGTTTTTAGTCATTTTGCCGATCTTGTTGTTTGGTGAAAGACCGGGTTGGTAGTGTAGATTGTCATACTATTAAGAAGGGTCTTCACAGGGTCTTGACTAGTCGCTTGAGTGTCATATGTTGATAGCTCATTTAGTATGCTCTAGCTTTCCGTAGCATGATGTTTTTATTTGCGAATGTGTTTTACAAATAGTTGAAGTTTGTGCATAATCCTTATAACATGTGACTTAAGTTTGCGAATACGTTTTGCAAACGGTTCAAGTCCATGTCCTTAATCTTTGTGGTATGATTCTAAAGTGTGCAAATATCTTTTGCAACTTATTATGAATCAAATTTTGACTTTTGTTTGTATGATACTATAATTTGCGAATGTGTTTTGCAAATTGATTAAAGTATATGCATCTTGACATGTGCTGATCTTAGCACACCGGTCTGACCGGCCATGAGTTGGTGGTCTGATTAGTTGGTGATCTGACTAGCCGTGTGGTCCTATTGGGTTGTATGCCGGTTCCTTTTTTCAGAGAGCATATTTTGATGCGTCTCGGAGTTTTTAGCCGAGCAATCAGTATGGCATTATTTGAGCAGTCTGACCGGCCTGGTCCGTAATGACTAGTTTTATAGTTGTTGCAGAGAAGGCTGGTCCAACTAGCCTTGGGTTGGCAGTTAGACCGGCCCCGGCTTAGTTGTGTTGATTTTGATCCAAACAACTAGTTTCTCAATGTGGGGTATAAATACATCCTTGTGGCTGGTTGGGCACAGGTTGTTGCCATATTCTTCATCCTTGAGTTGAGAGCAAGTTCTCTCACCTTTTATGTGCATATGTTGCCCTTAGTGAGATTGGTGAGGAAAATCCTTGTACATGTGTTACACTTGGTGGTGGATTTTCGTATCCATTGAGCTTTGGCACTTGATTCGTTCAAGTGAGCGTACTCGACTTGTTACTCCTGGAGGTTGGCGACTCCAAGACAACGTGAACGTGTCGTGATCCGATGATCTTCCCAAAAAGCTTATAAAAAGGCCCGGTAAGAAAGAGCTACTACTAATGGAATTGAGGTATTTGGTTTAATTCATGGAACCAGTCCAATTTGTTTAAGTTTACCTCGACGTGGACCGTATCAATTGTGGTTTGCTTCCTTATGCCTATTTTGGCCAAAGAGAATTTTAAAACCATCTATTCACCCCTTCTAGTCGGCCTCTTAGATCTTACACCAACCTGGCAATGGCGGTCTGACAGGCGGCTATAAAGCGGTCAAACCGGTCATGTAGCTTTTAAAAATGGACACCAAACACTTGTGTAGGTGTGTTTGAGGATATCTTTGCACTATGTGTTAGTTTGAGGATATCTTTGCACTAAGTGTCACTCATTTTGGAGTTCTAAGCTGAAACTAGATAAGAGTTTAATCAAAATTTTAGTGTGTTTTCCGGTGCACTTAAGCGGCCAGATTTGCCAAACCATCGCGATCAGATCACTGGCAATTTGACCAATGCTAGGCCAGCAGTCAGACCGATAACCTATTACTGGGGTTTGAGCAGGGTTGACTAGAGCAGTATAACTGACCGTTGGTTGGCGGTTAGACCGGCTCTTGCTGTAATGTGTGAGCTGAGTTTTGTCTCGGTTGTGTTGTTGCTCTAAGAGCTTTTCGGGAGTCCATGCAAGGTGTTAGTCATGACGGGAATCCATGCAAGTGCTAGTGGTCGCGGGGGTCCATGCAAGTGCTAGTCATGGCTGGGAATGCCATGTGGTGTTTGCTAACATGAGTTAAGTGTATGTCATTTGTACTTAGGACTTTTGCGTGTTCTTTGATGTGTAGGACGCTTGGTGATTATTGGCGGTCAATGGTAAGACCGAGTCTATGGGAGGAGCCTGAGGCCATGGAGAGTTGTGTAAATCCAGGTGAGGCTACATCTCAAGCAGAGAGGCACGGGAGAAAGATAAGGATCTTGAGAAGGCAAATGAATGCATGTGGTGTGCTATTGGACTTGCGCATTTCAAGTGATAACGTTCCTCGGAAGGAGACGTACAATCTTGACAATAAGTCATTAGGCACCACCGACTACATTATGAAGTTGGCTTCAAGGAGAAGCCACATGGAAGATGAGAGCATCTATTGGGCTATTGAAGCCACATGGAAGTCAAGATTTGATAAGCGTGTATATGTGTAAGTGTAAAACCTGTTTGTGTGTGGGTTATCAGATTTTTCCATTTGTAAGTGGTTATATCCACTAGTATGGGCTGGCTGTTAGAGTTAGGTGTGAGATGAGGAGTCTCCACTATATAAGCCATTGTGTGTGTTGAGAGAAAATATTATGCTTGGAGGTGCTTTAGGGTTAGGATTTCCTTGTGTTGAAAGCTTTGTGTGAGTGTTCTAGAGTTAGAGCTCTTTCGTTTATGATGGAGTGACTGTAACAATTCATCTTCAAGTATCACTAGATCTACCAAATTCATCCAAGTCTTTGAACTCAAGATGAAGTTCTTGATTTGGCTTAGTTTTTTTGTGTTTTCCTCTCCCCTCTTGATCTTTCTTGTTGCCAAGAATGTGTAAGTAGTGGAAATATATCTTAGAGACCAGATCATAGATCTAGCCACTTTCTATGGAAAGTTCTTCAAGTTAACCAGTTTTGGTTCATTTTGGAGCTCTTTTTGTAAAATCTTGTTTCGAGTTTCAATGGTTTTAGATTCGAATCTTTAGATGTTCTTGTTTGCTGTAATATATAGAAACTCATCTAAAGCCATCTTGACCATTCTTAACCCACGAGCAAGCTTTTAGCTCCAAATTTGATTTTGGTCTGGTTTTGATGCGGTCTTCCTTGTTTTGGATAAAGGTTGGAACTTTAATATCGATCTTCTTGATCTTTGCTTAGAATAGGTTATTAACAACCTTACAAAGGTTTGTACCAAGTTTCAGAAAATTTGGAGCTGTGGTTTTTAATTGGGTTTTTTTTGTAATTTTGAACCCAAGCTATTTTTGACTCTGCCCAAAACACCGGTCAGGCTGGCCGAGCGGTCTGACCGCCAGTGACCTGTAGTCATACCGGCCAAGTGGTCACACCGCTACATCATTGTGGTCAAACCGCCAGAGGAGTGTTTTGGCTCAGTTTTTGTAGGGTTGGCTTGTAGGCTTTGTGTGCTTGATATTCCGCTGTGTGTTTTGAAGCCGTGGATAACCTGAGGGTTCGATTTGGTATCGAAAAAGAATGAACTCCTATTCACCCCCCCCCCCCCTAGTCACCGCCTTCGGTCCTACAGATAGGGATATTAATTTGCTATTAACTGAAGTCACTAACACTGTATTGCCCAAAGATGATCAACTTCGGTACCTTACAATGCCATATCAAGAACTAAGATACATTGGGGAAAAAAGCACATATCGAGAGGCAAGACAGCCAATGTAATCTTCTAGAAAAGCTATGCCTCCCACTGCTCGCAGTAAAGAGTAAGAATCTTCTACCTAGAAGGACGTGGAGGTATTTGAGTAGCAGTAGAGTATTCAATGCCAATGCAAGCAAGAAGTCACTAACGGATGGACTGGAGTTTTGACCCGTGTCCATATGCTCATAATTAACTCTATCCAAACCTCTTACAAAGATAGGAACAACAAAATGAGTTTTACAAGAAGTTTCCTACAAAAACTTACATTCACGGTGATCTTTGGACAAAGAGAACTCAAGACCTGAAACTGCCGAGAACACTGTGACAGACGAAAAATAAAAGCCAAAGCAACCAGTCAATCAACCTGTAGAAAACGAACAGGCAGAGCTAAGAACAGAAGGCTGAGGATACCAGATATCGCTGGCGTGAGAACGCCGTCTCCAATCACCATGCATGTGCCGATCAACACCATGATCAGCAGGGCAGTATGCAGCTTCTTGTGCTTCTCAAGCCACACCTTGACGCGGGACCTATCAGTTGTTTCAGGGGGGCATTCCAGTTTATATGTGGAAAGTTCCTCATCGGCGATTTGCCTATTCGGGAGAAGACTCACGTTGGCATGCCGGCAAATTAGAGAGTATAGGGCAAAAGTCCCACCTGCCAGATTGAAAAACACACGAGCTTAAAAGCTTAGCGAGCAAAGTTTGCGCAACCAGTCAAGAACTAGTAGTAGAGTTCCTGCATACCCTCGCCGTTGTCGTCAGCTCTTAGGACAATGGAGACATACTTGATGAGAGGGATCAAGGTAAGTGTCCAGAACACGAAAGAGAGCACGCCAAAGATCTCCTCGTTTGTCTCTGAGTGCTGGATGTCCTCGGCGAAGGTGCTCTTGAACACGTACAGAGGAGATATACTCAGGTCTCCATAGACCACCCCCAAGCTCTGGTATGCCAGCAGCAGGGTGGTCTTCCATGAGTCCCTCTGCAAGAACCCAAACCAGTAAGCTCAGCAAGCATTGCTACTTCTTCTCATAAACAGTCTACCAGTTCTAGATTACACTGCAGTTTAAGAGAAATACTAACCTTTGGGGATCGCATTCCCCTCCCAAACTCAAGATCCATTGCTCGGTGAGAAATTATCCTTTACACAAAAGGCTCAGCTTTCCAACTTCAAGAAACACACCATCTTACATCACTGTTGTGCCAAGAGCCAAACAAATGAAATTGGCCAAAAACAAGAGGAAAATATACCTCAAAACAACCAAGAAAAAAAACACACTGCAAGAATTGAGCTAGGAAATCAACATCCCGAATGAAAGAAGGGGATAGACTAGAGCGAAGGACCAGCCGACCAGACAAAGCAAAAGACACATGCCGTGGTGAAAAGATGGTGGAGCCCCCCGGGTTTACTGAGATGGGGAGAGAGGTAAGGGAAGGCCGGCCACGTGTTCCGGAAGTTGCAGACCCATCACTTCTAAATCTCTATTCACTCCCCAGCCAACAACAACCAGGAGCCAAGACAGAAAGAGCAATACAACAACACAGCCAAGATCGATGGAAAAGGAGATTAGCCCAAGAACCAAAAATGCTCCTTACCATGTCACATCTACCGATCTACAAATCCATGGATGGAGATGTGCAGAGAAGGGTGTGGTCTTGAGGCAATCCAAAAGGCACCCAAAATGCGTGGGGGAGTAGAGAAGAGAAGGAGCAAGCCATGTGAAACTACGGACAAATGCATGTGGTCTCCATCTCCCCACTTTAAGACCCCACTGGAGCAATGCAGAGCCATGAAAGCCTCCTTCTAGATCAGCACAGTGTCCTAATCCTGGAGAAACGAAGTTGGAATTCTTCTACCCTTTTTTCCCCATGTGTGTGACCTGCTCCTAAGGATCCTAGCTAGTGTTGTTATCACAGATTTAATGCAAGAAGCTAGTTGTTATCGGTGTTCTAATCTAAACTCTCACAGTTGTTGCTAATAGATTCCTGTCTGTTTCCTGGGGAGGCCTAAAGAACGCAATCTTGTTGGGTATCTTCTAGATAGGGCAAGGATTGGATGTGCCACAAGGTCTACATGGACAAGGAACCAATGCTAACGAATCAATCACAACTTAATAGAAAGGCAAGAGGCAAAAGATTTGCTCAAGCCTCCTCCAACCTACTGATGGATAGTAGAACTAGAACGAGCGACTAGAAATGAAATCTTGTTTCTTACCTAGACTAGCTCAAGAACCAAATCGAGAATCCCACCTCTTTTGCTGCAGATAGGATGCAAGATAACAACAGTAAGCGACAGCACAAGGCCCATCACCTATGGCTCCATGAGACTCCTGCACAATGCTTCCTTCTTTTATATTGCTACTACCAAGGAAGCAATAGTAACGCAGGAAACGTTTTAAAGGAAAATAAGGCAACAAATTAAGCAGAGGTTCAGGACGGGCAAAGACTAGGTAGCCACCCACCCACCCACCCAAGTACTCGTATTAATTCTAGAGTGACTTGGCATTAATCTCGATCAATATAAATTTCAACAAAACACATCTTTCGTACCGAAACTCAAGAAAAGAAGAGATTTTCCTACATTTATAGGCCTAGAAATGCCATCCAGCACACACTTGAAAACCAAGAAAAAAAAGGTGGGATTCTGACGCATCAAGAAACACACAAAAGGCAGGCACTCTTTTTTACCAGCATCGAAGTATCAAACGCACCAGGTAGAAGTAGGCAACTGCAGCCAAGAACAGATGAGCTGCTATCTGCCTATATCCTCGTAGACGTAGCAAAAAAGCCATGAAGACGAGCGGCATCTATACGCTCCAGATGAACAGGAGAAGAGGGGCGTCCCACGCTAGACATTCACTTTGATGTACCAGTTGCGTGGTCTATCAGACACTACTGCTAGTAGGCTAGCATATCTGCAATAGTATGCAATTGACCGATTATGACTCGGCTGGGTTTTTTTGCTTCATGTTTATGGTTTTTTATTTTTGTGTCTTTTAAAGCAGGTATATAAATTAATTATAGTAGATATTGTACTAACTTTAGCTATACCAGTTAAAATCACATAGGACTGTCTCTCTTCGTACTCTCTTACGAATAGCCAGAATTCAAAACTCATAAACTAAAAATTATAAATCACAATCCAAAAGAACACATCCACACATTGTGAGAATATCATTAATTGTTCACGTATCTAGTGCTGTTATAATGTTTTTATCAATTTTAGCTCTCTAACACCTATTTTTACAATAATAGCCACCTCCGAGCTCGGAAGGAGCAGCAGACGACAATGTCATCTGCCACACCATGGTAGGCTGGCAGGCATGGGAGCTCACATGGGCACGACAGGTGTTGGCGTGACATGGCAGCAACAGCTTAGAGCTGGTGCAGCTCGGCAGCTGTCTGCCGAGTAGTACCTATTCGGTACGCACTGCCTAGTAGGCAGGGCTTGGCAGGTGGCCGGCTCAGTCGGCGATGTACACTCCATGTACGCAGGCAACAAATCAAGTTTTTGGCATATATGGTACTGTTTGCATCAGTAATTACGAAAATGGCAGTATGCGTACCGTATTTGCAAAAATGGCTATTTTGCCGCTCGGTGGCCGAGCGGCGGCGCCACAGAGTTGACGCATGGGCCTACCGCCGGTGGCAGCCTGCCTACCGTCCCGCCACCAGATGGTAGGCAACCTGCCGCCCTACCACCAGGCGGCAGCAGCTTGCCGCCCCATGGCCACACGACAGTTAATTAAGATGATTTAATTACCTGCCTTAATTCTTTTATATACTAATTTTTTAAAATTTTAAATATAGCAAATAAACTCAAAAAATCATAAAATTTTATATGTAGTCTCTCAATACAACTTACTTGACTATGTAATTTTATCCATTGTGAATGTTACTCAAAAATTCATACGATTACCAGGTAATATTGAAATTTTTAAATATAGCAAATGAGCTCAAAAATTACAAAATTTTATGTGCAGCCTCTTGTGACAACTTACTTGACTGTATAATTTTTTGATAATTTTATCTGCTATGAATATTACTAAAAAATTCGTACAATTACCAGGTGATTAACATGTGCAGCAAAGGTGGGTCATTTTATTTTCTTTGCTTTGTTTAATCTGCATTTTGATTTTCTTTGCTTTATTTAATCTGCATGTGAACAAACGTAGTGGGTCATAGATATTTGGCTCATATGGAAATTGAGCACTCATTCAGGAAACAAACCACCAAAAGTGTCACTTGCGTCGCGTCTATCTCCCCACGCGCAGTTCACTCCCGCCATTATCAGCGTATCGTTAGCGCGCACTTCGCAACCGCTCTTGATATAAATTTCAAGCTACACGCACTAACATTCTTGCAGTCTCCGCGCTAACACTCCTCTCTTCGTAGTCTCTTCACTCACACTCCTCACCTGTGCTCTTCGTCCACTTTCTTCACAGCCGATTAAATATTGTTTAGTGCCGTTATTAGTAGTCATACTAACAGGTAATTTTTTATCGTATGAATTATATTTGTTAAATATGTACATAATTAGTTACAGTTATTTAGGTGTAATTAATTTAGTCCTAATTATTTAGGCATAATTAATTAATTTTATATTAGCAAGTATATGTTGTTTAATTTTATATTTTTATATAATTTTATGTTGACTATATTACATATTAAAATCATAACTACTAAGTGTAGCAATTAATTAAACTATCACTGCTACAGACAGGCCTATCACGAGCGGTTCGAACCGTCATCACGCATTTGCCGAACCGCCTGCTTTTATGTGTCGATGATAATAGGTGGTTATCACGACGGCGGCTCGAGCCGCTGCGTGATAACTTACATTACAGACGGTTTTTGCAAACAACCGTCTGTGATAGTCTACTTTCACATACGGTTAAAAACAACAACCGTCTGTGATACACACAATATCACAGACGGTTCTTATTCCTACCCGTCTGTGATGTCTTAATTATCACAGACGGGTCATGTTAATAACCGTCTGTGACAGTATCACAGCCGGGTGGTAGTATGAACCGTCTGTGATAGTTAAACACAGACGATTTCGTATGAACCGTCTGTGATTTACCCATCCAGTATAGCCTGTTTTGTAGTAGTGTATGATGCCAAAGGAAATATTATATTAGAAACATAAAAAAGAATCTCTAGCAAACTTCTTATTGCATCATGCATGTTGCGTACTATTTTACGTGCGTGCCCTGTCAGTCTGTCATATGAATCTAGGCTAGCTACCTGAGTAGTACTACTCCTAGCTCATATAGTATAAAAAAAATTGGGTTTATTATCATATTACCTTTGGACTGTTCTTTATGGACACAAGTATCACCCATGCTTGTACTACTCTTTTTATGATAGCATATCATATTATTTAGTCCATAAAGCCAGTAGAGGGTACGATGTGACAGAAACCTATATATAAGATCTTAAGCTGCACTATTGCTCATTAACTTAAGTAATTAATTTACTTGTATTTAATCAAAAGACATCTGAGGTATATAAAAGTAAAGGACCAGATATATAGTATAACAAAACTATACTGATAAATAATTATAACAAGTAGCATCAAGTGCAAAAGCTAATTAGCCCAGATATTTTTCTTGACCAGATTATGAGCATGTGTTCATATGCACCATTTATTTGGATCAATATGCATTTGCAGTGTTTATTTTAGTCCTAAGTGTACATTATTTTATACTATTTATTTCATCGTAAATTTTATTTGTAGTATTTTACTGTGATTATCAATCTTCACTAATATTTCGTCCATTCTATTTGTTGCAAGGTATATTTTTACCGAAGCTTCTTGAACATTCTAGCTGCATGGAATGCCCATGGCCATAGTTTCAGATAGAGATAGAATCTTTACCATCATATTATACCAGGAATTGTTTAAAACTTTGAAGGTTTCTCTGAGGTTTAGTACTGCTTATCATCCATAATCAAATTGAAAAACTGAGCGGGTAAATCAATGTATTGAATCATATCTTAGAAGTATTACTTTCCAAGAACCTAAAGAGTGGTATACTTAGTTACCCACTTCAGAGTGGTGGTATAACACTTCATACCACACTTCACTGAAAATGACCCCTTTCCAGGCTCTGTATGGATATCTACCACCCCAAGTGGGAGAAATAGCCATTCCAGGTAATGTCTCTGCATAAACCAGGCTCACCATTGAAGACATGGAAAAAATGTTGGAAAAGCTAAAGGGAAACTTACCCAATGCACAAACAAGGATGAAGTATTTTGCTGACAAACTTAGATCAGAAAGACAATTCAATGTGGCAGATATGGTTTATCTGAAGATGCAACCATATAGACAAAACGTTTTGGACTGAGGGGCTCCTTGAAACTAAGAGCAAAATACTATGGGCCATTCAGGATTCAGGAGAGAATTGGAAGGGTAGCTTATAAACTGCAATTTCAGGAAGGGACTGCTATCCACCTTGTTTTCCATGTCAGTCAGTTGAAGAAGCATGTAGGATCTCATGCCATACCATTGCCTTTTGTGCCTTTAGCTGGACCAGATGGACAAGTGAAAACTAAATCCTTGGCGATTTTAGACAGAAGAATGATTCCAAAATAACGAGTAGTTGTAACTCAAAGGTTGATTCATTGGCAGAATCTAGCTCAAGATGATGCTACATGGGAAGACACAAGCTTTATTACGGCTACATTTCCAGAATTTAAACCTTGAGGACAAGGTTTCAATCAAGGAGGGAGAATTGTCAAGCTCATCCCTAAACCGATTAGCTTTTGACTAAAGTCGGCACTCAACTTACCGCTTTGATGATTCCCCTTATTACTCATTAATAGCCGAGATCCACCGAGGAAACTTCCAAGTGAAATTGAATGGCTCAAGAAGGAAATCAGTAATTACTGTTAGGAACTGTTGATGTCAATTACTGTTAGGAACTGTTGATGCCAATTACTGTTAGGAAAGGGATAGAGGCAAACAACAGAGAGAGATGGGACGGCCAACTATAGCCTAGTCTAACGGTGTAATACTTTGTCTCTCTAGTTTGGCCACAGCGCTTCCCACCAATTAGGTGGGTTATCTATGTAGATTTTCTACTTTAATTATCTGAGATTTGAGCCCTTGGTCTAGAAGCCTTAAGACGAGTACACAAGCTAATTGTTCTCACCCCCTCAAAAGGACAAAAAAAATAGAGAGGCCAGACGAGCTCTGGTGCCATCCGGAAATTCGAATTTACGGCTTCTTTTAGGTTGTTGGGTTGTACGGCCGGCCAATGAGACGGACTTGAATAGCTACCTGTGTACCAGTCGCCGCGTCGATCCACCGGCAATGATCCCGTCACTCATGCCGCCGACCAGGCGCGCGGGCGGGCAGGCGTAGGTGAGCGATCGGTGGGCCGTGAGCACGCATGCAAACATCGCTAGCTAGCCGCCGCGTACATGCGTCGCACGTCTGGTGCTCAATGGGGGATCTGTGCCGCCGCTGCTACTGCTGCTGCAGTGCCGTTCTCTGTTCGTGATGATATGCAGATAAGGGACAACATACCTCCGTGGCATTAAAGCTCGTCGCTATTACTACGTGGTGTTGTTCTTGAAATCGTGTGTACATGGAGAGAGTGGTGTGCCGTGAAGAGAAACGAGGTGTCACCACTTAGGTAGTACGAAAATATATTGTGGCTACAACCACACCAATTCGCTTTAAGGTATCTCCAAAAGCATGACATCATCCCCGCCCAAAAGAGTTTTTTTTCGCTATTCAGTAATTTTATTTTTTTCTGATTTTTTTAGATATTTTAGACTTTTTTATATTTTTTTCCATATTCCTTTGCATTGTCCGTGTTGATCTAACATGTTTTTTCTATTTTTATATTTTTTAAAAAATTTAATTATGCCCAATAAGCCAACTCAGCTACAGTAAAAAATAAGCCATCTATAGTGAAATTTCAGCCAGAAGTCAGAAATCATCGCTATTCCGAACGCCCCTTAAGATTTACGATGATACAGAGGAGAGAGACTAAAGAGACAGGAGATCATCTGTTCAGTATGCGATGGTCGCGTCACACAAGTCAAGACCTAAGTGATGGCATTTTTCATTGTTGGAGCTCGTTGTTTCTCCACATGTTTTGTGGGATTTGCCTCGAGGAAGAGGTCGTCGCTCGCTACATTGGCCTCCCACTGCCAGATCTAGCCGGTGATGGGACCTCAATAACGGTGTTGAAAAGTTGATCTAAATTCGTATCGTGCTCATATAGGATATTTCATCACCTCATACCAGACATGGCATGACAAGTATATACACAGTTTGTATCAGACGTAGTATCAATCTATAGCAACTGACTTTAATTCGGTTTTCTCTCTGTGTGGGACTCGATTCTATCACCCTATATATGTACCCCAGTAACCATAGGAAGAGCAAGCACTCTATTGTAATCTTTTATTATAGTGATTTGCCTTCGAGTGCCCGTGATTTTTTACCGCAAGCGTTTTCCACATAAAAATTCATGTCTCTCGTCTCTATTTTTCTATGCATTATTTGCAATAAGTGTTATCAGAGCACAAGAATTTAGAGTCCGAGAAATTTGAGAGAGAAAAAAATTTCTGCCGGTCAGACGTCATTGCCATTCGTCGAAACTATGGTGGTTTGATTTCTTCTCTGACGTCGTGTCTTTGTCCTCATTAAAAAGTGGCATCTTAACCTCAGCATCTTCGATCAGTGAGGACACGCAAGCACCAATCCCAGCGAAAAAAGTCTTCACGTAGGCATGAAACACGCAGACGTGAAGAGCAGCAAGCTAGCACCCAGGTCTTCCCCATCGGTCCACGTGCAACAAGTCGTGAAGAGCAGCGTGATCGTTCAAGAATCAGACGATATGTCCTAAAGGGAGACACATGATTTCAACAACAGCAAAAGCATAGCAAAAGCCAAAGGTTGAGGTGCTACAGTTTGCCTTTTTGTTTATTATTACTTTTCGACTGAAATTGATATGCGCATCTGAGATTCGTACCAAGAGTTTTTCTTGCAAGAATTTTGCTAGGTACACACAAAATTAATACCATCAAATTTTGGATTTCTTCCGTATGGCGACTTTGAAGTATGATCTTCTATTGTTGAATTGCGACGCGAGATTTTCTGTATGGTAAGTCAAGATGCAAACTGTTTTTATCAAAGCTTAATTTGGATAATACACTTTTGGAGATTGACAAGATGTCAGCCACATTGTTTGCCAATAAGAAGCAATATAAAGATCGTAAGGGCTTATCTCAAATTCATTTTTATCTGTCAAATAATATTTTACTGAAGTTTATGAATGAGACATCTGCCGTCGTATTATGGCTGAAGCTGGAGCAGATTTGCACAACCAATGATCTAACCAACAAGATGCAGTTGAAGCAGAAAATTTATTCCCACAAGATGATGGATGAAGTCTCATTGTTGAAGCACCTGATAGCCTTCAAGAAAATTGTTGCTGGCCTCGAGTCTATGGAGGTAAAGTATGGTGATGAAGATTAGGGTCTTATCTTGTTATGCTCTCTGCCCAGTTCATACTCTACTTTTAGGGATACTATTCTATATAGCTAAGATACTCTTACTCTCAGTGAAGTTTATGAAGATCTATATACTAAGAAAAAAACTTATAGTTTCTAGTGAAACTTTGAGTACACATGCAGAAGATTTGTCTGTCTACAGCAGGCAATACGAGAAGGGTTCAAATGGTAATTCAAAATACAGAAGCAAAAGCAGGTATAGAGGTAGATCTAAATTCAGGAATAGGAAATCATGTAGGTATTGCAAAAAAGGATGATCATGACATATCCGAGTGCTAGAAGTTACAGAAAAAGGAGAAGAGAAATAATAATTTCAAGAAGGATAACCAAGAAGATAAACCTAGAGCCACCGTTATCACCAAAGAAGGTTCTGATAGAGATGTTCTTATTGCCTTTGTCAGTAATTGTAAAACCGACGATAAATTGATTCTTAATTCAGCATGTACTTTAAACATGAGTCCGAACCATGAGTGGTTCGTTACCTATAAAGGTATGCCAAATGGATCCATGTTGATTGGTGATAATACACCAGACAAGGTTACAAGTATTGGTTCTATCCAGATCAAGATGTTTGATGGCACTATCAGAATTTTATCAAATATTCGTCATAGTTTGAATTTAAAAAGAAATTTTATATCTTTGAGTACTCTTGATGCTAAAGGGTACAAGTATTCAAGTGGATGTGGAGTTTGAAAGGTCACAAAAGGTTCTCTTGCTGTGAAGAGGGGTGATATAAAGGTTGTGAACTTATATCATCTGTAAGACAATACAATTTTAGATAATGTTGCTGTTGTCTTAAATAAATCATTCGATCCTAATGCTACTAATCTTAAGCATATACATCTGGGGTATATAAGTGAAGCTGGAATGATGGAATTATGCAAAAGAGAATTTTTTGATGGTCAAAGCATCAACAACTTGAAGTTTTGTAAATGTTGTGTTTTCGGCAAGCAAAAGAGGGTGAAATTGAGCACTGCGACTCACTCTACAAAAGATATTTTGGATTATATTCACTCTGATTTATGAGGAGAATCCCGCGTACCGTCACTTAAAGGTGCAAGCTACATGTTGACCATTATTAATGATTACTCAAAAAAAGTTTGAGCATACTTCATCAAGCATAAATCGAATATATTCAAGACATTCAAGAAATGAAAGATTATGATTGAGAGAAACTGGCAAGCATGTCAACAAGCTTCGTACCGAAAATAGTTTGAAGTTTTGTTTAGGAGAATTTAAAGCTTCATGCAAATCAGAAGGCACTGTGCGACATTATACCATTCCAAGCACTCCTCAACAAAACGGTGCAACCGAACGCATAAACAGAACCATCATGGACAAGGTACGTTGCATGTTATCAAACTCTAGATTATGTAAGAGTTATTGGGCTGAAGGCACTTCCACTGCTTGTTATTTGAATAATCAGTCACCAAATTTGGCTGTTGATAAGAAAACTCCAATTAAGGTATAGTCTGGCTTTTCAGCATATTATTCAAATTTGAGAATATTTGGTTGTCCTGCTTATACTCATGTTAACAACAATAAATTAGAACCTAAAGCAGTTAAGTGCATATTTCTTAGTTATAAAACTGATGTGAATGGATATAAATTGTGGAATTCTGAAATTAGAAAGGTGGTTATTAGCAAAAATGTTACTTTTGATGAGTCTACTATGTTGTATGATAAACCATCTATTGATGTTTCCGTTGAGAAGCAATCAAATGTACAGGTAGAGCATATTATTGATTCAAGATCTACAGCAGAAATCAATAAGGAAAATACACTAGAAGTTCCTATTGTTGCGCTACCAACACAACATTCGATTGTAGTTAATAGAGAAAGGAGTAACATTCAGTCTTCCATTGCAATTAATAGAGAAAGGAAGAACATTCAGCCTCCTAAAAGATTGATTGAAGAAGCTAATATTGCGGCTTATTATTTAAATATGACAGAAGAAATTGAAGGTACTGCAAAACCTTTATCTTATTTAGAGGCTATCTCTTCTAGTAATTCAGAAAGATAGATGATTGCCATGAATGATAAGATAAAATCTCTTGACAAGAGTAGCACTTGAGAGTTGGTCACGTTGCCAATTGAGAAGAAGCTTATTCGCTGCAAATGGATCTTTAAGAAAAAAGAAATCGTTTCACCAACCGAACAAGTTACGTACAAAGTAAGGCTAGTTGCTAAAGGATACAACCAAATTTCAAGCATTCATTTTACAGATATCTTTTCTCCTATTGTGAAGCATAGTTGTATTCACAGTTTACTTAGTATTGTGGCTATACTTGATTATGAGCTTAAACAATTAGATGTGAAAACCGCATTCTTACATAGTGAATTAGAAGAAGATATTTATATGGAGCAACCAGAAGGTTTTATTGTTCCGAGAAAGGATAATTTTGTTTGTAAATTGAAGAAGTCTTTTTATGGTTTGAAGCAGCCACCTAGACAATAATATAAGAGATTTGACTCCTTTATTATATCTTGCAATTTTAAAAGATCTAATTATGATAGTTGTATTTATTTGAATACTGTTAATAGTTCAGTTATTTATTTACTCCTATATGTTAATGATATATTGATTGTTATAAAAGACAAGGCTGAAATTTCAAAATTGAAGGCACAAATAAGTTATGAATTTGAGATAAAAGATCTCAACGTTGTAAAAAAGATTTTTGGTATGAAAATCGTTAGAGACAGATGGTTTGGCAAATTATATCTAAATCAAAAAGGGTATATTGATATAGTTCTTCATCATTTCAACATGCATAAGGCCAAACCTATGAGTACTCCGTTAGATGTACATTTCAGACTTTTTTAAGTGTCATGTCCATAATCTAATGATGAAGTTGAGTACATGTCTAAAGTTATATATGCGAGTGCAGTTGGTTCGCTTATGTATGCCATGATATATTCACACTCTGATTTATATCAATCATTAAATGTGGTTAGTAGGTACATGGCTAATCCTGAAAAGAAGTATTGAAAAGTAGTTTAATGGATTTTCAAACACTTGCGGGGTTCATCTAATACTTGTTTACAGTTTGAAACAACTAGAGATGGACTTGTTGGTTATGTGGATTCTGATTTTACTAGAGATTTAGATACAAGAAGATCTCTCACTGGTTGTGTGTTCACTGTTGGAGGGTGTGCTGTTAGTTGAAAAGTAAGTTTGCAAGCTACCGTTGCCTTATCTACTACTGAAGTTGAGTATATGGTTATTTCTGAAGCTTACAAAGAAGCCATTTGGCTAAGAGGTTTATTTACTGAGTTCTGTGAAAGCACATTTTACACTACAATATTTTGTGGTAGTCACAATGCTATTTCTCTAACAAAAGATCAAATGTTCTATAAGAGAATAAACCACATTGATATCAGGTATCACTACATTTGATGTATCTTTACTCAAGGTGATATTAAAGTTAGTAAGATAAGTACTCATGATAATCCAGCTGATATGTTGACAAAGCCAATTCATACATCTAAGTTTGCTCAAATTTAGTTGGTATTACTCACTAGTCCTTTGGACTTTTGGCGCACGTAGATGCTGATTTTTGTTGAAGGAGTTTATCACATTCTTTGACTACTGGAGAGAATTCGGCTCAAGGTGAAGATTGTTGAAAAGTTGATCTAAATTCATACCGTATCTGTGTGGGACACTTCATTGCCTCATGCCAGATGTGTAGGTGTGTGCGCAGTTTGTATCAAATATGGTATCAATCTGTAGCAACCAACTCTGATTTGGTTTTGAGGCGTGTAACGCCTCAGGGTCCAAACTGGCTTAGTCCAAACCCCATTATGGATAAGCCACGCACACGTAACAATCTGCTTGCGCTTTCGTCTTTGCGTCGTGCAAAACGGTTAACCGGAGGTTATTACCAATGGTATCTATGGGTTTATATGTTAATGCTTCTCATGTTAACTAGCAAGGTGGGACTAATCCGCACCCCTATGTGCGCGCACACACACATGAACCATCATGAGCCTAATTTCACATGAGCCAAGGTGTCATATACACCCACCTCAAAGAACCCAGCATCCTCGTCGATCCAACATACCTACACTATGTGTCCACTCCGGACCCACACGCACTATGTGTCATATGCCCACGCCCCTGACCTGTACACGCCTGTGTAACCACACACATATGGGCTTTAGAGCAATTCTTTAATCTTTTTAACAAAACCTTCATTTTTTCATGACAAACCTGTAATATGGGATGAGATAGCCTTTTTTAGGTTGTATGATGGGCCAAACTTGGATTCATCCCAATCTACAGACTATTTCTGAGAAATCTGAAGTTAGAGCGGCACATTAGGGGTTGGCATGAGTGGCGGTTAAAGTATCCCACCATTCGGACACAGGTCCATTTAGCAGGCACGAGGCAAACAAGACCCTTTCTCGATCGGTGCACTGTAGAATGTCCAATTTCTTTCCTATTGTCTGGAGCCAATCATCAGCATCCATGGGCTCTGCACTACCTGAGAAGGTTGGAGGTCTTATCCTCAAAAATTTTGATAATCTGTTAGGAGGAGCTTGTGCTGGCGGTGGAGGAACATGTTGAGCTGGATTGTTAATGGTCTGAGCTAGAAGTTGCATCAGCTTATTTTAGTTTGCCATCAGTTGGGACCAGCATGGTCTGGCTGCTAGCGGAGGCGGAGGAATGGGGGCGGACTGGCTTCCTTGAGCTCTGGTGTTGGCATTGTCATTGACGTTCCTTCGGGTGTTCACCATCGGTTGGGTTTAGTTTATGAACCATTGATGTAAACTTTAGCCATCAGACCCATATTTAATTAAGGAATAAATATCATTGTGCATGATATAAATTTTTGTTATCCACTGTGTACACTAGTTTGATCCTAGACTAGTGTAATTTACACAAAGGATTCAGGAGTCGTTACTCCAAGGTCCGACAGAGATGGTATCAGAGCTATAATGACTCTAAAACATGATCGTAGGTAGAATAGAACGGTTAAATCTTAAGGACTTATTTTTAATAACCAGTAATTTTAAAAAGTTTTGCTTACTCTTACCCCTCAATGTTTGCTTACCCTTATCTCTCAATCCTTTTTTATCTTTATGTCATTTTTGAAAAAAAAATCTTATTTCTATCTCTTTTCTTGCTCAAAACAACTATAGATTGACATTTATCAAGATGCACCGAATTATAGATGGAGTGTAGGCCTTCATCGATTACTTCGTTGTTTGGGATTCCAACGTCGAGCTATCTACATGCATCGGAGAAATAGAAATGGAAATCAGACGATGGGACACCGCTTTACTTTACTCATCACTAAGCGAACTAGATAAGGAAGTCTTCGCTACTGTTTTTAAGGAAGTAGTTACTCGCTTGAAAAAGCCAAGCAAAAAGCCGCTCGTAAAGCAGTTCTACATCTTTGCCATCATTTCAATCTTTGCATCAAAGGATTGCGCTTTATACCTTGAGAATTACAAAGGATCACACCAAAGCAACCCTTGCCCCTTTAGGATAAGTTGTTAGGCAGCTATTAGACAATGTTACGAGCTATCAGGTTTTCTCGTTTGTTGATAGCTATAACTGTTACCTGATATTATCTTAATAAAGGTTTTGCTAGTTGGTATTTTGTTGGATTATGCGAAACGACCCCCTATCCCTCCTTTGTCTTAAAGTCTCTTCTTCCCTAATTCTTGGAAGCATCAAGCTAGAACACCGACCGCCAATACCCTTCAGAAAACAAGCAGAAAGCCCTAGAAGTTTACATAGGGATGTCTGAACAAGAACATAGCTCAAGCCATGAAGAGTAAGATCCAAACCCATTTCTTTGCTAGCCCGTGTGAATCTCAGGGACGAGATTCTTTTAAAGGGGTTAGTTTGTAACGGCCCAGCTGTTTTTTTTTTCAAAATTGCTAGTGAAAAAAATTGTTTAATTTAAAATAAAGTCAATTTTTATTTGGTTGCCTGAATTTCTGAAGACTTTATTTGCCTGAAGTTTTGTAAAAACGATTTTTCTTCTAAAAAGTAATTTAATTAAAAACATAAAATATATTATAAATAGTAAGATAATTTTAATTTCTATTTAAATCATATTTCAAATTAATTATTTTGAATCATTTGTCTTTTAGCTGAATTTATCTGTGTTTCTCTGAAATTTAAAAAAATCAATTTCAAAACTAAAATGTATTTTGTAAATATTTAAAGACCAACTTTAAGTTGAAAATATTTTTCCTAAGTCCAAAATATATTAAGAAAATTTGTTATGTGACACATCGGTCCATGTGAAATTAGACCCATTATGGCCCATGTGTGTGTGTACATATGAGGGTGTGGATTAGTCCCACATTACTAGTTTAGCATGAGAAGCACTAACATATAAACCCATAGGCACCATTAGTAATAACCTTCGGTTAACCGTTTTGCGCGAAGCAGGTTACTACGTGTGCATGACTTATCCATAATAGAGTTAGGCTTAAGCTGATTTGAATTCTAGGGCGTTACAAATGATATCCGAGCTGACCCTCGCGGTTAGACGGGCGTGCACGGGTCAGGGGCGTGGGTATATGACGCATGGCACGTGTGGGCCCGGAATGGACACACGACATAATATGTGTATCAGTATTAGACGTACGGACGTATGCTAATGGGGGAAGGTCCTAGTGATTTGCTCTAGTGTGAGTATGTTGGACCGACACGTGCATTGGGCTCTTTGAGAGGTGTGTATGTGACATCTCAACCCATGTGAAATTAGGCCTATTATGACCCGTGTGTGTGCACTTGTGGTGTGGATTAGTCCCACTTTGTTAGTTGAGCATGAGAAGCACAAATATATAAACCCATATGCATTATTGGTAATAACTCCGGTTAACCGTTTTACGCGAAGTAAGAACGAAAGCGTAAGCAGATTGTTACGTGTGCGTGGCTTATCTACAATGGAGTTAGGCTTAAATCAGTTTGGACCCTAAGGCGTTACAGTGCCTCAAAAGAGACTCTTTGGTTGGTTATTTTAGACTATGACTTTTGATTTAAAGTTTTGAATTCTGACTGTTTGTAAGAAAGAGTACGGAAAAAAGATACTCGTGTACGATTTTGGTCGATATAAATAAAGTTAAGACAGTGTCATCACAATCAATTTGTAAAGCTAACTTTAAAAAATACTTCATTTAAAAACTAACTACTATAGAAAACTAAATCTTAAATCTAAAAAAGTCACCCTAGATATCTATCGGTTCACACAAAAAATTCACCTCATGTTCTGAGTCAGAAATAAGCTAGACTTTCGCAATATATAACTCTCCCCTCAACCACAGGAGCTACCCGGCCACCGCAAACTTTTTCCAACGTGATCGACAGCTGCACTGCACCACTAACACGCACACGGTGTCTCTGCTGCAAAACAGTGTGTGTCCGGCAAGCGCGATGCCAGCCGCCTCCTGGTTCCACAAGCTCAGGAGGAGGAGGAGCAAGCGATCAAGCGCGTGCAGAAACCAAGCCGACGCCGGCGCAGTCGCTACCTCGGCGGTGTGCGCGGACGGACCGAGAAGCCAGTGCCAACCACCCACGGCGCCGTCGCAGGCACCAGCGGCGTGCGCCGGCTACTCCCCGAACAGAGCATCCTACTACTTCCACAGCGCGGACCGCGCCAGCCCGGACGGGTGGCTCCGGTGCATCGCCCGGCGCTGCGACGACGACACGGCCTTGGACGTTGGCGTCGACGTGGTACACTGCCGCGCCGACAGGCTTGACGGGATCGATGCACCACCGGCGACGCCGGAGCTCAAACTGCGGCCCATCGTCACGAGGCCATCAGCCAAGAACGATCCATGTTCGGACAACGCCGGTAGCAGCAGCGCCGCCACCTCGGCTGCCACGACGCCGTCGAGCAGGGCGCGGGGGTTCCACGTCAAGCCGGCCGGCAGAAGGCGGCGGCGCGGCTCCGACAACAACAGTGCCCGGAAGGAGAAGGCCGCGGCAGCGTCGTTGCACGGGGGAGCAACAAGGAGGCGGCGGTGGCTGTACGAGAGCCTGGTGGTGGTGAAGGCGTCGTCGGACCCGGAGCGGGAGCTGGCGGAGAGCATGGCGGAGATGGTGGTGGCCAACGGCATCCAGTCGTCCGAGGATCTCGAGGAGCTGCTCGCGTGCTACCTCGCGCTCAACGCCGCCGAGCACCACCGCGCCGTCGTCGCCGCATTCCGCCTCGTCTGGCTCCACCTCGCGAGGCACAGGCTGCACGACTAGCACCACCTACGAGACTACGTACTACTCGTAATTCATAAACATCAGTTGAATTGATTACAAAATGCAGTGCAAGATCGTGTGATATGCATGGATGCATGCATAGTGTGCCTAGATCATGGTGTGTTCAATTGTTCGTAATCAAATGGCCATCATCGATCACCGTCAGAATTTTAGCTGTTCTTGCACATTCTTGGTGTTAGAGCTTCGGGTTGTGTAAAGTTGACAAATTTTCTTTTCTTTTCTTCGTTTTTTCTTCTTCTTTTTGGGTTGGTATTGTGAGATCGAAGAATGGAAGCACGCGCGCGATGTGCGCATCCTACTTTAGCTTCAAAAGCGAATCAGATGCTGCCTTTACAGCTCGATCGGTGCACCAGGAAAATCAATGTGAATTCCGCTGTTCATCTCATCGCCTGAGACCCGCAACTCAAACCCGCGCAATCAGACATAGGGTGATTGCACAGGATATGCTGTTCTTTTCAAAAACCATATCATTTGCAATGTTATTTTTGCCCCGTTTCCTACAAAAGATTAAGAAATGGAACATTTCCTGCCATGAAGACGAGAATCTTTTCTTATTTATTTAAATAAAATTCTTGCTCTTTGGAATCACATTAGTTATTTTCATGACTTCTCTAAAAGTTAAAATAAATACAGCGGATTCTCCAAACAGTTTTTCGAGCTTAAAACTATATGCGTCATCCACATCCGTGTCTCTGCCACCCACTGTCATCTTAAAAATCGCAGACAACAGCATCAATCGTACCTTAAAAGAATAATATTAAAAACAAACAAAAAAATATAGTGGTAAGAAAACATGTAATGTCCATAAAAAAAAAAGGGCGTCCAAATAACACCCGTGTAATTGCTTAGCCATTGAATCAAAACCAACGGATCCAAACTGCTCCCTCCTACAGTCTCCATCCAGATCCAAACTGTCCTCCATGCCCATGGGCACCGCCGCCTTACTACTGTTCCTCCTCCCCCAAAGCCCCTTCTTCCACCTCCCGATGCAGCCACCTCCTCCCGCGCCTCCCCCATTTCCTCCTCGTCTTCTTCTCCGTTTCTTGGGGGGAGGCTGGGGCATACATCCGTAATAATAAGGAAAAGAAACGGGGCATACAGCGGACTGCACGTTCGTCAGAGCATTTCACCTTAGGTCACATGTACCTCACACATCATCGTCACACGTTTCCTCGTAGTGAAAGTGAAATGGATTGACCCATTGGCGTTGTCTTCATTCTCCACTCTCCACCAGTCAGTCCTAGCTGACAACCACTGTTCTTCGCCCGTGCCACGCCCCATTCCGCACGCACGCATCTGCATCTGCTCGTCCGCTGCCACCCATCTCTCAGGAAACGAGCAGCTTCCAAACCGAAGAAGCCAACGCATGCACACAAAGCCTTCCTGTGGCTGCTGCCATGTAAGATCGAGCTGTCAGTTTCCCCAGGGAGGAGTACAAGCTTAGCTGCGACCATGAGAAAAGCAGGAAAAGGAAAAGATGAGACCCCTCTCCTGTGCTGCGTCGTGGCAACGATGGGTAAAAGAAACGCTTTTGACAGAAGAACATATATATATAAAAAGGCAACAAGGGCATGAAGGAAAAGCTTTGAAAAAAAGCTGCACCGTAGTGCCTAGAGTAAGTGAAAGCGGCTTTTGATGGGGACCCGATGGATCGTGTATGTCCTTGTTGTTAGTAATGGTATCAGGAAAAGAGAAGGGCTCATCATTTGCATCACTGTGCTGCTTGACGGTTGATATCGGCCGGTGACAAGTTTTGACGCGACTAGAAGAGAATCCGCTCCCGGTTTGAAGGGAGAAAACATAGATTGCGAGGAACAAGTGTCGTGTGTTTCTCTTTTGAACGTTCAAGCGCTCAAGGAGGGAAGCTGCACGGCAATTGTATTGAAGCAGGGGGGGAAAAGAAGTACAAATAGGTGGTCATGTTCATGTATGAGGAGGTTCTTTATGGCTAGGCTAGAAACTTTATTGGATCTGCTTACAATGGAAACAGCACCTATTCGGGTAATTTCATTACCACAGACATGGCCTTGCGGAGGAGGAACCGAAACGTTTTCGCATGGGTAAAGTTGCAATGGAGACAGCGGGTACACATGGTCAGAAGAGGAACAACCACAAGGTGCAAAGATCTCACAACCATCTGATTGCTCAGGGTAAGATTGGTGAAGACGGTGGTGCAGTCCTGGCGCCCTGCCTTTCGGCAGCTACCAGTAGGACCAAAGAGGAAGTCGAAAAGGAAGGGCGCCCCTGCGAAGGATGGAGTCCTTTTGGCATGACAAAAGCATAATTTGGCAGTCATTGTCGGAAGGAGAAATAAAAAAGTGATGTTCTTGGTGTCAGGTGATGCAAAGGAAGCAGTCTGCAAGAATTTTTTTTAAATAATCCATTTTTAATTCAAAATAACATAAATATACTTACGCAAATTTTTTTTTACAGGAATAGACTCCAATCGCCCAACTATTAGGCGACTGACGCGCGACACGCAGGCAGTTGGTGGACTGTTGGACAACATAATTGCAGTCACCCATCGGTTAGGTGACTGGAGGTCCAATCATCTGACCGTTAGGCAACTACACGGCATACATAACCGGCTGCTCGGCCACCCCCCATTCCACCAGCGGCGCCAACCGAAGGCAACAGAAGAGAAAGGGAAAACAGAAGAGAAGAAAGGAGAGGGAAGGAAAGAAGAGAAGAGAACAGGGAGAGGGAGAAGGAGGAGAGGAGAGGGAGAGGGAGGGGGAGGGGGAGAGGGAGAAGGAGAGACGAAGTTCTGCTACATCTGCGAGGTAAAAATTTTTATGTTTTAGCTAATTTTTTGTATGAAGTAAATATTTTGTTTAATATAAAATTAGGATCCGTAGAAAATTATAGTTGTAAAACTTTGCTATGAAGTAAATAGTTGTAGAAAATTTAGTAAATATAGTTATAGAAAATTACAGTTGTAGAAAAATTAGTAAATATTATAGTTGTAAAACACTTAGTAAATATAATTATAGAAAATTAGCATCCGTAGAAAATTATAGTTATAGGGTTTAGCATCCGTCGAAAATTCTAGCTGTAGAAAAATTAGTCGATATTATGTACAAAGTTAACATCTGTAGAAAATTATAGTCGTAGAAAATTTCATCAATATTTTTGTACAAAGTAAATAGTTCACTTCATGCAAAAATTATTAGGTGACATTTAAGATTTATGAAGAATGAATGTAGTGTCGTTAGTACATTGAAAATACACGTGTACCATTAGAATTGGTATATTGGTATTTAAATCAATATATCAGGTAAATTGTCGAAACCCATTAGGAATAACTTACAGTAGGAGAGATCGAGCAGCAAGAGAAGAGCGGCGTTAGTATGTGTGGGAGCAGATAGAGAGTTGATGCGTATTGAGGTGGAGGAAAGGGAGCGATATCAGTGCGAATGAGAAGGGGTTATGCTATGAGGGTACTGTAGTAGTTCATGGTAGACGAACAATCGTAGAAATATAAATTACAGTACAGTAGTAGTTATATATTGTGCGATGTGATTTCACTAGTTGCAATATTAAAAATATTTACAGACAGATATTAGCAATGCTAATACTCACCATGTTGAAAGTGCATTGCAGTGTTGGCACCATTCGTGAAGGTTCGAACAGTGTTGACTTTAACAGTTTTGCATCGGAAGAAACATCGCCCGCCATCAAAATGGCCTTCCGCGACCTGCACAACCTTGTCCTTCCCGTGTCTGCATTTCGGCCACACCAATTGAGCACACCTATTTGGCATCAAGCGGTAATTAGGGCCGAAGTCCTCCCTCCTTTCCAAGAGAAGGTCTTCCTTTGGTGACCCATATTTGACTAGGGCGTTTGCCATAGTACGTTACTTTAGGACGGAAAAAGTAGTTCTTCCTACATTTTACTAGGTCAAGTGCTCCTACTCTCAAGGGGGTGAGGCGTGCATTTTATAGTCCATAGGGGAAGGCCACGCGTTTTATGACAAACCGGGTTATGTGCTAGCTTTGCAACTATGCCTCAGAGAGAACTAACAACACTATACTCCACAACTTTTTAGATGGGGCAGCTTTACATAGTGAGAAGACCAAAAAGGTGTAGCTTTGTGTAGTGACAAAATCAAACGGGACGGCTTTGCGCAGTGTAAGACCAGACAGGCCAGCTTTGCACAGTGCTAAAACCAAATGGTGCAGCTTTGCGTAGTGATAAGACTAGATGGAGCGGCTTTCACAGTGACAAGACTAGACATGGCAGCTTTACACAGCACCTATTCGGGAAAGAAGTACAAATAGGTGGTCATGTTCATGTATGAGGAGGTTCTTTATGGCTAGGCTAGAAACTTTATTGGATCTGCTTACAATGGAAACAGCACCTATTCGGGTAATTTCATTACCACAGACATGGCCTTGCGGAGGAAGAACCGAAACGTTTTCGCATGGGTAAAGTTGCAATGGAGACAGCGGGTACACATGGTCAGAAGAGGAACAACCACAAGGTGCAAAGATCTCACAACCATCTGATTGCTCAGGGTAAGATTGGTGAAGACGGTGGTGCAGTCCTGGCGCCCTGCCTTTCGGCAGCTACCAGTAGGACCGAAGAGGAAGTCGAAAAGGAAGGGCGCCCCTGCGAAGGATGGAGTCCTTTTGGCATGACAAAAGCATAATGTGGCAGTCATTATTGTCGGAAGGAGAAATAAAAAAGTGACGTTTTTGGTGTCAGGTGATGCAAAGGAAGCAGTTTGCAAGAATTTTTTTTAAATAATCCATTTTTAATTCAAAATTACATAAATATACTCACACAAAAAAATTACAGGAATGAACTCCAATCGTACAACCATTAGGCGATTGACGTTCGACACGCAGCCAGTTGGTGGACCGTTGGACGACATAATTGCAGTCACCTAATGATTGGGCGACTAGAGGTCCAGTCGCCTGACTGTTAGGCAACTACACGATATACATAACCATCTGCTCAGCCACCCCCCATTCCACCAGCGGCGCCGACCGAAGGCAACAGAAGAGAAAGGGAAAACAGAAGAGAAGAAAGGAGAGGGAAGGAAAGAAGAGAAGAGAAGAGGGAGAGGGAGAAGGAGAGGAGAGGGAGAGAGAGAAGGAGAGAAGAAGTTCCGTTACTTCTGCGAGGTAAAAGTTTTTATGTTTTAGTTAATTTTTTTGTATGAAGTAAATATTTTGCATAGTGTAAAATTAGAATCCGTAGAAAATTATAGTTGTAAAACTTTGCTATAAAGTAAATAGTTGTAGAAAATTTAGTAAATATAGTTATAGAAAATTATAGTTGTAGAAAAATTAGTAAATATTATAATTGTAGAAAATTCAGTCAATATAGTTATAGAAAATCGGCATCTGTAGAAAATTATAGTTGTAGGGTTTAGCATCCATTGAAAATTCTAGCTATAGAAAAATTAGTCAATATTATGTACCAAGTTAACATCTGTAAAAAAAATTATAGTCATAGAAAATTTAATCAATATTTTTGTACGAAGTAAATAGTTTGCTTCATGCAAAACAGTATTAGGTAACATTTAAGATTTATTAGGAACGAATGTAGTGTCGTTAGTACATTAAAAATGCATGTGTACCGTTAGAACTGGTATATTGGCATTTAAATCAACATATTATGTAAATTATCGAAACTCATTAGGAATAATTTACAGTATGAGAGAGCTCAAGCAGCGAGAGAAGAGCGGCATCGGTGTAAGTGGGAGCAGATAGGGAGTTGATGCGTATTGAGGTAGAGGAAGGGAGCGATATCGATGCGAATGAGAAGGGGTTATGCCATGAAGGTACTGTAGTAGTTCATGATAAGCGAACGATCGTAGAAATGTAAATTATAGTACAGTAGTAGTTTCATATTGTGCAATGTGATTCGACTAGTTGCAACATTGAAAATATTTACAGGCAGACATTAACAATGCCAATACCCACCATGTTGAAAGTGCATTGCAGTGTTGGCACCATTCGTGAAGGTTCGAATAGTGTTGACTTGAACACTTTTGCATCGGAAGAAACATCGTCCGCCATCAAAATGGCCTTCCGCGACCTGCACAACCTCGTCCTTCCTGTGTCTGCATTTCGGCCAGACCAATTAAGCACGCATATTTGGCATCAAGTGGTAATTAGAGCCGAAGTACTCCCTCCTTTCCAAGGAAAGGTTTTCATTTGGTGACCCATGTTTGACTGGGGCGTCTGCCATAGTATGTTACTCTAGGACGGAAAAGGTAATTCTTCCTACGTTTTAGTAAGTCAAGTCTCCTACTCTCAAGGGGTGAGGCGTGCATTTTATAGTCCGTAGGGGGAGGCCGCGTGTTTTATGACAAACCGGGTCATGTGCTAGCTTTATGTAACTATGCCTCAGAGAGAACTGGCAACACTATACCTCCACAACTTTTCAGATGGGGCACCTTTGCATAGTGAGAAGACCAAAGGGTGTAGCTTTGTGTAGTGACAAGATCAAATAGGACAGCTTTGCGTAGTGACAAGACCAGATAAGTCAGCTTTGCACAGTGATAAGACCAAATGGTGCAGCTTTACATAGTGATAAGACTAGACAAAGCAGCTTTGCACAATGACAAGATCAGACAGGGCAGCTTTACTCAGTGACAAGACTAAAGGGGCAGCTTGGTGTAGCGACAAGACCAAAGGGGCAGCTTAGCGCAGTGACAACAATCTATCTCGTCAGCTTTTTAGATCGACATGACTACACTATACCTCCGCAGCTTTTCAGACCGAAAAGAAAGGATTCTGAAAAGCAGGACATGATAGTTCTATACAATGTAAGACATGACAACACGTGGCCTCGCTAGCAACTTTTCAAAAAAACAAGGCAACACTCTATCTCGCAGGCCACTCATATGAAATTAACTACACCATACCAACCTTCGGCTTATAAAAGGAGGTGAAAAAGATCTGGGAGAGAATACTACACAACTAAACTCAACACAACACCAGAGTTTGGTTCACCATGGCGAGATGAACAAAAGGCAGAAGATGTAATGGGACAAGATGATGAAGTAATGGGAGTAGACCCGCGAACTAACAAGGTCTACCGTGGCTCACGACAAACAAGTAAGGGCAGCTGCGGCTTAGGGCAAACAAGCTGAGCGTGCCAGGATGTCACCTCCCTGTAATGATGCCTCCCGTAGCGGCAACCCAATCCCGAATGTTCCAACCGAGAGTTCATCGCAATACCCGCCCAAGGGGGAGACGCCGCCCATTTGTTGGTGTAGGGGTCCATACAAGTTCTTCAATTCTAAACAGTGGCTCAGTCTAGGCATACGTTACTGCGGTTGCGCAAACTACTCATGTTACTATCCCAACCGCCGTAGGGACACAAGTAGTTATCGACAGCTAGTAAGGACCAGTTACAATATGTTCCCCCTACTATTAGCGCTGGAAAACGGCAACGGATAATTCGTTTTATCCGATATTCGTATATGAGAAAACGCGAATGCGGTAAGCAAAATCCATATTAAAAATGTTCATATTCGCATTCGACAATATTTATATCCGTATGTGAGAACATTTGTATTCACATTCGTATTCGAGAATATTCATATTCGTATTCGTATTTGGAGCTATTCGATTTGTATTCGATCTGTTTTCTATGCCTATCGACCAGCAACCAGAAAAACTAGAAAAAAGGGCCAAATTTCAAGTGTCAAAATTTGAATTTGAAACCAATAATAGGAAAAACTAATCAATTATGATATTCTTATGAGGATATTCGTATTCGACTAAATTAAGTACATATCCGATTCTAATTCTTATTCGTTATGACATTTGATTCATATTCGTATTCAAGAAAGTTCGAATTTGTATTCATATCTATCTTTAAAAATATGGATCTGTATTCATAGTTGAGATTATTCGATCGTATCCGATCCATTTCCACCCATACCTACTATTTCTCTTTTAAAGTCACACTAACAACCTCCCCCATCTACCCGTAGTCCCTGGAACTGCTATGTGGCTACCGCAAGTAGATTGACCTACAGATCCACCCACATGACCAATGGACTCTCGACTACAAGGAGTGAGATGTCAAAAGGACTTGCGAGATCCGGGAGGAGGAGCGTCGCAACAACGAGCAAACCGAGCATATACATCGAGAAATGAAAGCTCATCTCAAGGTGCACACGCGCAAGGAGCACAACAAAAAGAGGAAAATGATGGCCAAGGCCAAAGAGTCTAGTGAGAAGTTCAACACCGAGCTCGCAAGGAAGGAAAAATGGTCCCGATCCGCATAGTAGGTTAGGCCGTTCTGCACTAGTCCCCTGAAGGTCAAATTTATTTTCATTTCAAAAAGACGCATATGTATCATAGGAGTACTTTGGTTGGTTGCATCATGCAGGATGCTGTTTTTTATGCACATAAACAAACTCTGTGCGTCGTGTTATTCCCATCTTATTATGAAGTCTATTTTAATTCGCAATATCACATCTCGTTGTTTTTTCACATTCAATCCTTCATATAGCAAGGCATCTAACAACATAAAAAATAAGTTCTCCTCCATATATGAAGTTTTGGTTGCATCACAATATCATTTACCTTAGTATTTACCAATTATTGCTATCTCAATCGTCCTAAAAAAATTTAAAAAATTTCTTACACTACAACAACATACAACGATCGTAAAATGTTTTTACGAATTTAACAGATATTATACTATTCATAATCTACAAAAATTATAAATGGATCAACCGATATTGTCTGCCATTTTTAAATACAACTCACAAACAAAATTTGATGGTATAGGAGGAAGAACTAAGATAGTTCTTATTGCCATTCAGTTCTAAGAGACTTCAAGCACAATATTTTGTCAGGGATATAGGGATATAGGACATGTTCTTTTGGATGTGGATTATTAATCTAATAAGTAGTGATTGTTGAGAGAAGCCAAAAGTCGATAAAATCCCAAAAAGAGCAGGACCATGGGGTTTCTTCTTTTCAGCTTCTAAAATATGCTTTTTGGTTTTTCTATAGTAACTAGCTTTTAAATGAGGTGTCTTTTTAAGGTGGAGTTTATAAGTTGATCGTAATATACACTGTTGTGACTTCGGCCAAAATTGTACGTGGGTTTCTGTTATTCCATACTCTCTCACACAAATAGCCTAAAAGGCATAAACCGAAGCAAGAAGCAAAAAAGAACAAGCCCATAACTTTTTATTGCTAGCTAGATTCTTTCCTTAGTAGAGTAAAGCATTTGCGGACTCCTAATGCTCTTTGCATATTTTATATTTCTAATGACAAGTGTATGTGCTGCAAGTGCTTCATTTGGAATGGTGGATGCTTCGGATAGTAGTAGTGAATTATGTAGCTTTTTTATAAAATTAGCAATTTTCTTATGTAGTTTTATTCTTTTGTAGGTTATCGTATTTGAGCAAAGAGTGCAAAGGAAATGGAATTTGCCTCCAGAATTTTGCATAATGTGAAACTTTAGGAGTTTTAGGGGTGATCGGAATAGCGATGATTTTTGGCTTTTGCTGAAAAAACACTGTAGCTGAGTTGGTTTATTGCGTATAATTAAATTTTAAAAAAATTTAAAAATAAAAACGCTGTACTAAATTAGAGCGGACGATACAAAGGAACGTGAGAAAAAAAACAAAACAAAAAAAAACAAATTTTTTTTACTATAGTAGGTACTGTAGCTACAGTACCTGCTACAGTGATTTCTAAGCTGCCGCCCAACGCCAGCGATCCAATGCTGAGCGGGGCAGAACTATGATAAGATATTCATCTATTTATGAGAGCGGAGTCTGGAGAATAAAACTATAAAGGTGCTACCTATGTTGTTTTGTTATACATGATGATCTCTTATATGTATTTTCCTCTTCCTTTTTATCCACTTCTCTATGTTGGACAACTTAATCTTGTTGCTTCCTTCAAAAAAAAATGGGTTTGACCAGCTCTCCTGTTTGTACAAAGCTCACTTACTTTCTATGAAAAGCAAACTGAAAAAACATGTTATTTGCATGTAATTTTTTTGCTCCTAGAGTATGTGTTGCAAATAACGCACAGAATAATAGAGACAAGAGACACGAATTTTTACGTGGAAAACCCTTGCGGGAAAAAACCACGGGCGCTCGAAGGCAAATCACTATAATATGGAGAGATTACAATGGAGAGACTTTCTCTTGGCTTATTCTTCCTATAGACTATTGGGGTATATTTATAGTGGTGGGAAATAGAGTCCTACAAGGAAATAGAATCCTATATGGAAACGGAGTCCTACACGGATACGGATCCGAATTCGGATCACTTTTCAACAATCTCCACCTTGAGCCGAATTCGGATCACTTTTCAACAATTATTCTCCACCTTGAGCCGAATTCCCTCCAGTAGTCGAAGAATATCATGAACTCCTCCAATAAAATCATCATGTACACCTTGAGCGCCAAAAGTCCAAAGGACTAGTGAGTAATACCAACTAAGTCTGAGCAAAGCTCAAACTTAGATGCAGGAATTGGCTTTGTCAATATATCAGCTGGATTATCATGAGTACTTATCTTGCTGACTTTAATATCACCTTGAGTAATGACACTTCGAATGCCTGATATCAATGTGCTTTGTTCTCTCATGGAACATTTGATCTTTTGTAAGGCAAATAGCACTTTGACTGTCACAAAATATTGTAGTGCAAGATGTATTTCCACAAAGCTCAGTAAATAAGCTTCTCAACCAAATAGCTTCTTTGCAAGCTTCAGAAATAGCTATATACTCAGCTTCTGTAGTAGACAAGGCAACGGTAGCTTGCAAACTTGCTTTCCAGCTTACGGCACACCCTCCAACAGTGAATACATAACCAGTGAGAGACCTTCTTTTTTCCAAATCTCCAGCAAAATCAGAATCTACATAACCAACGAGTCCATCTCTAGTCCTTCCAAACTGTAAACAAGCATTAGATGTGCCCCGCAGATATATGAAAATCCATTGAACTGCTTTCCAATGCTCTTTTCCAGGATTAGCCATGTATCTACTAACCACACTTAATGATTGAGATAAATCGGGGCGAGAACATACCATGGCATACATAAGTGAACCAACTGCACTCGCATATGGGACTTTAGACATGTACTCCACTTCATCATTAGATTTTGGACATGATGCTGAAGAAAATTTGAAATATGCAGCTAAGGGAGTACTCACAGGTTTAGCCTCATGCATGTTGAAACGACGAAGAACCTTATCAATATACCCTTTTTGACTTAGATATCATTTACCAAGTTGTCTGTCTCTAATGATTTCCATACCAAGAATCTTCTTAGCTGCACCGAGATCCTTCATCTCAAATTCACTGCTTAATTGTGCCTTCAACTTTAAAATTTCAGCCTTGTCTTTTGCAGCAATCAACATATCATCAACATATATGAGCAAATAAATAGCTGAACCATTAACAATCTTGAAATAAACACAGCTATCATAATTTGATCTTTTAAAATCTTGGGATATCATAAAGGAGTCAAATCTCTTATACCATTGTTTAGGTGACTGTTTCAAACCATAAAGAGATTTCTTCAATTTGCAAGCAAAATTCTCCTTTCCTGTAACAAAAAAACCTTCCGGTTGCTCCATATAAATGTCTTCTTCTAATTCCCCATGTAAGAATGCAGTTTTCATCAAAATCATGCATAGCCACAATACTAAGCAAAGTGCGAATAGAACTATGCTTCACAACAGGGGAAAAGACATCTGTGAAATCAATACCTGGAATTTGACTGTATCCTTTAGCAACTAATCTTGCTTTATACCTAACCTCTTCGGTTGGTGAAACGCTTTCCTTTTTCTTGAAAATCCATTTGCAGCGAATATGTTTCTTCTCAATTGGCAATTTGACAAGCTCCCAAGTGCCATTCTTGTCAAGAGATTCCATCTCATCATGCATGGCAGCTATCCACCTTTCTGAATCACTAGAAGAGATAGCTTCTGAATAAGATGAAGGTTCTGCAGTACCTTCAATTTCTTCTGCCACATTTAGACAATAAGCCGCAAAGTTGGCTTCTTCAATAAATCTCTTAGGAGGCTGAATGTTCCTGCTTTCTTTATTAGCTGCAATGGAATGTTGTGTTGGTGGCACAACAATAGGAACTTCTGGAGTATTTTCCTTGTTGATTTCTGGTGTAGATCCTGAAAAAATAATATGCTCCACCTGCACGCTTGATTGCTTCTCAACGGGAGCATCAATAGATAGTTTATCATGCAACATAGCAAACTCATCAAAAGTAACATCTCTACTATAACCACCTTTTTAGTTTCAGGATTCCACAACTTATATCCTTTCACACCAATTTTATAGCCAAAGAAAATACACTTAACTGCTCTAGGTTCCAATTTACCATTGTTGACACGAGCATAAGCAGGATAGTCAAATATTTTCAAATTTGAATAATCTGCTGGAGAGCCAGACCATACCTCAATTGGAGTCTTCTTATCAATAGCTAAATTTGGTGACCGATTAATCAAATAACAAGCAGTGGAAGCGGCTTCAGCCCAAAAACTCTTTGATAATCCAGAGTTTGACAACATGCAACGTACCTTCTCCATGATGGTTCTGTTCATACGTTCTGCAACACCGTTTTGTTGAGGAGTGCCAGGAACGGTGTAATGCCTCACAATACCTTCTGACTTGCATAGAGCTTCAAATTCTCCTGAACAAAACTCCAAACCATTGTCAGTACGAAGCTTCTTGACATGCTTACCAGTTTGTCTCTCGATCATAGTCTTCCACTCCTTGAATGTGCTGAATACATCCAATTTCTGCTTGATGAAGTATGCCCAAACTTTTCTTGAATAATCATCAATAATAGTCAACATATAGCTTGCACCTCCAAGTGATGGAACGCGGGATTCTCCCCACAAATCGGAGTGAATATAATCCAATATGCCTTTTGTAGAGTGAGTCGCAGTGCTGAATTTCACCCTCTTTTGCTTGCCAAAGACACAATGTTCACAGAACTTCAACTTGTCGATATTTTTACTATCAAGAAATTCTCTTTTGCATAATTCCATCATTCCAGCTTCACTCATATGCCCCAGACGCATATGCCAAAGATTAGTAGCATCAGAATTAAATGATTTATTTGAAACAACAACAACATTACCTGAAATTGTAGTGCCTTGCAGATGATATAAGTTGGCAGCTTTCATATCACCTTCCATCATAACAAGGGAACCTTTGGTGACCTTCAGAACTCCACCTCCACCGGAATACTTGTACCCTTTAGCATCAAGAGTACTTAATGAGATAAGATTTCTCTTTAAATCTGGAATATGACGAACATCTGATAAAGTCCTGATGGTGCCATCAAACATCTTGATCTGGATAGAACCAATGCCTGCAACCTTGCATGGTGTATTATCACCCATCAACACAGATCCACTTGGCGTAGCTTCATAGGTAACGAACCAATCACGGTTCGGGCTCATGTGGAAAGTGCAGGCTGAATCAAGAATCCATTCATCGTCGGTTTTGCAATTACCGGCAAAGGCAACGAGAACATCTCCATCAGAACCTTCTTTGGTGACAACGGTGGCTCTAGCTTCATCCTCTTGTTGATCTTTTTTTGAAATTATTATTTCTCTTCTCCTTATTCTGCAACTTTCAGCACTCGGATATGTCATGTCCATCCTTCTTGCAATACCTGCATAACTTCCTGTTCCTGGATTTAGATCTGCTTCTGAATTTGCTTTTGCTTCTGCCTCTTGAATTGTCGTATGAACTCTTCTCATATTGCCTGCCGCGGATAGACAAACCTTCTGCATGTGTACTTGAACTCCCACCGGGAACCATAAGTTTCATCTTTTCTTTAGCATGTAGAGCTTCATAAACTTCACTGAGAGTAAGAGTATCTCGACTATATAGAATAGTATCTCTAAAAGTAGAGTACGAACTAGGCAGAGAGCATAGCAAAATAAGACCCAAATCTTCTTCATCATATTTTAGCTCTATAGACTCGAGGTCAGAAACAACTTCCTTGAAAGTTATCAGGTGGTTCAACAATGAGGCTCCCTCCGCCATCTTGTGTGAATAAAGCTTTTACTTCAAATGCAATTTACTGGTCAGATCCTTGGTCATGCAGATCTGCTCCAGCTTTAGCCATAATGCGGCGGCGGATGTCTCCTTCATAATCTCCTGTAGAATATTATTTGATAGATGAAGATGAATTTGGGATAAGGCCTTACAATCTTTACATTTCTTCTCATCGGCGGACAGTGTAGCTGGCATCTTGTCGATCCCCAAAAGTGCATCATCCAAATCAAGTTGTGATAAAACAGCCCGTATCTTGACTTGCCATAGAGAAAACCTCGTGTCGCGATCCAACAGCGGAAGATCATATTTCATAGTAGCCATGCGGAAGAAAAACTAAAAAATTTGCTAGTATAAATTTGTGTGTATCCAAAAAAAAATATTTGTAATCTGAAACTCCTTGATTTGGCTTTGAAAAGCCACAGAAAATCCTAGTTGGGAAAAGCCTTCACGTGCAAAAGGTTATCTTCTCTCTCCAAAGTGATTTTTTTTAATTCTTGTATGAAGAAAGTACCTTCCAAACAAGAAAAAAATAAAGAAAGAATGCACCTTTTGATGGCCTGGTGGTTCACGTCACATGCTCTGTTGATTGCTTGTGATCTGCTACTTCAATCTGCTCCGATGCGACTTCCTTTTTTTCCTTTGCTCTGGCCGAGGAGAGGAGATTTTTCTTGCGTGATGTGATGGTAGGGGGCAGCGCCTGATCCTTAAGACTGCATGTGGATGTGTGCTGCTGCGTTTGCTTCTCTCTTCTGACAGATGCGCGGGTTCTGCTCGAACCGGGGGCGCGATATGCAGCGCTGTTCTGATGTCGTGTTGCTCCCTTGCTTCGATCGAGGACTGCAATTCTTAATTTCTCGGCCGCACGCAAGGCGAAGAAAAATAGGGGCGCTGCAGATTCTCGGCTCGGTGACGAAATCGATTTGGAGACGGAGACACGAAAGCGTCTCGGAATCGGCGACGACGTCCGATATTTTTTTTTCGAATCTCTAATCTCCTGTGCTCTGATACCACTTGTTGCAAATAACGTACAGAATAATAGAGACAAGAGACACGAATTTTTACGTAGAAAACCCTTACGGGAAAAAACCACGAGCGCTCGAAGGCAAATCACTATAATATGGAGAGATTACAATGGAGAGACTCTCTCTTGGCTTATTCTTCCTATAGACTACTGGGGTATATTTATAGTGGTGGGAAATAGAGTCCTACAAGGAAATAGAATCCTATATGGAAACGGAGTCCTACACGGATACGGATCCGAATTCGGATCACTTTTCAATAGTATGATTGTTGAAATCTATGAATTTGACCAGAAAAGGGTAGGCTAACTGTTTCGCTCTTCTCACATTATGCTTGCAAAAAACTAGATAGCACTCTCCAATTTAACTTTTATCCTCCAAACAGCTCCATAATTGTCGTCATTGCTGTACGAACCATCTCCCACATGGTGCATGCTCTTAGGCTTATAATTTGGCTAGCATGCATGTAGAGCCTATAACTGATGGATCGATGAATCCATTCTTATCCCTTTCTTTGCCAAGGAGTCTACTGAATTTGCTAGAGTCTGCTCACATGGATTTGATAGTGCTTCTTATCAGTAACATCTAGGTTCTATTTGTCAGTTTGTATGTAAAATGCTTACGCCAATTATAAACTCTGTGCATAGAAAATTTAATATTCACATGTCCGTTATTGACTGCTTGGGTGAATGCATCGACTATAGTAGACATTTCATACACCTCACAAGAAAAACTTACCTGATATTTATTTGGATTTAGAGAATCACCAAAGTTAGCATATATATAAATATATGAAATTAATGCTCTCCCTTTTTTGCATGTTGATCCTTACTATAGTTAATTAGTTTTCCGGTCATCATTTTAACCAATGTTCTCATTTGTTTGTAGTGGATATAGTCGAGCGGAAATAAATTTCTTTTCCTTTAAGCAAGAAGGTATAATTGCAGTGTAATATTTACTCATAATTTTTGTTTTCCATTGTAATGCACGGGTACTAACTAGAATCATATAAAACTTAGAAGCAGTTCGTTGCATAAACAGATCCACTCGAAAGAAGCTAAGATAATATCATATTCACCTCCCAAATAGTGCAACATCTACTCCTTGTAAAATATCCCAAACATATAGCTCAGAAATATTTCCATTTCATTTAAAGTGCTGGTTGCTACGAATTGCAGGAAGCTACTTCACCTATTAATAGGTTATTAAAATGTAAAGAGATGTATACAGCCAGATATATATTTGAGCTCATGCCTTCAATCTTGGGATGAATTGCTCCACACCATCGCAGATCATCCAAGTTAGAAACTATGTGTTACTGACATATGATCTCAAGGCCTACTTCTTAACCTTGCATGCAATGATATTTTTCAATTTATGAATATTTGTGATGGTACTAATCTAATTTTCTCTTCGATCTTTCTGCACTACTACAAAACAGGCTATACTGGACGGGTAAATCACAGACGGTTCATACGGAACCGTCTGTGCTTAACTATCACAGACGGTTCATACTGCCACCCGGCTGTGATACTATCACAGATGGTTATTAACACGACCCGTCAGTGATAATAGAGAAATCAAAGACGATTCATGTTAATAACCGTCTGTGATAGTTCACAGACGGTTTGTTATACGAACCGTCTGTGATGTCTCTATTATCACAGACGGTTCGTATAACAAACCGTCTTTGATATGAATTGTCACAGACGGTTTGTGTTAATAACCGTCTGTGATAAATTGCACTATTAATACTTGGACGGTGTCGACACATATCTGTTTTTTTATTGCGCTGCATCGGTGGAGCAAGGCGGCCGGCTTTTGAGAGTTCGGAGGTGAAAATATATCGCCGTCTTCTTAGTGATCTGATCAGAGGTTAGTACTCAATTACTTTTAATTATGCTTATATACATGTTTTTGTAATGGAAGGCTTAGAGATGATAATTTATATGCTATGTAGTTGCGGTAATAATCATTTTTGGCAACCATTTGTTACTTGTGTAGCTAGCAAAAATGGATCGAAGCTGGATGTATATTAAGAACTGTGTGAGTGAAGAGTATATTATTGGCGTGTCTGTTTTTAGAAGAGCGGCCGAACTGGATATGTTAAAGAAGGGGATAAAATATATGTACTGTCCATGTATTGATTGTGATAATCTCAAGATGTTTAGCAACTCAGCGCAGATCGAAGCTCACTTGATTCGAAGGGGTTTCAGAAAAGGGTACAAATGTTGGACCAGTCACGATGAAGAGAAATGTACACAAGAAGCTGGTAGTTATGACATAGTCGATGGGGACAACGATATGCCAGTTGTGGACTGTGCTTTTGATCATGAGGCCGCGAATGGATCGCAGGATGACAATCTGGATCAGATGTTACGTGATGCAGAATAGAACTACAGTGAGAGAGAGTTTGGTAAATTCGAGGGCTTGATGGAGGACTCAGAGAAACCTTTGTTCTTGAGATGCAAGCCGCAATACACAAGGTTGTCATCAGTTCTAGAACTACTGAAATTGAAGGCAAGCAATGGTTGGTCCGACAAGAGTTTCACGGCATTGTTAGGTCTCCTAGCGGACATGCTTCCAAAGGGAAATGTGTTGCCGAGAACCACCTACCAAGCCAAGAAGATTCTTTGTCCATTAGGAATGGAAGTAGAAAAAATACATACATGTCCGAATAATTGTATCCTGTACCGTAAAGAGTATACTAGCTTAAATATTTGTCCGGTGTGCAAAGCATCCCGATACAAGCGTAAAAATGACTCTGATGATGGAAAGGGCATCGAGGTGAAGTAAGGACCTCCTGCTAAGGTGTTGTGGTATCTTCCTGTAATCCCCCGTTTGAAGAGTTTATTTGCAAACCGCAAGGATGCAAGATTGATGCGTTGACACTTGGAGCAGCGTAAGAAAGACGGAATGGTAAGACATGTTGCTGATTCTGCCCAGTGGAGGAACATCGATAGGATGTTTGTAGATTTCGGTGTGGAACCGAGAAATATAAGGTTTGGGTTGAGTACAGATGGAATGAATCCTTTTGGTAACATGAGCAGCCGACATAGCACCTGGCCCGTGACTCTATGTATGTACAACCTTCCTCCTTGGCTGTGTATGAAGCGGAAGTATATTTTGATGTCACTACTTATCTAAGGGCCGAAGCAACCTGGCAACGATATTGATGTGTTCTTAGCACCATTGGTAGAAGATCTTGCAATACTGTGGAACGAAGGGGTACATGTATGGGATGCGGACAAACGAGAAAACTTTACTCTACGCACTGTGTTGTTCTGCACCATTAATGATTTTCCTGCCTTTGGTAACCTGTCAAGGTTGAGTAAAAAAGGAGCTAAAGCGTGTCCGCACTGCTTAGATAATACCGAGAGTATGTGGTTGAACAACTCGCGTAAAACTGTGTACATGCGTCACCGTAGGTTCCTTCCAAAGTATCACCCATACCGCAGGATGAAAAAACAATTTGATGGAAAAAAGAAGATGACTCAGTATCAAGACCTTTTAGCGGGAAAGAGGTGTATGATATGGTCAAAGATATAAACGTTGTGCTTGGAAAGGGGCGTAAATTGAGGAAGAACATGTGGAAAAAAAGGTCAATATTTTGGGACTTACTTTATTGGGAGTACTTAGATGTTCGCAATTGCATCGATGTCATGCACGTCGAGAAGAATGTATGTGACAGTTTGATTGATCTCTTATTGAACATTCCTGATAAAACTAAGAATGGTGTTAACGCAATGCGTGACTTGGTCGCTATGAACATCAGGACCGAGTTAGCACCGATAGAGACCAATAAAGGCCGGACATACCTTCCCCCAGCTTGCTATACTCTGTCTAAGTCTGAGAGAACTGAACTGTGCAAGTCCTTACATGGTGTGAAAGTTCCATCCGGTCACTCCACCAGCACGAAGAAAATTGTTTCCATAGAATATTTGAAATTAATTAGCATGAAGTCCCATGACTGCCATGTGCTAATGACACAAATGCTACCTGTTGCAATTAGATGTATTTTGCCGACTAAGGTTCGAGTGACAATCATAAGGCTGTGTTATTTCTTTAACGCAATTGCTCAGAAGGTCATTGATTCCGATAGACTAGATGCTCTGCAAACCGAGGTGGTGACAACTCTATGTCATCTAGAGATGTATTTCCCTCCATCATTTTTTGATATTATGGTCCATCTCATTGTCCACCTTGTGAAAGAGATAAAAATATGCGGCCCCTTGTTTCTACGTCATATGTACCCTTTCGAGAGGTACATGGGAATTCTCAAGTCCTATGTACGCAATCGATTTCGACCGGAGGGTAGCATCATAGAAGGTTATACAACAGAAGAGGTCATTGAATTCTGCATCGGCTATATGGCTCAGGTCGATCCGATAGGTGTACCTGTATCTCGTCACGAGGAGAGGTTAGAGGGTATCGGGACTATCGGAAGGAAAGCAATAACTCCGGATCAAAATACGTATGCTCAAGCCCATTTCACAGTTTTACAACACAAGACTGAAGTGACCCCATATATTGAAGAGCACAAGGACATGCTACGTCAAGAGAATGCGGGCCAGTCAGAAGTTTGGATCACGAGACAACACAATCGTCAGTTCAACGAATGGTTGAAGGCGCAATTGACTAAGAGGTCGTCAAGTGAAACACTACGATGGTTGGCAAAAGGGCCAAAATTTACAATTGTGACATGGCAAGGATACGACATTAATGGCTACACATTTTATACAATGTATCGGGATAAAAGAGCATCATGCGTAACTCGGTGTCCGCATAGATGCCTATGATGCGCACGCCAGTACCGCTGGCCCAAGCTCGTACTACGGGCTTATAGAGGAGATTTGGGAGCTTGACTACGTAATTTTCAAGATTCCTCTATTTCGGTACCGTTGGGTCCATCTCCCACGGGGTGTAAAGGTCGACAAGTACGGTGTCACTACCGTGGACATCGAATGTGTAGGATACAAAGATGAACCATTCGTACTCGCGAGGCAAGTTGTTCAAGTATTTCATGTAACCGATCCGGCAAATAAGAAGCGTCATGTAGTTTTTCAGGGAAAAAGAAGGATTGTCGGAGTTGAGAATGTTGTGGATGAGGAAGAGTACAATCAATTTGATGATTTGCCTCCATTCGGAGACGGTATCAGGCTCGAGGAAGAACAAGGCGATGAAACAAGCTATATGCGTCTGTGATAGAACTATCTGTGATAGAACTATCACCGACGGTTCCTTTAAGGAACCGTCTGTGATAGTTCTCCATATAAATACCGCCAGCTAGGGCACAGATTCCGCACTCTCGCACTCTAATCTCCAGCACCCCTGGTATCTCTCGCGCCGCCCTTCCCTCCCGACGTCGCCGCCGCCGCCGGTCGCTCCCGACGCCGCGCCCTCCCGCCGACGCTCCCTCCCGACGCCGCTCCCTCCCCCGACTCCGGTGCCCTCCTTCCCCGACGCCGCTCCCTCCCCCAAGCCCGGCTCCTGCCCCCGACTCTAGCTCCCTCCTCTCCCGCGAGCCCGGCGCCCTCCTCCCCCGACTCTAGCTAGTTGTTTCGTGTTTCATATAGAATAATGAAGATACGTTATTCATGTTTAATGTTTCATATATTGATATATATGCTACATTGTCATATTGATATATATGCTACATTGTCATAGTGATATATATGCTACATTGTCATATTGATATATATGCTACATTGTCATATTGATATATATGCTACATTGTCATAGTGATATATATGCTACATTGTCATATTGATATATATGCTACATTGTCATATTGATATATATACTGGCCGAATTTACACATGCTGGATTGATGGATATGTTAAATTCATTTATCATTTGTATTTGGATATGTGTTATATTTCAAATGGTATGCTCAATTCATATATTACATACATGTTATGACATTTGTATTTCGATTGATGTCATCTTTGTGCTCACATAATCATACTAATTATATTGCTATATATAAATTATTAGCAGCTAGCTATAGCTAAAGATATACCACACCTCACTGCGTCCACATAGTCATCCAAAAATATATGCCACATAGACCTTCAAAGGGCATGAAGGTAGTGACACACTCGAGTGTATCCGTTTCAATGAACTGGATACACTAGAGTGTGTCATTTGCTTCATAGAACTTTGCTTAGGCCCACACCTCACAGGCTAGTGACACACTGCAGTTATTTTTTTCTTAGAAGAGAGATGGCGTCCTCACAGGCTTCGTCGTCGTCATCTGGGTCTCACGCTCCCAAGATTGGGAAAACTAAGCGTGGTCGAGGAGTATCGAAAAGGCCAGATGGCCGAATGACCATGACGGTGGTCTCTCCGGATGGGGTCCCTCTGCAACCGAAGAAAGCAGTGGCATCATTTCGGAGTACCTGCGGGATAATTGGAAGGGAACGGGTCCCTATCACCATAGCAAGCAGGAGAGAATTGTCAAACGATCACAAAAATCAGCTATGTGAGGAAGTTACACATTCGTTCGAGATCCCAGTAGAAGTACAGGGACTCGTGCGACGGCACGCGCTCCTCGCAATGGGAAAAGCACGGAAGAATTTTAAGAGCACTCTTGTGATGCGGTACGTGGCCAAGGATCTTACGCCCTTCACAAAGTATTCTTTCGTGTCGCCGGAAGCATGGGAGGCCTTTGTGCAGATGAAGACAACGACTGAATTTGAACAACAAAGTGCGGCGCACAAGGCTATCCAATCACAAAACACTCACCCTCACAGACTCGGCACTGCTGGGTACGCGGGTAAAATCCCGCAGTGGAGGATGCAGGACGAGGTCGCACTCCGATCGGAGGCCTCCCCGCCATTTGCCGGGATCGCAAACGCGCGCGCTCGAAACCGGTTAAGAGCGAGGTCATCAACCACATCTTCGGGTGTCTTTTTCAAAAACCCCGCAGATGAGAAAGTGTCCCAACGCCTGGTAAGATAAGTTAAACTATATAGTTGTTAACACCTCTTGAAATTCATGGGTTCAAAAATAACATGATTAATTGCCTCTTGCAGCAATTATTGACTACCGAATCTTCTCGTGGATCCTTTGAAGAATACAGGGAGAGAGATTTACTATCACAGGCCTTGGGAAACGAGGAGCACCCAGGTCGCACACGAGGCTTGGGGGTTTACGTATCTTGGAAGCACGGATTTCCAGATTACTCCGGGACATATAGGAGTAGGAAGATATCCATGGCGTACCGCAACGACCAAATGAAACAGGAGCTTCGTGCTCAACTTCAGAAACAACTATCTGCCTCACTTCAGAGCGCATCGCCTCACCGAGGAGAGATAGATTCATTGAGGGAAGAACTGAGACAAGTCCACAACCAATCGCAACCCACCCCTACTACTGCGGTACACAGTCCCCCTCAATGTCGCAGTAGCTGCGCGTCCACACCAAATACTGAATATAGCGACACCCGCTTACCTATCGATGACATTCAGGTAATGCACCTCTTTAGAATGCTGCATAGATCTCTCTGGTGGATGCCTTAACTCATCTTGTGTCGTTATGTAGGGGCCCATGCCTTACATCCTCAGAGTCAGGCTTATTGGCTCTATTCCCGTTGACGCTGGGCGGGGGATGGTGTATCCATTGCTGTCAAGTACGCTGGTGCACAGTGTACAAGTAGAGACCGGTTTCATAAAGGTCCAGGTGGACATGATTAATGATATTTTTAAGACCGTCCCTCTTGAGAAGCCCCCAAACGAAGAGATTAAGACATTAGGGGATGCTGTCCACACATTCATTCAGTGCTCGAAGAGGGACATTGCCCTCGATTTGTCCGTGCCACGATCTCCACATCTAGTGTCCCAAGAGGGACATCGCCCTAGACCTGTCACATCGGCTCTGGTGGCTCCACCTCCAGCTCCGGTTCAGAAGCCTGTTGCATCGGCTCCCGCCAAGACGCCACCGAGAACGTATCGTAAGCGAGGCTATAAGACTCAAGGGAAGAAAAATAAGACTCCCGTGCCATGGAAGTTCAGTCTAGGCGTGTCGTTGGTCCCTGAGTCACAATTACCCAGGCTTGGCATGATTTGCAAAACATTGCATGCCTGGTACATGGAGAAGTCCAACATGAAGCCAATCCGGCAGAGTGCATTCACTGTGAAATATACGGAGCAGCATTTCCTCCACGACATAGGCTACATCGTCGTGACATTCGAAGACTTATTTTTACTATTCAATCTCGACGAACTCGACGCCTCGCTTCTACGCCGCTGGACACTGTAAGTGTACTGTACAATGAAGTTCTACATTCACGTTATACCGATAAATGTCATTACTCTTTCCTTATGTATAGATGCATGATCCAACAAGTCTGGCGATCGCGACAATCGGTGGGTTTTCTCGACCCTCACTTGGTCTCCGAGCAAGTTATCAAAGGTAATGAATCCTTTGTCCAAAATTACATAACGAGGGGATTGCGTGCTCACATCGACAAGGAGTACGTCATGTTTCCTTTCAACCAAGGGTAAGTGCTTCACTAGTTGCCACACATGTTTTATTTGTACTTTACATGCAGCATGAACTTAGGATTAATCACTATAGTGTGTACATGACTAGGCAACATTGGATTTTGATTGTGATTATACCAAAGTGGAGCAAGATAATATACCTTGATTCCCTACTTAGGAGCAACCACGACTTCAGTTGTGTGCAAGAAGTACTTAACAAGTAAACTTATTTCCTCCATACATAACTCTATTGTAATATTTCCTTCGTTTGCAACCGCCGAGGCTAACTTTTTTGAATCACGTAGGTCGTTTGCTGCTTATGTTGCCCAGGAGGAAGACACGATAAATCTAGTGACACGCTGCGACACAACACGCGATTTTCGGTACCCGCTACAACACAACAATCCTATATCACACTTTGTTATAATGCCTCTAGAATTGACAATACCTATGTACGTAATGCAATTTTTGCAGTGCCACCAGCAACTACAGGGCAACGTATGTGGATTCTACGTTTGTCGCCATATGAAGGAAATCATGGATAGTAAGATCAATGATCCAGAGGTTTGTCATGTCCTTGCAATAATTATTATTTTTTGATTATATATGTATATACACACATGCTAATTAATGACTTATTGCTCCTAGCGACAGTGGGTGGACTTCGACGTAAGTACATATGATCTTGACCAACTCGTCGAAATTCGTGCAACACTCTCTGGGTTCTTAGTAGGACAGTGTATAAACAAGGCTGGAGAGTTCTACCCCAGCAATGGTGATAATTAGATGTTGAAACATTAGATGTAATTGTACAAATCACTCAGTTGTGTGCTTAATCAAACAACTCATTTGTCAGAACAGTGTGACGATTTTCATTCTATATTTGTATGTGATCTATTGGCCGTTTGTTACATTTGTAATTCACTGAGTTACAATTAACTTATCTAGGTAACTTTGAGTTGCAATATTGTATGTGATTCATTTGTCGGATCTGTGTAATCTGCAATGTATGTGATTCTTATATATGTTGTAATCTTGTTGCTTGCTTTCAGAGGGCATGGCTAGCATATCTTGAGGCTAGCCAAAAAACGGCAAATAAAACTGCTGTTGCAATTGCTATCACAGACGGTTCGTTGTTGAAAACCGTCTGTGATAGTCTACTTTCACAGACCGTCTGTGATATTGCGAGTATCACAACGGTTCGGAGCAGAACCGTGCGTGATATCGTATGCATCGCTGCTGCGGTTGTTGTTTTTAACCGCTGCGAAAGTAGACTATCGCGCACGGTTGTTTGCAAAACCGTCAGTAATGTCGATTATTACAGAGCGGCTCGGAGCCGCTCGTGATAACCACCTATTATCATCGACACATAAAAGCGAGCGGTTCGCTCAAAACTGCTCGTGATGACGGTTCAACCGCCTGCGTGATAGGCATGTCTCATAGCGATCTTTGTATAGTACGTGGACAACATGTAAGGTGTTTGCATGATCCACCTCAAAATGAAACGATTTGGAAAAGGAAAACCAAGTATATGGCACACAAAGGTTAACAAAACACAAAACCTGACGAAGCTGCTTACAATCTGCGTGTTCTGCTTCAGATGTATAAAGATAAGCTAAAACTTCTTTCTCCATGACATGTTTGTCGTGAGCCTTGTCATGGTAACGTTCACACATTCAATAAGTCAAGTTGGAAATATTCACAAATAAATTAAAATTTACTCTGTAAAATATCTAGCAAAATTTCATGTTAACAAGAAAAGGCTGCAGCACATGTGATACGTAAACGATAATAGAAGGCAATCGAGGCATGTCTCAAAAGAGCATATCAACAATTGTGGCCTACCTGCATCAGCCATGAAGGCTTCAACGGTGAGCATTTTTTAGTGCTACTATGCCCGGCCCCCGCCCGCGTCCATCGGCCCACCTCCCAGCACGGCTCCCGGCGTCGCCGTCACCTTGCCGTTCGTCCTCCTCTTTCCTGCCTGCCGCCTCCCCTACTGCCCCGCTACCCTCACGTTCTCAGGCGGTGCCGCCGCCGCTTGACACCACCTTTGGTTCTTGCCTCCCCTTCGCTAGGATCAGACCATTTCTCTCTTCTTTTTTTTTGTTTAGAGCAAATTTCACAAAACAAAGGATCCGGTCATTGTTCTCTCTCTTTTTTTTGTTTAGAGCAAATTTAACAAAAAAAACATCAGGTAAATGGCCATGTGTAACACAAACAAAACACCATGAAATTTGATATTGGGTAGGTTGTTTTAAGTTATGGTTATAGCTTGTAACTTTTGAATTCTAACTACGCGCGGGGAGGTTACGAAGAGGGAAACAGTCGCATATGATTTTAGTTAGTATAGTTGAAGTCGATACAATATCTACTACAATTAATTTGTACACCCTATCTTAAAAAGACGTATCATTTAAAAGCTAGTTACTATAGCAAATTACAAAAAGCTAAAATCCTACTTAACCCAGCTATTAAAACACAAAACACTAGCTTTTAGCATTGCCCCTAGCCAAGAGTTCATCTCAAGAGTGTTTGTATTGACTTTTGTTAATGGATTTTGGTTGTAGCTTTTAGATAAAAATAAATAGTAGTGATCGTAAGAAATATCTTTTAAAAAGAGAAGGTGAGCAGTTGGTGGGTAATGTACCTGTGACCATCTGCCTTATCCCAAAACGAGACAGTAGCAAGAGGAGTAGAGAAATCGCTACGAGAAATCTAGTATTCATATTAACTTTTGATTTTTCTAAGTAAAAGCTAATACGAACAAGGTCTCATCTTAGACTCCAGCTCACAAACACAGAGACACCGAGGTGGCTCTCCACATGGCCACTCCTTGCCAACTCGTCTAGACCCACTTGGCAGGATAAATGTACCTCCTAGGGGCGAATGTCAAGATGGCGCATCCGTACGTCCTAGTTACGCATGCCTCTTCGCCCCGTGCTCTTCTGACGATGGGGGAAGACAACGCCGGCGGAAGATACGCAGAGAAAGAAGGAACGGGAGGGCGGTGATCGGGGGGCTCAAAACATCACGATTGTGGACACGATTGGAGCTGGCATCCACAGCGGGTAAGAATAAATCCCTTTCCTCCTGCAATCCCACTGCATGGCCCAAATAACCAAGAAAACCCCATATCAAGTTACAAACCATATGCATTCCATCAAGAAATGAAGAAATTTCATAATTGTCCCTAACAATTTGGCTCAATTCACCAGAAAACCGCAATTTCCCCTAAATTGTCGAAACCCTAGACCCACAAATTCACCCAAATCCGCATAAGGAACCCTACCTTGTCAACGGTGAAAGCATCTTGGCCCCGAAAAATTGGGTTTTGGTTATTAATGACGATTTATGAATATGGGACTAACGTGTTTGTTGGAGATTGCATAGGCTAAGTTTCATGAGTAAGCGTTTGTTGACAGCAAGTTGCATGCGGAAGGTTGAAAAGAACTTCAAGATGAATCAATAATAAGGTACATGAAATATAGGACCCTCTTTTTGATTTTACTAGTCTTGGGAGAAAAGGTGGAAGATCGAATTATAGGATAGTCGCCGTACTATTAAGAGGGATCATTGAAAGTAGTTTGATAGCATGTTCTTGTGCCATTTAGATCAATTTAGGATCATGCATGCACATGAAATTAAGTTTAAAAACAAACTGTGCTCTCTCAGTAAAATCGGAAGTACCGCAATGTTAAACACGGAACTACCAGAGTGCGGTAGTACCACCGTGCAAAGAGTGGAACAACCAGACCACAGTAGTACCAGATTTTCAGTGGTACATTTTTTCAAGAGAGAACCCCTGTTGGGGACTTAGACTCACTGAAATCGGTAGTACCGGATTTTTAACGGTGGAACTACCGCACTGCGGTAGTACCGCACCTACCTACAGAACTACTGATATTCGGAAGTACCAGGCTATTACAGCGGTACGTTTTTTTTCCAGAAAGTACCCCCAAAAAACTTCAACTGGCAGAAATCGAAAGTACCGAACAAAGTACGACGGAACAATCGCGGTGCGGTAGTACCACGCCGACATACGGAACTACCGCATTACGGTAGTACCACACTTGTAATGGTGGTAGTTCCGCACTATTTTTCAAACGGCTAGTTCTGACGCTCTGACATAGCCTTTACTGTGTGCTACAGTGAAGTGCGATAGTTCCTCACTTATAACGCCAGTAATTCTGATTTTCCTAAATTTTCAGAATAAATTTTTGCAACGGCTATTTTTGGTTGGTGAGGGTATAAATACCCCTCCACCAGTCCAAGGACAATGTGCTGAGCAAGTATTGAATATCTTTGAGTCTTAAGCATTCATTCAACACATCTTTCTCTCTTGTGCATTCATTTGAGGTGTAGAGAGTATTTTCAAGTCTATTCATTATGTTGATTGATTCTTGGCACTTGAGCGCCGTCAAACGAAGCGTGATTCATTACTCGTGGTGCTCGCCGGCTCCTAGACGGGTTGGAGGTTGATCGCAAGGTGATCTCTTCAAAAAGCTTGTGAAGAGGTCCGAGCAAATTGTAAGTGGCTTGGTGTTCGCTATCTCTAGAGAAGAGCAAGAGCAACCACTAGTGATCGAGGAGTTGAGGCTTAATTCGTGGAGCCGGTCCAAGAATGTTTGGGCTATCCTCAACGTGGATTAGTAAAGACCAGCAAATCTTTGATACCATAGAAAAACATCACGTGTCCATTTGTGGTTATTTCTTATCTCTTTTAGTGATTGCATTTATATCTTTGCAATTGTCGTACACTATTGTGTTTGTAGTAAATTGCAATCTTTACTTGGAATAGTGTCTTAGGATTACTAAAATTGAATAGGTTTGGTTCATGTAGTATACTTGCCTAATGATCAATTGTTATTTGTTTATAAAAAAAGTAAGAATTTTTATAATCTCCTATTCACCCCCCCTCTAGTCTGTTATCTTTGATCCTACAAATGGGAGTAATGGCCACACTCACCTCCATCGCCACACGGCACGTGTCCACCCTGGTCTTCACCGCCAAAGCGTGCTTCTTGCATCCAAATACATAGGTAAGAGGACACGAGAGAGAAAGAGAGGAGGTGCACCACAGGAAAATGGAGATGGGCTGTGGAACCGAATTGTGAGTTCGCGACCGACAAATAACCCTCCTCGTTAGCGGTGGGCCCGACCAAGTTTAGGGGGCGCTCGTTTTAGCGATGGCTTCTGGATTTTGGCTGAAATTTCACTATAACTGGTTTTTTTACTGTAGCTGATTTGGCCTTTTGGGCTAATTAATTTTAAAAAATGTAAAAATAGAAAAAACATTTTAACCTATTAAGGACAATACAAAGGAACACAGAAAAAAAGAAAATACAAAAAAGCCTAAAATATCTAAAAAAATCAGAAAAAAACAAAATACTGAATAGTGAAAAAAAAAGCAGAATCTAAAAGCAGAAGCCAAAAAAAAAATCGAAAGGAAGCCATGTCATCACCTCTGTGTATGCCTGTGTGGCTGCGTGTGTTGGTTTTGCTTGGCTGGACAAGCAAATGTTAAAAGTTGGTGTTTTTGTGTTACAACGCCAGTTTCCATGGTGTTTTATGCAAAATAAATACAAAAGATGGTGTTTTGTGTTGCAAGTGGTCATTTACCTGGTATTTTGTGAAATATGCTCTTTTGTTTAATACTGCCTCCGAGTAAAACATTTTTAGGCTTAATAATTAATATATGAAGAATTCTTATATTGACAATATAAAATTGATGTTACTAGATCTACGATGAAATATACTTTTATAATATATAATTATTTTTATTTAAAATAAAATATTTTTCACAAATTACTGGTTAAAGTGTTACCGTAGAGACTATATGGACGTCTTAAATGACTTATATTTTGACACAGGGAGTAGCATCTAAACTAGCACCTATTTTAGATGCTGAAATATATGCCCGCTCTTAATCATCACTAACCCCAACTTGGTTAACGAGATAAAATAAAAGAGCGATCGAAACAAAAGAAAAATGGAAAAAGGCAACGCCCTCGTGCTGACCTGAGGAAGAAGAAACCGCTCCCCAATTCCTCTCCTCTCCTCATCTCTGGAGTATTCATTCACTCGAGCGCCTCGCCTCCTCTCCGATCCCGCCGCGAAACAAGGGCTTGCCATGGACGCCGCCGGGGCGGAGGCCGCGAGCGGCGGGATCGAGGGGTCCGCCGACCCCTGCAGCTCCGGCGGCGGCTACCAACTCTCTGTCCACCAGATCGTCGGCGGCGGGAGAGGTACCACTCTTCTACTCCATCTTCCCATCTCCCGGTTGTGCTAAATTCGGTGTGACTTGCTGTTACAGCCGTGTGCGATCACATACCTCAATTGGATGTTGAGAGGCGGATACACGCGGTCGTTACGTGGTTGTGAAGTGTGATGTTTCCCTTGACAAGTCAACATACTTTGGTTGTATTTTCAGTACTAGTGGCAGGATTGAGTAAAGGCGGTTGATCTTTAGGCCTTCGATTTGTAGGTTAGCAGAAAGAAGCGTGCGTGAATGCGAGCAAGGATGTGTGTAGTTCAGATTGTGTACTGTGGTTTCAGAAAACTTCACTTTTGTGCCAGGATGTGAGTGTGCACACAGAATTGAAATCATGCCAGGGAGTTTTGGTTGAAATTCTAGTTGATGTTTATCAGCCCAATGAGCCTGGAAATACCTGTGATTATGAACTCAAATCAAACTTGAAATGAAGGCCACCTTTAAATATTGAATCAATAATTTAGATGTTGTTAAGTTTTTTCCTTTTTAAATTCGTTGCTGCAATGTGTAAGTATCAATCCACTCAAATGAGAGACCAATCATTTACGAGTGCTAACAAAGCGTTGGGTTCTGTATCCTGTCATATGCAAATTAAATCATTGTTCCACTTATCTGAGATGACCATTTCTTGTGTTTATCATCTGATACATTTAGTTGATCAGCTTAACTTAAAAGTGATAAGGTATTTAATAAGTTTCATCTGTGCTGATAATGAAAAATTGATAATATACATGGTATAGCTTGATTTCTGTTTGAAGTTTGCAGATGCTATGGTTCTTCCAATTTTTTATGTCTCAACGTACAATTGGCCTTCTGTCTCTTGTTCATGCTTCACGATGTTGTTCCTATCTTTCAGCTGCTGATATCATCTTATGGAAGCGTAGACGTGTTACAGTTGGTGTTGTATTTGGTGCTACCATGGCATGGTTGTTGTTTGAGAAGTCTGAACTGTCATTCTTGACGATCTGCTGTGATGTACTGCTCATTTTGATAGTTGTACAATTCACACGGGTCAAAGTATCTGGGTTGCTAAATAAGTAAGCAACCTACATCCTTGCTTTCATGTTATTTAAAATTTGGATAGAAGTGTATCTGTTTTTCTTATCTGTTAATTATTCATAGGCAACCTAGGCCACTACCTGAGTTAGTTTTATCAGAGGAGATGGTTAGCAATGCTGCGGCTTCATTCCGTGTGAAAGTCAACAACATGCTGATGATTGCTCATGACATTACTCTCGGCAGGGATTTCCGGCTCTTTTTCCAGGTTAGCTACCATGCCAGTATATCTCTTGTTGGTTACATGATATTAATATGATTACTGATAAGCAAAATTCTTCACAGGTTGTGTCTGTCCTTTGGCTGCTGTCTGTTGTCAGCAATTTCTGCTCTTCTATAACTCTTGCTTATATAGGTGTGTTCTGTACACATACCGTATTATGTTCGGCTATGGTTCGTCCTTTGCATCAGTGGCGGAACCAAGCCTCAGGCTACCTGGGCTATAGACTAAGGCCTGGAAACAAAAGCCTATGAAGAATTAGTGGGAAAATCACAAAAAAAAAATAGCTTCGGCCCAAGAATAGCTGGCCCAGCTTGGGGCTTAGACTGTGGCTGGTTCCGCCCTGCTTTGCATGAAGTTCAATTCTAATTTTACAATGTGTGGCTGACAGGAACCATTGCTATGGTGACAATACCTGCATTATACAATAGACACCAGGAGCACGTCGACAGGTATGCTGGGATGGTCCACCGGAATATCTCAAGGCATTACAAGATAGTTGATGAAAATGTGATAAGCAGACTACCGAGAAGCTTTATCAGAGATAAAGACGACTGATATATCTTTGAACTGTAACGCTGGTCTTATTTCCCCCCTTTTCATATATACCGCATGCAGATTATGTTTTTTGTACTTGTATTTCTACATCTTAGGTTGCGTGAAATAGGAATTTGGGACAGTGATAAGTGAAAACAGAAGTCTGCTGTAGATATCATTGCAATGTACTCTTGATCAATTAGGTTCGAAACCCCAAAATAATAATCTGTAGAAGATTGCACACTGTGTGTAGACTGGTGTACATGTTCCCCCGGTTGGGCCTTGCAACAAACTGAGCTCCAGTTGTTTAAATGTGGCCAGCAATTGTCGTGGTGAATAGAATTGAAGTTGTGGTTGTCCTAGAGTCTATACCTGTGCACGTTTGTATTGTATCAAATGGCAACACTCATTGTTAAGTGTTGCTGTTAACATCTTGATTTAACCATCAATTCCTGTAGTTGTCTCCGAGATATGTGCTAACTGATTCCTCTAAAAAAAGGGGAGGGGGGGGGGGGGATATATGCTAACTGATAAGTTGTAAGAGCTATTGGTTATGACTCGTGAGCATGTGAATTAGCCTAAAAGACGAAGTTCCTAGGGAACCTAGCATCAGGATTCAAATCTTCCTCCAAAAGTAGCGTATTACTGGTATCAAAAAATTTCTCGGCATCACTACACCTAATTCGTATGAAATTATAGCATAAGGCACGGTTAAAAATGTTGTTCAAGACACTCATCCAGTATATTCATCCAAATATCTTTCATACAAACACGTTAAAATATCAGTCAACCGACTCTAGTACTCATATTTCATGCTGGCTGACGAGCAAAGTAGCAAATTACCCTGACATCAGGGAACTGCATTGCCATTCATTTCTCAAATTGCGACAGCATCTCCTGGGCAGTCTCACGCCAGATATTGTAGAGCTCATCTGAAAACAGAACAAAATGCACCTGCAAAGAAAAGTCATACCATTTACCAAATGGTTTACATGTTTAATCAAGATAGATGATAGCACTACATAAAAAACAGGAAAAAATGGAATGTACTTTCATATTTCTAAACTGGTCTTCCCAGTGAAGCCCAAATAAGGGATATCATTTCTATGTTGACAAGTACCAAATACCACAGCAGCACAGCATAGTCCTGAAACGTTTAGAAGCATAGCTACTACTAACCTCTTTAATATCCCCCGAAAATTGTTGTGCAGTTGAAACAGCTATTTTCGATGCTTCCTTGAAAGGATAACTGCATAGGATTAAGTTATGTTAAACTTGACAAATTAGTTAGTGTAAAGGGAAACTGGATAGTGTACAGGGAAAAATGCAAGAAAAGTAGATAAAATGAATAAACAACTGGCACTAAGTACATACCGATAAACACCACAAGATATAGCAGGGAATGCAATGTACTGAATGCCATTCTCTTTAGCAAGCTTCAAGCTATTTCTGCAGTTAGCACATGCAGTGCAGGATAGTTTTTCCCTGATTCAGTAGCTAGCACAGCGTTTTCTAATAATATATAAAATTTAAAAGTAGGACTTACTCGTAGGCATTCTTTAAGGATACCTCAGGCTGCTTGTCCATATCATATATGGGCCCAACAGTGTGTATCACACGTGACACGGGAAGCTTGAAAGCTCTGTTCACATTTCGGGTAAAGGGATATGAAGTGTTTAGAAGAGAGCATTCCAATGCTATCAAAATGAACCAGAGGAGGTACTAACGGAGTAATTCTAGCTTCTCCAGTAGGGCAACGAATTCCAGGTTTGACCTCAGGAACTTTACGGCATGCTTCTACGAGTTCTGGTCCAGCAGCTCGATGTATAGCTGAGATAGAGGTTTCAAGTTTGTATGAGATAGTTCATCGATGATAAGTTAAATTATCACGCTTCTCAAAAGGATGTCATTACCCCCATCAACACCACCACCTCCTAGCATTCGTTCATTAGCAGCATTAACCTGCGAAAATAAATGCCGGTTATATTCTTCATTGTCAAATACAGATGTTACTATCTTCATTGTTAAATATACAGACCATTGCTTTAAGAAAGTTGAGATTATTTTTTTCTCAAAAAACAAAGACAAGAGAAAACCAAAATACAAATGTGCATGCTGCATATTACAGCACAAATGGCACACCATGTGTCAGAATAAAACAGGACTGTTTGAACATATAACTATACAAGAACAAAACTATTATTATATTATTAAGACAGAGGAAAAAGAAGCTACCACACTCGCTCTCAAGGGTTAGAAATTACCATGTTAATCGCAAAAAAAAAAGAGAAATCTACATCGTCGATAGTTAGTTTCCTTATTAGATAGGTTTACTAACTTATAGATATATTTCATCTATTATAGATGGGTTTCCTTAAAAATAGAGGTTATTTCTTAAAGATCAAGTCAAGTTATCCCTATAAAAGGGATAGCATGTATCTATTATCAGGAAACGATGAATAATAAAGAAGTATTTTCAAGTCCCTAATTCCTAGCTCTGGTCTCCCCCCTAGACCGGCTCCTCTAGATATATTTCTCCCCTACTCGGTGCCCTCTTTCGTCTAGCGCAGTTTTACCTTAAGTCGTTGTACTCATCGTTCGATGTCCCTCCAACAGACATTTATCCCGTTATAAACTAAGGTTCATGACACTATCATAAGTATTAAAATTGTATAACAAGTACAACTCTATGTTTAAATATAAACATATGCCTTGTAGTATCTAGCCGCGCAATTGCGCGGAAAATGTGGCCCATAGCTTAATACAGGAATAGAAAATTTGGAACAATCAATCATATTAACTTGTCCTCCTCATAATAGGCAATAACATACGAACTAACAAATCCTCAAGGTGTAACGGAATTGAGCTCTCGAGTCTCACAGCCCTTAAGTTATACATATAGATTACATGATGGACCCAGAAGACGATGTTTGACCAGCTTACATCTTGTTGTTTTCAAATTTCAAAATTGGAAAATTCTTGCAAAAGAACTGCACTTTTCCTGACGTTTTAGTTTAGCTTTGAAGGCTCGGAATTTCAATTCTGCTCCATCCAGATACGCTTCATAGTCAAAGGATACTTCATTCGGAATTCTTGGGCTACATTTTTTAAGGGGATTAGGCCAAATGCTGTGGAGTCAACCAAAATAAGACCTAAAGGTTTCGTACTGCATATTAGCTCCGAAGCTAGACTAGAAAGGAAAATGCACTGTAGGCCGTAGTCCACAGTCCACACCGCGCACCAAGTTAGCATGTACTCCACACCGTACCTGATGAAGAAGCTATGAGACATTGTCCCATGATCCCATCTGAACTGAGCACACTAGCACCAAGGGACAAGAAATGGAGTTTGGCTTGCCTGCAGGTTACCGTGCCTGATGAAGAAGCTATGAGACATTGTCCCATGATCCCATCTGAACTGAGCAGTGAGCCCACTAGCACCAAGGGACAAGAAATGGAGTTTGGCTTGCCTGCAGGTTACCGTGCCTAGCTGAAATGAGTCCTACCATATCAGACTCGAACCTAACCAAAGCGCTCCACGTACATAAACACGAGGGGGAAGTAAAAATTGACAGTGGCTTATCAGTTATCACGATTGAGGTAGTATAACAGGAACTGGCAGGGTAGCAGTGCATGCAGCTGCACCTGAGGCCTGAACCAAATCTGGTTCTGCATTTGGAGGTTTATCTCTGCTCCTGCTCCCCATTCGAGGGTGAGAGCAGGCAAGCAGGGCATGCGCCATGTTCCCCAGCTACCTGAAGCGGCGGACCGCAAGGCCGCGACGGTCTGGCCATCAGGCCAGAGATCAGATCATACCTGCCCTGCCGATGGATATCACCGTGTACACTACGCCCCATTCATCTCACCAAATCCAAACACGCAGTATTAGATTGGGAACGCGCACTAACCGCAAAGCTAAAACAGCGCACCGGGGTGGAAGTGGACAGCGCGGGATGGGATCATGGAATGGGAGCGGAACGTACAATGGCGTCGGTGGCGCCGTCGACGGACCAGCGGGTGATGTCGCCCTTGTGCAGCTTGAGCGCGCCGGCCCCCGCCGCCGCCGACAGCCGGAAAGCCTCGGCGCCGCCGAACCCCGAAGCCGCCATGGCGAAAGCCCTCGTCGCGCAGGTGCAGGGCCTCCGCCTCCACTGCCACTTGGGGAGTGGGAGTGGGAGCAGCGACGGCGTCAGGAAAAATCTAGTGGCCGCACGCGACATTCGTCAGGGGAGTGGTAAAGGGAGTGGCATGCGGCCGCGTTGTTGTCTCCGGACTCCGGAGCTAACCAAGGCCCGGATTGGTGGGCTGGGCATCTCGCTCGCCCCATTTTAAACATGGCCCGTTTCTCCAACAACCTTTTCTCGTGAGAGATTTCGATAGCACGCAACATTGCTTGTCGATCTCGTAATGTAGGATTACCTTCTCGATTTTTTTTGATGTAGGATTACCTTCTCGCTCTCATTTTTTTCTCTTTGCTTATACTATTTATCACCTTCTCGATATTTTTGATGTAGGATCAATAATACTCACGAGTAGTTTGATGAATCATAGTGATCCATGTTGCCAATACAAGGACCAGCACTTATAGTTTGCCAAATCACACCATGTTGATCTTCACCAACCACCAAAGCAAAGATCTATCATGCTCCTAATTCTCAGTGAAAAAGTTAAACGATCTTGATTCAAAACTCCTAATCCCCCTCAAGTCTGATAGGTCAGCACTTGGAAGAATAAGAGTTGCAAAGCAATCTATTATTTCTGAAATAAGTGCTCTAAGAAACAATAGGGAGGGATGCTAGAGTATTTAAGGGCTCCCCTCCCTTGGACACAAGCAACTGATGGGCCTAAGTCTGTAACCTATTGCGTTCAGCCAAGGATGATCGGATCAAACTCTATCTCGAATTGGTGCTGACTCCAATCCTTCCCTATGGTTTGGACTCACAAAACTTAGATTCCAATTCGGACTCAAGCTAAAGCAGATTTACATGGCCATAAACAATCGGTTTTGGCCAAATGTTATGGCTCACAGCGGAGGTTATCTTCAACCTCTGGCCGGCTTGAAGTGGCGGTTGAAAACAAAGTAAGTAGATGGTGGCGATTGGAGGGGCGATAGTGATTTACGATGGTTTCTGAGGTCATGGTTGAGTTGCCGGTGGTCTGAGGGTTCCACTTTTAGGGTTGGGTGTAGGAAGAAGTCCGACGATCGCTGGCGAAGAGGTCTTCTCTTCTCAAGACTTTTGAATGGCACATGGGTTAATCGTGTGATAACAGGACAATATTATTAGGGTTTTAGCATCTCTGGGAGTAGAGGAGGCTTAGAGGAGTGACGGCTTGGGTTGAGGAAGACTTAGCCGAGCTGCCCACGGCGAGGCTCCATTGCCAAGCGGTGAGCTTCAGTGACAGAGAAGTAGGGGGCTCAGAAAGCTATGACAAGACTTTGGTTGTGTTCCTAGGAGTATAAGGGTGCTACGGGTAAATGCAATTGGAAAGTAATCGATTATATTACAAATGGAAATTTTGGCTTACATTGGGGTTCTTCGGTGATCGCAGGTGAAGTGGTGGCCTTCGGGGCAATTGGGGAGGTGGAGGGGCTCACTGGGTGCTGGTGCTTTTGAAAGAAGGGGTCTGGAGCTTTAAATAGCATGGGGAAGGCAGTTTGGCACAATCCTGGCTAAGGCGGCAAGAGAGTGAGGTCGGTCGGGAAGGCTTGGGGAGGTGCGGCTAGCTGGGGAAAGATATGGGCTGCCTCGGGTGCGGTGTTGTGGCGGTCAAAATCAGGGGTATGTCAGGTCGGGTGTGAGAGAGAGCTGAGAGAAGGGAGGTAGGCTGCAAGGGAAAACAGGGCGGTGGTGGCGGTTTTGTCTTGGCTGGTCTGACGTGCAAGCAGGAAGGTTTTTAGGGCTGTCAGGGCACGACAAGCGAGGTGGTATGGTCTTTGACAGAGTGGCAGGGTGTGGCAACGACAAGAAGGGATGGGAAGGTGCGGTGGCGAGAAAAATCTGGTTGGCAGCGATATTTTTGGATGATGAACAGTGCACACATGAAGAGTGGATGGGAAGGACGGCTTAGCAACGAATTCAGGTCTTGGATGGCTGGGATGAGTGGGGAATTCGGCTGGGGTTCTAGAGAAATTAAAATCAAACGGGAAATCAAAATTTTTTGTTGAATTTTCGGTTTTGTTTCATCATCTAGCCGAAAAAGGTGTGTACGCACGGGCGGAGTGTAGTCGCGTCCTTAATCAATACTACTACTAACAAAGCAGAGGAAAGCAGTGCAGAGCAGCAAACGGTTCAGACTTGGAGACACCGTCCGGCCTCCAACAGGCGGGTGCCAATCCTTCTTTTCTTTCGGGGGCAACCTCAGCATCAAGGCTGGACCTCACCAGAATACACCGATAAAACTCGAGAATAAAGAAAAAACTAATCTTGGCTAAGTATAAAACTCTTAATCAGTTAAGATTAATAAAGCTGAAGTCTTCAAGCTAGCTTGGGTCTCAGAACTGGCGGCCCTCGAAGGTCTGGCCGAACTGCCAGCCGGCGGGCGCGACGTTGGCGCAGGTGAGGACGCGGCCGTCGCTGGCGGTGAGGCGGAAGGAGAGGGCCTGGCCGTTGAGGTAGGCGTTGCTCTGCCAGTTCTGGCCCCAGTTGCGCGACATGGGCTGCCACCCGGTGCGCGACCCCTTGATCGCCACCGCGTGCACGTCCCCCGCCCCGCCCACGTTGGTCACCAGCACCAGGTTGAAGTACGAGTGCCCGTTCACCGTGAACCGGACCCCGCCCTTCTTCGCGCAAGCCACCCTGCAATGCGTGCCGCGCAACACACATCCCATGCCAAGTTGTGAGTTCTTTGTGACGTGACCATGGCCGTTTTACACTTTTACTGGCTCAATATTGTCGGTTTCGCTACAGTAACGTAGTAAACTGTACTGACTACGACTCTAGAGTTGCACGCATACGGTTGGAGTAAAAGAAAGGAAAATGTGGGGACGTGCGTGCCTGCGGAACGAGACGGGGACGATGCCGGCGCGGTACTGGGCGATGTGGAGGAAGGCGGGCTCGGCGAGGTCGAAGTGTTGGCGCGGGGGGTTGCACCAGCCGCCGTCGTTGCTGGGGAGCGCGTAGTTGGGCGGGCAGAAGTTGGTGGCCGTCACCGTGATGGCGCCGGGGAGGCACCACTTGGGGTCGCCCGAGCACCGCAGCTCGTAGCACGACCCGCAGCTCAGCCCGTCGTTGAACAGCGGCGTGCTCAGCGCCGCCGTGCTCGTGCCGTACCCCTGGCTGTACAGGTTCCCGTACCCGCACGCGCCTCCTGCGCATGATGCACACGCGCACACATTAGCCACGCTGGAACTAATCCATCATGATCAATGGTGACTTGAAGTTTCAAGAACGGAATGATGTTCTGTACGTACCCATTGTGCCGGAGGCGTCGCCGCCGCCGTAGAACGTAGCGTGCCCAGACTGCCACTGGCCAAGGGCTCGAGGCGCGGCGAGGAGGACAAAAGCGAGGAGCAGGAGGATGGGCGAAGAGGAGGGCGCCATTGGATTGGAGCTCAGTGTTGAGGTGGTTTACTTGAGAGTGTGGTGTTGTGTCGGGAGGGAGAGAAGCGCGAGTGGTGCGGTTTAGGGAGTAGGTGGTCTATTTGTTGCTGATCTTGGCCTTGTGGTTTTTGGACCCTTTTGGTGGTGACGTGACATTGAAAGTGTGTTTTTGAGGAAAAAGACAGTTATGCGGCAAAGATAGCTGTTACGTTTTTACATTTGCAATGCTCTTTTGTTTTCTTTCAAAAAAGAGACGAAAATAATACAACTAGTTTGCTCAAGCAGAATCAGGAAGTGGTGATACAGTAGAGGAATGAATTAGGAGTATTGAGTTGTATGCAACAATTAGTTCACCTAAATGCCTAGGCTGATGAGAAAAAACGCGTAAATCACTTATACTTCAATAAAGAGGAGGAGAATCTACTAATTCTACAAGTAATGTTGTTGAGTGAAGAAAGGTAACACTACGATATACGGGGCACTAATATATACTAGACAGATCTGCAAAACCAGAGGTTCTCCTGTATGTTATGTTTGTTTGTTTAACACAGCTTTCCCGCTATTTGTGACTGATCATGATTAAGTTGTGTTTACCGTTTGTTTGCGTAGTTTTGTGATTCATACCAGATTTAGATGGTTTATTTTGCCTGATATGAGTGAAAGAAACAAATTTCACCAAACTCATGAAAATTAAGGTAAAACTTGACAATAATGGACTTGAACTTTGGTATTCCCCGGTACAACCAGACGTAGAAATAGTTGAACCACCAGTAGGTTGGTCCATGATATTTTCTTAATAATATTACCAGAAAAGAAAAACCATTTCTAGCTATACTTTATAGCACAATTAGTCGTATATATCATTCCAGATATACAGAATAGGCGACAAAAATTAGCATTGCGTCATTTGTCTGGAGCACCGACCATCCCTCTAAAGACATTGTCTGGAGCACCGACAATCCCTCTAAAGAAGGGTTAGCTTGCTAGAGAAAGATGGATTTTCCACTCATACTTCGACCATATATAGAAAAGCTGGTATGTAGCAATAGAAGGGCCATTTGTCGAGACTTGATTTTGTATGCTTTAGAATGCATGACATCCACATAATTCAACGCGGTCTGATGAAGGCAACAAATAGCAAACCCAGCTTTATGTGTACACGGGGACCATCTCTTGATAGAGGGTGAAGTTTAAATCTTGATGTATATCCATACGCATACATCAAAATATTTTAGTAGTAATTTATTCTTAGCCTGTATCTTTTTGGACGTGTACTATAAAAATATGCTGATATATGCATGCGTACGTGTGTGTGTGTGTGTGATGGTTACGTGTGTGTCTACATCTTTCTTTTAATCGACACAAACTTAACGCGCACACGCTTCTACAGCACACCAAACTGGAAGCGAGCCGTTAACCAGTGCGCGAGGACGGCGAGACCTTTGTCCCCTTCCTCTGCCGTGTGGTCCCGGATAGCACAAAGGTGGGGCCCGCCGAATGGGCCCCCAGTGAAAAGAGCCTGCCGCTTACGTGAATCAGCGGCGCACGCGATTGTTCCGGCGGCCAAAGGCGCCCACCTGCCCCAGCCTGACACTCCCGTTCTCTTCTTTTCGATTCTGGATTCTCTAAAAATCAAAATAAATAAAATAATTTTTATTTACTTTCTTCTTCTTCTCGCATCTCTCCGTGGCTATATCCATCCATTCATCCATGCCCACGTCCCGTCCCCTCTTCCCTCTAATCACGCCTCCCTCTCCTCGATCTGTGCAAGCTTCCAATAGTTGGATGCATGGAACGACCGCAAAAATCTCTAGGGCCGGCCGGAGCTAGCTCAGAAGCCGGCCGACAACGCATGTAGCTAGCGTCGCAGGGCGCCATGCATGCGAGCACCGATGAGTCCGTGCATGTGTGCGTGCGTGCGTGTTGTGCGATCATTGACGCCGGAACATGATGTGTCGCGAGGGTGTTTGGGCTGTTTTTAGCCCCACTTGCGTGCTTCGACTCGGGCTAGATGTCGAAATTTTGGGCGGTGTGGTTCGTACCTATAGCTTCAGTTTTATGCGTATTACCACCTAGATTTGGCCAATTCTGACGAATATGTGGTTAAAATTAGGGCAAACTGAGGTAGCCAACCAAATGTGACGGACAACACATGTTTGCTCGTTGGTTCTGCTTATCTGGTCGTGGATTAGCCTTGAAAGGATGGGTGCATGCAGCTGGGTAAGATTAGCCTTGAAAAGTTGAGACCTTTCCAGCTACGAGCATAATATTTGTATGCAGACAATATGGTATCACCGACACTAACTGTGTGGCAGCTAGCTAGCTAGCCTTTATGAGAGATGATGGCTTTCGGTTTCAGTTACAGGGAAGAAAGGTTTCGCACTGCTTGCAGAGGTACCAGGCTTGTTCTTTCCGATCTTTGAAATCGATTTTAATTAGTTTTTACTATAGTAGTTAACTTTTAAATATAATATTTTTTCAATATAAGACCTATAAGTTAATTATCGTACACATTAAAAACCCAACATCTGTACCAGCTCAAATCGCAAATAAGTATCTTTTTTCTGTAATCTCTATCGTGAATAGCCAAAATTTAAAAATTTTAATTAAAAATCATAAGCAATAGCCATAAAGAACAGGCCACAAAGTGCAAACAATGGTGCTTGCTCGATCGATCTGGCGTTCAGAATGGCGTTGGCTTATGATTTTTTTATTGTAGCTGGTTTATTTTTTTACTGTAGTTGAGTTGGCTTATTTGACATAATTAAATTTTAAAAAAATAAAAATGGAAAAACATGTTAGCCCATCACGAACAATGCAAAGGAATACGAGAAAAAAAGAAAAGCAAAAAAAATCTAAAAACATCCCAAAAAAGATGAAATTACTGAATAGGAAAAAAAACAAAAACCAGAAGTAGAAGCTAGCTTTAACTGACATGAGCGGTACATTGGTGGCGATATCAAATATAATCTGAGCCAGGTCTAGATGATGGGTCTGTTTTTGTCGACTGCGGCTTATAGTTTATGACTGCAGCTGATAGTTTTTGTTCTTAGAATAAGCACTTGTATAAATAAATTAAATACCAATAAACTGCTTTAAAAATTTATCTTAATAAACTATTTTAAAAAATAATAAAAAGTCATATTTATACGGAGGAAGCTATAAATCAACAAGCCACCATAGGAACCAACATGTTCCGTGCACATGGGTAGGGTGGGGAACAAGCGGGCAGTCACTGCTTTTTACTGTTTCAGGCTGATGATTGGGAGCCACACAGTCACAGGACACGATAGAGCCAGAAATTGAGACATCCACGTACATAGGGATAAGAAGAAGAGTTAATCCTCTTTTTTAAAAAAGAACAAGAGTTAACTTGCGTGGTTTGCCTTTGCCATGAGGTACAGGGGCTATTCTTTTTTACTTCTAAAAATGGTTTTTAATTTTTATTATAATATCTAATTTTTAAATAGGGTATTTTTTAAGACGAGGTCTATAAGTTAATTATAGTACACATTAAAAGCTCAACATCTATACAATCCAAAATCGCAAACATTTATCTCTCTGTCCGTAATCTTTGTCGCAAACAACTAAAATTCAAAAATTTCAGCCAAAAATCAGAAGCCACAGCCATATCAAACAGGCCCACAGAGAGAGAGGGGCCATTGCCTGATGCTGCCATAATTTCGAAATCTGGTCCTCTTCTAATTATAGTATTATCCATGATGATATAATAAGTTTTTTTATTATTCTAATTGAATGACTTATAAAGTTAACAGTCGCTACAGTGTATCTTTAGCCAAAAAAACAGCCGCAGTTAGAAGCCACGGCTTAAAAACCGTTTGGAGCAACACCTAAATTATGCTAGCTTCTTTGAGAATTGAGATATGTCGATGTTCTAATACTGATTTTACGTATAATTATTTGGATTTAGTGATCTCTTAAAGACCTGGACGCAGATCACACAGAAAAAGACACAGAAATTTTATACAAGTTTGGGTCTTCTTCGAAGAGAATAACAACCCTACTCTAGTGTGGCTATATTGCGTGTACTGATTACAATCTAAAAAAAGAGTAATGCTGAATGTTTTGCCCTCATTTCTCCTCTGTGTCTTGTGTCCACCTTTCGTCCCGACATTATCCTTTATATATCGTAAGAAGAGGTGACAGAAGTAGAGTTGAAGCAGCCGATTCAACAAAGAGCGCGTCAGTGTAAGCGAAGGTAGTCAATCGTCCTCTGGCTAACCGTCTCCTCCTTGCGATCGTCTCGATCAGCGTCGCAGTCGTAGCAACGCCTCTATCGAAATCCACATGTCCAGGGAGGGAACACCGTGCGTCGGTGTGCTAACACCAGCGCGCACGGCAGAGGTTATGAGAGGTAGCGGCTAGGGTTTTTGGGATGTCGCCCTCAGCCCCTACACCTCTCATTATATTGCCTCCAATCGGATCCTTATCCAATGCGAGTGGAGATCGAATTTTACTCGAAAACTATCATCTGGACCCTTATAATTTCAGCTAATTAAGTGTGTGATTCTGTAGATTCATGTATATTTGACCATGAGCCGAAAACTCCTTTTCGGTCTATAGGTCGGTAGCGGTCCCTAGCAGGACACAACGACCCCCCAAATATACATAAAAATCATATCAAACAAATCTATATAATACTTATGTACCAATCCCTTTGCCTCACGATACTAGATCGAACTCAAGACGAGAAGCGTGTCGTCCTATGATAGCTCGATCCTTTAACTCGAATCTATGATGGATTACTCAGTTATGATTGACTCTTTAACCACATTCGGTATGGTCATGCATTTTCTTAATCCAATCATATCGAGGGGTCTAGAGATATCTCTCCTGTTATATAGGAGGGGCAAATTCCATATTGATTGCTTATATTCCTTCGCATGTTTCACAGTAAACCCGAAAGCTACCTTTATGACCACCCAGTCACGGAGTAGTGTTTGGTAACCCCTAAGTAAACTATTACATATGTAGAAAACAATGACGACATCAGGTCTAAGGATCTTACATACACTATATATGATATCAACTAATGACACTTAAGAATATAACAATTACCGCAGTGTCTCATAGTGGGTCAATTCAACATCATGTTCTCTAACATGTGTCCACATTATTGATTCGATATCTCATATCCATGATCCGTGAAATATGATCATTAATCAATACATGTACTGATCTGTAAATCATAATTGTCCCACATAATGATATAATATCAGGAATAATTTAGAATAATATCAAAAACATAAATAAAGAGTTTCACGAACAAATCACATACTTGTTGATCAATACGGAAGATATTTATTCAAGAGGCAAAATAATACATTATTCAAAAGATCATAAATATATAAGTGATACAATCATCTCTATAATTGTCTCTAGGACATATCACTAACACATAAGCCCCTTGATTATTTTTCCCTTTTGGAGATTTTTGTCCATGTCTTCTTCACCTTCCTCATCTTCTCTCATGAAATTTTTTTTGCTTTTTAGCTTAAAATATAAAAGTTTTTTATAAATAGACTCTTGAGAAAAAGATTTTCAAAAATAGACCCCCCGACACGGCGCCAAAACACATGGCGCCGTGGGTACATAGCACGGTGTCAAAGCACATGGCGCCGGGGTACATGTTTTAAATACAGTCACACCGTGGCTCCTACGTGGTATAGCACGGCGCCAAAACTCATGGCGCCGTGCTATGTATCCACGGCGCCATACATTTTGGCGCCGTGTAGGGGATCCATTTTTGGAAATCGTTTTCTCAAAGATTTATTTGTAAAAAACTTTCAAATTTTAGGCTAAAAAGCAAAAATTCTACTTCTCTCATCTTCTTCCTTACCTCGGGCAATGGCTGACCCGGCGGCCTCCCCAGTGGCATTCCCCTCCCATTCACCACCAAGCTTGTCGGAGTCCCCTCCCGAACCCATGCCGAGCCCAGCACCGGTGCCGTCAGAGCACCATCCTTATCGATTTCACGTGCGAATGCTTCTCTCAGCACTCTTCTCGGCAAGGCAAGATGAATCACGAAAACGAAACATGGGAGCCAGCCACTGTGGCAACAACCTGCGATGGCCAGTGCGTGCGGTACGTACGGCGTCGGGCGTCCTCCGTAGCTTACAGCGACACGCAACCGTCACCGATCGGCGGCAAGCGTCGTCGCGCGTTCAGGGCGCATGTGACCGACCGACCTCCCTCTCACGTCGCGGAGAATCTGTGGCCACACCGCACGCGCGGGCACGTACACCGCCGTGGGCGCGTTGGGCCCGCGCGATGGTGCGACCGTGCGAGAAACCGACTCGTGAAGCCGCAAGCCAGCAAGCAGTAGCGACCGCCGTTTATGAGGCGGCACGGCGGAAGGCGCGCAGATGACAAGAAAACGGTGCGTTTCTCTCTCAATACGTACCCATCCTTTTGGTGCGTCTCGCCGGCGCGCGATCCGTTCCCCACCCCGGTCAGGTTTATGCTTGTGCAGCTCTGGTCTCTCCCAGTCCCAGGCTCCCAGGCAACCATGTGGTCTACAATGCCCAGGGTACGAGGGCCGACCTCTGGTCTGATCCCTGCTGGAGCAGTCTGACGAGAGATGGGCTGACGTGGCCAGTTTCCTAGGGTGCACTTCTGGATAGAAAGGGGGAGGTCAAGTCGTACGGATGAAGACAAGATCTGATTTACACTGTTGATAAGGAGTGTGGAATTATTACAGGAAGGATATGGCCGAAAGGAGCTGTACTTAACCAGCCAAGATTTTCTCTTTTTACGCAGGGAGGGAAAAAAACAGGAAGGGAAGGAGACATTTCTCCAGACGGCCCTTGAGCAACGCTTGAAGAATAATTACAAGAAGATTTTACAAACCAACTTTTTACTGAACTTGGAGAGCAGCTGAATTGATGGTTGGCTTGTCAGCACTGCATTTATCATCAGGAAAAGAACCCATTAGTCCATGGATGAAAAATAAGGTAATATTGGAGATGGAAAATCTAGATAATGGTATACTGTTCTTTGCCTAGATAAGAAATCACCGTCGGATGCATCTCGTGCAGTCAGATGAACCGCCATTTCCTATCCTTATCCAAATGTGGCTAGTGGCTACTATCTCCACCATATCCTCCTCTCTCTCTCTCTCCAAAATGCAGCAGCTAGCAGTTGTGCCATTCTAGTAGCTAGCGGCTACAGCAGCAGGTCGGCGAATGGTCACGAGCACATGGTGTCCGAAAGGAACGTTGAGCAAGCAGTGGCGACCAATCAGCGGTGGCTATGGAGGTGATAGCTAAGCAAGTGCGCGGTAAGGTTGAGGCCGATTAGAGGGGGGAGAATAGACACTTTTTAAATTCTCTCTTTAGTTAAAGCCAAGTTTATGTGTGAAAGCATAAATCAAATTGATTTTGCACAATTAAGACTTAAATAATCTAGGTTCACCTAAGTGCACTAACACCCTAAATCTATATCAAGATTTGTAATCCTAAGGTGACAAGCAATCAATTCAATTTCTATAAATATAAATTGCAAGTATATAGATTTGAGCTCAAGAAAATAAATCATAATTGACACAGTAAATTTTTACCATGGTGCTCGGAGACTTTCAATATCCTCTAGTCTATGTTGAGGTAAACTTAAATGAATTGGAGCGGTTCCACGAATTAAACCAAACATCTCAATTTCTATCAGTGGTAGCTCTTTTTCTCTTCGGATAGGTGAGCTCCAACCTTTAAAACATGCCGGTTCTCTTCTCGATCTTCTTCAAAGAGATCACTGGGCACAACGCCTCCAACACCATCTATGAGTCGGCAATCTCTAAGAGTAACAACTCAAGCCGCTTGCTTGACTCTCACCAAGTACAACGAATACACAAACTTAAGTGGATACGAAATTCACTTTTAGATGCAACACATGCAACTAGTACTACTACAGAAATCATCATCACAGACGGTTCAAAAACGTCACCACATACGATTTTTTGAACTGTCTGAATTTATGGGTCAGTGATAATCGAATGTTATCACAGACGGTTTGTGAGCCGTCTGTGATAGATACAATACAGACGGTTTGTAACTAGAACCGTTTGTGAAAAATACTGTCACAGATGGTTCTAAACAAAAACCGTCTGTGATACTCATATATCACAAACGGTTCTAAACAAAAACAAATAGAACTCTCTGTGATGTGTGAGTATCACAGACGATTTTTGTTTAGAACCGTCTGTGATAGTGAATTATAGACGATTTATACTACAAAACTATCTATGATAGTTCATTCTATACCTAAATTTTTTTTTCTATTTTTCAGTTAGCTTAAGCAAATGTTAGCTATGCCTTTTGAAAAAAACGAAAACAAGCAAATACGATATCAAACATAGCAGAGAACAATCTATTTCCATTACAATATATCATTACAACATCGCAAGATTACAATCCACCATTACAACATCATAAGATTACAATCCACCATTACAATATCACAAGAAAACATAGCAGAGAACATTCTATTTATTAAGAACCGTCTATGATAATATCACAGACGGTTCTTGGTGAGAACCGTCTGTGATTGCATTTAACACTAGCAGTTTTTATGAACCGTCTATGATGAGATGTCTAATATAAACTTTTTTGTAGTAGTGTTAAGACTTCTTTCCTTATTCACAAGGTCCAACACATGCATAATTGAGAGGAGAAGCTCCCATTAGCTCAAGAGAATGGAAATGAGTTCAGGAACAACCTCTCCAACCAGCCATAGAGGGGTATATGTACCCCCACACAAATAAACTAGTTGTTGGGAGCAAAAACCAAGAGGGACGATGGTATCATAGGAAAATGGGCAGTTGTACCACCCTCCTCACAATAGCTAGAAAACTAGCTGTTACAGCCTCAGCCAGTCAGAGAGCCCTCACAGGGGTCGATCCGACTGCACTGGCCAGTTAGATTGCCGCATAGGCAGGTCAGACCGCTTGTCCAAAAATAGAGAAAGGTGCCCTCTAGAAAAAGGCAACCGGTAACTAATGCTCGATCATACCGCACGGTCGGCCAATTAAACTGCCACAGAGGCCAGTCAAACCATTAGGGCTAGTCGGACCACTCGTCATGAGCTGATCGTACCACTGTGACAAGGCTGGTCGAACTCCTAACACATGGCCGGTCCTACCACTAGCCAGTCTGACCACTCACATAGAGCCGGTCGTACCACTGCGGTCATACCACAGGATATCTTTCAACATAAACATATTGCATGTACTTAACATGTTTGTAAAATATATTCGTAAATTGTAGTATAATACAAACAAAAGTCAAAATATGATTCATGGCAAGTTGCAAAATACATTCGCACACTTCAAAATCATATCACAAAGATTAGGGATATGGACTTGAACTATTTGCAAAATACATTCGCAAGCCTAAGTTATATGTTACAGGGATTATGTATGAGCTCTAACTATTTGCAAAACGTATTCGTAAATCTAATCATCATACCACAAGGACTAGAGAATATAGACTTCAACTATTTGCAAACCGTAGTAACATATAACAAGGATCAAATATATGAGCCTCAACTATTTGCAAAACATATTTGTAAACACTAGTATCATGCCAAGAAGAGTTAGAGTAAGTGAGATTGAGCTATCAACATATGATGAGACTCAGACTACTAGTTAAGAGCTTTCTTAATAGTACGACAATCTACACAAGCATTCTGGTTTTCAACTAAACAACAAGACCTGTAAAGGATTAGGAACACTATCGGACCCAGATTTTACCAATTCAGAATCCTCTGTGATTTTTACCGTATTATTTTGTGGATTAGTAGATAGTGGTCATAGATACATTACTGTATACCAAAGAGTGTAAATAATACTATAATAACTTACGTATGGGCCAGTCAGGCCAACATTATTAAAATGCAGCAGCGGAAATAAAACTTCATATAGGTGGGACCTTTAGGACATGCCCATAGGTACCCAACGGGGGTTCACGATCCAATTCTTGGCCTTATCGCCTTCCAACTTCGTCGACTCATTTAGATGACCGCAGGGCTTGACATTTTCCTTCCTACTTTCCGAATAATGATAATTGAGCAACAATGAGTATGAAGGTACTTAGCAAGCCACCACACAGAATACAGTAATAATAGATGCAAGGCTCTCAAATAGAAGCTTGAGGTTTTTTTTATTTGCTAAAGACATCATTTTCAAAGTTACAATAAATTGAAAATTCCATGAGACTTAGCAGTTTTAACTAAACCAAATTTTTCTAAAATTGTTTGAGAGAATGTTGTAATAATAGTAGTGTAGGTCACATCCACCTGTTACAGTGAATGGTTACCTTCACTGTATGCTACTTTTATTATCAGGGCTACATTCACCCGTTATAATCACTGGGTAACGTCCGCCTAGGGAAAATCAATTTAGGGCTACATCCCTCCGACGAGTTTTCATTCCACCCATAAATTTTTAGAAATAAATACTAACTCGAGTAAGTTCCCATGCCCACCCATGATCATAGGCATGATTGTTCGAATAGTTTTCACTCTACATAGGTCGTACACTAACTCGAGTATTCAACTTGTTATGTTTCACACATTTTCTTGGACATGTGAATCAAAATGATCACCACAAGGCCTTTACAATGCATCCCCCCAACGAGGCCACACCTGCTAAGGTTTCCGCCACACTGTGAGGCTACGTCCATCCGCTATAGAAGCCCCTTCTCGTGCCATCACGTCAAAGGCCTCCACTCGCTCAATTGACCTTGTGCCACCGGATGGCATAATCCACACTGGGTCGATGCAAATTAGTTGGTCAGGTCGTACCTATTATAGACTTGTGGTTGCACTATTTTACATTGGAAGGTCATCATAGGATTTAGTCCTTAAAATAATGTTGACGATACTACCACAAACCACAATATCTCATGTTACATCTACACCAATCACTCTTACCATCCGTCCAGATAGGTAAAGCAAATTTTAGGATTTTTGAGAAGCATAAAACTAAGTTATCTCAACATACCAGCCATTTCCCTCCAATAGCTTCCTAAAATTAGTTTCATATTTGACATGATGCTAGGGCAATTTAATGCCCTCGAGTACCTAAGCAAGACTAAGCATGGTGCTTATATACGAACTCATATCTAGTATGTTTACCATTAATTCTAAGGTGACAAGGGTTCATGTGCGAATATAACATATCTAGACTAAGCAATTATTCATAGAAAATTTAACTATGGACACGTGCGAATATAATTTGCCTAACAAAGTAAAGCATGCTATTTGATATTTTCAAATAACATAATTTGCATTCAAAAGGTATGTATGATATGATCAAAGTAATGACTTGCCTCGCTCAATTTACTATGGTCTTGATTTTGTTCAAACCCTTCTCAGTCAATGATCTTGAAACTTTTGGTCTTCATCTTTATCTGAATCTTGATCCCGTTTGATCTTATCGCTTCTTCGGGACTCTAACTTCTAATTATGTGACAAACGATCGAAAAACCAAATGATGCTTGACAACGTCAAACAAAGTTTGAGCGAAAGGGGGAAGCGACAGAGAAAGTCTACCAGGAAGGATATAGAAGAAAGATCGATTTCGAAGAAACATTCATAGGAATTATTCCGCTTTGGATTGGAAGATGGCTAGACATCGCTGATTGCAATATATCAAGGCTTGATTTTTAATTAATAGTTTATTTTGTTATTTCATATTTATTAAGGAAGTTTCATGAGTTAGGTTAGAGTTATAGTAGATATGAGAGTCCGAAGGATCACTTGGTATTATTTGATGAGTGTTAACAATTAGAGATTAGGGTGTGAGCTCAGCATGTGAAGAGTATAACTTTAATTTGTTGAGTTAATCTTGGAGTCCATATTTTACCTGAGGTCCCTCTTAAGGTTATGCCTTGAATTGTTGGTACATTGACTATTCTTAATTCCCATGGGTGATTTTAAATTTAGAAAAATTGATAGGATGATTATTATTTAGGCAAGATTGCATTTTAACATACCCCCTTAAATTAGATGTTGATGGCAAGATTATATTTTAATCAAGATTTATAATTTATATTTGTATTTCAAATTAGATGGCAAGGGAAAATTGGTTAATTACATTTTGCTTTAACTTAATTGCCATTTACACAATGTTGTACAGATCATTAATGTCTCTTATTAGCGATTGGATTTGAGATAAAGTTTAATGACACCCTAATTAGGTTTTGAGAATATCTTAATCATGTACAAGGTATCTTTAATTTAAATATTAGCATTTCTAAATAAATATTAGAGACTTCAATTTTAAATGATTTACCATAATTATTCATTCACTAGTTTGAAAAAGGGCCTCATGATTTTTGGAGATGTGCAAACAATAATATTATTTTTACATGGCTCAGTTTTACACTAATATTCTTATACAACAATTAATTTTCTAAACTCTGTTGGCATGCAATTTAACCAAGATTAATATTCAATACTTTCATTTTGCATAAAACTTTTATTTTTAACTTCAAGGTAATCTGCAAATTAAATTCTTGCATCCCTTAGTTTTAAATACTAGTGGAAAGCTATTTAAATTAGTTTTCTTTAATTAACTATACGCTATTTATAGAGGGGTTCTCATGATATTTGAAAGCTATCAAACATGTTTGCATGAACTTCAAATTAACAGATGAATTAATTAAACTAATTGCCTCAAATTAACTCCTAAAGGAAATGGGCCCACATGTCATTGATAGTGGGAGAGAGACAGAGGGCACTCAAGGGAATAAAGGAGGGGAGGGGAGGCCAAGAATGTCATACCTGGGCTGAGTTGGCCCAGCCCGGCCCACATCGTGCTCCATATAAGGGGGGAGTCGGGAGAGGGAGAAAGCAAAATTGGCTTTTGCTTCCCCTCCCCCGTGCTCTCGCTGCTCCTTCCCCGTGCTCATTCTGCTCTTGTCATCGCCCAGCCGTCGTGCCTCCCCGTGGTGGCCAAGCGCCACCCCAACTACCAGCACCGTCGCTTGCTGCCCTCCAGCAGCTGCCCCTCCCCATCCCTGCTTCGCTCTATTGCCGCCGCGGCCAGCCGTCGTTGCCGCTACTGTCGTTCTTGTCGCCGTGCTTCCCCTGGCCGCATGCCGCCGCTGCCGCTCATCGCCCTGCGATGGTCGCCCGTCCTGCCCTTGCTGCTGCCGCTGCCCACCTCATAGCTCACTGTAGCCTCCCCCTCGCACTGCCCAACTGTACGCCCTTGCTGCCCTCCCGGCCGCACGCCGCACCAGAGAAGAAGCTGAGCCAGGTAGCCACGAGAAGGGAGGAAGAGGAAGGCTGACCGTGAGGTGAAGGAAGAAGGAAGGAGGAGAGCTGGAGTAAGGAAATAGGGAGGAGCCGCTGGTGAAGGAAGAAAAGAAAGAAGAAAGAAGAGGAGGGGGCTGGGTGAGGGGAAAAGGAAAAGGAGGAAGAGGGAAAGAAAAAGAAGAGAAGAAAGGAAAAAGGAGGGAAGAAAAAGAAAGGAGAGGAGAGGAGCCGACCGTGGGAAAAAGAAATAAAAAAAGAAAGGAGAAAGAAAGGAAAAGAAGAGAGGAAAAGAAAAGAAGAGAAAAAAGAAGAGGGAAGAAGAAAAAAAAACAGGGAAAGCCCGATCCGACGTTGGATTCATCAGATCCGGCCAAGGAACAATAGATCGTGCCCTGATCTAGTCGTCGGGGTTAGGCTAATAGTTCGAAACCCTTTTCCATTTATTTACTGATTCTCGCATAAATTAATATGTCAATTAAACACCGGGACAACGAGAAGGTGTCCGGTGACAGGATATGGTTATATTGGGTTATGCGTAAGAGACTTCGTTTGCTCGTATGTGTATGTATTGCGTTAGCACTGAATTGAAATGGTTAATGCTTGTTTAGGTGGTGGTTCGAGTTCGGTGCTATCCGCGCATCGTCCGCCAGGTTAACAGGCAAGTGCATGGTAAAACTGTGAATTATGCTGGATGTTTACTTTTTTGTTTCGATGCTATGATCTATAGCATTTAAGAGATGATATATATGGTTATATGTTAATCATATCGTGAGGAGTACTATTTATGATTAAACATCATCATTTGAAGAATATTGTTTCATGCAAAATGCATAAGAGCAAAATGCACTAGATTTGATTTACAGTTCACAGTGAATTTGATTTAAAGTTCATAATGGATTTGATTTATAGTTTACAGTCATAAAATTGATTTACAGTTCACAGTCGTGGAATTGATCTACAGTTTATAGTTATGGATTTACAGCATACAATTGTAGAGTCAATTTACAATTTATAATTATGGATTTCTGTTGCAAATCACAGACATGGAGTTGATTGAATTATTACATCGATGTACTACTTTATCGTGTGCTTGCTAAGCCTTGATACTCACTTTTACTTTGTTATTTTTTTAGGGTGATCTGGAGTGACGGTTTGCATGGAATGAGAGTAGTTCCTTTTGCACTGCACATATGAAATAACTGTTTAGTCATTCACTGAGCGTTTCTATTTAATCCCTTGTTAAGTCCTTTATGGCTCGGCGTTGGTATAGTTTACTTGTGAGCCCGTGGTGATGGGTTTCCATGGTTATAGATCACATAGTCTATTTATGTTATGGTTACTTGTAGTATGAAATAGTTGGTTTTATCGCAATTAACCTATGTTCGTTTGTTGATTGTCTTTTGTTGGTAGTCTTAAGAATGGAGGAGATGCGGTAAGTCTTTTAGCAGCATTATTTTGAGATAGTAAGATTGTGGTGGTAGCATCCTGGGCCCTGTGGAGGGTCGGGTTGTTACAAAGAAAGCAGGAGAGGCAGGGGCGCATGGTGGACAACAATGTTGCTGGCAAGGGGCGGCCAAAGAGATTGTGGCATGGGGCAAAACGGAGTGCTCAGTAGGTAGGGAGGCAGTGGCTCAGGCCTGGCAGCACCAGGGCGGCTTAGGCGGCCAGGTATAGGGAAGCCACAGGGGCAGCGGTGGCCGGAGTGAAGTGGGAGAGGGAGGGGGTGAGCACAGGCATGAGGAAGGCTGAAGGAGACTTACGGTGCATGTTGTGGAGGCGGAGAGGTGTTGGGGAGGGCGGGCGATGTGAGGCCGGGGCGGCACAGGATGCCTCACGATGCTGGCTAGCTATAGCAAAGAATCCTCGAAATTGGTTTGGGGGAAATGCTCGGGAGCATCTAGAACGTGTTTCAACATGAGTGTTTTGTGGAGAGGGTCGCCGGAGTGGCGGAACGTTGTGGGGGAGTGGTGGCCAGTGCATGGGCATGGCATGTGGGAGCTCAGCCGAGTGATGAAGGAAGGGGGCAATGGGGAAGAATAGAGAGGTGAGCCACAGATTAAATAGGGCAAGCGACGCGGCACGGAACTACTGCTCAACAAGGTGGAGCCGTGGCGCAGTCGGGGGCGGCGGGCAGGTCATGTGCATGGCGCAATGCAGGCAGCACGGCATGTAGCATGGGCTCGAGCAGGTGGCGCGTGGCATGAAGGGCGCACGACACAGTGGAAGCAGGTCAGCTGTGCACCAGACAGTTGAAGGAGGAAGGAGAGAGAAGAGGGTAGGGGCCCCCTCGAACAGAAAGGAGAAAAAGAGAAAAGAGAAAAGGGGAAAAGAAAGGCTTAAGCAAAATTTGAAATTCAAATTTTTTATTTGAAATTCCATTCTCGAATGTTGAATTCAATACTTGAATTTGAATTGAATTCTTGGCTCAAATTAATTGGATGCAAAATTTAAATATTGCCTTGATCTTGCTATTATTTAATTTGATTTAAAATTCTTTTTCCAATTTGAATTTACATTTTTTTAAGTTTTGCTAGAAATAGTTTCCAAACATTTTGGCTTTTGATCTCATATTTAATTTTTTACTGGTAAGGTGTTCGTGTGTTGCAACGGAATCATGAAAGACATAGGCAAAAGGAGACAACATAAATAAAGAAAGAAGGCGGTTTTTTTCTTTTTGCTCAATGTCCATAATTCTCTTCACAGCTATACATTCGTTCCTTTGGCTGTCTTAAGGGGATAATAATCAAGACATCTTTCTATTAGCTCTGCTACTACATTTCAATCCCAATGGAATAAACAAAATGCATTGAGCCAAGGAAAGCAAGGCAGCTAGGAGTTCTTGAAGGAAGAAAAACCTTGTTTCAAAAGAAGCGTTGTGACACATCCCTTGTACACATTATGAGCAAATGACAAATCAGAACTGCAAGAAAGTACACCAAGTTGGCACACTGGTTTTTATGGAAGGAAAACCATCCTCAAGAACATCTTGTAACCTAGCCATCAAGACAAATAAAGAAATCAAGGAACAGTGCTGTGGAATGTACAATAAACAAATAACCAGATAATAAAAATGGATAAAAACAGTACAAAAATAAACATCTCATAGGAGCATTATAGGTGGTAGCAATAGCATTCAATAGAAAGAATAGACATCATTCGTAGATTTACCTCAATGGTTGGGCCTGGTGGTCCATCCCCAAAAGGTTTTAACTTTTAAGCATTAGGGATCAAGCACAACGACGCTTTATTATGCAGCAGTAATATCTCTTTTCAGCAATAAGAATGCTCAAAATTATTCAATCCAGACATTTCCTACCTGCTACTGCTACAGGGACCTAATGGAAGAAAAGCATGAGGAAAACATACCATAATGACATGAAAAATGAAAGATCAGCACTTGGAAGTGTAAAACCATGCTTTAAGAAAGGGATTACTACTGACTTGATGGCAGCCTTTATTTCTACAAAAAAAAAACAAGCATGACCTTGCTAGCTAGGACCTATCCCATTCAATGGTAATCTTTGTTGCACACAAAGTTAGCTTACTGAGTTGCTTCATTGTTAGCCTACTTAGTTAGTAGCAAAATGTGCCATGCTAAACCTTGTTGCATACAAAATTAGTTTCTAGTAGTAGTCATATCACATCATAGGCCCACATGAAGGTAGGGGTTTAACTCGGATGTAGAAGGCAGCAAAATGCAAGCATCATCTTTGAGAATGTCCAGATCATATACACGGGCTCCATTCTCCAGGCACAATTGGAGAGTAATATAGCAGGAGTACAGAATTATTCTCACAATATCATTCAACAAAAAGATATGTAAACCTTGCTCGCAAAACTTATATATTGTAACCAGCAGCACCTCACCATGAAAAAAACAAACAAAAGGGTCAATCATACTCTCATTTGCATTCTTTTCTACTAAGAACTACTCTGTTGCATATTGGCAGGGAAGAAGCAGAAAGCACAAAGGCACCTTTAGTTTTACAAATAATCGAAAGTGCTTGATAATCCATGTTTGAAAGATGGACCTGAAAACAGTTCGAAGGAAACTATTGAAGTGCAAAGTGTGATCTTTATCAATACAGAACATAACCACAAGAACACTAAAATAATGCATTACCATAGAAGGGAACCAGCAGGCTTAACGGAAAGTGCATTATCAACACTGCACTTCATTTAGCAGTTGATCTATGAACTGTCCCTAGCTGATTCTACCATTCCATCAAACACCACATAAGCATACTTAGTAAACCAAAAAGAAAAGCTAAACTAAGTATGTAAGTAGTATATTGAAATTAGACAATACATAGCACATAGCTATCATATAATAGGCTGAGGTAACAAAACATGCTAAAATACTTTTTTTCTGCAATCGCAGTTGTTATTCTTGAAGCATGGAAGGCGGATGGGCCAAGCTATTTTATCTACAACTTCTGTACATGAATTTCATTAAGTTCAGGAACCAAAAAGTAACATGAGAAACCAAAATCATGGGATGTATGAAGATGAGCTATAAATACTTACAAAATTTGCTTAACCTCAAATAGCAAGAAAAGAAAGGCTCGAAATACTTTACTTACATCAGTCTGGATTAAGTCCTCAACATCTAATTTGCGATTGAAGCAAAAAAAAATGTGTACACAAAAGGAGAAAAAAGTAGGTCAGATAGACTCAAAGAAAGTGTTAGGCTACATGAAACAAAGATTAGCACCTGATTAGGACCAGGAAATGGTCGTGGCTGTGGCAGTGGCAGTGCGACAGGATCTACGGCTGGTCACTTGCCAGGAATTGGGCTAGGGACGCACCGTGCTGCGCGGAGGAGTTAAGGAGGGCAGGTGATACGGGGTTGCCCGATCTTCTCGACGTAGGATTGGATACTCACGTGTAGCCTCTCAGATCGTAGTGATCCTCCGTTGCCAATGCAAGAACGAACACTCTTTAATTCACAAGATCACACACATCGGACTTCCACGACCACCAGGCGAAGCCCTATCGCGCTCCCAATTCCCAACGGAAAGGTTGAACGATCTCGAATTGCAAGAATTCTCAAATTTTCTACTAGATTTAATTGGCTAACCCAAGAATCAAAATTGTGCACAAAAGCACCATCTCATTATCTAGTCGTCCTGTTGCTTTCCGCTTCGTATGGCGGCGCATGCATATATATACATGTCACTAGCATACTATTGGGCCTTGAGCCGATTGGATCAGTTCAAGCCCCTAATCAACTTAGTAGATATTCTATAAATTACATGATTTGTAACTACGTGACTGAGAGCACAATATGCAGTCCAAGTCCAATGGTCATCACGTGTTGGATCTCTTCATGTGGCTTGGACTTTTGCTTCTAACTTGAGTCTTTTATTTCCAATGCATTCATGTTTACACTTCACGTCGTTCAAATCTGAGAATGCATAAAGAACTTGCATGAGATAGTATACTATTCTCATCAATACAAAGAAATTCATTAAGAAACAAATTAACCAGTTGATTTAAAAGCTTAGCTCTCGCTCTAGTCATTGGACCTTTTGGTGCTTTATGAACACTTGAAGACTTCGGAGAGGAAGACGATGTGGTAGTAGTCGGGATGTCCTCATCATCCTCCCCCTCTTGAAAAGGAGTCATCCTCGACTCTGTATCGTCTTGACCAAAGAATGGTAACAAATCAGCAATATTAAAAGTAGTACTTACCCCATAATTGTCTCCTAGAAGTTCAATCTTGTAGGCATTATCATTGATCTTGGCAAGTACTTTAAAAAGACCATCACCACAGGGCATCAACTTTGATTTACATTTCTCCGGAAAGCGTTCTTTGTGAAGATGTACCCACACTAAATCACCTGGTTCAAACAACAATTTCTTTCTAGACTTGTTAACTTTAGAAGCATAAGCACGTTCCTTTTGTTCAATTACCTATTTAGTCTTTTCATGGAGCTTTTTCACAAAATCAACATACTTTAAAGCTTTCGTATTAGCACGTTCTTGTAATGGAAGCGGCATTAAATTAAGTGGTGTGATCGGTTTGAAGCCATACACTACCTCAAATGGACACAGTTGAGTTGTCGAATGTACCACCCTATTATATACAAATTCAACATACGGTAGACAATCTTTCCACTCTTTTAAATTATTTTTTATCTTTGTCCGCAGCAGCATTGAGAGTGTACGGTTCACCACCTCTATTTGACCATCTGTTTATGGGTGACAGGTCATTGAAAACAATAACTTTGTCCCAAGCTTGGCCCATAAATTCTTCCAAAAGTAGCTCATAAACTTGACGTCGCGATCCAAACAATGGTTCTTGGCATTCTATGCAATCTCACAATCTCCCTGAAAAACAAGTCAGCTACATGCGACACATCGTCGCTCTTATGACAGGGAATAAAGTGTGCTATCTTCGAAAACTTATCCACAACAACAAAAACAGAATCCCTCCTCCTCTTAGTCCTAGGCAATCCCAATACAAAATCCATACTAATGTTTTCCAAGGTACACTAGGAACTGGAAGTGGAGTATACAAACCATGTGGGTTAAGTTTCGACTTCGCCTTATGGCACGTGATGCATCGTTGAACAAATCTCTCGACGTCTCGCCTCATCTTAGGCCAATAGAAGTGATCGGCCAATATCATGTATGTCTTTTCCCTTCTAAAATGTCCCATCAGTCCTCCTGCATGAGATCCCTGCAATAGTAGCAAACGCACGGAAGATTATGGAATGCATAGCTTGTTCAGGCGAAAGAGAAAACCATCATGAACATGAAACTTATTCTACCCTTTGCCATCTTTGCAATTAGAATATGATGTTGAAAAGTCATGATCGGAAGCATATTACTCTTTCAAGCTTTCTAATTCTGGAATTTTTACTTCCAATTAAGTAAAAAGCACATGTTTTCTAGACAATGCATCAGCTACTATATTTTCTTTATCTTTCTTGTATTTGATAATGTAAGAAAAAGTCTCAATGAATTCTACCCACTTAGTATGTTTACGATTCGATTTTGCTTAGCCCATCAAATATTTCAAAGCCTCATGATCAGAATGTATGATAAATTACTTAGGCTAAAGATAATATTGTCAGGTTTATCACTTAAATACGCACAACAGTAGATAATTCTTTATCATAAATTAGGTAATTCAATTGTGCACTATGAAGTTTATCACTTAAATATGCAATAGGTTTTCTTTCTTCCATTAAAACACCACCAATACCTATTCCACTAGCATCACATTCAATCTCAAAGGTTTTAGCGAAATTAGGTAAAACAAACAATGGTGTTTTAGTCAAATATTTCTTCAATTCAGCAAAAGCTTTGTCTTGTTTTTCTCCCTACTCAAAAGTGACACTCTTTTTAGTTAATTCATTTAATGGGGCAGCAATGGTACTAAAGTCTTTCACAAATCGTCGATAAAAGCTAGTAAGCCCATGAAAACTACGAATTTGACTAACCTTCACAGGAGTAGACCAATTTCAAATAGCTTCAATTTTAGATTCATCTACTTCAATGCCATGAGCTGAAACAACATAGTCTAAGAACACAACCTTACTAGTGCAAAAGGTACACTTCTTAATATTAGTATACAATTGTTCAGTTCATAGCACTTCTAGCACTTGTCTAATGTGTTCAACATGTTCTTCCAATGAGTGGCTATATATATCAAAATATCATCAAAATAGACTAATACAAATTTTCCAATGAAATGTTTTAAAACATGGTTCATTAATCGCATGAATGTACTAGGAGTATTAGATAAATCAAAAGGCATCACTAACCATTCATACAATCCAAATTTTATTTTAAAAGATGTCTTCCACTCATCACTATGTTTCATTCTAATTTGATGATATCCGCTACGCAAATCAATCTTAGAAAAGATAGTAGAGCTAGCCACTCAATTCATCAAGCATATCATCTAACCTAGGGATAGGATGACGATAGCGAATGGTAATATTGTTGATAGCTCTACAGTCTACGCACATTCTCCATGTACCATCTTTCTTAATTACAAGAATGACAGGAACAGCACAAGAACTAAGACTTTCGCGTACGTACCTTTTTTCATGAGTGCTTGCACTTGCCACTGAATTTCTTTTGTTTCTTCTAGATTGGTGCGGTACGACAGTTGGTTAGGAAGTGGAGCCCCCGGTACTAAGTCAATTTGATGTTTGATTTCTCGTATGGGTGGTAGACCAACGGGTACCTCCTCCAAAAAGATGTCTTCATAAGCCTGTAACACTTGAGAAATCACACTAGGAAGAGAAGTTAAGTCATTAATAGAAAGCAAAACATCTTCATATAGTAATAACAAATGTTCCATAGTGGATTTATCTCTCTTTTCTCTCAAATCAGATTTAGTAGCTATTATGACTAACTTTTTCTCTCCCTTATCCTTTCTTTTTCCACTCAATTTTAGCTTGTGCCTCTCACTCACCTTGTGTGTAATCACTCTTTTGCTCCTTCCCTTTCTCATTCTCCACTTTCACCTCAACTTTTTGTATGTTATCATATATAATTTGAGAAAAAACACTATTTCTTTATTATTCCACATAAAATTATATTAATTAGTTCTTCCATTATGAATTACAAAACGATCATATTGCCATGGCCTACCTAATAACAAGTGACAAACTTCCATGGACACAACATCACATTCTACAGTATTATGATAAGAACCTATCTTAAAACTAACATCAACTATATACCCAACATTCATTGAACTACTATTGTTTAACCACTGAATTTAGTATAGATATGGGTGTTTCTTATATTTCAATTCAAGTTTAGAACAAAGCTCTTTGCTAACTAAATTATAGCAACTCCCACCATCAATAATGACTTTGCAATACTTACCATCTTTACTCATCTGAGCTCTTGTTTGAAAAAGGTTGCAGTGCTGTTCATGATTGAATTTGGCTTGAACGCTCAATACCGAAGGAGTGCACACAAGGATAGGGCCGGACTCGGGTTCACAATATCCATCCCTGTGTGTTTCCTCTTCTCTTTCTCCCCCTTGGCCATCCTCATTCGCTCCAAAATTAGTAAGGTACTCTCCATCTTCATCAGTAGCAGAATCATATTCTCCATTCTCAGTTATCAACATTACCTTGTTATTTGGACAATCCTTTTGCATATGTCCACGACTAAGTCACTTGAAGCATTGGATAGAGCTACTCTTGGCTGTAGAACCAACAGAAGATGTTGAAGAAGGGGTTGGTCCTCTCTTTGAAATGAAAGGAGTGGCATTCTTTGCACTTGGGGCAGCACGGGTACTAGGAGCAAAATTTCTAGTAGAGGGATTAGTTTTAAATGAATTGAAACGAGATATGAATTTACCTCCTGTAGGTGATGTTCAGGGCATGAAGGATGATGTTCTTGTTGCCCGCATGTCTTGTTGCACTTGTTTTTCAGGCTTGGTTGCTTGATGTACCAACTCCACCATGTTGTTGTAAGGCTAAAATTCAGCAATGAGCTTGATGAAAGGGTGCAAACTAGCATGAAATCGCGTCATTGTTTGCTCTTCTTGCTTATATACATTAGCACGAATCATAACCATTTCTATCTCTTTATAGTATTCCTCCACCGTGAGAGTTCCTTGCTTTATTTGCTGCAATTTATCAAATAAATCATGTTTATAATGTCTGAGAACAAACCTTGCTCTCATGTGGTACTTCACCTCTTCCCATGTAGTGATAGGAGGCTCATCGTACTCTCCTTTGATTTTGAACTTGTTCCCACCATATGAGTGCGTAATTAGTGAATTCAAATCCCGCCATATGAATTTTCATCTCTTCGAAGTAATTATGCAGCCGAAACACTTTGTCCACCTTGAGCTCCCAAGTAAGGTATTCCTCAAGATCATGTGTACCTGAAAATATTGGCATAGTAAATTTGAGCTTACCAAACTTCTTCTCGTGTGGTCAATCATTGCCGTGATGGTTACGACGACGGTAGCTGTCGTTGTCGAAATGAGGTGCTTCCCCATCACGGCTTCCATGTCCATAACCCCTCCTCGGACCATGGAAGCCTCCCCCTTCACCTCTCCTAGGTGGGGGTGAACGAACGGTATTTGCCATCACACGGTCTCGCCTTTGTTGATCTTTTTGACCATCTCGGGAAGTGGCCACTCCCTCATCTCGTAGAGGAAGGGCAGCTGCAATATGATCATTTCCTTCTTGTTGTGCCCGAAGTGCTCGCACAATGTCGTTCACAATGTTTCCATGTAACATGTTTATCTGTTGATTGAGCTCAATGCGGAGATCCTACATATCTGTCTTGAGTTGTTCTCCCATTGCAGTAGTGTCAGCTACAAATTCTTGTTGAAATGTACTTCTCAATGCATGATGTTGAAAGCGAGCCACCGGGGCATTAAGATTAACTTCATGCTCCTCACTATAGTTATCTTCTCCCCCTAACATGGTTAGATTGTGCAAAGAAAACATAAGCAATAACAAAGTATATGGAGGATTAGTGTAAATCACTCAATCTCACTCTTTTCTCGCACAAGTAAAGTTCTCACATTTTTGAAGTGAATGAAGGCCAATAAGAACTTACACTTGGTAGAAGCTACAATGGCAACGTGATGATCAAGCAAATATAAGAATATTCACAATTGCAGAACAACAGTTATTTAGTGGAGTTTGATATGGAAGTGTATATCCTAACAATCCGAAATTCTTGTTGTTGTAAAGTTAAGTAATAATCCAAACTAGAATACTTTGCGTAAGTGCTGATCCAATAGATTTAAGTGAAGTATATGAACGCACACGCAAATATCAATGCGACTCAGTGCAAACAAAGGAATGAGCTAAATAGTGAGACGATCTGAAATTGAGGATTAAATAGCTTGTTTTTGCACCAAGTATTAGGAGAGACGCTAGTCAATTGCAATGATATGAATAAATAGGCATAAGATTGCTCAAGAAATTAAATTACACAATCTGAATTTATGAACTAAGAACTCACCCAAATTTGGCCAATGTTTGCCCTTTTTTATGCTCACGTCGTTGCTTTTCTTTCTTTTCTTTCTCTTTTTTTAACGACTGTTTTTTTTACTCAAAGGTCAAACTATGGTTTTTGTTGTCTCTTGAATTTGCTCAAGTCACAATATTCAGTAAAGTGTAAAATACTCAAGAGCAGCCCTAGACGTAATATTCAACAGCTAGTCTCGATTGATGAAATAAAAATATAAGTGAAGCTCAATATTGACAATACTTTTTTTTCAACTATGCAAACGAGTTGACTTGCAGCCAGAAATGAAGGACAGGCCTGAACTGCTGTTTCAGATGGGAGCTAGAAAACTTGCATTCAACTCTTGCATGTGCAAACTGACAGCAATCAAGATCTTCGGCTAGCTCATAAAAGTTTAATTGCTATGGGGCCGATTTCAATCTCCAAACAGAGCTGCTAGGGGATCCACTAGGAAATCTACAACACACCGCTTTGGACTCTTGACTCCTCTGTTTGGATTTTGACCAGAAAACACGAAAAACACCAATTGACTTTCGGCCAATAGCCACATCAAATTGGCAATTCTGATCCCCACAAGAAAGGGTAGGCTGAACAACAATACTGTGATTAAAAATCAATTCGACCAATCACAAATCAAATGACGGGTTTTCAGCCGGCCAGCTTTGATTTTTTTTTTTTGTTTTATGTGGATACAACAAATAAGCGATGCAAAGGAACACGATGATCAGCACATAAAGAAAATTTCTAATGGATCAAGACCTAACAAAACTCACAAAATAACAGATGCAAAAACTAGGGTTTGGATTTTTTTTTTTTTTTGCTTTCAGTTTATGAACTATAAGAATAATGAACAGCAAATAAAAATCAATCTAATCTAGGAATAAGTAATCCTACCGAGGAAACCGTGCTCTGATACCAAGATGATACGGGGTAGCCCGATCTTCTCGACGTAGGATTAGATACTCACGTGTAGCCTCTCGAATCGTAGCGATCCTCCATTGCCAATGCAAGAACGAACGCTCTTTAATTCGCAAGATCACACGCGCCGGACTTCCACGACCACCAAGCGAAGCCCTATTGCGCTCCCAATTTCCAACAGAAAGGTTGAACAATCTCAAATTGCAAGAACTCTCAAATTTTCTACTGGATTTAATTGGCTAACCCAAGAATCAAAACTATGCACAAAAGCACCATCTCATTATCTAGTCATCCTGTTGCCTCCCGTTTCGTATGGCGGCGCATGCATATATATATACATGTCACGGGCATATTATTGGGCCTTGGGCCGATTGGATCAGTTCAAGCCCCTAATCAACTTAGTAGATATTCTATAAATTACATGATTTGTAACTACGTGACCGAGAGCACAATATGCAGTCCAAGTCCAATGGTTATCACGTGTTGGATCTCTTCATATGGCTTGGACTTTTGCTTCTAACTTGAGTCTTTTATTTCCAATGCATGCATGTTTACACTTCACGTCGTTCAAACCTGAGAATGCATAAAGAACTTTCATATGGTAGTATACTATTCTCATCAATACAAAGAAATTCATTAAGAAACAAATTAACCAGTTGATTTAAAAGATTGGCTCTCGCTCTAGTCATTGGACCTTTTGATGCTTCCTGAATACTTGAAGACTTCGGAGAGGAAGACGATGTGGTAGTAGTAGGGATGTCCTCCTCAGCAGGGTCGAGGACGTAGGGGAAGGAGTTGAGGACAGCATAATATGGGACAAAGACGGCGTCGGCGAGGGCGAGGTCGCTGGCGAGGTAGCCGCGCTCCAGGAGGCGACGGTGGAAGAAGGCATCGAGAAGGCGCATGTTGGTGCGGTACCAGGAGCGTTTTGTGGGCGTGGCGGAGGTCCATCGGGGAGAGAGGAGAGGAGATCATGTTGTGGGAGTTTGGGGGTTTGGAGGCGTGAGCAGTTGGGCATTGAGGCCTCATTGTTTTATCACTTTTTTTGGGTGGACGGGAGGAGCGCGCGTGCCAGGAGTTCGGGGAGGAAAGGTGAACGGATAAACTGGTATGCTATATTAGTTGAGGTTATTTGAATTGTTTTGATAAAATTAAATTGAGAATTTCGATGAATGTCAAAATTTTTAAATTGCGTGGAAAAGCAAAAAATAAATTCTTCTCATTTTTAATGTTATATCTTTGCCATAAGCATGCTCTTAAAATTTGATGATGAACATTCTCCTTTCAAATCTTTGCCCTTGTCTTGATGTACATCAACCTATGATACATCTTTCACGTGTCCACCATCAATACATGATGATATCCACTTGACCTGATGATCAACTCATGATCTTCTCTTCTGGATCTTGACCTGATGCTCGTCAATACATAATGACATATTTCATTCTGAATCTTAACTTGAAAGTCCTCAGCGTATGTCATAACATATTCATTTAACTCAAAAAAATATTAGTCTCATAATATGATTGTTATTAATTACCAAAATATATCATTAACTCATAATGACAATCTAAGTTCTTTACGTGCAACGACGGTATGTGTGACCACAAAGGGGCGGTGACAACTCACAGTGGGCAAGCAGTTGCCATGGCTGTGAGCATATCCTGCTTTCACCTTCCTTGCCTATTTTGATTTTTTTATTTAAAACTTGAATTGAATTTTAAAACTTGCTTGGAATCTTCACATTTGTTTTCGAATCTTGCTTTTGAGATCTAAAACTTGCTAAAACTTTTGAAATTTTATTGAACTCGTGATGAAACTTCTTTGGAACTACGTGAAACTAGTTGCCTGAATCGTGAGGCTTAATGAAACTTAAACCTCATCTAAAACTTCATGATTTTTTTGACTCGTACTTATGAAACTTGGATCCAAACACAAAACTCCGCGAAACGTGCTATTTTGAAAGATAAAACTTGTTTGAAACTTGAAGTTTCATTTTTTTTTAGAAGTTTTAAAACCTTCCGAACTTGAAGTTCTATTTTTTAAGAGAACTTGAAACTCGTGATAAACTCGCTTGAAACTTAAAAGTACTTATAAAACCTGAAGTTTCATTTTCAAAACTTGACAGCCACAAAACTTTATTGAAACTTGTTTTTAATCAAGTTTCAAATTTGAAAGCGAGTGAAACTTTTAGTTTTAGATTTGAAACCCATTGAAATTTGTTTTAACATGTTGAAACTTGATAAAACCAGTTTGAAACTTTTTTGAAACCTGATAAAACCCATGAATCGTCCTCTGAAACTTTGAAGTTTGTCTTTTGGGAGCCACCTGAAATTCTTTTAAAACTAATTTTGAATCAAGTTTTATATTTAAAACTGGTTAAAACTTAATAGTTTAAGAGTTAAAATCCATTTAAAGTTGTTGAAATGCACTAAACTTATGAAACCCATTTGAAACAATTTTGAAGTCTGATAAAACCTGCGAAGTGTTGCTCTAAAACTTTGAAGTTTGTCTATTGAAACTCGACTGACATTCTTCTGAAACTTGTTTTTCATCAAGTTTCATATTTGAAACTGGACAAAAACTTAAGTTTCAAATTTGAAACCCATTTAATTTTGTTGAAACGCACTGATATGAAATCTATTTAAAACTCTTTTAAAACCTATGAAATGTGGATGAAACCCATTAAAACCAGGTGAAACCTGTCTATACCATTGGAAACGATTCCAACAGTATAGCGTGGGGGTAACGTGTCCTACTGGAGAACAGTTGAATGTTTAAGCTATACCTATGAGATTATCTTCTTCCAAAAATGAATTCAGTAACAATTCCAGCCATCTTATACAATAACGAATACAAAGAGTAAAAAAAAAGATATCCCCTCATAATAATTAACCACACAAGTGAAGGAAACGACATTTTCTGGAGCAAAGGCAAAAGAAAGCCACATTTGTTTGTTCATAAATGAAAGTGCACACTGCACTACAGAACTATTATATCTTACCAACAAAAAAATGCATTTTGTATCCGTTGATATTGAATGGGCGCTCATCAATTTACGAGCAGCAGACCAACTAAATGCAATGCTTGACATGGTGGTGGATCTTCAGCAGAGGATTCAATATGTTAAGATGATGCCTTTTTAAGGATTGGACGTCATCAGCTACAGTCCACGACTGTCATTGTGTCGACTGCTCTTGCAGCTTGGCAGCCTGAGAAATGTCCAAGCTGCAACCACACATATATTGCGTTCCATACGAGCTTCGGAGATGATTTTATATAGCCATTGTACCAAACAAATAGCGTTCTTCGCTCAGCAGAGGCTCGAATAAAATTGAGATGAAACCTTTAAGGATTTAACATCATCAATTGCAGTCCATGACTGCTCTTGCAGCTTGGCAGCCTCAGCGATGTCCGAATTGCAACCATACACATGAATTGCTAATCGTCTGTGCTTTGGAGATGATGGTCTTATGTAGGTATTGTACCAACTGATTACGTCCTCCTTTCGAACAGTCCTTATCTCTTCAGCTTCCAGTTTTGACATATCAAACATATACCTATAATTGGATTTCCACAACATAAGATTGTCAATATTAGGGAAAGGAAAAGTAAAGCATTAATGAAATCCATCAGTTATCATTTGTGTAGAATAAAACGGATGTAAATTATGAAGATTCAGGTGATGCATGCTAACTAATTTGAACTATATCATCTAAAAAAAGTTGAACTGTATCAAGTTCAAAGTTAATTTTATTAAGAGCAGGCATACATGAGATACATGTTAGTCCAAATTTCCAAAGGGATATCACATTTTAGAAGCATAAAATTAATACTGACCAAGTTCTATACACGACTAATATAACAGAAGTCCAAAATACAGGGGGTAATTATTCGGTTTTTATTATTTGAAAACCAGACTGGTTTCTTTTGCCCAAGCGACCAAAGCTATGAACAAGCTCCGTGGATTATGTGATGTAAACATTGTTTTTTAATTGTAAGCATGGTATTTCATAATACTACTGAGTGAAAAAAGGGGAACGTTCAGAATCACTGATTTACCAAGTTTAACTGGAAACTGAGCAAAAATTGGTTGTTTCCAACTTGCTCCTGGCCAAAGTCATTGGCCTGAGACCAATGGCAATCTGTAATCGGCAGTGACCTGGTTACAAAACCTATGGCCTGGACAATTTGTTATCACCACAGGACTGGTTAAAATTTACAAAACCTATGATATGGACAGCTTGCTATCAGAACTGGACTGGTTAAAAAAAAATATGTCCACATATCACTAATCAATACATTATCGGTTTTACAAGCTTGATCCTAACCTTAAATGCTGCAGCCTTCAGGTAGATAACTAGATACTAATAAATGCAAAGAATGCATTGCACGTAAGTTCTGAAATGATCCATAGCTGCACTTGCGCTAGGAAAGAAATTATACCTTTTGTCAATAATCTGCGACCAATAATCACCAGTTTGATAGCTAAGGGAAGGATCCTTTTCCAGTTTATCAGCTATTAACCCACTCTTGTGATGCTCAAAAGTCTCCTCATCCAGCCCATCCTACAAGGGACACAAGTGTTGACCAAAAGTAAAAAAATAATTGTGATGTTACAACTTATTGATTTTTCAGCCTTCAGCAAATATGAAGTTGTTCGAAATATATTGTGAAGAAGCATCTCAAAGGCAATTTGTTTTTTGCATTTTTGTTGGAGATAAATGTAAATATATAGGCAAAGACTAATCGAAACACTGAGTGCAGGCTGTCCCTTGAGCGTCAGAGATAAACATCATTATACTGTTACCAAAATAAAGTTGATACCTAAAGCATGTCATCAACATATTGTTGGATAATTAGTGTTCGGTTTAAAAGCTCCTGGTTGATAACTTGTGTGTTGCAGTTTCTTGTTAGTGCTTACAGTTTGTAACCTGCATGCATGCATCATTACTCATCAGTTTCAAGTAGCATCAATATTCATTACTCATCCGTGTAATACACATCCGTGCTTACAGTTTGTAACCTGCATGCATGCATCATTACTCATCAGTTTGAAGTAGCATCAATACTCATTACTCATCCGTGTAATACTCATCCGTTTTCAGTATGCTGAACGGAAGTTAGTGTTGTTTTGTTTTGCATTATAAAAGGAAGGAGAAAACGCTGCAGTCTTGACAGCACCAAAAACTACATGTGTCCATCCTGTTCATTGTGTTTGTGTGTGTGTACGTGCGCTTGTCTTCATCGTCACCAGCAAGGCACAAGCCGGAGGTGAAGACGTCACATATTACAATTTCCTTGCTCTATAGGATCTTAGCGGTTAAATAAGAAAGTTGATTAACCTACACTTTCTGTCAGGTGCAAATCAATAAGATAGTTTAATATTCTAATATAACGAAGTACAAAAGCAGACATGTAGCCTTCAAGAAAAAGGGCGGATGTGTGAAGATAGAAGCATACCAGCAAAGCAGATAGACCATTAATAAAGTTATCAATCCGGCTTTGCAGGTAAACAGGGCTATACTTGGAGGACATAACTCGAAAACAATACGCCAGCACCCGATAAGTCATCCGTGGACTGGAGTCAACAGTATAACCAAGCTGCTCCTTCGTTCTATCATTGGAACACCATGAAAATCAATTAAGAAAGTCACTGCAAAATATAAGTAGTAATAACCAAACTATATACTCCCTCCAGTAAAAAATAGTGATGTCCTAGAATACGTGCAGTCAAAAAACAATACATGTCTAAAAAAATACATTTATAATAGCCTACTCCATTCGTTTCGCAATATATGTTTATTTTCTTGGGAAGTGTCTTTCCACTATGTTTGTTCAATGAGGAAACCTAGTGCAATATTTCCCCACTTACTTTAATACTGTAAAAAGAGATTTTAGTAGTATGTCATTTAATAGGGTATGTATAGTTAAATGCCATTTAATATTGTGAAACGGAGGGAGTATTGTATTGTGGAGTACGATTACATTGTCATACTTCATCTAAATAACAAGAGAACATGATAATACCTCAGCTGATCAAAGCAAGGTTCTTCAATAATGTTGCTGAAAAGATCTGTAATAGCTGTGAGTTTAGTTGCTTCCTTTCCAACGTTTTGCTCAATTGGAAAATAAACCTGACAAGAACAATGACATATTAGAAAGCTGTTTGATTATCTTGAAGCAAAGAAAACAAACAATGAAAGCCCCTTGAGGTTCCACTTCTGCTGCCAATGCAACATTTATCAAAGTGGTTGCATTACACATAGTAGCCAAACTTCACAGTTCACAAACAGGATGTTATTACAGTGGAAGATTCCAGACCTGGGATATTGTTAGCATATAATTGAAAATTGAGTAAATCTCACAGAACTACACATACTTGGTGCAAACTATCGTAGAACTACACATTAAGAGAGTTTCAAAGAACCACACATAAATTGGCAAATTGTATCAGAAAACTACACTTTAAACCAAACTCCATTCCAGGTAACGGTCTGACAGCAAGGGCCCGCCAGCAAGAAACATAATGAATTTTTCAGAGACCTACATATCGATTTTAAAACGTATCAGAAAACTACACTTTTAACTAAACTCCATTCTAGGCAACGGTCCGACATCATTGCATTTGTCTCTTGCTATTAGAACTGTGATGTCATACCACTGCCTAGAACAGAGTATGGTTAAAAGTGTAGTTTTCTTATACATTTTGACAATCTATGTGTAGTTCCTTGAAAACTTCTCTTAAAGGTGTGGTTTTGCAATAGTTTGCACAAAATGTGTAGTTTTATGATATTTACTCTTGAAAATTTCAGGTCACATCTCTAAAAAACATGCAAAAGTATTATGCTTCAGTATACAGTAATCAACAGAGAACCAAAATATAAGCCCACCTCAACCACAGAGATCACATCTCTACAAACATGCAAAAGTATTATGCTTCAGTATACAGTAATTAACAGAGAACCAAAATATAACCCCACCTCAACCACAGAATTCTCTTCAAGATCATTCTTCACACGTACACTTCTAACAAGATTTGCACCATGAGGAATGCAAAGAACTCTTTCGCCATGCCTTGCCTCCTCTGGCAGTGTCTGAGCTGACAAAGTGTTTTGGAATATTTTTGATATATTCATTGCTTCCTCTTCAGACAGGTTGCCATGACAGAGGCCCTCGACGTGCAACTGCAAGTGTGCAAACAGAAAGTGGTTTATATAATCTACCAAACAAGGTACATGGTACAAAAAAATCATCCCAAACATTTTTTATCAGAATCATACTATCAACCTGTAACACCCCGACCCTCCACTGGGCTCTGGATGCTACCACCACTCTTAGTATTCACATAGGCGAGCCATAAACAGAGTTAACGCACGAGATCTGTATTAACAGGAGAACCTGTTCTCTAAAAACATACTTTAACTAAAAAATTTACATAAATTTCTTAACAAAAAATTAAACATAACGCTCAGTGGGAAACTAAGTGGTTATTTCATATCTGCAGTGCAAAAAGAACTACTCCTATTTCATGCATGCCGTCATTCCGGATCACTCTAAAAAAACAACAAAGTAAAGATGTGTCCGAAGACTAAGGAAGCACACGATAAAACAGTAACACTAATCCATAATTGTAAACTGTAATAACACCAATCCATAACTGTAAACTGTAAATCAATCTCACGACTATAGACTTTAAATCAAACCCATGACTATGAACTGTAAACCAATTCTACGACTGTAAACTGTAATTCAAATCCTTGGCTGTAATCTATAAGCCAGTTCCATGGCTGTGAACTATAAATCAAATCTACTGTGGACTCTAAAACCAATCTACTGTAAACTATAAATCAATTCTATAACTATGAATTGTAAATCAAATCTACTATAGATTGTAAAACTAATCTATAGTAAACTATAAATCAATTCTGTGGCTGTGAACTGTAAGTCAAACCTCTGTAATTGTCTCATTGTCTGTATCACTTTTTATGCAATGCAATAAAATGCAATGCATCTGTAACTATAAACTGTAAATCAAATCTCTATAACTGTCACTGTTTGTATCTCTTTTTATACAATGCACCTGTAACTGTAACTTATACCGGTATAGCAGATAGTACACCCATCGATGTAACCCTCTCCCTCCATCCTGTGGAGGTGCCTACCTCTGTAGATTTTATTCAAGAGCACTTCAAACTAGTCATAAGACTTTCTCATTGGCCTAGCTCTTATGCATTTTGCATAATGCAATATTCTTCAAATGAGGATGTTTAATCATAAACAGTACTCCTTATGATATGATTAGCACATAATCATATACATCTCTTAAATGCTGTAGATCATGGCATAGAAACACAAATAGCAATTATTCTTCATAATCCATTGTTTTACCATACACTTGCCTGTTAACCTGGTGGACGATGCGTGGACGGCATCAAACTCGAATCACCACCCGAATAAGCATTAACCATTTCAATTCATTGATAACGTAATACATACACATACGAGCAAAGGACGACGCTCTTACGCATAATCCAATATAGCCAAAGCCTGTCATTGGACACCTTCTCGCTATCCCGGTGTTTAATCGACATATTAATTTATGCAAGAATCAGTAAATAAATGGAAGAGTGTTTCGAACTGTTACCCTAACCCCGATGACTGGATCAGGGCACGATCTATTGTTCCTTGGCCGGATCTGACGAATCCAACGCCGGATCAGGCTTTCCCTCTTCCTTTTTCTCTTCTTTTCTTTTCCTCTCTTCTTTCTTTTATTTCTTTTTTTCTTCTCTTTCTTCTTTCTCACGGCCGGCCCCTCCCCTCTCCTTTCTTTTCTCTCCTCTCCTCCTTTTCCTTCACCTTCTCTCTTCCTTTTCTTCCCACGCCGCCAGCTTCTTCCTTTCCCCCCTTCCTTTTTCATCACGCCGCCGGCTTCTCCCTGCTCCTCTTCCCCCACACCAGTGCCCCTCTTCTTCCCTTCCTCTCTCACAGCTAGCCCCCTAGCTCTCCCCCTTGTCCCCTTGCGCGACAGGCGGCCGGGTGGAGCAAGGGAGCAGCGGCAAGCTGCTGGGCGGAGGGAGACAAAGCACGCACGAGAGGGCTGCAGCGTTGGGGAGCGGCGGCTAGGTGGTAACGGGAGCTGGCCATGGACAAGGACAAGGATGGCGAGGTGCGGCCGGAACGGCAGCGCCGGCGGCTGGTCGACGACCGCGGCAGCAAGAGCAGAACAAGCACAGGGGAGGCGAAGGCGACTGGAGAGGAGAGCGCACGGGGAGAAGCAAATTGGATTCTTGCTTCTCCCCCGGCCCTCTCTCGCTCTTTTATACGGGCAAAGGTATGGGCCGGGCCAGGCTGGGCTGTTCGGGTAATACACAACCAGCATCTTTCATCTTTGAACATTGTTTGCTATTATCTAAGAACAGGTGGTGGCTTAAGTATTGGAGAAAGAAAAAATATATATAGCACAAGAGGTCACTGCGGTACTTGATACCTGAGAAAGAAGCTTTGGAACAAATGCTGCCAGATCAGAAAAGGTCAACTTTGTAAGAACTTCTAATTTATCATCGACATCCCAGAATATTTCTCGTAAGACTTGTAGCCTCAAGTAGGTAGAATGGCTCATAGGCTTCATATTCATGTTTTTGTAAGCTCTTTCCAAATCCTCCTTAATGACCTGGTGAATACGCAATGACACAGTACATAAATATCAAGGTGCAGAAGTTTATAGATAATATGGTGATTTCTTGAATTATGGTCTTTCAAGTTACAACTATGCATCTAGCAGATATAAGAGGAGATAAACAAACTGCAACAATTTGATAAAACTGGAAATGAAGTTCAAAATTCTAAATTAATAACAATGGCACCCTTTTTGAGAACTTAAGAGCTTGTATCATTCAATGTCAATCATTTTGTTCAGATACCGTCAAGACCAACAGCTGCCCATTCTTCAGCCTTTGCTCTCTAATTTTTTCAATTGTGTAAGCAGTCAGCATCTAGGAGGTTGCCTACAGCCCTACAGTGTCAAAATGGCCCTGATTTATAGTAATACAAATACCGGACATGGAGACCAGACAGTATAATCCCAGCCAGGGTTCAGAAAACAGCCAGTAACCGCCCAGTAAACCGGAACTGGGCTCTCTCCGGTTCAACTTTCACTCAAGTAGGTAATATATTACAGCTTGTAAGACATGTCCCATAATTCTTGATAAAATTAAAATTCAGAATTTTGCAAACCCTAAACTGAGCGAAAACTGGCTGGTTTTCGCACCACAAACCAGCCTGGTTCCAGTTTTTCCCTGGTAGCGGAGAGAACAGAAACTATGCTCCTAGCAATGGAAACCCCATTAGACTACAGCCACCAGCCACCAGTAGCCTGGCGCAACAAACCCAAGCGAACATGAAAACAAATGTATAAGCTGGCCAAACAAGCGTTTAGGCTGCAGTTTATTGACAACCTTCTTTCACTGGAAGATAACTAGGTCCAAGATTAAGACAATTTTCTGAAGTTCATGAAGCTACTTCTGTATATATAAAGAAAGGAACAAACAGATTTAGAAACGTGATTAAAAGCGATGGAGGACAAAAGCACATCTCAATGTCAACTGGTTTCAGTCTTTCTAATCATTTTCAATGATACAATAGCAGCAAAGAGCTATATGTTGACTAACAGGAATATCAAAACCTGCAATGGCATCTGGGTATTTGAATTCTATGCGTAGGCTAGGTAGTTCATTATGCCCATTCTCCTAGGAATCATAGTACTACAAAGCAGTGCCTTTTAAATACAGAAAAACATACAGTGGATACAAAGCAATACATTTTTCTCTTCTGTTTATGTCAATAATTACAAGACCATCAAAATAAGCCAGGCACTGTTGTTGCAGAAAGTTAGAGGAAAAAGTACACAAAACAAAATTCAGACTTCCAAGCAAGCATCAGAAATTATTTTTTACATTCTCAAAGCTATATTTCAAGAATTTTATCATGTGTTGCTCCACATAAGGACACATTACCTCAAACCTATCTGTCTTTGGAGAAAAGGATTGAGAAGCAGCCAAGATGTTGGACAGCAGGATGGGCAGCTTGTCGTTGTAACCGTAAAGCTTTAGCTCAAGGTTGCTACCAACAACAGATAATGAAGTCTCCAGTTTAGCCACATAAGCCTGAGAGAACCATAAAACCAATTGTAGAAACTCAGATAGGTCAAGGCAATTAATAACAGTCAATAAAATAGCAATTACCAAAAAGAGGGGAAAGGGAAGATGAGTCAGTTCTATGATATCTGATCTGAGAAGCAAGAAAATTAATAACTGAAATAATCCACAGTACATGGCTGAGTTTTTCTCGAACGCGCAGGAGAACTGCGCATCATTATATTAAGAAGAATAGATGAGTCTAAGAAGGCTCGTACAATCCTCACCCAATAGGCGAGGCTAAAAACACAGGGTCGAGGACAACACTACACCGACGTCCATCGACCCAATCCCCACACACCCCTATGGCCAAATGGTACAAAGACCTTTGGTCCCCGCCAAACACCACAATTTGGCCTCCTGTCTACTGACTTGCAAAACAAGGTCAACATTGGGTGAGACGTCAAAAATGCAACCATTTCTGTGCTTCCAAACCTGCCAAGCCACCAACACGACCAAAGAAATAAAACTCTTGCGCTGCTGCTTAGGGATTTGGTGCAAAGCTTGACGCCACCACGAGGTAAAGACCAAATCATCTGGCCCTGGAGTTAATCGTTGTAATCCCACCAGAGTAAGCACTGAGAACCAAACACTTCTTGTGAACACGCAAGAAGTGAATAAGTGCTGAATATTTTCCTCCACTTGATCACACAGTGGGCAGCACTCAAGATGAACAAGACCACGACGGGCCAAACGATCACTTGTCCAGCAGCAGTTAAATGAGGCTAACCACACAAAGAATTTGCAACGAGGAGGGGCCCAGGTTCTTCAAATCTCCTTCCAAGGTTCGAACTCCACCGCCCCCACAAAGAAACGGCGGTACGCTAATTGGGTTGAGAACTTGCCCGAGGAAGAAGGCTTCCACACATGCTGATCATCTAAACCGGGGGTGAGCCTCACTTGGGTGAGAACTTCCCATAGGCCAAGAAATTCCTCCATGACTGGAGAAGGTAAGCTGCCTCTAATACTATGAACCCAAGAATTATCTGTTAGAGCTTTTTGGACCGTCCTATAACTGATAGCTCTCTTAGACACATGCCCACAAAGAGAGGGGGCAAGGTCCATTAAGGATTTGGCATGCAGCCATTTATCACACCAAAAGTGGGTCCTGGAGCCATCTCCCACAATAGATATGATCGATATAGAGAACAAAACTGTTGAGTTAGGGTGCACATGAATGTCCAAACCCGCCCATGGGCAATCAGGTTGGGTCTTTTTGAGCCAGAGCCACCTCATGCGCAGTGCCCAACTGAGGATTTCCATGTCAAGAATTCCCAATCCTCCCAGCTCAAATGGTCGCTTGACCCAGTCCCAGGAAACAAGGCAATGTCCTCCATTTACTCTCTTGCGACACTTCCAAAGAAATGCCCTGCGTATCTTGTCAATTGCTTGAATTGCCCACTTAGGGAAATCCAGAGCAAAGAGTGGATAAATAGGAATTGCCGAGAGCACCGTTCGAATAAGTGTTGCTCGGCCAGCTGGGTGCATCATGGCAGCTTTCCATCTGGGCAGCTTCTTCGCGATCTTGTCAATTATCAAGTAAAATACAGCTTTGGGGAGTTTCTTGATTGCCAGTGGGAGCCCAAGATACTTGCAAGGAAATGCTTGTACATGGCTGAGTTGCATTATTGTTTACTACATCAGGGCATGGCTGAGTTGCACTATTGTTTAATCAGGGCTTTAGTGAGTGAAAAAGAAACTTCGCGAAAAAAAAATCTAGGGATAAAATTATTGAGCCTTATGCTCAGATTCTTGCATTAATAACATGAAATTTGGATCTACTGCAGATATCCAACTGATAGCAGACCTTCCCATTTAAGCCCCATCAGCTGTAAATCTCAGTCACTCTTAAATTCAGTTTAATAGCAAACAAATATTAGCAGCACCATTATAGAATAAACAATAACAGATGAGAGAAAAATTGAGTCTAGAAAGGTAGATGTTATGTGCAACGCAGACACAAGAACAGAAATTTATACCATAAGCTCATAAAAGTAGTGTTGAGACAAATTCGATAATACATTAATACCCACCTGATAGAGGACCTCATTTAGCTCATCTTTAAGAAGGTTTACAAACAGATCAGTGAGGACAGAGTTTTCAAGGCTGCTACAGCCATCCTTGACAGAAATCAAAAAGAACGTGTTGGCACGAGGAACATTAAATGTCATGTCCATCTTATACCAAAGCTTTATGAATGTGTCGTCCACAATGCATCGAGGATTATCGTCGCTTGGGGATTTAGGTATGTTAGCATTTCGCAGAGTGAAGTCCCCTGGGATAAATTCATTCTTCTGAGGTAAATGAAAATTAGCATCTATCTGTGCAGGATTTCTCCAGCTTTGAATCAAAGATGATGGAATGTCCTCTTCAATGTACTGTGAACCAAACCAAGGCTCACATTGAATAGCTGCAGGCAATAGACTGCATTAGAAATGCAACATCATGAGGCAATCAGGCATAGCTATGCAGTTGAACAAATTGCAACGTGGTCTCATAATTATCCTTTGAATTCTCCATGGCATGTGGAATAAACATAAATCTCAAAGTAGTAACTCCAAAACCAACAAGTTGTTCTTTGATGTAATTCTATAAACAGAATGAGCTTCATTTCTGGATAAATTAGATGGCTAGGTCAAGCATGAAATAAAAAAAATGACAACTATTGCTTCAAATATCATACTAGAATACACCATATTAAAGAAAATAGTTAAGGTTTAAGTGCTTGCATGTTTGATGTTTCTTCTCAGTCTTCTCCACCACTTCTTTCCATTACAAAGGATGCGCTTAATAAACATTTATTATAAATTCCGTTTGCAGCGTGTTCTTTAGCACAAAATGTGAAAAGATCTCCATTCAGCAACTCAAAGTTTAGGATAATACTCTTATCATTCTGCCACTTGTTTCCATTGCAAAGGACGTGCTTAAAAACATTGATTATAATTCCGTTTGCAGCGTGTTTTTAGCACAAAATGTGAACAGATCTCCATTTAGCAACTCAAAGTTTAGGACAATACTCTTATAATTCTGCCACTTCTTTCTGTTATGAATATTATGTATGTATTGATATGAGGCTAAGGGACCATATATATAGGAGTACAAAGAGATATGCCATATAGAGATAAGGCATATGTGGAATAGAATACAAACTCTATATCCTAATACAACTCTACTCTATATCATTAACACCCCCCTCAAATGCAAGGCGTATGCAATAGCATTGCATTTGAAAGAGTTGACATTAAAATAACAAAATCCAAAATCCAAGTCTTGTGAACGTCGTCGTAGCAGGCGGCTCTTGAAGATTGTGTCGAAAATATAAGATATCCATCCGAGGTCGTGCGATAGCCCATAAAGCAGATCGAAACCCGAGACGGCGGCGACGCAGTGCACAAGAAGCGCAATAGAAACGCAGTGCAGAAGAAGCGTGGTGGCTTTAAAAGCTCAGGGCGGCGGCTCAGAAAGAAGAGCGGTGGCATCATAGACCGAGACAGCGGCGGCGCAGTGCACAAGAAGCGCAATAGAAACGCAGTACACAAGAAGCGCAGCGGCCTTAAAAGCTCGGGGATGCGACGCGAGAGACTGCCCACAGAGGAGTCCGGATCCAGCACGAATGAGGCTGGATCCGAACGGGGCAAGGCTAGATCCGGCGAAGACGAACCGGAGAAGAGCCATACAGACGCGAGAGGGGCAGCACCGACCATACAAATTCCTAAAGGATAGACTATAGCTAGCAAAGCAATCGACTGACTGACACAAAAATTTGTGGACTCGTATGGCTTAGACGAACTGAAGATAGAGACTATAGATTTGAATAGACACAGTGGAAGACTCAAAATCCTAAAAGACTTAAAATACTCAGCAGCAAAACTGAACCAGCGCCAAAGATCTTCCTCCCATGAGTATCACAGCCTTGCGAGTTGCGGTTAGGCGAGCAACACCACCTTTCAGTGTAAAGGCTGGCAGCCTGGCAACAGATCAGGAGGAGAATAAAAGCCTGTTCCTCCACTTATTCTCTCCCCTCTTCTTAGCACCATTAAAGCGGCAGCAAGCCATCTTCTCTCTCTCCGTCTTTTTCCTCTCCTCGTGACTCTCCAGCACCACAAGAGAAAGAGAGGCGACGACAGCCTGCCGAAGTGGAGGCGACGACGAGGGCGGGCCGTGAGCGCCGCCAAGCGCTGGAGCGAGGAGGCGGGAGCTTCCACGCCGAATCGGCGAAGCGGCGACCAGGCGCCGAACACGTCGACGAGCCGACCGGGGCGGCGCGGAGATCCGGCGGGCTCGAAGCAGCGATGGGCGGCGACCACTCAGGCGCCGGCGACCACAGGAGGCGGCAAATCTTCCTCAGGCAAGCTCGTCAGGCGAGGGACGGCGAGCAGCCCGACGCCAGTGGCACCTCAGATGGAGTCCTCGGTCCCGGATCCGCACACTCTCTCTCTGCTCAGATCAGGCGGATCTGACGAGGCGCTCCCCCAGGCGGCGTCGATCCGAGCGGAGACGAGCGGCGGCGGAATCCGCGTGATGAGGACGGCGGTCGAAGGAGCCGCGTGATGAGGAGGACGCCGCCGGTTTCGTGCGGAGCTGCAGCCCATACCTCTGCATCCCGATGTCGATGGGACTGCTAGATGCGCGAAGAGGCAAGCGGCTGCGAGCCAGAGAAGAGGAGCGGCGGCCGCGGGGCCCGTCCCGGTGGCGGTTTCTCGGCTCCAAGGGCGGTGTAGCAGAGATCGGCGATGACGGAGCCGATCCGGATCCGGCGCAAGCAGAGATCAGCGACGACGGGCCAATCCGGAGGAGGCCCGAAAAACAAGGTGGCCGCCCCCAGGAGTAGAGATGATCCTCCCGGGGGCAGCGGCAGCGGAAGACTTGCGGAGAGGCTAGGGTTAGAGAGATTAATCTTAGCTCTGATACCATGTTATGAATATTATGTGTGTATTGATATGAGGCCCAAGGGACCATATATATAGGAGTACAAAGAGATATGCCATATAGAGATAAGGCATATGTGGAATAGAATACAACTCTATATCCTAATATAACTCTACTCTATATCCTTAACACTTTCCATTGCAAAGGACACGCTTAAAAAACATTGATTATAAATTCCGTTTGTGGCGTGTTCTTTAGAATAAAATGTGAAAAGATCTCCATTTAGCAACTCAAAAGTTTACGATACTGTATTTCAGGATTAATCAGTCAAATAAATAAAGTGAGCACGAGATGAAACATCTCATTTGACTAGTACAATATTAAGACATTGCAATATGATTAAATAAGAGTCATGATAACAGGACCATCAAATGTTTTCAACATGTAACAATATGGTTAACTGAAAACCTTAAACATCTTGCATCACGTTGAGTGGTTCATGAGCCTGGCATATGAGCACTGTGCATTAACTAGATAAAAAAACACTACAGAAAATTGGCAGCATGGACTGATTACCTTGGGACTGTTTATCAAATGATTTGCTAAGTATGTCAACTCTCATGTTGTCTGGATGAAAGAAGCTCAAAACATGCTTGACCAACTCCGGGTCCCACCCCTCATAAATATATTCTCCACAAACAATGTGCTTTTCAGAATAAAATAGCATGTTTTCTGCAAAGAAAAGATTCAGTAAACCCCGCCTCCATTCCATAAATTAAAAGAGAAACAAACATAAAAAAAAGTAACAACCTGCAAGATCCACTGCATAATCATCTGGAGGTTGCTCTTCTGCAAATCTGAACTCCATGTACCCAATGTCCTGGAGTTCCTTAAATATCCATTCTTGTGGCTCAGACTGCTTAAGTAACTTTATATATTGGTATACAGCAGTAATGACCTCGTAAAGCTGCAAAAGCATTCCACGGTAGACAATATTATAAATACAGCAATAGCTAAACAACGCATGTTGACTGAGAAAAGATGCACCAGAATATATCAATGGAGAAGTCAAAAAGCTCTGTAGCACCGACACGTGTCAAAACCGCCGTTTCCGTGTCCGACACAGATACGACACAGACACGGCACAGACACGTGTCCCCGACGTATCGGCCGAATTTCCAATTAATTTTAATCGCTAAAATTTCCGACACGTGTCAGACACGGTAAATACATGCGTCAGACACGGCCCGGACACGGCGGCCCACGAGACGGCCGGCCCAGGAGAACAGTCGGCCCAGGAGAACGGTCGGCAACCCTAACCCACGCCTGCCCCGAGCCCCGACCCCATTCCCCACCCGGCCACTCTCGCAGTCCTCCCCATCGCGGAGCGCCGCCACTCCTCCCCATCGCCAGCGCTCCTCCCCATCTCCCTGCTGGGAACGCTGCCGCTCCTCCCCATCGCCGGCGCTCCCCCCCATCGCCTGCCCGCGCCTCCAAGATCTTCGCCGACGCTCTCCCGCATCGCCGGCCCGCTCCTCCAAGATCTTCGCCGCCGCTCCCCCGCATCTTGCCGGCGCCTCCTCTAGCCGCCGTCTCCCGCGTCTCCTCCCTTGCCGGCGTGCGTGCGAGCACCGCCAAAGATGCAAGATCTTCGCCGTGCCGTGACTGAAGACGCCTCCTCTCCGTGCTTCACCGGCCGATCTCCGCGTGCGCGCCGCTTCACCGTGCTTCACCGCCAGCTTTCTCCCCTCTGCTGTCTCCTACCGAGAGCTGGCACCGAGGTATTTGCCGAGTGCCGACTGTGATTTACTCTGTGATTTACTTCTGTGATGCATTAGATGATTGATTGTTTGTTTCATTGTTCTAGAAAAATGGAAGCCGCTAATTCTAGTGCTAGAGAGGATGAAAATACCAGCAGCAGTAGGTTGAAGCTTCCATTGTGGAATCATGTTGATGTTCTAGACAGGGGTGGTCAAGGGGGAGGAAATGTGAAATGGAGATGCAAGTATTGCAAATATGTTGGTACTAGTAGCTACTCTAGAGTCAAAGCGCACTTGTTGAAAATTACTAACGGTGGATGCAAGATATGTCCTAAGGTGACAATACCTATTCTTGCTCAGCTTAAAAGTGAAGTTGCAAGGGCTGATGATGAACAAGCAAAAACAAGGCCAAGAAATGTGCCCTTGCCACCATCAACTGTTGGTAGTGTTGCTAGTGCTAGTGTTTCTTCATCAAGCATGGACTCGGCTATGTTAGCAAGTAAGAAGCGAAGGGGACCTACTTCAGCATTAGAGAAAGCTTGGGCCAAGGATTTACGCAATCAAATGGATGCACAAATTGCAAGGATGTTTTATTCTGGAGGTATGCAATGAACTTATAATCATTGTTTCAATTTTGATCCAGCTTACCATTTGCATTCAACTAATTGTGGTTATGTGAAATTTACAGGATTGTCTTTCAATCTAGCAAGAAATCCACATTTTCAACAATCTTATAGCTTTGCTGCAAACAATAGCCTTTCTAGTTATATTCCACCTGGGTACAACAAGTTGAGGACTACACTTCTTCAACAAGAAAGGACGCACATTGAGACCTTATTGGAGCATACGCGGAGCACGTGGCCTGAAAAGGGTGTCACCATTTGTTCAGATGGATGGTCAGATGCACTTTATCGCTATTTCGGAGGGTGCACCGATGTTCTTGCGAGCTATCAATACAGAAGGCGAGGTAAAGACAAAGGAGTACATTTCTGAGAAGTTGATTGCTATTATTGAAGAAGTGGGTGCAAGAAGTGTTGTCCAAGTCATCACGGACAATGCTACAAATTGCAAAGGTGCGGGTTTGATTGTTCAATGTATACACTCATATTTTTTGGACTCCTTGTGTTGTTCATACGCTCAATCTTGCTCTCAAGAGTATTTGTGCTGCTAAAATGCCAAGAACTGATGAGGAAGAAGTAGTCTTTGATGAGTGCCATTGGATAACTGAGATTACTGCAGATGCTAATATGATCAAGAATTTTATAATGAACCATGGCATGAGGCTATCAATGTTCAATGAGTTTAGCAAATTGAAGTTGCTTGCTATTGCTGAAACGAGGTTTGCCTCAGTTGTAGTTATGTTGAAGCGGTTTTGTATGATTAAGAGGGCACTCCAAAATATGGTGATTAGTGACAAATGGGAAACATATAGAGATGACAATAGAGGGATGGCACAAAACATTAGAGACTTAGTACTCAATGACGTGTGCTGGGACAAGGTCAACTATATTGTTGAATTCACTGAGCCAATCTATGAAATGATACGTGTGGCGGACACCGACACACCATGCCTTCATCTAATTTATGAGATGTGGGATACAATGATTGAAAATGTGAAGAAAGTGATATATAGGCATGAAGGTAAGGAAGAAAATGAGGAGTCCACCTTTTATTCGGTTGTTCAAAGCATATTGGTTGACCGTTGGGCAAAAGGCAACACTCCACTCCATTGTTTGGCACATTCACTTAATCCAAGGTAACTATAAATCTTTCTTTGCTTTTGCTAACATTTTAGTTTAACTATTCAGATTTCACACAGTTATAAACTTATAATCCAATAATCCATTTTTATTTGTAGATATTATAGCGACAGGTGGATCAACCAACAAGGTGTTGTTGGTCGTGTACCCCCACATAAAGATCTTGAGATTTCACAAATGAGAATGAAGTGTTTCAAAAAGTTCTTCCCTGGTCTTGAAGATCTCAAGAAAGTGAAAGAAGAATATGCAAGATTTTCCACTTGTTCTGGAGAATTTAATGATTTTGATTCTATTTATGATAGATGGATCCTTGATCCAATGAATTGGTGGGTAAATCATGGACAATCCGTTCCTGTGCTACAAAGTTTGGCTCTCAAATTGGTTAACCAACCGGCCTCATCTTCTTGTTGTGAAAGAAACTAGAGCACATATAGCTTCATCAACAAAGATGAAAAGAAACAAATTAACTCTGAGCGTCTTTCAAGATTTGGTATTTGTACATAACAATTTGAGACTTCTATCAAGAAGAATGAAGCATATAAAACAGGACAACTAGAATGTGGGATGTGGGAGGAGACAGCTTCGAATCTTTAACTGGTGTTGGTATTCTAGAGGTTGCTCAGCTCTCTCTTAAAGAACCAGAGTTGCAGGGTGTGTTGTTTGAAGATGAGCCTACTGCGATGACCCAGGAAGAAAATAAGGACGAAGTTGAAGTCTAAGAGTCTCATGCTGTCTTTTAATTAGCCATTTAACCTTGCTACTAGAATTCGAGTTTGTGATGTACCTTAAGTTGAACCACTCCTATGTTGTATGTTGGCTAGTTGCCATTTGCTTTTGGTTGAACTCTACATTTAAGTTTATATGTTTGAACTTGGTTACTTATTATTATTTATTGTTTTTCATTATCAATTATCAATTGTTCTTGCTCTATTAATTTATTGTTTTGTTTATTCAAGAATCAAATATACATGTTATCTTTGTAGTCTTGCTTATCTGATCATGTTACTTTTTTTCCCAGGTTAATGAGAATGGAACATTGGAATTCTTATTTCTGCAAATGGTATTCAATTGATGACTGATGAGGTACATATTCTTCTAGTATACACTTTACAAATTACATGTTTACATAATTTCAGTTTGACAAGCATAAGGAAACATAGAAAATAATACATACATACATACATATATATATATATATATATATATATATATATATATATATATATGTAATTTATTTATTATTTTAATATATATAGCTGTGTCGCCGTGTCGGTACTTTTGGGAAAATGGTGAATTCCCGTGTCGGTGTCGTGTCGTGTCGACGTATCCGTGTCCGTGCTGCAGAGTCAAAAAGTAACGTCACAAATATCCATTTTAGAGTTCCTCACCTAGAAATTGGTTAGTGTGGATCAGTTCTAAAGGATTATATATCTCATTTACCATAATGAACTTAAAGTATTAAACAATCCTGCAATACAGATCCTCTGTTTCACTTCATACCACATAAAGAGGGGGGAAAGGCACTCTTTTAAGCAATGTTGCATAACCAAACATATCCATTTTCTGCCCTAGACAGGTGACCCTGACAACGGCCTTTCTAGCAAGTAAATAGTTTTACTGGTTCTACTTCTACATAGAGGTGGCAATTTCCCGTTGGGGGTGGGGCTGATCTCCCCCCAGGGCAACGGAGACGGGGATTGCCCTCCCCTCACGGGGACCCAGTAAAAATTAACAATAGAATATAGTTTTTAAATATGAGATATTGTATTCTTTTCTTGTATATTTGGACTAAAACTCGAATCTATATATTAAAATACATATTTTAAAAAATATACCTAAATAAGTATAAAGTAATAAATAAAGTCACATTTTTATTTTTTAAATAATTTAGCATTTTTTTATCCCCGCAGGGATCCCCGTGGGGGTCAGGTCCCCACGGGGACCGGGGACAGGGGCAATCTCCCCCCGTTTAGCCTAACGGGGCGAAGCCGCAGGGCCTCCCCTAGGGCCCCCCGCCCCATTGCCACCCTAGTTCTGCAGGTAAAAGCAAGACTTTATTCAAAGATTTGATGAATAAAAAGGAAATTGCCGTGTACAGAAATTTCCTAGAGAATTATTAGTCTTACGATGTTTGCCAACAAAATTGGTGGGAAAATTGATGCAAATTAAAAACAAAATCGAATGTTCCTTAACAGAAGGCATTTGAAGCAGATCCCTTTTTGCAGCTTTCTAATAAAGCCGGGGGTAATATCTTATGCAACATTGAAATTGTTTTGATATTTCTTCACATTATGACAATTGACAAAGACCTTGTCTGCTGTATTTTCGTTGGAGTTTTCCTATTGGGAACAGGGAAGATTATAGAGTTGCTAATTGCAACAATTCTGCAAAAATCATGTAAGTTCTTTGATGTGAAAAGAATAAGAGTTTCGCCCAGCCAAAATATGCATAGAAAGGTAAACATCATATGAACCTGCATACATTTTTCAGTCCTGAATCAGTAAGGCGGATAGACATTTCAAAAATATAGGCATACGAGGACCGTTGTGCTCCTCCACTGCCAACACCAGCACTCAATGAGCTCACCCAACCTTTAGCTTTCAGGAAATAAAGTAAGCTTCCCTTGCCCTCTGAAAATAAAAACAAATTGGTCAATTACTAAATGGTTGTACATGAAGAAAGTTGGCCATCTTCGTGCTCAAATCTCCACATTAAAGTAAGAAAGAAAGCAACATTAGAATGTATGCAAAATGAAGTATTTTCCTTATAAATTAACTTTAATGCAATAAAGAACAACTGTGCTGTAAAAGAGTAGGTTAATATACAATAAGACAACACTGAGCAAGAATAGGAGGACATTTTAGCAAATCAACACATATGGGGGCATATCATATGAAATAACATGGAAACAACTCACAACAATATCTATTCCAATCGGGTAATCCAATTTATGCTATCATATCAAATAAGGGAAGAATTTATTGCCAAGATTCAAACCTACAGGGAAGTAGTGCTACTACTAAACAGCTTGAAAACCCTCCTCAAAAGAAGAAAACATAAAGAAACAAATATTTGCATGGGAAAATCAACTACATGCTTAGCATTCAACCATTAGGCTAAAGCACCTTCATTGAAGAGCAAAAGTTGCAGGTACAGGTGTATGGGCGCTACTTACCATGACCAAGGAGATGTGCCAAGTAATCTTCTGGTTTCTTCATGTATTCCTTGTGCAGGCAAGGAAGTGTCCATGACAAGTAAAGACCGTGAACATCTCTAACAGCCTCCAGCTTGTGAAGTTTACCAGATTTCCAAAAAGGCATATCAGTCTTTGGACTTATATCTAACAGAGGACCAGCTTTAACCTTACTGAATAGCTCCATGGTCCAGCCTTCTAGAATGTCAAGGGGTTCTGAAACAAATGGACCATATAAACATTGAATAGTTAAAGAACAAGAGCATTAATGCATGCATATGATTTATAGTCAGTTGTCACCATACAATTAAATATTGTTAACAAGCCTCACCTCCCCCAATTATAACTAGCTTCATCATCCCTCCATGATAGTTACTCATGTACATCTGTAAAATCTCTTCCCTTAAATTGATTCCATTGCCCATTGCATCAACCAAGCTTTTCTTGTTTCCTACCGACAATCTCAAAAGTTCAGCCCCAATACAATTCAATCGATAGGACTAGATGAAAATGACCAGATGACAAACATACCCCAGGTAAATCTGTTCAAAGGGTGTCCTTGAGAACAAGTATGAGACTGAAGTTGGTAAAGACGGCAGCTATCGCTTTGCAGAACTTGGTTGAACTCTTAACACAATTGTTCAGCATCAGCAATTATAATGTATAGTTTAGAGAGCCAATAAAGAACTAGCAGTGGTGACTGCCTCACTGGTTAGCAAGAACAAGATTAACCACATACCTGAGTCTACTGCTAATATCTCACGGTCCATAGCTTCAGCCTTAACAAGAGGTGATACAAAGAACTGAGAAAATCTAAGGATGAAACCAAAACAATGTATAAATATAAGTTTTAACTCAGAATTCATGTTATAAAGGAAAAACTTAGAATGAAGAATAATAGATGATAGTTACCTGTCCAATGCTCCCTTTAGATACTCTCGATTGACCTCAAAATGGTAGCAAGTGTATTCAGTTTCAGTAAAAGCATTGGATGAACCACCATGTTTGGACAAGTAACTGTCATACTACAAAAAAAAAAGAGAGAGAATAACAAATTTGTTTTATCTTTTGCAAGATTTCAACAGATTTTAAAATTTTACACCAAGTAATTACCAGCTTTCACCAAATTTTTAAAATTTACACGATCATCAAAACAAATTACTCAGGTACATCATAAGCGATAAAGCAATCATGCATGTGAGCCAAATAAAATGCAAAAAGCTCAAGGACTATCCAAACCATTGTTTATAGCATGGAATACCAGTGTTGGCACTATAGCACTGCTATAGCGGAGAAAGGGCTGTTATGTACTGGCTAGCTGCTGTTGCTTCATCACATAGTTTCAGCGTTGTAACAGCCCACTACGGCCGCTATAGTGTGAAGTGTTGAAGGATTTAGACCCTCCATTATGAGTTAATGGTGAGCTTTGGTAATTAGTAACAACCAGATTTCTGTGTTGCCATCGATTACCAAAAACGGGGAGATTGAAGAATCTAGCTCCATAATTATGTATTAATGATGAGTTTTGACAATTGATAACAATTGTTTGTGGGACTAACATTTTTCATTGATTTTGTGAAATAGATCAGGCCCCATAATGATGAATACCTTAGATGGCAATCATGTGTTGATGGTCATCAAGTCAAGGTTCAAGATGAAAAATGACATCATATGTTGGTGGTCATCAGTCGAAATCCCAAAGTGGTGGATGGCTTCATGTGTTGAAAGCTATCAAATCTAGATGATGCATCATGTGTTATACATATTAAGACAAGAACTCGGACTTGAAGTGAAGATATTCATCATCAAGTTTCAAGAAGATGTGCAAGGTAAATGTATAACTAGTATAGGCTAAGATATGTTCTTAGTCTTTTATCGGTCTCGGTATTTGGTTGAGACCGGATTGTTAGTGTAGACTGATATACTATTAAGAAGGATCTTATCTAGTAGCTTGAGTCTCATCATGTATTGATAGTTTAATCCCGCTTGCTCTAGCTATCCGTGACATGATGCTATTATTTGCGAATGTGTTTCGCAAATAGTTGAGCCTCATGCATAGCTAATCCTGTAGCATGTGACTAGAGTTTGCAAATATATTTTGTAAATGGTTGAAATCCATGTACCTACTCTTTGCGGCATGATGCTAAGGTTTGTAAATAGTTGAATTTCATGCATAATCCTTGTAGCATGTGGTTTAGATTTGTGAATGTGTTTTGCAAATAATTAAGGCTCATGCATAACTAATCCTTGTAGCATGTGAGTAGAGTTTGCAAATGTGTTTTGCAAATGATTGAAGTCGATGCACCTACTCTTTATGGCATGATACTAAAGTTTGTAAATATGTTTTGTAAATAGTTAAAACCCATGCATAATCCTTATAACATATGACTTAAGTTTGCGAATGTGTTTTGCAAACAGTTTGAATCTATGTTTCTAGACCTTGTGTCATGATTGTAAAGTGTGCAAATGTATTTTGCAACTTGTCGTGAGTCGTACTTTGACCTTTGGTTGTATGGTACTATGATTTGTGGATGTGTTTTACAAATTTATTGAAATACATGCATCTCTACCTTTGCTGAGATTTCAGGGCAGTACGACTGACTCTGTGAGCGGTCCGACTGGCCAATGGTACAACCAGCTCAGTGTCAGCGATCGGACTGGCCGGCGATCTGACTGACTCTATATGAGCGGCATGACCGACCCTCTCACAGCAGTCTGATTGGCCATGTGTTGACGGTTTGACCGGAAGAGCGGTTCAACCCAGCCGTGTAGCCGGTACCTTTTTCTAGAGAGCATGTTTTTGGTGTCTCTCTGAGGTTTTAGCTGAGCGCATGGTTGTTACGGCATCGCATAGGCATCACGACGGTGCTTGGTGAACACCATGCACACTCGCCTCGACTTGGGGGGGAGGAGGCCGCGACTGGGGGGGAGGGGCAGGCTGCGGGGGGAGGAAGTGACCGGGGGGGAGGCGGCGGGGGGAGGAGGAGGCAGGGAGGGGAAGCGGGGTGGAGGCGGCGGGGAGGGCGATGCACCTGGGAAAGGAGACGTCGGGTGGGGGAAAGAGGCGCTGGGGAGAGGAGGCGTGAACGGCGGAGCGGCGACGGGGAGAGGAGTTGCCGCGGGAGATGGGAGAAGAGGTCGGTCGAGAGAGAGACGACAGTCGATGATATATGAGGGGACTGGCTTGGGCTTCGTATGGTGTTTTCCATGGCATCGCCTAGGCGTCCAGGCGCCGTGGTCGCCAATTACGCCGTGACAACCATGGCTGAGCGGTTTGATCGGTGTTGTTTGACCAGACCCGACGATCCGACCAAACCCTGTGTGGGCGGTCTGACTGGCCTAGTCTGTAACAACTAGTTTTCTAGCCATTGTAGTGGGGGGCTGGTCTGACCAGCCATGTGTTGGTGGTCAGACCAGTCCAGACTGTTTTTGGTAATTTTGTATGTGGGCTATATATATCCACCATAGCTTGTTGGGAACAAGGTTGATGCATCCCATTTCATTCTCTCGAGTTAGTGCGAACTTTTCCTCTCAATTGTGTATGTATTGCATGTTAAGGAGAAAGGTCTCTAGTTATATGTATTATTTCTAGAGAGTATTATTTCTAAAGATGGATTGAGTACCCACATGTGTATGTATTGCACTTGGTGAGAGTCAAGCAAAGAGCTTAACTTATTACCTTTGGCGGTTACCGAATCCTAGACGGCGTGGAGGTGACGTGGTCCAGTGATTTTCTTAAGAAGTTTGTGAGAAGGCCCAGCGTTTGTGAAAGTAGCTCACCTACCCGAAGAGGGAAAAAGTTACCACTAGTGGAATTGAGGTATTTGACTTAATTCGTGGAGTTGGTTCAATTCGTTTAGACTTACCTCAACGTGGACTAGGGGAGACCAGCAAATCTACGAACACCACGATAAAAAGAGGTCGTATCAATTGTAGTTTGCTTCCTTGTGCTCATTTACATTCTTGTAATTTATAGTTCTAAAATTGTATTGATTGCTTATCACTCTAGGATTGCAAACCTTGATATGACTTAGGTTGTTGGTGCACTTAGTGAAACTAAATGATTTAGACCTTAAATGAGCAAAACCAATTTGATTTACGCTTTCGCATCTAAAACTCAATTTTAGCCAAAAGAAATTGTAAAAGTGCCTATTCCTCAGTTACAGTCTTATAGAGCTAATCTCAGGGCTTACCTCACAGAACAAAAGAAAGGGGGCAAAAGAATGCACATTGTACAAACCTCATTTTCGTTTGGAAATTCAGAACTCCCCATAAAAAGCATGTGCTCTGCAAAATTGTAGCACTCTTTCAGATTAACACAGACGTAGGAAGTACAAATCACCAGATTAGTTTCATCCGACTTTTGGATAGACAGAAGGCGAAGTAGTTTTCAGCTTTTAACTGATGCATATGAGAAGCCATAATAAAAGATAGGTAAAACAGAAATGACGAGGATTGCATACCTAGAAAATGAGCTAAGCCTTGTGCCTCTGGAGGATCAGCAAAACTGCCCATTCCAACACACATTGCAGCAGCAGCCTGAAATGCAATTTGTCATTTTGTAAGAACAAGCAAAACCAAGCATCAAACTTCCAACATGCAGCCAAACTCCCAACCAGCAAAATCCACCTTATCCAATCTTGTGAATTAAACCGCAACTCACATCAAATACATCAAGTTAGCACTTGGCTCATTACCAGTTTACCACAATCTAACCACTTCAATACACGAATTACTCGTAACAGTGCAACAGCACCTACCCCCTGAGATCAGATTCCAACTACACACTTCTAGGTAAAGTGAACAAATCCAACCTCCTTTCCATTGGTTATGATCCACCTAGGTGATCGTTTCCAACACCACCAAATCGCGCTAGATCCAGTGATTGTGCATAACACAGCATCACAGATACCATACAGACGAGATTGATATAATGTACTTGCAAATTTTGATTTAACAGAGTAAACAGTGGTAGCCTTAAGAGTAAATAAAACCAATCACTACCTTCTTAATGAGCGGATCAGAGCGGCCCTTCTCCTTCCTCCTCTTCGGCTCGCTCCCGCCCTCCTCCTCGCCCTCTTCGTCCTCGTCGTCCTCGTCCTCCCCTTCCTCCTCGCTGTACACTTCATCATCGTCCTCGTCGTCCTCCTCATCCTCATCCTCGTCCTCCATGTCCTCGTCTTCGTTGGGCTTGGAGGGGTGGGGGTCGGGGTGGCCGTCCGCGTAGATCTCGGGGTCGTGGACGAGGAGGGCGCATAGGCCGTTGGCGACGCGGAGGAGGCGGTAGGAGCGGTGGTCGTTGGGGGACTTGATCACCAGCTCGTCGTCGCGCGATACCGCCGCCGCCATCTCGGCCTCGCCGCCGCCGCCGCTTTGAGATACGAGACTAACGAGATGTTGTGGTAGAGTAATGCGGCGAAACTAGCAGCGCGCCTCCTCTCTATCTGCTTCGCTTATATATCCTTTTTTTGTTTTTGTTTAAAGGAAGTGCTTAAGTGCTAAGGAATCGTCGTAGATCGAGCGATTCGTTCAGGTAAATAAAATGAATCAAATATAGGTAATATAAAATAATAAATTAAACATAAAAAAAGAAATAATTTTGTTTTTATTTATTGCTTTCTCTTTATAAGTATAACTTTATAATAATTATAACTCTCTATTTATAGATTAAGGGAAAGGTGTCTACCAATAGACTAGATTTGCAGACCCAAACTGAGATTTTCCAACACTCTCCCTTAGACACTCATCCGACACATTCATGCCTCATAAAAACTCCATAAAAAACCACTGAAAAAATTTAGATAAATAATACATGATACATGTTATATTATGTTGCACGAATTGCCTCATTAAAATCTTAGCCGAGAAACTTTCAAAAAACTCGTCAAGGAAAAAAGAGTACAATCCATCTAATTTCATTTAATCTACAGGATTTATTCTCTAGGTACTCGATCTTCGTGATCAAATTTTAATAGTGAGCTCAAGAAGAATCTCCCCCTGAATTCTGCACTTCTCTAAGTTTCATCATTCCAATTCTACATACATATTTTTTTCAAAGTTATATACTTGAAGTGACTTAATGAATAAATTTGCAATATTTTCACATAACTTAGTATACGGTATCTTAATTTCATCCATCTTTTACAATTCATGAGTATAGAAGAATTTGGAATTGATATACTTTGTGATATAATTTTTCACATAACTCGTTTGTACTTGTGCAACATAAGCTGCATTATATTCATAGATAATGGTGAGAGCCTGCACAATGTTCTGTCCACATGACTGCTGAATGTGGTGAATCATCTGTCGAAGCTAAACAAATTCTCGTGCGGCTTCGTATAATGCTATGATTTTCGAGTAATTTGTCAAAGTGGATATAATACTTTGTTTAGACAATTTCCATGAAATGGCAGTTCCACCGCACAAAAATACATAACATGTTTTGTGACCTAACTGTATGCGAGTCTAACAAGTACTCTGCATTTGTATAGCCAGTCATATTTAGATTTTGATTCTTTCTATAAAATAATCTAAGATCTTTGCTTCATTGGAGGTATCGGAAGATGTCTTTTATCCTCTACCAATGCCTTTTGGTAGGTTCTGCACTATACCTCGCTAATAGATTTATGGCAAATGCGATGTCCGGTCTAGTGCAGTTTGCTAGATACATAAGTGTCCCTACTGCACTTAAGTATAGGAATTCTGGTCCCAAGACTTCCTCCCCCTCTTCTCTAGGTCTGTACAGATATTTGTCTTGCTGCAAAGATCTTCGATCATTAGTACTTTTGAAGGGTATGTCTTTTCAAAGTCAAACATTTCTAACACTTTCAGAGTGTAGACTGGTTGATACACTAATATCCCTTTCGGGATATGCTCGAGCAGCAAACCTAAGTAATATTTAGTTTTACCCAAATCTTTTATTTCGAACTCTAATTCAAGATACATGCTTCCTTTATATCTTCTAGGGTTCCGATGATATTTAGATCATTTATAAACACTGAGATTATACAAAAACCTATTACAGGATCGTTGTATAAATACACAAAGACAATTCTTATTGTTCGTGCAGCCTTTCTTGCATAGAAAATCACTTAAGCGATTATACCACATCCTGTCTGATTGCTTAAGTTCGTACAGTGATTTTCTGAGTTTTACACTATATATGTTTCTAGTTACTCTGTCTTGGTTCGGGATAGGCATACCTTCAAGTGCCTTCATATAAATATTCGAATCTAAGTTTACATTAAGGTATACCATTACCATATCCATCAATTTTATTTCTAAATTCAGATTTACTATCATCGATTAAATATCTAAAGGTAATGCCACACATGACCATGGAATAAGTTTCTTCATAATCAACTTCTGGACGTCGAGTGAAACCTTGTACAACAAACTTTACTTTATATTTTATAACTTTATTTTTCTTATTTCTCTTTTGAACAAATAGTTATTTATGCCATATAGGGTGCACATGGAGAGGCATGCGGCTTATAGACCCAAACACCTCTCTTTTATTCAGAGATAATAATTCAGTTTCTATTATCTTTTTTTCAATCCTCATAATATGATCTTTTTTTACATTCAACAAGCGATGCATTCTATGGATCAAGATCAATGATTGTGGTAATTTTCTTTACAAAGTAAATATCAACATGGGCTGTTGTCCTATTCATGGATTCTCCTATGTGCACAAAGTTTATAACTATTTCATCATGGGATTATTCTTATAGTTCTTCTGCTTGCTCACCGCTTCTTTTAGTTATGGGGGAAAGCCCCTTTAGTTTGTCAGCTCCGAAGTATACGCACACATTCATACTGGTTTCTTCTTCTATGAGAATGTTCAGATCCAGTATACCCTTTTCTGAAAGTGCCATACTAGTGCCAAGTCTCAATTGGCTTCCCTGTTGGTTCTGAGAAACTTCAGTAATTGGCTGTATCATGTCATTCTTATTATTTTTCACCAAACGTCCTCGGATACTTGGGATTCGAGGGCGCGAAGTTCTCGTCCTTTTATTCTGAGGCCTCTAGACGGGATTACAGATATCTTTAATTTTCTTCGGTATTTCAACCCTCTCTAGTGCATTGCGTGCAGGAAAATATGGCTTGGTCACGCTATTTGATAATGATCAGGCAGCTGATTTGATAATGTATAACATCCTAATTTTCAATGTTACTTAAAGCCTTTTAAAATAAAATTCACCATTTGGATTTTTTTGAATTTAATTCAAGTTTAAATTAAATTTTTAAGAATTAAAAGGATTTAATATGAATAAAATTAACATTAACATTTCCTAAAATATTTTATTTGAGTCCCTTGTATCTCAAGGAATTTTTTGGATTTTTCGTAATTTTTTTGGATTTATATGTTATTTTCTAGAGCTTATTTTATTTTCTTCTAATTTCAGAAATAGAAAAATCCCCTAAACTCTCCCGCACCAATCAGGCTAGTCCGATCAGCCACCGCCACGCGTCGGCCATCTGCCACACGCCACACATCCCGAGCCGTCCGATCAGCAATCTCGTTCAACTGGTTCGAACATGCCTTAGCACTGTTCATCTGTGTCATCTCATCTCGGCCGTCTGTTTCCTTCCCGTGCCATGTGTCGTCCATCCGTCGGTGGAGTTACTGTTCATCATCCCTGAGATGGACTCTGTCGCCTTCGTCCGCCCCGACCTGGTCTCTCTGCCGTCTTCATCCAGGACACCTCGGCATCCACGCCATAAAAGCCACACCACGCCTTGCCCTTCGCATCCCGCAGGTGATCACCCTCGCCAAGTTCTCCCGTCCGCTGCCTCCTTCACAGCAGCCGCCATCATCATCTTCGCCGAGCGCTGCCGCTCGACTAGTCCATTCTCACCGACAACCACCATCCACCGATGAGCCCTATTGCTGACCTCATTGAGCCGTCGCCGCCTTGCTATCCAGCTGTCGGTCGAACCCGCTCCGCCTCGTCGCCATTCTGTTTCACCCCGTCGCTCCTTAGTTCCCATGTGCTGCCACCTCGCCCGTCGCGCACCCACGACCCGTCACACACCGAAGAGCCACCATCCCTTCGCCTCCCGCAGCCAATCGCCGAGCGCCACGCATCACCATCTTCAGCCTAGTCCGAACATTGCCACCACCTCACACCGTCTGATCAATTCCTACGGCCAGGATTCACCACGCCGTTTGGACCGTCTGAACGTCTTAACCCTTTCGGATCGTCTGATTGTCCTTGGACCATAAGATCGTCATCACCCCTTTGGACAGTTCGAACGTTCTCAACCATCTGGACCATCTGGACCATAAGACGCGTGTCTTACCACATCAGCCCTAGATGCTTAGTCAGTAGCCACGTCATCTAGCCAAGCTGTATGCACATTGTTTCATGAGCCGAGTCCACTATAGACCAGTCTTGCCATGCACCAAGTCCACATCATAGTAGAATTTTTGAATTTTTAGATTTTTCTTTAGATTAGATTTTCTAAGAGCCTATTCTCCTTCATCCTAGCTCCGATTAACCCTATTCTTTTTTCTAAATTCATATAAAATTGAACTCTATCTTTTAGTTATAATTTTGAAGTTTTTGGGGTTCATTTGAATTTTATTTGATTTTATTTTTGTACATTGTTTATTTTCTTTCTCGTTAGATCGTGTCTTGAAAGGAGCGAAAGCACAACCAAAAGATCAAAATTCATAACTGAGAAAGGCCAAGACAAGTCATGTCCTTTGATCATGTTGAAACAAGTTTTCAATATATTATTTATTTTATTTTAAATTATCATACATTGCTTATTTATTACAAATGCTTGTATTTGATAGTTAATGCCCCAATTGATTAATCATTACTTGGATAATTTGAATGTTATGATACCATTATCACCTTAGGATAAAAAATTTACTTAGTGATGCAATACTAGTTGTCACATGGATTGTACAATTAATTTGCTTAGCCATACCTATAGTCTCGTTGGGTTCATCATCAGATATGGATAGTTAATTAATTTGACTTAATGGGTTAATGCCCCAATTGATTAATCATTCCTTGGATAATTTGAATGTTATGATAACATTATCACCTTAGAATAAAAAATTTATTTAGTGATTCAATACTAGTTGTCACATGGGTTGTACAATTAATTTGCTTAGCCATACCTATAGTCTCGTTGGGTTCATCATCAGATATGGATAATTAATTAATTTGACTTAATGAGATATTGAATCGTGGTTGGTGCCATAGTTATAAAATTTATGTCCTATGATGTTGGTGTGTTATTGGTGTTGATTATACAAAATTGGTTTTCGCTTGGACGAGTGATCGTGCAGTAAATGGGAAAGTGTAGTTAGCATTTCGAAGGATATGGAAGTCTCGTCTAGGTAATGTCTAAGGACTTAATTTTGTGCGCTATTGATTCAAGCTTTACCATGCAAATCACATGTCTAGTATGGGATAGACCTGGCCGATTAATTTGTGATATTTCAATTCTAATTTCGCCATTTAGTTGAACATGATTGATGATTCCATCAGACGCAAGAGGGGGCAATTAGCGACTAGGTGGTTAATCTACACGACGGCGAAACCTTAGTGAATAGAATTAGGTTGAGGTTAAACACTGTAAAGCCTTTGTTATGATTTCCTTTCAACCATCCATTAATAAGCCTTGCATATTATATTACATCTCTGTTACAAACGACTTCTTAAGTACCAACGTACTCACGGTTTTATGCCTACTGTTGCTCAGTTGAAGAAGAAGAACTGTTTTAGCAGGAGGTACCAGAAGGAGAATACTTCAACGACTTCGCAGATTACGACTTCGTTTTCCAATCAATTGCTTGTGGGCATATCAAATGGCTACAACGCTTAATTTTATTTTTCGCTGCTAGTTTCTTAAGCCCTTCAGACTATTAATTGTAAGATTGGCTATAAGATCATACTCTGATAACTATTAATATTTGAGTCTTTTTTGTTAGTCGTGTATGTGATCGATATTTCATCTATGTTTACACTGTGTGCACTAGCGTGATCCTGGACTAGTGTAGTATATACATAGTTTGATCCTGCATATCAATGATCTTTTGGATTTCTCTATTTGCTTCGCTAATGCGTGGGACATGTGTATGGATTTCAGTGGCTTGTCACGTAATTTTTCAATATTTTTCATCAAGGGGTTGATTTCCCCCTAATGTCGGTAAACTATCCTCATCAAATGTATTATTAGCAAAATAGATAGTATGTAAATCTCCTGTCATTGAGTCCAAATACCTAATTATGGATGCTATCTCATAACCAACGTATATCCCAGTCTTTTGGAGAGGGCCCATTGCAGTAGCTATGGTGGGGGTATATGTACATAAACTTCGCAACCAAACATTTGAAGATGAGAAATTTTTTGTGCTGACCCTTGCACTAGTTGCATTGGTAAATGGATGTTATATACTGATGGTCTAAAGTTGATAAAAATTGCTGCATGTAGAACTGCGTGTCCCCCAACATGTAGTTAGTAAATTACAATTCTACAAAAGCAGTTGGGAAATGAATTTAGTCATTTAATTAATACCTCTACTAGTCCATTCTGGATGCGGATATGCGAGACAGAAGGGAAACTTCGTCATATACCCTCCTCACATTTGAGGGTTTCAGGATTTACCCTCCCGAGTCACTGACACGTGGGGTCGGGATGAGTCACTGACATGTGGGCCGGAGGGTAAATCCTGAATTTCAGTCTAAGAGAAGGGTATATGATGAATAATTCCGAGACAGAATGCTCAACTTTAATTTTCATTACGATGCAATAATCATCAAATACCTTTGAAGCAAATTCTCTGGTGTTAGACATTCTGATAGATTTTATATGATGATTAGGACAATTATTTCTAATTTGAATTATCTGCAAGATCAATTTTGCAAAAGCATGGTTTCTCGTAGATAATAAACATATGTGTAACCATTTCAGGGAAGCATCTATGAGTACCATAAAATATTTAAATGGCCCTGAGAGAGATTGTATAGGACCACAAATGTCTCCTTTGATGTATTCTAGGAATGCAGAGACTTTATCCTTTACTTTCAGAGCAGAAAGTCCAGTATTTAATTTTTCGATGGTACATGCGGAGCACACAAAATCTTTCTGATTTGGAAAATTCTTCACATCAATATTATATCCCTGTGAATTATTAATTACATTTCTCATCATTCTAAGACCTGGGTGGCCTAATCTATCATGCCAGAGACAGAAAAGTTCAGAGCTTCGAAATATAGTTTTCAAGGTAGTGTAGGCTGCGGGTTCCTTAATATTAGTGTGGTATAGCGCAGATTCAATTGAAGGAAGTCTTTTTAATATCTTTTTTCCACTTACTTAACGCTTTGTAATAAGTAGGTATTCCTAACCAAACACTTCTTCAATCTTAACGTGGAAACCGTTAGCGCGAATATTTTTGAAACTTACAAGAGTTCTAGTCAATTCTAAGTAAAATAAGGCTTCTCTAATGACCAAAATTATGCCTATCAGGAGTATAATTATGGCTCTTCCTGAGCCTATTATACAGGCATCGCTACCAGTGATTGTTGTAAGGCTGTTAGCATTCTTGCTAATCGAGTGAAAGAATTTTATTTCTCTCAAAATGGTATTTATTGTGCCACTGTCAGCTATGCGCACTTCCTCCATAAGGCGCCATATGCGTTCTAATATAAAGTACTTTATTAATATGTAGTAGGAGAAAATCAACATAGAAAATAAAATATGAAGAACCGTATAGAGCAATCAGAGGGGGGGTGAATGATAGCCTCCATTTCTTGGCACCTAAAAAATAGATCTCAAATCAAAAGAAAAATGATCTCTATTACCACATATCGTTTACAACTTCGTTCGACTATTCATAGCAATCGTTCTATGAAGTCGAAGTGGTAATCTCCCTTTGCATAAGCAATCGCAGAAATCTTCAACTATATCTGCAAGTAAATATGCACAAAATAAATTGGATAATAACACAAAAAGGTTCTCATGATATTTCAGAATTTTCTACGTATTTTCAGTAATTTTACTGTTAATTTTAGTGATTAAATGTAATTTAAATAATATGATTAATTAAAAATAGTAAGTAAATATAGAAAAACATAGAAAATAATAACAATAGTGCTAAACAAGCTTCAGATATGAAAATCAACTCAAAATTTGAATTTCTGAGGCCCCTTTATGCTAGAATATATATTTTTATTGAATTCTGTAATTTTTTAGGGCTTTTCTTACTAATTTTCAATTTTGAGAAAATTTTTTGCATAGTTTTTTGATTTTCTGTGGGCCCTTCTGCGAATATCCGGGCCCCTCTTTTCGTCCCACCATCCACAACCCATTTTGGACGGCCGAGGGGACCAATCGGACTGGTCCAAATTTTCCCCTTGGCCGATCAGATGGTCCAAACTTTTCTCAGCCGATCGGATGGTCGAACTTCCCTCTGGCCATTCGGACTATCCGAACGTTTCCTTCGGTCGATCCGACGATCCATACTTCCTATAGCTGATCGAACTAGTCCGAACCTCCAATGGCCGATCGGACTAGTCCAATTTTCCAATGGTCGATCGTACAGTCTAGATTTCTCATGGCCGATCAGACTGGTTCGATCTTCCCATGGCTGATCAAAGGGTCTATGGCCGATCAGATAGTCCGGATTTCTCATGGTCGATTCAAAGAAGGAGGGGTAGGGTTTCACCTACTGAAAGCATTTAGGCCCCTAAAAATAGTTTCGATAATTAATGACAATATGTGAATATGAGAATAATGTGTTTGCTGAGTATCACATAGATTCAGTCCCTAATGATGAATGTGATAAATTGAAAATGTATGCTAAAGGTCAACATGAAGACCAAGATGATTCAAGACAAATGTACAAATAGTCTTAGATCCCGTTTATTTTTACCAGTCTTGGGAGAAGGATTAGAAGATCAAATTATAGCCTAATTGCCGTACTATTAAGAGTGATCACAGAAAGTAACTTGAAACTATATTTTTGTGCCATTTGGATTAATTTAGGATGACGTATGCACATAGAATTAAATTTAAAAGTCAATTGTACTCTGTCAGGAAAATCGAAAGTACCGGAGTGTGTTTAAAGGAACTACCAGAATATGAAAGTACCGATGTGTACACAGTGGTACTACTAGAACTCAGAAGCACTAGCACTTTGAGCAGTACATTTTTTAAGAAAGCACCCACTTGAACACTTAGACTCTTTGATATCGGTAGTACTGAAAATTGAACGACGAAACTACCACAAAGTGGTATGACCGAAACCTAAAATGAAACTACCGGACCACAGAAGTACCAAAAATTTGGATGATATGTTTTTTCCATAGAGGATTGACTTTTGGCCTCAAAGAAAATGGTAGTACCGTACCATAAATCGGAAGTACCACAATTTCAATAGCAGAAGTACCACGCCGACTTTCAAACGGCTAGTTCTGATACTCTGACATAGCCGTTACTATTTGCTACAATCGGAACTACCGAACATCGGGTCTCCTCACAATCTTCTTTAAGAAGATCACCGCGTACAACGCCTCTAACGCCGTCTAAGAGTCGGTAAACTCTAAATATAATAAGTCAAGTCACTCGCTTCACTCTTACCACATGCGACGAATGTACAAACCCAAGTGGATACTCAATCCACCTCTAGATGTATCACATGCAATCTAAATCCTTCCTCCTTACTCACAAAGTACAAGACATGCATAATTGAGAGGAGGACTTTACACTAGCTCAAGAGAGTGAAATGGAGTGCCAAAAGTCTTACCCCCACCGGCCACAAGGGTGTATATATACCCATATGACAAAAACTAGTCGTTGCAAATGAAATAGTCAAAAATAGTTTCAGTGGTTTCACCATTGTAAAATCAGAACTACCGACATAGTTAAAAAAAACTAGCTGTAATCAGTGAAATCGGTAGTTCTACCGTTCATTTTTTGGTACTTTCAATCATTGGAAGTATCGCGCCACATATGCAGAACTACCGCTTTCGCGGGGAGAAGAAGGCCACCACACAGTTGTCTCTTTAGAAAAAAAATTACCGTAAGATATTTTGGATCTTTTGTGGTCTGATAGTACCGCGCAACATATGCTAGTACTACCGACTTTTGTTAGTACCGCTCACACAGAGCTGGTAGTTTTGCACACCGCTCGGATCGCTCACACAGAGTTGAAACTTCCGACAATCAGTAGTACCGTGTAACACATGCCAATACTTTCGATTTCTAGTAGTACCGTAAAATAAACAACGGTAGTTCCAATTATCTTGTAAGATGCAGATATTTCAAAAGATTTTACAAAACACATTTGCAAACTACAGTATCATGCACACAAGGATCATACATGATTTCCAATAAGTTGTAAAATATATTTACATACATTTGGAATCGTGACACGAGGAATTGGTATATGGACTTTAACACATTTACAAACCTAAGACGTATGCTACAAGGATTATGTATAGGTTTCAACCATTTGCAAAACATATTTGTAAATCTAAGCCTCATATCACAAGTAATAGAAAATATGGACTTTAAATACTTTGAAAACACATTCGCAATGTATAGACCCATGTTACAAGGATTCAACCCACAACTATTTGTAAAACACATTTGCAAATATAAACATCATGCCATAGAGAGCTAGAGCAAGTGAGGTTGCACTATCAACATATGATGAGACTCAAACTATTAGACATGACCCCTCTTAATAGTACAGCAACCTATACTAGCAATCCGGTCATCTAACCAAACTCTAAAACCAGTAAAAGACTAGAAACACATTCTTAGCCCTAACTAATCATACCTTTGCATTATGTATTTTCTTGAAGCATGATGACACATATCATCATTTTAAATCTAGATCATGATGGGCCTTCACTTGACTTGATGATCAACATATGATCATCTTCTCTTCGATTTGATGATCAACATATGATCATCTTCTCTTGGATACACATCAACTCATGATGTATCTTTATCTTAAGCTTCATCAACACGTGATGGGTCTTGTCTTCACTCAATAATCAACTCGTGATCATCTTCTCTTCTTAATGGCTTTCAACACATGAAACTATCTCTCATTATCTTGACTTAATGATGTTCAACACATGAAATCATCTTTCATTATCTTGACTTGATGATCTTCAACACATGAAGTCATCTTCTATCATCTTGAGTTGATGATGTTCAACACATGAAGTCATTCACTATCATCTTGACTTGATGATGTTCAACACATGAAGTCATTCCAAATTATTCTTACTTGTGGAATCTAACCTATTCACCCAACTCATAAAAAATGTTAGTCCACGAACCAATTGACATCAATTACCAAAACTTTACTATTAGCACATAATGGAGGGTTTAGATCTACAATCTTCTCTTTTTGGTAATTCATAACAATCTCAACAAATAATGAAATATAAAATGATTTATGAGTATACACTATGTATACAACTATTGTATACCCTAGAATAAGTTTTCTTAAGTAATTAACTTATTTGTATGTGTGTGTTTATTTTTAATATTAATTGCTAGCAAAGTTTACTTATCCGGTTATCATTTATCATCCAGCCATTAACACATAATAGAGGAACTAGATGATAACCCGATTATGAGTATATATGAACTACACAAGCTATATATATACTCAAGGGATATGTTTCAAAGTAAAGGTCCTTAATATGCGGAAAGAGAAACATGGATCAATACTAACGAAACCATAAAATATAAAGTGAACTCCCCCTAAATATGTGCATACAAGAATATATAGTGAAAACATATGTACATATTCATCTTAGACTTTTGGTGCAGTTTAATCTACATTTTGGATTCGAGGAATGCACTAAGATATAAATGAATGTGAGTATGAAATGCATATCTCTATGATTTCACCTTTTCAACCAAATGAGACTAAGTCATATCATAATCAATCAATCATATTAGTCTCATAATTGCATTTCTTATTTATTACATCCAAATGAGATTAGACAATATTATAACTAATAAACAAATTAGTCTCACATTAATTGTATTTGTGATTATCAGCAAAATCAATTTAATGGAGATTGAAGTTACAGCCGGCGAGAAGCTCGGGCGGCGGCGGTGCTCTGCGGGAGCGGCACCGAGGCGGCCGACAGATCAGGCCAGCAGCAGCCGAACGGTGGCACGACTTCATGCTGATGGGATTAGGTTGTCATTCAAGCATGACAGGCGACACGGCACGGTGGTCGGCGCAGCTGCATGCAGGCGACGGTCAGTCTCGTACGGGCAGCGTGGCTTCAGTCGACGCACGACACGAAGCTTAGTCACATTCGAGCAGCGAAGGCTGCCATGGCTCGGCAGTGTAGCCTCGTGCGGGAGGTGTGGTGTGATGGTCGACGTGGCCGACTGCATTGTCATTCATCTTTTTTTTCAAATCTACACTGTAATCAACATCTATTCTTTCATGCAATCTACCGATCAGCATTGTGCTAGCGACTTCAAGTCTGGTCGTGGTAAATTAGAGCGGATTTGCATCATAGAAAATAATCTAGAAAGCAAAATTTATGAAATTTAAAGTGATCTAGATAGACAATTCAATTTACGAGTGCTTTGATGATTACCTTTGATCCACCGGAGCGATTCGTACTAATAACATGTTAAGGAACCATCGCTGGCGTGTCCAGTCCAAGCGATTCCCCTAGGCAAGCGAGATGGATCCAACACAGGTAATGCAAAAAATAAATTGAACATAGAGATATAGGGGGAGAACTCATGTCATTCTTTATTGCTTTCTTCTTCATAAGTACAACTTTACAATGATTGTGACATCTATTTATAGACTAAGTAGAGAGTGCCTACCAATAGGCCAGGCTTGCAGGCCCAGGCCCAAATTTCCCAACACTAAGGAGCACTTGAGTGTTTTTTGAGGTTGAGAGCACTTAGATTTTCGGACGTTGGATCTTCATCCAATGGATCCCTTTATACCCCCTCCAAAAAAATATTGAGTGCTTTGATTGCATAGGGACATAAGTATTTCATACATGCATACGAATGGATTAAGGGGTGGCTTTTAGCTTCTAACTTCCTAATTTTATTTTTTTGATTTTTTTTGGTGTTTTTGACATTTTTGCTTTTTCCCTTATTTCTATGTATTGTCCATAATGATATACCATTTTTCTTGCCTTTGCTGGTTTGCCAACCAGGTTTCACCTTCTGAGATGTGGTCACTGGGATTCAAGGCTAGCATTGGGTAGGGTATGGGTAACCCAAATCTAGATCCACTTTTATACATACCCATGTGAAGTGCTATTACCCATATCCAAAAGAAAAAAGCATACTCAATGGGTTTGGATAACCCAGTGGGTAAAAAAGGAAAGAGAGAGATTAAATCAAAGAGATTTATGAAGGAAGTTTTCGTAAAATTTCAATATTTGGAATTTCAACCTCGCTTTCATACCACAAAATGTTTCTTAAAATCAATTAAAATTTATTAGAGATGATTCTGCATGTAGAGGACTACTTTATGCAAATTGGCAGGGTTAGACGCACACGTGAGCCCCACATATTTTTATAGAAAGCTTTTGTAAAATTTCGGTATTTGAAACTTCAACCTCATGTTCACATTACAAAAGTTTTTTGAAATCAATTGAAATTTATTAGAGATGATTCTGCGTGTACGAGAGTTGCTCTATGCAAATTGGCAGGGCTAGACGTACATGTAGTCCCCATATGCTTTTATAGGGTGTTTTCGTAAAACTTCGGTATTTAAAATTTCAACCTCATGTTCACACTATAAAAGTTTGATGAATTTGATTAAAATTTGTTGCAAATGATTCTGTGTGTATGGAGCTACTCTGTACAAATTGACAGGCACAAGTGCACATGTAGCTCTTACATGCTATTATAGGAAGCTAGAGCTGAATATAGGTAGTCCAGACCCATAGATAATCAAGTACTACCCCATTAGGCTACGCCACGAGTTGAACCCATTCATAACCCCATCCCAAATTGAAATTTCTAGACCTAACACACCTCACCCCAATCCTACCCTTTTTATGAGTTAACCCAATCCGTTCGCTCTTCCAACCCATTTTTATCCATCTAAAGTCAACTCAATTAAAAACCTAACCCATTAGCACTCCTAATTTCATACGATGCTTTGCGCATAGTAGCACCTTAAGGTTCCGCTCAAAACAGCTTAAAGTTAGATTCTACTTCTGACTTCTGGTTTTTTTTTTTCACTATTTAGTAATTTCATCTTTTTCTAGTTTTTTAGATTTTTTGGACTTTTTTACCTTTTCTTTTTTTCCATGTTCGTTTGCATTGTCCGTGATGGGTTAACATATTTTTCTAGTTTTATATTTTTTTTAAATTTAATTATACCAAATAAACCAACTCAGCTACAGTAAAAAAATAAACCAACTACAGTAAAAAAAATCATAAATCAACGTCAAACTGAGCGCTACCTAAACCCACTTTGTTGTGGATACTAACTATTTTTAGTACCCAATAAGTACATATTTGCACATTATATCTATTCGGTGAACTTTGAAACAAATATGAAAATAAATTTAGGCGCACTCTTTTGACTACGGTTGATGATTTTTAATTCTAGTATAAACATTTATATAAATAAATCAAATACTGATAAATTTCGCTCAATTTCTAGTATGAACATTTGTATACTCGAAACTCGAAAGCGTGGACTTGTGATGCTACCTGTTATTAACAGCACAAGCACAACGTTCTGTACTCTCTAGCCACACGCTGACGATGCCACAGCATTTCCCTACTTGAACTCGGTTTCCTTGGTGACGCCATTTCGCCCACTCAGAGTATGCATTGATCAAACTATGCATGACAACACAAAATGTACAGAACTACGACAAAATACGGAGAATGCATGTATCTTCGGAAAGGTCGAATCCATGATGAACAAGTCCACACGACTAAAAAGAACACAGCATTCTCGGAGAAAGCCACTCCCAATGCCCTGATATAATCCCAAACAACACAGCACACAGAAAAATGAACCCGAAACAAGCAGGTGTGAAGAGTCCACGGATCATGTCTACAGATGGGGATAGATCAGCCACAGCGACTACAGCCAATTTCAACTAAATCTAACGAATTGAATAAAAAATAACCTTACAGAACAGGAGGCAGTGCAAGGATGTCAAGCTATGAACAGAGGAATCTAATGAATCTGAGGGCTCGACAGGTAGGCCTGGTTAGAAGGTGCTGCTGCTTTCGCTGGCTGAGTTCGAGCTGCTCTCTGACTTCACCACTAGAGGCACTTTGCCAATGTCCAAACCCTGGAGCCGCCCAAGAGGGTCTTGCTGCACGATATCTGGGAGTGTGCTTGGGTGGGATAACATCTGGTGATTCGGTACATTAGGATGAGGTGGGTGGAATGGGGGTGGCAACTGCGCACCACCCTGGTGCTGGGCTGTGTTTTGCTGGGAAAGCGAGAAGGAAGAGTTGTATGGGACATGCTGCAATCCCATGTTATATGTCTCATTGGAATTTGTCATCTCACCAGTAGCAATCTTAAGCCTCTCCACTTCCTGCTTTAGTGCATCATTCAGAGCTGCATAATATAACAGGTTTTTGTTAGAACGTACGACATAGGTCTTCTCACAATGCATACTCCAGTTATCACTTTGTTCTACGTTGGTCCAATATAATCACTCTGTTCCATATTATAAGTCATTTCAGCTCTTGGCACGAGATTTAAAATGTGTGATAATTTGACCAAATCAAATGTAACCCTATTCAAGGTGTCTTTGCACAAGAGAAAATGTAAATTACAGGCATGATATTGCAAATAAATGAAGGGCATCGGGTGAAAAGATTGTGGCAAATTTGTATTGAACTGGTAGAATGACTCTAATAATGGAAAAAGTAGAAGCCCAGAGCGAGTTATAATATGAAACAGAGTGAGCAGACCAGAAAATGATAAACTGACCTTTGATGGTATCACTTCCAAAATATTATCAGTTATGTTACTGAAAAATATTATTCAAAACGACAAACTGCAAATCATTATAGTTATCTAAACAAGGGGAAAATGCTCACCATCACGCAGTTGAGCCTGTTGCTCTATGGCTTGCAACCTTATCTTGAGCTCTGCATTTTCTGCAGAAAGCCCAGTTGTGTCTCTCTGCAGAGAAAAAAGATAATGTTCAAAGGACATCCAATAATTTAACACAGCAGCATAACAATCCTAAAAACATGATGCTGCTTCAACAGTCAACAGCATAGAAGTATAGCAATAACTAGAATGAGACAGTAAAAGTCAACAATCAACATGATTTTTTATTCTCACAACACACATGCAAAGCATCAGGATTCAGCTCTCCAAACTGTTCACATAACCATAAATAATAATCCAATGGATGTTCAGCTTGATCACATCATGTGCAATAGTGGATCAGTAGTAGTCCATACAACCATACAAGTTTACAAAGGTACACATAGAAAATTACCAAGCTAGATGCAATCTGCAAAGCAGGTATAGTTTGTTGCTGTCCGGTAAGTATAGGATACAACCAGCTTTTGCAAAGGAAAACTGTTATTTTGCTACTGCAGGATTACCGCTACAAGAAACTACATGAACTTAAACTGGATCTGATACCCATGAGATAACGGAAAACGAAAACGTACCTGAAATAGTGTGAGTTGTGCTGAGAGTGTGGTGGCTTCAGTCTGAAGACTTTGAACCTTCCGCTCAAGTTCTGTTATATAACGAGCCTTTCTTTCTTTTGATCGAGCCGCAGATTGTCTATTTGCTAGAATTCTGCATGACAATAAACTCCGAAGTGTTAACATAAGCTTACAAAGTGCCATGGATATAAAAGATTTTAGGGACATAGCACAACTAAGGCATGATAATTAACCAATGCCTAAGTGTTTATAATTATTATTTTTTGCAGGATCATCCCTTTTTTCCATGACAAACAATTTGCACAGATTCAAACGCAATCATGTTACAGGACCCTACAAAAATGGACCATTCCAGTATTCCACAACTGCCAGCACAGTTGTACTTAATTTTCAAGCAAAAGCACGAAACTCATTAATCGACAGAAAATAAATCAATTCAAGAGCAAAATTTTGTTATATATTTGTAGCAACTTTTCATATTTGACCAATCACTGCAATGTAACAAATATTCATAACATGTATAACACTGTCATTTGTATTACTATTGTGTATTTGTATCAAACTAAAGATCAACTGGTACTGGAGAAGCATATCGTTGAGGAAAATATCATGGAGGGCAAATGCACATAGCAAGTTATCCAATTGGCGCAAGTAAAATGATCTTAGAACTTCATATGGGTGAGAGTTTCAAAACCTAGTTCTGCACATTATTTCAAGGGGAAAACATGTTGCTTAACTTTGACGCATCAGGCATTTAACAGTAGGCAAAATATCAGGTGCAGGTGAAAATGCCAACTTGGTGAAAATTTGTGTTTTCAACAGACCTAGAAGTTTCTAAAAATTATCAAAAAATTACCAGATGTAGGTCAGCATATGTTCTGTCTCCGAAAAAAATAATATCAAATCTAATCACATTTCAGAGATACAAAAAGATAAATACTTAGCCAAAACAGTGAAAACACTATTTCAGCAAGTATCTGTCTTTTTTATCTTGCTAATGCGAATAAGTTTGATCTTGAAATTTGGCAGAGATATAGAACATAACCACCCCTAGATCTCTTTTTTTTTTGTTGAGAAACTACTAAGTTTGATCTTCACGTAATTATCACCAATTACATTTTCATCGGGTACGCAGCCTTTAACAGTAAATTAGATAATAGGAAGTTATCAACATTAAAGTTGAGAGGAAGACTCTCTGGTTAAAAGTGTACAATCAGAAGTGTGTTGAGCTGTGGAGTATGTTACAGTTACAGATTAATGGTAAAATCCCCACCACACTGAAGATTAAAACATCTAACTTTGGAGATAGACCTACATTCCAGGAGGCATCAAAAGATCACCATACTAAAGAAATGAACTATTGCATCACATCTTTAGAAGGATTGAGTGATTTTTAGAAATAAAAAATCCAAGTGTTTACAGCTACCAAATAGCTTTCAATAATGTGATGGTATTTTCTCGATTTTGATTAGATCTGACCTGAAGGAGTGATTCCAACAGAGACTCGTAGGTGAGAAAGGCAAAACACATTATTTTCTCTGTTTTGATTGGATAGCTATCCTTGATTGTTGCATCCTACTGCCTTTCACTATCAACAGCAACAATAACAAGAAAGCCTTTTGTCCCAAATAAGTTAGGATAGGTTAGAAACGAAACCTCCTCAAGGTCAAAGAAATGAAAGCCTTGCAATAAAACTTACAAGGCCAAAACCTAAGTCCTACATTCTGCCATCTAAACTGAGAGCCTAAAACACCGCTCATAAACCTTCTTCTTATGTCATGGTTACATGGATCGCTAATTTCCATACACTCCTATCTAAAGTCAACTCTTTGAATTCATTCCAATCCCTCAAGTCTCTTTTAACTGATTCCTCCATATCAGTCTTGGTCGATCTTTTCCTCTTATTATGTTTTCGGTATGTCTTAAAATTCCATTACGTACCGATGCCTCAAAAGACCTCCATTGAAGATGTCTAAACTATCTCAAGTGATGCTGGACAAACTTCTCTTCAATTGGTGCTACCTCCACCCTATTGTTGTGCTACGAGTAGACTATGCAAGCATAATTTCAAAACTCTACCGCATAAACAAGGAACCTCCGCTAGTAATAGATCACGGGATTACCACTAGACGCGCAGACTCATAACGGAAATAGAGTTGATGTAGCGTGTTGGTACAGTGGTAGTCGTACTAGCCGCACGCATGTGACTAGAATTCCCCAACTACGGTTAACTCTTTAGTCATAAGTATGGCCATGCATTTTTGGAATCCAATCATTCAAGAGGCCTAGAGATATCTCTCCCATTGCATGAATGGGCAAACCCTATCTTGGTCGACCATGCCTTCATGCATGCATCATGACAAAACCCAAAAGTTATCTTTATAACTGCCTAATTACGGAATAGCATTTAGCAACCCTTAAGTCAGCCACTATGCATCTTGAGTACGTGCGACGACCTTAAGTCTAAAGACATAGCATACACATTGTAAATGAGACTAACCGATGACATGTAAGATTGCAACGTTCTCACAGTGTCTCATGATGGGTCGATCCAACCCTATGTTCGCTAACATGTGTCCATATTATTGGTTTAATATCTCCATATCTATAATCCATGAAACATGGTTATCAGCCAATACATATGTGTCCTCGTATGCTTCTGACTACGGATCGTTTAAGAATAATCATCGCATAAATATAGAATTTCACAATCAAGTCACATACTTACTAATAAATATTGACGATATTACTCAAGAAACAAGATAACATATTATCCAATAAATCATGGACATAACGAATAACATATTATCCAATAAATCATGGACATAACGAAATATAATATCTCTATGATCGCCTCTAGGGTATATTTCCAACACCTATCACATATATCATCATTGCAAATTCAATCTCGCCTTATGTGACCACAAATCCACTTCCTTTCACTATCAATCCAGATAATTAGTTCTAATAATTCGGCAGTTCTAATAATTTGGCATGACTCACTAGTCCAATGTGCTGCATCTTCTTATCCTTTTGACCAAGGACTAACATTTGTCCATTGCCTTACTTACATCTCCAATCCTCAAAACCAATACTCGAGAACTCAGCACACATACAATCTAATGCTCAAAACTAACTATTTCAACTTACATCTCAGCAGTAAGTCGTCAAATTACAACCAGTAAATCAGGACATATAACACTGCAAATAAGAAATTAAGCAAATTTACAGCTACACTTTTGCCCCATCTCCTTTAACTAGCAAACTTTCTTAACCCCTCAACACCTGGCAAAAGGCGTACAAAAGCATGTGCCACCTCAGTACCTCACAGAAACAAACACTTATCCATAATCCCACCAACCAGGCGCTAAAGAACCACCACCAACTTAACTCCAAACCTGCCAACCTACCACCCAATGCCATCTATCCACAATACGCGCAAACAAACAAACAAGGCGCAAATGCGCAACTTTTCTCCAATCCGCAGGCATTTCATTCAAAAAACATGGATGCATAATTGTCCTAGACTAGATGCCTCACCCGATTCCCCGCCACCTCGGAGAAACGAAAGAACTGATCTATAGTATACGACCATATCCGTACCAACCAAACACTAGCACAAGTGCGCAACCAGTTAGCATTCAGCGACTAAGTCCAGACCTCGCAATGGCAAGCACACTAACCTAGCAGATAGATGGAGAGGGGGAGATCGGGAGAGGCGGCACCTTTTGGCACGCTTGGGGTCGATGGCGGCGAGCTCGGCGAGCCGCTCGGGGGTCATGGCCTTCTTTGCCTCCATGACCTCGGCCAAAGCGGCGGCGGCGGCGGCGTCCGTCCGCGCGGCGCTGCCGCCGGGGGAGAAGAGCCCGGAGCCGTCGACAGAGCTGCTGTGGCGGTGCTTGGGCGGCGGAGGCGAGGAGGTCTCGGCGGCGCGGTCGCGGTCGGAGCCCGCGGCGGCGGGGCCGGAGGAGATCTTCTCGATGTCCATGAAGGTGGAGAAGAGGTCGTCCTCGGAGCCGATCTCGTCGAAGCCCGCGGAGCCGTCTCCGCCGCCGCCGCCGAGGTCGAGGTCGTCCGGGAGGCGGAAGGCGACCTCAGATCTGGCGCGGCGGTGGTGCGCGCCGCGCATCGCCGCCGCCGGGGCAGGCGGCGGGAAGGGCCGGCCCGGCGGCTGCGGCGGATCGGTGGATTTCGGCTGCTGCATTGCGCGGCTTCCGCTCCCCGCCTCCGCGCGCGTGCGAGTGTCCGGGCCGGGGATTGGTGGAGCGCTGGTGGATAGGCAGGCTGCCGCCGCCGCTGCCGCTGCTGCGCCTGTGTTCTGTGCTTGGTTTAGTTTGGTTTGGTTTTTAAGGGGTGGCGTGGGGTGGGGTGGGATCTGGGACTGGAAGACCACCTTCTTCTTCTCTCGGTGCGGGTCCGCGCGCGCCGTGCCGGTGTAATGTTTGGCTGCAGCCGAGCCTCTAGGTACGTGCGCGGCTAGTCGTCCATCCACGCAGGCACGCGCCGCTGTCCCGGCTGGCCGTTGTTGGCTGAGGGAACTAGCTCGTGCTTTTGTTACTTGCTCTACAAAGATGTTATCCTAGGCATAGAGGCATTTTGTGCACTCGGATGCAAGGTTAATCCAAACCATTGTTTAAGAATAGAGGTTCCTCTCGCAAGTGCACCAAACACATTTAAGGGTCGAATTCAGCATGGTCTTATAGCATTTATTTTAGTCCTCGCTTACAATTCTTTCTCTCTTTTTTTTGTTTATATCATCTTTTTTTTAAGAGGATTTGTTTAGATATCTTAGAATCAAGATGAAAAAATACCACAAACCAAGATGGTACTTGAAAGCGACTTGGACCATCCCACTTGGGGATCCTTACGGACTGTGCACACACATCACGTAAATCCTTTTCTTTCTGGAATATGCGGTGCAACTTTAGAGAAGGAAAACATTAGAAAAAGGGAGTGTCGCACAGGCCAAACACAGTCATAAGCGAAGCTAACACAAAACTGTTGGACTATGACAGTCTAAGGGGCGTTTGAATTGATTTTTGTTTATAATTTTTAATAGTAGTTTATAATTTTTAGATAAAAATAAATAGTAATAATTTAAAAAAGTGACTTTTAAAAGGAAATAACGAGCGGTGCAAAACGTGTTAGAGATATGTGTGCGCGTAACAGAAGAGAAGGGTGGAGTAAGTGATGCACCCGTAATCCCCTACATTATCTTTGGAGCAAGACAGTAACGAGACAGATAAATAAATTATTTTGAGAAATAAGATATTTATATTAACTTTCAATTTTTTTGAAGTACAAGTTAACACGAATAAAACATAAAAAGGAACACTTTGGACTTAGCATGCACTTTGGTTCGGTACATACTGTACACAGACATGTCGTGAGTCTTACGGAAGTACGCACTCGAGCGTGCGGATGGCAGCGCATGCACCATCCATGTTTGCATTAAGTTTGGTTTGAAAATATACAAATAGGGATATGGATCTAAAAATATATAGTACTATTTGTATCTGTAATTATAAAAATAACTATATATATATATATATATATATATCAAATTTGCAAAAATGATTTTTTGCCGCCCAGTGGACAGGCAGCAGAGCCGCAGATTTGACGCGTAGGCCTATCATCGGCGGCAGGCTTCTTGTCACCCACCACTAGATGGCACGCAGCCTGCCGCCCCACCACTAGACGGTAGCAGCCTGCCGCCCCATGGCAGACGGCAGATAATTAAGCTGGCTTAATTACCTGCTTTAATTTTTTGTATACTATTTATTTAAAATTTTAAATATAGTAAATAAGCTTAAAAATTATGAAATATTATATACAGCCTCTTGACATAACGTACTTAACTGTGTAATATTTTGGCAAATTTATCTGATGTGAATGTTTCTCAAAAATTCGTACGATTATCAGGTAATTTTTAAAATTTTAAATATAGCAAATGAGCTCAAAAAATTACAAAATTTTATGTACAGCCTCTCGCGACAACGTATTTGACTGTGTACTTTTTTTGACAATTTTATCTATTGTGAATGTAGGCAATTGAGGGTGGGTCAGCATGGTACGGACTGATGACCAAGACAGTATGAGTGGACGACAGCATGGACGGACAGGGTGCATCTGGATGTTGTCATGGAGCAGTGTCTATACGATATCCAGACGTACGATGAGTACCTAGATTGGTACATACAATCTACATGCACGACGAGTACCTAGATTGGTACGACGAGCAGATCATGCATGATGACATTCTCCAATACTCAATCGATCACCACAGCGCTTCACGGCGTCATAACAGCGTAAGATAGTTGTAATTTCTCATCGTTTTATTTATGAAATTTATACTAATCATTATTGAACCTGTTTCGTATGTCACTTCAGTTGGAGCGGGTGCAGCACATTGTAAGCGCGTGGAAAACCGCCCTCGCTAACCTGGACACCCCACCGGCCATGCAAAATACTTTGAAGGACATCCTAAAGCAAGCCAAAAAATAGTAGCAAACCTGAGCTGCGGTCATTCAATGGAGCACGCCGTGCATCGCAGGCACCCAATGGGGCACCATGCTTACCCGCGAGGTCATCGCGACCTAGCGAGTCCGATCGACCATCCCAATCTACCGAGTTTGCCCAGCTGTCGAGACCCGAATATATAAATTCAGACTCTCTGTGTATACCGCACTAATCCAAGATCACGCTAGTGTACACAATTAAACATAGATGAAATATTGACCATACACACGCTAAAATAAAAGAAAACTCAAATATTGATAATTATCCAAAAGTACGACATTATGGTCAAGCTTACAATTTCACTAGCCCGAATGGCTCATAATCTAGCAGCGAAAAGAAACAAATTAAATGTAGTAGCTATTCGACATGCCCACAAGCAATCGACTAGGGAGCGAAGTCCTAATCCGCGAAGTCGCTGAAGTATCCTCCCTGTGGTACCTCCTATTGGTATAACTCATCCTCTTCAACTGAGCAACATGGGCGTAAAGCTGTGAGTACATTGGTACTCAGCAAGTCGTTTGTAACAAATGAATGCAATATAATATACAAGGCTTACCAATGAAGGGCTGAAAGGTTAATTTGTATAAAATGATATTTTTAGATAAATATGATAAATAGATTGAAAGCGACTTTAATGGAAAACAATAATAAATAAATAATCAACGGAATTGGAATTAAACCACTTGTAAACCTCTCATCAACAAACTAAACCAAACAGTGAACTACCCGTTCACTTTCCAACCATAAACCACAAGTTTTTATAAAATCACTACCCATTGTATAAAATTACCGAGCATTGTCCATAACTAGGGACACAGCTATTCGAATAGTTTTACACTATGCAGAGGTTGCACAACTGTACCCACACGATGTGATTAACCTCGATTTAAGAAAATCAGAACAAGGCCTTTACAATGTTCAACCTCAACTCAATCCTGCTCGCTAGGATTTCGCATCACAGCCCCTCTTGCACCTCATGGAAATCAACAACCATATTCATCACAATAGCGAGATTGAAATTGAAATATCCCCAAATTGGTCAGCCAGGTCTATCCCATACTAGACATGTAGTTTGCATGATAAAGCTCAGATAATAGCGCATAAAGTTAAGTCCTTAATATTAATCAGGCGAGACTTCCACATCTCTCGAAGTGAATCTACACTTCCCCTTTACTACACTATCATTCACCCAAGTGAAAAATAAATTTGTATACCCAACACCAATGACACACCAATATCATGGCCTAAATTTTACAACGGTGGTACCAACCATGATTCCATATCTCATTAAGTTAAATTAATTATTCACAAACGATGACGAACCCATTGTAATATAAGCATGACTAAGCATACTAATCGTACCACATATGTGAAATTTAGTATGGCATCACTAAATAATTTTCCAACTTATGGTGATAATGGTATGATGGTATTCCAATTATCAAAAAGAGGTAATTTAATTTGGGACGGTAACTAACATATACAAAGGTTTGTATTAAAATAGCGACGCAAGATAATTTAAAACAAAGTAATTAAATAATAGATTGAAATATGGGTTCAACATGATCAAAGGACACGACTTGCCTTGGTTATGCTCAGCGATGTACTTGGGATCTTCTGGCAGCGCTCCTACTCCTTCGAAGACGGGATCTAATGAGAGAGAAAATGATCAGAATAATAAAATAACATCAAATAAAATTCAAATAAACACCAAAAACCTTTAAACTAGAACCAAAAGGTAGAGCTCAATTTTAGATGAATTTAGAAAAAAATAACGGGGTCAATCGGAGCTAGGACGGAAGAGAACAGGCTCTCAGAAAATTAAATCTAAAGAAAATACTAAAAATTCAAAAAAGTTACTGTGTTGTGGACTTGGTGCATGAAAAAGTATGTTCATGATGGACTCAGCTCACGGGACAGTGCACGGGGCGGTGCTGATGCGGCAGGCGCTACTGACGTGGCTTTGACACGTGGCACGTGGCAGATGACATGGCAGCTGACGTGGCACGGGGGGTCAGCTAGGGCTGACGTGGCATGGCCACGTGGCACGTCCACATAGCATGTTGACGTGGGTGGTTATGGAGCGGCGATCGACGGCGAGATCCGACAATGGGGAAGTGGACGTGTGGCAAACTCTGGACCGTCGATCTAGATCTGGATAGACGGTGGCGATTGGGGGTGGCAACCGTTGGATCGCCGACGCGTGGCTCGGACACGCTGCGTGAAGCGTCACGGCGCACAACGCGGCTGTGGACGCGGACAGGGGTGCGACTGAGGTGGCGCGGCCGACGGGGGTGCGACCAAGGTTTGTGCAGGCGACGGTGTATGGCAACGGCGGAGAGGGCTCGGGGCGGCGGTGTCCGGCGGCGGGGCTTACCGGTGAGACAACGGCGGGGAAGCACGGGTGCGGCGAAGGACTCCGGCGATGGCGAGGGCGACTCAGTGGCGCTCGGGCGCGGGGACAGGAGCAACGGCGATGGCGGTGCACGACAGCACGAGGATGACGGTGGTCTGGTGCGGCGGCGATGCACGGCGGTGCGGCTATGTCGGCGGTGGCGCGGGTGAGGGAAGGCGAAGGGCGGCGGTGATTTATATTGGCACGCGGCGATCGGAGATGATACATGGGACGACGACGCGTGGCACGCGGGGAGCAATCGGACGATTGCGGTGAGTCCAGGGTGCGGGCGCGGCCGCAGATGCAGGATGTGCGCCGCGTAGCGGGAGGAAGGCATCGGACAACTAAGCGGTGGGCCGGATGAACAGTCTTGGGCCGGGCCTAGCACTATTCATCAAAATTTCTCTGACTTTTTTTCTTCAGAAATTCAATTAAATTAACATGAGCTCTAAAAAATAGCAAATAAATCCAACAAATTCACCAAAAATTTCAGAAAATTTCTTGAGGCACAGAGAGTCCAAATAAAATATTTTTAGCTTATATTAATATTTATTTTAATCATATTAAATCCTTTTTAATTTCTAAAAATTCATTTTAGGCTTTATTAAATTTCAAAAAATTTCATAAATTCATTTTTGTTTCAAAACTTTTGAAAGTGCTGAAAAACAGGATGTTACATCGGCATCATAGTACTCGCCGCTGATCATCCGTGGGTCGTATCGACGAGGAGGTACCTTACGTACAAACCTACGTTTTGTTTTCTTGTTAGGCTTTACGTTCCGCTAACATCGTGGCGTTCTCCCGCCGCAGATCTGTCGTCAAAATGCATCACTTTTGACCTCTGCACCACCTACACAGACTACCGCTCCCCGTCGTTCATCTTCGCTGCATATCCAAGAGGTATGAGATTCGTATTCTACATCTGAACTATTTATTGTGACTAACATCGTTTCATCTTATTGCCTCCAATTCAACGTGGGTGTGACATCAAGTCCACTAATGACAATATGGGTCTCCCAGATGTTTCCAGGGAGTGGTATACAGTGCCTTGGTTTGCAACATACATAAGGTAGAGCTCAGGTTCACACCATACCTAGGGTTTGGAGACTTTGGTGGGCAGAGCTCCTCCGGCTTCGCTACCATGTCGTACGGTCAAGCCGAGAGCTCCTCCACATCACGAGGGGGATTTCTAGTGTCCTTCGTTCATAACATTATTATTGGTGGCCCGCAGTTTGACATATCTCAGTAGGACAACATCGATGCTTACCGAACCTAGCATGTTGTATCTCAGCCTACTGGACCACCGTCGACCACTCAACAAACGGAGTGGTCTCCATACCTCCTTCGAACAGAGACGCAAACTTCGGACTAGCTGACGTATCCCATGGGACATGCTCATGCTCAACATAAGACAAGGCTATGCACGAGGAGGCAGATGCAGGTAAGAAATAGTAGTGGCTCATATGAGTAAACCATATCGCATCCCGTGCGATGCGTTTTTGTACTATTACATGTACTTTTATAAATATGCATAATGCATAAAATTCTTTAAAATAATAAATAATTATTGTGACTGTATCAAGATGTTATACATAAAATTTTGTAATTTTTGCAGCTCTTTTGCTATATGTAACATCTCCTACAAATATTGTAATCGTACGCATTTTTGAGCAATGTTCACAATGGATAAAATTGCCAAAACATTATACGGTCAAGTACATTGTGTCAATAGGCTGCATATAAAATTTCATTATTTTCTGAGGTCATTTGCTATATTTAAAAATTCAAACAAATAATACATAAAAATACAAGTAATTAAGCCAGCTTAGTTACCTGCCATTCAGTGGTGAGGCGGTAGACTGCCTACCATCCGATGGCGGCGTGACAAGCATGGTGTTAGCCATGCGTTAGCTCTACGGTGTCGCCGCTCAGCCAGCGGATGGCAAAAACGCCAGTTTTGTCAATATGCTGCAGATATTGCTATTTTCTTAATTACGCATACAAACAATGCCATATATGCTTTTTTTCTGAATCGATGTATCTAGTATTCTTTTCACACCCGATGCGTTTGCACCCTCAGCCGTACCCCATTGCCCCCACAAAACCAAGGAAACCAACATACAAGAACCCTCTCTTCGCCAATCTTGATTCAATTAACTGCCCATCAATCGCCACCGTCACCTCCACCTCCTAAAAACCCTATTCATTCCCCTGTCTCGTTCCAACCAGCCTCCACCCCAACCCTCGCTGCACATCATGGACACCGGGCCTTGTTGAAAATTGGCCCATGAGTTGATGCCTATTTCCTTTAAAAATTTTAAAGCATGTATAGTTTAGTATCATATTACCTAACCAAGTGGAGGGGAGACAACTGCTTAAAACGTGTGGCACCGGGCATGCAGATGGCATGAGGAGGATATTGTCTAGACACACACCTACACGTGTGCACGTATTTGCATATTTTTGCATAGAAAATATTATGGCTTGTGACTAGCTACGAGCGATCGTGCCGTGTCGTATTGCGTCTCCTGGCACTTTAAATTCACCTTATATTTTGCTTAATCATGCTATCATCTTTTTCCTTTTAATTGGTCATAAGATTACTTAATTGTCATTATTTGGTTTGAATAAAATAGCTACTAGTGGACAATTTAGTAGTTACCAGTGGATTATTTTAGTTTAATGACATCAATTATTGGAGAATAATTCACATATTTATAAAAGACCTAGAAACATTTAGGCTTGGTAGACTGAACTCCTCTATTTTTTTCTCACATTATCTTTTTTATCTCTAGTGAATATGTACTGAGTGTTGAGTGATCGAACCTTATCGACCTTTCTTCTCGATGTGCACCGGGAAGGAGGAAGAGCATAAATCTCTAAGCCATTGTCACAGAGAGTACCTATACAGGGCAGCAATAAGGTTTTCGAGCAGCGCAACAAGCATGATTGCTCCTACTTTGCTTCATCTATGTTCTTTACTGCATCGAGTATGTGCTACTTTCTGTTCTTTATCAAGCCCAACAGTAAGTTATTCACACAATTGATCGACTTTATTAGAATAAATATATTTTTGGTAGAATCGAGTAGGATCTTAGGTTCTACGATTTGATAGAATGTGATCCTACCAGAGTGTCTCTGATCTGATTCAGAATCACGATTCTGACAACCTTGCACTACATGGATGACATTGAGGTAGATGAGAAGAGTGACACGAGGAGCACAAAGTGCGTCGATGAAGAGCAACAACAGGGAGTACTCGAGGAGGAAGACCATGAGCAGGGCTAGGGCCATGATGTCGTCGGCGCAAGCCACCTCAAGGACTACCCGAAGGGGCCATGAGGGGGAGCCGATGAAGGCACAGGGGAGCCCACGGAGGTCGGTGAGATGGCGTAGGGGAGCCAACGGAGGTGGGCGAGATGGTCGGTGGAGGCCAATGAGGTGGTCAGCGGCTAGGCAGGTTGACCGCTTGAGGAATGACTCGTTTGTGAGTGACATACCTATAGAGTCTAGTAGGAACTGTAAATCTCTAATGGAGCGATGGATTGATTGATGGGCCGATCGGCTGGCTTGGCTAGTTGGGCTAATGGGTTATTGGGCTGAAATTCTGGATATACGGCCTTCATATTATCCAAATAATCCGTATGCAATGGATAACAGGTCTACTGTATTCGTATTCGTTTTCAACAAAAAAATTTGTATTCATTTCCGATCCAAGAATTATGCAAAGAAAATCCGATTAAGGACAATCCGGATTCGTTTTGTCTAGATCGGTCAAAAACTATCTAATCTGTTTTCACCCCTACTTAACAACGAGCTTCCTTCGTCTTTCTCTCTTACCTCACGAGCTCCTCTCCTCTCCTCTCCTCTCTCTCCTAAGCTCTTCTCCTTTTCTTTGCTCCCTCTCCTGAGCTCCTCTCTTCTCCCCCTCTCGCGACCTTCTCCCCCTCTTTACTTCCCCTCTCGTTCTCTTTCTCTCCCGACCTCCTCTGCTTCTCTCGCGACCTTCTCCCCCTCTCCTTCTCTCCCTCTTTTTTCTCCTCTCTCGAGCTCCTCTCTTTCCCTTCCGAGAGAAATGGTGAAAGAGACCGTAAGGAGGTTGGGTTAAAGGGAAATAGACAAGCTGATAGCAAGTAGTTGTTCCACCGTTGAGCGACTAGTACTAGTCGTAAAATTGTTAGATGACTAGTACTAGTCGCCCAACAGTTAATCGACTAGAGGCCAAGTCGCTCAACGGTTGAGTACTCAACAGTCCAAGGACTTGGCCATATGTCGCTTGATAATTGGGTGACCAGCTTAAGTCGCTCAACGATAGAGTAACATATGGTTATTACTATAAAATAAAAAACGCAGTTTGATTACGCCGATCGTTTTGAAAGTGGTTACTTTTCAAGTTTTTTTCTCTTAAAAGAACACAAAAATCGATCGCATGCCTATGCCACCACGGCTTGTTCCTCGAAGGAGAGTCACGACGTGTTTGCCGTTTGCACGCCGAGTCAGGGCACTCTCTTCGGCAACGGAAGCCTCGCTTCCAAGTTCCAACACCGGAAAGGCCTAGAAAACGTGAGATTTCTGCGGTACAATCCCTCACTGCGGAACGCCCAAATGCAACGACGGTTCCCGCCGCGTCTCCTCCTGATCCTGCACCAGCGCCTCCTTGACATGACGCTTCCAAGAGACCACGACGCCGCGCTTCACCGCGGCGGCGTACACGGCCATCGCGTCGGGCCACCTCTCCTGCCGGGCGAGCTCGCCGAGCAGAGCGTCGAACGCGTTCCGGCCGGGCACGAAATCCCTCGCGATCACCAGCGCCAGCACCCGCAGCGCGTCGCGCGCTCTACCCCGCGCGCACAGCGCGCGCACCACGTCGGTGTACGCGCGCTTCCGCAGCGCATACCCCTTGCGCACCATCTCCCCCAGGAGCGCCTCGGCCGCGTCCACCTCGCCGCCGCGCGCCAGCGCCTGCGCCATCAGGCAGTACGTGTACGACACAGGCTCGTGCCCGGCCGCCACCACCTTGCCGAACACCTCCTTGGCATCCCTCAGAGTCGAGATGTCCGCGGCGCACTGCCGGCACAGGCCCCGGGCGAGCGTGTCCAGCGCGCGGCCGTCCGCCTCGAACCCGGCGCACTCCATGAGCTTGTACGTCTGCCACGCCGCGGAGGTCTCGCCGGCGCGCAGCAGCGCCGGTAGCACGATGCTGAAGCTGATCTTGTCAGGTGGGCATGCGTCGTTGCCGCACATTTCCATGAGCAGGTTGTACGCCTTCAGAGGGTTCCCCTCCTTGCAGTGGCCGTTGAGCAGCGCGTTGTAGGTGAATATCGTCGGCGAGAGTCCCATTCCGACGGCGTCTTGGAAGATGTTCGTGGCCTCCTCCGTCCGGCCGACCTTGCAGAATCCGTGGAGGACATTGGTGAAGGTGTAGATGTCCGGTGTCTGCTTGGGCGAGTCCTTGAGCTTGTTGAGGAGGTCCAGCGCCTCCTCGAGGCGGCCAACGTAGCAGAGCCCGCTGACGAGGCTGTTGTAGGTGCGGATGGTGGGCTCGCACCCGACGGCGCGCATGGCGTCGAACACCTCCATGGCCCTGGTGACGCGGCCGCGCTTGCAGAGGCAGCCGACGACCGCGGAGAAGGTGGCGACTGTGGGGCGGAACCCGCGCGACAGCATCTGGTCGAGCGCCTCCTTGGCCTCGTCGGGCGCGGCCTTCCTGCAGAGGCACTGCACGGCGGTGGCGAAGGAGTGGGCGTCGGGGGCGATGCCGTTGGGCTCGAGCGCCCTGAACAGCGCAACAGCGGAGTCGTGGTCCCCGGCCCTGGCGAGCGCGGAGAGGATGTCGTTGTAGTCGGAGACGGTGAAAGCCCCGTCGTCGCGCTGCAGGAGGTCGAGCACCTTCACCCGCTCCTCCACGGGGAGGCCCATGATCCGCTTGGCGCAGTCCCGCGCCCGGAGACGCGAGCTCCTCCTCCCGACGCCGTCCTCACCCAATCCTTCAGATCCCGCATCAAGAACCTGTTGCGTCGCAGCTGTCCGTTCTCTGCGGAGGCTGCCGTTGCCGTTGTACTCGAGCGCGCGGAAGAGCTCCGGGTCGTGGTCGTCTCGTGTTGTCGCTTTACAGTGGCACGCGAAGGGAGCCACGGCTCGAGGGGGCAAGGGGAGGGCGCCGTGGCAGGACGACGGCTGGGAGAGCGGGAGGGAGGAGTGGTAGAGAGACGCCATGGGCGTACGTGCGCCCGGGGGGGACTGAAGAACTGGAGAGATGGATGGGGTTCGCGGGCGAGAGGATGAGAGGCTCTCATGCAACGCAAGCGCCACCACGACAAGGTTTTGGCTGGCCCATCTTTTTTTAAAGGTACAGCCAGACGCACACTCAATATACACCGACATATATGTACATATTTATTAAACGGCTTTATTATTGCACAATCAACTAAAATTGTCTTATCACTCTATTATCTAAAATTGTATAATCTTAATTTCAATTCTCAGGCCCAACTATCTATTGTCTAGCAATCTGGCATGACAACAGAAAGAGCCCTATTAGAACGATTATGGGCCGTACACTAGAAAGCAGAGCAACGGTTTCGGTGAAGATACGGATTGAACCTTCTTGCTTCGTGGGCTATCCTAGAAGTACAACATGGTTTTGGGTTTCTCATCTCTTGCAGCCGAACCCTACAAGCTACGATGATCTCGATAAGTTGACTAGCAATTATTATTTTACAAAGAAATGGGCTGATCGCTCACCTCTGTACAGTATTAAAGCTAGCACACGATGATACGCAGGCATACATCTTTTCAGCTGCAAATGTATCTGATTGTGATCCATGGTGTAATTTAGGATTTGATTTTTGTGTTGGAATCCAGTACTTGGATCGCCCTGTTAATCTAATATGCCGGAGAAAAACTACCAATTTTGATATGTCCATTACTATTTTAAAAATGCGAGTTAATAAATATTACCCGAATGTTTTCTTTTAAACTATCATCCAGATTTTTGACCGTTATATCAGAGATCCAACGGCCACAAATCCCCCTCGCTCCAAAAAAATCTCCCGTAAAAAAGGGGTTATTGGATCTTTGATCTAACGGTCAGAAATCTAGATAATTATTTGGAAGAAAATATCCGGGTGATAGCTAGACACTCCCTTTAAAAATTTTGGGTGTAACAAATATTCGCTCCACTCTGTTCTCTTTCACTCTTCGTTTTGGGTATATCAAGGAGCTCTTTTATGATACCAAAAATAGATATAAGCCGTCTATTCATTTTTATCCAATGGATCAGATTAGTTAGGATTTATGTATATTACCTTCGGCAGTATTAGTAATAGAATCTCGAGAGGAATATAATTGTAAAACACAAACTCTTGGAATAGTCTACTTGGGAGCAGCTCAAGAGAGGTGAATCATAAACTGCAGGAAGGTCTCGACGCGTCTGTGGTGTGCTCACCGTCCAGGTGCAGAGACTGGATGGCGGCGAAGCCCTTTGCCGCCATCCAGTGGACTTTGAAGAAGTCAAGCGTGTCATTGTGCCCCTCACCCTCAAGCATGGCCATCAGCACGATCGTCTTGCTCATGTAGTGGGGGAAGAACGGCGCCTCATTTCTGAATGGCACCTCGGCACCATTGTCAAACTCCACGACGGCGGATTTCGCCTCCCAGAGGGCAATCGACGACGTCTCGTCATTCATCCGCATCATCATCACCGCGCTGCTCTTGAGCGTCGTCGTTCTATTGTAGACAGTAGGTAGTAGGCAAGCAGCGGTCATTCTTTTTAGATAAAGGATTTATAAAATCCGGCCTCTATATCCACAAAGGATATACACAGCCAAAAGTTACACGAGCTCTTAGGCTCAAAGCCTCAACACTGAGGAGTACACAACAGCAAGAAAGATAGCTTAAGGACTATGAAAAAACTAGAAAGACTAAGCTTCAGAACTTCTTCCCCGTCCTTGCTTTCAACCAAGCCCTTAACCTTCTCCAATCGAGCCACCCCAACACCGGTCTATCCTGTGTGAAGATGAACCTCCGAAGCGACGTCTTCAAAGAGGCGACGAGGGTCGCCGACGCCGCCGCCTCACCGAGACAAGGCTTTCACCGAGAACCAAATACATGATGGCTATGGAGTGCCATGACAACCCTTCGGGAAGGAAAATGGCGACCATAGGCGTCATAGTTGTCGAACCGGTATGAACACCGACAAGGCTTTCGCCAAGCATAACCATAGCAAACCACGCATACCCACACACAAAAAGACCTCCTCCGGCTGCAGGATTACGCTCGCCTCAAGGCCACTCGCTCGGCTGCGGTGGAATTGCATTCCACCTCTTCACCCTCCTCAACGGAGCTCCCGCTCCGGCCGGCAACGAACCGCGATCCACATCCGGGCCTCTTAACCCGGCTAGCGAGTCGAGAAGCGCGAGATCCAGTGCGAATGCTCCCACAAGCCTCCCTTCCGCCTCATGCTCCATCTTTACGGCCTCTACGGCGGAGAAAAAATTCCCTCCGGTGGAGGAAGCACATGGCGCGAACTCGGCATCCGCCACGCGCGCGCAGATCCGCCGAGAGGCGCGGATCCGGCCATCGAGCCGCGGAACCACCGCCGGCGAGTGAAACCGAGACCGGGCTCGGCGCTGCCTCGCGCGACCTCCCCCCGGCCGCGGCGGCGCGCGCGGCGTGAAGCGGTGGCGCGCAGCGGTGGCGGCGCGCGGCGCAGCGAGCGGCGGCGCACGGCGTGGGAAGCGGCGCCGGCCGAGAGGCGCCCGAAGGGAAAGCCGGCGTGGCCATCGGCGCGCGCGACCGCGCGCGCCTCCTCCCGGCCGCGGCGGCGCACGGCGGCGGCGGTGGCGCGCGGCTTCGGGTAGCGGCGGCGCCCGGCGTAGCGCGGCGCGCGCGGCACGGGGAAGGCGGCGCCCGACCGAGGGAAGCACCCGGAGGCGGTGGGGCCCGGCCGGCGGCGGCGGCTTCCTTAGGGCGGCTGACTAGGGTTTGGGAGAAACTCTCTGTGTGCCCCCTCTAGTGCAGCTGAAATAGAGTTTGTGATTCTAAAGTTCTTGAGAGATCTTTTTGTTGTGAAGTGGGGCTGGCCTCAGTGTTGGGTGATTATTATCGTTCCAAATGGCGGAATGGGATGTGCTTTTGTTGCTCTAAAATTTCAAGATGGCGAAGGTTTTGATAGTCTCTTCTCTGGCATTGGTTGGGATTGGATTGGATCCGATGAAGGAGATGTAAAACTTGTGAATTAATGTGTCCACGCTGATCACAATCAAATTTCCTGTTGTGCCCGTTGGTAGGTTTGATCAGCCCCACTCCATGAGTTTCCTCAAGCAAAGCATGCTTGAGGAAAACAATGGCTCGATGAAGATCCTATGGCGGTACAACCTTGCAAGCCGAACTCCACATGAGCGTTGGCGTCGTCCGCTTGAGTCGTACTACTCTCCAGCGCAACCCTGCCTCCGCGGCACCCAACACTCCACCATGACGCATGCATGGAGCGTGTTTTTATGTCAGCTGCATGTCCACCATGCCACCATCGGTCGTCCATATGGCACTGCCGGGCCGCAGGAGCGGGCGAGCGGCCTGTCCCCTGCCACCCGTCGAGCGCCGTTACTTGAATTGGCAAATTCGTGCGCGTTGATGCCTGCATGTTCCATGGTCAATCTATCAGAAAAGTCTATTATACCCTTATAAATCAATGGTTAGATTTAATTTTTATTATCATCCTCTTACTACTAGTAGAATGTAATATAAAAATTTCCATATCAAGATAGTGTCCAATACATATATTAGTGGGTTCTTTTCGACTATGGTTTATAACTTATGGCAGTGGTTTATGGTTTTTGGTCCTACGTGAATGCTTATGTGAACAAACCGAATACCAATAAATCGCTTCAAAAATGTTGTCCCGATAAACCGCTTCGAAACGACGATACAACAGTCGTTCTGTTTATTTTTGAGAGAACCTATAAGCCAAAAAGAACTTGACCATTAGGTATTACCTTTTCCTAATTATATGTTGGGAAACAACATTAAATATATATATCTCTTCTCATTTCTCGCGTGTACCAAAATTTTTCATTATGTTTGAGTGAAGAAAATTTCACTAATTAATCTTAGAGCACATGATGTTAGTACCGTGCACTTCTCTTTGCGTGAATAGTGGTCCTTATATAAAAATAAAACGGATAGTAAAATCGGGTCATCTCTTAATCCAGATTTTATACAAGCCAACATTCGTGGGCTTCATTCATACGAACATCATCAGAGGCGCATATCTTTGAGAGCCTTGGTATGTTTTGGCAAGTTTCTCTTTGTTTCTGTGTCCTGTGAGCTATTGATTCCGATTTGTGCATGTTTTTACCTCTAGGTTGATAGAGCTTCGGAGGAGGGGAGAAGACATGCATCTTTCCCATGCGTGCCCATCAGCTGTGAGGAAAAACACCCGCCTTCTCGTATTCGACAACGTTGAAGTGGATGGATATCATAGCATGTGGCTTAAAAGAAGGAAGACTGGCCCCTACTAAGATTTAAAAGTTAATTTAGGCTTTACTTCCATCTATGGATCTGTTCTTTTCAGTTTTTCAAAACGATTTGTGGCTTTTGCTATAATACTTAACTTTTAAATAGAGTATTTTTTTAAGATGGAGTCTACAAATTAATTATAGTACACGTTAAAAGCCCAACATCTATACCATCCAAAATCGTAAGCGAGTATCTCTCTCCGTAATCTCTGTCACAAAGAGCTAAAATTTAAAAATTTCAGTCAAAAACTATAAACCACAGCAAAAAAGAACAGACCTTATGTTTCATGAAGGCTTGGTCAAGAAGAATAGCCATGCCATGGCTTATGTCATTGTACTACTAGTTGTCTATTAGTTATGCTATGAGTTGTCTATTACGAGTCAAGAGTATTGATTGAACTGTATTGAGATTGAAAGTGACGGTCATCACTTATAATTTTGCACATTTTTACATTGGCGGGTCATCTCTTAATCCGGATTCGTACAAGCCAACATTCACGGGCTTCGTTCATAGCAACATCATCAGAGGGACATATCTTTTGGCATGTCTTCTTCGTTCATACCAACTTCTAAGGGTTGTATTGCTTGATTTGGTCACCAGTGTGTGATTGATCCATTTCCTTCTATGGATTGTACTGATCTTCTTGTTATCGATGGATTGATTGAAATGTATATGTCAAATCGAGTTGAATTGGTAACGTTACCACCAGAAAATGGAAGATAATCATACTCACTTTCATTACAACCAACCAAACAAGGTCTAGGCAACGCCTAGTTTAACTCACACATGAAACCAAACAACAAGGGTATGTGCCATCTTGGGCTGGCTACTTGGGCCACAGGGCCAGGACCAGTTGAGCAGGCCAGGCCAGAAGGAATGCAAGGAACAAGCGTGCCCTAAGCTGATGTACGAAGATACATGCGTACAAAAAGTTTTGGGTTGCATTTCTAGAATCCGAATGATGCAACTCAGCTATTGAATATGACAATGTTAGTTTCGATTTCGATATTTGTTTTTCTGTGCAGATTGTTCTTAGGCCTATTCTTATCGTAACAATCAACAAGCAGAATCAGAGCTATGATTACCATGGCAAAGTAACTTCATGACCACCATGAGTGCAAAAAATGAGCTCCGCCTCCACTTGGCTCCTACATAAAGGCAGCCTCTACTTGCCATGCATGCCAGCCACCTGCAGAAGCAGAACCTCTCAACTGGGTGTTGGTAGGGTCGTGCACCCTCCTTGTCTCAGTCTTTGATATTTGTTTTCAGTTTATAATCTATAACTTCTCTAAACAAGCAATCGAAACAGTTTCTTCGTCATCTTTTTCGAAGCAGCAACCGACGGCAAGCAAGGCACAAGTGGCACTGTCCTCCGAAAGGCCCATGCATCGTCCCACCCACAAGAACTTGTTCCCACGCACGCGCGAAGCCACAGACCCTCCTCTCCCACCTTGAAAAGAAGCCCGGCCGACCAAGCTTTCAGCTTTGCCTCGTTCTTCTTTTCTTGCTCTGAAATCATGAAAACCACCTCCTCTTGGTCCACCACCGCCACCAGCCAGGACAAGGAGCGAGAGTAAAAGAGGTTCGTCGCTCGCGCGTTCGATACATCTGGTCTGTAATTTTGCTCGCCTTGTTCGCCTGTGCTGTGGCTACTTCTTCCTCCTGGTGAACAAGAAGAGCCAAGAGCGGGAGGTGATGGAGTACTGATGTTTGTTTCTGGGGCTGTGCAACAGGACAGCCGGGCTTCATGTTCAGGCGAGAAAGTTCCAAGAGGCATGTGAAACCCCGTCTACAGCAACAGCCAATTTACGTGGGCGTCACATGGATTTCGATGCACGATAGCCGGACCAATGTGAGCGAGCAAGTGGTTTGCTCCGTTGTATGGTACCGAGATCGTGTACGTTTGTGTAGCCCTTGGAATCGAATTCGAATCCACGCTCTGGTTCGGCCATGCCGGCGTTCTTCTCCCACCCTTTTGCGGCGGGTTAGCCGATTGAAGGCTTGGGAGTTGCACAGCCGCCGCTCTCCATCGCACACCGAAACTGTATTTCTGGATGATGGTAGACAGAAAACCACGGCCGATTGTGTTCTGGATGGAAGAGACGGATGCAGGGTAGACGCACAATTCACGACTAATAGCCATACATCACCAGTTGCTACTTTTGGCACAGTCGTTAATTATGGCATGCACGGTCACCAAACGAACACCGACCGACGTCTCACCAAGCAGCTATATAGGGTGGGTATGTTCAGGTTCTGGTTTATGTTTTAAATTTGGAATTCTAGTTATATGTGAGAGAATACGGAGAGAGAGAGAGAGTTATGTGCAATTTTGAACGATATAGATAAAATTAGAATAGTGTTTACTACAATCTACTTGTAGATCCCCTCTTAAAAATGCACTTTATTTGAAAGTTAATTACTGTAGAAACTAAGTCATAAGGTATGTTCTTTTTAGCTTCAGTTTATGGGTTTTGGCTGCGGTTTACGGTTTTTAGGTTATTTATGAGAGAGAGTATGGAATAACAAAAACTCACGTGTTATTTTGGCCAATATAAATAAAGTCACTACAGTGTGTATTACAATTAATTTGTAGACCTCATTTTGAAAAGACACTCCGTTTGAAAGTTAGGTAATGTATAAATGCCAAAAATAACTTTTAAAAACTGAAAAACCAGATCCATAAACCCAAAAGAATCCATCCTATAGACCCCTAATCCCCCACATAAGATTCTCTTCAACACTTTGGGCTTGTTCATATCGGCTACGGTTAATGGTTTTTGACTCAGGTACATTCTTTTCAGCTGTAGCTTATGGCTATAGCTAATAATTTTTGGCTTTAACGCAAGTGATTGTGCGAATGAACTGAATGTTGATAAATCATTTCGAAAAGGCTGTTTTGATAAGTCGCTTTGAAACGGCGACGGAGAAATAGTTCCATTTATTTGTTCGGGAAAAATTATAAGCTGAAAAGGAGATCAGCTTTTGGCTGAAAATAAATAGTAGTGGCTGAAAAAAGTATCTTTTAGAAGGAGAGACGAGCGATGGGGAAAATGAGAAAGAGATGTATGCGCAATATAAGAATGAAAGAAGTTGGATGTATGATGTGTTCGTGATCCACTACTTTATTTCTAGAAGAAACAAGAGAAAGTGAGGTGTTTATATTATCTTTTAACTTGTACATAGGTTCTTTGTTGGACCTACGAGATGGACGGTCAAAAAGTTGGAGCAGTAGTACCCAATGACTGAGGTGATGCCCTTTCCTCCCTCTGCTTCTTCCCGCGCTGTGGTTTTCCTCTGAAATTTTCTCAGTGGGGAACGAACAGAGAGCAGATTGAACAGGCCCAACTAAACGTGTGGTGCCAAAGCTACTCTTTTGTGAACTGTCCTGCACCCATTGCCATTAGCGTATATACACATGCTACCATCTTGGTTAAGTCATTACTCAGGTCACAGGAGCTTTTGCTTCTTCACTCGTTGCTGTTTACAGACAAAAGCAGCGAATAAAATGGGAAATTGGCAATGCCGATGCGAGGCAGTGTACTTCCAAGCAGTAACTGGCATATGCTTCGGAGACAACCTCACGACAGAAAGTTGGCAAGATGCCAAATAATACAACTCTGAAGAGTTACATTGCATATATAGGCCGTTGATTTGATAGTCAAAAAGGGCATAAACCACAGGAGATTAGTAATTAACAACTCCCTATAGTTGGCGATAGAGTCATAGAATATACACATACGAGTAGTTTGTAGGTACCAACAAATAAGCAGATTATGCTCACTGCAAAACAAAGCTCCAGATGCAGTGCCAACACAATCATCGCAATGTATGATTTCTTCCTGCATTCAGGTACTTCGTTGTTTGTTTATGCACATGCCATGATATGCCACCTCTAAGGTGGTGATCGGAATAGTGATGACTTTTAGTTTTTGCTGAGAAAACATTGTAGCTGAGTTGGCTTATTGGGCATAACTAAATTTAAAAAATTGTAAAAATAAAAACGATACAATTATCTAAAGCGGACAATGCAAAGGAATACGGGAAAAAAATAAAACACAAAAATTCGAAAAAAAAAGAAAAAAAAGCTACCGGACAAAACAAGCTACAGTGGTGTCATCGCGCTGCACAGTGAAATAATCGCAATCGCCGCGTCTCGTCGCTAACTTGAGCACTGCCTAAGCAATGCTTATCCATGTCGTTGTAGGCTTCACAGAAATAATGCTATGCTTACATTCTGATACTTTATACATATGCCTAAATCAACCACTCTGAAAACTCCAATTACAAGAGAATAGTTGTGGATGATATGCTATTGTTCATTACTACTAAGCAAAGCTAGAGCAATGAAAGGTAACTAGCACTGCACTTATCCTAGTCCAAAAGATCACCCATGTTAGACCATGTAACTAGGTCTAGATTATTTATAATGATGAATAATTGACAACATGGCTTAGCGTTGTTATACAAGGTATGTGACGTATGTACATGGACTGATGTCGGTCAAGTTAAGAAGAACTTATGCTAGAAAAATACTATTTGGTCTTTTTATGTCTAGATTGAGCATGGAAGCAATCGTGATCGATGACGAGGTGGACCGGACTAGGATGGAGAGATCCGAAGTTCAGGCAGTCGAGGAGATCACAAGATGGTCGGACTCATACTTAGTATGTAGAGATCAAAGGTGAATGATATGTGGAGAATCTACGGGAAGGGCGGTCTTGAAGGCTTCGATATGTGAAAAGTTGAAAAAGTTAAAATTTTAGAAAACCTGTGTTAGAAAGGGTTTCATGTCCCTTTGCTGCTGGAATTGGATTAAAACTCGTGGGGTTAAAATAAACCTAGATTTTGAGCCCTAACTATAAATAGAGATAGGGTTTGAAGCTAACCTTAAAGGCTTTGGGATGCTAATTTTATGCTAAGGTTTAAAGGTGTCAGAAAAACACTTTATAGCTACTATAATTGAAAAATAAAGTTTGGATTTATTCGAAAGAAAATTTGCGGACGGCGCGCCTTTATTTTGCATTGCATTGTCATCATCATCATGTCTGAGAAATAAAGTTTAGACCAGTTCCAAAAAAAATTTGCGGGCGGCGCGTCTCTGTTTTGCATTGCTGTGTCTGAGGTCGTCGTCGCATCGTCCCCGCCATGGCTTCGACCCACGCGGTCTCGTCTGGGAGTCTTCGTCCGTGCATACGCGCGACAGAGAGAGGAGCGGCCATAGCGCATCATTGTGTCATCGGGAGCCCACGCACAGATAGCCGACGCAGCAACACCTCACGAAAAGGAGCAGATAGAAAAGCAGAATTACTTTTTGTCGTAAGCAATTATCGGTTTGCACAGCAACTACAGGTTTTTGGTCCCTTGTCTCAGTGCAAACACTAGCTAATTCAAATGCAGTATGTGAATTGATTGATTTGATCTAGTCTTTATTCTCCAGCGCATTCACTCAATTGATTTCCACATGCATGCATGCAATAAAAAAAACATGGCTGAGCCTTCTCATGATAAAAGGCAGAGCTAACCCAGAAGCAACGCCTTAGTTGAAAAAGCAACGTCGTGTTTTTTTAATTGTTTGCTACAAGATTTGCTATAGTACACTACAGTAATTTACTACAGTCACCCGAAAAACAAATATTTTCTTGCTTTTTTTTAGGTTTGCAGGTAAAAAAAGAAATCAATAGATTTTTTAAAAATTCGCTACGTACTACAATCATTTGTTTATTGCCACCAACATCCTACAACCCAGGTCATCAAACTTTGACTCCATGAAATGTAGTAGCAGGTAGCAACCAGTCTCTCGATTAGTTTATTGAAGACAGGTCGCTGTACCACCCTTCTCGGGAAGGAGATTAAAAAAAAAACAAATATACTGTTGCAGCAGCATGAGGGAGGAAGAAGTACATGAGAAAGGGAACATATGAACAATGTAGACATCTTCATTTCTTTATACATGCACATTTACAGTTAGTAATCAAGGTGCGGTCAATCCATATCAACCTGTTTTGATTTTTCTGTATGATTCCAAGCGAAGTCAGGTAGATGAACAAACACCAAACTTTCTGACTGGTCGCTTGATATGTGGAGTAATCAGTACTTGTGAATCGATTCAAGTACAATAACAAAACTACAAAAGGTTGAAAATTGAATCGACACGAAGAAAAAAGCGCAACTTCTGCCCGCAGCAACTCTCAAATCAGCAGGCATTTCTGAAAGGAGACAAATGAACAATGTAAACATCTTCATTTCTTTATACATGTACATTTACAGTTAGTCATCAGGGTTGGAGTCAATCCATATCAACCTGTTTTGATTTGTCTGTATGATTCCAATCGAACTTTCTGACTGGCCACTTGATATATGGAGTAATCAGTACTTGTGAATTGGTTTAAGTACAATAACAAAAGGTTGAAAATTGAACCAACACAAAGAAAAAAAAAGTGCAACTTCTGCCTGCAGCAACTTCTCAAATAAGCAGGCATTTCTCAACCAGATGACAGATTGTACAAATACTGTGCATGAAATGGTTGGCACACACGAAAGCATCAGTTTTTTTTAGTAAAGAAACAAAGGAATTTCTCAGGCTTAAGTGCTTAACTGAAATGCTTTTATATTCCAGGTAAAACACTGCAGATAGACGAGGGAATTATCGGGGCTCAATTACATACCAGTTCTAAGATACAGCTAGACCTAGCTAGAAATGACAGGGAAAAGGATTGGATCAATTGGATGGGCATAGGTGGTTAGAAAGCTAAGGACCACAATGTGGCAAGCTTCCAAAATAATATTAGAGAGAGGACACACAAGTTGCATCACATGATCACACTGCATAGTTGAAACTGAAATTACAAAAAAACTTGCAAATCCACCAGAACTATATGAGCTAACATCAATATGTTTCTGAAGTCTCATGCATATATAATTGATGTGAGAGGTCCACATCAGACACCATACAGATGAGGAGCCATAGGCCAAGAAACTATTGCATGCATTACATAATTCCTTGACTATCAACAGACTACTTAGACACATCACACTTCACTCCTATTATCTAAAGCACACTAGATAGAATTTCCTTCCTCTTTCATCATTTAATCAGTTAACAGGCAGAAGGGTCTCAAAAAAGGTTTTGAACCAAGGGCAGGAACTCTGCCATTCATTCATCAAAGGAGAGAATACAAACACCATCCCCTAAGGGGATACACCATAGGCAGGGAAGAGTGCCCACGGTAAACACCTAAGAAAACACCATTTACACCAGGCTAGTGGCAAACGCCAAAACTAGCACCACACCAACACACTAGGCTAGTGGTAAACGCCAAAACTAGCACCACACCAGGAGGCAGGAGCTCTGCCATTCATTCATTCATCAAAGGAGAATACAAATACCATCCCCGAAGGGGGTACACCATAGGCTGGGAAGAGTTCCCATCGTAAACACCTAAGAAAAAACCACTTACACCAGGCTAGTAGCAAACTTACACCAGGCTAGTAGTAAACGCCAAAACTAGCACCATACCAACACACCGACCACTCTCTCTCGCACAACACCAGCAACAACTAGTTAACAAGCAAGAGGCAGTTCAAGCACTGGAACACCGGCGCATGAAGTTGAAGAGCCACATGTCGTTGCAAGGGCTAGAAGTGCAAGCCCAAGAACTCCGGTCAACACCCACTGCGGCAACACCGAACACCAATAGATCGCCAGCCACACCCACTGGCGGCTTCGAGAGACCAACACCAAACTGCAGCCTGCAGCAACACCAGCATGACTAACCACTATAACAACACGAGGAGCGATTGCAAATGCACGATGAACCTTGCAAGAACTACTCTCTGAACAGACAGCCAGAGCCAACCACCGATCGCGGTGCTGAGATGGCCCAAACACAAACAAGCAACGAGGCAGGACGAGCAGTGGGAACTGACCCTACCGCGTCCAACAGACTCAACCGACATGCATGACATGACACCGACGGTGGCCTACCCAAATCACCAAGGTGCCAGACCAACTGCTCACACGAGGGCTTCCACGACGATCATCATGCATAAATCAAGACGTAATCCAGCAACGAGTGCCTGCTCCTCAGGCCACTTTCATCGACCAGTCTGCTCCACCTCAGGACAACGGCGCACACAACGAGCACCTTCCAACACGTCGGATTGGTCAGGCCTTCTCCACAGACAAGACACACCACCGTATGCTAGCCTCGCCTCGCATAGTCAGGCGCATTCTACGCCGCCCTCTGCGAGGCCACACCTCGCACCACCTGCAATGCCCCGTCACTGTGTCCATCGAGTCGCACCTCCAGGCCAGCCAACCCCGACCGCCTTTGCGACACCCGTGTGCACCCTATGTGCATTCGCAAGGGGCTGCACCACCAGCGGGTGCCCCTACAACGAGGAGGCGAACCGGTTGGAACCGGAGGATGGACGCGCTGACCACACCATCAGCACATGCCACGCCAGTGGTGGCTAGATCTAAACCCACGCCCGGTCAGATCCAGAGGATGGACGACGCATGTGCAACACTTGCAGCGCCACATCGACTGCAGCCGAGCCACCATCGGCCATTGATGCACAGGAGAGATCACCAAGAAATGGATCTGGGGGGAGAAAACCCTAGATCCGGGGAAGGGAGGAGAGGGAGGGGGGAGGGTTGTGGTGGCGGGGTTTGGTTGACCCCACGACAGCAGCTCAGGAGGCAGGGGGTAAAGATAAAGGTTGTTTGATTATGCTTAAGGATCTCAAAATGAAGCGAGAAAACTTCTCAACAAAAAGGGGACCAAACCAGATATAACTTAACCTAATTCCGCTTCTGGGCTATCCTGGGGGCATCTGATCAACTCCAATATGTTCACCACCTCGCTCATGTCTGGCCTATTGGAAGGAACCTGAGAAGTACAGACTAAACCAAGTTTCATGATAGGAACAGCTTCCTCCAGTGGAAATTTTCCACAAAGCCTCTCATCAACACACTCTTCCACCTTCCCTTCATCCAAAGCAGCCCTCACCACATCACACAGCACAATAACATCATCTTCCATGTACTCCACTGGCGTCCTCCCTGTCAGGACCTCAAGGACAAGAACTCCAAATCCGTACACATCACATTTTTCAGTGATCTTCACAGTCCTGCATGCAAATTCTGGTGCCATGTAACCAAGTGCACTCTGGACCTTGCTGCTTAAAACATACCGATCCAACATAGGCAGCAGCTTTGCCAATCCATAGTCCCCCACCTTGGCCTCGCCTGATCCATCGAGCAGAATGTTGCTTGACTTCAGATTGTAGTGGATAATGTCATGCCGGTGGAGGTGAACCAAGCTTCTTGCTATACCAAGAATTATATCAAATCTTTCCTTCCATGAAAGGCAATTTGCAGTGGACGACTCATGCAATTGTTTATGCAAGTTACCCCCAGAGACAAACTCGTAGATAAGAAGCTGAATGGATGGTGTCCAGTAATAGCCCTTGAGTGCAACAAGGTTGCGGTGGCGTAGTTTGCCCAGCATCTTCACTTCTCTCTCAAATTCATCTTGAGATTTAACCAAGCTTGACACAGTCAGTTTTTTTATGGCAACAGGTTGGCCATCTCGGAGAGTGGTCTTGTAGACAGTACCAAAACCACCACGTCCAAGCTCACAGTCCTTATTCAGGAGAGCATGGGTACTGGCACTGAATTCTGGATTGCCTCCTCCAAACATGACAAGCTTGCCTGCGTTCACATCAGTTGTGGGGGACTGGCTGAGATATCCATCTGAGAGTTCTCGTTCAGCGGCAGAATGAGAGCCCGGGGCATGCACTCGGAGGTTAAGAACAGTAATGGTTATGACACCAACAGCAATAAGAGCAGCAGCACCAATTGCAACAAGGGCTGAGATGCTCAGTATTGTTTTCTTGTGACGGAGACCATCTGGCGCAGGCTCGGTCTGTGATAGCGGATTGGAAGAAGAGTTTGGATTCAGCACAATTGGTTTTGGTAACACACCATGGCAAGAGGAGTTGAGCTTTGCACCGCAAAGGCCAGGATTGTCGGACACTGATGAGAGGGGGATAGTGTCAAAAAAGCTACCAGGAGGGAGATCCCCAGAAAGCTGGTTATGCGAAATATTGAAGTGAATGAGGTGGGGGAGGTTGGAGAGCAGCTTTGGTAGACCACCAGTGAGCATGTTCCGAGAAAGATCAACAGTTTGGAGATTAGTGAGATTTGCTATTGTTGCTGGAATCGCCCCTGTTAGATTGTTTTGTGAAAGATCCCTGCAAACAGCAATCAAGCAAGAAAAAAGGGGGACAATGTAGCGTTAGACAATAAAAGGTAGAATGGCATGAACAACTCCAAATATTGGCGTAGCCATCAAATCAGAAAGAGGTTTTCAAACTTACAGTGACGCAAGGGCAGAGTAATTGCCAATCTGGGCTGGGATTTCCCCCGTGAGGGAATTCCTCCCCAACCTCAACACTTTCAACGACTTTCCTCCAATGGTAGCCGGAATGGTCCCATTGAGCCTGTTCGCAGTCAAATCAAGCAACTCCAGTGACTTCATCTCCACAATGCTGGCCGGAATACTCCCAGACAGTGAGTTCCAAGACATGTTCAACGATTGCAAGGTCAGCAGCTGCGAGATTTCCGACGGGATCCGTCCTGAAAACGCATTGCTTGACAAGTCCACACCTCGAACCACCGAAGATGCATTCGCAGGCACCAATACCTCCCCACTCAATGTGTTATCCGACACCGACACCCATTGCACGCCCGATGCAAAGACCCAGGCAGGCAGGCCACCCGTCAGAGAATTCCAGCTCACATCAACATGCACTAGGCGTCTACATCCACCAATTGACTCAGGCAAGCCACCAGTGAACCCATTTCCGGACAACCTCAGCTCCCTCAATGACATCAGCCCACCAATAGAGCCCGGAATCTCGCCGGAGAACTTGTTCCCTTGCAAATCCAGCATCTCCAAGCTCACCATTTCTCCAACCCACGTTGGAACATTCCCGGTGAGCTCATTTGAGCTCAAGTTAAGGTCTGTGCAGGTGGAGAGCCTCCGCAGAGACTCCGGTAAGTTGCCCGACAGCGAGTTGGACCCGAGGTCCACTGACCTTAGAAGCGGGCAGTGGCCAATGTCGTCCGGGAGGCTGCCTGTGAGGCGGTTGCTTCGCAGGTTCAGCACCCGCAGGTTGAACATCCTGCTAATGCCGACCGGCAAGTCACCGGTGATGGCATTGCCGGAGAGGTCCAGCGTGCGCAGCGCGTTCAGGGACCAAATGTCGCTCGGCAGCGCGCCGGTCAGACGGTTGGAGGACAGGTTCAGAGACGCGAGGGTGGCGCACGCGCCGACGTCGCGCGAGATGTCGCCGGAGAAGGCGTTGCCGGCGAGAGAGACGTCGCGGAGGGAGCGGCACTGGCCAAAGAATCCTTCCGGGATGGCGCCCGAGAAGGCGTTGGAGCTGAGGTCGAGCGACTGGAGGTCCGGGAGGCGGGCGAGGTCGCCGGGGAGGTCGCCGGAGAAGTTGTTGCCGGAGAGGGAAAGCGACTGGACCGACTCAAGGCGGAGGAGGCCGCGGCCGAGCTTGCCGGAGAGGCCAAACCCGGCGAGCGAGAGCCCCGAGACGCGGCCGGTGCGCGGGTCGCAGGTGACCCCGGCCCAGCCGCACGGCCGTTCGTCGTCCTCGCTCCACGTCACGAGGCGCCCCTCCGGGTCCTCCACGTCGGCCTTGAACACGATCAGCCCCAACACGTCGTCGTCCAGCGGCGCCGCCGAGCCCCCACCGCCGCCGCCCTTGGCCACCGCCAAGAAGACGAGGTGGGCAAGAACCAGCAGCACGAGAGGCCGCATTGCCTCGACTTGGAGCCCAAATGGCATGGTACAAACAGCAACAAGAAAGGGACGGCTTTTTTGGCCTCGGAAGCACGAGGAGGCGTCCAAAAATGCTCCAAGAAACGCCGCAAGAACGCGATTCCGCAAGCTACGAGAGATGGGCTTCGCTTAAATCTGCAGCAGATGGCCTCCAGGCTTCAAACGGCACCTTCTCGCCTGCAAATTGAAGAGGAGAAGAAACCAAATGTAAGCGTTAAGCTCTAGAAATGGAGACTTTAAGAACTAGTACCTTTTAGTGCTAGCAGAAGTGGGTGAGTACATGCCGAGCCAGGATGCACCGCGTACTCCGCCGTCTATGTCGCCGCCGCCTTGCCAGAGAACGCCATTGCAGGGGAAGAGAGTGGGGGGAAGGGGTAGTGGGCGGAGTCAGTGTGTGAAGGTGTAAAACGGTGTTGGTAACTTGGTATATGTGATGGCGAGAAGGAAAAGCGCAGCCGCCGAAAGCGGCTCCAAGGTAGGACGAGACGGTTGATCGGACGGCGAGGAGCGGGGGCAGCACGCGACCGAGGGCTCGGATGGGCCGCGCGCGCGCGGTGGCTCGGGCAGGCTGGGCGCTGCGTACGGGGGATGGGCTGGGCGCGTGGGCCAGGTGTATGGACAGGGAGGCTGCACAAGCGTTGGTTCGTCCTCGTAGTCCGTGGTGGCTACAGGCTACTCGGTTCGAGGCGTGGTGGACTGGGCGAGTCAAACGGCGAGCTCGTCGTCGGTGCTTTTGAGGCGTGCTGCTTTGCATTGGATTCATATTTCGTACAGGTACATCAGCGCGAGTTTGCAAGATTAGCATCCGGACGGTGAAAATTACGAAAATAGCATCTGAGCCGCAGGGCTCCAAACCTTCTCCGTTCCCTCCAAACCTAGACGCGTTCTCCGGACCGACTAACGTATTCAACGAGATATATCCGATGCAAAACTTCAGGTATACGTATGAGCAGACAGTAGTGGCTCTGATGAGTGGATCATATTATATCTTATATTACATGAATGTCCTTTCGTATGCATGTACGCATATTTTGTTTTGTAATACCACAGAGCGGAGAATACCCCCTCAACTTGCACCATCTAAAAAAGTTTATAATTTTTAGAGCTCATCTATTATATTTAAATATTTGTACAAACAGTATACTAGCATAAATTAATATGATAAATTTAGAGCACGCATAATTCCAAAACATTACACAATTATGTCCACTGCATTGGGATACTCTACAAAAAATTTCGTAATTTTTTGAGATCATTTACTACATGCAAAAATCACTACAAATGTACACTTCAACGAATTTTTGAGTCAAATTTGTAAGGGATACAATTATGAAAAAATTACACAACGAAGTACACTGCATTGGGGCCTGCACAACAAAGTTTTGAGCTCATTTCATATGTTTAAAAATTTCTACTTGCAATACACCGAAATAAATTCGCTGATTATGATTAATTAGCACTAATGAAAGTGGCGCACAGTGCACTGCCACAGGGGTAGTGCGGCAACCCCCCATCGCATGGGGGTCGTGCGGACCCTATGGTGGCCGCGCAGCACCAGCCCACCGCACGGCTGTCGTGCAGTGTTTGCCATGTGTCACCTCCCGATCTAATCCGCACTATTTTCACAATTCTCGTCGCCCGGGTGCTAATCTTGCAAATACTACATTCAACAGTACCAGTACTGCCAAAAACTCCACCAACGCCACCCATTTGTGCGTCTGAACTTTGAATTTTGCTACTGAGTCGCTGCGACCAGACCATGTTTCGTGTTTTGCTGCTAATTCATTGCCTCCGAGAAAAAGGCATGGTAGCACTTAGCAACTTATGCACTAAACAACTTATAAGGGGGCGCTCGTTTTAGCGAGATTTTTAGGGTCTCTTCTTTACGGTTTCTAAAAGTCGCTTTTAACTTTTGCTACAGTAACTAACTTTTAAATGGAGTATTTTTTTTAAGATAGAGTTTACAAGTTAATTGTAGCACACGTTAAAAAACTAATATCTGTATCATCAAAAATCGCAAGCGAGTATCTCTCTTTCTGCAATCTCTGTCGCAAACAGCCAAAAAGCCATCGTATGACCAAAAGCCATCAGTATAATGGAAAGAACAGGCCCTTAGTTTTTGGCTGAAATTTCACTGTAACTGGCTTTTTTTACTGTAGCTGATTTGGCTTTTTGGGCATAATTAATTTTTTTGAAAATGTAAAAATAGAAAAAACATGTTAACCTATTAGGGACAATACAAAGGAACACAGGAAAAAAATACAAAAAAGCCTAAAATATCTAAAAAAATTCAGAAAAAGATGAAATACTGAATAGTGAAAAAAACATAAGTTAGAAGCTGAAGCCGAAAAAACCGAAATGAGCGGGGCCATGCTGGATTCTCTAGTTTTGCACAAATCGTAGATACTTTTGTTGAATTGTTACACTTCACACAAGTAAATGCATTGTTGCTGTAAACTACGATCCCGCTCATTTCAGTTTATGGCTTTCTCCGAATAAACAAATAGGATTACTTCATTTTCTTGAAATGGCTTACGGGATAGCCTTTTTAAAGTGGCTTATCGGTATTCGGTTCGTTCACACGAGTGTTGCTGTCTGGACTTAATGAGCAAGAGCCTTAATGAATCATCCTGTTTGTCTGAGGGGGTGGTTGTCGTCAAAGAGAGAGAGAGAGAGAGAGATCTAATAATAACTGATCTTCTGTTGTTGTCAGTGAGAGATAATTGTAAAGACAATTGAATGGCGGTTGTTGTCAAAGATGCAGGGTCAAATCATCGTGCTGTTTGGAGTAAATAAACCACATGCTTTATTCATCGCACAGGAGGAATTCTTGAATGTGGACCCTTATACTAGTTCATATAATCTCCGAATGGTCAGCTGGTCGAGGTAAACTATACAGTGGGCCTCTGACCAAGAATACCCGGGTAACTATTTTTGGAAACTTACACCACATGGGCCTTAGAGCCTTAATTAAATATTAAAGCTATATTTAGTAGATTATTTAATCCTCGTCGGCTATATTATTTAATCCTCATCAGCTAGCCCTGAACTTTAAGTGAATTTATAACTTGAATTTTCTCCGGTTGGAATTCAAGTCGAAGAATATTCTTTTAACAAGAGTAAAGATGAAGTTTTCATCTGCTTAAGGTTGAGAAACCAGCTGGGAAAACATGGAAGGTTTTCTATCTGTTGGGCTTTAAATCTAGCAACTACCTTTTTGCAGTTGGAAAAGCCCATATAAAAATTGGCATGATACTTGTTGGCTTCACGCTTTCCAAAGAAAACCTTTCATCGTCTTTGATTTCCTCTGCCTCTCCACCTTAGCACCCTCCGACTGTAGCTTTAAATCCCTTTAATCCAGGCCTAGATCTTTAGCCATCACAATAAAAAATGTCTGATTTGATCACTGATTAGTCAGTATTCAAACTAGAATCAAAGAGATTAAAAGCCATGAAAGATATGGGAGTGATCCCCAGTAAGGTTTTTATCCCCTGGAGGTCAACAATGGGGGAAAATTTTCCAAGCAGGAGCGATGATGTAATTCCAATCTTTTGGGCATACGTGGAGTGTGGATTCAAGCTATTGGTGCATCCCTTTTTATCGAAGGTTATGTAGTTTTATGGGATTGAACTAGTGAACCTGTCCCATAACTCAATTGCCAATCTTAGCATCTTCATTCATCTGTGTGAGGTGGGGATTCCAGTGAATTTGGAACTATTCAAATACTACTACAGAATGATAGGAAGGGCTGAAAAGGCGATGGCGCCATGTAGGAACTACTCTTTATGGCTTCACGATGGAAAAGCGAGGGAGAATATTCCAATGTTCTCCAAATCTTTGTGGTCATCGTGGAAGAAATTCTGGTTCTATATGACCGACAGAAAAGAAGATAGCTATCTTTCACGGGATGGATAACAGAGGAAAACTCGAGATGGAGATCTTCTCCGAAGAAGGACGAGAGGCTAGAGCAATGGGTTGATGACATCATCTATCTTAGGGATAAGGGGCTGACTTCATGGCACACGGTGCGGGACTTCTCCATGTGTCGAATTAGTCATCTGAAATCACGCAATCATATCATGTTATGGTATGAGGGCGCAAAAGATTTAACCAGGGACTCCTCAGAAGGTAAGCTTAGATAATTCTGACTTGTTGAATCATTTTTTGTTTGGTATATTTTCTAACTTAAAGCTTTTTTCCTTTTGCTTTAATTTTGTAACTTTATTCCCTTCCGAAGTGAGGGAGAGGGTAAAGGCAATCTGCGAGGGGGAACCCAAATAAAAGGAAGGAGTTCCTTTGATCGTAGTGGTTACCTCTCTGGATGATAGGATCAAAATACTTAAGGTAATAAAAATTTCTCTTCATCTGAATTTTGTTTTTTGACCAGTGTATAATAATATTCTTGACATGTGTAGATGGTCAAGTCGAACTATGCAGAGCTAGAGGAAAGCACAAAGAAGACTACTCCGACCCTAAGAAATGATAGATTATCAAGAAGTCATACAGGGTATCAGGATCTTCTTAGGTTTCTTCGACTGTCAAAGTGCCTGAGAAGAAGGCAGAAATACACTTGGATATAGGTTTTTTTATTATGATTCCTAGAGTTTTTCCTACAAACCCACACCTTCTCTTGTGAAAAGAATAGATAAGTTGCATTGACAGGAATGTATTTCTTGGATGAAGGATTTCACCACCGAACTCATCTCAGTTGATGACAAGGCAGGAGAAAGGGAAGAGCCACTAATCGGTAGTACCATGACCACAGAGCCAATGGTGGCATCAAACCACTGGTCATGGGCTCCAAGATAACTACCACAAAAATATTAAAAACCTGACGGCCACCCCAAGGCTTCTACAACATCGGTAGATACAAGTGTCCCACTGGTCGAGGAAGCCCAACCCTCCGAAGATGTGTAGAGGATTTCGAGAAGTTGTTTCCGATCGCCCTGAGGTGGAGCCAACTAATGATGAAAGCATCCAGTCGGAAAGCACAAAGGGTCTGACCAGCCCTACTAGTATTACACTAGTGAAATTAGTTCAGAAGAAGAAGAGGAAGGCGAGTGCTCTGGATTATGCTCCAGGGCATTTTAATTCCAAGACAAAGAAAACAAGGTATGTACTAGTCATAAAAAATTGCATGTAGTCATACAATTTTTTATTTCTTGGTGCCTTGAAGTGCTTACTTGTTTCTTCTTATTCTTATTGTTTTGTAGCACTTTAACCACTCCAATCACTTTTCTTCCAAGCCCTTCTATTGAAGAGGCATCGAATGGGAAAGTGGTTGTAGCAGCCCCTCAGTCGATAACATTATCAACAGAAGGAGCTGAGGCTATTATGACCAAGGATCTTTTGGTGGCTATGACACTATCGAAGGGTTCAGAAGTGGAGATGAAGTCTCAGTAAACTTTGGTTTCTGTTAAGAAAGCAGTGGTCAGAGAGGAAGAAGTAGAGATGCTTCCTCCCTTCTTTGAGGGGTTGGAGGTCGAGAGTTCTTCACTGACAAGGAAGTCTCCTCATCTAACAGGCATCCCTGACCGGGTTCACATCTTGAACAACCTAAAACTTGAGGAACTTTAGTGGAGGAAGATGTTAGACCTCGAGCTGAAGACCGGTCCTGAGTAGCTCTACTCTACATTTGCAAGTAAAGCGGGTTTGGTAAGTTCTTAAGACCATTTTTTGTTGCATTTTTGATCTTATCGAACTTTTCTGAGTTTCCTTTTCTCCTTTTTTTTAGCACATGGTGGATGAAGTTGACTTGGTCGGAGTAATGACCAGGTGCTCATTAGTCCTCGAGAAGGAGAGGGCTACCCTCCGCCAACAAGTTGATGAGTGGTAATGAACTTTCCCTTCTCATTATATTCTGATCGTGAAGTGTTTTTCTTCTTGTAACCCTTCAAACATTTCTATAGGTCGGGAAGCATCGTTAAGGTGCTTGAGGATACCCTCAAGAAGGAGAGGGAACTGTTCAGGTCAACTTTGACCGAAAATGAATAACTCCTCAAGATCCTTAAGGAGAAGAGTCTTCAATTGAGAAGTAGGTCTCTTCTTGATTTTTCCGTTATTGCTTCTAAATCCTCGCTCTTTCCTACTTCTTTCTTTGTCGTGGTCGACAGAATTAGAAGATCTTGAAAAAGAAGCAAAGGCAAATGATGCTGTCATTTTAAACCAAGGTAATCAATCATTAAACTGACCAGTTTGGTATGTTTATAACTTTTCTTGATTAATTTTGAGCTACTCAGCAGAGCAAGCTTTAAAAATTCAAGAACTAGAAAAAAGCTCTTGGTACAGAGGAGGAGGAGAAGAAGATTCAAGAAAATCTTCAAAAAAAAATATCTTTCTCTTTAATGACATACTTACCGAGATGGGTGCAGAAGCACTTGTGTCATCCTCAGAGGAATCGGTTAAGAAGGTAAGTTATCTTGGTCGACAACTTGAAAGCCTCTAAGACTTGCTGGCTACTTCCAGGAGCAACCATGAGAGCGGACCATGAGGGACGTTGTCGTGGATGGAGTCAGCTTCGCCTTAGCAAAGCTTAAGGCCCCCGATCCTTCTCTCAACCTTCAAGCATTTGAAGAAGAATTCAACTGCTCAGAGGAAGAAGTAGCCAAGTTCTTTGAAGAGGTAAAGCCCTTCAAGAACAAGATAATTGAAGAGATGAAGATCGGGTCTCCATCGGATAGTGGCTAGTCGGGAGGCTCCAATAAGTAATCAGCAATTATGTAATTGAAATGAATTATGTAAAAAAACTTACCTTTGGTAGTAATAAAGTTTATGTCGTTTCTTCAAATTTTGAAGAGTGAACATATCTCTCCTAGCCCCGACTACCTGTTCAATAGTATAACTTGCTAAGTAAGCAATAGAGAAGAAAAGATGTAATTTCCTTTGATCGGTAGAATAAGTATATCAATGCACTTTGATTATGATTTTAAAGGATCAAGTAGTACTAGGAAATCATGTTGGACAGAGCTAGTGTAAGATTTTGACTAGTTTTAGATGCCTTTGCCATAATCGTGATGTAAATTTGTTGCTTTATGAACAGTAAGAAATTATGCAAGAATGTGTACAAAAAGACAAGTATTTTTATTTGGTGTCATTATTTGATCTGATCGTAAGATAGCTGAGGACAAAAGATGTGAACAAAACTTGCCGAAACGTATTCAATCTTGAGATTCAACTGGCGGCCAACCACTCTCGTCCCACTCAAACTCCAGCCGATCGATACCACGTAGGGCTAGACAAAAAGCTCAAGACTCGCGAGCTACTTGAGCTCGTAGTCGGCTCGAGCTCGGAGCTTTTCCTAGTAAGTTAAGCCTAAGATACAACTCAACTCACTAATGAGTCGAGTCCGAGCCGCTCGCGAGTGGCCCGCGAGCCCAAACGAGCGGGGGCGATGTATATCCGCTCGCTCTTACCCCGTTACCCGCTCAGCGCTCGGCCGCTCGCTCCGCTCGCTTCCCCGCCCCTGCCCACGCCGTCGCCGCCTCCTCCCCGCTCCCCCATCGCCTCCTCCCTCACCGCTCCCCCGCCGCCTCCTCCCTCACCGCTCCCCCGCCGCCTCCTCCCTCCCCGCTCCCCGCCCCCAACCACCGACTTCCTCACCAGCGTCATGGCGCTCGTCGCCGCAGATCTCCCCGACGTCGCCACAGATCTCCCCGGCGTCGCCACAGACCAAGCCTCTACTGCAACTCGCGAGTCGACTCGAGCCACTTATCGAGCCGAGCTGAGCCTGCATTCTAGCTCGATTTTTAAACGAGCCGAGCCGAGTCATGACTCAACTCAGTACGAGTCGAATCTAGCTCGAGCCGGTTCGGTTTGGCTCGTTTCCACCTCTAATACCACGGGCGCGCGCGTACGCGCGTGCCATTCAAAACCGGACGCGTCGATCCGTCCGCGTCCTCCCGCCCGCGGCTCGTCGATCACCGGCGGGAAAGAAAAGAAAGCCGAGCAAGGCTGAAGCGCGCGAGGGCAGGAGACTCTAGGAGAGGCAGCAGATCGAACGGCGCGCTGCGCCGCTTGTCTCCGTCATAGCAGTTAAGGCGGCTGGGCTCTCCGCAGGACAGGAGGCGGCAGCGGAGTTTCGATCGGATTCGTTTCCGCTGCCTCATCTCCGCACCGCGTCTCGCTGCAGTGCGCGCGCAGCAGTACCGCGACTGTGGCGACGAGGACGAGCGATCGGTCGAGCTCCCATCCGTACTTCCATAACTGACTATCAGTGGAATTTTTTTCGCGAATCCTGGGAGAATTAAACTGTTTCTTATGAAATTCTCGCAAAATTTCTACGGATTCCGATGGGCGTAGAATTGCTTCCCATCCTACGGCCGCGCTCTGGTAGTCTGGTGCTTCTCGAGCATGGGAAAGCTTGGGCATAGAGCGCTTGTTCGATCGGCATGCGTTCAAATGATTATGGCTGAGCACAATGGAAAAAAACCTTATACTAATACCACATAGTGAGCATTGAGCTGGTACTCCTGTATCCCGACAAACTAATGCACAGGCCAAGTTGGACGCTTGCATATAGCTGCACTAGCCGAGTGTATAGTGTAGCATACATATCGACATATCGTTCATTCCATCAGACAGTCTTTAACTGCAGCCTGCAATGACCACTGTATCATGGGGCTGGGTTCTTGAACCATGCTAAGCCTGAAAAGAAGCCTACTGACTTAGCAGTGGGGAAAATGGCCAAAATGACCTGAAGGGGTTGATCTGGGAACTCTACCGTGACCAATCATGGCAGCTGTGAGAATCTCAAAGCAACATGTATCAAAAGACCAGAAGAAATCGATGTAGCAGCTCCTCCCCCTCAAAAGAACGAAAGGAATAATACCGTACGCTATCGTGCTGCCCATGCTTTTCTATGGAGAAAGGCTGCCCACGCGCAGCGATGCTTTTGTTGGTTCTTTCACCCTTTGCTCCCCTTTTAGAGCACCTGTACGCTGCAACCCTACCATGAAATGTTTCAGCATGCTCCTTTTCATGCCTTCTCTTGGGAGGATGAGGGAATCCTCTCACAGTTGCCTAAGCTTGCAGATCATACTTCATAGCCATGCAATGCAAGGTAATTAAGGTTGCCCAGTTCGAATAGCTAACAGCAGAGCAACCACATATTCACATACACATGCAGATACGATCACCAATGCCACAAGCATGTAGTAAACTACCACTTGTAGGCTCAAGCTTTATTAAGGTAAGGGCGAGAGATTCTGTAGTCTGAACAAGTATTTACACGATGTTGGCATGCATGCAACAAGAACCGCGAGTCTGAAGAATAATTAGAGGCGACGACAGAGAGATAAACTGTGATGATATTGTCTATGCTGTTCATCAAGTCTCACAAAAAGAGGGAGTGCAGCAACAATGTGTCTCTTTTAGAATCATACATGGTACGGCAAGTCTTCTCGCACACAGACTATCTTTGCGCCAGGTGGACCTCTGTAGAGTCGATGGCCACCGATGCGGTACAGACGAAATGTTTAATTTGCACGCTCCTATGTTGCTCCGGAAAAGCAGTGCCATTTCAGATATCATCAGCATGCGCAACATGATGTTGGCTCGGTGCTTCTTGGCTGTCCAAAGGCATGTACTGAGCCATGATGGCGCGAATCTCCGAATCCATGTAACTCTGATGAGGCACGATGATACAGATTTTGAGTCAGGCAGCAACTTACGTATCATTGTTATCTTAACAAATGGTGCAATAAGTCTCACATGTGACCACTTGCAAATATAGGTAAAAGAGTAGGGAGGAAGTAGAAGGATGGGTAGATGTTTTACCCGTAGCCTGTATTTGTACACCGCATATGCTCCAACCCCCGCAATAACGAGTCCGAAGAAAATAACCCACAGGAAGCTCCAGCCGGCTGCTGAGGTAGCTTCTTTGCCTGCACGGAGTTTAGAAACAGCATTAGAGTAGTATAATATCAAAAAAGAAGTGAGCTAAAACCGTGGCATGCTTTTACTTGTTCATACCATCTTAGATTAACAGAATATCCGTACAATTATTTTACATGCACACGCACCATCTATTGTTGTCATTTGAGTTCAGGCGACAAAGTGGAGTGCAAGATTGCGGTGTTGCTAGACGAAAAGGAGAACTAATAACGATCAGGACAGAACAATATCAATGCAGGTCCACAAATCAACCAATAAAGCTGTGATGATTGCATGGTAATTAACTTAAAGCAATCTCACAAGGCATCTTTTTTTTTTTAAAAAAAAAGGTGAGGCAATAGTGCAGATCCCAGTAAACAGTTCCTGCGCCTGCTGCTTCACTTGTCAAAACTTAAAACTGCAATTGAAGTAACTTCTGTAAATAAAAACCACCATTACAGTTCCCAGGAATATAGAGCCCCAGTGATCTGACTAATAACCTTGGCTGGAGCACATCGATAAGGCCACAATATATTGTAATAATAATTCGACGAACACAAACGGCAAGGAAACCTCTTTTGGAGGTAATCATCATTTATTAAGCAACTAGGGCATCCTCTTTCAGAAACTAACAGATGACTTAGAAACAGCCCGTACATCATTTGAACTGAAGTATATGATCAACTGGTCATTGCATCTCAAACAAAAGAGAGTATAAGATCAACCATCTGAAACACAATAAAGTATTTTGCTCAATCGAGCAGGTGTATTTTCTTGTCACCACTAACAATATAATACTGGCACTTGCAAGATTAGATAGCTATGGAAAAAAAGTTCAGGTTAGGCTACTCACCGATACAAGTGTCATGCTCTCTCATGTATAACATATTGTTACCACCACAGCTGCACTCATAGCTTCCCCATGTATTCTCGCAGCTGCAGCCCTTGCACTGACAGAAAGTTCTCTCTTTGCATTCATCAATATCTGCACATAGGTAGATAAAAGGGGTAAGGACAGTTTACAACAAAAGAATTTCATAAGAGTCTTAAAGTTCTCAAAATTTGGAATCATAATACTATTATGATTAGTAGGTGAATTTTTATCATACGAACTCCAATGACAGACTATCTGCTCAAGTAGAAGCAATCTAGTGATATTCTCTGGAATATGTTAAGTACTCCCTCCTGTGAAAAATAAGTGTCGTCCTAAAATCTGTGCAGTCAAAACATTATAACTTTGACCAACAATGTGTTTATGAATATTCACATTGGCCATATGGAAATGATATGAGTAGATTGTCTCAAAAATACTTTCATAATATTATTTTATTAGGTTTTATAAATATAAGACTTATTTTGACTAGACGGAGTACTAAACTAAAGAATATAATCAATTTATGCTCCTTTAGAATAATATTGCGTTCAAAGTCATACAAAATAAGTTCCTGAATAATGAAAAGTACCTTCACAATTTTTTACACCATCGCCATTGAAACCTACTGGACATTTGCAACCTTCAGATTCTTCATTCTGCAGAATTCAGCATTTAGTTTTTGCGCTGTCAAAGAACTGCAAAGCACAAACTAATAGATCTCAGAATAACTTCTACTTACCGAGCAGGCAGAAATTGTCTTCCCATTTCTAGTTTCCTTCCAGCATCCACCATTATTGATCTCACACCTACCAATACCGGAAGCTGACAATGGCAAATGTTAATACTAAGGTGTATCAACAATTAACATACATGTGATAATCAGACGTTGTTGTGCAAAAGTACATTACTATATAGTAAGGAACAACATTGTTTCACTAATAATAATTAATCAAAAAACGCCATTACATTAACCACTACAGCCAGTTCAATCCCAGAACTAAATTTATGTAGTACCTTCACAATTGGTATATCCATCACCAACAAACTTCACACCTTTGACAATAGGGCACTCACAAACACGCCCACGGAAGGTATCCTGCATTTCCATATTCAGCAAATTAGAGCCATATTAACAGACAAGAATAGAGGAAGAATACATGGTAGCATTAAAACTGTACCCTGCATGCAGTAATATTATTAGCCCTGTCCTGCCAGCAACCTCCATTGTTCTCCAAACACTCATTTGTTTGAATATCTATACGGAATAAATAGAAAAAAAAGTAATGCATCATCAGACAAGATCCAGAAAGACATTTCTGCAGTAAGGAAAAACATACAGACCTTCACTCAAACAAATAGCGGGCTCAGTTGTCTCTTCAAATCCTGCACAGATCGCTTTTAGCACAGCACCTTTGTCCAACTTACCTGAAGACAAAACTAAATTGTAACACAAACAACATCAGGGGAAAACAACTGGTGCTATAAAACAGTTGACAGACCTCTGTATTGCCCGTTGTTGATGACAAGGGTTGGCAGTATCGTGACATCTCCTCGTTTACCATTACCAATCTATATAATAAAGCACATAGCTGAATATACTATAAATTGATGAAAATATGCAAGAACAAGGCACTACTTAACATAAAAAGTCATTATTTATCAACACAGTCCTACTTGGGAATCTTGTTCTGCCTTTAGGATTGGGTTTTCCTCATCGGCTTTAGGATTTCCAACACACTTACTTATCTTCTCAACGTCCAGCCCTGTAAATATGAAAGATGAGGAAGTGTTATAGTAAATATTAACTCGGGAGGCTCTTAGTCAATCAGTTAGATGTCAGTAAAGAAAAATAAAATAAAGAATTCTTGAGATACACGAAATCAGTGCCAATCAGACATACCAAGCGACTTAATAACATCACTAGCACATTCATGTGTGTATTTCTTCTCCTTCATTGGGCATCTAATTGAAAAGTCATGTACATAATCCCACCACAACCATGGCTTGCCACTCTCATTAGCAACCTTGAATACACAAATTTGATGTAGATTTTGAACCACAACATCTTTTCCATCATACCCTTTGCTGAAATCCTGCTCTGGGTCTGGTGCACAATATCTCCCATTATTGATGCACTGCGATGTGCATTGCTTGCTGTTGACAAAAGCCTCTGGGCAATACCATGTAATATAATGAGGAGTGAACTGGGTGTAACCCTTCTTCTCAAGAACTTGAGCAGTTCCTCTAAAGCCCTTCACAAAGTCCATTTGCATATCACATTTAGGACCGCATTCATCATTACTGTTTGTCCAGAATTCATACTCTACACGCTCGTCAGGATGAGGAAGGGATTCCCTCCAGTCCAGAAGGACACCAACCATATCACCGTTTTCCGCATATTTCTTAAGGTCATCGCCCAACTTCTTTGTTATAAGCACCGAGGGAATAGTGATGTTTTCTATGTCCTCTGTGCCACGGTCTTCTGGGTTGTCCATTGTGATTAAATGCTCCACCTTGTCATCCACAACAAGAACTGCTGCAGCTCCAGCCTTTTGTGCATTCAATGTCTTTGTTGTGAAATAGCAGTCTGTGCATCAGAGAGCAGAATGAACTAAAGAATTAGAAGATGCTTTTTCTAGTCATAGTTGAAAATCTGTGTAATGAGATGATCATCTAAGAAGGGAAAGAAAATACCAAAGAGAATTAAACAGCCATGTTTAATTACTTCCATGTTTTAACACCACGAGCAATAGCATTTTCCTTATCTAACAAGCAGAGAATAACAGTATTGTTTTCCCCTGAATCATTTCTACCTTATATGTCAGATGAATTCCTTCTAAAAGTATGAATGAATTGCGAAACAGCAAAGTCTATGGTATCATAACTGCAACTTCCTATTCCAACTTTAGCATGGAAAATTTATTTTATTGAAGTTAGACATCTGATGATTTGAAAATTCTTTTGCTATTGTAGTTCTGCATCATATTAGTTAGGATTTCGAAGATGTGTTTCATATACATGTTCAACATGTCAGCGGATTTTGGTTCTGTAACTGTATGCAGGATAGCTTAATCAAGATTAGAACCATATCGATATATCATGGTAGGTGGATCAATAAATAGTTTCTATGATGATGTATTGCAGCAGGGCTTCAGTTCAGTCCTTTTCATGGGGTAGCAACAATTGATTCTTTTGTTGTCAACATACGATATAGTTATTATTTACTAATAAGTGATAAACATTCAAACTTCCCATAAAGAGCTATGATATGAAAATGGTCAAAACGACTTTAAACAGTCAAAGCACCACTCATGCAGATTGAAGTACAGAATCTTCATAATTCCTTTTAGAAATATCAAACTCACCACGTTCACAATTCAAAATTCCACAATAATCCAAACGAATTGTTGCCCCGCAATACCACTACAAACCAAACTAATCCTAAAGCACACATATTGCTGCCCCCGGTGAAGTATAACAAAAAAAAAGTGCCTTATTTGTAGAGCATCAAACAGATCATAAAAATATAGGCTACATCCAGGGGAACAGTAGCCAAAACATAGAGCAAAGCTTCACAAAACATTGCCAAGAAGCGAAATGGAAGGTAAGTGACCAGTAATTAGTGCTAAGAACTGCCTAGAGAACCAAATCAAAGATTACCCTCATTAATTCCCGTCACTAACTGACCAAAAAAAACCAGCTCGATAAGTACCGAATTTCGAAGCTAGTAATCACCGTTCGAAGCATATAAATGTATAATTAATTGAATCAAAGCAAGGTCCCAAAACAGAGCCGTCATCACCTCCGCGGTCGATGAGGACGAAGTTGGGGCGGCCTCCGGACTTGGGCTTGAAGGAGACGCCGAAGTTGTCGAAGCCCTTGCAGGCCTCTTCGTTGGACTTGGGGTAGACGACCCAGCCGTGCAAGGTGCCCCCGTACTTCGGCACCCCGAAGTTGCCGATGGCGCACTCGTACTTGCCCTTGAGCTCCTCTGGCGAGGTCACCCGCAGGCTGTTCTTCTCCACCACGAACCTCCCCGCCGCCGCGCCCGCCATGGCCAGCACCACCACCGCCACCGCCAGAGCAAACAGCATCGGCCCCCTCATCCTGGGCCCCAAACAACCCTCGATCAAATTACCGACAATTCGCGCTAATTCGATCAAGAACAGCTCCCTCCGTACGATCCGGGCGAAAATCACAGCACCGGAGGAGTTCTTGGCTAAAAAGAGTGATCTTTGCACCAATCCGGTAGGAAGAGGAAATCGAGTTCTTGGACGGACTTATATCGATCAAAGGGTGAACTTTCTGCAGGATTGGAGTGAGTGAAAAGATCCGGGAGGAGAGGGCCACAGGAAGCGGAGATTTCCACGAGGCGCAGACGGCAGACCTATGGAGCTATCGAAAGACCCCGAGGAAGTTAACAATTCGAGGCGGCCGGCCGCATCTAGCGAAGGCTGGCTGCGTGGGTGGAGTCGTCGGTGACGGTGTTGTTTGTTCCGTCCAAGCAAATCGAGAGAGGTTTCGTTGGTGTCTCTATCGAGAAGGCAACGGCTACCGGTGGATGCACGGATCAGGGACCGGTACTCGTGGTTGGCATCGCGCATGGACAACGTGGACTCGGAGGGCGGGCAGGTGGGTGGCCGGATTTCCTATTCTTCTGGCTTTGAGATCCGCGCTCCAGGTCAACGGTTCGTGCGCTTCACTGGACGAGTCCTACTTGGGCTGCAGCACACAAGAATTTTACTGCTCCCTTTTGTTTTTTATTTTTTATGGGTTTTACTATTTTTATAATTTTACACTAATATATACTGATAAAATTATAATATTATAAAAATATTTTCAACATCAAAATTAACAATATAATTTTTATATAATCAATCTAGATAATTCTAAATCTAATGGCAGTTAAAGTTTGACAACACGGTTTTTAAAAATCAAGTAAAAAGAGAATCTTATCGAAATGTACTTGTTATAAACAGGCCGTAAGAAATCAAGACAGATAACTAAAATAAACTGGTGCTCTAAATTTGAGCAAGTGCCAGCAGGATCTGAAATTGCTGATAAAAACAAGCCTCTCGATCTCATAGGATAAGGCAATCAATCGCCCATCCATCAATGAGGTGGGGACATTTTTTTTTGCAGGTGACGGGGACCTGCAGCTGCTAAGCCACGTGAAACACGCACCAGTTTACTATTGCGAACTAGGTATCCGTACCCGGACTGACAGCGGGATATACACTTTTTAGCTTCTTAAAATGACTTTTAACTTTTATTACAGTACCTAACTTTCAAACGGAGTATTTTTATGATGGTATGATGGAAAATTTAGATATATGCCACTATAAAGTGATCATTTTAGAGAAATACCATTGCAAAATTTCATCTCACAAAAATGCCACTCCAGAGTCACCATGTTCACAAAAATACCACTCTTATGCATATTTTCCAACATAAGACCACATTACCCTTGTCTTCTTCACAAAAATACCACTCCAGGGACACTCCAGGCACAGGGACCAGCGGCGCAAGGTAGTAGGAGCACAAAGTGGGCGGGAAGCGGCGACGTCTTGGCGTGCGGCGAAGCGGTCGGCGGCGATGCGGTGGCGCAAGGCGCGAGGCGAGAGGCCTTAGCGCGCCAGTGCAGGAGTGCGCGGCATGCGGCAGCAGCGAGGAGGCGGCGGCAGCGGCCGCGGCGCAGCGCGTAGAGGCGGCGGCGGCTCGGCAGAGCGCCGCAGCGCGCACGAGGCGGGCGCGGCGCGCGGCGGCTGCGTCGAGCGGAAGCGGAGGCGACCGCCATGCAAGCACGGGCGTGCGGCCGTAGGCGCGACGTGGAGGCGACGCGTGCATGGGCGGCGGTATAGCGCAGGCGCAACACGGCTGTTACAGAGGTGGTGCGTGTTCTCGTGGTGGGCGAAGGAGGCGAAGCGGCTGCAGACGCAGTAGTCCGAGTGGCAGCCGATGGCGGCGTTGGCTGAGTGGCCTTCCTCGCTCGCGTGCATGAATGGAGGTTCACACGACAGGTTCTCTGGAAGGGTAATGTAGTCTTATGTTAGAAAATATGTATAAGAGTGGTATTTTTGTGAACATGATGACTCTGAAGTGGTATTTTTGTGAGATGAAACTTTGCAGTGGTATTTCTCTGAAATGATCACTTTGTAGTGGTATATATCTAAAATTTTCTTTTAAGATAGAGTCTATAAATTAATTATAGTACACGTTAAAAACCCAACATCTGTACCATCCAAAATTACAAACGAGTATCTCTCTCCGTAATCTCTATCACAAACAGCTAAAATTCAAAAATTTTAACCAAAAATCATGAACCGCAGTAAAAAAGAACAGGACCTGACACATCATCTACAAAGGAAGCAATTAACGTCTCGTCTCGGTTAATTGTACCGTGTGTACTTGTATACAATTATTATCATCTGTATTCAATTTCAACCAGGCTAGAGACGGACCTGATAAAATTAGAGTGGGAGCATAAATAACTTTTGGTTTGGATTTCTATTTTTTTCCGATTAATTCTAGACTCAATATAAACACTTATATTAAACTAATGAGAACATAAATGATAAATTTTAATTGATATAGATACAAGCTAAAAGCGAGTAGGATCCGTGTTCCCATTGGGTCTTTCGGGTCAGGCTAGTGTTTATCATGGCTTCCACGTCCACCGCCAAGAACATTACACAGTGATACACATACGACTACGATCCAGCATTCGTAACTTTCAGATGGCAATGTATTAATTAATAATCAACCAAAGATTTGGCTTTAGATTTTCAAAAAGAAGAATCTGACCTATGTATTGTCGCTTGTTCAGAATATGTCATAATCTTTAGATCGATCGAGCGTCACACCTAGTTTTTGTGGAATCACGCCTAGCTCAGAATCACTCTTGAGAAAAAAAAATCTTGTGCACCAAACTAAATGATGATAAGACGGTCGTTAGTGCGAGTGTGTGAAGGACGGCAGTGATCGGGACTAATTAAAGGACGATAATGACAAGATAAGGATCTGGTTTCATCTAGTATTGTCTGAAGATTAGTACTTGTACTTCTGCAACGGCGTGTGCGTGCATTATCTTGCAGCCGATTAATCATTCAATCTGTATGAACACCGGGTAGGTACGTGATTCGTTAGAACAAGAATCCCCAGGCGGCAAAAACGTCATGCTTCAGAGAGAGAGCATCAGATGGTAATACATGTGAACGACAGAAACCATGCATGCATGCTGAAGTTTTTAAACACGGGAACCCTAACCCTACGTGGCTACGTGTGAATAAAATCGAATGATGAAGGCACGAGTATCTTCTCACTCGCATGGGTCATCCTTTCTTCTGTCAGAAAATCATCTCAACGAAGTTACATTTGACAAAATTTCAGAGAAGGTGAAGTTTGGAAGGTAAGAAGGCTTAAGCTTCCTGTTCGGATTTCTCAAAGTAAGTTTTCTTAATCCAGTCAAATGTCTGCAAGACAAGTTGAAAGGAATTTTAATATTTTGAAAACCATGACACAGCCGGCATCACTTTCATAATGGAAAAGGATATGAAAGGACACATCAACAGCAGGGTGGAGTCATAGGATAATGGAATTGAACATTACAGATCGGCACCGCTTGCCGTCAGCAAGGCGCCGCCGGCTCGGAGGCAAGAGTAGCGGCAGCGGGTCGGCCGAGGCGAATGCAAAAAAGGAAAGATCAGGGTGGATCTAGTGGAGGACGGCATGGGGACGCTACTACTACAAAATAAACTATACTGGATGGGTAAATCACAGACAGTTTATACGGAACTGTATATGCTTAAACTATCACATACGGTTCATACTACCACCCGGCTGTGATACTGTCACAGACGGTTATTAACACGACCCGTAAAGAGTATCCTGTAGGAATGGAAGTAGAAAGAATACATGCATGTCCGAATGATTGTATCCTGTATCGTAAAGAGTATGCTAGCTTAAATATTTATCCGGTGTGCAAAGCATCCCGATACAAACGTAAAAATAACTCTAATGATGGAAAGGGCATCGAGGTGAAGCAAGGACCTTCTGCTAAGGTGTTGTGGTATCTTCCTGTAATATTGTGTGTATCACAGACGGTTAGAAACAAGAACCGTCTGTGATATTGTGTGTATCACAGACGGTTGTTGTTTTTAACCGTCTGTGAAAGTAGATTATCATAGACAATTGTTTGCAAAAACCGTCTATAATGTAAGTTATCACAGACGGCTCCTAAGCCGTCTGTGATAACCACCTATTATCACTGACACATAAAAACCGATTCAAAAATCGTCTGTGATGACGGTTTCGAACCGTCTGTAATAGACCTGTCTGTAGCAGTGTGTTGTGACGTCGTTGAGAGAGGGAGGAGGGTGACGAGGTGCGAGTGCGATGATGGAGGTGGTTGGGTGGGTCTTTAATTGATTATTGACTGACATGTGGGCCGGTTAATGGTGACACCAAGTGCACGGAGTGGTGCTAAGAAATTGAAGATTGGAGTAGTTTTATCTAGTGCTTTTGCTAGATAATGTGAAGTGTCTTAAAATAGGGCTAGGATACATTGGGTTGGAAATTCTCTCATAAAGCACTAGAACATCCTAAATGAAAGACAACTTACCAGCTACTTCACGAGAAAAAAGATTACATGTGGGTTCTTTTGGTTTATGGGTTATGACCTTTGGTTTATAAATTTTGAATTATGGTTGTTCGCGAGCGAGAGAGTACGAAGAGAAAAACAATCATATGCAATTTTAGTCGGTATAGCTGAAATTGGTACAATATTTACTACAATTGACTTATAGACCACGTCTTAAAAAGATGTACCGTTTGAAAGTTAGTTACTGTAGCAAAAGACAAAATACAAAAGTCTTGAGCCGGTTCGAACCGAGCCCACACCCTCTACCTTAGGAATGAAGAATAATCCATTCAATTGTTACAATTCTCGTAGTTTTCAAAGCATTACTGTTGGATTTTTAGCACTATAATGATAATCTAGAACTGGCATAGAAAAGTGTTTGGCTAGAAGGTTGGCTTCTAAAATCATGGGCAAATAGACCACACTACCAATACACTTCAGTTCTTTTTTGTAAATGTCGGTGAATTATCATTGATCTTATGAAGTAAATGTGAGGAACAGAACACTCGAAATCATGTAGGAAGAGACATTATGTTTTAGATATGCTCAGGCTTTCTCCGAAGAGAATAATAACCCTACTTTCTGTGTTTGCCAGAGCTTACAACGGGGTGCACAAGACTATGGCTACAAAAAGTGTGCGGCTATCTTGCGTCCATATGCTTTTGTCTCCCCTCCATCTCCTGACTCTACTCCTTATAAAGCGTCAAAAGGGTGGCAGTTTTAGCCCGTAGGGAGGTGCCTCATCTGTTTGTGAAACCCACATGTGGTCATCGGTTATTGTCAGCGAGACTTCTGCCCACGCACGATCGTCGAGTGGTTATTGTCAGAGACGAAGGTTGGATATGTGCAGTTATGTTAGAGAGATAAGGGCACGCATTCCCTTTTGATTACCACATATAGTTAATTGTAGTGGATTTAGTATCCAGTTGGAGGATAATATCTACATGTCTTATTATGGACCACTCCGACTAGGGGGTTGTCATACTCGGCTTGGCCCGAGCATATTCTTCTTGACTAGGGGTACTCGAAGGAACTATCAGATTAATTCTCTATTCGATAATTATTGTGCATATTAAGTTTATTTATTAAGGATTATTTAATCATCATCATCTAGCTCTCAAACTTCAATTAAAAATGGCTTACTTGAGAAAGACTCAAAAATATTGGTAGGAGAAAAACCTTCCGACTAATGTGTCTCTTGATCGGAGTCAGACTTAGTCAAGGGGGTTATTTTGGCTTGAGTTGTAAAATTTATTAGAGTTATTATCATGCAATAGAAAAGAAGGCGAATGGTCATCCAACTTCTTCCTGTTGGGAGCGATTCCCAAGAGAATACCAACTATTGACCTCTCTTTGATTTCTTCCTGTGGGTGAGTGGAGATAAATAAGAGTCGGGGATATGGGTTAGGGTTTTTTTTACTTTTGCCCAATCACTTCATCTCCCTTGAGCTCTCGTCTCCTCCTTTGCCTCCTAAATCTCAACTTCCCACAATAAATCTCAACTTCATCTCCTTTGCCTCCGAACTCATATTTAAAGCAAAAATGGCATCAGCGCAATCCAATTAGGTGGAGTCTGAGATGACTAGGAAGAATATTAGCAAATTGGAGGCGGAGAGGAAGGTGTCAGACAAGAGCTTGGTGACACGGAATAGCGCGGTCGGCAACCATCATTTTTCAAGCGAAGATGGTGAAATAGTCATTTTTCAAGCCTACTGCGAGTGCAGCTTTTGATTGCTGGCACATCCATTCTTAGCTGAGGCGCTAGAGCACTTTGAGGTGGAGTTGGTGAACCTTGCTCCCAACTTCATCACGATGCTAAGCGTATTTATACACCTCATCAAAGTGTACTTAGGGATCCCTACAGATCTAGAGCTCTTCAAGTATTACTACGTCATGACGAAGCAAGTTGGGTCAGTTGTAGGAAGCTGTTCTCTATCCCTTCACAACAAGAAGGCATAAGAATATATCCCCATGTACACCAAATCTTCTTGGGCACAGTTGAAGAAAAGGTGGTTCTACATGGTCATGACCTGAGACGACCGACTATTCTTCGTAGGAAACATCATGGAGAAGAAGTCATGGGATTCAGCCTTGAGTGGTCATGGCCGGATCGCTCCCTGGATACAAGCTATCAACTAGTTAAGGGAGTGAGGGTTAACTGGGTGGAATGTGGTGAATGACTTCGTAACATGCTGCATCAGCCCTCTGAAGAATCGAGCACACCCTAGGGCATACTCTAGGGTTAATGACCCGACTTGGGAATATAAAGATGGTAAGTATCTCATGAATCAAATTCTATTCGAAGTAACTTTCTTTCTGAGTAAACTTAATTCAGGTTTATCTATTATTTGTAGACATAACCTCAACAGAGATTACCGAACAGGTCAAGAACATATGTGAAAAGGGGCCTCCAAACAAGGAGGGGGCTCCCCAAATTTTGGTTGTTGTCTCCAACGAGGAGAGGCAAGCTCGCTTGAAGGTAAAAATTTCCTTGCCAATGTACTCAAAGTTCTGACCACTAATTACTTTTAATTTTGCTCTTTAGAGCTTGTTGGTGCACTGAAGTCCTTGGACGATGTGGACATCGACTTGGGATCCACAGAAAATGACTCAGGGGACAATGATGACCCTCCAAGCAAAGAATGCAACCTCATAAAGGTGGTAGAGGAAGAGAAGAAGAGAGAAGGATCAAGTTCTCCCTTGCCACCAACTTCCCTGACCACTCATTCCCAAGCAGCAGCAGCAGGGGAGAAGGATAAAGGGAAGAAAATGGTGGAGCATAAGAGGAGGGCTCCATGATCGAAGGTACCATTCTATTATAACACTTAATCATTCTTGGTCTCTCTTTTGACCGCTCTTACTAAAGAAGTGCAAAGAAAAGAAGAAGGTTTTTTCGGAGGTAGGTTTGTATTATGACTCCAAAAGCTTTTGTTACAAACCTACCCCTACTCTTATACGAAGAATATATAAATTAAACTAATGAGAATACCTTTCTTTGATGAAGGCTCTTCATGCTTGAACCTTGTGTTGGTGGCGAGGCCATGGGAACAGAGCCAGTGGTGAATTTTGATCAAAATGGTCAAATAGGCTTAGGCCATGGAACTAATAGTGTAGTCAATCTTACTGGTTAGGTCTATGAAGGTGCCTGGGATCGAACAGGTTCAAAATCCGACAGCCACCACTGAGACATCAGTAGAGACAAGTACTTACCTGGTCGAGGAATCCCAACCCTCCAAGAAGATCCAAGGGGTCAAAGAGATATTCTCCAACCTCCTTGAGAAGGAACCATTTAAGAATGTTATTTTGAGTGGGAAGGTCCAGTCGAAGATTTTCAAGGGTCTAACAAACCCTACCAGTCCCTACCAATTTCGAACTGGTGAAATTGGTTGATAAGAAAATAAAGGTAAGTGTCCTAGAGTATGCTCCAGGAAGATTTAAATTCAAGACCAAAAAGACTAGGTATATGATAATTCTTTGAAAAAAATATTATCATACATTTAATCTTGTGATACCTTGATTTTTTCACTTCTTCTCTTCTATAATCTCGAAGTTCACCTGCTATGTTAGTTGCTGAAGTGGTCGAGAAGGTAACTTCCCCTCCATGACTTCATTTCTGATGATCAAGATAAGGTGAAGGAGAAATCGGAGGTGGAAATAGTCATCGAACCTGCTCTCCAGTCAGTGTCGATCTCGACTAGAGAAGCAGAGGCTGCTATCATTGAAAATCCCTCATTGGCTTTGACATCATTGAGGGAAGAGATTGTTGTAGCAAAGACTATGCCTTCAATAACCAGAGGCTCGAAGAGCTCTGGTGGAGGAAGATGTTGGACCTTGAACTAAAGACTAGACCCGAGGAGCTCTACTCTACATTTACTAACAAGGTACTTTCGGTAAGTACTCAAGACTACTTCTTGCTTTGTCAGTATGATGGAAACCTTTCTAACATATTCCTTCTCCTTTAACACGTGGTGGAGGCAGCTACTTTGGTTGGAGAGGCGACTAGGTGATCTCTTGCTCTCGAGAAGGAGAGAGCTCACCTTCACCAACAAGCAGACGAGTGGTAAGTTACTCAGCTTTTATGTTTCTTTTGATAGTTCCTTTTTCATGATTCCGCGAGTTCCTTTGCATGTCGAAGAGCACAATTAAAGTGCTTGAAGAGACCCTCAAGAAGGAAAGGGAGTTGTTTGGGTCTTTAGCAATCAAGAACAAAAAGCTCCTTAAAGATGTTCAAGAGAAAAGCCTCATGCTGGGAAGTATCCTTCTGGCTTTTACTTCCCTTATATATATGGTATTGCTTACTTATCATTTTCCTTTCTTGTCGGGACTTGACAGAATTGTAGAAAATCAAAGCGGAGGCATAGGATAAGGGTAATGTCATCCAAAAGTTAGAGATCATATGCAAAGCAAAAGACCAATTGATCGAGAACTAGAGAAAGCAACTAAGAGATAGCACACTCGAGCAGAAGGAGGAGATTGAAATGCACGAGAAGGTCCTCCAAGGTAAGTGATCGTGATCTCAACTAGTGTCTTGATTACTTCTCTTGTCTAAGTTCATTTACTCATGCATAGAAAGTAGTAAGACTCCAAGAACTCGAGAAAGTTATTGGGGATGAGAAGGAGAAGAGGATGGCTATGCAGGAGGGCCTACAAAACAAAATCTTTTTCGTGAATAACATGCTATTCGATATGGATGCTGAGGCCTTGACCTCCTCAAGGATCTAGTCGAGCAGGCGCGCTACATCAGACAACAAGTTGAGAATATTTAAGTCCTGCTAACTACTTCAAGGAGCAACTCAAGGCTGTGAAGCCTTCCCTCAACCCTACTTCGGTTGAAGCAGAGTTCGACTGCTCGAAGGAAGAGGCAGCAAAGTTCTTTGAAGACACAAGACCCTTCAAGAATAAAGTCACTAATGAGATGAAGGTCAGTTCTCCATCAGATAGTGGTCAGTTAGGAAGCTTCAATGAGTAGTTATATTTTCTAGATTAAATGCAAAACTCTGTAAATATTTTGAATGTAAAGACTTACCTTTATTGTCGGTGAAGTTCCCTTTGTCCATTAGTGTTATCTGATAGATAGGATTATTATTCTTATCTACCCTAGCCTCTGATTTCTTTCTTAGTAGAAAATTTTACTAAATAAGTAGTAGAAGAGGAAATATCTATTGGGTTTGCTTCCGACAAGTTGACTTAGATACATCAGTGCTTTTGGTAACAAGCTGCAAAGGATCGAGTAGAACTAGGAAACTCTCACTCTGGGGCATGATGGGCATAGCCAGAGTGAGAGATTTTCAACAGTCGTAGATGCCTTAGCCTCAACCAAAATAAGATATAGTCGAGGAATAGTTAGAATAGAAACGGTACAAAAAAGTTTTTTTTTTTGCATTTGTTAAAAAAAACAAGATAACAAGATACGCAAAAAAAGAAGTTTGTGGCTACAGACCAAACAGAGAGAGAGAGGTATGGTAGTGGAGAGTTAGGTGAGCAAATGACCTCTTGGGTCTTTCCCAAGGGCTGGTCATGATATATATGCGTTCCCTCGTAAGGAGCGTATTTACCATCGTAACCTTACACCGGTCCTCCCTTCGAGGACAAGCTACGTCATTTACATGGTTTATAACCTTCTCAACAGGCTAGCTGGGTTTAGGTGGGGGCCACCCCTACAACAGGAGCCTCTCATGGTGAAGGGCTTCACAGGCCGAAACCATGTTGCCGAGCCTTTTGGCCGCCTCCGTCCCTGCGGCCTGTGACGTTGTGATTGTGGGCGAAGCGGAGTCAAAGCCGGGGGTCCGCAGCGGAGTCGTTGTCGAAGTCTTGCGCTGGACGATTGCAGGCGGGGTTGCATTTGCGCTGCGGAGGCGAAGACCTCGTCGATGCGGGAGGAGCGGGCAGGCATTGGAGGTTGGGGCGTCTCGTGCGCGTGAGTGACCGCGTCGGTTCGACTCCCGCCGGTCGGACACGTGTGATTGGCCGTGACGGTTGAGCCTCTACCGGTTGCGCTTCCCGAGAGCGGCTATATAGGCGACCGTAGCGGCATGACGAAGTACCGCTGGGACGGCTTGTCTCAAGAATATACCTCTTCCGCTCACGAGCATGCTACAGGATTAACGTGAGCTAAGGTGCTCTTGTGCATGCTTGTGGACGGAAGAAGGTACATTCTTGAGTTGGCAGAGAGGTTCAAGGCCCTCGCTGATGAAGAAGTATCGGGCCGTGCTTGCGAGATATCCTCCGAGCCTGGGCGCGCGCCTGTCTGGCGGCTGGCTTCACGCCGGTCGGTGCGGACTCTCGGCTTCGACTGATCCGCTGCGTCAGTGCTCGCTGCAACCTAGCATCCATGGAAAGGCATAGGACACATTAGGGTGCGAAAACGGTTATGCTAAGAGTGGAGAGGAATGCCACTGGAGTGGAAGGGGCGCCTTCTGGCGCGGCGTGCGGACGCATGGCTCCGTGTTGAAGTGCCAGAGCCGAGGGCGGATGCGGGAGGTTGCCTGTGTGAGGCGAAGGTCGTCGGCGGAGTCGGTCGTTCGAGGCGAAGGTTTCGCGAGGCGAGCTAGGGTCCCTGGCGGAGTCGTGTCGGCTGCGGGCGGAGACCCGTCGGCAGCGGCCATGTCGCGCAAATGCAATCGAGCGGCGCGCGCGGTATATAGCGGCCGTGCCGCCTCAGCTTCCGCCGATTGCGCCTCTCCGCGCGTGGGCGATGCTTCGACTTCCATCGAATGCGCTTCTCCACGCGTGGGACAGCTGTATATATACATACCAGGAGGGCCGCAGCGTCTTCCGGGCGTAGCTGAGATGGTCTTTGATTTCGAAAATATGCCTTCTCCAGTTCGGGAACATGCGAGAAGAATATTGCCGTGTTGACGAGGCGAGGAGGCCTATTTTGGCGCAAGATGCCGGCGGCCGTCGGCGCCACGCCTTCGCGAGACGAGGCCGTTGCGCTATGAGCGATTGAGCTCTGCCTTGCGCCGCATACGAGCGCGCCGGCCACACGATGATCCGGTGGCAGTAGCGTCTTGGCGCGCGGCGCTAAGCGGCTCTGTGTTGATGGGCGCGAACTCGTGAACGGGCGCTCGCGGCGCTCCACGGCGGGCGTCTTCAGCGGCCTCTCGCGCGAGTGCGTGTCCCATCGGAGCGAACCGGGCGCCTTGCGAAGGTGAAGATGCCGCCGAAGGCGAAGCCAGGTTGCTATGTATAGATTCCTGAGCGGACACATGGCGGGGCGCTATTTGCGCGCCGTGCGCTGTCAGGCCCCTTGGTGCGACCGCCGGTTGACCGGACGTGAAGCACACGGGTAGGTGCGCCACTATGGTGGCGATCGTGGGAAGGTGGGCGGTTCGCCTCCCAGTAGTTATGCTCATCGATGGCGTGGGAGACACGGGGGTATTAAATACCCTTTGCGTTACGCCACTTGCATTTTCATCGCCTTGCCTTGTAGCTCTCGGTCACACGCCTCAATCTTCGGTCTTCCTTGCTTCCTCGTACGTCACGGAGCTGTGGGAGGGCAATGGCGCACGACGGAGCACGCGCGCAGCCGGCCGATGACGGTGCCGTCTTCTGGCGTCCGTCACCACTCGAGGTGGTGTACATGCTCGAGGGGCGCAGCTCCGCGCATGTGGACAAATGGTGGACGGCGGCGAGAGAGTAGAAGTCCGTGCTCCGCTTCACAGGCTCGGCGGTAGCGGAAAAAGCGATTCGTGGCCTTACTGCGCAAAGGAAGGTGTCGGACGGCAGGAGGTGCAGCGCCGCGTAAGCGAGACCGAACCGCACCACGAAACATCGAGGCGTCGTGTTAAATCGCCTACTTCGAGGTGGGGTTACGTGTTGGGTGCCGGACTTGTCGGGGCGTCCTCACGGGCCTTTGGGCTTGGTAGCGCGAATAACGCCGAATGTGATAGCCCGTCTTACCGTGTATGCGGTGGCGCTGCGCGCGGAGCGTGCTGGCGACCGTGTCGCTGTTCGCGTTTCTCCACGATGTCGGTCGCGCGGAGGATCGAGGGCGGCGCTACCGTCTTGGCGGCGTCAATCTCGCGTTGCGCCCGCAGCGCGAGAAGATATTTCCCGCGGAGTCGAGTCGGGCGGAGTGGGAGCCGAACTGGACGAGGCGGTGGTTTTACCACCGCGTGGCGAGCGGTAGCGGCGTTGAGTGCTCGGGGCGGCTGGTGGCGGTTAACTCCACGCCCGGCGCGCCCATAGACGATGATGATAAATGGGTATCACGGAGACTTGTGGGGATCAGCGCCCGCTTCAATATGCACGACCTCGCTGAGGAGTTCGTCATGTATGGCGTGGCGCCGCTTGCCGCGGAGTGGCGTGTTACTCCTGGGAAGCGGTAGCGACAACGCCCGCCGCTTCGTGTCTGTTGCGAGACCCTTGATCGCGTAAGTTGTTCTGGAGTTTGCTTTCGTGTGCTATTCGTCGGGGCTGTTGTTTTTACAACGTGCCCTCGTGCCCTTCGCAGGTGCTTCCCTGGAGGACGTGGAGCATGCGGTGGGTGCGTTCCTTGGACTGTACACAGCCAGGGAGCACACGCTGCGCGTGTTTGCGACCGCGGAGGCAGGTCTGGGGCGGCTAAACAGCGTGTGCGAAGCCTTAGGTATTGGGGTGCTAGAGCGCGTTGTTCCGGCCCCAAGCCCACCTCGCCGCGACTCCACAGGGGAGGGTGTACTAGCGGGCGTGGGTTCCGACTCGGCGGAGCATGCGGACTTGGAGACAGGGGCGAGTGCTGCCTCGTCGCCAGCCGGCGTTGGGGCGGAGCCATCGCTCGCAAAGGATGCTGGGGCGGAGCCATCGCTCGCGGAGTTCGTTCCTGCGACCGTGGGACCTCCTTCTGTGACGGTTTCCGCTCCGACACCGAAGTTCCCCCGCTTGGCGAGGTGGGTGGGGATGCGAAGGTCCTTGCGGATTCGGGCGGGGCTGAAGGTAAACATTTCTTGATGTGACCTGCTAGGTATTCGCAGGGCTGACCGTCGTGTCCCCTTGCAGCAACATGGTTCCCCGAACGCGGGCGGCCCTCGGGCCGAGGGCGGGCGCTTGGGAGGGCATCGGCGCCCGGCGAGGCTATTGCGCGGATCGCTTTGTCGTCTAGCGGACTTCATCCCTCGAGCAGAGGTGTTGGCAGCGTGGCGGGGGGCCGCGGATAACACGACCGCGAGCTTAGACCATGATGCGCTGCAGATTTGCGGGCCTGAATTGCTTGAGGGGGTGCTAGAGGTCTCCGAACTGAGGGTAAGTGCCTGACCCCGAGCAGCACGTAGCCATTGGGAGGTGTACTAATTGCTCTATTGCATAGACCTTCGCCCTCAGCCAGGCGCTGCAGGCGGCCCATGTCCGGGAACGGGAGGCCTTGGAGGACCGGCTGCGCGCCGTCGAAAGAGCTCTTCGAATGTCGGAGGAGGCGCATTCCGCTAAGGATGACCGTATGCGGCTCCTGGAAGCGGAACGCGCGGGGGCCGTCTTATATGCCACGGAGCGTGTGGCATCGACTCAGCAGGCAGCAGTGGTGGAGCATGACGGGTTGCTCCAGCAGGTTGCCGTACTGGAGGAAGAGAACGGCCGCCTCGCTGCGTCTCTGAGGGAGTGGGATGAGGCGCTAGGTGCCGCCTCGCCAACGGCGTGGGAGGCTATGCAGGCCCTAGAGGGTACCCTTGAAAATCTCGTTGCCGAGGTGCCGCCCCGCTCCTTCAGACCCGAAGAGCTTTCACGGACACTTCGACGGATTGCGGAAGCGGCCGACCTTGCTCAGGCGGCCGCGACGTCCTTTGGCAATCACTGCTCTTACGTGACTGCATGCCTGGCGTGTGCCCTTCTCCGACATCGGGGTTGCTGTCATGTTGACGGATTGGGCGATCCGCGGTGGAGATACTGCTTGGGGCGGGGTGATGTGCGGTGCCGCGCGCCGTTCGTCCGCCGTTCGGTTTTCCACGAGCGGTTTGGGAGTACATCGGGAGGCCACGGCGAAGGTGGCGCGTGGCGGAACATGTCTGGCGAGGAACCTTGGCGAGTGGTGGATGGAGTTGCCGCGCAATGATAGCGGGCCGGCGGCTCAGCGAGTGTGACCCGGGTTCTTGTACGCGGTGTGTGTTTTAACCTGATGTACTCCATGCTGCAAATGAAGTGAAAATTGCTTCCCTTCTTTGATCCCCCGTGCCACTTTATTGCGAACAGCTGCCCGATGGGGACCTGCTACTGATTTCTGATACCGTAACCCGGCGCTGTTTACGTCGTTGGTGGCGGGCCGAAGACTCGCTCAACTTCTGGGCGAATCAACCCTCGGCGAGTGAGGCTTCGGCGCGGAAGGTCGTCCAGGCGAAGCCAGACGAGTAGTGTTGGTCTGGCGGGTTTTGTAAGAACTTTGTAGCGGCGTGGTGGATAAGCCGGAACGTTCGTCGTTGCCGTCGTTTTTTGGATCTGTCCGCTTTGTGCCTTTCTTGCGGAGTTTGTTGGTTAGTTGGGGTAGACGCTTGGGGTAGGAGCGGATCTGGTGCCTAGTCGAGGTAGACACGCGAGCGCTCCGTCCCCTACCCTCGAGCGGTGGCGGCGGGTGGCGCCTGGTCGAAGTGAGGCGCGAGTGCTCCATGCCCTACCCTCCGGCGGTGGCGGCGAGTGGCGATTAGTCGAAATAGCAGCGGCGCTCCGTCCCCTACCCTCGGCGGTGGCGGTGGGCGGCACCTGGTTGAAATGAGCGCGCGGCGCTCCGTCCCCTACCCGTTCCGTCCCCTACTGCTGAGCAGGATAAGATAAGCTTGAGGAGGGACCGGGACCTAGCCTCGTAGGTCCTGTCCCTGGCGGCCAATGGGGGACCTCACGGGCGCTCTTGTTTATTGCATTCCCGAGCGCCCGCCGGACAGGGAAGGCGGGATCAACGGTGGTTTGCACATGGCGCATGCTGGTGGGAGGAGGTGTCCGTGCCCCCGTTCATTGCCGGGCCCCCAGTGATCGTGCTTAGGGGCTCGTTAAAAGGGGCGAGCGGCCAAGTGAAGCGGCACTCACCTTCCCAGACATTGCATCCCCGCAACTTCTCCTGTCGAAATTGCCGTTCCCGTGCGCGACTTCACCCGATGGCGTGGAAGCGCGAAATGCGGCCGGCGCCGCTGAAGCGTCGCGGGTTGGACATCCCGCCTATGTGGGGGGATGCGACGCCGCGATGTGTTGTCCCCTCGCCGGCTGGTATGGGGTAATGGGCAATTCACTTGTACTTCATCAAGGCCGCTCCTAGCTTTGGGAGTAGACTTCTATGTCGCGCCCCGCGGTGCATCGATCGTGTTTATGCCGTGCGGCGCTGTTTAGGCGCTTGAGATGAGGAGGGTCTTGCGCTTGCGATGCTCGAGAGCCGTGCTGCTCAGGCGAGCTCAACTCCTCGGCTCGAGCGGCACGCCACAGGGGCCTGGCGCTCCGTCTTGTGCCGCCTTATTGGGGCGATGCTGCGCCCCGAGCTCGAACGTCAATGGGCGTTCGCTGGGGCACCTCCTCGCGTTGGGAGACCGTGCCCGTGTGGGCGCCTTCGCCGGGCACGTTTAGTTTCTCGGCTCTTTTGCAGAGGCGCAGGCCATTGAGCTCGTGCGTCTCGCCCCTATACTTGCGGCCGCCCGTCTATGCGGCGCACGCGGTTTGCTGGGAGCACAAGAAGCCTCTGGAGTCCGTGCACCATTGTATGTGGACTCTTGACGAGTGCGTGGGAATACCGTCCATGTCTTATTTATACTCCGGAGAGTACGCGTGGTGATAACACCAGCGTGTGCGCGGGACATCCGCGTCTTGTTTAGACTCAGTAGAGTGCGCAGGGAAAACATCCGTGTCTTTGTTTGTACTCCAGAGAATACGTGGGACTATCAACCACGGCTTACTTAAGCTCCGGAGGGTACGCCAACACGCGCGCGGAACGTCCGCGTCTTGTTTAGACTCAGTAGAGTGCGCAGGGAAAACATTCGCATCTTTGTTTGTACTCCGGAGAATGCGTGGGACTATCAACCACAACTTACTTAAGCTCCGGAGGGTACGCCAACGCGCACGGACATCCGTGTCTTGTTTATACTCAGTAGAGTGCGCAGGGAAAACATTTGCGTCTTATTTAAACTCTGTAGAGTGTGCGTGGAGGCGTCCCCCCGCTGCGTCTTATTTATACTCCGTAGAGTGCGTGCGGAGGCGGATCTCGACGCTACGTCTTATTTATACTCCGTAGAGTGTGTGCGGAGGTGGACCTCGACGCTACGTCTTATTTATACTCCGTAGAGTGCATGCGGAGGCGGACCTCATCGCTACGTCTTATTTATACTCCGTAGAGTGCGTGCGTAGGCGGACCTCCGTGCGGAGGTGAGTCTTCGTGCGCTACGCGTGCGGAGGTGAGTCTTCGTGCGGTGCACGTGCGGAGGTGAGCCTCCGTGCGCTGAGCATGGGCGGAGGTGAGTCTCCGTGCGGTGCGCGTGCGGAGATGAGTCTCCGTGCGGTGCGTGGGAACATCAACCACGTTTTTATACTCCGGGGAGTACGTGTGGTAATAACACCGACGCGTGCGCGGAATTTCACGTCTTGTTTATACTCAGTAGAGTGCGCAGGGAAAACATCTACGTCTTATTTATACTCCGGGGAGTGCGTGCGGGGGTAAGCCTCCGCACGTTTGTGGTGGAGAGCATGAATAGCTTTGCAAACGGCGAACTTTATTAAATTCCCGTTTGCGCGGGTGAGCGAGTATAAGAGGTCAGGGACTAACCATGGGACCCGTTGTGGTGACGGTGAGATGCGGAGCGTCTGGTGCTGGGCTGCCGTAGGGCGTGTACGGGCGCGCCTGACCTAAGGGCCTCACTGGGCTCCCAGGGATGGGCCTCGGGTTCCATGCTCAGTGCGGGCCATTTCTTTGGTCGCCAGGGCGGTGATGATACCTCGCGGGCCCGATAGCTTCACACATAGGAAGCTATGGTGTGGTACCGCCCCAAAGGAATTGAGGGTCGGTCTCCCCAAAATGGCGTTGTAGGGGTACTGGATATCAACAACATCAAAGGTGGCATCCCTGATCGCCACTTTGTCATCCTAACCGAAGGAGATCTGCAAACATATTTGGCCCATTGTCGATGCGGTGACCTCAGAAGCCTGCGGCGGAGTTCTTGAAGGCGTGGCGACCGAGGATCGCCATGCGGTGAAGGCACGTGCGAACAAAACGTTCGCGGAGCTGCCCCCATCGACCAGGACACGCCGGACGTCGCATCCGGCAACCGTGACCTGGATGACTAGGGTATCCTGATGGGGGAACTCCACGCCTTCGATGTCGGTGGGCGTGAAGGTGATCGCATGCTGCACCCAATCTGGCGGCGCATTAGCCGGGTACACCGCCTCGTGGTGTAGCCTCCGCACGTAGGCCTTGCGCTGTCGCTCCGAGGCGAACTCCAAGGAGAAGCCTCTGGAGATTACGTTGATGACCTTACGCGGAGTGCCCTCAAGGGTATGGATCGAAGGGGCTCTCACGAGGCTGTGGCTTTGGGCTTGTATTCACGGAGACCCTCCACGAGGCTGCGGCTCGATCCGAATCCTTAGGGGACCGTCCGGTGGGCTGGCGAGCGTGCGCCATGGCGGCGGCGCGCCTCGAGATCCCTGTCTCTGGCGACGCTTTGCTGAAGCGCCGCGATGGTGGTGCAGGAGTGGGTGTCATGATTGCCTTGGCCGTGCACCTCGCACCACTGTGGACGGTGTTGGCCGCCATACTCCGCGCGGGCCCAACCATTGTGGCCCCGGCCTCGGCCTCGCCCCTGACCTCGTCGAGCCCTGGCCCCGCGGTTGGCTGGGGCATTGTCTTCTGAGCCACCCTCAACGTCGAAGACGTAGCGGGTTCGTCGGGGACGTCGGCGGCCATCGCGAGGCTTGTCGGTCGGTAGCGTCCGTGTCTTTGGGCGTCCTCGATGGCTCCTGCCTACGCTTGCTCCGCGAGGAACTTGCTTTCAACGGGTCGGCGCTCTTCGCGGCACCTTCCGCTGGGTTGGCGTCAACGTTGTTGTCCTGGCACCGCCTCGCGTCTTCTTTCGCCCGGGCGTACTCCTCCATCTTGTCGAAGAGCTTCGCCACTGTCTTGATTGGCTTCCGCGCGTTGTACTCGGCTAGCGGCCCCGGCGGAGGCCCTGTACTGCCGCGTTGATGATTGTTGTCTCATTGACATCTTTGACCTGGTAGCGGACTTTCGCGATGCGTTTGAAGTACTCGCAGAGCCTTTCCGATGGTTTTTGCTTGATCGCGAAAAGCTGATCCGCGTTGACACGCTCGACGTAGTTCCCCTGGAAGTTGTTGTAGAGGCGGTCACGAATCTGCTCCCATGTGTATATGGAGTTCGGCTCTATGGTGAAGAACCATGAGAGCGCCACTCCGCTGCGGCGGCGGAGCCTTCGCCTTGGTGGTATCGTCTCGCCCGCCGCCTCGATGGCGGTCTCGTACCGCAGCGTCTGAACTCGAGGATATGTGTTGCCCTTATGCAGCGTGGCGGTGGAAAACTTAAAATGCTCCGGCCACACTGCCTGCTGTAGGCCCGCCGATAGCGAGGACTCAGTCCCACGCCACGGCAAGCGCGGCCCGGATGTGGGGCGTCCGGTGTCCGTGCGCTCGGGCGTGGGCTCCGTCGACCACCGGTGGTCGGTGACCCGAGCCTTTGCATTCTCCGCCACGGCTCCCGGAGATCCGCTAGTTCTGCTTGGGGCGTGCGAGGCTGCCGCGCAGGCGTTCTCCACGGCGGGCGTAGGCGGGGCAATGGGCACATCCGGTCGTACGGTCGAGGTAGTCGCAACCACCGCTTGTGTCCTTGAGTTGCTCATCACGTCCGCACGGTGGACTCCGGCGTCGACGGCAGGGCCCATGTCGCCGGCGGGGCTGCTTGGTACTCCCGCTCCGGGTGTAGGGACGGTGGTTGCGCCTCGGCGGGCGTTGGGGCTACCGCTCCCTAGCACCCGACCGGTGTCATCGGGGTTGACGGTCGCACCAGCGGCGGGGTGGTCGGTGGTGGCGGGGTCGGTGGCGTCGGTGGTGGCGGGGTCGGTGGCGTCTGTGGTGGCGGGGTTGATGGCATCTGTGGTGACAGGGTCGATGGTCGCGTGATGATCGTCGTCATTTTCACCCCCGAGCACCAATGTCGAAGCCCTGGTGTTGACGCGGGGCCTTGCCACGGCCGCCTCCTTCTTCTTCGCCTCCGATGATGAAGCTTTCTTCGGTGCCATCCTTTCTGCAATCTTGAGGCATGCTTCCGTCGTCCCCACGGACGACGCCAACTGTTGTGGCTACAGACCAAACAAAGAGAGAGAGGTATGGTAGTGGAGAGTTAGGTGAGCAAATGACCTCTTGGGTCTTTCCCAAGGGCTGGTCATGATATATATGTGTTCCCTCGTAAGGAGCGTCTTTACCATCGTAACCTTACACCGAGCCTCCCTTCGAGGACAAGTTACGTCATTTACATGGTTTATAACCTTCTCAACAGGCTAACTGGGTTTAGGTGGGGGCCACCCAACAACAAGAAGATAAGTGTCTATATTAGTACCCTTATCCAACCTGGTCATAAATTAGTGAGGGGTGAAAAGTACGAAGGAAAACTTCTCAAAAGTACGATGGAAAACGTTTCAGAAATGTATTCTATCCTTTGGTTTCAACTAGTAGCAAATATTGTAGGAAAAAAGCCATTGCTAGGGAACTCTTTTCAGTGAGTGTGACCATATGCAGAGAGGAGAGATTTCAACTAGGAGGTTTTCTGTGTCTTGACTAGAATAAGCAAGAGAAGAACAGAAAAAAGAAGTAAGAAATGAAGCCTTTTAGCGCTGAGCTTGAAATGGTTTATACTAGTTAGCTTTTTCACCTTGTTTCCTTTTGAGAAAATGTGCAAATCTTTGTGAAGACCGGTAAGGTCACAATAAGGATCCATATGGCTTTTAATGATAATGTCAAGGCCGAGATGTGATAAGGTGAAAAAGTTCGTAAGAAAGGGTTTGAGGGAGGTGTGACCACTCTATGAGAACTTAGACAAAATGGAAAATTTAAGACAGAATTAGGGCAAGAAACTACAAACAGAAAAACTTATTGAAGAAAAAATCAAATAATTTAAATGAACTTTATTTGACATAAATAAAGAAAGGTTTAGATATAGAACTTATGGAGTTGATCGATATTCCAAGAGTTGGGAAGAATGTGTCCATCTTGCATGGCTAGTCATATCAAGTCTAGTAGGTGATTTTGACCATAAAGTAAGGACCTTCCCACTTAGGGAAAAGATTATTGTGATTAGCCTGACTCTAAATTTTTTTTGTAGAACTAGATCACCTACAGCTAGGCTACGAAGTTGCATATTACAACTATGGTATTGTCACATGGCTTGTTGGTAGATTGCCGATTGGATGAGTGTTGCATTTCTTTGCTCTTCTAGGAAGTTAATATCATCAATTTGATGATTTTCTTGACCATTATAATGATAACGATCTATTCGAGCAGAGGCAATCTTTAGATCTAGAGGAAGCATAGCTTCTGCTCCATAAACTAGGAATCAAGGTGTTTCTCCAAATTGTTCATAGTCCGAACAATCCATAATATAGAGGAAAGTTCTTGTATTCAAGTCCCTAACCGCTTTACTAACTAGTAAAAAAACTTGTATGTTAATCCCTTGCATTAACATACCATTACCTCTTTCTACTATCTCATTGCTCTGTGGATAAGCTACTAAGGCATAGCACATGTAACATCCTAATTTTCAGTGCATATTTCAAGTTTTTACAATAAAAATAACCATTTGGATTTTTCTTGAATTAATTAAAGTTTAATTTCAAATTTTAGAAATTAAAAAGATTTAATATGAATAAAATAAACTTCAATTAATTCAAAATCTATTTTATTTGAGTTCCTTGGGTTACAGGCAATTTTTCTATATTTTCTTTGAATATTTTGGATTTATTTGCTATTTTTTAGAGCTCAATTTTCTTTTTTTTCAATTTTCTAAAATTAGGAGAATGTTGGAAACCCCAAAAACCTCAGTAGGCTGAAATTTCCTTTCTCTCTTGGCATGTCCTAGTCTTTTCCTATATGTTCCATGTTCTTCTCCAGCCCACAGCCCAACTCACTTGCGCCTGCCACGCATTGCCGCTTCGCTCCTTGTCCTTTTTCCCTCGTTGCCACACGGGCCCTATGTCAGTTGAGTTTTCATCTCTATGCCGGTCTTACTCTCTGACCCAAACTGTTCACTGTATCCACTGTGGACTCTTGTAGCGTCGCCATCTCACCCTTGGATTCTAATCCCTGAGAGGCTATAAAATGAACCCCGTGCAGTGCCCTAAACCACCTTCGTCAAGGTCCAAGCTGCCCCTTCTGTGTCATGCCAAGGACCGAGGAGCTTTGAGCCACCCAATCATCGTCCGCCCACTTTGCTTCGTCGTAGTCAAGCTCCGAAGAGCAATTACTTTGCCAGTGGTAAGCCCCCAACCTCAGCGTCCTCATCCCTAGCTTCACTATGCACCGCTTCATCTCGTCATGTCCAGTGGCGGAACCAGAAATCAGAGAGACCCGGGGCGAACCTGGAACCAAGAATCACGGCCCAGCCGCGGAGTCACACCGGCCCATTTATCCACCCGGAGGCCGAATCGGCGGCGAGATCGATGGGCTCCGTCGCGGCAGCTGCGGCGGCGCCGGAGGTGGTGTTCCGCTCCAAGCTCCCCGACATCGAGATCCCGACCACCTCACCTGCAGGCCTACTTCTTGAGAGGCTCCCGAGGTGGCCTTACAGCCTGCCTCATCAGCAGGCGAGGCGGGCGGTGCACAACTCGCCGAGGTGGAGGAGCTCGCGGATAGCGGCGGCGGGGCTGCGGCGGTTGGCGTGGGCAAGGCGGCGTGGTCATGAACTGCTCGCAAGCGCCCCAAGTTCGCCTTCACCTTCCTCGGGGTCGCACTGCTGGCGCGGCGACGACGACGGCGAAACCGTTCTACATGCCGCACGAGATCCACCGACAGGCGGTGGCAGTCGCCGGGAGGGTGGGGGGGTCTTCTGCCCGGCCCGAAGACCCGGGGCAGCCGCCCCGGCTTGCCCCGGTGGTGGTTCCGCCACTGGTCATGTCTTGCTCGCCTCGAAAAGCTACCAATATTGCTAGATTGTCTTTGGACCAAGCTACGCTGCTGCTCGAGTTCGTGATAGTGCTGTCTACGTTGGCCATAGGGCTCCTAGCCTAGCTCACCGTGTTTGCTAGGCCGGGTGCTACCAGATGCACCGTTTCGCAAAAACTCAATCGTTGTGTAGCGCCAGTAACAATCTCGCCGAAGAAGCTCACCAACAGACTCAGTGCTATAGGACTTCATCGCCCACATGTCCTACCACATCAGCGCTAGAGGACAACTAGAAGCCATGCAAATGCCACACAAGCCTCACCGCCAGCTCAACCTATTGTTGGGTATTGCCATGTCAGTGTGCCAAGTCATCAGCCATGTCATTGCCATGTAGGAGCCATGTCATCTCTTTTGCCATGTGTCAGCCACATAGGTCTGCCACATCAGCCCTAGTCACCAGTGTACAATTCTGTAGGCCGAGTTCACCGTAGACCAGTTCAACTTGTAGACCCAGTACATGAACATTTCAAATAAGCCTTATTCTATAATTATTTTATTTTGAAAAATTCCAAAAACACATAGGTCGCACCTGTCAGCCTCTAGCCTTGTTTCTCAATTTCCAGGAATTTATTTTCTTAACAAACTTTCTGAGAGTATGTTCTCCTTCGTCCGAACTCCAATTGACGTAATTATTCTTCCAAAATTCATCTAAAGTTAAACTCTATATTTTGATTCTAGTTTTTTATTTTTGAATTTTATTCGGATTTTGTTTACATTTCGTTCGCTTTCTCTCTCGTTATATAACATCTTCGGAGGAGCAGAAGCATGAACTAAAGTTCAAGAATTGATAACTGAGCAAAGCCATGGTAAGTCATGACTTTTGATTATGTTAAACCTGTTGTTTTAAATCTACTTATTACTATTTTATTTTACGTTATTATGCATTGCTAATTTATTACAAAACCTTTGTGGTTGGTAGTTATTAATCAATTTTGATTAATTCCTACATTTGATGATTTGAATGCCATAATTTCATTATCACCATAGGATGGGTAACTGTCCAGTGATGCAATACTAGTATCCATTTAGATTGTACATTTAGTATGCTTAGCCATAATTATTATTATGTTGGGCTTATTATCACATGTTAATCAATTAATTAGTTTTGTGCATCATGGTTGTAGCCACCATTATAAAATTTGTGCATCATGACATAGGTGGTGTCATTGGTCTTGGTTAAACCAAAATAGTTTTCACTTGGACGAGTGATTATGCAGTAAAGTGGGTGCTAATAGCACATTGGATGTGGATACTTCGCCTGGGTAATGATTAAGGACTCAACTTTGTATGACATTAATCTGACCCTTATCATATAATCACAAGTCTAGTGTGGGATGGAACTGGTTAATTAATTTGTAATATTTCAACCTTGGTTTTGCCATTGAGATATTTTGTTGGTGCAAGAGGGGGCTTTTACTGATTAGGCCATTAACCTATATGGCAGTGAAACCTTAGAGGGTGAGATTAGTTTGAGATTGAGCATTGTTAAGGCCTTATGGTAATCACTTTGTCCCACACTCAAGGAAGTGTGTATTGGCCGACATGATAAGTTGATTATCTCTTGTGAGTAAAGTTGTACAACATCTGAAGAGTATCAAACTATTCAAATAATCATGTCCCTAGTTATGGACAATACTCTGAGATTTCACATGAGTGGTAGAATTTTATAAAACTTTAGTTAGACCTAGTTGGGAAGTGAATGGTTGGTTCACTTGTGGTTTACTGAATTCATTTGGATTATTTAATTAGTAATCAATTTCCACTAGTTCATTTTAATCTATTTACTCTACATACTCTAAATTATTTCTTTGTACAAAAATAACCACTCAGCCTTCACTTGATAAACCTTGCATAATTATATTGCATCTAGTTACAAATGACTTACCTATGTACTCACAATTATATCCTTTATTGCTTAGTTGCTAAAGGTGAATCATATCAAACAAAGGTGTTTGAGGAGAAGTTCTTCGACAACTTCATGGATTAGGATTATGCTTCCCTATCATTGTCTATGGGCATGTCAAATGGCCACCTTGTTTCTCGTTGTTTCCGTTGCTAGCTCTTGCTAGGCCTTTTAGGCTATTATTTGTAAGTCTGGCCATAAAATTGTAACTCTAATAATTAATAATATTTGACTCTTTTATAGTTAATCATGATCATGGTCGATGATTCATCTATGTTTTCACTGTGCAGAATACACAGGAGAGTCTGGATTGGTGCAAAATTCATAGGAGAGTCTAAATTTACATATTCTGGTCTTAACAACATACTTTTATACCTAGACTCTCGTAGATTTCTGAAAAGCTTTCTCTCGAGAACTGTGTATTGTTATATATTATTATACGATTTGGTACCCCAAATCGTGTAACCATATTTTTTGTTATTAATTTGTAGGCCATACTAGTTCTAGTTAGGTTCGATCCACTTTATGAATGTATCGATCATCATAAATTGGAACTCAAAGACCTAGGCACTTTTGGGAAAGGTCCCAAGTTATCTAAATCCCAGGTTGTAAATGGCCAAGAGAGAGGGATTGTTTGAAGAGCCTGCACAGGTTGATGTACTTGTCAACTATGAAACTGATATTGTACATACTTGATCACAAGTTCTTTTACTTCATGAAGAGTAGTTGGCCAATAGTATCCTTGTTGGAATGATTTACCGACCAGAGTTCTATAGGGAACATGTGCTCCACAGACTCCCCCATGAATTTTAGATAGTAAATATAAATTAGCCATTTGAGACATACATCTCATCAACACTACGTGAGTTTCTTGTTTATAGAGTGTACATTCGATCAGAGTGTATGATTTGACCTTTCGAGCTATTAGATCGGCCTCTACGTCATCTTCGAAAAGTTTGCCATGCTGAAGATATTCATAGATTGGTGTCATTCAATTATTTTTAGGGTCAAAATGAGTGACATCCACAAGAGCTTCTTCAAAATTTTTGACCACCGAAGGTTTGTCGAGTTGCTCTAAGAATACCCCAGGTGGGATGGGAGAACTTGAGGAAGCCATCTATGCCAACTGATCTAATAGAAAATTATCTTTTCTAAGAATATGTTGGACTTTGAAACCAAATAAATGTTTCTCAAGTTTCCTAACTTATGAAAGATAGGATAACAACATAGTACTTAAGCATTGATACCCTTTCCCTATTTGATTTGCTATAAGTTGAGAATCATCTATCACAAGTAGTCTATGAATCCTAAGTGCTTTGGCCACTCGAAGGTGTAACATCCTTTTTTAGAGTTATTTGAAGCTTTCAAAATTAAAATTCCCCATTTTGATTTTTTTCTTGGATTTAATTTAAGCTTAAAATAAATTTTTGTTAATTAAAAGATTTTAATATGACTAAAATAAACATTAGCATTTGTTGGAAGTATTTTATTTGGGCTCCTTGGGCCTCAAGAAATTTTTTGGGATTTTTTGGATTTATTTACTATTTTCTAGAGCTCAAATGAATTTAGTTAAATTTCTAAAATTGGAAAAAATCCTAAAAATCAAATGCCCTTCGGCCCAATAAACCTCAGTCGTTCGATCCCCTCCTTGCCATGTGTCAACCATCCAGGCCATATCCACTTTAGCCGCCAGATCATGCTAGAGGACACGTGTCAAGCACCGAGCTAGCCGACACTGTTCATCTGTGCATCATGCCCTAGTTGTCTGATCCTTCGTGAAGCCACGTGTTGGGTGTTGGCAATCCAGTGGGTCAAGTATTATTCATCATCATTTCCAAGAGTGGCTCTGCCACCGACTTAGCGTCCGTGCCTGACCAGGCCTCTCGGCCGTCTTTGGGTTGGAACCTCGGCATTCGCGCCTATTTAAGCCACGTCGCCCCTCATTCTTTGCACCCTACCGTCAAAGTTAGCTCGTGTGCCGCCATCAAGACTGTCGCCACCAAAGCACGCTTGTGCGCTGTCGTCGAGATCGTCGCCACTAAAGCGCGCCCATGCGCCACCGTCGAGCTCGTCATCGTTTGATGTCCTCATCGATTCGCCAACTACCGCTGGTCATCAAGCCGCCCTTGCCTCCGATGAGTCCACCGATGAGCCTTCCTGCCATCTCTCCGCCAGTCGTCGATCCGCTGCCCCTCTCGATCGACAAGGAGACACCGTCGTTTCGCTGTCACCAGCTAGTCACTGAGCACCGCGTGTTAGCATCTGGCTCATCCGATTGCCCTCGGCAAGCACCCGACCATATCTGCGTCGTTACAGGGATCCAACGGTCAATATTACCCCACGTGGATCATCCACCGTTGTTGGATCGCTATGACATCAGACCACACCTGCACGTACGACATCGCTTCGCCTGCTCCGTGAGCCCCATCCACCGTGCGTCAAGTCGCTGACAGCTAGGTCCCCCACGTCAGCGTCACTGTTCCATGAACTCATAAGCTGAGCTAAGTCAGCAAGCCACACTAGCACGCCACACAAGCCCTAGGTCCATGTGTCATCATATGTCCATCCACGTGGATGCCATGTAAGCATCCGAGGTGTCCCTATGCCACATGGCAGTACCACATCAGCTGCCTCATGTCCTGCCACATCAGCCCTAGACGCCACCTGTTAGCCATGTGTCTGGCCACGTCAAGCCTAATGCCACATCATCGCTATATCAGCAAGCCTAATCGCCGTACACTATTCCATGAGCTAGGTCTACCGTAGACATACTATTCCGTGAATCGAGTTCACAACATAGTAGCTTTTCTCAATTTTTAGTATTTTTCAGCTATTTAATTTTTTTGAGAGCTCGTTATCCTCCGTCTTAGCTCCATTTGACCCAATTCTTTTTCCTAAATTCATCTAAATTGAATTCTATCTTTTGATTCTAGTTTTGAAGTTTTCGGAGTTCATTTGAATTTTATTTTATGTTTTGTTTTATTTTCTCTCTTGTTAGATCACGCCTTCGAAAGAGCTGAAGCAAGATTTGAAGATCAAGAGCAATTAACTGAGCAAGGCCAAGGTAAGTTGTATACTTTGATCATGTTGAATCTAGTTTTCAATCTATTATGTATTATCTTGTTTTAAATTATCATGCATTGCTATTTTATTACAAACCTTTGTATATGATAGTAATTGTTCAAATTGATTAATCTCTCACTTGATAATTTGAATGTCATGATTCTATTATCACCATAAGATGGATAATTATCTAGTGATGCCATACTAGTTGTCACATGGGTTATACGTTTAGCAAGCTTAGCTATGCTTATAGTTATGTTAGGCTTAGTATCACATGTGATCAATTAATTAATTTTGACAAAATGAGATATTCAATCGTAGTTGTAGCCACAGCTATAAAATTTATGTGCCATGACATTGCTGTGTCATTGGTGTTAGTTATGCAAAATTGGTTTTCACTTGAGCGAGTGATCATGTAGTAAAGAGGGAAGTGTGGATTTCATTTCGAGGGATGTGGATGTCTCGCCTGGGTAATGTCTAAGGACTTAACTTTATGTATCATTGATTTGAACATTATCGTAGAACCATATGTCTAGTATGGAATATATCTGGCTGATTAATTTATGATATTTTAATTTTAATTTCACCATTGTAATGAATATAGATGCTGATTTTCGTAAGACGCAAGAAGGGGCAAATATCAGCTAGGTGGTTAACCTGCTCGACGGTGAAACCTTAGCGGATGAAATTAGGTTGAGGTTGAGCATTGTAGAGGCTTTGTTGTGATTTTCTTCAACATAAGGATAATCATATCATGTAGATAAAGTTGTGCAACCTCTGTAGAGTGCAAAACTATTCGAATAGCTGTGTCCACGGTTATGAACAATACTCGGTGATTTCACACGAAAGGTAGAATTTTCATAAAAACTTGGTTGGAATAACTTTTAAAAGTGAATGGTTAGTTTACTGGTGGTTTATTTAATTCCTTGGTTATTTACTAATTATTATTTTTGTTCGCTTTCAATCTATTTACTGTATTTACTTTAAATCTCTGCTTTATACAAAATATACTTTCAGCTATCATTTGGTAAGTCTTGCATGTTATATTGTATTTTTGTTATAAATGACTTGCTGAGTACTAATGTACCTATGATTTTATGTCTACTGTTGCTCAATTTAAGGATAACCATATCCGTAGGAGGTACCGAAAGAAGGATACTTCGATGACTTTATAGATTAAGACTTTGCTCTCTAGTTGATTGCCTGTGGGTATGTCGAGTGACTACTATGCTTAATTTTATTTTTCGCTGCTAGTTTCTTAAGCCTTTTAGGCTATTATTTGTAAGCTTGGTAATAAGTTTGTAACTCTAATAATTAATAATATTTGAGTCTTTTTCTTTATTAATCGTGTCTGTGATCGATATTTCATCTGTATTTATATTGTATGCACTAGTGTGATCCTAAACTAGTTCAGTATAGATAGAGAGTCTGAATTTACATATTCGGGTCTCGACAGAAGGCTTGCTAGTAAACCTTCATACTCTGTCACATTATTTGTGATATAAAAGTTTAACTAGATGGGATGTTTTATACTTTCTCTAGTAGGGGAGATCAGTACTACCTCAGCCCTCGAGCCTTTTAATACCACATGGTCCACTACTCATGATTCTCTCACTCGGGCCCTTGGATAGGCTCATGATTTGTCTTTTCGATAATGAATTCTTCTAAAGCCTAAGACTTAATGGTTATTTTTGGGATTAATAGAGATCGAATTCCCCAAGTTCGATCGCTTATTTTTCTATATATCTTGATGATTCCCTATTTTGGAAAACTTGACCAACAAGGTATCTAGACGACACCACAATTTTATGGGCCTGGTAGTAATGCCTTAGTTTCCTAGAAGTCGTAAGGAGGGCATATAGGAGTTTTTAGATTTCTGGATATCGCTCTTTTGGTCCATGTAAGACTTCGCTTACATAATATACTGATCATTGGATATATTCACGTTGAGAGACCAGTACTGCACTGACTGCTTGTGGCATAGTAGCCAGGTATAAAAGTAAGGATTCTCTATATCTTGAAGAAACTAAGATGGGAACACTCATCAAATATTTCTTGACTTCTTCAAAAGCATCATTAGTTTCTTTGGGCCACTCAAAACCCTCATGTTTCCAAAGAAGTTTAAAAAAGGGGAGCCCTCTTACTCCTAATCATGCTATAAAATGACTTAACGCTGCTATACAGCTGGTTAGTTTTTGGACCTCTTTCCTGGTGGTCGGAGGGCACATTCGTTCAATGGCCGCCATCTTCTTTGGATTAGCCTCGATTCCACTAACCAAGACTAGAAAGCTGAGAAGCTTTCCAGAGTAAACCTCGAACATGCAGTTCTCTAGATTTAACTTAAGGCTATGTCTTCTTAAGTTGTCGAAGTTTCCCTGTAGGTTGGAGACATGGTCTCTGGCATTGATGCTTTTATTACTAAGTCATCAATATAGGCCTCTTTGTTTCAGCCAATTTGTGGACTAACGGTTTTTTGTATTAGTCTTTGGAAAGTAGCACTGGCATTTTTGAGTCCAAACAGTATTCTCACATAACATAAAATTCCAAAGGTGTGATGAAGGAGGTTTTCTCTTTATCTTCTTTACTCATACTCATCTGGTGATACCCAGAATATGCATCCAAAAATCTTAAAACCTCATAACTAGAAATAGAATCAACAAGCTAATCAATGCGAGAAAAGGGAAAGTCATCATTTAAACAAGCTTTATTTAGATCTGTAAATTCTACACACATTCACCATTTTCCATTACTTTTTCTAACCATTAAAGGATTGATGAGCCACTCAGGGTGGTCGACTTCACGAATAAACCCACCCTTAAGAAGCTTATCAATCTTTGGCTAGATTGCCTCCCTATGATCAGGTGTGAAACACCGAAGCTTCTGCTTGATCAGTTTCTTGTCCGACTGGAGTGCTATCTTGTTCTCCATCACCTCCCTAAGATACCGGGAATGTCAGATGTTTGTCATGTGAATACATGTGAGTTGGCTTGGAGGAGACGAGCGACTCTTCCTATTTAGGATAAAGTCCTGGTACAATTTTGATGATTCCAAAAGGTCTATCTTTGTCGAGAAGCACTTTCTTTACCTGATCGTTGGACTTTGGGGCCACCTTGGACCTTGAATGCTCTACCTGTATTGAAGGTGAGTTAGCATTTCTGGTCGGTAATTCATTGACCAATTCGAGGGACTTACAGTCATAGGCATAGGCCATATTCCTATCTCCTTGAACTTTTGTGACCCTCTTTAGCCCTAGCATCTTAAGACTTTGGTAACCATAGTGGGTGGATACCAGAAACTTAGCCAGGTGTAACACCCGAGTTCCTTTGGGGTTGGGCCGTTTTAGAAAAAAAAACCCCTTAAGCCTAACCTAACCCTAATCTAATCCATTTAAAGCATGAGAGCCCTCTCATTTTCTCCTGAGCAGCTGCCCCCTATGTTGGTTTTCCAGGTTCCATCTTCTTACTCTCTAACTCTCTCTCTCCAACTCTCTCTCTCTCCAACACTCTCTCTCTCCCGTACGGCCAAGCGGCGGCCGACGCAGCAGAGGCATGGCGGCATGGAGGTGCGCAACGACGAGGAGGCGCGCGGTGGTGTGGCGGCGCGCGTTTGAAGCGCAGGCAACGTGGGCGGTAGGCGTCTAGCGGCGGCACAAGAGGCTCAAGTGGCACGATGTGGCAACTAGCGTGGGCGGTGGCGGCACAGTCCGCGCAGGAGGCGGCGGTGGCGCAGGCGAGGCGGCTGCTGCTGGTGCGGGTGGTGGGGTGGCCGAAGTGGGAGGTGGCGGCCGGCACAGGCAGCGGTGGCACAGGCAGTGTAGAGGCATGGCCGACCGGGGTAGTGCTCGGCGGCCGGCAGGAGGCTGGGCGATCGGGTGTTCTAGGTCCTTCGTGCAGCGTGTCCGTCGAGCATATTCAAGGCAACTACTTTGTTGCCATAATCGTTCCGTTTCGCCCATTATCTGTGTCAAGATTAACTATCACCACTATCCTTGCGAGAAATCTTTTCGTCTTAATCATTACCTGGTCATTGTCGTATGTACTGTTTATATTAGTAGGTGCTGTAGTAGTTGGGCCGTAGGTTCTTGGTTATTAAGTTGGTCAATTAGGATGTTTAGGGCTCATGATCCACTCCTTAACTGCACAATACATTGCCTCAGGGAGGTCCAAATGCTATATTATAAAGCTTCTGAGTAGTAGCTAGTCAGGCAAATAAACAGTGATTCTTCGACCAAAGATACTTGAGACTTATTATAGCATAAGCTATTACAACAATAATATAAGGGTTTTGATTATGTAATAAAGTAATTCTTTAATGAATTATTTAATCCCGTGAAATTCTTTAAGTAAACTGCGTTGTAGGTTCCGAACCATCTCAGAGTAGAAGTTTCTGTTGAGGAACCCCCGCTGGCGACCAGTCCAAGCAATTCCTCTGCTTAGAATAAGAACGAATCAATCACAAAGCGACAGAATAAAAGATTAAACACAGAGAGAGGTAGAGAGAACTCCTGGTCTTTCTTTATTGCTTCAATTCAAATGGGGTACAAAATCAGCCATATGGCTCTCTATTTATAGAGGGGTGGAGAGGTGCCCACTACGGATAAGGACTCGTTTAAACGGAAATGATCCGTTTAAACAGGAATCATTATCTCTAGTTTCCTAATACTCCCCCTTGGGCACTCATCCGACATACTCATGCCTCATTAAAACTCCATAAAAACCCAGTGGAAAAAATTTGGAGAAAGAGTACAAGATGCATGTTATGCTACGATGCACGAATTGCCTCATTAAAAACCTTGACCGAGAAATTTCAGGAAAACTCGTCAACGGAAAAAGAGTACAATTCACCCAACGTCATTCAGTCTTCAGGACTTTTATTCTTTAGGTACTTGATCTTCAGGATCAAGATTCACTAACGGGCTTGAGGGAATTCTCCCCCTGAATTCTGCACTTCTCTAAGTCTTATCATACCGATCCCTCGTACGCACCTTTCAAAGCTAGATGCGGGGAGGGACTTTGTGAATAAATCTATTAGATTTTCACAAGACTTAGTATGCAGTACTTTAATCTCATCCATCTTTTGCAATTCATAAGCATAGAAGAACTTGGGGTTGATATGCTTTGTGAGATGACTCTTCACATAGCCCGTTTGTACTTGTGCAACGCAAGCGACATTATCTTCATAGATAATTGTGAGGGTTTGCACAATGTTCAACCCACATGACTGCTGGATGTGGTGAATCATTCGGCGTAGCCAAGCGCATTCACGTGCGGCTTCATACAGCGCTATTATTTCTGAGTGGTTCGTCGAGATAGCTACAAGACTTTGCTTAGACGATTTCCAGAAAATTGCAGTTCCACCACACAAGAATACATAGCCTGTTTGTGACTTTGCGGTATGCGGGTTAGACAGGTACCCAGCATCTGCATAGCCAATCAAGTTCAGATCTTGATTCTTTCTGTAAAACAATCGAAGGTCCTTGCTTCCTTGGAAATATCGGAAGATGTCCTTTATGCCCTGCCAATGCCTTTTGGTGGGCTCTGCACTATACCTTGCTAACAGGTACACGGCAAAAGTAATATCCGGTCTAATGCAGTTTGCTAAGTACATAAGTGCTCCAACTGCACTCAGGTATGGGAATTCCGGTCCCAGGACTTCCTCCCCCTCTTCCCTAGGTCGGAAAGGATCTTTTTCTTACTGTAAAGATCTCCCGATCATCGGTACTTTTGATGGGAATGCTTTCTCAAAGCCGAATCTTTCTAGCACCTTCTGGGTGTAGGTCGACTGATGTACCAAGACTCCTCCAGGGACATGCTCAAGCTACAAGCCTAAGCAGAACTTGGTCTTACCCAAATCTTTCATTTCAAACTCTGACTCCAAGTAGGAGCTTGCTTCTTTTATATCTTCCACTGTCCCGATGATATTCAGATCATCCACATACACTGAGATTATACAGAATCCATTCTGGGATTGTCGTATAAATACACAAAGACAGTCTTCATTGTTCGTGTAGCCTTTCTTGCAGAGAAAGTCGCTTAAGCGATTATACCACGATACGCGATTGTTTTAGTCCATCTGAGGACTTTCTAAGCTTCACACTGTACAGATTTCTATTTGCTCTATCTTGGTTCGGGAGAGGAATTCCTTCAGGGACTTTCATATAAATCTCCGAATCCAAGTTCCTATAAAGATATGCAGTCACAACATCCGTTAATTTCATTTCTAAATTCAAGTTCACTGCCATTGAAATCAAGTATCTAAAGGTAATTCTACTCATGAACGGGGAGTAGGTTTCTTCATAATCAATTCCAGGACGTTGAGTGAAACATTGTGCTACTTATCTTGCTTTGTATCTCACTACTTTGTTTCTTTCATTTCTCTTTCGAACAAATACCCACTTGTGCCCTACAGGGTGCACATGGGGAGGTGTGCGACATACGGGCCCAAATACCTCCCTTTTGTTCAGAGACAGCAATTCAGTTGCTATTGCCTTCTTCCAATCCTCCCAATCTGATCTTTTCTTACATTCAGCGAGCGATGCAGGCTCGGGATCAAGATCAATGATTCTGGCAATTTTCTTTGCGAAGTAGATATCAACATTTGCTGTTGTCCTGTTCAGGGACTCTCCCGTGTGCACATAATTTATAACTATTTCTTCATGAGTTGCTTCTTCTGGAGTTTCACCTTGCGCATCGCTTCTTTCAATTGCGGTGGCAAGTCCCTTTAGTTTTTCGGCTCCGATGTGTGCGCACACATCCATGCCGATGGGGATATTCAAATCCGGTATGTCCTTTTCAACAGGTGTCATACTTGTGCGAGTCTCAAGCGGCTCACATTCTCGATACAGGGGATTTGGTGATGGTGTGATAAGTCCTTCTTATTCTTTTTCACCAGGCGTCCCCAGTTACATAGGATTCGAGGAGCCGGAGTTCTCGTTCTCTTTTTTTTCGAGGCCTCTGGATGAGATTGGGGATACCTTCTGCTTTCTTTGGTATTTCAACCCTCTCCGGTGCAGTGCTTGCAGGCACATGCGACTTAGTCACGCTCTTCAAATAACTAAAGTGATTAGGCAGCTGATTCGCTAATGCTTACAAATCAATTGTCTTCTGGACTTCTATTGTCTTCTGGACTTCTCTTGTCTTCTGGACTTTTATTATCTTCTGGACTTCTCTATTTGATTTACTAGTGCGTGAGTCATGTGCAGGAATTCCCGTGGCTTCCCACGTAATTTCCCGATATTTTTCATGAAAGGGTTGATTTCCTCCCCCTAATGTCGGGAAATTGCCCTCATCAAAAATGCAATCAGTGAAGCGGGCGGTATGCAAATCTCCCGACATAGTTTCTAAATACCTGATTATGGATGCAGTCTCATAACCAACGTATATCCCAGTCTTACGGAGAGGGCCCATTGCAGTTCGCTGCGGAGGTGGTATAGGTACATAAACCTTGCATCCAAACCTCCTGAGATGAGAAATTTTTGGTGGTGATCCTTGCGCTAATTGCATAGGTGAATGGATGTTGTAGGCCGAAGGTCTAAAGTTAGTGAGATTCGCTGCATGTAGGACTGCGTGTCCCCAACATGTAGCTGACAAATTACAATTCTGCAAAAGGGGTTGGGTAATAAATTTAATTCTCTTGATTAAGGCTTCTGCCAAACCATTCAGGGTATGGACATGCGGTACCGAATGCTCAACTGCAATCCCTATCACCATGCAATAATCATCAAATGTCTTTTAAGTAAATTCTCCGGCATTGTCCATTCTGATGGACTTGATGCAATGATCAGGGAACACATTTCTGATGCAAATGATCTGCGAGATCAATTTGGCGAAAGCATAGTTTCTTGTGGATAATAAACCCACATATGACTACTTTGATGAAGCATCAATGAGCACCATAAAATACCTAAATGGCCCTAAGATGGGCTGAATGGGACTGCAAATGTCTCTCTAAATGCGTTCCAGGAATGCAGGGACTTAATCCTTCACTTTCAGAGTGGTGGGTCTAATAATTAATTTCCCGATGGCACATGCGGGGCACACAAAATTTTCAGGATTCGAGAAATTCTTCACATTAATATTATGCCCTTGAGAATTGTTAATTACATTTCTCATCATCCTAAGACCTGGGTGGCCTAATCTGTCATGCCAGAGATAAAATAGTTCAGAACTTCTAAATCATCTTGAGCGATTATGCAGCTATGAGCGCCTTAATGTTGGTACAATATAGCCACACGTGTTCATACCATTATAAACTGAATAAATGAATGAATTATTTCAAAATCATCCAACCATTACGAGAAGACAAAAATAAAGTATCATCCATGCAAGATCTAACTTGACCATTTAATGCAAAATAAATGACAATTAACATCTCATGCATTCTGTGCATCAGACGGAATCAACTAGAAAGTCATTGACTTCTTCGGCTATCTTTTCAGGAGTGATGTTCTCTTCGAGAGAAATCGTGGAGGTGGCTGCCTCTAGGTCGTAAGGGGGTGCTGCTGCCGGGATGGACTCAACCTCCATCATTTCAGGCAGCTGCTCAATATGCTCCACCTCAACTGCTGCAAAGTGAGCTTCAGGCTGCCCTTTGCCATTCTTTTTTTTTAGCTTGGTGGGCATCAATGATATGATGTTGTGCTTTACAGATCCGCGACCAATGCCCCTACTTGCCACACTTGTAGCAACCTTGGTTCTGCTGACCATAGGTTTTGCCACTCTCCTTAGCCCTTTTGTTATTTGGAGCATCTGACTTGCCTTTCTAGGCAACGATCTTACCCTTCTTTTCCCTTCTTTTCATTAAGGGCTTTCACACCTTGTAGCTTTCAGCGTTGGCTTCGTGGCCAACGGAGCTCCCAAGTGGCTGAGCGACGTAATTCTTGCAGAGAAGTTTGTCCTGAGCCTCCGCAACCTGCATCATATCAATCAATTCGGCGTACTCCTTATAGCCGTCTTGACGATAGTTGCGGGCGGATTGTACAGCATTGGGGTGAAAGGTGGATAGGGACTTTTCAATCTTTCGCTCATCGTGATCCGCTTGCACGAGTTGAAGATTGGTACAAATTCTGTGCAAGGCAGAATTGTACTCCCTGACCGTTTTGAAATCGGCAAATCTCAGTCCGATCCACTCCTGTTCTGTCTGAGAAAGAATGGTGTACTTTAGCCTCTCAAACTGCTTCTTGAGTGCGATCTAGAGTGCTAACGCGCTTTTCTCCGCCATATACTCATTCTTGAGAGTAATGCAGAGATGGTGCCTGAGAAAATGAAGTGCCTAATCATTCTCCTCAGGTGTGGGTTTGGCGTCATGCCGTCCGCCAATCCCGATAGCCTCGCGGAGCTTCTTGGCTCCAAGTACTATCTCGACATCAGATGCCCACGTCAGATAATTCTTGCCATGCTGGGCAAGCTCCTCGAACTCCCGGTTCGTGATTCTAGTCATTTATATGTTTATGAATAGAACAAATAAGTTTACTGCAGGTAAACTTACATGGAATAATTTACTGTGGGTAAATAAATGGTACAATAGGTTCTCATAATGTTTCATATTTTTCATGCATTTTTCATAATTTTACTGCTAATTTCGGTGATTAAAAGCAATTAAAAATTATAATTAACCAAAACAGCAAATAAATATAGAAAATACAGAAAATAATAATGGCGGAAACAAATAAGCTTCAAATGCTAAAAATAATTCAAAATTCGGATTCCCGAGGCCCATTTATGCTAGAATATGAATTTTCAGCGAATTCTACAATTCCAGAGGGTTTTACATAAATTTTCTATTTAGAGAAAATTATGCGCAATTTTCTGATTTTTCAAGGGATTTTCTGTAAAATCCCCCCTGCCGGCCGGGCCCCTTTTTTTCTTTCGGTCGACCGGACCTCTTCCCCCCGTGCGGCCCATCTCTCTTTTTTTTCCGACCCAATCGTCGGTCGGCCCACCGGGTGGACTCAAGGGGCGGGGTAGGGTTTCCCTACCCACCACACCGAGTGGCGGCGGCGGCTGCGTCAGGCCGGCGCGCTCGGGCCTAGGCAGCGGCGTGCGCATGGAGTGGCGACACGCGCGCAGGCGCGTGAGGCGGCGCACGGGACACGGAGCTGGCGCAGGCGCGCGCCGCGCGGTGGCGCCGGCGGCCGGCGCGGTCGCGGCGCCATCCGGGCAGCGCAGGCGGCCGACATGGCTTGGCGGCGGCGGCGGCGCATGCGCGGGGCCGCGGCGGCCAGCTGCACCATGCAGGGCTACAGCAGGGCAGCGCCGTGCGGGTGTCTCGGCGGCCGGGTGCGCCACGGCTTCGGGCCGGGCTGCGGCGCTCACGGGATGCGAGGCGGAGGGGCTGAGGTGTCGTCGGCGTCGCGCGCATGTGGGCGCGGGTGGAGGGAGTCGAGACATCGGCGTCGGCGACCGCGCGTGCAGGCGCAAGCGGAGGAGCCGAGGCGCCGATGGCGATGCCGCGTTGGCGCGAAGCCAAAGGGCAGTATGGCGGGCGCATGCGGCGTAAGCGAGGGCCGGCGTCGGCGGCGCCGTCGCGAAGCGCGCGGCGCAAGCTTTGGGCTGACGGCGTTGGCACCGTGGGACGGAGTGGCGCGCCGTGCGGGGCGCGCAGAGGCTGGTGGCGGCACACCGTGCGGGGCGCGTGCGGCCGGGGCCGATGCGACGACGACGGCAACGACGGCCCGTGCGGGGACCGGCTGCTGGTGCACATGCGGGTGCGACGCGACCGAGTGGTGCCTCATGCCGAGAGACGGCGCATATACAGGCACGGTGGCCATGCATGGCCGCCTATGCGAATATTTTCTTGTGCAATTATCGAACAGAAAAAATGCATAAAATTTTTATTTCTAATCTACGATGCAATCAACATTTACCCTTTTTCACAATCTACCGATCGACATTGTGCCGGCGACTTCAGGTTTGCTCACGGTAGATTAGGGCGGATTTACATCGTTTCTACAGTGCAATCAACATCTACCCCGTTTCGCAATCTACCGATCGACATTGTGCCGACGACTTCAGGTCTGCTTGCGGTAGATTAGGGGGGATTTGCACCGTAAAAAACCAATCTAGAACGCGAAGAAAAAATGCAAATTCAAAGCGATCTAGAAAACCAATTTATTAAGTGCTTCGATGATTACCTTCGTTCACCGGAGCGATTCGTGTTGATAACGTGTTGAGGAACCCTCGCTGGCGACCAGTCCGAGCAATTCCTCTGCTTAGAACAAGAACGAATCAATCACAAAGCGACAGAATAATAGATTGAATACAGAGAGAGGTAGAGAGAACTCCTGGTATTTCTTTATTATTTCAATTCAAATAGGGTACAAAATCAGCCATATAGCTCTCTATTTATAGAGGGGTGGAGAGGTGTCCACTACAGATAAGGACTCATTTAAATAGAGAGAATCCGTTTAAACGGGAATCTTTATCTCTAGTTTCCTAATAGTTTCGAGTGGTAGAGCTTGAGCCTATCAGTTCGGTGGAGTCAAAGTCTTTGGAGTGAAAGAATTGGAGCCCGACGGATCGAATCAGCTATTGACCTCCATTTCAAAAAAGGACAATCTATTAATTGACCGGTTATGTAATGCACATATATACCGGTAGCGTGTTTCACATGCATGTTACATATCATGGTCTTTACCGACCTTTCGCATATCAACACATGCACGAACACCAGTTGGGCAGTACTGGCAATTTATTAAAGGTGGTGTATAAATTTAAATATTTTTTTGGTTCAAAGTACTTATATTTTTTTAAATAGCTTATATATATAAATAAAACTGAGTACTTTAAATCATAAAAAACACTCAAGTGTTATTAACAATTCCCTTCATTAAAGTAGTATTATATTTATGCGCCATAAGCAAGCTGTCACATACACATGTTATATTAGCACTACTAATGATATGACAATTTAATCTTATACTCCATTAATTTCAATAATAGTAAATACTAATATTTCCACAAAGTAACAATATGTACAATGTACGCATGCATCATGCGTGCTTTGCGCTAGCATGCACAGTACACTACCCTATGAACGCATGCAATCGTCGCCTTTAGTAGTTCAATTCCATGCTTATGAGGGATCGAACCCAAACAAGTCATCATCTCCGATGCTCACGAACCCGAGGCTGCTCGGAGACGACGGAAAGCTGCCAGTACCGCCGCCGCCGACCGCCATATCACCGAGGCCGCCGTGGTCCTGCGCGGACCCCACCGTCGACGACGCCATCCCGGTGGAGCCCACGACGGCGGCGAGCTCTTCCACCTGCACGAACGGCTCGGCCGACGAGCTGAACACGTCGTCGCTGGTGCACCAGGACGGGGACGGCTGAGTGGCGCTGCTGTCCTTCACTAACTGAGAAGGAGCGCCGCCGCCGGCGTTGGTGCAGCCCGTCGCGAAACTGATGAGGTTGTTTGCGCGGTCGCTCCCCGTGCAGGGCGTGGCGTGGATGACCATCGGGATCGTGGAGGGGTCCACGCAGGTGTGCTCGCCGTAGTAGGTGACGACGTACTTGGATGGATCGGTGTCGCAGAGCTGGACGTGTCTCTTGGCGCTGCAGCCTTGGTCTGACTTGTGAGTGCACCTGTAGTAGCTCCTGAACAAACTAATTAATTCGCTTGTTATGGCGTCCCTTGCGATGATATATACTCGATCAAACATCAAATATGTGTCCTTGTTAACCATACGTATGTGCCCTTTTGGTTAGTTTTTTTTTTGCACGACTTCATCAGTTCATCTCAATCGTGTTATATTAATTTCTAATCAACTGGATAAGAGCGAAAGACCCGATTAATCTGAACGATACTAATTAAACGTATATTTATGGGAGTGTGTAAATTTGTAATCAAGCTAGGTCAAAGAGGATACCTTGGGTAAGGTGAGTTCTGGATCTCTTTCTGCCCATATTTCCGCCAGATGTGGCGATCATCCAGAGTGGCAGTGACTCGTGTGCTAGAGGGGAGTTGTGATCTGCTTATAGGTAGAACAAAATAAGAAGCCGAAATCTATCATATAATCATTTGCCTGAGTTGCGAAGTTAGCTAATTAGGTTCTCACCTTCTGCTGAAGCTGCGTTTCCTTGTACTGTTCCTGCTCGAGGACGTCGCCGACTGCCTGATCACCCCATCCGACCCGGCCGCCGAGCTCTGGCCTCCTGCCGCCCCGTCGCCGGTGTCCAACGCCGACAGCGCGCTGGACAGCTTGTTCAGCATCCCGTCCATCAGCTCTGTCCACGGCGACGACTGCGCCTGCAGCAAGCTCTTGAGCCTCGCCGCGCCCTCGCGCACCTCGATCAGGTCGTTCACCGCCGCGGCCGCCCTCTCCGCCGGTACGTCCCCCCTGGGGCCTCCGCCCGAGGATGCCATGCATCTATAGCACACCACTAGCTACCAGCTAGTGTGCAGTCGTGCACGCACCGGGGGTAATTAAAGTTGCGGCGTTCGCTAGCTACTCCGATTATTATCGAGGAGGGAAAGTAGTAGGAAAAGGTTAAAAAGGAGGGAGAGAAGGAAGCTGCATGGAAGCATGGGAGTGGGTCCCGGCCGATCGTGTGGCCATAAATGTCCAAATCTAAAGCAAGCTAGAAGTTAGCCTGGTTCGAGCCGACTTCATCTCTGGGCTTTAGTTTCCTGAAATTAAAAGACAAAATAAATGTCGATTTTTTAATTGCTATTTTTTCTTTTTGACTTTTCTCCTCTTGTTTTTTCCTTTATGTTGTCCATAGAGATATTACAGTATTTTTTCTTATTTATTAATTAAATAATTAAAAAATTAACAACCGTTATAGTATAATTTCAGATAAAATCTAATAACTAAAAATCAAAAATCGTTAAAAAATCTCGAAATAGACGGACCCTTAACCAAACCAAAAATAGCTACACACACGTCTCCGCATGACACATTCAATCTGAGGTCATGCGTACGTGGCCTCTGACTGAACGGTCACCGGCAATGCCGAGGCAATTTCCTCGATCGATCGGATCCACCCAGCGCTGAAAACGATCGAGTGAGTGGTGCGAGGCCGTTGCATTAGTATTTCGTGCTTTCTCTACTGCTACGTTACGTCACACAGATCACTCGATTGAGCAGTAGCTAGCCAGATAGATGCGTCCTGTCTCCTGTCTACCGATTGATTTTTCTCGTGGACAACTTGGGGACATGCGAGGTTTTAATTAATATACTGGTGGTTAGCTTTCTCGGTCTGCTGTATATGTATGGAGACACGAAAAAAATTGCACGCCGGGTGCTACGTGCGGGGACGCCTCTATAATTTGTGCGAAACCATTCGGTAGTCGTTCGGTGACACGCCTGTGGGCGATGGAAACACGGAGATCGATCGGCCACCAGCTTAATTTTAAACTGACTGCAACGGAATTGCTAATTTGACTAAAACTTTATGTTGTTTTATGCTTTTAACATTTGGTTGCTTCATTCTACGATCCTTTTCTTTTAGATTATAACGGATAACTTTTGAGTATAGCTGAAGATTTTTATCTATATTTTTTATAGGTAGCAGACGGTGCAAACGGTTTTAGGTTTAAAAAACCGTTTAAAGAATTACTTAGGATTATTTTAATTTTTGGAGAACCTAAAAGCAAAAAAAACCAAAAAAGGGACCTACGTACTAAACTACTAGTGCAGTGTGGTAGAGAAGTTTGTATGTGTGGATTAATGCAGGGCCCGCCTGAGATGGGCCTGTCTACAGCCCAACCCACGGTGCCTTCGACCCCAACATAACCCATGGGAGAGGCGGCAGCGCGCGGTGGAGGGCCAACAGAGGAGACGGCGTTGAGGAAGGTGGCGGTGGCCGTGCGTGACGGGAGCGACGAGAGCAGTACCACACGCGTCCTCTCCTGGGAGCTGGCCGCTGGACCACTGGTCCACGCACAGGGGCCAGGGACGTGCGCGCGCCGTTCAATTCCTCTAACCAGCTGCGGCCGCGCACGGTCTCTCCTCTCTTCCACAACGTCTCGTTTCGTCGTTCGCGACGTACGAAACGTAGCCGAGTTCATAGCTGGGTGCTAGTAGTCTAAGATAAACGTGCAATCCATGGGTGCCTCGTTGATCGGAACTGAACTCGTTAGACCACGCACGGCAAAATATGAAATAACGAAAAATAATCAGAAATATAGGACAAAGATTTTATATAAAAAATCTTACAAAAAAAATCACAAACGCACCGTCAACAAAATCACTGTACGAAGAAAAAGTAACTGAACACTTCGACGTATTACATGTATAAATAACTTATAGTGTGCTCATGCGTTATCTATCATGAAGTTTACAGAGGTATAAATAGCTTTGGGAATAACAATCCAGACGAGAAAAGATCATAGTTCTTGTCGACAATGAAACAGAGACCTACTCAAAAATTAGAACAATAATCTACTTGAAGACGAGAAAAAAAGTATCAAAAGATGATGGTGAAGTGTTCTAGTCGTAAACACCTCGAGTAGCTATGTCTGACTCTAGTCAGCGCAAACACCTTTGAACACTATATTTGGTGCAAGTCGGTGCAGAATCCATTGTGAACACGAAGATGATCTCAATCATAACATTCAACCAGTTCGCATTACCGATCAATCATATTTATCAGGATATATTTTAAGCGAAACCTAATTAGATTCTTTAAGTAGTCGAATCCCACCAGATTTGAATCATAAAATACAACAATCACCACTTTTGAGCCAAATTCCTCCTGTAGCGAATAAGAACAAAAAAAACTTTTTAAATAACTCGTAGTACACTTCTGGTATGTTAAATACTCAAAACGACTAATGAGTAATACTAACCAAACCTGGGTAGTGCTCCAACTTAGCGGTAGAAATTGTCTTTGTTGTCATATCGCTGGATTATTATGAGTATTGATATTGCAAACTTTAACATCACCTTGAGAAATAACTCCTTAGATAAAGTGATGTTTATATCACTGTACTTTGTTCTCTCATAAAACATTTGATCTTTTATAAGACAAATAGCACTCTGACTATCACAGTGGATATTGGAGCAAGATGCACTTTCATAAAACTCAATGTACAGACCTATTAGCCAACTAACTTCTTTATAAGTTTCTAAAATAACCATGTACTCAGTTTCAGTGGTCAAAACAGGAATAGTAGTTTGCAAACAAACTTTCCAGCTTACCGTGCATCCAATAGTGAATATATAACCAGCAAGAGATCTTTTCTTATCTAAATCTCCAGTAAAAATTAGAATCCACGTATTCGACCAATCCAGCACCGGCTTTTTTAAACTGCAAACAAGCATTAGAAGTGCTCCTCAAATATCTGAAGATCCACTGAACTACTCTCCAATGACACTTCCCTGGATTAGTCATATATCTGTTGACAACACTCAAAATATGAGATAGGTCGGAGCGAGAGCAAACCATGGCGTACATAAGAGATTCGACTACACTTGCATACAGAATACTTGACATGTACTCAACTTCTTCAGCTGTTTGCAGACTTGATGCTGAAGAGAGTTTGAAGTGTGCAGCTAACGGAGTGCTGGACAGTTTTACCTTGTGCATGTTAAAATGATGAAGCAATTTTTAATATACCTTCTCCGACTCATGTATAACTTTCTAATCCGACGATATCTGAAGATTTCCATACTAAGAATCTTTTTTGATGCACCAAGATCCTTCATCTCGAATTCACTACTTAATTGTGCTTTTAACTTTAATGTCATCAATGTATATAAGCAAGTAGATAGCTGAACTGTTAATGGTCCTTAAATAAATACATATATCATAATTAGATCTATTGATGCCTTGAGAGATCATAAAAGAGTCAAATCTTTTGTACCGTTGGCTAGGTTATTGCTTCAACCCACAAAGAGACTTCTTCAATTTGCATATAAAATTCTCATTTTCCAAAACAACAAAACCTTCCGATTGGTCTATATAAATGTATTCTTCTAACTCTCTATATAAGAATACGGTCTTAACATCTAGTTGTTTAAGCTCATAATTATATATAGCTACAATGCTGAATAAGGTCCTTATAAAACTATGCTTCACAAATGGGGAGAAAACATATGTAAAGTTAATACCTAGAATTTGATTGTATCCTTTAACAATGAGTCTTACATCGAACCTAACCTGATCAGTCAGATATATGCCTTCTTTTTTCTTGTAAATCCACTTCCAGCTTATGCGTTTCTTTTTAATCGGGAGCTCCCCCAACTCCCATGTGGAATTCTTCTTAGGGGATTTCATTTCTTCATGCATAGCAGTCATCCACTTATTTGACTCATCAAAGCAGATATCATCTGAATAAGTTGAAGATTCAGTAGTGCCTTCAATATTTTTGTCATGTTCAAATAATAAGTCACAATGTTGGATTTTTTAATTAACCTCCTTAGAGGCTAGATTTTTCTACTTTCCTGACCAGTTGCAATGGATTATATTGGTTCCGACCAGTTCCTGTCTGGGGATTACTAGTCGGAGCTTAATAGGGATATCCTGATACTCTCTTTGTCAACCACTAGTGAGAAACCTGAATCAATAGCGTGTTCCACTTGCATGTTGGTAATCTGTGTTTCTTAATAGGAGCATCACTAGTCAAAATTTCTTTCAACAATAGACTCATCGAAAATAACACTTTTGCTCAAGACCACATTTTGGGTCTCAAGATTTCACAACTTATAGCCTTTAACTATAGGCATATGCCTGAAGAAGATACATTTAATGGCTCTTGGCCCAATTTTACCTTTATCAGAATGAACATAAACAAGGTAGCCAAAAATTCTTATGATTGAGTAGTCTACAAAAAAAACTAGAACACATATCAATCGGAGTTTTCTTATCAATGAAAGTGCTCGGTGATCAATTAATCAGACGACAAGAAGTGCAAGCGGCTTCAGCCCAAAAACTCTTTGACAGACCAGATATGAACAGCATGTAGTGTACCTTTTTTATGATGGTTCTATTCACACACTCGGCCACACCGTTCTGCTGAGGTGTGACCAGTACTATGTAATGTTTTACAATTCCTTCCGATCAACATAAGGCTTCAAATTCTCTTGAACAAAATTCCAGACCATTATCCATTCAGTGTTTCTTGACATGCTTGCTGGTTTGTTTCTCGATCAGACTTGTGCTTGATAAAGTATACCCAAACTTTTCAAGAGTAGCCATCGATAATGGTCATCATATAATTAGAGCCTACATGGGATGAAACGTAGGACCTACCCTATAAATCAAAGTGAACATAATCAACTACATATTTTCAAGAGTGATTTATAGGGTTGAAACTCACCTTCTTCTACTTACTAAAGACACAATGTTCATAACATTTTAACTGGTCGACACCTTAACTATCGACCAGACTTCTTTTGCACAACTCTTTTAAGCTGGCTTCACTTATATGCCCGAAACACATATAACATGGACTTGTCCAATAAGCATCGGACAACCTGATCGAGGCAACAACAGCCTTCCCAACTAGGATAGTGCCTCAAAGATGATAGAGGTTTGCTACCTATCACATTTTATCACAACAAGAGAGCATTTGGAGATTTTTAGAACTCCACTTCCACATGAAAACTCACACCCTTTGGCCCTAAGAGTACTCAACGAGATAACGTACCTCTTAAAATTTAGAATGTGTCGGACCTCCAATAAGGTTTTAATAGTGCCATCAAATATCTTGATATGGACGGAGTCGATACCACCATTCTTGTGCCATCAAATATCTTGATATGGACGGAGTCGATACCACCATTCTTGCACAGAGTATTATCTCTCATTAACACCGATCCACTCAGAATAGCCTTATAAGTAATGAACCAGTCATAGTTCAGGGTCATGTGAAAAGTACAGACTAAATCAAGAACCACCCATTGGTGATTTTGGAATCATCAAGAAAGGCAACAAGAATCTCCCTTTCTGAATCTTCTTTTGTGACAATGATGGTCTTAGCTTCGTCAACTTGTTGATCTTTCTTAGAATTATTATTCTTTTTCTCCTTATTCTGGAGTTTCCAATACTTAGAGATATCGAGTCCACTCATCTTGCAATAGCAACACGACTTATTGGTCTTCAACTTCGAATGACCTTTATATCTGCTCGAGCTTCTGTCTTTGGAATCACTGGTCAGAGACCTCTCAGCTAATCTGCCCTAAATGGACAAATCTTCTGCATATGAACTCGAGCTCTCACTCAAAACCGTACTTTTATCTTTTCTTTTGCATAAAGAGTTCCATAAACTTCTTTTAGAGTAAGAGTATCTCAACTATAGATAATTGTATATACAAACATAGAGAATGAAATAGCAATGAATAGAGTAGAATAAGACCCAAATCTTTACCTCCATATTTGACCTCCATAGCTTCAAGGTTGGTGACAATATTCTTAAATGCGGACAAATGATATTGCACTGATCCACTTTCTACCAACTTGAGAGAGAAAAACTTCTGCTTCAGATGTATGTTGCTGGTCAAATTCTTGGTCATGCAAATCTGTTCCAACTTTAGTTATAACGCAGCAGCGGTAGCCTCCTTCATAACTTTCTGGAGGATATTATTAGAAAGATGAAGATAAATTTAAGAGAGAGCCTTATGATATCTCATTTACTTCTTCTCAATGGACTATGTAGTGAGCATCTTATCGATTTTCAATAATACATCATCAAAATCTAACTGTGATAGAATAGCTTGCATCTTGACTTGCTAGAAAGAAAATCTTATGTCATGATCTAGCAGCGGAAGATCATATGTGATTGACGCTACGTCGAGTATGCCTTAGATTGATTGGACGAAGAATCAAGCTCTGATACCATTTGTTAGAAAACACATGGCAAAATATGAAACCATGAAGATTAATCGGGAGCATAAGGCAAAGATTTAATGTGAAAAGCCTTTGTGAAAAAAATTACTATATAGAGAAGTTATAGAATACTCTTGGTGTATTATATGCGTAGATAATTTGTAGTGCTATGTTGCATTATCTATCATGAGGCTTGCAGAGGGTATAAATAGCCTTGGAAATAAGAGTTTTAGACGAGGAAGGAACAATGTCCTAGTCTGTAATGAAAGAGACATACTCAGAAACTAGAATAGTAACCTGCTCGGATACGAGAACAAAGTCTCAGAAGATGACAGTGAATAGTTGTAGTCGAAAACGCCTCGATTAGCCATATCTAACTCCAATTGGCACAAACACTTTTGAACACCATATCTGGTGTAAGTCGGTACAGAGTCCATTACGAATATGAAGATGATCCTAATCATAACATCTGACTAGTTCGGATTACTGACCAATCATATTAGAATATATTTTGAGCAAAATATAATCAGATTTTCTAAGTGATCGAACCCAACCAGATTTAGATCACAAAATACAGCATGACCTATATGACTGCTTGTTTTCGACTGGTGTAGGGGTGATTTTGGGCAGTGTGAGTGATTGCACCTTGTTCATCACGCTCCTTCCCCTGTTCCTGTTGTCAAGCAACCTAATAAGAATTAAACAACACAAGTAAGCAACTGAGCTAGATTCACTACACCAGTATCAAGGTGCTACTACTCTAGCGTGTGCATTGCATGCCTACTGATGTCAATAAGAGTGGACCTATCAACAATCGTGGTGTGAATAGGGATGGCAATCGGGCGTGACGGGCATGGGTAGTGCTCGCCCATACCTATACCCATGACCCTGATTTATACCCACGGGTATACCCGGGAAGGACGACGGGCGAAGAATCTCGCCCATACCCGTCGCCCGCGGGAATGCCCGTTTACCAGAAACGCCACGGGTACGCGTCGCCCACGGGCATGTCCGTTTACCCGTGAACTGAGAGTTAGCGTATGAGAATTGAACTAATGACAGAATGACAGATACATAAAAGCAGCAGCTGTTGCTAGAAAATATAAAAGCATCACATTCAAATTCACACATACATATAAGCATTGTATCCACATCAAATATATATGTCCTTAAGAAAGTAATACATTCATATCACATTCAAATTCACACATACATATAAACATCACATTCACATCAGATCATAGACTCGCGGGTAAACGGGCGAGACGGGTACGGGTGGAGCTCACTCATACCCGTACCCGTTTACCCGATGGGTAAAACGTTTCCCCTGTTTTCATACCCGTGGGTAAAAAATACATCCCATACCCGGCTCTATTAGGGTATTTACCCGTGGGTACACAGGTAAATGGGTACAATTGCCATCCCTAGGTGTGAACATGGAAGCACTGCTTTGAGGTTTAGGTCTTAAAATCGAGAGGTTATGGCATGTAGTACATTGTTTTGGCCTTTTGGGCCTAGGCGGTGCTTTTGGTGTGTCTCCCTGATGCAGCGCGTGTATCAAGACATCAGAACCGTTGTCAATCCACATCACAACCTGGCAAACAACCCGAACTAGAGTAGAATGAAATAGTCCCGTGTCAGTACAGAAAAGTCTCTTCCTAAGCAGATAACCTACTCAACCAACGAACCAGGACAGAGCGCGCTCCTATAAGCAATTACGGGCCTGTTCTTTTTGGCTGCGGCTTATGGTTTTTGGCTAAAATTTTTGAATTTTAGCTGTTTGCGACAGAGATTACATAAAGAGAGATACTCGCTTGCGATTTTGGATGGTACAGATATTGGGCTTTTAACGTGTACTATAATTAACTTGTAGACTCTATCTTAAAAAATACTCTGTTTAAAAGTTAGATACTGTAGCAAAAACCAAAAACCGCTTTGAGAAGCTGAAAAGAACAGGCCCTACATGATGAACAAACAAGCATCAACATAATTAACCTGGAGTAGTTAGAGAAGGCACATGGATGGTAGGCGGGGGTGTAATACAACATCCTTCCGGCATTGAAAGGGAAAAAGTTGCAGTGTATTCTTTCCCATGTTAACAGAAGTCACCCATGCCACAGCGTTGGAAGTGTCTTTGTACGGCTTGCATATCATGTAAAAAACAATCATCATCCATTCTCACGGTGGGAGCACAACAAATAAGCATGCCCAGTGCTACCCTTTTGTCCTTGTCATCCCACAGCTCAGGCAAAAAATGAGAGTATACTAGTTATATGCCTGTGCGATGCAACGGAATTCATTGGATGTGTAGCGAATCGCACTATGGAAGAGGGCTGCTTTGATCGGTTGGAAAATAGAGAGTAATGATAAGTTGAAGGAATAAGACGGTTGAAGGAGAATGGACGTACGACCACCAACTTGTTCTTTTATAATAGTAATGATAATGATATCGTCTGTTCCCATATGTCATCAATGTCCCAGCGCCGAGCTTGCGCCATTCCTTTGAAGAAACCTTCCTATCCCAGGCAGTGGCCTTCCAACCGAAATTGTCAACGTTTTCTAGGCCATTGTCCTGATGGTACTCTACCTCGACAAACTTGATTTGTGGACAGGTTCTTGGGACCTGCCCTGTAGACAAGATAATTTTGTCTGAACAACGAGGTGTGGAGGAGTATGAGCTCGACCTCAACATTGAAGACGACGACATGCTCACCAAAGCCACCATCCCACAGGCTGGGGAAGCGGACTATAAAGCGGGAGACGTACGGGGCCACTATGTCAAGGAGGACCTAGGTAGGGTAGCTTTTAGGGGTGTGCTTCGTGTTGCTCCGGCGGCAGGACGGACGAGTGGGAGGAGGGGGAAAGCATCTCGTCCGGCGACGGGGCGCAGCGTCAGCGTAGGCAAAGACTGGATTTTTGGGGATTAGGATTTGCCTCGTGTATTTGGCATGAAATTGATGGATCAGATGTGGCCGCATTCCTAGGTCCAAATTGATTTTACGTGCAACTCAGCGTAAACGGCATGCATCAATCTGTCGTTGCAGGTGGATGCTACGGTCGCGCGTGGTTGTCGAGGGTGATGCAAAGGAGGCCATCTGCCGAGGAAACTAGTTGCGGAAGTATGGTGCCACACCATGGTAGTTACCACGTGGATCGAAGCAAAAGAGTCGACAATTCGTAGGGAAGATTTTCTAAAAAAAAATCAAGAACAAGTACACATTTTCCGAGAAAACGAAGGACTTTTCTAAACAAATAAAGAACTCATACGTAATTCTGAGAAAAGTGTGGGGCTTAATCACCTAAAAGGAGGGCTTTCCTAAAAAAATTGAGAACCCTTACGTAATTTAGGAAAAACGGAAGGGTTTTTCCAAAAGCGTTGACATGGCGAGGGCCTTTCTAGAAAAGTCATGGACCCTTATGCAATTTTAAAAACCTGAAGGACCTTTTTGCAAAATGGCTATAGGCACCGCTCTGATACTATGAGAATATGAAATATTTAGGGTAATCACGCTATATAATTTATTGATTCAAATCACAAAAGGTTTTTATATATATATATATATATATATATATATATATATATATATATATATATATATATATATATAGTATGGCTAATTGAAACACATAACTAATATGAACACAACACAAAATTAATATAAACTTAAGAGGTTGAACAGAAAGCACCAGATAATGATATGTTTGATAAACAAAAACAGGTGTTTGATAACCAAAGTATTACACCGGTGCACATGCATTTCTGCCAATCATCCTCTAACTACATTCTGACATATTCAATCAATAGTAGTGAAACAAGAAAGCGTTGCGCAGAACCTGCAGCGTCTCGATTCAGAAAACTCCAGCTTTGAGCATCTTACGTCAGAACGAGCGCGACCCGTGATCTGCTGCTTCCACTACACCTTCTCTTGATACCATGCTCCTCATGTCTCCGATCCTCGTAATCCGTGTGGGGAGACGCGCGCGTCCTCTTCCAACCGCGGCGTTCATCGCGGTAGCCATACGAGCCGCTGTCGCGCCGCGGTGGTGGTCCTGGCATGTTGCCCATGGCACTGCCGTGGTACGGGCCCATCGGGTAACCGCCGCCGTAGTACATGTAAGGATCAGCTGCCCACGGCATGCCGCCAAAGAAGGGACCGTAGCATGCCGGGCCAGCAAATGGAACACCGTAGCCATAGTGATCGACATGGCTGGCGCGCTGCGCATCTGCTGTGTCCGTCGTCTCCTTCTCCTTTCTTGGATCAAGGGCCCCTGAAATCGTCGCGCTCTTCGACGTCGACCCGCTCCCGTCGCTGTGCTCCGAGGCGGCGGCCTTCTCGGAGGTAACGTGGCTGCGGTTCTCTTGCGACGCGGCCGGACTCTGAAACGTGGGCTCCTCCGCGACTGCGTCGCTGCCGGCCGAGCTCCTCGGGTTCTCTGTTCCACTTGAAGCGCTGCCGACCCGCTTGGCGAGCATGTTGGTGATCGTGATGCGAAGCGTCGGGTTGGGGATCAGATCGTCCGCGCGCACCTGCACCCCGCACACGCACTTGGAGTTCGCGACGATGTGGTCTCTGATGCACCTGTCGCAGAAGCTGTCGAAGCAGCACTTGCTCATGACCACCGCGTCGGCAATCACCTTCTTGCAGATCTTGCAGTGGAGCTCGGCCGGGATGCCGTCGTCGGGGCTCGAAGGCACCCGCGCCGGGGGAATTACTGGAGTAGCCGTCGTCCTTCCGAGGTCGAATCTTGGGTTGCCGTTGGGGGGGCAGTGCTGGATGAAGTGCCCTGGGACGCGGCACCTGTGGCACACGTACCCGGCCGGCGGCGCCCTCCCGTCGTGTGCTGCGCCACGGCGACCATAGCAGCGGGCCCCTTGGGACGGGTCCTCCCACTTGAGCTGCGCAGCGTCAATCACCGCGCTGATAGCTTTGCCCTCCTCGTCGTCCTCGGCTCCCGTCGACGCGCTCGACCTCGCAGACGAATCCGACGAAGAACCGTCCTGCGCCGCTTTGGGGGGTCGAGGGGACGACGCGACGATGGTCTCGGCGGGAGGCCCGGCGACTCGGCGCACCAAGACCGTGGAGTTACGCGGGACCAGCGCTCTCCCGTCCGTGTACTCCTCGCCGGTCTGGGCGTTGGAGAGCGCAATGCCCTCCCTGGGACCCCGCCCGCGCGTCCGGCCATGGCCGTGGCGACTGGTCCCCATGATGAGCCGCTTCAGCTCGGCGACGGAGATGGAAGGCGCCGGCACGGGCACGGAGAAGGTGTCCACGCCGCTCCTGTACCGGTAGTACACCGCCATCCTCCCTCCTTGACTCGGCTCGCCGGGACGGAGTGGCTACGCGTGCGGCGGCAGGGCTTCGCTACGATCGCCAAGGGTGGATGGATGGAAGGGTAAAGGCGTAACAAGGAGGGGATGAGGCGATCGATGAATGGCACGGCATCGGAAGCGAGGTTGCGTCGCCTTTTATTCGCGGACCAGCACGAAACCGAGTCGGACGAGTGGCTCTCGTGTCCGCATTTCTTTCGTTTTCAGACGACGCGCTTCCTTCTGTTCGTTCGCTACCGATTCAAGTTTTTGGTGGGCTGCGTTACTGGGCCCACTCTGCGCAGGCCTAGGCTGCCGCACCAACCAGTACACACAAGTGATCTTCGCCAAGTAGGATCAAAGACAATGGAACAGTGTGGTTGCTTGTGAAAATCTATAAAACCTGACGAACGTTGATGTTGCCAACACCATTATGGTTAACTGAAATCTATGACACTTAGAATTCATCCAACAACACGAGTTGATTCTTACCTACTCGCTACTTAAAGAAATAGAATGCTCCTGCAATAACCAAACAAAATCACAAGAATAATAAAACTACACAACAGATTATAACTCTCTGTTCTAGTAGGGCAATGTTTGCTAAAACCCTAGAATCAAGAGTGTACTGATAATCTGAAAAATATGACATCCAATCTGGTACATAGGGTGCACCTCTAGTCTATATAGCACTTTTAAGGATCTAATAAGACTTAGAGTCCAATACGAATACAAAAAGAAAAAGAAAGAAAGCCTAAATTTACAGCCATCAGATTGTTTTGCATATTGCGGCATGACCAAAAGGTTTTGGAGGCTAGCACCTTATACATTGTGTGGGTCTCAGAATAAGCTTTTCAATGAGTATAAAAGCGCTCAGATCACTCCATTTGCAAAAGTTATAGGCTTTTTAATGCAGGTCTGTTGTTTATTCCAAATTAAGTTTGAATTGATTTCATACTTGATTCCGAATTTGAAGTTGAGTGGGCTCAAGTTGGATCCAAATTGGGCTTAGAAATCTTATCCGAAATACTTGGCTTTGAATGCTTGGGCCTCTCTTCCTTCCCTTCCTCTTTTCATCCTCCTTTTCTTCCTCTTTTTTCCATGCATACACTCGTTTAGCACATTCGCTCTCACTTCTGTGTGAATGCATGAACCAGCGCTACGCTATCCTCTTCGCCTCATGAGTGCCTTATTGTATTGCGTGCCCTTCACACATGTCTTTGTGGCACCCTTCCTCTCTCACCTCTCACTAAACGTCACCATTGATTATACAATCACAACAATTACTTTTAAGTAACAACACATTCTTATTCAAACTAGAGTTAGTTAAGAATAAGTTCAACCGTATTAGGAGTAGAATTGAGTGTAAAATTAAGCGTAGTTATAGAGATGTTAGGCAGTGGGGAAAATGCTCGACCAATCAATGCTGAATATTTGTGTTTCTTTTCAATTATGTATTCTTTTAGTTTCTGTCGGATCCGGATTTTCAATCCAGAATCTTCTGTGATTCCACCGCACTATTCCCTGGATCAGTAGATAGTGCTCAAAGATACAGTACTAAATATCAAAGTACATATCAAGCGGAAGCGTAATTATAATAGAGTACTTACACATGGGCTGATTGGGCCAAAAGCGACGAAAGCAGCAGCGGAAAACAAAGCACACAAGTGAGACCCACAGAACATGCCCACAGGCAGCCAACTAGGGAGTTCGTGACCTAGTTCTTAGCCTTTCCATCTTCTCCTTCACCATGGCTTGGCGCATTGCTGAAGAGTAGCGGTTCGACTCCTGATTCTGGATTTTTGTTATGTGAGTATGAGCACATCAACCACCGTGCTCAGCAAGCCAATACACAGAATGCAATATATATATAGAACATGCATGGCTTGACAAGAATAGGCTCAGGTTTATTTTATTTGGCCAGAAGTTGCATTTTAGAAGACTTAATATATCCGTATAAGAAATTTCTAGACTTCAGCCTTTGGACCCAAAATTTGTAATACCTTTGAATAAAAGATTTTATAGAATAAGTACAGATCTCATCCATTACCCAAGTTGATTGTATCATAAACCAGTTTTCAGCGTTATAGCCGCTTAACTTACCACTGGGACGACGCCCAGGACAACTCAAACCAGGGCATTCCTTCATCCTCCCTTTTCTCATTCCAGACCCAACCATATAAATCATTTTGAAATAGAATTATATCGAAGTTAAGTTTCCATGTCCGCCCTTGACCGTGGGCACGGCTGTTCGAACAGTTTTGACTCTGCAGAGTTTGTACACTTTCACCACAAGAGATAATCCGCCCATTGCCTCGTATGATGCCTTGGTCATGCAATCGAGTAGATCATCACAGTGACCTTTCAACACTACTTAGCCTCGGGGTCTCATCTCATCCTATGAATCTGCCCCACTTGCGGTGGGACCCATAGTTGCGCGGGATGTTAATCACTCTTTTACTAGTGCCTCGAGCTTCCTTCCCCATACGCTAGTAAAATAGAGAAACAAGTCACCCTCCACTGGTGTCCCTTCAGCCCCTCCTTGCCATGGCCTTCCTTCCCCCAGGTTGTGAGATGAGTCTGAAGTTCGATAGGGTTTACTTAGCCAAATTGCACTTTACAGACTTGTGGTTGTACTATTTTACAATGGGAAGTCATAACCCAATTCGGTCCTTGATCATCTGGGCGGTTCTACCACAAACCTCACTCTCGTGCACACCGATGCACCACACCCCCGAACCAGCCGCCCAGCCACATAAGCAATTTTGGAGGTTTTTGTGTGGGCAAAAATAATAACCATTTTAAATGTACCAACCATTGTCAACCACAACTTTTCCCAAAACTTGCTCATTTCATTTGCATGTGATATTAGAGCATTGTAGACACCTCCGAGACTAAGCAATGCTATGCTGAGTAATATAGACGTAACCGATTCTTTTGAAACTCTACATTTATAAGTTTTCCCTGGGGTAACAATGTTCATAGTATAAATGTGTCGGAAGGATATAATAGTAGCACTTGTTAAATAGGTAGCTAGCTAAAGCATGAAATCCAACATAATATAGCACATAAAATAACAGCATGCATTTGATAATTTAAATCTAAATAATTTGAAAAATGGGTATTCAAAATGATCAAAGTATTGACTCGCCTGGCGCGGTTTACCGCGGTCTTGAGTTCACTCAAAGTTTTCTCGTTTGCTGATCGAGCTTCTGATCTTCACCGTCTTCTGGAGCCTGGTCTCACTGGATCCTCTGATTCTCCGGAATTCCAATCTCTAATTACATGCTAAGCAATGGAATCCAATAAACTCGAATAACTCAAAAAGATCCAAATAAAATCCAAATAAAATCAATTTAACTTTACTATTAAGTTAAAGGGTGACTTTTGGATAGGATTGATCGGATGCGGAGAATTGACGGAGTCAACAGGATTGGAGCGGAGCAGAGAATGATAAAAGGATAAAGGATGTGTTATGGCAGGAGGAGTATTCGCTAGATCACCTCGCTTCGGGCTCAAAGATGGCTAGACATAGCTAACTGTAGAATACCATGGCTCGACCCACTTTATTTAATAATCTTCTTTTCTTTATATAATTTTTTTTATTTATCAAGGAAGTTCCAGGAGTTAGGGCATACTTATGGACAAATGTTTGAATTTAGCCGAGCATTATTTTATCGGGGTTAGCATTTATAGAGTAAGGCAGGTGTTGCATATATAATGTACACGATTATTTTGATTTACCAAATTAGTCTTATAATGTATATTTTTAGTAATTGAAGACGCATTATTTTTATGTGATCCTATTATCAACTTGCTCATTAAAACATAATAGGCAAAACTATGTTATTAACCGATGCTCAAGGGACTTTAATAGACATTCCATATGATCCTTGTTAATTAGAGACGTCCTGCTAATTATTTGCTATCGACAACTCATGTATTCTGGGTTACTACATTGGGACATTTGGGTGCTTTCCCGCAGCTACCATTTATCATGTTTAGTTAGCCTATATATTTCAAAATAAATATTAATGACACTTTTATTTTATTAAGACCTTTCTTGATTTTTACCATTTTACTCCTATTATCACATGTGTATATATATATACTCATAAATTGTACTTTTATTTGGGTTTATAATAATTATTTATATTAACTTCTATTTAAAAAGGGCTTTCATGATATCTATGTTTTAATTACATATGATCTATATAAAGCCTACCTTTTTAAGTTTGGACCTAATTAATTATATGCAAAATGATTCCTATTTGTGGATTCATATTACCTAATATTCAAATAACTTAATCCTTGTAAAAATAATCAATTTGTTAATCTTGATTAACATGTGACTTTGACCAATACTAAATCTTATTTGATTTTGATCCATTTTCTCCTTACTATTTATTACATATATATCTATACCTACAGCTAGATTATATGTCACTTTACTTTTATTTGGGTCATGCTAATTATTTGTATTATTTATTAATTAAAAAGAGCTTTTATGGCATTTAGTTCTTAACTACCTGTAGTTTACAATGTGCAAGCATGGCATACTTTAGTTTTAAAAGAGGAACTAACTTGTCACCCTTATTCCACTTTAATTCAAATTGCTAGAAAGAACAGTTATAATTCAAACCTCACATTAGTTAACTTTCTTCTTATGCAGGACTTTGGATTTTATTCATCAAACAACATCAGATACTACAGATGCACTTCTAGACTCAAAATTTACATAGTATACCTTATGTCATTTTAATTTACCAAATCCCTTTTGTATGAAATGTTGGTCCAATGCATTTTCTTCCCACTTCTTATATTTGCTATTATACATTCACTTAAGCTTTTGCCAATTGAATTGTCCCTTAATTAGATGAATCGGGTCCACATACCATACACCTCAAAAACCTTGGAGTCTCTCCTTTCAACAGAGAGAAAGATCAGGGGGGAAAACTTTCGACCAAACCAATCGGACAGAGGAGGCGGCGGCGCAAGTTTCAGGCGTCAGCGTCGACGGCGAAGCAAGGCCGAAGGTGGGTCCGCGTTGGGCAAAATGGACTCCCGGGGAGTCAGTGAGGCTACCGGTGGCGACGCTTTGGCCGGAGGGGCATCGGGTGCCAACGACGGTGGCTCGTGGTGGCCGGGCGAGGAGGCTACGATGGCGGCGGCTGCCAAGTGCAACAAAGAGAAAAGTAGAGAGAGCACAAGCACCAGGGGGGTTAGAGGATGCTCACCATGGGGTTGGTCAGGCCGAAGAGGCATTGGAGAAGGCCGGCGGTGGAAGCCTACGGCGGCGGCGGGGGTCTCACGTGGAGGGGAGAGCTCAAGCGTCGAGGAGGTCGGGCGACCGTCGGAGAAGCTCGAGGGCGTTGGGGTGGAGCTCCAGCCGCGAGGAATCGGAGCGGGGAAGGCCGGGGAGGAGTCAGCGGCGATAATGGTGGTGACCGGCCAGAATTAGGGGAGAAGCGAAATCGGCGAGCTTTGCTTCAAATGGCTTCAATCGACCGCTGGTGGAGGTTCTAGGGAGCGAGAGGCGCACGGGGATGTAGTCGGAGAGGGACGATTGCCGCCGGAGTGGCTGGGGGCGGCGACGGGGAGTGCGCACGGGGAAAGCAGAGCGGAAAGGGGAGGAGGAAGGCGCAAGAGGGACAAAGGCGAGCTTGAGATCCATTTATAGCCGCGGAGGAAGAGGGAGAAGGGCGGTGCTGCGGCTGACGTTGCCGAAACAGGAAGCGGCATGGGCGCAAGATATGGGGTGCAGCGGAAAATCCGGGGAGGCGGCGGAAAATCCGGGGGAGAGGGAGCGAATCTGGGGCGGCGCGCGGGGGAGAAGCAACACGGGGAGCGGCGGCGGAGGAACCGGGCGGCTGGTGGAGCAGTATGGGCGGCAGTGCATTGATGCGGCATGGCCACAGTGGGAGAAAGAGAGGGACGGTCAGGCGCGCGCACAGGAAGAAGAGCAGCGCGAGGGAGGAAAGAAAAGAGAGGGGAGGAAGGAGGCTGCCCGGTGGGCCTGGTGGCAGGAGAACAGGGGGAAAGGTGGGGCACGGGACCCACTAGGTAGTGAGGGAAAAAGAAAAGGGGAAGAAGGAGAAATAAGGTGGGGGCCCGCAGGGAAGAGAAGGAAATTAGGGAGTCTGCCAAAATAGGAAAAATATGAGTTTTTGCTTTATGTTTCGATTTCTCCGATGGATTTCTAAGGCATACTTACATACACACAAAATTTCAAATAATGCCCTCTTCAAGTATTTGTGCTTCTTTTTCAAATGTACTCTTTTATTTTTAATTGTTATTTGTACTTTTAAGATTCATGTATGCATATACTTTGCTATTTGTATTTTTAAAGCTTGTGTGTGGATATTTTGCTATATATAGTTTATGCATGCAATTTTAAGACACCCAGCTTTAGCTTTTCATATAGTTGTATTTCTATTTATTTTGCATCGGCTATATCTTATTTACTATATGAGTTTATTATTACTATTATTTCATCTTTAGGGAGTTATGCCCTGATATTAATTTGGTATAATACAACTTTGGGAAGAATTCAAGAATAATTGCAAAGGAAATTTGAATGCCAACAAGATGCAAATGAAAAGTTTTAAATTCTTCAAAATTTTGCTTGCTTCAAAATTCAAGATGTTACTTTTTCATATGTAAAGATGCAAATAGATCAGCCCACTATTGTGCCAAGTTTGCTCACACACGGCCGGAGTTGAAAGAGTGGTGTGGTACAAGCCATAGTTTCTTCACTATGCCTACTCCATGAGGATTTGTAATTTTGCTTTGATGTTGTAAAAATGGCTTTGCACATGCTGGTGTGATTTTTTTAAAAACAAATAGCGAATAAAAGTTTCTCTAATACTTAAAAAATACGAGTTGTGGCAGTCTATTCCCCTCCTCTCTCCATAGCCGTTCGATCTAGCCATGAGATAGGATGTGGATCACCCATCTTGCACCCTCCCTCTCCTTTCTCTCATGATCAAACCACCCTATGTGTTGTCCTCTCATCCCCACATGGTAGCGTGCCCCGCAACGCTCCACTTAAAAATCTGGATAAAAACGCCACCTCCAGACGCTTACTTAAGAAAACAATATAGAAAACTTGCAAGAAAATAGAAAAAATAATCAGCCCCACTTCCTCTGCAACTGACTCGAACCGTGTCCTTTCTAGCTTGCTCACTCCCTCATTGGCACCTCATCCTCCTCTCTCGCTCCCCCCCCCCTCAATCCCGATCTGAACGTCGCCGTTCTCACCTACCATCGTGATGTTATGCTGCCATTAACCTCCACGTTCGGCAGACAAAAGGGGAGGGAGATTCCAATGGGCGGCCTAGCACTGGATGTGACTGGCATTCTGCTTCCCGATGAGATGCTCACAAGTGATGAGTTGTGACTATGCAGGTGTCAAACCCCATCCTTCTCAATAGCATAAGTAGGCAATCAATTCGTGAAGGTAGAGTAAGAATAGCATGTTGCACTGTTAAGATCATTTCACTCTTCTTCCATGGTAGTGCTGCTCCCTATCTAATACTCCTCATGGTTCTGTCCAATAGGTGTTTGATCGAATGCTTTGGTCACAGGTTACGCAACAACTAGGTACACGGTGAGGAAAAATGGTGTCAATGTTGAATTTATGAATTGATTGTTAAGAGGTTTAGTTTTGTTTGCTAGTTGATCCTGTAGCAATGCTGAGGTCATCCAGAAGGGTTATGTCACTCTTCATTCATCCTTCTTAATTATTATCAAGTCGCTATGCATCATAGTTTAAGTGCTTAACTGCATCTTTGCATGATTCTTTTGACAACAAGGTAAGAACAATATGCACATCTTGATTCTTGATATTTGTTTCCTTGTTCTTGGACCCATTTATTGCTTGATTGCTAAGAGTGCCATATTATGATACATATTAAGTAGAGCATGGGATGCATGGTGTGAAGTTTGTGTCAATCAATCATTCACATTTAGGAAGATAATTATTTGGTTGGAAACTACTAACTTAGGTTTAGGTAGTTAGGTGCACAAGATGCATATGGCCTCAGAGAAACTCTGGAGGCACAAGTTGATTTATGGGTCTTCATACTATAATTGAGGTTTGAGTGGACAATCTTAATCTTCAGTTGCTCTTTGTTGTTTCTTTCTTGATCTATATGTTGAAAATTTGATTTTTTTTTTTATATGAGGTCTGAGAAGAAGAAAATTTGTTTTTTTCTGATGATGCTGAGAAGAAGGTCCATGATTTTATTGCTAATTAGTAGCTTCCAGTAATGTGCCTTGTGTTTGCATGTTTTGTAGGATGGTAACTATGATGGTTGTCATCGTTATCTCCATTGTGCCTGCTCTTGCTCCTATTAGCAAATCTGATGAATATGCTTCCATGGGAAGACAACTTCAAGGTACTATCATTGAAATGAAATCATCTTAGAAGAAGCAGTAGATCTAATCTAGAGAAGTTAAACCATTTATTTATTTTTTGTATAAAGGCCCATTGCTTTGGTTGCTACCAAGACAAACGATCCCATGAGATGGGAACTGTGAAAGATAATAAGATATGGATGTTCTATAAATTATGTTACTGGCACACAGTAAAATGCACTGATTTTGCACATAAATAACAGCAAAACAATTCGCTTGCCATTGATTCTATAGGCTCTTGATTTTTATCTGTTCATTAGAATATGGATGAAAATGACTGATTTTAATCCTCCTTGAACACGTTTATGTAAGGGCAAAAATTCATTGAAAGTTTTGTAACATGAATTCATAATATGAACATGAAGAACCATGTGACAAGGTCTAGGATAATATTGTGATAAACCATTACAAGTTTTGAGGAGTGGTTATTTAGTTTTGCAAAGATACCATCTTATCTAGACTGTTTTCTAAGCCTGTCAGGAAAATCGATAGTTCCGCAGGTGTTGGCGTAGTCATACCATATGGTGGTAGTACCAGTTTTGGGTTTTGGTCATACGTAGGTTGGTAGCTCCAATTTCTAGTTGGTGGTACGTTATTTTCAAAGATGTCTAGTTTTGAAGTGTAGGGTACGGTAGTACCGACTTGATGGAAGTGGTAGTACTATTTTAGACTAAAACTAAGAATTTTGGGTTTTGAGTCGTGGATTGAGTTGGAGTTACCTAGGTCATTGTACTCAGATTACATAATGCATGTTTTATCTAACGTGGGTCAAGTTGTGAAGAACTTATACCCGAAAATGGTTTCTTTGTCTTTGATATGTAGGAACGTTTGGAGTCACCATGGTCGACAGCAAAGATCAAGGCTATGCTCATGGAGGAGCTGAGGCTCAGAACAATCAAGAATATTGGGTGAGATTGTGAGCTCAAGTATGGCACAAGAATGGTACAAGAAAGGCGAAAAATATTGAAAGCAAATTCGAATGGTTGGGTTGCACCATGTGGCTTAATCGGTCTAAGTGAAATATGGTCCGGTGGAACCGGAGTGGGGAGAGACTTGCCGATGCGTGGCAAGTCAGTGGTGCACTTACACATGGTAAGCATGGTGATTGCTTGCAATGGAAGATAAAGATCGGGTTAAGAAAGGGTATTTCAAATTCACGTATTTAATTCTTCATCAATGACACGGCGCAATTGCTAACCAGATTTTCTCTGTGCAATTGCAGTGAAGTACCGTTTCCCTCTGGATTCACGACTAGCTGACATCTTCTAAGGGGGCGTTCAGAATGACAGTGGTTTATGATTTTTTTTTACTATAACTGAATTATTTTTTACTGTAACTAAATTAGTTTATTTGGTATAATTAAATTAAAAAATTAAAAATAGAAAAAATATGTTAGCCCATTATGAACAATACAAAGAAATATAAAAAACCAAAAAATACAAAAATTGAAATAGTAAAAAAAACAAGCTTAAAAGTAACACCGAACACGATGACCGTAAACGCTGAACGGGGCCTAAAGCTTGCCTAAGATTCCCGATGTACAGGTAGTGACTTTGTGTTGAAGGATTTGACTTCCACAGAGTTGTACTGCTCCAATGATTACCCAGTACAAAAAAAAAGTCGGCGAAATAAGCTCACTTTGAGAGCATACAGGGGTTACTTATTGTAAATTCCCGCGGTGGCGTGTAGACCTGTAGATCGGTAGAAATGCACCCCCACTCAGCATGGATCTAATGGTATCGTGGCGATTGCTTATATAGTAATCACATGTATACGCTGTAGAACGAACAAAATCTGCGGTTTATAATATATTTACTCTTCGTTTTCCTCTTAGATTTAGCCGTACGATTAATGAGCTATTTGTGATGCATGGCTGTTTCCGGTCGATAGGTGTTTGTGCTAGCATAGCACCTGTCTATGCACCTTGTCAGAGCATCCAACGGCCGCATCACACATCTCAAAACGCATGCGTGGCCGAAAAATCCGGCTTACCTTTCACGAAAAGGAGGAAAATACGGGGCACCTAATAATGGGCAAAACCGTAAATGGCCTGGGCCAAGCGAGCAACCATCAAAGCAGCACCCGTCGTCAAGCCTTCGCGGCTGGATCGTTGTATCCCAGTAACACACCACAAAAATGATACATAGTGAAATTGGTACCCTTTGCTCGACTTGTACATCTTCAACACTGTTTGACTTGCATTCTGAGAAGGTAAAACGAATCTTGTATCCTTTTAAAGCGTAAAATTCCGACTGGACACACCATAAGGCCTATCTAAAACCTCGAGAAGGGTAAGAAAAGGAAAATGATTAACATATGATCAGGTAATACAAAAGATTGGCAAAGTGCTAAAAGAATTTGTATCTATGTACCTCTTTATTTCCTAACCACAAACTCTACCTTAAAATACAGGGTATATATATCATTTGCCCATATCTGTACATTTGTCATTTGATTGATTGCTAGCCCCCGAAGGACGAAGCTGTTTGATGCCTACCCGTACAGTCAGTTACCTCGCCGCAGCCGCTTCATCGTATTTTTCAGCCTCTTCAGCAACCAGATTTTGTGTTTCGCCACTTTTGTCCTCATGTATAATCTGGGACCATTGTTGAAACAAGATGGACACAGGCATAGCAGGTCAGCACTACTGCATACTGAGAACTTCACACTATACTAGCCCTAGGAGAAAAACATGAGCAGCTAGATAAACACTGGAGAGAACGACGATATTTTTGTGCTACAAAAAGTATTGCAAACAATCATTGTTGGATTGCTGAAACTGCAGTTCATGTGATTTTCATCATACAGAAACAGTTACTCCTGATACAGACACAATATTGTTACGCTTTCAAGATTTATAAATATGCATTAATCTGTTGTAACGAAAATGGCATGACTTTGCTGTAGTTAAGTAGTGCAATTTTGTATGTGTGTAAAAAACATGATAGGTTGTTCAGAGAATAAAATAATGTAACCACTGAAAATGTGAAAACGGAAGCAAACTACATCCACTAGCCCATCCATAGACCAAATAATATATCACACGCTGAATAGAACTTACCAAAATTTTGACAAAAAATCAGCTCAACAAATGAATCAACACAGCTCCCCAAACTGGGCTGACAAAGTAACTAGGTGAAACCATTGTTGTTAGCTGATATCTCTTTCAGGCCCTGAACCCAAATGTTGAGGCAGCTTTTTTAATAGCTCAGCTTCTCTCGCTATTTGAATATCAGATGGCCAAAAGGTCTGATATATTACTTTGCAAAGAAACCGGGGAAGCAACCCTAGGACTATTATAAGACAAACACTAAGCCAATAAGTTCTTGAAGCAGCCATGTTGTATATTGTCCTGCCAGGAATAAGAAAATAGAATATTAGGCTTTTCACCTTTAGACAATCAGGGATTGAGGGAGAAAGTCAGAGTTTACCCGTAGTTAGGGAAAATTGGTATAGAATCTATCAACACCATGCACAAAAATGTTGCAGCTATAGAGCCCCATACAGCAAGATGGGTTATAAGCACCCAACGTCGAATGTCCATGGCCAGATGAATATTGACAAGTATAACGACGGCAATTGTCCACAAACTTCCCATACTCCATATGTCCATTGTACTGATATTGCATGTGAAGAAAGGAACATAGAAAAGGACAAGGCTTTGCCACAAGGTATCTAGCATTGTGATCCAGAAGAGTGTCAAGTTGTAGCCCTCATTTCGAAGCCCTGCCTTATATAGTCTTGGATAATAAAGAAGAGTATTATGACTCAAGTCCTTGTCCAGAATACCAACCACTACTGTAGGAACTGATGTGTAGATAAGGGAATAGAAAACACTACTCCAATCTGTTAATGCAAGGGTTGCAGAATATGCTGTATACAAGATATACCTACACAGATCAAGTAACATTTAGGTCAACCTGCATTATCAAAAAAAAGGGGGGCGATGTTGCAACTGCTTCTGTATAAATTCAAAAGAAAACTGCTCCCCCAACTGGTTGCTTCCCCAAATAATATATCTTTTTAACTCCACTTATGGACATGGCTGTTTTCCTTGTAGCTGAGTCTCTACCATGGTTGTCACGGCGACCTCGGCGACCACGGCGCCTAAGGAGCGCCTGGACGCCTAGTCGTCCAGGCGGGCGCCTAGTCGTCCTCTAGGCGTTGCTAGGCGAGCAAAGAAATGCATATAGAAAAGAGCCTATACAGAAGAAATGCATATAAGAAGGATCATATTGTAATTTCAAAACTTGAGAGGGCTCACTCGCAAAAAGCCAAAATCACTCTTATTACCCCCCACTCGGCTGCTCGACTCATTTCTTCGCGTTCGCCCGGTCGCCCCCCATCTCCTCTCCCTCTCCCTTCCCCCATCTCGTCTCCCTCCGGCACCGGCGAGGCCGAGGCCGCTCGCCGGCGGCCGCTCCCTCTTCCCGCCGCCGCTCTCCACTGCCTCCAAGCAGCAGCCGGCAGACTGGAGGAGGCAGTGGAGAACCGGCCGGCGACGCAGAGGAGACCGCGGATCCGGCGGGATCCGGCGGAGGCGACGGCGGATCCGGCGGGGGAGACGGCGGATCCGGCGGAGGAGACGCGGATCCGGCGGAGGAGACCGCGGATCCGACGGAGGAGACCGCGGATCCGACGGAGGAGACCGCGGATCCGACGGAGGAGACCGCGGATCCGGCGGCGGCGACGGCGGATCCGGCGGAGGCGACGGCTGATCCGGCGGCGGCAACGGCGGATCCGGCGGCGGCGGCGGCGGCGGAGACCTCTCTTATGTTCAGTTGCTCACGCGACCACACGCCATACGCCTGCCCAGCCGACGCCGCGCCTCGCCTTGTCTCCGCCGTGGACGCCGTGTCTCCCTGGGCGCCCGCCTAGCTAGCCAAGGCGAGGCGAGCCTCCACGGCGTCCGCTCCGGGCCGACTGGAAGCCTAGGCGTCGCCTAGGCGACGCCTTGACAACCATGGTCTCTACTTTCTTTGGGCTATTGCCCTCAATTTTAAATCTTGTGTTCTTTGAAATTTTGTTCCAAAACAGCTTTAGTTTGCTGTGGCGAGAACAGCAGGAATTATATTCTGAAATCCGACTACGCAAACTCCAAATAATAAATTATAAAGGAAAAACACAGGCTATGATAAAAGCATGGGGGAAATTTTGTACCAGAACAGCATTAGCACAAAAACAGCATTCCGATAAAAATTGTAGAGAATCATGTATGCAATGCGCTGATAATTCCAGTGCCCATGTACAAGAAGCAATCTCTTCAGAAAGCGGAACTGCCCCATAGCAAAATCTGCAGCCATCACTGCTTGACGACCTTCTTGACCACATATTCCAACACCAACATCAGCCATCTGTATCATTGAAACATCATTTGCCCCTAAAAAATGAAACAAGAACACAGAATAGCAAAGACTGTCAATACTTTGTGGAATGCGGATGGTTGTCAATTAAGGCAAAACAGTGGAAAAATAGTCCATAACAAATTAAGGCGACCAAAAAAATAAAATGACAACTTTGATATGCATCAAAAACTGAAATTGACTTCATTCTAGACTATCGTATTATTTGAACTGCTATGTGACACTGAAAAATGGCATGTGTTAATTGTTAGGCTCAACAGATAGGGAACTTATTATTATATAAACTCTTACGAAAATCCAATGCATCAGATGATGGCCAGAATACAAAAAAAAACATCCAATATTTAAGGATACAAAAAGCAGGTACAACCATTTAACACCAACATTCAAATTATCATTCATCTGGTGATGCAATTTAAAATATTTTAGCACCAATTTCTGGTCATGCGGTTCAACTATAGCAGGAAAACTAAAAAACCTAATCACCAGCAAAGTTCCACTTCTAGTTCAAGCAGGTTATCATCACTAGCAATTTGCACAGGATATTTTCAACATTGGATGAGTATATTAGTAGGCAAGAGAAACATGATATGCTAACTAGAAACATTGCAACAAGAATCAAATACAGAATCTCACCATCACCAATCGCCAGGGTCATGTCACTCGTCCTGCTTTTAATCAAATCAACAATTCCAGCCTTTTGCAGAGGAGCAACACGGCAGCAGATGACAACTTTACAGGAAGTTGCCAGGTCAAATAACTGTCAAATAAAAAGTTGCAGAAGGAATGATTACTTGGAGTATCAAGGCAGAATTATTGTGAGTCAACTTGATAATTATATGTGCATTAAAGAATAGGCTAGCAACCATGGTCGCTGAATTGTGGCAAGTGACTATGCATTTACCAATCAATATAGCAAAAAATATGTGATCACTATAAAAAAAATCAAAATAGTGGATATGATCTCAAACCTCTGATTCAAGATCTTTCTCTAGAATATACACAAGGGAGCTCCCATCAATTATCAGCGCTAGCTCAGTGTCAGTAAAATTTGCTACTTTCTCACTGTGCTCGGACTTATCATTAGCAATAACTCCAGTCAATTGGATGTTCTGTATACCACTTTCAGATATGTGACCATTAGAGGACCTCCATTTAGAAACATCACCATTGTACAAATCTTCTATATCTTGAGAATCCCTTCCAAAATAAGACGACTTTATTCCAAATTTCGCTTTAGCATCAGCTAGAAGACGCCTGCATTCAACCTCTGAGGAACCATTTATAATAATCGGGTGCATACTTTGAGTCAATAGTCGACATGACAAACCAATAGATATAGCAGTTTCTTGCTTATCTCCTGTGAGAACCCAAACCTTGATTCCAGCCTGTCGGAGGGACTCAATGGCCTCAGGAACACCATCCTGCAACTTATCTTCAATTCCAGTTGCACCAAGAGGAGTCAAATTGCACTCTACAAGAGCTGCCGCCTGACGGAGCTTTGCCGATCTCTCTGTCATGGAGGTGCTAGCTTCTTCATACCTTTCCTGCCATTCTCTGAATTCTGCATCGGTCAGGTTCTTTGAACCAATTACTAAGGTTCGTAGACCCTCTGACGAATAATCTGACAAATGGTTTTCTGTAGCTTCTCTAATTTTAGCATGCAGAGAATCATAAAGTCCATCATCATGCCCTCTCTTCAAAATGCTAAGCATTGAAGTATCAGCACCTTTAACAAGAACCTTCACAATGTTGTCTGGAAACCTTACAACAACAGACATTCTTTTTCTCACACTGTCAAATTCATGGAGACCAAGAACATCCAACCTGATTATGACAATGAAATTGCTTTGTAAATAATAGGTAGAAGATTCACAACAGGTACAAAATGTGTTTCATAGTCAATTGGGGATGAAATTAATGGTAGCTACAACTGTCACAACAAAAAAGGGATGTTGTATGATTTACCTTGTCCTCTCCCCTTGAACATCTATAACAATGTGGCCAGTTGTCCTTTCCACAAGCGTATATCCATAAGCAGAAGCTGCGGTTACTAAGGCCTGCTCATCAGGTGATTCGCCCTGGTAATCAATTGTGCCTACCTCATTTACTTCATTGGTCAAATTGAGAGAACTTTCTGTGCTGACTGGAATGACTGTATTGCATGCAGCCAAAGTAAGGAAAAAATCATGGGCAGCAAGTCTTTCCTCCCCAACCAATGGTTGACTCAGAAATGCCATGAGTACTGAATCAACATTGATTTCTGACCTGGGTTTCCTGCCATGTTGTCTCGATGACTCTGCACAAGGGGACAAACTTAAGCATGGATAGGTAAATGACCAAAAGCTATATGAGGTAAGAGAATAAATAAATGAGGCCATATTTGAATATCTACTATTGTCACAGTGGAAGCATTCCATTTGAGACAACAGGAATAAGATATATGAATATTCAAAAATTTAAGCTAATTAAATTAAGTATAATGGTTAGTGGTTCAACCTGAGGAAAGGTGAGTCCAAAGTGTTCTAAAAAATGGGTCTACTAGGCCATATACAAGGAACGGGTGCCCCTACGTGTTACCGCATAATTGCCAGTTAGGACACGTAATCAGGCTGATTAGGACGTATAATCGCTATTAGGTGTGTGACCAAATGAATACCGCTTACCGCAAACCAACTCTATCACTAATCCTCAAGGTTCTTACTATGGGAAAGAAAGGTTGATCTGAAACAAAATAAGAGCTACAAAAAGATAAAACCATAAGACAGTGAACTTGCCTGTAGTGCTTATTTCATGTGATGAGTCACTAGTCACCTGCAAGGAGCTCCCATAGTTCTTCCCATAGATGCTGGCTTGCTGAAATTCCATCTTGTTTTGTGTCAAGGTACCTGTTTTGTCAGAAAATATGTACCGTATTTGACCTAGGTCTTCATTAATATTCAAGGACCGGCATTGAAATCTTGAACCTGAACTACTGTCATACATCCGTGTATCTCCAATCATAAAGTATGACTGCCCCACTCTGACCAGCTCCATGGTGATGTATAGTGATATCGGAATCATTATCTGAAAGATTATCACAGAACTCAGGAAGGAGAAAAATATCTCCAAAGCAATGCCATAGAACTCGAAATCTTTCCTGTTTTCCCGACCAAAGGTGAAGTACTTTCTCCGGTAGTATGGTAGCGCGTCAAGGTTTTTCGAATTTTTAACTAGCCACACCCCCATCCCTGTAGCCACAACAGAGCATGTGATCAAGAGGAAAGCTGATAACCAAAGGGTTTCCCTGTTCATGTAACTCTCTAGATTGCTGCTCTTTGAAGGAGATATTGTACTGTTCAACATAGCTTTTGTCTCCTGACCAGCATAGACGACTACCCCGATAATCCATTCTGTGTTTTTAAGCTGGCACCCCCGCAGTACGATGTTCGATTGGCCAAGTGGAATCCTCTGGCTGTTCAACTCCATGGTAGCTGTAAACTCATAGATATTTCTGTTAGGCTGCTCACATTTGATCAGTCCCGAATATGAGACGTTGCATATCGTGGAAACGATTTCCTGCCGTGCATACCTTGTTTTTAGGTTTGACTCACCGTCCAAATTCATTGTTTGGATATAAGCTATACCATTTGGATCACTTGTACCCAGCAAGACCATATCACATGGCATTGTTTCATTGGAATGAATTTTGACAACCTCCCCTGCACAAATGTTTTTCCATTTTTTCAACCGGAAATCACCAGATTGAAGAACAAGTGCCTCTCGGTTATTTTCATTCCTGTCAGATCTGTGACGCCGCCAGTCTTCATATCCATCTTTTATAGCAGTCACAAACAACACAAAGAGTAGTGGGAACAGTGAAGCAGTCCTTCCAAATACAGCTAAAGGGGGTAGCTGGTTAAGAGCAGCAATAACTAGGAAGTATACATAAGCCAGCCGGTGGAACTGGATAAAGAGGTTCTTAGGCAGGAAAGTGATAAAAGTATACTTGCTTGTCCGAATCTCATTCCCCGTAAATTCATATCGGTCATTTGTCCTGTTCGGATCATTAATGTAAATTAGCCTTGGGTCATGCTCAGATGAAAATGGGTCTTCAAACTGCGAGCTCTTGTGCCTGACCCTCTGGGAGCGATTTGGCTTCTCCTGAGAGGAAGATACCACTCCAATCTCTAGGGATGATGGAGAACGCTGCATCTCCATTACACCACCCCAAGAAACCTTCCGCTGCCTCTCCTTCTGAGAGCATTCCACCGAGAGATGCTGGAAGAAGTGTGAATCAGCAGACTGGAAACGCTCTGCCACCCTGCTCACATCAGACTCCTCCAGACAATGCCTTGGCATGGCATCCCCTTCATCCACAAGGTTGACGGAAGCCGTGTCACAATCCTCGTACAGTGAAGAAGAGAACGAATCAGCATGGCAAAGGCAGCCCAATGATCCCAATGATGACTGAACAGTAGCCTGGTGCTTCGAAGGTGAAACTGCACTTCCAGATGATGACAGCAGCAAGGGCTCACCGGTACTCATATATAACTGCCGTGTTCCAACCCATGTATCATCCCAAGAAACAATCCAGCTACCAGAAGGACGGGTTCAGTAGTGAGATACATGATTCCAGCACACCATGTACCAAACCCATCTCATCCTTGCACGATTCCGCACTATGGCCACCTCCACAGCTACAGATTTCTTCAACCTATTGAAAGAAAAACAGATAGTCCGGCTTTAATTTCCTCAGCTCGTGTATTGTTGTGAGATCAATAGCTGAAAGAACTATGGAGCACAATTGAACGAGTTATTACTCAAACCTGGATCAAACATTTCCATGAGCTTGTCTTGAATGCAGGTAGCTTAAAATTAAATATGCTGAATTAGCACCAACTAAGCTTCATGGAACCCCAAAAATAATTGCCCCCCCCCCCCCCTCTATAACGTGTTTCTCTAAGTAATACGTCACGAAGAAACAAACTACAAACCTATCAATTGATTGCATAACTCTATTAAATCCCTCAAAATTCAAACTTTCAAATCTCTGAGCTATACAATCAAAGCCGCTTCCAGCATAAATAATCGGGAAAAAAACACGCAAAAAAATGCAGGGGAAAAAATCCCAGATCGCGCCAAAAGTGAGACAACCAGGGGACCAGGCAGAAACAGGACACGAACCAAAAGGAGGCCTCCGGATCGTGCCAAGCCAATGCCGAGGCGGGCGGGCTCGCCCCTCGCGGCGCGCTTCGCGGATCTGAGGACGCGGCGGCGGCGGGGCGCTCCCGGGGTCGGATCGGGTGGATCGGGCGGCGCTGCGCCTAGGGTTTTCAGGCGCCGACGACGATAACGGCCGCGACGAGGAGGATGAGACGGTGGAGGTGTGTGGTGTGGGAAGGTGGAAGCTCTTTTTTTTCGCTTCTTTTTTCCGCGTTCGCGAGATCGGGGAGAGGTCAGGTGGTACGGTGCTAGTGGTAGACGGGTGGAGGAGTGTGAATTATTCCCCCATTTTTACGTGTGTGCCCCTGTGATTCCTACGTTGGTGTACATTGTATTTTCTAGTATTCCCGTTTTGCCCATGTGTTGGGGTTTGTATTTATGGGTAGCACTGACAGTGACACATTCTGGTCTGGCAGTAAAACCGCGCCTTCTGCTTTCTGACTTTCGCTCTCGGCTATAAATACACTATAGCAAAAATTAATTTTTTTTGGAATCAAAAAATAAGAAAAAAATAGTTCTATCGTCACAAGCAATACAAACGAATAAAAAAAAGAAAAGAAAAAAATCAGAAAAAACAAAAAACTGAAATTAAGAAACTAACACGTTCCAAATGGATTCTGGTCTCTAAAAATCAGAAGCCAAAGTCGTTTAGAGCAAGACCTAAACCCTAGCTTCCACATAAAACTGATCAATTCTCACAAAGACTAGAAAATTTTTCATGTTCTAAACATACATGGAAAATTCCTACTTTTGCATAAATCCAATATATTGTAGATGACTTCCTTATATTCTTTAACATAGTTGACATAGTCGGACCTAGATTTAATCAATCCAAAATCATCTGTGAAACTACTGTACTATTCTCTGAATCAGTAGATAATGCTCATAGAATACATCACTAAATTATTACATACATAACGTAAAATCATACCATACATTAATATCATATTCATCAAAGTTTAAATAGACAGCATCGGTCCAATTTTATAGTAGGGCCAGTCAGACCAAATGGATACACTACATAAAGCAAAAACGGAAGCAAAAGAAGAGGGCACATCTTACCGTAGGCAAGTGACTGAGATAGAACATGTGTGACCAATATTAACTAAGAGCGGAATAATATTGAAGCACACAAATATCAACTTAGTCAACATGACTGGGGTAAGGCGTAGACTACTAGAGACTAATATAATCTCCTCCGTCTTATTTACCATTAGCTCTTAGGGTGTCATAGTATACGTAATGTCCTTGATCCACAAATTCTGAGAGATTTTATGAGCGAGGGTGAGCACAAACAAAGCAAGAGTGCTCTACGAGCCAACACACATAATACAATATTTATACATACAGGTCTAACAAAGGTATGCTCTGATTTTTTTATTTGCTAAAGGTAACATTTAAAAACTACAACTAATTAGAAATTTCTATGACTTAGCATTTTGACTAAACCACATTTTATTAAAGAGAATAGAAGTGTACAATTTTTATATCAGTGCAGATTCCATCCACCATATATTAGTTTTTGTGTACTAAGGTTACATCCACCCATATTCATCACTGGGTTACATCCACCTAGAAAAATCCAAAATCAGGATTACATCCACCCAACGAGTTTTCATCTCACCCATAAAGATTTTTGAAATAGTTACTAACTTGAGTAAGTTTTTATGCCCATCTTTGACCATAGGCATGGTTGTTTGAACAGTTTATAGTCTATAGAAACTGCATATTTTTACCCTTAAGAGATAATCAACTTATTATATTTCACATATTTTCTTCGACATGTGGACAAGAAGATCATTGCAAGACCTTTACAATGCATCATACAGTGTAAATTACATCGGCTAAGGTTTTATCTTAGTGAGGTACGTCCACCACACCAAGAGCTCCTTCTTGCATCATACAGCGGTTTACACCAGCGACACGATCTGTGCCCACGATGGCTTAAAACCAATGACACAACTCATGGGTCACTCCAATGGTGCAACCCGTACTGGTGGATGTAAATTATTTAGCTATGTCATATCCATTATAGACTTGTAGTTGTACTATTTTACATTAGAAGATCATCACATGATTTAATCCTTAGAATTATCTAGACATTACATGCCGCAAATCATAATTTCTCATGCTACATCTACACCAACCATCATACCATCTGCTCAATATGGTAACAACAAGTTTTAGGGTTTTGAGAAGTACAAAACTAAGTTATCTCAAATATACCAGCCATTTTCCTCCAATGAATGCTAAAAATAAGTTTCATGGTTAAAAAATGATGATTATGGAAAATTAATACCCTGATATTTAAGCAAGACTAGTATGACGTTTAAGTACGACTTATATCTAATAAAGTTATCATTACAGTATCTAAGGTGACAAGGATTATGTGGTTCGAGTGTCCAAGGGATGGTGTAATAATATTACAATGCCAAATAGACATATATCTAACCTTAAGTTTAACATATATTTTCACAATAAATAATAGCATATAATTTGATAATTTAAATGAATATAAATTTGCATAACGGCGGGTGAGGTGGCCGGTGGTGAGCTGGAGCATGGCAAAACGATGAACTATGACTAGACAAGCCAATTAGACACTAGGGGAGCACCATGGGGCCAAGAAGAACTCACCGGTGGCGTCGGTGGGACTCGAGGAGGCGCAGGGTTGGTTGGCGGTGGGAGCCCGAGGTGGCGCAGGGGAGGAGCACGTCACCAAAGGTGTGTGAGCGACAACGATCCAATCCCGTGGTGGGGATCGATGGAGGTCGCGAGGTAGCCCTGGGCGGGAGGAATCGGTCAGAGAGACAATGAGGCGTTCGGGTGCCGAAGTTGGATCAACGTGGGAGCGGCGAGCATGCAGAGAGGAGAGGGAGGAGGGCTAGGCATGGGCGAGGTCAATGTAGCATTGATGACACTGCTGGCACACAGGAACAGGTGACGCTGGTGGGCCAGAGGTCTGGTGGGACATAGAGGAGGGGGATGGGCTGGGCTAAGCATGAAGGGTTTGGAAATTAAAAACTTTTGAAATTCGATTGAATTTTGAGTTGTGCTTCTGAATTCAAATTCAAACTTTGGAATTTTACTCAAGCACAAACACAAGGCTCTAAAATGGGATGTTACACATTTCAAAAAGACGAAAAAAAAACCCGTTTCATTTATTTGCTTGGAAAAAACATAAATTATAAGTCATAAGTTGAAATGAAGGGAACCAACATCCAAATACGAAACTATTGAAAATAGCATTTATATTATCTTATTGACAATGTCGTCCTCGTGCGTTTTTATAGTAGTTGGCACCAAAAGAATGTAAGATGATTCAATTTTATTTGACAAAAAAATGTTAATTGTGGTGTTACTTTCAAAAACCTCATTTTTTGTTGTATTTTTTTAAGTACAAGGCGCACGCACACTCAATACACACCATACTCATACCATCCACACACATACACCATGCTTGTCTACTATACAAGCTACAAATTTATCAGAGGCACCAAATATCTCGTGGAGAGTGGACTCATGTTATTCCACTGAAAGTGCATGTGCATACTCCTAAATTTGATAGACACCAGTGACAAATCTAGGACTTGAATTCTGGTGGGCTAGATGTACACCTGCATGTCTAGCCATCTAGCCACAGACCAGCTTCCCACTTTTGGGTGTTATTTCCATGAAGTCCATTCGTGATGTTATTCTCATCAAGACTTTTTCTTAACGTTCTTTTTTAATTAAATTTTGGATGACGAAATAATACTACATCATACGCCAATATATGTGAGATTATTCAATTTCATAGCTCAAAACACAGAGAACCAGAGTTTACAAGGAATTTACATAACAAACTAGACCCTAGACTCTCTTTAATTCACAAGATTTTCAAAGGGAAATCGTAGGAATCAGGATTCCATGGGAACACCCACTGTTGATGCATTTGATTCGCAGGAAACGACCGAACGCAATCTGTAGGAATACTTTTGAATTCCAACGATTTTGGAGGAAAGAAAACATACACCGAGAGTGGATGGAAAATTTCCTTCGAAAATCCTGTGAATCAAAGAGGGTCAAATTTCTGTATTTTCTAGTCATCTGTTTTGCACATACATTCATATCCCGTTTATGTATTTTTCATTTCCTGCGTTTTTAAAAACCTACAAATCACCCCGAAGTTCACATGCTATTTCTTGAACTCCATGCTAGTAGCTAACCTTATTACCACAAGCAAAAGGCTCCGGCTGGGTTTTTTGGGGCTTTATGCTTATATTTTTTTGGTTTTTGATACAGTAGTTAGTTTTCAGACGGTGAGTCTTTTTTAAGTCAGAGCCTATAAATCGATTATAGTAAATAATATACCGACTTTAATTATACCGGACAAAATCATATACGATTGTCTTTTTCTCTTCGTACTCTCGTAAACAGACAGAATTTAAAAGTGAAAAAACCATAACCCACGGTCTAAAAGTGCACACCCTCTTTTTTGCTAACCAAGTGGTCAAATGGTAAATACAGGCGTTGTTTTGGGGTGTTTCCTTCGGAGGCTCGGAGGCGGCGACGTGGAGAGTGTTTCTTCGTTTGCTTTCTTTGTTTGTTTGAAAGCAAGTTGATCCATGGGCCACCACCGTCTCCATCCACGGCCAAACTCACCTTGACAAAATGCGGTGCAAGTAGCCGACGCTGGAGGTCGTCCAACCTGGATCCCAAATGGACGCTAGTGGATCTGGATCCTCCACTAAGGAATTTCTAACCCAATAGACAAGTGATGCTTGGCAATTTCACAGAATCACAGCCAATTCACTTGCTCATTTATTTCATATTTGGGAGGCTTGGACCTTGACTTGAGTATGTATGACTAGCATCAGTCGGTTAGTTTAAAAATTTTCGTGAAAAATTGTGTGCAAAATCAAATTATATGCAAAATTAGCCGATGGTTCGTTAAAAATGTTAGAAGTTAATATTAAGACGACACGTTAAAGGATAGCAAGTGATCATGCCATTACGTCAAACCTGCGTTAAAATCTCACTTACACGGAGGGATTTTTTTTTTTTGGCGAGGGAGACGGGAGCTAGTATATTAAATCACCAGCATGATTACAGTCATGATTGATACAATCAAATAGAAAAATTAGGAGTTTGGTTTAGCCAAGTAGAACTATGACTCTCTTCCGTGGGGGTTTTTTTTTTTTTTGCACAAAGATCAAAAGATGGGCTGCCAGACTCACCTAATGGCGAGCATAGCAAATTATAAAAACCCCTAAACTCCCGTGTATCCAAAAGAATAAGTAGAACCTCAACTCGCTGAGCATTCCACAGGTGCACCAATTGCTGAGAATCTGTTTCAACAATCACCTTGTCGAAACCCCACTCGGTTGCCAGCCATTAACCGTTGAGAAGCTCTAATTATGTTTCGAAATAATAAACTGCTATTATTGTAAAGTTTTTTCTTTTCTTTTGGCGACCATTTTTGTGGGTTGTAACTGAAATCTTACACGTGCGATTTTATCATGCAGAATGTGAGTGGGAATTGTACAGACAAAATGGACTAAACAAGTTGTAGAAGATCCGAAGAGGCCATGCGTGCTTGCACATCGCCCGACGTGGATGCATGAACTTTTTCCGTGGTAGTTCGCTTGGTTGGGTCCGACTTTTCCTTGCTGCAACGAGCTTTTACTTGCTTTTTAATTTTGTCTTTTTAATTTTTTTTGTTTTTCTTTATTTTTTTTGTATTGCTTGTGATTGATATTATAATACCATAGTAGAATGAGAGATTACCTATTAATAAGACTTAGGTTATAATCTTTCATTATGATATATTGAGGATCTCAAACGGGATGGCAGGACATGGCCAATTGTGGTGGCCAAATCTGAGGAGGCAACAGAGCATAGAACAGGCAGCTACATCTATAGCATTTTCTTTGGGCCACCTCTGTTTCTTCCCTTGAAGACGAAGCACAGATGGATTGCCGTGCAATCGTTACACATGGAATGCTGCATCTTGATCTTCAGATTTTATAAATATGAGGTTCTTGAACTATGTTTGATGTCGACAGCACGATTTATGTTTCACAGCTCTCATTTGGAAGTTTGATGCACGTACGTGCAACTTACTAGAGTTGACTTGAATACCTGCTAGTTCTGAAGACATAGGAGGTGTTTTGGATAGATGGCATTTGCCTCCCATTTCTCGCTAAAGTACGGGGCCATACCTTTCGTGATGTGCAATTTGGTTCTAAGTAGACAAATTTAGGTAAAACATCACACGAGGATGCTAAGGGAGTTTGGCACGTCATAATTGTGGAAACCAACCAAGCAATAGCCACAAAAATGTAAAGAACGTGACTACCACACGGTATCCTATTGAACCGCAATACAATGGGATAGCCGCTGGCTGCTCTCCCGCCCATCCCTCCCATTACCACTCCCCCTTCCATCACCGTTCTTCGGCCTCCTTCCTCGCTGCTCCCCTCCCCCCTTTCTCTGGCGCGAGCAACTCCGAGCCCCTCCTTCGTCTCCCCTGCCCCCTCCTCCACCACCGACAACCAGCGGTGATCTCGTCGTGCCGTCGTCCCCCCTCCCCGTTGCCACCACCCCACCCAACCTAATATTCCCAACATCGTCGTATAGCCCGTTCCTCCCTCCGCCACCGCTCGCTACATCGAGAGTGCAGTGCAATGGGGAGGAGGAGGAAAAGAAGGCTGCGTTATGCCGTCGACGAAGGAAAAATAGTATACCGTTTATAAGTTTTTCTCAAAAGTAAAACCGGCCAAACTCAAATGTGGCAAAATGCGATGGTCCAGTACGATGATTGATGGAGAGGAATCACAAAAAGGAGAAGGTAAGTGATTCTAGGAATCACAAAAAGCATACAAAGATTCTAGGCACAACAACACCACAGTAGAACGAGAGGTTACCGAACGTATTGTGTGATTAGTAGGACTTAGATCATAGTCTTTAACCATGGTATATTGGCGGTCCTCAAACGGGGGCAGGACATGGCCAATTGTGGTGGCCGAATCTGAGGAGGCAACAGAGCATAGAATGGCACGTAGAGTTGATCCTCGCCATTGGATCGACTGCCCCCAACGGCTATGAGTTGCTCGTTGGAAAAAGAAAAATCCTGCGGCTGGAAGTCCTAACTACTGGGACAAGAAAGATTTGGGGGTGATCGTTTTAGCGATGGCTTTTGGCTTTTGGTTGAAATTTCACTGTAGCTGGCTTTTTTTTACTGTAGCTGAGTTAATGGATAGTGTAGTGAATAGTGAAAAAAAAGCTGAAACTAGAAGCTGAAGCCGAAAAAAAGCCAAACCGATCAACAATTGCTCACTGCAATTCCTCTTTTTAGAGATGTTCAGAATAGTATTGATATATGATTTTTTATTATAGCTGATATATTTTTTTTACTGTAGTTAAATTGATTTATTTGATATAATTAAATTTAAAAATAAAAAATATATATTAACCTATCACAGATAATACAAAAAATTTGAAAAAAGAAAAAAGACAAAAAATCTAAAATAAAATAAAAAAGGACAAGAAATATATATATAAAAAACGCCGAACCCTGGCGGCGAACGCTACTCTGAGCAGCTAACTTTGTCAACGCCATGATAGCAGGCTAGCAGCCGTCCCATGTGAAGCACTCCTACCGCAAACAGCAGTACCACTGCAGTCTGTTTGATAGAGAACCGCAGTAGCAAGAGCAACCTGATTGCCGCCCTTCCAAAGCCAAAGCAACCTAAATCATGGAGTGAACAGAGAGCACGATCGAAACGAGAGAGAGACGCACACGTGGAGATCGGCCGTACGTGCAAACAGCGCGGAACGAACCGCACAGGGCGAGCAGTCCATCGCCCAACCACACGAGCCAACGAACCACTCGGAAGCCCGCGCAGAAGCCAAATCCGCCGCTGGTGACACGCTCGCCGACGCCGCCACTTGGAAGCCCACAGCGCAGCGCCCCCGCCCATGCCGAGCTGCCCACCGGCCCGGCCGGCTGGCTAGATCCAACACGACACCACCGGCGGCCGGAGGAGGTGAGTCGGGAGAAACCTTTTATCTCAGTGCTTGATTGCATTTGCGTGCACCGTTCGTTCTTTAGAACAGAGTAATTCAGGGGGAGAACAGTGAGGTTCTCTCAGGAAAAGAAAGCGTAGAAACTCAAGATGAACCGGATCAAATCCATTTACACGATGCGAATCTAACGGTTTACCCACTTTAATTAGATTCGAAGCATAGAAACGGTGCTTGATTTCACTGTAGGAATTTTTGAACGATTCTTGATTCGATACGTAAGCACGCTTCCAGCAAACTAAAGGAAAGGAACTGTCGAGCGTGAACAGTAACACCAATCAAGGGCTTTTTTATCGCTTGTTTTCTTTAATTCTAAAAGGTCTCTTAGAATGTGTCAGTTACCCGATGACCAGACCGATCCTTCTTGTAAGCACCTAGTATTGAGTTTTCATAGAAGGGAAAACGTGTAGACATGGATGATAAGGCTCGCGCCACCTTTCTTACCTATCCATTTCCACCGGAAGGAAAGATATATTTATACATGACTCGAAAGAGTATCCATGCGACAAATATCAAAAGGGCAAATGCAACAATCTCCTCTGTCAATATCAATTGCCGAAGCAATCAACGTTGTACACAGATGAATGGCAAACAACCCAGTGAACTCACACACCGATTAGAATGCTAACTACTAATAAAATACCTATCACTCTATTAAAATCACGATGACTAAACCTGTTTCAAAATATCTCGTATCTACTAGTTTTTCCTGAACTCACCACAATCCTGGCACACGAAGTCATATTCACTATGATCTGAGCTTCAGCGATTCCAGTCCATGAATACCTTTCTTCAGTATTCCTCGGAGTGGCAAGCCGACACTTCTCCCTTTTGATCTCTTCACTGCACTGTCTTCTCCACCTGAACAATCGTCAGCCACGCAAATGCCTTTCCCCTTCCTGCCGTATGCTCTTGCATTAGGCGTTCGTTCGTCGAAGCTTTCGTAGAGATCGGGAGAATGGCGCAGCAGCTCACTCGCCGAAGAGTACCCCATCAACCGGTGAAGCTTAGAGTCGTTGGCATTTCTTTCATCCATGGTGTTGAAAGATGAGTTCCTTGACACTTGCAGAGGTTGTCCGTCCTCGGTAGAATAGCTCACACCAAACGAGAGACCGTATTCTTCCGAGTACGAAAATGGGTCTGCTTGATGGAAACCAGTGTTGTGGTCATCAGCTACCTGGTGAATCTCGTAATCATCGGTGCTGTACTCATCCCCATATGGTGACCGAAGTTTCTTTCTACTCGGGTCTCTGTAAGAGTAGGAGACAACTTCTGAGCAGGAGCCACACTGCAGCCTGCGTGTTCCTTTGCTCGGAACGGCGAAATCAGTGGGCAGCTGGACCAGCCTGAGACAGTTGGAGCAAACCACGAATGGTGCCCCCCCTAGGACAGTCCGGCAGTGATGTCTGGGGGGAGGCCGCCGCTTTATCTCCTTGACTGGTGGCTTCTGCAGTGCAGGTTCTTGTTTCCAGGACCTGTAACAATGTGGCTGGCAGCTATGGCAACATTCATGAGGGCAGGGTCTCATTTCCATTTGCCCACTGTGACAGCATGAATAAGCCCTGTGCTGACGATATCGCAGTGAGGGTTGCCCACTGTGACAGCATGAATAAGCCCTGTGCCGACGATATCGCAGAGAGGGTAGTCCACGAGGAGCAAGATCAACTTGGCCAGACCTAATTAGGCGCACTGCATGGCCAGAATGCTTAGCAGCGGGATGATAAGCCGTAAGAGGTAGGCTGGATGTGATGGCTACACGAGGCATGTGGTCATCTTGTTTCAAAGGACGCGGAGGGTATGCCCTTGGCTTGCAATCTGAAGGTTTACTGAAAAATTCAGAAAGGTCACCTCTCAACTCATCCACTGTCTTCATAATCTTTGATTGGAGGGGTTCACTGGCCCTGAAGCTTTTGGACTGGAGGGAAGTCCGTGCAGAGTGGAAATCTACTGAGTTAGCCAATGCACTAGGCCCCTCTCGGAGATCGCAAGACCGAGATAGTACACTTACAAGATTACTCCTCTTGCTTCCCACAGGTTCGGTTTTGCGTGCTCCCTTCTGCTCGGATTGTGACAATTTGACAGCTAATTTGCTCCCCTCAGATAAGAGCACAATGTGCTTGGAGGCATTCAGGCTGCAATCCATAACACTGCCTTCTCTTACTCTGCAAGCCTCTGAATTCTCTGCGCTTTGTTGCACATAGTTGTTTTCCTTTTTGTCAGAATCCATGTGTGCGCCATTGGGGTGTACAAGGTCAGAAGGACCTTCCAATTCCATCCTTCCATTGGTATTTTGGCCGTCAAAACTGTGATCTTCCTTGGAATTTTCCATGGCAGCATCACTGAATCCTGGGTCTTTGTTTTGAGGCACCCCATTGCTCACAGAGGTAGCAACCAAATTATTGTCGGAGCCTTGCCGAACTTGTTTTGTGGCCACATTCTGTCCATTGCTGACACGGACTTTAGCTGCATAAGTACAAAAAGAAGAAATTTCTCAGGAACTACTGAGCAATCAGAATAACATATTATGAACAATCGCTTGTTGTTTTTAGCCCTGTGAATCCTCAAAATTACCTCGAAGAGTGGTGTTACATCCGCCGCACTTGTAGACTGTAACATCGGGAGGTTCTGGGAGAACGTTACGACACTTTGGGCATCTCACAAGGCGAAAGCCTCCAGTACTTGCAGTTGCCATCAAGCAAGAAACGCCCAGAACATCACCAACAGCACAATTATCAGGCAATAGGTTACCACCGAATTGTCAAGGCTGTCTTCTGAGCTCTAAAACCGGAAGTACATCTGCAAACGTTCAAAAAATTATCAGAAACTAGCAGTCTTGGTTGGACTCATAGCATTCAAATTTGTTCCTTGGCAGAAAGCCTCAAAGACAGTCCCTTGAGCATGAATAACATGTATGCGTAGAAGGGCAATGGGAACACAGATAAAGGACAGTGCCGTAATAATTGTGGCGCCATATGCAAAAAAAGATTAGCTGCCGACCAAGACCAAGGAATCCAAGGGCAAGATTGCCACATCTATGCCAGTTACTGCCTTTGCAATTGAAACACTGAAATCAGTAGGCAATATTAGGCATTTAACATTTTGGCCTATTGGCAAACAGGGAGTACTTTACTGACAATTTGTTGATTAGGAAAACAACAAATCAAAAGCTACTAATTCTTTTTAGACTACAAAAGGTACTGATTGTTCTGACCCCTTTGTCCTGTTCATGAGATTATCAAAGAACCTAGTTCTCCCAGAACTATCATTCCCCAGTAATTAATCTACTTGAACAAAGACGTAATAATGTTCAACTAGAACTACTAACGTTGTCATGATGGTTGGTTGTACTAACACACAACACTTGTAAAAAAACAATCTAGCCTGCAACGCAAAAACAACAAAGGAATCGACTGCCGACTTACTGAGCATTATGAACACCTCAAAGCCTTCCACTCCTAGTTTTACAGAATATTGAAGCCACCTAAAGAGGGGGGGAAAAAGAAAGAGAACAGAACAGGAACTCTGCAGTATGAACTCCCATTTACAGATTGAAGCTGTAAGCAATCCACGAGAGAGAGAAAAAACCCGCAAGCGGCCACACCACACGAAAAGACCAGGACCTAATCCGAAGGCTGAATGAAGAAGAAGAGAGACAGAGACAGAGAGAGACAGAGAAGAGGAAGAAGCCAAGACCTCACCTTCCTTCCCCTTCCAGCAGTCTAGCCCCTAGATGCTCCCCCTCGTTCCTTCGCCCTACTCTTCCTGCCCCAATCTGCACCCGGGTCGTCCTCTTCCCCTTGTTTCTTTCTCCCCAATTCCAACTCTAGTTCTTGGAAGTTAGGCCGCACTCACCGCTAAGCAGGCAAAGCAAGAAACACTACTAGTAGTAGTAGTAAATTATAAAAGCGAGCCTCCCTTCGCGCGGTGAGGAGGGAAGGAGTTGACTGTGTGGAATCTTAAAAATGCCCCAATCACCGGTGTGAACGGAGCCGGACAGCGGGGAGACTTCCTTGCGCGCGCGGCCTGTACGGGGGAGAGGGAGAGAGAAAGAGGGGGGAGAATTGTCAAGATTGACTCCGGGTCTTGACAAGAATGATGGATTATAGGCCACGTTGATAGGACCCGCGATCGGAGGAACGATCGTTTTTTTTTTTGTTGACTCCATCGGATTGTAGTATCGGATATCGAATTATGATTCTACCAGATTTTTAAAGACGTATATATCTTAGGATAACTTATTGTATAATTAATTATTTTTTGAGTTAAAATTAATCAGATTTTTTGTATATAATATTTTTATCCATGTTTATAATATTTTTCGTCCAGATATGTAATATTTTTCCTATACATACAACATTTTTCGACGAAAAATGTTACATATATGAGAAAATGTTGTATACATGGGCGAAAAATATTATAAATATGGGCAAAAAATCTTACAAACATAGAAAAAATTGACTGATTTCAACTCAATAAATGATCGACAGATTTTTAGCACTTTCGATATATTTTATATAAAAATTAAATTATATTTCTAAATATGTAAGTCTATAGTATAATTTTTGAATTTTTAAATTTAATTTTGTAACACTAATTCATATTATATTGAATTAAGGTTGATTTTTGAAACTTATTTAATTGTTTTTGATATACTAACACAGTTTATTGTCAGGATCATGATCCTACCCGATCCTAATGACTTCACAAGTTAAATTGCGATCCCACTGTGATACTACCCGATTCTGATCCATATTGAAATTCGTGTCTTCTATCTCTGTTAGGATCACACGATACTACAAATCTATGGTGTGATCCTGACAATCTTAATTATAAGATAGTCTTTTCACCACTTTTTCAAAACAGTTTATCAAGATAGATTGTTTTGAAGAGACTTATTAATTTGTCAACATTTAGTTCATTTACATAAACACTTATTTTAAAGGACAAAAACTATCAGCTACAAGTGGCTTATAAGCTGGAGCTTTTGACTTATTTTGTATTGTAGCTGTTGTTGACTTATTATGCGTAATTAAACATAAAAAAGTTATATTAGTACGGATAATACAAAGAAATAAGAGAAAAAAAGAAAAAGCCAAAAAAAACTAGAAAAAGATAAAAAAATCATAAGTCATAAGTCAGAAGTAGAAACCGTTTAGAGTGAGGCATGTGTACTAATAACCATAGTAAAAAATAGTCCTAGGTAAAAGAACATGCGAAAGGAGCGTTCATGGTCAAACGTGTGCAAGGTGGGTTGGGTAGGCCTTAGGCGTAGGCCAGGCGAGATCGAGTCAGGTCTACGTCCCTGCCTCACCGCCACATCATCCTCGGGCGATCAGGGCTTGTGTGGCCTTTTGGATGCTGTCGTGACATTGTATAGGGTCGATCCACACATGCCGCCTCCGCTAGTCTACTTACTTGCTTAGCTCTTCACCGCTGACCACACAGGATTGGATTTGGTGGTGACTTGCTGCTGCAGACTTGCAATGCAATGTTGGCTAACTGTAGCAATGGTCATAGTAGCACAACACAATAGTAGCAATATCCGCGACAATGATGGCATTGTCATGTTACGACTGTTCGATTTTTGGGGGCATTTGAGTAATTTTCCAATTTATGGGAAAAAGAAAAAGAGAGAGGTGGTCCCACTTGTAGGTGGGACAAAGGAGGTGATAAGGCTTCAACCTTCTCTCGCATGCGCCTGGGGGAGTTCGCCCTTGACCGATTCTTGTGGCGATTAGGTCATGCGACAACGACGGCGGCACTAGAGGTGCCACCAGCTCGTGCGCCTCAACGTCGGCCGTTGGCTACAACCCGCTGGCTGTCTCCTCACTCCTCTATATAAGTTGGCCTCTCTCTCCTCTTTTGGGCACCGAAAAAAGTCAGTAAGTTCTTTTTTTCTTTGATCTCTTCCTCTTCTTGGTTGTTCCTCGGTTTGAGCTTTGGGGTGGCTGTTCCGCCATGTTCTTCACCGACGCCAATGGCTGTACAGTCCGAATTTGTCTTCTCTGGGCGTATATGTGTGGTTCCTTGAGTCATATCTCTCTGAGATGTGGCTATGAGGAATTTGGGGACTCTTGCCCGAGATGATTGAATCCAATTGGCTCTGTGCTGAGTTGAGGAAGAAGAATGTGAGGCTTGTTGATTCGTGTTCTTTGGTGCTCTTGGCCGGAGCACATCGGTTGGTCTTGGGCGGCATCTTCCTTGTGCCTTGGCTTCGCTCTTCAGTCTGTCTCGATTTGTGAAGATTGGGCATTGTATCTTCATCAACCTTGCCTAGTATTCGCGACACACTGAGGTAATTGGTTAACAACGCGATTTGCGTGTCTTGCCTGGTTCTTCTCGGTGGTTTTGATTGCCAACCGCTTTGTGAGTATCTCTATTTATGTTTATTAGTATTTGCCAGAATTGTATGCAATGCTTGTAAATAGCTTTCTAAAATTGTTCTAGCACTGTGTAAGATCAAGGATAACCGACTAAAGGGGGTGAATATGAGGTTATAAAAAATTTTGCCTTCTGAATCTGATTATCATGATTTTTAGCTAGGCAATATTTCAATGCAAATAAAAACTACACAATTCTAGTAACTTAAGGCACCACAAAAACTAGTCTCTACAAATATCTCTAGCACAAGCAAATATAAACAATGACGATTATGACAATATGATAGAAATATAAGTGTGAAAAGAAAGACAAAGAAATAATCAATTGACACCCAATGTGTTACCGTAGTGTTCAAAAATTTGTCGGTTTTTCTAAATATACGTTGAGAAAAACCCAAGCGACTTGGACCAACTTCACAAATTAAGTCTCAACTCCTCAATCCACTATTGGTTGTTCTTCCTCCACTCTGAATATGGTAGATACCAAACCACTCATAAATTGGTACCGAGCCTCTGCACAATCTTCTTGAAAAGATCATCTCACAATCTTCCACCAATCGTCTAGGTGCCGGCAAGCACTAAGAGTAACAAATCACAGCTTGGCTTGACAACGATCAAGTGCCAAAGGATCAAAATAGAAATAAAATGCACTTGATGTGGCTCAACTACCTCAAATGAATGCACGATGTGAAACTAAGGTGTGAGAAGGATGCTCAACGCTCAAGGATGTTCAATGAAGTCTTTTCTTACATTCTTGAGCTAGTGGAGGAGTATTTATACTCCTACCAACCAAATATAACCATTGTATAAAACAATCCAGAAAAATAAAAAAAATCGGTAGTATCGTTGTACAAATTGTGAAACTACCGCATTGTACTGTAGCAAGCAGTAACGGCTACGTCAGAGCATCAGAACTAGCCATTTAAAAATCATTGCGGTATTACTACTATTGAAATCGTGGTAGTTTCCATGATCGGTATTTCCGATTTATAGTGTGGTATTTCTGATTTCTTTGAGATCAAAAGTTGATCCTTTCCGGAAAAACATACACCCCAAATTTTTGGTACTTTTGAGGTCCGGCATTTCTGTTTTAGAGTGTGGTCGTACTACTTTGTGGTAGTTCCGTCGTTCATTTTTTGATACTATCGATATTATGAACTTAAGTGTAAAAATGGGTGCTCTCTGGAAAAAATATACTGCGTCAAAGTACCAGTGCTTTCGAGTTCTGGTAGTACCGTTGTGTACATATCGGTACTTTCAGAGTCTGGTAGTTCTGCTAAATACACTTTGGTACTTCCAATTTTCCTGACAGAATACAATTGGTTTTTAAATTTAATTCTAAGTGCATGCATAATCCAAATGACACAAGAACATGTTTTTAAGTTACTTTCTATTATCTCTCTTAATAGTATAGCAATTATCCTATAATTCGGTTTTCCAAGATTTCTCCTAAGACCGATAAAAACAGAAGAGATCCTAGATTACTTATACCTTTGTCTCGAACCCATAGTTAAAAAAACCAGACCGGACCGCCGGTTGAACCGGAAAAACCCGAAACAAGACAGTACACCGGTTCGGTTTAGCTAGAAGACCGTCTATGCAATCGGACCGAAGAAAACCGAATGAACCGGCCGGTTTTTCAGAGAACCGGTGAATCAGACGGTTTTCATGGAACCGAGCGGTTTCTGCAAAAGACCAAAATACCCGCGGTTTATACTAGGGTTAAGGGGCACAATCGAAAACAACGAAAAATATACCCCCGTGCTTGTGGCGGCGACGCAGTTTGGATCTGGACTCTGGAGTCTCACTCTCACACTCTCGGTTTCTCGGTTTCTCCTCGCTCGCTCGCCTTGCTCGGTTGCTCCTCCTCGGCTCGCCGAGTCGCCGTTGTCGGGCCTAAGCAGTCGCGCCAGTCGCTTTACTCCCCGTCTCGCCGCATTGGTCGCCCTGCTCGCAGTTCGCAGCTCGCCGCCTCGCCGCGCAGGAAATCCCCGCCGCCGGGCCGCCCCCTTGTCGCCGCCGCCGCCCCTGCCAGGCCGTGCCAGCGGTCTCCCCCTTCACGGTTTGGAAACTCAGCATTGCTATTCGCTCGATTTGGAAACTTAGCGAGAGGTGCAGTCCTCCTTCATTTGTGCTAATTTTTTGATGTCACTAACTATGTGTACTTGTGTTGTTCTAGATCTTGTCATATTGTTTCTTCTTTAGAGATAAAGTTATACAATTGACAACGTGGTTTATTTCTGATGCATTTATCTACCTACATTTGCTCATATTCATAGTATTATGAGGCTCTGCTGTCAGAGGCTAAGAAAGAAAGGGAACGACACATTTTGGTTGCTGTGGATAAAGCTGCAAATGATAAGCTTCAAGAGATCTAACTTAAGATTGAAAATGTAATATTGGAGAAAAAGAAAATTGCAGACGTGAGCATCTTTAAAACTATGCATCTTTCTGTTATTAAGCAATAAGCACAGGCTGTTTGGTTCTTGGCATAACTCCAATCCTTTGCTTTATCTTGTAGATGAATGAAAAACTCACAAAGAGCCAGGATATATGGCGTCAGACACTAAAAGAAATAGAGGAAAGGTATGTTTTGATCCTTCCACCAGAAACTGGAAGCAGCCATACTACATTCAAAATGGTACTATGGGAAGAAGTTATGAAATGAAATCCATAATCCATAATATTTCATGTCTGGGAAGAAGTTATTGCTTCCATGTCTGCATCTACTGCTGCCTGCTGCTGTCTGCTACATTAATTGCTTCCATCTCTGCTTGTGAATACATTGCTTCGGCATGCTGATCAGCTGATGTCCAGCCGTCCAGGACTCCAGGCATGCTTATGTTGAACTGACGGTTCACCGGTTGAACCGACAGTCAGACCAGTGAACCGGTGACTTCATCGGTTCGATCTCCGGTCCGGGTTCAATAACTTTGCTCGAACCATCATGATCCTCATGTTGACATTTATTATATATTTCTATTTGTCACTTTCATCATTAAGGACTGAATCTATGTGATACTTAGCAAACACATTAGTCCAATATTCATATATTGTTATTAATTACTAAAACAATTTTTAGAAGCCTAGATGCTTTCACATTGGAAGTATATGCTAATAATGCTTGTGTGCTCGGTTATTGCTCAATGAGGAAATTGTCCAGAACAGAATTTGATCTGAGAAACAAGTTGTTGAGCTCTATTCGTGTTTCTTATTGCTATCATCTAGTCTTTATTTTATCAGCCTGTTACTTTCGAATTAGATGAATTGAACCTTCAGGTTCGGTGATATCTAGCAATTTAAAATACATGTTCTTCTATTATCTAATTGGTCGTATTGCTGAACTTGTTAATCTGTGACCTTTACACTGTGAGTTTATCAAGTTTAGTTAGATAACTGAAGTGTTGTTTGGTGACCATTTTGCATAGGTTTCTTGTTGGCCGAAAGTATAAATTGTTATATTTGTTGGTAAATAAAGATCTCTTGATAATTTACTAAAGCATTTTAAATCTCAAAGTCTAAATGTTGTTTGTCAATCAAACTTGTGAAGAGTATAGAAAAGTATTGAGAAGGCCAAGATTTCTTCTTGTGCAACTCTGCAACTGAGAGCAAAACAAAACTTATTAAATCTGAACTCTATGCTAATTTCATTTGTTTTGCTATCCCTTTATATGAACATAATGTTTGTGTTAATTGACATGGCAGATCTGCATGTTTTCATGTTTATATTGTCAATTAAATGTTGCTTGAGTTAATTACTGCTGGAATTAAAACTAAATATATGCTTAAATTGCTTTGTATACAGCAATCCAAAAAACCAAGATTTAAATATATTGAAAGGTGTTACAAAATGCACGGCGAAATATGAAAACAATGAAGAATAATCAAGTTAATGTGACAAAGATTTAATGTGAAAAGCTAATTTATGTAATTTATGTTGACAGTTCTAAATATATTGAAAGGTGTTATAAAACACATGACAAGATATGAAAAACAATGAAGAATAATCAGATCATGTGATAAAGATTTAACGTGAAAAATTCTTACGCAAAAAACTACAGACGCATAATCAGCGAAATCACTATACGGAGAAAAAGTTACAGAATACTCTTAACATATTAAATATATAGATAACTTGTGTTGCGCGCGCTATCTATCATAAGGCTTACAGGGGGTATAAATAGCCCTAGGAATAAGAGTCCTAGATAAGAAAATGATAGAGTCTTAATCGGCAATAGAAATAGAGATCTACTTGAAAACTGGAACAATAACCTATTCAAAGATGGAAACAACACCCCACTTAGAGACGAAACAGAATCTCAAAAGATAACGGTGAATAGTTGTAGTCAGAAGCGACTCGGATAGCCACATTTAACTTCAGTCGGCGCAAACACATTTGGACACTATAATGGTGTAAGTTGATACAGAGGTCATCACGGACATGAAAATAATTCTAATAATAACTTCTGACTACTCCGTATTATCGAATATATCTTTGAATGAAACTTGATTGAATTCTTCAAGCAATCTAATTCATCTAAATTTGAATCATCAGATACAAGGAAAGGAAAAGAACGGCGCGCAGCTGGAGCCTATTGCAGTTGCAGCTCGTGATTAGAGCCAAGACAAATAATCACCGGTTTGTAGTTGGGAAGGGAGCGAGTAGTTTATGGAGCACAATCATAAAAAGCGGGCGTGAAATATTTAAGAGGGGGAGACCCGGGCCTGACGCCCTCGCCCCCATGGAGAGCTTTTCGCCTGCAAATTTTGCAGTAAATCGCATGGAATGTTTTTATCCGCGACGGCCCGTCCTCGGTTCGGCTGGAGACCTCAGATCATCTGCACTGGAGTTCGCGTTCAGCTCAGCTAGCGCCGACCGGCATGCTGCTGGCACTGCAATTCCATGGATCCGCGACAACTGTCCATCGGCTCGATCATCATTATCACCAGCGGCACGACGATGGATGGACACCGTCGGGCTGAGCTGTGGCGAGTGTCAGTGCCATAAATTTGGGCCAGCAGAGTCCGGTGCCGATAAATGAGGCGACGCTGTCATGCATGCAATTCACCCGATCGATCAACCATCAGTCCCCCATTTCAAACCAAAAAGTACTAGCCCATAACTCGTAGGGACGTTGATAAGACGTCCGTAAGCTGGTTGGTCGCTGGACTAAAAACGTGGGGCTCCGGTCGAGGTCGGCCGTCACGAGCAACACGCTGCACGTGCGTCGGTCGACGGCAGGCAAGGGTCCGGATGAGCACGGGCGATGGGCTTTCAGGCCAGGCCTTCACCGGTTCAAGGAGCAGGCAACAGAAGGAAAGACGAGATAAACTAGTAGTCGACGTAGTCAAAACCTCACTTTTGGAAACTAGAGGCTTTCTGACGGGAGCTATAGTGCTTAACTAGTAGTCCAGTAGTACATCACTGTATGATTACAGGTACATTCAGTGTCAGTGAAGTCAAAAGGGGATCATCATTACATGACCAATGAATTCACCAGGGCCCTAGCTTGTCGCTCACCACGAACGAATCATTCGGTACCAGAGCTAGGTCGTTGGAAGTCGGTAGACATAATCACTTTTCACTAACCCACCAGGCAAAAGCAAGCGAGAGATGGCCAACTCTTTCCTTTCGCGATCCTCCGGTATGTACAGCCATGGCGTATCCTATTGTGGCGCATACAAAGCACTAACTGGAACAGCGGGGAAAATTTTTCTCCGAGCATGCAACCATCGATCGAACATTGTGTCAATAGTCCATTGGGAGTTCCCACTCGTCCTCCAGATCCCTCATTTTCCTATGGGGCTTTCCCACGCCATTCCGTCTCTTAACAGGCCACGCTTTTCTCCTTCCATACCTACTACTGTACTCATCCATCTGATCTCCAGGTCCACGGATATTTTGAGTGCCCCAAATGCCCTAACATTCAATTAAAGAGTATTTCCACTCAATAAGGATATTTTGTTCATCTGAGAATTCATTTCCATGTTATCAGCAATTTAAAGTTCAATGGTTGTATCAGAAGCAGTGAGTAATGCAGACCTGCGTCAACCTTTGAACCCGAGAGGTTGCATCTTCATGCACCACGATTCTATCAGAAACTATATCAAGCACATCTTCGACAAATAAACAGTACGTGCTTACCTGGAAGGGAAGTAAGTGGTATACTGAGACGGCAGCAGAAGATTTAACAGGCTAATATGTAAGATGACAAGTAGGTTTGCAGTCAAATTACCAGACTAGCAGGGACAATAGAAAGCCCAAATGAGTCAAACTCAAGAGACTCCATAGCACCCGAGTTAATGTCAAAGGTGAAGCCACGCACCTAAAGAAAAAATCAGGCAGCTTAAAAACATAAACTTAAGTAGGCTCTTCAAATGCAAATAGGAAATAAAATTTATGCAGATTACCTCTCTTAAAGACCACATAGACTCACCTTACCGACATTGCGCCGCCTGGAAGTTACAACATTGTAGCCAACCTAAAAGGCAATATTGGCAGTATGGTAAATAACAAAGAATGTTAGGACCTCTCAATTCTGATGTTGCCGAGAACTTGAGACCAATGTACTGTTCTCTGAGAGAGAAGACTACACTAAGAGGGATTTCAAAAAATATGAAAGAAGAATAATTCCCTTTTAGTGAACATTTTATACAAGATACCATTGCGTAGAGTTTAGCTAATAGTATATATTTAATGCTGATATCCTATCAAAAAATATATGTAATTAAAAACAGAAACATGAACCCTTGTTCAGATTTAGAAAGGTAACATACCAAGCTGTGCAGTCCACCTAGCATAAATTCATTCTCAACCACAGATTCATCCTCAACAAGCACAACATCTCCAACCTACAAAAGGAATTAGTACCTTGCATATCACCAAGTTTCTGCTGCACTATTGATAAGAATATATACCTCATTATGTTTAGGTGGATAACAAGAATAAAGGTACATTGGAAAAGAAATCGAACATTCTCGAGTATCCCACCTGATATATGTCCTCAAAAAGGAATTTTTCGGGTTCTCCTGAAAGCAAGCTTTGCCTCACTTCAACCAACGCAACAACCCACTGGAGAAAAATGAAAGAGAACAAAATCAAGAAAAGGTGGTATTGGTCTTAAAATAGACTATTATCAGGAAATTTAATAATTTCTAAGTAGCATTGTCAATTTGTCATATATGATAACATCTGACTCAGCATAAAAGCAGGTTCAACTATGACGATTGCATGACTGCTGCTAGGAAAATGTTTTCTTTAAACAAGCTAATCCTAAGAACTAGCTCAAAAAACAAAAAAAAGAGGAAGGTCAAGTGACGTCTATGACAGTAAGCTGGATTCTCTCCTAGATTTGATCTATGATTGTAAACTAGACCCACAAGGTTGGGGATGTCATTGCAGCGTTATTATGGGTTGTTTGGACTTGGAGAAATAACATGACATCCAATAATATTCACCAACAGGTCCAACACCAAATAATATACTTGACAAGTTGCTTCAACTACTGGTGGGCTTATTTCTCTAATAGAGGTGCAAATCATAGGCTAAGGGCTATTCGAAGCCAGCTCCAGGAGGTAGTGAGCCAGAAAATTCAGTTAACATTGATGATTGATGCTGACGGATAAGCAGGCTGAAGCTTCACTGACTGAGGTGTGTTGAGCTGAAGAGGTTGTAGGGCTTGTGCGAATTTTAGTGTTATTTTTTACCACCATCTTTGCTCTGTCATAAAGGTTATTTTTCTTTCTAAGTGTTAATTGGAATCAAGATTCTCGTGTTCACTGGGTCTGTAAGTCGTGAATGAAAAAACCCACTGCTTTCAGTTTCTATGGTAAACTGGGATTTCCCTTTAATAACGCAAAAATCTGGTCTTAGGGACCTTAGACTAACCTGGCTTAGCTGGGGTGTGAAAAATCATTCTAGATCGAAAAAATGGTCTATTAGAAACTGACAAATTCAGCCTTGTTTGGATACATAGGGATTACTCAATCCCTTCATGTATGCAGGGATTTCAGTTCAGTTTCCCCATCAAACCAAAGGGATTGGACCTAATCCCCACCCATCCAAACAAGGCCGAATGGTGAAGCCTTGTAAGACACACTAGGACAAAACCTGAACCTAAACCCCTCCTTCCTATCCCCATCCCCCCAAACTGGTGCTGTCCATTTCTTGCATCCTCACAACCTAGCAAAGTCGGCCAAGGCCAACCTAGCCCCCATTCCCAGTGCTGGGGCTGATCCACAAGGAAACTACTATTGTCTATTGCTGAAGTCCACATTAAAATTTGCAATAAGATGTATATTGTTTGCAACATTTCTATTCAACCACTGATCTTATATTTATACCTATTTCCTATTCAATTCCGTTAGCAAGCAGAACTGTTTAGGGTTCTCTAGGTGTAGTACTAATTGGGCCCTTTGAACTCCTTAGCACCCCCAGAGCTGCTAGTTGATCCGATATTTGAGAGAGAAATCCAACTAATGCACTATAAAAATCCGCTTAGTAGCTAGCAAATGTGCACTAATCCAGGGAAATTAAACAGAACTTGACCAATTGCACTAGATCATTAACACATTACGCTAAACAAATTAGTGTTTGCAATTTGTGAGGGCCGAGAGTGAGACATTGTTTTGCGTCTATGTTCCGATTGGACAAACACACTCGACTGGAAACAACTAAATCGACACAGTGTTTTGAAATGTAAATCGTAATCGCCACTCATGAACGGCCCAGAGTCACAGCAAATAGCCTTGCCCAAACGAAAACAAGTGCAGGGAGCAGTAGCCCGTACCGACGCGGCGTCGACCCAGAGCTGCGAGACGAACCCGAGGCTCCGCGCCGAGCGGACGCTGATCACCTTCTTCGCGAGCAACCCCGACCGCCTCGCCATCTGCCTCCTCCTCCCACCACTCCTCTTCGCCTCCCTCTCGCCATCGTCCTCGCTAACAACCCCGTCTCCTCCTCCCTCCTCCGCCTCCACAGCTACAACCGCCGCCTCCTCCTCCTCGAGCTCCCGCTTCAGCGCGAGGAGGTCGAAGCTGGACGGCGGCGCGCCGTCCCGCGCGGCCGCGCGAGCGACGAGGGCGCAGCGGAGTGGGGTTGGGCCGCGCGGGGAGGCGGGCTTTGGGTTTGGGTTCGGAGGGGGCGCGGGTGCGGGTTTGAAGGGTGGGTGCGGGAGGCGCGCGCAGGAGCACATCTTTGGAACGATTGATCGGTAAGGAGGAAGCGGTGGAGTTCCACGTCGGAGACGATCGTCACACGAGAGGATGGGGGTTGGGTTGATGGGGGAAAGCGCATCCCGTCAAGAAGTAGCGTCTACTATGCGCGACACGGGTACGAGTAAGGCGCTTCCTCAGCAAAAAGACGCTGGCATTCTAGAAAATAAAAATACGCCTCGTTAGACAGGACGTGTGTCAGGGCACGAACGTGAATCTGATGCCATGATTGTATTGATCAGAGCTTTGCTGCCAAGGAGACAACAAGATCCTGCAGATCATTTCGGTTTTCTGAGATGACTGGTCTGAGCCTTAAGCTTCATGAGTTTATTCCTGCTGCAGAGTATACCTTTTGAGGGTGAAATTTTATACTAGTCTCTTTAGTACCGTATGTCTACATTTTTTTACGAGACATACGTCTACATTTTTACTGTCTTGTCATTCGCGACAATTGAATACGACAACAATATTTCTTTTAAAAAAACTACGATAACAATGGGAATACCAACATACGGGTTACTACGAATTTGCAATCTACTAGTTGTGCGGCTGATGCCATGATCATTAAGCTGTAACCACACACTACTGTGCCGTAACCGTACCGATACATGTGGTATATTGGCGTATACTTCACAGAAGTGCCAGATACACTGCATCTAAAAAACTACTAGTGGTGCATTACGGAAAAGAAAAGAGCGTGTAGACAAAAAAAACGTGAAGCTTCGCGCTTACGAAATTGTTTAATGGAATTTTAAAAGCGAAGAAAGACAATTAATGGATGGGCAGCGCCAATAATTTGCGGTGGAGCCAAATTTGCGCGAGCTTGTAGCCACAGAGCACCCATTACTATCCGTCGAAATCAAAGAAGAAGCTACTAGTTCATGCTATATCATTGGAATGCATTCTAAAGTATAGCAGTTTTATGGAGTTTTGTTAAGTTTTAGTTGCATAAAAATTTCACAAGGTTACAGTTACATAGAAGTTTCAAGTTTTAGTTTGGCAGGTTTCAGCAAGTTTCATCCGAGTTTGAACATTAGCATTCACATTTCATGTGAGTTTTCAATTCTTTCAAGTTCCAAAGTACAAGTTTCATTAAAGTTTCAGCTTTCAAAGTTCACGATTCATGTGAGCTTCATGCCATTCAGGTTGAAAAGCGCAAGTTTCATTTGAGTTTCATGCGGTTTTAGTTAAAAAAAAAGTAAGTTTCATATGTTTTTAGTGTCTAAAATGCAAGTTTCATGAAAAGTTTCAACAAATTCAACTAAGTTTTAGAGTTTCAGGCAAGTTTTGAACAAGTTTCAGTAAAATTTCAAGGAGTTTCATAGAGTTTGGAGAGTTTCACACGAGTTTTAAAAAATTCAATTTATAAAAAGTTCCGAGCGAGTTTCAAATCAAACATCAAGTTTTACAAAGATTTCAAAACCACTCTTCAAGTTTTACCAGAATTTCAAGCAAAATTCTTCCCAAAGCTCACTGACTGAGACAAAGGATGAGATGACGGTTTTGTCACCTTCGCATCAACTCGTGGCATCACCAGATGGCCGTCGTCACCGCCTAGGGCTTCCATGCCATGTGTGAAGCATTTAGACTTTTAAAAATAGTTTTGATAATTAATAATGACTATGTTTAAGTGCCTAATGTATTTGTTAAGATAATTAAAAGATTTAGTCCTAGATTTTAATGGTAATATCTCTTGCTGCTTTTAGTACCCTAATCATTATAGGGAAGAGCTTTACAGTGATAGTCAAGAGGGTCATGCCTTACGCTATTCTTTTATGAAACAATGCTTTGTTGCCATCTAAGTAATTTGGACCACAGGCACAGTAGAAAGAGGCATAGAATTAAGCATATTCACGGCTACGGTGTTCCATTCAGCCCAGCATTCCCTTCTTTGGTCGGACGTCGTAGGCAGCTGATCCTTACATGTACTACGGCGGCATGCCTTGTGGTGGTTCTTACCCGCCAGTTCTACCGCAGCCGCGGCGGCAGCCGCACCATCTTACGGGACTCCAGGCCGGAGCACGCCAACACGCTGATGCACGGTCGCGGCAGGCCCGTGGAAGACGGGACAGAGCTCCTGATAGCCACGACGTACGAGGAGCGACGTGGGAGGAAGAGGGAGCGTGCTTCTCCTGAAACTGAAAGGGATGGTGGTGACCGACGGGGAGGTCTGGCCTCGGGTCACAGCTCCAGGAGGGCTTATGACTTATGAGAACCGGAGGCATGCCTCGCGTTGGCACCGGACACCGACGGCCGCCGCGGCGCGCGCCATTCCGCTTCCACGCCAGTCTGGCCGGCGTCCTGCTCCGCGGCGCTCCGCCACTCGTGGCAACTGCAGCAGGCAACCGCTGTCCGTTGCGGCACGCCACCGTTGATCCGTTTGTAAGCCCCTACGGTTGTCTAAGCAAGAAGGAACAAAGGGGACGCTGATCCACAAACGTAAATAGAAATCAGGATTCAAGAATGGCAACCACCGGGACCTGTCCCAGCAGTGTCATCACCATGTCAGCTGATTCGAAAGTCGTACAACAATACATAGACTCAAGGCTCAAAATCCGATCGTTTTGACCCACAGGACAAGCAACGCGACGTTCCCATCCGGTTGACACACGCACAAACTCCACATGGCAATATTCACAAAAAAAAAAGGGTTGCGGTTTTGCTGTGCCGTACGTGAATTTCGCTAGAAATCAACCGCAGCGTTGGCTTCACCTGCCGCGGAGGAGCGCCTTCTCGGCGGTGTCCATCTCCTCGAGGATGCGCGCGCGGCGCTTGGCCGGGATGGGCGCCGTGGGGCCGAAGCTGATGTAGTGGCCGGACACGGCGTTGAGCGCCGAGTACATCTCCCGGAACGACGGCCGTCCCAGCAGCGCCTTCTCGCGCCGGTACTTGGCCACCCACGAGTTGGACAGCTCCCGGAGCTCCGCCACCGTCGCCGCCACGTTCGGGTCCGACTTGTCCAGGTTGATCGTCGACCGCACCTTCCCGATCACCTCCTTGGTCTCGCTGATGTACTCGTCGTCCGACGCCGCGCGCGCCGCGCCGCACGGCGACAGCGCCAGCAGCAGCGCGGCGCCCAGGCCGGTGCCGGCAAGTACGTCGCGCCTGCCTGCGGTTTGGAACGCGGTATTGGCGCGAGGCGGCGGCAGCGGCTTTGCGACGGCGTAGGAGGGGGCGGTGAGGATGGCGAGCACGGGAGACGCTGCTGCCCTCATCTCCTCTGAGGCTCTGACGTGACCTAGGTGTGGCAGGGAGGGGAGGCAGCGCGGATGGCGCGAGCTGTGTGATAGTAGCTTAGGTAGGAGGAAGCCAGGAGGGCGGGAAGAGGCGACACGTCGGCTTATCTTCTTATCCCGACTCGGTTTCTTGGAGGGCTGCGCATGGGCTCCCAGGATTTTTTGTCGATAGGGCTGCCTTGGTGTTTGGCAACAACACGTTTTAGGTTATTTCAACTCCCAAGTGGCACCTCAACCGTCGCACCAACTTACTCATCATTACAATGTTTCGCTAATCATGCCATGCTTCTTATGGAGAAGAAACGCACAAACAAAATCAGGCACCAAGAGAAGGCGTCAACAGGCCGCAAACTTTAGATCCTCTCAGATAAATTGAAATTCACAGCAGCATCCAAAGCACAGTAAATAACAGAAATCCACAAAACAGTGCAGGCACAGTGAAAACTGGACAATAATTGTTGTAAATCGGCAAATTAGTTTATGTTGTGTCGATCGGGGAGAGTATCTCGGCAGTAGCCAACTTAGGTCCCAGCCTTCCGACGGCCAACTTGGGCGACAAATCCAGCCTTAATAGGAGCAACTGACCTTGACGAACCACACTGAGCAAGGTATATAAATTTAGCAGTCAGTATGGACAAACCAAAATGTGCAAAGTAACATCAACCAACTAAGCATGATGTATGGACAAACCAAAATGTGCAAAGTAACATCAACCAACCAAGCTTGATGTAAGCTTCTGCTTATTCAATTTATAATAATATAGGCAAATAATGCTGTAATTCATCATGGCTCACAACAATTTGAGTGCTCCAACTTCCCACTCATGTTTCATTTTTAAGATCCCAACTCATGTCAACAGACACCAACAATAAACCTTATATAGCACATATTCTCAACTCTACAGCAGGAAACGAGAATAATACAAATTGCGGCAGATTCAAATAAGGGGCAACGTTTCATCCTCAAGAAGTTGCAAAAGTTTCTCACAAGGTTGGTCAACAATGTAGGTAATCATTTTCACAACTCATCATAGGTAAAAAAACCAGGAACCACTAGTAATGGAATGTAAACGCCATTTTTTTTGCAAGAAAGACAAAATATTTATGATACTGCTTTAAGCCTCAGGTGTTGCAATTATTATCACAAAGATATTTGTCAAACAATGTAGGCAATAATTTTGCAACTCATCATAGGCACACCTCCAGAAGTGCAAAAACAAATATAGTAACAGGCACTCTGCAATAATATCACTATGCTTAGTTAGAAGTGACAATGCAAAGCAGGAAGAAAAATTATGACACTATTTAAAGCCTCAGCTCTTGTAATTATAATCATATAGATACTTGTCAGACAATGTAGGCAATAATCTTGCAAATCATCAAAGGCAACGTTTATAACAAGCACCATGCAATAATAGAGACAAATGCTATTATTATGATTTATGCAAGCAGGAAGCTAAAACTATGACACTGTTTGAAGCCTCAGCTCTTGCAATTATCGTCACAAAGATAGTTGTCAGACAATGTAGGCAATAAACGTGCAAGTCATCATAGGCCATGTTGACAACAACTTAACAAGCACTGTTCAATAATAGAGTCTAATGCAATGTTCTCATGATTGTACCTAACTCATGGTTTGCAGTAGGCATGGCCCCTCGTACCAATAAAACTAAAAGTAGGTAAAACTGTAGCAAAGACACAGAAAGAATGTTCTTTCTGCAGCACTAAAAGATGTTTTCAGACAATATCTCCACAGTGAAATTCCAACTGCTTAGTGAAGCTAGCTTTTTGTCCAGGATAATAGGGTGTACAAAGCAAGGTAATAGAAAGTGATAAATCTAATGGTGAATTCCAGACAAAGGAATCATGAGAAAGTGATAAATCTAAAGGTGAATTCCAGACAAAGGAATCATGAGTCAGCCAAGTAACATTTCCTTAATATGGAACTAGACACAAATAGGCATACTAATCTATATGTAAAAGTTTACCTGTTCACAACGAAGGAAGAACAGCCGATTCTCCTTGGAAAGGATGGTATCTGGGCTCTTGCATCCATTACATATGACATATTCATCTGAAAGGAGTGAAATTGCAAAATTTAGAGTCCATTGAGTATAGGAAATTGAAAGCAGCTCACAGATTAGAATATCGCAAACTTTTGGTGTCGATTCTCCACATAGGATCTCACAGAAAACAATAAGCTACTCCCTCCACTCCTAAATATAAGTCTAACTCTAAACCTTCCTTACGATAAAAATAACGTACATAGGGAGTAGGGGAAAAAAGGGTTATATATGTTATTTCAAGTGATGCCTTAATCCTTGTGCCAAGTCTAGAAAAGACATAATACTTGGGTATGGAGGGGCTACTAAATACTACAAGCTATAGGTTATGATTTGATGAGCATGGCACAAGAATTATGTAAAGCTCATTCATAACAAAAGGAGATACATCATCCACAAAATAGTTTTTTAATGTGGATCCACAAGAGTTCTCAGTTTGGTGTTTGCTCATCCTAGAGAAATTCATCAGTTACTTCAATTAACCTACTAAGGCTTCTTTCACATTGCAGTGCCTTTTCAAAAGCACCTTTTTAGCATTTTTTTATAGATAAACTATTTTGTGGCCTTTATTTTAGAACCAGAAAAGAAAAAATTACAACTGGTAGCATCCCCTTGATTCCACAGCACAACGATAATAAACCGGCCCTTAAAGTCTATAACAGAAACAAATTAACGATTTATCTGTATCACAGCTGCAGGCTAAAAGATTAGTTAGACAAAAATCATATACTTCAATGAAAAGGGAGTCATGAAATAATCACAAAAAATTACTTATATATCTCCTGAGTATTGCTTCAAAGTTTTTCGGAGCAAATCTTCCTTTGATAACCAATCTTTGTTGTCCATCAAGGGACCCACTTGTTCCCATCTCAGCAAGTAAAAACATCATCACATGTTCAGGTTGCCTATGCATTCTGGAAAGTGGAAAAATCATTTACATTTAGCTCATGGTAGTTTTATGTTTTCAAATCAAAACAGAGGGAGAAAATAAAAGTGGAAACAAAGTGGGATCATACGTTTTGCACAAGTCCATGAAGTTCACAAAAACTGTCTTCTTGGTGCCTTCCCTAAGAACTTGAGGGGGCCTCATAACAGTTCTCCGTCTATCACCCGCAAGATCTGGATTATTCTCACGCAGGATATTGAAAACTCTGCCAAGCAGCTGTCACCAAACGAATCAGATGATAAGGCTTCACCAACAAAAACTTAACTGAATAGGAATACTAGTAAAAACTGAGCACTACTCAAGGTGCTAGTCCTGTACTCATAGCATCTACAGAGGAAACAACAAAGAAAGAGCTAAATCAAGAAACACACGAAAGAGAACATCCTAATGCTTCTCATCAACACTGCACCACCTTACTAATATGACTTGTGGAGGTAAGCAACTGCAGGTGATATAGGAGGAAGGTACTACCTTACTAATTTGAAACATATAATCTTTATATAAACTTTTGCATAGAACTCATGATCTGTCAACAAAAGAATAATCAGATATTCCGAACAGTCATAGAGCATCAAGTACCTCTTCATATTTGTAATCTCTATCAGTTCCTTCCCAAGGGTATCTGGTTGAATCACCAAGCACAATTCCTTCACCTTGTTCGTCCTCCCCAACTTGATCATCTGGAGAACAGACGCTCACATACAGAAACAAATGCAAATAACGGCAAATGAAATTACTAAGAGATCCATATATTTACCAAGAGCAACCTCATCATCTCCAGCATCAGTAAGAGACAGATCAAGTTCCACCTGAAATACACACGATTAGTAAATCGAAGCAAAGTACAACAAGCGATTATTAGTCCAAAGAGCATTTCGCAACCAAATGCTGATCGCCTAAGACACTCACATGCTTCTTCTTCTTCTTCTTCATGCCTGCAAAGCTTGGCTCACCAGTCTCCGTGACTGAATAACAAAACAAAGGCATATTAATGAAAACAGCCAGCAGATCAGTGATTCTTTTTTTGTAGCATACAAAGGCACACCTGTCAAGCTCTCCGTCTTCTCTGCCAGCTTATCTACCTCATCAGATGGATCTTGGATCACAACCTTCTTCTTCTTCTTCTTCTTTGTGGGATCAAAAGGAGTAAGCTGCAAAACATTATAAACATTATCAAGAAGCTTGCACAGGAAAACAGAAAAGAGAAGCATGACAAGTCAAATTTATGAAACACTGAAAAGGGACCAAGATGATGGACATTATTCACAAGCAGATTAAATTACAATAGTCCACCATGCAGTAAGCCATTTATTTCAGCATCAATTCATGGTCTTACATTTCAAAATTTTAATGTTAGTTCTTGGCTGCCTGCCTGCCTACGATGACCCTTTGACACAGATGCATGACAGCAGTACATCCTCTCTGCAAATTTTAAATGCTTGTGATTCCAATCCACAAATCTACTTACACCTATTCATTTATGTGACACAAAACCCCAATTTGTCGTACATATCCCAAGACAAGACAGCCCTACGAGTATATGCAGGCATTACAAATCAAAATGTCCTAGCACATCATGTACTGCCGTTCAATGCTGCACGGCTTCAAATCCTATGCTGAATTTACAAGTATCACGTACATGAAACTAATCAGAAGACTCAAGAGCTAAATAATGTGCGTTTAACTGAGTAGTTCCTACCCAGTAGGACGAACCAGTGCAGCGCTTACATCTAGCTACTCACAAAGCACCAATCAAGCCTATCCCTCGAATCTCACAACATCAATCCAAGCACACAAATCAAACAACCCATCGTCGCAGATTGATGCCCAAACCACCGAAAAACCACGCAAACTACCCATGCCATCGGCAGCTTGTTCACCACCCAAATAGAAACAGATCGAGCCTAATCAGGCGTGCAGTGCCAGAAAAACAAAAGGAAGAGAGAGGTTTCACCTCGGAGGCCTCCTCCTTCCTCTCCATCTGCTCGTCGTCTGCCATGGCGACGCTAGCCTTCTTCGCCCCCTCCTCCTCCTCCCCTCCCGGCGCGGCAGGCGACACGAGACGCGGCGAGGCGGCTGGAAACCTAGACGGGCAGGGCACGCACGAGCCGGATCAGATCGGGTCGCGGAAGCGATCGAAGTAGGAGTAAGTAAGAAATTTTTTTCTAGGGTAAAAAAAAAAAAGAGTGGGTTTCGAACTCGTAAAGCGCGAGGGAGGCGACGGCGGCGGGGCTCCGGGTAGTAGGGTTTGTGAGCAACTTTAGCCTTCTCTCTTCTGTGGTTTCTCTTTCTTCTACTAGGCGTCTCGTTTCCGACGATGGGCCGGTATTTGTAGCTCATCGGCTTGCTTGGTCGCAACGCACCCTAGCCGGCCTTGGCCAGGTCTGTGGCATGTACAGATCCGCTCGGAATTCTCTGACTTTCAGATTGTGACTAGCTAATCTGGACCGTTCATCTCTATATGGACGGTCCAGATTATTTCTAATTTTTTTAAAAAAAACTTAAAAATAATCTGGACCGTCCATATAGAGATGGACGGTCCAGCACGGCTAAGTCACAGGTGACTTACCGAAGGTAAGTCAGAGAATCCCGATCGGTACAGATCCCCCCTCCCTTCCTTTTCCACTCGTTTCTTTGGATAAGTTCAGAATAACAATGATCTATAATTTTTAGCTAAAATTTTACTACAATTAAGTTGACTTATTATGTATAATTAAATTTTAAAAAATTTAAAAATAAAATCGACATATTAGTCTATCACGGATAATACAAATGAATACGAGAAAAAAACAAAACACAAAATAAAAAAACAAAATAAGCAACAAGAAAATAAAAGCCGAACGTTGTCGCCAACGCTGGCTTCTACTCCCACTGAGCGGGGCCTTAATTGTGACTTATTTAATAGTTTTAACATATATGTTTATATAAATAAATCAAATATTAATAAGTTAATAAGTTGTTTCAAAAAGAATGTCCGATAAACTATTTTAAAAAGATAATAAAGAAATTGTCTCATTTATTTATTTGAAGAAAATCATAAATTATAAACTAAAAAGAAAGAGAGATTTACAAATTTCATTCATTCATTTTCCAAAAGACCGTCTGCCAATTTCTCAACGTGGGATACTTCAAAAGTTTTTCCTACATGACGTTCGAAAAAGATTTCATTGTTTTATTTTGAGAGGAAAAAATCATTGCTCCAAACCAGGTAATAGTTAAGTAGGCCCAAATTGGGCCAGCATAAGTCCGGCTAGTTTTAGGCTGGACCGATCTAACTCTACGATTGGGCTTGTATAGGCTTAGGCCTGTGCAGGACGGCCCTTTTTGTGCGGCCCAAGGCTTCCACATGGCCAGACAATACAAGCATAGACCCAGGTCATCATCCAGACGCTGCCAGCTACTTCACGCATCGCGAAGAATCCACGGTGAGCTCTACAGGTTGGTTTACAGCAGTGATTGATGATTTATAATTTTAATATAAATATTTATATACATAAATTAAATATTAATAAATTATTTTAAAAATATTATTTTGATAAGCTATTTTAAAAAGATAGTAAAAAATCGTCTATAAATAATTTAAAATTTTTATAAGTTATAAGTTGTAAAGAAGTACACCTACGAAAGAATGAGAGACGACCACGTTTTGCAAGCGCGTAGGGTGTCGTTTTAACTTGCTTGCTTGCTCCTCCATGCACCGGAAAGGTTTGATTAATCTTTGTGACGGAATTGGTTCTGACTTTTGAGTCCTGGCCTTTCTTCCCGCTCTTCTTAGGGGCTGATCGGAATATCAATAATTTTTGATTTTTTGCTAAAAAATACTGTAGCTAGCTGAAAAAACACTGTACCTGAGTTGGTTTATTAGGTATAATTAAATGTAAAAAATATAAAAAAACCGAAAAAACAAAAAAAAGTATAAGTAAATTTTTAGAAAAAAAAATCCAAAAAAACGAAAAAAAATTTCACTGTAGCGCGCACTGTGCATGCTACAGTGAAAAATCCGCCCGTCGCTGGGAGCAAAAGCCGTTCTGATCGGCACCTTAGTTTTTTTTTCAACTTTACCTTTTAGCTTCAATTTTTTTTACTATTCAGTAATTCATCTTTTTCTAAATTTTTTAGATTTTTGGGTTTTTTGTATTTTTCTTTTTTTTTCCGTGTTCCTTTGCATTGTCCGTGATGTGCTAACATATTTTTTCTATTTTTATATATTTTTTAAATTTAATTATGCCTAAAAAGCTAAATCAAGTATAGTAAAAAAATCTACTATAGTAAAATTTCAGCTAAAAATTAGAAGCTATCGCTAAAACGATAATCTGGAGAACAACGGATGGGGTTCCGACTTGGCGGTACACCTCCTGACCACACGCATAAACTCAACCTTCTGTATTCTGTATCATACATAAAAGAGACGTGTTTTTCTCAATATGCTTTTGGCATGTATCATAAATACAAAAAAAATGATTATACGTTTTGCATGCCTAGGTTAGTGCTACTGTGAATGTTCGTTGATGGATTTGTTGAGAGGAGTGGTCCATATTTTGATATAGTCAGCCCACAACATCATCACGGTAGCCGGTATTTTGGTTGAAACCTAGAGGGTTAGGGAAATATCATATGTATCTCTATAAATGTAGATATAGGTAGAGATGTTTATGTAATTCTAAGTAGAAGAAATGTCATGTGTACCTCTATAAAAGCAGTCATAAATAGAGGTATTTGTGTAATCAATCTCTATAGCTATAAATATGTGACTGAGTGCACCGTATGGAAGATAGAGCTCTCCTTTTCAGATAAATAGTCAGATAGCAAAGACTTCTAGTAAGGTCTCTACGACTTATAAGACTCTGGACAGCCCCTCTAAGGTCTCCCGGTTAATCCCCTGATTTACTGTTTGGTCTGAAACTATAACATAATTCATAAGTGAGACGTATACGTGTGAATGTGCAATTGAGGTCACATATCGCAGTTGGATACATTTCTGTTACTTTGAAACGATCGTCTGATTCTTTCTTGCAAGAAAGATGGAATTTAGCTGGATAGCTGGTCGCAGATCGCAATTGATTCTTTCTTGCAAGAAAGTTCGCAGTGAGCTCTCGGAATGTTCGGCACAGACCGACACGGAATGACACGCCTCGTGGTTGTGACGATCACCGCTAGCTCGATATGGTTGTCTGTACTCTCGAGCAGATAGATCATCAGGGTTTGGCAAGTCTCCTTGCATGATCTGGGCACAACAGAGTTGGGTCTCCAAAGATGGTAGGAAAGCTGGGCAAGAAAAGCAAGTGACAAATGAAAAGGCCAGCGAAGACAGGCAAAAGGCTTGGGGCTCGGGTTGGCATCGTCGTCGCTTCATCGATCGATCAATGCCTCTCAAAATGTGCAGCTTGGTTAAACAAAACTGGGAGACAATGGCGTCCATCCACTGCGATTTCTCGATAAAGAGTCGACATGATTCTGCGACTCTTTCCTCCCATCTACCAGTTCTTCGCTAAACAGACTGGACAGTGGAATCAAATTGAAGTCCCCCTTCTCTTCGGCAGAACAGCTGGACGCTAAATTTATTCGATTCCCTCGCTCTTCTGATGTGTACCTGATACAATATATTGCTGAGAAAAAAAAAGGCTGATGGGATCATCATCAAGATAACACTGATCTGAGTGGACAGCGCATTGTGGATCCACAAACTTAAAACATCCACACAGCTGTAAGTAAACCGACAACGAATGTCCAGACGATGGCATTACAAATAGAGCTCTTTAGGTACCTTAAAATAAATACAAGTCGTCTATTCTTTTTATCCAACGAATCAGATTAGTTAGGATTTAATTATACTACTATACTGTCAGCACTACTAGCAATAGATCCTAAGAAGGATAAAATTGCAAAGAGAACATGTGGCATAAGAATAATTTTCGAAACTCTAGTGGGTTTAAAGTTCGTTCATTTGGATTGGGCCGCGTAGAGAGACAGGGCAATTGCTTGATTCAATTATAGCTGCATCTACTGAGAGCTTCAAATAGCTTTCCATTCCTTTGATGTAGCACCTCACATACCAATATAAGATACTAATATAGAACGTCATCGCTAAAGTAAAGAATAAATAAGAGCAACAATAGAAATTACATGAAAATTAAAACTTTATTCCCACTTTATTAGATAACTAGCGGAAGCTGAAATAAATATTTGAAACATAAAACCACTCCACTTCTAACCAAATAAAGTAAAAAGATAATATAAATAGTGACAAGCCACGGTGCTAAAAACTCGAGTGTTCCTACCCATACATATTGCTATCACTACACTGATCTTTTACCAAATAATAGAAAGAGCAAGCGTGAGATTTGAAAATCTCAACAAGTACCTAACAATAGTTCACATCTTAAATGTAATGAAACTATGTTACCGAAAATACTGATAAGAATCGGAGATAAGGTAACATGAATGGTGGGATTAAAGATAATTGTTATTTAGCAAATTATGATAATAGAACCGATAATTACTTCCCACATATCCGGTTATACGAGAATAGTCAAGCATGTCACTGTCCTCGACGGTATAACCTTAGACGGGGTGTAATATCTTAAGTAACAAAAGTGTATGACCCCCATACGTTATTAGGTAGATGGCATTATATGGGTAACCCCAGACCAGTCAACTGTTAAATTATTAGCAAATTAGATGGTATGGATTTAATGAACCTAAGGGAAGGTTACGATAGGGTTATGATAGAGGAAGGATTTGCTAGGATTGGAAATGAAGAAGCCTCATTCCGATAAGTGAGCGATGTGGCGTGACAATATGGTGTTCGTGATCTAGGATTTATCCTAAAAGGGATATTATAGCATAGCTCATACAAGGGTTGGCAACCACCCAAATTTTATTTCGTAATGAGTGGTTATTAATCAGATTAACATGTATTATATATATTAGTTACGACTCACATACAAAATCATACAAGCATGGATCATGATATCAAGAAAAATAACCATAGCAACCTAAATATTAAAAGATTACTAGTGGTTTAAGCCTAAATTTAAACATATTCATATACTACCCGCATTAATGGTTTAAGCGTGAATTCTAACACATTAAGTCAAAGCATGAATTCTAGAACATTATTAATGAGGTAAATAAGCCTAACAGCATGTGAAACAAGATAACCTAAAACATCATGATATGAATATAATATTTGAGGTCTATAACCATGCAAGAAATAGTATATGCTAATTGTACTCAATGGCAGTGATGACAAATAATCATGGAAGGTATGGTATGCGGAATGGAGATGTTAAGGTCGTGAGGTACTTGCATTGAGCACGTTCGGTGGACTCGCTGCATAAGGGATCCGAGGTGCACAATTGTCCGAACGTTTCCTCAAAAGCCACGTGTGAACCTGCGAGGGAAAGATGGAGGTGAATCAAGTGAGGGTTAAGATAAAATTATGGAAGGACAGAAATAGATTGTTCAGTCGAAAAAATCGCATTCGCTAAGACTTTGCTGTGCGAATCGCCATTTGGCTGACCGAACACTCGTTCGGCCACGCGAACGACGTCCCGCTGCAAGGGCTAGCCAAACCACCCGGCGAATCCAAGTTCGGTCGTGCCCTGGCCAGCCGAACCATGTTGGCACTATGCGTCGGTCACCCCGCCGCCCCCGGCCACCGTTGCCACCGCTGCCTGGCCTCACTAGCCTATGCCGCTGCCGCATGGCCCGCGCCACCGCCTCCCAACCACGCCCGGGCAACGCCGCCTCCTCCCAGCCATACCTGGCCTCCGCGCCTCAGCCACACCGCCGTTAGGCTGTCGGCTGGCCAAAAGGCCCGAGAGAGAGAGAGAGAGAGAGATGGGAATAGGAGAGAGACCTGATTGGGGAGAAAAAAATCTAAGCATGGAGAAAACTGGCTCCCTTTTATTAGCCCCCAAACCCATATTAGGAAGGCTAATTAAGGTTTGCCGGTTTTTGTAACCCTTCCGATTTCAGGGTGCTACACTTGAGCTCTCAGGTGCCAATTTGTAAGTGATTAACGAAATTAGGTGTAATAAGTAAAAATTCGAACTAACGAGAAGTACAACTCATGCCGCTCCAGTACGCGCCCAGGACGAACACTGGGTCCAGCAGCACCTTTCCACCGGCCGGGTAACCCGAGAACCCGAGCCCCAGCAAGATGGCGGCGTCTGGCTGCAGCAGATCCGTGAACGAGTCCACCGCTGGGACCACGAGTTCCTTGGTGGCGGCGGCGGTGCAGGGAATGGAGAGGCGGCGGCGGGTGTTCCGTTTACACACAATAGCTCAGATGAAAAGTCCATAATACTCACAATAGTTCACATCGAAGACAGCATAGCCCGGTATATATGCATGAGCTTGACCGATGCAACGATCAACGTCTAGATAGCATAGTACCAAAATACGACAGCGCAAGAGCTTTCATAAATCATCGGTCACACACCTGTAATCCAACGCCACGTGCTCACAACTTTGTACACATCAATTCTGTCAAAAAAAGCGAAATACCTGGCTCTGCCAATAATCGAAAACGATCAATCAGATGTTCGATCCACCAGCATTTGAAAATTGACATGAAGTGCGGCTGTGAGATCGGGCTCCGACCAAACACATCACAAAAGCAACAGAAAACGGAGAGGATCGTGCTCGTCACTCTCTCACAGTATTACTCGTTGGGTCTATAGCAGTGGCGGTACAATACAAGCTAACATGCATATAATAAATCATTACAACACTGGAGAAAAATAGCAGGTGATTAGGCCAGCTAATTAGCTGGCCTAATCACCTGCCGTCTCCTTATGGGGTGGCAAGCCCCCCTTGTCGTCTGGTGGTGGAGTGGCAGGTGGCCTCCCGTCTACCCACGGGACAGCTGGGGCCACACGTCGGCCCCACCGCGCTGCCACCTGTTCGTTGGATGACGAAAACATTATTTTTGCCAATACACTCGGTATACGGCTACTTTTGCAATTACGGTGGCAAACAGTGCTATATATGGCCTTTAGTCCGTGGTGACTGGTGAGGGTATGTATAATAGTATGGATGGCCATATCAAAAGTTACACGACATTCGTGCCACTCACTGTCGACCTGTATCTCGTTTTAACACCATTGTTGATCACACGTTGCTTCGCTCGATCGTCGATCTACACCATTGCCACCTCTCGCCGCTAGCTGCTTGCAGTGGCGGATCCATGATTTTTAGGATGGGTATTCGAAATAAATAAAATGTTGTTCAATAGAAAATATAAAAATTCACAATAACTAAAATCTCTCTTTCAAAAAAATATTAGCTAAAATCAAATGACAAATTATTCGTACTAGAGACAGAACCAGAAACAACATATGAAAATAATTTAGAGAAAATAACTAAGAAAAAATAATTTAACTCAATGATTCTTTATGCCTTAGAATCACATGTATTATCTGAACGCTAATGTGCATGGCTTTCATGCAACGGTGCAATTCCTACTCTGCCTGGTCTCTGCCCCACGATCCAGCGGTCAGGCCCCACTCGTCATCGCCCGCTTGCACCTTGCGATCTTATTGTGTGCTGACTCGTCATCGCGGGCGTGTCGTAGCCTTCTCCTTGCTGTCTGAATTTGGAATGGAGCAGTGGAGTGTGCGATAGCTGCTTTGGATGAGCCACGGTGCAAGTTCGAGGAGGGAGCAGATGGGTTGTTTGGACGCGCTACTTGAGGCGAATTGAGGAGGGGGAGGTGTGAGAGTGAGCTGAAATTAATCGAAGAATATGAATGTAAACTATTTAGCCTAATTATCAGTGTATATACATATTCAATATACCAAATAAATATTAGGTATTTTACAACAAAATTTGGGTATTCGGTTGAATACCCTTGAATCATGGCAGGACCGCCCATGGCTGCTTGACAAGGACTGAAGCGTCGCTGCTTAACACGTCAACTCGCACACTCACACCAGTGAGAAGCAGTGTCTCTCTCACCACTAGTGCACTCGCCAGCTCCACCGCTGTAGCGCGAAGTCCTCTTGTCAATCTATGCCGCCGTCCACGCGCCGAGATTCTTGGACCACCAAGATGGGCTAGCAAAGCCAGTCCGGGCTATTTCTTGGCCCAGTCCACTAACTGGGCCAGCCCATACTATGTAGTCCAACATTGTTCACAACCAAGCCCAGCATTGTGCAACCCATTAATCTCATCCCAAACTCATTACTATTCACCAAAAGCCGATCCGCTAGGAATAGTGCCAACCTGGTAGGAGGCGACAGGATCCGATAGGCGATGGTGGAGTATACTATTCAGTGGACAAAAATTTTGGAGTAATGTAAATTGTAGAAATGTAACATTGAAACAAAAAAAAATGTTGGGTTGATGTGTAAGATTTACACATAGGTTTAAAGCATGTGTGTTTTTTTTATTTTGTAGCAAAGCATAAGATTTAGCTAGTCTAAAATAATGTCAAATGAAATATAACAAAGAAACAAAAATAGAAAGAAAAAAGAGTCAAACTGCATGGGGGCACATGCAAGTGCAGCACTCTGCACACCGCGTAGGAGTAGGGTACATGTGCGAGAGGCAACAACAACAAGCCACCGGCCATTAAAGCATGCTCAATGTATAGTCCCACCTTGAGGTATTAAAGGATAGAGAAATGAGAGGCTAGCTTAGTGGTGGCAACGAGGCGGAGGGGTCCCGGGGAGGCCCCTGTGGCCCTACCTCGATTCCTGTTAGCCCCGCCCCATTAGGCTTAGTGGTGGGAGGTTGCCCCGTCCGTGGTCCCAACGGGGCTCGACCCCTATAGAGACTAAAAATAGGCTATATTATTTTAACAAAATAATAATATGGCTTTATTTATTTATTTATAGTTATTTAAGCATACTTTTTTAAATATAGCTTTAAAAAATATATTCTAACATATAGATTTAAGTTTTAGTTCAAATATATAAGAAAACAATACAATATCACATATTAAAAAATATAATATATTATAATTTTTTATTTTTATCGGGTCACCGTGGGGCCCACCGGGGGGATCCCTTCCCCTCCCCAATAGCGTAGCGGGCTATAGAATCAAAGATAACCGACTAGAGGGGGTGAATAGAAGGTTTTCAAATTCTTTTAGCTAAAACACAATTTTTATAGTAAGTGTGGACCAATTAAAATTGTTTTGCAAAAGTTAAAGCCTAATGTCTCTAAGTTTTACTAAGGCACCTCAAACCTATGTCTATACTAGATACAATTCTAGCTACACAAGTCAATCTAATAATTGCAAGAAAAGTAAATACGAAATGTAAAGACAAGAGAGGTAAACTACAAAGATTTCTAAACCGTCTAGGTGTCCGTAACCATGAAGAGTAATAGGCCAATGTGCTTGTTTGAAGGTTTCTAAGTGCCACAATGATTAATTAGATGATGCAATGCATTTGAGTGCTTTCAACAACCTCAAAGTGTGAAAATGGAGCAAATGAGTTGAAAAGAGAGTGGCAAGAGCTTAAATGTATTCAATGAGATCCAAGAAGAGCTGCTTGTTGCTATGGGAAGGTATTTATAGCCTTCACCCACCATGATGATCGTTGGAGTCGAAATCCTCAAAAATTAGAGAATGGAGTACTACTGCCATGTAATGGCCGATACCATGCACCTATTATTTAACAGCTACTTAAGGTTTGTTAAATGCACAAAAACTAGCCATTAAATCAAATTTCAATAGTATTATACTTATAGGGCCCGGTAGTACCGATCATGCGGTAGTACTGCACCTCAGCTGCGGTAATACTAATTTCCAAAGGAGAAAAAATGCTCCCAAAATGCACATATCTGGAATTTAGCTAGTACCAACTAAAGTGCGGTCATACCGCACTCCAGCAGTACAGAGTGCGTCATATCGATACAGTACTACTGGCCAACAAATGCGATAGTAAGAAAAGATCAGAAATACATTTCTGTAAAAATAAGTTATCGGCATGTAACAACTGGTAGTACCGATGAAGCGGTACTAACATTAATACACTTGCGGTCATATCGATTTCCAAAAAAAAACTCTAAGAGGGATCTCAACTGAAGTTGTAAATGCATGCATGAACTGATCAAAGTGGCACAAGATTGACTTCAAGTTACTAACCATGACCACTTTTTATAATATGACACCTATTCTACAAATTTAGTCTTTCAACTAAACACTGAGATTAATAAAATCTATAAAGAGATCCTTATGCTACAATATACCTTTGCCTTGAGCTATGTCAACACTTGGTCACCTTTGTATGCCTTTTTGCTTAGGCCTATCTTGTTAAAGAATTTAAAATGAAGGACTTGGGCCGAATCAAATTTTGCTTAGGTCTGCAGCTGAAGCATATCTCAGAAGGAGTTTTAGTACACCAATCCAGTTATACCAAAAAGGTCTTAGAGAAATTTAACATGGATAAGTCGTATCCAATGAAAACACCGATGGTACTTCGATCCCTAGAAACAGATAAATACTCTTTTAGACCAAAAATGGAAAGTGAGAAAAATTTTAGACCAGAAGTCCCATACTTAATGTCATTGGGGCACTAATGTACTTGGCTAACTGCACGAGACCAGATATTGCCTTTGTAGTAAACTTGCTAGCTAGAAACAGCGCAGCTCCACCCTGAAGACATTAGGTTGACATTAAAACCCTACTCAGGTATTTTTAGGGTACATAATATTTTGAATTATTTTACACGAAGAACCAAAATTTAACTATGATTGGATATACAGATGCGAGATATCTGTCTGATCCACATAATACGAAATTTCAGACAGATTTTGTATTCCTTTGTGGTGGTACAGCCATTTCTTGGTGGTCATTCAAACAAACCTTGATAGCTACGTCTACAAATCAATCAGAAATAATCGCATTATACGAATCTTACGGGAATGTGTTTGATTTAGACAGATGGTTAGCTATATCCAGAAGTCATGTGGTATGAGCACTATTAATGACCCCACTATTATCTGTGAAGATAATGCCGCTTGTGTTGCACATATGTAAATAAGCTATGTTAAAAGTAATATCACGAAGCGTATTATTTCTAAATTCTTTTATCCTCATGAGTTTCAAAAGAACGGAGAGATAAAAGTTTTAAAAGCTAAGTCTTGTGATAATTTAGCAGATCTATTCACAAAATTACTTCCAGCCTCTAGCTTCTATAAATACATACGAGGTATAGATATGAGACGACTTAGAGAATTACAAAGTTCAGGAGGAGTGAATCCCTGAATTATAACCTACATGTAAGACCAGAAGACTTATATAATTCTGAATATCTAAATGTTGCACTCTTTTTCTCTTTGTGAGTTTTTTCTGAAATTTTCTCATATAAAGATTTTTAATGAGACAACAAGTGCCACAAGAAACAAATGCAATGTGTTTTTTTTTCTCCACCTCTTTTTTTCCACTAGGTTTTTAAGAGTTTTTGATGAGGCATTTGCATATCGTGGTATTCGCCTAACAAGGAGTGTTATGAAACCTAGAAGGTTTCGGTGTGGACAAATACCACTAGTAGATTTATACTATAAATAGAGAGGCATTGTACCATAAACATATTTGAGAATTAATAAAGAATACGTTTTGGTGTTTTCTCTTAATTGATATCTACTGTGATTTATCTATTGTTCTTAGTAATTGATTACATGAATTGTATTATTGTTTATCTATTCTACATAAGTTTTTTGCCAGTTTTTTTTTGCTAATTTGTTGTACGGTGTTTTTGTTAACTCCGCCGCTGCCCGGCCGGTCGCGATCTTTTCTTTCCTTGAAACGCGCATGTATCGCACGATCCGCGCGGTTTGAGCCACCTTGGTGGAAAGCGCGGCCCAGGCGAGCCTCGCGGTGGCCGAGTGGAGTCGTGGGGTATAAGACGGGCCGGCGCAGACAAACGCGACATCTTCCCAAGAAAAAGGGCCACGCGAATAACAGCGCCCGAGCCTCGAGCACGCCACCAAATACCCCTCTGCCTACGGCGCCGCTCCGTCATCCGAAGCCGCGACCAGCGAAACATCTGGAGGCGGACATCCTGCCTCACCTCACCTTCCCATGATGCCGCCCTTCGCCGCCGCCGCCTCCGCGGCCGTCTCCTCCTCCTCGCCCCTCTTCTCCCATTCCTCACCCCACCCCGTCCTCCGCCGCAATCTGCCCCCGAACTCCGTCTCGTTGCGGCCGCGGCGCCGCTCGCCCGCGGCCTCCGCAGCCGCGGGGACGGCCGAGTCCGCCGGGAGGCCGCTTCTCGAGGTGCGCGAGCTCACCGCCTCCGTAAAGGATACCGGCGAGCAGATCCTCACCGGCGTTAATCTCACCATCCGGGAGGGCGAGGTTCGTGTCGCTGTGGAACTTAGCGGCTTGTGGTGTAGTGCTTAACTAGGGCTGTGAAATTTGGAGTGTTGACTATTGGTTTCCATTTGCGTGTGTTCGTAGGTTCATGCGGTCATGGGGACGAACGGCTCCGGCAAGAGCACCCTCACAAAGGTAATAATGTTGTGCTTCTTCTCCATGCACTTTTTTCTTTTTTATAATCAAAATTACTGATATATATAGGAATAAATCGTTGCCTGCACGCGTTTATGTGCCTGTTTTGGATTCCTCCGTGGAAAATTAATGGCGGAGGTGATGTTGCTAGGATAAAGAGGGCCAAATTCTTTACTGTTACTCCTGTAATTTAGTTTTTTAATACAATTTAATTTTCACGGTAGATTATCATCAATCGTAGTGATATATAATTGCTGCCGGATGTGCTTCGAAGGTCCCAGCTGGTGTTAGAATTTATTTAGAGAGTTATGCCTTTTATGTCTAAGAGAGTTATGCCTTTTATGTCTATTGTTTGGATGAGTATGAGTTGAACATCCGTGAGCCTCTTTTTGTTTACAATCTTTTTAGACAGAAAACTTCTTCCTAGCTTTAACAAATCCAAAAGAAGTTTAGGCAAGAAAAAAGGTGGGGATACCAGCTTACAATGTGCAATCAGAGCTACTCAGATATAAAACAAAATTCCCTCTCCAAGTACTTTAGCTAACACCCCTCTTAGGACAAAAGAACTGAAGTACTCCTACAACCAAATTCAAGCAAAGACTTTTATAACAGATCACTTTGAGCTCACACCCTGAGTAACAAAAGACTACCAAGATCTGCTATAAGAGCACACAAAAGTTCCAACTTCCCGTTATCATGCACCAGGGCTTCCTTCGGTTACTTGGTTTTGCTTCAGAACTTCAATCTGTTGCTTGATTCTGGTGGCCGTCATGCCCATTTTTCCTGCTGCCCTTCCTTCAACAATGCTTTCCATCGCGGCAAAGAGAAAATTAATTGTACCAAGCATCATCAAGGTGTGATAACAGCTTCCCTTTAATGGCCATCTTGTTGCAAATTGAACATAAAGATAAGCACCCTGCAGCAAAGCAGATCCATTGAACGCTCAAATGAAGTCCTCAATTGAACCTGAGGCTTGTTCCCTCTGTTCAAAGCTTCCTCCAAACTGCTCCAGGCAAAACACTGCAGTATGGCACCTGAACATGATATGCTCAGTATTTAACTATTTATTTTACAATTTTTCCGGGGATTTTTGTATTTTATATTCCATTCAACGAAGTGTGTTTTGGCATCCTGCAAGTTGCAAAACCTAATCTATGACAAGATGTTTAAATTCTTTTCCTACTAAAGGAAGCATCGGTGTTTTTTTCTTTCTAAAAAAAAACCAAATGTAGCATCTATACAAGATGTTTTTAGGTAGCCTTAATTGTAAGTTTAGGTCCAGCTTAAAAAGCGCAGCCAGGATGGTCCAGCCCAGCTTGTGAGCATAAGCTTGGAAGGCTTGTAGAGATCAACTCCTTACGTATTCAGTAAGCTTTGTTGCAAGTTATGCCATGACAATTGTGCAGCTTAATAAATTTCTTTCTCATGTCTGCATCTCCCAGGTAATTTCCTGATGAAATCGCGAGAAATTGATGATTGTCGTTGCTCTGTTATCTAGACATTCAATTGAGTGTTGTATCTTTTCATTGCAGGTTCTTGTTGGGCATCCAGATTACGAGGTAACTGGTGGTACCATTCTTTTCAAGGGTGAGAACTTGGTTGACATGGACCCAGAGGAAAGAGCTGTTGCAGGCCTCTTTATGAGTTTCCAAGCACCTATTGATATTCCTGGAGTGAGCAATTTTGATTTTCTGCTCATGGCATTAAATGCTCGCAGAGAGAAGAATGGTCTTCCAGCAATGGATCCTCTTGAGGTTTGAACTATGCAGTTAGTGTATAAGACATCAAAATTTCCACACTTTAACATACAAAGAGAATAATGCAGTGTTGTATGTTGCTCCCTACTCCCTAGTTTCTATGATAAGTGCAACTCTATCCACATCTATGACCTTTTGTGCCATTATCTTGTATGAAACACAGGAAAGAAGTTTACAAATCCTAGCACTGACTTTGTTTGTTTCTCTTCTCTTTGTTTAGTTCAAGTGGAGCTTTCCATTCCAGATTAAATTGTACCAGTAGTCCAGTACAGTTCTTTCCATTTTCTTGCAGCATGTTCTAGTTAACGAACTAAATTACTAAAGTGAACTTGTTGGTAGATGAATATTTTCTTGATTAACTTATTTTTATCATTTCGTAGTTTTGTGTCATTTCCAGTGGCAGGGAACTCTTGACATATCTTTGCTTTATCATACAGTTTTATTCAGTTGTAACACCAAAAATTGAGGCCTTGAGGATGGAACCAAAGATGCTTGATCGCAATGTAAATGAAGGATTTAGTGGTGGAGAAAGGAAGCGCAATGAGATATTGCAACTTTCTGTAAGATTACTATGAAGCTGTCCAACACCTTAGTTTGGCTGTTACAACATTTATATACTACTGACTACAGTATTCAAATACCACATTTTTGCATGTATCACCTATGAAATACTACAGTTCTCATATACCATTGTTTTTGCAGTTTTAACCAAAAATGCGAGTATATGAGGATTGCTGTATTTAATACAGTATTTTGTTAAAAAAGTATCTGTTAGCCAAGCAGTCATTAATTATCAAGAAAAGCTGAACTAGCAATTTTTGAACTCACTATTGTATGATAATGCAGACCAAATCAACTTTCAATGATTAGAAGCCTTGTTTAACACTTTCAAATCAATGAGTTCAATCAGTCCATCTCACGAGAGGTTCAAGAAGAATAGTAACTGTTTGATTTGCTGGATTGATTTTAATATTGATGCGATCTTCTGCTTTGATTTTAGCCAAAACTCCTAAAGGATGATGATAACAGAGATCACATTGATGTAATCCACAGCAGTCATTGGCAAACTCCACAGTAGCAGCGACCACAGGCACTGTTGTCTACGGCAGTCATGAGTGTAAGGGGAGTCATCGATAGCGGGGGTGGCCATGCATGGGTCCTTATTGATTGTGTGTGCCATGGGCAAGGTGCACATCCATCATGACTGCAGCGATGGCTAGTGGCGGTAGGCTGGCTGTATGCATGCACTGTCTGGGAGGCGAAAATGGTAGCAACAACACCCACATGAGTCAACGACAACATCAATATGCAGAAAAATAAAATAGAGGAGCACATCTTCCAGTAGAGATGAATCACTAGAAAACTTGATTTTAGAAAATATGAAGGTTCAGGAGTGGATTAGTTAAAACCCCAAAACACCATGGTATTTGTGAAACCAAGTTTTTTTTTCTTTTAAAAAAAGGCAGCAGGAGCTCTGCTATTCATTGAAGTAGAACAGAGTACATAGTTCTGAGAAACATGGGGCTTGGATCCCCAATAAAACGACTAAGAGAAATTACACCAAGCCCATGTGGCGACTAGGAGCGAAAGTCCTAGGTGCAGTCGGATTAAGTGGTTAAGCTACTGGTGTTGAAGCGCTCATCGCTGTTGTTGTACATAAAACCAAAGTTTTAAAAACCAACATAAGAAGTGTACCCAACCACTTCTTAGTATTTTATACTATGATATTTTTTGGAAGCCATGGTAATCCTTCAAAACTCAACAAATAATTTGTATCCAAACAGGACCCGTTTTAGTAATTTTAATCTCAACATGAATTTGGGCTGAAAATTCCTTTTTTACTTTTCATATTACAGGTATAACATCACAAAGCAGTGTGGAGTTAATTATATAGTATCTTAGGAAAAGATATTTGTTGGCTTACCTGCAGTCTCTTCTTTGCTATAACTAACTATTGAGTTTTTTTCCTATCCAATGAAATCTTTTCTAGATTTGTCTGCCAGCCTTTTGATGTCTCCATACATTTTTAGCCCTGAATTCGTTTTACATGAAGTGTACATTTAATACCGAGACCAGATTCATTTGTGCTTGCATTAGAGATACACTAAGCCTTTCTTTCCTCAAATGAGGATCACCTTCATATACAGTTCCATGTTCTCTTATATATGTATTATTTTATGCAGAGTCCTTGTTTTGTTGAGGCTTGTTAGGTATATATGTGTGACAAACAATATCAGCAAAATTTTCTTGCGTAGGTGTAAGAATATATATTGTGTCTGGGAGTGCTTCTGTGAACATTTTTACCAAGCATCAAAATTTGTCTTATATATCTAGTTGTGCACTTCATCAATAAATTTCCACATCTGATTTATGGTGTTTGTTTACAAATTTAGGTTGTTGGGGCTGATTTAGCTCTTCTTGATGAGATCGATTCAGGGTTAGATGTTGATGCAATTGAAGATGTAGCTAATATAGTGAATGGGCTCGTGACACCCCAAAACTCTGTTCTGATGATTACGCATTACCAACGCCTTTTGGAGCTTATTAAGCCAAGCTATGTTCACATCATGGTAAGGCACATAGCCAAATACTGCTCTGTAGAGTTATTGCACTTAAGAGTAAATTTGTATGTTTAAATGCATTTATTTTACTTTACTCATGTATTTTGTTTCAAGTAATATTTCTTTTGGACTAGTAATTGGCTGATTATTACATCTATTTGTGCATCTTTATAGAGTAGCGCCAAAGAAAAGGCTGAACTTGTGTCCTAATTTTGATGGATATATGGTGTTAGTCAATGATCAGGTGGCAAAGAGCTATGGTATCAATAGGTTCTACACATTTTAACATAACTGTTTCTTACTCGAACATTCAACCCACAGCACCTTTTGAAAAAGAAACTCTCGCTACAAATGTTTGTAAAAATATATAGAACATGAAAGAGTTCACTCATATAATCACCACACTATGTTTCAATGCTTTTAAACTTCTTAAATGAAGGGCATGCATGATGCATTGTTGTTGATAATGCTTCTGATCGGTTACTTCCAGGGCAATGGCAAGATAGTGAGAACAGGTGACAGCTCTCTAGCCAGCTACATTAGTAAGGATGGCTTCAAATCATTCGCTGTTGTATAACGTGAAATAAGGTTCTGTTTTATTCACACTTCTTTTTCCTTTTTTATTTGAGAAATTTTGTTCCCACTTATAAAAGACATGAAGTTGTCCCATGCACTCCCATGGTAAAAAGTATCTGTGATTCCTCCTGATAAAAGAGAGAAAAATGTTGCAAGGAATTTGTTGATTGATATGTGCAAAAGTGAATCAGGTTCTTATGGATTGGACTGGACTGGTTTTGGATGCTACTTACAGGTCGAATTCTTGAATCGCCAGCCACTAGTCTTCTTGTCAAGACAGTTTGATCACTTGAGTTCCATACAATCAAACCTAGCATGCCTGCTGGGAGTAAAACGCACTAAGTTCAGTAAAATTGTTGAGCTAGTGCCCCATATGGCCAGACATGTTATCTTTTGGAGGTGGAGCACTGGAGTTCTCAATTGCCTGCAGCCATATTTCTCTTTCTCGTCCTGTAAGATTGTTGTATTACAATATTAATACCTTATACATGTAGTTATATGCAGGAAAGTATCTTGCGTGAGCATACGTGATCGACAAAATTATCCGAGTTTTATCAACAATTTTAGTCAGTTTGAATATCACTTATTACCTCTTTTTGGCATCTAGTAATCAAGATTGATTATACGCGCAAACTTAGAAACACATTTTATCCTTGTAACTAATGTGTGACTAGAAACTAGAAAGCTGTTTCACTTGTGTTCATACTGCTATATAAAAAGCCAAAGTTTGAAGCCTTTGTCCGCGATGTGTTCTTCCAAAGTCCACGTTTTTCGAATGTACTCGTGATGATTATCTTCTTTTGGTTAAGATTCGAGGTGTCTTGAGCTAATGTGAGCTGCAACGTACATGTAGAGCTCAGGCAAAATCTTTGGGTTTTCCCCTCATGGTCAAGTTGCTCTCTCATATCACACGTCTGATGTGCAAGCTCTCGAGTCTGCTGATTATCTATTGCGTTTGTTCTGAGTGCTAGTGCGCAAAAGTTTCTTTGGTGCGTTCATGACAAATCTTGTAGGCAATGACCCATGTGCCACTAATGGTAGGTAGCTCTCCATCTTTCGCCCTGAGCCTCTCCTCCTCTGCCTCCAAGTGACAAGCCGACGAATGCGGGCAGCTGTGCACGCAGCAGGATGTGCTGAGCGTCGTAGACGCCTCTGCTGTGAGCGCTAATACCCTGCTCCACCACCGCAAAGTGCCAACTTCCCTCTCCTCTATCGTGGCGCGCTGATGGAAACCGCGACAATCTCCTCTGCTGCTTCGCCTCCAAGGAACGACACGGCGATGCCCCTACTCGTCTCTTCTTTGCACCGAGCCACCGACGCCCTTCCTCCACCGCCGCAAAGCGCCGACCCCCTTTCCTCCGTGAATGTGACGACCTCGACTGCTCCACCGTGGCTCCCTCACCTACTCCACCATGCGGCAGCACAAAGGCCGCACGGCCACCATACAGTAGAGATGATTAGATAGGGTAATTAGCACTGATCTAATCCTAATTAGGGATTTTATTTAGGTGCACCGTTTTTTTAATTTTTTAAATATAGCAAATGAGCTTCAAAAATTATGAAATTTTCTGTGGAACCTCCCAACGAAGCATACTTGATTGTGTAATTCTTTTCGTAATTTTATCCATCCTAAATTTTATTAAAGAATTCATTTAAGTATATTGTTCGGATGAATTTTTTAATGTAGCTATCTTGTTCCATAGAATTTGTTTCCCCACCTGAGGCTATCTTGTACAAGGATGGATAAAATTATGAAAAAAAAATTCCTAAGAAATACACAATTAGGTCAACTGTATAAGGATCCTTTGAAAAATTATAATTTTTGAAACTCATTTACTACATTAAAAAAATTCATACAAACAGTCTACTTAAATGAATTCTTCAGTAAAATTCGGGATGGATAAAATTACAAAAACTTTACACAATTAAGTACACTGCGCTGGAAGGCTTCACATAAAATTTTGTTTTTTTGAGCTTATTTGCTGTATCAAAAAATCGAACTAGTAGTACACCTAAATGAAATTCCTAATTAGGATTATATTAGCGCTAATTACCCTACCTAATTGCCTCATGCATGGTGGCCGTGTGGCAACCCCTTGCCGCACGGTCGCCGTTGTAGGATCGAGGAGGCCGACTAGAGGGGGGTGAATAGGCGGTCTTAAAAATTATATTACAATTAAAAATACTATATATTTGTCTAAACCAAGTAAATAATACGGAAGTTTAACTTAAATTGGTTTAGCACAAATATTGCATAAAACAATTAGGTTCGCCTAAGTGCACCAACAATCTATGACTATGTCAAAGATTTGCAATCCTAGGGTGACAAGCAATCAATTTAATAATATGAATGTAAATTGCTTGCATGTAAATTGAGAACAAGAAAACAAACCATAATTGACACGATTACTTTTTACTGTGATGTTCAGAGACTTACCGGTCTCCCCTAATCCACGTTGAGGTAAGCCCAAACGAATTGGACCGGCTCCACGAATTAAGCCAAACACCTTAAATTCACTAGTGGTAGCTCTTTCCCGCTCCGGGTAGGTGAGCTCCAACCTTCACAACACGTCGGGTTTTCTCACAATCTTCTTTGAGAAGATCATCGCGCACGACGCTACCAACGCCGTCTAGGAGTCGGCAAACTCCAAGAGTAATAAGCCAAGCCCCTTGCTTGACTCTCACCACGTGCAACGAATGTACAAGCTCAAGTGGATACAAAATCCACCTCTAGATACAACACATACAACTAGAGACCTCTCTCCTTCCTCACAAGATGCAACACATGCACAATTGAGTGGAGAGACTTATACTAGCTTAAGTGAGTGAAATGAGGTGCCAAAGAATGCTCTCCAACCGGCCACAAGTGAGTATTTATACCTCACATATAAAAACTAGCCGTTGGAGCCAAATCCCTAAAATAATCAGGGAAATCGGTACTACCGCTGTACAAAGTGCGGTAGTAACTTTACTGTAGCACAAAATAACGGCTATGTTAAACTAGCCGTTGGAGCCAAACCACTGAAAAAATCAGGGAAATCGGTACTACCGCTGTACAAAGTGTGGTACTACCGCGGTGTGGTACTACCGCATAATTTGCGGTACTACCGCACTTCTATTTTTCAGCACAGATAGCACTCAGGAAAACGGTCATAACTTTTGACTCCGATGTCGGAATTGAGTGATCTTGAACTCTATGGAAAACTTATTCAGAGGGCTATACAACCCATCTATTTGCATGATCTCAAACATATTAGATCAATGCAGAAAATATAAGAGATCCAAGGAGTTACTATCACGGTCTATGTTCGAAAAAAACAATATTAGACCATGCCAAGGGACATTGTATGACCTCTAACAATTTGCAAAACACATTTGTAAACTTAGATCATACCACAAGGAAAAGGTACATGGACTTCAACCATTTGCAAAGTATAGTCACATGTTGCAAATATTAGATGCATGAGCCTCAACTATTCGCAAAATACATTCGCAAATAATAGCATCATGCCATGGAGAGCTAGGGTAAGCGAGATTGAGTTATCAACACATGATGAGACTCAAGATACTAGACAATACCCCTCTTAATAGTATGGCAAACCTATACTAGCAATCCGGTCTTCCAACCAAACACCAAGACCGGTAAAAGACTAGGAACACATCCTTAGCCCTAGTTAGTCATACCTTTGCCTTGAGCATTTCTTTGAAGCTTGATGATACTCATCTTCACCTCAAGTCTAGGTCATTGTCTTCTCTTGACTTGACGATCAACTCATGGTCATCTCCTTTTCGAGATCTTCATATGCATCAACACATGATGCATCCTCTTTTAATGACCTTCAACTCATGAAGCCATTTCTACCTCGAATCTTTGCTTGATGATCTTCAACATATGAAGTTATCTAAAGTCTTTATCATCTTGGAACATAATCTATTCATCCAACTCATGAAAAATGTTAATCCCACAATGTGATTATCATTAATTACCAAAACATGCCATTAACTCATAATGGTGTGTCTAGATGCTTCAATCTTTCCTTTGGTAATTGATAATAACCACCACAATTACAAATAATTGAATATAAAACTTTAAACTCACAGTGCGGTACTACCGCCGTTATAAGTCTGGTAGTTCCGCTCTCCGGTAGTACCGCTCAAGATGCCGGTACTACCGAGCATCGGTAGTTCCGCTGATCGATGCGGTACTACCGCACTACGGTAGTTCCACTGTGAAAAATCCGATACTACTAATTTCGGTAAGTCTAAGTCCCACCAAAGTTGCTTTCTGGAAAAAATGTACCGCACAAAAAATCGATACTACCGTATTGTGGTAATACCGCTGTTTACACGCCGGCACTACCGTACAGTGGTAATACCGCAGGTGGGTGCGGTGCTACCGATTTTTCTGAGAGAACACAGTTGAGTTTAGATTTTAAATTCAAATGCATGCTGACCTTTGTCTCAAGTCATATTGATCTTCTTATCAATCTTTGCATGCACTCCAAATATTCAAACGAATTACGAGACTAAACCTTTCAATCACTTGACATACATGTTAGTCCCTTTTGCAAACATAAACAATTGAGTATAAAGCAATATGATTCAATGTGAGTATATATGAACTACACAAGTTTTATATACTCAAATGATATATTTGAAAGTAGAGATCCCAATGTATGTGGAAAAAGAAACATGGATCAATACTAATGAAATCACAAAACATAGAGTGAAGTCTCCCTAAATGTGTGCATACAAGAATATATAATAAAAGTATATGCACATATTCATCTTAGACTTTATGTGGAGTTCAATATATATTTTGGATCCAAGGAATGCACTAAGATGTAAATGAATATAAGTGTCGAATGTATATCTCTTTGATTTCACCTTTTCATCCAAATGAGACTAAACCATATCATAATCAATCATACAAATTAGTCTCGCAATTGTATTTATCATTATCACCAAAATCAACATAATGGAGCTTGAACTTACAGCCGTGTGGCCTTCACGCTACCGCATGGTGATCGTGCAATAGAGGCCATGTATTGCCCCTTGTGATTGCCACACGGCTATCGGACTGTAAAAGCGATATTTTTGCTATTTTTATGTGAATGCTGTTGTTCTTATAAATACGGGTTGAAATAGCATCAAAAGTGACAAAAACTCGGCCGGAGGAGTGCAAGCGCAGACAAAACAAGTACAGGCGTATCCGAGGGTCGTGTAAACAAACGACCAATGTGGCCCGAGAATCACAGACCGTAAAGTCGTAAAGCATACTGGATATGAAATCAAGCACCTTTGCATTTCACTTATTTCAACAGCATTCGGTAGTTTGGGTCTCTCTTGCAAAAGAATAACCGAATGAACTGGATGAACTTTACGCAAAACAGCTAGTACTAGAAGTGCAACGACGAGTGATGTGTCCTACGGTTCTACCTTTATTATGCTCACACGGTATTTAGACCGGCATACCTGAAAGGCATAAATGTAAGCACCGGGCGGGATTTATCAACCTCTAACGGACCGCAGGGTGGATCCGAGCGCGAGTCGAAGCAAATTCGGTTAAGAGCTAAGGTGGTAAAAAAGCTTGATCCTAGTGAACTGCTCGAGTTCAATGCAGTCTAGATTTAATTTGAGTTCGGCTTCAGCTTGAGCTTAATCTCAAGCTTGCGAGATTTAATGAGCCGAGCTCGGATAGTTAGAGTGGACACGTTATTTTTCTCAGCCCGTTGCAATGTCCTGGCCCCTCCTAAGTTCTCCTCTGCTTAAATTCAAAATCATCCCAACCTAACATAAGTCTCTCATGTCTCAACATTATCCACTTATCTTATCTACATAACCACTCATTCCCCAATCCCAAACTCTCCCATGACTCTGTCTCCCGTCCCCTCCCATACCTTGCCTCCCACCGAAGTTGACACGGCGACTGGCGGCGCCCACCACAGCGCTTTGGATCCTAGCCTCCCATGGTCCTACCCTACCGCCCAACGCCTACCTACCATGGCAGAGTGCGCCATCCTCTGCCTCCTGCCCTAAGCCTCTCCTCTCCTCATCCAAGTGACAAGCTCCTCTGCCGCCAATGTCTCTCCTCCTTTGTTATCAACGTCGACACCATCCCCTCCTCGGCCACCGACACCTTTCCTTCTCTGCAGCCAACGCCAATGCTTTGCTCCTCCTTTACCACCAATGCCTCTCCTCCTCCGTTGGCAACATCAACGCCCTCTCCTCCTTTGCTATTATGTTGTGACTTGTGAGTTGTGGTAACTTTTTTATTTTTATTGTTGAATATTGTTGCATGTTAACTGTTACTGAGCTTAATTCAGTTGAACTCAAGCCTACTTAGCTTGTGTCGAGCTAAACTCAAGCCTAAGTCTAAACTCGGACTAAAACTCAGGCTCACTTAAACTCAACTTGAACTTCTCCGAGCATAAGCTTAAAAGGCCAAACTAGTTCAAGCTTGGCTCCTTTACATACCTAAAGGTAAGCGGGGCATTTGACTTGTGGAGGACGAGTCGAAGCAAATTCGCTTGGCGAGTGCTTGCCATGGAGGAATCTCCGGCATGGCAGAATCCCCAAGTCCAACACCGTAAGCAGGTCGCATCGAACCGATAGGCATGAGCGCGACGATCGGTTCAGACTTGAGAGCCGTAGGTGTCACCAGTGGTGATCATGGGCTTGTCGCTGTCGTGTTGCTTGCCCACAAGAGTTTGGCTCGTCCCTTGGAGGCTGGAGCAGTCAAACCCAAACGCCCCGCAGCCCTCCTCTCCACTGCTCCATTCCCAACCCACACACAGCACGGTGACCCAAGAGTCATTGCACCAGCCCACCAGCTGACCCGCCAAGCCACCTCAACCCACACAACCTAGGTCCATTGGCCGCTCAGCGCCACGCGTTCCGGCAAAGCCAAAACCTTCCCGCACCTCCCCCACCTCTTCTATATATCCAGTTGTCAGGATGAAACAGATTAGATACGATCGAATAATCTCAAATATGAATACGAATCCATATTTTTAAAATAAATATGAATATAAATTTGAATATTCTCAAATACGAATACAAATCGAATATCGTAACGAATGTGAATTCTAATCGAATATGTACTTAATTCGGTCGAATACGAGTATCCTCCTACAACTTCTGTAACAAATTTATGTAACATGATTACATAACTACACCATCTATACTACACATCTTCATAAGAAATGGATCAAATTTGTCTCGAATACGAATATAAATGTTCACAAATACAAATACGAATATGAACATTCTCAAATACAGATACAAATATTGTCGAATATGAATACGAATATTGTCGAATACAGAATTTACTTACCATATTCGTATTTTCTTAAATATAAATATCAAATAAAATGGATTATCTATTACTATTTTCCACCCCTTATTATCCACCACCTAGCCTCCCTCGTCTCCTTCGAATCACACACCTCAACAACCCAACACCACTCGGTTCAAACTTGTACTTTAAATGAGTTAATAGGAAGATTATTGATGCAAGATGCAACATGCGTTGTAGCTTGTTTTCTTGCAGCTGGTGTTTGAAATTTGTAACTCCCTTTTGTAGCCTACACTGTGGGCACGGCGGTCGATTGGGTCCATTTCTCTAATCTCTATACCTTACCACGCAAAGACGTAGTGTACAAATTTACTTATTATTATTATTATATATCTTCTAATACACAAATAAAGCTAGTCTTGTGCAATATGAGTTGAATGGGCACGTGGATCAGAAGATATGTTCTCCTTAAAGGCATAATATACAATATAGACACATACCATACTAAGTACAGAACCAATGCATCTAATGTCCTGTCCTATAAATCTGAAGGAAGTTCTACTATATGGAAATGCGTCCTGTGGATAGTACCAGAGAATGTAATGATCTTCCTTTTGCTACGAGGTACTGAGAACTCCATATTCTGTTGCCGACCTTGCGTCCTTCTTGGGCCCCGCTCATTTTGGCTTTTTTTGGCTTCAGCTTCTAGCTTCAGCTTTTTTTTCACTATTCACTACACTATCCACTAACTCAGCTACAGTGTTTTTTCAGCCAGCTACAGTGTTTTTTCAGCCAAAAGCCAAAAGCCATCGCTATTCCGATCACCCCCTTGTTGTTACATGTAACCATAAATTAACTTAAGCTGATTTGTGAGATGGTAAGGTCCTTTTAAAAAAATGAACTCATGTGGAAGTTCGATAGCAAAGGCTTATTGATATCAAGGCGATTTTCCCCTCGTTTTCAGAACATATCTGAACGATCAATTTTCTAACATTGGCTTTGCACAACAAATATTAAGGGAATATATTTATAAGCAACTATAAAGGCGGACAGGTGGTGCATTACTTTCAGATGGCTCTACAATTTTGATAATGTTTATGAACAAGCAAAAATAATGTGATTAACTCCTTCACAATATATTTCATGTGGTGCATCTGGGTTATGAGAAATTATTTATTATGCATTGCACTGACAAATGCTCCTCTAACGGACCGCATCACCGCAGGGTGGACCCGAGTCGAGTCCAAGCAAATTCAGTTAAGTCACCGCTCAATTTAGTTTCTGATTTATGTTTTTTTACTATTTATTAATTTCATCTTTTTCTGATTTTTTTATTTTTAGCTTTTTTTTCCGTATTCTTTTTTATTGTCCGTGATGGGCTAACGTGTTTTTTCTATTTTATTTTTTAAAATTTAATTATGCTAAATAAGTCAATTTAACTACAGTAAAAAAATAAATTAATTATAATAAAAAAATCATAAATCAACTCATTCTGTACATCCTAAGAGCTAGGATAAGGCAGTCCAGCTGATCTGTAGAGGACGATCGAGTCGAAGCAATGGCGAGTGCTTGCGGCGCGGCAGAATCCCCGAGTCCAACACCGCAAGCAGGTCGCACCGAACCGACAGGCACGAGCGCGACGACCGGCCCAGACTTGAGAGCCGTAGGCGTCACGAGTTGTGTTGCTTGCCCACGAAGAGTTGGGCTCGGCCCCGGGAGCAGTCAAGCCCAAACGCCACTGCTCCATTCCCAAGCGCACGCACGGCAGGGCCGACCGGCGGAGCCCAGACGCAACCTCGCCTATTGGCCGCTCGGCGCCACGCGTTCCGGCAAATCCAGAACCTCCCCGCCCCTCCTATATACCCACCACCTGGCCTCGCCCGTCTCCTTGGAATCACACGCCTCAACCCGACAGCTCGCCGGCACTAGCAACTTCTCGCCATGGGGAGGAGTAAGCGACCGATCCCTTCCTTTCCTTTCCTCTCGCCCGCTCGATCTTCAAAACGACGATGCTTGTATATGATTAACTTTGCTAAACCTTGGGTTGCGTCACGTGTGCAACGCGCAGGGCCGGCGAGGTGCTACCGGCAGATCAAGAACAAGCCGTACCCCAAGTCGCGGTACTGCCGCGGGGTGCCGGACCCGAAGATCCGCATCTTCGACGTGGGGCAGAAGAAGCGCGGCGTGGACGAGTTCCCGCTGTGCGTGCACCTGGTGAGCTGGGAGAAGGAGAACGTGTCCAGCGAGGCGCTGGAGGCGGCGCGGATCGCGTGCAACAAGTACATGGCCAAGCACGCGGGCAAGGACGCATTCCACCTCCGCGTGCGCGCCCACCCCTACCACGTCCTCCGCATCAACAAGATGCTCTCCTGCGCCGGCGCCGACCGGCTGCAGACGGGTATGCGCGGCGCGTTCGGCAAGCCCACGGGGATGTGCGCGCGGGTGCACATCGGCCAGGTGCTGCTCTCCGTGCGCTGCCGCGACGCGCACGCCGGGCACGCGCAGGAGGCGCTCCGGCGCGCCAAGTTCAAGTTCCCCGGCCGCCAGAGGGTCATCGTCAGCGGCAAATGGTACGTACGTGCGTGAATTCCCATCGGCCGTTCTATTGATTGGACGGCTAGGATCGCTCCCCCCGAGTCCTTTCTGTTGTGAGAAAAAGATCGATCGGAAGTCGTGAAGCGCTCGATCTCAACCGTTGGTTTCTTGCAGGGGATTCACGCGGTTTAAGCGCGACGAGTACCGCAAGCTCAGGAGCGAGGGCCGCATCATGCCCGATGGTGTCAATGCCAAGGTAGCAACGATTCACATTTCCACGGACCGTCCCGTCGTTCCACTCGAGATTCACAAGAGTCCATATAGGTCGAGGGTGTGTGTCGTATGATGGACAACTAATTGATGTAACACGTTAATTTGTGTTGCTGCTTGCATGTGTGCAGCTGCTCACCTGGCACGGGTCGCTCGCTGATCGCCAGCCCGGAAGAGGGGTCTTCCCACCCTCTGTCGCAGGATCTGTTTGAAGGGTAGTACTAGCAGGGCCACTTCAGTACAGTTCAGAATGGAGGTGCCAGTCTTCGATCGAGTATGGTCAAATAATTGTTGTGACAGGAGTCGCTATGCGTCTGGCTAGATTTATGTATATCAGGACACATGTACGTATGATAACTACGACTGTAGTAAATATCAGTAAATAAAGATACATTCCTATATAGAATGGAACTGTGCACAAAAATATCACTGTAGTAATTTTTTAAATTTAGCATCCAAACATTCGTTTCTATAAATCTAATTCTCTGCAAATCTACCTCGTTCAGTAGGCACCTACCGAGCTATAGTAACTTAACATGTTCTGCGTGGCATGTGCCTTAATTATCTATGTGATTAATTAGCAATACAATTGGTGCTTTACTTAGCAATCACTAATTAGGCTGCATAGCAGCCTGCCGCATGAGTTGCTCCGTAGTAATCTACCTAGCTAGGGGAGCGTAGCAAGTGACTTGTCGAGCTTCTCTAGTTCAGTAGGTCTATGAAGGTTAGATTTGTAAAAAAACATGTTTGAGGGTTAAATTTGAAAAAAAAAATTGCTACAGTGTTGTTGCCTGAACAATTCTATAGATTGTGGGGATCCCTATATTTGTTGTAGGGGTGGGCATTTTTACACCAAAACTGAATCGAACCGAAAAAATCGAAAATTGTGGTTTACTCGATATTTGGTGCGGTTTTTTTGTGCTATTCGGTATTCGATGTACTTTGTGGTTTTCATATTCTAGAAATCGAATTAGCCGAAAAAACTAAAATATTAATAAAATCCCACCCTAACTCCCTATCAGGCTACCGAAGCCCAAGGCGTATGCAAAATCCTACCGGCAACAGGGTGTATGGCCAAGGGCCTAAGGTCCATAGCGCTCTTGAGGTAATGACTCATGAGGTTGACTCACGGGCCTCTCTTAGGCACACTCTTCTGTCTCTCTCAATTGTAACCCTAGCCAGCTCCGATGCCCACAAGCCGCACCCTATCATCGCTGTAGCCCTACCCCTGTGCCCCCGCTAGCCTACCAGACCTCACGCATGGCCCCGCCGTAGCCCTACCCTCGTGCCCCGCCACCGCCAAGGCGCCCCACCAGACTACGTGCACGGCCTGTCCCCGCTAGACAGTATGCATGGCCCCATCGTCGCTGGTTCTCTACCAGACCGCTACTGCCAACCCACGCCACACGACGGCTGTTGCCCAGGCCCTAGGGCATCCCACCAAGCCACTAAAGCGGTGAAGGCGTGAAGTTAAGGTAAGGACTAAATTTGCTTCTTGCTCTCGGTTCCATGATCTTCCGTATGTTGGGTTGGGTTTGTTTTTTAGTAGTACATACTGCTACCGAATTAACCGAACCAAAATATTTCAGTTAATTAGATTTGGTTTGTTTTTTAGTTTAATTAATTTTGCTGGCAGTTCTCACAAATTGAAAATTGTTAAACCGCATATACTGAACCGAGATAGTCGAACTAATTGAATGCCCACCCCTAATTTGTTTTATATATTGTTTCTGTTGGGAAATCTGGGTCTGAGCCTGTAAGTCTGGTCCATTGGTGGGCACCCTCCACTTAATCTATAAATAGAGGTTTCAATCATGGTAAAGTGTACTTGTGAATAGAGAAAGCAATAAAAAAAGAGTTTCCCTCTGATCTCTCTGTGTTCAATTTATTATTTTATATTACCTATGTTTAATCCATCTCTGTTGCATTGGTGGAACTAACCGATCTGGATCTCTGTTGCATTGGTGGAACTAAACGAACTAGGTTCAGCAGCGATGGTTTATCAACAGTTTCCATAACCCAACTGACCATTCCCACTGTTGAGCCTTCTGAGTCCAAGGGCGTGTATTGTTAGTTGCACCTTTGTTGCCACGCCACCGACCACCGATTTGATGTCACTTGGAAAATCTAGGGCTGATCACTGCTAGTTATCTACGGCGTCTCCGTGCCTCCACTGATTATTCCACTATTGAATCGCTGAGCTCAGTATTATAGCATAGCACCCGCCAGTCCACCACCGGTTTGGCGTCACGCAGGAAATCTAGATTCGATGGCTTTGTTGTTGTACTTTTTGTGTGGAGGTGGTGGCGGAATCACGTCAATTTGGTTGGATGGCTGGTTTCTCTAGAGGAAGAACTACATCAAACCTTTGATTTGATGAACTTTAGAGAGGGACTTAGCTCATAAATTTTGAACCAAATCCAAGGGTAATTAGTTTTCTTTAATGTGATAAAAGAACAACAATAGATCATGATTTTTCATTGCATGGCCAGTCTGTTGTTATCTCAGAGATTTTCGCATTTGTAGCTCCCTGAAAATTTTGTTTTGCAAAACTAGCCCTTGCTTTAGCAAATTTTTAGAAAAATCTATTTAAGTATACTTTTTGTATGAATTTTTAAATATAAAAAATAAGCTCCAAAAATTATAAATTTTTTATGAGGCCTTCAGACATAACGTACTTACTTTTGTAATTTTTATATAATTTATCCATTCCGATTTTTTCATAAAATTCCTATAAATAGTGTAATTAAATGAATTTTTGAGAAAAATTCATAATGGATAAAATTATGGAAACATTGCACAAATAAGCACACTCTGTCGGGATTCTTCATAAAATAATTTATAAATTTTGGAGCTAATTTTCTATATTTAAAAATTCTTACAAAAATATACTTTAATGGATTTTCTAGAAAATATGCTACAGTATGCTACAATGGATTTTCTATATTTAATGTGATGATTGTTGATTGATTTTTTTTAGAATTGTAGGATTAAGACTTAGGGTTTTAATTTTGAATTTTGGAATATCGTCCTAGCTCGTTGCGAATCGAAGACAAAATTTTAGTATTTGACTAGAATGTCAAGTAAGCCATTGAACGTATTTTTCCATTGTATCGTTCTTGAACTGTTAAACATATAAATATCTAATTTAATTTTTAATTAATTGGTGATGATTTCATGAATGATATACTTATTTGCTATATGGAGAAATAGAATTGACAAAAATCACAAATGATATTATAGTTCGTTGCTTTTTAAATTTGAAAGAACGTAAATACTAAAATGTAATACGATAACTTATATTTGATCATTTTATTAATTTTTACTTGAAAACTTTTAAGTAATTTTGTTCTTTTTTAATAAGCCATTGAGGTCAGATAATATATTTTGCCAATACCCATGGACTTTTTATTTGTGATTTTGCTTTTAGTTTGTTCAATTTACTGCAACTAACTAATATTATTATCAAGTTTCTTTATTTGGTAAGCATTTCGATCACTACTTTATTATCATAGATTGTCATCGGCTATATTGAAGTAGTGATGCTAAAATTTATGGGATATAGAACTATTTAGTATAATATTATTTAAAAAATATATATATTATTATATGTATTGTAAAATGGTGGACTCCTGGTTAGGCTACTACGAGTCGTCACATGCTAGCTAGTCACATACATCTCAGGGAGGGAAAAAAAGGTAGCCTCTGTCCAATTATGTGAACACTTCCTAACCGTTGAAACTTTCAACTCAGATTCAAATTTTGAAGCTGGATAATCGAATTTTCAACCCAAATTTCCAATTCAACTGGGTAATTCGAACGTTCACCAGTTAGCTGACTAGCGAACAGTGAATAAACTAGTGTAACATTTAACTACAAATTTTTCAACTTCACTCAGATTTAAATCTTTCGAGTTAGTGACACTGGAAAAAGAAATTATTCACTAGTGAACGGAGCATCTGCATGATCCGCAGACCCCAGATCCCCACCCATCTCTGCCGGTAAGCGGTTGTCCCTTTTCTAAAACCGTCGACACCTTCAACTTTTTATGGCTTTTTTATTTTTTTAGTTTTTTATTGATTTTTTATATTCATTTGTATTGTCTATAATAAATTAATCTATTTTTTATTTTTAATTTTTTAAAATTAATTAAACTAAATAAATAATTAATAGTTATAGTATAATTTTAATTAACTATAGTATAATTTTAACCATATAATACTAAATTTCAGGTCCACCAGCGGTCTCCGAGTCTTCTCCGCCTGAGTTTCCTCTAGAAACCTCGCTTGAGGATAAACACCCTAATCTACTCTCTGCGAAGAGGAACCCGAAGATGAAGATCGTTCCGGTCGCTTGCTTGGAGGACAACTATGCCTACCTGTACGAATCCTGAGTCCTCGTCCATCCTTGTATCCATCGTCCGACCTGTTTGTTGTTTCTTGGCTTTCTTGGCTCTGTTTATGGATCCGTTTGAGACTTTGAGTTCTTGTTTGTTCTTGATTTCTGAAGAATCGTGGACGAAAGCACCAAGAAGGCGGCGGCCGTTGACCCGGTGGAGCCGGAGAAGGTGCTGACGGCGGCCAGCGAGGTCGGCGCCTACGTCGAGTGCGTCCTCACCACGCACCACCACTGGTTCGCCATCTCTTAGTCTTCACCCATGCTAGTACTAGTATCAATCGGCTTATTTCCCTTATTTGTCAAGAGGATCAATACTTCCTAGAGTTGGAATGTTCTGATTCGTGCTTCCTAGAGTTGTTGAACATTACCTTGATGGGATTTGGGAGCTGGGACACTAAAAAATGAAAACAAAGAAAACATAATTTCAGAAGAAATGAAGAAAGAGGTGTCCAGGCGTGCGATGCTTTGAGGATAACTATCAGGTGGTAGATAGAAGATTATGTGCTAAATCAACAGATATTGATGATTAGCAGCAATCATTTTGAGAACCAAATAAAGTAGAGTTACATAAAAAAATGACGAAAGAGGTCTTCGGACATTCGGCTGATTATGCAATGTAAGTGCTTGACATATGTGACTCATACTACATGTGAAAATTCCACTACGAAATAAAGACAGACGAAGCAAAAAAATTGATGCTGTGAAGACAACTATCAGGTGAAAGGTAAAAGATGAGAACTACTCTGTATGTGGCTATGTGCTAAAATTGCTAAAATCGACTGGTGTTGGTTGAAATCATCATCAATCATGTAATGAACTGGTAATGAATTGCGCAATTGATTTGTTGTTGTAGGGATCATGCTGGTGGCAATGAGAAGATGAGGCTGTTGGTGCCAGAGATTAAGGTCTATGGGGGATCCTTGGACAATGTGAAAGGCTGCACTGATCAGGTGGAGAATGGAACCAAGTTGTCCCTTGGGAAGGACATTGAGATATTATGCCTACACACGCCGTGGTATGCTATGCTTTTTTTTTTCTTTTTTTCTTTTGCCATATAACATAAGTCTCACCTCCTCATTTACTATATGATTATTGTGATTTTCTTTTCTGGGATTACAGAAGCACTGAAGATAATAATTTGAACCTCTGCGTAGATGGATAAGCCTGACAGTTCTACACATCTGCATTCAATGGAATAATCCATCTTACGTTTATGCTTTTATCCTTGATAGATGCACAATTTGAAGTCAAGAAATTTGCATGCAGCTGAGTTGTGGCACAAACATTTAAATCAATGTTACTGGGACAAATTAGTTGAACACTTTTATATGTATTTGCTATGTACCAGCTTCTTGATTATTTTCCCTGTCATCTACCTTCTTCCAACAGCCACACAAAGGGTCATATTAGCTACTATGTTACTAGTAAAGAGGAGGAAGATCCAGCAGTGTTTACTGGAGACACCTTGGTTAGTATATGCATCTGACATACAGTGATGACTCTTCTTCTTTTTGATATCCTTACCCTTTTTGAAAATACAGTTTATTGCTGGTTGTGGGAGGTTTTTTGAGGGTACTGCAGAGCAAATGTACCAGTCCCTTTGTGTTACACTCGGCTCACTGCCTAAGCCAACACAAGTTTACTGTGGCCATGAGGTATGGATGTATGATTTAGATGTTTTAGATTCGTTTCTTCGTTTGTCCTTGAACGACAGACCTTCATAGGAGAAACCTGAACTTGGATGAAATTGTATCATGTAATCTGTAGCATATATATCCCTTAGTTGTACAGCTCTTAGCCTTTCCATTTCATTTTCTATCTTGATAAGCAGTGATTATTTAGCTGAATGGGTATTGGGTGCTTCTTCATGTTCTATGCTGCTTGAATTTTGACCTTTTAAACTAAAATATAGAAGATGCTGGTAGTTCTGGAATTGAAGTGAAAATATGTACTCTGAATGGGGATAGTATGTGAAGCCTTAAATAAAACTGCCACTTCGTGGAGATTTCCTGGCAAATCTTATTAAAGATAAATAACTAATGCATTTTCAATCAGGCATCCTTCATTAAGGAAGTATTATGTTAATGCTGTCAATTCTTTTAAAATAGTGAACATCTTTTCCATTAGTCCGTGACTGCATGTGTGCTACCAGGGTTTCAAATCCCAGTGACCAACAAGGGAAAAGGTTCCAGTCCGGAAAACTTTAAGGTTAAAATTTTGATTTGATGAACTGTGATTCTGGACCGAAACAAGAGATCCCGGGCAAGGGAGGTGATTCCGTGCTCTCCTATAGTGAATTGCACAAACATTAAAGTTGACCGGTTACCATTTGCCATGTGCAACCCATTAGGGCCCATGTGATGGAGGAAGGGAGCAGCGGCCACACCTTGTGCTGGTGGTACTGTTTGCTTGAACAGTACCCCCGCGGTTACTGTGGGGCACAGCAGCGCAAGTCTAGGGCCAGCTGGCATTCCTTAGTTATCATGTTATTGTTAGGCATGGGATCTTATCCCTTGAATATTATCTTTATTAGTTTGAAGGTTTAGATTGATCTGTTAGGGCCAGCTCTATATAAGCACGGCGATGTCATTCCTTTTCATTAAGCAAAGAAATAAATAGAGAGTCTGTAATCTGTCTACTTCCTCCTGCCCCTGTAGTGCGGCTGCCATCAATGGCATTGTCGCGCTGCAAGGGTCCAAGGTCACCTCGTCTAGGCCTAAGGACCCTTATCCAAGCATGCTCATCACACCGTTTTTCAATTTAAATGCGCAATATGAATTTCAAGAAAAAACAACCAGTTTAAAACGTGTTCCAGCCGGGAGCCTACTGGTTTCCATTACCAGCCCGGGAGTGAGAATCCGGTCTTTGAAACCCTGTGCGACAAAACAACATGCAGTTCCTTTTACTATGTATTCTTTGTACGGTATGCTATTTGTCTCGTTAACAGTAAAGTGATAAATGTGTATCTCTTATTTGTCTCACCTTGACCTGCAGTACACCGTAAAAAACCTGCAATTCATGCTGACAGTCGAGCCCGAGAATGTAAAGATGAAGCAGAAGCTGGAATGGGCTCAAAAGCAGCGTGAAGCCAATCAACCAACAGTTCCCTCAACTATACGAGAGGAGTTTGAGATAAATACTTTCATGCGTGTTGATCTGCCAGAAATTCAGGTCTTTATTCTGCTTGCTTGCTACTTCCGTTCGCCATGAAACTAGACTTTGTAGTGTTAGTGTTGGAACTTTCTGTACACAGAAAAGGTTGACATCATAAACAATGCGAAATGCTTAGAAAATAGAAACTACTAGCTTTGCAAATTTGAACTAGCGGCAGGAGCCATTATTAAATTAGAAGCGAGTTATTTTTTTAGTGATGCTTATGTAGAGTGCCATCGATCTTGCAGGCAAAATTTGGTGCCAAGTCACCAGTTGAAGCACTGAGAGAAGTCAGGAAGATCAAGGATAACTGGAAAGGTTGATACCGATGTGACTGCTAGCAGTCTGTTGGTCCAGCCTCTTGAAGTGAGGCTAACGCAGAAAGCTCTTACCCTGTAGGTGGGAGTTACTGCCGTGCAATGCTTTAAGAGGTGCTGTGTGGGGAGGGAGAAGACTCCTGTAAGTTGAAACACCGTGTAATAAGTATCAAGTGTCCTCTGGTACTGTCCAAGAAAACATCAGCAGGTGCGGCGTGTTAATGTTGGTCTTGTTTGCCAATTGTCAACAGTGATGCATGAAGCCATGAACTGTGTGTCTGATATATATAGGGGCTACCAAACTTGAAGTCTCGAGGGCTGTGATGTGTCACGTAACTTGCCTACATTTCACAATTAGCTGCTGCCATTGTGACTAGAAGCTTTTGCCATGATTAAGTTGGGATATAGTAAGGACAATCCGTTTCAAATAGAAAATAAGAAGTTAATAGCCCAATTATTCTGTAATTCTTCCCCACAGAATGATGCAGTCAAGAACATAAAAAAAATTTCGACGGATACACTGATGGAGCTGCAACTGCCAAGCATCTTCATTCAAGCGCTTTCTGCTTCCCAGAAGCTTTCGACGTTGAAGGCTTCTGTTCTGGGCAGAGCAGCCGGCAAACTGGCAGAAGCCCAGCCAGCCGGGGACCAACTTGGGCGGCGCGAACAGCCCGAATGCCGCGGCCGGCTCGCTCGCGCCTGCCGTGACGCCGGCCTTGGCGTTGTTGTCAGCTCTGGTCACGTGTGTTGTGTGTTGAAAATGAAGGTAATATTTTAATTTAAATTTATTAGAAGATAAATATAATAAACTAGTGATGCAAAATACATAACTAACAACAGACTACTCACTGTATTTCAGAAAAGAAAATGAAAAAAAATTACAGTATCAAAGTCAATTGAACGTACGAACGACTTACTGTTGGGTTTGATGAAGAATAGGAAGCAGCGCAGACTCGATGCAGTGCAGGATGTAGATGACGCAGTGCAATGAGTAGTTATGCAGATGTGCGTTGTTCAGAAACCTTATTGCCGCTCCCGTACAGGTCTTCACGGCAGCAACGGCTCGGAGATACCGCTCCACTTCTTCATAGTGCATGTCGAGAAGAAGAGTCGACGAGGTTCAGACAACGCAGAGATTCTTGGCTGATTATTCTGGACATCTTCAGACACACACATACAAACACACACAAACTGATAACTGATATGATTAAAACAATCATTTATCCACTGGGAACTGCCTGTCATCAAACCCAATAAAGCTCCAATTCAAACATTTGAATCTTATTCAAACAGATAAATATACACGGTTCAGCAAAAATAAAGATAAGTTTAGTCTACTAAATAACGCACCACATCACGGCACGATCACCACTCCTTTGCCACTGCTCCTAAAATATAACTGGACTTCTGACCTCGTCGCCGACTACCCACCGGCCACATCGCCAACTTTTGCGGCTCCATCGCCACCGAGTTGAATGCACACATTGCTAACTTTTGCAGCCGGTCTCTCCAGCCAATTAGGCCTCGTTTAGAACGCATGAATTTCACGTAGCAGTCATGTTTGCTCATTTGAGCTTTCCTGCTTTCCTTTAATAATTGACCGTACTTGTAATTTATTCAGGCTTAGCCATTGATTATATTGTTGTGTGGCTTTATTTGGTGTTCCGGGTCAGCATAGTTGAAAGCACGCACATGGGACGACGTGGACCAAGTAACTGAAGAGAACGAAGCAGCCTGTGCGCGCGCGGTGGCCTGTGATGATGGCACGAACAGACCGGGGCTCGATCGCGCCGTGAGGACAGAACAACGGAGGCAGGCATGCACGTGGCCTCACGTTCGCCGAGACGCCGACTCGCGTTTGCATATCGGGAGCGCGGAGAGCGCCTTCGCGTTGCTGCCCAACTTTTCTTCTTCCCGTCGTGGTTTATGTTCTTACTACTAGCTTGATCCTGGCGCTGTTGTGACTTGTCAGTTGTGACATTTCTGCGACGGCCGACGGGCCTTCGCCATTGCCGGCGGCTGAATCAGTAACTTTGGTCCGGTTCTTGCGTTTGCTTGACGATCTAGAAAAGCCTTTATTCTCTTGCGTACTGTTCAAGCTTCAGACTTATCGTCCGTTGCCCATCTAGACGACGACCAACGGTACGAGACGGGGGTATTTGTCGTAGTAGTAGTGCCCTTCACGACACGCCATGACGACGGAAGTTGACAGGAGGCTGCAAAAGGCTGTGCTTTGTGCTTTTGGAGGAAAACAATTGCAAAATGCTTGTTGTTAATTTGGGGGATCTGAAGAGACGGTGGCCTAATTTCCGGGCTGTTCGGCACTAACGAATAATTCTTGATATGCGTTTTCCCGGAGCTCGCACATGCATGCCGCATCGTTGGTGCCTAATCCGGCTCCTACGTTTGTAGCTTCGTCTGGTGAAGCCAGCCGAGGAGCGGGGCTGCAGGGCTTTTCCGTGGGGATAGCTCTCTTGCTCATGATTTATAATTTTTTTAATAGATAAATATGATAGTTTCTTTGTCATCTTTTTAAATGATTTATCGATATAGTTTTTTAAGTGGTTTTTTAACATATCATCATTCGATTCGTTTACATAAACACTTCTACTATAAGTCACCAGCTATAGTTGAAAAAAACCCACCTATAGTTACACAGTTGGATATTGATGCATGAGTCGATGACAGCACACGGGATTGGAGGAGGTGGTCAAACAATCTACCACAATAGTCAATAGGATTGGAAGAATCTTACTCGATGAAACGAGAAAACTGACTGATGTTGAATGGGATTGGGTGTATTGGCTAGTCCAACCGATATGAACATGTAGCATTTTCACCAACTTCATGTTGAATGAATTGACTTTTTGCATGTGGGTTTTTCATAATTTGATTCCGTGATCCTTGTGTTCGATAATCATTAATGTAGTTGCACTAACAGGGCAAATAGCCTTTCAAACTTTGTTAATAACGTCATTTTCTCATGTTGTTTCGATGGATAGAAATATGTTCCCGGCCAGAAAAAAGATTTAATTCGCTCCAAGTCGCCGTCACGTTCTCCTCTATAAAACCTGAGTCTCACCTACGTTCTACGCGCTCCAGGAATACTCGCATTCTCAAAGCCTAATAACGCCGAAAGAAAAGAGAAAAAACACCGCGAATTCACACCATGGACACAGCTGCCGCGAAGCCGTCGCTGTCCAAGAAGCCCTCGCCGTCGTTCCGCCTCCGGAACGGCAGCCTCAACGCCCTGCGCCTGCGCCGGGTGTTCGACCTGTTCGACCGCAACGGCGACGGCGAGATCACCCTCGACGAGATGGCCTCCGCGCTCGACGCGCTCGGCCTCGGCGCCGACCTCGCCGGCTTGGAAGCTGCCGTCGGCTCCTTCATCCCCGCGGGCGCCGCTGGCCTCCGCTTCGACGACTTCGAGTCCCTCCACCGCGCGCTAGGCGACGCGCTCTTCGGCCCCATCGCCGTGGAGGAGCCCGGGAAGGAGGGCGAGGACGACGAGGGGGACATGAAGGAGGCCTTCCGGGTGTTCGACGAGGACGGCGACGGGTTCATCTCGGCAGCCGAGCTGCAGGCGGTGCTCAAGAAGCTCGGCCTGCCCGAGGCGCGGAACCTGGCGACGGTGCAGGAGATGATCTGCAACGTCGATCACGACCGCGACGGCCGCGTCGACTTCGGCGAGTTCAAGTGCATGATGCAGGGGATCACCGTGTGGGGCGCTTGACGGCGGCGCGCCCTCCCTTTCCTTTGTGTCATGTATGTATCTATGCATTGCAGCGTGCTCGTGCCCATCAATTCATGGTCTCACAGTGAATTCTTTCTATTGTTGACTTGATCTGCTTGTAGTCTTGAGGATTTTGCGTGACAACCATGGCCATATGTACCATTTTCTTTTACTTATTTGTTGTTTAATCATTGATTTTTTTTATTTCTTCTAGTACTGTAAGAAGACCATTGACCAGTTTCCCCGCAAGTTTTTTCCTTCTTCACTTTGTTGGTGCTTTCGTGCTCGTGCCTATTTAGCTATTTCTGCCATTTACTTTGATGCTTGCTATCTATCGAATATGAGTTCCATTTTATAGATTGAAGAATTCTAATTTAAGAAAGTTCACAAATTCATACAACAAAAGATAAATTCGTTTAGGGGGAGAATGTTCACAGATTCTGTGTTCAGTCCATAATTATGGACCAAATGTTTCATAGATAGATGCGTCCTTTACTTTTGCGCTTTGAGGTATTATGTTTCGTCATTTGAAATGTTTATTTTTATGAAAATAGTGGACAATGAAGCAAAGAATACCACCGGTGACTACAGTTTGCTGTAAATAATGTATAGAAAAATAGAGATAAGAGATATAAATTTTTATGTAAAAAATTCTTGCGGAAAAAAATTACAGACGCTTGAAGGCAAATCACTGTAATAAGAAGATATTACAATGGAGCATTTGCTTTTCCTATGAACTACTGAGGTACATATATAAAATAAAAGAATCGAGTCCCACATGGAGATAAAACCGAATCAGAATCGGTTGCTATAGATTGACATGCACCTGTTATGCCATATTTGGTATGAGGCGATGAAGTATCTTACATAAATATGGTACGAATTCAGATCATCTTTTCAACAATCTCCACCTTGAGCTAAATTCTCTTCAGTGGTCGAAAAATATGATAAACTCTTTCAGTAAAATCAGCATGTATACCTTGAACGTCGAAAATCTAAAAGACTAGTAAGTAAAACCAACTAAGTCTGAGCAAAACTCAAACTAAGATGTAGAAATTGACTTTATCAATATATTAGTTGGATTATCATAAGTACTTATATTGCTTATTTTAATATCACCTTAAGCAATGGCACATCAAATATAGTAATACCTGGTATCAATGTGTTTTGTTCTCTCATATAACATTTGATCTTTTATAAGGCAAATATCACTTTAACTGTCACAAAATATCATAGTGTAAGATATATTTCCACAAAGCTCAGTAAATAAACCTCTTAGCCAAATGGTTTCTTTGCAAACTTCAAAAATAGCCATATACTCAGTTTCTGTAGTAGACAAGTTAATGGTAGCTTGCAAACTTCTTTTTCAGCTAACTGCACACCCTCCAACAGTAAGCACATAATTGGCAAGAGATCTTCTTTTATCTAAATCTCTAGCAAAATCATAATCCACATAACTAACAAATCCATTTCTTGTCTTCTCAAACTGTAAAAAAGCATTAGATGTGCCCCGCAAATATCTAAAAATCTATTGAACTGATTTCTATTGCTCTTTTTAGGATTAGTTATGTATCTACTAACCACACGTAATAATTAAGATAAATCAGGGCGAGAACATACCATGACATACATAAGCGAACTAACTGCACTTGCATATGTAACTTTAGATATATACTCAACTTCATCATTTGATCGTGGACATCACGCTGAAGAAAGTATGAAATATGCAATAAAGGAAGTACTCACCGGTTTCACCTTATGCATGTTGAAACGACAAAGAACTTTATCAATATACTCTTTTTTGACTTAGATATAATTTGCCAAGTTATCTGTTTCTAATAATTTCTATACCAAGAATTTTATTTGCTGCACCGAGATCTTTCATCTCAAATTCATTAGTTAATTGTGCCTTTAACTTTGAAATTTCAACCTTATCGTTTGTAGCAATCAACATATCATCAATATATAGGAGCAAATAAATAGCTGAACCATTAAGAATCTTCAAATAAACATAACTATCATAATTGGATTTTTTAAGATCTGCGATATTATAAATGAGTCAAATCTCTTGTACCATTATCTAGGTGACTGTTTCAAACTATAAAAAGATTTCTTCAATTTACAAACAAAATTCTTCTTTCTTGGAATGACAAAACCTTCTGGTTGCTCCGTATAAATATCTTCTTCTAATTTCTCATATAAAAATGCGGTTTTCACTTCCAATTGTTGAAACTCATAATCATGTATAACTACAATGCTAAGTAAAATGCGAATAAAACTATATTTCACAACAGGAAAAAAGACATATATAAAATCAATACCTAGAATTTGTACCTAACATCTTTGGTTGGTGAAACGTCTTCTTTTTTCTTGAAGATCCACTTGCAGCGAATATGTATCTTCTCAATTGGCAACTTGATCAGCTCTTAGTGTCATTTTTGTTAAGAGATCTCATCTCATCATGCATGGTAATCATCTACCTTTCTTAAACACTAGGAGAGATTGCCTCCAAATAAGATGAAGATTCTGTAGTACCTTCAATTTCTATTACCATATTTAAACAAGAAACCACAATATTAACTTTTTCAATCAATCTCTTAGGAGACTGAATGTTTCTCCTTTCTCTATCAACTGTAATAGAATGTTGTGTTGGTAGCACAATAATGAAAACTTTTAAAATGTTTTTTTTGTTGATTTCTGATGTAGATCCTAAATTAATAATATGCTCTACCTATACGCTTGATTGCTTCTCAACGGGAACATCAATAGAAGGTTTATCATGCAACATATCAGTCCAATAATTCTTAAATAATGTAGAGTTTGATAACATGTAACGTACCTACTCTATGATGGTTCTGTTCATACGTTCGACCACACCATTTTGTTGAGGAGTACCTGGAACAGTATAATGTCTCACATAATACCTTCTGACTTGCATAAAGTTTCAAATTCTTCTGAACAAAACTGCAAGCCATTGTCAATACAGTGCTTCTTGATATTCTTGCTTGTTTATCTTTCAATCATAATCTTCCACTCCTTAAATGTCTTGAATACATCCGATTTGTACTTGACGAAATATGCTTAGACTCTTCTTGAGTAATCATCAATGATGGTCAACATGTAGTTTGTAATTTCAAGTGACGGAACGCGAGATTCTCCCTACAAATCAGAGTAAACATAATCTAATATGCCTTTTATAGAGTGAGTCGTTGTGTTCAATTTTACCCTCTTTTGCTTGCCGAAGACATAATATTCACAAAACTTCAACTTACCGATACTTTGACTATCAAAAAAAAAATTCTCTTTTACATAATTTCGTCATTCCAACTTCACTCAAATGCCCCAGACGCATATGGCAAAGATAGTAGCATCAGAATCAAATAATTTATTTGAGACAACAATATTACCCCAAATTATAGTGCCTTGTAGATTATAGAAGTTGACAACCTTTATATCACCTTTTATTAAAATAAGAGAACCTTTGGTGACTTTCAGAACTCCACCTCCACCTAAATACTTATACCCTTTAGCATCATTAGTACTCAACAAGATAATATTTCTCTTGAAATTCGAAATATGATGAACATCCGATAAAGTTCTGATGGTGCCATCAAACATCTTGATATGAATAAAACTAATGACTACAACCTTGCATGGTGTATTATCACACATCAATACGGATCTACTTAGCGTAGCTTCATAGGTAACGAAGCACTCGTGGTTCGGACTCATGTGGAAAGTACAGGCTGAATCAAGAATCCATTCATCATCGGTTTTGCAATTACCAGCAAAAGCAATTAGAACATCTCCATAAAAACCTTCTTTGGTGACAACAGTAGCTCTAGGTTTATCCTTTTATTGATCTTTCTTGAAATTGTTGTTTTTCTTCTCCTTGTTCTGCAACTTTCAGTACTCGGATATATTATGATCATTCTTCTTACAATACCTGCATGACTTTCTGTTCCTGGATTTAGATCTGACTTTGTATTTGCTTTTACTTCTGCATCTTGAATTGTCATTTGAACTCTTTTCGTATTGCCTGCCGCGGACAGATAAACCTTTTGCATACGTATTTGAATTTTCATCGGGAATCACAAGTTTTATCATTTATTTAGCATACAAAACTTTAGAAACCTCACTGAGAGTAATAATATCTAGGCTATATAGAATAGTATCTCTAAAAGTAGAGTACGAGCTAGGCAAAGAGCATAGCAAAATAAGACATAAATTTTCATCATCATACTTTTACCTCTATATACTCGAGGCTAGCAACAATTTCTGTAAAAGCTGTTAGGTGATTTAACAATGAGGTTCCCTCCGCCATCCTATGGAAATAAAGTTTCTGCTTCAAATGCATCTTGCTGGCAAATCTTCGATCATGCAAATTTTCTTCAGCTTCAGCCATAATACAGCAGCAGATGTATTATTCATAACCTCCTGTAAAATATTATTTGATAGATTAAGATAAATTTGATATAAGACTTTACGATCTTTGCATTACTTCTCATCGGTGGACAATGTGGTTGACATCTTGTCCATTCCTAAAAGAGTATCATTTAAATGAAGTTGTAATAAAAGCAATTTGTATCTTGTTTTGCCATAAAAAAATCTCATATCATAGTCCAATAGCAAGAGATTATACTTTAGAGTAGCCATACGGAAGAAAACTAAAATTTGCTTATACAAATTCTAACAAAAATCTAGAAATAAAAAATTTCTGATACGTTTTATGTGTGCACCTAGCAATTTCTGACAAAAAAAATACAAAAATCCTTACCAGCCGACAGCACCTTTGGATCAGCTCTATCTTAGGGCATCTCCAATGGTCCTAGCTAAGTACTATCTATAAGGATTCCACATCATCTATAGAGTACACACTAAAAGCTAGCATTCCAAATGACTATCTATAAGGGTAGCTATTTGATGTTTACATGCACACACAGTCATTTATAGATGCTGCCTCGTTTTGCATTATAAACTAGAGACGAAATAGTAGCTAGCTGTTTGTGTTTTGCATACTCTCTTTCCTTCACATAGGATATATGCTGATGTGTACATGCAAATAGCCAGCTGACTCAGCACCATTGGAGATACCCTTATTTCCCTTCCTCGGGTTGCGCGCGCCTTTTTTTCCATATCCTACTGATTTCCTTTGCGCTGGGAGCCTGCTGCTCTTTTTTTCTTTTGTTTATGCTTGTTGCTTGACTGATGCTCTGCCTCACGTGTTGCACCACTTGCTTTTCTCGGTTCGTTGCACCACGCGGACCGAGGAGTACACTGGCTACCGCTTGGCTTGTGCTGCTCCGTCTTCACGTGACGGACCAAGGCGATTCGCAGTCTCCGATTTTGCCGTCACCCACCGATGCAAGCGCTCGGCTTAGGCAGCGGTTAGTCAATGTTGATATAACTTTTTTACTGATTACTATAGCTAATTTATTTAGTATAATTAAATTTAAAAATAGAAAAATAGAAAAAAATATGTTAGTCTATTACGGATAATGTAAAGGAATACGAGAAAAAAAGAAAAGGTAAAAAGCCTAAAAAATCTAAAAAAATCAGAAAAAGACGAAATTACTAAATAGTGAAAAAAGCAAAAACTAGTTTTAAGCCGTTTTGAGTGGTGCCTTATACGCAGCGGAACTTCGACTTCGACGTCGACTGAGAGACAAAGACGCAAAGACGTCTTGGATTCGGTGATTTGGTGACGTCAAATTTTCTTTTCTCTTAAATCTGCTATGCTCTAAATTTCTGTACACTAATTATTTATTATAAATAATACATAAAAAATAGAGATGAGAAATATAATTTTTTTACGTGGAAAACTCTTACAGAAAAATTACGAACACTCGAAGGTAAATCACTATAATAAAAAAAGATTACAATAGAACGTTTACTTTTTCTATATGCTACTGGGGTACATATATAAGATAAGGAAACTGAGTCTTACATAGAGAGAAAATCGAAGCAGAGTCGATTATTATATATTGATATCACATCTAATATAACCTGTCATATCATATCTGATATAAGAATTAAGTATCCTACATAAATATAGTACGATTCAGATCATCTTTCTAACACAGTTTTGTTCTCTCTATGTTCCTCCTTTGGACAGAAAATTTGGCCTACCATTTTTGTCTTTCTTCTGGAAACAACAGCACTTGTTAATCCCAAGGAGACACATGCACGACATGGAGAGTTCACATGGGCCCTTGGGCTCTCTATCACTAGTAATATAGTGGTATTAAGTGTTAGAGATATATGTATAGATTGTTATTCCCCATTGTTATGAGGGGTTCTTTGCATGTTTACCACCTGTACTTTGTGTATATATACCGGCCCATTGGCCTCATATTGAATACAAGTACTATTCATAACATGGTATCAGAGCCTAGGGTTTGTCATACCTAGGGCCGTGCTTGTCTCCACGATTGGATCTACGCGAATTTTCGCGCCGTCCGTCAGAGCGCCTCTCCTCGGCTCGCGCCGTCGCTCGGTGGCTCACCACCGACCGCGCCACCGTCGCGCCTCCATCCGCTGCGGCCGCGCGCCGTCGCGCCTCCGGCCGCCGCCGCTCCTCCGACGCCGCAGCCGCTCTCTCGCGCGCGCTCCTCTGCGCTTCCCGCGCTTGCCGCTTCCGCGCCGCGCCACGCCGCCGCCGCGCGCCGCGCTGCGCCGCCGCTTCGCGCGCCGCGCGCCGCCGCCTCACGCGCGCCGCTCCACGCGCCGCGCCGCCGCCGCGCGCCGGCCGCGCCGCCGCCGCCGCCGCCGCGCCGACGCGCCGCTAACGCGCGCCGCCGCCGCGCGCCGCCGCCGCGCCGCCGCGCCGCGCCGCCGCCTCCTGCGTGTGTGCGTGCGTGTGTGTTACTAACGGGCCGGAGGCCCGTTAATAGTTAGGGTTTTGGTTAAAAACGCGTCGATCTAACGCGCGCGCGTTGGCGCCGCTGTTAGACCGTTGTATTGGTCACCGCGCCGTCGCGCCGCCTACCAATGGGCACCGCTTCTCCTCGCTGCCGGTGGTCTTTGATGGTGTTAATTACACCGACTTCGTGTCTCACATGCGCATTCACATGTGTGGTCTACGTCTCTGGGGCGTCCTCTCTGGCGATGTCACCTGCCCGCCTTGCCCTATTCCTCCGACGGAGCCCACGCCTGTTGCATTGCCCCGATACCGACAAGGCGCTCACGAGGCCGCCGATTGCCGATGATGAAGCGCCCGCCTACCAGAGGCTCGATTTCTACAAGGATCGTCGACCACCTACACTCGGTGGTGCGATGACGATGCTCGAGCCTTCTTGTCTTCATCGCCGATATCCACCTCGATTCTCTTACGAGGTTGTGGGACTCTTCGGCTTTCGGATGTGGACTCATCTTCGTCGGCGCTACGAGCCCTCCGGTGATGCTCTGTACTGTCCGTGGTTCGCCAAGAGCACTCTCTTCAGCAGGTGATGCTCTGTTGATGCCTTTACGCTCGAGCTCTGCATGCGGCGTCGCTTGGACTCTCTCCGCTTCTTGGCCGTCGTTCTGTCCGTCTTTGCTGGATATACGTCTTGACTTGGAGTTTGGCGGGTCACGAGTTCCTTACTCGCCGTCTGAGTTCGAGCAAAGGCGTGCTCGGCTTCTTGCACGCCACCCTCGTGTCACTCTCTGGAGGCTCTCACCGAGATACGCGAGAGGAGACTCGCTTTGAGTGGTGCTGGTGCGATGCCACTCCCTGCGTGCTCGCCGCTCGTCTACCCGCTACATCGCCTTCTTGGCGGTGCCACGGTGGTGGTGGCGCCGCCGTCTGAGGTGGCCGCCTCACTGCCTCCCTTTGTGACAAGGCGGCCACATTGAGTCCCGGTGCTATAAGAAGAAGCGGCATCTGTCACGCCGTTCTTCTCCTAGCACTAGTGCTTTACGTCGCCGTCGCATCAACTTCTTCGCAGTTTCTCTCCGAGCAAGAGATAGCCGACTTCGACGCCGCTTGCCGCCGTGTTCTCCTCGGCAGTTCTGCGCAGTTACGCTCATCGACTCTTCGTGCACCGAGAAACCACCCCTACACGATCAGTACCTCCCGTGGATTCTTGATTCGGAGCATCTTTTCACATGACTCCCGATTCTTCCACTGTCTTTTATTACACCTCTTGATTCTCCGTCGGTGTTCTTACTGCGATGGTACATCTCTTTTCGTCTCAGTCGAGGATCTCTTAGCAACTCATCCTTTCATGTTCCTTCATTGCTCATATTCCTCGCCTCACTATGCGACTTCTTTCTGCTGGGATGACATCGACCTTGGTTATCGTGTCATTCTCGACTCGACTCTTGTTGTGTTCGGGACCGCCACACGGAGCTCGTTAGTTCGACCCTGGCGCCGTGACTCACGGCGTCTCGGGAGCTTGACCGACTTCACCTTCCTTCCGCGCCACCATCGCGCCGTCTCTCGCGCCGCCACTTCGTCTACCGGCTCTTTTCAGCAGTGGCATCACCGTCTTGGTCATCTGTGTGGATCTCAATCTGTCATCCTTAGTTCGTCGTGGTCTTCGGGTCCGTCTCGGAGACGTGTCTTTAGACCGCCGTCGGTGTAAGTTAGGTAAACAACTTGACTTCCTTATCCTCATAGTGAGTCTGTGTCTCAGCGTCCTTTTGATCTTATTCATTCAGATGTTTGGGGTCCGGCTCCCTTCGTTTCGAAAGGGGGTCATCGATATTATATCATATTTATAGATGATTTCTCTCGCCACACTTGGATATATTTCATGTCTTCTCGTAGTGAGGTCTTGTCTATCTATAAACAATTTGCCACTATGATCCACACACAGTTCTCCACTCCTATTCGTGTCTTTCGTGCTGATTGTGCTGGCGAGTACCTCTCTCGTCACCTGCGCAGTTTCCTTGCTGAGCAGGGGACTCTCGCTCAGTTCTCTTGTCCTGGTGCTCATGCTCAGAATGGTGTCGTTGAGCGCAAGCATCGTCACCTCCTTGAGACGGCTCGTACTCTGATGATCGCCGCCTCTACTCCACCTCACTTTTGGGCCGAGGCTGTTTCCTACAAGCACTATTCATAACATTAAGCACATGAAGATTGCTATACCAACCAAATGTTTTTCTTTCAAGCTACACATCCTGCTAAGCTCTTGAATATCAGCCATGTTGAAATAAACTTGCATCCACATGTTTGCATGGCCTACAATTCATAGATTTATAAATCGCTTTCTTATAATTATTACGTGTTTTACTTTCAGTTAAATTTATCACAAAATCCTCAAGCAATGTTTTCTTTTGATTCTGCAGATTATGAAGCATCGGAAGATTGGACGAATAGCAATCACAAGATCCGTAGATTGTTTCAGGCTTTAAATTTATAGGGTTGTGTTAGTTTCGGTCACTCGGGAATCAGTGTGTTGGTTACAATGCAGACAATGACTAGTAATTTCAGTGTGTTCTAACTTTGGTGGCTTTATCCTTCACTAAGGTAGCCATGTAGGTCATGTGCATCTGTTGTCTGTGCCTCATAGTCTGATAAGCTCACTATATCAGAACACGGGACATCTATCTCATCGTTTTTTGTTAAATGAAGTCGTAATAACTATGCTTGGTTACTGGTAAAATGTGACTTTCCTTATGTATTGACACGTGCGTTTTCTTCTCATGGTGATATATTTTTAGCAAGCAAGAGCATATGTTCAGCACTAATCAGTTTTTGATAATTTTTAGAAAATATATATTGTTTTTTAAACATGTAACACTCCGACTTAACAAAAGCTCAGAATGTCACCCAACTATAAATGCTACCAATTTAAACCATTAATTACATTTTACCAACAGCTATACTTTAAATATAATTTCTCAACATAACCATAAATATATAAATTTCAGCAATATGAAAATCACAAATTGACATTAAAATGAACTAATTGATAATAAGCTGAATCAATAATAAATCTAACCAAAGGCAATTAATAAGTAGCATCAATATAAAAATATTAAGTGCTAAAGAAAAATCATTATTCACCTAAGTAATAATCAACTAATATTATGGTTTCTTTGGATCTCCAAAGAAAGCGCCAGTAGCGACGTATTACGGACAAAACTTGAGCAACCCAAATTAGTAGCGTCGTATTACGGCCTTTTTTTCCTGTTCATTAGACTTTAATTTGTTTATATTAGTAGTGGTGTCATATTATTGGGATAACGAAATGTTGTGATTATATGACTATTAAGGGTAGACCTTCAGTGATTGACATTGCCAGTTTGTTTACACCATTATTGTTACTGCCGGAATGCGAACCATGTGTGCATTATTATTGATTCACAAGTTGGAGGTTCAGAAATAATTTAGAACCTGATAGACTTGCAGTTCCTCAAACTACAACATACAGGAATGTCCATCCATGAAGAATATATACTACGAACCATCGGTCCATAAAAGAACCACAATTTTTCGAAACAAAACCACTGCTTCTTTGGTATTACTAAAAGTACAGCAATCTCTGCAACTAATGTAGCTAACTGTACTCCGACAACCTCAAGGACTACACAAACATAGTGAAAATTACATTCATCACTTACATGGTAGAAATCTTACATTGCTCATATGTGTTGCCGCTTAAGCCGTGCCATTGCTGAACTTTGGAGGTAAGAAGGGCTCCCACCATCCAGACTCGTATTTAGGGTATGGAGCTGTCCATTTCTCAGGCTTCTCAAATTTCAACTCAACAGGGTTACAAGCCAATGCCTCTTCAAGCGTTTCTGCATCGAACTGCTCTGCTAAGACCCTGTCTAGCCTCAACTTCATGAAGCTGACAGCAAAGGAGAGAGACACCAATATTATTGAGTATTATTACTGCATGAATGCTATTTAAACTGAGAAATAGACAACCAAACTACTATAAGATCAATATCCATGCAAATGCTGATTATCTCAGTGATTATTTGGCGTATCACTATTCAGATGGATAGAAGCAAGACTAATGTGGTCGTGGCGATTCATACCATGTCAGCACAACATGACAAGTCAACAAGACGATAGGATGCACACACTCACAGACAGCATCCTCTTAGTGGTACCATGTTGTACAATTCCATGGTCCAATAAGGTTGTATGTTTTTCTTCTGTTTCCTTTTCACTCGCTTTCCCATCTAATCGCTATGTTCAGGAATACAGGTCACTCAAGACTGGATTCTATCCAGTTAGTGAATGGAGAAAAAAAAACATTTCTACTATCCAACATCATCACGAATAATGACACAGAAAAACAGATACAAGCATCACAGCAAGATATAGGACTGCTAAATCCAGGGTCACTTGAAATTTCAAAGAAATGTGGACTCGAGCAAAACTTCAAGAAGTACAGTCATAGGCTTCATTTATATAAAACTGAAACAGGATCCTGGTCAAATATTAGAAATGTGCCTGGTGAAACACGTCAGAGTGGACCGTGGACGTGAGCTTCCAGGTTATATTGCTTACATAATTTTTTTCCACTGAACATTATGTGCTCAAACTTGACTAATCACATTATCTAGACATGTCTCCTTGACTCTGAACTTTTTCTGAAAGGGCATGCTTGAATCTGAACTGAAGTATTTATTTTTCATCGTCCCTATTTTCTCACCAAGCCACCATATACAAACTTTGAAACTGAGGAAAATGTAACTATGTAAAATGTAACTATGTAAGTATGTTGCAGGATCATCAGTGAGGTCAAGCGTCACTTAAATCCACATTTGAAGTGGACGACTTTTCTGACAGTAAACACATATGGCTAGCTGTCAAGCAGAAATCAGATGCGAATTGCGGACACAAGCCACTAGCGGTTATAAAAGTACGCACGGTGTTGACATTTGCAACGGGAAGCATACCAGATTTCATGTTTTAGGTGTTGCATGCCAATGGTGTATGGGCACATGGGAACGGCACTTATCATAAAGCAACCACTTACTCGCAAGTACTAGGGCAAGCATGCAAATTCATTGCGTTTGAATATCCATCGCGAATTCCGCTAGGAGTAATTAGCATTGCTCGAGCTTGCAATTGCATCGATGGATGGGCACAGGACACTTACGTGATCCAGTTGCCGTCGGTGGAGACGAGCGCGACGGCGGGGCGCTTGAGTCTCTTGGTGACGTTGGGGAACCTGTCGAGGAACTTGGGCTCGATCACGAGCCAGAAGTCGCGCTCCTTGTTGCGCTCCCCGTAGTTACGCAGCTTCTCCGCGAGCTGCTCCTGGAAGTGCTCCTCCTCGTCCAGCATGAACTTGGCGTTCGCCACAAGGAAGTAGTATCTCTTGCGCTTCTCCTCCTGCGCGCCCAAGCACCAGCACCACCGTCACCGTCTCATCAAATTGAGCAAGCAAATTGTGCGCAGTGAAATGCGAAGGGAGGGAATTAAGCGTACTGCTACTTACTTGCTCGGGAGGCTCGGAGGACCCTTGCTGGTCGGATTCGACGGCGACGGCGCGGCGGAGGCTCATACCGAGGCGCCCCGGCGGCGGGCAGGAGACGGCGACGGCGTGGGGGGGACGACCAGCGGGAGCGAAGCCGGCGTGGGCGCGGGGGAGCGCGGCACGGGACGGCGCGAGGGTCGCGCAGAGGCGGAGGGACAGCGTCGCGGGAGCCACCATTGGCTCGGCTTGGCGCGGTGCCGCCGATGATGGAGTCTGAAGTTTGCGTCGTAGAGGATAGAAGAGAGGAGCGGAAGCGGAGGGAGCCTTATCTGGAGAAGGGGCAGGGCGCCTACTTGGCACTTTGGCAGTGCCCGCCTTAGCCTTTAGCAAGGTGGTGAATTGCACATGGGCCGAGATATCGTTTTGGGCCATCGTATGGTACTTGGACACAGTCTTGGGCTCTAGTTGGGCCATCACATCAGGCTATGGCTCATGATTGTGATTTGTGAATGTGATATCAAGTATCTTTGGAATGGAGGATTGGGGTCACCAATTTCCTTTGGAAAGTTAATACAACCTGTACTTTCACAGGAAAATAAAAAACCACCGAAATCTCTTGGAATTCCTACGAGTGAAGCACGCGAGGGAGAAGCTGAGTATCTGTCCATCTCGTTGCCTCTTGAGCCACCGGGCAAAGCCCTCTGCCACCTCCGTCGCACGGAGCCCTCGTTGCCCGTCGCTTCCGAGCGGCCGCATAAAGTTTTAGGTCTTGTAGGCTACGGTTTATGATTCTGTGGTTGATAGTTTTTGTTTGTATTTTTTAAGATGATAATCAATGGTGAAGTCGTAAATGGTACACACGATTTTGGACACAAAACCATTTGCAGAATCTACTATAATAAACCGCTTGGAAAAGTTGTCCCATTTGTTTTGGCTTTTAAAGAAACCGAAGCCAAAAGCCACCCTAAAGACTAAAAGAACAGGGCCTATGATTTTTAGTTATGACTTATTAGTCCGATAAATAGTAGTGATTAAAAAAAAGCCAAAAGCTATTAAAAAACCAAAAAGAATAGCATCACCTCCTCCAAGGTGGCTTCGTGAAGTTCCGTCACCACAGCTCAAGCTCCACATTAGCCTCCACAAGAATAGGGCGACGTTCGATTTGTGTTGCATCTGCCACCGCCACATCCAGCGGGATGGATGAGAACGATGGAGAGAGTGCTGTTAAGAAGGATCTGATAATGAGAGGGGATAACATCGTTTTGGGCGGAATGGGAATTGCTATTCTTTCTACTTCTCGAGGTATAATGACAGATCGAGAAGCTCGACTAAACAGAATTGGGGGAGAAGTCTTATGTTATATATGGTAATCGCCCCTCCTATAGGACCCGAATTCTATCTCGAACTTCCTATTTTTCAAATAAAAGGTTGTATTTTTTATTTTAAAATCTAAATAGAAAATATGATTAAAAAATAGGAGAGGGAAAAAAACCGGAGAGAAGCAAAAGTCACTTTCGAAGGTTTAGTTACGGAAGCCCTACCCAACGGAATGTTCCGCGTTCGCCTAGAGAATGACACCATCATCCTGGGCTATATTTCAGGAAAGATCCGGTCTAGTTCTATACGAATACTGATGGGGGATAGGGTCAAAATTGAAGTAGGAAAAATTTAGTCCTTGCAATTCAAAATATGTGCAAATCGCATCTGCCATCAAAAATCTACTAATTTTATTTTTGTTATCCTTCTGTCAGTGCGTATTTTATTTTTACCACTCTATCTAATTTTTCGTCAAAACAATAGGCTTTGATCATTAAGAAATATGCAAAAAAAAATCATAAAAACGAAAATTTTAAAAAATATATGTGAGACCATTCTCGGTCCTACAATATAGAAAATATAGAAAAATTAATGGACCACTTCTGAACAAAAAAAAACCACAAAAGTTTTACATAAAGAAAATTTTATTAATGTTCCATAAATGTTGAGGAAGATTAAAATGTTTTCCTTAGTGTATTTTTTGAGAAACTTTCTTAGTGTAATTTTTTATAAAAATAAAGAAAATTTTGTAAAGTTATCCTTAAAGTTTTTTTTTATATTTTGGCTATTTTTCTTGATTTTTTTATGATTTTACGGTATTTTTTGGATTATTCCATCTTATTGATCAAACTCGTTGACTTGACGAAAAATAGATGGAGTGCAAGAAAGAAAATAAGCACTAAGGGAAGGATGACAAAAATGAAATAACCAAATTTCTAATGACAAATGATATTACACATATTTTGATTGGCAACAAAAAAAATTTTCCTAACAACAATCCGTGTATTCCCTGACCAGTGGGAGTAATGCTTTAATGGGCCCATTTGAAAATGACATGGAAATTAATTTTTTAGTACTAATCAGTGGGACCCTAATTTAATTGGCCCATATGTCAGTGAGTTCAATGGAAAATTTAGCATTAATATTCCATACCACTACTACAAAAAAGCTATACTGGACGGCTACACCATAGACGATTCATACAGAACCGTTTGTGGTATATTTATCACAGATAGTTCATACGAATAACCGTCTGTAATATTTTCACAAACAGTTATTTATACGAACCGTCTGTGATAATATAAGCCATCACAGATGGTTCCTATTAATAACCGTTTATGATAATTCACAAACAGTTATTTATACAAACCGTCTATGATAATATCAGACATCACAGACGGTTTATATAAATACCATATATGATAATTTACAGATGGTTATTAATATAAACTGTCTATGATAGTTTTATATCATAGACAGTTTATGAATGGAACTGTCTGAGATATGCATTATATATCCAGCGTGGTCTCGATAGATCTGTTTTCATTGCACTGCTTTGAAGGAGGCAGCTGACTTTAGGGAGTTTGGTGAAAATATACCACTTGTAGATCGATTTGTTCTTGGTGAATAGAGATTAGTATTTGCTTCTAATAACTTATATACCTTGTACGTAATAAAGAGAGATGATAAGTAGATTTTTAGATCTAGCTACGTACCTAAGTTAGAGAGAGATGATACTTTGCTCCAATTTAAGAATGGGTCAATACTCCCAGTTACTTTAATATATTCTTGCTTGATATATATATATATATATATTGCTTTATGAATACGTGTCTAGCTACTTAATTTAGATATGGATAATTTATTATAAGGTGAATGATAATTATGTGTGTAAGTAGCTAGACCAGTTAGCTATAGTAGTTTTAATAATCTAATTTGACACTAGCTAATTTGTTACATGTGTAGCGTAGATAGACCAAAACTGGATACATATTAAGAACCGTGTGAGTGAGGAGTATATTGATGGTGTGTCAACTTTTAGAAGAACGGCCGAACAGGATATGTTGAAGAAGGGGATATATATATATATATATATATATATATATATATATATATATATATATATATATATATATATATATATATAGTTATGCATTGATTGCGATAATATAAAGATGTTTACCAACTCAGCGCAGATCGAAACTCACTTGATTCGAAGAGATTTCAAAAAGGGGTATACATGCTGGACCAATCACGGTAAAAAGTAGAATATACAGGAAGGTAGTTATAACATCATCGAGGGAGACAATGATATGCCAGTTGTAGACTGTGCTTTCGATGAGGATATGTCGCAGGATGACAATCTGGATCAGATGCTACGCGATGCAAAAGGAAATTATAGTGAGCAACAGTTTGGTAAATTCGAGGGCATGATGGAGGACTCAGAGAAACCTTTGTTCCTGGGCTGCAAGCCACAATACACAAGGTTGTTATCTGTTTATGAGCTGCTGAAATTTAAGGCAAGCAATGGTTGATTTGACAAGAGTTTCACGGCATTGTTAGATCTTCTAGAGAACATCCTTTCAGAGAGAAAATGTGCTACTGAGAACCACCTACCAAACCAAGAAGATTCTTTATCCATTGAGAATGAAAGTAGAAAGAATATATGCATAGCCGAATTATATCTTTTACCATAAAGAGTATGCAAACTTACATATTTATCTGGTGTGATATTTCTGCTATCACAGACGGTTTTTTTAAAAAAAAACCGTCGTCTATGATATGTCCGCTATCACAAATGGTTAATATAAAAAATCGTCTGTGATACTAACATATCATAAACAGTTGTATTGAAAAATCGTCTGTATTTTTACCTATCATAGACGGTTCGGGAACCGTATGTGATAACAACCTATTATCACTGACACATAAATTCAGACGGTTCAAAAACCATCTTTGATGATGGTTTTGAACCGTCTATAATGACTCTTTCTGTAGTAGTGTACCATTCCTACATTTTCTAACCATTGTGTTTTTCGTTGATGCATTATAAAGGTCTCTTCCTATATTTTAAGTGTTTTCCATTCATATGTTTTGCCACCGTATTCCTGTACCTTTCCTTTTTTGAAAAAAAAACCTCTGATTTATATTGTAACTTAGGTAATGTATATGAGTACCTAACTTTTATATTGAATATTTTGAATAAACATGTTACCATCAAGTCCTTGAGTCGATGAATGTGTTGAACTTCTTTATCTTCCTCAACATGGACTCTGTATCTTGTAACGGTGTCATAAATAATGATTTTCAACAATCAATATAGCGGGAAGTAGAATGTTGATGATATCCATTTATATGTAGGACCTACGCCTTGGTGGTAATGTTGTTCGTCAAGACAAAATAAGAGGGGACTTATTTATAGCCAACTTGGCCCAACATTGATCTCCAGTGTAGGCATCGCCATTGTCGTCCAAATGAGATGGTCCATCAAAACCCACCATGGGTAAAGAAAATCCACCTAAGAACCCACCGAAGAAGAACAGAACTAGAATAAATTGATCTAAGAAATAAAACAGAAGAAACCAATGAAATATGAAATTACTTCATTCAACGGGTCCCCACCTACTCAACTCTGATGAAAAGACTGAAGAAGAGGGGAGAAGGGCTGGTGGTGGATTGATGGAGTTGTGGCTAGCGGCTAGGTTCTTGGCGACAGCTCCCATACATTTCCTATTTTTTTTCCTTATTCCTTTATTTTTCATTCCTATGTTCCAAATAGGGCCTAATTATTCAACACCAATGGACAGTGCTAGCCATGGCCCATGGGCACCACTGCTTCTTGTTCATATGTCGAGATCCAAATATGCAAATTTGGACTGTCTGTGTATACCGCACTAGTCCAGAATAATATTAATGTACACAGTGTAAACATAGAAGAAATATTGACCATACACATGAGTAATAAAGAAACAAACTCAAATGTTAATAATTACCAGAGTATGACCTTATGGCCAAGCTTTCAATTTACTAGCACGAAGTGCTTAAAAAACTAGCAGCGAAAAACAGAAATAAACATAGTAGCCATTCGACATACCTACAGGTAATCGACTGGAAAGCAAAGTCCTAACTCGCGAAGTCGTCGAAGTACCCACCTTCAGGTACCTCCTGCTGATATGATTCTTCTTCTTCAACTTCTTCAACTTAGCAGTAGTAGGCATAAAGTTGTGACTAGATTGACACTCAGCAAGTTATTTGTAACAAATATGCACTATAATATGCAAGCCTCACCAATGGATGGCTGAAAGGTTATTTTGCAGAAAGCAATGATTTAAAGTAAATGCAATAAATAGATTGAAAGTGAACTTTAAAGGAAATGATAGCAAATAGATAACCAAAAGAATTGAATAAACTACTTCTGAACAAACCATTCACAAGTTTTTCTAACAGTGAATTTAACCATTTACTTTCCAAATTTAACCTAACCAAGTCTTTATGAAATCTACCCTTCATGTGAAATCACTAAACATTGTCAATAACCGGGGACACGACTATTCAAATAATTTTACACTTTGCAGAGGTTATACAACTGTACCGACACGATATGATCATCCTTGCGTTAAAGAAAATTACAACAATGCCTTTACAATACTCAACCTCAACTCAATTCCGTTTGTTAGGGTTTTGCACCACACCCCTCTTACAGCACGACCACTCGTCCGAGTGGAAATCAAGTTTGTATAATCAGCACCAATGACACACCAATGTCATAGTACTTAAATTTTATAACTGTGGCTACAACCACGATTCAATATCTCATTAAATTAAATTAATTAATTGATCGCATAAGATGATAAGCCCAATATAACTATAAGCGTGGCTAAGCATATTAAACGTACAACCCATGTGACAACTATTTTTTCATCACTAGATAATTTTTTATCATATGACGATAATGGAATCACGACATTCAAATTATTAAATGAGGGATTGATCAAGTTGGACGATAACTACCATATACGAAGGTTTGTAATAAAATAGCAATCAATGATAAGTTAAAACAAAATAAATAAATACTAGATTGAAATATGGGTTCAACAAAATCAAAGGACACGACATACCTTGGCAATACTCAGTTATGAATTCTTAACCTTCTGGCAATGCTTCCGTTCATTCGAAGATGCGGTCTAATGAGAGAGAAAACGGACGAGGCACAAAATAAATTTAAATAAAATTCTAAAAACTTTAAAACTAGAACCAAAAGATAAAACTCGATTTTAGATGAATTTAGGAAAAAAAGAGGTCAATTAAAGCTAGGACGGAGAAGTACGAGCTCTTGATAAATTAAATTCAAAGGAAATTACTGAAAATTAAGAAATTCTACTGTGCTGTGGACTGGGTGCATGGAAAGGCTAGTCTACGGTGAACCTGGCTCATGGAATAGTTCTTGGTCAATTGGCTTGCTGACATGGTAGTGATGTGGCATGCCGACATGGCATTGGGGATCAGCTCGGGGTGCTAATGTGGCACTGACACGTGGACATTAGGACATACGTGGCTGCTGGCGTGGACGCTGACTCGGCTGGCTGGCTCATGAGGTCTACGGCACAGTGCATCAGATAGGTGGGGCCTGGTTGTCAGTGGCTCGACTCATGGTTGACTGGATTCACGAAGAAGCTAAAGCGTCAGCAGGGCGTGGTCAAGGGACGGCTGTGGTTGAGCAACCGTGTGGTCCAAGACGGCCAAGTGGTCGAGCGACCATGGTTGGAAATGTGCAAGTGGTCGAACGACCGTGGTCAGAAGGTTGGTGGTCGTGGGCAGTACAGTGATCGAAGCAAGGCGGTGAGACCGAACGGTGGACGAAGAGGGATGGCGGCGACGGAATTGGGACTAACTGATGGTGAGGATGATGGACAGTAAATAGCGATGAAGACGGCTTGCCGACGGGAGGTCGACGGCGCCGATTGAACGACGATGACAATGGCTGACGGAACGTGGGACGACTGCGAGAATGATGATGGACTCATTGACAGTTCATGGGTGATCTCGGCGGAAGCGAGCGGCTGTGAGGATGTGGAAAGCGAGGGCATCGGCTGGCTTTTATACACAGAAGCTGAGGTCTCCTTAAGCGACACGGTGGCTGTGGCAGAGTCCGATCGGGACACAACAGCGCGAGTCTGTAACGAAAACGACGATAAACAGTAATTGACATCTCAGATGCCTGACATGTGTCTGGGGAGTGAGATCGGACGATGTCGATAGAAAGCGTGGATGAATAGTGCATGATCAAGCGGATGCCTGCCACATGTCAAGGAGTGAGATCCATTGGCTCGTGCGACCCTGACTTTTTGGTGGGTTATTTTTGGATATAGCAGATGACTTTTGGTCTTAATGTGAGCGATTGTGTGAGTAAATTGAATCCTGATAAATTTATAAGCGGTTAAAAAAAGACTGTTTGAAAAAATTTCTTCAAAAAATCGATGAAGAAATAGTTTATTTGGTACCCAGACGCTGTCACTGGCGAGAGGATTGCGCTGGCCCCGTGTGCAGTAGGCAAACGCTACTGTTGCTTCCTTAGCGCCTACGCGGCCCGTGGCAAGTCGCAACTGCGACCACTACCGGTGAGTGGTGTGACTCAGTAGTGGACACTGGCTGATGCTGCAGGCAGCATTGTTATTCTCTGGTTTCAATGTGGCAGCAACCAGCCAACCATGCAATGATAAATAGGGATCGATCGAATATCTTTATGAATGTAAAGCAAGTTCTTTTTTTCAGGAAAAATCGAAAAGTGACTTTGTTACTTCTACTTACTAATAGTAATCTAGTTCTAGTAATTAAGTACCTGAAACACTGAAAAAAGTTGGTCACATCCTAAACTACCCTCTAGTTTTCTTTTTCTAGGAAAAGACATTGGTACATCAACAGTACAGGTGCTGCTACTTACGAGGATGTTGCTGGTGGCAGTGGCATGTGGAACGGACCGTGCACAAGCATCACCAGACTTCTCGTAACATCGTACGCACACGAAGTCCTATTCTTCTCAGGTGTGTTGATAATTTTTTTAGGATATGTCTAGTAATCTTTTAAATATTTTTTAAATAATTATCTAAATTTTATGATTATTAAATTAAAATCCAACAGCTCTCATTCTTCCTCCGTTTACTATATAATCCACCTCTCCTATCCTCTAACCTTATCCCTCGACCCGTCGCCTCCCACCTCAAACGTGCCGCTGCTGCTCCCACCAAGCCCTCGACCCTGCCGGCTCCCACCCCGACACAGCCGTCGCCGCTCCCTCCATGCCTCCCCCTCCTTGTCGTTGCCCCCTCAGCGCCGCCTCCCTCCGCGCCGCCCCCTCCCCATCGGCGCCCCCTCCACACTGCCTCCCTCCACACCACCCCCTCTGTGCAGCTGGAGCAGCTCTGTGCACCTCCCACCGCCACCCCCCTCCACCACCCGTGGCCGACAGCGCCCCCGCCGCCTTGCCGCCCCTACCCCTCCTCGCCGTACTGCCCCAGCCCAACCTAATAGTTAGTACCTTCCTCCTCCATCTGGGGCGGATTTAGGCCCCTGGTAGGGTGGGCTTTAGCCAGCCTAGTTTTTTCTAGACCAACCGGGGGTATTATTGTTTACATTCAGCCTTGGTAGAGGTAGTCAGCTCACTCTCCAGCCCACGTAAGTCCCACACAAACTATACCTCTCCCATCTCCTCAGCTGGCCCAGGCAGCTCACTTAACTCCCTCACAAACTCTACCTTCCCCAATGCCCAGATCGGCAGTCCCAACTCCCAGTCTCCCACGTCTTCACGCCGGCGGCGACTCTCCCCTCTCCGGCTCTACCCAGGCGGCGGCTCTCCCATCCCATCCCAGCGGCTCTCCCCTCTCCCCTGGCCCTGGCAACGGCTCTCCCTTCTGGACTCTGGTCCTCCTGTCCCGCAGTACCAGCGAGTCGACGACTCGAGCGACAGCTGTCGCGGCTCTCCACTCCCGTCCCAGCGGCTCTCTCCTCTCCGCCGAGCCTTGGAGGCGGCTCTCCCCTCTGAGCTCTAGTCCCCCCATCCCACGGTCCCAGCGAGTTGACAACCTGAGCAACGACTGTCGTGGCTTTCCCCTTCGGTCCTATCCACCAGAGCAGCAGCCCTCCCGTCCCGGCCACCGGAGCAGCGGTTCTCCCCTCAACTTTCTCTCGGTGGTGGCGCTCCATTAGAACAATCAATCAGGTTTTGAGTTTTGACAATCTACTTCCTCAATTCCTCTTTTAGGATGTTTGACAATCTTTTAGGAAAGGGGAAAATTGAGGGAACTACTTCAGAATGGTTGGTTCAGTGCATGACCGCATGGTAGATTGCTAGGCATTTGTCAAATGTTAATGTCTAAGCAAAAGAGTTCAATGAATCAAGCCTTATATAGTTATATAAGTTTTACTTGAGTGGATAATTAAGATCAGCCTCATATAAATTGTATAACTGTGTTGATGTATTTTCTGGATCTTATCCTAAACATGCTACTCAACCAAACATCATACTATTTCTGGATCTTATTGCTAACTAAAAAAACAGTAATAAGTACAAAGATTAGGTAACTCTCAGCAAAGCATAGATTGGCTTAGCATCACCTGCACAGCTTGTGTAACCTAGCACCTTTTGATTTAAGTTAGCTTATTGTTAATATGTAAGCCTATTTTGTCCTCTCTCTTTTTTTTGTCTATGCACTTATGTAGTGTGTGAATTAGATGTTCCTAGTAAAATATATGAAACAAAGACATCCATTTGAGTTTTGTATTCTACTATTGAAATGTCATATGGGTCTTATAATGGAATGAATTATTTGCTGTAGGAGTTATTAGTGAATTATTTGATGTGAAGATGGTTCAGACTGATAGACACACTATTTTTCATTGGTATATCATTTTATTGAATTGGTCTTGATTTTGCTAGTAGCAACCGCAACTGTAGAAGAGCATTCTCAGTTATGAATATTATTAAGACTAATTTGCAGAATAAGATAAATGATGAGTGGATGAATCATAGGATGATATGCTATATTGAGCGAGACATATTTGCAAGTATTAAAGAAGATAAGATTTTAGAGCGTTTTCAAGAGATGAGATCATGGAAGAAACAACTATCCCATGCAAGTGGTAAGTCGGCTTATTGCAAATGCAAACTTCATATTATTTGTATTTATTCATATATGAATTATGACTTTTATGTTGTCTTTGTAGATTTTGGATCTTGCCTACTACTATTGATGAAGAGATGGAAGAAACGGTGGGCTAGAATATAGAACAAATCTTTGCTATTTAGGTATGTAATTGTATCTAAACCGACTACTTTGTTACATTGCTATATTATGACACTTATTATGTTTTATATTGAAGCGATGGGCTAAAATTATGATATCATTTATGTATTTTTGAAGTACTTTAGAATATCATAATATGGGTACAAAAACTACAATGTTAGATGTGGGTATAAGAACTACGACATTAGTCACTTAAAGTTCAGCTTAGGGTGTGATGCAAACCTAGATCCACCACTGGTCGCTACCTTCTGATACCGCCTACCACCCTGCTACCCCGCCCGTTGCCCCCACCGCCAGGCCATCGCCCCCAGCCTCCCTCTATGCTCGGGGGAATGGTGAACCCTAGGCACGAGGGACCACCGGCGAGGAGGAAGAAAAAGTCACCAGAAAGAAGGAAGAAAAGATCGTCGAAGAAGCTAAAATTTAAATATTTAAATTATAAAGCCAAAAAAACCACCCGATGTCAAGGCGTTGCCTACCGGTGGAAGCAAACGGAAGATATCTGCGAACGGCAACGCTGCTTTTGGCTTTCTTGTAGCAGCACGCATCGTTCGCCCCCGCAGCAAAAAGCATGTCGCTTTTTGCGCGCCCGTCGGTTGCGCAGCCAAATGGAATGTTGGATCCGTGACAACATTTTCGTACCCAACGGCGCCATGATTTGCTTCGATCGGTCGAACGTGTGCGTACCACCGTGTCGCCGTACGTTCCTTCCACTACATCGGCCGATCCCTTGAGCGTTACTATTGGTCCGTCCATATATAGTCTTTTAGTTTTAACTTTTAGTTTTAATTTATAAATAATAATAGTTTATAAAAAGATTTATAAAGAGATACTCGTATATGATTTTGATCAATATAAATAAAGTTATTATAGTATATACTAAAATCAACGAGTAAATCCTACCTTAAAAAGACACTACGTTTAAAAACTAGATACTGTAGAAAAGCAGCTTTTAGAAACTAATATGAATAGAATCTATTATTATGGAAAACAGAAGCATAAAAAAGCATGGGTTTAGCTCTATGACAGTATCTCATCCTTTAAAGGCACTTCATATTATTTTTTACTGATGGTTTTTTGTTTTACCTTATCAATAGTAACAACTTGTAGAGAGCTATATGGAGAGAGAGAAACCCGCGTGCGATTTTAGCCAATATAAATGAAGTCACTAAAGTGTGTACTTCAATTAACTAGTAGATCCCGCTTTAAAAAGATACTCTATTTGAAGTTCGGTACTATAGAAAAGCTATTTACTGTAGAAAAATAGTTTTTAGAAGCTAATATAAATAGGACCAAAACAAGAACCGCAAAGAGTAGACTTCACCCAATAAAGTACCTAGTATATCGAAGTGTGTTAAAGACGAATTTTTATCAGATTTGGCACTATTTACAACTATAATTACAAAAATAGCCGTATGCAAAACCGTATGAGCAAAAATATCATTTTTGCCGTCTGATAGCCAGGCAGCAGCGACGGAGGGGTGATGTGTGGTCCCTGCCATCTCGCGGGCGGACGGTAGGCCGCCTGCCGCCCCACCATGGGACGATAGCTCGCTTGCCACCCCGCGGGCAGATGGTAGAGGGCCTGCCGCCCCATGAGGAGACAGCAGGTGATTGGCTAATTAGCCGGCTTAATTACGTGCTATTATTTTCATTTTATTTAAAATATGTGTGAATCTTTTAGTATAGCAAATGAGCTCAAAAAATTACGAAACCTTATGTGCATCCTCCTAACACAACATAGTTGATTGTGTAATTTTGTGGTAATTTTATCCATTGTGAATGGTACTAAAAAAATTATACGTTTCGAAAATCATAGGAGCTATTACATAGCAAACGAGCTCCACAAATTACAAAATTTTATGTGAAACCTCCCGACATAGTCATAGCAATTATGTAATTTTTTGAGAATTTTATATGCTCTAAATTTATCATGTTAATTTAATAGTGAAACTAGCGATGCTCGCATATCTTTTACAGTGCCCGATCTCTATTTTTTTTCAAAAATTTCATACATTATGAATATTTGTAGAAGTACATATAATAATACAAAAAAAAGAGCATCGCACAGGATGCGATATGACTCACCTATCTGAACCACTACCCTCTTCTCGCAGCGTCTGGCTCCCCGTGTGGCGCCTTGTTTTCCGTTGAGCACAAGCATGTCCCATGGGGTACATCAGCCAATCCGTAGGGTGCATCTCGGTTTGGAGGAGGTATAGAGACTGTTCCGTTTGCTGAGTGACCGGCAGTGGTTTAATATGATGAGGTATAGCAGGCTGGATTTGGTAACAGTTGATGTCCTCCAACTCAGACATGCCGAACTGTGAGTCGCCAACAATAATATCGTGAATGAAGGACTCCAGAAACCCCCCTCATGGTGCGTAGGAGCTCTCTCCTTGGCCGTACGATGTGGTAGCGAAGCCGGAGGAGCTCTGCCCACTGAAGTCTCCAAACCGTAGGTATGGTGTGAACGTTGAGCTCTACCATGCATAAGCTGCAAACCTTAGTGTTGTGTACCGCTCCTTAGATGCATCCGAGAGGCCCGTATCATCATCGGTGGATACGGCCCACGGATGATGGGCGGCTAGTACTACGATGTCGGGCAGACTCGGTAGATTGCCATGGCCGGCCAGACTCGCTAGGTCACAATGACCTGGCGGGTGAGCTTGGTGCCCCCATTGAGTGCCCGATGTGCACCGCATGATCCGTCGAACGACTGCAGCTCAGGTTGTGCACTATATGTTGGCCTGCTTTAGGATGAACTTCAAAATATTCTGCAGGGCTTGTGGTGCCTTCGGGCTGCTGAGGGCGGTCTCAGACGCATTTGTGTTGTGCTGCACCCGCTCCAACTGAAGTGACATATGAAACAGGTTCAGTAACGACCAATATGAATTTCGTAAATTGAACGATAAGAAATAGCAATTGTTTTACGCTGTCATGCCACCACGAAGCATTGTGGGGATCGATCGAGCGTTGTAGAGCGTCCTCATGTGTGATCTGCTCAGGGCGATCTGGTGGAGGAACAGTGAGCCTGCAGTGCGACTGGGGTATGTTCCACTCCAGGTACTTGTTGTATGTTCGGACGTCATACCAACGCTATCTCATGACGACATCCAGGTGTGTCCTGCCCACCGTTGTCCACTCATGTTGCATTGGCCGTCAGTCTGTACCATACCAACCCGCCCTCGATTGTCTACATTTTTGGAATCATCGATGTTATAGAGCAAGACATACAAAGTGTAAATATTACTCGGATAGAGTTTGACTCACTGGTGTACGGCTCACAATAGAAACCTGCCGTCTAAAGGGGGCACGACTTGGTGAAAACCGAACTGTCTCATTACACACTGTGGCGCGTAAGCCTTCACCATGTACGAGCCTGTTGCTCGCAGGATTGGGACGTAGCGCTCGTCCAGCTCCCACTGATCCCTCCCACCCCGCAGCTTCAAGGGTGGAGGGCCAGCCATGTCACCCGTCATCTATGAGTGGCACCAGTGGTTCTCATCGTAGAACTGGTGTGCTCACTCCGTAGATTAAGGACTCATTATCGACGTGCAGCACTTCGAGCGGAGGGGGGACGGCATGGCAACACTGATAATTGTGTAGGCGAGAGAGCGGGTGAAGGGGACAGCAGAGAAATAATGATATTAGTGTGGACGAGGGAGCCCGCGAGAGGGGATGACATGGTAATACTTACAAATATGCTAATGAGGGAGCGGGTGAGGGGGACCGCACATAAATAATAACATTAGTGCAGATGAGGGAGTGCCCGAGGGGGGACGATATGGACAGAGTGATAATTGTGTGAAGAACACAGTGGAAAAGAAAAGATAGATGTATAAGCATCGCTAGTTTTACGATTAAATTAATATGAATTAACATAGTAAATTTGAAGCACATAAAATTTTAAAAAATTACACAATTATTATGACTATGTCGGAAGGCTTCGCATAAAATTTCGTAATTTATGGAGCTCATTTGTTATATGTAACATCTCCTACGAATATCAAAATCGTATAAATTTTGAGCAATATACACAGTGGATAAAATTACCAAAAAATTACACACTTAGCTACGTTATGTCAGGAGGCTGCACATAAATTTTTGTAATTTTTCAAGCTCATTTGCTATACTAAAAAATTCACGCAAATTTTAAACAAAATTAAGAAATAACAGGTGATTAAGCCGGCCTAATCACCTGCCATCTCCTTATGGTGCGACAGGCCCCTGTCGTCTGCTCGAGGGGTGGTAGGCGACCTGCCGCCCACTTGCGGGATGGTAGGGGTCATGCGTCACCCCTTCGTCGCTACCGCCCGGCCACCAGACGGTAAAAATGATATTTCTGCTGGTACGGTTTGCATACGGCTATTTATGTAATTACGATTGCAAATAATATCAAATCAGACAAAAATTCGTTGAAGACAACATCAGTTGTGGGGGTACCACATACACTGGTAGTAGTGTCACCTTTTTCCTTGTAAATTATTACTACTACCACCACGTAATCCAGGGTTATTCTACTCAGACATATAATACACGTCTTCTTTGGAGAAGGCTTTTGCGTAACACTATCTAGGAGTACAGCTCCGTCACATTAGTATACCTGCATCCATCAGTCAGTCACCCATAGATGCTCCGTTTGCTGGTATTGTTTTGTTCCAGGCAGTTAGCTTTTGCACTGCCTCTTTCTCAGTCTCGTCGCATGGCGTCACATGCGGTAGGCCAACGCTTTTGAGACCCCCTTTCCCAATCCTATAAGCTCTAGGAGGGGCATTTCTTTCTGGGGCTCAGGATAAAAAGCTGAGCCCCGTCACACGTTCTTTCCACATGCATGTCCGGCCTTACAGCCAGTGCGTGCATGCAGTGGGGGCACATGGTGCTCAACCAGAACCCAACTCACTGTCTTGATAAAAGCACATTATATATTCGCGATGCAGTGTGCTCATTTCTGCACGACGAATATACTCCTGCTTAGACCCAATGGAGTACTAGCCATTACACATCCATGCCTAACTTGTTGAGTAGCTGTAGACTGTAGTACATCTCAAACGCATGACCTCGATCTAGATCTCATTCCATAGCATCGATCACACCAAGAAAATCAAGCTTCACTTCAGAAATTTTGCTATTGAATTCTGTAAGTAATCTAACGCATTAGAAAAGTAAAATGAGAAAACGCACTACTGCTGCATTACAGTATACTATTGTATAAGCTCAATATCAAAGGGCTAGTTGGACTAAGTAGTGGTAACTGAGATATGGTTCTTTTGATTGAATATTGAAGCGCTAGACATGACAACAACATCTTACTGGCCAGCTGGGGGACCAAGCGAGCGTGGTGTAAGACCAGACGGACAAAATAATAATCGAGATAAAATCGATGTTGGAGTCCAGTTTCCCGGCGTTTAGTCTCAAGTAAAGATTCATTGGCCATTGCGTTGCGACATTGCCATTTTCCCAATAAAAGCCAACTCTGTGGATACGAGTAAACAAAGAGCGAAACATCACATGTGCCGTGCGCATCGCAGCGCAACCTAGATTAGCTGGGGAGGGTTTAGGGTCTATACAGCGCCTCGTGCAGTGCATGGTCTCCCTCGCCCCTCTTCTTCCTCCTCAACGACTTCTTCCTCCGCCCTGCCTCTTCTTTCATGGCCAATTCCTCGCCTGTGTTTGACTTCTTCTTCCTTCCTGGTGAGCTCCACACATCTCCATCGCCGCCACCCCGCTTCCACCACCTGCGGCCATTGACGCCCTCGCCGCTTTGCTGTGCCGCCCGCTTTGCTGTGCCGCCCCCTTTTCCAGGTTGTCACCATCCTAGTCCCGCTCAACCTAATATTCAATCCTCCTTTGTCACTGTGCCATTCGCCGTTGCCGCCCGCCGCCTTCTTCTGAGCCCGTAGCTGACAATGTCTACCAGGCCACTACCTCTCTCCCTCCCTCTACAACTAGGGGCCCTGGTGAACCCCTCCCTACCCCCAGTGAACACTAACACCAACCTAGACCTAGGAGTTGAGCTGGGCTTTTCCGAGCTAGCTCGAGGCCTGGTTAGCACGACACGGCCCAAGCATGGCACAGACACATGTGGTGGATTAGGTTAGCACAGCACGAATGATGGGCATGTGTTGGGCCTAGAAAGAAAGCCCGTTGGGCAGCATGGCATGGCCTATTGGACCATGCTAGGGTCGGTCCAACACAAAAGTGGCACGACAAAAACACTCCTCCTCAAGCAAGCAGTAGATTGCAGAGCAGAGCAATAGTAGTAGGATTACGTTGAACACTCTCCACGCTCTCCTCGACCAAGGTGGTGGCACCGTCGTTCCTGGTCGACTACGTGTGGCCCAAGAATCTATCCTACATGAAAGTCCGCTCCACCAGCCTCCCCGCTTGTTGCCGAGCTCCACGACTCGGCGTGTGCGCTACTCGCCTAGGCCCGAGTCGTGGGTCACCGACAGTGTGGAGCTCATCGGACGGGTGTTGGTTGCGCTGGCTGACCTGTTCCATCACCTGTATATGTAGGATGGGCTCCGCTAACCGTGGACTGAGCAGCTGCTGGATGACCTCCTCCTACTCACCAACTTCCATGGATGCTTCAAGAAGTTGCTAGTAGCGTTCAAGTAGCTTCTTACCGAGACGCACACTGTGACAGTACATGACATCTCTCGCCTACCCATACGCACCACTACACCAACTCGGCTCCTCAACGGCGATTGGCAAGAGCGACTACATGGTGGAGGTGGGCAAGCACAGGGGCAGTGGTCGAGTCAGGTAGGAGCGACGGTGGAGGCAAGCAGAGGAGGGCATGCTAGGGTAGCTATGGAGGCGGGTAGATACAGTGGAGTGGGCAAGCGTGCGACGAGGGTTGAAGCAGGCAATTGGCGTGGCGGTAGGCAAGATGGGAGAAGAGGGGAAGGCATGTGGAGAGTAGCCGAGCGGTGGACCAAGTATACGTATAGGCGCCGTGTGTTGTGCTCATGCTGGCATGGCCCGATGGCGACCCGTCGTGCAGGGCTGGGCCTCACCAATGGCACGCCATGCCAGCACGTCACATCTCGGTGATCTCACTATTCTATGCTGCCGAGGCAAGCTATGGCCCGAGGCCCGTCGTGTCCGTGCCATGCAGGTATGGCATTTCCCAACTCCCAACACTACCCCAACCCCTTCTCCGGCTGTTGCCGAAGAAGAAGGCACACATGCACTGTGTACAGTGGCAGATACAAGACTAAAGTTTAGTTATGGTGGCATGGAACACTAATAATATCCAATAGTAAAGCAAGCATACCTAGACAGTTACAATCACACTAATAGGACACTAAAATGTATCAAAATATCACCCTTATTTGCGCTTGAAACAATGCTAAAATATCTTTTCAAATTCATTTCTAGCAAAACAAACAATCAATCATTCAAAGTAGCTTCAACTTTGGATCTGTTCTTTTATGTCGTAGCTTATAACTTTTGGCTACGACTTATTAATCTAATAAGTTGTGATTGCTGAGAGAAGTCAAAAGCCACTGAAAAAGACAAAAAGAAGATAAGTAACAAATCAACATACTTAGGCCTTGCTTTGGGAGCCTAAAATTCCTGACCTATCCACGGGGATAGGTCAGGAATTTTGGGCTCCCAAACAAGGCCTTATACATTGTTTCACTTACACGCACTCGGACTCAGTGGCTCGATCTCGATGCCGCAGTGCCATTGCTGTCGAGCGCCCCTAATGGCCGCTACCTGACACCCAATCACATCCACCGAGTGCTACCATCGATGCTCATTGCCTCCGCCCCCAATCACCTCCGCCGAGCACCACCCCCAACAGCCGCCCGTGGCTTGCGCCCCCCAAATGCCCTAATTTCCATTGGCATCAGCCACTTGCACCCCCAACCACTAATGCGCACCGCACCAGCCATCGATGTAGGTTGCCCCATCCGTAGCCGCACATGGCACCCGAATCACCACGTCCACGCCAATGGTTTTTTTAGAGTTCAAGGAATGAGCACTCACACACACCACACACGCACATCCTCACACACGCATATGTGGGTGTGTCTCTAGCACATGATTAATCTAAGTAGAGGCCTGAACCTTATAGAGCATGGGCATGTGTTTTGATGACTAAACGCATCCACATATGTATGTACTCTTTCTGTCTAGGACATCAGCCCAGGAGAAAGGTGAGTACAAGCGTCGAACCTAAGGTTCCAACACTGGTGGGCAGCTCGCACAAATATGGAGCTTACCAAGCTCCTCCCACGCCAAGGGTTAGATGGAAGGGTTGGAGACTTGGGCCAAGGCCCATAAACACACCCTCGCCCCGTCACTTGCCCATAAACCACGCTCCATGCATTCCCAGCCCGCAAGCGCACCCTATTGCCCCAGTCTTCGTCTTCACATCTAATGATATGTGGGAAGGACCAAGGAGGGGGAGGGGGTACCAGTGCCATGGCTTACCTCTGGCGGGTGCCAAAGCTCATCATAGCAATGACTCTGCTCCTAACCATGCACTCTCGGTATTGGAGGGTGCGCGTGCTTGCTAGATGTTTTTCAGATTAGTTGTGGCTGTGAGGGAATTCTTTTTGTGTGACCCAGTTCCTCCACCATTGCAGGAGAAGGGGTTGTCTATGTTCCATCAGACGGTCCACATCTCTTCCATGCCTCCTATATCTACAGTCACCTAACTGTTACACCACACTACTCCCACAACCCTACCGCCACCTAGATGTGTCACTGCCCACCGTCTCATTCTCCAATGCCAGTGACGCTTCCCAGTGAACCTCCGTTGCCTCCCACGAGAGCCTCCGTTGTCCGGCTCCTCCTCTTTGTGTCATACCTGAGGCCCATGAAGAATCGGCCCAGCCCAGCATAGAGGAAACCCAATATATATAGAGGGGGGAGATCGGGAGAAGCAAAAAGCAAGTTTGCTTTCTCCTCCCCCGAACTCTCCCGAGGCCCACTGCTCCTGCTGCTCCCGTGCGCTTGCGCGCGCCGCCGCCGTCGGCCGGCCACCGGCACCGCCGCTTGCGCTCCCAGCTGCTGCGCCTCTTCTTGTGTGTCGCCGCCCATCGGCGCGCTTCACGCCCCTCGCCCTAGCCGCGGCGCCTCCGCCCACAGCCAACTGCTCGCCTCGCCCTTGCTCCACACTGGCCGCACGCTTCTCGCCACTGGCCCAACCGAGTGAGAGAGGATAGCCATGGGGAAAAGAGGAGCCGGCATGGGGGAAGGAGAGCAGGAGGGAGCCCGGGGCGTGAGGAAGGAAGGGGAGAAGGAGGAGTCGGCGGCGTGGGAAGAGGAGAGAGGGAAGAAAGGAGCCGAGTGGTGGGCGTGAGGATCAAAGAAGAAAAGAAGGAAAGAGAGAGAGGGGTCGGCCGGGTAAAGAAGGAAAGAGGAGGCCGGCCGGGTGGAAAAAAGAAAACAAAAGAGAAAGAAAGAAATGGAAGAAAGGAAAGGAAGGAAGAAAAGAAGAAAAGAGAAAGAAAAGGAAAGAAAAAAAGGGGGATCTGCCTGATCCGGTGTCAGATCTGCTTGATCCGAATCTTCCAGATCCAGTGCCAGATCTGTCAGATCCGGTCCAGGGACGACAGATCATGGCCTGATCTACTTTTCGGGTTCGGGTAACGGTTCGAAAACTCCTTTTCAGCTATTTGCAGTTTTTCGCGTAAAGTAGTACGCCGATTAAAAACCGGGACAGCGGGGCTGTGTCCGATGAGAGGAAGGTCGGTGATACTGGGTTTACGTGTAACAGTGATGTTATTTGTTTGCATGTGTATGTATTGTTTTAGCAAATGAATTGAAATGATTGTGCTTGTTCAGGTGGCGGTTCGAGCTTGGTGCCATTTGCGCATCATCCGCCAGGCTGACAGGCAAGTGCATGGTAGAACTGTACAGTGGTTAATGATTGCTATTTATGTTTCCACAACATGATTTACAGTGTTTATAGGCTGAGATGCATGATTTACAGCTTTACTGAGGTACACGATTACCAGTTAGGTAATTGTTGATGATTGCAATTTATAACTAAGTGCCAACAGTGGAAGCAAGTGTATGGTAAAGCAATGAAGTGTGTTAAAGGTCTGCTAATTGTGTCCATGTTATGATTTATAGCACTAAGAGATGAGATATATGATTACGTGCTAATCATGTTGAGGAGTACTGTTTATGAGTAAACAGTCTCATTCGAAAAGCATGCATCATGCAAAGTGCATAAGAGCCAGGTCGGTGAGAAAGTCTTATGACTAGTCCGGAGTGCTCTTGAATAAGTCCTACAGAGGTAGGCACCTCCACGAGATGGAGAGAGAGGGTGACATCGACGGGTGTACCCTCCGCTATACCGGTATAAGCTTACAGTGACATGTGCATTGCATACCATTGCATTGCATGAACAGAGAAACAGAGAGCGATACAGTTACAAAGATTTGCCTTACAGTTACAGTTGCATTGCATTTTGTTGCACTACTTAAAGAGTGATACAGTCATAGTGGTTTGACTTACCGCTTACGATTATCTGAGAGAGTTGATTTTGATTCTGATATCTGATGAGAGTTGATTTCTGATTCTGATTCTGATAGCGTTGATTTACGATTTACGACTACGATGGATTGATTTATAGTTCACAGTGGATTTACAGAATACAGTGGATTGGATTCACAGTTCACAGTAGATTGGTTTACAGGTCATAGTAGATTCACAGGTTATAGTAGATTGGATTTACAGTTCACAGTAGATTTAGAGACTACAGTAGATTGATTCACAGTACACAGTAGATGTGAGTTACAATTTACAGTAGATCGATTTTTTTTACAGTTCACACTAGAGGTGGTTTACAACTTACAGCCATAGAGTTGGATTACAGTTTGCAAATATAGATTGATATACTGCTTTTCGTGTGCTTGCTGAGTCTTCGGACTCACCATTGCTTTGTTGTTTTTTTAGAGTGATCCGGAATGATGGCATGCTTGGAATGGGAGTAGTTCCTCTTGCACCGCACATGTGAGATAACGCCTAGTCTTGTACTGAGCGTTATGGTTAGTTATATGTTCAGAAGTTTAAGCAAATTTCCTAGTTACAATCTATTTACAGGAGAACGGGCTCTCCTGTTAGTACATTTATTGAGCGTTAACTCTGTTTATGGCGCGCCTATGTGAGACAGTAACAGTGTGGTAGTAGCACCTTGGGCCCAGTGGAGGGTCGAGGTGTTACAGTTGGTATCAGAGCGGGCTTAGATCCGTGGTGGATAATTCGGTAACCTAAGTTGTCTTAATTGAGAATGTGACCCAAGAGTGGGGATTAAATTAAGACTTGGCTTAGGTTACATATTTAAATGCTAAAATTTGACACACTTTGGTGCACAATAGGATGGGATTGGGCCAAAGCATTGCATTTACGTTTTCACAAGTCATGTTGTTGATTTGCAATGTCTTGAGATAAATGCTTATGTGTTGATGGCAAATTGTTGAATTTGCCATTTGTGGGGTCCAAGTGGACACCGCTATGATTATATTGTTTAGCGATGCGAAAGAGGCAAAAACCGTGGCTGCTAGAGGGGCCAGGTCGTACTGCCATTTGAGGCATAGAGGTACCGATGTGTACATCATGAGTTGTTTTGCCCTAGTTTTGGGTAGTGAGTACCCTGAGGTTAAGGGCTCCTTGAGCTATTGAAATATAGCTGATAATGGGTAGTGCCTTTTGCAAGTCCAATGTTCGGTGGGAGAGGGCATTTGACGGCGACAACATTCGCTAAAGATGAGGAAGATGCCACCCTAGAGCACAAATCTTTCAGCAAATTGCAAGGTCTGGAAATTGACTAATTTCACAAAAAATTTATGTGAACATTTTTAGCATTTTCAAAAAAAAATTATTAGATTGGGAAGGAATTATTTTTGACAAATTGTCATACTTGACCTTTACGCATAGACTCGATATTGCTGCTGAGTCAATATTGGTCAACTGAGTTTGGGTTTGTTGCATTGTGTTGTGTTGTATAATATGATAAATAAAATCTCAGATTTCTAGTGCCTGATTTTTATTGCGATGCAACATAAAATTTTCTCACCTCTCGATACAAATATACTTCATTTTGTAATTTTTCTATAATTTTATTAGGTGTGAATGTTGCTCAAAAATTCATAGGATTATGTTGTTTGTTAGAGTTGTTTCATATAATAAATAAGCTCTAAAAAATATGAAATTTTATGTGCAGCCTCCTGGCGTAGTCATCCTAATTGTCTATTTTTTGAAAATTTTATGCATTATGAATTTCGCTAGACTAATGTTGGCACACCCGGGTCCCATGCGAGTGGAGCACCGCAACACGATTTTTTGTGAAATAATATTATTTTTGTTTGAAATTATGGTAATATTCCTTCATTGAACCGGTGGGTGACATGTCAACAAGTCACGCAGATTTTGTTTGCAGTCTTTTTTTGGAAATAGAAGGGCATACATGGTAGGTTGGTCATTTTGTGATTTTCGTAGATTCTCTAGGATACGGTATCTATTAGACTCACAATATCATTTTGTGATCATCATATATTGTTGTGCAACAAATTCTAAAAGAATTTTGTGGGTACGATTGAGGTGGCAATGATTAGTAAGTACGAAGTTAAGTGATACTGCGATGCAACAGGGAATTCATACACGGAGGAGAACTTTGGATAAATGGCGTAACAATAACAAAACAACAATTGATCCGACAATAGGGTGACATGGCATGCATGCCAAGGAACCAAGGATGGTGCACTTATGGGCAAAGAGGGCTGAACTACTGTGTTGATCGTGGCCATTTGCCCTTTCTCGTGAGGACGCAGTCATGCAGGTCTTAGAAAGGGGCAACGAGAAGGTTGTCAACATAGGAAGTTCCTATAATCCCACGTGCTGCTGCGCGAACCCTAGCTGCACATATGCGTGCCACTACAATGACAGCCAGCCATGTCCGAGACACCCCCTCTGCAACACTTCATGTGGGTAGCGCCAGGCACGTTCTACTAGTAGGCACACCCAGAAATGCTTGTACCATGGTTCTCTCCTGCTGTACGCGGTTATTTTCAATCTTCAAAAGCATGTAACTAAATAATTGACTCGTCATTACGGTTGGCATAAATAATCACATGCGATAATAGATTACGGAGTTAATCATTTAAGTAATCAATTGATTAATTGCCAATTAACACCACATAAAATATTACATCTTGAATTGCTACAAATATGGATTAATTTGATAAACAAAAGGATACAAAAAATCATGACACCGAATGGTGACCAAACAAGCTTGGTCTGTTGGGGGCAATCCTTCGTTGAGTGCTCGGAGGTCTTGCATATCCTGCACTTTACTGTGTGGCTAATGCTGGTACATTGGCTGACATCTATGTCGTTCTAGAAGCGTCGTGACTGCCGACGTCTCTTTGCAGTTATCTTCAAATCCTTATTGGGAGCCCATTGCGTCATGTCCGGCAAAAGACCCCTGTAGTTTATGTCCAAGTTGTACGAGTGAAACTCTGCGCAGACACACTGACAAATGTGCGAAGGAAGCAAGGAAAAGGGGGAAAGAAGCAACGGGCCAACATATGTACGAAGGAGAGAGGTCACACACTACAAAAGATGGATATCACATGGTGACCGTACAACATAGGATTTCAATCGCTAATTAAATAAGCATAACATATCACTAATTACGATTAAATGAACATAAATTAGTATGGTAAATTCAGAGTATATAAAATTTCTAAAAAAATTAGACAATTAGGTCGACGATGTCGGGAGGCTGTACATAAAATTCTGTAATTTTAAGCTCACTTGCTATATGTAACAACTCCTACAAATAACATAATTATATGAAAATTTTGAGAAATATTCACATTGAATAAAATTATAGAAAAATTACACAATGAATTACGTTGTGTTGGAAAGCTGTACATAAAATTTTGTAATTTTTGAGCTTATTTGCTATATTTAAAAAAAATCAAAAAATAGTAATATAAAATAATAATTAAGCCGGTTAATTAGCCAGTTTAATTACCTACCGCATGGTGGCCAGGCGGCATGTTGGGAGCCGCACGGTGGCCGGGCGGCAAGCCGTCGGCCGCACGGTGGCGGGGCTCCAGACGCCATGTCTCAGCTCTACGCCGTTGACGTCCGATCATCGTGTGGCAAAAGTGTCATTTTTGCTATTTTTATATGTTTATGATATTTTTTGTAAATATGGGTTTAAGTGTTGTGTGTGCTAAAAATTCGTAAAAATATAGGGAATGGAGGTAGCACCGTAGCAGTAACAATCACACCAAGTGAACTATGAACAACCAATTCCGTTCAAGGTATCCATCTGTTTCGACAAGGCTATCAACAATATTTCAATTTCCAGGACGCCCCTGACTGCACTGCACACCTCACAGGTCACAGCCTCAGCGACAGAGAGAATCAAACGGTCATATTAGGCCGATGGCCATTGTAACAGGGACCCAGCTTGGCGTTTACTGCGGTCTGTGCAGTGTCGACTTTGTGCCGCGCTGGTTTAGAACAGTGACACGGACCAGTGGGCCCAGGGCAATTGGCCACGCTATCACGTCGCAGTACCACAGACCAGCGAGACCGCACGGGCCAAAATCTACGGCCAGAATCTCACGTGCCTGATGATTATAAGCCGTCTGATCTAAATTAGATGGATCAGATCCTACGGTACAGAACAGTACCGATGCTCGTTCTCATTGTGCACCACCGTTACGCTCTGACTTCACGGTTCGTCCTCACCGTGCGCCATTGCTCCCTGACTTTGCTCTGAGTCAAGAGGATACGGGTCGTGGGCCGTGCGGTGGACGCGGTCTAGGGGGAATTGGCGTAGCGGTCCACGCGGCCGTGCCGCACGGCACGTCCGCACGTGGGCAGGGGCGCGGGGTGCCGGCGCGCACACCGTAGCCGTAGCTGGTAGCTGAGGTGCAGAGAAGATTGGAGCGTGGCGTGCGATCCTTGGGCCGCGCGCGCGCGAGCGTGTACCGTTACGGAAGGCGACGACGGTTTTAGTTATGTTCTTTTTAACTTTTTAAAATAGTTTTGATTTTTATTATAATATTTAATTTTTAAACGGAGTATTTTTTAAGATAGAGTCTACAAGTTAATTATAGTACATGTTAAAAATTCAACATATGTACCATCTAAAATCATAAACGAGTATATCTCTCTGTAATCTTTGTCGCAAACAGCTAAAATTCAAAAAAAAAATTCTTTTCGATAAAGGAAACTTTATTGATTTTCAAGGTTTAAAATCGAGAAGATACAAGACCCTGAAAAAAAAACAATTCCCGGCCTCTGCATAACCAGGATGCACACAACCCAAAAGACAAAAAAGTACAAGCACTTCTAATGACAATCAATTCGCAGACTAGACCGCCACCCATGAGCCTGGGTAAAAAACTCCTTGGCCACCCACGCCAATTGTTGAGATGCCGTTGCAACCAAATCTTGCGAAGATGGCGGTTGCAGAATAGCCCAGGTATGAAGCCAATGAATGGCTGAGTAAATAACCTGAAAAGGGGAAACATGATATTTTTTTCAAATATCAGATCATTCCTGCATAACCATAGTGACCAACAAGTAGCAGCCACCCCTATCAGAAACAGAGGCTTCAAATATGTGCTAACACTCACTAGCCAAGAACCAAATAAGTGAGACACACTACGAGGCTGAGAAAGTCCTGAAGCTGCTCGTAAGATAGACCAAACAGCACGAGCAAAGCGACACTTAAAGAACAAATGGTTAATTGTTTCGTCCGTATGACAAAAGCAACACGTCTGATTACCTTGCCAATTACGTTTGGCTAGGTTATCTTTTGTCAGCACGACCCCTCTCCGTAAGAACCAAAGAAAGATTTTGATTTTCAAAGGCACTTTTAACTTCCAAATCCTCTTATTCAAGTTAGGGACATCAGTATGAATCATGGCCAAGTAATGTGATTTCACCGAGAACTGTCCATTTTGATGTAGGTTCCAGCGAAATCCATTAGGTTCCTGGCTAAATCGTTCCATACTACTAACTTATGACTAATGAGATCTCTCCTTCAAGAGAGAGTGGGAGGCGAGGTACTGAGGACCTCTGCTACAGTAACCTGCTTGTGTCGGGCTATATGATACAGTATAGGGTACTGTTCTCGCAGGGTTGTCTGACCTAGCCACCTGTCCTCCCAGAACCGAACTTGTGAGCCATCATTAACTATAAAGGAGCCGAAGCGGAGAAACTCTCCCTTCACCTTCATAAGGCTTGCCCAAAAATGTGAGTCCCCAAATCTCCACTGTGCTTGGGAAAGCGGTTTGGAATGAAGATACCAAAATCTATAAATCACAGCTAAAAAGAACAGACACTACCGACCCCATGCCAGACCAAACTGTATATTACTCCTACCACTGCCTCTCTCCTTTTTTTTTCTACTTTTCCCTTCTCTTTTGTTGTTACTCTGTTCTTTTGAATACCAAGCTTGGTCAATTCTCTTCCCACTAACAGAAATCCATAACTTCTGTTTTGACGCATCAGGATTTAATGTATGTACTTCAATTTAACACGCGTTACTAAGGCCCCGATCAATATGGCGACGGGCTTAGAGCGTTCGGCGGCGGGTGTTTTTTTCACTGCAGTGCGCACTATAGTGAAAAAAAATTTCATTTTTTTATTTTTTTTGTTTAAAAATTTACTTATACTTTTTTTGTTTTTTATTTTCAGTTTTTTTACATTTAATTATACTCAATAAACCAACTCAGCTACAGTGTTTTTTCAGCAAAAGCCAAAAGCCATCGCTATTCCGATCACCCCCTAAATTTTGGAGGTATTTTTTCCATACTTTACTTTTTTATTTCAGCTTCATGCTTAAATTTACTTAATTTTTAGAAACTAATTCTAATCGGCATTTTTTTTTGCCAGGAATAGTTCTAGCTACTTAATGATCTGCATGTTGGATACCCTGGTTGCAATTTCTTTTAAATGTGAAAAGTGTAAAGTCCAATAACACAAATGTTTTTGCTACCCATTTAAAAAATGTTACTATCCAATCACAAATGCATGCCTTTTAGGTTGCATACAGCCAAACTTTTAAAATTTTGATATCTTTTTAAATATTTAGATTACATACATATAACCTATATATGTCTTGAAAAATATTTTATTAATACTATAATGTTATTAGGTTCCATAAATATATTATAATATAAATTAATAATTAAAATTATATTTTAAAACTATATTAATATTTATAACTGGAGTACTAGCTAGAGTAGTATAATAGAAAGAATCCTCGCACAGGTACATGTATCAACAACTTGATCAGCACATAAAAGCACCAAATTCCTCTGGAGGGCACTCTGGTCCTGGCGCTCCCCACCGACCGACGCTTCCAACCGCATTCAAAACCCCAACCGCACCCCACGCCACGGTCCACGCAAAACACCACGCCAGTGGCAGTACAGTAAATACCTCCAAACGACAGTGCCATTTCCCCGGGTCGCCTCGCCATTTAAACCCCGCTTCCCCACCTGTCCCTTTTCCTCGCGTCCATTTCCAGGCGCTCCCCACTCGCTGCTGCACTGCAACTCCTCCCAAAAAATTTTCCCGATTAGTTATGAGTTTTCGATCCAATCGGCTCGGCGCCGGATCGGATGCGGGAACCGGAGGCCGCCGCCGCTCGATCTGGTGAAGCATTCCTTTCCTGCGATTTTTTCCGCCGTTTTGTTCCCCCTAGATGTTTCTGGTGCGGTTTCCGGGTGTTGATTGCTTCGGCCCGAAGCGTGAGGGAGAGGGGGTCGGCGAGCGGGCGCTGTCGCCTCTGGATCCGCTTCCTGTCGCTTCGGTGCTTGCGAATCGTGGGGGCCTGGAGCTGGATCTCTGGGGCTTTGAGTTTTGGATTTTGAAGGATTGGATTTGGGGTTTTGGATCCGGGACTTCCCGTGGTTCCGAACTTCCGATCGGTGAGAAGCTTTGCATTTTTTATTCAATGGGGCCAGTGCTTGGTTTGGTAGCCAAGTTGAAAGATCTGTACTGATTGTACCAGAATTTTGTTTTTGGGTTTTAATAGTATTTATTTTTTTGGCTCTGATCTAAGTTTCTGAGTGTGTGTGAACAGTGAACATGGAGGCATAAATTCTAGCATTTGGTGTTTTGTTAAGCTCCTAGCGTATGATGCCAGTGTATTATGATGCCAATGTATTCTGTACCTTGATCTTTTAGTCGTGTAATTTTGTGTGTGGTATGGGATCATAGTGAAGCAGACTGAGGTGTGGGCTGGGTTTGGTAGTGCGTGCAAAATCTGTTTGCTCTACACTTGATTACTACCTTGATGTTGAAGACGACTGGTATAATCCTAGTGTTGGAGCATAGAGAACTTGTAGATGTTGGCATATTGGCGTCTGTGTCCTTGGTATTAGCATTTTTTTCCTTCGGTATATGTTTGCTTTCGCAGGGTCAGTGACGTTTGTGCTGGTCTTCCTGTTGTTTTGCAGGGCTTTGAAGTGGATGAGGAACTGATTTTGTTCGTAGAAATTAGTTGGTAGATATTTGAGCGTTTAGTCGCTCGTCAGAGTTGTGAGCAAAATGGAGGGGGGTGTTGCTAGCAATGTGGCGCTTGATTCTGTTGTCTTCCAAGTATCCTCGGCCCACAACAGGTGAGAAACCCGTAAATATACTTTTGGTTGAATTTATGTAACACTTATATCTGTTTCACCATGAATGCGTTTTTGTCTATGCATTTGGCCGAAAACTGGGGTTAATGGATATGCCATACTTAGTCTTTCTATGGTTCACAATTTTATAGAAACCTCAACTCAGCCCCGTTTTGTGGAAATTTTCCTTCTGCAGGTACGAGGCAATTGCTTGCAGTAAAGGGAGCACAGATTTGGTAGCATCTGGTCCTTTTGATCAACTAGTCCTGCACTTAGAAGATGCCAGAAAGTTCCATTCTTGTTCATCAAGTGGCTCTTTTAAGCTTTTATTGGCTGGGGATGCAAAAGGGTGCCCTTGGTTCACAAAATTCACCTTAGAGAGGTATTTCCAGTAGAGATTTATTGCCGCTGGGAAATTTGTTTCTTTCAGTTCTAATCGTGATTAAATTGAACTCGCTACCAGATTCCTGCATATCATAAATTCATCTGATGCCTCAAAATCGGCAAATGAAATTTTACACGAGATGTCACAGCTGGGGGAAACTAGAAAGTTTCATCAATCTGTCTATTCTAAGGTATCACTAGTTTGCCCAAAAATAAGAGAACAGAGACTTAAGCTAAGTTCATTTGAACATTTGAATGCAAATGCCATTAATAATAAAATGCATTTGTTTTGTAGGAACAACAAAGTCTTATGAGTGGTGCTTTAACAGGTACTTTCAAAGAAACATTTGTTTCTTCCATTGTTCTTTGCACTTGAACATCATCGCAACCTTTTATTGCATATGCACTATGGCTCTTTTCTCCGTTTGGTTTAGTCTACCTGATCCATTTTTACCATTTTGGGGTACTCTAGCCATTCCTAGTTGAAATCATTTTTGTTGTTGAGCTTGACATTTGATGAATCACATTGCCTGCTAGTTGCTATAGACAACCAATCCTTTCATTGCACCCATGATTCTTTCGGTTATCACCAAAAGAAATAGTTGTCAGCTGCAAATTTTGAGAAAATCCATCCCTCTACCAGATGCTTTGAGTCTGATAATTTGCAATTTCAAAGATAAGCACTAAAACTTGTAGGGGAGCTGTTTTATATCCTTGCAAGATATTTTGTTACAAGAAATATCTATACATGACAGGGCTTCATATGATATTTGCCTTGCCAGAATTTCTTATCCTGGCTTATATTGGTAGAGTGCCAAGTTTATGATTACATTCCATCTTTGCAGGAGGCTTCTTCAGTACCATTGCCCTAGCACAACAGGTGATTTCCATTTGTGCAGGGCCTCAAGCTGCTTTATGCTTTTGTACATTTTTATGTTTCATTTGCTAACATTTTATTTCTTAAAAAATCACTTTCAGGAAAATGTTGGCTCAAATTCCTCTGAGGCTACAAAGTAAAGTCTTTACTTTTTCCTGCTCCTTTATTTTGTCCCTCTTTTAGTTGACACTTTCTTTGACTGAATATGCAAGGAATGAATTGCTTCGAGCATTGGATTTGAGGTTGACAGCACTGACAGAAGAGATCGTGGTCTTATTGAATCGAGCAGTTGGCTCCAATTTGTCGAATAAAGAATTATCCGATTTATCTACTTTTGTTCAGCATTTTGGGACATCAGAGTTTAGGTACGTTGCAAAAGCATTATTCACTTGAGGCTGCTAATTTTTCTACAAGCCATAGGAGTGTCCTCTACCATCTACAATTCCTCTAGTCTCTTATTCTGACATTCTTTTGGAAAGCTGGCCAACTTGTTCTCTTGGAACTAGCTTGCTTTGAGATTATAATGTTATGTCCTTATAAGTCTGTTATTTCTTTGTTTTGTTCATGTGACACAAGAAGTTAACTCTTGGTATTTCTCATTTGCTTTAGTTGGTTGATGCGGTGCTTATTGTTGATTCCGGATTGCCAACCCTCTGAGCCCCCTCCACAGCAGGCTTATACTGCTGAGAAAAATGACAAGGGCGAGAATGCACTTGAGAATCGTGATATCAGCTCCCAGACCAATATTCAGAGGTCTATTACTAATAATGTCTCCCCAGCAAAGCTTGCACAAATTGAGCGTGAAATGTCGACGGAAAGCGATGATTCCTCCAAGTCCAGTGATGAAGGTGAGGCTGTTGTTGAAAGAAGCCGACCTCTTGTAAGATCTGCTTCGCCTAGGAGGTCTGCTTCTCCAATGCGAAGGGTTCAAATCGGGAGATCAGGATCTCGTAGATCAACGGCAATTGCCATCAAGAGCCTGGGTTATTTCCCTCCTAGTCAGAGAATACCTTTGGATAAAGATGATGAAAGTAGCAGCTGCAATGGTGAAGCCAACCAGCCGCCAAGGAAATCTGACAATAACGTGAGAAGGATGAGTGTGCAGGATGCTATTAACCTTTTTGAGAGCAAGCAGAAGGATCAGAATCTGGATTCTCAAAATAAGAAAGCTGGCTTGGTTGCTACTAAGTCTGTACTGAGAAGGTGGAGTGCAGGAATGGGTGATTCTTTGAACAGTAAATCAGAAGAAAAAACCTTAGATTCCACATCTCAAAGTAAATCTAACAATATTGCTTTTGATACAGAGAAGAATGAAGCTGGATTACAGGTTGAGCCAGATACAGCACCAAGCAGTGTTGTTGCACCTGAGGAGGGAAGTTTCCATTCTGATAGTCATGGCACTACAGTGTCAGAAATGGAGAGAGTGGTGTCATCCCATATTAATATTTCTGCAGAACAAACAAAGCCTGGACAGGAGGAAAACAGTGATCGGGCAATGGCCTCTGCGGAGTGGAACCGCCAGAAGGAAGCCGAGCTTAATCAAATGTTAATGAAAATGATGGAGGTCATGCCTGGAAAGTTTGCAGGTGCTAATGCCACCGCTGCTGGGCTCATTTCCAGAAATGAGCAGAAAGGTGGATTCCAGGGTCAGCATAGAGAGAAGCGAGATGCGAAAGTTCGAACTGAGAAAGGCGGAAAGCGACCAGCAAAGGAGGCAAACAGCAAGCTCTCGAAGGAAACAGTTGGGCAGAGCAAAGCAGCAGTGACCCCAAAAACTGGCACCGCAACAGAGAAACGCAATTCACCTGCTCCACAAAGGGCACGAAGAAATTCATCACCTCCAGTCTTGCCAAAGGATGTGATTTCAAAGACACCAGCAAAAAAAAGTTCACCGAAACCATCCCCTGCACCTGCTACCCGTAGTTCATGGTCAGGTGGGTCTTTAACTAAAGCAACTACTACACAGAAAACTAAAAGCTCTCCTGGAACGGTTTCAACATTGACACCAACTAGCAGGAGAAGAACCCCAACAGTACCCTCGTCATCTCACACAACTTCAAAGGTGGAAAGAACCCTTCAACCAGTGAAGAACAAGAAAGAAACTGTGACTGCCACAAAGCCAGCCATTAAGGGACAGGAAGAGAACATGACTAGGACAGCAACAAAGACAAGCAGAGCGGCTAAAAGTTCATCTGCTTCGGAAGAAAAATCAAGCACAACGACGAAGCCAAGCTTGTATAACAAGGTCCCAAAGAAAAGCAGTGTTGTACCGCTAGAATCCAAACCATTGAAGAAAGCCACTGGGGTTAGTCAAAGTGTTGGTTCTGGTGCTGTGAAGAGTAAGGTGCCACAACTTGACGATTCTTCAAAAGAGAGTGGAAGTGTTACCCAAACTGAAGATAAGAGGCAAACTCCTGTGACAACCGAGGCAACTACTAAGGTACTGGAGGCTGATCTTGCTCAACCAGCACATGATGTTGATGAAAATTTAGAAATTTCGCTCGATAATGACTTAAATGTTGAAAAAACAGAAAAGCCGGCCTCGAGTTTAACCACAACAGAAATGGGCACCAGTGACCAGGCTGAGCCCTCTACCATTGAGGTCAAACCTCCTGATGAGGACATGGGCATCTCATCAGCTGCTTGGGTAGAAGTTGAGCATCAAGAAGTTGCTGATGTGGCTGAGAGTGTAGTGGTCGAGGATGTCACCTCACCAGCAATTGCACCATTGCCATCATCAAGCCCGAGAATCCGTCATTCATTGTCACAAATGTTGCAAGCAGATAGCAATGAACCAGAAAATATTGAGTGGGGAAATGCTGAAAACCCACCTGCAATAGTTTTTCATAAAGATTCACCCAAAGGATTGAAGAGGCTTCTAAAGTTTGCTCGGAAAAACAAAGGAGACAACAGCACTAATGGTTGGGCAAGCCCGTCGGTAGTTTCTGAAGGAGAAGATGAACCAGAAGATTCAAGAGGTGCTAGTGACGGTGTAAATTCGAGCAGAACTTTTGATGGTTCCAAGACTAATAGCATATTATCAGGTACCTTTTCCAGCCATAATATTGTGGGAGCTTCTGCATCCAATACAGTTTTTGTAGAAAGAATCTCAATATTGATATAGCTTTACTGTTCGAGCCTTTTGATATATGCGCCGTTGGTTCCTTCCAAAATGGTTGTACACAGCGCAACCTTATCCATCGCGGAACCTTATCCTTTCACCATGTAGCATCATGTGATGACAGTATGAGAACGGAAGTGCATCCCCACGTACATGTTTAAATTAAGAAGTCGTAGCCATATCAGTATCCATTGCTGTGAAATATGAACAAATTCCAGAAGAGTACGCATTGCCAGAAAGAACTTGTCTCGATGAAAAATTGGAGCATTATGAAATGGAACAGTAGTTCATTTTTCTATGCTTGTCTGAATTGTGTTTTAGGTATGCATTTCCTGTTACAATTATGCTTAAATCGGAACTTATTATTTTCCAGCTCAATCAACTGCCAGCAGCTTCAACGCTGTGAACTCGGATAAGCTACGGGACAGGCCTGGAGTTGCAACGTCAACTAAAGGTTAGTTTTTGACAAAACAAAAACACGGAGAAATTATGGTCGCTCGTATGTACAGTCTAATGAATGTCCAACCATCGTTAATACATCTGTGTTTACTTTGTGCATCCAGCATCAAGGTCATTCTTCTCCCTCTCAAACTTCCGGAGCAGCAGATCGAACGAGTCGAAGCTTCGATAGCATGCCTCGTTAGCCAGGAGATACATGGATAGTCTCTCCCTCCCTGCTTGGAGGTCTACTAGATGTAAAAATGGTTTGAGATTGATTGATTGATCGGACGGAGCCAGCCTGTTGTATGTTTTGGTTTCCTGCAAGTTTGATATAGCCTCTGCCTACCCGGCCGGCCCCATGTCACACTTTGCTTCTGCCTTTCTGTACATTTGTATTTTTCACAGTTGCTGCGAGTTGATTGAGGTGACCATTCCCTGTTTGCATGATTTCATGGCTGACGAGGGGCTGCTGCCAACTTCGATGACCAATCAAATTTATTGGTGCGTACGCATCACTCGCGTAAAGGGTGAAACCTGTGTCATGTGCCTGAGCGGGAGATGAATTATTGAGATTGGGAGCTGCAGTGACAGGCAAGAGCGCTCATTTTAGTGATGGTTTTTGATTTTTTGACTAAAATTTTATTGTAGTTGGATTTTTTTACTGTAGTTGATTTAGTTTTTTGGATATAATTAATTAAAAAATGTAAAAATAGAAAAAATATGTTAACCTATTAGGGATAATATAAAGGAACAAGGAAAAAAAGAAAATACAAAAAAAGCTTAAAATATCTAAAAAAAATTTAGAAAAAGATGAAATACTGAATAGTAAAAAAAAAGTAGAAGTTAAAATCAGAAACTAAAAAAAAGTCGAAACGAAGTGGGAAGCATCCCACCGCTCATCACTTGTCCACAACTTCGATGAGTGTTGGCTTATGGTGATCAGGGCCCCCGAAACCATGGAGATTCTTGGCTGCTGCTGCTGCTGCTGCTGCAACATTAGCGAGGCCGGCATCCGGAAGGCCTTTTCGGAATCTAGCCCCAGTTGCACCCGGGACTTCCAATGGCGATTGGGACCTGCAGATGTTTAATAAGATTGGGGCTCTCCAAAACAGGAACGACGGTCTGCTAGAGCCCACAAGCTTGACATTCCATCTAACATCTTCACAGGTTATAACAAATGGGAAGCATGTCTTGTAAGTGCACTTACTGGATTCAGTGTGTGCGAAGTAAGGGGTTGAACATTTCCGTCTTTGTCACGAAGCGGGTTTCCCAGATTTTCTCTCTTTTCACCATGTCCTCGGCGTTGCCGTGGTCAGCAGTGACTACATAAATGCCGCCTATTTGCTCAATGGCTTCAACAATAATCTGACTGAGAGTTTGTGTCCGTAAGTACGTCATTTTGGGCCTGCTTCTATCGGCTTTAGCTTTCGGTTATGTTTGTTAGTTTTTGGCTGAAGCTTCGTTGTAACTATTATTTTTTTCTAAATCATTTAATTTAAAAATAAAAGAGTGAAAAAAGTATCGTTATTTCTTTATAGACAATAGAAGGGAATGGGAGGTGTCGTAGGGGAGGCCCCCACCTAAGTCCAGCAGACCTGTTAAAATGTTGTAAACCCCATGTGACATGATTACCCTTGAATATTTGGATGTAAGGATAATATTGTAAAAACACTCCCCATGGTATATATACGTAATGCTAGCTATAGGAAGGGAAGAGGGAAGGTATTACTCACCTAACTCTTCACTACTATACTCTCTCTGTTTGGTCTGTAACCACAACAGTTGGCGCCGTCCGTGGGGACGACAGGAGCAAGCCTTAAGATCTCAAGAAGGATGACACTGAAGAAAGCTTCATCATCGGCGACGAAGAAGAAGGAAGGGGTCACGATGAAGTCCCGCGTCAACACCAGGGCTTCGGCATCGGCGGTAGCGGGCGCGAACAACGACGCTCACCGTGCGACGATCGACCCCGCCACCGCCGACGCGACGGTCGACCCAGCCACCGCCGATGCGACGGTCGACCCCGCCACCGCCGACGCGACGGTCGACCCCGCCTTACGCGTGATGCCCTACCTCGCCACCAGCGTGACAGTCAACCCCGACAGTACCCGCCGGGTGGCAGGGAGCGGTAACGTCGGCGCTCGTGGAGGCGCGACCGCTGTCCCTACACCCGGTGCGGGAGCGCCGAGCGGTCTCGGTGGCGACACGGGCCCCGTCATCGACGCCGGAGTCCATCGTGTCGAAGCGACGGGCAACCCAAGAGCACAAGCCGTGGTCACGGCTATCCCAGTAGCGCGACCAGGTGCGCCGATCGCCTCATCTACGTCGGCAGTGGAGAATGCCCTGCTGGCGGCCCTCGGCACGCTCCAGGGGGAGTTAGCGGATCTCCGCGGGGCCGTGCAGAGAATGTAAGAGGATCGGAGTCAGCAGACCCCGCCGGTGGTTGCGCCGGAGCCCACGCCAGAACGGGCGGATAGCCGCAACGCCCCCACATCTAGCCGCGCCTCGTTGCGACGCATGGACCCGGAGTCCCCGCTATCTGCGGGCCTGCAGCAGGCGGTATGGCCGGAGGACTTCAAATTTCCCAGCGCCATCACGTTGTACAAGGGTGACACGGACCCCCGGGAGTTTGTGCGTGTATACGAGACCGCCATCGAAGCGGCAGGCGGAGACGACACTACGAAGGCGAAGGGGCTCCCCCTCGCGTTGCAGGGGGTGGCGCTCTCTTGGTTCTTCACCATATAGCCGAACTCCATCTACGCATGGGAGCAGGTCCGCGACCGCCTCTACAACAACTTCTAGGGGAGCTATGTAGAGCGCGTCGATGCAGATCAGCTCTTCGCGATCAAGCAAAAACCATCGAAAAAGCTTCGAGAGTACTTCAAACGCTTCGCGAAGGTCCGCTGCCAAGTCAAAGATGTCAACGAGACAACCATCATCAACGCAGCAATACAGGGTCTCCGCCCAGGGCCGCTGGCTGAGTACAACGCACGGAAGCCAATCAAGACGGTGGCGAAGCTCTTCGACAAGAAGACGTGCGGCGGCGTCAAGGCAACGACGCCGACGCCAACCCAGCGGAGGGCACGACGAAGAGCGAAGACTCGTCGAAGGAAAGCTCCTTGAAGGCCAAGCGCAGGCAGGAGCCATCGAATGATGCCTCCCAGCACAAGGACCCATCGGGCAACAGGCCCAAGCGCGGTCAATAGAAGTCTTGGAGAGCCCGTCACGTCTTCGACATTGAGGGCATCTCAGAAGACAACACCCCCGCTGGCCGCGGTGCTAGGGCTTGCTGGCGTCGAGGGCGAGGCCAAGGCCGGGGCCGCGAGGATAGGGCCCGCGCAGAATATGGTGACCAACACCACCTCCAGTTTTGCGAAGTACACGGCCGAGGCAACCATGACACACGCTCATGTACCACCATTGCGGCACTTCGGCAAAGCGTCGCCAGAGACAGGGACCTCGAGGTGCGGCCACCCAACGTGGCACACGTCCAGCAGCCCCTGGACGGCCCCCTACGAATTTGGGATCAGGAGCTGCAGACTCAGAAGGGCCTCCGGCGGATGCAAGCTCATGTGCAGCAGCCTCAGGAGAGCCCCCTGCGGATCCACGCCCTGGAGGGCGCCCATCGTAGGGTCATAAACGTCATCTCCGGAGGCTCCTCCCTAGGGTTCGCTTCGGAGAGGCAGCAAAAGGCCTACGTGCGGAGGCTACACCATGTGGCGGCATATCCAGCACAGGCACCGCCGGACTGGGCGCAACACGAGATCACCTTCACGCCCGCCGACGCCGAAGGTGTGGAGTTCCCCCACCAAGATCCCCTGGTCATCCAGGCTGCCATAGTAGGATGCGACGTCAAACGTGTCCTAGTCGATGGAGGAAGTTCCGCGAACATTTTATTCGCAGGGGCCTTCGACCAGATGGGGATCCCTCGAAGTCGCCTAGGCCCCTCGAAAGTTCCATTGCAAGGCTTCGGAGGTCAGCCGCTGATGGCGCTAGGCCAGATATGCCTGCAGGTATCTTTCGGCCGTGGCGACAACGTGAGGAGCAGGGACGTCACCTTCGATGTCGTTGACATGCAGTACCCCTACAATGCCATACTGGGGCGACCAACCCTCAATTCATTTGGGGTAGTCCCACACCACAGCTTCCTATACGTGAAGCTCCCAGGCCCGCAGGGTGTCATTACCGTCCACGGCGACCAGGCCATGGCTCGGCACATAGAGCTCGGCACCCGAGGCCCGCACCTGGAAGTCTAAAGAGGCTCCTAGGCCAGGAACGCCAAAACAAGGGCTCCGGCAACAGAAACAGCAGAGGCCCCCTACCTCGCCGCCACGACAACGACAGTCGAGTGGTTAGTCCCTAACCTTTTGTATTCACTCACCTGCGCAAATGAGAATTTAATAAAGTTCACCGTTTGCGAAACTACTTATGTTCTCCACCAAAACGCGCGGAGGCTTTCTTCCGCATGCACTCTTCGGAGTATAAATAAGACACGGATGTTGTCCCTGCGCACTCTACTGAGTCTAAACAAGACGCGAAAGTCCCGCGCACGCGTTGGTGGCATCACTACACGCACTCTCTAGAGTATAAATAAGACGCGATCGATGTTCCCGTGCACTCGAGTATAAATAAGACGTAGCATTGAGGTCCGCCTCCGCACGCACTCTACGCAGTATAAATAAGACGTAGCGTCGAGGTTCGCCTCCGCACGCACTCTACGGAGTATAAATAAGACGTCGTATCGAGGTCTGCCTCCGCACGCATTCTACGGAGTATAAATAAGACGCAGCGGGGGATGCCTTCGCGCGCACTCTACGGAGTATAAATAAGATGTAGCGTCGAGGTTCGCCTCCGCACGCACTCTATAGAGTATACATAAGACACAGATGTTGTCCCTACGTACTCTACTGAGTATAAACAAGACGCGGATGTCCCGCGCACACGTTGGTCTTGTCGCTACGCGTACTCGTCAGAGTATAAATGAGACGTGATCGATGTTCCCACGCACTCTATGGAGTATAACTAAGACATGGATGTTGTCCCTGCGCACTCTACTGAGTATAAACAAGACGCGTACTCTCCGAAGTATAAATCAGACGTGGTTGACGTTCGCACGTACTCTCCAGAGTATAAATAAAACAGAGGACGGCACACTGGATACAGGTGGGCAGCACGGGCACCAGAGGCTCCCCGCGTTTTTCGCAAACTGCGTGTGCCACATGGGCAGTATGCCACGGTTTCAAGGGTGAGATGCCTCACGTACAAAATTTTCACGATACACGGGTGCGGCGCCCATTAAGGGGCCCCCTCAGTTCGGAGGCACGGGACGCTTCCTCCTGGCGCCATAGCCCGGCAGCAGCGTCTTGCAAGATGAGCCAGCCTGTGACACCGTGGAGAAGGGGCGACGCAGGAGCTCAATGGCCTACGCTTCTGAAGAAGAGATGAAGAGACGAGAGCGCTCATTGAAGGCGCCCCCAGGGGCGTGGGGCCCCTGCACGGGGAGGTCGAAATTTGCTTCTGGAGCTGCGAGACCCCTTGTTGAAGTACGAGCGAAACCCCCCCATCAGGAGCACCCTCGAGCTAGGGAAGGAGACTGGGGGGAGGTTAGGCGCCTGTGAGAGGCACCCCAGGCGACGCGCGACCTCGCTGGCAGCAAACGGAGGTCTACCCCTGAAGCCGGAAGTTTCCTTGCTGAAGTACAAGTGAATTGCCCATCACCCCTCATCAGCCGCAGCCATTGTGTGAGCTGGCGAAGGGACAACACACCGCAGCGTCATGTCCACCCCGTGTGGATAGGGTGTTCGACCCTGTGGTCGTCCCGGCGGCATCAGCCGTGCGCGGGAACCCTCGTCGCTATCGGCGCGGGTAAAGAAGCTCCGGAGGAAGCAGGGGCAGAGCAGGGGCTGCGGGTTTAAGAGGGGAAGTTGTAGGGGCACCAATGTTTGGGAAGGCGAGTTGTGCTTCCCTCGCCAGCTCCCCTTTTAAAGAGTCCCGGACGCGCGACCCCACCAATTGTGCCTCAAGCGTCTCGTCGGCTATTCCAGGTGCATGTGATGCAACAGTACCGTCCCGCCTCAATTACAGGGTTCTGCCAATTGCGCTTCACGCGTTCCCTTATCCTGGGGGGCCCCCGAAGCAACGGAGGATAGGCAAAGTCCCCCCACGAGCTGTAAAGCGACGTGCGCAGAGCTCCGTAAATCCCACTCTCGATATCCCATCAATATCCACAATTGAGGGGAAACAGTCATGCCCGTGAAGTCCCGCATAGACCGGAAGACCAGGGGCTGCGGAGCTAGGTTCCTGTAATATGCCAAGCCTACTTTGTCCTTATCCAGGGACGGAGCGCTCGCGCGCCTACTTCGACTAGGCGTTAGCTCCGCTGCGGCCACTTCAGAGGGTAGAGGACGGAGCGCTCGCACGTCTACTTCGACTAGGCACCAGCTCCGCTGCCACCACTTCAAAGGGTAGGGGACGGAGCACTCGCGCGCCTACTTCGACTAGGCGCCAGCTCCGCTGCCACCAATTTGAAGAGTAGGGGACGGAGCGTTCGCGTGTCTACTTTGACTAGGCGCCAGCTCCGCTGCCGCCACTTCGAAGGGGAGGAGACGGAGCGCTCGCGCGCCTATTTCGACTAGACGCTAGCTCCACTGCTACCACTTCGAAGGGTAGGGGACAGAGCGCTCGTGCGCCTACGTCGACTAGGCGCCAGTTCCGCTGCCGCCACTTCGAAGGCACTTTAGAGGGTAGGGGACGGAGCGCTCACGCGCCTAGCTCGACTAGGTGCCAGCTCCGCTGCCGCCACTTCGAAGGGTAGGGGACAGAGCGCTTGTGCGCCTACCTCGACTAGACGTTAGCTTCGCTGCCGCCACTTTGAAGGGTAGGGGACGGAGCGCTCACGCGCATACTTCGACTAGGCGCCAGCTCCGCTGCCACCACTTCGAAGGGTAGGGGACAAAACGCTCGCACGTCTACGTCGACTAGGCACCAGCTCCGCTGCCACCACTTCGAAGGCACTTCGGAGAGTAGGGGACGGAGCGCTCGCGCGCCTTCTTCGACTAGACGCCAGCTCTGCTGCCACCATCTCGAAAGGAAGGGAACCGAGCGCTCGCGTGCCTACTTCGACTAGGCGCCAGCTCCGCTGCCGCCACTTCGGAGGGTAGGGGATAGAGCACTCACGCGACTACTTCGACTAGGCTCCAGCTCCGCTACCACCACTTCGAAGGGTAGGGGACGGAGCGCTCGCGCGCCTACTTCGACTAGACGCTAGCTCCGTAGCGTCACTTCGAAGGCACTTCGAAGGGTAGTGGACGAAGCGTTCGCGCGTCTACTTTGACTAGGCGCCAGCTCCGCTGCCGCCAGTTCGAAGGCACTTCGGAGGGTAGGGGACGGAGCGCTCACGCGTATACTTCGAATAGGCGCCAGCTCCGCTGCCGTCACTTCGGAGGGTAGGGGACGGAGCGCTCGCGCACCTACCTCGACTAGGCGCCAGCTCCGTTGCTGCCACTTCGGAGGGTAGGGGAGCCGCCACTTCGCAAGATAGGGGACAGAGCGCTCGCGTGCCTACCTCGACTAGGCGTCAGCTCCGCCGCCGCCACTTTGAAGGATAGGGGACGCGCTCGCGCGTCTACTTTGGCTACCGTGAGAATAAAGGGGTCAAACCTCACATAAAAAAGGAAAAAAAAGAAAAAAAGAGACATGTCTGCCCCAGAAGTGACACGGACAAGTGTTTCGGCTGGTCTATTGCGTTCGTATACATGCGTTTACAACGATGTCTGCCAGCTGGCACCCCCTACATCCAATACACAGGCGCCCTCGCCCGCCCACCAACGCTGTTCGTCTTGTTCCACCTGGACGCCCTCCCGCGCCAGAGCCTCATCTGCCGAGGCTCGGCCCGCCCAGAAGTCCAGCGAGTCCTCAGCACGCCACCAGCGTCGCAGACGGCGCCGAGTTATGGCGTCGGAGAGTAACAGCTGGTCACCATCGAGCAGTTACAACACACACCGACATGCAAGGACTCCGGTGTCACACCTGCCTCGAGCCGTCCGCGCCACCTTCGTCACGCCGGGGAACTTCATCTAGCCATTGCCCGAGGCTCCGCCGTAGCTCTATCCTCGCCGCGTGCTCTCCGATGTACTCCCAGATCCACTCATGAAAAAATCGCACAGCACGCACGGCACCGGACATCGCCGCCCCGGCCGCATCTGCGATTGCGGTCGACAAGTTAAATCGACATGCCGAGCGACCCGGCGCGAGAAGCGCATGCCAGGCACGAGATCACGTAGGAGCAATGATTGCCAAAGGAGTCGCGACGTTGCGAGCAAGGCTAGAAGCATCCCCGATTCAGCGAAGCGTCCGCGACAGCTCTTCGGGCCCTAATGAGCGAGGCGGCACTTCGGCGACAAGGTTTTCGAGGGTACCCTCCAGGGCCAGCATAGCATCACACGCCGCCACCGAGGCGTCGCCCAGAGCCTGGTCCCGCTGCCTAAGAGACGCAGTAAGTCGGCTCTTCTTCTCTTCGGCCACAAAGCAATCGCCGGGCATCGTCCCGCTCCTCCGCTGCGCTGCCGCGCGCGCCACGAGCTCATCGGCGTATAAGAATGCCCCTGCGCGCTCCGCCTCCAGGCGCCGAATGCGGTTGTCTTTAGAGGAATGCACCTTCTCGGCCGTGTGAAGAACCCCTTCGGTGGCGCGCAGTCGGTCCTCTAACGCTTCCCGCTCACAGGTGTGGGACGCCTGCAACGCCTGGCTAAGGGCGACGGTCTGCACAAGGAAGTGGTTAGTAGACCTCTAAAGGACCGCCTGCCGCTCAGGGTCAGATACCTACCCTCATTTCTGAGACCTCCAGCACCCTCCCAAGAAGTCCCGACCCACAGGTCTGCAACGCCTGGGGGTTCAGGTTCGCGGCCACACTATCCGCGACCCCCTGCCACGCTGCCAGCACCTCTGGTCGAGGGACAAAATAAGTCAGCCGCCGGCATCCACAGCGACGACCTCAGCAGCGTCATACGTCCCTCCCCAGGCTAGCATGCAGCCCAGCCGCCCAAAACTAGTGCCTAGGCCAACGAGCAGCCAAGCGAGGGCATAACCACATGCAGGCACGGCGTAGCCACCAATGAGTGGCTCTTCACGACTTCTTTTCGCCAATGACTCCATAGTCCTAGATGCCTTACCTTCTCAGCATCGTTCCTCACGCAATCTTCATTCCTTTGTAGCGGGCGACGGGTCGACGACAATTCGTCCTAGGCTCCTATCTTCTGGGCTTGTACCCCAATGATTCTATAATATATTGCTTTTAGAACTTAAGAAGTTGAAACCAACTATAAAATGTAGTTTGTTCACTTTATTCAAAGAAGATGAAAGATTTTCTCTGGAAGGCGTGAAGCCAACAGGTACCATACCAAGTTTTATAAGGGTATTTTCAACTGCAAAACATTAGTTGCTCGATCTGAACCCTAATAGATAGAAAACCTTTCTGTTTTCCCTATTAGTTTTCTCAACTGTAAGTGAATAAAAACTGCCTCTTTACTCTTATTAAAAGGATTTTTTTTGAATTAAAATCCAATTGAAAAAAATTTAGGTTATAAATCCACTTAAAGTTCAGAGGCTAACTGGTGAGGATTAATAATCTATTAAATATGGTTTTAATATTTAATTAAGGTTGTAAGACCCACGTGGTCCTAAGTTTTCTAAAATTGTTCTTCGAGCACTCCTGGTCAGAGGACTATTGCACACTTTACCTGACTAGTAGACTACTTGGAGATTCCATAAAGTGGTATGAAGGCCTGCTTCCAAGGAACTCCTCCCATGCAACGGATAAAGCATGTGTGTTATTCGATCTAAACAGCACAACGTTTCAGGACAGTTTCTCTAATAACAACTACTATACAGTTGTTCCTTCGATTATCTCACACTGAAAATAATCGAATATTAGTTATCATCAGATATCTCTATCTGATAGCATTCACCCCTGTGATTAGACACAACGATTCCACAAGACGTCTCTTTAGATGTATAAACTGCCATTTCTTTAATGGTATTTAAAGGTTGACAAGAGAAGACAGAGGGGGACTGGAATCAAAATTTAGAGAACAAATCAAATCAATCAAGATCTTTCGAGTAGTGAGAAGATTATAGACTAAGACTAGTTGAATCTCTTTTGTAACCAGTTTAAATAATAAAAATCATTATCTTTCTCTCGCTGAATTATTTTTCAAAGAATCTACTCTTTATTTACATTTTCATAAGATTGACACTTCTTCGACACAGTAGTATCAGAGAAAGTACAACCGACCGGTAAGCGAAAGTAAGCACGTACCTTCCTGAGGGCGTCGAGGTTGGGTGCGTCGGCGATGTGGATGTAGTGGCGCCACCTCGCCCCAGCCGTCCAGCACCACCACGCCCACCACCTTCCCCTTCCCCAGTCTCGGGTGGTCCGCCAGTTTCCACGGCCTCGATTCCTCTTGCCTCCGCGGCATGCCAATCTCGTTCGACCAAAATAGCACGAAGCAACGCGGGCGGATGGGTACGTGCCCTTGCGCGCCGGAATGGGCAGCGTTTTGGTGGGTTATGGCCTTGTGCGAGAGGAGTGGAATAGTTTTTGTACTTGCTGTGTTTTGTAGGGGAGGCTAGGGCTGGACAAAAAACTCGAAGCTCGCGAGCTACTCGAGCTTGTTATAGGCTCGGCTCGGCTCGGCTCGGGCTCGGAGCTGCACTCAACGAGCCAAGCCCGTGTTTCAGCTCGGCTCAAAAACGAGCCGAGCCCGAGCTGCTCGCGAGCCAATTCGAGCCGGACTCGAAAACATCCGTCTCCAATCGCTCGCATCACCACTCGCGTCCGGTCTCCAACCGCTTATCGCTCGCATCGCTCGCTCGAACTCGCACTCGGCACCCCGTATTCCACTCGGCACTCCACTCGGCACTCGCTCCGTCGCTTGCTCTCCCCCCACCCCGTATTCTTCGCCCGCCGCCGCCGGTCGTCCCCACACCCCGTGCCGCCGGTCGCCCCCCACCCCGCATTCTCCGCCCACCGGTCGCCCCCCCAGTCCCCCACCCCACGCCGCCGGTCGCCCCCCCACCCCGCGCCGCCGGTCGCCCCCCACCCCGTGCCGTCGGTAGTCCCCCACCCCACGCCTCCTCCCTCCCTGCCCCCTCCGCCTTCTCCCTCCTCCCTCCCGGCCCCGCCTCCTCCCTCCCCGCCCCCGCCGCCGCCGCCTCCCTCCCCGCCCCCCGCCTCCTCCCCCGCTCCCCTGGCCCGCCGCCTTCTCCCCGCTCCCCTGCCTCCTCACCGCCTCCTCCCCCGCTCCCTGCCCCGCCGCCTTCTCCTGCTCCCCGCCTCCTCCCCGGCCCGCCCCGCCGCCACCACTCCCTAGTCCCCACCCCGGAAGGAGGCCGAGCTCGGCGAGCACGTGAAGCATTCGCCGCTGATCCCCCCGATGCCGCCGTCGATCCCCTTCTCCACCGCCCGCCCCCGCCGTCGATCCCCCCGGTGCCGTCGCCTCTCCCCCTCTCCCCGGCTCCCCGCCGCCGCCCGCCGCGATCCCCGGTGCCGCCGCTGCTCGCCCCCCGGTGAGTAGATCCTCCGTCTCTTGATTGATTGGATTCGTGTTTGTTGGAATGATCTCAACCGTTTGGCCCAACGGCCAAACGGGCCCTGTTCGCGCATACGATCGGGGCGCCATTAATAGGTGGTGGGCCTGTCGCTAGCGCCATATAAATAGAGGTAGGGGGCTGGGGCGACACACACGACGAGGTTCATCGTGCCGCCACACACCCCACCAACAAAACCCTAGACCCGATCTAAGAGGGGGCGCTCCAGCGACGGGAAGCACCACCGTGCCGTCACCGTCGCCGCGCACCGGAAGACGCCGTTCTTCCCCGACCGTCGCTGCCCGTGCGCAGAGCTTCACCGACGAACCGCGATGGCCAACTCCTCTTCCTCTACGTCGGACGGTTAGTACCTCTCTCTCCCTCTCGGTATTACCCCAAGAACACAGAGATCCCAACAATGGTATCAGAGCGGGCAAAGTTTTCAAACCCGAGAACTCAGATCGGGGAAAAAGTAACAAAAAAATGTTTTTGGGGGTCGGCCGCCGCTCACCTGCGCCTGTGCTCGCCGGGCTCCTGCGCCCATGCGCGCGCTCGGCTGCTGCGCTGCGCTGCATGGCGCGCCCTCGCGCGAGCCATCTGCGTCGCCGGCTTTGAGTGCGCTAGCCTGCGCGCGAGCTCTGCGAGCCTGCGCGCCGCTGGACCGGCCTGCGCGCAGCGCCCTTCGCTGGCGAGCGCGCCTCCGCACTGGTCGCAACACCTCGGGCCGCCGCCCCAGTCCAGGCCGCCACTGCGCGGGCCGCCCCTGCCGCGGTCTCCCGCCTGCCCGCGCCGCCTACTGCTGCCGGCGGCAGCTCCCAACCCAGCCGCACGCCCATGCGCCCAGATCCGATTTTTTGGGTTGTAGAGTTTTTTTTCGGGTGGAGTTTGGATTGAATGGTGGAGCGTGTTTTAAGGGAATTCCTTTTTGACCAGGCAGCAGATTGTTTGAAAGTAAGGCTAACAGTCCTGTTGACCGGTCAAAGAGATATGTATTAATACATTTCCTGTATTCTTTTAGGTGTATATATATATATATATACATTTTATGAATATGTTTTACATTCATGTATACATATATTGTTTCATGGTATGTGTGCCTTTAGATATATATATTTATATATATATATATATCTCAAAGAAAAGATATAATTTTTTCATTATTAAATTCGAACCAACGGGAGAATTTAATTTTGGAAAAATAGATATCATTTTTAATGGATGTTTCCGCTGCAAAAGTTAAATGGTGATTAATCTTTAAATTAAATTCGAACCAACGGGAGAATTTAATTTTTTGAGTATTGTTGTGAATTATAATATTGTTATTTTCTGACCAACGTTGATAATAACAGTATTATAATTTAATTGATAATTTTATGCATCATTTCTATTTCTGCCCAACGGTGATGTAGATTTATTGTATAGATAAAATTGATTTAATTGTATGTCGTATTTTTGACCAACGTTGGAAATAAGACATATAATTTTCCTGTTATGTTCTCACTTTATTTGAAATATTTTTTAGACGGATACAACTTGATGAGTTGTATCAGAGAGATCCCCACTCTTAAAGAAGATAATTATGGAGAGTGGAAGAAAAAGATAGACTTAGCGTTTATCTTAGCTGAAGTGGACTGGGTCCTCACTACAGCACGTCCCACTGAGCCTATGGCACCGGTGAGGGATCAAAATGAGGATGATACTGCTTGGCAGAAAAGACAGAGGGATCATGCTCTCTTACAGATGTCTTATGACCTTGAACATAAGAAATGGACCACAGCCAACAAGAAATGTATGGCTGTAATAAAGAACACGATTGAGCCTGCTATTGTGGGCTCAATCGCAGAGTGTGACACTGTCACAGTGTACCTTGAGAGAATAAAGAGTCAGTTTACTGGCTCTTCAAAGACTTATGCTACACAGCTGATTAAACAGTTTGTGAGAGTACTACTGGTGGTGGCGATGGCATAAGAGAGCACATACTAAGGATGAGTAACATGGCATCCAAGCTTAAACCAATGGATTTGGCTCTCAAGGATGAGTTCCTTATTCATTTAGTTTTTGTTTCCTTGCCGAAAGAGTTTGACACTTTCGTTGTCAACTACAATATGCAGCCCGAGAAATAGGACTTGGAAAAGTGCATAGCTATGTGTGTGCAAGAGGAGGAAAGAATTAAATCCTCACATAGTGGTTCTATCAACTATGTGAGGGATAACAGGAAAAGAAACTTCAATAATAACTCCTTCTCAAAGAACAAGGGAAAACCTCTGTCCATCAGCCTCAACAGAATAAGTTTGCTGTAGACAAAGATTAGTGTCTTCACTGCAAGAAGACAGGACACTACAAGAAGAACTGTCCTGATTACTTAAAGATGATAATGGCAAAGAAAGGTGAGAACATTATTACCTATATAAATGAATCCCTGTATGTGCAATATTCGAAATCCACTTGGTGGATTGACTCAGGAGCAACTATTCATGTTGCTAATTCTTTACAGGGATTCCGTTCGACGAGGACTACGCAAAGAAAAGAAAGATGCATTAAAGTTGCAAATGGAGTCCAAGCTGAAGTTGAAGCCGTTGGCGATCTTTCATTAGATCTAGCTGATGGCTTCACTCTTTTACTTAGAGATGTTCTTTATGTTCCCTCTTTACAGAGGAATTTGATTAGTGTTTCATGTTTGGACAATGATGGTTATGATTGTCATTTTGGAAATGGCAAGTGTGAAATAATGTTTAATAAAGCATGTGTTGGCCTTGCCATCTTGCAAAATGAGCTTTATTTGTTATCATTATGTGATGATGTGAATGTCGTATGCGATAATGGGAACGTCGCGTGCGAGCAAGTAAATGAATCCTCGTCTACGAATGCAAACAGAAAACGAAAGAGAACTCTAGATGCGTCGTCGAAATTATGGCACTATCGTTTAGGCCATATTTCGAGAGGGAGAATAGAAAGACTAGTTAAGAATAATATTCTTCCTCCATTAGAGTTCTCAGACTTAGAACAATGCAGAGAATGCATTAAAGGAAAATATGTAAAGAAAATTAAGAAAGACGCCAAAAGAAGCACAGGAGTTCTACAAATTATTCACACAGATATTTGTGGTCCTTTTCCTGTGAAAAGTGTGGATGGATATGACTTGTTCATAACATTCACAGATGATTACTCCCGTTATGGATATATTTATCCAATCAAAGAAAGAAATGAAACCTTGGATAAATTCAAAATATTTAAGGCTGAAGTTGAAAACCAACACGATTTAAAGATTAAGATAGTCCGATCTGATCGTGGGAGGGAGTACTACGGTCGACATACCCCATATGGACAAGTTCCTGGACCTTTTGCAAGGTTTTACAGAAAATGGCATAGTAGTGATATTCTACACCGGGCGAACCTCAAGCAAAATGGAGTAATGAAAGACGCAAACGTGCACACGATGGATATGGTGCGAAGCATGATAAGCTATTCCACACTGCCATTGAGTTTATGGATGGAGGCGTTAAAAACCGCCATTCATATTCTCAACAGAGTGCCTAGTAAGTCGGTACCCAAAACACCGTACGAGTTGTGGACAGGAAGAGTTTCCTCACTACACCACTTACGTGTGTGGGGGAGTTCTGCTGAGGCTAAAGTATTTAACCCAAATCTTGGGAAGCTTGATCCCAAAACAGTAAGCTGTCATTTCATTGGCTACCCTGAAAAGTCAAAAGGTTTTCGTTTCTACTGTCCAGACAGATATACAAAGTTTGTAGAAACGAGAAACGCTGTCTTCTTAGAGGATGAAATGGTGAGGGAAAGCATGGTAACTCGAGGAATTGACCTTGAAGAGAAGCGGCGTATCGCCCACTCCGATGATTCAAGAGCCATTCTTTGCGATTACTCTTTGTCGCATTGCACCGACGGTGCAAGACACCGTGGTGCCAAGACTGCTATTGTTCCTCTGTGGCAACAATGAATGAGAATGAGGAACCTGTTCTTGAGGATCCTCTGAACCCATTGCCACGGATGATGGGAGCAACAGCGAGCCTCAAGCAGAAGATGTACCAAATGTGGAGGCCCGAGGAGGTCTCAAAGAGTAAGAAGATCAGCTATTTCGATGATTATCAGATTTATCATACAGAGGAATTTCAAATGGAGGATGATCCCACTTCATTTGAAGAAGCCATGAAGCGAAAACTCTTCAAAATGGCTCAAGCCATGGAAGAGGAAATGAGGTCCATGAAGACTAATAAAGTCTGGGACTTGGAAATTATTCCTAAAGGAGCCAAAACAGTAGGCTGTAAATGGGTCTACAAGACAAAACTTGACTCCCAAGGGAATATAGAAAGATACAAAGCGCGACTTGTGGCAAAAGGCTTTACGCAAAGAGAATGGATTGATTACAATGAGACCTTTTCTCCAGTCTCATGTAAAGACTCCTTCAGAATTATAATGGCATTAGTAGCACATTATGATTTAGAGTTACATCAGATGGATGTAAAGACGGCATTTCTTAATGGGGATTTGGAGGAAAATGTTTACATGGCACAACCGAAAGGTTTTATCGTGGAAGGAAATGAAAGAATAGGATGCCGCCTAAAGAAATCGATTTATGGGTTAAAGCAAACTTCAAGACAATGGTACTTGAAGTTTGACAGTACAATAAGAAAATTTGGGTTTAAAGAGAATGTAGAGGACAACTGTGTTTATGCAAAGTTTAAAGATGGGAAGTTTATCTTCCTAATCCTGTATGTGAATGATATCCTACTAGCTAGTAGTGATGCCAGTCTACTACTGGAGACAAAGAAGTTCTTGTCCTCAAACTTTGATATGAAAGATCTTGGTGAAGCTTCGTTCGTTCTAGGAATCGAAATTCACCAGGATAGAAACAAAGGGACATTGGGACTATCACAAAAGGCATACATAGAGAAAGTCTTAAAGAAATTTGGTATGCATAAAAGTAGTCCTTCACCTGCACCTATAGTCAAGGGCGACAGATATGGGGATTTTCAATACCCTAGGAACCAGTACGAGCTCGATCAAATAAAATCAGTTCCATATGCTTCAGCTGTCGGAAGCTTACAGTATGCTCAAGTGTGTACACGCCCTGACTTAGCGTTTGTTACCGGGTTACTTGGCAGATTCCAGAGCAATCCTGGAATAGAGCATTGGAAATTGGTAAAGAAAGTCTTGCGTTATTTGCAAGGAACAAAATGCCTCATGATGACATACAGAAGATCAGATTTACTCCATATAGTGGGGTATACAGATTCTAATTATGCGGGAGATGATAGAAAGTCAACATCCGGATATGTATTCACTCTCGCTGGAGGAGCTATATCGTGGAAAAGCTCAAAGCAAACCGTCATTACATCGTCCACAATGTATGCCGAGTTTGTAGCATGTTATGAGGCTACGGGGCAGGTGAACTGGCTTAAGAAGTTCATACCCGATTTAAAAGTGGTTGACGACATCAATAGACCACTTAAGTTGTACTGCGACAATGAACCCGTAGTAATGTATGCCCACAACAATAAGTCAAGTGGTGCTGCCAAACACATTGACATAAAGTATTATGTTGTGAAAGATAAAGTTCGGGATCAAATTATAAGTCTTGAGCATATAAGTACCGCAAAGATGTTAGCGGATCCTCTTACTAAAGGCTTACCACCCAACGTGTTCAGAGAACATGTAGCCGGCATGGGTTTAAGGGAAAGCCTATAATTCCTGAACTAAAAGATGGCCCAAAAGTTTAAAGTAACTATTTCAGAACAGAGAGGTGCATTGTAACTGTTGAATCTATCGGCGTTTGACCGTGACGATGAGACATGTTCTATGCACTAATCTGTAATGGAATGAGTAAAATCGAAAGTAATTAAAGTTAAAGTATAGATTGAGATCAAGGGGGAGAATGTTGGAATGATCTCAACCGTTTGGCCCAACGGCCAAACGGGCCCCCTTGTTCGCGCTACGATCGGGGCGCCACCAATAGGCTGGTGGGCCCCTGTCGCTAGCGCCATATAAATAGAGGTGGGGGGCTAGGGCAACACACACGACGAGGTTCATCGTGCCGCCACACACCCCACCAACAAAACCCTAGACCCGATCTAAGAGGGGGCGCTCCAGCGACGGGAAGCACCACCGTGCCGTCACCGTCGCCGCGCACCGGGAGACGCCGTTCTTCCCCGACCGTCGCTGCCCGTGCGCAGAGCTTCACCGACGAACCGCGATGGCCAAATCCTCTTCCTCTACGTCGGACGGTTAGTACCTCTCTCTCCCTCTCGGTATTACCCCAAGAACACAGAGATCCCAACAGTGTTGTGTGTTGGGGCCGAAGCCCGCGAGATCTAGCGGGCGAAGGTGTTACCGTCGCAGAACAATGTAGCCGAGCCAAAAGCTTGGCTCGCGAGCCGGCTCGAGCCATCTGACAAGCCGAGCCAAGCCTACACTCTAGCTCGATATCTAAATGAGTCGAGCCGAGCCATGGCTCGACTCGGTGCGAGCTCGACCGAGCCTGACTCGAGCCGGCTCGACTCGACTCGTTTCCACCCCTAGGGGAGGCCATGGTTCTCCTCTCGAAGCGTAGCGGCTGGGCGCGACGAGGCAGCTGGGGAGATGTACGAGTAGTGCAAAGCAGAGAGTTCTTTCTTTATTTCTTTCCAGCGAGGAGCTGGTCCGCCATATGAACTACGTGACAGTATGACGCACTGACGCGGACACACGTACGGCCCGTACGCCGTGTCGCTTTGATCCCGGTGGGTGTTCTCCACGTTCGTAATCTGGTGCTTAGCGATAGGAATAGCAATAGTTTTTAATTTTTACTGAAATTTTATTGTAACTGGTTTATTTTTTTTACTATACCTGATTTGGTTTATTGAGCATAATTAAATTTAGAACGGACAATGTAAAGGAATACGGGAAAAAAACAAAACACAAAAATTCGAGAAAAACAAAAAAATACTACATGACAAATTGTTACAGTATTGTTACAGTGATTTCACAGCAGAAACCCATCGCAAATACTGGAGAAAGGCTGTATTGAGTGGCCCCTTGAGCTCTTGCACTTTCTTTTCAGAGGAGGATTTACCGGTATTTTTACTACGTGCAGTTGCAACGGACTGATTTGGATAGAAATCCCGTGGCCCAAGAGGCCTAACCCGTCAAGTGCAAGCGTAAACTGGACTGAAGAATATATATCATAAGATCTGTCGATATAAATCCGCCGCCAAGAGGGGCCGAAACCCTGAAGAATGCTAGGCCCTCCGTCCTTGGAAAGTCCATCAAGACACGGCGTCTCCATCCACGGCGGCGACGTCCGCGAGCGCCCCCCCCAGATCGTAAACTCGGCGCGCGAATTCCCGGTAGACGCGTGCGCCGTGCGCGGAGCTCCGGCCGTGCCGGACGCCGTCGTGCGGGCTCCTGAGTTCTGATACGGCGCGGCTAACTAATTCGTGGAGTTTTCATGAAATCATGATTGGTCGAGAACTTAGAAGGTGCTCAATTTAGTTTTTAACTTCTGTCTTCTACTTTTTTTTTCACTATTTATTAATTTTATTAATTTTATTTTTTTTATTTTTTAGACTTTTTTACCTTTCTTTTTTTTGTATTTCTTTGCATCGTCCGTAATAGGTTAACATATATTTTTTAAATTTTTTAGATTTAATTATATCAAATAAGTCAACTCAGCTGTAATAAAAAAATCAACTATAATAAAAAAACTATAAACTAACGTCATTCTGAACACTCCCTTAAGATGATGCCCCATGCTTGGTTTGGAAAACTGATCGCACCCGAGGATTGGGCTGACTCGTTGACTCCATCTGTTGTTGGCGGTTGGCTGCCAGGGCAGCAATTATCCATCTTCATTTGGCACCGCTCAAAACAGTTTAAAATCAGTTTTTATTTTTGATTTCTGTTTTTTTCACTATTCAGTAATTTTGTCTTTTTTGTTTTTTAGATTTTTTGGGCTTTTTTGTCTTTTCTTTTTTTGTATTTCTTTATATTATCTGTGATGGGTTAACATGTTTTTTATTTTTTATTTTTAAATTTAATTATATCAAATAAGTCAATTTAATTACAATAAAAAAATAAATTAATTATAGTAAAACAAAAGGTTATAAGTCAACACTAAAGAGCGCTAGCTTTGCTGCTACTCCATTGCATGCCATTGCCAGCCATCTCCAGTGGTGCGCGCGTACTATGTACCCTGGCGTGTAAAACAAGTAGCCAATCTATACTCCCACAGCTTATACCCAACTTGTGTGACCCTGCATTCCTGCGCTGCTTACCGTATTTCCCACGGTATATCGAGTGGAGGCGCACATGTTTCGCCCATGAGATGAGTAGCTAGCACTAGCACGAAATATATAATACTGCTATTCATCGGTATTTTCTTCTCTTATCCTTTGCCCCTCCCTTGCTGGAATTAGATCCGTAGAACTATTTGTTCCTTCTGATCGGAAGCTCTCGCATTTTGCGCGCCTCGTATCCATAACAACGTCCAAACTGTATTGGTTAAACGAGTAAAAGAAGTTAATCCTACAATTAAATGATGGCTAGTTTGTAGGGTCGAACTACTAGAAGATTTTGCGCTACTTATAAGGGAGCGAACGTTTTCGTTTGCTCTGTATAAGTAGCGCCACATTTGCTTTGCAAGATGTGATCCTTCTATTATTGCCTTACTATTGCTAGAAAGATCCAGTAATCATCTAGATATTTTTCTTTTAAATAATTATTCAATTTTATGATCTTTAAATTAAAATTCAATGATCCTTATTCTTCCCCCTTTTCTATATAACCCATCTACCTCCTAACCCTATCCCTCGACCCACCGCTCCCTCCGCGCCGCCATCCCGCACCGCTCCGTTGTCGCCGCCCCCTCCCACCCCCCGCGCGCTCCATCTACACCGCCCCCTCCCACGGCCTCCTCCTCCTGCTAGAGTAGCTCCGCACGCCTCCCACCGCCACCCCCATCCTCTCCACCACCTAGACCGACGGCACCCCCGCCGCCTCGCCGCACAGCCCCTACCCCTCCCCACCATGCCCCCGCCCAATCTAATGCTAGTATCTTTCGCCGCCGCCGGCCAACGTCCCTAGGCCTCCCTCTATGCCCGGAGGGAACGATGAACCTTGGGCTCATCGACAAGGAGGTAGAAGCAGTTGCTAGAGAAGTGGAGGTGGCGATGCATAAATCTTCACGTACATAGAAAGATTAGAAATTTAGATGATTTTTTGAAAGAAAACAATCCATGGCCTCGGTTTATTCAGGCCTCGAGTTCTTTGTATGGAACGCAAGTTCTTTGTACGGAGCACGAGTCGCCAAGCTGCATCCTTACGTGTAAGACCAGGCTAATTATCGGATAGCGCGTATCTAAAGTAGAACGCTCATTGCAGTTGTTAATGTAGCTGCGTCTCGGTCGTCTCTTGGGCAGTTTAATTCACGGGCGGGCTCACATATAGGGGTGAAAACGGATCGGATAGTTTTCGATCGATCCGGATGAATACGGATATGGATTGTGTCGGATCGGATTTTTTTCGGATAATTCTCGGATCGGATACGGATACGGATTTTTTTATCGGATACGGATACGAATACGGTAAGCCTAGTATCCGTCGAATACGGATACGGATACGGATAATCCGGATAAAACGAAACCGGATATCCGGATTTTCTAGAATCTCCCCATTTTCTTATTTCCAAAATCCGAATAAAATCCAAAAGGCTCTAGAAAATAGCAATTAAATCCCAAAAATTCACCAAAAATATCAGAAAAATCCTTGAGACTTGAGGAACACAAATAAAATATTTTTAGCTCATGTTAAAGTTTAATTTAATCATATTAAATTATTTTAAATTCTAAAAATTTATTTTAAGCTTGATTTAATTCCAGAAAATTTATTTTTAAAAACAGGGCTTTATAAACTCCAGAAAATCATGATGTTACAAACTATTTATGTATTTTCGTTAATTTTGGATATATAGTTTAAGGGGTTTTCATGTTCGATAAATATTCAGAATCAGATTCGTTTGATTCAGTATTCGATCCGTATCGATTCGATATTATTCGTATTTGTATTCGTATTTGAGTTATCCGTATTCGTATTCGTATCCGAAAAAAATATGAAAACAAATATGGTAGAAGTATTATCCGTCCGTATCCGATCCGTTTTCACCCCTACTCACATGCAGATCACAGGTACACATAGGCCTAGGCGTCCGTTACTTCTGTTTTGGTGGGTTCTTTTGTATTTATGTTTTAGCTTTGGCTTTTATTATTATGTTAACTAGCTTTTAAATGATATATTTTTTCAAGATGAGATCTTTAGATATTGTATGTGACTATTTTCTCTATGTATTATCTCTCACAAACAATCATAATTTAAATACCATAAACCAAAATCCATAAGTTATAGTCAAAAAAACACATCTATATCTCCCTGTCTCACGCAAGAGTCAGCCACTCCTGCTCTGTTGTTGACATGTGGGGAGCCGTGATTGGCCCTACTACATATTCAAACTTTAGCCCTGTTCTTTTGGAATTGTCAATTTGTTTTCTCAAAAATGAAAATAAATAGGGTGCCTTCTTAAAACAGATTTTTAAACAGTTTATAAAGCCTAAAACTATATATATCACCCACATCGCTGTTTCTGCTATCCACTATCATCTGGAAAAGTACAAATAAAAATCATTAATCAAAACTAAAAACTATCTACTGCACCTAAAGCCAAAAGAACATGGCTCTTTAATCGTCAGCTTTCTGTACTGCTGGCGAAATGAACGACTTCATGTGTTGGACGGGGAAGTTGGATCCTCTGCACATGTGCTCAGGATCAAAGCAAAAGCAGGATTTGAGACCTTTCATCGGAAATTCAAAGCATCCTGCCTACCTCGATTCTAGCGTAGCAAACGGACGTGGTTTCGGCGGGCGGAAAGACGCCCGATCGGTCGGTTTCAACGTGACGCCGCGGCGCCTTCGCCTCTGGTACCATGCCTGCTGCGGTTGCCTGTTGGGCGGGAGTGGTGTGGGAGCGCCAAACGTGTCCGGCGTCTCGCTTGGTTTCTCCGTGGCGGACGGGAATACGTGCGTGGGGGGCAGTGCGGCGGTGGGGGTCGTCAACAGTTTCATGTCCTTTTCGGTGAGCTGTCTCCTCTTTCACGCAGCGCGGAGCACGGCAATTCGGAAGCCAACGGCTGCTGGCGACCGGAGAGGAGAAAGCTGTGGTACGGCGGGCACAAACAAATTTGTGCAGGCAAAATGACAGCTTTTGGAATGTACCTGCAGCTATATGCTGGGTGCACCTTTTTATTGCGGGGATACACTGGATACCGACTGGTTTGCAGCCGAGTAAAAGTCAGATTTAGTAACTGTTTGTAATTAAAATTATAAAAATAATCGTATAAAAATGATATTGATAAAAATAGTATTTTCACTTACCGGTGGCCGGGCGGCAACGACGTAGGGGCGACATGTGACCCCTGCCGTCCCGTGAACAAACAGCAGGCCGCCTGCCGCCTGGCCAGTGGACGGCATGTGGGCCTGCCGCCCCACCCCCAAACAACTAATTGGTGTAGTAGTACTCATTGATGTCCTCCCCAGCCACAGCCTCTTCGACGATAGCCATTAGGTGACACGGCTCCTCCCTTGTTGAGTAGCGTATAGGGGAAGTTGCACACATACCGGATGCACGAGTTGCTGTGGTATGCATCTTCTCGTAAAAGGTTGACGATGCGCTTCAGCTCGGCGTCATGATCAATTGTTGTGCCCTTCTTGCCAGCATTGCACGGAGACCAACCAACGCGGGTGTTTGCCTTAGGATGGCCTAGCACTACCACCTTGCATGGTGGTCTGGAGGATGTCTTCCTCATTCTCCGATGACAATGTGTGCTCTTTAGGCATGAACGCGGGCTCGCTTGTGCATGTGCCGGAGTCGAACACAACTTCTATAAGATCTTTATTTTCAAATAATCCTTTCTTGAACTTGAGTACTGAGAGTTTGCCCTACAAATACCATAAAATTTGGGAAGCATCACATGACCGATGGATTGCAGTGCTCACAGGCCCTTAAGCTTTGTCCCACATTATCCCTTGCTATTCTGATCCTCAACACATGATTACTTGTGAAAATGGGAGTGGTAAGTATTTTTCGTGTTTTTTTTTTCCAAAAAGCACCAATGACCTTAGCTTTTCTTAGTGCCTGCATCAAAAGCAAGAAAAGAGAAAAGAATGCAAAAGAGTTCTTTTCTTGGTAGCACAAGTATTCGGACCTACATAGAAATTTTAGTTTCACCTCGCATAATGTCCTGTTGCTTGGTGAGGGGAAAGGCCATGGAATTGTCGGCCAGTAGCTAGATCTAGCTGAAGCATTTACGGTGGTGCTGAATGTTTTAGTGAATCTAGCCTGGACATTTTGGTGCTCTTCAACAGGAAAAATTTATGAACAGGGGAGGGGTGACCGATCATCACCTTCCCTGACTTTACTCAATTGCAGTTTTTCTTGCCTCTTTTGATCTCTCTTCCAGGCACCCCGGTTAGCCAGGAAAAAGGCAACACAGTCAGACGACGCAAAACAAGGTGGCACTAATTATTGTCAGGTCAAGATTAGCTAACGTTGTTATAAGTAGCATTCAATTGGAAGAAAATACAATGCATGTCATTGTCATCAAATTTAAACGAGTCCGTAAAGTACCAGTAGTTCTCATCGTAATCAAAAGTGATCGCTAGGAATTTTGTGAGTTTTATGGATTTATCTCTGATCTCTATCTATTTAGTCACGTGTTAATGAGGCGTACCTACACGTGTGTACGTGTGGTGTGCGTAAGTGGTGGTGTATGTACATTTGCGTATTACTTGAAATCGAAAAAAGTGACTGCACCGGAGTTCTGTGGCAGTACCGCTGTGTGATGAGTTAAAGCCATTTTAAGCCTCGCTCATTTTGGCTTAAAGCCAGTTTATACTTCTAGTTTCTGGTTTTTTTCACTATTCAGTAATTTTGTCTTTTTCTAATTTTTTTAGAATTTTTTGGACTTTTTACCTTTTCTTTTTTTTCTCGTATTCCTTTGCATTGTCCGTGATGGGCTAATATATTTTTTCTATTTTTAAATTTTTTTACATTTAATTATACCAAATAAGCCAACTCAGTTACAGTAAAAAAAATCCATAAATCATCGCTATTCCAAACGTCCCTAAGTCTTTTGGGCAACATACATTTAGAATTGATCAAACTAGCTTAGATCAAAAGCTAATAATTACATCTTGTTTCCGCTAAACTAAACTTAGTTCCAAAAATACCGGGCTAGACGAGTTGATGGGTCAAAATAGGCCATGCTTGAAATTTTGGGTTAAGCTAGCCTTATACATGAAAAAGAAAATCAATTGCATTAATATAGTATATGGTTACGCGTCGGTGCATTTCTTTTTTATCTACCTTGATTACCTGTAGAATTTTTTAAAATAAATTATTTTTTATTCTAAATTACAGAAATATACTTGTGAATTTTTTTTACAAGAATGGTCTCCAGTCGTCCAACCGTCCAGCGGCTGGATCCTGTTACCCAACAGTCGCGCGACATGCATATAATTACAGTCGCCTAATGGTTGGGCGATTGAGACGTATCGCCCAACCGTTAGGTGACTGGAGGTCCAATTGCCCAACCGTTGGGTGACTGCGCCCACTATATAGTTGGCCGCGCGGCCGACCCCCTGGCCGCACAGCGCATTGAAGGAGAAAACAAAGGGAAAGAAAGAAGAAGAGAGGAGAGGAGAGGGAAGGGAAGGGAAGGGAAGGGAAGGGAAGGAGAGGTTCCGGTATTCTGCGAGGTAAAATAATTTATTTGTTTTAGTTAATATTTTCATTTGAAGTAAATAGTTTGTTTAGTGTAAAATTAGGACCCGCAGAAAATTTGATATGAAGTAAATTGTCATAGAAAATATAGTTCATATAGTTATAGAACATTAGCATTCTTAGAAAATTTTAGATGTAGAAAATTTAGTCAATATTATAGTTGTAGAAAATTTAGTCAATATTACATTTATAGAAAATTTAGTCAATATAGTTATAGAAAATTTGCATCTGTAAAAAATTAGCATACGTACAAAATTATAGTTGTATAAAATTAGCGTACATAGAAAATTATAGTTGTAAGAAATTTAGTTAATATTATGTATAAAATTAGCATCCGTATAAAATTATAGTTCCAGAAAATTTAGTAAATATTTGTATATGTAGCAAATAGTTTGCTTTATACAAGACATTATTAGATAATATTTATGATTAATTAAGAATGAATGTAATGTTGTGAGTACATTGAAAATGCACACGTATCATTAGAAGTGGTATATTTATATTTAAATTAGTATGTCATGTAAATTATCGAAACCCATTAGGAATTATTTACAGTAGGAGAGCAACGAGAGAAGAGCGACATCTGTGCGCGTGGGAGCAGATAGGGAGTTGATGCGTATTGGGGCGAAGAAAAGGGAACGGTGTCGGTGTAAATGAGGAGGGGTTACGCTATAAGGGTATTGCAGTAGTTCGTAATAGACGAACAGTCGTAGAAATGTAAATTGCAGTACAATAGTAGTTCTATACTGTGAATACGATTTGACTAGTTGCAACATTAAAAATATTTGTAGGCAGATATCAGCAATGCCGATATCTACTACATTGAAAGTGTATTATGGTGTCAGCACCACTCGTGAAGGTCTGAATGGTGTTGACTTGAGCAGTTTTGCGCAAGCCACTCTGGTACACCCGGACGGCGAGAATACTCGAATTGCAGATGTGATATACTGGCTCACCTGCAGCTTCTTCTTAGACCCTGAGGTTTGCAGCGTCATCATATAAGGGCTTTGGAGCTAGTCTCCCAAGGACATTAGATAGGAGTTGAGAACATTGATGCATATTGTTACATGGAAGGGGTTTGTTCAAGTCTATCGGTGCCGTGGATATGAGTGTGTGTTGTTTGTGCAACCATACCCAATAGAATTTATACAAGGTCATGCCGACGGCTATCATCCCGGTGGTGCACACAGCTCGGGCGCCCAACATGTTGGTGACTAGGAGAATCCATAAGTCAGTGTCATAGAGGTTGTAGAGGAAGTTGCTCGTGACGAGACCGATGTAGTACATGGAGGAGAGGAAGAAGAGTCACAGCATGGTGAGCCTACAGGACAGGCTAATGAAAGGGAGTATATAGAGTATATAGTGCATCAAATGAAGAGCGATGATCGGATGGTTTGGCCTGAAGAGAAAGTTGTACAGGAGAACGACGAGGACAATTTCGATAAGGATGAAGCTCCCATCCCTTAGGAATGGAATATGTTTGATACTGAGGGTGTTGTTGCGTATGACGAGAACGAATCACCATGGGAGTATCATGGTACAGAGATCCGGTTGCAGTCAATATTTGCTGACATGGTATTGTTGCAGTATTCCTTCAAGCTGTGGGCCCTGTCTATGCAGCGGACTTTTCAGGTTGTGAAATCTGGCCAGAAATAGTACACTGTGAAGTGCGAGTAGGCCGGTTGCCCTTAGAGGGTGCATGCATGTAGACCAAAGTATGAGACTCACTAGATTGTCTCAAAGGTGGACACATGCTCCTGCATTCTCAGCAGTGTTTTGCCGAGGCATCGTAACCAAACGTCCGCCTTTATAGCCAATTTAATGTATGGAGAGATAGTGGAGAAGAATGACATCGAGGCTACGCACATTATGGTGGCTATTAAGAAGAAATTCAAGTACAAGATTAGCTACGTGAAGGCGTGGTGTGTGAATCAAAATGCTGTGAAAAAATGGTTTGGGTCTTTCGAGGTGGCGCATAATAACCTTCCTCGTATGCTTCAGGTACTACAAGACAGGAACCCGAGCACGTACACTGTTGTGAAGAATAAGCCATCTACAAGGCCGCAAGGCTTTGCGGTTTTGCAGAGGGTTTTCTTAGTCTTCGGTGCATGCATCGAGGCATTCATGCATATGTTCCTGTGATCTTAGTTGATGGGACCTTTTTTACCGGTAAATACAAGGATCAGATCCTTACGGCCATTGGCATTGATGGAAACAATCAAATTCTGCTCTTAGCCATAGTATTCGTGGAAAGTACTAGTCCTAGTGTGTGCGTAATATATGATCGTAATGTCGAGATGGTGAAGGTCATAAGAAAACTTCAGGAAGACCCCAAGGAGCCTTTTCCTTGGCCAGATATGAGGAACAGACCTAGGGGCGAACTTCTTCAAGTAGTTCTTGAAACAACCGTTGATAAAGCCATTCAAGAGGCTGGCTATGCAGAACCAGAAATGAAAATTCAATGTGTTATGTGCGCTGTTGGATGGGCATAGCAGGAAGCACGTCGACGAGGGGAACAACGGACCGACTATGCCTGGGGCGACATGAATCGAATGCCTCACAGCACTGGTTGAGCCTGACACAGTTGGTCCGAGGAGGAGGAGCTCACAAAACATCAAGTGCTTCTCGTAGTGGATCGAGACTGAGCCATTGGAGAAATGGTCCCTGCTGCATGACACGGGTGCGTGAGGTACAACATAATAATATCTAACCTTGCAGATGTGTACAACTGGGTTCTCAGGGACCTTCGTTCTCAGACTCTCGTTGCTATCATGGAAGGTGTTCTACACAACACAATTGGCTATTTCAGGGAGAAGCATGCAAATGACGCACTTCATGCAGCCAACCTACAAACAACGTACTACTCGAAGATTACAACATACATAAAGGTGAAGACAGAAAAGGGATAATTGCACATGGTGCACGACGTGATGAGCAATAGGGAGCATTGTTTCGACGTGCTCCTTAGAGATAAAGCCGGATTTGGGATGGGTCGTTCTCTTGTCACGCATGAGGTATGTCTTGGAGATCATATAAATGAACCTAAGTGCTTATGCAACAAGCCAAAACTGTTACACAAGCCATACTCTCATGTCCTCACTGCGTACGGGATTGTGGGCATGGATTCTTTGAACTTCATGCCCGAGTACTTCTTTAAGGAGAGGGTGATGCAGGCGTGGTGTGACGAGCTTAGGGGGTTCAGGGTTGTGGAGAACTTTGCCACCGTAGAGATTGCAGGGAGGACCTGGATTCTAGATGTTGACGTGCTGGAGGGTGGGATGGGTCGACAGCAGAGCCATCGTATTACCAATGATATGGACGAAGCGTAAGCCGAAACATCGGGTAAACGCTACGGGTGCTACGGTCAGGAGGGCCATACATCTAGATGATGCAAGGCACCTACTGTTGAGTGGGCACACCGGCATGGTTTTCCCTACCAGTTGTTGTAGTGTGCAAAGTGGCTTCAAGATTATAAATCATTGTACACTATAATCTGTACTCGGTTTGTTCGCACATTTGATGTACGTAGTGCCGTAGTAACTGTACCGTACGTTGCATGTACCGTTTGTACAATTGTTGTGGTATTTCCCCTTTTCAGTACTGTTGTAAGTACTCCCCAGGCCAGGAGTATATGAGCCGGTACTTTGTAGATTGAGCGACCATGCGATAGGCTCGGAACCTCAGCCTACACCCCTGGAGGTTGTCTCCAGGTCATAGCTGAGTGGTGCACCAGTAGCCACACAGGAGGCACTCCAGTCCACCCCTCTGGCTTTGGGACCTCGTGTGTGTGAGTCTCCTGAGCATCTTACCTTGTCGGGGCCTTGACACCCGGCGCTGAGGAAAACAGCCAAGTGGGGTCGTACGGGAGGACGGGGATGGGGACATGGCATCGGAGGGTGCCAGGGTGGCGATGGAGGGGCTGCTGGGGGTGGTCTAGTGTTGGCTGTACTTTTGTTGTTCATATAATACTTATATTTCTTACTTACTATGTGATATTTGTAAAACTTATTGTGTTCTTATTTGTACTCTTTTTTATGATATCCATTTATTCGATTCACGTCCGTAAGCAACACTGGAATAGTCCACTCAATAAACAACAACCGTAACGATGTGTCAACCATTTGATTACATGCTTTAGAATATTGAACAAAACCGTAGACAACAGGGAAGAGTACTATGGTACAACCGGTTTCGTGTGTGCCTACTGGTAGAATGTGTCTTGCACTACCCACATGGAGTTTTGCAGAGGGGGCACCTCAGACGTGGCTGGTCGTCGTTATAGTGGTACACACATATGCGGCTAGGGTTTGTGCAACAGCATGTCGGATCATACGAACTTTCTATGTTGACGACCTCCCTGTTGCCCCTCTTGTGCTGCATCTGCTGATGGAGGTCATCATTCTTCTCTTGGAAACTTTCAATCCGTGTCTCCAAGTTAAAGATTAACTCCCATAACATATCCACGTACCTCACAACGTAGCGTTCATGGGGAGGATCGATCTAGCGGATGAAGTCGCATTTCTCCACCTACTGGAAAGGAGCATTAATATCGAAACTCTATTAGCAGTAATAGAAAATGAACAATTACCTAAATATACCCCAGAGTGTGGGCATCGGAAGAAATGTTGCCCGCCATCAAAACCTTGCGCAGGCTACACAACCGTGTCCTCACTATGTCCGTATTTCAGCCACACCAGTTGAGCACGTCTGTTTGGTATCAAGCGGTAATTAGGGCCGAAGTCCCCCTCCTTTCCAGCGGAAGGTTTTCTTTTGGTGACCCATGTTCGACTGACCCCTCGGCGTCTGCCATGATATGTTAGTCTGGGACGGACAAGATAGTTCTGCCTACGGTTCACTTCATGGAGTGCCATACTATTAACAGGGTGGGGGTGTGCATTTTATAGTCCGTTGGGGGGAGGTAGCTTTGTGTACAAACCGTTGGGTAGGGTGTACAAACCAGGTCATGTGCTGTCTTTGTGTAGCTATGCCCTAGATAGAACTGGCCTATAGACTGAAAAGAATGATGTGACAGCTCCCTACAAAGAAGGACATAATAACACTCTATATCACCAACTTTTCATATCGACTAGACAATACTTACCTCCTTAGCTTTTCGGACCAAAAATAAGGGACTTTACAAAGCAGGGTGTGAAAACTCTATACAACGTTAACCGTGACAACACTATGCCTTGTTAGTAACGTTTTAGAAACACACGGCAACACTCTGCCTTGTAGGCTACTCAGCTGAAATTAACCACACCATACTAACTGTTTGCCTTACAAAGTGAGAATCCTACACGTGTTAGCTTTGCACAGTGACAAGACCTGACGGGGTAGCTTTGTGCAGTGAGAAGGCTAAAGGGTGCAATTTTGTACAGTCAGAAGGCTAGACAGGGTAGCTTTGTGCAGTGAGAAGGCTAAAGGGTGCAGTTTTGTACAGTCAGAAGGCTAGACCGTACGAGGCAGCTTTGCGCATTAACAAAATCAGACGGGGTAGGTTTATGCAGTCAGAAGTCCAGACGGGGTAGCTTTGCACTGTGATAAGACCAGAAAGGACAACTTTGTGTAGTGACTACCCCTGACGGGGTAGCTTTGCACAGTGACAAGACCAGAATGAGTAACTTTGTGCACTTTACCTGATAGTGCAGCTTTGCACAGTGACTAGACTTGACGGGGTAGCTTTGCAAGTGACTACACTAGACGTGGTAACTTTGCACAGCGACAAGACTAGACGGAGCAGCTTTGCGCAGTGAGAAGACCAAATGGGGCAGCTTTCTGCAGTGACAAAATCAAAGGGTGCAGCTTTACGCTATGATAAGACCTGATGAGGTAGCTTTTCCCCAGCAACTTTTCCAAAAGACACAGCAACACTCTGCCTCATAGGTTACTCACACAAAATTAACTATACCATATCTACCATTTGGCTTATAAAAGGAGGTGAAAGAGATCTGAGAGAGAACACTACATAACCAAATCCAACATTACACCACAGCTTACTTCACGACATTGGGATGGACAGGAGGCAGAAGGAGCAATGGGACAAAATGATGAAGCAATGGGAGGAGACCTGTAACCTAGCAAGGTCTGCTGCGGTTTGTGATGAACAAGCAAGGGCTGTTGTGGTCCGAACCAAACAAGTTGAGCGTGCTAGGAGGTCAGCTCTCCACAATGATGGCCCCCGTAGCAGCAATCCCATTCCGAAAGTTCGCCACAACACCCACCCGAGAGGGAGACACCGCCCCTCTGTTGGTGTAGGGACCCATGCAAGCTCTTCAAGTCTAAGCAGCAGCTCAGCCTGGGCATGTGTTACTAGGGTTATGTAAACTGCTCTTGTGACTATCCCGATCATCGTCGGGACGAGTAGCTATCGGCAGCTGATAAGGACCAGTTACAGTGTGTTTCTCCGCTACTATTTCTCATTTAAAATATGCACTAACAATCTCTCCCATCTACTCGCAGTTCCTGAAATTGTTGTGTGGCTACCTCAAGTTTATTGACCTAGAGATCCACCCATATAACCAGAGGACTCTCGACTTCGAGGAGCGGAATATCAAAAAGGGTCTATGAGATCTGGGAGGAGAAGCGGCGTAACAACAAGCAAACAGAGCGTATACATCGAGAGACAAAAGCTTATCTCGAGGCATGCATGCAGAGGGAGCGCGAGGCTCGTGGGAGGGAGCGCGAGAAAAAGAGGATAATAACGGCCAAGGCCAAAGAGGCCACCGAGGAGTTCAACGTCGAGCTCGCAAAGAAGAGAAAATGACCCCAATCCATTACCTGTATGTCGAGCTCGTGATTGGAGGTCATTCTTATAAAAAAAATCACGCGGGTTTATTTTTATTATTTTAAATAAAAGCTTTCATTACCTGTATGCCATCCTTTTTTTTTTGAAAAAAAGTTATCAACTCTTATTTGTTAATTATGTTACGTACCAACCAAATCATTTCATTTTATGGTTAGTCTCTGAATTTGCACAATGTTGGTGTTGGTTGTGAATGTATAACAGATCATATTTCATAGCATCTTACTATAATTTTTTAGGAGAATGTACCGTTCTATTGTAGATGCTTGCGATTTACATGTTACGAATTAACAAACAATTAATTGTATGAGTTGTAGAATGAGCTGTGTCATTATTAGGTTATACCTTTGATTCACTTACTGATATGCAAAAATGTCTTTATTATGGTGGCATTAACAAACTTACTATGATTGTCACACATGAATAGTAGTTTACATGATTTTATCATATATAGTTTCCTTTTCTTCATAGTACAAAAATACCAACTATAGTAAAATTGCAAGACGTTCATGACTCAAGATATTTGTGAGTCAACAGGAAAAATAATTATGATGTATATTTCTCAAACCAAAAATTGAGAAATATACAGATGTTTTCCTAGAGAGAGAGAGAAACAACCTGTATACGAAAACCAAGAGGGTTAGAACTGTTGAGGAACTGTTGCTGGCGAGTCCAGTCCAATCGATTTCTCTTAGGCAAAAGAGACTGATCAAAATACAGAATAATATAAATAATAGATTGAACATAGAGATGAGAGGAAAATTTCTTTCTTTATTGTTTTCTCGTTTTAACTACATGTTATAATGATTGGGACCTTTTATTTATAGACTAAGTGGTGAGATGCCCACCATAGGCCAATGCCTCAGATTTAGACCTAGGTTTCCTAACACTCCCCCTTGGGCACTCATTCTAGATTTTCATACCTCATCAAAACTCCATAAAAACCTAGTGGAAAAAATTTGATAAAGAGTACATGATACATCTTATGCTGTGTTGCACAAATTGCTTCATTAAAACTTTGGTTAAGAAACTTCAGGAAAACTCGTTAAGGAAAAAAGTACAATCCACCCAATTTCATCTACAAGATTTATTCTTTGGGAACTCAATCTTTGTGATCAAATTTTAATAGTGAGCTCGAGAAGAACCTCCCCATGAATTCCACACATATCTCAATCTCATCATTTTAATTCCACGTACATATCTTTCAAAATTAGATACTGAAAGTAACTTAGTAAATAAATCTGTAAGATTTTCACATGACTTAGTATACAATGTCTTAATTTTGTCCATCTTTTGCAATTCATAAGCATAGAAAAATTTATGGTTGATATGTTTTGTGAGATTACTCTTTACGTAGCTCGCTTGTACTTGTGTAACACAAGCTGTATTATCTTCATAGATAATTATGGGAACTATCATGATATTCAATACACATAACTGCTGGATGTGGTGAATCATCCGTCGAAGCAAAAGCACATTCTCGTTCAGTTTCGTATAGTGCTATAATTTCTAAGTGATTTGTCGAAGTCAATACAAGACTTTGATTAGACGATATCCATGAAATTGCAGTTTCACCACACAAAAATACATAGCTTGTTTGTGATCTGGCGGTATGCGGATCTGACAAGTATCTAGCATTTACATTGCTAGTCATATTTAGGTCTTGGTTCTTTCTATAAAATAGTCCAAGATTTTTTCTTCCGTGGAGGTATCAGAAGATATCTTTTATTCTCTGCCAATGCCTTTTGGTAGGTTTTACACTATACCTTCTTAATAGGTTTACAACAATTGTAATGTCCGGTCTAGTGAAATTTGTTAAATACATAAGTGCTCCTACTGCACGTAAGTATGGGAATTTCGGTCCCAAGACTTCCTCCCCTCTGTTCTCTCGTCGATTCGGCTCCTTATCTTGCTGTAAAGATCTCCCAACCATTGTTATTTTCGATGGGTATGCCTTTTCAAAGCCAAACCTTTCTAACACCTTCTGAGTGTAGGCTGATTGATGCACTAATTTCTCTTCCAGGACATGCTCGAGTGGCAAGCCTAAGCAATATTTGGTTTTACCCATATCTTTCATTTTGAACTCTAATTGTAGGTAAGAGCTCGCTTCCTTTATATCATCCGGGGTTTTGATCACATTCAGATCATCTACATACACTGAGATTATACAAAATCTATTCAAGGATTATCATAGAAATACACAGGGATAATCCTTATTATTCGTATAGCCTTTCTTGTATAGAAAATCACTTAAGCGGTTATACCATATTCTGCCTATTTGCTTAAATCCGTACAATGATTTTTTGAGTTTTACATTGTACAGATTTTTATTTGCTCTATTTTGGTTCGGGACAGGAATACCTTTAAGTGCCTTCATATAAATATCCAAATCCAAGTTTCCATAAAGATATGTTGTTACTATATCCATCAATTTCATTTTTAAATTCAGGTTTACTACCATCAAGATTAAATATCTAAAGTAATACCACCCATGATTGGAGAATATGTTTGTTCATAATCAACTCCTAGACGTTGAGTGAAATCTTGTACAACTAGTCTTGTTTTATATTTTACAACTTCATTTTTCTCATTTCTCTTTCGAACAAATATCCACTTATACCCTATAGGGTGCACATAGGGAGACGTGCGACTTCTAGGTCCAAACACATTTCTTTTATTTAGAGATAATAATCCAATTTTTATTGCCTTTTTTCAATCCTCTCAATCTGATATTTTCTTACATTTAAAAAGCGATACAGGCTCTAGATCAAGATCGATAATTGTGGTAATTTTCTTTACAAAATAAATATCAACATTGGCTTTGCAAAAAGCATGGTTCCTCATAGATAATAAACATGTGTGCGATCATAAATTATTTAAATGGTTTTGATAGAGGTTATATAGGACCGCAAATGTATCCTTGGATTCATTTTAGGAATGCAGAGACTTCATTCTTTACTTTCAGAACGGATGGTCTAGTAATTAATTTTTCGGTGGCATATGTGGGGCACACAAATTCTTCTTGATTCGAAAAATTATTTACATTAATATTATATTCTTGTGAATTGTTAATTATATTTTGCATCATCCTAAGACCTACGTGGTCTAATCTATCATGCCAAAGTCAAAAAGTTCAGAACTTCTAAATATAGTTTGTAGGGCAGTATAGGTTGTGGGTACCTTAATATTAGTGTAGTATAGCTCATATTCAAAGGAAAAAGTCTTTCTAATACCCATGTTCCACTTGCTTCACGCTTTGTAAAGAGTAGATATTTCTTACCATACTCTTCATTCTCAAGATGAAACCGTTGGTGTGATATATTTGAAATTTAGAAGAGTTCTAGTCGATTCTAGATACAATAAGGTTTTTTTATTGATCAAAGTTGTATCCATTGAGAGTATAATTATGGCTCTTTCTGAGTCTATTATACAAGCATCGCTATCGACAATTATCGTAAGGTTGCTAACAATTTTGCTAATCGACTGAAAGAATTTTGTCTCTCTCAATATGGTATTCGTTGTACCACTATCTGCTAAGCACACTTCCTCCATGGGTCCACACACGTTCTAATATAAAGTATTTTATTAATATGTAGTATGAGACAATCAACACATAAATAAAATACTTTAATATCAGAACATATTGTACTAGTATTGACTAAATAAATGAATTGATATCATCCAACTAACACAAAAATAAATTGTTTGAGTATTATTATTGCAAGTCTTATTTATTCATTTCACACATGAAATGAATGACAATTAAAGTTTAGATGTATTCTTTGTATTAGACTGAATCTGTAAGAAATCTGAGACTTCGGCTGCTATCTTCTCAGGGATGAGATGCTCTTTCTGAGAGATCATGGCGGCGGTAGTTGCAATGTCAAGAGGGGGTGCGGCTACAGGAGTGGAGTCCGTCACCATTGGTGCAGGTAACTGCTCAGAATTCTCCCCCTCGACTAAGGTAAAATGGGTTTCATTCTATCCTTTGCCACCTTTCTTCTTTTTAGTCTGAAAGGCACCGACGACGTGTTGCGACTCTTTACATATCCATGATCAGTGCCCCCATTTGCCACATTGGGAGCATGTTTGGTCTCATTAACCATAGGGCTTGTCGTCCTATTTTGGTTTGCTGGTCTTATTCTCTTATGAAGCTTTTGACTTACCTTTCTGGGTTGCGGTTTTGCTCTTGCTTCCCCTTTTCTTCATTATATGTTTCCACACCTTGTAGCTTCTAACGTTGGCCTCACGGCCATTGAAGCTCTTAGGTGGCTGTGCGACAAAGTTCTTGTGGAGAATTTCATCTTGAGCCTTTGCAACCTGCATAATATCAATTAATTCAGTATATTTATTGTAGCTGTCTTGACGATAGTTATACGCATAGTGCACTGCACTAGGGTAAATTCTATAATTTTTGCGTAATTTTTAGAAAACTAGAGGCCTAACAGATTTCTTCTGGACAAAAAGGTGAATTAAAATATAGAATAATACAAATAATAGATGGAACACTGAGAGATGAGAAAAAAACTCCGTTTTTATTATTTTCTCTTTTAAATACATATTATAATAGTTAGAACTCTTATTTATAAATTAAATAACAAGATATCTATCATAAACCAAGATCCCAGACACAGATTCCTAACAAGAACTGCAGCAGATCCCTCGGCCCTCGTCCGCACCACCGCTGATCTCATAATGTGAATCGGTTGCCGGAGTTAAATAAACAGCAAAGCAATGAAATAAATAAAATATCTAAAGTGAAAAAACGAAAAAGAAAATAAAGAGAGAGAGACGCAGCCAAGCGGCGTATTAAAACGTTTTATTCCTTCACACCCCCCGCACACATACACATTTCTTCCCTTCCCCTCCAATCCTCTCCTCTCCCCCTACGACGCGCTGCGCTGCTTATTCTCCCCCCTCCCTCCCCTTGCTTCTCGCGCGCACTAACCAATCCGAGCACCCTGGCCCAAATCGCGAGACCCTGATCGAATCGAAGCCATTGGGGCGCCCGAGCCATTGGCTGAATCGGGAGGCATTCATCTGCGCTGCGCTGCCCCGTCGTGGCGGTGGCGGTGGTATGATCAGTAGAGGAGGAGGCGGCGGCGGCGGACCAGGCAGTGGAGATTGCTAGAGTGTTTGTGGTGGTGGGGCGATGAAGGCGACGGCGCCGCCGGCGAAGAGGCGGAGGGGCCCGCGGCTGGCGGTGCTGGTGCTCGTCTTCTGCTCGCTGCTCGTGCCGATCGCCTTCCTCTTCAACCGCTTCCCCGCCGGTGAGTTTTCCTCCTCCTCCCACGCTCGTGCCCCCTCGCCCTTCGAGCCGCGAACCCCCTGGATTTGGGGAATGCGGGTGGCGCCGCGGCGTTCCGGATCGGATCGGCGCCGTCCCCGGCGGATCTGTTCCATGGAGCGTTGTTTTGTTATTTGTCGTCTAGTGCGGGATACTGGCTGTTTTGGTGTTATTGTTATTCTCTAATTGGGGATTTTGTTGGGCATAGTTTCCTGATTGGTTCGATTTCCTGATGCAGTGTATGTGACGGATGAGCGCCCCCAACAGGTAACTTACTTTAAAAAGCACAAATATAATTTTTGTCTATTTTGGATGGATTTTTTATATGAAAATGTTGATGGATTTTTTATTCTGATTTGTGCTATTATATGTTGATTCTTGTTGGATATAGGAGATTAATCTGCCTTCATTCGATCGCTCGGGGGTAGACAGGGGAGGCAGTGTAAATGAAGTGAGGCAGGAGGATGGTGGTAGTAGTGGTGTGAATGCAGAGGCACAGGTCAGTGATTTCGTAATATTTTGTTATGTAATGATGGTGATTAATCTGTATAACCACGTGTCGTTTGCTAGCTTGGTGGATGTTGACATGATCATGCGACGTAAAACTGAATGTGTTTGTTCCACGAGCTTTACTGTTTTTTTTGGTTGCTATTGTTTGTGCTGTTTTTTAACGTCAAGTACTTAATAATAGTAGAGGTGCCTACTAGCACGACTGAAACTAAAAGGCAGATGATAATTTTGAATATCATAATCTTCATTACCATTTAAAATAGCAGTTTAAACATTGGTTCTGCGTTTTCACTTTTACTGGGTAGATCAAAGCATTGGTAACCATAATAAAATTAACAATTGAAATTCTGGTTATGCTTTCTCATCTCCCATATTCATCCTTTCTGTTTGTTTTCTCTAGCACGTTTCAGATTCTCAGTTGGTTACAGATACAGGCAGTTATGAGCTATTCTATACTAGTCAACCAGCTGGTTCAGGGATATATTTCGTTTATGTTCGAAGGTTTTTTTATTCTTATGCTAGAAAAAACAACCGCACATAACTTTCTGAATAAGAAAATACAGACGGTGAATAAAAAACAATTTGAGCCACCAAATCCAACAGCTACAAACCACCCCACAGGGCCAGTGAACAAAGTGATATGTGGCATAGCAATAGTAAATTTAATCTCCCCTGCACCCTATTCTCTTTCTTCATGATTATGAACTATGAAGGCTCTGGAAAATATATGCCTGTAAACTCAGTAATTACATCCATTTCTATCTTTTTATGAATGATTACTGCATTCCATTACAGCCTCCGTAGGTATTTTGAAATCCCTGAGGCATTCCCTTCTTCCTTTTTTTCAGGATGCGCCCAAGAAGATTTCCAGGGGCAGTATAGATTCACACCACCAAACTGATACTGACCCTGCCAGAGTTAGCACTAAACCAAAAGGTATAGGTTAGTAATGGCAGCAACACAACCAAATTAAGTTCGATTGAATCTATGAGAATGAGAATGCCCTATTCTATTAATACAGTAATGTCATTTATGTAATTTAACTTAAAGATGTACAACATTTTAAAAAAGATGTACAATAAATATTTGGGCTAGTGACTTGCACTGTGGGATTGGCAATGAAAACTAGTTGGCCTTTAACTTAAATTTGTTTCAGTACTTCACCATCTGCTATATTACATGTTTCAAGATTTACATTCATGTGTAGCAAAGTACAAGCCTTTTTACCCCCATTATGTTCAAATAAGCTAGTAATACTTAATTCTAAACAAATACCAGTGTCTTTACCTAGCACAGAGTGATCATTAGCCATAAGTTTTTTTTGTCAAGCTCAAACTATGTACGAGTTGTAGTCCATCTCTTCTATACCTGCTTTTCTTCTCATGATATGCTTATTTTTTACTTGATATGCTTATGTTTTACTTGACTTGTGCATACTGACTCACTAATTGGCACCACATGCAGTTCTTCCCCCACCAAAAGTTGAACCACCGAAGCCAAATGTGAAGCCAGTACCAGTTCCAATTCAACACCCAAAAGTATGGTGACTCTTGGCTTGTTGATTCTTTTCTATACAAATGATTTATCACTAATTGTGCTTTACCTTTTGTAGCATAACTTCATTTTTCTCATTAACACACACACTCGCTCTCTCTGACCTTAAGCCCAGGCTGTAATTTGTCTGCTTTTTTGAAAAAATGGAAGTGTATCGATACATTACATTTGAATAAATGTCTATCGCTTGCAGGATGTTAGTGGTAATAGCAGGATGAGACGTTCCAAGGTTCCAAGTGTTGATGAAGTGGAAAAGGCTAAGGCTTGTCAACTTGAATTCGGGAGTTACTGTCTCTGGTCCATAGAACACAAAGAAGTTATGAAAGATGCAATTGTGAAAAGACTAAAAGATCAGCTATTTGTAGCCCGATCTTATTACCCAAGCATTGCCAAATTCAAAGGAAAGGAAGCACTGACTCGTGAATTGAAGCAAAATATTCAAGAACACGAGAGGGTTCTCAGTGAATCCATTGTTGATGCTGATCTGCCATCCTTGTGAGTATTTAGTATGCATGCTTGTCCTTCTTCAATGCATTTCATGGTCCATCTTGTAAGTTGGTACTATGATGACTAGATCATTTATGCATTGCATGGATTCTTTTGCAGACACAATAAGGCTGAAAAATCGAACTTTCAATGAATTCTATTCAAGTGTTCATCTGTTAAAATGGTTTTTTTGCATGTATATGTTTTCTAAGTGTAAATATTGAATTTGCAGCTAAGTATGACCGTAAAAGAATTTTCCAATTATGAATATACTTATTTTTTAATAATTGAATAATACTTGATGTCTTGACTGTGATTTCAGCATAAAAAAAAAGATAGAGAAGATGGACCAAGCAATATCAAGAGCCAAATCATGCACTGTGGATTGTAACAATGTTGACAGAAAGCTTCGCCAGATACTTCATATGACAGAGCATGAAGCTCATTTTCACATGAAGCAGAGTGCATACCTGTACAACCTTGGTGTTCACACAATGCCCAAAAGTCATCATTGTCTTAATATGAGGTTGACAGTAGAATATTTTAAATCAACTCCATTGGATTCAGATGCCGCTCCTATCCATAAGTTTAACATTCCAGACCATAGGCACTATGTTATATTATCTAAAAATGTACTTGCAGCTTCTGTTGTCGTCAACTCAACTGTTAGTAGTTCTGAGGTACGCACAGTTTTTACACTTTTAAGCTGGTAGAACATCTTCTGGGCTTGGCATTGCTGATGTTCCTTTTGGCCTTCTGCAGGAAACCAGAAATACCGTCTTTCATGTACTAACCGATGCTCAAAATTTTTATGCCATGAAGCACTGGTTTGCAAGAAACTCGTACAGGGAATCAGCTGTTCATGTCATAAACTATGAACATATTATTTTGGAGAATTTGCCTGAGTTTATCACACAGCAGTTATATTTGCCTGAGGAATTTCGTGTTTTCATCAGTAGTCTTGAGCAACCTACTGAGAAGACTAGAATGGAGTATTTATCAGTGTTTAGTCACTCACATTTCTTTATTCCGGAAATATTTAAAGATTTAAAGAAGGTGATTGTGTTGGACGATGATGTGGTTGTTCAACGTGATCTCTCTTTCTTGTGGAATCTTGATATGGGAGATAAGGTCAACGGTGCTGTCAAGTTTTGTGGCCTGAAATTGGGTCAACTAAGAAACCTTCTGGGTAAGGCAACATATGATCCCCAGTCATGTGCATGGATGTCTGGGGTGAATGTGATTAATTTGGACAAATGGAGAGAGTACAATGTTACCGAGAATTACCTGCAACTCTTGGAAAAGGTTGGTTTTGTTCTCAAGCCCATTCTTAGTTCAAATTATAAAGCATGCCTTCATGTCTAGAATTTTGTTTTGTTCTATTATTTCTAGCTAGCAAATTTGCTGACTACTTCGAGTTTTCATGATACTTAGATTAACTTGGGTGCTTTAAGTTAATTTCAGTCTCAATTTTGGAAAATATATGATTTGGGCCCATGAAACTTGTATGAGGTGGTTAGCTTACTATTCTTTTTACCCTTATTTTGGTACAGTTCCGAAAGAATGATGATGAGGCCTCACTGCGAGCTGCAGCTTTACCTGTAAGCTTGCTTTCCTTCCAGCATCTTACATATCCTGTTGACGAGAGGTTGACCTTATCTGGACTTGGCTATGACTATGGAATTGGAGAGGAAGTTGCCCGAACTTCTGCATCATTGCATTACAATGGTAATATGAAACCTTGGCTTGAGTTAGGTATACCAGACTACAGGAAGTACTGGAAGAGGTTTCTTACACGAGATGAGCAATTCATGGATGAGTGCAATGTAAGTCCGTAGTACACTTGAACCTGGGTACCAGAACATTTGACGGTAGATTGTTACGTCTACTGCTGTACTATATACCAAGAGGGGCGGGCATTTCCAGTGAAAAAACCAGGAAAGCAGTCATTAGCCATCAATTTTGACAGAGTAGATCCAGCACCATCTGTTCATTGAATTAGTGAGCTTGATGGATGGTTTTTCTACAGTTAGAGAAATTAGTCTTAAGTTGAAGGATAATGCAGTAGGCAATGATGATGTGTGATGGTTTGGCTTCAGGTAAAGGAAGTATCACTCTCACCATCTAGATTACGGGACAGGATGGTCGGTGGTGCGCTGTGGCACCTTCATTAAAAATTGGTGCCTTACGCCCCATCGCTGCAGGTTAATTCTTTTCTTTGTTAATTTTTTTGACCCCCTTTGTTTTGTCCTTCTGTCAATAAGGGCATACACAGGCTAAATTCAAATTTTTTGCTCTTTGTTGGTGCACATTGATTGTTTGTCATTATTATGTTGATGGAAAGTATATTTTGTCGTCCGAAAGTTAACAGTCACACAACGAGATTGTGAGCTGTTTGAATGTCTTTTGAGTGTCATGCATTTTCCCCATGTTTCCACATATCGAAATGGGTGTGTTGATAATTTACTCTTTCGTACGGGAGATACGATGAGGACTTGAGGAGCCTGCGTACCTGTGAATTGGTCTCCATTTCCGATTTTCATTCATGTGCGTCTCTGTATTGTAGCATGAGTTTGCAAGTTCCAGTGCCAGTGCACAGTTAGGGATTTTGGGCTTGTCTAGGCATTTAAACCAGGATAGTCTAAAATTGTAAAAGGATTAGATCAAATTTGGATCCTTTATTAGATCATACTTGGGTTGGATTGGACTAGATTTTAGGTCTCATATTTTTATACTAATTATTAGGTAGAAGATAGAGGTATTTCGTCTAAGTTAAGGTCTAGATTTGTTTTTGAGCCTGTATTAGGCTTAGGCTTATATAATCTGGATCAGACTTGGATCAGATTCTTTTTAATTTTATTTAGATTTGGATTGAATTTACACTAGATTTCTATCCCTTAGCAGTCCTATGCACTATGTCCCAATGCTAGCCATGCTGTCCAAAGTTGATGGACGGCCATGACAGTGTATAATATACACCTAGGTGCATAAAATCCACTTTCAAAAGTCGTAAATGCCGTAGGTAAGTGGACCAAAAAAAGAAAAAAAATGCTACACTCCGGCATAATGTAGAAATTGGATGATCGGAGGAATTAACTAGAGAAGTTTCTTTTGAGGAAATTAACAAGAGAAATGGGATAAACTCGGACGCGTCGGAGGCTCGGATTACATGAGATGAAATCACTGTTTTCGACCGCTTCACCCGCTGTGTTCCGGTTTTCCACTCGGTAACGCGTTACAGCGCGTCGGGGTGATTGACTATTGCAAGTTTGCAATCTCACCGGAGAAGAAAGATCTAGGTCCCGATTCCAATGTGTCGCTGACGCAGTTAGCACTGCTTGAATGGAGCGACTGTCCGCAGCTATCTTCTCCGTCGAACAAGGAAGACTGCCTCTATAATAAACTCTGCCTGTTCTTTTTGTTTCTTCACCGTTTTTTTTTACTTCGCATTCTTTAGCAATCGCTATTTATTAGAATAATAAATTACAACTAAAGAGCCCTCTGTTTGGTCGGTGCACCCGAACTCCAGACGGTGCGTCAATCCTCCGCATGTTCTCATATCTCAGACCGACCTTGCCCGATCCAAGCGCTAAGATGACCTGAACATGTTACGATAGAGGGTTGCGCGCTTGCAGCTGCATGCGGGCCCACGAGGCGGCGGAAGAGCCGAACGCGGAACCAGATCATACTTATCACGCTACCCTGCAAAAATATGCGATGATGCAACTAAACATTGTTGAATGCCCTATGATCACATATACCAGATCAGAAAAATGCAATAGACATACTACCATCTTCAGTCCAATATCATCTTTGACTGTCGATTACGATCGTACTATGTCTGATACAAGCTAGAAAAATGACATATTTTTGACGATGAATATGCCGTATTTTCACATGGCGGGTATATCTAAACACTTGGGAGACAAAGCTACACAAAGTTGACTGCGCGCAAAATCAATTTTCTAGAACTGATGAGGTACTACAGTGATGCATGTAAGATTATTCCCGGTTTTCATTCACTTGGAGACAAGTTATTTGATTTCCTGACGGAAAAATTGCTACTGCTGATATCTTACGAGCCTCAGCCTGGGTGACAGAAGATAATTAAATCAAATCTGAAATTTCTATTGAAGAAATGGCCTACTTCTATCATAAAAAAAACTCGCCTGAATTGAAGGCGGTATTACTCTTTAGCCTGCATTTAGAGGACTAATATTGCAAAAAATTCCTTGTACACATTCGCTCAGATTTAAACAGGATATATAAGCTCCTGTCGCCCCGAGAATCTGACTTTGCATTGGTCCTTTGTTCACGTGTGCAAATACCCCTCCGATCGCTGGCCAACGGGAGCATATATGGGGCAAATAAGCTAAGCTTTGAAAACTAGAAAATTCCATCGTGAGACGTCTGATCGCCAGCCAGTGCCCAGATCACCCCACTCCCTTTCCACCCGTCTATTTTGCAAAAGCCCCTTCACTTTTCCTTTCTTATCCATCTCCCCCCCTCTCTCTCCCTTCTCCACTTTCTCCCATCCCTCTTCCTCTCTCTCTCTCTCCTTGCGACGAGTCATGCTGCCGCCGTCTGTTTGCGGGAGAGATCTGCCCTCGCTAGTTCATCCGTCCATCCGCCACCACCGAGCGGCGTCTGGGTCTGCCCGCCGCCGTGCCTTCCATCGCATGGCTTCGTCCAGCATCGCTCCATGCTTGGCTCCATGTTGAGACCCGAATATATAAATTCAGACTCTCTGTGTATACCGCACTAGTCTAAAATCACGCAAGTGCACACAGTGTAAATATAGACAAAATATCAACCACATACACAATTAATAAAGAAACAAACTTAAATATTAATAATTATGAGAGTATGATCTTGTGGTCAAACTTACAATTAACAACTAAAAATATTCTATTTGGGTTCCTTGTGTCTCAAGAGATTTTCTAGAATTTTCTGAGATTTTTTCAGATTTATTTGCTATTTTTTAGAACTCCTTTTATTTTATCTGATTTTTGAAAAAAGAAAAATCCCGAAAAACCAGTGAACAGTAATGGGCTGACCCACCACTGTTCATCGGCCTGTTCACCTGTAGCTGTTTGATCGCACGCCTGCCATGCGTTGTGTATCCAGCCACCTGCACTAGTCACCTCGCCCGCAGCCACCAGATTGCGTGCCAGTGCCACGCGTCGGCCATCAAAGGGGTCGCGCACTGTGCATCGGTGCATTCTTCCGCAGCCGTCCAATCCCCTGCTTGCGCCACGCGTCACGCATCTGCCGGGTCGGGCACCGTGCTTCGTCTCCGACCCGGACTTGCCGTCGTCGTCCCGCTCGCGCATGTCTTAGCGTCCGTGCCCGAGGCGAACTCTACGCCGCGAGCTGCTGCCCTCCGCATGTCCCGAGTCCGCGTCGTCTCGCGACCCGCCGCCGCCGGTGAGTCTCCGCCGCCGTCCCAAGTCCCCGCTGCCGTTCGCCAGAGCCCCGCCGCACCCCGCACCGCCGCCATGAGTTTTATGAAATATCTACCATTCGTGTGAAATCACCGAGCATTGTCCACAACTAGGGACATGACTATTCGAATAGTTTTATACTCTGCAGAGGTTGCAGAATTTTACCCACATGATGTGATCATCCTCACATTAAAGAAAATCACGACAAGACCTTTATAATGCTCAACCTTAACTCAATTTCACCCGTTAAGGTTTCACATCACACCCCCTCGCGCCTCATAGAAATCAACATTCATGTTCATCACAATGGCAAAATCAAAATTGAAATATCACAAATTAATCAATTAGATTTATCCCATACTAGACATGTGGTTGCACGGTAAAGCTCAGATCAATGGCGTACAAAGTTAAGTCCTTAGATATTACCCAAGCGAGACATCCACATCCTCTCGAAGTGAATCCACACTCCCTCTTTTACTACACAATCACTCGTCCAAGTGAAAATCAATTTTGTATAATCAACACCAATGATTATGATAGGAATACGGTTTTATAAACGCTAATTTCAAATACAAAAGAATTTTGAAAACCATAAGTATTATTGCTGTCTCGTCTTTCCCATTTCTATCTTATCTCTCTTAGACATGCATTAAAAAGCTTTTCTTTTGGGCTTGTCAAAAATCTCAAAAACACGAGTAGACGTGTAGACTAATTTTTGCTGTAGGTATTGACGAAACCGAACGAAAACTAACCCTAGTAGAAGAAGCGTAAGGATGGTGTTGCGAAGAATAGTGCGAATACCCCGACCAAAACTTTTCCTTTCAAAAAGTTGTAAGGTCACTGTTCGAATAGTTAGAAAGTAATACCCGTTTGATTTCCTTGATGCAACGGGGAAAGACCTTTTAAAGTAGTCGAATTTCTCTGATTGTATTAATAGCCAAATTGCACTATTGGCCAGTTAGGTTGTTATATAAGCAATTTTGTGCAAAATGAATTTCTAATTTTAAATAAGATTATGTTAAAAAGCTTTCCGCTCCTACCCCATTTCGTCTCAAACCTTACCTATATTCGTCTATTTTGTTCTTCCCTTACCTATCAGATTCAAAATCTCACTCTACTCTTCTCCCACTTTCTTTTTACTCTCACCCTATTTCATTCTTACTTTCCCCTTGCTAAGCCCAAAAATGTTGTAGACTGATTCCTAAAGTTTGGTTACCACAAAATAAGGAAATTACTGACAAACAAAATATCTGACAGCACAATAAATGAAGAAGGAAAGTCCAAGAAGGACAACTTAGTATGATGGAGATCCTAGCTACCATGAAGAGAGATCAGATTGAGTACCACCAAGAACATGTCAAGATATTGGAGCAACAAACAAAGATATTAGAGCAGTTGGCTCAGGCAACGATGACACCAGAAGGATCAATGACAGTCTCAGATACAGCAGCATTCAAGTTTACAACCTTCCTGAAGACTCAACCGCCTCAATTCTCGTTAGCGGTGAAACCATTAAGTGAGGATAATTGGTTACAAGAAATTAAAAGAGAAAGAGTTTATCCGACCCGTGTGTCACCCTGGTCAGCCTTAGTCCCATTTGTCAAGAAAGACGGAAGTCTCAGATTGTGTGTTGACTATAGGGGACTGAATACAGTTGCAATTAAAAAAAACAAGTACCCCTTTGCCAAGAAGTGATGACTTGTTTGATTAGCTGAAAGGAGCAAGGGTATTCTCAAAAATCGACTTGCGATCAGGATACCATCAAGTAAAAATCCGAGAGCAAGATCGAGAGAGGACTGCATTTACCACAAGATATGGATTATATGAGATTTCAGTGGTCCCGTTTGGTCTGACAGATGCCCCAGCATATTCCGTGAATTTAATCAACTTGGTGTATATGGATCAGTTGGACCGCTTTGTGGTAGTGTTCATAGATGATATATTGATTTATTCCAAGATTGAAGAAGAACACAAGCAGCATTTTCACATTGCACTAACCAAGCTCAGAGAACATCGATTATATACCAAGTTTCCAAAGTACAATTTCTGGGTGAAAGAGGTTGCATTTTTGGGCCACATCATCACTGGGGATGGAGTTAAAGTTGATCCAGAGAAAGTCAAAGCAGTCATGGAATGGAACCAACCAACGACAGAAGTGAGAAGCTTTCTTGGATTGACGGGTTATTATCGCCGATTCATAGAAGGATCCTCAAGGGTTTCTCATTCGCTCACACAACTACTCAAGAAAGAAAAGCCATTTAAGTGGACAAATGAATGTGAAGAAAGTTTTCAGCGTTGAAGACCAATCTAACCACAACACCAGTATTAATTCTTCCAAATACAGAAAGAGAGTTTCAGATATACTGTGATGCCTCAAGACAAGGATTAGGATGTGTATTAATGCAAGATGGAAAGGTCGTAGCATATGCTTCAAGGCAATTATGATCGCATGAAGAAAATTATCCGACTCTTGATTTGGAACTAGCTGCAGTGGTTCATTCACTCAAGATTTGAAGGCATTACTTATTGGGCAATCATGGTGAGATCCTTTCAGATCATAAAATCCTAAAAAACCTATTCACACAACTGGGGTTGAATTTGAGGCAGCAAAGATGGCTGGAATCAATTAAAGATTATGATGTAGATCTCCAGTATCATCCAGGAAAGCAAATGTTGTAACAGATATACTCAGCAGGAAAGTTTATCAAAGCATAGCTAGTGAAGCTCAGTATCCAATGCAGTTGCACAGAGACCTACAAAGACTGGATTTGACAATAGTAGGACAAGGATTTGTAACAGCATTAGAAATTTAGCCTCTGCTGACAGATCAAATCAGAGCAGCCCAAGACAAAAATGAAGAAATGCAATGACTCAAGAAGAATAGTCAAGAGGGCAACTCAACGGATTTCACTGAAGACAAGCAAGGAATTTTAAAATTCCGTGGTCGATACTACATACCTAATAAGGAGTTAAAAGATTTGATTTTAGCAGAAGCTCGTTCATCTTAATTATCAATACATCCAGGAGATACAAAATTGTATCAAGACATGAAGAAAAGATTTTGGTGGAGTCCCATGAAGAAAGAAATAGCAGAATACATATCAAAGTATGATGGTTGTAAAAAAAATCAAATCAAGATTAACCATCAAAAGCCATCAGGGTTATTACACCCTTTACCAGTCCCAGAAAGGAAGTGCGACGACATCAGCATGAATTTTGTCACAGGACTTCCCAGAATTCAGAAAAGTTACGATGCTTTATGGGTCATTGTGGATAGATTAACTAAAGTGGCCCATTTCATACCAATTAAACAAACTTATGGGAAGGTCATGTTAGCTGAGCTATACTTAACAAGGATTGTAACGCTACATGGAGTGCCTAAGAGAATTATGTCTGACAAAGAACACAATTCAGGTCAAAGTTTGGGAAAAGCTACACGAATCAATGGGCACAGACTTAGCCTTCAGTACTGCATGTCACCCACAAACCGATGGGCAAACAGAAAGGACAAATTAAATTATGGAAGATATGTTGAGAGCTTGCGCACTCGTGTATGGAACAGCATGGAGTAACTATTTACCATCCGCACAATTCTCATACAACAACAGTTATCAGGCTAGCATTGAAATGGCACCGTTTGAAGCGCTATACGGAAAAGAATGCAGAACTCGATTGAATTGGATTGAAACATGAGACCGCCAATTTCTTGGTCCACAGATTGCTCAAGACGCAGAGACTCATGTAAGGATAATCAGAGACAGAATAAAAAGGTTTGTGTTGTATTAAAATTCATTGCAGCGAGTCTAACTTCCAACATCAAGTTGTATTGAGAACATGCCGAGGAAGAAATTTTAAATAGCTATATGCAAGAATTAGACTTTGGCAAGAGACCAACACAGCCCTGTGTATAAACTCGAAATGTCTTATTGTGGTGAGACCATGATCTACAGAACACTGGTAATGAACAAGACATGTCCTAACGGATACAAAAAGAGATTATCAAGGATATTAGCATGCAAGAGGAAACTGTAAAGAGCCAGTGTGAGACATCAAGCATTTCATAAAGAAAATAGTAAGCTAAGACATACGACAAGGATGATATACAAGAACGGTCATGTAGATTTTGATTATCACACAGAAAAACCAAAGGTCATAACGGGTGCCATAAAACGAGGGACATATTGAGGTAAGATCATTACCTCCAAACACCGTTCTCAGTTACAAGAGGATTCCAGTAAAACAATAATAAAGGAAGAGATCCCAGAAGTGGTGGTAAATGAAGCGGCTATGACGCTGAAAAACTGGCTTTGTGGTATAAGGGTCATGGATTGGTGGATGAGATCTGTACTTATTCTATAAAATCTCTTAATCAAAGGTATTATAAATTTTGGTTCAAAGAAGGGTCCCAAAGGGATCATAAGGAATATTAATATCAAAAAGGAACTATGAAGGTTCAATAGAACATACCAAGCTAGTCATACAGAAGATAGTGAAACCAGTTATACGACGAGAAGGATATGCAGGAACAATGATGTAGATTTTCAGCGTCTACCAGGGTTATTGCCATCTTTACCTGTTATGGCATGGGAAGAAGAGATATTGATAAGGATTTCATTACAAACTTTCAGAGATGTAAAAGAGTATGAGGCCATGGACAGACACAGATTAATTGATTAAAATAACACATTCTCTACCGGTTAAGCAAGCTCGAGAAGAAGTCAGCAGGACTAGATTCAACTATGGGGTTGCAAGTAAATTTCAAGGAAAACCCTTTTGCCCCAGAGACGGAGGTCACTTTTGTTCGGAAGGTGATAGTCTGAACACATAAGGACTAGGATACAGTTCAGAAAGGAGGCACAGCAGACATGCCAGTCCATAGATCCAGCATAAAAGCTATTTCACAGGATAAACAAGAATAAAGGAAAAGAATCAGACTATAACAAAAAATTTTTTCATCCTATTAACCTGGGTGAATCTCGAGGACGAGATTCTTTTTAAGTGGGGTAGGTTGAAACAACTGAGAATTTAAAAGCTTGATTTTGCTGTTAATCTTCATTTGCTTCCCCTAATCCCTCCCTTACCCTCCACCTAAACCTCCCTAACTCCTCGTTTCCTCCCTCTCGTGAGCCGTGCGCCCACCTGCCCCTTTCTCTGACGCCGAGGCCGCTCCATCGCTCTCACCTGCATCATCGCCTGCCTTGGTGGTCCTCGCCCGCTCGCGTCAGCTCCTCCAACCGCCTCCGTTGCTCCCTTCCGCCCAGTGGTCACAGCGCAGCTCCTCCGTGCCACACACCGTTCCGACCGGTCGAGCGTCTCCGCCCATTTCCCCGCGCCATCTCCCCCTGCCAGGCCATGTGAGAGTCGCTCGCCAACTGGCATGGTCACCCATCCCACCCGGGCGTAGCTCCTCGTCCTTCGTCCTCATGCTGCAGCGGTTCCCGCGCACCCCGCAAGCTCCCTCCTTCCCCTCCAGATCATTAAAGCCCGATTGCGTCCGCAGGTAGCACCACACCACCCTCACACTCCTCCTCAAGCCAACCAATTGCAGTCTCCCTCACCAAAGCTCCCTCGCCGCTCTCCCCTGGCTCCGATGAACCCTCAACCCAATCCATCGAATCATCCGATCAAAACTCGATTCTTCTTGTCTGCAGCACCACCATAGCACCGCAAGCATTAAGCCTAAACCAATTTGACGAACGCATTTAACTTCTGGCCTGTCACCATGAACACCTCATCGGCCGCCGCCCCTCTCCGTGGCCAGCCCAACTGAGAAATCCTCGAGCTAATCCCTCACCTTCCCCGTGCTCTCCTCCTTCCCTAGATGGTTAAACCGCAGCCAATTCGGATGAAGCGCCACCCCACCTCCCCGAGCCGACACCTCCCACACTACCTTCCCCCTCGCTGGCGACAGCCACCTCCACTCCTCTCCGCACCCCGAGGCCAAAAATGGGTTCCCTAACCTCCCAGGGACACTCCCGTGCTGGACCTGGCCGTGGAGACCCTTCCCCGCGGCCGAATCATGGTGGCGTGTGCCACCTTGTTTTTCCCCGCCGACACCCCGAGCTGGAGGAAAGAGACGACCTTGGGTCGTTGGCGTGGCTAGATCTAAGCCGTCGACACTTGGTCCAACGGTCGCCGAGCGAACGTAATTGGTCCCCAGACCGTTACGCTTGAGCACCGAGCGACGTGGTGCTCCCTAGGCCGTCCCTTCGCCATCGGACGGTTGCGCACCCGAGCACTTCCCGCCTAGGCCGAGGCCGTCGCGAGTGCGCGTGTGTGGGCCGGCCTGTTTCTCGTTCAAACGCGCACGCCGCGTTTCCCGTGTGTTCCAATGGGTTGGGCCGCACTATACCATGAACAGTAGCCCATCTCATTTTTCCACTGGCAGAAGAATACAAATTTATACTCGTTTGACTCGTCTCAACGCCCTGAGTTCAACTCCGACATCCATCCTCCCAAATTCCACTCCCAAAAATTCAGCCCCAAGCCATTTGAATATTTATTGCATTTTATTTCTTTTATAGATTTTTTATTTTTGTTTGTCCTAGCTTGTTTAGAAATGAGCACGGATTGATTTGTGTTTTGTTTTTGTTTTGCGTTAGTGCGCAAGGACTCCGAGGCGACTGTCCCAGGGTTCCAAGCAGGCTTCCGCAGTTTACAAGATCGTCGAGGTTTCAGATTCGCAAGGTAAGTCGTAAAACCTTGATCATGTTGAAATCCCATGCCATTTAAATTATGTACTTATGGTATTTGCATTATTGTAGTCGTAAAATGCTAGTTTGTGTAAAATAAAATGATTAGAATGACATGCTATTTAGATATATCCTACCACCGACAATTGCCCTGTTAAATTGTTGCCATGCCTTTGATAGCCCTAGATATAATTATATAATGATAGAAATAACTATAGGTTATTTACATATCATGCAAAATTTTACATTACTAAGGATGTGGCCGTGGGCTGGTAGATTTGGAAAGGTAGGGTGGTATGGAACACCGTACCTTAGAATGGTTGTATGGGCATGTGCAGTTTAGGGTAAGGGTGTGTGGGAAACCGCGAGACGGTTTGCACCCACCACTTAGGAAACCGTTAGACGGTCTGCGCCCATCGCTTTACCTTAAGTTGGAGGTTGTGGACCTCGTGAAAATGTAAGGACTAGACCATTATGCCGAGCATATGACATAGTGACCGCTCGACCACAAGTGTTGACTTGTCAACCTTGGTTTAGTACCTGCTCAACTCAAGCAGTGCGCTGCTTTGAGAGTCGAGTTGCGGACCCAGTCCAAGAGTTGAGCAGCGAAAGGATCCGGTTTCTTAACTCAGTCATGAGGGTTAAGGATGCGTGTGGGTAAAGTTGGGCAACTCTGCAGAGTCAATTAAATGGTATTCGAATACGTCGTGCTCCCGGTTAATGGAGCTGTGTCACTTGAGTGATTCCAGTTACGAAGCTTAAGCAGTTTTTGTAAGTGTTTTAACCGGACTTGTTGGTTAATTAAATTTTTGTGAAAACTCCCTAATCTTAAGGAGTAGTTGTCAACTTTTGAATTTTCCCAAAACTATTTACGAAATAAAACTGTATCCACATAAAATAATAAAACCAGTATAATCCCTTCATTTGGAATTCCATGCATGTAGTAAATTAAGGTTTACCATTGTGACTTGCTGAGTACGGTTAATTGTACTCAAACTTGCTATATTACCACCCCTCCAGATACCAGAAGAGGAAAAGCGATTCAAGTGTTCATGTTAGGGTTACGACCGCACCCAGGCATTCCTGTGGGAGTTTTCTCCGGTTCTTCTGTTTGTAAGTATAATTTGGGCTTGTACGCCCACGAAAAATGCTAAAACTAACCATTAGGTTTTATTTCTGTCAGGCTAATCCTTTTTAAATGTTCATAAGCAGGCTCGACGCTACCTCTGTCCGTAACAGAACTCCTAGGCTATTGCGGGGGCGTACGACGCCCCTGTTCTCGAGGACGGGGGCGTTACAAAGCACAGCACATACTAGCTGGCTGCGCAATATGCTGCGAGGCCCCATGGCGACACGACAACATGAGCAGCAGAGAGGCCTCATCCAAATAGAGCACTGTAAGGAAAGCACATAGGTCATCTGGCAACATGCATAAAAAATTAGGGTGAATTTTTTTGACTGAAACTTATGGTTTATGATTGTGGTTTTTGAATTTTAGTCTGTTCGTAAGAAGCAGTGCGTTGAGAAAAATAGTTGCATGTAATTTTGGTTAATATAGTTGAACACGGTACAGTTTGTTCTACAATTTACCTGTAGACCACATCTTAAAAAAAACACACTATTTAACGACGTATTACTGTTTATCCGTATAAAAGCTATAAACATTTTCGAACCCACCCTCTATCTACTAATCACCTTTCCTTTATTCTCTCTTCCATAGTTGCTGCACGTTGCCTTAGAACCCCCCTGATCTAATCTAAGAGATCTCAATCCTCTCGGTCTTATTGACAACAATGCGGTTCATGATAGTGCTCACCCGGTCAACCAGGGCGATTCTCACCGAGAAATCAACCGTCTACTAAGCTATGCGCAACCCACACTACATCGACTAACAAATACTTGAGCAAGCATACATCCCACCCCCAACATTCCACCTCACAAACAGAGCACAAGCACAAGAACGAGCACGCACATACCAAGCACAACCAAAACCACACACTAAAGCAGAAATCTATAAGAGGCTTGGGCGGGTCCTTTTTATTTAGTTTTGGCTTATCATTCCTTGCTACAATAACTACCTTTTAAATAATATATCTTTTTAATATAGGATTTATGGGTATATTATAGTAGATATTGTTCCAAGATCAATACCAGATAAAATCGTATGCGACTATTTTCTTCTACATACTGTCTCTCATGAACAACCAGAATTCAATATCCATAAATCAAAATCGATAGCCACACTTCAAAAGAACCTAAGAAAAGGTGCATACCTTACAGCGGGAAAAGAAGAAGCAGGGGACCTCGTGCTGGGAACCACTGCCTCTAATATCTCCTCCTCAAGAAAGCCCAACCCCTCCCCTCAACAACCCCGAGAAATCCCGCTCACCTCGATAAAATCGGTGAACTATGAACGCCCTCGAGAGAAGTCGACGATTTATACGATCAAAGAAGACCGAACCCCTCAAGAAGTCGCCAATGTATCTCTAGGGTTCTGCCGCAGAAACCCCAGCCCGCAGCGGCAACAGCAGCAGAGAAGGAAACGAGACCCAAGAAGAGGAAAGAGGTCGGTGGCTGGTATATACTAACAGCGAAAGCGCTGCGTCACACTGTGCTAGCAATTACATAGACCGAAGCAAGAGTCGGTAATTCGTAGAGTGTTTTATCTGGAAAAATCGAGGATATATATGTATTTCAAAAAAAAGCGGAGGGCTTTTCTGGGAAAATAGAGGACCTGTGCGTAATTCCTAAAAATTTATCACGTAGAAAGATGGCCTCGTTGAAAAAAATTAAGGACCCATACATAATTTCGAAAAACAAAGGACCTTCTTATGAAATGAAAGATGTCTTTTTATAAGAAATAAGGATCTGTACGTAATTCTGAAAATAGAGATATCCCCTGGCCTTAATATAGGGAGTATTTCCAGGGAGGCATTAAGTCGATTGGTACCCAGTGGAGTAACTCGTGTGTTAACTAGAGTAAAAAATGAGCCCAAAACCAAACGGTGAACGAAATGGAAGGCTCTACTATCATTGTCGCATTTGCTTGGATTATGTCTAGGATGATGGGTTCTTTTGGACTAATGACTTATGGCTTAAATTTTTGAATCGTGTCTATTCCTAAGAGGTAGTATGCACAGGAAAATAGTCACATACGATTTTAGCTAGTACAGCTGAACTCAGTATATTTTTTTACTATAATCTTTCTATTAACCCTGTCTTAAAAATATATATTTAAAAACTAATTACTAATTATAGATACTATAAATATAAGTCCATATATAAGCCCTTCTGAACTCAGCCTGCTTGAATTTTCCTTTCCGCGATATCTGGGTAACCGCAGCGGATTACACGGAGGACAGCCGTGCGATTGACCGCCGCCGCGCGGCGCCTGCACGTTCTTTCTTGTCCACGCTACAGTGGGTGTTGCAAGCTGCCACAGTCCACAGCCTTTTTTACATTGAGCCACGTAGCACACACTTGCCACACGTCTAGTCCGTCTCAAGTATTGCAAGAGATTGACAAGTATTTGGGAGAACTATTGCTTTTCATTCATCTTTCATATTGTACAAGAATGAGATACAAATTTATAGACGATGAAGGGGTTGTAGTTGCCGGCGTACGGAACATCGCGTCCGTACGGACGTACCGGCGTCCGTACGCCGGTGACCGTTGGTCATCTCTCTGTAACACTCCTCCTTGACCAATGTGTCTTCATATGATCACCTTGATTCATCATCTTGGAAAAACTCCTCCAAAAACCTTGTAGAAAAAATATGAGGAGAATCTGAAGAGTAGATATACCATGAAAAAAACTCCTTTAAAACCCAGTGGAAAAATTAAGGAGAAAAATGATATGATATATATTTGATTATATCTTTAAAAACCCCTGTGGGGAGAATAGAGATATATGTATGATTACGTTGTTATATTGCCTCATTAAAAACCTTGATGAGAAACCTTAGAGGAAAAACTCATAAAGGAAAAAAGAGTACAATATTTATATTTGAACGGGTTAAGTCTTAGGAGATTTCTCCCCCTAACGCTTGCAAATCACGTAGTCTTCGCATACCAATTACATAAACATATTTCTGGAATGTGCAAGTTGGTAATGACTTAGTGAATAAGTCTGCGAGATTATCACAAGACTTAGTTTGCAGAATAGTTATTTTCCCACTCTCTTGCAATTCATGTGGGTAAAATAGTTTAGGTGCAATATGTTTTGTAATATTGCTCTTTATGTAACCCGTTTGCATTTGAACAACGCAAGCAGCATTATCTTCGTAGATAATGGTGGGTGATGCGATAACACCTATACCACATGATTGTTGTATGTGGTTAATCATTCTGCGAAGCCATACATATTCATGTGATGCTTCATATAATGCAATTATTTCAGAATGATTAGTGGATGTAGCCACTAGAGTCTGTTTCGAAGACTTCCAAGAGATGGCTGTTCCACCATGTAAAAACACAAAGCTTGTTTGAGATTTGGTATTATAGGGTTCTGATAAATAGCCAGCATCTGTATATCCTATTAAATCCATACGTTTATTTTTCTGGAAGAATAGACCGAGATCTTTAGTGCCTTGAAGATATCTAAGGATATTCTTCACTCCTACCCAATGTCTTTTGGTTGGAGTAGCGCTATATCTAGTAAGTAGATTTACTGCAAATGCAATATCCGGTCGGGTGCAATTTGCAAGGTACATAAGCGCTCCGATGGCGCTGAGATATGGAACCTCGGGTCCCAATAGCTCTTCATTATCATCTCGGGGTCTAAATGGATCTTTATCCCTGTTTAGAGATCGAACAACCATGGGGGTTTTCGATGGATATGCTTTGTCCATATTGAATTTCTCCAATATTTTTTGAACATAGGTTGATTGATGCACTAGTATGCCTGTATGAAGGTGCTCGAGTTGTATACCTAAGCAAAATTTGGTTTTACCCAAATCCTTCATTTCAAATTCCGTTGTAAGATGATTACGTGTTTCATCTATATCTTGTCTATTACCAATTATATTAAGATCATCAACATACACAGATATAATACAAAATCCCGTTGAGGATCTTTTGATAAACACGCATGGGCAATCATTATTGTTGGAGTATTCCTTTTTGATTAGGAATTCACTTAGTCGGTTGTACCACATTCTACCCGACTGTTTCAAGACATATAGAGACTTGCTCAATTTTACACAATACATATTGCGATTTGCGCTTGGATTCGGAATTGAAATTCCATCAGGAACTTTCATGTATATGTCCGAATCAAGTGACCCATAAAGATATGCAGTCACTACATCCATCAACTGCAAAGATAGATAATTTTGTACTGCCAATGATATTAAATATTGGAATGTTATTCCACTTATTACTGGAGAATAAGTTTCATTGAAATCAATACCGGGTCTCTACGTGAACCCTTGTGCTACAAGCCTTTCTTTGTATCTCACCACCTCATTGTTTTCATTCCGTTTGCGGATGAAAACCCATTTGAAACCGACAGGGAATACATTGGGAGGTGTATGTATCACATTGGTGAATACATTTCTTTTCTTTAGCGAGGCTAACTCCGCTTGAATTGCATCCTTCCATTGATTCCAGTCCGAGCGCTGTTTGCACTCTGCCATGGTCTTGGGATCTGGATCATTTTGAATATTGTTTGCAATTGTTGTGGAGAAATAAATGTCGACAATTGTAGTCTTACGATCATATAATTCTCCAGAATCAGTTTAGTTAGTGAAAATTTCTTGAACCCCTGGTGACTCAATGTTATTTCCCAAAATATTTGAGTCAGGGTATTCCGATGTCCCAGGATAAGAATTTGAGTGCACTGTTGATCTGGGTTTAAGGATCCTTTGGTGTCTATCAACATGAGGTTGATCTGCATTTACATTCTTTTGATTCCTTTGTCGCTTGTTAGAAGCTATATCCGTCAATTGTGCCGTACTTCTCCCCCTCTTATTTTGAACTGGGAGTTGAGTGGTATTTTGCGGTACCTCCACTCTTTCAGGCACATTTCTGGCAGGATTGTAGGATTTTGTGACACCCTTATAATTAGTAAATGCATCTGGCAGATTATTTGCAATATTTTGCAAATGAATGAGTTTCTGAACTTGAAGTTCAGTTTCTCTGGTACGTGGATCTGAGGCAGGAATACCTTGAACATTTCAATCAATTTTCTGGCATTTAGTTTGGTACTTGTTGTCTCCCCCTAATGCCGGGAAATGTTTCTCATCGAATATGCAATCAGCGAACCGAGCCGTAAACAGGTCCCCAGTTAGGGGCTCGAGGTATTTTGTAATTGACGGAGATTTATACCCAACATAGATCCCAAGTTTTCTGTGCGGTCCCATTGAGATACGCTGCGGTGGTGAGATTGGTACGTATGTAGCGCAACCGAACTTTCGCAGATGGGAAATATCTGGTGGATTTCCACGTACTAATTGTAGCGGGGAAGTGCTATGATATGCAGTTGGACGCAATTGAATTAAGTCAGCAGCATGTAAAACTGCATGACCCCAACATGATGTTGGTAAATTGCAATTCTGTAGCTATGGTCTGGCGATGAGCTTGATTCTCTTGATAAGAGATTCTGCTAAACCATTTTGTGTATGAACATATGAAACAGAGTGTTGAACTTGTATCCCAAGAGCCATACAATAGTCATTGAAGGCATGAGATGGAAATTCAGCAGCATTGTCCATTCGAATTGATTGAATTCGATATTCAGGATAATGTGCTCGTAATTGGATAATTTGACCAACGAACTTAGCAAATACATGGTTTCGTGTGGATAAAAGACACACATGTGACCATCTAGTAGATACGTCAATGAGAATCATGAAATACCTGAATGGTCCACATAATGGTTGTATAGGACTACATATATCTCCTTGAATGCGTTCAAGGAATTTAAGTGGTTCAGCTCTGATTTTAAGATAAGAGGGTCTTAAAATCAATTTTCCGGTGGCACAGAAAGTGCACACAAAATATGAGGATTCTGAAAATTTTGTTTTGAGGTATGTATGATCAATGGAATTGCTAATAATTCTCCTCATCATTTCAATGCCTGGGTGTCCAAGGCGATCATGCCATGTTTGGAATGTGTTAGTGTTTTGAAAAATTACTTTGTTCGCAATATGTTGAATCGGTTTGATGTATGTATAGTACAATCCGGAGGTTAAAGATATAATTTTTTCTAGTACTTGTTTGCCATATCCGTTGTTTTTTGTGAGGATGAGATAATCCTCTTTGTTATTATTTTGGGTTTCAACATGGAAACCATTCTGACGGATATCTCTATAACTGAGTAGGGTACGTGTTGAGTCGGGATACAAGAGTGCATCCGTAATTTCTAACTGTGTACCCATAGGGAAAGTGATAGAGGCACGACCAGAGCCTACTATCATTGCATCGCGTCCAGCGATGGTTAAAATATTTTCTTTCCTCTTAGTAAGAGTTAGAAAATATTTTGTATCCCTAAGTATAGAGTTTGTGGTGCCACTATCCACAAGGCATAATTCCTCCTCCATTTGATTGTCTCCAAAAATCTATATACACAAAAGAAGAATTTTAATGAAAATCTTATTGTGGTATATATAGAATACATACAAACTTAGGTACAATACCTAATATGTGTGATATATGATTGTAGCATGCAAGCTTACAATATAGATGATAACATTATTTATATTACAACACTGTAGTACTTAGAAACTGTGGCAATAGGAGTCTAAACAAGATCTCCAAACATGTCTTGAGAAGTAAATTCTTCAAGTGTGTCCTCGATGCTCATGAGATCATCCTTCTTTGGAGAAGTACATGTCTCCTTGAGTTCTTAAATGAACTTTTGAGAGCATCCAGCTTCAGTATTGTTGCATGGGAGATTGAAGTGCACTTCAAATCTCTTCTCTTGAGTATGCTTGCCTGGAGCCCGAGACTGAAGGTAGAGGTTCACAAGGTGCTTCGGGGTGCGGCACTTCTTGGTAGGATGGTTGTAGCAACCACATTTTTGACAAAGTTCAGTTTTGTCAACTTGCTTACCAAAATTGCCTTTACCCTTCTTGAATCCACCATGCTTTTGCTTCATGTTGCGTTTGTTTTTACCTTTAAAGTTCTTTGAGTGGTCTTTTGAACCACGGAACTTAATGTTATTCTGATTAGTATGAACTTCAGGAAGTGGAGCAGCCCCAATGGGACGTTGCTGATTGTTCTTTAAAAGAAGTTCAGCGTGCTTCTTAGCCTGAAGTATATACCCAAATCAGAATAAGTTTGGTAATTTGCAACACGCCATTGCTGCTGTAGGACCCTGTCAGATGGGAGCATAGTAGAAAGAGTCTTCTCTATTTTGTCCGCATCCGTTGGTTTCTTTTCACAAAACCGCAACTTGGAGCAAATAGCATGAAGCGCACGGTTATAGGTTCCAACAGTTTTGAAGTCTTGGAGTCGAAGATGTGCCCATTCATGATTAGTCTCAGGTAAGATAACAACTTTCAGCTATTCATATTTATTTTTGAGGGCTAACCATAAAGTGAGTGGATTCTCCTCATACAGATATTCAGCCTTCAAATCCGGATGTATTTGATTCCGTATTATACTCAAAACGGAATATTTTACAATATCCGGTGGGATTTGATCAGCTGGAGGATCGAATATCACCATTTGCAACCCACGTGTGGTGAGGTTGATTTTTAGGTCCATAGCCCATGTAGGGTAGTTGATACCATCGAGAGCGAGGGGCTCAAATTCTTTGGTAGCTATTTAAAGCTTACATGAAAAGTATACCATAAAATGATTAATTTACATGAGGTAAATTAATATGTATGGTAATGTTGTAATTAAATGCAAAATATGTGGAAAATAATGAGTATTGTAATCCGAATGAATATATATACCCAAATTAAATATAACATATCGTTATATTTATAATACCGTGTAATTACAATATTGGTGGTGAACACCAATTTATTGTATGGCAGAGCGTATAAATAAATGTAGCAAAGTGCTATAAATTGTGATCACGGTATGTGTTGTAGGTATGCATTCATAATATGTTGCAAAAGATACCAAATATTTAAGTACAATGGTACTTTTTTTTAAAAAAAAGGGAATGTAAATGTAAATTTGCAAAATGTAAATATGGTTGCAATTCATAAAATAATATGTAATAAAGTAGCAATCCCATATATGTAAAAGTTATATAAATGTGCTTGGACATTTATTTAAACAATTACATAATTTTCAGGCCCTGTTGGGACTGAAATGCAAATTTATATGAATACAAACTGACGAGTACAAATATAAATAAGCACATGGACTATATTAAAAAAAATCTACAATGGAAGACTATTATTCCAATTAAACAGAAGGGGAAATTTGCAAAATGCACAAAACTTGGGCTCAGGCCCATGCGGCCTTTAGACCCAAGTGGGGAGGTGGGATGAAGTGGGCCAAAAGCCCATTTTTGGGGGCAACTATTTAAAGAGGGGGGGAGTTAGGGTTAGAGTTTCCCTAACTCCCCTAACCCTAGCCGCCATGGCCTGCCGCCAGGCCGCCGTCGGCCGCCGCCACCGCCGGCCGCCGCCACGCCATCGTGCCGCTCGGGCGCGCGCGCGCGCCATCGCGCCGCCACCGGCCCGGCGCCACCTCGCTGGCGCCGCGACCCGCCGTCGGGCGTCGTCCTGCCGGCCGCCGCGACCGCCAGAACCGCACATCGCGTGTATGGGGCTGCACGCCATGAGCCGCCACCGGAGTCGCCGGCGCCGCCGCGGCCGCGCTGCGGCGCGCTGTTGCGCTGATCGCCGCAGTCGCCGTCGCGCGCCGCGCGTGCCGCCGATGCTCCGCCGCTCGCCGCAGGCCGCCGCGCACTACCTCGTGCGCCACATGCGCCACGCGTGCCGCCGGGTCACCGGCCACGCCGCGTCATCGAGGTCCGACCGTCTGCCCCCATGTGCCTCCGCCGAGCGCCATGCACCAGAAAGCCGTGCCGGCCAGGGGGCTGCGCCAGGAGGCCGCGCCGGCCAGGGGACACGTCGGCCATGGGCCGCGCCGGCCAGGGGGCCGCGCCATGCCTTGCCGGCCGCGCCGCGTGTGTCGCGCGTCGTGCTTGCCGCACTGGCCACGCCGTGCACTGGTCAGCCCCTTCCCCCTCCCTCTTATCTTGAGATTTAAGTGGAGGAATGTGCCTCCGCTGTGGAGGAGGCCGATGGGGGGGTTGGGGCCCGGGTCCGGAGGCTGGGACGGCGGTTAGCCGCTGCGGAGGCGTGCGCCGGTCACCGGTAAGGACCATATCGCGGAGCCCTCGTCGGTGGGAAAACACCGTGTGCCTCCCATGGACGACAACGAGTCGACGTAGAACCGTGGCCAGTCGCAATGAAAGTGGTAGTTGTCGATGGACAAGAAGAAAGAAGGACTTGCAGCGATTCGCACATGGAATCAATCGAAGCCAGAAAATCCAGTAAGGCTTGGTGGTGTGTCTCGCATAGTGCCATTGCCTTGTCTTTTTGTTTTCTATGTGCTGATAACGTATTGCAAGAGATTGACAAGTATTTGGGAGAACTATTGCTTTTCATTCATCTTTCATATTGTATAAGAATGAGATACAAATTTATAGACGATGAAGGGGTTGCAGTTGCCGGCGTACGGAACATCGCGTCCGTACGGACGTACCAGCGTCTGTACAGAACGTCGCGTCCGTACGCCGGTGACCGTTGGTCATCTCTCTGTAACATCAAGTACCTGGCCGTGGTGCATTGGCTTCTGCTTACCTTGGTAGTCGTGCTCTAGATACATTATAGGGTTGATCTTAAGCAAGTCATAAGCAAAAAAGGTTTAAGGCCAATCCTCAAGCTAAGAACCTGATCATAAGCATTAAAATACAAATTTTATTTTGAATCACGTGTTCTCTCCCCCTACTAGCCAATCACCGTGGCATGAGGGTTATTAGGTGGGACCCACCTTAAGGCCGAGCGGTAGCCTTAAACATAACAGAGTCGACCTTAACAACTAGGTGGGACTCACCTTAAGGTTCATTGTGATATATATACTACGGATGCCCTAAGTACACCTGTATTCATAATCATATGGCAGTTTTCTAATTCCGAGATACGTTGTTTCCAAACTTTGAGATATATACATACATTTACATACTATACTAGAAAGGTATTTGTGACATCCCGTATCACAACCACCTTGGTAATGACACTAGCTTAAAAATTATTATCCAGCAAAACCATCTTTTTGGGGTGATAACCCTAATCAGAGTATTGAAATAGAGAAATAATTAGAACTACCGTAAATCTGCGTAGCTAAAGTGTATGAAGTCCTCTATGTAGTAGTTCCATTGTAATTGTCATTTAGCGTTGCTTCAACGTATCCGGTTCATCGCTTCTAAACAAGGAGGATTAATAGAATATATGAGTAATCATCTATATTCTGCACTATATATTCCATCACCAACATCCAGGTATCATAATTTTTTTATTGAAAATGAATTTTACGAAAGAGCGTTTAAAAATCTACATTCCACCTGTACCATGGGAAGTATTGTCATCAACAGCTTCTTGTAGCCTTCAATCCATAATACAAGTGTGAATCACGTTTTAAACTCTACGCACATTGTATCACTTTACCTATAGTAACTCTGAGTTATGTTTGTTATTGGTTCTTTCAAATTTCCTTAAATATGAGGTTGGTCAGGATATTGAGCTTTTCTCCTATTTCCATATTGTTGTGGTTACGTATCAAATATTAGATATTGGAGTCACGAAAAGACTGCAATGTAGTACCCTAGCCTAGAACTCAAAGTAAGGAAAAGGTGTAGAATGTGCGAATGGGTCTTGGTCATTACACCAACCCTTTCTTACAAGAATGTTCTCCCTCCTCCCATGACACCCTAGAAGTCATATTTATAACCATGAGAGGGGATGTTTACACAAAGAGTCTCTATCAATAAGGGCAAACATGTTCTTTTCTTTGGCACTATCTTAGTAGGCCTACCTTACAGCTGGATGCATAACTTTAATGATTGGTTTATGCTGTGAATTCTCCCATGCCACTTTAATGATCATCTTTTCCTATTCTACTTTCAATTCAAATTGAATTCTTTTGATTGCACATTTTTCTTTTTTTTTTCAAAAAATTGTGTTTGCAACTTATTTTTCAAAGAAACTCCGATAAAAACTAAGGAAATAGGATACATGCAAATGGTTTTAAATTTTACTTATTTTTAGAATTACCTAAAATTTATGATGTTATAGCCGTGACCTTAGTTAGTGTTACCGTTAGTTTTATGACTAGGACTATTTCAAAATCTATGTTCACCTATATAGGGTTTTTCTGAAAACTGTAAGTATTATTGCCCATTCTCATCCCTCCTAGGTGATCCTCTCTTACCTATATGTTACCTTCTCAATTTTAATTCCATAACTATCTTACCCCAACTCAAAATGGCATATCTCCAAAAACTCTTCTTAACAATCCTCTTTGAAGGCAACTTGAAAATCTATTTTGGACCAGAATCATAAAAGCTTAACTTTGAAATTTATTTTTAATTTTATCCTTGGAAGTTCGATTATCAAATTATTTACAAAATTCATTTTTAATCTCATTTCCAAGAACTTAATCTTCCAAGGAAATTTTCAAAAGTTTAATTTCTTCCCAAATTTATTACAAAATTCATTTTTGTTTCCTCAAATAGATAAGGCAGAATTATTTCCCAAAAAGGCTTCTTTCAAAAGTTAACCTTCGGGTTTTATTTAAAAAAGGTCACTTTTCCCGCTCCACTTGCTCCTGTCTCGTCCCCACCAATCATCCCTCCTTTTAAAAGCCACTTCTTTTAGTCACCACAATTTATTTTTAGCCAAAAATCATCATCCACATTTGAAAGGCATCAGCCATAGCCAATATAAACATGCCATAACTCTGTCCTCCTCTTTCTTCTTGCTCTATCTATTCTCCTCGCTGCTCTCCCCACAATGCTCATCGACGAAGTTCATCGCCGATGAAGGAAGGAAGGATACACTTGATGGTGTGATGATTACAAAAAAGACATGTCGGTGTGGGCTTGAAGCTCAAACGCCTTGATGGGCAACTAAGGGGTGTTCGTATTGGTTTTTGTTTTTAGCTTCTACTTGGAGAAACCAGCAGCCAATACGAACACCCACTTCTCAGAGCGGCTTCTCCACTCCTCTCGTTTCTGTCTTACTCTAAGGATAAGGCAAGGGGTTATAAGCGCATCACGCACCCCACTCCTCTGGCACCTATTTTGCGCACACATCTCTTCCTCACTTTCCCCACCTCTCATCCTCTTCATCTAAAAACTACTTTTTTTAGTTGTTACTATTTATTTTCAATCAAAAGCTATCGGCTAACCAATAGAACACCACCAAAAGCAAGGTATATGCTGAGTGGGCCAAACTTCAATCAGCCTAGTCCAACCAGGCAAGCAGACCACGGATTTTAGACAGCGAAGGCCCATAGAGTTTTTTCCTTTGAGAGGACGAAGGCCCCCATAGATAGTGAGACGAGATGCAGCTTGGTCGTAGCATTCCTTCTCTCGGCCCATCACAACCAATATATTTTCGTCTCAACGTGAACGAGTCTCAACCGGAAGCACTACTACTGTCCAACAGTTTGCTCTGCTTCCTCTCCTGATTTCTTTTACCTGACATAAATCTTTGAATGCATGACTTAACGGGTGCTGTCTGTTTTACTGAGAAAATTTCTTGGCTTTGGTACTACTACAGGCCTCTAGCTAGATCAGAGAATGGGAACTATGCCATCTTCGAGTCCCGTTCACTGCTCTGACTAACGGATTTGTCGCAGATATCCATCCCAATCAACAATGAATTCGGCGTCACTGGGAAGCGAAGCTGAGCGTCAAGTCAGTTGAATGAGTCGGATTAGATAGTGTCTAAATCACATTTATTTCTTTTATCTGACGTCAATCTTTGAATGCATGATTTAACGGGTGCTGTCTGTTTTACTGAGAAAATTTCTTGGCTTTGGTACTACTACAGGCCTCTAGCTAGATCAGAGAATGGGAACTATGCCATCGCCGAGTCCCGTTCACTGCTCTGATTAACAGATATGTCGCAGATATCCATCCCAATCAACAATGAACTCGGCTTCAATGGGAAGAGAAACTGAGCATCAAGTCAGATGAATCCGTCGGGCACGTCCACAAAAGCATGGACTCATGGAGCAAGGGCCTGTAGTGAAGTGGTACTAGTAGCCACTCCCCTGTGCCTGGAGGCGTGGAGCTTTATGCTGCACTTGAGATTACGTTAGGTGCTAGCGAGTAGGGGACCAATGGCATACGAGTGGCTAATGCTGTTACAACAGCGTGTGTGTTTTCTCACGAATACATACTTCCAGCATTAGTTTGCCATGTCATACAACTTAAAATTTATCCATCCCAATTCCCATGAGCTAGATTTTTACCAGCATGTTTGGTAAACTTTTGGAAAGAGTTAGAGTGTTTTGTAAGATATGATAAAGTGCCGTCTGTGTGCAGATCAAACTTAAATTCTTTTTCTTCTGCTCCATATGTCGAGGTTTCTTTCATGAAACCTGTTGCATAACTTGCTCATCGTGTTCTCCTTTTAGGCGTAAAAAGTTCTAGAAAGGGCATTGCACTCCTGAGTGTGACCTAGGTTTGTTTAGTTTTCTAGCTAATTCTACGATTTTTAAGTTTTTTTCAACACCAGCATCATGGCATGGAATTTACTCTGCTTCCGGCCAATTATCCAGCTACCATGATTCACCACGTTTCATCATCACCAATCACCAGAATGACTCTTAAAACGCATGAGCCAGTCAGTAAAAAGAGGTTTATTTCACATAGCTTTTCAATTTTCACTGCACCCAGCGTAATTAAAAAGCTTGTTTTTAGAAGTATGAAGAGAGTAGCTAGAGTTAACTAGCACTTTTCCATGGGAGAGAGATCATGAAAAACCATATCAGATCAATCTCGGTTTCACTCCCTGTCCTTTTATCTTGCATTATTACACCTTGCAGCTTTCACTGACTTTGCACACGCTAACATCAGCGAGTCACAGTCCAACGACCTATACTAAGTCTTGCACTGGCTTACTGTTCCTGTCTAAACTTATTTCTTGTGATATCAAGAAAGGAAATATTTTTTCTTTTGCTTTTTTTTCTTTTTCTGTTTTTACTATGTGACAGATTGGACAATCAGAAGACAATAGATTGTGAAAACAAAATTCCACTGCGGATTAAATTATTCACCCTCTCTGATTGCCATCGACGATTATACATATCTTTATGATCGTCTCTAAGGCCATTACTAATAGAGACTAAGGTACTTGTTGGCCTTAGCTTTATAGCCGGTGCAAGGTGGTTCGCACCTGGATGCAGTACAAAGATGAGAGAGGTGGTCGTTCTCGGTGTGGCGTTGGTGCTCTCGGCGTGTCTCCAAGCAAGCCATGGCATGACAGATAGTGAGGACGGTGAGTACCATGACACAGCCTTGTATTCGCTTGCTTTAAGACATTTTTCTTAGTTTTTTCACAAAAATAAGAGCTAAGCATGCGCAGCGAGCATGCTTTTTTTCCGGTGATGCATGAGAGGAAATATGTCTCCATGATTGTGTTATCCTCAGGGAGTGAAAAAACTCTTGTTTATCAAGTTTGAGCTACTCTGTGCCTATTTCTTATCTAGCATTAGGCAACAGTAATAATTCTCTTGCGTGGTAGCATTACCTGAAGTAAGAAATGAACCATGGAGTTGATTGCAGCTTCTATTCTCCGAGCGTTAAAGGATAATTGGCAGACCACGCCGCCAATCTGGCGACAGTCCGATGATCCCTGCGGTGACTCGCCATGGGAAGGAGTGACATGCAGCAACAACAAAGTGATCTCCATGTAAGTTCCATACAGCTCAGAGAAAAAAATCATTGCACACCCTGCTAAGTCTACTTACCAGTTACCATTATGCAACTATTTCAGTAAACTTTCTAGCATGGGCATCAAAGGAATTCTAGCTGGTGACATAGGACAACTGAGCGAGCTGCAATCCCTGTATGTAGCAGCACAGTGTCAAGCTTAATCTTTTCTTGAACTTGCAACTTGCAACTTGCACATCCCGGATGAGCTAGGAAGTCTGCCAAACTTGTACTTCATGTAAGGATTACTCATTGGTGTAGGAATCAGCTCAGATGATACTGCGCATTTGTGCTTCTCTAGTTTAGTGTTTGCAGATAAAGAATGACATCGAACTCTCTATCAGGGCTTTGAACTCAAATCAGTTCTCTGGAAAAATACCAGCCACTCTGGGCAATCTCTTCAACCTCTATTGGTTTGACATTTCCGACAATCAATTGAGCGGCTCCTTACCGATCTCAACAAATGATGGAATGGGTCTAGACAAGCTTTTCAAAACCAAACACTTGTACGTCCTACGAAATTTGTTGATTTCTATTCCTCAAGCAGAAATCCGAAATGGAATTTATCACTAACCATATTGTTCTATCTCTCTGCAGCCACTTCAATCAGAATCAATTGTCTGGTTCAATCCCAGATGCCCTCTTCAGCCCCGAGATGACACTGATACATCTGTGAGTTCCTGAACTCCAGTTTCTATTTTTTCCCCAATTAGGCAAAATATACTGACACCTTAAGATATTTGGTTCAGGATTTTAGATAGAAATAATTTCACAGGGAATATCCCAGACTCTCTTGGGTTTGTTAGCACACTTGAAGTTGTGTAAGTGCCCTTTTCAGATGAAATGCACAATTCTTGTTTTGTTGGATGGGCTAACAAATATGAATCCTTGGTCTCTTTGTGTGTTTTGTTTGGACAGCCAGCTGGATAGAAATTCCCTCTCTGGCCCAGTTCCCACAAATCTGAGTAAACTTACTAACGTAAACGTGCTGTAAGTTGTTCAAGAACTGCTGAATACCATGTATTAGTACCAGAGAACTTGTCTATATGAGAAGCTATAGTCATACTAAACACAATATTGGCATGTTTCAGCAACTTAGCCAACAACCAGCTTACTGGACCATTGCCTGATCTATCTGGGATGACTCTTCTCAATTATGTGTAAGCAATTATCACTGCACATGATTTGTGCTGCTAATTTGAACCATCGCAATACAAGCTAGCTCGATCTGAAAATTCTTCTGGTTTAATTCCAACAAGACCTTTGCAACTTCACACCATATGCTCGTATAGCCAAACCTAACATGGTCTTGTGATGCCCATCAAGGATCATACAATCCGGAGGACTTTACGGCTCGGTGCCGACGAGGCTATTCAGCAGCCCACAGTTGCAGCAAGTGTAAGCTCTCACACCAACCTTCTGGATCGAAGCAAAATCTGATGAAACCGATGATCGTTGCAACGCAGTAACAAAAACTGACAGTGTCTTGGTTGCCTTCGCAGGATCCTCGACGACAACAAGTTCAATGGCACCCTTGACATGGGCAAGAGCATCAGCAGCGAGCTGAGCACCGTGATCTTCAAGAACAACCAGTTGTCCTCCTTGACGGCGACCTCCAGCTACAACGGCACCCTCGCGTGAGTGGCCACTTCAAATCTCCAAGCAATGGCAATGCAACTAATTAAATTGTGTGGTCTTACAAACTCCTCTTGATTCTGCTGCGTCGTCTCGGTGTGCATTCATTCAGGCTTATCGGGAACCCGGTGTGCGACCACTTGAAGAACACGCCGTACTGCGACGTGGCGAACTTACCCTTACACTCAACGCCGTACTCGACGAGCCTGGTGAAGTGCTTCTCTAGGACGTGCCCGTCGGAGCAGAGCATGAGTCCGCAGAGCTGCGTGTGCGCGTACCCGTACCAGGGCGTGATGCACTTCCCCGCGCCCTTCTTCCAGGACGTGGCCGACGGCATGGCGTTCCAGGAGCTGGAGAGCGTGCTGTGGACCATGCTGGACCTCACCCCGGGCTCCGTCTACCTGCAGGAGCTGCAGGACCCCTTCATCAACAGCGACTCCTACATGCAGGTCCAGGTCAAGCTCTTCCCCTCCGGCGAGCCCTACTTCAACCGCTCCGAGGTCATGCGCATCGGGTTCGACCTCAACAACCTGACCTTCCTCAAGCCGCCCAAGGAGTTCGGCCCGTACTACTTCACCGCCTTCCCCTACCCCTTCCCAGGTTCAGAAACTACTGAAATAAGTGAAACGCGTGCTTTCCACCGTGTGTTTGTGCGCGTCCATGGTTTCAGTATGTGGTGAGGTACTGAGTCGATGGGTGGATGGCTGCAGAGAACGGGTCGTCGTCGAAGAGCAAGGGCGCGATCATCGGGATAGCGGTCGGCTGCGGCGTTCTGGGCATTGCGCTCGTCGGAGCGGCCGTCTACGCGCTCGTGCACAGGCGTCGCGCGCAGAAGGCGAGGGAGGAGCTCGGCGCGCCTTTCGGTACGTAATCTCTGACAAAACCGAGCTAGCTTGTCGCCGTGTTCGTCTGACGACAATGAGACCTGATGTGTCAACTGCTGCAGCGTCGTGGGCTCGAAGCGAGGAGATGGGCGACGCGCCGCGGCTGAAAGGAGCGAGGTGGTTCTCCTACGAGGAGCTCAAGAGGAGCACCGACAACTTCGCGGAAGCAAACGAGCTCGGCTACGGAGGGTACGGCAAGGTGTACAGAGGCATGCTGCCCAACGGGCAGTTCATCGCCATCAAGAGGGCGCAGCAGGGGTCCATGCAGGGCGGGCAGGAGTTTAAGACCGAGATCGAGCTGCTCTCGCGGGTGCACCACAAGAACCTCGTCGGCCTCGTCGGCTTCTGCTTCGAGGAGGGCGAGCAGATGCTCGTCTACGAGTTCATGTCCGCCGGCACGCTGCGCGACAGCCTCTCCGGTAAGAACCAGACGTTCTGAAACATCGGGACAGGCACGTACGGTAAGGTAGCCTTTGGCCGTCGCTGAAGCTGTTTGGGACCGAAACGTGTCGCAGGGAAGAGCGGGCTGCATCTCGACTGGAAGAAGCGTCTCCGGGTGGCGCTCGGCGCGGCGCGCGGGCTGGCGTACCTGCACGAGCTCGCCGACCCGCCGATCATCCACCGGGACGTCAAGTCCAGCAACATCCTCATGGACGAGCACCTCACGGCCAAGGTCGCAGACTTCGGCCTCTCCAAATTAGTGTCGGCAGCGAGAGGGGGCACATCACTACCCAAGTGAAAGGTGTTGGTCCTCGATCTGAGGGAGTTATTGCTGATACGAGAGAGAAGGGGAGAGGAAGAGGGGATTGGGTGTACCGACCGTCCGTCGCATTGGATGAAGAGCAGACCATCGTTGGTTCGTCGTTGACGGCGGCGGAGATCCGGTGACGGCGTGATGGAGCTTCCCGTCGCTGGAGCGCCCCCCTCTCAGATCGGATTAGGGTTTGTCGGTGGGGTTTGTGGCGGCACGGTGAACCTCGTAATGTGTGCTGCCCCGACCTCCACCTCTATTTATTGTGACGCTGACGACAGGGGCCCACCAGCCATTAGGGCTGGGCGCCCCGATCAGGGCGCGAACAAGGGGCCCATTTGGCCGTTAGGCCAAACGGTTGAGATCATTCTAACATTCTCCCCTTTGATCTCAATCTATGCTTTAACTTTAATTACTTTCGACTTTACTCATTCCATTACAGATTAGTGCATAGAACATGTCTCATCGTCACGGTTAATCGCCGATAGATTCAACAGCTACAATGCATCTCTCTGTTCTGAAATAGTTACTTTAAACTTTTGGGCCATCTTTTAGTCCAGGAATCATAGGCTTTCCCTTAAACCCATGCCGGCTACATGTTCTCTGAACACGTTGGGTGGTAAGCCTTTAGTAAGCGGATCCGCTAACATCTTTGCGGTACTTATATACTCAAGACTTATAATTTGATCCCGAACTTTATCTTTCACAACATAATACTTTATGTCAATGTGTTTAGCAGCACCACTTGACTTATTGTTGTGGGCATACATTCATCATGGATTCATTATCGCAGTACAACTTAAGTGGTCTATTGATGTCGTCAACCACTTTTAAACCGGGTATGAACTTCTTTAGCCAGTTCACCTGCCCAGTAGCCTCATAACATGCTACAAACTCGGCATACATTGTGGACGATGTAGTGACGGTTTGCTTTCAGCTTTTCCACGATATAGCTCCTCCAGCGAGAGTGAATACATATCCGGATGTCGACTTTCTATCATCTCCCGCATAATCAGAATCCGTATACCCCACTATATGGAGTGAATCTGATCTTCTGTATGTCATCATGAGGCCTTTTGTTCCTTACAAATAACGCAAGACTTTCTTTACCAATTTCCAATGTTCTATTCCAGGATTGCTCTGAAATCTGCCAAGTAACCCGGTAACAAACGCTAAGTCAGGGCGCGTACACACTTGAGCATACTGCAAGCTTCCGACAGCTGAACCATATGGAACCGATTTCATTTGATCGAGCTCGTACTGGTTCCTGGGGCATTGAAAATCCCCATATCTGTCGCCCTTGACTATAGGTGCAGGTGAAGGACTACATTTATGCATACCAAATTTCTTTAAGACTTTCTCTATGTATTTATTTTGTGACAGTCCCAATGTCCCTTTGTTTCTATCCCGGTGAATTTCGATCCCTAGAACGAACGAAGCTTCACCAAGATCTTTCATATCAAAGTTTGAGGACAAGAACTTCTTTGTCTCCGATGTGATGACATCACTACTAGCTAGTAGGATATCATCCACATACAGGATTAGGAAGATAAACTTCCCATCTTTAAACTTTGCATAAACACAGTTGTCCTCTACATTCTCTTTAAACCCAAATTTTCTTATTGTACTGTCAAACTTCAAGTACCATTGTCTTGAAGCTTGCTTTAACCCATAAATCGATTTCTTTAGGCGGCATCCCATTCTTTCATTTCCTTCCACAACAAAACCTTTCGGTTGTACCATGTAAACATTTTCCTCCAAATCCCCATTAAGAAATACCGTCTTTACATCCATCTGATGTAACTCTAAATCATAATGTGCTACTAATGCCATTATGATTCTGAAGGAGTCTTTACATGAGACTGGAGAAAATGTCTCATTGTAATCAATCCCTTCTCTTTGCGTAAAGCCTTTTGCCACAAGTCGCGCTTTTTATCTTTCTACATTCCCTTGGGAGTCAAGTTTTGTCTTGTAGACCCATTTACAGCCTACTGTTTTGGCTCCTTTAGGAATAATTTCCAAGTCGCAGACTTTATTAGCCTTCATGGACCTCATTTCTTCTTCCATGGCCTCAAGCCATTTTGAAGAATTTTCGCTTCTCATGGCTTCTTCAAATGAAGTGGGATCATCCTCCATTTGAAATTCCTCTGTATGATAAATCTGATAATTACCAGAAATAGCTGATCTTCTTACTCTTTGAGACCTCCTCGGAGCCTCTACATTTGGTACATCTTCTGTTTGAGGCTGCTGTTGCTCCCCCTCATCTGTGGCAATGGGTTCTGTCGGATCCTGAAGAACAGGTTCCTCATTCTCATTCATTGTTGCCACAGGAGGAACAATAACAGGTGCTGGCACCACGGTGTCTGGCACCACGGTGTCTTGCACCGTCGGTGCAGCGACAGCAGGCACTGCGAAAAATGGCTCTTGAATCATCGGAGTGGGCGCATACGCTCGCTTCTCTTCAAGGTCAATCCCTCAAGTTACCATGCTTCCCCTCATCATTTCATCCTCTAAGAAGACAGCGTATCTCGTTTCTACAAACTTTGTATATCGGTCTGGATAGTAGAAACGAAAACCTTTTGACTTTTCAGGGTAGCCAATGAAATGGCAGCTTACTGTTTTGGGATCAAGCTTCCCAAGGTTTGGGTTAAATACTTTAGCCTCAGCAGGACTCCCCCACACACGTAAGTGGTGTAATGAGAGAACTCTTTCTGTCCACAACTCGTACGGTGTTTTGGGCACCGACTTACTAGGCACTCTGTTGAGAATATGAATGGCGGTTTTCAACGCCTCCATCCATAAACTCAATGGCAGTGTGGAATAGCTCATCATGCTTCGCACCATATCCATCAGGGTACGGTTGCATCTTTCAGCTACTCCATTTTGCTGAGGTTCGCCCGGTGTAGAATACTGGGCCACTATGCCATTTTCCTATAAAAACCTCGCAAAAGGTCCAGGAACTTATCCCCCACGATCAGATCGGACTATCTTAATCTTTAAATCGTGTTGGTTTTCAACTTCAGCCTTAAATATCTTGAATTTATCAAAGGCTTCATTTCTTTCTTTGATTGGATAAATATATCCATAACAGGAGTAATCATCCGTGAATGTTATGAACGAGTCATATCCATCCACACTTTTCACAGGAAAAGAACCACAAATATCTGTGTGAATAATTTGTAAAACTCCTGTGCTTCTTTTGGCGTCTTTCTTAATTTTCTTTACATATTTTCCTTTAATGCATTCTCTGCATTGTTCTAAGTCTGAGAACTCTAATGGAGGAAGAATATCATTCTTAACTAGTCTTTCTATTCTCCCCCTCGAAATATGGCCTAAACGACAGTGCCATAATTTCGACGACGCATCTAGAGTTCTCTTTCGTTTCCTGTTTACATTCGTAGACGAGGATTCATTTACTTTCTCGCACGCGACGTTTCCATTATCGCATACGACATTCACATCATCACATAATGATAACAAATAAAGCTTATTTTGTAAGATGGCAAGACCAACACATTCTTTATTGAACATTATTTCACACTTGCCATTTCCAAAATGACAATCATAACCATCATTGTCCAAACATGAAACACTAATCAAATTTCTTTGTAAAGAGGGAACATAAAGAACATCTCTAAATAAGAGAGTGAAACCATCAGCTAGCTCTAATGAAAGATCGCCAACGGCTTCAACTTCAACTTGGACTCCATTTGCGACTTTAACGCATCTTTCTTTTCTTTGCATATTCCTCGTCAAACGGAATCCCTGCAAATTATTGGCAACATGAACAGTTGCACCTGAATCAATCCACCAAGTAGATTTTGAATATTGTACATACAGGGACTCATTTATGAATGTAATGATGTCCTCACCTTTCTTTGACATAATCATTTTCAAGAAATCGGGACAATCTTTCTTGTAATGTCCCTTTTTCTTGCAATGAAGGCACTGATCTTTCTCCACTGTGAAATTCTTTGTTTGAGGCTTATGCTGAGGCTTTCCTTGCTTTGAAGAGGAATGATTAAAGTTCTTTTTCTTGTAATCCTTCACATAGTTGATGGAACCACCATGTAAGGATTTAATTCTTTCCTCCTCTTGCACACATATAGCTATGCACTTTTCTAAATCCCATTTCTCGGGCTGCATGTTGTAGTTGACAACAAAGGTGTCAAACTCTTTCGGCAAGGAAGCAAAAACCAAATGAATAAGGAACTCATCCTTGAGGGCCAAATCCATTGGTTTGAGCTTGGATGCCAAGTTGCTCATCCTTAGTATGTGCTCTCTTATGCCACTGCCACCACCAGAGTACCTTTCTGTCACAAGCTGCTTAATCAGCTGTGTAGCATAAGTCTTTGAAGAGCCAGTAAATTGACTCTTTATTTTCTCAAGGTACTCTATGACAGTGTCACACTCTGCGATTGAGCCCACAATTGCAGGCTCAATCGTGTTCTTTATCACAGCCAAATATTTCTTGTTAGCAGTGACCCACTTTTTATGATCAAGATCATATGATATTTTTATGGGAGCATAGTCCCTCTGTCTGGTCTGCCAAGCAGCATCAGCCTCATTGTCATCTCTCACCGGTGCCACAGGCTCTGTGGGACATGGTGTGGTGACTACCCAGTCCACCTCAGCCAAGATGAAAGCCAGGTCAATCTTTTTCTTCCATTCACCGTAGTTGTCTCCTTTGAGAATCGGGATATCCCTGATGTAGCCCATCAAAGAGTATCCTCCTGAAAGCACAATTCATATACAGTGAGAACATTTAACAATATTAACAACAACTGCATGCCTTGGTTTCAACGTTGGTTAAAAAAATATACAGTTGTTTACACATTAAATCTACATCACCATTGGGCAGAAATAGAGATAATGCATAAAACTCATCAATTAAAATTATAATACTGTTATTATCAATGTTGGTCAGAAAATAACAATATCATAACATCAAAAATTATATGCCTTACAATTTTATCTATACATTAAATCTACATCACCGTTGGGCAGAAATAGAAATAATGCATAGAATCATTAATTAAATTATAATATTGTTATTATCAACGTTGGTCAGAAAATAACAATATCATAATTCACAACAATATCATAATATCATAGAATGATTCCTTTGCTGATGATGTCCACTGTGACGAGAGGCTTGAGCTCAAGTTAAAAGCTAAGGCATTGAAGAAAAAAATTCTTTTGTAGAGTTTGTGGTGGATTCTTTTATTTCAATTGTCATAGTTTTAGGGATACGAAGCCTTTGGATCCTAGGGAGAAGAATGCGAGCTCTGGACATTGTGGAGTCGCGATCGAGGATGATCACGAGGAGCTACTTGAGGATCTTTCTATGGATGATCTCCTACACATGTTACGCAAGGTAAGCAAGGAGAAACTCATTAAGTGCTCATTGTCTGTAGCAACTAGAATACATGAGCTTGAGGATAAAGTAGAAAATCTAAAAAGGGAAAAATAGAAATTTGACTCATGAAATTGCTAGGTTGAAATTTTCTTTGCCATGTGAATCTTGTGAGTCTTTATTCAAGGATTGTGTAATATGAACAAATCTCTTACATACTTAAAATCCGAAAATGAATCTTTAAACTTGAATGTTGCTATGCCATGTGATTCTTGTGTTGCTTTACTTCATATGCTTGATAGTGCTAAGATAGAAATTGGCAATATTAGGTCATTTGCTAACAATGAATGTGATTCTTGCAAAAGCATGTATGCTGAAAATGAAAACATAAAATTGGCTCATTCTTTTTGTGTAGAAAAATAGAAAATTCTATAACTGAAAATAAAAAATTGAAATTGAGCCTTTCCACTCATCTTGAGCTATAAAAGAATGCTAGGCTGAAATTGTTGAGATTAGAGCTAGCCCTTGTAGCATGTGTTTAGATAATAAAAAATTGCTTACGGATGATTTACGTTCTTGCAAGAATTGTGCTAGTTTTCAAATTGAAATTGATGCTTTAAATCGCATGCTTGCTGAGAATGCATCATTGTCATCTTGCACTTCTTGCATTTCCTTGAGAGAAGAAGTTGGGTCTTTAAAGAAAGTGTGCAATGATATGAGCTCTAAGTCTTGTGATTCTTTTAGTTCTTCTAGTGTTGTCCAAAGAATTTCAAATAATAAAGGTGTTTCTTACTCACATGGTACTATATCTTCTAGGAAAAAGTATTGTTGCACATTCTGTAAGAAATATGGACACACATTTGAGTTTTACTTTTGCCGTGTCAAACATGAGCATTGATTTCATCATCAAGCTTCCAGGAATACACATCGCGCATCTCATGGCATGTGTGCACCTAGTACTGACACAAATACTAGAAGTGGTGTTGGCTCTTCTTGTTTGTCCCAAGGGATTTCTCGTTTGAGTAAGAGTGGTACTTCATCATCTGGGACCATGTCTACCTCCAGACTTTTGTACTATTGCTCATTTTGTGAGAAGGATGGGTATCTTATAGAGTTCTGTTTTAGGCATGCCAAATGCATACGTTGATTTCATACTTTTAAGTGTCGAAGTATTCATAGTATTTCTCATAACATGAACACTAAAGAGCCTATCTCGAGGGCTCGCCTTGTTGATGGCTTCTTTGATCCATATTCTAGTGCCTTTTGACAGTGTCGAGGACTTGTTTTTCATGGATTTGGTTTTGATCCACGGGCTGCCCTGAGGAAGGATTTCCATCATTGTGGTCCACAACATAGAGCTTTTAAGAATAGCATTTGTCGCTTTCCTAGAGATGGCACTCGCTTTCTTTATCAAGTTTGACGAGGATAGAATAAGCCTCAAATTATTACATCATTATATACTCTAAATATACCACTTATCAGTAATGGAGAAAATTTACAGAGTAGTCATAAGCTCTGCTGTGACCATACCATAATCGTAAAGTTGTCCTACGATTACCTAGTATTAATCCTCCTACGACCATCTCATATTTGTAAGTTTTTCTGCGACCATGAGTTAGTCGTGGTCTTACAGCTACCTTGTGGTTATAGACCTTCCTGCAACCAGAGTATCTTCAACCAACCTATCTACGATGATATACCATGTTGTGGGTTTGTCTAACAAGACGATTAGAATATACATTTATGCCCAATAACTAAACACGATCTCTCTCTGACAGTAACTTCCACATGACAAAGGACTAGTTATGCCTATCTAATAACAACTTCCCTCTGGCGGTTATATCCTAGAGCATTGGTATGTCTCTTGGTGCGAGACAACGGCCGTCGTTTTGTAAGCTATATAAGGTTGACATCGGAAGAAGAAGGGGGAGAGGAAGGAGGGAGATTGAGGAGATACTGTAAGTCTTTCATATTACTCTGTTGTAATTATCCTCTTTGAGCAATAGTGACATAGAGCATAGGTTTGTTATTCTCTAGGAGAAGGTCCGAAGCTGTATAAAAATTCTCTTTTCTTTTGTGTACTCACAGTCTATTCCTTGAGAGAGTTTCCCCAAATCCATACAAATCATACGTAAGATCGATATTACATCGATAGTTAGCACCGTCCATGGGGAAAGTCCTTCCAAGAATCCGGTAATATTCTTGTCGGCAAGTTCACTTCCTTCTGATGTCCTCATGGTAGGAGAGTGGAACGAGGAGAACTGGCTCGATTTGGCCAAATTCATTCTCCGTTGGAACCTGCAAAGGGTGTGCTCCTTGAGAGTTCATCTATCCCATCGCAGAACACTGATCCAACTAGAGACAATTATAACCCAAAATTCCCCTACCTGGTGGGATTTACTCCTAGCCGCAATGTGATATCGCTGGTGGATTCTTCAGACAAGTGGATCTCCACTGGAAGTGGAGATTCTTGACGAGAGGTCATGGCCCTCCCCGTACATCCTCATCACCTTCTCGCAGGAAGCCCTTAGAATGCTCTCCATTGAGCACACTCTCCCTCCTCTCCTGTGGATGGCGAGGAGACATCTAGCGATGAGCAAGATCAGTTCTCTAATGAGCGCGGGAGAAATCGTAGAAATAATCGCTCTCCTCTAAGGCGGCCTCAGCCAGCCTTAGTCGTGAAAGGACCTAGAGACTACTAGAAGGAGATGACCGACTGCCCAGAGGTCTCTACCTAGGCACATTCAGTGCCAGTCTAAATAGAATTGGGAGTTTCAATGTACCAACGACTTGCTCAAGAACCCAAGCCAAGGGCTCGCTCGAGCACTAGGCTATGACGACTTCGCTGAAGGGATCACGCGAAGACTCCGTGACATGATGGCCTAGCTCAAGCACTCATGTTGATGCAACTCCTCGAGTTGGACAGGTACAACTGCATCCAGTCATTCATAGAACTCACCTCGTGGGAATCAGCATGATGGCAGGTCACGTCGGTCCCCTAATCACAAGTCTAGCTGGAGGAGGGTCCCAAGAATGACTCCAAATTGGTGGCCTCACCGAGATGGAGATCGGTCACCGCTTTGAGCAAGGAATCTGCAACAGCAAATGAACTACGAGGTATATTCCCCTCGCATGGATGAGACCTACTATAGGTCGCCTCCACCGAGTGATCGATCGATTGCTGGGCATCGACGAGTGCGATCACTCAGTGATGCCAACTACCCTTTTTCGCAAAGCATGCATCATGAACTCTTTACCAGATATTGGGCATTTACGCCTAAACTCTGAGCAGTGCGCTGGTCACCATGGTTTCATCCAATGAATATGGAGAAGTTCGATGGGTTTCAAAATCCCATCGAGTTCCTCTAGATTTACATGACTGCGGTGTGAGTAGTAGGAGGTGACGAGCACGTCATGGCGAACTATCTGTCGATGGAGCTCCAAGGGTCCGCTCGATGATGGTTGCTCAACCAACCACTCAAGTCAATTCACTTATGGCAACATCTCTGTGAACTCTTGTTAGCAAATTTTTTGGGCACGTATAATCGTCCTAGTAAGGAGGACGACTTACATCAGATACGAAAAAAAGCATTGAGACCCTTTGATAATTTCTCAGGTGGTTCAGCCAGGTTCATAATTCAATTCCAGAAGTCTCTGATACTTCTGTCATAAGAGCATCAAGCAGGGAATCCGCAACAAGAGGATCACAGGGGATATCGCTTTGAGATGGCAGATCGTTAAGCAACTGCCACTGAGATGGTCGAATGGTCTAAGACCATCAATTAGTACAACTGAGACTCCAGAGAGGAAGGTGAGGGCAGTAAGAGGAAAGGAAAGGTCAAGAAGTCCAAGAGCAAGGCAAAGGGGCAGAAGCTTCATGCCAGAAGCTCGATGGAAGTCTTAGCTGTTGGTGACAAAGAGCCACGAAACCCTAAGTGGTATTCTGATTGGGGCAAGGGCAAAACCCCCGAAAGAAAAAAAGAACAACAAGCTGAGGTGGTGTCCCTTTCACAAAAAGGAAGGGCATGATCTCTGTAATTGTTGAGTTTTTCAACGTAAACTCGAGGATTACTACTTTGGTAAAGGGCCGCTCCCAACCCCTACAAAGGTAGGATAGTCGAGCGGTTAGAAGCCATCGAAGAATGACGATGAGTAGATGTCATTTCATGATCCAAAGCACACCATCGAGCAAATCTACGGAGTGTCCTCATTGTATGAGTTGAAGCTATAGTACAAGGCTATCGAGCGTGAGGAAAAATCTATCAACCCTGCTCTCATCAATAATATTCCTAAGTGGTCAAAATCACCATCTCTTTCGAGAAGGAGAATTGTCCCTTCGACTCGACCGAGTTAGTTTCTGATCATGGTCGAGCCCACCATCAACAATTACTGAGTGAATTACGTATTGATTGATGGTGGAAATTCTTTAAATATTTTATTTTTAAGTGCCCTGGACGAGATACAAGTCCCACGTACTAGAATAAGGCTTGTACGGTACTCATTTCATGGTATCGTATCAGGCTCTTCGGCCAAGTTTCTCTACCTATTATGTTCGGATCTCCGAGCAACTTCAGCACAGAAAAAGTCTCCTTTGATGTGGTCAACTTCAATATGACGTATAATGCAATACTTAGACAACCAACCTTGGCATGCTTTCTAATTACTGCTCACTATGCATATCAATGTCTCATAAAGCCAGGTCCCAAGGGAATAATCATAGTGTGTTGTGATAAGAAAATGGCACTTGCGTAGGATCGCAAATCTCTTGAGTTGGTCTGTCAATTGGCAACTCGAGAAGCTACCAAGACGCAGCCTTCGACTAAGCACTCGAAGCCTCAAGCTACGCCGAAATCGAACGACGAAATCAAAGAGGTTCCTCTAGACCCAGCGGATCCTTCAAAGACTATTCGCATTGGGGTCACTTGCGACCCCGCTTAGGAAGACGTCTCGTCACTTTCCTCCGGGCAAACACAGATGTGTTTGCGTGGCAGCCATCCAACATGGCCGGAGTCCCTAGGGAGGTGACCAAGCATAGGTTAGCTCTACGGCATGATAAGAAACCCATAAAACAAAAGTTATAGAGATTTGAACTAGATCAACGGGAAGTGATCAAATTAGAATTGGACAAGTTACTAAAAGCATGCTTTATAAGAGAAGTTGATCACTCAGAGTGGTTGGCTAACCCTGTAATGATAAAGAAATCTAATGGTAAGTGGAGTATGTGCATAAAATATACTAATTTAAATAAAGCTTGTCCAAAAGATGATTTTCTCCTTCCTCGTATGTATCAATTGGTTGATTCTATTGTCGATTGTGAAATGTTAAGTTTTCTAGATGCATATACTCTTGTTACCACCAGATCAGTATGTCTTCAGAGGATGAAGAGAAGACCACATTTATTACACCATTTGGAGTATTTTTCTATATCAAAATGTCATTTGGTCTGAAAAATACTGATCCGACTTTTCTACGTTTGATGCAATTGACCTTTATTCACCAAATGGGCCAAAACTTGGAAACCTACATTGATGATCTGGTCATAAAAAGCATGAAGTGACTTAATCACGTTTCAGACCTGTAGGAAATATTCGATAACCTTAGAAAACACCACTTGAAACTCAATCCAAAGAACTGTGTGTTCAGAGTTTTTTTAGAAAAGTTGCTCGGATTCCTTGTTTTAGCAAAAGGTATCGAGACAAACCCTGAAAAGATCAAGGTCATCGAGCATATGCGCCCTCCGACCACGAAGAAAGAAGTTCAAAAACTCACCTGATGCATGGCAGCTTTAAGTCATTTTATTGCACATATAGGAATTTAAGTCATTTCATTGCACATCTAGGAGAGAAAGGACTCCCTCTCTGTAAGCTTCTAAGAAAATACGAGGGTTTTGAGTGATCAAAAGAGGCTAACGATGCCTTCGAGGACGTCAAGAGATATCTCACGAGTGCTCCTATTTTAGTTTCTTTGAAGCCAGGTGAAGCACTCTTAGTATATCTATCCACCATGCCATAGGCAGTAAGCGCAGTGTTGGTTGCAGAGAATGAGAACTTCAACGACCAATCTACTATGTAAGTAAAGTCTTACATAGGCCTAAGGAGCACTACTCTTAGGTCCAACAACTTTTATATGCTCTCCTCATGTTTTCGAGTAAGTTAAGATATTATTTTCAGGGGCACAAAATTATTGTGGCATTTGAGTTTCCCTGTACCATGGCATGGTAACTCGTGCATGAAGGACGGACTCTCGGACCCAGCAGTCCGGCGAAGCCTTGTAGAGGGTACTATGACGCCGGTGATGCTGTCAAGTTCAACTTCCCAGCTGGAGCATCATCGAGTACAATGTTAAGTACGAGGCAGCGGGGGAACTTGGCCGTGTTCGTGACACCATCAAGTGGGGGGCTGACTACTTCTTGAAGACCTTCAACTCCACGGCTGATACCATTGATCGTGTGGTTGCACAGGTAAACTAACTATGCAAACATCGACGCAAAAGGGAGTATTGCTAATGTGAATTATGTGGAGGGAGCAGGTGGGTAGTGGCGCCACGGCTCCCGGTTCAACTCAGCCGAATGATCATTATTGTTGGATGAGACCGGAGGACATAGACTACCCTCGTCCAGTGGTCGAATGCCACGCTTGTTTGGATCTTGCTGCTGAGATGGCTGCGGCATTGGCCGCAGCATCCATTGTATTCAAGGACAATAAGGCTTACTCGCTGAAGCTGGTACATGGTGCTACCACCCTCTTCAAGTTTGCAAGGGATAATCGTGGGAGATATAGTGCAGGCGGTTCAGATGCTGCAAAGTTCTACAATTCAACCACTCTTTGGGATGAATTTGTGTGGGGTGGTTCGTGGATGTACCTTGCAACAGGCAATTCATCGCACTCGCATCGGCAACTCACCCCAAGCTTGCAAAGCATCTTTGGTGCTTTCGGGTGGTCTAGACTATGGCGTGTTCATTGGGACAATAAGCTCACTGGTTCACAGGTACTACTCAAGTGTTTTAGTTTTGCTTTGTTTAATTAAACGTTAGGGACATTCCCCATGTTGACCGATTGGCATTTAGGGGGCGCTCAAGTGGGCTTTTGGGATCGCTAGCGGTGGCGATTAAAACATCATGGCAGTCATGTAGTTCTGATGCACCACTCTGAAAATTTATTTTTTTCGTTTTTTAATTTATTTATACTTTTTTGTTTTTTATTTTTGGTTTTTTTATATATTTTTTTACATTTAATTATACTCAATAAACCAACTCACTCTGATATTTTTCACCACTACACGTGTTTTTTCAAAGAAAAGCCAAAAGCCATCGCTATTCCGATCACCCCCTTAGTTTGGTTGATACTTGTCAGTACATTCCGTATCTAACATGCTGACCGTTAGAATATAGGACTATCGTTGAATCACCAATTTTCTATATAATACATCAACTTGCTTAGTTGCAGTAGTAATTTAGTGTGGAGTCAACTTGTTTTGCCGTATGTGGAGTATTAATCATTGTTGAAATGTAGGGCATTTACAATTATAGATCAAGAGGTTCACTGCTTGGTTGACATACTAATGGTCTTGTTGATACACTGCCAGTGTTGTCGTGTTTTGTATCTTAGGAATTTCTTAACCCTCAAACAGGACTATCATAATAAGAACAGTCTTCAGCATGGAAACCTGCATTTTGTATCAACTAGTCGAGAAACTCACTTTGTAATGTCAGATATATGCATAGGCATGCAACTTATAAAATTAATATTATTTACAGTCCGGCTGTCTGACATGAATCAATTTTATTGTTTTCCAATATGTTTGTTTGGGGCTTCGAACCATGTGATAGTCCAAGCAAACCACTCTCCATTAGCTATACAGGAAGGATTCCATTAAAAAAAGCTATACAGTAGGTTTCAAACTGCTTCGTACAACGTGGTAGCATTTTTCTGTAGCACAATTCCTAACATGTGATGAACCTTAGTTCCGTGGGTAAACACTGTCAAAAGAAAGGTCAGACGGCGTCGGCTTAGTAAGATAAAAGACTTGAATATAGACTAGGATGATAGAACTTGGAGGAAAAAACTAGATTAATTCATCTTCATTACTTGATACTAATGGATACACGATAGCCTTTTTATAGGGATGACTTACTTGGCCCTTAAGAAAATGATATCTAATTTAAAGGAACTAATCTTATCTCAATCCTAACCAATCAAATAGTGCCATACTCGGATGCTACAATATGGAAGGCACTGTTCACGCACGTGAACAGTGCATATGAATAGTAATTTCAGCATGTGACAACTTCTCTCCCCTTCAACGATAGCTTGTCCTCGAGCTATAGTGGCGGCCATAGTTGCAACCCTTGGTAGGCCTAATCTAGAGAACAATTGCGATGCCTCGTGTGGGAGATAAGCAGTGTGTTGATGACGATTGATGGCGAAGGCATGAGGAACTTAGCATTGCTCGATGTCGAGGATGTTGTCGGCAACGAGAGCAGCCAATGTGGAACAACAATGGCGTGTTTCATGGTAAGTAAAAGTCGTGAAAAGGGATCGACTGCTCTGATATCAATTGTCATGAATATTAGTTTATAATGGGATAAATATCCATCAGAGAGAGGTCAAACGATGACGTCTTGAGGTAGAACGGCACTAGACGAAAGAAGACACCGATTAGAGAAGGAATAGGTCTAGGGTAACCAATCTAGGGGAGATAGCAAAGTTAGGAATCGAGAACTTAGGAATATTTCTTTATTATCCATTTCTTCCTGCTATGATACCAAACGTGATACCTGGCTTTGATACTAAATGTGATACTAAACGAGCCTGGAACCAAACGGCGAACGAAATGGAAGGCTCTACTATCATTGTTGCGTCCGCTTGGATTCTGTTCAGGATGATGGATTCTTTTGGGCTAATGATTTATGGTTTAAATTTTTGAATTATGCCTGTTCGTAAGAGGTAGTATGCACAGGAAAATAGTTGTATATGATTTTAGTCAATACAGTTGAACTCAATATACTTTTTACTATAATTTTTTTATTAATTCTACTTCAAAAAATTTATGTTCAAAAACTAGTTACTAATTATAGATAGTATAAATATAAGCTCATATGTAAGTCCATCTGAACTCAGCATGCTTGAATTTTCCTTTCCGCGATATCTGGGTAACCGCAGCGGATTACACGGAGGACGGCCGTGCGATTGACCGCCGCCGCGCGGCACCTGCACGTTCTTTCTTGTCCACGCTACTGTGGGTGCTGCAGGCTGCCACAGTCCACAGACTTTTGACATTGATCCACGTAGCACACACACTTGCCACACGTCTAGTCCGTCTCGAGTACCTGGCCGTGGCGCATTGGTTTCTGCTTGCCTCGGTAGTCGTGCTCTAGAAACGCAGCAAAATTATTTGTTTCCTTTTACAGTTTTTACTACTCCAATTCATCGACACATGACTAATTTTATGATATAGTCGTGTCTTTTTTATTTGCTCTGCCTGCAGCACTTTTTAATTTCGAAACATGTTGTTTCTAAGTACACCTGTATTCATAATCATAAGGCAGTTTTCTAATTCCGAGATGCGTTGTTTTCAAACTTTGAGATATATACATACATTTACATACTATACTAGAAAGGTATTTGTGACATCCCGTATCACAACCACCTTGGTAATGACACTAGCTTGAAAATTATTATCCAGCAAAACCATCTTTTTGGGGGTGATAACCCTAATCAGAGTATTGAAATAGAGAAATAATTAGAACCACTGTAAATCGGCGTAGCTAAAGTGTATGAAGTCCTCTATGTAGCAGTTCCATTGTAATTGTCATTTAGCGTTGCTTCAACGTATCCGGTTCATCGCTTCTAAACAAGGAGGATTAATAAAATATATGAGTTATTATCTATATTTTGCACTATATATTCCATCACCAACATCCAGGTATCACAATTGTTTTTATTGAAAATGAATTTTACGAAAGAGCGTTTAAAAATATACTTTTCACCTGTACCGTGGGAAGTATTGTCATCAACAGCTTCTTATAACCTTCAATCCATAATACAAGTGTGAATCACATTTTAAACTCTACGCACATTGTATCACTTTACCTATAGTAACTCTGAGTTATGTTTGTTATTAGTTCTTTCACATTTCCTTAAATATGAGGTTGGTCAGGATATTGAGCTTTTCTCCTATTTCCATATTGTTATGGTTACGCATCAAATATTAGATATTGGAGCCACGAAAAGACTGCGATGTAGTACCCTAGCCTAGAACTCAAAGTGAGGAAGAGGTGTAGAATGTGAGAATAGGTCTTGGTCACTACACCAACCCTTTCTTACAAGAATGTTCTCCCTCCTCCCATGGCACCCTAGAAGTCATATTTATAACCATGAGAGGGGATATTTACACAAATTCCCCCTTTAGAGTCTCTATCAATAAGGGCAAACATGTTCTTTTCTTTGGCACTATCTTAGTAGGCCTACCTTACAGCTGGATGCATAACTTTAATGATTGGTTTATGCTGTGAATTCTCCCATACCACTTTAATGATAATCTTTTCCTATTCTATTTTCAATTCAAATTGAATTTTTTATTGCACATTTTTCTCTCTTTTTTTCAAAAAATTGTGTTTGCAACTTATTTTTCAAAGAAACTCCGATAAAAAACTAAGGAAATAGGACACATGCAAATGGTTTTAAAATTTACTTATTTTTAGAATCCCCTAAAATTTATGATGTTATAGCCGTGACCTTAGTTAGTGTTACCATTAGTTTTATGACTAGGACTATTTCAAAATCTATTTTCACCTATATAGGGTTTTTCTGAAAACTGTAAGTATTATTGCCCATTCTCATCCCACCTAAGTGATCCTCTCTTACCTATATGTTGCCTTCTCAATTATAATTTCATAACTATCTTACCCCAACTCAAAATGGCATATCTCCAAAAACTCTTCTTAACAACCCTCTTTGAAGGCAACTTGAAAATCTATTTTGGACCAGAATCATAAAAGCTTAACTTTGAAATTTATTTTTAATTTTATCCTTGGAAGTTCGATTATCAAATTATTTACAAAATTCATTTTTAATCTCATTTCCAAGAACTTAATCTTCCAAGGAAATTTTCAAAAGTTTAATTTCTTCCCAAATTTATTACAAAATTCATTTTTGTTTCCTCAAATAGATAAGGCAGAATTATTTCCCAAAAAGGCTTCTTTCAAAAGTTAACCTTCGGGGTTTATTTAAAAAAAGGTCACTTTCCTGCTCCACTTGCTCCTGTCTTGTCCCCACCGCTCATCCCTCCTTCTAAAAAATCACTTCTTTTAGTCACTACTATTTATTTTTAGCCAAAAATCATCATCCACATTTGAAAGGCATCAGCCATAGCCAATATGAACATGCCATAACTCTGTCCTCCTCTTTCTTCTTGCTCTATCTATTCTCCTCGCTGCTCTCCCCGCAATGCTCATCGACGAAGTTCATCGCCGATGAAGGAAGGAAGGATACACTTGATGGTGTGATGATTACAAAAAAAGATATGTCAGTGTGGGCTTGAAACTCAGACGCCTTGATGGGCAACTAAGGGGTGTTCGTATTGGTTTTTGTTTTTAGCTTCTACTTGGAGAAGCCAGCAGCCAATACGAACACCCACTTCTCAGAACGGCTTCTCCACTCCCCTCGTTCTTGTCTTACTCTAAAGATAAGGCAAAGGGTTATATGCGTATTATGTACCCCACTCCTCTGGCTCCTATTTTGTGCACACATCTCTTCCTCACTTTCCCCACCTCTCATCCTCTTCATCTAAAAACTACTTTTTTTTAATTGTTACTATTTATTTTCAATAAAAAGCCATCGGTTAACCAATAGAACACCACCAAAAGCAAGGTATATGCTGAGTGGGCCAAACTTCAATCAGCCCAGTCTAACCAGGCAAGCAGACCACGGATTTTAGACAGCGAAGCCCCCCCTCTCACGGCCCATCACAACGAATATATTTTCGTCTCAACGTGAACGAGTCTCAACCGGAAGCACTGCTACTGTCCAACAGTTTGCTCTGCTTCCTCTCCTGATTTCTTTTACCTGACATAAATCTTTGAATGCATGACTTAACGGGTGCTGTCTGTTTTACCGAGAAAATTTCTTGGCTTTGGTACTACTACAGGCCTCTAGCTAGATCAGAGAATGGGAACTATGCCATCCCCGAGTCCCGTTCACTGCTCTGACTAACGGATATGTGGCAGATATCCATCCCAATCAACAATGAATTCGGCGTCACTGGGAAGCGAAGCTGAGCATCAAGTCAGTTGAATGAGTCGGATTAGATAGTGTCTAAATCACATTTATTTCTTTTATCTGACGTCAATCTTTGAATGCATGATTTAACGGGTGTTGTCTGTTTTACTGAGAAAATTTCTTGGCTTTGGTACTACTACATGCCTCTAGCTAGATCAGAGAATGGGAACTATGCCATCGCCGAGTCCCGTTCACTGCTCTGACTAACGGATATGTGGCAGATATCCATCCCAATCAACAATGAATTCGGTGTCACTGGGAAGCGAAGCTGAGCATCAAGTCAGATGAATCTGTCGGCCACGTCCACAAAAGCATGGACTCATGGAGCAAGGGCCTGTAGTGAAGTGGTACTAGTCGCCACTCCCCTGTGCCTGGAGACGTGGAGCTTTATGCTGCACTTGAGATTACGTTAGGTGCTAGCGAGTAGGGGACCAATGGCATACGAGTGGCTAATGCTGTTACAACAGCGTTTGTGTTTTCTCACGAATACATACTTCCAGCATTAATTTGCCATGTCATACAACTTAAAATTTATCCATCCCATGGCAAAGTTAATTCGCATGAGCCAGATTTTTCTCAGCATGTTTGGTAAACTTTTGGAAAGAGTTAAAAGTGTTTTGTAAGATATGATAAAGTGCCGTCTGTGTGCAGATCAAACTTAAATTCTTTTTCTTCTGCTCCTTATGTCGAGGTTTCTTTCATGAAACCTGTTGCATAACTTGCTCATTGTGTTCTCGTTTTTGGCGTAAAAAGTTCTAGAAAGGGCATTGCACTCCTGAGTGTGACCTAGGTTTGTTTAGTTTTGTAGCTAATTCTACAATTTTTAAGTTTTTTTCAACACCAGCATCATGGCATGGAATTTACTCTGCTTCCGGCCAAGTATCCAGCTACCATGATTCACCACCTTTCATCATCAATAATCACCAACATGACCCTTAAAACGCATGAGCCAGTCAGTAAAAAGAGGTTTATTTCACTTAGCTTTTCAATTTTCACTGCACCCAGCGTAATTAAAAAGCATGTTTTTAGAAGTATGAAGAGAGTAGCTAGAGTTAACTAGCACTTGTCCATGGGAGAAAGATCACGAAAAACCATGTCAGATCAATCTCGGTTTAACTGTCTGTCCTTTTATCTTGCATTATTACACCTTGCAGCTTTCACTGACTTTGCACACGCTAACATCAGCGAGTCACAGTCCAACGACCTATACTAAGTCTTGCACTGGCTTACTGTTCCTGTCTAAACTTATTTCTTGTGACATCACGACGATATGAACTACTGCATTGCACCTGGTCTTTTCAACCTTGAAACAAGCCATAAGTTTGCTACATAACCAAAACTTAACATAGCTTCTTAGTGTAAGTAGGAATAGTTGTTGTATATTGCAATAGCCTATGGGACATATAAATAGTACAAAGAGACACAAGGATCCAAACCTTAGACATATGAAAAAAGACACTAATACCCTTAACACCCCCCTCAAATGCAAAATATATACAATAGTGTTGCATTTGGAAGGGTTGATACTAAAATAGGAAAAGACGCAACGGAAGACTCATAGAAAAAGACTCAATTTAATAGATTATAGTAGCAGCAAAATTCTTCCGCACCATCATCTCATAGTCTAATAAAACACTCTTCTGACAAAAGTCTTCAATCTTCATGAGTCATGACCCCTTCCTTCATCTCCATTCCTCTCCCGTGGAATACCACACAATACCATGGCTCAAGGCACAAGAAATCTCCTCCTCGTCCTCCATTCTTGCCTTCTTTCCTTCCCCTCCCTTTTCTTTTCTCCTTGCAAATCTCCGATGGCCGCCCCACTCTGCAAGCTCCTCCTCCGCATCCACCTCGGCATAAGAGGCCCCAAGAGTGGCGGCATGAGAGGACGGCTTCTCAGGAAGGGGGTATGGTGAACAAACCTATATAGTGCTTATGTACCGATTCCTTTGCCTCACGATACCAAACGAAACTCAAGGCGAGAATTGTGCCATCTTATGAGAACTCGATCCTTTACTCAAATATGTAGTGGATTACTCAGCTGTGAATGACTCCTCATCCACATTTTGCATGACCATGTACTTCTTTAATCGAACCACATCAAGAGGCCTAGAGACATCTCTCCCATTATATATGAGGGACAAATTTCATCTTGATCGCTCATATTTCTCTATATGTTTCATAGTAAACCCGAAATCTACCTTTATGACCACCTAATTACGGAGTAGTGTTTAGTAACTCCTAAGTAACTATTACACATGTAGTAAACTATAACGATCTTAAATCTAAAGATCCTACATATTGTCGAGACCCGAATATGCAAATTTGGACTCTCTGTATAAACTGCACTAGTCCAGGATCACGCTAGTGCATACAGTCAAATATAGATGTAATCACAACCATACACACGATATAATAAAGGAAAAACTCAAATATTAATAAATCTCAAAGGTACGACCTTATGGCCAAGCTTATAATATCTCTAGCCGGAAGGGCTTTAAAACTAGCAGCGAAAATCCAAAATAAAGCGTAGTGGCCAATCAACAAGCCCACAGGCTATCGAGTGGAGAACGAAGCCTAATCCGGGAAGTCATCGAAGTAATCTCCTTCTGGAACCTCTTGCTGATAATACTCCTGTCCTCAACTGAGCAACATAGGCGTAAAGCCGTGAGTACATTGGTATTCAGCAAGTCGTTTGTAATAAATGAATGCAATATAGTATGCAAGGTTTACCAAAGGAATGCTGAAAGGTTAATTTGCATAAAAGGTATTTTTGTAGTAAATATGATAAATAGATTGAAAGCGAACTTTAAATGAAAACAATAATAATAAATAACCAAAGGAATGAACATAAACCACTTGTGAAGACCTATTCACAAGCTAAACCAATAGTGAACTACCTATCCACTTCCAACATAAACCACCAAGTTTAAAAAATAGCGCTAACCCTCGTGTGAAATCACCGAGCATTGTCCGTGACCGAAGACGCAGCTATTTGAATAGTTTTACACTCTGCAGAGGTTGCACAACTGTACCCACACGATGTGATTAGCCTCGATCTCAGGAAATCACAACAAGGCCTTTATAAAGTTCAATCCCAACCTAATCTTGCCCGCTAGGGTTTCGCATCACACCCCTCTTGCGCCACATGGAAATCAGCAACCATGTTCATCTCGTTGGCAAGATTAAGTTGAAATCTCCCAAATTAGTCAGCCAGGTCTATCCCATTCTAGACATGTGATTTGCACGATAAAGATTAGATCAATGGCGCACAAAGTTAAGTCCTTAATTCTACCCGGACGAGGCTGCCACATCCCTCGAAGTGAACCTGCACTTCCCCCTTTACTACACGATCACTCGCCCGAGTGCAAAACCAAGTTTGTATAACCAAGCCAATGACACACCAATGTCATGGCACAAATTTTAATAAACGTGGCACCAACCACAGTTCCATATGTCATTAGGTCAAATTAATAATTCACATGCGATGATAAAGCCATTCGTAAAATTAAGTAGGGCTAAGCAATTCTATCATACCAATTCATGTGACAATTAACATAGCATCACTAAATAATAACCCAACCTAAGGTGACAATGGTATAAGGGTGTTCCAAATTATCAAGGAGGGATAATCAATCTGGGACCATAACTACCAATTACAAGGTTTGAATAAAATTAGCGATGCAATGTAATTTAAAACAGAATAATTAAATAATTAATTGCAAACTGGGTTCAACATGATCAAAGGACACGACTTGCCTTGGTTATGCTCAGCGAGGTACTATTGGTCTTCGGGCGTAGATCCTGCTCTTTCGGAATCCGAATCTAACGAGAGAGAAAATAACAGAAACAAGAAAAACACATAAAATAACAAGCAAATGCACTCCAAAAATTATGAAACTAGAACCAAAAGCTAGAGCTCGATTTTAGATGAATTTAGAAAAAAGAACAGGGTCAATCGAAGCTAAGACGGAGGAGAACGGGCTCTCAGAAAATAAACCCAAAAGATAAATCGGGAAAATCGAAAATCGCACTGTGCTGTGAACCGGGTGCACGGAAGACCGAGCACACGGTGGACCCGGTTCACGGAACAGTACACGCGGGTGGGGGCGGTGCTGATGTGGCGTGCGCTGGTGCTGCCACGTGTCAGCTGACGTGGCGACACGTGGCACCCGGGGGGGGTGGACTCGGATGACGTGGCGCTGACATGGCATGCCACATCGGCTAGGGCTGACGGTCGAGAAGGGGACGCGCGGCGCGATCTGGGCCTTCGGCTCAGATCCCGATGGATGGCGGGGATCGGGCGGCTCGGAGGCGGGGCGGCGGGGATCGCCGACGCGTGGCGGGCGCGTCGTGCGAAGCGTCACGCGGACGCGGGCGCGGGCGCGATGACCGAGGCGGGGTGCGGGGCGACGAGGAAGGCAACGCGGGAGGCGACAGAGGCGACTCGGGCGATGGGGAACAGCGCGAAGCTCACCGGCGACGACGGCGGCGGTGGCGGCGGGAACTTCGGGCGCAACGAGGAATGGGCGCACGGCGGGGACGGCGACGGCGGCGTAGGTGCTCGGGCGACTGCGCGGGCGTGAGGACGGGGCGAGGGCGGCGGCGACGGGCGAGGCACGTGAACCGAGGTGACGGCAGCGTATAAAACACGCGAACCGAGGACTCCTGATCGGTTATGGAGCGGGGCGGATGCGAGAGCGGTTTGGGACACGTGGACGGCCGGGATGACTTGCGAGAAATCGGACGGCGGGGACACGAGGCGCGGTTAGGGTTAGGGTTAACGCGCGCGCGGACTGCTCGGATGTTGCCGCGTGGGCGTGCGGAGGGTCGGACGGGCGAGCGAGGGGCGCGGGGGCGAGCGGGCTGGTGCTGCAGCGTGGCAGATCCAACGATGCGGGCGGAACGGCGCGAGGGCGCGAGCTCGGGCGCGGGTGGATGCGCGACGTGTGGAGGGTGAGGCGATCGGGCGGTGTAGTAGCGGGCGGCGGGGAGGCGCGCGGGAAAAGGGTACGGCAGCGGCGCGGGGCAACGCGATGCTGACGCGTGGCACGGGAGGGAATCGGCGGCTGAGGTTTTTTTCCCTTTTTCTTTTCTTTCGGAAATTCAAATAAACTTCGAAAGACTCTAGAAAATAGCAAAAAAATCTCAAAAATTAACCAAAAATACCAAAACATTCCTTGAGACTTGAAGAATCCAAATAAAATATTTTCCACTTATGTTGATGTTTATTTTACTCATATTAAATCATTTTAAATTTCAAAAATTCATTTGAAGCTTGATTTAATTTCAGAAAATTCTAGAAATTTTATTTTTGGAAATTAGGCTTTATAAACTCCAGAAAAATAGGATGTTACACATATACTATGTATAAAATCAACTAATGATTCTTAAAAATATAATAATTCTCGCAATATCTCATGGTAGGCCAATTCAACATCATGTTCTCTAAAATGTATTCACATTATTAATTTTATATTCTATATCCATGATTCGTGGAATATGATCATCAATCAATATATGTGCTGATCTATAAACAATAATTGTCCCATATAATAATATAAAATAAGAGATAAATTAGAATAGCATCAAAACATGAATAAAGAATTCCATGAACAAGTCCAATACTTGTTGACCAATATAAAAAACATTTATTTAAGGGACAAAATAACATTCTTCGAAAGATCATAAATATAGAAGTGATTTAATTATCTTGTTAGACCATGTGACTAAGTCTAAAATATTTCTGATGATGAATATTTGACAATGTTACTTATCGATGTTATTTGAGACATATGGCGTGTGTGAACTCATGTTGGTTAAGTTAGAAAGAACTTGTGTTGGGAAAAGATGCTACTTTGGTCTTTGTATGTGCAGAGTAACTTGGTAGCGATTGTGGTCTTCGGCGAGGACCGGGAGATAACTTGGTACAGAGTCATGGTCTGGAGGGTCAAGGATACTGGAGGAGACGGTCATGCTCAAGTTGTGGTACGTGGAGATCAAAGATGGATGGTGCGTGTTAGAGATACGAAGGTACGGTCCGGAGGCTACGACACGTGACAATGTTGAGGTGTCTTGGATAGTGAAAAGTTGAAAAACCCGTGTTACGTAAGAGTTTCAAGTCTCTTATTTTTTAGAATTAGATCAGAATTCATTTGAACCCTAAACTATAAATAGAGATGGAGTTAGAGGCTAACTCCAAGACTGAGAGATACAATTTTTGTGTCACAGTTTGAGGGGTGCTAGGAGGGCACTTTGTAGCTATAAACATGATCCAGCAATAAAAATTAGATCTATTCTGAGAAAGAAAAAACACATCGGTGGCGTGTGCGGCTTTGCATCATGAGGCGATGAAATTGAATCAGCCTCGACGTCGCTTAGTCATGGAGTTTTTATTCAGTGCATCCCGCGTGACTTAATTTGCACAATCTCACATGCATTTGGACATTGTGGCATGCTTTTTCCGTATGCCGATGTCAGCGTGTGAAAGAAATCAACCAGCAGCAGCGCCACCGAAAGTAATTTCTCGATATTGTTTTTATTTGCTATAGTAACATGGGTAGTAAAAATATTTTTTATATTTTGCTGCATTGTTGATGGAAAGCAACAGTTCTGATTTTTTTTATCTGCTATAGTAGTTGCTACAGTACCACGAAAGAAAATATTTTCCCTCTTCTGCTATTTTTCTTTTTCTATTTTTGCTGTGTGACAGATTGGACAATCAGGAGACAACAGATTGTGAGAAAAAGTTTCTGCTACAGATTACAATTATTCACCCCACTCTGATTGCTATCGATGATCCTACAAATGGTATCAGAGCAAGGTTGGAATGACAAACAATGAGAAGCTCAACAATGATGATATCTACAGTGATCCTGATAAGGTAAAATATTCTTATGCAGATTTATCTCGTGTTATACTTAAATTGACAAAGTAGCTCAAAAAGTATAAAAAAAATTTAAAATCATGATTTTATTGTTGAGAGCTTAAATTCTATTATCAACAGATTTAGAACTTCTATTCTTGATAATAAATCTTGTGAGTCATACTAAATTTTACATTCTAAGTTAGAGACTACTAGAACAATTAATACATCAAACTTAGTTCAACTTAGTAATATAACTACTAAACTTGATGAATTAAGATTGGCTCATGAATCTTGTGATAAAAAGTTAAAACTTGCATATGATGAAATTGAAAAGCTCAAGTTTAGTTCTTCTACATATTTAGAGTCAAGAGTTTCAAATGTTTAATCTAAATCTTACTCTAATTGTGAATTAGTAGAAGCTAGATTTAATTCATCTCAGAAATCTATTTAATAGATGTTTTATCATGGGATATCTTTTTGCTTTAACTATCCTAAACATAGAAATAAAAGTTTTTACTAAACAACTTAATAATTTTTCTAAAAAAAAGAAAGATTGACTTAGTTTAGTTCTTCTAAGAATCTTGTGAATGAATCTGTTAAATGTACAACTTGCCTCACTTTAGTTAAAGAAAATAAATACCTTAAGAACACTTTAGAAAGATTTTCTTTTGGTAAGAAAAATCTGAATACAATCCTAAATAAGTCAAAAACACTGATCTAGGGTTTAATGCTGCAAATTATGCCAAGAATAATCCACCTAAAATTGTTAAGCTCGTAGGAAGTGGGTTAATCGAAACCAAAGGTGACCCTCATAAAACTATATTTAAATTTGCTACTATTGTACAAAGTATATTGAATAATGCTATAGTTACTAGCTCATCATCTCAAAAAAATCCTAATTATGTTAAGTTTCATTGCACATATTGTGGAAAGAAATAGACACTTGCATTAATTTTGCTTTAAGCGTGCTAAGAAAGAGAAGAAGGAAAATTGAATACTTTAAGAAAATAACGTGCAACCTCTTTTGTTCCAAGAACTAATGCAAAAGCTAAAATTTTAGAGAAATTTTATGATGATTTTAAATATGCTTTACGTGCTGGTTTATAATATAATTCAACTAATTCACATTTTTTGGTATTCTGATCGCCCATACGCACGAGATTTTGGTTCTAGTTTTGTGGTTGTTCCTCCATGTCGTGTGTCTTAGTACTGAATTTCTAATTCTTATTTCACTAACCTCAGTAATGTTAGACCGATGTTTCCTATGATGTAGGTACATTTGATGAGGAAGAGGAACACATGACTAATGGATTCAGGTTGTTCCAGGTACATGACCGGTGATTTAAGATGGTTTTCCTCCCTCACTAAGACATCTAGTGATGAGTTGATCACTTTTGAGGATGCTCAGCAAGTACTGTGATGTCTAAAGGTACAATGCGCATTGATAATAAATTCATTCTCAAAGATGTTGCTTTGATTGCTGATATTCTCACTAAATCACTTGATACTTCTCAATTTATTCGTTTGTGAAGTGAGTTTGGGGTATGTCATCCAATGAGATTGTTATAAGAGGTTTTTTTATATCATTGTAAAAGCTTGTTTTTATTTTAATTTTTGAGAGCTTGAATTATTATATAAGCTAATAATCATGAAACAAGTTATGATATGTATTTCAAGCTTTCTTGATCATGATTTTACATGTGTAGCTTAGCAAGGCCATAATTAGCTATTTATTAATTTTTGTTAACTTGAACGAACAACATGGCAAGGCTGATTTTTTGGCTATGTTTTTATTAGAGTGATTATTTCTTGAGAAGTGTCATGTTGAAATACTTAGTTAAATCCTGATTTTAAGTCAAGTCTAAGTTTAAACCATTCTAGTTCCTTCTTGAATCACTTTTAACTTCCTAAAAAATACATGCAATAAATTATGGTGAATTGCTAATTATGTATGCATCTCAACAATTCTTTCCCATGAGACGACTTATCATTGCATTAGACATAAACTTGGAAGGAGTTTTATATGACCGAGATCCTAAAACCTTAAACTTTTTGCTTGGCATGATCGAAAAGTAAGGTTTGAGTTGCTACAATTACTGAAATGCGATTCAAATTGGCTCAAAAAGGTCCTTTTAAATATACTAAAATTAATTTGGGTTGAAGCTCAGGAGGTCGTTGTATATGGCTCTCAGTCTAGGATGTGCTTTACTGAGATAGCCATAATCAAGTGTCAATAATAAAGTGTCTTGTGTTGAGTTATGTAAATCTATGTTAAGTTTTGTGCTTTAGTTTGACACTTGTGGATCACTTAGTTCTTGATTCTAACATCTAGATTTAAATATGTTTTTTGGATGGCTATCTTCTTTAGCGAGATCTATAGCTTAACTGGTCATTTTTGTGAAGGTTTGCCATGTATATTAATTTGCTTAATCATATTATAAGCTTCTTTTGGCCTAATTTGTTATATATGCATGCTTATGATTGAACAAACTTTATTAGAGTATGGCATTGTACACATTAATTCAATTGGTTTGAATAATCTTTTAAGTTCTCATTGTGTGTTTTTCTATAAAAAAATAGATCAATGATACTTGGATGTAAGTTCTCTCTTAGCTGATTCGTTCTTTTGTCTCTTGGTGCTTACATTGCCAAAGGATGAGAGATTTGTAAGATTTGTGGCTCACAAAAATGCTAAATGCTTTTCGATATGCTTTGTAGGAGATGTGGGAGAGATTTGTGGCTTGTGACTTAAAATACTTTTTTGGCTTCAATTCTTCACTTAGACTTGTTAAAATGCTTTTTCAGCTTCAGTTTTTCACTTAGACCTATTTGAAGTTATGTTATCTTGAGGTGTTATGAATGTATTAATTAAGAGGGGATTGTTAGACCGTGTGGTTAGGTCTAGAATATTTGTGATGATGAATAATTGACAATGTTACTTATTGATATTATTTGAGGCGTGTAGCGTGTGTGGATTTATGTCGGTCAAATTGAAAAGAACTTGTGCTGGGAGAAGATGTTGTGGTCTTTGCATGTGCAGGGTAAATCGAAGGCGATTGTGGTCTATGGTAAGAGCGCGGAGATAACTTGGTACAAAGTCTTAGTCTAGAGGGTCAAGAATGTTGGAGGAGATGGTTATGCTTGAGTTGGGACGCTGGAGATCAAAGATGGATGATGCGTATTGGAGCTACAAAGGTGTGGTTCGGAAGCTACGACACGTAATAATTTTGTGGTATTCAAAATTGGGTAGTGAAAAAGTTGAAAAACCCGTGTTACATAAGGATTTTGGATCTCTTATTTGTTGGAATTGGATAAGAATTTGTTTGGGTTTTAGACTATAAATAAAGATGGAATTAGGGGCTAACTCTAACACTAAGAAATACAATTTTCGTGTGCTAGGGTTTGAGGAGTCCCAGGATGGCACTTTGTAGCCATAAACATGATACAACAATAAAAATCAGATCTATTCCGAGAAAGAAAAAACACATCGGCGACGCGTGCTGCTTCACATCGCGAGGTGACAAAATTGAATCAGCCTCGGCATCGCTCGATCACAGAGTTTTTATTCGGCGCATCCCACATGAAAAAAAATTTTCAGTCTCACGCGCATCCAGGTTTTGTTAGATGCTTTTTTTTCCTGGGCCGACGTCATCACGTGAAAGAAATCAACCAGTAGCGCTACCGAAAGCGATGTCCCAGTATCTTTTTGTATTTGCTACAATAACATGGCAGTAAAAATATTTTTTATATTTTTCTACATTGCTGACCAAAAGCAACAGTTCCGATTTTTTCCCGATCTGCTACAGTACCAAGAAAGAAAATATTTTTTCTTCTTTTGATTTTTTTTCTTTTTCTATTTTTGCTATGTAACAGATTGGACAATCAGAAAACAATAGATTGTGAGAAAAAAATTCCACTGCGGATTAAATTATTCACCCTTTCTGATTGCTATCGACGATTATATATATCTCTATGATCGTCTCTAAGGCTATTACTAATAGAGACTAAGGTACTTGTTAGCCTTAGCTTTATAGCCGGTGCAAGGTGGTTCGCACCTCTATGATCGTCTCAAAGGCTATTACTAATAGAGACTAAGGTACTTGTTAGCCTTAGCTTTATAGCCGGTGCAAGGTGGTTCGCACCTGGATGCAGTACAAAGATGAGAGGGGTGGTCGTTCACGGTGTGGCGTTGGTGCTCTCGGCGTGTCTCCAAGCAAGCCATGGCGTGACAGATAGTGAGGACAGTGAGTACCATGACACAGCCTTGTATTCGCTTGCTTTAAGACATTTTTCTTAGTTTTTTCACAAAAATAAGAGCTAAGCATGCGCAGCGAGCATGCTCTTTTTCCGGTGATGCATGAGAGGAAATATGTCTCCATGATTGTGTTATCCTCAGGGAGTGAAAAAAACTCTTGTTTATCAAGTTTGAGCTACTCTGTGCCTATTTCTTATCTAGCATTAGGCAACAGTAATAATTCTCTTGCGTGGTAGCATTACCTGAAGTAAGAAATGAACCATGGAGTTGATTGCAGCTTCTGTTCTCCGAGCGTTAAAGGATAATTGGCAGAACACGCTGCCAATCTGGCGACAGTCCGATGATCCCTGCGGTGACTCGCCATGGGAAGGAGTGACATGCATCAACAACAAAGTGATCTCCATGTAAGTTCCCTACAGCTCAGAGAAAAAAATCATTGCACACCCTGCTAAGTCTACTTACCATTATGCAACTATTTCAGTAAACTTTCTAGCATGGGCATCAAAGGAATTCTAGCTGGTGACATAGGACAACTGAGCGAGCTGCAATCCCTGTATGTAGCAGCACAGTGTCAAGCTTAATCTTTTCTTGAACTTTCGGTTCTTGCAACTTGCAACAGTGAATAATGAGCAGATGTATTCAGGGACCTGTCATTCAATGAGGACCTTAGCGGCGTGCTCACCCCGAACATTGGAAACTTGAAACAGCTTACCACCTTGTAAGTTCTGAATATGTGCTATGTGTTCTTCTCTTTCTTTTAGATTTCTGCCTTAGCCCTTCAGAGATGTGAATATGCTCATGTACTGCTCGCTTTGAAGGATTCTGGCCGGTTGCAGCTTTCGTGGCAACATCCCGGATGAGCTAGGAAGTCTGCCAAACTTGTACTTCATGTAAGGATTACTCATTGGTGTAGGAATCAGCTCAGATGATACTGTGCATTTGTGCTTCTCTAGTTGGATTTATTCATCATATACCCTCCCCTTAGATTGAAATTCAGGATTTACCCTCCGGCCCGCGTGTCAGTGACTCATCCTGACCCCACATGTCATTGAGTGGGAAGGGTAAATCCTGAAACTCTCAAATGTGGGGAGGGTATATGATGAAGTTCCCCTCTCTAGTTTAGTGTTTGCAGATAAAGAATGACATCGAACTCTCTATCAGGGCTTTGAACTCAAATCAGTTCTCTGGAAAAATACCAGCCACTCTGGGCAATCTCTCCAACCTCTATTGGTTTGACATTTCCGAAAATCAATTTAGCGGCTCCTTACCGATCTCAACAAATGGTGGAATGGGTCTAGACAAGCTTTTCAAAACCAAACACTTGTACGTCCTACGAAATTTGTTGATTTCTATTCCTCAAGCAGAAATCCGAAATGGAATTTATCACTAACCATATTGTTCTATCTCTCTGCAGCCACTTCAATCAGAATCAATTGTCTGGTTCAATCCCAGATGCCCTCTTCAGCCCCGAGATGACACTGATACATCTGTGAGTTCCTGAACTCCAGTTTCTATTTTTTTCCCCAATTAGGCAAAATGTACTGACACCTTAAGATATTTGGTTCAGGATTTTAGATGGAAATAATTTCACAGGGAATATCCCACACTCTCTTGGGTTTGTTAGCACACTTGAAGTTGTGTAAGTGCCCTTTTCAGATGAAATGCACAATTCTTGTTTTGTTGGATGGGCTAACAAATATGAATCCTTGGTCTCTTTGTGTGTTTTGTTTGGACAGCCGGCTACATAGAAATTCCCTCTCTGGCCCAGTTCCCACAAATCTGAATAACCTTACTAACGTAAACGAGCTGTAAGTTGTTCAAGAACTGCTGAATACCATGTACTAGTACCAGAGCACTTGTCTATATGAGAAGCTATAGTCATACTAAACACAATATTGGCATGTTTCAGCAACTTAGCCAACAACCAGCTTACTGGACCATTGCCTGATCTATCTGGGATGACTCTTCTCAATTATGTGTAAGCAATTATCACTGCACATGATTTCTGCTGCTAATTTGAACCATCACAATACAAGCTAGCTCGATCTGAAAATTCTTCTGGTCTAATTGCACCACAGTGATCTGAGCAACAACACATTTGATCTTTCCCCGAGCCCAGAATGGTTTTGGATGTTGCCACAGCTCTCAGCTTTGTAAGTAGACCTCAGACCTGTTAGAGTTAATCTTGTTTTAGTAGGTTTGGTTTATTTTTTTAGAGAGTTTGTTTAGTATATACAAAGTATATGTATAAGAGTGAAGAAAGGAAATAGGAATCCAAATAAAATTATGAGTCCGAGTGCTAGATTTAAAATTAGTCTTTATAAGGTACAATAGTCATGTAATTGAGGCAAACGAAAACGAGAGGAGAGGAAGAGAATGAGAAAAGAGGGAGCGGTTGGTGCTCTGGAAAAATATGTCATTGTATACAAGAGATTAACGGGAGTTAAAATTCCAACAAGACCTTTGCAACTTCACACCATATGCTCGTATAGCCAAACCTAACATGGTCTTGTGATGCCCATCAAGGATCATACAATCCGGAGGACTTTACGGCTCGGTGCCGACGAGGCTATTCAGCAGCCCACAGTTGCAGCAAGTGTAAGCTCTCACACCAACCTTCTGGATCGAAGCAAAATCTGATGAAACCGATGATCGTTGCAACGAAGTAACAAAAACTGACAGTGTCTTGGTTGCAATGCTCTTCGCAGGATCCTCGACGACAACGCGTTCAATGGCACCCTTGACATGGGCAAGAGCATCAGCAGCGAGCTGAGGACCGTGAGCTTCAAGTACAACCACTTGTCCTCCTACACGGTGACCTCCAGCTACAACGGCACCCTCGCGTGAGTGGCCACTTCAAATCTCCAAGCAATGGCAATGATACTAATTAAATTGTGTGGTCTTACAAACTCCTCTTGATTCTGCTGCGTCGTCTCGGTGTGCATTCATTCAGGCTTATCGGGAACCCGGTGTGCTACCACTTGAAGAACACGCCGTACTGCGACGTGGCGAACTTACCCTTACATTCAACGCCGTACTCGACGAGCCTGGCGAAGTGCTTCTCTAGGACGTGCCCGTCGGAGCAGAGCATGAGTCCGCAGAGCTGCGTGTGCGCGTACCCGTACCAGGGCGTGATGCACATCCCCGCGCCCTTCTTCCGGGACGTGGCCAACGACACGTTGTTCCGGGAGCTGGAGAGCGTGCTGTGGACCATGCTGGACCTCACCCCGGGCTCCGTCTACCTGCAGGACCCCTTCATCAACAGCGACTCCGACATGCAGGTCCAGGTCAAGCTCTTCCCCTCCGGCGAGCCCTACTTCAGCCGCTCCGAGGTCATGCGCATCGGGTTCGACCTCAACAACCTGAGCTCCCTCAATCTGCCCAATGAGTTCGGCTTAGGCCCGTACTACTTCACCGCCTTCCCCTACCCCTTCCCAGGTTCAGAACACTACTGAAATAAGTGAAACGCGTGCTTTCCACCGTGTGTTTGTGCGCGTCCATGGTTTCAGTATGTGGTGAGGTACTGACTACTGAGTCGATGGGTGGATGGCTGCAGAGAACGGGTCGTCGTCGAAGGGCAAGGGCGCGATCATCGGGATAGCGGTCGGCTGCGGCGTTCTGGGCATTGCGCTCGTCGGAGCGGCCGTCTACGCGCTCGTGCACAGGCGTCGCGCGCAGAAGGCGAGGGAGGAGCTCGGCGCGCCTTTCGGTACGTAATCTCTGACAAAACCGAGCTAGCTTGTCGCCGTGTTCGTCTGACGACAATGAGACCTGATGTGTCAACTGCTGCAGCGTCGTGGGCTCGAAGCGAGGAGATGGGCGACGCGCCGCGGCTCAAAGGAGCGAGGTGGTTCTCCTACGAGGAACTCAAGAGGAGCACCGACAACTTCGCGGAAGCAAACGAGCTCGGCTACGGAGGGTACGGCAAGGTGTACAGAGGCATGCTGCCCAACGGGCAGTTCATCGCCATCAAGAGGGCGCAGCAGGGGTCCACGCAGGGCGGGCAGGAGTTTAAGACCGAGATCGAGCTGCTCTCGCGGGTGCACCACAAGAACCTCGTCGGCCTCGTCGGCTTCTGCTTCGAGGAGGGCGAGCAGATGCTCGTCTACGAGTTCATGTCCGCCGGCACGCTGCGCGACAGCCTCTCCGGTAAGAACCAGACGTTCTGAAACATCGGGACAGGCACGTACGGTAAGGTAGCCTTTGGCCGTCGCTGAAGCTGTTTGGGACCGAAACGTGTCGCAGGGAAGAGCGGGCTGCATCTCGACTGGAAGAAGCGTCTCCGGGTGGCGCTCGGCGCGGCGCGCGGGCTGGCGTACCTGCACGAGCTCGCCGACCCGCCGATCATCCACCGGGACGTCAAGTCCAGCAACATCCTCATGGACGAGCACCTCACGGCCAAGGTCGCAGACTTCGGCCTCTCCAAATTAGTGTCGGACAGCGAGAGGGGGCACGTCACTACCCAAGTGAAAGGAACTCTGGTACGCTCAGCAATCGGCTCATTGTCGGACAGCAATGAGTGCTTTGCATTATTGCACCCCTATCGCTCCGATGATTCTTCCGGTGATGTGACTTAGTATTTTTTTGTTTTCGTTTTTTCTCTCTTTACCTGCAGGGTTATCTGGATCCCGAGTATTACATGTCTCAACAACTAACTGAGAAGAGCGACGTCTACAGCTTCGGCGTGGTCATGCTTGAATTGATCATGGCGAAGCAGCCGATCGAGAAGGGGAAGTACATCGTCCGCGAGGTGAAGAGGGCGTTCGACATCAGCGACACCGAGTTCTGCGGACTCAAGAACATGATCGACGCCAGGATCATGGACACCAACCATCTCGCGGCGTTCAGCAACTTCGTCCATCTGGCCCTCCGGTGCGTGGAGGAAGCGACCGGAGCCCGGCCGCCGATGTGCGACGTCGTCAAGGAGATCGAGATGATGCTGCAGAGCGAGCAATTGGGCAGCGCCTCGACGTCCGCAACAGATTTCGACGTCACAAAGGGCTCTCCTCGCCATCCTTACATTGATCCTCTCCCAAAGAAGGACGAGGACATGAGGACCGAGTCATTCGACTACAGCGGAGGATATTCCTTCCAATCCAAGATCGAACCAAAGTAGCTGATTTGTGGATTGGAATTCTCTTTTGGTCGACCTTTTCTTCCTCAGCAAGTGGCTCTACGAATACGTAGAGATGTGAAGAATTTTTATTGGGAATTGCTAAACAACACTCGAGTGTTTTATTTGACTCGAAGCACTCAAATTTTTCTCCATGTATACAACATCTTTCGCCTATGTTTGTAATATTTTGTACCTATGTATGCAATATTTTCCCATATATGTAATATTTCTCGGCTATAAAATATTGCATACATAAGAAAAATGTTGCATTTATGTGTGAAAATGTTGTAAATTAAGTCTGTGTTGCTCTGGTGATACCGATCAGACCAGCCTGGGGAGGTGGTCTAATCGGCTATTTGTTTGGACGGTCTGACCAGCTTGTGTGCCACGATCAGATCGGCCCTAATGAAGTCTATGTTGTATAAGTCTAGTTTTAGTGTTAGTCACGGTGGGTGCTGTGCAAAGGTAAGTCATAGGGCAGTCCATATATATATATATATATATATATATATATATATATATATATGAGTCATAGCGTGTTCATGCATATGGTTTGCTAGTGGAGAGTAAATGCATGTCATTTGTACTCGATTGATTGCTTTGTCTTTAGTGTGCAAGTGCTTTGATGATTGTTGTGGCTAGCAACGAGACCAAGACTACGGAAGGAGTCCTGAGGCCATAGTGTATTACGTAAGTTCGGGTGGAGCAATAACTCAAGCCACAAAGCATGGGAGAAAGACGAGTCATGAAGAGACAATACTTGCATGTGATGTGCCAAATGGATTTGTGTGTTTTAAGTGGTGACGTTCCTCGGAGCAGGCGTACGATCTTAACAGCAAGGTGTTGGGCATCACGTACTGTGAAGTGGTGTCGGTGTGCTATGTGACTTAGGCATTCAAGTGGTGACAGCCTCAGCTTAAGCGTACGATATTGGCAACAAGTCATGGGCATCGTATCATCGTGAAGACTGGTGGGTGGCAATTTGAAAAATTGTTCAAAACTGGGTGGAATGGCGGTTTGTAAAATTGCAGCGCTGGTCTAAATGGTTTAGGTCACGTCTTTGTGGATTGAAGCCTTATCGGGCTTGTATAGTCTTTGGAAGTTGCGCTTTGAAAAACTTGCAAGTTTGTGAGAGTGTAAAACTCATTTGTGTGTGGGTTACTGGGTTTCCTCATATGTAAGTGGTATGATCTACTAAGGAGTGACTAATTGGTGTAAGGAGTAGCCTCCACAATATAAGCCTTGTTTTGAGATAAGTCTTTGTGTGTGTGAGAGAGAGACTTGATAGAGATTAGGGTTAGGGTTTTTTGTGTTGGAGTATTGTGTATATGTACTCTACGCTTAGAGATCCGCTATTCTGAAGGATTAGCTATAAAATATTTATCTCCAAGTGAAATAAATATCCACATTTTGTCTAAGTGAGTTGTGCTATGAATCCCCTCGTGTGCTTTTGATTTTCTTAGCTTTCTTGTTTGAATTTCTCTTTTCTTGAGCTTTTCTAATGCCAAGAATGTGTAAGAGGTGAAGATATCTCCTAGAGACAAGATCCAATCCATTTAAGAATGATCTAGAGAAATTTCTTGAGTTTGCTCGCATTTTCTCAAGAGAGGTGATTTTTGGGTTTTGTTCCTATGGATGTTTTGGGTTGAATTCATGCTATGTTCTAATTTGCTATGACATATGAAAATCTATCCCTGTTCACCTAGATCATCTAGGACTCACAAGCAAGAGCATAGGTGATCGAAAATTTTCTCTTTTGATCGGTTTTAGTGCACCATTCCTTCGAACGGAAAAAGGTCTGAACTTTGGTAACGATTTTTTTTTTTACTTTTGATTGGAATAGGTTCTTGACATCCTAAAGAAGATACATGAAAAGTTTCAAGTCATTTGGATCAACCGATCAAAAGTTACATGAATTTTAAAATTTGAAATAAGGCTAAAAAATATTGTTCACCTTGAAATAATATAGCAGCGGTCTGACTGAGGTTACTGTAGCTTAGCCTGATTTTACTATTTATAGCAATATGACTGCGAATGAAATAGAGGTCTGACCGACCTAGAGGTCAAACCGCCCCTTCATAAAGGTTAGACTGTCATATATGTAGAAGTCAGACCGCCAGGGGTTGTTAAAGAATATTTTGCTTGGTTTTGATCAGATCTTTTCTTATCATTATTTATCTCTTATCTTCATAGCTTCTATAGCTACTGGAGTGAAGAGTTTTGCTTTCGCTTAAAGGAAAAGATTTTGAAAAGCCTTGGATTGAATTTGGGCTCCTATTCACCTCCTTCTAGTCGCTATACTCGATCCTATAAGTGATATCAGAGCCCAATTTCTCTTTTATAGATCTTAACTAATCTTGAGTATGGCGAGTAAGATGAGGACTTGTGAGCATTTGTTTGATTCTTGCCGGGATTCCTTTGCTGATGATGTCCACTGTGACGAGAGGCTTGAGCTCAAGTTAAAAGCTAAGGCATTGAAGAAAAAAAATTCTTTTGCAAAGCTTGTGGTCGATTCTTTTATTTCAATTGTCATAGTTTTAGGGATACAAAGCCTTTGGATCCTAAGGAGAAGAATGCGAGCTCTGGACATTGTGGAGTCGCGATCGAGGATGATCACGAGGAGCTACTAGAATACATGAGCTTGAGGATAAAGTAGAAAATCTAAAAAGGGAAAAATAGAAATTTGACTCGTGAAATTGCTAGGTTGAAATTTTCTTTGCCATGTGAATCTTGTGAGTCTTTATTCAAGGATTGTGTAATATGAACAAATCTCTTACATACTTAAAATCCGAAAATGAATCTTTAAACTTGAATGTTGCTATGCCATGTGATTCTTGTGTTTTACTTCATAAGCTTGATAGTGCTAAGACAGAAATTGGCAATATTAGGTCATTTGCTAACAATGAATGTGATTCTTGCAAAAGCATGTATGCTGAAAATGAAAACATAAAATTGGCTCATTCTTTTTGTGTAGAACAATTAGATAATTCTATAACTGAAAATAAAAAAATTGAAATTGAGCCTTTCCACTCATCTTGAGCTATAAAAGAATGCTAGGGCTGAAATTGTTGAGATTAGAGCTAGCCCTTGTAGCATGTGTTTAGATAATAAAAAAATTGCTTATGGATGATTTACATTCTTGCAAGAATTGTGCTAGTTTACAAATTGAAATTGATGCTTTAAATTGCATGCTTGCTGAGAATGCATCATTGTCATCTTGCACTTCTTGCATTTCCTTGAGAGAAGAAGTTGGGTCTTTAAAGAAAGTGTGCAATGATATGAGCTCTAAGTCTTGTGATTCTTTTAGTTTTTCTAGTGTTGTCCAAAGGATTTCAAATAACAAAGGTATTTCTTACCCACATGGTACTATATCTTCTAGGAAAAAGTATTGTTGCACATTCTGTAAGAAATATGGACACACATTTGAGTTTTACTTTCGCCGTGTCAAACATGAGCATTGATTTCATCATCAAGCTTCTGGGAACACACTTCGCCCATCTCATGGCATGTGTGCACCTAGTGCTGACTCAAATACTAGAAGTGGTGTTGTCTCTTCTTGTTTGTCCTAAGGGATTTCTCGTTTGAGCAAGAGTGGTACTTCATCCTCTGGGATCATGTCTACCTCCAGACTTTTGTACCATTGCTCATTTTGTGAGAAGGATGGGTATCTTATAGAGTTCTATTTTAGGCATGCCAAACACATATGTCGATTTAATACTTTTAAGTCTCGAAGTATTCATAGTATTTCTCATAACAAGAGCGCTAAAGAGCCTATCCCGAGGGCTCGCCTTGTTGATGGCTTCTTTGATCCATATTCTACTGCCTTTTGACAGTGTTGAGGACTTGTTTTTCATGGATTTGGTTTTGATCCACAGGCTGCCCTGAGGAAGGATTTCCATCATTGTGGTCCACAACATAGAGCTTTTAAGAATAGCATTTGTCGCTTTCCTAGAGATGGCACTCACTTTCTTTATCAAGTTTGACGAGGATAGAATAGGCCTCAAATTATTACATCATTATATATTCTAAATATATCACTTATCAGTAATGGAGAAAATTTACAGAGTGTTCATAAGCTCTGCTGTGACCATACCATAATCGTAAAGTTGTCCTACGATTACCTAGTCTTAATCCTTCTACGACTATCCCATAGTCGTAAGTTTTTCTGTGACCATGAGTTAGTCGTAAGTGGTCTTACAGCTACCTTGTGGTTACAGACCTTCCTGCAGCCAGAGTATCTTCAACCAGCCTATCTACGATGATATACCATGTTGTGGGTTTATCTAACAAGGCGATTAGAATATGCATTTATGCCCAATAACTAAACACGATCTCTCTCTGATAGTAACTGCCACATGACAAATGACTAGCTATGCCTCTCTAATAACAACTTCCCTCTGGCGGTTATATCCTAGAGCATTGGTACGTCTCTTGGTGCGGGACAACGGCCGTCGTTTTGTAAGCTATATAAGGTTGACGTCGGAAGAAGAAGGGGGAGAGGAAGGAGGGAGATTGAGGAGATACTGTAAGTCTTTCACATTATTCTGTTGTAATCATCCTCTTTGAGCAATAGTGACACAGAGCGTAGGGTTGTTATTCTCTAGGAGAAGGCCCGAAGCTGTATAAAAATTCTTTTTTCTTCTATGTACTCACAGTCTATTCCTTGAGAGAGTTTCCCCAAATCCATACAAATCATACGTAAGATCGATATTACATCGATAGTTAGCACCGTCCATGGAGCAAGTCCTTCCAAGAATCCGGCAATCTTCTTGTCAGCAAGTTCACTTCTTTCTGATGTCCTCATGGTAGGAGAGTGGAACAAGGAGAACTGGCTCGATTTGGCCAAGTTCACTCTCCGTTGGAACCTACAAAGGGTGTGCTCCTTGAGAGTTCGTCTGTCCCATTGCAGAACACTCCAACCAGAGACAGTTATAACCCAAAATTCCCCTACCTGGTGGGATTTACTCCTAGCCGCGATGCGCTATCGCTGGTGGATTCTTCAGACGAGTGGATCTCCACTGGAAGTGGAGATTCTTGACGAGAGGTCATGGCCCTCCCCGTAGATCATCATCACCTTCCCGCAAGAAGCCCTTAGAATGCTCTCCATTGAGCACACTCTCCCTCCTCTCCTGTGGATGGCGAGGAGACGTCCAGCGATGAGCGAGATTAGTTCTCTAATGAGCGTGGGAGAAATTCTAGAAATAATCGCTTTCCTCTAAGGTGGCCTCAGCCAGCCTTAGTCGTGAAAGGACCTAGAGACCACTAGAAGGAGATGACTGACTGCCTAGAGGTCTCTACCTAGGCACATTCAGTACCAGTCTAAATAGGCTTGGGAGTTTCAACATACCAACAACTTGCTCAAGAACCCAAGCCAAGGGCTCGCTCGAGCACGAGGCTATGACGACTTCGCTGAAGGGATCACGCGAAGACTCCATGACATGATGGCCTAGCTCGAGCACTCCTGTTGATGCAACTCCTCGAGTTGGACAGGTACAACTGCATCTAGTCATTCATAGAACTCACCTCGTGGGAATCAGCATGATGGCAGGTCACGTCGGTCACCTAATCACAAGTCTAGCTAGAGGAGGGTCCCACGAATGACTCCAAATTGGTGGCCTCACCAAGATGGAGATCAGTCACCACTTCGAGCAAGGAATCTGCAACAGCAAATGAACTACGAGGTTTATTTCCCTCACATGGATGAGACCTACTATAGGTCACCTCCACCGATTGCTAGGCATCGACGAGTGCGATCACTCGGTGATGCCAACTTCCTTTTTTCGCAAAGGATGCATCATGAACTCTTTACCAGATATTGGGTATTTACACCTAAACTCTGAGCAGTGCGCTGGCCACCATGGTTTCATCCAATGAATATGGAGAAGTTCGATGGGTTTCAAAATCCTATCGAGTTCCTCTAGATTTACATGACTGCGGTGTGAGTAGTAGGAGGTGGCGAGCAAGTCATGGCAAACTATCTGTTGATGGAGCTCCAAGGGTCCGCTCGATGATGGTTTCTCAACCAACCACTCAAGTCAATTCACTTATGGCAACATCTTTGTGAACTCCTGTTAGCAAATTTTTTGTGCACGTACGATCGTCCTAGTAAGGAGGACGACTTCATCGGATACGGAAAAAAAAGCATTGAGACCCTTTGATAATTTCTCAGGTGGTTCAGCTAGGTTCATAATTCAATTCCAGAAGTCTCTGATACTTCTGTCATAAGAGCATTCAAGCAGGGAATCCGCAACAAGAGGATCACAGGGGATATCGCTTTGAGATGGCAGATCGTTAAGCAACTGCCACTGAGATGGTCGAATGGTCTAAGACCATCAATTAGTACAACTGAGACTCCAGAGAGGAAGGTGAGGGCAGTAAGAGGAAAGGAAAGGTCAAGAAGTCCAAGAGCAATGCAAAGGGGCAGAAGCTTCATGCCAGAAGCTCGATGGAAGTCTTGACTGTTGATGACAAAGAGCCACGAAACCCAAAGTGGTATTCTGATTGGGGCAAGGGCAAAACCCCCGAAAGAAAAAAAAAGAACAACAAACTAAGGTGGTGTGTCTTTCACAAAAAGAAAGGGCATGATCTCTGCAATTGTTGAGTTTTTCTACGCAAACTCGAGGATTACTACTTTGGTAAAGAGCCACTCCCAACCCCTACAAAGGTAGGATAGTCGAGCGGTTAGAAGCCATCGAAGAAGGACAATGAGGAGATGTCATTTCATGATCCGAAGCACACCATCGAGCAAATCTACGGAGCGTCCTCGTTGTATGAGTCAAAGCTATAGTACAAGGATGTCGAGTGTGAGGTAAATTTTATCGACACTCCTATCATCAATAATATTCCTAAGTGGTCAAAATCACCATCTCTTTCGAGAAGGAGAATTGTCCCTTCGACTCGACCGAGTTAGTTTCTGATCATGGTCGAGCCCACCATCAACAATTACTGAGTGAATTGCGTATTGATTGATGGTGGAAATTCTTTAAATATTTTATTTTTAAGTGCCCTGGACGAGATACAAGTCCCACGTACTAGAATAAGGCTTGTACGGTACTCATTTCATGGGATCGTATTAGGCTCTTCGGCCAAGCCCATTGGCCAAGTTTCTCTACCTATTATGTTCGGATCTCCGAGCAACTTCAGCACAAAAAAAGTCTCCTTTGATGTGGTCAACTTCGATATGGCGTATAATGCAAAACTTAGACAACCAACCTTGGCATGCTTTCTAATTACTGCTCACTATGCATATCAATGTTTCATAAAGCCAGGTCCCAAGGGAATAATCATAGTGCGTTGTGATAAGAAAATGGCACTTGCGTAGGATCCCAAATCTCTTGAGTTGGTCTGTCAATTGGCAACTTGAGAAGCTACCAAGACGCAGCCTTCGACTAAGCACTCGAAGCCTCAAGCTACGCCGAAATCGAACGACGAAATCAAAGAGGTTCCTCTAGACCCAGTGGATCCTTCAAAGACTATTCACATTGGGGTCACTTGCGACCCCGCATAGGAAGACGTCTCGTCACTTTCCTCCGGGCAAACACAGATGTGTTTGCGTGGCAGCCATCCAACATGGCCGGAGTCCCTAGGGAGGTGATCAAGCATAGGTTAGCTCTACGGCATGATAAGAAACCCATAAAACAAAAGTTACAGAGATTTGAACTAGATCAACGGGAAGTGATCAAATTAGAATTGGACAAGTTACTAAAAGCAGGCTTTATAAGAGAAGTTGATCACTCAGAGTGGTTGGCTAACCCTGTAATGGTAAAGAAATCTAATGGTAAGTGGAGTATGTGCATAAAATATACTAATTTAAATAAAGCTTGTCCAAAAGATGATTTTCTCCTTCCTCGTATGTATCAATTGGTTGATTCTATTGTCGATTGTGAAATATTAAGTTTTCTAGATGCATACTCTTGTTACCACCAGATCAGTATGTCTTCAGAGGATGAAGAGAAGACCACATTTATTACACTATTTGGAGTATTTTTCTATATCAAAATGTCTTTGGTTTGAAAAATACTTATCCGACTTTTCTACGTTTGATGCAATTGACCTTTATTCACCAAATGGGCCAAAACTTGGAAACCTACATTGATGATCTGGTCGTAAAAAGCATGAAGTGACTTGATCACGTTTCAGACCTGTAGGAAATATTCGATAACCTTAGAAAACACCACTTGAAACTCAATCCAAAGAACTGTGTGTTCAGAGTTTTTTTAGAAAAGTTGCTCGGATTCCTTATTTTAGCAAAAGGTATCGAGACAAACCCTGAAAAGATCAAGGTCATCGAGCATATGCGCCCTCCGACCACGAAGAAAGAAGTTCAAAAACTCACCTGATGCATGGCAGCTTTAAGTCATTTTATTGCACATCTAGGAATTTAAGTCATTTCATTGCACATCTAGGAGAGAAAGGACTCCCTCTCTGTAAGCTTTTAAGAAAATACGAGGATTTTGAGTGATCAAAAGAGGCTAACGATGCCTTCGAGGACGTCAAGAGATATCTCACGAGTGCTCCTATTTTAGTTTCTTTGAAGCCAGGTGAAGCACTCTTAGTATATCTATCCACCATGCCATAGGCAGTAAGCGCAGTGTTGGTTGCAGAGAATGAGAACTTCAACGACCAATCTACTATGTAAGTAAAGTCTTACATAGGCCTAAGGAGCACTACTCTTAGGTCCAAAAACTTTTATATGCTCTCCTCATGTTTTCGAGTAAGTTAAGATATTATTTTCAAGGGCACAAAATTATTGTGGCATCCAAGTTTCCCTGTACCATGGCATGGTAACTCGTGCATGAAGGACGGACTCTCGGACCTAGCAGTCCGGCGAAGCCTTGTCAGAGGGTACTATGACACCGATGATGCTGTCAAGTTCAACTTCCCAGCTGGAGCATCATCGAGTACAATGTTAAGTACGAGGCTGCGGGGGAACTTGGCCGTGTTCGTGACACCATCAAGTGGGGGGCTGACTACTTCTTGAAGACCTTCAACTCCACGGCTGATACCATTGATCGTGTGGTTGCACAGGTAAACTAACTACGCAAACATCGACGCAAAAGGGAGTATTGCTAATGTGAATTATGTGGAGGGAGCAGGTGGGTAGTGGCGCCACGGCTCCCAGTTCAACTCAGCCGAATGATCATTATTGTTGGATGAGACCGGAGGACATAGACTACCCTCGTCTAGTGGTCGAATGCCACGCTTGTTCGGATCTTGCTGCTGAGATGGCTGCGGCATTGGCCGCAGCATCCATTGTATTCAAGGACAATAAGGCTTACTCGCTGAAGCTGGTACATGGTGCTACCACCCTCTTCAAGTTTGCAAGGGATAATCGTGGGAGATATAGTGCAGGCGGTTCAGATGCTGCGAAGTTCTACAATTCAACTAGCTACTGGGATGAATTTGTGTGGGGTGGTTTGTGGATGTACCTTGCAACAGGCAATTCATCATACCTGCATCTGGCAACTCACCCCAAGCTTGCAAAGCATGCTGGTGCTTTCTGGGGTGGTCTAGACTATGGCGTGTTCAACTGGGACAATCAGGGTAAACACCACTAGGAGAAAGGCTAAACGGCATCGGCTTAGTGGGATAAGAGATTTGAATATAGATTGGGATGATAGAACTTGGAGAAAAACACTAGCTTAATTTTTCTTCATTGCTTGATACTAATGGATACATAAATACATGCTAGTCCTTTTATAAACATGACTTACTTAGCTCTTAAGAAAACAATCTCTAATTTAAAGGAACTAATTTTATGTAAAGAAAACTAATCTTACTCAATCCTAACCAATCATATACTGCCATACCCGGATACTACAGTATGGAGGGTACTGTTCGCACGCACAGACAGTGCGTGCGAATAGTACTTCTAGCATGTGACATAACCTCCATGGCCTAAATGATGCTTCGGTAGAAGCCAACCAAAATCTATTAATTGCAGCGTAGCAGTAGTTGATAAAAACAGGATATATTGAATATTTTAATGGATTTAACATATCTTTCTCTGCTTATTGTGTGTTGTTCTGGCATTCTAGGTTCTTCTGAGCCGGATAAGGCTCTTCTTGAGTCCTGGGTATCCATATGAATATGTCTTGAGGACATTCCACAATCAAACAAGCATTGTCATGTGCTCTTACCTTCCAATTTTTAAATATTTCAACAGAACAAAAGGTTTGAACTTCAAGTCACTAAATCACACTATCACCTGTTTCATAGAATAGTTTACTGAATATTCTTGCATTACAGGTGGTTTGATACGGTTGAATCACGGGAAGCAACCTCTCCAGTATGTGGTCAATGTTGCATTCCTTGCTTCTGTGTTCAGTGACTATCTTGAGGCTGCAGATACCCCTAGGTGGTATTTGGGCCCTCATTTCTACTCGATTGAGGTTCTTCATAGTTTTGCAAGGACTCAGGTAGGTTTGCATTGTTCAGATATCAGAATGTTCTGTTTCCAGTAGTTGTAAGTTGTAACTCTTGGTACTAATTTACTTCTGTCAGATTGAGTACATCTTAGGCAAAAATCCTTTGAAGATGAGCAATGTGGATGGGTTTGGAAACCATTACCCTAAGCGTGTTCATCACCGTGGTGCCTCAATCCCTAAGAACGGTGTTCACTACGGTTGCAAAGGAGGGTGGAAGTGGAGGGACACCAAGAAGCCAAACCCTAACATCATTGTCGAGGCTATGGTCACTGGCCCTAATCGCCATGATGGCTTTAAAGATGTCCGCAAGAACTACAACTACACAGAAGCAACCCTTTGTAGGCAATGCTGGTCTAGTCGCAGCATTGGTAGTTTTGTCGGGTGAAGGCCATGGGGTGGACAAGAATCATATACTCGCAGCCATTATGGTTTCCATGGTGCTGGAGGCGGCGGGGTAAATACGTATACACTACGTATTTAGATTAGTGTTTTTTCCTTGTCGTCATAATGCTGTGGAGATCTAACAGTGAAGAAGACGGCATCACCGTTTTTTCAATTTTTTTTAGTGTTGTATATTCGCCGTGCTATGTAAGGACTATGCTGTTGTTGTATGAAACATTGTGTTCCAAAGTTAGGAATAGCTTCCCTCGTGGATTTGCAGGAATTTTCGAGATCTGACTGCATTTTCTCGATATGGTGGGGAGATATCTTACTTCAGCCAAATGAGGGGATGTTTGGAGCGGAAGAATTTCGAATTTCATTTGAATCGGTTCAAGGAAAAACGACATGCGTTCCAAACGGGCCTGAGTTGTTCATGTTGGTTCCATAGAGGAAACAACCAGGAACAATATTACCCGATTTTAATGGAATTTCTAAAAGCCAAGGAGTATCATAATTCGGCCAATACTTGGGTCATAAGGTGTTTGGACTGATGATATGGTACAGGGCCAAGATGTCCGAAATAATAAATATGTGAAGCTGCCAAATCGTCGTGCAGATCCGGGCCGACTAATGTTAAAGCCCATGTCAATCGGTTGACGGACTTTAGTCCAATAATCTCACAAGCCCACATGTCATAGTACTTGTGTAGACGTACCGCCCAGATGCACACCACGAACTTTTCCAAGACTTGAGCTTTCGATTTCGGGAACCACCAAAACAACAGCGAAATGAAGTACTGATTTTTTTTTGAAAAAGAATGAAGTCACCCTCGCTCGCTCGCGCTCGCGGGGTATTAAAAATGAAAAAAAGCGCGCACACACACACACACTCTCTCTCTCTCTCAAGAGAAAAAAATGAAGTATGATCACCTGTACACGCTGGTTTCCATCTCTCTGTTCACAAATGCCGGCACGAGACGAGAGTAGAGGCGCGCGCATGGCACACGAAAATGTCCGTGGGGAGTGGGCTTGGCGACGGGCCTATGCAGCCCAAGCCACCGGAGCACATCGATGCGCACACGAGGGAGGACAAACATTGCAATCGTACGACTGCTATTACACTGTAATGACAAGTATTGGAGAGAACTATTGCTTTCATTCAATTAGCATTGATTCTGTAGTTTGTTACAACTATTTATACATGATGTAAAGGTGTCAACAAAAAGGTGTCTGTTTGGACAGACATCTGTACATGGGAAGGTGTCTGTTTAGATAGACACCTATACATTGGGCATTTCAGTTTGTAACACTCCCCCTTGACCAATGTATTATCATATGATCACCTTGATTCATCATCTTGGAAAAACTCCTTCAAAAACCCTGTAAGAAAAATATGAGGAGAATTTGTAGAATAGATATGCCATAAAAAACTCCTTTAAAACCTAGTGGGAAAATTTAAGGAGAAAAATGATATGGCATATATTTGATTATCTCTTTAAAAACCCATGTGGGGAAAATAGAGATATAATATATGTATGATTACGTTGTCATATTACCTCATTAAAAACCTTGATGAGAAACCTTAGAGGAAAACTCATAAAGGGAAAAGAGTACAATATTTACATTTGAACGGGTTAAGTCTTAGGAGATTTCTCCCCCTGACGCCTGCAAATCACGTAGTTTGCATACCAATTCCATGAACACATTTCTGGAATGTGGAATTTGGTAATGATTTAGTGAATAAATCTGCGAGATTATCACAAGATTTAGTTTGCAGAATAGTTATTTCCCCACTCTCTTGCAATTCATGTGGGTAAAATAGTTTAGGTGCAATATGTTTTGTGATATTGCTCTTTATGTAACCCGTTTGCATTTGAACAACATAAGCAGCATTATCCTCTAGATAATGGTGGGTGATGCGATAGCACCTATACCACATGATTGTTGTATGTGGTTAATCATTCTGCGAAGCCATACACATTCACGTGATGCTTCATATAATGCGATTATTTCAGAATGATTAGTGGATGTAGCCACTAGAGTCTGTTTTGAAGACTTCCAAAAGATGGCTGTTCCACCATATAAAAATACAAAGCCTGTCTGAGATCTGGCATTATGGGGATCTGATAAATAGCCAGCATCTGTATATCCTATTAAATCCATACTTTTATTCTTCTGGAAGAATAGGCCGAGATCTTGAGTGCCTTGAAGATATCTAAGGATATTCTTCACTCCTACCCAATGTCTTTTGGTTGGAGCAGCACTATATCTAGCAAGTAGATTTACTGCAAATGCAATATCCGGCCGGGTGCAATTTGTAAGGTACATAAGCGCTCCGATGGCACTGAGATAGGGAACCTCGGGTCCCAATAGCTCTTCATTATCATCTCGGGGTCGAAATGGATCTTTGTCCCTGTCTAGAGATCGAACAACCATAAGGGTTTTCGATGGATATACTTTGTCCATATTGAATTTCTCCAATATTTTATGGACATAGGCTGATTGATGCACTAGTATGCCTGTATGAAGGTGCTCAAGTTGTATACCTAAGCAAAATTTGGTTTTACCCAAATCCTTCATTTCAAATTCCGTCTTAAGATGATCACGTGCTTCATTTATATCTTGTGTATTACCAATGATATTGAGATCATCAACATACACAGATATAATGCAAAATCCTATTGAGGATCTTTTGATGAACACGCATGGGCAATCATCATTGTTGGAGTATCCCTTTTTGGTTAGGAACTCACATAGTCGGTTGTACCACATTCTACCCGACTGTTTCAAGCCGTATAGAGACTTGTTCAATTTTACACAATATATATTGCGATTTGCATTTGGATTCGGAATTGAAATTCCATCAGGAACTTTCATGTATATGTCCGAATCAAGTGACCCATAAAGATATGCAGTCACTACATCCATCAACTGCAAAGATAGATGATTTTGTACTGCCAATGATATTAAATATCGGAATGTTATTCCACTCATTACTGTAGAATAGGTTTCATTGAAATCAATGCCGGGTCTCTGCGTGAACCCTTGTGCTGCAAGCCTTGCTTTGTATCTCACCACCTCATTGTTTTCATTCCATTTGCGGATGAAAACCCATTTGAATCCGACAGGGAATACATTGGGAGGTGTATGTATCACATTGGTGAATACATTTCTTTTCTTGAGCGAGGCTAACTCCGCTTGAATTGCATCCTTCCATTGAGTCCATCCAGTATTGTTTGCACTCTGCCATGGTCTTGGGATCTGGATCATTTTGAAGGTTGTTTGCAATTGTTGTGGAGAAATAAATGTCGACAATTGTAGTCTTACGATCATATGATTCTCCAGAATCAGTATAGTTAGTGGAAATTTCTTGGACCCCTGGTGACTCAATGTTATTTCCAACATTTGAGTCGGGGTATTCCGATGTCCCAAGATCAGTATTTGAGTGCACTGTTGATCTGGGTTCAAGGATCCTTTGGTGTCCATCAACATGAGATTGATCTGCATTTACATTCTTTTGTTTTCTTTGTCGCTTGTTGGAAGCTGTATCCACCACTTGTGCCGTACTTCTCCCCCTCTTATTTTGAACTGAAAGTTGAGTGGTATTTTGCGGTACCTCCACTCTTTCAGGCACATTTCTGGCAGGATTATAGGATTTGGTGACACCCTTATAATCAGTAAATGCATCTGGCAGATTATTTGCAATGTTTTGCAAATGAATGAGTTTCTGAACTTGAAGTTCAGTCTCTCTAGTACGTGGGTCTGAGGCAGGAATGCCTTGAACATTCCAATCAATTTCCTGGCATTTAGTTTGGTACTTGTTGTCTCCCCCTAATGCCGGGAAATGTTCCTCATTGAATATGCAATCAGCGAACCAGGCCATAAACAGGTCCCCAATTAGGGGCTCGAGATATTTTATAATCGACGGAGATTTATACCCAACATAGATCCCAAGTTTCCTGTGCGGTCCCATTGAGGTACGCTGCGGTGGTGAGATCGGTACGTATGTAGCGCAACCGAACTTTCGCAGATAGGAAATATCTGGTGGATTTCCACGTGCTAATTGTAGCGGGGAAGTGCTATGATATGCAGTTGGATGCAATTGGATTAAGTCAGCAGCGTGTAAAACTGCATGACCCCAACATGATGTTGGTAAATTACAATTCTGTAGCAATGGTCTAGCGATGAGCTTGATTATCTTGATAAGAGATTCTGCTAAACCATTTTGTGTATGAACATATGGAACAGAGTGTTGAACTTGTATCCCAAGAGCCATATAATAGTCATTGAATGCATGGGAAGAAAATTCAGCAGCATTGTCCATTCGAATTGATTGAATTCGATATTCAGGGTAATGTGCTCGTAATTGGATAATTTGACCAATTAACTTAGCAAATGCATGGTTTCGTGTGGATAAAAGACACACATGTGACCATCTAGTAGATGCGTCAATGAGAACCATGATGTAACATCCTGGTCACCCGGGCCACCCTCAGCCGCCCGATCTCCCTTTCTCCTCCACGCGTCGTCGATCCGCGCGCGCCGCCGCCGTACCCTTTCCGCGCACCAAGACGCCCGCCGCCCGATCGCCCGCGCCACACGCGCAAGATTCGCTGCGCGACGCTGCTGGCGGCGCCCGTCGCGCTTGCCGCGCCCGCGCGCGCCCTCGGCCGCCGCTCGATCGCGCGCCACGCGATCGCAGCCGTCGCTCGCGCGCGCGCGAACCTAACCCTAACCCTAATCGCGCTCGCCCGTCCGATCTTGCCGCGTGGCCGCATCCTAGCCGTCTAACCGTCCGCGTCGCGACCGTCGCCCGTAACCGAATCGAACTCCTCGGTTCGCGTGTTAAAACCCGCCGTTCGTCCTCGGTTCGTGTGCCGACACCCGAAGCCTCGCCGCCGCTCGCGCCGTCCTCGCGCGCGCGCGCCGCCGGAGCCGCCCGCCGCGCGCCGTCGCTGCGTCTCCGCCGTCGCCGAGGTCGCTGGAGCACCGGCCGCCGCCGCGCTGCCGCCGGTGAGCCTCCGCGCCGTTCGCCGCGTCGCCTCCGGTCACCTCGCCGCCCTCGCCGCGCCTCGCCTGCGCCTCGGCGCGCTCGCGTCGCGGCGCTGCGACCCGTCGCCTCGCGCCGCGCACCCGCCACGCGTCGCCGATCCGCTCCTCGCGTCGGCCACGCGTCACCCTTCGCCGCGATCGCCGCCGCCGCGCGCCGCGGCCAGCGCGGCGAGCCGCCACGCGTCGCCGATCCGCCGTCGCCGCGCCCGCGCCGCGCAATCTCCGCTGCGCCGCTCGGATCTGGCCGAGGCTCGAATCGGCGCGTGCGCCCCCCGCCGTCGGATCCGCCGTCGCCGCCGCGCCGAGCCGCCCGGCTCGGCCTAGCCACGTGGCAGCACCGGTAGCGTGCCACGTCAGCCCTAGTCCATGTGGCATGACACGTGGCATGCCACGTCAGCGCCACGTCAGCCCCGAGCCGTCCCCCGAGCCACGTGGCAGCCACGTCAGCTGCCACGTCAGCCGGGTGACACGTGGCAGCATATGCGCGCGCCATGTCGCCAGCCCCGCGCGTCAAGACCTCTCTCCCCGTGCATCTTTATGCGTGGACCGAGTCCACGGTGGACTCGAGTTTCGTGGACCGGGTCCACAGCACAGTAACTTTTCCGATTTTCCCGAATTAATTTTAGAATTAATTTTTCGGGAGCCCGTTCTCCTCCGTCCTAGCTCCGATTGACCCCGTTCTTTTTTATAAATTCATCTAAAATCGAGCTCTAGCTGTTGGTTCTGGTTTTGTGAATTTTGGAGTTCATTTACTTATCATTTTATGTGTTTCTTTGTTTTCGGTCGCTTTCTCTCTCGTTAGATTCGGATTCCGGAGGAGCAGGTTTCGCGCCAGAAGACCAGGAGTACCCCGCTGAGCATAACGAAGGCAAGTCGTGTCCCTTAATCATGTTGAACCCAATTTTACAAACTATTATTTAATTATTTTGTTTTAAATTACATTGCATTGCTATTTTTATTCAAACCTTTGCACAGGTAGTTATCGTCCCAATTGAAATTATACCTCCTTGATACTTTGGAATACCATGATGCCATTGTCACCATAGGTTGGGAAATTTATTAGTGATGCTAGTTTATTTATCACATGGGTTGGTACGATTAGATTGCTTAGCCGGTTTATATTGACGATTGATCTCATCGCACATGTTAAATTATTAATTTGAATTAATGACATATGGAACTGTGGTTATACAAATTTGTGCCACGTCATTGGTGTGACGTTGGCTTGGTTATACAAATTGGTTTTGCACTCGGGCGGGTGATCGTGCAGTAAAGGGGGAAGTACAGTTGTACTTTGGGGGATGTGGTAGTCTCGCCCGGGTAATGTTAAGGACTTAACTTTGTGCGCCATTGATCTGAGCTTAATCGTGCAAACCACATGTCTATTATGGGATGGACCTGGCTGATTAATTTGTAATATTTCAATTCAATTCTGCCATTGTGATGGACATGGTTGCTGATTTCCATGTGGCGCAAGGGGGGGTGTGATGCGAAACCCTAGTGGGCAGGATTGTATTGAGATAGAGCATTGTAAAGGCCTTGTTGTGATTTCCTTAGGCCTAGGCTAATCACATCGTGTGGGTACAGTTGTGCAACCTCTGTAGAGTGTAAAACTATTCGAATAGCCGCGTCCTCGGTCATGGGCGGTGCTCGGGATTTCACACGAGGGTTAGTGTTTCATTTATAACTTGGTGGTTTATGTTGGGAGTGGACAGTAGTTCATTGTTGGTTTAACTTGTGAATTGGTGTTCACAAGTGGTTCATGTTTATTCCTTTGATTATCTATTATTCTTGTTTTGATTAACTTTCGCTTTCAAGTTATTTAATATATTTCATCGATAAATGCCTTTATGCAAATTAACCTTTCAGCCCTCCTTTGGTAAGCCTTGCATATTATATTGCATTTATTGTTACAAACGACTTGCTGAGTACCAATGTACTCACGGCTTTACGCCTATGTTGCTCGATTGAGGGAGAGGAGTACTATCGCCAGGAGGTTCCGTAAGGAGAGTTCTACGACGACTTCACGGATTAGGCTTCGTTCTCCACTCGATAGCCCGTGGCTTGTCGATTGGTCGCCACGCTTTATTTTGGATTTCATTGCTATTTTGTTAAGCCCTTCCGCTAGAGATATTGTAAGCTTGATCATAAGGTCGTACCCTTGATATTTTATCGATATTCGAGTTTTCCTTTATTAGTGTCGTGTGTATGACTGTGATGACATCTATGTTTGACTGTGTGCACTAGCGTGATCCTGGACTAGTGCAGTTTACACAGAGAGACAGAATTTGCATATTCGGGTCTCGACACATGAAATACCTGAATGGTCCACACAATGGCTGTATAGGACCACATATATCACCTTGAATGCGTTCAAGGAATTTAAGTGGTTCAGCTCTGATTTTAAGATAAGAGGGTCTTAAAATCAATTTTCCGGTGGAACATGAAGTACACACAAAATCTGAGGATTCCGGAAATTTTGTTTTGAGATATGTATGACCAATGGAATTGCTAATAATTTTTCTCATCATTCCAATGCCTGGATGGCCAAGGCGATCATGCCATGTTTGGAATGTGTTAGTGTTTTGAAAAATTACTTTGTTCGCAATATGTTGAATCGGTTTGATGTATGTATAGTACAATCCGGAGGTTAAAGATAGAATTTTTTCTAGTACTTCTTTGTCATATCCGTTGCTTTTGGTGAGGATGAGATATTCCTCTTTGTTGTCATTTTGGGTTTCAACATGGAAATCATTCTGACGGATATCTCTATAACTGAGTAGGGTACGTGTTGAATCGGGATACAAAGGTGCATCCTCAATTTCTAACTGTGTACCCATAGGGAGAGTGATAGAGGCACGACCAGAGTCTACTATCATTACATCGCGTCCAGCGATGGTTAAAATATTTCCTTTCCTCCTAGTGAGAGTTAGAAAATATTTAGTGTCCCTAAGTATAGAGTTTGTGGTGCCGCTGTCCACAAGGCATAATTTCTCCTCCATTTGATTGACTCCAAAAATCTATATACACAAAAGAAGAATTTAATGAAATTCTCATGGTGGTATATATAGAATACATACAAACTTAGTTACAATACCGAATATGTTCGATATATGATTGTAGCATGCAAACTTACAATATAGATGACAACAATGTTTATTTTACAACACTGTAGGACTTAATGGCTATGGCAATAGGAGTCTAACTAAGATCTCCAAACATGTCTTGAGAAGTGAATTCTTCAAGTGTGTCCTCGGTGCTCAGGAGATCATCCTTCTTTGGAGAAGTACATGCGTCCTTGAGTTCTTGAATGAACTGTTGGGAGCATCCAGCTTCATTGTTGTTGCATAGGAGATTGAAGTGCGCTTCAAATCTCTTCTCTTGAGCATGCTTGCCTTGAGCTGAAGACTGGAGGTAGAGGTTCACTAGGTGCTTCGGGGTGCGGTATTTCTTGGTAGTATGGTTGTAGCAACCACATTTTTGATAAATTTCAGTTTTGTCAATTTTCTTACCAAAATTGCCTTTACCCTTCTTGAATCCAACACGCTTTTGCTTCATGTTGCGTTTGTTTTTACCTTTAAAGTTCTTTGAGTGGTCTTTTGAACCACGGAACTTAATGTTATTCTGGTTAGCATGAACTTCAGGGAGTGGAGCAGCCCCAATGGGACGTTGCTGATGATTCTTTAAAAGAAGTTCAGCATGCTTCTCGGCTTGAAGTATTGTATGCATAAGATCAGAATAAGATTGGTAATTGGCAACACGCCATTGCTGCTGGAGGACCCTATCAGATGGGAGCATGGTAGAGAGAGTTTTCTCTATTTTGTCTGCATCTGTTGGTTCCTTTTCACAAAACCGCAACTTTGAGCAAATAGCATGAAGGGTATGGTTATAGTCTCCAACCGTTTTGAAGTCTTGGAGTCTAAGATGTGCCCATTCATAATTAGTCTCAGGTAAAATAACAGCTTTCAGCTGTTCATATCTATTTTTGAGAGCTAACCATAAAGTTAGTGGATTCTCCTCATATAGATATTCAGTCTTCAAATCCGGATGTATATGATTCCATATGATGCTCAAAACGGAATATTTTACAATATCCAGTGGGATTTGATCAGCTAGAGGATCGAATATCACCCTTTGCAACCCACGTGTGGTGAGGTTGATTTTTAGGTCCATAGCCCATGTAGGGTAGTTGCTACCATCGAGAGCGAGAGGCTCAAAATCTTTGGTAGCCATTTAGAGCCTACATGAAAAATATACCATAAAATGATTAATTTACATGAGGTAAATTAATATGTATGGTAATGTTGTAATAAATGCATATATGTGGAAAACAATATGAGTATTGTAATCCGAATGAATATATACCCAAATTAAATATAACATGTGGTTATATTTATAATACTGTTAAATCACAATATTGGTGGTAAGCACAAATTTATTGTATGGCATAGCGTACAAAGAAATGTAGCAACGTGCCATAAATTGTAATCATGGTATTTGTTGTAGGTATGCATTCATAATAATAATAATAGAATAATAAAATATCTGCTAAATTAAGTACAATGGTACTTATGAAATAGCAATCGTATTTGAAAATTGCGAAATTTAAATATGTTCGCAAGTCATAATGTAGATAAGTTACAATAAAATAATAATCTGTCGAGGCCCGAATATGTAAATTCGGTCTCTCTGTGTAAACTGCACTAGTCCAGGATCACGCTAGTGCACACAGTCAAACATAGATGTCATCACAGTCATACACACGTTAATAATAAAGGAAAACACGAATATCGATAAAATATCAAAGGTACGACCTTATGGCCAAGCTTACAATATCTCTAGCCGGAAGGGCTTAACAAAATAGCAGCGAAAATCCAAAATAAAGCGTAGCGACCAATCGACAAGCCACAGGATATCGAGTGGAGAACGAAGCCTAATCCGTGAAGTCGTCGTAGTACTCTCCTTCTGGAACCTCCTGCTGATAGTACTCCTCTCCCTCAACTGAGCATCATAGGCGTAAAGCCGTGAGTACATTAGTACTCAGCAAGTCGTTTGTAACAGATAAATGCAATATATAATATGCAAGGCTTACCAAAGGAGGGCTGAAAGGTTAATTTGCATAAAGGCATTTATCGATGAATTACATTAAATAACTTGAAAGCGAAAGTTAACTGAAAACAGTAATAATAGATAATCAAAGGATTAAACATGAACCACTTGTGAACACCAATTCACAAGCTAAACCAAAAGTGAACTACCTGTCCACTCCCCAACATGACCACCAAGTTATAAGTGAAACACTAACCCTCGTGTGAAATACCCGAGCAATGTCCATGACCGAGGACGCGGCTATTCGAATAGTTTTACACTCTGTAGAGGTTGCACAACTGTACCCAACGATGTGATTAGCCTCGATCTCAGGAAATCACAACAAGACCTTTACAATATTCTACCTCAACCCAATCCTGCCCGCTAGGGTTTCGCATCACGCCCCCCCTTGTGCCACATGGAAATCAGCAACCATGTCCATCACAATGGCAGAATTGAATTGAAATATTACAAATTAATCAGCCAGGTCCATCCCATAATAGATATGTGGTTTGCACGATTAAGCTCAGATCAATGGCGCACAAAGTTAAGTCCTTAACATTACCCGGGCGAGGCTACCACATCCCCGAAGCGCAACTGCACCTCCCCCTTTACTGCACGATCACTCGCCCGAGTGAAAACCAATTTGTATAACCAAGCCAACGTCACACCAGTGGCGTGGCACAAATTTTAATACACGTGGCACCAACCATAGTTACATATGTCAATAAGTCAAATTAATAATTAACATGTGTGATGAGATCAATCGTAAATATAAGCTGGCTAAGCAACCTAATCGTACCAACCCATGTGACAAATAATCTAGCATCACTAATAAATTACCCAACTTATGGTGACAATGGCATCATGGTATTCCAAAGTATCAAGGAGGTATTATTTCAATTGGGACGATAACTACCAGTTACAACGATTGAATAAAAGTAGCGATGCAATGTAATTTAAAGCAAAATAATTAAATAATAGATTGTAAAACTGGGTTCAACATGATCAAAGGACACGACTTGCCTTCGTTATGCTCAGCGGGGTACTCCTGGTCTTCGGGCGCGAAAACTGCTCCTCTGGAATCCGAATCTAACGAGAGAGAAAACGACTTAAAACAAAGGAACACATAAAATGATAAGCAAATGAACTCCAAAATTCACAAAACTAGAACCAACAGCTAGAGCTCAATTTTAGATGAATTTAGAAAAAAGAACGGGGTCAATCGGAGCTAGGACGGAGGAGAACGGGATCTCGAAAAATTAATTCTAAAATTAATTCGGAAAATTCAAAAAGTGCACTGTGCTCTGAACCCGGTCCACGGGATTACCGGTCCACCGTGAACCCGGCGCACGGAGCAGTACACGCGGTGAGAGGGGCGCTGACGCGGCGGCGGGGCGGTGACGTGGCAGCGGCATATGCTGCCACGTGTCACCCGGCTGACGTGGCTGCCACGTGGCCTGGGGGACGGCTCGAGGCTAACGTGGCGCTGACGTGGCGGCGACACGTGGCATGCCACATCAGCTAGGGCTGACGTGGCGCGGCTGACGCGCACGGCGCGACGCGGCGCGCGGCGTAGATCCGACGGCCGCGAGGGCGACACGCGGCGAGATTCGATCGCTGATCCGGATGCGGGCGGCGGCGAGGATGGAGCGGCGCGGCGCGGCAACGGTCGGATCACCGACGCGTGGCGGCTCGCCGCGCGGCGTCGGCGGCGCGCGCGCGCGCGCTAGCGGCGCGATCACGGTCGGCGGGCGGCGCGTGGCGGGCGCGAGGGCGGATCGGCGACGCGTGACGGCGGCGCGCGCGAGGCGACACGGGCGCGGGTGAGCGGCGAGCGCCGAGGCGAGGAAGCGGCGGGCTCGCGACGCGGCGACTTCGGCGGCGAGGACGGCGCGGAGGGCTCACCGGCGGGGTTCGGCGTCGGCCGCTGCTCCGGCGACCTCGGCGGCAGCGGAGACGCGCACACGGCGGCCGAGGGCGAGGCGGGCGCGGCGACTTCGGCGTGATGGTGCCCCCGCGCGTCAGCGCGGATGCGCGACGCGTGGCGGGCTGCGGGATCGGGCGGTGGCGCGGAGCGCGGGAAGCGGGAGTACGGCGGCGGCGGGGAGCGCGGGATGGGCGACGCATGGAGGAGAGAGGGAGATCGGGCGGCGGGGGTTTATTTCCTTTCTTTTCTTTTTCCAGAAATTCAAATAAACTTCCAAAAGCTCTAGAAAATAGCAAATAAATCCCAAAAATTCACGAAAAATACCAGAAAATTCCTTGAGACCTGAAGAACACAAGTAAAATATTTTCAACTTATGTTAATGTTTATTTTAATCATATTAAATCTTTGAAAATTCTAAAAATTCATTTGAGGCTTGAATTAAATTCAGAAAATTCCAGAAAATTCATTTTTAAATTCCAGGCTTTAAAAATCTCAGAAAAACAGGATGTTACATAATCCCACATATGTAAAATTATATCAATGTGAATGCACATTTATGTAAAATTTTACATAATTTTCAAGTCCTGTAGGGACTGAAATGCGAATGTATAAAAATACACACTGACGGGTACAATTATAAACATTCACAGGGGTTATTCTGCAAAAACGACAATAGGAAACATAATGTTCATGAAATGGAGGGGTGGAATTGCAAATTATGCAAAACTTGGGCTGGGGCCCATTCGGCCTTTGGGCCCATGAGAGAGGTGGGGGCTAATTGGGTTAAAAGCCCATTTGGGGATGCTCATATATATATGAGGGGGGAGGGGGGGTTTAGGGTTTCCCCCCAACCCTATCCAGCGCCGTCGCAATGGGGAAGGGGGCCGCCGCCGCCACCGGCCGGGTCCCGCAGCCTCCAACTGCCTCAGCCGTGCGCCGCCACCCTACAGCATGCGCCGCCGTTGCCGCCGTGGGGAGCCGCCCCCGCCGCCGCCTCCTGCTGCCTTTGGCAGGGCGCCGTCGCCCTACAGCATGCGCCGCCGGCGAGGCCGCCGGCAAGCGCGCCCGCCGGGAGGCGCCGCCAGGCACGCGCCGGGCGCGCGATCAGAGGTTTCGTCGGCAGGAGGAGCCGCCGATGCGGGCCGCGACGCGCGGCGCGCCGCCGGCGGCCGGCAATGTGCGTCTTGTGGTGCGCCGCCGAGGGGCCGTCTGCGCGCCATCGGGCGCCGTCCACGCCGCGCGCGCGGCGTCGGCCGGCAGGCCACGCCACGCCGCGGCTGGGAGCCACCTCGGCGCGTGCCTAGTTGGGGAGGACGCGCCAGGAGGCCAAGCCACGCCGCGCCATCCAGACTGGGGGCTGCGCCTCGCGCCGTGAGGCCGTGCGCCAGGTGGGGGGCCGCAGCCAGGAGGGATGCTGCGCCGGGCTAGTAGGCGCCGCGCGCACGCAGGCTGGTGCTCCAGGCTGTCGGATATGCACGCAGGGCCACGTGCCTCCAGGAGAGATTTTTTTTTCTTGGATGTTGCCTCTATAGTGTTCTTTTGCAACACTTTTGGGATGAACTCCATAGGTCGTTCTTCATACCTTCTGTTACTTCTTGTTTTTGTGCTCATCTAGAGACAAGGTGCTGATAACGTATTACACTGTAATCACAAGTATTGGAGAGAACTATTGCTTTCATTCAATTAGCATCGATTCTGTAGTTTGTTACAACTATTTATACATGATGTAAAGGTGTCAACAAAAAGGTGTCTGTTTGGACAGACATCTGTACATGGGAAGGTGTCTGTTTGGATAGACACCTATACATTGGGCATTTCAGTTTGTAACAACTGCTACGACTACGAGTAGCGTACGCTACACCGGAGACCACGCCAAGATGGCAAGGGCACTGGCGCACGAAACCCCAGCCTCGGGGAAAGGCAAACAAAACAATACTAGGAGTAGTACTCCACTTCCGCTCAGTTCCGCTGCTGACCACCACCGTGCGGTGGAAGGAATCCGCGGGCGCGGGCGTAGAAACAGACACGCGCCGCACGGTCTCCCACGCCCGACTTCGGATCCTGCCTCGAGACCTGCGACCTGCCTGCAACGCTGGACAAACAAGCAAGCAAACATGGGATGGGAGGTTGGGAGAGGTTGGGTTGGTGGATGGGTTTACTACGACGACGCCTTCTGGTCTCAATTTCTTTTAACGATGGACCGGCCCGTAATTAATGGTTTCTTGCGGGCCTAATCCAACCTGGCCCACTGCTGCTTGCGGGTAACCATTAGAATTTGGTCGGCGCCATGGGATGTCCTGTCGGTACGACCTGAAAAACATTTTGATTCCATTTTCTTTCTGTGCTGCTACGTGTACCAATGAGGAACCTCTTAAACGGATAGTGATTGAGAGGTGGGACTTTTAGGCCTAAATGAGCACCCCTAAATCTAAGAAAAGATTAATAAAAAAACAACTATATGTCTATGTGAAATGGCAAATCACAACTACTTAACATCTTTCAAAGAACTTCAGTATATGTAGAGAGTGAGAATATTGCAATACCAAAACTCTTTATTATCTCAATGGATAAATATTTTAAAAATAACGTTCTTGAGACTATATATAAATATAGTGAACCCTGTATAGCTAATGGAAAATGGTACACACATGAAGAACGGTAAAACCAACCCCCAGGTAATCCTTGAAAGGCTTGTTCTAGTGAATCCGTGGGCCATAGATCACATTGTCTTCGTAGTGCCTCCACTCGTCAATGAACCTTTGGTGGAAAGTCGCCAATCCATTGTCTTCTTGTCCTTTCTTCTGTCCACCCTGCATGGAACACGAATTAGTCTCGGCGAAGGAAATATGGTAGTAAACAATACTAAATAATGTGAACTATGCATACTAAATAATGTGAACTATGCATTGAACTTACTTGTGTAGATCAATGGAGGTGGAGAAACAATCTGGTTCTGCCTGCTACAACTTGTCAAACTGCCTATGGACCCTATGCGGGAGGTGCTACTCCACTGCATAGAAGCAAATGAGTGGGCAGTGAGCAAGCCATAGGTCCTAGTCCTGGTAGCACATCATGTTGAAGACGAGCCCCTGAACCAGGCCAAGCTGATATGGCAACCAAGTAACCTATTGAAAAAATAATCATGCCCAAATCAGAAATATAATGAAGTGACATTTGAACATTACCACCATTTCTATTACCTGCCCAGGTTGAAGGCAATCTACATCATTGGTGTAGTGCAACTACAATGTCCATGCCCCACCATGCACCACGGTGACCTGATCCCATAGGTAGGCAATAGTGGGCCGACGGTTTAGCTCCTCAAACTCCCAAGGCTGTTGGTGGGGGCTAGGCGAGATGGCCAATAGGTATCCTCTCCCACATCCTTCAAAATTAGAAAGAATGCATAGGTAATGCAAATCCAAAAATGAAATAAAAGTAATGAAGTTAACGAAAAAGTTGTAGTGCAAGTCCATTTACTGGATTTGCAGGAGGAAAACATAAGTCTAGTTATCAAATTTGAAGGAGTGGGGTGTACGTTCGTCATAGGGCATAGGCTCATGGCCATGCTCACAGAGCAGATATAGCACCTACAAAGACAATAAGGACATTAGTACTTCATTAGTTACAATCCATGCCCAACAAAAATAAGTAAAGCAAAAGTGGTAGCTACCAACCTTGCCCGTTGCTATCCTCCTTCCTTGATGAGTTGCATTGTAGTACGGGTCAAGTGCCGGTGGTGTGTGCAGCGTCATCCTAAAAATTACAAACACCCAAGGTCAGTAAGTGCAAACACATATTAAAAGTAAAGCTTGCAAGACAAACATACAATGTAATTGCAATAATAACAAATAATTTAAAAATGAACATGCGTATGCCTAACCTCGCGTGACCTCTCTCCCCTTTGCCTTCTCATCAGCTACGACCTCAACCCCTATTGCCCCCTGTGGGATTGCCTGTTCCGGTGTTACCCCCTAAGGCATTGGCCACCGTCAGGTCGCCCCTTGTGCATTTCCGTTCTTCCGACACTTTGGACAACACGTCTTCTTGTGGCCTTCTAGGTGGCACTCCGTACAGCGGTTAGGAGTCCCATTGGCCAAGAAGTGGTCGTTGCCTCTCCTCTACCTACAACTGTCTTGGGCTTGGTCCATGTTATTCTTGAACCATTTGGACTTGCACCTACCCATTGTCTTCACACGTAGAGAGCAATCCGTGACATACACGGCTCCATCGTAATCCAACCATTGTTGTGGATCAAGATATGGCTTAAATTTCCTAGACCATATGTTCAACACCGCATGCAATGAGAATTCCTGACCGACGTAGGCCTCCACCTCTAACTTCCGGAGAATGCATGTCGTGGCCATGTGTGAACACGATAGGTGGAACAACTTTGGCTTCTGATAGGAGCACTGGTTGGATGTGAATACCACCTTGTAGGTTCGGTCACCATGCTATTCTTCACCCACAGTGGTGCCACCGCTCCCTACGACCTCATATTTCCAACTAGCCTTATCAAAGTATTTTTCCTCTTTTCCCAATTGCTATCCTCTTCTCCTCCTCGATCTTGCCATTCACAACAATACCCCATACTTTCCCTTCAAGCAACATCCCTTACGCTTCACGGTGCCAGACCACAAAGTACTCGTTGCACTTGTGAAAATTGTATGCCACTATAGATGTGACAGGTAATGACTGTATCCCCTTCAGAACTTTGTTGAATACCTCCGCCATGTTTCTAGTCATGAAGCCATACCTACGGCCATCTGGATCAAATGCACTTGCCCATAGGGACTTGTCACATAGACTACTCTCTAGCCACTCCTATGCCCACTGGCATGGCAACTTCAAGTCCTCATTTGCTTGAAGATCCTTGGCTCGTTCACCATACACAAGCTCCTAAGGTCCTCCGTCTCATTCTTAGTAGCATCGACCGAGAAGAAATTTGCAACGAAGTGCCACATGCACCAATGGTGATGCAACCGGTAGTACTCTAGGATTTCTTTCTTCATTTCATTCACAGTTCCAATGTGCCAGTCTTAGATGACACAAATCTCCCAGTCTGGCCCTATGACCTCAACCCTCACAAGATGCGTGAACCACTCCCAATTAGAGATGTTATCTCATTCCACAAGCGATCCTCGGCATCAACACCAATGGTGACCAAAACGATACCCTTGTACTTGCTATTAGGACGGTGCCATCCACACTTAGAACTGGTTTACAATGTCGGAACACCTGCACAAAAGGCCCAAATGTCCAAAATACACGGCCAAATACTTTTGTCATCACACCTCCCATGATCTCAACCTTCACCCCATGGGGATCTATGCTGTACACCATTGTCGGGTTGGTGGACTTCATGGCGTGCATCAATGTTGATAGGCGAGCGTACAATGTGGCATAATTGTCATACAACATCTTCATGGCAGCTTGGTTAGCCCTTCATGCCTTCCCATAGTTAACCTAATACCCAAAAAACTCGAATATGAACTCCACGAGAGCTGCAAGTGAAGTGGTTGGCTGCTACTTTCACAGCACTGCAAAGACAATTGGTGATGAAGTTCGACATAAGCTGTCGATGCTCGCTTGAAAGCTTTGATTCACTGCATGTGTGCGGTTCAACCACACTTGTCACCTTCCACTGACCATGAGGTGTTCTTTGGGCATGGGTCTTCCAAGAGTAATTCCTATCCACACATCTTATCGTGTAACGCTTTCGCAAGCTTAAGTACACCACACGGTACGGTTGATGGTGTCAGATCGAGTACACCTTGAGCCATAGCTTCATGGACAGCATGTTGGGAAACAACATGCCTTTTGGATCTACCTCGTGGATGCAGGTGGTATGCGCTCAACATTCGCACCGCCGTCAAGAACATTCCCACCTGCTAGACTCAGATCCCTGAATTATGAGATACAGGGATCACGCCTAATCATCTTCCGAAACACATTGGCATCCTCCACCGTCAACACCACATCGAGATGGTCCTCATCCGAGTTGAATGCGTATTACTCCTCATAAGGCTTGTCACCAACAAACCTCTCACTAAAGACCCAAGCATCCAACTCACCGGAGGTTCTTGCCCCCATCAAAACGAGACACAAGTGGGGTAGTCGCTACTTAGGACTCCGTTATGCCACTAGTGGGGCTGCCGTTGCCTCAAGACTCTGTTGTGCCAAAGGCTTTGGTGGGTTGTCACCCACGGCATCCACATACGAAAGGCCATTATGATCATCAGGCACAACATCCGATGACAAATATCCCGCTTCATGTCATCCTCATCACCTCACAGAGATCGATTCAAATTGATGGCGACCTCACGTAGCTCACTTTCCACAACCTTCACCACCACCACGTCAAGGACTTGAGTGGGGAGATGGCAACCAACTCCAAGTATGTGTCCCAGATGAGGTTATAGGAAATTGGCAACATCAATAGCGACCATTCTCCAACACCAACATTATATCTTCCCTCCAACTGAACACCCACTCCGTGTTCTATCCACCGTAACTTCCCTTTCACGCTTACTAGGCGAATGAGGGAGCACAGCATACACCAACACGCTCAATGCCATTTCCACAAACTGCACACCATTGTCATTATACATCACCGCGACACCATGATGCACACGCACGACTCTATCCATATAAATGACTACAAGCAACAACCAGAAATAAAACATACATCAATCCTTTGCAAATCACATGTACAAATTAATTTGTATGAAACTATCAATCAATATGCAGATCATCTAACATTCGCTACTGCATGTACCAATTAATTTGTATGAAACTATGAATCCATATGCAAATCATCTAACATTTGCTACCGCATGTACCAATCCATCGAACAACATAATACAACATCATAATCAAAGAAATACTATACTATCATTATCACATCCTACAATAGTTTTTCATCCAAACTGACATCAAGATAACCAACAAACCATGCTAGCCCATGGACACGTACACAATAATCACAACCTACATCACCATGAACTAGACCGAGTTCATACAATTTGGGCCAAACAATAAGGATTTTGTGTGGTTTATCCATATGTCTTCCATCCAAACCAACCAATAATATACAACAAATAATCAAAATGTTGGCAACAATCAGACTACCAACCATTGGTAACCTTCCCACAACACAATTTGGGTGGCACATGCACCCGCTACGAGTTAGTGAGATGCTAGTACTGCTATTACTATAGATTAGCAGCAACTATGGATAGTAAGATCTACTAGCCTTTGCCTCTTTGGTTTGTGTTTGACTACACTACATGCGGGTGGTGATCGAGCAAATTGCATCCTGTGTTGTAGGACTAGGAAGAAGGTCACTACAAAGTGATTGAATATGTGTTTTATAAATAAACGTCATTTGAAAAAATGTGAAAAAAAATCTTACAAATATAACACTTCTTATGCATCAATAGCTATAAAGAGTTAGTAGAACATAGTCTAACCACTTACAAAGAAAGTTCTAAGAAAAATCAAGCAAAATGAGTCTTTATATACCCGGTCGGCCTAACCTCCAACTAAAAGATGGTCTAACCGATAGTGGGTGGTCTGAGGACAGTCTGACCGATAGTGGGTGGTCTGAAGACAGTTTGACTAATAGTGGGTGGTCTTACCTCTCTTTGTTTGGTTGTCAGATCTCTTCCTTAGGATAAACTTGAAAAAATAGCATAGCTTTCACACAAAAGCTTAAAATGATTTGGAACATGGAACAAAGCAAGATTACAACATTAGGGAAAAAACAAAGAGATCTTGCAAGAGCATAAGAAATATATGACATTTTGACTCTTAAAGCTCTATTGCACTAAAATCGGTTTCAAATTACAAAATGATAAAACTTTCAAATTAGAGCTCCAAATGAATGAAACTTGACACACACTAGGATCAAGATCTTAGAAAACTACTCCAACAAGAGCTTCTCAAAGTGTTAGCCAAATTTGTGATATTTTTGCACTTAAGAACAAGAGACAGCAAAATCAGGCAAAACCAAGAAACAATGATTAATAGGAGCTCGTGGAAAGAATCAAGCTAAGGTGCTTAAGGATGGTTTCCCACATGTCCTAGCATCCTCAAATCACAGCAAGAACCAAGCCAAAAAGCTCTTAAGATCAAAACTCCAAAATCACCATTTCTTCATACAAAAATGGGCGAATGATAAGAACTTACAAAGGAAGATGCATAAATAGATGGGATCTAATACCTAAGATATATCTCCACTAATACTTCCTTGGCATAAAGCAAGATCAAGAGAGGCAAAGGAAACATAGAAAATAAGCCAAATCAAGATTTCAACAATTGAGTAAAGAGGAGAAAGTTTTGGATGAATTTTGGATATCTATTGATACTTGAAAATGAATCTTTACAACCACTCTTAGTCATACGAAAGCCTAAGGATGACAAAAAAAGCTCATACACAGAAACCACTCAAAAGTTCTCTTCAAGAATCGTAACTCTCTTTTACTGGCTTCACAAAGCTTAATATTTAAGCCACCTCTACATGTCCCTTTATAATAGTAGTCAAGCCAAACACTTCATATGAAAACCCTAAATCTGATTATAAAGAGAATTCTATCCTTCAACACATGAACAAAACAGATAACCCAACACATAATAGGTTTTTCACGTACATGCGCATGCTTCTCAAAACGTAGCTTCCACTTGGCTCCAATAGCTCGATTAACCTTGTCTTGTCCTTGAAGCATTCTGAAGCCAATCAAAACATCTCCACATGATTTGAACATAGCATGTGATGCCCAATGACTTGCCTTCAAGTCTTCACGCATCCGATCTTTCCAAAGTGTCTCTACTTATATATGCCCAAGTTACTTGGCATACCACATACACTAATTCGTCTCTTCATGTTCCTTGTCTTTCGTACTTCCCACTTGAGCCACATAGCCTTAGCTGGATTTACTCGACAACACAGACCTCAACTCTTCCCGCCTAATCCCGATCAATTGCCGCTGACTGCTAACGTTCTCTAAGCCACCTACATATTCAAAGACCAAACAACCATCTCAAGCACAAGTTCAATACACTTAACTCATATTAGTCAAAACATGCATCATGCAATACAACACACCCCAAGCTTGAGCAATGTAGTATTACTTAGACTTACCTGACCGTACGGACCTCATCTCTCTTGCCTAGTCTCAGTTAATTGCCATTGACCACTAATATTTTCCAAGCCTAGTCTCAAACTCGAACCAAAACAAGATTCAATTACCAGCTCACTGCTCTCTAAAAAACTCACCGCTAGTGTGACCGTATTTTACATGCCGATCAAGCTTCGCCAGATACTTCATATGACAGAGCATGAAGCTCATTTTCACATGAAGCAGAGTGCATACCTGTACAACCTTGGTGTTCACACAATGCCCAAAAGTCATCATTGTCTTAATATGAGGTTGACAGTAGAATATTTTAAATCAACTCCATTGGATTCAGATGCCGCTCCTATCCATAAGTTTAACATTCCAGACCATAGGCACTATGTTATATTATCTAAAAATGTACTTGCAGCTTCTGTTGTCGTCAACTCAACTGTTAGTAGTTCTGAGGTACGCACAGTTTTTACACTTTTAAGCTGGTAGAACATCTTCTGAGCTTGGCATTGCTGATGTTCCTTTTGGCCTTCTGCAGGAAACCAGAAATACCGTCTTTCATGTACTAACCGATGCTCAAAATTTTTATGCCATGAAGCACTGGTTTGCAAGAAACTCCTACAGGGAATCAGCTGTCCATGTCATAAACTATGAACATATTATTTTGGAGAATTTGCCTGAGTTTATGACACAGCAGTTATATTTGCCTGAGGAATTTCGTGTTTTCATCAGTAGTCTTGAGCAACCTACTGAGAAGACTAGAATGGAGTATTTATCAGTGTTTAGTCACTCACATTTCTTTATTCCGGAAATATTTAAAGATTTAAAGAAGGTGATTGTGTTGGACGATGATGTGGTTGTTCAACGTGATCTCTCTTTCTTGTGGAATCTTGATATGGGAGATAAGGTCAATGGTGCTGTCAAGTTTTGTGGCCTGAAACTGGGCCAACTAAGAAACCTTCTGGGTAAGGCAACATATGATCCCCAGTCATGTGCATGGATGTCTGGGGTGAATGTGATTAATTTGGACAAATGGAGAGAGTACAATGTTACCGAGAATTACCTGCAACTCTTGGAAAAGGTTGGTTTTGTTCTCAAGCCCATTCTTAGTTCAAATTATAAAGCATGCCTTCATGTCTAGAATTTTGTTTTGTTCTATTATTTCTAGCTAGCAAGTTTGCTGACTACTTCGAGTTTTCATGATACTTAGATTAGCTTGGGTGCTTTAAGTTAATTTCAGTCTCAATTTTGGAAAATATATGATTTGGGCCCATGAAACTTGTATGAAATGGTTAGCTTACTATTCTTTTTACTCTTATTTTGGTACAGTTCCGAAAGAATGATGATGAGGCCTCACTGCGAGCTGCAGCTTTACCTGTAAGCTTGCTTTCCTTCCAGCATCTTACATATCCTGTTGACGAGAGGTTGACCTTATCTGGACTTGGCTATGACTATGGAATTGGAGAGGAAGTTGCCCGAACTTCTGCATCATTGCATTACAATGGTAATATGAAACCTTGGCTTGAGTTAGGTATACCAGACTACAGGAAGTACTGGAAGAGGTTTCTTACACGAGATGAGCAATTCATGGATGAGTGCAATGTAAGTCCGTAGTACACTTGAACCTGGGTACCAGAACATTTGACGGTAGATTGTTACGTCTACTGCTGTACTATATACCAAGAGGGGCGGGCATTTCCAGTGAAAACCAGGAAAGCAGTCATTAGCCATCAATTTTGACAGAGTAGATCCAGCACCATCTGTTCATTGAATTAGTGAGCTTGATGGATGGTTTTTCTACAGTTAGCGGGTTTTTCTACAGTTAGAGAAATTAGTCTTAAGTTGAAGGATAATGCAGTAGGCAATGATGATGTGTGATGGTTTGGCTTCAGGTAAAGGAAGTATCACTCTCACCATCTAGATTACGGGACAGGATGGTCGGTGGTGCGCTGTGGCACCTTTATTAAAAATTGGTGCCTTACGCCCCATCGATGCAGGTTAATTCTTTTCTTTGTTAATTTTTTTTGACCCCCTTTGTTTTGTCCTTCTGTCAATAAGGGCATACACAGGCTAAATTCAAATTTTTTGCTCTTTGTTGGTGCACATTGATTGTTTGTCATTATTATGTTGATGGAAAGTATATTTTGTCGTCCGAAAGCCAACAGTCACACAACGAGATTGAGAGCTGTTTGAATGTCTTTTGAGTGTTGTGCATTTTCCCCATGTTTCCGCATATCGAAATGGGTGTGTTGATAATTTACTCTTTCGTACGGGAGATACGATGAGGACTTAGGAGCCTGCGTACCTGTGAATTGGTCTCCATTTCCGATTTTCATTCATGTGCGTCTCTGTATTGTAGCATGAGTTTGCAAGTTCCAGTGCCAGTGCACAGTTAGGGCTTTTGGGCTTGTCTAGGCATTTAAACCAGGTTAGTCTAAAATTGTAAACGGATTAGATCAAATTTGGATCTTTATTAGATCATACTTGGGTTGGATTGGACCAGACTTTAGGTCTCATATTTTTATACTAATTATTAGGTAGAAGATAGAGGTGTTTGGTCTAAGTTAAGGTTTAGATTTGTTTTTGGACCTGTATTAGACTTAGGCTTACATAATCTGGATCAGACTTGGATCAGATTCTTTTTAATTTTATTTAGATTTAGATTAAATTTATACTAGATTTCTGTCCCTTAGCAGTCCTATGCACTGTGTCCCAAGGCTAGCCATGCTGTCCAAAGTTGATGGACGGCCATGACAGTGTATAATATACACCTAGGTGCATAAAATCCACTTTCAAAAGTCGTAAATGCCGTAGGTAAGTGGACCAAAAGAAAAAAGAAAAAAATGCTTCACTCCGGCATAATGTAGAAATTGGATGATCGGAGGAATTAACTAGAGAAGTTTCTTTTTGAGGAAATTAACTAGAGAAATGGGATAAACTCGGACGCGTCGGAGGCTCGGATTACATGAGATGAAATCACTGTTTTCGACCGCTTCACCCGCTGTGTTCCGGTTCTCCGCTCGGTGATGCGTTAGTGCGTCGGGGTGATTGACTATTGCAAGTTTGCAATCTCACCGGAGAAGAAACTGTCGCTGACGCAGATGGCACTGCTTGAATGGAGCGACTGTCCGCAGCTATCTTCTCCGTTGAACAAGGAAGACCGCCTGTATAATAAACTCTGCCTGTTCTTTTTGTTCTTCACCGATGTTTTTGCTTCGCATTCTTTCAGCAATACTATTTATTAGATTAATAAATTACAACGAATTCCAGACGGTGCGTCAATCCTGCACATGTTGTCATATCTCAGACCGCCCATGCCCGATCCAAGTGCTGAGATGACCTGAACATGTCACGACAGAGCGTTGCGCGCTTGCAGCTGCATGCGGGCCCACGAGGCGGCGGAAGAGCCGAACGCGGAACCAGACGAACGGGCCGCGGCCCAGGTGGCCGAGACGGAATCATCAATTCGCCGAGGCGCGACGGGGAGGGAGGGCTGGGCGTACGGGCCATGCAGCACATTTTCTTCAGTTCCAGAGTTCGTTCAGATGGGTGGTGCATCGCACGGCACGGCCGAGAGTACAAGGCTATCAAAGTAATCTGCTCCACCGTTGAACAATGCACTTATGCACCGCAGTGGAAGGTGCATGTTTATCAAAGCCATACCTAATAACGTCAGTATTCGACGTTGCAATGGTCTTCTTCAAAAGGGAAGGAAAAAAAAGAACCGCAAGCAATGTGATATGCATCCCATGTTCATACTTATCAAGTCACGCTACGCTGAAAAAAATATGCGATGATGCAACTAAACATTGTAGAATGCCCTATGATCACATATACCAGATCAGAAAAATGCAGTAGACATACTACCATCTTCAGTCCAATATCATCTTTGACTATCGATTACGGTCGTACTATGTCTTATACAAGCTAGAAAAATGAACATATTTTTGACGATGAATATGCCGTATTTTCACATGGCGGGTATATCTAAACACTTGGGAGACATTAGCGGTCAAAGCTACATAAAGTTGACTGCGCGCAAAATCAATTTTCTAGAACTGATGAGGTACTACAGTGATGCATGCATGATTATTCCCGGTTTTCATTCACTTGGAGACAAGTTATTTGATTTCCTGACGGAAAAATTGCTACTGCTGATATCTTACGAGCCTCAGCCTGGGTGACAGAAGATAATTAAATCAAATCTGAAATTCTATTGAAGAAATGGCCTACTTCTATCATAAAAAAAACTCGCCTGAATTGAAGGCGGTATTACTCTTTAGCCTGCATTTAGAGGACTAATATTGCACAAAATTCCTTGTACACATTTGCTCAGATTTAAACAGGATATATAAGCTCCTGTCGCCACGAGAATCTGACTTTGCATTGGTCCTTTGTTCACTTGTGCAAATACCCCTCCGATCTCTGGCCAACGGGAGCATATATGGGGCAAATAAGCTAAGCTTTGAAAACTAGAAAATTCCATCGTGAGACGTCTGATCGCCAGCCAGTGCCCAGATCACCCCACTCCCTTTCCACCCGTCTATTTTGCAAAAAGCCCCTTCACTTTTCCTTTCTTATCCATCTCCCCCTCTCTCTCTCTCCCTTCTCCACTTTCTCCCATCCCTCTTCCTCTCTCTCTCCTTACGACGAGTCATGCTGCCGCCGTCTGTTTGCGGGAGAGGTCTGCCCCCGCTAGTTCATCCGTCCATCCGCCACCACCGAGCGACGTCTGGGTCTACCCGCCGCCGTGCCTTCCATCGCATGGCTTCGTCCAGCACCGCTCCATGCTTGCCTCCATGTCAAGACCCGAATATGTAAATTCGGACTCTCTGTGTATACCGCACTAGTCTAGAATCATGCAAGTGCACACAGTGTAAATATAGACAAAATATCAACCACATACACAATTAATAAAGAAATAAACTTAAATATTAATAATTATGAGAGTACGATCTTGTATTCAAACTTACAATTAACAGCTAAAAATATTCTATTTGGGTTCCTTGTGTCTCAAGAGATTTTCTAGAATTTTCTTAGATTTTTTCGGATTTATTTGCTATTTTTTAGAACTCTTTTTATTTTATCTGATTTTTGAAAAAAAGAAAAATCCCGAAAAACCAGTGAACTGTAATGGGCCGGCCCACCACTGTTCATCGGCCTGTTCACTCGTAGCTGTTTGATCGCGCGCCTGCCATGCGTCGTGTATCCAGCCACCTGCACCAGTCACCTCGCCCGCAGCCGCCAAATTGCATGCCCGTGCCACGCGTCGGCCATCGAAGGGGTCGCACACTGTGCATCGGTGCATTCTTCCGCAGTCGTCCAATCCCCTGCTTGTGCCACGCGTCACGCATCCGCCGGGCTGGGCACCGTGCTTCGTCTCCGACCCGGACTTGCCGCTGTCGTCCCGCTCGCGCATGTCTCGGCGTCAGTGCCCGAGGCGAACTCTACGCCGCAAGCTGCTGCCCTCCGCATGTCCCGAGTCCGCGTCGTCCCGTGACCCGCCGCCGCCGCCGTCCCGAGTCCCCGCCGCCGTTCACCAGAGCCCCGCACCGCCGCCATTAGTTTTATGAAATATCTACCATTCGTGTGAAATCACCGAGCATTGTCTACAACCAGGGACATGGCTATTCGAATAGTTTTATACTCTACAGAGGTTACACAATTTTACCCACATGATGTGATCATCCTCACATTAAAGAAAATCACGACAAGACCTTTATAATGCTCAATCTCAACTCAATTTCACCCGTTAGGGTTTCGCATCACACCCCCTCGCGCCTCATGGAAATCAACATTCATATTCATCACAATGGCAAAATCAAAATTGAAATATCACAAATTAATCAGTCAGGTTTATCCCATACTAGACATATGGTTCCACGGTAAGGCTCAGATCAATGACGTACAAAGTTAAGTCCTTAGACATTACCCAAGCGAGATATCCACATCCCCTCGAAGTGAATTCACACTCCCCCCTTTACTACACAATCACTCGTCCAAGTGAAAATCACTTTTGTATAATCAACACCAATGACACACCAATATCATAGCACGCAAATTTTATAACTATGACTACAACCACGATTCAATAGCTCATTAAATTAAATTAATCAATTGATCAAATGTGATGATGAGTCTAACGTAACTATAAACATGGGTAAGCATATTAAACGTACAACCCATGTGATAACTAGTATTGCATCACTAAGTAATTTTCTATCCTATAGTGACAATTGTATCATGGCATTCAAATTATCAAGTGAGGGATTAATCAATTAGGACAATAACTATTATGTACAAGGATTTATAATAAAACAGCAATGCATGATAATTTAAAATAAAATAACAAATTTAAAATTTAGGTTTAACATGATTAAAGGACATGACTTGCCTTGGCCTTGTTCAGATAATTGCTCTTGATCTTCAAACCTTACTTCAGCTCTTTCGAAGGCGAGATATAACCAGAGAGAAAATACAATGAAGCACAAAATAAAATTAAATAAACTTCAAAAACAATAAAACTAGAACCAAGAGGTAGAGCTCAATTTTAAATGAATTTAGAAAAAAGAACGGGGTCAATCGAAACTAGGATGGAGGAGAATGAGCTCTTGAAAAATTAACCTTAAAGAAAATTACTAGAAATTTAAAAAAATCATATTGTGTTGTGGACTCGGCTCATGAAAAGGCTAGTCTTGATGGACTCAGTGTATCAAACAGTGCATGGGCCATGATGTGCTGACGTGGTGGCTAGGACTAACGTAGACAGACATGTGGCATGCTGACATGGCATTGCCACGTGGCACCTGGGATGGCTCAAGTGCTGACATGGCTGACACATGGCACAACACGTGGCATCTAGGACTTATATGGTAGCTGAGGTGGCAAGGTTGACTTGGCAGGTCTATGGAACAATGCCGGCTGGTAGGTGGGGGTCTGACTGTCTGTGGCTTGGTGCATGTAGGCTGGGTTCACGGAGAAGGCGAACGGTCATGAGGTGCAGGTGTGGTCTGACATCACGGCGATCCAATGACGGCGGATGTGCCATGTGGCTACATCTCAACTGTTGGATCTTGATAATGACGTGGAGCGGATCGGACGGTTACAACGATGATTGAACGACCAAAGAAATGACACGTGGTGCACTAGGACTGGCGAGCGGCAACGAAGCATTGGTTGGCGTGGTGCGTCTGGCAAGAGCGGCAGGCAGACCGAGGGAAGGCGCGACGAGACTCACTAGGGGCAAGGCTGTGGAGACGGCTGGATATGGATGGCGATGGCGGTGAGCGAGCGATGGCATCTGAGAAGACGGAGCAAGACTGGAGACAGCGACGACGCTGTGGTGTTGATCGCCAGCGTTAGAAGAGACGACCCATGAGGTGGTGGTGCTTGGACAAGGGCATCGGCGGAGCTCGGCGAGAACTGTGAGGTAGCTGCGGGAACGTGGAACTCGAGGGCGGTGACACAGCTTATAAAGCGTAGACGCCGAGGAATCCAAGATGGACATAGGCGACAGTGGCGTGGCGGACACGGATGCTGAGACCGATCGTATCGTATTGCTTGTCCCTAGATAAGTTGGTTGAATTGAACTAGAACAAAAATTCAATGGCCAAACCTACAACATAATACTTCAAGGTTATTGGAGATTATGACAAAAATGGGACGTCAAGAAATTCCCTTCTGACATATAGAGGTGAAGGCTACTACAATCTAACATGATTGTCAAAAGTTTGTCCCAATGGCGAGTTTAATTCTAATGGAGTTATAAGTGAAAGTCTACAAGTTTTCATTGTATTCAGTTGCAAATCGCAACTCCATGCCTCCATAGTAATGCAAAATATGCAAATGTCACAAATCTCCACCACTGCAGGAGTCCTACAGTGGCAAAACCTACTCTACATAAACGCTACGATAAATGCTAGTCACATTGTTATAAGGGAAATTGACGCCTAAAATTATCCTCTAGGGCAGGAAATCTCTAGCTATCGCCCATATTAAATATCATTACCCCGTTATGTTCCACAAGATCAATAGAAAATCTAGCTAGCTAATCATGAGTGCATCAAGGGCTCTCCTTCACTGAAGACCAATGCACAATGATAAGAATTATAACCAGTTAGATCTCCAAAACAGCTAGCACCATACGTCCCTCCTCCTTTGACATGGCGGACTGTGAAACATGGTGGACAGTGAAGGTGACCAAAGCATCATCCTTTTGAACTTGAATTCAGCATGGACCATGGTGGGCAGTGTGCCACCTACGGATTAGGGCTGTGCATTTTATAACCGAACCGAAAAAACCGGACCAAAAAAACCGAACCGAACCGGTCAACTCGGTTTGATCGGTTTTCGGTATTCGGTTCGGTTATCAGATTTTATAGTTTTTTTGAGTTCGGTTTTTTCGGGAAAAACCGGCTAAAAACCGAACAAACCGAAAAAACCGAACTAGTACAAATTGAGTGTATGTTAGTAGTATATGTAGTAGTATATATTAGTAGTATATGTAATATACTTTGGTAAATATGTATTATACTTCGGTATATGTAGTATATGTTAGTAGTATATGTATTATATGTTACTCCCATCGGTTTTTGCCGGCTAGTAGTATATGTATTATCGTCTACTCATTTCGCTAGTCGCTATATCGTTATCAATTCGCGTTAACTTTGGTAAATACGGTATTTACCGATACCACACCGAAATAAATTGGGATTTACCAAAACCGAACCGTATTTCTAAAAATACCGTATATAACCGAATTACTAACACCGTATTTACCGTATATACCGTATAAACCGAACCGTACAAACCGAAAAAACCGAATGCACAGCCCTACTACGGATGGCGATGGCACACATATCGTCGCAGTGCTCCATGTTGCAGGACAAGCACAGCACATACTAGCTGGCTGCGCAATATACTGCGAGGCGCCTAGGCCTATGACCCCATGGCGACAACATGAGCGGCAGAGAGGCCTCATCCAAACAGAGCACTGCAAGGAAAGCACATAGGCCATCTGGCAACATGCATCAAAAATTAGAGTGGGTTACTGAAGATTAGGGTTTATGATTATAGTTTTTGAATTTTGATTTGTTTGTTAGAGGCAGTACGTAGAAAGAAATAGTCGTATGTAATTTTGGTCAAAACAGCTGAACACGGTACACAATTTACCTGTAGACTACGCCTTAAAAAGATGTACCGTTTAACAACGTGTTACTGTTTATCCGTACATAAGCTATAAACACTTTGGAATCAACCCTCTATCTACTAATCACCTTTCCTTTATTCTCTCATCCATAGTTGCTGCACGTTGCCTTAGAACCCTCCTGATCTAATCTAAGAGATCTCAATCCTCTCGGTCTGATTGACAACAATGCGGTTCATGATAGTGCTCACCCGGTCAACCAGGGCGATTCTCACCGAGAAATCAACTGTCTACTAAGCTACGCGCAACCCACACTACATCGACTAACAAATCCTTGAGCAAGCATCCGTCCCACCCCCAACATTCCACCTCACAAACAGAGCACAAGCACAAGAACGAGCACGCACATACCAAGCACAACAAAACCACGCACTAGAGCAGAAATCTATAAGAGGGGCTTAGGCGGGTCCTTTTTATTTAGCTTTGACTTATCATTCTACCTTTTAAGTAATATGTTTTTTAATATAGGATTTATAGATATATTATAGTAGACACTGTTTTAAGATTAATATTAGATAAAATTATATACGAAAATTTTTTTCTGTATACTATCTCTCGTGAACGACCAGAATTCAACATCCATAAATCAAAATCGATAGCCACACTTCAAAAAACCTAAGAAAACGTGCATACCTTACGGCAGGAAAAGAAGAAGCGGGGGACCTCGCGCTGGGAACCACAGCCTCTAATTTCTCCTCCTCAAGAAAGCCCAACCCCGCCCCTCAACAACCCCGAGAAATCCCGCTCACCTCGATAAAATCGGTGAACTATGAACCCCCTCGAGAGAAGTCGACGATTTATACGATCAAAGAAGACCGAACCCCTCAAGAAGTCGCTAATGTATCTCTAGGGTTCTAGCCGCAGAAACCTCAGCCCGCAGCGGCAACAACAGCAGAGAAGGAAACGAGACCCACAGGAAGAGGAAAGAGGTCGGTGGCTGGTATATACTAGAGCGAAAGCGCGGCGTCACGTCGCGCTAGCTATCACATAGACTGAAGTAAGAGTCGGCAATTCGTAGAGTGTCTTTTCTGAAAAAATCGAGGATATATATGTATTTTAAAAAAGCGGAGGACTTTTCTAGGAAAATGAAGGACCAGTATGTAATTCTTAAAAATTTATCACGTAGAAAGAGGACCTTTTTGAAAAAAATCAAAGACGTATATATAATTTCGAAAAGCAGAAGACCTTCTTACGAAATGTAGAGGTCTTTTTATAAGAAATAAGAATCTATATGTAATTCCGAAAAATAGGGATATCCCCTGGCCTTAATATAGGGAGTATTTGTAGCGAGGCGTTAAGTGGTTGGTATCCGGTGGAATAACTCATGAGTTAACCTATGTAAAAAAACGAGCCCGGAACCGAATGGCGAACGAAATGAAAGTCTCTACTATCATTGTCGCGTTCGCTTGGACTCTGTCCGGGTTGATGGACTCTTTTAGTCTGATGACTTATAGCTTAAAATTTTAAATTCTATATGTTTGTGAGAGGTGGTATGTATAGAAAAATAATCGTATATAATTTTATTTAGTACAGCTGAACTCAATATACTTTTTACTATAATCTTTCTATTAATCCTATCTTAAAATTACATATTTAAAAACTAGATACTTACTATCTTTACTATTATAAAAAAAGGAGTTGGTGGTTGACCCGTCGTCATTCCTCTCTTCTTATCCATTCGATCTGATTACGAAATTAAATCCGAACCGTCCGTCTCCTAAACACTAGCTCTCCCCCGCCGCCCACTCCCCTATTTCACTGACGTATGGACTCACCAACTCCTTCGGCACCAACTCATTACGCTCTCTACGCTCCACATCCATTTTTCCCGTGCGGGCGCATCCACCTCGTTTCTTCCGCTCTCCATCACTCCTCCGCTCCCTCCTCCCCACCCCGCTCCGCCGCCTCCTCCCCTCCCTCCCACCCCACGCCGTAGCCGCCGCCTCCTCCTCCCCACCCAGCTCCGCTGCCGCCTCCCCACCCCGCGCCCCCCACCGCCGCAACCGCCTCCCCACCACACCCCGCGCCGCCTCGCCCCCTCTCCCTGCCCATCCTACCCCGCACCGCCGCCGCTGCCTCCCCACCACACCCCGCACTGCCTCGCCCATATTCACCTGGCCGACGCTTCCTCCCCGCTCCACTGTTGGTCACCATCAGATCCGCTCGCTCTCCCCAAATCAGGGGAGGAGGAGCAAGGCGACGTCGGCGGCGGCCGGATCTGCGTGAGGCGAGGCTGTGGTGGCCTGACGAGGATGAGACGAGGTGCACGTCGGCTGGATTGGAGACCTCCTCCCCTCGCGCAGCGCCCTCACCACTCCTCCCCTCGCGGCACCGCTCACCTCCTCACCCGCCGCCCTCCCCGCCGCATCCACCACCGCCTCAGCCTCGTCTATCTCCCCCGTGGCCACCAAGCGGCCGCACCTCGTCGGTGACGATACGCCCTGGCGACCATCGGCGCCGCCGGAATCCGCCCCGTCCTGCGCATCCACCACGCCCCCATCCTCCGCGTCTCCCAGGACTCCCCCGAGCTGGGTCAAGACCGCCACCTCCGAGGTGAGAGCCTTGCATTCTCTTCGCTTGTTGATTCGATTTGGTTGTCGCTTCCTTTCCTTTTGCACTGTGATTTTTTATGTGGTCAGTCGATGTCTGCGTCGGTTCTTGGTAGGTGGAGGAGATGATCACGAAGGCTACGAAGAAGGGTCAGATGCCATCGCAGATCGGCATGGTGCTCCGTGACCAGCACGGCATCCCCCTCGTCAAGAGTGTGACCGGCAGCAAGATCCTCCGCATCCTCAAGGCCCATGGTGAGATCCCTCCCTTCTCAAACTCCACCTCCATTGCTTGATCTGTGACGTGTTGTGTGTTGATGTGTGGATATGTCGCTGTGTGTCGCATCTCATCATTTTCTCCAATTAGCTTGATTTGTGTATTGCGAGGAGACGTGACCTAGGAAATTTTGTCTTTATATTCGGGTTGAGCTATGCAAATTGCAACCTGTAAGTTTTCGAATAACATGCGATTTAATTGTTGCTTTGCTTGAGCAAAATATATTCCTTCAGAGATTGAAACACTAAACCCCATTTAACTCTGGAATTATTTGATGACACTACGAGAATTTTGTATGAATTTGACGCAATACATAAATGAATTGGGGGAGTGCTTTGCTTGTGCAGGGAATGGCCGTCGTCACACTGCTAAGGCATTTCGGTTGCCCTTGCTGGTGAGAGAGATAGCTCCTCCTCCTCCTGTATATATTGTTTTGCCCTGAAACTTATGAACTACTACTTGGTAAGAGTTTGTGCTTGTTGGTTTAATTTCCTTTTCTGTGCTAATCATCAACTCTGCTTGTGTCCTATGTAGTTGGGAGTTGGCCTCTGTGTTGAGGGATACGGAGGAGATATTTGATTCAGCCGGCGTCAAACTAATTGCTGTCGGTATTGGCACTCCAGATAAAGCATGTATTCTTGCTGAACGTGTATGTAGTACGCTTCAATTTATACCTTATTTCTTACCCTCTTAACACACAGCCGTGAACTGTTCTAAATTATCCCTCTTGTCTGACGACTTGCCAGACAATGGATTTCCAAAAAAAAATCAATCAATCATGCATATATGTTTTAGAGAGTTCTCCAGAAATTTCCATCCCTAACTAACTCTGTCTAAATATTTAATGCAGTTGCCCTTTCCATTGGATTGCCTCTATGCAGATCCTGGACGCAAGGTACTAATTCGTGTGCTCGCGCATTAATGAACCTATTGGATATTGCTATATTGTATGCTAGAGAGTAACTATATGCACTTGATATTATGGTTGAACTTTTGAATATACCTTTCTTTCATATAGTATCTGTTGAACTTGTAAGCATCTCCTTGCCATTTTATTGTCTGAATTGTACTAACAGGATCTATCCTATAAAACGTGTAATTACTATTTTGGAGAAAGATTGTTGGAAATTATTTTGTTGTCGCCAGTCAGAGAAATGTGAATTCATGAGATGCAATTATTGATGGCGACCGTTTATTCACAAGTGGAAGGCGTTCTATAGTTGCAGAACATGATATCTGTCTTATAATCGTAAAAATGTACAATAATAAGTTGTTCCATAAGTAAGGATTCCATTAGAAATGATCTTTGTTGCTGCTGGGATTAATTTGTGATGTATATCTTTTTCCCCTCTTTTCGAACTTAGTTGTTATCTTTACTATTATAAAAGAAGGAGTTTGTGGTTGGTACGACCTCAAATTCTGGCCTCGCCTGTGCCTGTCCCGTGGCGCACTGCTTCTTCCTCGCGCACACATTGAAACCGCCACCACCCCCACTTCTTCCTCCCGTACACATGGCGAAACCGTTGCTGCCCTACTCCTGCTCTGCATCTCAAAAAACCCTTCCGTCTTTCACCTATCCCAGTTCATGTTTCCTTCGTGATCCCTTGAGGCCTGCCTCCCACGCTGTCGCACCTTCGTCCTCCAATCTTCATTGATTGCCGCCACCATGGACGACGCCGGGATCCACGAGGAGCCTCCATCGCTCGAGGTCCCTATCTCAACACGATTGACGGGCTAACGGTGAATGGACGACAGTGAGGTCGATAGCCCCAAGCCATGTCGTGGCCGCTTGAGGACAAGCAGCTAGGGGTGCAAACGGAGTGGATATTTCTCGATCGACCGTCCGTCCGTTTAAATTCGGATATAATTCGGAACCAATTTTCGGATATCCGGAGGTTTTGTCGGATACGGATTCGGATATTTTTTATCGGATACGGAAACGGATTCGGAAAAACCATTATCCGACAGATACGGAACTATCCGGATATTTTTCCGAATAGTTACCGGATTATTATCCGGTAAAAACGCACCACATACCAGAGTCCAGAGAATCGAGTAGGGCGCCAAGATCATTTCTAATTTTCTAGCGGGAGCGGCGCCCATTCTCACGAAGTCATGACTCACGAGGCACTTTTCAGATCCAGATCTCCTCCTCCAGTCCTCCTCGTCTCCTCCATCCCACACCGGCGAGCGTTCATCCACTCATCCTTCACTCCTTCATCCCACACCGGCGACACCGCCCCCCGCCTCTCCGCCCCCAGAAAACAGCGCCGTCGCCGCCCGTCTCTCCACTCCCACTGTCCCACAAATCGGCGTCATCGCTGCCCTCCTCTCCGCCCATAGCCTGCATCGGTGCCGCGCATGCCCGCTCTCCGCTCCCCATACCGGCGCCTCGCCTCCCGCCTCCGCTTTGTGATCGCACCGCCGCCTCGCCTCTCGCCCCGTGGGACGGCTCCGCCAGACGCCGCTCTCCGCTTCTATACCGGCGCCTCTGCCCGCCTACCTCTCCGCCCTGACAGACTGGCACCGCCGCCTCCCGCCTCTCCGCCCCCGCAGACTGGCTCCACCCCATGCCCGCCTCTGCGCCCCCACAGACTGGGACCGCCGCCCGCCCGCCTCTCCTTCCCCGCAGACTGGCGCCGCCGCCGCCGCCCGCCTCTGTTTCTTCCTGAAATATAGCATCATTTATTTAAGATTGGCTGGATTTGACAATGTTTTGATCTTTCGATCATTGGTAGAACAAGAGTTGGGGATAGGGGATATATCTATAGAGGGAAGGAGGAGATATGGAAGGAGGAGCGCTGTTGTTTGTGGAAGACCTGAACTCCAAGTGACAAAGCGACCAGTTGTTGACACTTCCCTTCTATTTCTGTTTTTTTGTTCTGGAATTGATGATGGAGATGAATTCTTATGGTGAGGAAACAGTGGTAAAGATGAGTTGTTCTTGGATGTGCTTGTTGATTTGTGGTGAAAGAAGCAACATTTTCTTAGTGTTGTTTGTAGGTGAGAAAGCCTTACACAATCACAAAGCAGCGGGAGCGGTGGACTGAGGCAGAGCACAAACGATTCCTTGAAGCCTTGAAACTGTATGGCAGAGCTTGGCAGCGCATGGAAGGTGAAATCTCCATATATATCATATCTCTAGTAATTGTTTGTTGTTGCTATCTAAATTCATCAAGCTGTACTCACTGTGATTTTTAGTTCCTTTATTGATATGGATTTATTTGTTTATTGATGTGTATCTTGCATTTTTTGTTTTGTTGTTTGCCTTCTGATCTATCCCGTAGAGCATGTTGGGACGAAGACGGCTGTGCAGATCAGAAGTCATGCTCAAAAGTTCTTCACCAAGGTTCTTTCTCTATCTTATTGGCTACTGCCCCTTGTTTGGTTTACATATGTGTACTGCAGTGATGGGTATGTAGAGCATGAACCATGATAGATTTGTTGAAATGGAAGAAACACGCTAGGAGGTGTCTGCCTAGTGGCAAGAAATTAGTATGTTGCAAACAAAATGCTATTGAACACCCCTGGTTTCTTTATTTACATATTCGTGCTGCATTGAGCATACATATATGATAAGAAAGCATTATGGTACTGGTTAAATTTACATATGAAGTCAATACATAATGTTTTTTCAAAACATCAATACATGATGTAAAATAGCATATTTGAGTGCACTTGAGTGAACTACAGGAAATGTCTATGAAATCGTATGCGAGTTTATACTAATGTGTTATCAGAATTATCATCAAGATAGTCAAAAGCTTTAATCTAACATATTTCAGTATCTACATTGCGTAAAATGAGTAGGGAAACTGTTTGGGACTATATCATTTCCAAAGCATGACGTTCATCCCGCAACAGTACAAAATAATGGCATGGAGAAGTTCAAGAATAAAACTTCTCTTATTTCACAGTGTAGGTATGAAGAACTTTCTTTTGACAATGTACGCCATATATGTCTCCATTAAAAAAGATTAAATATTGTCAATTAAGTTGCAAATTGACCAAAAATCTTACCCTTCCATTAGAATACCATGAAAGGCTGGATTTGATCACGATAAACATGATGGACTGAGTGAGTGGAACCGAACCATAAACTTCTATAGTTGTACACTTGTACTGTCTGTAGAAGTATTAATTTTGGGTTTCTATTCTTCATTCAATAATTTGGGTTCCAATTGATATTTTATTGTAGGATTGCGTTGTGAACTTATCATGTGATGTAAATGTAATGAAGTTAAATGAACTAGTTTTTGGTCCAATAACTTGCAGCAGGTCTATGGACAATTCTTACTTTTGAACGTGTGGCATGTATCTAATTAATTATTACTTGTTTAACTAGTCTCTATTATTTACTTGCTACTTTGCTAACTAGAATTTACTAGTTGCTTAACTTGTCCATTTTATTGTGTGAAATTTGCTTGTTAAGTTACTAATGTAGTCCTATTATGGATATGTACTATGGTAATTCATCTTTACACATGCGATATATCTGATTTTTGTTTTCGCGCATTATCCGACTAAATATTCGTGACTGAGACTAACCGTATTCGGAGTGTTCTGTATTCGTCCTGTATTCGTGACCGAGAATATCCGTAATCGTATTCGTATCCGGCACTATCCGTGTCCGATTCTGACTCCGACAAAAAATATGGAAACGGATACGGAATGAGCAGTATCCGTCCGTATCCGATCCGTTTGCACCCCTGCAAGCAGCCGATCGGGCGCTTCACCAAGGCGCACAAGCCACATTAGTAGTGGCATTGCCGTGGGTCTCCTTCGCCTTCATGGCGGAAGTCCTCCAGTCCGTGTCTCCACCAACTGTTGTGCCCTTGACAGCAGCGGAACTAGCAACATTGAGGCACGTTTGTCAATACCATGTGCTATTTACCCTTCTGATTTTTAATTTCTTGGTAGCAAGACAACGCAAATTCCTTGCCAGATTGTGTCTTTTTTCCCTGCCCACCACTTGTTTGCTCAAATGTCCCAATACTGAGAACTTAAACTTCTTCTCTGTAATTTACATAGTACAGCTTTGCTTCTCATTTAGTTAAAACCAGCGTAGGTATTGTAGATCGATCTTGGTCAATAATTTACAGAGTTTTAGATTGGTGTTCTTCATTAATTTGTATACTATCATATTGTTCAATCTTCATCAAATGATTCGTGAGCTAATGGTTCACATAGTTTTCTATATCTATCAAGTACAAATTTAAGTGCTAAACATGGGTTGTAGGTGCCTGAATGCTACGAAACCATGTAAAGGAGCATCGTGATGTGGGATTCATGGAACATTTTTTATTTTGAGAAGGTGCACGGCTTTTAATCAATGATTCAGTCTGAAAGGATGGAGCAAACCTTGTAAGGCTTCTGCAGTATATCATGTCCACTTGTGGTCTCCCGAGAGTAGTGAGCGGTGAGCACCAAACATATTTAGGAGGTCACTCTTTGTTGTTCAGTAGCCATCAGACGCGATGGCTGCAGTGGCCAGCAATAAGGCTACAGCGGCCATGGTCACCCTCCCATCGAAGAGTAAGCTGGTGGTTTTTTGGTTCTTGGCTCTCCTTTTCTTTCTGTCTATGAATATTCAAATGTTGTGTTCCTTTTTTTTTACTATTTTGATTGTTTTATAGAGTTTCCTGTTTCAGTTGTAGTGGATTTGATTTATTGGATCCCTGAATTAGCTGATGGGACTGGTTGCACTTTAGCTGTTTTTTGTTGTTCTTTTTTTTTGTCTTTTATCGGTCAGTTCATTTTGGATACTCGAATTAAGTTAGTTCAATGATTCCATTGAAGGTTTGGGTGTGTCTATTTTCTGCAAATTATTACCATGTTACAGCCTCTACAACTTCAAGATGTCCACACTAACATACAAGTGATTGATTTGATGAGTTATGCGTTCAGTAATATCCAAGAACAATGGTTATCTGATGGTCTTGTGCAGCGGATGGCTTAATCAGATGCAAGCAGTAGTAGGTACTATGTGAGTGAGTACATCTATCATAAAGTTATATTCCCTGAATCCCTGCTTTTGTTATAATACCAAAATTTATATTTGTAAATCTGATTTATGATATGGTGATAATTGCAAGGTAACTGAATGTCACTCTTATTGTGCGGCGGTTGAATAAAACATTTTAGGATATGATCCTAGGTGATCCTGTCTTTCTAAACTTACTAGAATTCAGTTATTACCCTGTTTTTAACCACGATCTGTTTGATGTGGACTGCTTTATACTTCATAGCATCATAGAGAGACAAGGTCCGATAAAGAGCTACCCCCGAGACTACAAACAATAGTGAAGCTGAGTTTCTTTGCTGCATTCTTCATCAAGTTTTATGGCCATTCTTCATGTGTGTTCTACTTCTGGGGTGCTAACCAGAGACTTTTTTTCTTAGCATAGACTGTCATCCAACAAGTAATAATAGCAAATAAAACTCCTATGGACGTTGTACGTGGATAGGTTCTTGCCTCATGTTGAGGCTTGTCAAAATTATACTAGCATAAATGATTAATTGACATAATTTGAAGCACTCTTAAGAAGCCAACAAGTTTGCTTCATTCATGTCTTTTGTTATCAACCAAGTTGTATGCTGCCTTAAAAAACTATCTTAATAAAGTTGTGTTTAAGAATTTCTGTAGTAACACACAGACACCTAACTAGTAAATAGTATAAATATAAGCCTACATGTAAGCCCATCCGACTCAATCTGCTTGAATTTTCCTTTCCGCGATATCTGGGTAACCGCAGCGGATTACGCGGAGGACGGCCGTGCGATTGACAGCCGCCGCGCGGCGCCTGCACGTTCTTTCTTGTCCAAGCTACTGTGGGTGCTGCAGGCTGCCACAGTCCACAGCCTTTTGACATTGAGCCACGTAGCACACACTTGCCACACGTCTAGTCCGTCTCGAGTACCTGGCCGTGGCGCATTGGCTTCTGCTTGCCTCGGTAGTCGTGCTCTAGAAACGCAGCAAAATTATTTGTTTTCTTTTACAGTTTTTACTACTCTAATTCATCGACACGTGACTAATTTTATGATATAGTCGTGCTTTTTTTATTTGCTCTGCTGCAGCACTTTTTTAATTTCTAAACATGTTGTTTCTAAGTATATTGTGATAGCGTTCAGAATAGCGATGAGTTATGACTTTTTTTTACTATAACTAACTGATTTTTTACTGTAACTAAGTTAATTTATTTGATATTATTAAATTTTTTTAAAAAATTAAAAATAGAAAAAATATGTTAGTCAATCACGAACAATACAAAGAAATATGAAAAAAAAAGAAAATACAAAAACACAAAATAAAAAAAAGAAAAAACAAAATTGTGAATAATGAAATAAAAGCTATTGCTCATCGTCGATCGCTGGTTTTTTTGAAGCTAAGCAGTGCCTATAATCATATGGCGGTTTTCTAATTCCGAGATACGTTGTTTCCAAACTTTGAGATATATACATACATTTACATACTATACTAGAAAGGTATTTGTGACATCCTGTATCACAACCACCTTGGTATTGACACTAGCTTAAAAAATTTTATCCAGCAAAACCATCTTTTATGGGTGATAACCCTAATCAGAGTATTGAAATAGAGAAATAATTAGAACTACCGTAAATCGGCGTAGCTAAAGTGTATGAAGTCCTCTACGTAGCAGTTCCATTGTAATTGTCATTTAGCATTGCTTCAACGTATCCGGTTCGTCGCTTCTAAACAAGGAGGATTAATAGAATATATGAGTAATCATCTATATTCTGCACTATATATTCCATCACCAACATCCAGGTATCATAATTTTTTATTGAAAATTAATTTTACGAAAGAGCGTTTAAAAATCTACTTTTCACCTGTACCGTGGGAAGTATTGTCATCAACAACTTCTTGTAGCCTTCAATCCATAATACAAGTGTGAATCACATTTTAAACTCTATGCACATTGTATCACTTTACCTATAGTAACTCTGAGTTATGTTTGTTATTGGTTCTTTCACATTTCCTTAAATATGAGGTTGGTCAGGATATTGAGCTTTTCTCCTATTTCCATATTGTTGTGGTTACGCATCAAATATTATATATTAGAGCCACGAAAAGACTGCGATGTAGTACCCTAGCCTAGAACTCAAAGTGAGGAAGAGGTGTAGAATGTGCGAATGGGTTTTGGTCACTACACCAACCCTTTCTTACAAGAATATTCTCCCTCCTCCTATGGCACCCTAGAAGTCATATTTATAACCATGAGAGGAGATATTTACACAAATACCCTTTTAGAGTCTCTATCAATAAGGGCAAACATGTTCTTTTCTTTGGCACTATCTTAGTAGGCCTACTTTACAGCTGGATGCATAACTTTAATGATTGGTTTATGCTGTGAATTCTCCCATGCCACTTTAATGATCATCTTTTCCTATTCTATTTTCAATTCAAATTGAATTCTTTTGATTGCACATTTTTCTTTTTTCTTTTTCAAAAAATTGTGTTTGCAACTTATTTTTCAAAGAAACTCCGATAAAAACTAAGGAAATAGGATACATGCAAATGGTTTTAAAATTTACTTATTTTTAGAATTCCCTAAAATTTATGATGTTATAGTCGTGACCTTAGTTAGTGTTACCGTTAGTTTTATGACTAGGACTATTTCAAAATCTATTTTCACCTATGTAGGGTTTTTCTGGAAACTATAAGTATTATTGCCCATTCTCATCCCTCCTAGGTGATCCTCTCTTACCTATATGTTGCCTTCTCCATTTTAATTCCATAACTAACTTACCCCAACTCAAAATGGCATATCTCCAAAAACTCTTCTTAACAACCCTCTTTGAAGGCAACTTGAAAATCTATTTTTGACCAGAATCATAAAAGCTTAACTTTGAAATTGATTTTTAATTTTATCCTTGGAAGTTCGATTATCAAATTATTTACGAAATTCATTTTTAATCTCATTTCCAAGAACTTAATCTTCCAAGGAAATTTTCAAAAGTTTAATTTCTTCCCAAATTTATTACAAAATTCAATTTTTTTTCCTCAAATAGATAAGGCATAATTATTTCCCAAAAAGGCTTCTTTCAAAAGTTAACCTTCGGGTTTTATTTAAAAAAAGGTCACTTTTCCCGCTCCACTTGCTCCTGTCTCGTCCCCACCGCTCATCCCTCCTTCTAAAAAGCTACTTCTTTTAGTCACCACTATTTATTTTTAGCCAAAAATCATCATCCGCATTTGAAAGGCATCAGCCATAGCCAATATGAACATGCCATAACTCTGTCATCCTCTTTCTTCTTGCTCTATCTATTCTCCTCACTACTCTCCCCACAATGCTCATCGACGAAGTTCATCGCCGATGAAGGAAGGAAGGATACACTTGTGATGATTACAAAAAAGACATGTCGGTGTGGGCTTGAAACTCAGACGCCTTGATGGGCAACTAAGGGGTGTTCGTATTGGTTTTTGTTTTTAGCTTCTACTTGGAGAAGTCAGCAGCCAATACAAACACCCACTTCTCAGAGCGGCTTCTCCACTCCTCTCGTTCCTGTCTTACTCTAAGGATAAGGCAAATGGTTATAAGCGCATCACGCACCCCACTCCTCTGGCTCCTATTTTACGCACATATCTCTTCCTTACTTTCCCCACCTCTCATCCTCTTTATCTAAAAACTATTTTTTTAGTTATTACTATTTATTTTCAATCAAAAACCATCAGTTAACCAATAGAACACCACCAAAAGCAAGGCATATGCTGAGTGGGCCAAACTTCAATCAGCCCAGTCCAACCAGGGAAGCAGACCACAGATTTTAGACAGCGAAGGCCGGTAGAGTTTTTTCCTTTGAGAGGACGAAGGCCCCCAATAGATAGCGAGACGAGATGCAGCTTGGTCGTAGCATTCCTTCTCATGGCCCATCACAACCAATATATTTTTGTCTCAACGTGAACGAGTCTCAACCGGAAGCACCGCTACTGTCCAACAATTTGCTCTGCTTCTTGGCTTTGGTACTGCTACAGACCTCTAGCTAGATCAGAGAATGGGAACTATGCCATCCCCGAGTCCTGTTCACTGCTCTGACTAACGGATATGTCGCAGTTATCCATCCCAATCAACAATGAATTCGGCGTCACTGGGAAGCGAAGCTGAGGGCATCTCCAATGGTCCTAACTAAGTACTATCTATAAGGATTCCACATCATCTATAGAGTACACACTAAAAGCTAGCATTCCAAAGGGCTATCTATAAAGGTAGCTATTTGATGTTTACATGCACACACAGTCATTTATAGATACTGCCTCGTTTTACGTTATAGACTAGAGACGAAATAGTAGCTAGCTGTTTGTGTTTTGCATACTCTCTTTCCTCCACATAGGATATATGCTGATGTGTACATACAAATAGCCAGCTGACTCAGCATCATTGGAGATGCCCTGAGCATCAAGTCAGTTGAATGGGTCGGATTAGATAGTGTCTAAATCACATTTATTTCTTCTATCTCACGTCAATCTTTGAATGCATGATTTAACGGGTGGTGTCTGTTTTACTGAGAAAATTTCTTGACTTTGGTACTACTACAGGCCTCTAACTAGATCAGAGAATGGGAACTATGCCATCGCTGAGTCCCTTTCACTGCTCTGATTAACAGATATGTCGCAGATATCCATCCGACCATCCCAATCAACAATGAACTCGGCTTCAATGGGAAGAGAAACTGAGCATCAAGTCAGTTGAATCTGTCGGCCACGTCCACAAAAGCATGGACTCATGGAGCAAGGGCCTGTAGTGAAGTGGTACTAGTCGCCACTCCCCTGTGCCTGGAGACGTGGAGCTTTATGCTGCACTTGAGATTACCTAGCGAGTAGGGGACCAGTGGCATACGAGTGGCTAATGCTGTTACAACAGCGTTTGTGTTTTCTCACGAATACATACTTCCAGCATTAATTTGCCATGTCATACAACTTAAAATTTAGGAAAAAAATCCAAATTACTACCCTTAAATATAACCTAAATCCGAATAACCTCTAAGAATAAAAAGGTTTACTTAACCCCTGTATTTGCTAAACTAGATCAAAGTTTACCTTTTACCTATTTCTAAAACTGATTTTGGTGAATTGATCGATCTTATTGACTAAGAAGACCTTTTACCTTTTATCCTCTAAAACTACGTGTATTTCTAATGGTCTCACATGACTGACGTTTTTACACATGGACCACCTTCGACGACGAAAGTACATAGGTGTACAGCCTCAGGCCCTCAGCTAGTGAGCCCCTACTTGACTTTGCAGCCTTCATTCCCTCATCTGCAGCCAGCCATCCTCGTGCCGCCACGTGGCAGAACAAATCTAAATTCATGAAACCACAACCAAGCTTTCTTCCAAGCGTCCCTGGCCATCAGTATTCAACCATCGACTAATCAGCAAAGACAGAACAAGCACACAAGTATTCTCCAGGACATAAAGATGCAAGACATGTACAAGAAATCCCTAATACGCCCTTCTCTTGTGCATACTGGCAGCTAGCAGACAAACAACAAGCAAAAGAATTTTCGTTAAAGTTCTATTCGGAATCACAAGACTAATTTATCGGTGCAGCGGTGTTAACTAACGTTTTTGGTTTTCACCCGCTTTTGCAGTATATCTTTTATCCGAGATCAAACGAAAGTGCAGGATACCGATGCTCTCTTCTATTAGAAATACATGTAGTTTTGGGGGTAAAAGGTAAAAGGTTTTATGTGTCAATTTTAGTCAACAAAACCGATTCACTCAGCAAAACCAGTTTTAGAGATGGGTAAAACGTGAACTTTGATCTGATTTAGCAAATACAGGCGGTTAAGTAAACCTTTTCATTCTTTAAAGGTTATCCGGACTTTGGCTATACCTAAGGATAGTAATTTGGACTTTTTTCTAAAATTTATCCATTCCAATTCCCATGAGCTAGATTTTTACCAGCATGTTTGGTAAACTTTTGGAAAGAGTTAAAGTGTTTTGTAAGATATGATAAAGTGCCGTCTGTGTGCAGATCAAACTTAAATTCTTTTTCTTCTGCTCCTTATGTCGAGGTTTCTTTCATGAAACCTGTTGCATAACTTGCTCATCGTGCTCTCCTTTTTGGCGTAAAAAGTTCTAGAAAGGGCATTGCACTCCTGAGTGTGACCTAGGTTTGTTTAGTTTTCTAGCTAATTCTACGATTTTTAAGTTCTTTTCAACACCAGTATCATGGCATGGAATTTACTCTGCTTCCGGCCAAGTATCCAGCTACCATGATTCACCACCTTTCATCATCACCAATCACCAGCATGACTCTTAAGGGACGCTCGTTTTAGCGATGGCTTCTAATTTTTGGCTGAAATTTCACTGTACCTGGCTTTTTTTACTATAGCTGATTTGGCTTTTTAGGCATAATTAATTTTTTTTAAATGTAAAAATCGAAAAAATATGTTAACTCATTAGGGACAATACAAAGGAACACGAGAAAAAAATACAAAAAAGCCTAAAATATCTAAAAAATTTAAAAAAAGACGAAATACTGAATAGTGAAAAAAGCAGAAGTTAGAAGATGAAGCCGAAAAAAAGCCCAAACGAGCGGGGCCTAAATGCATGAGCCAGTCAGTAAAAAGAGGTTTATTTCACTTAGCTTTTCAATTTTCACTGCACCCAGCGTAATTAAAAAGCATGTTTTTAGAAGTATGAAGAGAGTAGCTAGAGTTAACTAGCACTTGTCCATGGGAGAAAGATCATGAAAAACCATGTCAGATCAATCTCGGTTTAACTCTGTCCTTTTATCTTGCATTATTACACCTTGCAGCTTTCACTGACTTTGCACACGCTAACATCAGCGAGTCACAGTCCAACGACCTATACTAAGTCTTGCACTGGCTTACTGTTCCTGTCTAAACTTATTTCTTGTGATATCACGACGATATCAACTACAGCATTGCACCTGGTCTTTTCATTAACCTTGAAACAAGCCATAAGTTTGCTACATAACCAAAACTTAACATAGCTTCTTAGTGTAAGTAGGAATAGTTGTTGTATATTGCAATAGTCTATGGGACATATAAATAATACAAAGAGACACAAGGATCCAAACCTTAGACATATGGAAAAAGACACTAATACCCTTAACACCCCATCAAATGTAAAATATATGCAATAGCATTGCATTTGGAAGGGTTGATACTAAAATAGAAAAAGACACTAACACTCTTAACACAAAGTCCGTATCTTGAAGATGTCGTCGTAGCATGCGGCTCTTAGAAAGTTATGTCGGAAAGATCGCTTCCTATTCGAAATCGTGCGACAGCCCATAAAGCACAAGTGCAGCGGCTGAGAAGGTAGAGATAAGCGAGAGCAAAATCAACCGTATGTAGACTCAGCTGTGAATGACTCCTCATCCACATTTTGCATGACCATGTACTTTCTTAATCCAACCATATCAAGAGGCCCAGAGATATCTCTCTCATTATATATGAGGGACAAATTCCATTTTGATCATTTATATTTCTCTACATGTTTCATAGTAAACCCAAAATCTATCTTTATGACCACCCAGTTACAGAGTAGTGTTTAGTAACCCCTAAGTAACTATTACATATGTAGTAAACTATGACGATCTTAAGTCTAAAGATCCTACATATACTATGTATAAGATCAACTAATGATTCTTAATAATATAATAATTCTCGTAATGTCTCATGGTAGGTCAATCCAACACCATATTCTCTAAAATGTATCCACATTATTAATTTTATATTCTATATCCATGATTCGTGGAATATGATCATCAATCAATATATATGCTGATCTATAAACAATAATTGTCCCATATAATGATATAAGATAAGAGATAAATTAGAATAGCATCAAAACATGAATAAAGAATTCCATGAACAAGTCCAATACTTGTTGACCAATATGAAAGACATTTATTTAAGGGACAAAATAACATTATTCGAAAGATCATAAATATAGAAGTAATTTAATTATCTTATTAGACCATGTGGCTAAGTCTAGAATATTTCTGACGATGAATATTTGACAATGTTACTTATCGATGTTATTTGGGATGTGTGGCGTGTGTGAACTCATGTTGGTTAAGTTAGAAAGAACTTGTGTCGGGAAAAGATGTTGCTTTGGTCTTTATATGTACAAAGTAACTTGGTGGCGATTGTGGTCTTCGGCGAGAACCGGGAGATAACTTAGTACCGAGTCATGGTCTGGAGGGTCAGGAATACTGGAGGAGACAGTCATGCTCAAGTTGCACTGCGTGGAGATCAAAAATGGATGGTGCGTGTTAGAGCTATGAAGGTACGGTCCGGAAGCTACGACACGTGACAATGTTGAGGTGTCCAAATTTGGATAGTGAAAAGTTGAAAAACCCGTATCACGTAAGAGTTTCAAATCTCTTATTTTTTAGAATTAGATAAGAATTCATTTGGGCCCTAAACTATAAATAGAGATGGAGTTAGAGGCTAACTCTAAGACTGAGAGATACAATTTTTGTGTCATAGTTTGAGGGGTGCTAAGAGGGCACTTTGTAGCTACAAACATGATCTAGCAATAAAAATTAGATCTATTCTGAGAAATAAAAAACACATCGGTGGCGTGTGCGGCTTTGCATCATGAGGCGATGAAATTGAATCAGCCTCGACGTTGTTCAGTCACGGCGATGAAATATACAACTTGTCCCACTTTAGCTAAAAAAATAAATACCTTAAGAACACTTTAGAAAGATTTTCTTTTGTTAAGAAAAATCTGAATACAATCCTAAATAAGTCAAAAATAAGTGTCCAAAACACTGGTCTAAGGTTTAATGCTGCTAACTATGTCAAGAATAATCCACCTAAAATTGTTAAGCTCGTAGGAAGTGGGTTAATCGAAACCAAAGGTGAGCCTTATAAAACTATATTTAAATCTGCTACTTTTGTATAAAGTATATTGAATAATGCTATAGTTACTAGCTCATCATCTCAAAAAAATTCTAATTATGTTAAGTTTCATTGCACATATTGTGGAAAGAGATAGACACTTGCATTAATTTTGCTTTAAGCGTGCTAAGAAAGAGAAGAAGGAAAAATTGAATACTTTAAGAAAATAACGTGCAACCTTTTGTTCCAAGAACTAATACAAAAGCTAAAATTTTAGAGAAATTTTATGATGATTTTAAATATGCTTTATGTGCTGGTTTAGAATATAATTCAACTAATTCACATTTTTTGGTATTCTGATCGCCCATACGCACGAGATTTTGGTTCTACTTTTGTGGTTGTTCCTCCATGTCATGTGTCTCAGTACTGAATTATTAATTCTTATTTCACTAACCTCAGTAATATGAGACCGATGTTTCCTATGATGTAGGTACATTTGATGAGGAAGAGGAACACATGGTTAATGGATTCAGGTTGTTCCAGGTACATGACCGGTGATTTAAGATGGTTTTCCTCCCTCACTAAGACATCTAGTGATGAGTTGATCACTTTTGAGGATGCTCAACAGGTACTATGATGTCTCAAGGTACAATGCGCGTTGATAATAAATTCATTCTCAAAGATGTTGCTTTGATTGCTGATATTCTCACTAAATCACTTGATACTTCTTGATTTATTCGTTTGTGAAGTGAGTTTGGGGTATGTCATCCAATGAGATTGTTATAAGGGTTTTTTATATCATTGTAAAAGCTTGTTTTTATTTTAATTTTTAAGAGCTTGAATTATTATATAAGCTAATAATCATGAAACAAGTTATGATATGTATTTCAAGCTTTCTTGATCATGATTTTACATGTGTAGCTTAGCAAGGCCATAATTAGCTATTTATTAATTTTTGTTAACTTGAACGAACAACATGGCAAGGCTGATTTTTTGGCTATGTTTTTATTAGAGTGATTATTTCTTGAGAAGTGTCATGTTTAAATACTTAGTTAAATCTTGATTTTAAGTCAAGTCTAAGTTTAAACCATTCTAGTTCCTTCTTGAATCACTTTTAACTTCCTAAAAAATACATGCGATAAATTATAGTGAATTGCTAATTATGTATTCATCTCAACAATTCTTTCCCATGAGACGACTTGTCATTGCATTAGACATGAACTTGGAAGGAGTTTTATGTGACCGAGATACTAAAACCTTAAGCTTTTTGCTTGGCATGATCGAAAAGTAATGTTTGAGTTGCTACAATTACTGAAATGCGATTCAAATTGGTTCAAAAAGGTCATTTTAAATATACTAAAATTAATTTGGGTTGAAGCTTAGGAGGTCGTTGTATATAGCTCCCAGTCTAGGATGTGCTTTACTGAGATAGCCATAATCAACTGTCAATAATAAAGTGTCTTGTGTTGAGTTATGTAAATCTATGTTAAGTTTTGTGCTTCAGTCTAACACTTGTGGATCACTTAGTTCTTGATTCTAACAACTAGATTTAAATATGTTTTTTGGATGGTTATCTTCTTTAGCGAGATCTATAGCTTAACTGGTCATTTTTGTGATGGTTTGCCATGTACATTAATTTGCTTAATTATATCATAAGCTTCTTTTGGTCTAATTTGTTATATATGCATGCTTATGATTGAACAAGCTTTATTAGAGTATGGCATTGTACACATTAATTCAATTGGTTTAAATAATCTTTTAAGTTCTCATTGTGTGTTTTTCTATAAAAAATAGATCAATAATACTTGGATGTAAGTTCTCTCTTTGCTGATTCTTTCTTTTGTCTCTTGGTGCTTACATTGCCAAAGGATGAGAGATTTGTGGCTAAAAAAAAAATGCTAAATGCTTTTCGATATGCTTTGTAGGAGATGTGGGAGAGATTTGTGGCTTGTGGCTTAAAATATTTTTTTGGCTTCAATTCTTCACTTAGACTTGTTAAAATTCTTTTTCAGCTTCAGTTTTTCACTTAGGCCTATTTGAAGTTATATTATCTTGAGGTGTTATGAATGTATTAATTAAGAGGGGATTGTTAGACCATGTGGTTAGGTCTAAAATATTTGTGATGATGAATAATTGACGATGTTACTTATTGATATTATTTGAGGCGTGTAGCGTGTGCGGATTTATGTCGGTCAAATTGAAAAGAACTTATGCTGGGAGAAGATGTTGTGGTCTTTGCATGTGCAGGGTAAATCGAAGGCGATTGTGGTCTATGGTAAGGACGCGGAGATAACTTGGTACAAAGTCTTGGTCTAGAGGGTCAAGAATGTTGGAGGAGATGGTTATGCTTGAGTTGGGACGCGTGGAGATGAAAGATGGATGATGCGTATTGGAGCTACAAAGGTGTGGTTCGGAAGCTACGACACGTGATAATTTTGTGGTATTCAAAATTAGGTAGTGAAAAAGTTGAAAAACCCGTATTATATAAGGATTTTGGATCCCTTATTTGTTGGAATTGGATAAGAATTCGTTTGGGCTCTAGACTATAAATAAAGATAGAGTTAGGGCTAACTCTAACGCTGAGAAATATAATTTTCATGCTAGGATTTGAGGAGTGCCAAGAGGGCACTTTGTGGTCATAAACATGATACAACAATAAAAATCAGATCTATTCCGAGAAAGAAAAAACACATCGGCGACGCATGCTGCTTCACATCGCGAGGTGACAAAATTGAATCAGCCTCGGCATCGCTCGATCACGGAGTTTTTATTCGGCGCATCCCACATGACAAAATTTTTTCAGTCTCACGCGCATCCAGGTTTTGTTAGATGCTTTTTTTCCTGGGCCGACGTCATCACTTGAAAGAAATCAACCAGTAGCGCCACCGAAAGCGATGTCCCAGTATCTTTTTGTATTTGCTACAATAACATGGCAGTAAAAATGTTTTTTATATTTTTCTGCATTGCTGACCAAAAGCAACAGTTCCGATTTTTTCCCGATCTGCTACAGTACCAAGAAAGAAAATATTTTTTCTTTTGCTTTTTTTCTTTTTCTGTTTTTGCTATGTGACAGATTAGACAATCAGAAAACAATAGATTGTGAGAAAAAAATTCCACTGCGGATTAAATTATTTACTCTCTCTAATTGCCATCGACAATTATACATATCTCTATCATCGTCTCTAAAGCTATTACTAATAGAGACTAAGGTACTTGTTAGCCTTAGCTTTATAGCCGGTGCAAGGTGGTTCGCACCTGGATTCAGTACAAAGATGAGAGGGGTGGTCGTTCTCGGTGTGGCGTTGGTGCTCTCGGCGTGTCTCCAAGCAAGCCATGGCGTGACAGATAGTGAGGACAGTGAGTACCATGACACAGCCTTGTATTCGCTTGCTTTAAGACATTTTTCTCAGTTTTTTCACAAAAATAAGAGCTAAGAATGCGCAGCGAGCATGCTCTTTTTCCGGTGATGCATGAGAGGAAATATGTCTCCATGATTGTGTTATCCTCAGGGAATGAAAAAAACTCTTGTTTGTCAAGTTTGAGCTACTCTGTGCCTATTTCTTATCTAGCATTAGGCAACAGTAATAATTCTCTTGCGTGGTAGCATTACCTGAAGTAAGAAATGAACCATGGAGTTGATTGCAGCTACTGTTCTCCGAGCGTTAAAGGATAATTGGCAGAACACGCCGCCAATCTGGCGACAGTCCGATGATCCCTGCGGTGACTCGCCATGGGAAGGAGTGACATGCAGCAACAACAAAGTGACCTCCATGTAAGTTCCCTACAGCTCAGAGAAAAAAATCATTGCACACCCTGCTAAGTCTACTTACCATTATGCAACTATTTCAGTAAACTTTCTACCATGGGCATCAAAGGAATTCTAGCTGGTGACATAGGACAACTGAGCGAGCTGCAATCCCTGTATGTAGCAGCACAGTGTCAAGCTTAATCTTTTCTTGAACTTTCGGTTCTTGCAACTTGCAACAGTGAATAATGAGCAGATGTATTCAGGGACCTGTCATTCAATAACCTTAGCGGCGTGCTCACCCCGAACATTGGAAACTTGAAACAGCTTACCACCTTGTAAGTTCTGAATATGTGCTATGTGTTCTTCTCTTTCTTTTAGATTTCTGCCTTAGCCCTTCAGAGATGTGAATATGCTCATGTACTGCTCGCTTTGAAGGATTCTGGCCGGTTGCAGCTTACATGGCAACATCCCGGATGAGCTAGGAAGTCTGCCAAACTTGTCCTTCATGTAAGGATTACTCATTGGTGTAGGAATCAGCTCAGATGATACTGCGCATTTGTGCTTCTCTAGTTTAGTGTTTGCAGATAAAGAATGACATCGAACTCTCTATCAGGGCTTTGAACTCAAATCAGTTCTCTGGAAAAATACCAGCCACTCTGGGCAATCTCTCCAACCTCTATTGGTTTGACATTTCCGAAAATCAATTTAGCGGCTCCTTACCGATCTCAACAAATGGTGGAATGGGTCTAGACAAGCTTTTCAAAACCAAACACTTGTACGTCCTACGAAATTTGTTGATTTCTATTCCTCAAGCAGAAATCCGAAATGGAATTTATCACTAACCATATTGTTCTAGCTCTCTGCAGCCACTTCAATCAGAATCAATTGTCTGGTTCAATCCCAGATGCCCTCTTCAGCCCCGAGATGACACTGATACATCTGTGAGTTCCTGAACTCCAGTTTCTATTTTTTTCCCCAATTAGGCAAAATGTACTGACACCTTAAGATATTTGGTTCAGGATTTTAGATGGAAATAATTTCACAGGGAATATCCCACACTCTCTTGGGTTTGTTAGCACACTTGAAGTTGTGTAAGTGCCCTTTTCAGATGAAATGCACAATTCTTGTTTTGTTGGATGGGCTAACAAATATGAATCCTTGGTCTCTTTGTGTGTTTTGTTTGGACAGCCGGCTACATAGAAATTCCCTCTCTGGCCCAGTTCCCACAAATCTGAATAACCTTACTAACGTAAACGAGCTGTAAGTTGTTCAAGAACTGCTGAATACCATGTACTAGTACCAGAGCACTTGTCTATATGAGAAGCTATAGTCATACTAAACACAATATTGGCATGTTTCAGCAACTTAGCCAACAACCAGCTTACTGGACCATTGCCTGATCTATCAGGGATGACTCGTCTCAATTATGTGTAAGCAATTATCACTGCACATGATTTCTGCTGCTAATTTGAACCATCGCAATACAAGCTAGCTCGATCTGAAAATTCTTCTGGTCTAATTGCACCACAGTGATCTGAGCAACAACACATTTGATCTTTCCCCGAGCCCAGAATGGTTTTGGATGTTGCCACAGCTCTCAGCTTTGTAAGTAGACCTTTGCAACTTCACACCATATGCTCGTATAGCCAAACCTAACATGGTCTTGTGATGCCCATCAAGGATCATACAATCCGGAGGACTTTACGGCTCGGTGCCGACGAGGCTATTCAGCATCCCACAGTTGCAGCAAGTGTAAGCTCTCACACCAACCTTCTGGATCGAGGCAAAATCTGATGAAACCGATGATCGTTGCAACGCAGTAACAAAAACTGACAGTGTCTTGGTTGCAATGCTCTTCGCAGGATCCTCGACGACAACGCGTTCAATGGCACCCTTGACATGGGCAAGAGCATCAGCAGCGAGCTGAGCACCGTGAGCTTCAAGAACAACCACTTGTCCTCCTTCACGGTGACCAGCTACAACGGCACCCTCGCGTGAGTGGCCACTTCAAATCTCCAAGCAATGGCAATGCAACTAATTAAATTGTGTGGTCTTACAAACTCCTCTTGATTCTGCTGCGTCGTCTCGGTGTGCATTCATTCAGGCTTATCGGGAACCCGGTGTGCGACCACTTGAAGAACACGACGTACTGCAACGTGGCGAACTTACCCTTACATTCAACGCCGTACTCGACGAGCCTGGTGAAGTGCTTCTCTAGGACGTGCCCGTCGGAGCAGAGCATGAGTCCGCAGAGCTGCGTGTGCGCGTACCCGTACCAGGGCGTGATGCACATCCCCGCGCCCTTCTTCCAGGACGTGTTCAACGGCACGCCGTTCCAGGAGCTGGAGAGCGTGCTGTGGACCGTGCTGGACCTCACCCCGGGCTCCGTCTACCTGCAGGACCCCTCCATCAACAGCGACTCCTACATGCAGGTCCAGGTCAAGCTCTTCCCCTCCGGCGAGCCCTACTTCAACCGCTCCGAGGTCATGCGCATCGGGTTCGACCTCAACAACCTGAGCTCCCTCAAGCTGCCCAAGGAGTTCGGCTTAGGCCCGTACTACTTCACCGCCTTCCCCTACCCCTTCCCAGGTTCAGAACACTACTGAAATAAGTGAAACGCGTGCTTTCCACCGTGTGTTTGTGCGCGTCCATGGTTTCAGTTTGTGGTGAGGTACTGACTACTGAGTCGATGGGTGGATGGCTGCAGAGAACGGGTCGTCGTCGAAGAGCAAGGGCGCGATCATCGGGATAGCGGTCGGCTGCGGCGTTCTGGGCATTGCGCTCGTCGGAGCGGCCGTCTACGCGCTCGTGCACAGGCGTCACGCGCAGAAGGCGAGGGAGGAGCTCGGCGCGCCTTTCGGTACGTAATCTCTGACAAAACCGAGCTAGCTTGTCGCCGTGTTCGTCTGACGACAATGAGACCTGATGTGTCAACTGCTGCAGCGTCGTGGGCTCGAAGCGAGGAGATGGGCGACGCGCCGCGGCTGAAAGGAGCGAGGTGGTTCTCCTACGAGGAGCTCAAGAGGAGCACCGACAACTTCGCGGAAGCAAACGAGCTCGGCTACGGAGGGTACGGCAAGGTGTACAGAGGCATGCTGCCCAACGGGCAGTTCATCGCCATCAAGAGGGCGCAGCAGGGGTCCACGCAGGGCGGGCAGGAGTTTAAGACCGAGATCGAGCTGCTCTCGCGGGTGCACCACAAGAACCTCGTCGGCCTCGTCGGCTTCTGCTTCGAGGAGGGCGAGCAGATGCTCGTCTACGAGTTCATGTCCGCCGGCACGCTGCGCGACAGCCTCTCCGGTAAGAACCAGACGTTCTGAAACATCGGGACAGGCACGTACGGTAAGGTAGCCTTTGGCCGTCGCTGAAGCTGTTTGGGACCGAAACGTGTCGCAGGGAAGAGCGGGCTGCATCTCGACTGGAAGAAGCGTCTCCGGGTGGCGCTCGGGGCGGCGCGCGGGCTGGCGTACCTGCACGAGCTCGCCGACCCGCCGATCATCCACCGGGACGTCAAGTCCAGCAACATCCTCATGGACGAGCACCTCACGGCCAAGGTCGCAGACTTCGGCCTCTCCAAATTAGTGTCGGACTGCGAGAGGGGGCACGTCACTACCCAAGTGAAAGGAACTCTGGTACGCTCAGCAATCGGCTCATTGTCGGACAGCAATGAGTGCTTTGCATTATTGCACCCCTATCGCTGCCGATGATTCTTCCGGTGATGTGACTTAGTATTTTTTTTGTTTTCGTTTTTTTTCTCTTTACCTGCAGGGTTATCTGGATCCTGAGTATTACATGTCTCAGCAACTAACTGAGAAGAGCGACGTCTACAGCTTCGGTGTGGTCATGCTTGAATTGATCATGGCGAAGCAGCCGATCGAGAAGGGGAAGTACATCGTCCGCGAGGTGAAGAGGGCGTTCGATATCAGCGATACCGAGTTCTGCGGACTCAAGAACATGATCGACGCCAGGATCATGGACACCAACCATCTCGCGGCGTTTAGCAACTTCACCCATCTGGCCCTCCGGTGCGTGGAGGAAGCGACCGGAGCCCGGCCGCCGATGTGCGATGTCGTCAAGGAGATCGAGATGATGCTGCAGAGCGAGCAGCTGGGCAGTGCCTCGACGTCCGCAACAGATTTCGACGTCACAAAGGGCTCTCCTCACCATCCTTACATTGATCCTCTCCCAAAGAAGGACGAGGACATGAGGACCGAGTCATTCGACTACAGCGGAGGATATTCCTTCCAATCCAAGATCGAACCGAAGTAGCTGATTTGTGGATTGGAATTCTCTTTTGGTCGACCTTTTCTTCCTCAGCAAGTGGCTTGACGAATGCGTAGAGATGTGAAGAATTTTTATTGGGAATTGCTAAACAACACTCGAGTATTTTATTTGACTCGAAGTACTCAAATTTTTCTCCATGTATACAACATCTTTCGTCTATGTTTGTAATATTTTTTACGTATGTATGCAATGTTTTCCCATGTATGTAATATTTCTCGGCTATAAAATATTGTATACATAAGAAAAATGTTGCATTTATGTGTGAAAAATGTTGTAAATTAAGTCTGTGCTATTCTGGAGATACTGGTCAGACCGGCCTAGGGAGGTGGTCTAATCGGCTGTTGTTTGGGCGGTCTGACCGGCTTGTGTGCCATGATTAGACCGGCCCTAATGAAGTCTATGTTGTCTGAGTCTAGTTTGAGTGTTAGTCACGGTGGGTGCTTTCAAGGGTAAGTCATAGGGAAGTCCATATATATGTGAGTCATAGCGTGTTCATGCATATGGTTTGCTAATGGAGAGTAAATGCATGTCATTTGTACTCGATCGATTGCTTTGTCTTTAGTGTGCAAGTATTTTGATGATTGTTGCGGCCAGCAACGAGACCGAGACTACAGAAGGAGTCCTGAGGCCATAGCGTATCACGTCAGTTCGGGTGGAGCAACATCCCAAGCCACAAAGCATGGGAGAAAGACAAGAGTCATGAAGAGAATATGCTTGCATGTGATGTGCCAAATGGACTTGTGTGTTTTAAGTGGCGACGTTCCTTAGAGCAGGCGTACGATCTTAACGGCAAGGCGTTGGGCATCACGTACTGTGAAGTGGTGTCGGTGTGCTATGTGACTTAGGCATTCAAGTGGTGACAGCCTCGGCGTAAGCATACGATATTGGCAACAGGTCATGGGCATCGCATCATCGTGAAGACCGGTGGGTGACAATTTGGAAAATTATCCAAAACTAGGTGGAATGGCGGTTTGTAAAACTACAGCGCTGGTCAAAGTGGTTTAGGTTACGTCTTTGTGGATTAAAGTCTTATCGGGCTTGTATAGCCTTTGGAAGTTGCGTTTTGAAAAGTTTGCAAGTGTGTGAGAGTGTAAAACTCATTTGTGTGTAGGTTACCGGATTTTCTCATATGTAAGTGGTATGATCCACTAAGGAGTGACTAATTGGTGTAAGGTGTAGCCTCCACTATATAAGCCTTGTGTTGAGATAAGTCTTTGTGTGTGTGAGAGAGACTTGATAGAGATTAGGGTTAGTGTTTTCTGTGTTGGAGTATTGTGTGTATGTACTCTACGCTTAGAGCTCTGCTATTTTGAAGGATTAGCTATAAAATATTCATCTCTAAGTGAAATAAACATATAAACTTTGTTCAAGTGAGTTGTGCTATGAATCCCTTCACGCGCTTTTGATTTTCTTGGATTTCTTGTTTGAATTTCTCTTCTCTTGAGCTTTTATGGTGCCAAGAATGTGTAAGAGGTGGAGATATCTCCTAGAGACAAGATCCAATCCATTTAATAAAGATCTAGAGAAATTTCTTGAGTTTGCTCACATTTTCTCAAGAGAGAGGTGATTTTTGGGTTTTGTTCCTATGGATGTTTTGGGTTGAATTCATGCTATGTTCTAATTTGCTATGACATATGAAAATCTATCCCAGTTCATCTAGACTATCTAGGACTTACAAGCAAGAATAGATCGAAAAATTTCTCTTTTGATCGATTTTAGTGCACCCTTCCTTCGAACGGAAAAAGATCAGAACTTTAGTAACGATTTTTTTTATTGTTGATTGGAATAGGTTCTTGACATCCTAAAGAAGATACATGGAAAGTTTCAAGTCATTTGGATCAACCGATCAAAAGTTATATAGATTTTGAAATTTGAAATAGGGCTAAAAATATTGTTCACCTTGAAATCACTATAGCAGCGGTCTGACTGGGGTTACTGTAGCTTTGCCTGATTTTACTATTTATAGCAATATGACCGCCAATGAAACAGAGGTTTGACCGACCTGGAGGTCAAACCTCCCCTTCATAAAGGTTAGACTGCCATATATGTAGAAGTCAGACCGCCAGGGGTTCTTAAAGAATATTTTGCTTGGTTTTGATCAAATCTTTCCTTATCATTATTTATCTTTTGCTTTCGCTTAAAGGAAAAGATTTTGAAAAGCCTTGGATTGAATTTGGGCTCCTATTCACCTCCCTCCAGTTGCTATACTCGATCCTACAAGTGATATCAGAGCCCAATTTACTCTTTTATAGATCTTAACTAATATTGAGTATGGCGAGTAAGATGAGGACTTGTGAGCATTTCTTTGATTCTTGCCAGGATTCCTTTGCTGATGATGTCCACTGTGATGAGAGGCTTGAGCTCAAGTTAAAAGCTAAGGCATTGAAGAAAAAAATTCTTTTGCAGAGCTTGTGGTGGATTCTTTTATTTTAATTGTCATAGTTTTAGGGATACGAAGCCTTTGGATCCTAAGAAGAAGAATACGAGCTCTGGACATTGTGGAGTCGCGATCGAGGATGATCACGAGGAGCTACTTGAGGATCTTTCTATGGATGATCTCCTACACATGTTACGCAAGGTAAGCAAGGAGAAACTCATTGAGTGCTCATTGTCTGTAGCAACTAGAATACATGAGCTTGAGGATAAAGTAGAAAATCTAAAAAGGGAAAATAGAAATTTGACTCATGAAATTGCTGGGTTGAAATTTTCTTTGCCATGTGAATCTTGTGAGTCTTTATTCAAGGATTGTGTAATATGAACAAATCTCTAACGTACTTAAAATCCGAAAATGAATCTTTAAACTTGAATGTTGCTATGCCATGTGATTCTTGTGTTGCTTTACTTCATAAGCTTGATAGTGCTAAGATAGAAATTGGCAATATTAGGTCAGTTGCTAACAATGAATGTGATTCTTGCAAAAGCATGCATGCTGAAAATGAAAACATAAAATTGGCTTATTCTTTTTGTGTAGAACAATTAGATAATTCTATAACTGAAAATAAAAAATTGAAATTGAGTCTTTCCACTCATCTTGAGCAATAAAACAATGCTAGGGCTGAAATTGTTGATATTAGAGCTAGCCCTTGTAGCATGTGTTTAGATAATGAAAAATTGCTTATGGATGATTTACGTTCTTGCAAGAATTGTGCTAATTTACAAATTGAAATTGATGCTTTAAATCACATGCTTGCTGAGAATGCATCATTGTCATCTTGAACTTCTTGCATTTCCTTGAGAGAAGAAGGTGAGTCTTTAAAGAAAGTGTCCAATGATATGAGCTCTAAGTCTTGTGATTCTTTTAGTTCTTCTAGTGTTGTCCAAAGGATTTCAAATAACAAAGGTGTTTCTTACTCACATGGTACTATATCTGTAAGAAATATGGACACACACTTGAGTTTTACTTTCGCCATGTGAAACATGAGCATTGATGTCATCATCAAGCTTCTAGGAACACACATCACCCATCTCATGGCATGTGTGTACCTAGTGTTGACACAAATACTAGAAGTGGTGTTGGCTCCTCTTGTTTGTCCCAAGGGATTTCTTGTTTGAGCAAGAGTGGTACTTCATCCTCTGGGACCATGTCTACCTCCAAACTTTTGTATCATTGCTCATTTTGTGAGAATGATGGGTATCTTATAGAGTTCTGTTTTAGGCATGCCAAACACATACGTCGATTTCATGCTTTTAAGTCTCGAAGTATTCATAGTATTTCATAACATGAACACTAAAGATCCTATCCCGAGGGCTCGCCTTGTTGATGGCTTCTTTGATCCATATTCTAGTGCCTTTTGACAGTGTCGAGGACTTGTTTTTCATGGATTTGGTTTTGATCCACGGGCTGCCCTGAGGAAGGATTTCCATCATTGTGGTCCACAACATAGAGCTTTTAAGAATAGCATTTGTCGCTTTCCTAGAGATGGCACTCGCTTTCTTTATCGAGTTTGACGAGGATAGAATAAGCCTCAAGTTATTACATCATTATATACTCTAAATATACCCCTTATCAATAATGGAGAAAATTTATAGAGTGGTCATAAGCTCTGTTGTGACTATACCATAATTGTAAAATTGTCCTACGATTACCTAGTCTTAATCCTTCTACGACCATCCCATAGTCGTAAGTTTTTCTACGACCATGAGTTAGTCGTAAGTGGTCTTACAGCTACCTTGTAGTTATAAACCTTCCTGCAGTCAGAGTATCTTCAACCAGCCTATCTACGATGATATACCATGTTGTGGGTTTGTCTAACATGGCGATTAGAATATGCATTTATGCCCAATAACTAAACACGATCTCTCTCTGACAGTAACTGCCACATGACAAACGACTAGCTTTGCCTCTCTAATAACAACTTCGCTTTGGCGGTTATATCCTAGAGCATTGGTACGTCTCTTGGTGCGGGACAACAGCCGTCGTTTTGTAAGCTATATAAGGTTGACGTCGGAAGAAGAAGGGGGAGAGGAAAGAGGGAGATTGAGGAGATACTGTAAGTCTTTCACATTACTCTGTTGTAATCATCCTCTTTGAGCAATCGTGACACAGAGCGTAGGGTTGTTATTCTCTAGGAGAAGGCTCGAAGCTGTATAAAAATTCTCTTTTCTTTTGTGTACTCACAGTCTGTTCCTTGAGAGAGTTTCCCTATATCCATACAAATCATACGTATGATCGATATTACATCGATAGTTAGCACCGTCTATGGTTCAAGTTCTTCCAAGAATCCGATAATTTTCTTGTCGGCAAGTTCACTTCCTTCTGATGTCCTCATGGTAGGAGAGTGGAACGAGGAGAACTGGCTTGATTTGGCCAAGTTCACTCTCCGTTGGAACCTGCAAAGGGTGTGCTCCTTGAGAGTTCGTCTGTCCCATCACAGAACACAGATCCAGCCAGAGACAGTTATAACCTAAAATTTCCCTACCTGGTGAGATTTACTCCTAGCCACGATGCGCTATCGCTGGTGGATTCTTCAAACGAGTGGCTCTCTACTGGAAGTGGAGATTCTTGACGAGAGGTCATGACCCTCCCCATAAATCCTCATCACCTTCCCATAGGAAGCCCTTAGAATGCTCTCCACGGAGCACACTCTCCCTTCTCTCCTGTGGATGGCGAGGAGACGTCCAGCGATGAGTGAGATCAGTTCTCTAATGAGCGCGGGAGAAATCCTAGAAATAATCGCTCTCCTCTAAGGCGGCCTCAGCCAGCCTTAGTCGTGAAATGACCTAAAGACCACTAGAAGGAGACGACTGACAGCCCAGAGGTCTCTACCTAGGCACATTCTGTACCAGTCTAAATAGGCTTGGGAGTTTCAACGTACCAACAACTTGCTCAAGAACCCAAGCCAAGGGCTCGCTCGAGCACCAGGATATGACGACTTTGCTGAAGGGATCGTGCGAAGACTCCGTGACATGATGGCCCAGCTCGAGCACTCCTGTTGATGCAACTCCTCGAGTTGGATAGGTACAAATTGCATCCAGTCATTCATAGAACTCACCTCGTTGGAATCAGCATGATGGCAGGTCACATCGGTCCCCTAATCACAAGTCTAGCTGGAGGAGGGTCCCACAAATGACTCCAAATCGGTGGCCTCACCGAGAGGGAGATCGGTCACCGCTTCAAGCAAGGAATCTGCAGCAGCAATTGGGCTACGAGGTGTATTCCCCTCGTATGGATGAGACATACTATAGGTCGCCTCCACCGATTGCTGGGCATCGACGAGTGCGATCACTCAGTGATGCCAACTACCCTTTTTTGCAAAGGATGCATCATGAACTCTTTACCAGATATTGGGCATTTACGCCTAAACTCTAAGCAATGCGTTGGCCACCATGGTTTCATCCAATGAATATGGAGAAGTTCGATGGGTTTCAAAATCCCATCGAGTTCCTCGAGATTTACATGACTGCGGTATGAGTAGTAGGAGGTGGCGAGCACGTCATGGCGAACTATCTGTCGATGGAGCTCCAAGGGTCCGCTCGATGATGGTTGCTCAACCAACCACTCAAGTCAATTCACTTATGGCAACATCTCTGTGAACTCATGTTAGCAAATTGTTTTGGGCACGTATAATCGTCCTAGTAAGAAGGACGACTTGCATCGGATACGACAGAAAAGCATTGAGACCCTTTGATAATTTCTCAGGTGGTCCAAAAGTCTCTGATACTTCTGTCATAAGAGCATTCAAGCAGAGAATCCGCAATAAGAGGATCACAGGGGATATCGCTTTGAGATGGCAGATCGTTAAGTGTCGAGACCCGAATATGCAAATTCGGTCCCTCTGTGTAAACTGCACTAGTCCAGGATCACGCTAGTGCACACAGTCAAACATAGATGTCATCACAGTCATACACACGACAATAATAAAGGAAAACTCGAATATCGATAAAATATCAAGGGTACGACCTTATGGCCAAGCTTACAATATCTCTAGCCGGAAGGGCTTAACAAAATAGCAGCGGAAATCCAGAATAAAGCGTAGCGGCCAATCGACAAGCCCACAGGCTATCGAGCGGAGAACGAAGCCTAATCCGTGAAGTCGTCGTAGTACTCTCCTTCTGGAACCTCCTGCTGATAGTACTCCTCTCCCTCAACTGAGCAACATAGGTGTAAAGCCGTGAGTACATTGGTACTCAGCAAGTCGTTTATAACAATGAATGCAATATAATATGCAAGGCTTACCAATGGAAGGCTGAAAGGTTAATTTGCATAAAGGCATTTATTGATGAAATATATTAAATAATCTTGAAAGCGAAAGTTAACTAAAAACAGTAATAAGGAATAATCAAAGGAATAAACATAAATCGCTTGTGAACACCAATCCACAAGTTAAACCAACAGTGGACTACCTGTCCACTACCAATATAAACCACCAAGTTATAAATGAAACACTAACCCTCGTGTGAAATCCCCCAGCACTGTCCATGACCGAGGACGCGGCTATTCGAATAGTTTTACACTCTGCAGAGGTTGCACAACTGTACCCACACGATGTGATTAGCTTCGATCTCAGGAAATCACAACAAGACCTTTACAATGCTCTACCTCAACACAATCCTGCCCGCTAGGTTTCGTGATCACACCCCCTTGCGCCACATGGAAATCAGCAACTATGTCCATCACAATGGCAGAATTGAGTTGAAATATTACAAATTAATCAACCAGGTCCATCCCATAATAGACATGTGGTTTGCACGATTAAGCTAAGATCAATGGCGCACAAAGTTAAGTCCTTAACATAACCCGGGCGAGGCTACCACATCCCCGAAGTGCAACTGCACCTCCCCCTTTACTGCACGATCACTCGCCCGAGTGAAAACCAATTTGTATAACCAAGCCAACGTCACACCAATGACGTGGCACAAATTTTAATACACGTGGCACCAACCACAGTTCCATATGTCATTAAGTCAAATTTATAATTTAACATGTGCTGATGAGATCAATCGTAAATATAAGCCAGCTAAGCAGTCTAATCGTACCCACCCATGTGACAAATAATCTAGCATCACTAAATAATTACCCAACCTATGATGACAATGGCATCATGATATTCCAAATTATCAAGGAGGAATAATCTCAATTGGGACGATAACTACCAGTGCAAAGGTTTGAATAAAACTAGCAATGCGACGTAATTTAAAACAAAATAATTAAATAATAGATTGCAAGATTGGGTTCAACATGATCAAAGGACACGACTTGCCTTCGTTATGCTCGTGGGTACTCTGGTCTTACTCAAGAAAACTGCTCCTCCGGAATCCGAATCTAACGAGAGAGAAAACTACCGAAAACAAAAAACACATAAAATGATAAGCAAATGAACTCCAAAATTCACAAAACCAGAACCAACAGCTAGGGCTCGATTTTAGATGAATTTAGAAAAAAGAACGGGGTCAATCGGAGCTAGGACGGAGGAGAACGGGCTCCCGGAAAATTAATTCTAAAATTAATTCGGGAAATTCGGAAATTACACTATGCTTTGAACCCGGTCCACCGAATACCTGGTCCACGGTGAACCCGGCGCCTGAGCAAGTGCACGGAGAGAGGGTGCCGACGCGCGGGCGGCCGGCGTGGCGCGCGCATATCCGCCACGTGGCACATGCCGGCGTGGCGCCACGTGGCACACAGGCTCGGGTATTTGCCGGCGTGGCATGCCACGTGTCATGCCACGTGGCCCTAGGGCTGGCGTGGCGTGCCGTGGGTAGGGCGGCGTGGCTCGGTGCGACGCGCGGCGGCGGGCGAAGTCGGACGGTGGAGGAGGCCACGTGGGCACATCAAGCCGTGGGTTTTGCATCCGGGCGGCGGCTGCGAGCGCGGCGCGAGCGGTGCGGCGCGGGGACCGAGGGTCGGCGCTGCGGGTTGGCGAGGGGGCGCGGGTTCGGCCTCTCGGCGGCGGTGCGGCGGCGGGGGTGTCTCGGCGACCATCACGCGCGGCGGAGGGTCCAGCGGCGGCGGGGTTCTTACCGGTGGCGCGCGACGCGGCGGCGACCTCCAGCCGATCGTCGGAAGGGCGGAGCGGCGAGCGCGAATCGGCGCTGGGACTCGGGGCAGCGATAGCGGAGAAACGCGTTGGTGGCGGCGGCGGCGGGGCGCTCGGGCGAGCGTCGCGCCGCGACGGAGAGGGGCGGTGGCGAGGCGGCGGTGCTTCAAGCGCCACGAACCGAGGCGGCGGCGATTTATGCACGCGAACCGAGGATGGCCGGAGGAGACGGCGCGGGAGAGTCCCGATCGGAGACGCAGCGCGAGGCGCGACACGCGTCCGATCGGACGGCGGAGGAGGAGTCCGGGCGGGGTGCGGTTGCGGGTCGCGGATGGTTGCCGCGTGGTGGATCGATGGCGGGAGCGGCGGGGTGAGGCGGCGATTAGGGTTAGGGTTTGGCGCGCGGCGAACGACGGCGGTGATCGCGCGCGCGCGACGGGCGCTCGAGCGCGCGGCGCGGCGCGCGCGCGCGCGGCGAGCACGTTGGGTGCCGCCACGCGTCGCCGTGCGGATGCGCGTGCAGCGTGGCGCGGCGGGATCGGGCGGCGTGAGCGAAGCGGGAAGCGGGAATGCGGCGGCGCGCGCGCGGCGGATGGCCGACGCGTGGAGGAGAGAGGGAGACCGGGCGGCGGGGTTTAATTCTTTTTCTTTTCTTTTTCCAGAAATTCAAATAAACTTCTAAAAGCTCTAGAAAATAGCAAATAAATCCCAAAAATTCACCAAAAATACCAGAAAATTCCTTGAGACCTGAGGAATACAAATAAAATATTTTCCACTTATGTTAATGTTTATTTTAATCATATTAAATCATTTAAAATTTCTAAAATTCATTTGAAGCTTCAATTAATTCAAGAAAATTCCAGAAAATTCATTTTTAAATTTCAGGCTTTAAAAATCTCAGAAAAACAGGATGTTACAAACCTTACCCCCTTAAACGAGATCTCGACCCCGAGATCTGGGCCAACTAAGAGAATAGGTTCGGGAACTCCGCTCTGAGATCCTCCTCGCGCTCCCAGGTGGCTTTCTCCTCGGAATGGTTGCTCCACTGGACTTTGCAAAAATGGACCACTTTATTCCGGGTGACTCGCTCTGACACTTCCAAGATTTTGACTGGGTGCTCTTTGTACGACAGATCCTTCTGCAGGTCAACGGCCTCAACTAGCACAACCTCCTCTGGTACGCGCAGACACTTCTTTAGCTGGGACACATGAAAGACGTTATGTACCCCACTGAAGGACGCAGGTAGCTCCAACTGATAAGCAACCTCTCCCCTGCGTTTCAGAATCTTGAACGGACCAACATACCTCGGTGCAAGCTTCCCTTTTAGCTGAAACCTCTTCACACCCTTGAATGGTGTGATCACGAGATACACAAAATCATCGGCTCAAAACTCGGCTCTTGGCGTCGGTATACGCATAGCTTTTACATGCGGCTGGCGTTTTCAACCTTTCTGTATCAAGCGGACCTTATCCTCGGCTTCTTTCAAGCGATTTGGGCCAAAAACGACCTTCCCCGTCTCTTTCCAATTGAGAGGGTCCTGCATTTCTGCCATACAATGCCTCAAGCGGTGACATCGCAAACCGGCACGATAATCGTTGTTGTATGAGAACTCGCAAAAGGTAAACAACTGTCCCACTTAGACCCATGATCAAGCACATAGGCTCTCAACATGTCCTCCGAATCGATTAACTCGCTCTGTCGACCATCATGCTGGGGTGATATGTCAGATCTTGAAATTCGGTGAGTCCCCATAGCCTTATGGAAACTACCCCAAAACCGAGAGGTGAACTGCGATCCACGATCTGACACAATCTTCTTGGGCAGACCATGCAAACTGACAATCCTGGACATATATAGCTCTGCCAATCTGTCACCACTGTAGGTTGTCTTAACTGGAATGAAATGGGCAACCTTGGTCAATCGATCCACAATGACCCAAATCGAATCATAGCCCTCTTTGGTCTTAGGCAAACCGACTATAAAGTCCATACCAATTTCTTCCCACTTCCACTCGGGAACTTTCAATGGCTGTAGCAAACCTGCAGGTCTCTGATGCTCTGCCTTTACTCTCTGACAAACATCACAAAGGGCTACATATTCAGCGATCTCACGCTTCATGCTTGGCCACCAATACTTATCCTTAATGTCCTGATACATCTTGGTACTGCCTGGATGAATCGAATACAGCGACTCATGAGCCTCTTTTAACAACACATCCTTTAGATCTTGCTTGTTGGGCACACACAAACGTTGCTTGAACCACAAGGTTCCCTGGTCATCCACTGAAAATCCTGACTCTTTACCTTCACTTAAGTTCTTTTTGATCCGCTGAAATGCCTCATCATCTGACTGAGCCCGACGAATCTGACCATCCAAAGTAGGCTGCATTTCCATAGCTGCTAAAAATCCTAGCTCAACCAACTCAAGGCTAAGCTTCTGAAATTCCTCATGCAAAGCTGGCTGACCCTCTCGAACCATCACTGAATTGCAGTATACCTTTCTGCTCAAGGCATCTGCAACAACATTAGCTTTCCCAGAATGATAATGTATGCCTACATTATAATCCTTTATCAGCTCTAACCACCTCCTCTGCCTGAGGTTAAGCTCGGACTGGATAAAGATGTATTTTAGACTCTTATGATCCGTGTAAACCTCACATCTGTTACCCATCAGATAATGACGCCAAATCTTTAAAGCATGCACTACGGCTGCCAACTCTAAATCATGGGTAGGGTAGTTCTCCTCATGCGGTCTCAACTGGCGTGAGGCATAGGCTACCACTCTCTTGTCTTGCATCAAGACATAACCCAAACATTTGCGAGAGGCATCGTAAAATATCTCAAAATCCTTGTTAATATCAGGCAACACAAGCACTGGGGCTGTGGTCAAACTCTCCTTAAGTTTCTGAAAACTTTTCTCGCACTCTGGTGTCCAAGCGATTTCTTTTCCTTCTTGAGCAACTGTGTGAGGGGTCTGACCACACTGAAAAATCCCTCAATAAAGCGACGATAGTATCCTGCCATACCCAGAAAACTCCTGACCTGGGTAACTGAAGTGGGTGACTGCCAATCCAAAACATCACTTACTTTCCCTGGGTCAACTGCGACTCCTTCTGCTGTCAACACATGCCCTAGAAAGGCGACTTTCTCCATCCAAAACTCACATGTGCTGAACTTTGCATACAACTGATTATCTCTCAATTTCTGCAATGCTAACCTCAAGTGCTCCTGATGTTCCTCCTCATTCTTGGAATATATCAAAATGTCGTCAATGAACACAACGACAAACTTGTTCAAATATTCCATAAATACCTTATTCATCAAATACATGAAATATGCTAGGGCATTGGTCAAACCAAAAGACATCACCGTGAACTCGTATAGACCATAACGAGTCGAGAAGGCTGTCTTGGGTATGTCCTCCTTACGAATCCTCATCTGATGATATCCTGACCTCAAATCAATCTTGGAGAACACTCCTGCTCCCTTAAGCTGATCAAATAAGTCATCAATCCTGGGCAGAGGGTACTTATTCTTGACGGTGACCTCATTAAGTGCTCTGTAGTCCACACACATGCGCTGACTACCATCCTTCTTCTTGACGAACAACACTGGCGCTCCCCACGGGGATGAACTCGGTCTGAGTATCCCTTATCCAAAAGCTCCTGAATTTGCTTCATCAACTCTGCTAAGTCATTGGCTGGCATCCGATAGGGTCTCTTGGAAATCGGAGCGGTACCTGGCACAAGCTCAATCAGAAACTCAACCTCCCTCTCTGGTGGCATACCTGGAAGATCATCTGGAAACACGTCGGGGTACTCCCTGACAACTGGCACATCCTCCAACTGAATCACCTTGCTCTGGCAAACCATAACTGGCTCTGGATGACACTCACTGGCTGCGAATCGCACCTTAACTCCATCTGAATTGGTTAAGGTCACTGCTCTGCTCCCACAGTCTAACACTGCCTGCTGCTTCTGAAGCCAATCCATTCCCAAAATTACATCTAGGGACTGCATATCCAACAAAATCAGGTCGGCCCTGAACTCAACTCCCTGAATAGTTATCTTAACTCCGGGACAACCTAGGTTGGATCTCAACTCGGATCCGGGGGATTGGATTAAAAGAACAGATCCAAGAGCAACAGTTTTCAATTGTTGCTTTAAAGCAAAACTCCGAGAAACAAACGAATGCGAAGCTCCAAAATCAAATAAAACGGTGGCAGGAACTAAATGTACGAGGAACGTACCGATCACAACGTCTGGTGCTGCCTGGGCATCCTCTGCGGTGACGTGGTTCACCTGACCTCTCACCACCGGCGTCCTGCTGGCCTGTCCTGATGCCGGGGGTGCTCCTCGTCCTGCTCCTGGGGTAGGAGTACGACCGGGTGTGGCTCCCAAGTCGAAGCGAACTGGCGTCGGGGCCTGTCTCTGAGGGCACTTGCTAGCATAGTGTCCCACCACCGGCGTCTGCCGCTCGTCCCGATGCCGGGGTGCTCTCGCCCCGCTCTGGGGTAGGAGTACGGCCAGGTGTGGCTCCCAAGTCGGCGAACGGCGTCGGGCTCATCTCGAGGGCACTTGCTAGCATAGTGTCCCACCTCATGACACTTGAAGCAAGTGACGGACGCTGCTGAATTAATGCTCTTCTGTTGCTGCTGACCACTGGAACCACCAGGACGCTGTCCTGACTGAAACTGGCGCGGTGTCTGAGCTGGGGTCCGGAATCCTGAGGACTGCTGCTGCTGCTGTGGCACTCGTGCAGGCTGGTAGGAACCAAAACGAGGCCTCTGGGACTGGTGTGACTGTGATCCCTGCTGGATCAACCTCCTCTTGCGAGACTCCTCGAGCTCGCGGCGACTCTCCTCAATGAGAATGGCCTTGTCCACCAATCTGGCGAAAATCGCATAGTCGTTACCTCGACTTGCACCTTCAAAGCTGGGTTCAAGCCTTTCTTGAACCTCTTCTGGCGAGCTGCATCTGACGCTACATCCTCTGGCGCGTAGCGAGCCAACTGAGTGAATTTATTGAGATATTCACTCACTGACAGGTTCCTCTGCTGGAACTCCCGAAACTCATCTTTCTTCATCTCTACCACTCCATCCAGGACATGGGCAGTATGGAAGGCCTTGGCGAACTCGTTCCAAGTGATGTTATTCTGGTTCTCATGGGCGGCACAGTAGTTCTCCCACCACTCTGCTGCTGGTCCCTCAAGCTGATGTGCTGCATACAAAACCTTCTCTCTGTCGGTGCAGGCCAAGTTGATTTCTTCTCAATCGACGAATCCAATCGTCGGCCTCCAAAGGCTCGACGAACCGGAGAAAACAGCGGTCTCGTCCTCATGAACTCTGCATAGCCGGATGGCGACGAGGTGCTTGATGGTGGTCTTGGCTCTGGTCTTTGTCGCTGCATCATAGTCTGCATACCCTGCATCATGGTCTGCATCATCTGAGTCTGGGCCATCAAGAACTGACTGAGGGCAAGATCCAAGGTAGGTGGTGCCGTGCGCAAAGACACTGCTCTCTGGTCTGGTTACTGATTGCGGCTGGAGGAGTTCCTGGTATCAACTATCTTGCTCTGAAAAGAAAACAACTGCTGACTGACCAAAGGTAAAAGACGAGAGGGAAAAGCATAGATAAGAGGTAAATGCGTCTAAGGGGTTTTGCTTAATAAAGACCTAACCTAAACAATCACTTAGCCAAAAGGCTAACAAAGAAACTGAACAAAAATAAACTCCATTAAAAGATTGACATGATCGCAATATAATGCTTTTAAGGCAATATTTGCAGCTCACATCACACTCAACTGCAAATAAAAATCCAACGTGTCTACTCGTATTATCTACTCTGAAGGCTCCCACTCGGGTCCTGACAAATAAGGTACACTGCTATCGTCCTCAGAATCGCTGTAGACAACCCACGAGTTGCGGATCGGCGGCGACTGCTCTTTGACTGGGGCTGGGGAGAACCGGCTGAGGTAGGCGCGACGATCTCCGGTGATACAACGTCTCTCCTCTGGGCTCGGTGGTGTAGGCGACGGTAGAGGTACTGGCGACTGCGGTCGGGGCTCCTCCCAGACTGGCTCTGGTAGTCTCGGGGTGGCTCCGTACTGCTCCTTGAACTTCCGGACGAGTCTGGCCATGTTGATCTTGTATAGCTTGCAAAGGCGACGAATGGCTTTGTGCGCAACTCCTTGTGCTGACATCTCTCCACTGGCACCGGCATTCTTGAAGCTGTGGTGTAGCACCTGCTTGCCGACTCGGGTGGTGAAGTATAGCCTGGAGGTGCTCCCGATGCGTTGACCCTTATGCTTCTCATCCTTGGTGAGGTAGACGGGCAGTCTCTTAAATCCGAGGCTCGCAATGTAAGCGCGAGAAGTGACCTCCATCCTCCTGTCGGGCTGTAAGAAGCTTGGGACATCTAATGCATTTATAAAGGAAAGATCAGTTTATAACTTTAGGAAAACAAATTTTGCAAGGGTTGGCGCGAGAGACAAGAATCTTTAAGAATGAGGTAAGAAGATAAAGATATTACTAAATATCAGATTTAGTTGGTTTGATTTAGAAAATAAATTTTTGGGCTACGACCAATCTAACTAGGGCTTCGTCCTACAGTCGATATGGCTCTGATACCATCTCTGTCGAGACCTGAATATGCAAATTCGGTCCCTCGTAATGCTTGCACTAGTCGAGATCACGCTAGTGCACACAATCAAACATAGATGTCATCACGATCATACACACGACAATAATAAAGGAAAACTCGAATATCGATAAAATATCAAAGTGCGACCTTATGACCAAGCTTACAATATCTCTAGCCGGAAGGGCTTAACAAAATAGCAGCGGAAATCCAGAATAAAGCGTAGCGGCCAATCGACAAGCCCACAGGCTATTGAGTGGAGAACGAAGCCTAATCCGTGAAGTCGTCGTAGTACTCTCCTTCTGGAACCTCCTGCTGATAGTACTCCTCTCCCTCAACTGAGCAACATAGGTGTAAAGCCGTGAGTACATTGGTACTCAGCAAGTCGTTTATAACAATGAATGCAATATAATATGCAAGGCTTACCAATGGAAGGCTGAAAGGTTAATTTGCACAAAGGCATTTATTGATGAAATATATTAAATAATCTTGAAAGCGAAAGTTAACTAAAAACAGTAATAAGCAATAATCAAAGGAATAAACATAAATCGCTTGTGAACACCAATCCACAAGTTAAACCAACAGTGGACTACCTGTCCACTACCAATATAAACCACCAAGTTATAAATGAAACACTAACCCTCGTGTGAAATCCCCCAGCACTGTCCATGACCGAGGACGCGGCTATTCGAATAGTTTTACACTCTGCAGAGGTTGCACAACTGTACCCACACGATGTGATTAGCCTCGATCTCAGGAAATCACAACAAGGCCATTACAATGCTCTATCTCAACACAATCCTGCCCGCTAGGGTTTCGCATCACACCCCCCCTTGCGCCACATGGAAATCAGCAACCATGTCCATCACAATGGCAGAATTGAGTTGAAATATTACAAATTAATCAACCAGGTCCATCCCATAATAGACATGTGGTTTGCACGATTAAGCTAAGATCAATGGCGCACAAAGTTAAGTCCTTAACATAACCCGGGCGAGGCTACCACATCCCCAAGTGCAACCGCATCTCCCATTTATCGCACGATCACTCGCCCGAGTGAAAACCAATTTGTATAACCAAGCCAACGTCACACCAATGACGTGGCACAAATTTTAATACACGTGGCACCAACCACAGTTCCATATGTCATTAAGTCAAATTTATAATTTAACATGTGCTGATGAGATCAATCGTAAATATAAGCCAGCTAAGCAGTCTAATCGTACCCACCCATGTGACAAGTAATCTAGCATCACTAAATAATTACCCAACCTATGGTGACAATGGCATCATGGTATTCCAAATTATCAAGGAGGAATAATCTCAATTGGGACGATAACTACCAGTGCAAAGGTTTGAATAAAAATAGCAATGCGACGTAATTTAAAACAAAATAATTAAATAATAGATTGCAAAATTGGGTTCAACATGATCAAAGGACACGACTTGCCTTCGTTATGCTCGTGAGGTACTCTGGTCTTCCGCGCGAAACACGCTCCTCGGAATCGAATCTAACGAGAGAGAAAACGACCGAAAATAAAGAAACACATAAAATGATAAGCAAATGAACTCCAAAATTCACAAAACCAGAACCAACAACTAGGGCTCGATTTTAGATGAATTTAGAAAAAAGAACGGGGTCAATCGGAGCTAGGACGGAGGAGAACGGGCTCCCGGAAAATTAATTCTAAAATTAATTCGGGAAATTCAGAAATTACACTATGCTGTGAACCCGGTCCACCGAATACCTGGAGGGAGGCCACGTGGGCACATCCAAGCCGTGGGTTTTTGGATCTGGGCGGGCGGCTGTGATCGCGTGGCGCGGGGGCGGGAAGCCACCGATGGCCGACGTGTGGCGGCGCGTTGCGCGGCGTCGCGACGCCTTGCGCGGCGCAGAGCGGTGCGGTGCGGGACCGAGGGCGGGCGCGTCCGGCGCGGGCACGCGCCCGAGTCAACGCCGCTGGTTTGGCGAGGGGCGGCGGGGTTCGGCCTCTCGGCGGCGGTGCGGCGGCGGCGGGTGTCTCGGCGACCATCACGCGGCGGAGGTCCAGCGGCGGCGGGGTTCTTACGGTGGCACGCGGCGACGGCGGCGACCTCGGCGACGGTCCGGCGGCGGAGCGGCGAGCGCGAATTCGGCGCTGGGACTCGGACGGCGGCGGCGGCGAGGCACGTTAGTGGCGGCGGCGCGCGGCTCGAGCCGAGGCGTCGGCGACGGAGAGAGGCGGTGGCGAGGGCGGCGGTGCTTCAAGCGCACGAACCGAGGCGGCGGCGCATTTATGCACGCGAACCGAGGATGGCCAGGAGGGAGACGGCGCGGGAGAGTCCCGTCGAGACGGCGCGCGCGAGGCGCGAGCACGCGTCCGTCGGACAGCGGAGGAGGAGTCAGGCGGGAGTGCGGTTGTGGGGTCGCGGGATGGTTGCCGCGTGGCTGGATCGACGGCGGGGAGCGAGCGGGGCGAGGCGGCCGATTAGGGTTAGGGTTCGACCGCGCGGGCGAGAACGGACGGCGGTGATCGCGCGGGTGCGCGATCGGGCGGCTGACGGCACGGTGAAGCGCGGCGGTCGCGAACGCGCCAGTGCTGCCGTGCCGTCGCGTCAGCGGATCTTGCGACAGCGTGGCGCGAAGCGGATCGGCCTTGAGCGCGAGCGGAATCGGGGTACGGCGGCGCGCGCGCGACGCGGATGGCCGACGCGTGGAGAGAGAGGAGATCGGCGCGGGGTTTAATTCTTTTTCTTTTCTTTTTTCAGAAATTCAAATAAACTTCTAAAAGCACTAGAAAATAGCAAATAAATCCAAAAATTCACCAAAAATACCAGAAAATTCTTTGAGACCTGGGGAACACAAATAAAATATTTTCCACTTATGTTAATGTTTATTTTAATCATATTAAATCATTTAAAATTTCTAAAATTCATTTGAAGCTTCAATTAATTCTAGAAAATTCCAGAAAATTCATTTTTAAATTTCAGGCTTTAAAAATCTCAGAAAAACAGGATGTTACATTAAGCGACTGCCGCTGAGATGGTCGAATGGTCTAAGACCATCAATTAGTACAACTGAGACTCCAGAGAGGAAGGTGAGGGCAGTAAGAGGAAAGGAAAGGTCAAGAAGTTCAAGAGCAAGGCAAAGGGGAAGATGCTTCATGCCAGAAGCTCGATGGAAGTCTTGACTGTTGGTGACAAAGAGCCATGAAACCCTAAGCGGCATTCTGATTGGGGCAAGGGCAAAGCCCCTGAAAGAAAAAAAGAACAAGCTGAGGTGGTGTCCCTTTCACAAGAACGAAGGGCATGATCTCTGCAATTGTTGAGTTTTTCAACGTAAACTCGAGGATTACTACTCTGGTAAAGGGCCGCTCCCAACCTCTACAAAGGTAGGATAGTCGAGCGGTCAGAAGCCATCGAAGAATGACGATGAGGAGATGTCATTTCATAATCCGAAGCACACCATCGAGCAAATCCACAGAACATCCTCGTTGTATGAGTCAAAGCTATAGTACAAGGCTGTCGAGCATGAGGTAAATTCTATCGTCTCTCCTCTCATCAATAATATTCCTAAGTGGTCAAAATCACCATCTCTTTCGAGAAGGAGAATTGTCCCTTCGACTCGACCGGGTTAGTTTCTGATCATGATCGAGCCCACCATCAACAATTACTGAGTGAATTGTGTATTGATTGATGGTGGAATTTATTTTTAAGTGCCCTGGATGAGATGCAAGTCCCACGTAATAGAATAAGACTTGTACGATACCCATTTCATGGGATCGTATCAGGCTCTTCGGCCAAGCCCATTGGCCAAGTTTCTCTACCTATTATGTTCGGATCTCCGAGCAACTTCAGCACAGAAAAAGTCTCCTTTGATGTGGTCGACTTCGATATGGCGTATAATGCAATACTTAGACAACCAACCTTGGTATGCTTTCTAATTACTGCTCACTGTGCATATCAATGTCTCATAATGCCAGGTCCCAAGGGAGTAATCATAGTGTGTTGTGATATGAAAATGGTGCTTGCATAGGATCGCAAATCTCTTGAGATGGTCTGTCAATTGCCAACTCGAGAAGCTACCAAGATGCAGTCTTGGACTAAGCACTCGAAGCCTAAAGCTACGCCGAAATCGAACAACATAATCAAAGAGGTTCCTCTAGACCCAGCGAATCCTTTAAAGACTATTCACATCGGGGTCACTTGCGACCCCGCATAGGAAGACGTCTCGTCACTTTTCTCCGGGCAAACGCAGATGTGTTTGCGTGGCAGCCATCCAACATGCCCGGAGTCCCCAGGGAGGTGATCGAGCATAGGTTAGCTCTACGGCATGATAAGAAACCCATAAATTAAAAGTTATAGAGATTTGAACCAGATCAACAGGAAGTGATCATATTAGAATTGGACAACTTCTAAAAGCAGACTTTATAAGAGAAGTTGATTACTCAGAGTGGTTGGTTAACCCTGTAGTGGTAAAGAAATCTAATGGTATGTGGCGTACGCGCATAAAATATACTAATTTAAATAAAGCTTGTCCAAAAGATGATTTTCTCCTTCCTCGTATGTATCAATTGGTTGATTCTATTACCAATTATGAAATGTTAAGTTTTCTAGATGCATACTCTGGTTACCACCAGATCAGTATGTCTTCAGAGGATGAAGAGAAGACCACAGTTATTACACCATTTGGAGTATTTTTCTATATCAAAATGCCATTTGGTCTAAAAGATACTGGTCCGACTTTTCTACGTTTGATGCAATTGACCTTTATTCACCAAATGAGCCAAAACTTGGAAGCCTACATTGATGATCTGGTCGTAAAAAGCATGAAGTGACTTAATCACGTTTCAGACCTGCAGGAAATATTCGACAACCTTAGAAAGCACCACTTGAAACTCAATCCAGAGAATTGTGTGTTCAGAGTTTTTTAGGAAAGTTGCTCAGATTCCTTGTTTCAGCAAAAGGTATCGAGACAAACCCTGAAAAGATCAAGGTCATCGAGCAGATGCACCCTCCGACCACGAAGAAAGAAGTTCAAAAACTCACCGGATGCATGGCAGCTTTAAGTTATTTCATTGCACATCTAGGGGAGAAAGGACTCCCTCTCTGTAAGCTTCTAAGAAAATACAAGGGTTTTGAGTGATCGAAAGAGGCTAACGATGCCTTCGAGGACGTCAAGAGATATCTCACGAGTGCTCCTATTTTGGTTTCTTTGAAGCCAGGTGAAGCACTCTTAGTATATCTATCCACCATGCCATAGGCACTAAGCGCAGTGTTGGTTGCAGAGAGTGAGAACTTCAATGACCAGTCTACTATGTAAGTAAAGTCTTACATGGACCTAAGAAGCACTATTCTCAGGTCTAAAAACTCTTATATGTCATCCTCATGTCTTCGAGAAAGCTAAGACATTATTTTCAGGAGCACAAAATTATTGTGTCACCATGTCTTGAAGACCTTCAACTCCACGGCTGATACCATTGATCGTGTGGTTGCAAAGGTAAACTAACTATGCAAACATCGATGCAAAAGAGTACTGTTCTTGCCAGGGCGCCATTGCTAATGTGAATTATGTGGAGAGCGCAGGTGGGTAGTGGCGCCATGGCTCCCAGTTCAACTCAGCCGAATGATCATTATTGTTGGATGAGACCGGAGGACATAGACTACCCACGTCCAGTGGTCGAATGCCACGCTTGTTCGGATCTTGCTGCTGAGATGGCTGCAGCATTGGCCGCAGCATCCATTGTATTCAAGGACAATAAGGCTTACTCGCAGAAGCTGGTACATGGTGCTACCACCCTCTTCAAGTTTGCAAGGGATAATCGTGGAAGATATAGTGCAGGCGGTTCAAATGCTGCGAAGTTCTACAATTCAACCAGCTACTGGGATGAGTTTGTGTGGGGTTGTTCGTGGATGTACCTTGCAACAGGCAATTCATCGTACCTGCATCTGGCAACTCACCCCAAGCTTGCAAAGCATGCTGGTGCTTTTTGGGGTGGTCTAGACTATGGCGTGTTCAGCTGGGACAATAAGCTCACTGGTTCACAGGTACTACTCAAGTGTTTTAGTTTTGCTTTGTTTAATTAAACGTTAGGGACATTCCCCATGTTGACCGATTGGCATTTAGTTTGGTTGATACTTGTCAGTACATTCCGTATCTAACATTCTGATCGTTAGAATATAGGACTATCTGTTGAATCACCAATTTTCTATATAATACATCAACTTGCTTAGTTGCAGTAGTAATTTAGTGTGGAGTCAATTTGTTTTGCCGTATGTGGAGTATTAATCATTGTTGAAATGTAGGGCATTTACAACTATAGATCAAGAGGTTCACTGCTTGGTTGACATACTAATGGTCCTGTTGATACACTGTCAGTGTTGTCGTGTTTTGTATCTTAGGAATTTCTTAACCCTCAAACAAGACTATCATAATAAGAACAATCTTCAGCATGGAACCTGCATTTTGTATCAACTAGTCGAGAAACTCACTTTGTAATATTAGATACATACATAGGCATGCAACTTATAAAATTAATATTATTTACTGTCCAGCTGTCTGACATGAATCAATTTTATTGTTTTCCAATATGTTTGTTTGGGGCGTCGAACCATGTGACAGTCCAAGCAAACCACTCTCCATTAGCTATACAGGAAGCATTCCATTAAAAAAAGCTATACAGTAGGCTTCAAACTGCTTCGTACAACGTGGTAGCATTTTTCCGTAGGACAATTCCTAACCTGTGATAACCTTAATTCAGCGGATAAATACTGCCGAAAGAAAGGTCAGATGGCGTTAGCTTAGTGAAATAAGATATTTGAATATAAACTAGGATGATAAAATTTGGAGAAAGAGATTAGATTAATTCATCTTTATTGCTTGATACTAATGGTTACATGATAGCCCTTTTATAGGGATGACTTACTTAGCCCTTAAGAGAATGATCTCTAATTTAAAAGAACTAATCTTATCTCAATCCTAACCAATCAAATAGTGCCATACTCGGATGCTACAATATGGAGGGCACTGTTCACGCGTGTGAACAGTGCACATAAATAGTAATTCCAACACGTGACAACTTCTCCCCCCTTCAGCGACAGCTCATCCTCGTACTATGGTGGCGGCCATAGTTGCAACCCTTGGTAGACCTAATCTGGAGAACAATTGCGATGCCTCACGTGGGAGATAAGCAGTGTGTTGATGACGATTGATGGCAAAGGCGCGAGGACCTTAGTGTTGCTCGATGTCGAGGATGTTGTCAGCAACGAGAGTAGCCAATGTGGAACAGCAATGGCGCATTTCATGGTAAGTAAAAGTCGTGCAAAGGGATCAACTGCTCTGATATCAATTGTTATGAATATTAGTTTATAATGAGATAAACATCCATCAGAGAGATGTCAAACGATGATGACTTGAGATAGAACGGCACTAGACGAAAGGGGGCACCGATTGGGAACGGAATAGGTCTAGAGTAGCCGATCTAGGGGAGAGAGCAGAGTTAGGAATCGAGGACTTAGAAATACTTCTTTATTATCCATTGTTTCCGCTATGATACCAAATGTGATACCTGGCTTTGATACTAAATGTGATACCTTGTTCTAATATCAAATGTGATGAATCATAGTTCATCGGGGTAAACACCACTGGGAGGAAGGCTAAATGGTATCGGCTTGGTGGGATGAGAGATTTTAATATAAACTAGGATGATAGAACTTGGAAGAAGACACTAGATTAATTTATCTTCATTGCTTGATACTAATGGATATATGGATACATGCTAGTCCTTTTATAAGGATGACTTACTTGGCTCTTAAGAAAACGATCTCTAATTTAAAAGAACTAATCGTATGTAAAGAAAACTAATCTTATCTCACTTTTAACCAATCATATACTGCCATACTCGGATACTACATTATAAAGGATACTGTTCGCACGCATGAACATTGCGCGCGAATAGTACTTTCGGCATGTGACAACCTCCATGGGCTAAATGATGCTTCGGTAGAAGCCAACCAAAATCTATTAATTGCAGCGTAGCAGTAGTTGATAAAAACATATCTTTCTCTGCTTATTGTGTGTTGTTCTGGCATTCTAGGTTCTTCTGAGCCGGTCAAGGCTCTTCTTGAGTCCTGGGTATCCATATGAAGAGATCTTGAGGACATTCCACAATCAAACAAGCATTATCATGTGCTCTTACCTTCCAATTTTTAAATATTTCAACATGTTAGGTATGTGATCTCAGGTCAAACGGCCGTTACGAGAAAGAGAGAGGTGGCGAAACCCACGTCCGTGAAAATCAGCGCCCTGATCGGGGGTGCCTTCCAAATTTGGTTACGGTCCCCCGTTGCGCAGCGCTATATATAAAGGGGGCTTCCGGCTTCTCATGGGTGACACCCTCCCGTTCCGTGAGAACCAAAATCCCGACATACCCAAAGACACCCGATCTACTACGCGTTGCAAGCAACGGGAAGTTTGTCGCCGCCACTGCTACAGGACGCCGCCGGCGACCCTCTGGACGACCTTCACCGACTCTTCCTCACGCCTGCATCACGCAGGCACGGGTCTTCGCTCATGGCGTTTATCGGCGACCGTAAGTCACGATCTCCTCCATCCTAGGTGTTCTAAGGCTAGGCTAGCAGATAATGTCACATGCATAAAGTTTTAGGACTCACACAACAGACCAAAAAAGGTTTGAACTTCAGGTCACTAAATCACACTATCACCTGTTTCATAGAACAGTTTACTGAATATTCTTGCATTACAGGTGGTCAATGTTGAATCACGGGAAGCAACCTCTCCAGTATGTGGTCAATGTTGCATTCCTTGCTTCTGTGTTCAGTGACTATCTTGAGGCTGCAGATACCCCTGGGTGGTATTGCGGGCCTCATTTCTACTCGATTGAGGTTCTTCATAGTTTTGCAAGGACTCAGGTAGGTTTGCATTGTTCAGATATCAGAATGTTTTGTTTCCAGTAGTTGTAAGTTGTAACTCTTGGAACTCTTGGTGCTAATTTACTTCTGTCAGATTGAGTACATCTTAGGCAAAAATCCTTTGAAGATGAGCAATGTGGTTGGGTTTGGAAACCATTACCCTAAGCGTGTTCATCACCGTGGTGCCTCAATCCCTAAGAACGGTGTTCACTACAGTTGCAAAGGAGGGTGGAAGTGGAGGGACACCAAGAAGCCAAACCCTAACATCATTGTCGGGGCTATGGTCACTGGCCCTAATCGCCATGATGGCTTTAAAGATGTCCGCAAGAACTACAACTACACAGAAGCAACCCTTGTAGGCAATGCTGGTCTAGTCGCAGCATTGGTAGCTTTGTCGGGTGAAGGTCATGGGGTGGACAAGAATCATATACTCGCAGCCATTATGGTTTCCATGGTCTTTGGCGGCGGGTAAATACATTATACACTACATTATTTAGATTAGTGTTTTTTCCTTGTCGTCATAATGCTGTGGAGATCTAACAGTGAAGAAGACGGCATCACCGTTTTTTCAATTTTTTTTAGTGTTGTATATTAGCCGTGCTATGTAAGGACTATGCTGTTGTTGTATGAAACATTGTGTTCCAAAGTTAGGAATAGCTTCCCTCGTGGATTTGCAGGAACTCTCGAGGTCTGACTGCATTTTCTTGATATGGTGGGGAGATATCTTACTTTAACCAAATGAGGGGATGTTTGGAGCGAAAGAATTTCGAATTTCATTTGAATCAGTTCAAGGAAAAACGACATGCGTTCCAAACAGGCCTGAGTTTTTCATGTTGGTTCCATAGAGGAAACAACCAGGAACTATATTACTCGATTTAATGGAATTTCTAAAAGCCAAGAAGTATCATAATTCGGCCAATACTTGGGTCATATAAGGTGTTTGGACTAATGATATGGTACTGGGCCAAGATGTCCGAAATAATAAATATGAGAAGCTACCAAATCGTCGTGAAGATCCGGGCCGACTAATGTTACAGCCCATGTCAATCGGTTGACGGACTTTAGTCCAATAATCTCACAAGCCCACATGTCATAGTACTTGTGTAGACGTACAGCCCAGATGCACACCACGAACTTTTCCAAGACTTGAGCCTTCGATTTCGGGAACCACCAAAACAATAGCGAAATGAAGTACTGAATTTTTTTTTTGAAAAAAATGAAGTCACCCTCGCTCGCGCGCGCGCACTCTCTCTCTCTCTCACTCAAAAGAAAAAATGAAGTACGATCACCTGTGCACGCTGGTTTCCATCTCTCCGTTCACAAATGCCGGCACGAGACTAGAGTCGAGGCGCGCGCATGACAGACCAGCGTTTGGTTTATAGTTTTTTTATGATAGTTGATTTATTTTTTATTATAGTTGAGTTGAATTATTTGGTATAATTAAATTTAAAAAATTTAAAAATAGAAAAATATCTTAGTCTATTATAGATAATGCAAAAAAATACAGAAAAAAGAAAAGTAAAAAAATCCAAAAAAACAAAAACACAAAATTATTGAATAGTGAGAAAAATAAAAATTAGAAATAAAGATTGACTTTAAATTATTCTAAACGGTGCCGAAAATGTACGGAGTGGTCTTGGCGACGGGCCTACGCAGCCCGAGCCACCGGAGCGCATCGATGCGCACACGAGGGAGGACAAACATCGCAATCGTACGACTGCTACGACTACGAGTAGCATACGCTACACCGGAGACCACGCCAAGATGGCAAGGGCACTGGCGCACGAAACCCCAGCCCCGGGGAAAGGCAAAGAAAACTTAGGAGTAGTACTCCACTTCCGCTCGGCTCCGCTGCTGACCACCACCGTGCGGTGGAAGGAATCAGCGCGCGGCGCAGAACAGTTTCGCCCGCGACGGTCTCCCACGCGGCCGGATCACGCCCGAGACTGCGACCGCACGCAACGCTGGACAAACAAGCGAGCAAACATGGGATGGGAGGTTGGGTTGGTGGATGGGAGGCGTACTACGACGACGCCTTCTGGTCTCGATTTCTTTTAACGACGGACCGGCCCGTAATTAATGGTTTCTTGCGGGCCCAATCCAACCTGGCCCACTACCGCCTGCGGTTGCGGGTAACCATTAGGGCATCTCCAATGGTCTGAGTCAGCTGGCTATTTGCATGTACACATCAGCATAAATCCTATGTGGAGGAAAGAGAGTATGCAAAAAAAAATCGAGCTGGCTCTTCCTTAAGCACTAGGCTATAACAGAAACGAGGCGGTCTCATAAATGGTGTGTGTGCATGTAAGTATCAAATAGCTATCCTTATAGACAGTCCTTTGTATGCTAGCTATTTGGTTGATGATGTGGAAGTCTTCTAGTTAGTTGCTAGCTAGGACCATTGGAGATGCCCTTAGAGTTTGGTCGGCGCCATGGGATCTCCTGTCGGTACCGTTACAAACCAATTAGGTTTTTGCATGAGCAAATAGACAAACTGCCTCTGAAGGTTTTTATTATAAGTAAAGGGTAATCTCATTGTAAACACACCCAATCATTAATGAAAACAATATTCTGGTATTCTGTTCTTCGTGTGCTCGGTGTTCTTTATTGAGCATCTCCGCTGATTATCTTCGTTGATTGCATTCCCGCGCATCTACTCTTTATTATTTCTCAACACGTTATCAGCACGAGTCTCTGCAAAGATGCACGGTATGCAATTTTCCAAACCAATTTACATTACATTGTAGTTCATATTCCTCAATTGAGATTGAATTTGTATAATATAGCAATGCAATGTACGATCAAACCTTTAATTGTTTACGACTGATCTGAAACTCTGTGTTTGAGATCTTCAATTCAATAGATTGGATTTCTAGCATCTAGTCTTTAGATTAAAATAATATCTCAGATTAGAATCAAATCAATGCAAATTACACCCACGAAATATCTAAAAAGGTTATGTCGAGATCAGTTGTACCCAAACCAATCTAGGCATATTTGTGAGGGAATTATTCATCATATACCCTCCTCTTAGACTGAAATTCAAGATTTACCCTCCGACCCACATGTCAGTGACTCATCCCGACCCCACGTGTCAGTGACTCGGGAGGGTAAATCCCGAAACTCTCAAATGTGAGGAGGGTATATGACGAAGTTTCCCATTTATGAGCCATGATCACTATGTAATTCTGCTGGTATATTAGTTACTAGATAACAGATCGATGCATAGTTAGAGAGGCATACTGGTTTTTTTAGATCAAAGCTCAAAACTAGATTAGAAAGCTTGGACGTCTCGCACACAAAATTTAGGGGCCGGCCGCCGCCGCCGTGCCATGCCCATTGCTCCCGGCCACCGCGCCGCGCCACTCGCGTTGCCGTGCCACTCCCATCGCACCCACCCACCGCGCCGCGTCGCGCCCCTCGCGCTCCCGCACACAAAATTTGGGGGCCGCCCACCGCAGCCGTCGTGCCGCGCCCGGCCACCGCGCCGCATCGCGCCCCTCGCGCATAGTCGCCGCCGAAGAAGGGCTTGCGTCCGCCATCGCTGAACAAGGGCCTGCGCACCGGCCCCAAAGGCCGAGCCGCCGCAAGGGCGCCCCCCTGGGCCGCCGCCGACGCATCGCATCCCGCCGCCGGTGCACAGCATCCTGCTCGCCCCATGTCGATCTAGAAAGAAGGGGGCGGAACGGCAGTTGTGGCCTGGGAACCGGAAGCGACGGTTGCAGATCGGGGAAGGCGGTGGTAGATCGGGGGAGATGGCGCGGCATTCGCGGCTAAGGGGAGGAGGTGTGCCAGGTGCATCCGAAATTGGGGGGAGGTGGGATAGATGAGAGAGTAGGAGTAATGGGTGTCGGTGGTAATGATAAGGATGAGCCAACAACTTTGCAATTAGGCCCTCTGATTTTTCTGAAAATTCAGCTATGCGATGGACTTTTTTCGGTCCCCCGAGCTTTGGTTAAATTAGAATGGGTATAATAAAACCGAAACTATAATTATGAACATGTCCCTGCTATTTGTTATAATTAAAATTTGATCTAGTAAAACTAATTTATTCCATCTATTTTATTTACTAAATTATTTCTATCTTTAATGTTGATGAATTAATGTTGTGGCACTTGTTATTCATACTTTCTGGAATTAATTTATTCAGCATATTTCTGTTTAGACAATAATTCTGAAAATTATTAATTAGCATAAAATTATTAAAATTGCTAGAAAATTCAGAAAAATCTCAAGAATTTATACGACGTATAGATAAATTCAATACCTTACTGATTTTTGCAATATCCATGCTATTTACCAGAAGTAAATTTATAATTGCACATAGTTAGTATAGGAAATATCTGATATCGCTCAGAAGGAGTTCGTCGAGCTTGCCTTTGATGGTAGCAACTACCTTACATGGGCCATGGATGCTATGATCAACCTAACAACCAGATCACTCGGTGCTACCATAGCTCAGCCTGCAGTTGGGGCTCCCGCCATTCCTGCCGCCGCCAAATGTGCGGCACTGCATTTCTTGAGACACCACATCTACCCAGACTTGCAGTTTGAGTATCTTCTAGAAGAAGACCCATTGGCACTATAGAACTCCCTAAAGGAGAGGTATGATCAGCAAAGATCCATCATGCTGTCAAAAGCTCGACGTGAGTGGACCAACATCAGGTTCCAAGATTTCAAGAGGGTGTCTGCGTACAACTCTGCCATTCACAAGCTTGTCGCTAAGCTCAGATTTTGTAACTAGGAGATTACAGATGCCGAGATGATTGATAAGACTTTGAGCACTTTCCACCCTACTCACAGAACGTTCCGGCAGCAGTATCGTCAAGCCAAGTACAAGAAGTACTCGGAACTGATTACCACCCTTCTCGAGGCAGAGAAGAATGATGAGCTACTGATGAAGAATTATCAGACTCATCCCACTGGGTCACAGCCATTGCCAGAAGCACATGTTTATTCCCGGAGGACCGGTGGTCGTCGGGGCCGCGAAGAGGCCAAATGCAAAGAGGTGGATAGTGGAAGAAGCCGAGTGTATAGAAGGATAATGGCAAGTCCCGCTGGATGGGGCGGGGTAGAGGCAAGGCACAGAAGCCAGATTTGGGCAACAAGAAGACCTACCCCCCTGTGCCTTGCTACAAGTGTGGTTGCTTGGACCATTGGTCCCGCACTTGTCACACCCCAGCGCATCTGGTGGAACTCTACCAAGAGTCAGTTGCACTTACCAAAGGTAGGAAGGTACTGGCGAAGAAGAATGTAGAGACACACTTTATTGATCAGCCTAACGCTGGTACCAGTGATGCTCCAAGTGCAATGATGGAGCTCGACACTACTGTGAGGAGTGATCACATGGAGGTTGACCTATATGGTGACCTGCAGTAGACCATAGACTGCCTCCTCGGGCAACTCTAGATATCACAATTTTCTTAAATTTGCTTTATCAGTTTAGGTTATTCCAGAAGAATAACGGATTGTTCATGCTCTTATGAAGCATTAATTGGTTTAAACATTATTTCGATGAATAAAGCGAGTTGCCTATTGTTTTAAATCTTTATTCCTGCTATATCATTATTTGATTATATTACACTCTATATAGAATCTTTCATCAGACCCGATGCGGAGGAAGTGTTTTGTCTGATAGACAGCCGAACCACAAACTCGATACTAAGGGAAATAAAGTATTTCCATGCGATAACAAGGAAAACAAGAAATGTTATGACCATCGCTGGAAGCGATGCTCTAATTGTTGGCACCAGAAGAGCCACAATTATTCTCCCTATGAGTACAAAAAATAATAATCAAGGATGCTCCTTTGTATCCTGAATCGAAATGTACCCTATTAAGTTTTAAGGATATTCGATTGAATGATATCCATATCGAGACTGAAAAGGAAGGTGGTGCAGAATACCTCCTTTTAACAAGACCTAACGACAATCAGAAAAGAGTGGTTGAGAGACTTCCCTCCTTCTCCTCCGGGTTGTATTACACCTACATAAAATCTAGAGAATATGTAGCAATGAAAATAGAATACAAAGCCTCGGAACCCTTTAAAATCTAGCATGACAGATTAGGGCACCCTGAGATAGGTATGATGAGAAAAATAGTGAACCACTCTGTAGGCCATAACTTAAAAACTCAATCCTTCCCTAAACCTGAAGTTTTCTTATACCCAGCTTGTGCCACAGGAAAATTTATCACTAGACCTTCTTACTTGAAAGTAGCAACAAAATCACCTGCTTTTCTTGAAAGAATACAAGGTGACATATGTGGACCTATTCAACCCTTGTCGGATCCCTTTAGATATTTAAGACCTGCTTCTACTAGGTGGTCCAATGTACGCCTGCTATCTATTAGGAACCACGTTTTTGCTAAACTAATAGCTCAAATTATCAGATTGAGGGCACATTTTTCAGAAGAAAGAATTAAGTCCATTCAGATAGACAATGCCGGTGAGTTTACATCCAAGGCACTTAATGACTATTGTTTAGCATTAGGTATTAAAGTAGAGCACTCTGTACCATATGTCCATACTCAAAATGGCCTTGTAGAATCATTAATTAAAAGAATTAAGCTGATTGCTAGACCCCTACTGCAGAATAGTAGGCTCCCCACTAGCTGTTGGGGACATGCAGTGCTACACACAGCAGCGCTCATAAATTTAAGACCAACTGCATACCATGCATTTTCCCCCTTACAATTAGTGTGCGGAAAAGAACCAAATATTTTCCATCTGCATAAATTTGGTTATGCCGTATATATGCCAATTTCACCACCACAATGCACAGCCATGGGCCCCCACCGAAAGTTGGAGTATATGTTGGGTTTGAGTCCCCGTCGATACTCCAATATCTTGAGCCTACCACAGGAGACCTATTTACGGCTAGACACACTGATTGTATCTTTGATGAGGATAATTTTCTAGCATTAGGGGAGGAAAGTAGATGATAAATGCCGCAAAATAGACTCGAATATCTCAGGCATCCAGGCTTTGGATCCACGCACCACAGAATCTGAACTGGAAGTTCAGCGAATAATAAACCTGCAACAAATTGCAAATAATTTGTCAGATGCCTTCACTGATCAAAAGGGAGTGATAAAGTCTTACATACTGGCAGCGAATGCTCCAGAGAGAGTGGAAATACCCCAGAAGGATATTCGAACCACTCCAATCTCTCATGTAGGAAGAGGGGGAGAGCGCCGGAGTTTGAGGCCTCAGTTCTACGGAGACGTCCGCAGAAATCGAAACCAAATGAGAATAAGACACCTCCTATATCAATTGAAGAAGCTCAACCTGAAGTTGAGAGAACCCCTGAAGGGATTGATCCTGAAGATCGCTACCCTAGTATGATCGTGTCCAATTTTGGCAAGGTCCACTTCGTGGTGAGATCGGGCTGCGTGAAGCTAATCCCCGCTCTGGCGACAAAGGAGAAACGGGAGCCCGGCTGGATGCGGCAGTAGTTCTACTACCGCGTGACGCCTACCAGCAACCTTCGGTGCCGAGGTCAGCCGATAGCGTTCGACTGCTGTCCGGGGTTGGAGCCGCGGAGCGATGATCGACATAAGGCGCGAAGACTCGCCGGCGTCGCCCTCCGGTTCAATATGCGCGATCTCGCCGGGGAGTTCACGATGTACGGGGTGTTGCCTCTCTCCGGCCGGTGGAGGTATGAGCGAGGGCGCACCCGGCAGGATGGCGTTCGCCCCTCAGTGTCTTCGCTGCAGCCACCCGCCGGTCGCGGTAGGTACCTCGACCGTGTACTGCGTATGCATATGTAACTATTTTGTGAACGGAGCCACACTTCGCATGCAGTGCTCTCATTGGAAGACACAGAGCGCGCCGTTGAGGCCTTCCTGGGGCTGTACACGCCGAAGGAGCACACCCTGCGCAAAGCCGCGACCGAGCCTACGAAGCTGGGGCGGATAAATCGGGTGTGTGAGGTCCTAGGTCTTGTCGTACCGGAGCGCCCGGTGTCGGCGCGGGGTTCGCCCCATCATCGTGATGGCACCGGCGAGGCGGGGGTGTCTCCCCGGCGGCTATTTCTAACCCGTCCGCCGGCCTAGCGACAGTCGCCGCTAGCCCGGACGACGTGTCAGGTGGCGGGTCTGAGCATGCCAGCTCAGGGGGTCACACTGCCCCAAGCGAGTAGTTAGGCGGGGTGGGCCTTGGCAGCGACGTCGTCGAGGACGAGGCGGTGTCGCCTGTACCGGCCAGCGAGGACCTGCCTCCCGTACCCTCATCACCCGTGGTGGTTGCCCGTGGCCTTGAGGGCAGCTTTGCGCAGTGAGGGGAAAGAGTTTCCTGCTTTACGCAGCGACAAGACAAGACGGGCCCACTTTGCGCAGTGACAGGACAAGACTGGGCAGCTTTGCGCAGTGAGGGGAAAGAGTTGTCTGCTTTACGCAGCGACAAGACGAGTCGAGCTGGCTTTGCGCAGTGTCAGCACAAGACTGGGCAGCTTTCTGCAGCGAGGGGGACGAGTGGCCTGCTTCACGCAGCGACAACACGAGCCAGGCCGGCTTTGCGCAATGACAGCACAAGACTTGGCAGCTTTACGCAGTGAGGGGAAATAGTGGCCTGCTTTACGCATTGACAAGACGAGACGGGCCGGCTTTGCACGATGTGACAAAGACAAGACAGGCAGCTTTGCGCGATGGATGTGCCAAGGCAGGACGAGACGAGACGAGGGGGGCCAACCCTACACAATTTCATTAATTCCCAAGGCATCTTTTTACGGCTCGAAATTAACCGCACCATATGAACCCTAAGCGTACATAAGGAGGTGCAACGGATTGGAGATAAGGCACTACCTACAGAATCCGAACCCTACACTTTCAAGATAGACAAGAGGCAGAAGGCACAGTGGGAGAAGATGCAGAAGCAATGGGAGGAGACTCGCGACATAGCAAGAACTGCGGCGGCCCGCGACGAACGGGCGAGGGCAGCTATGGCGTGGGCCCAAGAAGCGGTGCGTGCAAGGAGGACAGCTCCCCGAGAAGATATCCCGCGTCGCACCAACCCTATCCCGGTGGTTCCAATGACGCGTTCGCCGCAAGACCCGCCAGAGGGGGAGAGGCCTCCCCTCTGTTGGTGTCAAGATCCATGTAAGTTCTTCAAGTCGAAGCAGCGGCTTAGCCTAGGTATGTGCTACTGGGGTTGCGCAAACTACTCCAGCGACTATCCCGACCGACGTTGGGACACGAGCACCTATCGGCTGCCAGTAAGAATACGACCAGTGGACTCTCGACTTCCAGGAGTGGGATGAAAGAACGGCATCGGAGATTTGCGAGGCAGAGCACCGGAATGACGAGCAGGTCGAACGTATACGTCGGGAGACGCAAGCTCATCTCGAGGCGTGCGCGCGTAGGGAGCGCGAAAGGAAGAGGGAGCTAGCGGCCAAGGCAAAAGAGGCAGCCGAGGAGTTTGACGCAGAGGTCGTGAGGAAGGGAAAATGGCCCCGGTCCACGCAGTAGGTCGGGCTGTTCCGCGCTGGTCTGGTGAATGTCCCCGGTTATTATGTGTGTGTGTGTTCGGGTTTGTTTTCATCCGTATAACAACGCGCACATGTATCGTAGGAGTGTGTCGGTTTGTTTTCTATCGTGCAACTTTGTGCGCTATGTTATTTTCATGTTTACCTTTGCATTCAATTCTTCGTGTCCTCAATATCGCTTAGCTTCTTACTTACCAGCCGTTTCTACGCTAATCGTATGTTCATCTTCTCATTGTAATCTTCTTCGGAATCTCTTTCAGCAGTACAAATGGTAAGTTCAGACGGATTAAATAATATGACATATGACGACTTAAATATCGAAATCTACAAAAAAAACTACATGAAAGGACTTAAATCTGTACTTTTCTCATTTTGACAAATTGCTAAAATTTTAGAACTTTGCATAGTTTTAAGTAGATTTGTGATTCACATATCTTTTAATATGCTCATAATCTAAGGTAGTCATAATTATGACTTTTCATTCTCAGATATTGGTCTATATGAAAAAATTTTCTCAGAATTGTTGGACTCTTCTAAGTCACTTTTTCAGCTAACTTTTGAAGCTCAATTGGAATGCACAAACTTTCACATAGTTTTTAGCACTTTACTGATTTTCATATCTTTTAATGCGCTCATAATCTGATGTAGTAATAATTATAACTTTTCATCCTCACATATTGGTCTATGTGGACAAATTTTTTCAGAATTATTGTACTCTTTTAAGTCAGTTTTTCAGCTAGCTTTTGAAGCTCAATTGGAATGCACAAACTTTCACATAGTTTTTAGCACTTTACTGATTTTCATATCTTTTAATGCGCTCATAATCTGAGGTAGTCATAATTATGAATTTTCATCCTCACATATTGGTCTATGTGGACAAATATTTTCAGAATTATTGGACTCTTTTAAGTCAGTTTTTCAGTTAGCTTTTGAAGCTCAATTAGAATGCACAAACTTTCACATAGTTTTGAGCACTTTTCTGTTTTTTATATATTTTAATATGCTCATAATCTGAGGTAGTCATAATTATGACTTTTCATCCTTAGATATTGGTCTATATGGATAAATTTTCTCAGAATTATTGGACTCTTCTAAGTCACTTTTTCAGCTAACTTTTGAAGCTCAATTGAAATGCACAAACTTTCACATAATTTTGAACACTTTTTCTGATTTTCATATCTTTTAATGTGTTCATAATCTGAGGTAGGCATAATTATGACTTTTGATCCTCAGATATTTGTCTAGATGGACAAATTTTCTCATAATTATTGCACTCATCTAGGTCATTTTTTCACCTATCTTTTGAAACTCAATTGGAATGCAAAAACCTCAAAAACTGCTACTTATATTGGAATGTCCAAGCCTACAATGAAACTATCAGAAGTATGATTTTTACAAATGTTTTAAATATCTTTTTAAGTAAGTAATTAAACTCCAAAATTAATCCTATGTATCAGTTTTCACATTTTTATAACTACATTAAGATGAAGTAATTATTATCAAGCTTCATGTGTTCAATATGTTTCAAATATATTTTCAGATAGTTGTTACAACAAAATTACACAAGCAGTAAACTGGACTGTACATAAAATTCATATTTTTCAAACATCATTTCATATATCCAAAATTATTTTTATTCTAAATATAACCTTACAAATACATATAAATGTTGTACGCTCGGGGAAATATAACTTTACAAATAAATATAAATACGATATCTAAAATTAATTCTATACATAATTCTATACATATAAATACATCTAAAATTTTATTCATTCCAAAAAGTAATTCTATACATGTAAATCTTTTCTAAATACAACTTCATAAAATACATACGGTCGGACGCCTGGGCCGTGTTCGGTGAACAGTTCGGTCGTGCGGTCCGGTACCGCACGACCGATGCTACAGTGTAAACGTGCGGTACAGGACCGCACGACTCTACTGTAGCACCCGTCGTGTGGTCCGGTACCGCACGACTGCACATGCGTCGGCTCCCGCTCGCCGCGGCGCTCGGGCTGCGTCGCGGCGGTGCGTCGGGGCGGATGCGGAATTTTTTTTGGCGGTGCTACTTCTGGAATTTTGTGGCTGCATGGTACTACAAACGTCCAAAATTCTACGGCTGGTATATACTAGCAGCGGAAGCGTTATGTCACGCTAACCACTACATAGACCAAAACAAGAGTCAAAAATTCGTAAGGGTTTTTCTTTTAAAAAAATCGAGGATATATATGTATTTCAAAAAAAGCAAAGGGTTTTTCTGGAAAATGGAAGATCGTGCGTAATTCCTAAAAATTTATCACGTAGAAAGAGGATCTTTTTGAAAAAAACAAGGACCCGTACATAATTTCGAAAAGCAGATGACCTTCGTAAAATGAAATGATAGATGTGTTTTTATAAGAAATAAAGATCTGTACGTAATTCCGAAAAATAGAGATATCCACTGGCCTTAATATAAGGAGTATTTGCATGGAGGCATTAAGTCGATTGGTACCCGGCAAAGTAACTCATGAGTTAAACTGGAGTGAAAACGAGCCTGGAACCAAACGGCGAACGAAATGGAAGGCTCTATTATCATTGTTGTGTCCGCTTGGATTCTGTTTGGGATGATGATTCTTTTGGACTAATGACTTATGATTTAAATTTTTGAATCCTGCCTGTTCGTAAGAGGTAGTATGCACATGAAAATAGTTGTATATGATTTTAACCAATACAGCTGAACATAATATACTTTTTACTATAATATTTTTATTAATTTTGCTTTAAAAAACTTATGTTCAAAAACTAGTTACTAATTATAGATGGTATAAATATAAGCTCATATATAAGTCCATCTGAACTCAGCATGCTTGAATTTTCCTTTCCGCGATATCTGGGTAACCGCAGCGGATTACACGGAGGACGGCCGTGCGATTGACCGCCGCGCGCGCCGTGACGTTCTTTCTTGTCCACGCCATCGTGGGTGCTGCAGCTGCCACGATCCACGCACTTTGACATTGATCCATGTAGCACACACACTTGCCACACGTCTAGTCCGTCTCGAGTACCTGGCCGTGGCGCATTGGTTTCTGCTTGCCTCGGTAGTCGTGCTCTAGAAACGCAGCAAAATTATTTGTTTCCTTTTACAGTTTTTACTACTCCAATTCATCGACACATGACTAATTTTATGATATAGTCATGTCTTTTTTATTTGCTCTGCCTGCAGCACTTTTTTAATTTCGAAACATGTTGTTTCTAAGTACACCTGTATTCATAATCATATGGCAGTTTTCTAATTCCGAGATGCGTTGTTTCCAAACTTTGATATATATACATACATTTACATACTATACTAGAAAGGTATTTGTGACATCCCGTATCACAACCACCTTGGTAATGACACTAGCTTAAAAATTATTATCCAGCAAAACCATCTTTTTGGGGTGATAACCCTAATCAGAGTATTGAAAAAGAGAGATAATTAGAATTACCGTGTAACACCCCTATTTTTGGGAATAAGGGCGTTGTACATCTAACAACAGTCCAGGAGTTCTGTTGTGGACAGAAGTAGCATCAAGCCTGCTTACGAACATTTAAAGAGGATTAGTTTGACAAAATTAATAGAGTATTGAAATAGAGAAATAATTAGAACTACCGTGTAACTGAGTATAGGGGTTCTATTATTTTATGTGGATGCAGTTTTATTTCGTAAATATTTAGGGTTTGAAAATAAGAAACTTATATACTTCTTAATAAAGGGGATTTTACCATTACCAAAAATTCATCAACCCTTTTCAACCCTACTTATGCATCACCAACGGAATCACCCATTGAACATAGCTTCATTTACCAGAAGCACGGCGTATCAAAGATACAATTGTGATTACTCCGAAGAGTTTGCCCAGCTTTACCCACAAAATTTCATAACTCCCGCGACAAAGTTAAGAAATCAAGATTGTTTGCCGCTCATCTCTTTATTTAACCTCCGCTCGATAGACCTCTATTTCGAACCCGGGTATCCACTAACTAGGTCAAATATTTTTCTTCCCGTCCCGAGTGGAATCTTACCGTATTTGGTATGATTTTACCCCCTCTCATACCCAAATCCTTCCTTCTGTATATGCCTGGAGGTTAAACTGATTTGAGCAGATACTAAACCAGGATTGACGAGTCAAACTTGCGGTTGAGCGATCATTATGTTCTTGCTAAGCATAAGCCTCTTCGATCTATCGGGTCCATCTACTTCAACCATTTTTCTTTTCTTTAAACTCATGTCCCACTGCCTGACGACAGTGTCAACCATCACATAAATTATCAATTTCTTTAATGGATTTTACTTTCACTTTTTCAAATTCACTTTTACCAAAATTACTGGCAAAATGTCCTTGCTTAACAATATGAGATAATTGAGTTACCTACATTACTATGACTAATTAAATAGTATGTTTAATATTACTAGGTTTTGTAAAGGTGAATGTGGCTATCAATGTAAACTGAGCTTTTTGTTAGTGGTAGGATTATAACTAGTACCATGACATTCTAAACTACTTTAGTACATAAAATAACAGTGTGTAAATAATCATAATAAAAGTACTGGTAAATAAATAAATAACGGAAGTAGGTTCAATATGATCAAACACGTGAGTTGCCTTGCGAATTAATAATATCGACAAATTCGTATTCTTCGAAATCTTAGGCTTGAGTCGAGACTTCTCCTGCTTGGGTTGACGGATTTACGGCGTCGTAAGCTAAAGCGAAAATAAACGATTAGGTCCGCTTTCCAGGGATCGAAATTGGACAAAAAAGAAATAAAATAAAATAAACAAAAAATCAAATAAACAAGGTTTTGGGTTTTTAAGGGCTTGGCATGGAGAATTTGGTCGAAAATGGGTTTAGGGGCTTAAAATAGTCAAAATGGGTATTTTTATGCCTTAGTGGGTCTGCTGGGAATAGTAACGGGTTTCAGGGGCACTGTTCATACGGGTTCTGCACTGTTCACACGCGCACCCGCAGCTACAGTGCTTCTTCTTCCTTGGTTGGCCGCGCGCGCGAGGCAGAGCAGGGAGGCAACGCCGGTTATGGGAGCTACCGGTTTTTGCAATGGAATTGGAAGGCGTGGGTGGGTAGCTGGCAGTCAGGTGAACCCATTTTGGTGGTCGGCGGCGGTTAGGGTTCCGGCAATCACCGGCGGTGGGGTTCTTTGCTTCGCACGGTTTCTAATGGCGCGGGGGAGAAGCAAGGATCATCGGGACAAATTGCATTGGCGTTTGGGCATCTAGGGGATTAGGGAAGACCTTTGGCAGTGGCGGTTTGGCCAGGGAAGGGTGGAGGCGAGCTGTCCACAGTGGCCGGCCATGGCTGGGAGGCGGCGCCCGTGGCTAGAGCTGGGGAAGGCTTGGGAGTTGCCGGGGAGGTTGGGGATGGGTTTGTGGGGGGCTAAGGATGCTTCATGCGAATGTAATTGGATTGTCATCGAGTGAATCGTCGAATTGAAAATCGGAGCTCACCTCGGGTGTTCCAGCGAGTTCTTGCAGTGGGAGCGCTCTTGGAGCAATTGGGTGGGTGTGGGAATAGCTGTGCACATATGCTTTGCGTTAGAGGGGTGCGGGGGCTTAAATAGAGCCGAGGGTGGCGGCTTTGGGTTGTCCTGGAACCGGCGGGAAAGAGGGCAAACGGTGGGCTTCGGGTAAACTTGAGAGAGCACAGCTCAGCTAGCAGGGGAGGTGAACTGAAGCCTTAAGGATTGTTTTGCGGAGGTCAAAGGTTTTCGAGAGTCTTCTTGGTCGGTTGTGAGGGTGGGGCGGTCGGCCGGGCAGAAGTATCAGGCGGCGGTGGCTAGGATTGGCCGAACGGCATGCTAGGTGGGTGGGGAGTGGTCGAGGCTTGTCAGGAGTGTGTCAGAGGCTCTCCAGTCGTGGCACAACGTTGTTGGCACAGCATAGCAGCGGCAGGGGAAAAACCAGGCGTGGATAGCGGCAAACAGCGGGCAGCGGCAAGACTTTTCGGACAGCTACAGTAACCGCGTGAAAAATATCGGTTGGAGGTGGTTCGAGCAGAGGATTGGGTTGGGCTGGGCTGGAGTACGGGCAGAATTGGGCCAGGAACGAGCTGGGGAGAAGATTCAACGAGAATTCAAAGAAATTTTGAATTTTGCAAAATCGGGTTCGTTTCATACCGTAAATCAGCGTAGCTAAAGTGTATGAAGTCCTCCATGTAGCAGTTCCATTGTAATTGTCATTTAGCGTTGCTTCAACGTATCCGGTTCGTCGCTTCTAAACGAGGATTAATAGAATATATGAGTAATCATCTATATTCTGCACTATATATTCCATCACCAACATCCAGGTATCATAATTTTTTATTGAAAATGAATTTTACGAAAGAGCATTTAAAAATCAACTTTTCACCTGTACCGTGGGAAGTATTGTCATCAACAGCTTCTTGTAGCCTTCAATCCATAATACAAGTGTGAATCACGTTCTACGCACATTATATCACTTTACCTATAGTAACTCTGAGTTATGTTTGTTATTGGTTCTTTCACATTTCCTTAAATATGAGGTTGGTCAGGATATTGAGCTTTTCTCCTATTTCTATATTGTTGTGGTTACGCATCAAACATTAGATATTGGAGCCACGGAAAGACTGCGATGTAGTACCCTAGCCTAGAACTCAAAGTGAGGAAGAGGTGTAGAATGTGCGAATGGGTCTTGGTCACTACACCAACCCTTTGTTACAAGAATGTTCTCCCTCCGCCCATGGCACCCTAGAAGTCATATTTATAACCACGAGAGGGGATGTTTACACAAATACCCCCTTTAGAGTCTCTATCAGTAAGGACAACATGTTCTTTTCTTTGGCACTATCTTAGTAGGCCTACCTTACAGCTGGATGCATAACTTTAATGATTGGTTTATGCTATGAATTCTCCTATGCCATTTTAATGATCATCTTTTCCTATTCTATTTTCAATTCAAATTGAATTCTTTTGATTGCATATTTTTCTCCTTTTTTTTCAAAAAATTGTGTTTGCAACTTATTTTTCAAAATAAAAACTAAGGAATCCGATAAAAACTAAGGAAATAGGATACATGCAAATGGTTTTAAAATTTACTTATTTTTAGAATTCCCTAAAATTTAGGGTGTTATAACCATGACCTTAGTTAGTGTTACCGTTAGTTTTATGACTAGGACTATTTCAAAATCTATTTTCACCTATATAGGGTTTTTCTGAAAACTATAAGTATTATTGCCCATTCTCATCCCTCCTAGGTGATCCGCTCTTACCTATATGTTGCCTTCTCAATTTTAATTCCATAACTATCTTACCCCAACTCAAAATGACATATATCCAAAAACTCTTCTTAACAACCCTCTCTGAAGGCAACTTGAAAATCTATTTTGGACCAGAATAATAAAAGCTTAACTTTGAAATTTATTTTCACAAATTATTTTATCCTTGGAAGTTCAATTATCAAATTATTTACAAAATTCATTTTTAATCTCATTTCCAAGAACTTAATCTTCCAAGGAAATTTTCAAAAGTTTAATTTCTTCCCAAATTTATTACAAAATTCATTTTTGTTTCCTCAAATAGATAAGGCGGAATTATTTCCCAAAAAGGCTTCTTTCAAAAGTTAACCTTCGGGTTTTATTTAAAAAATGTCACTTTTCCCGCTCCACTTGCTCCTAGCTCATCCCCACCGCTCATTCCTCCTTCTAAAAGCCATTTCTTTTAGTCACTACTATTTATTTTTAACCAAAAATCATCATCCGCATTTGAAAGGCATCAGCCATAGCCAATATGAACATGCCATAACTCTGTCATCCTCTTTCTTCTTGCTCTATCTATTCTCCTCGCTGCTCTCCCCACAATGCTCATCAACGAAGTTCATCGCCGATGAAGGAAGGAAGGATACACTTGATGGTGTGATGATTACAAAAAAGACATGTCGGTGTGGGCTTGAAACTCAAACGCCTTGATGGCCAACTAAGGGGTGTTCGTATTGGTTTTTATTTTTAGTTTCTACTTGGAGAAGCCATCAGCCAATACGAACACCCACTTCTCAAAACGGCTTCTCCACTCCTCTCGTTCCTGTCTTACTCTAAGGATAAGGCAAAGAGTTATAAGCGCATCACGCACCTCACTCCTCTGGCTCCTATTTTGCGCACACATCTCTTCCTCACTTTCCCCACCTCTCATCCTCTTCATCTAAAAACTATTTTTTTAGTTATTACTATTTATTTTCAATCAAAAGCCATAGGTTAACCAATAGAACACCACCAAAAGCAAGGTATATGATGAGTGGGCCAAACTTCAATCAACCCAATCCAACCAGGCAAGCAGACCACGGATTTTAGACAGCGAAGGCCCATAGAGTTCTTTCCTTTGAGAGGACGAAGGCCCCCATAGATAGCGAGACGAGATGCAGCTTGGTCGTAGCATTCCTTCTCACTGCCCATCACAACCAATATATTTTCGTCTCAACGTGAACGATTCTCAACCGGAAGCACTGCTACTGTCCAACAATTTGCTCTGCTTCCTCTCTTGATTTCTTTTACCTGACATAAATCTTTGAATGCATGACTTAACGGGTGGTGTCTGTTTTACTGAGAAAATTTCTTGGCTATGGTATTGCTACAGACCTCTAGCTAGATCAGCGAATGGGAACTATGCCATCCCCGAGTCCCGTTCACTGCTCTGACTAACGGATATGTCGCAGTTATCCATCCCAATCAACAATGAATTCGGCGTGAGCATCAAGTCAGTTGAATGGGTCGGATTAGATAGTGTCTAAATCACATTTATTTCTTCTATCTGACGTCAATCTTTGAATGCATGATTTAACGGGTGGTGTCTGTTTTACTGAGAAAATTTCTTGACTTTGGTACTACTAAAGGCCTCTAGCTAGATCAGAGAATGGGAACTATGCCATCGCCGAGTCCTTTCACTGCTCTGATTAACAGATATGTCGCAGATATCCATCCGACCATCCCGGTCAACAATGAGCTCGGCTTCAATGGGAAGAGAAACTGAGCATCAAGTCAGATGAATCTGTCGGCCACGTCCACAAAAGCATGGACTCATGGAGCAAGGGCCTGTAGTGAAGTGGTACTAGTCGCCACTCCCCTGTGCCTGGAGACGTGGAGCTTTATGCTGCACTTGAGATTACCTTAGGTGCTAGCGAGTAGGGGACCAGTGGCATACGAGTGGCTAATGTTGTTACAACAGCGTTTGTGTTTTCTCACGAATACATACTTCCAGCATTAATTTACCATATCATACAACTTAAAATTTAGGTAAAAGTTCAAATTACTATCCTCAAATATAGCCTAAGTCCAAATAACCCCTAAAGAATGAAAAAGTTTACTTAATTCTCTGTGTTTGCTAAACCAGATCAAAATTCACCTTTTACCTATTTCTAAAACTAATTTTGCTGAGTTAATCGATTTTATTAACTAGAATTGACACATAAAACCTTTTACCTTTTATCATCTAAAACTACGTGTATTTCTAACGATCTCACATGACTGACGTTTTTACACATGGACCACCTTCGACGACGAAAGTACATAGGTGTACAGCCTCAGGCCCTCAGCTAGTGAGCCCCTACTTGACTTTGCAGCCTTCATTCCCTCATCTGCAGCCAGCCATCCTCGTGCCGCCACGTGGCAGAACAAATCTAAATTCATGAAACCACAACCAAGCTTTCTTCCAAGCGTCCCTGGCCATCAGTATTCAACCATCGACTAATCAGCAAAGACAGAACAAGCACACAAGTATTCTCCAGGACATAAAGATGCAAGACATGTACAAGAAATCCCTAATACGCCCTTCTCTTGTGTATACTGGCAGCTAGCAGACAAACAACAAGCAAAAGAATTTTCGTTAAAGTTCTATTCGGAATCACAAGACTAATTTATCGGTGCAGCGGTGTTGACTAACGTTTTTGGTTTTCACCCGCTTTTGCAGTATATCTTTTATCCGAGATCAAACGAAAGTGCAGGATATCGATGCTCTCTTCCATTAGAAATACATGTAGTTTTGGAGGTAAAAGGTAAAAGATTATATGTGTCAATTCTAGTCAATAAAACCGATCCACTCAGCAAAACCAATTTTAGAGATGGGTAAAAGGTGAACTTTGATCTGGTTTAACAAACACAGAGGGTTAAGTAAACTTTTTCATTCTTTAGGGGTTATCTGGACTTCGGCTATACTTAGGAGTAGTAATTTGGACTTTTTTCTAAAATTTATCCATCCCAATTCCCATGAGCTAGATTTTTACCAGCATGTTTGGTAAACTTTTGGAAAGAGTTAAAGTGTTTTGTAAGATATGATAAAGTGCCGTCTGTGTGCAGATCAAACTTAAATTCTTTTTCTTCTGCTCCTTATGTCGAGGTTTCTTTCATGAAACCTGTTGCATAGCTTGCTCATCGTGTTCTCCTTTTTGGCGTAAAAAGTTCTAGAAAGGGCATTGCACTCCTGAGTGTGACCTAGGTTTGTTTAGTTTTCTAGCTAATTCTACGATTTTTAAGTTCTTTTCAACACCAGTATCATGGCATGGAATTTACTCTGCTTCCGGCCAAGTATCCAGCTACCATGATTCACCACCTTTCATCATCACCAATCACCAGCATGACTCTTAAAGGGCGCTCGTTTTAACGATGGCTTCTAGCTTTTGGTTGAAATTTCACTGTAGCTGGCTTTTTTTACTGTAGCTGATTTGGCTTTTTAGGCATAATTAATTTTTTTTAAAAAATGTAAAAATCGAAAAAACATGTTAACTCATTAGCGACAATACAAAGGAACACGAGAAAAAAATACAAAAAAGCCTAAAATATCTAAAAAATTCAAAAAAAAGACGAAATACTGAATAGTGAAAAAAGCAGAAGTTAGAAGCTAAAACCGAAAAAAAAACCCAAACGAGCGGGGCCTAAATGCATGAACCAGTCAGTAAAAAGAGGTTTATTTCACTTAGCTTTTCAATTTTCACTGCACCCAGCGTAATTAAAAAGCATGTTTTTAGAAGTATGAAGAGAGTAGCTAGAGTTAACTAGCACTTGTCCATGGGAGAAAGATCATGAAAAACCATGTCAGATCAATCTCGGTTTAACTCTGTCCTTTTATCTTGCATTATTACACCTTGCAGCTTTCACTGACTTTGCACACGCTAACATCAGCGAGTCACAGTCCAACGACCTATACTAAGTCTTGCACTGGCTTACTGTTCCTGTCTAAACTTATTTCTTGTGATATCACGACGATATCAACTACAGCATTGCACCTGGTCTTTTCATTAACCTTGAAACAAGCCATAAGTTTGCTACATAACCAAAACTTAACATAGCTTCTTAGTGTAAGTAGGAATAGTTGTTGTATATTGCAATAGTCTATGGGACATATAAATAATACAAAGAGATACAAGGATCCAAACCTTAGACATATGGAAAAAGACACTAATACCCTTAACACCCCCTCAAATGTAAAATATATGCAATAGCATTGCATTTGGAAGGGTTGATACTAAAATAGAAAAAGACACTAACACTCTTAACACAAAGTCCGTATCTTAAAGATGTCGTCGTAGCATGCGGCTCTTAGAAAGTTATGTCGGAAAGATCGCTTCCTATTCGAAATCGTGCGACAGCCTATAAAGCACAAGTGCAGGGGCTGAGAAGGTAGAGATAAGCGAGAGCAAAATCAACCGTATGTAGACTCAGCTGTGAATGACTCCTCATCCACATTTTGCATGACCATATACTTTCTTAATCCAACCATATCAAGAGGCCCAGAGATATCTCTCTCATTATATATGAGGGACAAATTCCATTTTGATCATTTATATTTCTCTACATGTTTCATAGTAAACCCGAAATCTACCTTTATGACCACCCAGTTACAGAGTAGTGTTTAGTTACCCCTAAGTAACTATTACATATGTAGTAAACTATGACGATCTTAAGTCTAAAGATCCTACATATACTATGTATAAGATCAACTAATGATTCTTAATAATATAATAATTCTCGTAATGTCTCATGGTAGGTCAATCAAACACCATATTCTCTAAAATGTATCCACATTATTAATTTTATATTCTATATCCATGATTCGTGGAATATGATCATCAATCAATATATGTGCTGATCTATAAACAATCATTGTCCCATATAATGATATAAGATAAGAGATAAATTAGAATAGCATCAAAACATGAATAAAGAATTCCATGAACAAGTCCAATACTTGTTGACCAATATGAAAGACATTTATTTAAGGGACAAAATAACATTATTCGAAAGATCATAAATATAGAAGTAATTTAATTATCTTATTAGACCATGTGGCTAAGTCTAGAATATTTCTGACGATGAATATTTGACAATGTTACTTATCGATGTTATTTGGGACGTGTGGCGTGTGTGAACTCATGTTGGTTAAGTTAGAAAGAACTTGTGTTGGGAAAAGATGTTGCTTTGGTCTTTATATGTGCAGAGTAACTTGGTGGCGATTGTGGTCTTCGACGAGAACCGGGAGATAACTTGGTACAGAGTCATGGTCTGGAGGGTCAAGAATACTGGAGGAGACAGTCATGCTCAAGTTGCAGTGCGTGGAGATCAAAAATGGATAGTGCGTGTTAGAGCTACGAAGGTACGGTCCGGAAGCTACGACACGTGACAATGTTGAGGTGTCCAAATTTGGATAGTGAAAAGTTGAAAAACTCATATTATGTAAGAGTTTCAAATCTCTTATTTTTTAGAATTAGATAAGAATTCATTTGGGCCCTAAACTATAAATAGAGATGGAGTTAGAGGCTAACTCTAAGACTGAGAGATACAATTTTTGTGTCATAGTTTGAGGGGTACTAAGAGGGCACTTTGTAGCTACAAACATGATCTAGCAATAAAAATTAGATCTATTCTGAGAAATAAAAAACACACCGGTGGCGTGTGCGGCTTTACATCATGAGGCGATGAAATTGAATCAGCCTCGACGTTGTTCAGTCACGGAGTTTTTATTCAGCGCATCTCGCGTGACTTAATTTGCACAGTCTCACATGCATTTGGGCGTTGTGGCATGCTTTTTCCCTAGGCCGACGTCAGCGTGTGAAAGAAATCAACCAGCAGCAGCACCACCGAAAGTAATGTCTCGATATTGTTTTTATTTGCTATAGTAACATGGGTAGTAAAAATATTTTTTATATTTTGCTGCATTGTTGACGGAAAGCAACAGTTCTGATTTTTTTTATCTGCTATAGTAGTTGCTACAGTACCAAGAAAGAAAATATTTTCCCGTCTTTTGCTATTTTTCTTTTTCTATTTTTGCTATGTGACAGATTGGACAATCAGGAGACAACATATTGTGAGAAAAAGTTTCTGCTACAGATTACAATTATTCAACCCACTCTGATTGCTATCGATGATCCTACAAGTGGTATCAGAGCAAGGTTGCAATAACAAACAATAAGGAGCCCAACAATGATGATATCTATAGTGATCCTGATAAGGTAAAATATTCTTATGCAGATTTATCTCATGTTGTACTTAGATTGACAAAGTAGCTCAAAAAGTATAAAAAGAAAATTTAAAATCCTGATTTTATTGTTGAGGGCTTAAATTCTACTATCAACAGATTTAGAGCTTCTATTCTTGATGATAAATCTTGTGAGTCATACTAAGTTTTACATTCTGAGTTAGAGACTACTAGAACAATTAATACATCAAACTTAGTTCAACTTAGCAATATAACTACTAAACTTGATGAATTAAGATTGGCTCATGAATCTTGTGATAAAAAGTTAAAACATGCATATGATGAAATTGAAAAGCTCAAGTTTAGTTCTTCTACATGTTTAGAGTCAAGTATTTCAAATGTTTAATCTAAATCTTACTCTAATTGTGAATTAGTAGAAGCTAGATTTAATTCATCTCAGAAATCTATTTAATAGATGCTTTATCATGAGATATCTTTTTGCTCTAACTATCCTAAACTTAACATAGAAATAAAAGTTTTGACTAAACAACTTAATAATTTTTCTAAAAAAAGAAAGATTGACTTAGTTTAGTTCTTCTAAGAATCTTGTGAATGAATCTGTTAAATATACAACTTGTCCCACTTTAGCTAAAAAAATAAATACCTTAAGAACACTTTAGAAAGATTTTCTTTTGGTAAGAAAAATCTGAATACAATCCTAAATAAGTCAAAAATAAGTGTCCAGAACACTGGTCTAAGGTTTAATGCTGCTAACTATGTCAAGAATAATCCACCTAAAATTGTTAAGCTCGTAGGAAGTGGGTTAATCGAAACCAAAGGTGAGCCTCATAAAACTATATTTAAATCTGCTACTTTTGTATAAAGTATATTGAATAATGCTATAGTTACTAGCTCATCATCTCAAAAAAATTCTAATTATGTTAAGTTTCATTGCACATATTGTGGAAAGAGATAGACACTTGCATTAATTTTGCTTTAAGCGTGCTAAGAAAGAGAAGAAGGAAAAATTGAATACTTTAAGAAAATAACGTGCAACCTCTTTTGTTCCAAGAACTAATGCAAAAGCTAAAATTTTAGAGAAATTTTATGATGATTTTAAATATGCTTTATGTGTTGGTTTAGAATATAATTCAACTAATTCACATTTTTTGGTATTCTAATCGCCCATACGCACGAGATTTTGGTTCTACTTTTGTGGTTGTTCCTCCATATCATGTGTCTCAGTACTGAATTATTAATTCTTATTTCACTAACCTCAGTAATGTGAGACCGATGTTTCCTATGATGTAGGTACATTTGATGAGGAAGAGGAACACATGGCTAATGGATTCAGGTTGTTCCAGGTACATGACCGGTGATTTAAGATGGTTTTCCTCCCTCACTAAGACATCTAGTGATGAGTTGATCACTTTTGAGGATGCTCAACAGGCACTGTGATGTCTAAAGGTACAATGCGCGTTGATAATAAATTCATTCTCAAAGATGTTGCTTTGATTACTGATATTCTCACTAAATCACTTGATACTTCTTGATTTATTCGTTTGTGAAGTGAGTTTGGGGTATGTCATCCAATGAGATTGTTATAAGGGTTTTTTATATCGTTGTAAAAGCTTGTTTTTATTTTAATTTTTGAGAGCTTGAATTATTATATAAGCTAATAATCATGAAACATGTTATGATATGTATTTCAAGCTTTCTTGATCATGATTTTACATGTGTAGCTTAGCAAGGCCATAATTAACTATTTATTAATTTTTGTTAACTTGAACGAACAACATGGCAAGGCTGATTTTTTGGCTATGTTTTTATTAGAGTGATTATTTCTTGAGAAGTGTCATGTTTAAATACTTAGTTAAATCTTGATTTTAAGTCAAGTCTAAGTTTAAACCATTCTAGTTCCTTCTTGAATCACTTTTAACTTCCTAAAAAATACATGCGATAAATTATGGTGAATTGCTAATTATGTATGCATCTCAACAATTCTTTCCCATGAGACGACTTGTCATTGCATTAGACATGAACTTGGAAGGAGTTTTATGTGACCGAGATCCTAAAACCTTAAGCTTTTTGCTTGGCATGATCGAAAAGTAATGTTTGAGTTGCTACAATTACTGAAATGCGATTCAAATTGGCTCAAAAAGGTCATTTTAAATATACTAAAATTAATTTGGGTTGAAGCTTAGGAGGTCGTTGTATATGGCTCCCAGTCTAGGATGTGCTTTAATGAGATAGCCATAATCATCTGTCAATAATAAAGTGTCTTGTGTTGAGTTATGTAAATCTATGTTAAGTTTTGTGCTTCAGTCTAACACTTGTGGATCACTTAGTTCTTGATTCTAACAACTAGATTTAAATATGTTTTTTGGATGGTTATCTTCTTTAGCGAGATCTATAGCTTAACTGGTCATTTTTGTGATGGTTTGCCATGTACATTAATTTGCTTAATCATGTTACTTATTGATATTATTTGAGGCGTGTAGCGTGTGCGGATTTATGTCGGTCAAGTTGAAAAGAACTTATGCTGGGAGAAGATGTTGTGGTCTTTGCATGTGCAGGGTAAATCGAAGGCGATTGTGGTCTATGGTAAGGACGCGGAGATAACTTGGTACAAAGTCTTGGTCTAGAGGGTCAAGGATGTTGGAGGAGATGGTTATGCTTGAGTTAGGACGCGTGGAGATGAAAGATGGATGATGCGTATTGGAGCTACAAAGGTGTGGTTCGGAAGCTACGAGACGTGATAATTTTGTGGTATTCAAAATTAGGTAGTGAAAAAGTTGAAAAACCCGTATTACATAAGAATTTTGGATCCCTTATTTGTTGGAATTGGATAAGAATTCGTTTGGGCTCTAGACTATAAATAAAGATAGAGTTAGGGCCAACTCTAATGCTGAGAAATATAATTTTCATGCTAGGATTTGAGTAGTGCCAAGAGGGCACTTTGTGGTCATAAACATGATACAACAATAAAAATCAGATCTATTCCGAGAAAGAAAAAACACATCGGCGACGCATGCTGCTTCACATCGCGAGGTGACAAAATTGAATCAGCCTCGGCATCGCTCGATCACGGAGTTTTTATTCGGCGCATCCCACATGACAAAATTTTATCAGTCTCACGCGCATCCAGGTTTTGTTAGATGCTTTTTTTCCTGGGCCGACGTCATCACTTGAAAGAAATCAACCAGTAGCGCCACCGAAAGCGATGTCCCAGTATCTTTTTGTATTTGCTACAATAACAAGGTAGTAAAAATATTTTTTATATTTTTCTGCATTGCTGACCAAAAGCAACAGTTCCGATTTTTTCCCGATCTACTACAGTACTAAGATAGAAAATATTTTTTTCTTTTGCTTTTTTTTCTTTTTCTGTTTTTGCTATGTGACAGATTGGACAATCAGAAAACAATAGATTGTGAGAAAAAAATTCCACTGCGGATTAAATTATTTACTCTCTCTAATTACCATCGACAATTATACATATCTCTATCATCGTCTCTAAAGCTATTACTAATAGAGACTAAGGTACTTGTTAGCCTTAGCTTTATAGCCGGTGCAAGGTGGTTCGCACCTCTATGATCGTCTCTAAGGCTATTACTAATAGAGACTAAGGTACTTGTTAGCCTTAGCTTTATAGCCGGTGCAAGGTGGTTCGCACCTGGATGCAGTACAAAGATGAGAGGGGTGGTCGTTCTCGGTGTGGCGTTGGTGCTCTCGGCGTGTCTCCAAGCAAGCCATGGCGTGACAGATAGTGAGGACAGTGAGTACCATGACACAGCCTTGTATTCGCTTGCTTTAAGACATTTTTCTCAGTTTTTTCACAAAAATAAGAGCTAAGCATGCGCAGCGAGCATGCTCTTTTTCCGGTGATGCATGAGAGGAAATATGTCTCCATGATTGTGTTATCCTCAGGGAATGAAGAAAACTCTTGTTTGTCAAGTTTGAGCTACTCTGTGCCTATTTCTTTATCTAGCATTAGGCAACAGTAATAATTCTCTTGCGTGGTAGCATTACCTGAAGTAAGAAATGAACCATGGAGTTGATTGCAGCTTCTGTTCTCCGAGCGTTAAAGGATAATTGGCAGACCACGCCGCCAATCTGGCTACAGTCCGATGATCCCTGCGGTGACTCGCCATGGGAAGGAGTGACATGCATCAACAACAAAGTGATCACCATGTAAGTTCCCTACAGCTCAGAGAAAAAAATCATTGCACACCCTGCTAAGTCTACTTACCATTATGCAACTATTTCAGTAAACTTTCTAGCATGGGCATCAAAGGAATTCTAGCTGGTGACATAGGACAACTGAGCGAGCTGCAATCCCTGTATGTAGCAGCACAGTGTCAAGCTTAATCTTTTCTTGAACTTTCGGTTCTTGCAACTTGCAACAGTGAATAATGAGCAGATGTATTCAGGGACCTGTCATTCAATCAGGACCTTAGCGGCGTGCTCACCCCGAACATTGGAAACTTGAAACAGCTTAACACCTTGTAAGTTCTGAATATGTGCTATGTGTTCTTCTCTTTCTTTTAGATTTCTGCCTTAGCCCTTCAGAGATGTGAATATGCTCATGTACTGCTTGCTTTGAAGGATTCTGGCCGGTTGCAGCTTTCGTGGCAACATCCCGGATGAGCTAGGAAGTCTGCCAAACTTGTACTTCATGTAAGGATTACTCATTGGTGTAGGAATCAGCTCAGATGATACTGCGCATTTGTGCTTCTCTAGTTTAGTGTTTGCAGATAAAGAATGACATCGAACTCTCTATCAGGGCTTTGAACTCAAATCAGTTCTCTGGAAAAATACCAGCCACTCTGGGCAATCTCTTCAACCTCTATTGGTTTGACATTTCCGACAATCAATTGAGCGGCTCCTTACCGATCTCAACAAATGATGGAATGGGTCTAGACAAGCTTTTCAAAACCAAACACTTGTACGTCCTACGAAATTTGTTGATTTCTATTCCTCAAGCAGAAATCCGAAATGGAATTTATCACTAACCATATTGTTCTAGCTCTCTGCAGCCACTTCAATCAGAATCAATTGTCTGGTTCAATCCCAGATGCCCTCTTCAGCCCCGAGATGACACTGATACATCTGTGAGTTCCTGAACTCCAGTTTCTATTTTTTTTCCCCAATTAGGCAAAATGTACTGACACCTTAAGATATTTGGTTCAGGATTTTAGATAGAAATAATTTCACAGGGAATATCCCAGACTCTCTTGGGTTTGTTAGCACACTTGAAGTTGTGTAAGTGCCCTTTTCAGATGAAATGCACAATTCTTGTTTTGTTGGATGGGCTAACAAATATGAATCCTTGGTCTCTTTGTGTGTTTTGTTTGGACAGCCAGCTGGATAGAAATTCCCTCTCTGGCCCAGTTCCCACAAATCTGAGTAAACTTACTAACCTAAACGTGCTGTAAGTTGTTCAAGAACTGCTGAATACCATGTACTAGTACCAGAGAACTTGTCTATATGAGAAGCTATAGTCATACTAAACACAATATTGGCATGTTTCAGCAACTTAGCCAACAACCAGCTTACTGGACCATTGCCTGATCTATCTGGGATGACTCTTCTCAATTATGTGTAAGCAATTATCACTGCACATGATTTGTGCTGCTAATTTGAACCATCGCAATACAAGCTAGCTCGATCTGAAAATTCTTCTGGTTTAATTGCACCACAGTGATCTGAGCAACAACACATTTGATCGTTCCCCGATCCCAGAATGGTTTTGGATGTTGCCACAGCTCTCATATTTGTAAGTAGACCTCAGACCTTTGCAACTTCACACCATATGCTCGTATAGCCAAACCTAACATGGTCTTGTGATGCCCATCAAGGATCATACAATTCGGAGGACTATACGGCTCGGTGCCGACGAGGCTATTCAGCAGCCCACAGTTGCAGCAAGTGTAAGCTCTCACACCAACCTTCTGGATCGAAGCAAAATCTGATGAAACCGATGATCGTTGCAACGCAGTAACAAAAACTGACAGTGTCTTGGTTGCAATGCTCTTCGCAGGATCCTCGACGACAACGCGTTCAATGGCACCCTTGACATGGGCAAGAGCATCAGCAGCGAGCTGAGCACCGTGAGCTTCAAGAACAACAATTTGTCCTCCTACACGGTGACCCCCAGCTACAACGGCACCCTCGCGTGAGTGGCCACTTCAAATCTCCAAGCAATGGCAATGCAACTAATTAAATTGTGTGGTCTTACAAACTCCTCTTGATTCTGCTGCGTCGTCTCGGTGTGCATTCATTCAGGCTTTTCGGGAACCCGGTGTGCTACCACTTGAAGAACACGCCGTACTGCGACGTGGCGAACTTACCCTTACATTCAACGCCGTACTCGACGAGCCTGGCGAAGTGCTTCTCTAGGACGTGCCCGTCGGAGCAGAGCATGAGTCCGCAGAGCTGCGTGTGCGCGTACCCGTACCAGGGCGTGATGCACTTCCCCGCGCCCTTCGTCCAGGACGTGGCCGACGGCATGGCGTTCCAGGAGCTGGAGAGGGTGCTGTGGACCATGCTGGACCTCACCCCGGGCTCCGTCTACCTGCAGGAGCTGCAGGACCCCTTCATCAACAGCGACTCCTACATGCAGGTCCAGGTCAAGCTCTTCCCCTCCGGCGAGCCCTACTTCAACCGCTCCGAGGTCATGCGCATCGGGTTCGACCTCAACAACCTGACCTTCCTCAATCCGCCCAAGGAGTTCGGCCCGTACTACTTCACCGCCTTCCCCTACCCCTTCCCAGGTTCAGACACTACTGAAATAAGTGAAACGCGTGCTTTCCACCGTGTGTTTGTGCGCGTCCATGGTTTCAGTATGTGGTGAGGTACTGAGTCGATGGGTGGATGGCTGCAGAGAACGGGTCGTCGTCGAAGAGCAAGGGCGCGATCATCGGGATAGCGGTCGGCTGCGGCGTTCTGGGCATTGCGCTCGTCGGAGCGGCCGTCTACGCGCTCGTGCACAGGCGTCGCGCGCAGAAGGCGAGGGAGGAGCTCGGCGCGCCTTTCGGTACGTAATCTCTGACAAAACCGAGCTAGCTTGACGACAATGAGATCTGATGTGTCAACTGCTGCAGCGTCGTGGGCTCGAAAAGAGGAGATGGGCGACGCGCCGCGGCTAAAAGGAGCGAGGTGGTTCTCCTACGAGGAGCTCAAGAGGAGCACCGACAACTTCGCGGAAGCAAACGAGCTCGGCTACGGAGGGTACGGCAAGGTGTACAGAGGCATGCTGCCCAACGGGCAGTTCATCGCCATCAAGAGGGCGCGGCAGGGGTCCATGCAGGGCGGGCAGGAGTTTAAGACCGAGATCGAGCTGCTCTCGCGGGTGCACCACAAGAACCTCGTCGGCCTCGTCGGCTTCTGCTTCGAGGAGGGCGAGCAGATGCTCGTCTACGAGTTCATGTCCGCCGGCACGCTGCGCGACAGCCTCTCCGGTAAGAACCAGACGTTCTGAAACATCGGGACAGGCACGTACGGTAAGGTAGCCTTTGGCCGTCGCTGAAGCTGTTTGGGACCGAAACGTGTCGCAGGGAAGAGCGGGCTGCATCTCGACTGGAAGAAGCGTCTCCGGGTGGCGCTCGGCGCGGCGCGCGGGCTGGCGTACCTGCACGAGCTCGCCGACCCGCCGATCATCCACCGGGACGTCAAGTCCAGCAACATCCTCATGGACGAGCACCTCACGGCCAAGGTCGCAGACTTCGGCCTCTCCAAATTAGTGTCGGACTGCGAGAGGGGGCACGTCACTACCCAAGTGAAAGGAACTCTGGTACGCTCAGCAATCGGCTCATTGTCGGACAGCAATGAGTGCTTTGCATTGTTGCACCCCTATCGCTGCCGATGATTCTTCCGGTGATGTGACTTAGTATTTTTTTGTTTTTGTTTTTTTTCTCTTTACCTGCAGGGTTATCTGGATCCTGAGTATTACATGTCTCAGCAACTGACTGAGAAAAGTGATGTCTACAGTTTCGGTGTGGTCATGCTTGAATTGATCATGGCGAAGCAGCCGATCGAGAAGGGGAAGTACATCGTCCGCGAGGTGAAGAGGGCGTTCGACATCCGCGACACCGAGTTCTGCGGACTCAAGGACATGATCGACGCCAGGATCATGGACACCAACCATCTCGCGGCGTTCAGCAAGTTCGCCCATCTGGCCCTCCGGTGCGTGGAGGAGGCGACCGGAGCCCGGCCGCCGATGTGCGACGTCGTCAAGGAGATCGAGATGATGCTGCAGAGCGAGCAGCTGGGCAGCGCCTCAACGTCCGCAACAGATTTCGACATCACAAAGGGCTCTCCTCGCCATCCTTACATTGATCCTCTCCCAAAGAAGGACGAGGACATGAGGACCGAGTCATTCGACTACAGCGGAGGATATTCCATCCAATCCAAGGTTGAACCGAAGTAACTGATTTGTGGATTGGAATTCTCTTTTGGTCGACCTTTTCTTCCTCAGCAAGTGGCTAGACGAATACATAGAGATGTGAAGAATTTTTATTGGGAACTGCTAAACAACACTTGAGTGTTTTATTTGACTCAAAGCACTCAAACTTTTTCCCATGTATATAACATCTTTCGTTATGTTTGTAATATTTTTCACCTATGTATGCAATATTTTTTCATGTATGTAATATTTCTCGGCTATAAAATATTGCATACATAAGAAAAATGTTGTATTTATGTGTGAAAAATGTTGTAAATTAAGTCTGTGCTACTCTGGAGATACCGGTCAGACCGGCCTGGGGAGGTGGTCTAATCGGCTGTTGTTTGGACGGTCTGACGGGCTTGTGTGCCACGATCAGATCAGCCCTAATGAAGTCTATATTGTATAAGTCTAGTTTGAGTGTTAGTCACGGTGGGTGCTGTGCAAGGGTAAGTCATAGGGGAGTCCATATACATATATATGAGTCATAGCGTGTTCATGCATATGGTTTGCTAGTGGAGAGTAAATGCATGTCATTTGTACTCGATCGATTGCTGTCTTTATTGTGCAAGTGCTTTGTCTTTAGTGTGCAAGTGCTTTGTCTTTGTGGATTGAAGCCTTATTGGGCTTGTATAGTCTTTGGAAGTTGCGCTTTGAAAAGCTTGCAAGTTTGTGAGAGTGTAAAACTCATTTGTGTGTGGGTTACCGGATTTTCTCATATGTAAGTGGTATGATCTACTAAGGAGTGACTAATTGGTGTAAGGGGTAGCCTCCACAATATAAGCCTTGTGTTGAGATAAGTCTTTGTGTGTGAGAGAGAGACTTGATAGAGATTAGGGTTAGGGTTTTTTTGTGTTGGAGTATTATGTGTATGTACTCTACGCTTAGAGATCTGCTATTCTAAAGGATTAGCTATAAAATATTTATCTCCAAGTGAAATAAATATTCAAACTTTGTCCAAGTGAGTTGTGCTATGAATTCCTTCATGTGCTTTTGATTTTCTTAGCTTTCTTGTTTGAATTTCTCTTTTCTTAAACTTTTCTGGTGCCAAGAATGTGTAAGAGGTGGAGATATCTCCTAGAGACAAAATCCAATCCATTTAAGAATGATTTAGAGAAATTTCTTGAGTTTGCTCGCATTTTCTCAAGAGAGGTGATTTTTGGGTTTTGTTCCTATGGATGTTTTGGGTTGAATTTATGCTATGTTCTAATTTGCTATGACATATGAAAATATATCCCAGTTCACCTAGATCATCTAGGACTCACAAGCAAGAGCAAATCAAAATTTTTCTCTTTTGATCATTTTTAGTGCACCATTCCTTCGAACGGAAAAAGGTCAGAATTTTGGTAACAATTTTTTTATTGTTAATTGGAATAGGTTCTTGACATCCTAAAGAAGATACATGGAAAGTTTCAAGTCATTTGGATCAACCGATCAAAAGTTACATGGATTTTGAAATTTGAAATAGGGCTAAAAATATTGTTCACCTTGAAATACTATAGCAGCGGTCTGACTGGAATTACTGTAGCTTTGCCTGATTTTACTATTTATAGCAATATGACCGCCAATGAAATAGAGGTATGACCGACCTGGAGGTCAAACCGCCCCTTCATAAAGGTTAGACTGCCATATATGTAGAAGTCAGACCGCCATGGGTTGTTAAATAATATTTTGCTTGGTTTTGATCAGATCTTTCCTTATCATTATTTATCTCTTATCTTCATAGCTTCTATAGCTATTGGAGTGAAGAGTTTTGTTTTCACTTAAAGGAAAAGATTTTGAAAAGCCTTGGATTGAATTTGGGCTCCTATTCACCTCCTTCTAGTCGCTATACTCGATCCTATAAGTGATATCAGAGCCCAATTTCTCTTTTATAGATCCTAACTAATCTTGAGTATGGCGAGTAAGATGAGGACTTGTGAGCATTTGTTTGATTCTTGCCTGGATTCCTTTGCTGATGATGTCCACTGTGACGAGAGGCTTGAGCTCAAGTTAAAAGCTAAGGCATTGAAGAAAAAAAATTCTTTTGTAGAGCTTGTGGTGGATTCTTTTATTTCAATTGTCATAGTTTTAGGGATACGAAGCCTTTGGATCCTAGGGAGAAGAATGCGAGCTCTGGACATTGTGGAGTCGCGATCGAGGATGATCACGAGGAGCTACTTGAGGATCTTTCTATGGATGATCTCCTACACATGTTACGCAAGGTAAGCAAGGAGAAACTCATTAAATGCTCATTGTCTGTAGCAACTAGAATACATGAGCTTGAGGATAAAGTAGAAAATCTAAAAAGGGAAAAATAGAAATTTGACTCATGAAATTGCTAGGTTGAAATTTTCTTTGCCATGTGAATCTTGTGAGTCTTTATTCAAGGATTGTGTAATATGAACAAATCTCTTACATACTTAAAATCCGAAAATGAATCTTTAAACTTGAATGTTGCTATGCCATGTGATTCTTGTGTTGCTTTACTTCATATGCTTGATAGTGCTAAGATAGAAATTGGCAATATTAGGTCATTTGCTAACAATGAATGTGATTCTTGCAAAAGCATGTATGCTGAAAATGAAAACATAAAATTGGCTCATTCTTTCTGTGTAGAAAAATAGAAAATTCTATAACTGAAAATAAAAAATTGAAATTGAGCCTTTCCACTCATCTTGAGCTATAAAAGAATGCTAGGCTGAAATTGTTGAGATTAGAGCTAGCCCTTGTAGCATGTGTTTAGATAATAAAAAATTGCTTACAGATGATTTACGTTCTTGCAAGAATTGTGCTAGTTTTCAAATTGAAATTGATGCTTTAAATCGCATACTTGCTGAGAATGCATCATTGTCATCTTGCACTTCTTGCATTTCCTTGAGAGAACAAGTTGGGTCTTTAAAGAAAGTGTGCAATGATATGAGCTCTAAGTCTTGTGATTCTTTTAGTTCTTCTAGTGTTGTCCAAAGGATTTCAAATAACAAAGGTGTTTCTTACTCACATGGTACTATATCTTCTAGGAAAAAGTATTGTTGCACATTCTGTAAGAAATATGGACACACATTTGAGTTTTACTTTCGCCTTGTCAAACATGAGCATTGATTTCATCATCAAGCTTCCAGGAATACACATCGCGCATCTCATGGCATGTGTGCACCTAGTACTAACACAAATACTAGAAGTGGTGTTGGCTCTTCTTGTTTGTCCCAAGGGATTTCTCGTTTGAGTAAGAGTGGTACTTCATCATCTGGGACCATGTCTTCCTCCAGACTTTTGTACTATTGCTCATTTTGTAAGAAGGATGGGTATCTTATAGAGTTCTGTTTTAGGCATGCCAAATGCATACGTTGATTTCATACTTTTAAGTATCGAAGTATTCATAGTATTTCTCATAACATGAACACTAAAGAGCCTATCACGAGGGCTCGCCTTGTTGATGGCTTCTTTGATCCATATTCTAGTGCCTTTTGACAGTGTTGAGGACTTGTTTTTCATGGATTTGGTTTTGATCCACGGGCTGCCCTGAGGAAGGATTTCCATCATTGTGGTCCACAACATAGAGCTTTTAAGAATAGCATTTGTCGCTTTCCTAGAGATGGCACTCGCTTTATTTATCAAGTTTGACGAGGATAGAATAAGCCTCAAATTATTACATCATTATATACTCTAAATATACCGCTTATCAGTAATGGAGAAAATTTACAGAGTAGTCATAAGCTCTGCTGTGACCATACCATAATCGTAAAGTTGTCCTACGATTACCTAGTATTAATCCTCCTACAACCATCTCATATTTGTAAGTTTTTCTGCGACCATGAGTTAGTCGTGGTCTTACAGCTACCTTGTGGTTATAGACCTTCCTGCAACCAGAGTATCTTCAACCAACCTATCTACGATGATATACCATGTTGTGGGTTTGTCTAACAAGACGATTAGAATATACATTTATGCCCAATAACTAAACACGATCTCTCTCTGACAGTAACTTCCACATGACAAAGGACTAGTTATGCCTATCTAATAACAACTTCCCTCTGGCGGTTATATCCTAGAGCATTGGTATGTCTCTTGGTGCGGGACAACGGCCGTCGTTTTGTAAGCTATATAAGGTTGACATCGGAAGAAGAAGGGGGAGAGGAAGGAGGGATATTGAGGAGATACTGTAAGTCTTTCATATTACTCTGTTGTAATTATCCTCTTTGAGCAATAGTGACATAGAGCATAGGGTTGTTATTCTCTAGGAGAAGGTCCGAAGCTGTATAAAAATTCTCTTTTCTTTTGTGTACTCATAGTCTATTCCTTGAGAGAGTTTCCCCAAATCCATACAAATCATACGTAAGATCGATATTACATCGATAGTTAGCACCGTCCATGGGGAAAGTCCTTCCAAGAATCCGGTAATATTCTTGTCGGCAAGTTCACTTCCTTCTGATGTCCTCATGGTAGGAGAGTGGAACGAGGAGAACTGGCTCGATTTGGCCAAATTCATTCTCCGTTGGAACCTGCAAAGGGTGTGCTCCTTGAGAGTTCGTCTATCCCATCGCAGAACACTGATCCAACTAGAGACAATTATAACCCAAAATTCCCCTACCTGGTGGGATTTACTCCTAACCGCAATGTGATATCGCTGGTGGATTCTTCAGACGAGTGGATCTCCACTGGAAGTGGAGATTCTTGACGAGAGGTCATGGCCCTCCCTGTAGATCCTCATCACCTTCTCGCAGGAAGCCCTTAGAATGCTCTCCATTGAGCACACTCTCCCTCCTCTCCTGTGGATGGCGAGGAGACATCTAGCGATGAGCGAGATCAGTTCTCTAATGAGCGCGGGAGAAATCGTAGAAATAATCGCTCTCCTCTAAGGCGGCCTCAGCCAACCTTAGTCGTGAAAGGACCTAGAGACTACTAGAAGGAGATGACTGACTGCCCAGAGGTCTCTACCTAGGCACATTCAGTGCCAGTCTAAATAGGATTGGGAGTTTCAATGTACCAACGACTTGCTCAAGAACCCAAGCCAAGGGCTCGCTCGAGCACTAGGCTATGACGACTTCGCTGAAGGGATCGCGCGAAGACTCCGTGACATGATGGCCTAGCTCAAGCACTCCTGTTGATGCAACTCCTCGAGTTGGACAGGTACAACTGCATCCAGTCATTCATAGAACTCACCTCGTGGGAATCAGCATGATGGCAGGTCACGTCGGTCCCCTAATCACAAGTCTAGCTGGAGGAGGGTCCCAAGAATGACTCCAAATTGGTGGCCTCACCGAGATGGAGATCGGTCACCGCTTTGAGCAAGGAATCTGCAACAGCAAATGAACTACGAGGTGTATTCCCCTCGCATGGATGAGACCTACTATAGGTCGCCTCCACCGAGTGATCGATCGATTGCTGGGCATCGACGAGTGCGATCACTCAGTGATGCCAACTACCCTTTTTCGCAAAGGATGCATCATGAACTCTTTACCAGATATTGGGCATTTACGCCTAAACTCTGAGCAGTGCGCTGGTCACCATGGTTTCATCCAATGAATATGGAGAAGTTCGATGGGTTTCAAAATCCCATCGAGTTCCTCTAGATTTACATGACTGCGGTGTTAGTAGGAGGTGGCGAGCACGTCATGGCGAACTATCTGTCGATGGAGCTCCAAGGGTCCGCTCGATGATGGTTGCTCAACCAACCACTCAAGTCAATTCACTTATGGCAACATCTCTGTGAACTCTTGTTAGCAAATTTTTTGGGCACGTATAATCGTCCTAGTAAGGAGGACGACTTACATCAGATACGAAAAAAAGCATTGAGACCCTTTGATAATTTCTCAGGTGGTTCAGCCAGGTTCATAATTCAATTCCAGAAGTCTCTGATACTTCTGTCATAAGAGCATCAAGCAGGGAATCCGCAACAAGAGGATCACAGGGGATATCGCTTTGAGTTGGCAGATCGTTAAGCAATTGCCACTGAGATGGTCGAATGGTCTAAGACCATCAATTAGTACAACTGAGACTCCAGAGAGGAAGGTGAGGGCAGTAAGAGGAAAGGAAAGGTCAAGAAGTCCAAGAGCAAGGCAAAGGGGCAGAAGCTTCATGCCAGAAGCTCGATAGAAGTCTTAACTGTTGGTGACAAAGAGCCACGAAACCCTAAGTGGTATTCTGATTGGGGCAAGGGCAAAACCCCCGAAAGAAAAAAAGAACAACAAGCTGAGGTGGTGTCCCTTTCCCAGAAAGGAAGGGCATGATCTCTGTAATTGTTGAGTTTTTCAACGTAAACTCGAGGATTACTACTTTGGTAAAGGGCCGCTCCCAACCCCTACAAAGGTAGGATAGTCGAGCGGTTAGAAGCCATCAAAGAATGACGATGAGTAGATGTCATTTCATGATCCAAAGCACACCATCGAGCAAATCTACGGAGTGTCCTCATTGTATGAGTTGAAGCTATAGTACAAGGCTATCGAGCGTGAGGAAAATTCTATCAACCCTCCTCTCATCAATAATATTCCTAAGTGGTCAAAATCACCATCTCTTTCGAGAAGGAGAATTGTCCCTTCTACTCGACCGAGTTTGTTTCTGATCATGGTCGAGCCCACCATCAACAATTACTGAGTGAATTGCGTATTGATTGATGGTGGAAATTCTTTAAATATTTTATTTTTAAGTGCCCTGGACGAGATACAAGTTCCACGTACTAGAATAAGGCTTGTACGGTACTCATTTCATGGGATCGTATCAGGCTCTTCGGCCAAGCCCATTGGCCAAGTTTCTCTACCTATTATGTTCAGATCTCCGAGCAACTTTAGCACAGAAAAAGTCTCCTTTGATGTGGTCAACTTCGATACGACGTATAATGCAATACTTAGACAACCAAACTTGGCATGCTTTCTAATTACTGCTCACTATGCATATCAATGTCTCATAAAGCCAGGTCCCAAGGGAATAATCATAGTGCGTTGTGATAAGAAAATGGCACTTGCGTAGGATCGCAAATCTCTTGAGTTGGTCTGTCAATTGGCAACTCGAGAAGCTACCAAGACGCAGCCTTCGACTAAGCACTCGAAGCCTCAAGCTACGCCGAAATCGAACGACGAAATCAAAGAGGTTCCTCTAGACCCAGCGGATCCTTCAAAGACTATTCACATTGGGGTCACTTGCGACCCCGCTTAGGAAGACGTCTCGTCACTTTCCTCCGGGCAAACACAAATGTGTTTGCGTGGCAGCCATCCAACATGGCCGGAGTCCCTAGGGAGGTGATCAAGCATAGGTTAGCTCTACGGCATGACAAGAATCCCATAAAATAAAAGTTATAGAGATTTGAACTAGATCAACGGGAAGTGATCAAATTAGAATTGGACAAGTTACTAAAAGCATGCTTTATAAGAGAAGTTGATCACTCAAAGTGGTTGGCTAACCCTGTAATGATAAAGAAATCTAATGGTAAGTGGAGTATGTGCATAAAATATACTAATTTAAATAAAGCTTGTCCAAAAGATGATTTTCTCCTTCCTCGTATGTATCAATTGGTTGATTCTATTGTCGATTGTGAAATGTTAAGTTTTCTAGATACATACTCTTGTTACCACCAGATCAGTATGTCTTCAGAGGATGAAGAGAAGACCACATTTATTACACCATTTGGAGTATTTTTCTATATCAAAATGTCATTTGGTCTGAAAAATACTGATCCAACTTTTCTACGTTTGATGCAATTGGCCTTTATTCACCAAATGGGCCAAAACTTGGAAACCTACATTGATGATCTGGTCGTAAAAAGCATGAAGTGACTTAATCACGTTTCAGACCTGTAGGAAATATTCGATAACCTTAGAAAACACCACTTGAAACTCAATCCAAAGAACTGTGTGTTCAGAGTTTTTTTAGAAAAGTTGCTCAGATTCCTTGTTTTAGCAAAAGGTATCGAGACAAACCCTGAAAAGATCAAGGTCATCGAGCATATGCGCCCTCCGACCACGAAGAAAGAAGTTCAAAAACTCACCTGATGCAAGGCAGCTTTAAGTCATTTTATTGCACATCTAGGAATTTAAGTCATTTCATTGCACATCTAGGAGAGAAAGGACTCCCTCTCTGTAAGCTTCTAAGAAAATACGAGGGTTTTGAGTGATCAAAAGAGGCTAACGATGCCTTCGAGGACGTCAAGAGATATCTCACGAGTGCTCCTATTTTAGTTTTCTTTGAAGCCAGGTGAAGCACTCTTAGTATATCTATCCACCATGCCATAGGCAGTAAGCGCAGTGTTGGTTGCAGAGAATGAGAACTTCAACGACCAATCTACTATGTAAGTAAAGTCTTACATAGGCCTAAGGAGCACTACTCTTAGGTCCAAAAACTTTTATATGATCTCCTCATGTTTTCGAGTAAGTTAAGATATTATTTTCAGGGGCACAAAATTATTGTGGCATCCGAGTTTCCCTGTACCATGGCATGGTAACTTGTGCATGAAGGACGGACTCTCAGACCCAGCAGTCCGGCGAAGCCTTGTCAGAGGGTACTATGACGCCGGTGATGCTGTCAAGTTCAACTTCCCAGCTGGAGCATCATCGAGTACAATGTTAAGTACGAGGCTGCGGGGGAACTTGGCCGTGTTCGTGACACCATCAAGTAGGGGGCTGACTACTTCTTGAAGACCTTCAACTCCACGGCTGATACCATTGATCGTGTGGTTGCACAGGTAAACTAACTACGCAAACATCGACGCAAAAGGGAGTATTGCTAATGTGAATTATGTGGAGGGAGCAGGTGGGTAGTGGCGCCACGGCTCCCGGTTCAACTCAGCCGAATGATCATTATTGTTGGATGAGACCGAGGACATAGACTACCCTCGCCCGGTGGTCGAATGCCACGCTTGTTCGAGATCTTGTCGTTGAGATGGCGCGCATTGGCCGCAGATCCATTGTATTCAAGGACAATAAGGCTTACTCGCTGAAGCTGGTACATGGTGCTACCACCCTCTTCAAGTTTGCAAGGGATAATCGTGAGAGATATAGTGCAGGCGGTTCAGATGCTGCGAAGTTCTACAATTCAACCAGCTACTGGGATGAATTTGTGTGGGTGGTTCGTGGATGTACCTTGCAACAGGCAATTCATCGTACCTGCATCTCGCAACTCACCCCAAGCTTGCAAAGCATGCTGGTGCTTTCTGGGGTGGTCTAGACTATGGCGTGTTCAGCTGGGACAATAAGCTCACTGGTTCACAGGTACTACTCAAGTGTTTTAGTTTTGCTTTGTTTAATTAAACGTTAGGGACATTCCCCATGTTGACCGATTGGCATTTAGTTTGGTTGATACTTGTCAATACATTCCGTATCTAACATGCTGACCATTAGAATATAGGACTATCTGTTGAATCACCAATTTTCTATATAATACATCAACTTGCTTAGTTGCAGTAGTAATTTAGTGTGGAGTCAACTTGTTTTGCCGTATGTGGAGTATTAATCATTGTTGAAATGTAGGGCATTTACAATTATAGATCAAGAGGTTCACTGCTTGGTTGACATACTAATGGTCCTGTTGATACACTGTCAGTGTTGTCGTGTTTTGTATCTTAGGAATTTCTTAACCCTCAAACAGGACTATCATAATAAGAACAGTCTTCAGCATGGAAACCTGCATTTTGTATCAACTAGTCGAGAAACTCACTTTGTAATGTCAGATATATTCATAGGCATGCAACTTATAAAATTAATATTATTTACAATCCGGCTGTCTGACATGAATCAATTTTATTGTTTTCCATTATGTTTGTTTGGGGCTTCGAACCATGTGACAGTCCAAGCAAACCACTCTCCATTAGCTATACAGGAAGCATTCCATTAAAAAAAGCTATACAGTAGGTTTCAAACTGCTTCGTACAACGTGGTAGCATTTTTCTGTAGCACAATTCCTAACCTGTGATGAACCTTAGTTTGGTGGGTAAACACTGTCGAAAGAAATGTCAGACGGCATCGGCTTAGTGAGATAAAAGACTTGAATATAGACTAGGATGATAGAACTTGGAGGAAAAAACTAGATTAATTCATTTTCATTACTTGATACTAATGGATACACGATAGCCTTTTTATAGGGATGACTTACTTGGCCTTTAAGAAAATGATATCTAATTTAAAGGAACTAATCTTATCTCAATCCTAACCAATCAGATAGTGCCATACTCGGATACTACAGTATGGAAGGCACTGTTCATACGCGTGAACAGTGCATATGAATAGTAATTTCAGCACGTCACAACTTCTCCCCCCTTCAACGATAGCTCGTCCTCGAGCTATGGTGGCGGCCATAGTTGTAACCCTTGGTAGGCCTAATCTGGAGAACAATTACGATGCCTCGTGTGGAAGATAAGTAGTGTGTTGATGACGATTGATGGCGAAGGCATGAGGGCCTTAGCATTGCTCGATGTCGAGGATGTTGTCGGCAATGAGAGCAGCCAATGTGGAACAACAATGGCGTGTTTCATGGTAAGCAAAAGTCGTGAAAAGGGATCGACTGCTCTGATATCAATTGTCATGGATATTAGTTTATAATGGGATAAACATCCATTGGAGAGAGGTCAAACGATGACGTCTTGAGGTAGAACGGCACTAGACGAAAGAAGGCACCGATTAGGGAAGGAATAGGTCTAGAGTAACCGATCTAGGGGAGAGAGCAGAGTTAGGAATCGAGAACTTAGGAATATTTCTTTATTATCCATTTCTTCCTGCTATGATACCAAATGTGATACCTGGCTTTGATACTAAATGTGATACCTTGCTTTGATACCAAATGTGATGAATTTTAGTTCATCAGGGTAAACACCACTAGGAGAAAGGCTAAACAGCATCGGCTTAGTGGGATAAGAGATTTGAATATAGACTGGGATGATAGAACTTGGAGAAAAACACTAGCTTAATTTTTCTTCATTGCTTGATACTAATGGATACATAAATACATGCTAGTCCTTTTATAAGGATGACTTACTTAGCTCTTAAGAAAACAATCTCTAATTTAAAGGAACTAATTTTATGTAAAGAAAACTAATCTTACTCAATCCTAACCAATCATATACTGCCATACCCGGATACTACAGTATGGAAGGTACTATTCGCACGCACAGACAGTGTGTGCGAATAGTACTTCTAGCATGTGACATAACCTCCATGGGCTAAATGATGCTTCGGTAGAAGCCAACCAAAATCTATTAATTGCAACGTAGCAGTAGTTGATAAAAACAGGATATATTGAATATTTTAATGGATTTAACATATCTTTCTCTGCTTATTGTGTGTTGTTCTGGCATTCTAGGTTCTTCTGAGCCGGTTAAGGCTCTTCTTGAGTCCTGGGTATCCATATGAAGATGTCTTGAGGACATTCCACAATCAAACAAGCATTGTCATGTGCTCTTACCTTCCAATTTTTAAATATTTCAACAGAACAAAAGGTTTGAACTTCAAGTCACTAAATCACACTATCACCTGTTTCATAGAACAGTTTACTGAATATTCTTGCATTACAGGTGGTTTGATACGGTTGAATCACGGAAGCAACCTCTCCAAAGATGTGGTCAATGTTGCATTCCTTGCTTCGTGTTCGATGACTATCTTGAGGCTGCAGATACCCTGGTGGTATTTGGGCCCTCATTTCTACTCGATTGAGGTTCTTCATAGTTTTGCAAGGATTGGGTAGGTTTGCATTGTTCGGATATCGAATGTTACATTTCCAGAGTTGTAAGTTGTAACTCTTGGTACTAATTTATACACGATTGAGTACATCTTAGGCAAAAATCCTTTGAAGATGAGCAATGTGGTTGGGTTTGGAAACCATTACCCTAAGCGTGTTCATCACCGTGGTGCCTCAATCCCTAAGAGCGGTGTTCACTACGGTTGCAAAGGAGGGTGGAAGTGGAGGAACACCAAGAAGCCAAACCCTAACATCATTGTCGAGGCTATGGTCACTGGCCCTAATCGCCATGATGGCTTTAAAGATGTCCGCAAGAACTACAACTACACAGAAGCAACCCTTGTAGGCAATGCTGGTCTAGTCGCAGCATTGGTAGTTTTGTCGGGTGAAGGCCATGGGGTGGACAAGAATCATATACTCGTAGCCATTATGGTTTCCATGGTGCTGGAGGCGGCGGGGTAAATACGTATACAGTACGTATTTAGATTAGTGTTTTTTCCTTGTCGTCATAATGCTGTGGAGATCTAACAGTGAAGAAGACGGCATCACCATTTTTTCAATTGTTTTTAGTGTTGTATATTCGCCGTGCTATGTAAGGACTATGCTGTTGTTGTATGAAACATTGTGTTCCAAAGTTAGGAATAGCTTCCCTCGTGGATTTGCAGGAATTTTCGAGATCTGACTGCATTTTCTCGATATGGTGGGGAGATATCTTACTTCAGCCAAATGAGGGGATGTTTGGAGCGGAAGAATTTCGAATTTCATTTGAATCGGTTCAAGGAAAAACGACATGCGTTCCAAACGGGCCTGAGTTGTTCATGTTGGTTCCATAGAGGAAACAACCAGGAACAATATTAATCGATTTTAATGGAATTTCTAAAAGCCAAGGAGTATCATAATTCGGCCAATACTTGGGTCATAAGGTGTTTGTACTGATGATATGGTACTGGGCCAAGATGTCCGAAATAATAAATATGTGAAGCTGCCAAATAGTCATGCAGATCCGAGCCAACTAATGTTAAAGCCCATGTCAATCGGTTGACGGACTTCAGTTCAATAATCTCACAAGCCCACATGTCATAGTACTTGTGTAGACGAACCGCCCAGATACACACCACGAACTTTTCCAAGACTTGAGTTTTCGATTTTGGGAACCACCAAAACAATAGCGAAATGAAGTTCTGAATTTTTTTTTGAAAAAAAATGAAGTCACCCTCGCTCGCGCGCACGGGGTATTGAAAAAGAAAAAAAGCGCACGCACACACACACTCTCTCTCTCTCAAGAGAAAAAAAATGAAGTACGATCACTGTGCACGCTGGTTTCCACCTCTCCGTTCACAAATGCCGGCACGAGACGAGAGTCGAGGCGCGCGCATGGCACACGAAAATGTCCGTGGGGAGTGGGCTTGGCGACGGGCCTACGCAGCCCAAGCCACCGGAGCGCATCGATGCGCACACGAGGGAGGACAAACATTGCAATCGTACGACTGCTACGACTACGAGTGGCGTACGCTACACCGGAGACCACGCCAAGATGGCAAGGGCACTGGCGCACGAAACCCCAGCCCCGGGGAAAGGCAAAGAAAACAATACTAGGAGTAGTACTCCACTTCCGCTCGGCTCCGCTGCTGACCACCACCGCGCGGTGGAAGGAATCCGCGGGCGCGGGCGCAGAAACAGACACGCGCCGCACGGTCTCCCACGCCCGGCTTCGGATCCTGCCTCGAGACCTGCGACCTGCCTGCAACGCTGGACAAACAAGCGAGCAAACATGGGATGGGAGGTTGGGGGAGGTTGGGTTGGTGGATGGGTTTACTACGACGACGCCTTCTGGTCTCGATTTCTTTTAACGACGGACCGGCCCGTAATTAATGGTTTCTTGCGGGCCTAATCAAACCTGGCCCACTGCTGCTTGCGGGTAACCATTAGAGTTTGGTCGGCGCCATGGGATCTCCTGTCGGTACGACCTGAAAAACATTTCGATTCCATTTTCTTTCTGTGCTGCTACGTGTACCAATGAAAAACTTCTTAGGGGTGATCGGAATAGCGATGACTTTTGGTTTTTGGTTGAAAAAATACTGTAGCTGGCTGAAAAAATACTGTAGCTAAGTTAGTGGATAGTGTAGTGAATAGTGAAAAAAACTGAAGTTAGAAGCTGAAACCGAAAAAAACCGAAACGATCAGGGCCTTAAACGGATAGTGATTGAGAGGTGGGTCCACCGTCTTAACAAAATTCAGGACACACGAGTGAAATACTGTTATCCAAGGTGGCTCCGTTTTTCACAATATTTGTTCACGGTCCACACCTTTTAGCTTTTACTTTTTTACTTTCGTATTTTTCTAATGATATGAGTTTTTTTAACTTTTTTACATTTTTTTCTTATTTTTTATTGTTTGCGATGATATAACTTTTTTATTTTTTAAATTTAACTACGCTGAAAAAACTACAAGCAGATACAATGCATTTCCAACCGCTACAGTGCAAAATAAGCTATAAACTGGGACTTTTAGGCCTAAATGAGCACCCCCTAAATCTAAGAAAAGATTAATAAAAAAAAACTATATGTCTATGTGAAATGATATATCACAACTACTTAACATCTTTCAAGGAATTTCAGTATATGTAGAGAGTGAGAATATTGCAATACCAAAACTCTTTATTGTCTCAATGGATAAATATTTTAAAAATAACATTGCTGAGACTATATATAAATATAGTGAACCCTGTATAGCTAATAGAGAACGGTACACACATGAAGAACAATAAAACCAGCCCCCATGCAATCCTTGAAAGGCTTGTTTTGGTGAATCCGTGGGCCATAGATCACATTGTCTTCGTAGTGCCTCCACTCGTCAATGAACCTCTGGTGGAAAGTCGCCAATCTGTTGTCTTCTTGTCCTTTCTTCTGTCCACCCTGCATGGAACACGAATTAGTCTCGGCGAAGGAAATATGGTAGTAAACAATACTAAATAATGTGAACTATGCATACTTAATAATGTGAACTATGCATTGAACTTACTTGTGTAGATCAATGGAGGTGGAGAAACAATCTGGTTCTACCTGCTGCAACTTGTCAAACTGCCTATGGACCCTATGCGGGAGGTGCTACTCCATTGCATAGAAGCAAATGAGTGGGCAGTGAGCAAGCCATAGGTCCTGGTCCTGGTAGCACATCATGTTGAAGACGAGCCCCTGAACCAGGCCAAGCTGATATGGCAACCAAGGTTGAAGGCAATATAATGAAGTGACATTTGAACATTACCACCATTTCTATTACCTACCCAGGTTGAAGGCAATCTATATCATTGGTGTAGTGCAACTACAATGTCCATACCCCACCGTGCACCACGGTGACCTAATCCCACAGGTAGGCAACAGTGGGCTAACGGTCTAGCTCCTCAAACTCCCAAGGCTGTTGGTGGGGCTAGGCGAGATGGCCAATAGGTATCCTCTCCCACATCCTTCAAAATTAGAAAGAATGCATAGGTAATGCAAATCCAAAAATGAAATAAAAGTAATGAAGTTAACGAAAAAGTTGTAGTGCAAGTCCAATTACCGGATTTGCAGGAGGAAAACATAAGTCCAGTTACCAAATGTGAAGGAGTGGGGTGTACGTTCGTCATAGGGCATAGGCTCATGGCCATGCTCACAGAGTGGATATAGCACCTACAAAGACAATAAGGACATTAGTACTTCATTACTTACAATCCATGCCCAACAAAAATAAGTAAAGCAAAAGTGGTAGCTACTAACCTTGCCCGTTGCTATCCTTCTTCCTTGATGAGTTGCATTGTAGTACGGGTCAAGTGCCGGTGGTGTGTGCAGCGTCATCCTGAAAATTACAAACACCCAAGATTAGTAAGTGCAAACACATATTAAAAGTAAAGCTTGCAAGACAAACATACAATGTAATTGCAATAATAACAAACAATTTAAAAATGAACATGTGTATGCCTAACCTCGCGTGACCTCTCTCCCATTTGCCTTCTCATTGGCTACGACCTCGATCCCTATTGCCCCCTGTGGGATTGCCTGTTCCGGTGTTACCCCCTAAGGCATTGGCCACCGTCAGGTCGCCCCTTGTGCATTTCCGTTCTTCCGACACTTTGGACAACACATCTTCTTGTGGCCTTCTAGGTGGCACTCCGTTCAACGGTTAGGAGTCCCATTGGCCAAGAAGTGGGCGTTGCCTCTCCTCTACCTACAACTGTCTTGGGCTTGGTCGATGTTATTCTTGAACCATTTGGACTTGCGCCTACCCATTGTCTTCACACGTAGAGAGCAATCCGCGACATACACGGCTCCATCGTAATCCAACCATTGTTGTGGATCAAGATATGGCTTAAATTTCCTAGACCATGTGTTCAACACTGCATGCAATGAGAATTCCTGACCGACGTAGGCCTCCACCTCTAACTTCCGGAGAAGGCATCTCGTGGCCATGTGTGAACACGGTAGGTGGAACAACTTTGGCTTCTGATAGGAGCACTGGTTGGATGTGAATACCACCTTGTAGGCTCGGTCACCATGCTGTTCTTCACCCACAGTGGTGCCACCGCTCCCTACGACCTCATATTTCCAACTAGCCTTATCAAAGTATTTTTCCTCTTTTCCCAATTGCTATCCTCTTCTCCTCCTCGATCTTGCCATTCACAACAATACCCCATACTTTCCCTTCAAGCAACATCCCTTACGCTTCACGGTGCCAGACCACAAAGTACTCGTTGCACTTGTGAAAATTGTATGCCACTATAGATGTGACAGGTAATGACTGTATCCCCTTCAGAACTTTATTGAATACCTCCACCATGTTTCTAGTCATGAAGCCATACCTACGGCCATCTGAATCGAATGCACTTGCTCATAGGGACTTGTCACATAGACTACTCTCTAGCCACTCCTATGCCCACTGGCATGGCAACTTCAAGTCCTCATTTGCTTGAAGATCCTTAGCTCATTCACCATACACAAGCTCCTAAGGTCCTCCGTCTCATTCTTAGTAGCATCGACCGAGAAGAAATTTGCAGCGAAGTACCACATTCACCAATGGTGATGCAACCGGTGGTACTCTAGGATTTCTTTCTTCATTTCATTCATGGTTCCAATGTGCCAGTCTGAGATGACACAAATCTCCCAGTCTGGCCCTATGACCTCAACCCTCATAAGATGCGTGAACTACTCCCAATTAGAGATGTTATCTCATTCCACAAGCGATCCTCAACATCAACCCCAATGGTGACCAAGACGATACCCCAATGGCATCAACACCATTATCGGGTTGGTGGACTTCATGGCGTGCATCAATGTTGACAGGCGAGCGTACAACATGGCATAATTGTCATACAACATCTTCATGGCAGCTTGGTTAGCCCTTCATGCCTTCCCATAGTTAACCCAATACCCAAAAAACTCGAATATGAACTCCACGAGAGCTACAGGTGAAGTGGTTGGCTGCTACTTTCACAGCACTGCAAAGACAATTGGTGATGAAGTTCGATATAAGCTGTCGATGCTCGCTTGAAAGCTGTGCTTCACTGCATGTGTGTGGTTCAACCACACTTGTCACCTTCCACTGACCACGAGGTGTTCTTTGGGCATGGACCTTCCAAGAGTAATTCCTATCCACACATCTTATCGTGTAACGCTTTTGCAAGCTTAAGTACACTACACGGTATGGTTGATGGTGTCAGATCGAGTACACCTTGTGCCATAGCTTCATGGACAACATGTTGGGAAACAACATGCCTTTTGGATCTACCTCGTGGATGCAGGTGGTATGCGCTCAACATTCGCACTGCCATCAAGAACATTCCCACCTGCTAGACTCAGATCCCTGAATTATGAGATACAGGGATCACGCCTAATCATCTTCTGAAACACATTGGCATCCTCCACTATCAACACTACATCGAGATGGTCCTCGTCCAAGTTGAATGCGTATTGCTCCTCATAAGGCTCGTCACCAACAAACCTCTCACTAAAGACCCCAAGCATCCAACTCACCAGAGCTTCTTAGGACTCTGTTACCCCATCAAAACGAGCCACAAGTGGGGTTGTTGCTACTTAGGACTCTGTTGTGCCACTAGTGGAGCTGTCGCTGCCTCACGACTCTGTTGTGCCAAAGGCTTTGGTGGGTTGTCACCCACGGCATCCACATACGGAAGGCCATTATCATCATCATGCACAACATCCGATGACAAATATCCCGCCTTCATGTCATCCTCATCACCTCACGGAGATCGATTCAAATTGATGGCGACCTCACGTAGCTCACTTTCCGCAACCTTCACCACCACCACGTCAAGGACTTGAGTGGGGAGATGGCAACCAACTCCAAGTATGTGTCCCAGATGAGGTTATAGGAAATTGGCAACATCAATAGCGACTATTCTCCAACACCAACATCATATCTTCCCTCCAACTAAACACCTACTCTGTGTTCTATCCACCCTAACTTCCCTTTCACGCTTACTAGGTGAATGAGGGAGCACGACATACACCAACACGCTCAATGCCATTTCCACAAACTGCACACCATTGTCATTATACATCACCGCGACACCATGATGCACACGCACGACTCTATCCATATAAATGAACGTACATCAATCCTTTGCAAATCACATGTACAAATTAAGTTGTATGATACTATCAATCAATATGCAAATCATCTAACATTCGCTACCGCATGTACCAATTAATTTGTATGAAACTATGAATCAATATGCAAATCATCTAACATTCGCTACCGCATGTACCAATCCATCGAACAACATAATACAACATCATAATCAAAGAATACTATACTATCATTATCACATCCTACAACAGTTTTTCATCCAAACTGATATCAATATAACCAACAAACCATGCTAGCCCATGGACACATACACAATAATCACAACCTACATCACCATGAACTAGACCGAGTTCATACAATTTGGACCAAACAATAAGGATTTTGTGTGGTTTATCCATATGTCTTCCATCCAAACCAACCAATAATATACAACAAATAATCAAAATGTTGGCAACAATCAGACTACCAACCATTGGTAACCTTCCCACAACACACAATCTGGGACGCACATGCACCCGCTACGAGTTAGTGAGATGCTAGTACTGCTATTATTATAGATTAGCAGCAACTACGGATAGTAAGATCTACTAGCCTTTGCCTCTTTGGTTTGTGTTTGACTACACTGCATGCGGTGATCGAGCAAATTACATCCTGTGATGTAGGACTAGGAAGAAGGCCACTACAAAGTGATTGAATATGTGTTTTATAAATAAACGTCATTTGAAAAGATGTGAAAAAAATCTTACAAATATAGCACTTCTTATGCTTCAATAGCTATAAAGAGTTAGTAGAATATAGTCTAACCACTCACAAAGAAAGTTCTAAGAAAAATCAAGCAAAATGAGTCTTTATATACCTGGTCGGCCTAACCTCCAACTAAAAGATGGTCTAACTGATAGTGGGTGGTCTGAAGACGGTCTGACCGATAGTAGGTGGTCTGAAGACGGTTTGACCAATGGTGGGTGGTTTTACCTCTCTTTGTTTGGTTGTCAGATATCTTCCTTAGGATAAACTTGGAAAAATAGCATAGCTTTCACACAAAAGCTTAAAATGATTTGGAACATGGAACAAAGCAAGATTACAACATTAGGGGGAAAAAGAGATCTTGCAAGAGCATAAAAAATATATGACATTTTGACTCTTAAAGCTCTACTGCACTAAAATCGATTTCAAATCACAAAATGATAAAACTTTCAAATTAGAGCTCCAAATGGATGAACAAGAGCTTCTCGAAGTGTTTGCCAAACTTGACACACACTAGGACCAAGATCTTAGAAAACTACTCCAACAAGAGCTTCTCAAAGTGTTTGCCAAAGTTGTGATATTTTTGCACTTAAGAACAAGAGACAGCAAAACTGGGCAAAACTGAGAAACAATGATTAATAGGAGCTCGTGGAAAGAGTCAAGCTAAGGTGCTTAAGGATGGTTTCCCACATGTCCTAGCATCCTCAAATCATAGCAAGAACCAAGCCAAAAAGCTCTCAAGATCAAAACCCTAAAATTACCATTTCTTCATACAAAACTGGGCAAATGACAAGAACTTACAAAGGAAGATGCATAAATAGATGGGATCTAATACATGAGATATATCTCCACTAATACTTCCTTGGCATAAAGCAAGATCAAGAGAGGCAAAGGAGACACAGAAAATAAGCCAAATCAAGATTTCAACAATTGAGTAAAGAGGAGAAAATTTTGGATATTTATTGATACTTGAAAATGAATATTTACAAACACTCTTAGTCATACGAAAGCCTAAGGATGATAAAAAAAAAAGCTCATACACAGAAACCACTCAAAAGTTCTCTTCAAGAACCGTAACTCTCTTTTACTGGCTTCACAAAGCTTAATATTTAAGCCACCTCTACATGTCCCTTTATAATAGTAGTCAAGCCAAACACTTCATATGAAAACCCTAAATCTGATTATAAAGTGAATTATATCCTTCAACACATGAACAAAACAGATAACCCAACACATAATAGGTTTTTCACGTACATGCGCATGCTTCTCAAAACGCTGCTTCCACTTGGCTCCAATAGCTCGATTAACCTTGTCTTATCCTTGAAGCATTCTGACGCCAATCAAAACATCTCCACATGATTTGAACACGTAGTATGTGATGTCCAATGACTTGCCTTCAAGTCTTCACGCATCCGATCTTTCCAAATTGTCTCTACTTGTACATGCCCAAGTTACTTGGCACACCACATGCACTAATTCGTCTCTTCATGTTCCTTGTCTTTTCGTGCTTCCTACTTGAGCCACATAGCCTTAGCTGGATTTACTCGACAGCACAGACCTCAACTCTCCCCGCCTAATCCCAATCAATTGCCACTAACTGCTAACGTTCTCTAAGCCACCTGCATATTCAAAGACCAAACAACCATCTCAAGCACAAGTTCAATGCACTTAACTTATATTAGTCAAAACATGCATCATGCAATACAACACACCCCAAGCTTAAGCAATGTAGCATTACTTAGACTTACCCGACCGTACAGACATCATCTCTCTCGCCTAGTCTCAGTTAATTGCCATTGACCACTAACGTTCTCCAAGCCTAGTCTCAAACTCGAACCAAAACAAGATTCAATTACCAGCTCACTGCTCTATAAAAAACTCACCGCTAGTGTGACCGTATTTTACATGCCGATCAAACCACCATCGATTAGACCGTTAATCCATGGCCAGTCTGACTGCAATCCAATTCACCCAAACCGATCTAAAACCTTTCATAGTAATAGAACACCAGTGTGACCTCATCATCAATATCGGTCATATCGCCCAATTCAACTCCGATCCGATCGCCAACCATAGCCAATTTTATCGTACGTGCCTAACTTCAAATCACACTCTCTGCTAAAAAGCAATCAGTTACCAAAGTCCAATCACATCGTAACTACAGGTCTGACCGCACCCCATATGTTGGTCAAACCACTCGCACCTAAGCCAACTAAAACCAAAAGGCAAAGTCGGTCTAACTGCTAGCACATAGGCAATCAAACCGCTTACCTGACAGCAACACTACTACAAATATTTCAAATTAAATTTAAACTATAATAACTTTTATATAATAAAATTAAATACTTCTCACGTATCGTGAGCTTCGCTGGTCTTACAAGACGCTTGTGTTTTGGCGTGAGACGGTGAGGTTCCCTTCCCTATTTGTTTATCTGGAGACGCAGTGAGGAGCGTCTGTTTATTCTCTAGCTCCTTGGTGGTTGTGCCCGCCTTACTCCCACCATTTGTTCATTGGGTAACAACTGGCTGTGCTTGTTCAGACTACAGAGAACTTTACAGGCTTTGGTCTATGAGCCTTGGCAGTCTACAGTGTAAAGCTTTGACAGGAAAGTTTTTGGACCGTGCTCTTACTTTCTAAAAGTTCTCTTTGCGGAAATTTTGGCAAGTTAACCTAGCAAACGGTGCCGAAACACTGCTTAGGAAGGACCTATTTGTGGTTGGCCACCACTAATGACCTTTGACTATAATTAATAGATTTTAATTAAAAATAAATAATAATAGCTAGAAAATTAGTTTTTAAAAGAAAGACGTAATCAATGAAGAAAATGGTAGAAATATATACGCGAGGCATGAGTAAGAAAAGTAGATTCTATGATGTGCTCGTGGCTCTGTTTTATCTCTAGAGCAAGATGATAATAAAAAAAATGTAGAAATCATTTTGAAAAATCCAATGTTCATATTAGCTTCAAGTTTGTATAAGTCAACATATCATACCCTAATGCAACTCTTAGCAGTACAGCTGTACAAGTTTAAAAAAAAGTATGCCGTTTGACTTGTAATAAATCACACCGAGAAAATGTCAAGAACAAATGCTTCGCACGGATGATGCCATGCAGTGTGCTTACCACGTAGTCACGCTCGGAAATTTGCTTCCGTCACGCTCACCGTGCCTTCAGGTGACAAAAAAAAAAGCAGAGAATACGACCTGAAAGTTACAGCATTTTCCTTTGAAAAGGCTAAGAAAACGGAGAAGTAAAGGTCAAAAAACCTGTACTGCTACTATCTGGCCCACTCGTAGTGGCGTAGTACTACAACAACATACAGTGTCATGTACGTCTTCTACTCAGAAAACTTTAAGGGCACACTTTAAAGAGCTTAAACTTCTAGTCCATAACTTTAACTATTACCTTTTAGGTAAAATTAAAAAATATAAAAGAAATATTACATCGTCACATACAACGCAAATGAATAGAGAAAAAAGAAAAGATAAAAAAACTAAAAAAACTAAAAAAAATAAATTAAAATTAGAAGTCGACGTGTTTCAAATGTCTTTTACCTTAAATAAACCAAAGCAAAAAAAAACAAAAAATGAAACCGTTTGGAAACAATGTCAAAAGCTAATACAAGCATCTAACTTTTCCAAACAGTTTCTCCACTTTTCTCACTTTGAAGATAAGACAGAGAGTTAGGGTGTATCACACACTCTGGTCCTCTCACTTCCATCATATGCAATATATCTTTTTTTACCTTTTTATCGCTCATCTTTTCTTTTTAAAAACCACTTCTTATCATCATTACTATTTATATTTAGTTAAAAACTATAAGTTATAATAAAAAATTATTAACAAAAGCTAATATGAAAACCATATATATGGAGCATGCTGCATGGACATGCTGGCCTGCGAAAAATATGTAGGAGTTTGGGGCTGAGGACCGGCCCAAGGCGCGTACCGTGGCTGTCAGATTTGATAAAGGTTGGCCTGGCACAGGCCACATGGGTGTGACTAAGCCTGACAGCGTGGGTCCCGTTCCATGGGCCCACCTCTCGTGCGCCCTTTTTACCCGAGTACCATACCGCCTGGTCAACTCCAGTGCGCGCACGTACAGGACGTGTTTGCCTCCCCGCCGTTGATACGGGCAATGATTTACACAAACCGTGTTAGTACTTTGACTACTTTCCAGTCTAAGTTACTGCTACAACTAGGTGATTGTCATTTCACTTCTTGGAGCCGGTCCTGAATAAACTCACTCCCATGGAACCTGTTAATTAGTACTTCCCGTACTGAAACGTGGCAAGGGGTTTAATAAAACTTGCAAGACATCACGATCATCAGGTAGCGTTGTGCACGCTTAAAGAATCGATCCGGTGTTCCTTATAGGCAGAGATAAGACGAATGCAGCGATAACCACGATCTATCTTGTCTCAAGGTGCATGCCTAGTGTGATTTGCTTTCAAGATCTGCGGCGCATGGACCATGCAACAAGTTGGGCATCAAGGTGCACCAATCAGAAAGAACACCTTTCACAAAGCTTAAGGAGGTGTTTAAAATGGTATTAATTTATAATTTTTTTTACTATAGTTAATTTATTTTATACTATAATTAAATTGATTTATTTGATATAATTAAATTAAAAAATAAAAAATATATTAACTCAACCCAGATAATACAAAAAAACTAAAAATAAAAACAAATAAAAATTAAACAGTAAAAAAGCTGGACACCGGCAGTTGCGTCCGCTGAGCAGCGCCTAATTAAAACAAATTTCATGATCCATCTCATCCGCCGTGCAAAGGTTCAGAAATGCACGTAACTTATCTCTACAACTAAACAAACTAAATTCTTTTCAGCTACAGCTTTTTTGTCCTAACGTGGACGTTTATATAAATAAACTAAATATTAATAAATCGCTTTAAAAATAATATCCCAATATACTGGTTCAAAACACCGATGGAGAAATCACCCCGCCTTTTTGTTTCATAGAAGCTATAAGTCAAACAGAACTCAGCCATATGCATGCATGGAGGCAAGAGTGTCGGGGAAATTACTTGGATAATTTTCTTTCGGTTTCTTTCTATATAGCTGTGGGCTAACACTACTACAGTAGATTCATTCAACAAGAGGAAAATTAAAAACACGTAAAGGCATCCTTTGTACTGGTGACCTGCATCTGCTGAGGGGGGCAAAACCACACTGGCTGTGAGAGATCTCACTCTCCTCTTGATAGAACAACATGGCCAAGTAGGAGCAGCCGATCTTGCACTAGTAAAATACTTCAGAGACCACTGCCATGGCCATGTGCTCTTCTCCAGCCTCTGGGCTGCCATTGTCCATCACAGTATCTGCATCTCCTTGCAGCTTGCAGGTTGTACTAGTGTAACATGTGATCTGTGGCTGGTATTAGCCTTCTGGATTAACCTCACATTTAGTAAACCTAGAGCTGGTGGCTGCAGTAGTACATGCAAGAACTTGGTAACATCAATTGTACTAACTGCTAAGCACTATCAAATATAATTAGAGGGTAACAATGGATTACTTGTATATATATTATAACTCACAACACTGCATCTGCTGCTGCTTTTCTTAGTCAAGGCTAATGGCATCTTCTCTTGAGGTTTAATAGAGCTATCCACAAAAAAGGAGAACAAAAAAGAAAGGGAGCTGACACATTTCACTCCTTTTTTCCTGTCACAACAACAAATAGCAAGAGAGGGGGAAAAAGAAAAGAAAGGGCAGAATAATTAGATAGGTGAAAGGCTTATTATTTGTGAAGCATAGTGGGAATAAAGGAAGGTCTAAGTGCTTACTATGATTAGGCCAGGGGTATCACTTCCATCGCGGAGAACTTTACATCCTGATTGCCCCGTGATCGGAGGACAGCCTGCTCATTGCATTCGCCAAATCATTTCACTCATAAATCACAAAATGTCCAATTTAATCAACGCCACGAAAAGTAGTAGCATATTATCATACCTGGACATGGGGAAGAAGTACGATCTTGGAGAAGGGATGTCCAATGCAGGGGGCAGGAGATGGTTAGTGCCACCTCCGGCATTGGTGCCAGTGCCGACACCAACATGGAATGCACTGCAGCCAGTTGTGGCGATCTTCGTCTCGGTAGCGGTGAGACCGTCATGGGCGAATGCGGTCAACTTGGTTGGGGAAGCAAACGGGCTGTCCGGCAAATTGTGCTCCGCACTGCACAATATGCATGGCAGAAACCATGATCAAGCTTTGAGCCACTGAAACAGTTGGAACCTTTCAGCTTCGTATGATTATCAGATCATGAAAGCTAAGTCTGAGAATAATAAGCAAGCAGAATGATTATGACGGTGTGTTCAGTGCAGTTAAATCCACCTTTGGTCGCTATCGGCGTTCGGGCTTGCCTCGCCAGCAGATTCCTCCTTATCGCCTCCTCCGTTGACGGCCTTCCTCTCGGCAGGGATGCCACTGCTCCCCTTCAGTTGCTCACCTGTTAACGCCCAAGATATTACCACGATCAGTAACATTCGCAAGAACTTGGCTTACTAACAGGTAGACGGGCAGTTTGATCACCGTATGCATACCAGACTCAGGCAGCGACTCGACCATGGTGGTAGCGACGGGCTGGCTGGTGGTGAAGGTATTCGCGATGGGCGTTGGCAGCGTCATTGGTGTTGTGGCTGCGACAGCGGCCGCGGCGCGAGATTTGACGTCAAGCAGCTGGAGGCCCATGAGGCGGCGGCTCTGGAGCTCGACGGCCTGCTGCAGCTCGGCCGCCTGCTGCTCCTCCTCCAGCTTCCGCCGCAGCAGCAGCTCGTTCGCGCTGTTGGAGTGCTGCAGCATCCTCGCACCTGACAAGCACCCCGCAAAGCATCATCTATCAGCGCTAGTTCGAACACACGACGTTAAAGATCAAGCCAAACACCATAGTACAGAGACACAGAGGCGGGTATAGATCGAATCTTTTTACCGAGTTGGTGCAGATCGAATGGGTCCCTGGCGTCTAGCCCGGTGAGCGTCGTGCAGCCGGAGAAGTCACCTTGCTGCTGCTTCCTGCCAAGCGCGAGGGAGCAACAAATTAAGCAAGCAAGTTAATTGCATGCACGGATGCTGTTGCTGTTGCAAGAAGCAAAAGGATTAATTCGATCCAACTGCTTAATTTGATCACGCCGCGGGCACATGCATGCGTACCTGTACTTGTCGGGGACCTTGCCCTTCTCCTTGTATGGCTTGACGAGCACGCGGGCGTCGCAGATGAAGTGCGGGTTGCCCTTGGCCAGGATCAGCTTCACCGTCTCCGGGTACACGAAGGTGACGAACCCGAACATGCGCTTCTGCTGGTACGGGATGCGCACGTCGTGCACCGGCCCGTAGATGCTGCAGCGCATTGCCAAGAAGAGCGAGCGTCCATCAGATCGCGTTTCAGCGATTCCGCCATGAAAGAAGCATCATATTAGCATGTGTGTACGCACACCTAAAATAGTTGGAGACGTCCTCCTCGCGGAACGTGCTGTCGGCCGGGAAGGTGAGGTAAATCTGGCGCGACCCCGGGTTCATCATGCTGGCGAAGTCGGCGCGGTCAAGGCGCGGCCGGCCCATGAACTTGTGCGCCTCGTCGCCACCGCCCAGCATAAGCGCGGCCGCGGCTGACACAGCTCTGCACGCGCGCAGGTTAAAAAAGGTTGGAACTTTGGAGGGTATGCTTCAAGCTTGTTGGAGCTGGGAAGTCGTAAAGGCGGTAGTACCTTTGGTTGTCGTTGTGCTGTTGCTGCAGCAGGAAGCTGAGGCACTTGCTGGCGGCAGAGGGCGAGCCCGGATGGGAGCCGGTGGGGGAGTAGGGGAAGGCGGCAGGGCCGAGGCGTTGGCTCTTGGAGCGGAGCAGGAAGTCCTGGCACTGCTGCTGCTCAGCGGGGGTGGCGTCCATATCTGCACCGGCCAGCACGGCGTCGTCGTCGGGGAGGGCGCCGTGGACGAACCTGCAGCTGCTGCCGTTCTTACAGAACCCGCGTGCGTAGTAGAGGCAGGGCTTCCACACGAAGCCGTCGCCGCCGCCACCGCCAAGGCAGAGCTCGTTCACCGACGCGCTCCGGCGGTGCCCGGGGCCGCCGTTGGCCCAGCCGAGGCCGTACGGGAACATCCCGCCGCCGTCGCCTGGACCTGGGCTCCAGCACTCCCCACCGTCGAAAGCCGGGAGCTGGTGCGCCGGGTTCATGCCCCCGTCGTTGAGGAACGCGAGCTGCTCCTGCAGCTGGAAGTCGTCCAGGAGCGCGTCCCCGGCCTGGGGAAAGAAGGGCGCCGCGTTGGCCGCGCCGTTCGCCGGTCTAACCAGCTCCTCCCCAGCCCCGACCATCTCCTCCGCTGCGACGCCATTGCTCATGCTGTTGCTCCTCGAGAACACCGGCGCCTGGGCCCACGACGACGGCGAGGACACCGACAGCGGCGACGGCGACGGCGACGGCGCGGCGCCGCGGCCGGAGTTCTGCCGCGAGAGCATGAACGGCGGGTGCCCGGCGGCCATGGCGGTGGGCGTCCCGGGGCCCGTCCCCAGGGGCACACCCACACCGAGCTCCTTGCGCGCCTTGGCCATGACGCTCTGGAGCAGCGCCTCGGGGCCGAAGGCGAGGCGTATCATCTCCTCCTCGCCGTGGTCCTGGATGAGCAGGAGCCCCATGATCTTGGCGGCGTGGTCCGGGTCCAGCGCCTGGATCCGGGAGAACACCACCTTGGTCGCCTCGTAGGCGTCCATGGCCGCACCCAAGAAACGCCCAAACTTGTTCTCCTCCCTTTCTCCCACCGCAGCAGCAGAGGCTCACGGGCTCCTCGCCTTCACTTCACAGTCTCACACCTTTACCCAGTGCTTTCTGTTGTCTAGTGTTCGCTTACGGCCGGCCTTAAGTATACAGAAGCTAGCGAGCTCGATGCCTCGATGATACTCTACAGAGCACTAGTGGTAGCAGCTAGACGAGTAAGCAGAGCTGGCAGTGCTTGGCTTGGTCCGGTTGCTCGGTAACCTCCGCTTCCCGGAGCTGCGGCACTGAGCCACACTGAGCAGCAGCTCCATTTCCCAAAGGCCTGGTGCTTCGCGGCCCTATCAGGCTATCACCACGCTGCACGCCTCACGCTTCTCAGGACACGGACACTGGCCTTTTCTGTCCTCGGGGCTGGGTTTCTTGGGCTCGGGACTTTGTAGCGTTGCGAGTGGCTCGGTGGGGACGGTGTGTAATTTTTTTTAGGGTTCGTGCTGCCATTGTTAAATGTGAGGGGCCCGTAGAGGAAAGAGAAAAAAGTCTATAACATCCTAAATTTTTCTGAAAGTCTGTTCAGCATCTTAATGATATAGGGTGCTCATAATAACGGTAGTTTATAGTATTTTTTTCTGTGACTGTATTAGTTTATAATATAATTAAATTTAAAAAATTTAAAAATAGAAAAAAATACTAACTCATCACAAATAATGCAAAAAAATACAAAAAACAAAAATCTAAAATTAAAAAATAGAAAAAAATTGAACAGTGCAAAAAAGCTCGCCACCAACGCTCAGGGCCAACGCAACGCAATGTTGAGCACTGCCATAGTTATTTGACTCTTTAAATATTGCAATTCAGCTCAAATAATATTAGGACTCAGTTTTAGATGATGATATTACCCACGTAACATGATAATTGAATGATTTTATCATATATAATGACATAGTAGTTAAGTTTAGATAAATAACAGATGGGGCACATAGAGGCTTATCTACCAAATGAAAATAGCGAGGGAGGAAACTACAAAGGGCGATGGCTATAGAAGCACAGTTGGAAGCTCGATGGGGTGAAACCCTTGTGGACTCCACAAGCCACTGACACAACTTGACCAGCATGTCATCTATGTGACAAAATCATTCACTCATTGCGGTATACGGGCAATATCACTATGTGAAACTAGATCAGTGTGTTATATGAACTAGATTGCAAAATTTGAAGGTCAAATATCTGATTTCATAGTTTTGGATGTTGAATAGACTTTTAAATAAAGTTTACAGTGTTATATAAACTTATTTCTAGATGAGATAGTTGTTCAAAGAGGTGGCCGGAGTGCATCTCTATATATTAAGGTTGCCAAAATATTTTCATATATTTTTTGCTAAACTTATCTAATATTTGCTAAACTTATCTAAAGTTAGGTTGCGAAAATTAGAGCTACAATTTGGTTAGCAAAAGAGAATTTTGCTATACTTTTTTAGTTACTAACGTGTGGAGCCCAGGTGGCAAAAAAATCTAGCTACAAGTACCAAATAGATGTCTAACTAGATTAAACTTGCCTAATTTAAAGTGTGGCAAGGTTTAGATATAAACCAAACATGCCCTCCATCTCTTTATATTGTCTCTAAGAAATTCACTCTATCTAGAGACAACATCTCTAATAATTTGATTTTATCATTATTTTCATAACTACTTCTACCAGTCATAAAAAAGTGACGTTTTTTTACTTTTTAAAGTCAATGAGGTACTTCTTTGATCATTAATTTTTTTGTCATACATTCAAAAAAATTGTTATAGTGCAACATCTTGAAAGTGTCTTTGTTGACAAATAGACTCGAATCATTTTCATATATCCAAACCATATGTTGTGAACAATATCTTTAGTCAAAATTAATAGAGTTAACTGCATGTATTTTAGTGCGTCACTTTTTTATGACTGGAGAAAGTATTTTTATTATTTGGACCACTCTCTCACCATTTTCTTTCCTGCGTAATAGTTTGTGTGTCCATAAAGTCTCTTGCGTGAGAGATACTCCAGCATATTCGCTCTCTCTTCGTCGTTATCTCCCCTCCACGCAAGATTTTACTACATAGCAAGGCTGAGCTGGCCTTGATCGGAGATGCCCTTATGGATTATGGATCTTGATCTCCCCAATTCGCCTTGGTCACTGTCACGGACTCTGAATTAGTTTGTCCACATATGTTTGCTGAGGTATTTGGTACTAGTATACGGTTTTGCTATTATGTAAGTTGCATGATTTTTTGAAGTTCAAGTCACTTTTTATAACCATTGAGAATTCGTTTAGAATACAGAAATTTCACAAGATTTTCACATGATACTGTTTAATTCTCACAGGATTCGAAAAAAATTTTCAATTCAATACAGACTCTTGAACATATACACAGATTGATATAACATATGATTAAGAGGGTGCTCAATTGGGCTTAATAAGTTATGCCTTATAGTTTATTTTTACTATAACTGATGGTAGTTTATTTGGTATAATTAAATTTTAAAAAATAAATTAAAAAATAGGTTAGCTCGTCACGTATAATACAAACGAATATGAGAAAAAACTGGCAAAAAATTCAAAAAAAACTGAAAAATCAGAAAAAGATAAAATTTGAAAATCATAAAAATAAGCTAGAAGCTCAAGGCAAAAATGAAGGGACTCTAAATGTTGATCTAATAGTAGATATAGGCTATGTTCTTTTGCAGCTTCTAAAAGCCGCTTTTAGTTTTTGCTATATCAACTAACTTTTAAACGGAGTATTTTTTTAAGATGGGGTCTACAGGTTAATTGTAGTACATGTTAAAAAACTAATATTTGTACCATCAAAAATCGCAAGCGAGTATCTATCTTTCCACAATCTCTATCGCAAACAGCCAAAAAGCCATCAGCCGTAGCAAAAAAAAACAGGCCCATAAGAAATGTGACCTCAGTCACTGCAGCAAATTTATTGGTACGTGCAGAATATAGCAAGCAAACAGCTGCTTTTTCAAGGGGCGTTCGGAATAGCGATGGCTTTTGATTTTTGCTGAAATTTTACTACAGCTGGCTTATTTTTTACTGTAGCTGAGTTGCCTTATTAGGCATAATTAAATCTACAAAAATGTAAAAATAAAAGCGGCACGCTAATCTAGAGCGGACGATGCAAAGGCATACGGGAAAAAAAGAACAAAATGCAAAAATTCGAAGAAAAAAAAGCAAAAAGACAAATTTGAAACAGTGCGCTACAGTGAACGCGTATAGGTCATTCTTTTTTTTGCGATTGATAGTTTTGGTGCGGTGATGGCTTTTGGTGCATTTATACAGTAGATTGTGGAAAGAGAGATACTCGCTTGTGATTTTTGATGATACAAATATTAGGTTTTTAACTTGTATTACAATTAATTTGTAGATTCTATTTTAAAAAAATACTCTATTTAAAAGTTAGATACTATAGCAGAAAACAAAAGTTAAAAACTGGAAAGAACCGTAGCCCACAGCCATCGAACGCCTAGCCACAGCTAACATGAGCTCGGCCCTAGGCTTGAGTGAGCTCGACCAGGAAAATTGGTCTATACGAACTTCAAAAACGGCAAATTGACAGAAAAGTGGAAAGCAACTAGCCAGCTGAGGGATCCAGCCACATTTCTAAGGAGAAGATATTTTGATTGTGATGGGATAAACTATAATACTAATATAAACGAAACACGATACTACTTTCTTCGTCATATTCAAATCATCGATGATTGTCTGATAGTACCAATTATTAAGCCGACGAAAACCTCAGCCGGCGCATGCAGCGCAACAATTTTATAACCAAATACTTCATTTGGCCTTATTTTCTCACGGATAAAAATTGAAAAAGAAATGCAAACCATACTATTTTGGCCTTTTTTTTACTACGGATTATAGTTTTTAGGCTTTTAGTAAGAGAGAGTATAGAATAAAAGAAACTTACGTACAGTTTTGACCGATATAAATGAAGTTGGTACAGTACGTACTACAATCAACTTGTAAACTCTATCTTAAAAAACACTTCATTTGAAAGTTAATTATTGTAAAAAGCCGAAAAGTAGATTTCAGAAACCGAAAAAAAAAAGAGGAAGTGTCTTTCAAACTGTTTCTAAGGACTTCAGTCTATTACATACCTCGATGCTGATGATTAGCTAGCCTTTCGACAATGCAATTGTCATGCTGTTGCTCATCTTGCTGTTCCATGGGTTTACATGTATGGAAAATGCGATGGTTCTCAACTCTCAACATTTCAAACACCAAAATTTATTTAGCTAGGGATACACCAGAATGTCTTACAGTGTTCTATACAATTTCAAAAGTAGGGCTGGAGACAACACAAAAGACGAGAGGTTCTATGCTTATGTTTGAATTTTGTCCGTGCTTTGCTTTGGCGCGTGAGCCACTTAAAAAGCATTTGTGACATGTTTTGTCAATGACAGTGGGAACACATACCTACTCCAATACGAGGAACTATGTCCAACAATACAAAAGGGCACTATTAATAATCTCAACTTGACCCTTGAACATCAATGTGTGATATCATGGGAGCCCATTTATGGTGCCAAAGTACAGCGTGTGCTTCCTGCTTCTTGAACCTAATTTGCACGTATCTGTTCACCGTTTGGACCTTCTTGAATTGTTTATGGAAAGTAGGAATAGCACATGATTTTTATAGAAAACGGTGTAATTCTCATATTTCAAATGGGGGCTTAATAATTCTCTGCTATTTTGTCTACTAGAAATCATGCCCATGCGGCTAGAAGGGTAGAAATGTTTTTAAAACAAGGAGGGTGTAAACATGAATACCGAATATGGCTATATTCCAAACAACTTAATTTTGGTTTTTAGAAGTCGGTCTTTGAACAAAGTGATTTTTTTAAGGTAGTTTCTATAAATTATTTGTATGAGTCACTGCATAAGCTATTTTTAATTAAGTGACTTTGTAACGCAAGTATGTTTATTCTCTCAATCTCTTATAATCAGTCAAAATCCAAAAACACAGCGCTTTTGAATATGACCTATGAGTGGCATCTACTGCCTTATCTGATCCGTCCAAATCTGATGCAATGACCAGAATTAAATTTCCTTGTGTATCATGCATCTTGAACTTACCAATGGGTTCCCGTTCAGACATGGCCTCTTGGCAGTATGCGAGTACTGTGAAAATTCATGTGCTCTCCCTGCATCTCATCACTGACTTTGGATGTATCCGTCACATATATATACTCCGGTACATTGTGTTAAGGATAGAATAAGATTAGGATTAGGACTCCTAGTTGTTTCCTAATATGCTACTTCCTTTTATGCTGTGTTGTATTCCTTTTGTACATCCCCTTGTACCTGTATATATATTGCCCCTTGGGCCTCATGAATAGATGCACACAATATTCATAACATGGTATCAGAGCCAAAATTAGGGTTTTGGCTTGCCTAGGATTCCGTGCACCGTCGTCGTCGACTCTGCCGTACCGTCGCCGACTCCCGCGTGCTGACGCCGCCTCGGCCTCCCGTGCCGGTCCGTCGCCTCCTCCCGCGCCGGCCGCGCCGGCGCGCGCGCCTCCTGCGCGCGCGCCGCCGCCTCTCACGCCGGCCGCCAGATCTCCACGCCGTCGGCCGCTCCCGCCTCGTCGGCTCCTCCTCCGCCCGCTGCCCACCGCGGCCGGATCGCGCGCCGCTCCTCCGCTGCCCCTCCGACGCGCGCGCCTCCTCGCGCGCCTCCGCCGTCGCCTCTTCCTCCGGCCAAGCTTCGGATCCGGACGGATCCGGTTCCCAGACGCCGGGACCACCGCGCCGCTTTCCCTCGGCGCGCGCCCCGGCCGCCGGACCACCTGCGCCGCGCCACTCGGCGCGCGCGCCGGCCGTCGCCGGCGCGCGCCCGGCCGCGGACCACCGCGCGCGCCGCCGCCTCCTCGCCGCCGGTCACCCGCGCGCCTCACGCCGCCTCCGCGCGCGCGGCGTGTGTGCGTGTGTCTTTGTGGTTGTATGTCGGGCCAAGGCCCATATTAGTTAGGGTTTTCCGCGAAAAAAAAAAAAAAACGTCGATCTAACCGCGCGCGCGTTCGCGCCGCTGTTAGACCGTTGCATTGGTCGCCGCGCCGTCCAGCGCCGCCTACCAATGGGCACCGTTTCCCTCCCTCGCTGCCCGGTGGTCTTTGATGGTGTTAATTACACCGACTTCGTGTCTCACATGCGCATTCACATGCGTGGTCTACGTCTCTGGGGCGTCCTCTCTGGCGATGTCACCTGCCCGCCTTGCCCTATTCCTCCGACGGAGCCCACGCCTGTTGCATTGCCCCCGACAGCCGACAAGATTGCTACTGAGGATGCTCAGATTGTTGATGATGAAGCTGCCTCTGCCTACCAGGAGGCTCTGGATCTCTACAAGGACCGTCTGACCACCTACACTCAGTGGTGCGATGACGACGCTCGAGCTGCTGCTGTCTTCATCGCCAGTCTCCAGCCTCAGTTCTCTTCTGAGGTTGTGGGACTCCCTTCGGCTTCCCAGATGTGGACTCATCTTCGTCAGCGCTACGAGCCCTCTGGTGATGCCCTGTACCTGTCCGTGGTTCGCCAAGAGCACTCTCTTCAGCAGGGTGATGCTACTGTTGACGCTTTCTACGCTCAGAGCTCTGCTGTTTGGCGTCAGTTGGACTCTCTCCGCGCCTTCGGCCGCGTCGTTCCCGCCCATCGCTTGGATATACGTCTTGACGACAGAGTTTGGCGGGTCTCACGAGTTCCTTACTCGCCGCCCCGAGTTCGAGCAACGGCGTGCTCGCCTTCTTGCACGCCACCTCGTGTCACTCTCCTGGAGGCGCTCACCGAGATACGCGCAGAGGAGACTCGTCTGAGTGGTGCTGGTCTGCTGCCACTCCCCTCTGTGCTCGCCGCCCGTCTACCTGCTACACTGCCTTCTTCAGCGACCGCCACAGGTGGTGGTGGCCGTCATCCGTCTGGAGGTGGCCGTCCTCACTGTTCCTACTGCGACAAGGCCGGCCACATTGAGTCCCAGTGCTATAAGAAGAAGCGGCATCTTTCACGCCGTTCTTCTATTGGCACCGGTGCTTCTACGACGGCGTCGCATCGACTTCTTCAGACTTCTTTCACCGAGCAGGAGATAGCCAGACTTCGCCGCTTGCTTGCCGCTTGAGTTCTCCTCGGCAGGTTCTGCGAGTTACGCATCGACTCTTTGCAGCGAGAAACCACCCTCTACACAGTCAGGTACCTCCCCGTGGATTCTTGATTCTGGAGCATCTTTTCACATGACTCCTAATGCTTCTACTTTGTCTTCTATTACACCTCTTGATTCTCCTGTCAGTGTTCTTACTGCTGATGGTACATCTCTTTCTGTCTCTGGTCGAGGATCTCTTAGCAACTCATCCTTTCATGTTCCTTCATTGCTCATATTCCTCGCCTCACTATCAGACTTATTCTGCTGGACAGACATCGACCTTGGTTATCGTGTCATTCTCGACTCGACTCTTGTTGTGTTCAGGACCGCCACACGGGAGCTCTGGTTGGTTCTGGCCCTCGGCGCCGTGACTCACAGCGTCTCTGGGAGCTTGACTGGCTTCACCTTCCTTCCGCTGCCACCGTCGCCGCCAGTCTCTCCGCTTCTGCCACTTCATCTACCGGCTCTTTTCAGCAGTGGCATCACCGTCTTGGTCATCTGTGTGGATCTCGCCTGTCATCCTTAGTTCGTCGTGGTCTTCTGGGGTCTGTCTCAGGAGACGTGTCTTTAGATTGTCAGGGCTGTAAGTTAGGTAAACAAATTCAGCTTCCCTATCCTCACAGTGAGTCTGTGTCCCAGCGTCCTTTTGATCTTGTTCATTCAGATGTTTGGGGTCCGGCTCCCTTCGTTTCGAAAGGGGGTCATCGTTATTATATCATATTTATAGATGATTTCTCTCGCCACACTTGGATATATTTCATGTCTTCTCGTAGTGAGGTCTTGTCTATCTATAAACAATTTGCCACTATGATCCACACACAGTTCTCCACTCCTATTCGTGTTTTTCGTGGCCGATTCTGTGGCGAGTACCTTTCTCGTTACTGCGCATTTTCCTTGTCGCGCAGGACTCTCGCCGATTCTCTTGTCCTGGTGCTCATGCTCAGAATGGTGTCGCTGAGCGCAAGCATCGTCACCTCCTTGAGACGGCTCGTACTCTGATGATCGCCGCCTCTACCCCACCTCACTTTTGGGCCGAGGCTGTTTCCACCGCCACCTATCTCATCAACATCCAGCCATCTTATGCTCTTCAGGGTGCGATCCCTGTTGAGCGTCTCGTGGTCTTTCGCCGACTACTCTGCCCTTCATATGTTTGGCTGCGTTTGCTACGTTCTCCTCGCCCCTCGCGAACGTACCAAACTAACCGCTCAGTCTGTTGAGTGTGTCTTTTTGGGATACAGTGCCGAGCACAAGGGCTATCGGTGTTGGGATCCGGTTGGTCGAAGGATGCGGGTTTCTCGGGATGTGACTTTCGACGAGTCTCGCCCATTCTACCCCGTCCCGCCTCTCCTTCGACTCCTCTGCGAGTCTCTGTCTTTCTTGACCTTTCCGGATACACCTATATCGCTTTGCCTCGTCCACTTGTCCCACCGAGTCTCCACATATTCCCCTGTGGCCTCTCCATCGTTGTCACCGCTGCGTCGTCTCCTCTCGACTCCCGTGCTCCTCTCCCTCAGTCCCTCCCTTCTTTTTACACTCGTCGACCTCGTATTGAGGCTTCTCCAGCTGAGTCCTCTTCTCCTGATGATCCACCTTCTTCTGATGCTCCATCGTCCCCCGATGGGTCATCTTCTCCTCGCTACGCTCTCGCGATCGCCGGTCGATTCGGCCTCTGCCCGCTTTGCCTTGGCCGCGCAGCTACTCGTGAGCTGTCTCCTACGGGATGTCGCTACTCACCCCGAGTGGCGACTTGCCATGGCCGAGAGATTGCTGCCCTCGAGCGTACTGGTACTTGGGATCTTGTTCCTTTGCCATCTCATTCTCGTCCCATCACGTGTAAGTGGGTCTATAAAATTAAGACTCGCTCTGATGGCTCTCTTGAGCGCTACAAGGCGCGTCTTGTTGCTCGTGGCTTCCAGCAGGAGCATGGCGTTGACTATGACGAGACCTTTGCTCCCGTGGCCCACATGACCACTGTTCGCACTCTTCTGTCAGTGGCGTCTGTTCGCCACTGGTCTGTTTCTCAGCTTGATGTCAAGAATGCCTTTCTTAATGGTGAGTTGCGTGAGGAGGTCTACATGCATCCGCCACCTGGGTATTCTGTTCCCGAGGGCATGGTCTGTCGCCTTCGCCTCTCTCTATGGCCTTAAGCAAGCCCTCGTGCTTGGTTTGAGCGCTTCTCCTCTGTGGTCACCGCTGCTGGCTTTTCCGCTAGTGATCATGATCCTCGCGCTCTTTGTCCACACTTCGCCCCGTGGTCGGACTCTTCTTCTTTCGTATGTCGATGATATGATCATTACGGAGATGATTTCGAGTACATTGCCTTTGTCAAGGCTCGTCTTAGTGAGCGATTTCTTATGTCGGATCTTGGTCCTCTCGCTTATTTCCTTGGGATTGAGGTTACTTCCACTCCGGATGGTTTCTTTATGTCCCAAGAGAAATATATTCAGATCTTCTTGATCGCGCTCTCTCATCGATCAACAGATCGTTGAGACTCCCATGGAGCTCAATGTCCACCTCCGACCCTCGGATGGCGAGCCTCTTTCGATCCGACTCGCTATCGCCACCTTGTTGGGAGTCTTGTTTATCTTGTCATTACTCGTCCGGATATCACCTATCCCGCTCATATTCGAGTCGGTTTGTTTCAGCTCCCACTCGGGTCCACTACACCACCTTCTTCGAGTTCTGCGATACCTTCGTGGGACTATCTCTCGCCGTCTCTTCTTTCCACGCCCGATTCGTTCTGACTTCGAGCCTATTCAGATGCTACTTGGGCGGCGATCCCTCGATCGCCGGTCTCTCTCGCCTCCGTGTTTTTCTTGGTGGTTCTCTTATTGCCCGGAAGACGAAGAAACAGATCGCAGTGTCCCGCTCGAGTGCAGAGGTCGAGTTGCGAGCTATGGCTCTCTTGACACAGAGATTACTTGGCTACGGTGGTTACTTGAGGATTTCGGTGAGCCACACTACACCGACTCCTCTCTTGTCGACAAGACAGTGCTATCGGTATTGCTCGTGATCCCGTGAAGCATGAGCTCACCAAGCATATTGGTGTTGATGCTTCCTTCATGAGGTCTTGTGTGCAAGATCGGTGATTACTCTTGATATGTGCCTCTGAGCTTGGATAGCGGATTTCTTCACGAAGGCCTGGACTCGAGCACAAAGATGCTTTTACCTCTCCAAACTCGGTGTTGTTGATCCACCATGAGTTTGAGGGGGTGTTAAGGATAGAATAAGATTAGGATTAGGACTCCTAGTTGTTTCCTAATATGCTACTTCCTTTTATGCTGTGTTGTATTCCTTTTGTACATCCCCTTGTACCTGTATATATATTGCCCCTTGGGCCTCATGAATAGATGCACACAATATTCATAACACATTGGACGGCAGAGTGGTAACCCATGCACAGTCGCACAGACGTGGGGTGCCTGCCTTCGCGCCCTTTTAGACTGAGCTTGTTTGTTTCCTCTTCGACTTTTCCTTTTTTTTTTTTCTTCACCCTGCTGTTTTCCCTACTGTCAGTTGATTGTCTGGCACGAGACACGCGTGAGCCTAATCTTGCAATCTTGATTCTTTCCCCAGCACAAAAATGCAAATGTATCAACTCTATGGCCACTCCAAACAATTTTAGCTTCTGATTTATTTTAGCTTTCGGCTCACAGTTGTTATAGTGCAATTTCAGCTATAAACCAAAAGCCACATCTAAAAACTTAAAACCATGAGCCATTTCCAAGCTTGTCTATGTAGGAACCATAACAATTCTATAAAAATTCCTACGAAAATCCCTCGTTTCAAATGTGTTCGAATTCTTTTGATTATATAAACATACATATATTGAATGTATTAAATTTTGGAAAAGCATAGTGCAATTCTCAATGTATTTCTTGAATAACTAGCAAGATGATTCGTGCACTTCACGAGCACCATACTTAAATGCTTATTTGACTTGGTAACACATATGTAATTATCCTCTTTGAAAATAGATTTTTGTAGAAGTCCATTTGTGCTATTTTAATACTCCCTATAGTCATAAATTATGTCATTTTGGACATCGACACGGTCTCCGAAACACAACTTTGACCACTAATTTTTATTACAATATATTTATAAAACCTAACAAAATTATAATATTATGAAAATACTTTTTAAGACAAATCTACATGTATGAATTTCATGTATCTAATTTAAATATTTTAAAAAATATTGATAGCCAAAGTTCCAAAAATTTGACTATACCTATATCTAAAATGCCATGTATTTATGACTGGAAGGATTATTATATATTATAAAAGAGAAAACACTCACTATGTTTCCAAATACTTGTCACATGTGATCAAAACTTCCTTCCTCTTACTTGCATAACAAAACAGTAACATAACATAACATAACATTTTTCATTTATATAATCATCATCTCTTTCTTTCATTATGGCAATGCTTATATATACAAGCTGCTCATAATGCACATCACATATGTTATACCGATATAGCTGAATGAACATCTGTTGATGTATCACCCTCTCAATTCCGTGGAAATCCACCAAATAAAGGGTCATAATGTTTTTTTAGAATTTTTAGTATGTTCTACTTTTTCTTATTGAATGTAAACCACATGTCATCGATTTTTATTATATAATACATCTTGATTCCTAATTTATACACACACACAAATGAAATTCCATACCTTATTTTATTTTTCCTCGAAATAGCATATTTTCTCGAAATCTATCTTTGAATAAAACCAAAATTTCTATTGCTTCACTTAGTTTGGAATTAAAAATCATTAATTTCCTCTAGTTTTTATTTTGCATTTGAATATTTTTGGATTGTACTACTTATAGACTTTCTTTTCAGTTTTAGGTTAGATTTCACATACAAATCAAGCTGGTAATTTACATATAATTTTTATTTTGAATTTTAGCTATGTAGGGGTTTTAATTTGGAATTAGTATGAAAATTAAATTGCTAATTTAATTTCATTTTTTATTCCAATTTTATGTTATTTTATTTATTTTTGAATTTCATTTCTAGTTTAGAATTTGTATAGGAATTCAACTACTAATTTTCATCTGATTTTTTACTAATTTCAGCTATGTAGGGTTTTAATTTAGAGTTTGTATGAAAATTACATTGCTACTTTCCTTTTATTTTTCAATTTGGAATTTTGTTATTTTTTGTTGTTATTTTTATTTAATTTAGAAAATCAATTTCGGGTTAGAACTCGTATATAAATCTAACTGCTAATGTTATCTAATTTTTATTCTAAATTTCATCTATGTATGAGTTTTTAATTTGGAGTTCATATGAATTGCATTGCTAATTTCCTTTTAGTTTTCATTCCAAATGTCTATTGATTTATATTGTTATTTTTTATCTAGTTTCGAATCTCAGTATTATGTTAGAATTCGTATGTAAATACAACTGCCAATTTTCATCTAATTTTTATATCAAATTCTAGCTAACTAGGGATTTTAATTTGAAGTTACTATGAAAATCAAATGGCTAATTTTCTTTTATTTGTTATTATGAACTTCTTTTATTTTTATTGTACTTGGCATGGACTCTCTCTTTCAATCTAAGCTGTTATAACTCAAGTCCACTGAATGGATAGTTAGATGTTTTTTTAAATAATAATATATAATGACTGCTATAGTTCAACTTAGGGTTCACCATATTAATGGCCAGATGTTTTATTTTTTTGTGAGAATTTCTAGCCTATCTTTTTTCATAGTAACTCTAGAAGACATGTCATGAGCTTTTAATATATAATAGATTGTTCTCTTTTCTTTTCAGTTTTCACATAAATACTTGGGGGTAGCCATATGAATTCATAGCTGCTAATGAGTAGTAATGACAACATATAAGTGCCATAAATTATTTTGCCTTTGTTCTTTTTTTTAAGTGACATCCTATAATCTGTGCAGTCAAAATTTTTAAAGTTTAACTACTAATATGTTTAAAACTATCTAAATTAGCTACATGAAAACTATATTATTATATTTGTTGTTAAAAATATTTTTTATAATATCATAATTTTATTAATATATAATAAGATAAAGTTGAAAAAAGATTAAAATCACCTCTTGAATACCATAAAAAATGAAAATACCACTTAGAAAAGAATCGCAGGGAGTATCAAAACGGTGTATGTCCTACATCGCACGTGTGAGAGGTTTTGTGAGCTTAGGTGAGCGTTGGGATGGTTGAAGGAACAAATGGAAGTGATGCCTCCTTCCTTCCCTCCAGTGGGCTGTTCGCAAGCTAATGAGTAATGAAAGCGGTTGCACCAGCGTAGGCAAGCATACGAGAAGGTAGTACTCAACCTTTTGCCATGAAAATACCTTGACGCCTTTAGGCGCCATCAAGGAGTGTCTACCCTGTTCTTCGATAGAGCGCAGGACGATCGCAGTTATGGTATCCTTCAGTGGTACGTTGCAGTTATTTTCAGTTGACTTGCTCTGGCCATGGGAAGGGTACATACAATGCTACATGTCAGCTGTCTATAAATATATGCTACATAGAATTTTAGGTGATATGAAAAAGAGAGAAAGATGATGTATACTATTTAACAGACGGTCTTATAGATGACTTTTTACTATCTATACCATTATATAGATAACACACTAATTGCATGAGGCTATTACAGATAACTATATAAACAACATATTGTATACATTGTCTTGAATCTTGTCTATAGATAACATGGAGATGTATTACAAACTACCGTTGTCTATATCATTGTACATACTCTACTGAACAAGCAAGTTGCTATAGAAAACAGTCGTTTTGACCATTGTCCAAGCGAATTTATCAATCGCCTGACCGTTGTTGGATTGTATGTCTGCAAGTAGCCAACCGTGCATTGCAGAAATTCGCAAATGGAGATTGGAATTCGCAAAACTGTATACACATCTATGTGCGAAACCAGGACAAAAAAAAAGGTGGGCTCAAAAAGACCAAGCTAAATTGGAATGAACATAGTAAATGTACTCTTTCATAAATTCAAATTTATACATGAATAAAAGAAAAGCAAAGCAAGAAAGCAAAATACAATGGAGATACCTCGCTAATCGAAAGGCATCCTCAAAACTTATAAATATACGTCCAGAGAGCAGCGATCCATATATCTAAATTAGCAAAGTTAGAATATAATAGTAAATTGTAAATGATTATGAACATTCAAAATAAACAAAACAAGAACATTCAAAATAAACAAATGTTTTGGGGAGTACTACATGAATTTCTCGTGCAATAGTTACGCAAAAGCTCACTTCTCCATTATTACAAATCTATGAATAAATTGTAAATTTCATCACTTCATCGAGAAAATTATCAATTAGACAATTACCAAATACCAATTTCATGATTTCATCAATCATCTGTATGCATTATACAAGATACAACTATATTAGTACATTATTATACAAAAGACAAGAGTCAAGACTAGAGATAAATAAATTACCAAGTGTTGCTCACTTGCTTCTCTTGATACCTCCCCCAAATCCCCTACAGCCCGATTGCAGCTTGCTACTCCAGATCTAGTCCCTAACCGCCCTATTGACCAGGAGACTAGTACCTTCCTCGGCTCTTCTCCTCTCCCTCCCTAGTGGCGGCGGCCCGACCGCGTCCATGCTGCATGGCCTCCCCATGCAGCGGTGCCCCAACTTACCTGTGCCTCGACGTGTCGACATCTATGCGGCCATGCCTCGCGGCTCATCACCCCGTCAGTCCACCGCAGCCAGCCTCGGCCGCCACCTCCGTGCGTCACCCTAGGCCCTAGCCCCTAGGGTTTCTCTCCTCTCGTTGTGTAGCTCTCTCCTCTTTCTTTGATTCTCTATTTGCGTTTGGCATCGAGGCATTGAACCATCGACTAAATGACTGATCGGATCAACTCATGTGACTTTGCCCAATTGCTATTGAACTTGGGCCTTGTGGACTGTTGTGGTTGTGGGCTTCTGTGATGAGCAAAGCCCAATAGATTGCCAGAGGCAATGCTGCCTTCTTTGGTTCTTATTCTTTCCATCCCATCTTTCTATGCTTCATCAAGTCACCGCTGGGGTCTAGGGTGGTGTGTGTGTGGGGGGGGGGTCCGGCACCACCGAAGGGTGGGCTCGAACCCAGCCAAATCCACCCTGTGGATTCGTCCCTATGCATATCAGTATCACTTGACTCAACATAACAAATTAAGGCCATGTTGGGAATATAGGATTTTCATGGGAATTTCATAGAAAACTATTTAATTCTCGGAGGAATCGTGAAAATTTTTTGTATTCCAAATGAGGCCTAAACCTCTAGTGTAAAATGCAGGTTTTGTTCCAAAAATGTGAATATATATGTCGCGCTTGCCAGTTTTGCATGGTCTTTTGCGACTGCACTCGATCGGCGACATGTGTATATATGGGAGCAAGCAAACCTCGCCATGCGATGGCCTCGACTTCATATGGTAGTGTGTATGGTGGTGTAGGTTTCTCCTCGCACTCCTTTTTGGTTGGGTTTGGCTATACTTTGGTTTTGGCTTATCACTTCCTGCTACAGTAACTAACTTTTAAATAGTGTGTCTTTTCAAAATAGTGTTTACAAGTTAATTGTAGTACATACTATATCAAATTTAAATATAATGACCAAAATCACATACGATTGTTTTCCTTTTCGTGTTATCTCTCATAAACAACCAAAATTCAAAAATTATAAGACAAAAGCTATAGTCATAATCTAAAAGAATCCACCCTTTGTCCTCCTGGCGAGCAGTCCATCCCCTCGTGTCTTCATTTTCATATAGGGAATGAGCTGGAAATTCATAGAGGGAGAGCCTCACCTTTCAAGGAACATGTTGGCGATTGACACCACACCACCGGTGAGGAGACCAGTCGTTCGTTGATGAAAGGGGTTGTAGGCTTGTAGCCCAGGGCCTGGACCGACTGCCTCCTCCTCTGCCTAATATTTCTTTTCCCTTTTTCACCTGTGCATGTGCATGATACAGAATGATCTTTTACTAGCATGAATAAAATTTAAGCAAGGTTGTAATGGTCATTTAGTCCCATGCTTTGGTTCACGTATGCCGGGATGTAGAGTGATTTTTCTCTGTCTGAAAACCCATTTCTAATGCAGGAGATCCAAATGATCGCCTTGCGCTCAGGGCATAAGAGAATGGCTTATTTTGAGCATGACTGAACACAAGTAAAACAAAGGGCCAAAAATGGTTTGTCGTATAAAATGAAGGCCGCAATATGTACAGATCTATAGATCTAGAGATCATATACTCTTGATAGGATATTACCATTTGATCATAGATCGAAGCTCTCTCTCTCTCTAAAAAGGACGTACTAAGAGACCACAGACGTACGTACTCACATGAACTGTATCGACCAATACTAATCATCAGGCACCCTAGTCCCCGTCATTAGTCCATATCATACGGTACTTTGATTCGAAATCTTCAGATACAAAAATTAAGGTCGCTTTCTGCCACTAGAACCACGACTATTCATAGACAGGGAGTGGATCAGACAAATCTCCTTGATAGATGAATCAGTCCCGTCCTCTCGCTTTCTTAGCGGACGCTCGTTTTAGCGATAACTTTTAATTTTTAGTTAAAATTTCATTGTAGTTATCTTTTTTTACTGTAACTGATTTGGTTTTTTGGACATAATTAATTTTAAAAAATGTAAAAATAGAAAAAAAAATGTTAACCTATTAGGGACAATATAAAGGAACACGAGAAAAAAAATACAAAAAAACTTAAAATATCTAAAAAAATTTAAAAAAAATAAAATATTGAATAGTAAAAAAAATAGAAGATAGAAACAGAAATCGAAAAAAACCGAAACAAACAGGATTAGGAGTGGGAATAGGGGAAGCAACAATGCAGATGGTCGCAAGTCCAAAATAAACCAAACTGTCGCTGTTCTTGTCGCCAGTGTGACATCTCGCCAGCAATGTGGTGATTATTCTAGCTTCAATCATAAGCTTCGATATTTTTCTCCGGTCTATTTGCGCTGTGATTGAATAGGTGCTGCGTGTGTACATGCATGTCCCTAAAAGCCAGGCGTACGGGGGATTTAATTTAGTTGGTTAGTGGTTTTGATTGGCGCATAAGACAAGAACTAGAGTTAAGAGATGCCAGGACCTGAGTACGCCTACTTTTAGGCTCTGTTTATTTTAGTAATAGCTCCTGATCTCTATTTTTATGTTATAATTTTGTTTTTATTTTAAGTTTTTATTTTTTAAAATTTAATTACATTAAATAAGTCATCTCAGTTACAGTAAAAAAAATAAATCAGTTATAGTGAAAAAAATTTTAAGCTATCACCATTCTAAACGCCATATTAAGATATATCGCGAGTTGATATCAGCAAATGGTGATTCGGCTCAATGCATGCATGAATGCTGCAATTTTGGTGATTTATTAGAACGATAGGATTAGTGGTCTGGATTCCTTTCTAGCTAGGGTCAGTATGCCTGTGATGGGCGGTTTTGCGCTATGGAATCTTTTCAGCTAGATTTTACTAACTTCGGTGAGATTTTACTAGCTAGGGTTAGTAATCCTTACTAACTTCGGTGAGATTTTACTGTTATGGCTCAAAAAAAGATGTAACTTTTAACTAATTGTTATATCGAAAAGAAAAATATACCACTGCAACGCTAAACCGAACAAGAATTGGACTGAGAGTCCGAAACAATGTGGAACTGCTAGAGTGCTAGTTGAAGTGTGTCCTGTCGTGAGCCCCCTACTACTTGTCATCTGCTCGTAGTTTTTGTACATAGGTGCACCAGCAACAAACAAAACGGTGCATACATTATTGAAAATAGAACGAGATGCGTCCCTAAGAAGGATAACTCATGGCACCCCTTCAAAACATCTCGAAAAACATTCAAATGATTCAATTTTTGTTTCGAAAACTTTCAAATAATCCAAAAACCTTTTATTTGAAAAAACAATCAAATGATTCAAAATGTTCAACTCAAAACTTTTCCTTCAACTAGCGATTTGAGCTTGTAGGTGGGGGGTGTGCTGTAGGGGGAGGACACGTGGTAGTTCACATGGCAACGCAACGGGCGGAGGATTTGTTGTGTTCTCTGGATCAAACTTTATTTCATGGGGTGCACACAAAACATGCGACTGTTTCAAGATGTACAGAAGCAGAGTATAAAGCCCTCACCAATGCAACCGCAAATTTTTTTTTGGGTGCAGTCACTTTTGGGTGAACTTGAAAATTTTCAAACGAGCACAGCTTGTTAGTGTGACAACCTAAGTACGATTTATCTTTCAGCTAATCCGGTATTCCATACTAGACAAAGCATATAATTGTGGATTATCATTTTGCTAGAGAAAGAGTGGTGCACAAGGTGCTTGGCATTTGATTCATTCTCTGAAGTGATCAAGTGGAAGATAGGCTTACAAAACCGCTCTACTACAGAAAAAACCCATCACAGACGGTTCGAAAATGCTATCGTAGACGGTTTTCTGAATCGTATGTACTTATGGGTCAGTAATACCCTACGTGAATTATAGACAGTATTTAAACCGTCTGTGATAACCATTATTATAGATGGTTCTATTTAGGAACTGTCTGTGATAATACCCTTATTATAGACGGTTCTTGCTACAAACCGTCTGTGATAGTATATTATCACATACGGTTCCTAAATAGAACCGTCTATGATAATTGTTATTACAGACGATTCTTACTATGAATTGTTTATGATAAGTTTATCCCAATCTCAAAAATAGGCCTCTTTCAGTTTATCAACATTCTCTGATTACATTGTTTGTGCTAACTGCGCTATAAAATAGCATAATCAGATAATATAGATGAACCAAAATAGGTCTATTTATGAGAAGAAGATCATCCTAGCCATATCCATCCAAGTATTACATGCAAGAACTAATACATTAACAAATAATTTTCACATACATCATATCCATCCAATGCAAGCATCAAGGAAGAGTTGGGAGGGGATTGGATGGGGGATGAATAAAGTATTGGCACCAATGAAGGAGAGGAGGCAGCAGCATCACCGTTGTGTTATGACGGTGACACTGCATAAGACACTCGTACAACAAAAGTGTCTTATGCAGTTATCCATGGCGTCACAACCGGAGGCGGAGGTGCTCGAGGGAGGTGGAGGTGCTGAGGGGAGGCGGATTGGTGTGGAGTGTTTAGGGGAGGCATATATAAGGGCATTTGGGTGGTAGAACCGAGAGGTCGCGATGCTTCAATTTGAAAGTTTGAATAGAGGGGGCAGCAAAATATAATAGAGGTTTTTAATAGAAACAACTTATGATAAGATAATATTATAGATGGTTTTTAATACAAACCATCTGTGAAGTATCATAGACGGTTTAAAAAATCATCTGTGCTAATCAGTAATATCACAGATGGTTCTTGTTCAGAACCGTCTATGATACTTCATAAACGATTTTTATCATGAACCGTCTATACTATCTCTTTACAGATGGTTTTTAGCGCTGGCAGCAATACAGACGATTTCTAAATCAAAACGGTCTGTGATTATATTTAATACTGATGGTTTTGATTAATCGTCTGTGATGAAGTGTCTAGTATTAGCTTTTTTGTAGTAGTGGCTTGCTGTGCGACAATTGGATTTGTTTTGGTGCAATCTCAACCTTGGTCAAAGTTGTGATTGAGGGGGTCATTGAAAGATATATCTCTGGGCATAGTTTATCTCTAGTTTGAGTTATTATGTACTTAAAGGTAAGTTTTGTTTCAACCAAACCCTGTAAAACATCTGTACGTGATCTGTCCCTGCACATGTACTATTCATGGTCCAGGAATTTACTCGGCAATGTATACCAAGCCGTTTCCTCCTTGTTGGGTGTGCGACGCAATCTCATCTCTCTCTGTCTTTTTCTGTTACTAAGTTTATAGGTTGCTTGCGACTTGAGGAGCTCAACCATTGCTTTCCTTCCACATCAGCCATCCACTCATGTAGCATAGATTCAACGGGCTGTGTTGGTCCGACCCGACCTAATATATCGTACTTGGGCTGGCACCTTAGCACGATGGGTCGACCCGGTACGGCAAGTACAGTAACTCTCATGTGGTACTGTAGTAACTCTCCTGTAGTACTGCAGTAAAATTGCTTGGGATATTGTTACAGAGCTGACGTCCGACGCGGAGCGCATGTATCAGACGCTTTGTCCCCATGGTCCATTTTTAACCACTCATGTAGTCTTATCTTCTCTCTCTTATACTAATTACAGTTCCACGTAAGCTTCATCTCTCCCTTCCTCTCCTCTCTCCTAAGAGCCCATGAGCTTTGGCTGAGCTAACGCCGTCTCTAGTGAGATCCAAATATCCTTTTTGCCCCTTTTTTGTACCAGCATCCCAGGCTCTATCACCAGCCTCCAGTCCATGCCAACCGCCACTAGAGCTCGATGGAGGCTATTCACCTAAAGCCATAGCTTATTCTAAGGTCTTCAAATCTAAGATGCAACCAACATTCGTCAAATCTAATTGTGCTGAGACTAGAGGAGGCGGATTCATGGAAGGAGAGTGCATCAGGTAGGCTCAAGACTGTAAGATCAAGAATAACCGACTAGAGGGGGTGAATAGGAGGTTATAAAATTCTTGACTTCTAAAACTAATTTACCACAAATTGAAACTAGGTAAGATTTTACTTTAAATTAAATCTACACAATTTTAGTAAACCTAAGGTACCACAAATACTAGCCTCTACAAGTACCTCTAGCACAAGCAAAATTAAGCAATCACAATTATCACAATATGCTAGAAATATAAGTACGAAAAGAGAGACAAAGAAATAACTAATTGACACACGATATTTTACCGTGGTGTTCGAAAACTTGCCGATTTTCCTTAATCCACATTATGAAAAGCCCAAGCAACTTGGACCAGCTCCACGAATTAAGCTTCAGCTCCTCAATCCACTAGTGGTTGGTTGTCCTTCATCCGCTTCAGAGATGGTGGACACCAAACCACTCACAAGTTGATGTCACACCTTTTCACAATCTTCTTGAAGAGGTCACCTTGCAATCTTCCACCAGACTGTCTATGTACTGGTAAGCACCAAGAGTAACAGATCACAGCTTTGCTTGATAGCGATCAAGTGCCAAGGATCAATTTAGAGATGAAATGCACTTGGTATCAACTACCTCAAATGAACGCACAATATGAAATTGAGGTGTTGGAAGAATGCTCAATGCTCAAAGATGTTCAATAAAATCTCTTCTTTCTATTCTTGACCTGGTGGGGGAGTATTTATACTCCCATCAACCAAATATAGCCATTGCATAAAATAATCCTAAAAAATCAGGGAAATCGGTAGTACCGTTGTGCAATTTGCGAAACTACTGCATTGTACTGTAGCAAGTGGTAACAGCTATGTTAGAGCGTCAGAACCAGCTTGGCAAGCGCAACATAATTTATTTTTTCCTCAAACTTTACATCTTTCAAGCCAACAACTAAATTGTGTTTGAAAAGCTTTTTAATTGGAATCATACCTACATTACCCAACCTTCTATGTCATAACCAACATAAGGAAGTTTTCAAACAAAATTCATTAGAGGAGAAATCTACTAAATAAATATTTGCAAACCTAAAATATTTGAAAACAATTTCATTTTCCTTTTCTTTGGAAATAGTAACATTATTTTTAAAGAAGGAATATATTAATCCTAGATCACACAATTGAACAACGGATATCAAGTTAAAATTTAATATTTCTACTATAGATACATTAGAAAAGAAAGGTCATTGGAGATAGCAATTTTACCTAAGCATAATACCTTTCCTTTACTATTGTCTCTAAATGTGATCTTCTCATTGCTTCTATTCTCAAATATGGTGAACATTTTTTGGTCTCTGGTTATGTGTTGAGTGCACCCACTATCAAGCACCTAATGCCTTCCACCGGTCTTGTAGTTCACCTACAAAAGAAAATTAAGTTCTTTTAAATACCTAAATTTATTTGGGTCGTTGAAGGTTAGTGACTAAGACTTTAAGCACCCAAATAGTATTCTTTTTAGTGCTTAAGATTGAAGTGCCAATAAATTTAGCAATAATACTACCATTCTTCAATATCTTAAGCATGTAGCAAGAGTCAAATAATCCAATAGAAGAAGTCTTACTCATAGGATAGTTTTGTTGCATATTTCCTATTTTTCAACACTTTTAGCAATACTTACCATTTTTCCTTACAAATCTTGTGGGCTTGTTTGCCGGTTTCTTACCTTTCTTAGGTATATACTAAGGCCTTCCTTCTTGAATGAGCACTTTTACTCACTCAATAGTTTGTCAAGAGTATCCTTACCCTTGAAGCACATTTTTAACCTTTTGTTTAGCTTGGTCACTTGTTCTTTTAACTCATTGTTCTCAATAATGAGCTTAGCATCACATGACTTAGTATTTACTTGATTTAAGGCAATTTTAGAACAACATGGCGTATTAAGTAAATCATCATATGAAGTGAAAATGTTAGTTCTAGATATTTCTACACTAGGTATGGTATTATAAATATCACATATAATTCTGATGCTAGTACTATATTTACTTGAATTTTCTTAGATAAGCAAATCACGAGCTTCCTCTAGCTCCTCATAGGAATCTTTAAGGGAGATATTCTCTCTCCTGAAGCTCTTGAATTTTGACTTTTTTTTCTAAGAAATTTATTCAATTCAATTAGTATATCCACAAGTTTATCGTAAGAGAGCTCATCATCATCCAAGGATTTTAACTTCTCTCCTTTTGTCTAAGGCATGTTGAAGATGATATGAGGGATGTAGCTTCTTTGATAACAATGCCAATTAGTCCCTTCTTCTTGGGGGACTCCTCTTCGATGTCGGAGTCCATGTACTCTTTATCGGAGTTTCACACTCCAATGTGTGTTGCATTTTTACCCTCTTTGTGGAGCTTCTTGAAAAGCTTCTTCTCACCATTGAAGTCCTTCTTCTTGATGATTTCCCCTTATCATCCTTCTTTGTGGGACACTGAGAGATAATGTGCTCCTTCTCATCGCACTCATAGCAACGAATATTGCTATAGCGCTTGTTGTTGTAGGATCACCCTGTCTTGCTCTTCTCATGGCTAGTGTTTCGATACGAGTGTCTCTTTATGAATTTCTTCATCTTCTTCATGAGGAGAGCTAACTCCTCCTCAGAGTCCTCCTCATCAACCTTGGACTCATCACTAGATACTGCTTTGTACTTGAAGGTAGTGATCTTTTTTGCCTTGGTGGAGGATTGCTCCAAGAGTTCCTCCTTATCCTTCTTGTACAACTCATTGGTGATGAGATTTTTCAATAGTTGTGTTGGTGTCATTCATACCAACTTTAAAGAGTTGAGAAAGAATGTCACCAATGTCTCGTATTTCTCCGGTAATGCCCTAAATATCTTTCTTACAACATTAACATCCGTTAGTGACGTGGCAAGGCTTTTGAGCTCATTTACAATTTTGTTGAGGCGAGAATACATTTCATTTATATTCTCATGAAGCAACATTATGAATATCTCATATTTGATTCAAAACCTATGCAATTTAGCTTCTTTAACCATGAATATTCCCTCATGTATTTTCTAAGAGGGTGGTCCAAATATCTTAAGCGATTTCCAAATTACACACTCTATTGAACTCATCAGCGTTTAAAGTGCCAAATAAAACATTTATGGCTTAAGTATCTAAATGAGTGTTACACCCCTTTTGTTTCGTGAGATATAGTGGATCAAAAGGCATGACATAATCCTCATTTATAATTTTTCATATACTCAAATTCATGGCCTTAAGAAATAGACATTCTTATTTTCCAATAAGGGTAATTTGACCCGTCGAAATGAGGTGCCTTTCCTATAGCAATTATCTCACTAGTTATCTTTTTCTCTCTAGATAATTAAGTCTAATAAATGAGAGACCAAACTCTGATACCACTTGTAAGATCAAGGATAACCGACTAGAGGGGGGTAAATAGGAGTTTATAAAAATTCTTACCTTTAAAAACTAATTTACCACAAATTGAAACTAGGTAAGATTCTAGTTCAAATTAAACCTATATATTTTTAGTAAATCTAAGGCACCACAAGTACTAGTATCTAGAAGTATCTTTAGTACAAGCAAAATTAAGTAATCACAGTTACCACAATATGCTAGAAATACAAGTGCAGAAAGAGAGACAAAGAACGAACTAATTGACACACGATGTTTTATCGTGGTGTTCGAAAACTTGCCGGTTTCCTCTAATCCACGTTGAGAAAAATACAAGCGACTTGGACCGGCTCCGTGAACTAAGCCTCAGCTCCTCAATCCACTATTGGTTAGTTGTTTTTCTTTGCTCTGGAGATGGTGGATACCAAACCACTCATAAGTTGGCGTCAGGCCTCTTCACATTCTTCTGGAAGAAGTCACCTCACAATCTTCCACCAGGCCGTCTAGGTGCCGGCAAGCACCAAGAGTAACAGACCACAGTTTTGCTTGATGACGATCAAGTGTCAAGCATCAATCTAGAAATGAAATGCATTTGGTATGGCTCAACTATCTCAAATAAATACACAATGTGAAATTGAGGTGTTGAAAGAATACTCAATGCTTTAGGATGTTCAATGAAGTCTCTTCTTACTGTCTTTGACCTGGTGGAGTAGTATTTATACTCCCACCAACCAAATATAGCGTTGCATAAAATAATCCTGAAAAATCAGGAAAATTGATAATACTGTTGTGAAATTTGCGGAACTATCGTATTGTACTATAGCAAGTGATAACGGTTATATCAGATCGTCAGAACTAGCCGTTTGAAAGTTGGCGTGGTACTACAGCTGTTGAAATCGCGGTAGTTCCAAAAATTGGTAGTTCCGATTTATGGTGTGGTATTTCTGATTTCTTTGAGACCAAAAGTTGGTCATCTCTGGAAAAAAATATACCATCCAAATATTCGGTACTTCCGATGTCCGATAGTTCCGTTTTAGAATGCGATCGTACCGCTTTGCGGTAGTTTTAGCTTAAGTGTTCAAGTGGGTGCTCTCTGGAAAAAACATACCACTCAAAGTACCGATGCTTCCGAGTTCCAATAATACTGTTGTGTACACGCCGATGCTTTCACATTCCGGTAGTTCCGTTAAACACACTCCGGTACTTCTGATTTTTCTGACAGAGCATAGTTGATTTTTAAATTTAATTTTAAGTGCATGCATGATCCTAAATTGATCCAAATAGCACAAGAATATACTTTCAAGTTATTTTTTATGATCCCTCTTAGTAGTACAGCAATTAATCTATAATCTGATCTTCCAATCTTTCTCCTAAAACCGGTAAAAACAAAATGGATCCTAGACTACTTGTACCTTTGTCTTGATCCATCTTAATCCTTATGTTGACCTTTAGCATACATTTTTATTTTGTCATGTTCATCATTAGGGATTGAACATGTGTGATACTTAGCAAACATATTAGTCCTATATTTATATTTTATCATTAATTACCAAAATAATTTTTAGTGGCCTAGATGCTTTCAAAGGCTCACTAGATCTGGGCTACTTGGTGAAGCATCGGACCGACCTCTTGCCAATACTGCTACTTTGAGCTTGGCTTCTCACTGTTGGCGACGTGTGTGCTCCTTTGGTTAGTTCTTGTATGCATTTTTCTCAATTTGTTGCAGACCCTTGTCACCATTGTTGTAGGAAGCATTTCTCGTTGTTGAAATATCACATTTTGTCTTTTAATATTTTTGTGTATTTTAGTTTTGTTGCATAGATGTACCTGATTTGTTGCATCTTTGGTTGCAAAATGTTGTATTTATTTTTTTAATGTTGCATCTTTGGTTACAAAAATATTGTATTTATTGTTGAATGTTGTAGTATTTGTTGCATCGTTGATTTGTTTGTTTTGGGGAGTTTTGAGCAAATTTTGGAGTATAGGATGATGCAAACTAAACAAATATGCAAACTTATTTGATTGTTTATTATGGTGGTATAAATTTCTTCAAGTTTTTTCAGGTTTTTGCGGCTTATTTGTTTGCACAGTTTCTATAAAAAAATATTGCAAACACCATTATTGATTGTTGCATCTATATCTAGTTGGAGTTGTAATATCTAGTTGGAGTTGTAATACTCTGGTCTGCTAGTGTGGTGATCTATAAGGCCTATGTAAAGTTGTGGTGAATTAGTCTCGTATTATTTGTCTAAAGTGAGTTATAATAGTATATAATGGTTGTTAGGCCCAAACATAATATCTACAAATTAACCATTTTACACAAAGTAAGGATGAAAATGTGAGTGGGGTACTATTCATGCATGGGCCTGCCCTATGGTGGGTAGGACTTTGAGTGGATTTTGGATCAAGGTATTACATATGGTATCAGAGCATCAATCTTTGCTGCATAGGCGCATGTGGGATAGGGTTGCTGGCATATGCTGTATGGCGCGTGTGGATTTGGAGTGGACACATGACATATCATGACATATATATTGGCACTGGACACACGAACATGTACGAAAGAGTGGTTCTAGTCATTTGTCACGGTGTACTGTCAAGGGCGTCAGCCCTTAATGGGAGTAAATGTAATACTCCAGTCTATCAGTGTGGTGGCCCACGAGGCCCATATGAGTTGTAGTGGGATTAGACCTATAATGCTTATTTAAAATGAATTGTACTAACATATAATGTTTGTTGGGCCTAAATGTAGCAACTCTGAGTTAATCCTTTTATATGAAGCAAAGATAAAAGTGTAAGTGAGATGTTATATGTGCATAAGCTTGTCCCATGGTGGGCTGGGCTTTGAGTGGATTTTGGACCAAGGTGTTACAAGTGAGTGTAATATCCATGTTCGTTAGTGTAGTGGTGGCTCATATGGCCCATGTGAAATTGTGGTGGTGGAATTAGTCTATATTGCTTGTTTAAAGTGAGTTGTAATTGCATATAGTATCTACTGGGTCTAAATGTAGCATCTCCAGGTTAACTCTTTTATATGAAGTAAGAACAAAAATATAATATGCTATGTGTGCGTGGGTTTGCCTCATAGGTGGGTTAGAATTTTAGACCATAATGTTATAGGAACAATTGCATATTTATCGCTGTGAAGTGGCTATTTTAATTCTATTATTTGCAATAGCAAATAATAGTTCAAGTGTTTGCTGCACGTACCAATTTCCCCATAAAACTTTGATTAGAGAAGAAGGTGCAGCTCAAGGATAAAACTGTTTTTTTTAACATCGTGTAAATCATGGGTAAGATTAAATGCGGAAAGTTACTGAAATGTAAGATAATTTGTAGAACTCTTTTGGGTTGTAATGATGGACAGAACATACTAGGCTGTAAATCCATTAACCCAAGTTTGAGTTCGAACTCTACCTTAAATTTGAGGTACGGTAAGAATAAATCTTATCCGTCACATCTACAGAAAAAAAAAAGTTGTCTACACAAACTTTGCACAAGTCTTGAGTATATGCGAGCACTTTCGGCCTGGTTTGCGTCGATGTACATGTCCTTGTACTACTTATGGTCATGCATGCATGTTTAAAGTCTGTCCTGTTTGCGTTATTGAGATCATGATGCCGATTAAGCTTACAACCGGGACAAAATTAGCGCACACACCTACCTCTCGCACTGATGAAGGCCTTGGCAACTGGACCATCCACCATCGGTTATCCTCTCATTAGGCGCAATTCTCTCGTTGTTCGTCGTACCAAATTCTACTGCTAATCTATACTAATGGGTAGGGGTGAGAATCACTATCATCATTTGTGTAAGAAAATGATGGATCTGATTTCCGAGTAAACAATGAGCTCCACAAGTTCTGGTTATAATTTATAGTAAAGCGTTATTGCGGGCGCCGTTGCTAGATAAATGCTAGAGAGGAAGTTGTTCGATGGCTCCCTATCAAATGACCGGATCCGATTTGTCACTTGCGTAGAGAATTGGGTGAGTTTTTTTTTTAAGCTGTGATTTATAGTTTTTAAATTCTGATAGTTTACGGGAGAGACGTATCGTTTAAAATCTAGTTACCGCAGCACTGTACATAACCTATAAGTAGAAAAGAATCCGGCAATTGTTTTGATCATAACGGGTGAGTTAGAGCAAAGATCTTAGGCTAACCTGTAACCCATGATTGACCTCCGTAAATTCGTTCAGTGGATTTTGAATTTTCGATCGGAATCTCCTGTCTAAACCTTGACGTTTTGAAGTTTCCAAAAGATGGAGACGTTTTGGAGATGCTATTGGTTTGGAATGGTTAACTTCCAAAGACGCACCAAGATCCCAAAGCGGCAGCTGCCTGCCCGTCTAGGCGACCTCGACGGCGGCTCGAGAGGAGCAACAGCATTTCGCCGTTGTTTTCGCCTTTACATCACGTCAGAATGATGAAGGGCACGCGGGGGTGGTGGGGCGCGTGCGCGTACGCCAAGTACATGTTGCGCGGGAGTTCTGGTGTATTCAGACTCATGCCGAGGCGAAGAGGCCGGGAGGGGGCCGGCCCCTGCTCGGCTGCCAATCGCCTGCATCAACATGGCCGCCTCTCGTCGTCAGTCACGACTGATTCAGCAGCATGTGCTCGTGCCAGTCAGTGCCTGTCCTTGCACATCTAGATGGCGATCATAAAACACTACTGCTACCAGTGCAGTCATTGCCCTCACGGGCAAAGGTTCAAAATAGCGGATCGGCGCTGGGTAGCGGATATTGAATAGCAGATACTATATTCCTATAGCTTATTTGAAATAATAGTGATAATTCCGAGTTTTAGATTCATATTTAAGTTATGTCTTGTATCAAACTAAGGATGTGTTTGGCCGGGCTCTGAAGCCACTTTTTGAGCTTCGAAGTCGGTACTCTGGCCAAACGCCTCGGCTTCAAAGCCTGTCCACATCTGGCTAGATCCAGTCACCGCCGCCGTTCACCATCGTAGAAGATCCGACAATAGGAGAGCAATGCGGCCGACGGTAGGGGCACGAAGAGGCCAGCATTCTTGCTCGCAATTTCAAATCACATCGACACATCCCCCACTCTCTTCCTATTCCTCCAAGGCTCCAAGCCATCCAGATCCCACCGTCATGGTAAGTGAGAATATGTCACCTATTTGGTCTAATAACTGTACAAGATCCCGCCACCATGGTAAGTAAGAATATGTCACTTGTTTAGTCTAACAACTCGTATATGATTTGCACACCAATAAAGCATAAGAGGGGTCATTTCTTGCATCTTATATCACTCCATTGGAGCATTTATGCCAGAGATGAGTAGAATATTGTTGTAACAAATCTCAATATTATATATGTAGATGGAAGTGACTCATTTCTCCTTGGGTCAACATCTTGACTCATATGAAGCTATTATCCTTTCATAAAACAAATTGTTATGAGATTGCTCTGTTCATTCACAATCTTCTCAATACACAAACCATCCCCAAATATGGGATATGCTTATGTAGCGTTCGGAATGGCGATGACTTTTGACTTTTACTGAAATTTTACTATAATTGGCTGAAATTTTACTGTAGCTGAGTTGGCTTATTGGACATAATTAAATCTAAAAATGTAAAAATAAAAACGGCACACTAATCTAGAGCGGACAATGCAAATGAATACAAGAAAAAAAACAAAACACAAAAATACTAAAAAAACAAAAAAAATTTGAATAAGGACAAAAGTGCTACAGTGCCACCCATCGCTGCTATAGTAAAAAATCGCCGAACAGTAAAAAAAATAGTGAACTTGAGCGGGCCTCTAAGTTCTATGGATTTTGAAGATACTACTTTGTACTTTCTACCATGATAAGTTTTAAATTCGAGGTACTTTAGATAGCTATATCTAAGTTTTCTTATGAGCATTTATCATGCAGATGTCACCCCCTGCTGAAAATTGATTATGGGCCTGTTCTTTTTGGCTGTGGCTGATGGCTTTTTGGCTGTTTACGACAGAGATTACGGAAAGAGATATACCCGCTTGCGATTTTTGATGGTACAGATATTAGTTTTTTAACGTGTATTATAATTAACTTGTAGACTCCATCTTAAAAAAATATTTCGTTTAAAAATTAGTTACTGTAGCAAAAGCCAAAAATGACTTTTAGAAGCCACAAAAAATCAAGACCTATGATTGATCTGCAAAGATGTGACGCGCAGTTGTTTCATCAACAAACATATGTTGCGCCATTATCAAGAAATAGGGCATTGTCTTGCCTTGAGCTTCTGGTAAATTGTTGAGCCTACTTTTTATCGACTTTTCCTTTGATCACAAAAAATTTCCCTTGGTTCCATGCAAGATCGTTCCATTGTTGTGTCGGTATGCTGGGTTTTAAATCAGTCAGACATCTATTGTCATTAGAAGTGATAGATCTGACTATGCACATTGGTCCACCAATAAGTTTTTACGATTGAATTGTGTTGTTTATTCCTACATACATGGATTCGTAAAAGAAATACAAAGTGTTCAAAATCAGCCCATACTTTGCTACATTGGTTTGACAGGTGGAACCATTGGTCGGACCGGTGGATCAGTAACCTCACTGGTCTGGCTTCAATATTTGTGCCTCCAGAATTCCATTACAATGCGAAATGTAGCCTATCTCTGGTAGATACCTTTCAAGCAATCACTAATTGAATGTATGGTCATTTGTTATTGAGCTGATCTAGCTTTAGCTAATGAACAATGAGATAATTGATTCATTTGAACCTTGATTGCTACAAAGAAAGAAATAGAAAGGAATAGGATATGGGTTAATTCTGGCAACTAACGCTGCACAGGATCCAAGTTTTCCATCTACGTGGGCGCCAGATATGGATTAATTCTAGCAACTAATGCAGCCATATTAATTAGCACAGACTATAGTCTGCTCAGTACAACATACCCCAAGACCAGATATAGTCTGCTCAGTACAACATACCCCAAGACCAGATCCTGATTGTACTAATCATGTTGCATTCAAATTTTGTGTTGCCTACTTTTTCTTAGATTATAGTCATTAGAGATGTGTTATTTACATTATATTTTTTTCCATTGCTACACAATGGCACATGACAAGTAATACTGTCAGCTTGCATGCTTGTTCTTACCTGTTCAGTAATTTGAGAGACGTCTTCCATGGGCATGTTATATTGGATTAAATTATGCCAACCTTGCTGAAAACATACAAGCTCATCAGCCTCCAGTGTCTCCGTATTCACCGGATACTAGATAATGCAAACGAGGGGGGGGGGGGGGGAGCTAGGAAAGTGTACTTCAGGAGAACAGTTATCAGTTCCATCTAATTGAAGTGTTCAGTCAAAGCCATGCCAGATTCTAAAGGGGCGTTCGGAATAGCGATGGCTTTTGTTGAAAAAATACTGTAGCTGGTTGAAAAAACACTGTAGTTGAGTTGGTTTATTGAGTATAATTAAATTTAAAAAAATATAAAAATAAAAACAGCACGTTAATCTAGAGCGAACGATGCAAAGGAATATGGGAAAAAAACGAAAATTTTTTTTTACTGTAGCACGCACAGTGCGCGCTACAGTAAAACGATCGCCCGTCGCCCAACGCTACGATGGTAGAAGCCATATTGATCGGGGAATCTAATCTTGAAGATTTGCCATTTGACCATTTCAGTTATGATAAAGTGATTTTTCTTGTCAGGCGTGATTTAAACATATCCGAGAATAAACTTGATTTATTAACTTTGTCCTGTGATGCTCCATGCAATGCTCCACAGAGGTTCTACCAAATATTGAACCAGAGATTTTGACAACTTCCATGCGATCAGAAACAGATCCATATCAGATCTCAAGCCTTCCAAGGGTTTTTCACTGTAGCTGTCATGTATGACAGTCACAAGCAGAAAGCTCAACTAGCTCATACAAATTACTTCTTTGTAAAGGTATCCCAGATGAATACAGGAGCCAAGGTAATCTTAAGGTTCATAACCAATATATCTTTCCATCCATAGTTTCTATTATCACTGACCCTTCGCCGTTGGAGATGCACAATCTAAGCAAGATCCAGGATTATAATATAAACCAAGACCTGAGCAAAACCAAGGCCAGGACAGGCTAGCGAAACTCCGAAAGGTCGCATCGGGCCAATCAGGTTAGGTCGTCCAGCCCAATAACCTGGGCAAGTCTGGTGTGTTTGGACACTACAATACAAGAAGAACACAATCGAGCAAGACCTTACTGGACTGCCAGGCCTTAAATTCCAAGCCTGGCACTGCCCTGAACCAGGCCCTAATGTGCCGCTCTAACTTCAGATTTTCTCAGAAATAGTTTGTAGATTGGGATAAATCCAAGTTTGGCCCATCATAAGACCAAAAAAAGGCGGCGTCGGGAATTCGGTGGAGGAGGCGGCGGTGGGGGCGGAGACGGGGTAGCAAATGGAGGCAGAGTGCGGCAGAGGGGAGCCGTAGGTGGCCGCGAGGTCGTAGCCGCCGCGATAGCGGTGGGAGTTGAGCTCCGCGAAGAAGTCATCGTCGTCTTCGTCTAGTACGTAATCTCCGGCATCGGCGGAGGCCATGGCGGGGCGATGGTGGCGGCGGCGGCGGTAGGGTTCGGGTCTGGGGTTTTGGCCTTTCGGGTGCGTGCGAGGCGGGGAAGTGGGAGGGGAATGGCGGCGGAGGAGGAGAACGTGGAGGTGAGGAGGGTGGCATGTTGCTTTCCGGTGATGGCGATGCGGTTGGGAGTTTACGGATGGCGACGGCGTCGGGTGGAAATGGCTGGGGTGGGGAGGGGACGTGCGGGGGTGCGGGATTCGCCGGCGGGGGTGACCAGTATGCTGTGGTTTTCTTCCTCTCCATGGGCGCAGCCGCGCAGGATCATCGGTTCTGTAAGCATCGTGGGGCCATGGTTCAAATTTGTGGCCGATCAACGGGACGGGCCGGTTCAAACCAGGTGTACGATCTGAAGCCCGTGATAGATCAAGGCCTTTTTTTTTTCTGAACTTTCGTGATAGAACAAGGCACTATCTGGGGCCTCTTTTGATTGATGGAAAAACAAAGGAATTTTAGAGAAATCTATTTCTATGCAAAAAAAAAATTCTATGAAGGACATTTGGTTCAAAGGAAAGGTCATTAGAGTTTCTTTCAAATTCCTTTGGAACGGTGGATTCGCGCATGGGTACCATGCCTGTAAGATGCGTACAATCTCACGATTGCTTCAACTTTATTGCTTCAAATGCTAACTCGTTGCTCTCGGGGCAACTACAATTCTAGAGGAGCAGATCCTCGAGACATTTGGGGGAGGAGGCCGAGAACCTCGGCGGTGCGAGCGAAGCCATCTGCAGCCAGCTCGACGAGTCCAGCAGCTTGCAGAGGGTTGTGGCGGCCTCGCGGCACTCCCGCACGGTGCCTCCACGAAGCAGACTGATGGTGTACTTGTTGACATGCATGGTGGAGAGGCTCGTCAACACCGTGGACCGGAGGCCCGCCGGACACAGCGTCGGAGAGCATGTCCACAGCGCCGTCCGCCATGAGCCCCATGCGGGTGCAGTCACCCTAGCCTTCTGCTCCCATGTCCCAGCCACGGCCGGCGGCGGCGGTGGCGACACAGCCGCTACAAGTGGCGCAACGCATGGTTGGGCAACGCTCGAAGGTGTGGCCGTGCGAGCGCGTGTGCGGGGCCAAGGATAGCGAGCTCACGTGACTTGACTGAGTCGTACGAGTATCGTAATAGAAGTATCGTGTGTATAGCAGCGCCGAGCACAAAACTACACACGCCACTTAGCCCAAGAAAAAACACCGGAGAGGGAAGGCTGCAGCCAGGTGGTGGCCGCGGCCCGGAGGTCCGGACCCATGCAGCAGCGGCAGTGCTCGACGCGCCGCGGCTTTCCCATCACCGGAAACACAAACTAACCAGCACGCCACCTCGCCCCGAGCCGAACCACCCCAGTTCCCACCCTCTCCTTCCCCCTCCCCTCCCCTCTCCTCGCTCGTGCCCGGCGAGTCCACCACCACTCCTTCCCCGGTTCCCCCCCCCCAATCGAACCAATTCGCCACCCACTCCACCATTTCGCGACTCGGTCCGATCGCAATGCCGCCCCGGGGTCAAACCCAACGGTCGCCGTGACCCGCGACGGAGAGATCTCGCACGCCGAGCCCGTGCAGCCGCACGCCAATTGCGTCGCCCACCCCACCCCGCTACGAGCCCGACAAGGCCGCGCGCGGCCACCCTCGCCCCGACGCCCTGGAGCCGGTGCAGCAGGAGGCGGTCAAGCCGTCCCCCACCAACGGCCGCATCCGCTACCGCACGCCCTCGGCGGCCGATCTGCTCCCCGCCGATGACCTCGCTGCCGCCCCCTCCGCCGCGGACGCCGCCGCGGCCACGGCGGCGGCTGCCAGGATGCGGCGCTACTCTGCCGCCGGCGCGCGGCAGCAGCAGGGGGAGGCCGTGGCCGACCGCGTCCACCGCTACCGCGGGGTGCTGATGGTGGTGCTCGCGCCGGTGCTCCTCATCTCGTTCGTGCTCCTCCTCAGGCCGCGCGCACCCGCCTCCACCACCGTAGGGGGCTCCGGTGGTGGGCTTCTCGCCGCTGGCGGCCGGAGGTGGGGCCCCCGGGCCGTGGGCGGAGTTGGGGACGGATCGAACAAGTATGCGGTGATATTTGACGCCGGGAGCTCGGGGAGCCGCGTGCACGTGTACTGCTTCGACGGCAACCTGGATCTCGTGCCTATAGGGAAGGAGATCGAGCTGTTCAAGCAGGTGAATTGGTTGTGCTTATTTTTTGTCTATTTATCTTTAATTGTGAAATTTGGGGGCGTCATCGGGTGGATCTTTTCATGCAATGATGAATGATCTAATGCAAGGGTGTTCATAGGGATGGTTGATCCTGGATTGGCATTTGAAATGAGATGATTTGATCTGTGCAAAACTTGTACAGGCGAGGCAAAGGAAATATTGTATTGTAGGCAGAACCCGTGTTGACATGGATACGGGAATCGGAATGATTCAGGTGTCCGATTCTGTGAACCAAAAAAATAGGATTCGAAAACTCAGCTACTATATACTAATACAATACTAATAAATGAATATATTTCCTCTTCCAAACCCATGTGACCATAGAAGTTTGGACGTTTGTAGTACCGTATAGCGAAAAAATTCCAGAAGTAGCACCGCACGCGAAAAAATTCCATTTTTGGCCCCCCGACGCACCGCACGACCAAAGCTCCGAGCGCACGACCTGGGGGAGCCGACACCTGTGCACTCGTGCGGTACCGGACCGCACGACCGGTGCTCTGATGAGAGTCGTCGCGATCCGTACACACGCGTTTGCATCGTAGCATCGGTCGTGCGGTACCGGACCGCACGACCGAACTGTGCACAGACCCCTCGGCATCGCCACTTTGTAATCTTTTCTTGGTCCAGTCCAGATGAATGGATGGAAAAGAAAGTAAATTTGGTATCGTGCTCTGCTCTGCATTACGTCCTCTCATTAATTTGGTCGCCTGAAAGATGCCATGTAGTAGTACTAACACACTGCACAAGCGATCGTGCGGTCGAGCCTCGGTGGACAGTTCGGTCGTGCGGTCGGCATCGCACGCCACGGCCGGTGCTCTGATGCAAGCGTGCGATGCCGGACCGCACGACTCTACTGTAGCACCGGTTATGCGGTCCGATACCACACGAGTGCACAGGTGTCGGCTCCTCCCAGGTCGTACGCTCGGAGCTTTGGTCGTGCGGTGCGTCGGGGGGCCAGAAACGGAATTTTTTCGCGCGCGATGCTACTTCTGGAATTTCTTCGCTATACGGTACTACAAACATCCAAAATTCGTGACCATAAACCCATTCCTGACATCTTTCGCCCCATTATTTCTTCCATTCGAAGCCTTCCCTTCTTCTGCTCTTCATCTCTTTTTACTCCACTAAAGCCATGGCAGAGAAGGAGATTAGCATTATTTCTTTCTTCTAGTCTTCCTTCGGCTGTGCTTCGCTTAGTCATGATCATGAACAGGAATGTTGAGCCAGTTGCTGCTGTCTTTTCCCCATCTAGTCTCTTCCTCCTTTACCTAGAACGCTGCTATGGGTGTCCGATGAGTGTTGGAGAGTGTCCAAAGGCAAAAAAATTTTGGACTCGGTGTCCTGGTAACACTGGGCAGAACTAGTAAGATGCCTGTGTGTTGCAACGGAGTTCTAAAAGAAAGTGATACATTTAATCAAACGTGACTCAAATCATACAATGAACATTAAAAAGAGGGAGCCATCTTACCATGAAGAGAGGTCGGCGCAGCTGGATCCGCCATTGCCGAGCTCGCCGCTCCGGATGTGCCCTCCCTGATCCTGCTGGCTTCAAGGTTCTTCCTTACCTCCGGCGGTGTACACCTCGTCCAAGTCGATGTAATAAGGTAGGAAGGGCAAATCACCTCTTTCGGAGGACTGTCCACTGCCATCAACATAAGTAAGCACTGCACTGGTTGTGCATCCCCTGTTCCATAAGTGGGCCAAGCTGGTTGCTGTGGAGGACTCGAGCCTAAAGGACTGGGTGAAGGAGAATATTGATTCCATTTCCTGGAATTGCAAATTTTGAGACAATTATTATTATAGTAGTCATTCATTTGAATGCCCAATGACAAAGTAAATTAGTTAGACGCATTTTTATGAGGACATTGTACAAGACCAAGTTACAAACATATATGTAGTTCTTGTAAATGATTGTAATTATTTTAAAAATTCTGCATCTGTTTATAATTCAGCACCTAAGACCACGGATTCAGATGGTAAATTCTAACTCTTGAGCACAACATGGAAATTAAAAAAAAAGGCACATTATGCATCATTAGAGTATAGACAGAAATTGGCCAAAACTCAAGTGCACAGCAACAAGGCATGATTCTGTTTCAGTCCTGTGGTAGTGTGGCACACGTTTTTCCTTGTACCTTTAGTGCATCATAGACTTGTTGTTGATCATATGAAGAAATAATGCATATATTAATAGGTTATTTTACCTGAGGCCTCAAAACTATTATCCTGTGGGCAACATCATATGCAAATGCTCACCCTCATTAAGAAAAAAACAAAGACTAATGCAATTAAAAAGGAAGGTTCTTGTGAGAACACTTGGCAATGATGCAGATTTTGGATTTCAACTTTCAAGCCAAACCATAATTACAACACTCGAACCTGATTATAAAAGTACATGACCAGTTTACAGCTCAGGCATAAGGGGAAATTGTCTAATCATGTTACATTTCAATTTCAAGTTTCAACTGTATCTATACATATAATTGAATGTTTGCACACTGGAGTACCCCAACCTGAAGATATCGAAAATGCCAAATAATAAGTACAAAACAATTCCATAGTAGCCATTATCCAAAGCATAAAACAGCAAATATACATACCCAAGTTTAGTTTCAGTAAGATGTCTAGATAAGAGGAAAAAGCTGCAGAAGACAATTTTCAAAAGAGAGGGACTTCAAATGCATAACCTTATTTAGCTACACTATAGTATCGGAAGGTACCCCAGTAGCAAGACATCTTCAACCACTACTTCTTGCTATTGTTGGGAGAATGGAGCGGAAGATGGACATTGTAAGCAAGCTAAATAGTTGCTACGCTTCTGCAACAAAGAAAAAGTAAACAGAAAACACAAATAAACTTTAGCACAGGGATACTCCATACCTAAAGAACAGTTCCAAGGGGAATGTGTGACAAAAGCCTAGTCATTTGAGCATATAACAAGATGTTGCCACAAAATTGTCTAGCACATGATACAACTCAAATCAATCTTGGAAATTCTGGAAATTCAACCTAGAACAATTAATCTAGTTTTCGCCGAGATTTGAAATTGATTCCTAGAATCGGATTTTATTTCATAATCTAGTAGGATTTGAATTTGATTCAGACTGATTGCAAATCCAATTTTTCTATTTGGGTGTCATCCTTTGGCATTTTCATTTGGAATTAGAAGTTCTTTTAAAAAGGCAAACATAGAGAAAAAAAGAGAATGTGAAGAGAAGAAAATTGAAGCCACTGAACGCTGTTGTTCCGTCTCTAGGCTACCCACCAATCCATCCAGGATAGGTTGATCCACAACCCAAATAACAAAGACACAACAAACACAAGGAAGATGAAGTGAATTGAAGATGTACTTAGTCAGATTTCTAGAGGATGGCCACGCAGCAGCAGCGGAAGCAAGCACTCGCAGTCTTGGTCTCCGCCTTCTTCGCCAGTGTCGATCGGTGGCAACTATTGGGTGGAGTTGAGCTGCGGAGGGAGGCAGCGGCAACGACGACAATTTTGGGCGGAGAGTTGAGCGGTGGAGGGAGGTTGTGCAGTGGTATGGGAAAGATAAGCTGCCGGAGAAGGTTGGAGTTGAGCGGCGATGATGAGTTGCATGAGTCGAGCGGCAGAGCATGAGATTTTCGGGTGGCGTCAGGCACGAGATTGTCGAGTGAGAGATGTCGATGCTAGGCGAATAGGAAGGCGGCGAGGCGGAAGAAGAGGAAGGCGGGGGAGGCGGCGAGCGTGAGGGGAGAGACGCCGGCGGCACACAAGGGAAGGAGCAGTTGAGGTGGCACAGAAGTGAGCGCGAGGGAAGGAGCGGTGGTTGTTGGATGGGATAAGGGTGCAGTAGTGGGTGGTTGGTTTGTTTGAGCAATGTTTTTTCCTGGTTTTTTCATGTGAGAGCAGGTTTTTTTTCTAAGCTGGTTTTTATTGAGAAGTTGAGTTCGCAGACTGTACGCTAGTGCTTGCGGGGAGGGAGGACGACGAACAAACTCCCTCTTTATATTAGTAGAGATAACCTGTGTGTACTGTGGAGTGGTTAATTGTGACATTTGATGTGGATATTGCCATTTGGTAACACTGAGTAAGTAATTAGAACCATGAACCTACTATCTATGGATTTCCACAATTAGAAGCATATTGAATGATGGAACTTTGCATGATGCATGTGCGCTATGTGGATTGTACGTTGGTGGTTTTTAAGGATGTTTAGGATAAATAACGCCTTTGGTGCTGTTTGTATGAATGCATTCGGCCTGCTAAGGTAGCACAAATCCGTTCATGAAAAGTTGACAACTGTTCATTTGCCTTCCCCTATTTTGCTCTTGTCGCGTAACTTATAAATGAAACTTGGAAGTATCACTTTGTCCCTATGACTTATAATTTGCTCAAGCTTGCTGGGAGCAGGGCTGTAAAAAAGGTACATACTGGCCCTCTATTTTTGATATCTGGCCAATTAAATCATTAAGGACCTGCTTATGGGACTGTTCATCTAAAGAATAAATTTGTACCTTGTTATATTAACTTTATGGATGATCACAGCTATTTTAGTTTAGAATTCTTCCTGCAACCAGGCACATTGTTGAAGTGTGGAATTCATATATGTGACTGCAGAGCTAGCTGATCTTTTTAAAAAGATAAAAAAGAAATGAAGGTTCTACCTGCCTTTTGTCTGAATGCTATTCTAGAAACAACCTATCTGAATTTGTTTGAATTTTAGAACTATTTAGTGCTGAACTGAATCACATTACAAACTAGCGAGGAACTGCTATGAACTGCCAGCAGAAACTGGCCCTTTTATCAGTTATATATTGAACCCAGGTTGTGAAATCAATCTAAGCTGCTCGATTCTCCAAAAGATGCTATTTTGTGCCCACATTGAAATATTGCACTAAGAATGCTGAAAAAAAGCTTACTTAAAACTTAAGTATTATGCATCGCCAGCTTACTACCCTGGTGAGGCTTGTCCTCACTTCTCAAAAGAATGTATGCATAAAGTTTTTGAGGAGTCCAAGAATATTGTAGCTGAAAGATGTTTATTTTTCCTAGACACTCAATGACCCAACGATCTGTGAATACTCCTGTTGCCCTTTCATATATTTGAATATAAACGAGCAATTTTCCATGGAGAGAAGAGAGGGAAAATACAGTTTATCTGATTTTTGTTAAGGGTATTAGAGATAGAATATGAATTGTATTATTCCATGCTTTATATGCGTTGGTTTTTTATCCGTGTATGGCATATTCTTCTGTAATATTCCCTTGTATTCTCTATATATATTGCCTATTGGGCCTCTTCAATATACACACAATATTCACAACATGGTATCAGCCAAAAGATCTTGAGTTCAAGACTTGGCCGGTGCGATTAAAAAAATAATAATTGCAGCCCACCTTTATTCCACGTCTTAGGCCTGTAGGAGTCTACATGTGAGGGGGAGTATTGAAGTATAAGTGAATTATCCGCCTTTTCTCATTAGCTTAAGCTTTTGGGCGAACTGGCTGGTGCATGCAACTTAATATGGTATCAAAGTTTAGGTTAAAACCCTAATCTCGATTTACTTCTGCTGCTGTTGCCCCTGAGAGGATCGATCTTCGCTCCCAGGGGTGGCCACCTCGTTGGGCTGCGCCGACTCGCCGTCGCCTAGTCTCTGGCCTCCGCTCGATGACGACGACGTCGCTACCACCGCCTCCTCACACTCCAGGTAGTTCCAGCCAGATCTGGCCCCCTCCCGTCTTCGGCGGCTCCTCTGTCAGGTCGTCGTTGCCCGCACCGGATCCAACCTCCCCGCCGTCGGATCCGGGCTCCCTGCCATCGAATCCAGCCATCGCTGCCTTGGATCCGACCGCGCCTCCTTAGCGTCGCCCCGAATCCGGCCACCGTTGCCTCGGTCGGCCTCCTCACCGCCAGATCCACCGGCTCTGGGCACTCCGCCGCTTGCCTCGGCCCCTACCGCCCCGACCGACTTCATCGCGCCCTCGACCCTCCTAGCCGCCGGAGCCTGCTGCTGGATTCATTTGGATCCGGTCTCCTCGACTCCGTCGAGCTGGATCCACTCCCGCACCGCCGCTCGGCCGTGGCAGCCCAGCGTTGCTTCCTCCCGCTGGCTCCCGACTGCCCCTCTACACCCAACTGGCTTCCATGGTCGCCCCAACTAGCCTCCTCCCTTGCTCTCTTGGCAGTGCCGAGTGGAGTGAGTGCGTGCGGGTGGGGGAGAGAGATGGAGAGAGATAGAAGGAATCAAAGTGGAGTGAGTGGCTTTTGTTGGCCTCGGTTAGCTACTGCTAGTACTAGTATTTGCTGGTTAGTATTTTGAGTCTTTTTCTTTTTAGTTTTTCGTTGCGTTCATCTAAATCCATAGCCTCTATCTCTCAGTTTGTCTAAGCCGTGCGAGTCCACAAAATTATTGTCAGTCATAGAAATATAGAAATTTTCTTTTGCATGGCAGTAGCCGCTGCTCCTCTCTAAGCCACATGCAGGTCATAGAAGTCGTTATGATGCCGCCACTTCTTTAGCTGCCGACCCGAGCTTCTAAGGCCGCCGCGATTCTCCTGCACCTTGTGCACTGCACCGCCACCGTCTTAGGCTTCAATTTGTGTCGCTGTGCTTCTATCTATTTTTCTTTGACTTAATTTGACAGTTTTTCCAAGAGCTGCACGTTACGAAAATATTATTAAAATTCGGATTTTTACTATTTTAGTGATATCCCTTTTCAAATGCAATGCTATTGCATATACTTTATATTTGAGGGGGGGGGTATTAAGGGTATTAGAGACAGAATAGAAATTGTATTATTCCTTTCTTTATATGTCTTGGTTTTCTTATTTGTATATGGCATATTCCCCTGTAATATCCCTTTGTACTCCTTATATATATTGCCTATTATGTCTCTTCAATATACACACAATATTCACAACAATTTGCACCCTATTTTCCTTTCAGAAAAAACCAGGCTTGAGTGCTTATGCAAAGGATCCACAGAAGGCTGCTGAGTCACTGGTTTCTCTTCTAGAGGAAGCTGAAAAAGTAGTTCCCATGGAATTGCGTGAGCAAACGCCTGTCAGGGTTGGGGTGAGTGGTTGTTTCCTCTATTGCACTCTACAGAATTGGAAGCTGAGAAAGCTCGAGTTTTCACAATAGTGTTTTCTGGTGAATTTTTGATCTTCGAACCCTTATGCAGGCCACTGCAGGTCTCAGAGCATTAGGAGCTGAAAGATCTGAAGAAATTTTGCGGGCGGTAAATGTTCTCCTTGTGATGATCCAGCAGTAGCATGTCTTGTTCCTGTCAAGATTGGGACATGACATTTTTTTTTCAATGCAGTCTTATTTTGATTTTTCAGATATGCCTCTTACTATCTTTAATTTGTATTGCATGATTATGGCATTCATTTGGTTATTATTGAATATGGATTCTGCAGGTTAGAGATCTTCTTCGTGACAAGAGTTCTTTCAAATCCCAACCAGATTGGGTCACCGTTTTAGATGGATCCCAGGAAGGTGCATTCCAGTGGGTATGATTTTGTCCTAGTTTATACATATGCTAATGATCCATAGCTTTATTTTGTTTCTTTTAAAAAAAAATCTCAACAAGGTTCATTTGTTCCTGTGTAAGTTTTGACTAGCTATTGTTCATAATCACAACTTGCCCTTTTTAATTTGGAAGAGCTGTTCATATGCTGCTCTTTTGTAACCTTCATACCAATAAGAAGCAACATGAATGCTTCTTTGTTTTTGCAGGTTACCATCAATTATCTGTTGGGAAAATTGGGAAAGCCTTACTCACACACAGTTGGAGTGGTTGATCTAGGTGGTGGTTCTGTCCAAATGGCTTATGCTATCTCAGAGAAGGATGCAGCAAAGGCCCCTCCAGTGTCAGATGGTGAAGATTCATATGTGAAGAAGCTGCTACTTAAGGGAACAACGTATTATCTTTATGTTCACAGGTCTGCATCAAATGGATCATTGCAGTCCAACTCTCCAAGATTATTGACCTTTTCGTGTTGTTATTTTTTCTGGCAGGATACTATAGCAATTATGCGCAAAACCTTGAACAGATCCTTAGACAGTCTTCACAACTTAGTTATGCTCCCTACAGTAGGAATGACTTATAAATATCTTGTATTTGGATTTTTGATTCCTAAATCATATAAAATTGTAAATAGAGGAAGCCTGCCATTATTTTGGAAGTTGCTACCACCTACCAGATGTTGACCATTCCAGAGATAGCATAAAGACAAAAAAAGGTTAAGAACTTGTGATGTTACTTTAAAATGGTTTACTTATAATCTAGAATAGGCTAATCATATTGTCATATCTGTTATGTTCTAAGTGAACTGTCAAGGTGGTCACTACATACGTCCGTCAACCCATTCTACCTACCTACCTACCTACCTACCTACCTACCTACCAACCTACTTTTAACTCTTTAACATGGAACAATATTATTTACCACATTGTGATGAGCTACTGTTGGAACTGCGATCACAAGATTGCTTCTATCTAAATAAGATGAGTAAAGACCATACATATAACCGCAATGTTTTCCACAGTTATTTGCATTATGGTTTGCTGGCGGCTAGAGCAGAGATCTTAAAAGCTGGTGAAGGCAATGATTACAGCAACTGTATGTTGGAGGGACATCATGGTATGGTTGCTTGCTTCTGCTTACTCTTCTAGGCCAAACATTTAAAGCTGTTATATCTTTTCCTTGTTGCCTGTCTATAATTTTAAATGAACTTCCTGTGAATTTAGTGAGATTATGTCAGCATTGAAAGGGCAAACACTCATTTTAAAACAAAGCTAAGCTTACACAAAGATGCTTTTCCTGGACTTTTATTCTATCTTATGCAGGGTTAGTACCCTGTTCCAAAATTAACATCTTATTGGCTTTGCTCGGATGGTGAGGCTGCCGGTATGTAGCTCGCTCGCCTGGGGTCGAACCCAGGTCGCCTCATTTTGGGGGCACTGATCATTTTGAACAGTACTCTATTTTCGTGGACTTTTGTTCTATCCTATGCAGAGTTAGTACCCTGTTCCAAAATTAACATCTTATTGGTTTTGCTCGGATGGTGAGGCTGCCGGCGTGTAGCTCGCTTGCCTGGGGTCGAACCCAGGTCGCCTCATTTTGGGGGCACTGTTCATTTTTGAACAGTACACTGTTCATGTGAACAGTGTCTCTCAGAGTACCCGTGCATGTGGGTGTTTTCAGAGGTTAAGACGCATGCTTGTACTCCGTGAGGCTTTAGGGTTTCCGCTCTATCTTAGTGTATGCATTAGACGCACCCCATGTGGGTGTGTGAGTGCGAGTACGCTCTTGTTGTACTTATGATTCAAAATAGTATTAAATAGAGAATTTGTAATGTTCTGCAGTATGGAGGCCTTGATAAAGGCATGACTGCTAGTTTTCCCATAGATGAAATTTTTTGTTGAATCTACTGTGCCAATTGCTCTTTTCTTTTGATACCTACCATATTATCATTTTGAAATTGTCCTTGTATTTCAGGGAAATACACATATGGTGATGATACATTTGAAGCATCAGGTTTGTCATCTGGTGCTAGTTATTCCAGGTGCAGGGCTGTTGCAGTGAGAGCTCTTAAAGTTGATGAACCAGCATGCACTCACATGAAATGCACATTTGGTGGTGTGTGGAACGGTGGTGGTGGAGATGGAAAGAAAAATCTTTTTGTAGCATCATTTTTCTTTGATAGGGCTGCTGAGGTAAGTCCTTCTGACAACTAAACTTTCCGATCCATCTGAAGCTGGTTGCTGTTGGTTTGCTAGCCCTTGCCACGGTATACATCAAAGTCTCTCATTCTCTGCCCAGGCTGGCTTTGTAAACCCAAGGGCTTCAGTTGCTAAGGTTAAACCATCAGACTTCGAAGAAGCTGCACGGCGTGTTTGTAAATTGAATGTGAAGGATGCACAGGCCACCTACCCTGATGTCTCGGAGGAGAACATTCCATACCTTTGCATGGATCTTGTCTACCAATACACATTACTTGTGGATGGATTCGGTATGGCTTAATGCAGAGGACAAAAATTCACAATACCTTTATAAGTTTCCTACATATTTCTTATTATTTTCGTCTGCATTATTTCAGGTGTGGATCCCTATCAAGATATTACGTTGGTAAAGAAGGTGCCTTACAGCAATTCATTTGTCGAAGCAGCGTGGCCCCTTGGTAGTGCCATTGAGGTTGCATCCTCATCATAGGAAGAAACAGCTTGCCAGTAACTTATCTAAAAAAGATCTCTCAGCATATAGTTTTGGCTTAGTTTACCAATCTGGAGTAGTGAGTTTAGATCCTAAGTTTGATGTTAGGATTTTGCCTTGATTCACCATTTGTTATCCATCTTTCATTCTATTTGTTTAGCCTTAAATACATTAGCGTGTACATGAGGAATATAGCTTGGAGTTGTTCCGTGCCGGCCATTCTAAGGTCTATTCATTTTGTACTAATGAAAGCCAGATCAGAGCCTTTGTAGTTTGTAATTCTTTTGGACTTCGTGCTGATGCATACTTCGTGCTGATGCATAAATCTACAGACCAATTCTGCCTTGTGGGTTGTTTCTTTCCATGTCAGACTCGGTTAGCTTACTGAGAAGAAATCACGCCGGTTGCTTTTTAGCTTGGCTCGTGTGCAAGAACATGACCATTCCGCTCCCATGGAGGCCCTTTTTGGAACGCAACACAGTAATATCATGCGAAGCATAATAATTCTCGCATTCCAAATGGAGCCTGAATAGTTACAAGCAGAGTCCCAACACTGGCAGGAACCGGTTGGTTCCTACCAGCTTGCGGTTTCCCGGTCAGTGCCGGAATGCATAGTAACAACTAACAAGTTACCAGGTGAACCGGTAAACAGCTGAGCTCACTGCAGGCATGGTACAAAAAGGTTGCTCTTAAGCTTCCTGTATCACTGTTCACAACTTCAGGATAGCTTCCTGTAAACCGTACTTAGTCTGAAACAAGGGCGTCCACATTGTGGTAGCACATTCCTCGACAGAACAACCAATAAACTGGCATAGACTGTCCTTTTCCTGAAAGAAGTAATGAACAATGGTATAACCTTGACCTCATAAAGGTGAGAGATTATGTACAAGTCTACAGGATCAAATGGTCAGTCTTCTAAGTTCTAAAGTATATGTCTTTTCTGAAAGAGTCTTCAGATGCCACAGCTGCAACCCTGCAACTCCGGCGCAAACCACCAGAGACAACAGGGTAAACGAGTGCATTCTTATGGCTGTCTCTTCGTTGAGCCTCTGCATCTCGCCCTTGCTGGCAAAAATGTATGAAATCAGTGAGCATGCAAATACAATTACAAGACCTCAGATCGGAGACTAGTCTTACCTCTCACGGAGAGAAATCATCTCTTCATGTATGAGCCGAGCAGAATCCTCCAATTCCTTCAACTCTCCAATGATGGACTAGGAAAAGCATTTCAAAACGACAAATCTTACCAAACTGCTTTCTAACTGCTAGGAAGATTTCAATAAAATGATGCAAACTGTTAAGGTGCTAAGAAGACAAATTAGACCTTTCTCGAATTTGACACAAAGGGCAAACACATTTCCAATCACTAAATTTAGTTTTTCAACAAAATTATACATGGATACATCGATCACCCAATTTTGAATTCCAATTTACAGGCGTTTGTATCTATACCCATTATGTCATCAACTAACCAAGCAAAACATTGAAATTCTCCATGCCCTCTGCATCAAAATCACCTTTAGATTCACCATGCTCACCAATTTCTTGCATAGTAATAATCCATCTAAAATGAGCTGTGGAGTATTAAACAACAAAATTATGTCATTTATCCCTTTCTGAAGGTCTCCTTCTGGCTTATAAACTGAATTTAATGGATGAAACTGAAAATCCGAATCGAACCAATCCAATCAAGAAATGGAAAGACTGAGTCCACAGTCTTAAAGTTACTTACAGCTTGTCAAACATTAACAGAAATTGTAGCTTTTTATTGGAATTGAGAAACTGTAAGACCATATGGTGGCAGCCCCATGATAGTGATGAGTGTTTGGCATTGTTTGTGCTTTGCTCTTGTCAATTCAGTTTGAATTTTGTGAATTTGAATTTTCTCTTGTGCGTTTCTAGAGTCTCCGATCAGACCGGCCTAGGCAGGCGATCTGACCAATAGCTATTTGGGTGGTTTGATCAGCTCATGTGCCATGGTCAAACCGGCCCTTGTGCCGAGTTGTGTTAGGTTCTGTGGTTTTAGTTGAGTCACGTGGGAGTTTGTGTAGGTGTTAGTCATAGTGTGTCCATGCAACGGTTAGTCATAATGTAGATCTATGCATATGGTTTATTAATTGAGGTCAAGTGCATGTCATTTATATTTGGATCAATGGCTTTGTTTTTTTGGTGTGCTGGTGCTTTGATGATTGTTGCAGCCAGCGGCGAGACCGAGGCTACAGAAGGGGTCCTAAGGCTATAGCGTGTCACGTAAGTCTGGTAGAGCAACATCTTAAGTAGAGAAGCACGGGAGAAAAATAAGGGTCGTGAAGAGGCAATATGTACATGTGATGTGATAATTGGACTTGTGTATTTCAAGTGGTGACATTCTTCGAAGCAGGCATACGATCTTGACAGCATGGCATTGTGCATCACAGACTGTGGAGTGATGTGTGCCATGGGGTTTAGGCATTTCAAGTGATGACAGTCTCGATGCATGCATATGATCTTGCTGACAAGTTATAGGTATCGCATCGTTCGTGAATACCGACAAGTGGCAATTGCGGAAATTATCCAAAACCAGATGGAGTGGCAGTTTGCAAAACCACGACATTTGTCCAAGTGGTTTAGATCACATCTCTGTGGTTGGAGTGTCTTATCGAGCTTGTGGAGCTTTTGGGAAGTCGTGCTCTGAATAACATGCAAGTGTGTGTAATGCTAAAACCCGTTTATGTGTGGGGTTACTGGGTTCCCCATATGTAAGTGGTATGATCCACTAAGAAGTGACGGTTGTTAGGGTTAAGTGAGAGGTGAGAGTCTCTATTATATAAGTCTTGTGTAGAGTTGAGTCTTGTCAAAGACTTAAAAGATTAGGGTTAGGGTTTTCTTATGTATGAGCCTTGTGTGTGTGTTCTAGGCTTAAACCTCTGCTATCTTGAGGGATTGGTTGTAAAATATTTTTCTTCAAGTGAAATGAATATCCAAAATTTAGCCAAATGAGTTGTCTCATGGATCCTCTCTTATGTTTTTGATTTTCTTGGCTTTCTTATTTGAATTTCTCTTCTCTTCAGCTTTTCTAGTGATAAGTATGTGTAAGAGATAGAGATATCTCCTGGAGACAAAATCTCATCTATCTAGGCATGATTTAGAGAAAATTCTTGAGTTTGCTCAATTTTCTCAAAAGAGAAGTTATTTTCAAGTTTTGCTCTTATGGGAGTTTTGGATTGATTCGTACTATGTTCTAGCTTGCTATGACATATGAGAACCCATCTCAGACAACCTAGATCATTTAGGACTCACGAGTAAGAGCAGATTAAGATTTTCCTTGTTTGCCTAGTTTTAGTGTACGCTTCACTCAAATAAAAAAATACCATAACTTTGGTAATGATTCTCTTGATTGTTGATTTAAATAGGTTCATGAAATTTTAGAGAAGGTGCATGACAAGTTTCACGTCATTTGGATCATCGGATCAAAAGTTACATAGATTTTAGGATTTGAAATAGTGCTGAAACTACTATTCATTTGCATGTTTTTATTATTCGTTCCGATCTAATCGCTATTCACTAGAGAGCTGACCGCCATTGAAATGGAGGTATGACCGCTAGTCATTTTCAGTTAGACCGGTTTCGGTTTGAGGTTTGACCGATGAGGATTTGGATTTTTGGGTTTTTGCATTCCTTGGCTTAGGGCTTCGATGAGGTTATGAATTTGGTTTTCCACCGCATGTTGTTGTTGATATTTGAGGAATGATTTTGAAAGAGCCATTCACCCCCTAACTCGCCATACTCAATCCTACAAATGATATCAGAGTGAGGTTGCTCTTTGTTGATCTTAACCGATCTTGATCAATAGTGTCAGAGAGGTACCACAACAAGCCTCCTATCTTCGATAAGGCTGACTATCCCTATTAAAGTCATGGATAGTGATGTACATTGAGACTCAAAGCTTACCCATTTGGAATAAAGTGAGAAACCCTTTTATTGTGTCTGCCAATAACGTAGTCCTTATGCTGTTCAATCAGCTGAAGTTGAGGTAAATGCTAAGGTATGCAACTATCGGATCTAAGGCTTAGGAAGATCTAAGTTCAATGGAGCATCTCATCTCATCTCAAATAATTTATTCTCGTGATAGTTGGATGATATTAATTCATTCATTTATTCAGTCAATAACAACATGATTTGTTCTGAAATTTGAATTATTTTATTTTATGTATTGATTTTCTTCTACTATATATATATAAAGTATTTTATATTAGAACACGTGTGGTGCCCCATGAAGGAAGTCTACTTAGCTGACAGCAGCACAACGAATACCATCTTGAAAGAGACAAAATTCTTTCAGTCGATTAGTAAGAATGCTGGCAGCCTGACGACAAACGCTGATAGTGATGCCTGCATAATAGGGTCAGGAAGATCCACATTATACTCTTGATGGGCACGACTTTGGTCATGAAAGAAACCCTGTTGTATCCATAATCGAGTAGAACTCTCTAAAGTTTTAAATACAGTCACGCTAACGATTTTCATGTTGAGACCAAAGAAGAATATGGTAAGCAATACCTGCTCATTACAAACCATGAAGCAAGTGGAAAAAGGGTATTATAAAGACTTCCTTCATTTGAATCTAGGCTATACTACACTAATATTACGACACCCGCAACCTATACTACCCTATAAACTATATTTACAAGCTCTGAAATTTTCTATCTCTGGCATGATAGATTAGCTCAACCAGGTCTTAGAATGATGAGAAATATAATTAACAATTCACAGAGACAAAATATCAATGCAAAGAATTTCTTGAATCAGGAAGAATTTGTGTGCCCCATATGTGCTACCGGGAAATTAATTACTAGACCTTCTGCTCTAAAAGTGAAGAATGAAGTCTCTACATTCTTGGAACTTATTCAAGAAGATATTTGCGATTCTATACAACCTCTATCGAGACCATTTAAATATTTTATGGTGCTTATCAATGCTTCCTCGAAATGGTCGCACGTATGCTTATTATATACGAGAAATCATGTTTTTGCAAAACTGATCTCGCAGATAATTCAAATTAGAAATAATTTTCCTGATCATCACATAAATCCATCAGAATGGACAACGCCGAAGAATTTACTTCAAAGGCATTTGATGATTATTGCATGGCAATGTGAATTAAAATTGAGCATTCTGTCCCGCATGTCCACACCTAGAATAGACTAGTGGAGGCATTAATTAAGAGGATTAAATTCTTTACCGACCGCTTTTGCAGAATTATAATTTACCAACTATATGTTGGGGACACACAGTCCTACATGTAGTAATTTTCATCAACTTTAGACCATTAGCATATAATATCCATTCACTTATGTGACTAGCGTAAGAGTCACCACTAAAACTTTCTCATCTCCGAAGGTTTGGTTGTAAAATTTATGTACCTATACCCCCACCACAGTATACTGCAATAGGCCCTCTCCGAAAGTATGAGATATACGTTATTTATGAAACAATATTTATAATAAGGTATTTGGACCATATGACAGGAGATTTGCCTACGGTCCATTTCGCTGATAGTATATTTGATAAGGATAGTTTTCCAATATTAGGGATAGGAAATCAACCCCTTGATGAAAAATATTAAGAAATTACGTGGCAAGCCACGAGAATTCATGCAAATGAGACGCGCACTACTAAAGCAAATAGAGAAGTCTAGAAGATCATTGATTTGCAGGCATTAGCAAATCAACTGTCTGGTTACTTTAGTTATTTAAAGAGCATGACCAAGTCGCATGTGCCTGCATGTAATGCATCGGAGAGGGTTAAAATACCAAAGAAAGTAGAAAATATCTCTAATCCCGTCCAGATGCCTCAGAATAAAAGGACGAAAACTCTGGCCTTTCAAATCCCAAGTAGCCGAGGACGTCTGATGAAAAAGGATAAAAATGACTTGACACAGTCAATCACGGAAGTTCCCCAGGACCAACAGGGGAGCCAGTTGAGACCTGGCACCAATATAATACCTTTAAAAAAGACCATACCAGATCTAAACATTCTCATGAAGGGAGAAACCAACATGGATGTGTGCGCACACATCAGAGCTACAAAACTAGAGGGACTTGTCCCCACAACTAGAAGGAGTGGTGAGCAAATAGAAGAACTACAAGAATCATCTCATGATGAAATAGCTATAAACTATATGCACACGGGAGAATCCATGAATAGGACAACAATCAATGTTGATATCTATTTTGCCAAAAAAAATTACCACAATCATTGATCTTGATCTAGAGCCTACATCGCTCACTGAATGTAAGAAAAGACGGATTGAGAGGATTGGAAAAGGCAATAGAAACTAAATTATTATCTCTGAATAAAAAAGATGTGTTTGAGCCTGTAAGCCGCACACCTCCCCACGTGCACCCCTAGGGCATAAATGGGTATTTGTTCAAAAGAGAAATGAGAAAAATGAAGTTATAAAATATAAAACAAGGTTTGTTGCATAAGATTTCACTCAACGACTAGGAGTTGATTATGAAGAAACCTATTCCCCGGTCATAGGTAGTATTAGTTTTAGATATTTAATCTCGATGGTAGTAAATATGAATTTAGAAATGAAATTGATGGATGTGGTTACGGCATACCTTTATGAAAATTAGGATTCGGATAGTTATATGAAGGTATCACTGTCTCAAACCAAGACAGAGCAAATAGAAACATGTACAGTGTAAAACTCAAAAAATTAATGTACAGGCTTAAACAATCAGACATAATGTGATATAATCGCTTAAGCGACTTTCTATACAATAAAGACTACACGAACAATGAGGATTGTCCATATGTATTTATACGACGATCCCAGAATGGATTCTGTATAATCTCAATATATGTAGATGATCTGAATATCATCGGAGCCCTGGATGATATAAAAGTAGTGAGCTATTACCTAGAATCAGAGTTTGAAATGAAATATTTGGGTAAAACCAAATATTGTTTAGGCTTACAGCTTGAGCATGTCCTAGAATGGATATTAGTGCATCAGTCAGCCTACACTTAGAAGGTGTTAGAGTGGTTTGGTTTTAAAAAAGTATACCCTTCAATAATACCAATGGTCGGAAGATCTTTGCAGTAAGACAAGAATCCGTACAGACCTTGAGAAAAGGGGGAGGATGTCATGGGACCAAAATTCCTATACTTAAGTACAGTAGGAATGCTTATGTATTTAGCAAACTGCACTAGACCGGATATAGCATTTGCCATAAATCTATTAGCAAGATATAGTGTAGAATCTACCAAAAGGCATTGATATGAAATAAAGGATATCTTCCGATACCTTCAAAGAAGTGAAGATCTTGGACTGTCTTATAGAAAGAACCAAAATCTGAATATGATTGGCTATGCAGATGTCGGGTACTTGTCACACCCGCATATCGTCAGATCACAAACAGGCTATGTATTCCTATGCGGTAGAACTGCCATTTCATGAAAATCGTCTAAGCAAAGTCTTGTATCAATTTCAACGAACTACTCAGAAATCATAGCATTGTATGAAACCACATGAAAATGTGATTGGCTTCAATGAATGGTTCACCACATCTGGCATACATGTGAATTGAACATCATGCAAACTCTCACAATTATCTTTGAAGATAATACATCTTATATTGCATAAGTGCAAATGGGTTACGTAAAGAGTCATCTCACGAAGCATATCAACTCTAAATTCTTCTATGCTCATGAATTGCAAAAGATTGATGAAATTAAGGTATTGTATACTAAGTCATGTGAAAATCAGCATCTAACTTTGAAAGATGTGTATGTGGAATTGAAATGATGAGACTTAGAGCAGTGCAGAATTTAGGGATAGATTATTTTTGAGCTCACTATTAAAATTTGATCACGAAGATCGAGTATCAAAGAAATAAATCATGTAGATAAAATGAAATTGGGTGAATTGTACTTTTTTTCCTTGACTAGTTTTTTTTGAAGTTTCTTGACTAAGGTTTTTAATGAGATAATTCATGCAACATAACATAATATGTATCATGTATTTTTTCTCTAAATTTTTTCCACTGAGTTTTTATGGAGTTTTGATAAGAGATGAATGTGTCGGATAAGTGCCTAAGGGGAATGTTAGAAAACTTAGGCTTAGATCTATAAGTCTGACCCATTGGTGGGTATATTCTACTTAGTCTATAAATAGGGGTCCTAATCATTGTAAAGAGTACAAGAAAACAGAAAAAGCAATAAAGTAAGAAGTTCCGTTCTCATCTCTCTATGTTCAATTTATTATTTGTAATATTTTATATTTGATCTATGTATTTTATATAGAAGAGAAATCGCTTAAACTAGACTCACCAGCGACGATCCACTATCCTTAATCCCTAAGATGGTTGTTATGACAGAAAAAAAAAAGACCACCGAACTTGCAGTTAAGCACCCTAAAACCGACCAAAATCCCAACTAACGCCACGCCATCGCAGCATAACGGATGCTCCTTCGCTCGTACACGGCCACTAGCGGTGCCGTGGTGGCGAACCCGGTAAGGCGAGTAGGAAGCCACCATGGCCAAGCAGAGGGCCTCGACGCCGGCGATCCGCCGCCGCGTAGGCGGAGTCGGGCTGCTCCGGTGGGTTGTGCGGGTTGCGTCGAGCATCGTTCTCTGGACATTGCTCCTCCACCTCTCCACCTTCCTCGGCCTCCCCCGCTCGCCTCTCCCCGCCGCCCGGCTCTCCTGCCTAGGCGGCCGCAACAACTCCACGACCGCCTCTGCCGCAGCGGCCGTTGTCGCCGACGAGGCCGGGCGCCTTGCACCCCCAGCTCTGCCTCCCAGGAGTGAGTGGCTCTTGTCTTCTTGATCTCGCCCTTCGGTGATTCCTGGTTCTTGGAATCTGGCCCTGCTTGCTCTGGTCCTTGTTGGGTGAGGCGCTTCTCAGCATCTTAGCCGAGGCAGTCGAAATGTGGTAGCTCTAGAGCATTCGTGAGTTGGATCGAATTGTTTACCGGGAAGCGAGCGAATGTGCCCAGTTAAATTGAGTCATTCTTGGTGTAAATCGGCAATCTGGTGCCTTTGGGCTGTTCGAACATTTGGGGATTGTCGGATTGGTGAGTTCGTTGGTGCTTGATTTCTCATAAATAGTGTATGCCTTGTCTTTTCTTGGTTTTTGGGATTCTTGCCTTGCCTCTTAGTTTGTAATGCTGATTTTAGTGGATTTTGTAAAAAAAAAAAAATGGACTTCGATGGGTTTCTGTGATGGAGACTAATGGAGAGTAGCTGATTGCTTTCTTCTGTTATTTTCAGTGAGTTTGTGAGTTGAAGTCGAGTTGGTTCTGTGAAGCGAGTGGTTATACTATACCAAAATGTGAGGTCTTAATTTGTGATTTGGCTTGTTGGCAAAGTGCATTTGTGGTGTTAAAAGATTTTGTTTGTTGTTAAATTGGGCAGTCTCCTAACGGTGGAAGTAACATTGAAAGCCGTAACTGATTGGCAACTTGGGATTTGCATCATTTTATGTACTTAGTAATGGTAGGTAGAATTTGTTGTCAACGCTTCCTGAAATGTAATTCAACGCATATCTAGTCAAATCGTGTGCCGTAGGGAGATTTTCTCCTTTATAGAGAAATGCTAGGTCTAATGATCTATGAATAATTTATAGCTGTAGGCGTGGAGATAATTTTATATTTTGCAAGGAAAACTTTATGTTTTGGTTATTTCTACATGAATGTGGACTACTTAAACTCGGGGTGCATTCCCTTACGTAGTAAGGTTCTAAGATCATGTTGGTGACAGGCGTCGAAAAGAAAAAACTTCTACCTTCCGTTGCAGTAAATTTGAGTGCTCAAGAATACAGTTTTCTCATGTTTAGCTGAGTCTACTGCACAGCTTGATATTGACATATATGCAACGTCGCTCTGGTAGACTGGCAGTGATGTTGATAATAGTGACATCTGTCAGTTTATGTTGGCAGAATGATAAGTTCAGTCCGAGTAAAACTTTCTTTCTGTCGTGTAGGATTTTACAAGAGTAATGGCTATCTTCTAATTTCATGCAATGGTGGTCTGAACCAAATGCGAGCAGCGGTTAGCATACTTGATCCTAACACCTTCTTGCCTTTTACTGAAATGATAGCTTCCATGTACAGCAACAGCCTCCAACTATGCTTTGCTAATGCTTCATAAAGCTTCTTTTGTGCAGATATGTGACATGGTAACTGTAGCACGCTATTTGAATCTGACTATGGTGGTACCTTATCTTGATAAGCAATCCTTCTGGGCTGATCCTAGGTGTGTGCCTTTTCCACTTCTTTTTCATGGTTGATTGTAGAGTTAGAACGTGCAATAACTGACTCAATTTAGTCATACTTTTCAGTGATTTTGGAGATATTTTTGATGTAAATCATTTCATTGATTCCTTAAGAGATGAAGTAAAGATCATCAGAGAACTCCCCCATAAGTTCAGTGGGAAAGTTCCATTCTCAATGCAACCAATCAGCTGGTCTAGTGAGAAATACTATTTGAGACAGGTTAGATAGTAATCTTCCTCCAAATATTAGATTTGCATTTCTATTTTGTCCTCTACTTGGTTCTGAATTTCATAGTGATCTTGCTTTCAGATCTTGCCTCTGGTACGAAAGCACAAGGTGGTACATTTTAGCAGGACAGATTCTCGCCTCGCAAACAATGGCCTTCCTCTGAGGCTCCAAAAGTTTCGCTGCCATGTTAACTACAACGTGTTAAGATTTACACCATCCATTGAGGTTGTAGGCAACAAGATGGTATCAAATCTTAGGAAAACTGGATCTTTTGTTGTGCTTCATCTGAGATACGAGATGGATATGCTTGCTTTCTCTGGGTGTACACATGGATGTTCTGATGAAGAAACATCAGAGCTCACGAGAATGAGGTTTCATTGATATTACAACTTTGTAATTAACTGTACTTTCTCATCACAACCTTTATCTTCAATCTTCATTGTTGTCTGCTCTTTGGGCCTCAGGTATGCATATCCCTGGTGGAAAGAAAAGGAAATAGACTCTGAGAAGAAAAGGCTCGAGGGATTGTGCCCCCTTACTCCTGAAGAAACAACATTAGTACTCAAAGCTCTTGGTTTCCCCAGGGACACTCGAATATATATTGCCTCAGGTGAAATCTATGGTGGTGAAAAAAGATTAGCTGCATTGAAGACAGAATTCCCTAACATCGTAAGCACATAATAATTTCACATCCATGAAATTCCTGGTAATCCTGGAACGGTGCTTATTTGCTATTGTAAACTGTAGGTGCGGAAGGAGATGCTTTTATCTGATGATGAGTTACGACCCTTTCAGAAGCACTCAACTCAAATGGCTGCCCTGGACTATCTTGTTTCTGTTGCAAGCGATGTTTTTATCCCCAGTAATAATGGAAACATGGCTAAAGTTGTAGAAGGACACCGCAGGTCTGCCTCCTTCTGACCTTCCTAGTATCTATTCTTCTTTGACTTGCTACCGTGTGTATGTATTCTTGTGACATGATTAGCTGAGTAGGAAGTGGAAAAAATGTTTAATTCGTGTGGACACATGCGTTTGTACTGTGTACTGTCATGTGGGTATAGTTGTACTGACAATAGCTTAACAAGAATAGAGCTGGATTACTCAACTGAGAAGTGCTTATGTTGGAAATGCAGAATTATGGGCTTCCACAGAACCATACAGCTGGATAGGAAGAAGCTTGTGGAGCTTATAGATCTTCTTGAGTATCAGGAGCTGTCCTGGGGTGAATTCTCTACTGCTGTCAAGGAGCTACATGAGGGTCGAATGAGCCAGCCCACCAGAAGAAAAGTTATTGCCGGGCAGCCAAAGGAAGAGGACTTCTTCTACGCGAATCCTTATGAATGCCTTGGGCCTGCAAGAAAGTGGAGGGAAAAGCAAAAACATACTGAGATATGAATACTACACTTTTAGCGCCTATTAGGCTGGTAGATAAAAGGTCAAAGTGAAAAAGCGCTAAGGCGGTTTCATTTAATTGCCATTCTAATAATCTGATTAGCTGGTTGCAGCAATGGCAAAACAATCTTCAGCTTCCTCACGTTGCTGACCTGAGTTCATATTTTTTCGGAGCCTCACCCTCATGAAGTGCAATTGCGTGAATAAGTTGTAACACTACTCTGCCGGTGGAAGCTCATCACTATTCGGCGAACCTTAGCATCATTCTTCTGGATTTTATGATCTACATGGGAGGTGGAGAAGCTTATGTCATCCATAAACTTGATGTGCGTCATTGGTTGTTAGATTCATAATTAGGCGAATCTGCATTCATTTTCCCCTGTTCTTGAGGTTTGCTGAAGGTATAGTCTGAATGAACTGTGGAAGCGATACATATTGACTGTAGATGTAGTGTTCTACTGATTTTTCTATTGATTCAGTGGCAGATGCTATGTTTTATTACGTTGTTGCATTTGTTGTTAATGTACATACAAACTCCTAGAATGGAAAATGCAGTAGTGAAGGGTATAATTGGATCTGATGTAATAGACATCCATATGGTAGTCTGTTACTATGGCATACATGCCCTATTGTCGTACACTCCGTACATGAGCGAGCCGAGCTATCACCAATACTTTCGAGAAAGATCATTGCCGCATAACCTGGCGACCCATGTATCCTGAAAGTAATAACATTCATGACGCGCAGTGCAGTTGCGTGCAGGGCTGTTTTTTTAGTTTTGGTTTATAGTTTTTAAGTTATTTGTGAGAGAGTATAGAATAATAAAAATTCACGTTTAATTTTAACTGATATAAATGAAATTGTTACAGTGTGTACCATGGTTATTAAGGCGGTGCGGCTAGATGCAGCGGCTCACCACCTTCACATAACAATATCACTTATGACGCGTGGTGTGACGATGTCATACATATCTTAGTCTAGTTTGGTAGCAAATTAAATCGACAATATAGTGGAAGTGTAGAACATGCATACCTTAATTTTGTCTATTCTTGAGCACTACCTTCTCCTATATAGCATTCATCCCCTTGTAACTTGCAATTACATGAAGTAAACAATGAGCAACATGACACGCATAATATAACCAACTCCACATGTATAGAGTTATAAGTACTGCAAACTAGCAATAATAAATAGGGACATAAATAATGAGTTACTAACAATAAGATATCACATACATTAGCACTAGCAGCAACACATACATTAGGCATTAGGAGTTTAGCACTAGAGCACACATATAACATATATTCATATAAACTAATTATGGAACAATGATGTATTGAACATTAAAGTATGCAACAAATTAAACATTGATGCATGGAATATTGAAGTATGCAACAAATTATCTACACCACACATACATTGAAGTATGGAACAAGCATGTAACAAATTAAACATTAATGTTGAAGTATTCAACAAATTATCTATAGTCTACACCACACATATATTGAAGTATGGAACATTGAATGGAAACAAATTATCTACACCAGTCATCAGTATCTACACTAGCAGTTTAGTACTAGAATTTAGAAGACTACAACCCTGCCATGCACTCAGCCACAATCCTACGGAGCCACTCATTGGTCACTGCATATGCATAGTTGTATACAGGCATATACCGGAGGTGGCAGCACGGATCTTGTGCGTGGAGGACCAGAAGTGGCGCGGAGGAGCCTCGACAGAGAAGGAGCTAGGCAAAGGAAGAGGACCAGTGGAGGAGGAGGCTCGACGGAGGAGGAGCTCAATGGAGGAGGAGGCTCGACGGAGGAGGAGGCTCGGCGAAGGAGAACGGCTCGACGGAGGAGTAGCTCAGCGGAGGAGGAGCTCAGCAGAGGAGGACCGATGGAGGAGGAGGCTCGATAGAGGAGGAGCTCAGCGAAGGAGGAGGATCGACGAAGGAGCTCGGTGGAGCTGCAGGCTCACGGCGGAGGAGGTAGAGTCGCGGGGGTAGAGGCTCGAGGCTAGATCCGTCGGAGCTGTGCCAAAGGAGGCCTGATGTCTAGACCCAAATTTGTACATCCGGGCTCTCTGTGTATACCGCATTAGTCTAGAAACACGCTAGTGTACATAGTGTAAACATAGATGAAATATCGATCATATAAATGATTAATAAAGGAAAATACTCAAATATTATTAATTATCAGAGTTACGACTTTATGACCAAGCTTACAAATAATAGCCTGAAGGGCTTAAGAAGCTAGCAGTAAAAAATAGAAATAAGCATGATAGCTATTCGACATGTCCATAGGCAATCGACAAGGAAGCAAAGTTCTAATCTACGAAGTAATCGAAATATTCTCTCTCAGGTACCTCCTGCGATATAGTTCCTCCTCTTCAACTGAGCAACAGTAGGCATATAGCTGTAAGTACATTGGTACTTAGCAAGTCATTTGTAACAAAGATGTAATATAATATGCAAGGCTTAACAATAGTTGGCTGAAAGATTATTTTTTCGAAAGCAATAACTTAAGGTAAATATAATAAATAAATTGAAAACAAATTTTAAAGGAAATGATAGCAAATAAATAACCAAAGAAATTGAGTAAACTACTTGTGAACTAACCATTCACAAGTTGCTCCACCATTGAACTAACTATTCACTTTTCAAATTTAACCAAATCAAGTCTTTATGAAATCTCTACCCTTTGTGTGAAATTACCAAACATTATTCATAACCGGAGACACAACTATTCGAATAGTTTTACACTCTGCAAAGGTTACACAACTATACCCGCATGATGTGATTTCCTCTACGTATCAGAAAATCACAACAAGGCATTTATAATGCTCAACCTTAACTCAATTCCGCTTACTAGGGTTTTCCATCACACCCCCTTGCGTCTCATAGAAATCAGCAACCATGACCATCACAATGGTGAGATTGAAATTAAAATATCATAAATTAATCAGCCAGGTCTATCTTATACTAGACATGTGGTTTGCACGGTAAGACTCAGATTAATGGTACACAAAGTTAAGTCCTTAGTCATTACCCATGTGAGACATCCATATCTCTCGAAGTGAATCAACACTTCCCCCTTTATGCACGACCACTCGTCCGAGTGAAAACTAATTTTGTATAACCGACACTAATGACACATCAATGTCATGGTATATAAATTTTATAACTGTGGAACCACAATGCAATATCTCATCAAGTAAAATTAATTAATTGATCACATGTGATGATAAACTCAATATAATTATAAGCATGGCTAAACAAATTACTCGTACAACCCATGTGAGAACTACTATGGTATCACTAAATAGTTTTTCATCCTATGGTGACAATGGTAACATGGTATTCAAAATTATTAACAGATGGATTAATCAAATTGGATAATAACTACCAAGTATAAGGGTTTATAATAAAATAGTAATGCACGATAATCTAAAATAAAATAAATAAATAATATATTAAAAACTAGGTTCAACATGATCAAGGGACACAAGTTGTCTTGGCCTTACTCAGTTATGAATTCTTGATCTTCTAGTGGTGCTTCCGCTCTTTCGAAGACGTGATCTAACGAGAGAGAAAACAAACGAGGCATAAAAGAAATTCAAATAAAATTTAAATGAACTTCAAAACTGAACCCCAAAAGATAGAGCTCAATTTTAGATGAATTTTTTTAAAAAAGAACATGGTCAATCAGAGTTAGAACGAAGGAGAACAAGCTCTTGAAAAATTTAACCTAAAGAAAATACTAGAAAATAGAGAATTCTACTGTGCTATGGACTCGGTGCACAAAATAGCTGATCTACGGTAGACTCAGCTTATGGAACAGTAAACTGTGTGCAACTAAGGTGACGTGGCGGCTTGGGCTAGAGTGGTGGACACGTGGCCGATAACTGGCTATTAGGGCTAGTGTGGCAGGTGACGTTGCATGATACGTGGCAGATGATGTGGCATGCTGACATGGCACCTAGGATGGCTTGGGTGCTGACATGGCACACATGTGTTATGAAATATGGCGACACGTAGACTTTAGGGTTGAGGTGGCAGTTGATGTCAGCCAGGGTTGACTCGACTGGGGTGACGACGATTGGACGGTTAAGGGATGATGACGATCGGGCTAGTCGGAAAGGGATGACGCGTGGCATATGGTGATTGTCGGATGGGCACAGCAACATTCGGATAGTCGAAAGGGTGATGATGATCGGACGATCCGATGACGATCAGATGGCCGGGGACAATCGGATTGGCCGGGGACGATCGGACTGGCCGAAAGGGATGACACGTGGCATGCTACAGTTGGCAGGCGACAATGAAATGTTGGCGGCTTTTTGGCAGGTGAAAGGGCGTGGCGGCTGACTAGAGGAGGTGGGACGACAGAGCAGAATGGTGGTGCTCACCGGTGGCAGGATGGTCGGCGGAGCGACGACGGTATCTTCGGCTACTCAAGCTCGTCGACGCAGATGGTGCGGCTAGAGGCGAAGGCGACGACAGCGTTGGAGGAGATGACCCCTGAGGCGGCGGCGCTCGAACATTGGCGATGGCGGAGCTCGATGACGACAGTGATGGCGGAGCTTAGCAAACGGTGGTAGGGCTTTGACGCATGAGCAGAGACGACGTAGCTCGGAAGATGCCGCGAAACTGAGGGGGCGGCACGGCTTTTAAGGGCACTAACGCTGAGGAGTCCAAGGTGTGCACGGCGCAGTGTTCCACATGGCCACGACGTGAATGCCGAGGTGAGACCGAGATGGATACGATGGCGATGGCAGAGTCCTCTTTGAAGACAACGGTGAATAATGGCCAACGTCTCGAATGCTTGACACGTGGCAGTGGAAAGGATCGGTTGGCCAGCATGAATGGCACCGATGAACAGTGACGAAGGGTGACGATGGCCGACATGTGGAAAGGCGAAAGGGGTGCGGCTGGGCTGGATGAACAGTAATAGGCCCAGCCCATTGCTGCTTTTAGGATTTTTGGGGTTTTCTATTTTCAAAAATTTGAATAAAAACAAATGAGCTCTAGAAAATAGCAAATAAATCCTAAAAAATCTGAGAAAATACAGAAAAATTCCTTGTAGCACAAGGAACCCAACAAAGTCCAAATTAATGTTTACTTTAGTCATATTAAATCTTTTTAAATAATAAAAATTCATTTTAAGTTTTAATTAATTCTAGAAAAATCCAAAATGGTGCACTTTATTTTAAAAGCTTCAAATGAACTCAGAAAATTGAGATGTTACACCTGATCTGGCCAGTGGAGGAGACCAGAGTCGGCGGCTGGAGCCCTTCCTCCTCTCGGTATGGTGGCTGGAGCCCTTCCCCCTCTCGGTATGGTGGCTAGAGCCCTCTCTCTTGCCCTCTGTCCTTCAAGCTTTAGTCTTCGGACTTCACTTAAGCCCCCTAAACCTATGCCATCCACGCATGCCGCCACAGCATCACACAGTGCCATGGCATCACCATGGTGGACAACATACCTATTTGGTGGACGCCATACGCCCAGTAGGGTTGTAAAAAAGCTCAAAGCCCGCGAACTACTCAAGCTTGACTTGTTGTAGGATCGATTCGAGCTCGGTTCGAGCCCTTAACGAGCCGAACTCGAGCCTCGAAATAAGCTCGCAAGCCTGATCGAGCTGAGCTCAAATAGTTTGAGTAGACTCGGCTAATCTGGTCAACACAATCCCTACTTAACTTCCTCAGTTCACCACTCGGTCCACTCCCATTCCTCGGTCTCCCTACTTCACGCCTCCCAGGCTCCCACCCGCCTCTCCTCTCCTCCCACCCGCTCCTCTTCTCCCCCAGTCGCTGCCCCTCCTCTGCCCCGCCCGCCGCCCCTCCTCGGGCCTCGCCGCCCCCTCCCCCCGCCGTCCCTCGGGCCGTCCCTCCTCTGCCCCGCCCGCCGCCCCTCCTTGGGCCTCGCCGCCCCCTGCCCCCGCCGCCCCCCGGGCTACCCCTCCTCCCCACTGCCGCCTCCTCGCCCCAAGATCGCCTCCTCGCGCCTCCTTGCCCCTGGTGCCACCTCTCGCGCCTCCCGCCATCCCTCCTCTCCCGGTCTCCCCCGCCATCGCCCCTCCTCGCCCCTCCTGCCGCCCCTCCTCTCCCCCCGCTGCCGCCCCTCCTTGTCGGCTCGTCCCTCCCTTATCTGCCCAGTTCTGAGATCCAGATCCTATCCCTAATGCCCTTTGGCCTCCGCGACTCCACGCCTCCACCCCTCTGGAATCTTGCTGTCGGCACGGAGCCACACCGCCACCCAACGACCCGAGTTCTCGACACCCTGAGCCCAAGTTCCTGGCGCGACGGCCCGAATTCCTGAGTCCCGACGCCCCGAGCCTGAGTTCCCGACGCCGTCCCCAAATCTTCCCTCGGCCCCGATGTCGCCGCCTCATCGGTAGCCACAGCCACTCTCCAAGACTCCAGAAATGGCCAGATTTGAGATCCCTAACCCTAGCAGGTATATTTTTCTTTTCTTTTAGCTTAATGTCAATTTTCCTTACTAAACAGCACTATATGCTTGAAATGCTGATGGATTTTGGGTCATGGGTGGATTGGAAATCACTTAGCACTGGGGTTGAACGGTTGCTAGTGCAGTTTGTTGCAGAGAAATCACTTAAATCTGTGAGTTGTCTGGTTGTCCCTGTGAACTTTGACTGCAATGCCTACCTTAACGAGCCTCGACGAGCTTGCTCGAGCCGAGCTCAAGCTTCGTCCGAACCGAGCTCAAGCTCAGCTCAAAGCTTGACCGACATCTTGGGCTCGCTCGAGATCGGCTCGAGCTTCTATCGAGCTCAAGCCTGACAGGCTGAGCTCGCTCGAGCTTGGCCTGTTTACAGCCCTAATGCCCAGTGAGCATGTTGTCTGCATGCCGAGCGGTGCCCAGCCGCCATACCACTATGGTAACGACATGGCAATGCCATAACAACCATAGTGTGCACTACAATCAACTTGTAGATTCTGATTTTAAAAGATGCTCTGTTTAAAAGCTAATTGTTGTACAAATGTAGTTTTTAGAAGCTGAAAAAAGTGGAATTGACCACATTGGGTAAAACATGTGGAGTTATCCTGCCTATCATTTAGGCCAAATTGTTTTGAGGGGAAAACAATAGGAGACTCCTATTGTGGTAATATATTAAAAGAAAGAAAATAAAAGGTTACAATATGTACAACAGGAGAGAATCCTTAAAGATTATGTAGACAATTACAAAGAGTTTCGTGATCAGCAGGCTTAATTCTACACAAGTGCAAAATGACATGTCCCTTGAAAGAGCGCTTCCAATTCTCCAGGTTAACAGTAGAAGCATAAAAAATGACCCCGTTTCTTTATTTGCAAATGTGCCAAGTAGCAGTAATAAAAATCTCTATGAAACACGACAGGCTGGATGTGTGTCTAGTGAAGAGAATCATATGCTCAATATTTGGATTTAGTTGCCAAGTGATCCCAAGGTACTGCCAATACTGGGTACTAAAAGAGCAGCCAAAAAAAGATGAAGCGGTGTTTCATCCTCATCCCCATTACACATAACACAGATTGTGAGGCCATGTATGTGAAATTTTTTCCTTTTTAGGAAATCTCTAGTATTTAATCTGTCCACAAATAGAAGCCAGGCAAAGACTTTGAGCTTCATGGTGCACTTACTTTTCTATATGAGCATATAACCAGGGGAATTATGGAGGGAACCATATTGTTGTATGTAATATAAGTCCAAGAATCATAACCATTACATCATACTTAATCGGGTCTGAAGCTCTTCATATTCGTCAAAGGCCTCCGCTGATAGAGGAAGTTGAACGTGATCCAATGGGTCAGAAAGGGCAAGGAAATTATGAACAGAAATATCCTACTCTGTAGCAAAGGCAAAAAGAGCATGGGGAATTGATGGCAGAACATGTGACCTTCCCAATAATCCTTCCAAAATAAGATATCATGACCATTGCCAAGGCGGCCCATAGCAATGCCTCTAAATTGAGTAATTAATTTCATAACATCACGCCACTAGAAAGAACCACAAGCCCTAGCAACATGAGGAATTGAAGCAGCATAATAAGTTGAACGGATCAACTGAACCTAGGGGATATCAATCCGACCATAGAATTTATGGAGGTGCTTGATAAGAAGGGCTTCATTTTGCAGTCTTAAGTTTAAGACACCCAAACCTCCACATCGTTTAGAGCGATAAACTTTGTCCCAAACCACAAGGGAGTGACAATGAATAAACAAATCTTGAGACACCCTCCAGAGACAATGGCGACGAGTGCGGTCTATATGATCAATGACCTTTTGGGGCAACTTAAGCAAACACATATGGTAGATCGCTTGCAAAGAAAGAACAGCATTAACTACAGTTAAATGGCCACCAAAGAAAAGGAAAGCTGTAGTACTTGACAGTCTTCGTTCCACATGATCCACTAGAGGAGAGAAATTCTTGACAAAAGGGCGAGTAGTACCCAAAGGTAGACCTAGGTAGATGAAAAGCAGAGTTCCCACCTGGCAGCCAAATAAATGAGCCAAAATTTTCCATTTTATCTGCATTGACATTGATGGGAATCATTAGTGACTTATGAAAGTTAACTCGTAGATTCGTAGAGGCTGAGAAGCTAGATAAAATACCCTTCAAGAATAGCAATTGACGACCACATGCTAGCACGATTAGCAAAGTATCATTCGCATACTGAACAATCGGGAAGTCAAGGTTGGCCAAATTAGGGAGGGGATGAGTAAGAATTCCTCTGTTAGCAGCTTCATTGACAATGGTCTACAAAAGATCAACCTCGAGAACAAATAAGAGCGGAGATAAGAGATCTCCTTGATGCACTCCACGTTTGCATTGAAACATTTGTCCTGGAACTCCATTCAGAAGGATAGAAGAGTAACCTATGCTTAGTATCTGAGAGATCTAGGAAATCTAGTTATCAGGAAAACCATAATGGCGCATAACTTCCAGGATAGCAGAATGTCCAATGGTATCAAAAGCTTTTTGAAATCTTGTTTAAGAATAATAATCTCATGCTTGCTTTGTTGGCATTGATGAATGTATTCAAAAGTCCAAGCAAGACAATCTTGAATTATCCGACTCCATTGGAAACCATATTGGTTCTTGTGTATAAATTGCAAAATCACCTTTTGAAGCCTGTATGCCAACAGTTTTGTCAATAGTTTGAGGACTGAGTTAAGGAGGGAGATTGGCCTGAAATCATTATCCATTTTTGGCATCAGCTTCTTAGGGATAAGAGTGATAAAAGAGCCATTGATACTGACTTTTCCATGGAAGAAGTCTTCATATAACGAACAGATGTCATTCTTGATGATGTCCCAGCACCTCTTGATGAATAGACCATTGAAACCATCCAGACCCGGTGCTTTATCAGATGGAAAAAGATTTACTGTATCATCAATTTCTTGGCGCAACTAAGAAACACCTAAGCAATCAAGGGAAGGTCCAGCAGGAAAAAGGAATTGCAGGTCAAACAACATGGAAGGTGAGGAGGACACTCCCATCCTTTCAATGAAAGCCATACGTAATGCCTCAGCCTTTGCCTCATGCGAAAAAATGTAAGATCCATCAGAATTCAATAGAGAAGGAATATTGTTACTACGAAAATGCTTCGTAGCCATTGCATGGAAATATTTGGTATTTTCATCACCAAGCTTAACTCAGCGGTTGGTACAACACTTCTTCTGATAGGCCTGCTGGTAGTTTAGCAGATGAAGCAGTTGACGCTTGACGATTTCCAAAAAGTTGTGTTCTTCATGAAAGAGACTTCTATGCTCTTCCAATGAGTCTAAAAAAAGGATCACCACATTATAATTATGAATAAGGGAGGTGAGATGAGATAAACTTTTACTCCAAATTTTGAGACTGTAGCGAAGTCTTTTGAATCCAGTCGACACCTTAATAGTGCTATTCCTAGAATGAGCTGGCAAATTCCAATAGAATTTGACAATGTCTAGGAAGCCTGGATGATGTGCCCAAAAGTTTTCACAACAAAAAATAGAGGCTTTAGGAATCACAGTACTGATTTGGGCCACACAAGGAGAATGATCATAAATGTTCTTAGACAAAACAGATACAACTGTGTTGGGGTAAGGCAAAGTATATTCATTTATCATAAAGAACCAGTCCAATTGTTCAAGTAAGGGATCCGTTTGCATGTTACGCCAGGTGAACGAGCAGCCTTTTAAAGGTAACTCAACAAGACCCAACTGATTGATGATAGTATTAAAGATTAAAATGTCATTCATATCCCCTTCCTGGTTTATTCCTATTCTGAACAAAATGAATGAGATTGAAGTCTCCTAATACCAACTATTTTTGATTAGCAGGGATGTGCAGGTTAAGTAACCAGTCCACAAACTCATCCCGAAGCTCCCCAACACAAGGGCCATAAATATTTAACAAAATCCTTGTGTCAGAATTAGAAGAGGAGCTAAACCAAATAATCTGTGCATAAGAAGAGATAAAGATTTCATTGTTAGAGAAAAATTGAACTATTCCAAAGCACCAAAATACCACTAGAAGCTCCAACATAGGGATAAAAATTGTATTTATCAAAACATTTAGGGGCAAAATGTTTGATGTAAAAATGATCAAAGGAATCCCTCTTTGTTTCCTAAAGGCAGACCACAGAGCAGCCGCTTTCATTGATCTTATTCCGAATAGAATTATATTTATCATGCAAGTTAATGCCCCGAACATTCCATCATAACAGATTCCAGTTACGAAAATGATTTGCCAAACTCATTAGAATGAACGAAAAGTAGTACAGAAACAAATATGCAAAGCAAACTAAGGTTCAAATAGATAATAATAGAGTAGCCAGCAGGAACTGTAGCAAATATGACAAGAGTCAATAAGATGAAATAAGCTAGAAAAAAGGCCCTTTCCATATTACGGAACAACCAAGAAAGGCCCTTTCCATATTACTGTAGCAAATCGACTACTGTTCATCTTTGTCTCCCAGATGGACTCCACCACTACATCGGTTCTCGTATTTGAGCTGAACTCTCTACCATCTTTGAGCTGGACTCCTCAGCATTCGTGCATATATAGCTGTGCCACCCCTCGTGTTCTGCATCCGCTGTCTTTCTCCCTCACTCGTACGCCATAGTCCTCCCCATAGTTCACCGCTACCACTGTTCACTGAGCTCACCGTTGCCCGCTTGCTGGAGCTGTCGTCTGCTTTATTCCTCTCCGCTGAGCACTGTCGTCGACCACCGCCACCTCTGAGCAATGCACCGCCCTACCTCGCCAGCCATCCCTCGCAACCTTCTTTTTTCGATACGTCTAGCCTAGCCATCCCTCGCCACCTTCTTCTTTTGATCCTTCGTACCCAGCCACCGTTGCTTCACCTTCAAAAGCCAACCACAAAGTGCCATGTGTCGTCGTCGTTCGAACTATCCGAACATTCTCAGCCCTTTGGACCATTCGATCATATTTGAATCGTTCGATCATTGCCATGCCGCATGTTTGACTCCGTTCTTTTTTTAATTCATCTAAAATTGAGCTCTATCTTTTTGTTATAGTTTTAATTTTTTTGAAGTTTATTTGAATTTTATTTGAATTTATTTTGTGTTTCATTGGGTTTTCTCTCTCATTAGATCACGTCTTCAACGGAACTGAAGTAAGATTTGAAGATCAAGAGCGATTAACTGAGAAAGGTCAAGGCAAATCATATCCTTTAATCATGTTGAACCTAATTTTTAAATCTATTATTTATTTATTTTATTTTAAATTATCACGCATTGCTAATTCACTACAAATCCTTGTATATGGTAGTTATTGTCCAATTTGCTTTAATCCTCCATTTGATAAGTTGAATACCATGATTCTATTATCACCATAGGATATGTAATTATCTAATGATATAATACTAGTTATCGCATGGGTTGTACAGTTATAATGCTTAGCCATGCTTATAGACCTGTTAGGTTCATCGTCACATATGGTTAAATAATTATTTTGACTTAATAAGATATTGAACTGTAGTTGGTGCCACAATTATAAAATTTATGTGCCATGATATTGATGTGTCATTGTTGTTGGTTATATAAAATTAGTTTTCACTTGGACGAGTGATCGTGCAGTAAATGAGGAAATATGGATTCACTTCGAGAGTGGAAGTCTCGCTTAGGTAATTTTGAAGGACTTAACTTTTTACACAATTGATCTGAGTCTTACCATGTAAACCACACGTCTAGTATGGATTAGACCCAGCTAATTAATTTGTGATATTTCAATTTTAATTTTCCATTGAGTTGAACATGGTTACTGATTTTTATGAGACGCAAGAGGGAGCAATTATCGACTAGGTGGTTAACCTACTTGATGGCAAAATCTTAGCGAGTGAAATTGAGCTGTGATTAAGCATTGTAAAAGCTTTGTTATGATTTCCTTTAGCGTGGGGATGATCATATCGTGTGGGTACAGTTGTGCAACCTCTACAGAGTGTAAAACTATTTGAATAGCCGTGTCCCTAGTTATGGACAATGTTGTGATTTCACACGAAGGGTAGTTATTTCATACAACTTGGTGGAGATTAATGTTAGAAAGTGAATGGTTAATTTACTAGTGGTTAAATTCGTGAATGGATAGTTCACGAGTGGTTTATTCATTTTATTTATTTATTTATTTATTTATTTATTATTGTCTTCATTAAAAGTTTGTTTTCAATCTATTTATTATATTTACTTTAAATTATTGCTTTATACAAAATAACCTTTTAGCCATCCATTAGTAAGTCTTATATATTGTATTATATCTTTGTTACAAACGACTTACTGAGTACCAATGTACCCATAGTTTTATGCCTACTGTTGCTCTGTTGAAGAAGAAAAACCATATTAGTAAGATGTACCAGAATGAGGATACTCTGATTACTTCGTGGATTAGGACTTTGCTCTCTAGTCGATTGCCTGTGGGTATGTCGAATGACTACTATACTTATTTCTGTTTTCCGTTGCTAGTTTTTTAAGCCCTTCAGGTTAGTTATTTGTAAGTTTGGCCATAAGATCGTACTATGATAATTAATAATATTTAAGTTTTTTCTTTATTAATTTTATTTATGGTTGATATTTCATCTATGTTTACACTATGTGCACTAGTGTAATCTTGGACTATTACGGTATACACAGAGAGTCCGGATTTGCATATTCGGGTTCTCGACAGAACACCAGGTCAACCTAGGGAAGACGATGATGACCTCCTTCTTCAATCTAGAGGCCCACCGGAATAAAGCGGTCGGGGTTCAACACGTCGAAGGCCACCATTGACAAGTGAGGAAGAGACAAAATGATCTCATCGGCAGTTGAGAGTTTCGAAAGGGCGAACGAAGGGAGTGGATAAGGAGGCGAAGAGTCAAGAACGTGGGAGACCCCACCGAAAGGAGCGGTTCCCGCCCGACTTATGGGCTGGCCCAAGAGAAGGCAGGTGAACTGGCCGCCAAACTCGATTACGAGAGAATTGACGAAACAAGCAAGAGGAGATCTTGTGCCCATAATTAAAACAAAATCGGCAGCGAATGGGATTTGCACAATTTCCAATGAGTTGTCCATGTCGTAAGCAGCGCCCACAATGATGTGGCATAGAGACCAAAACGGTGCCAATTTTGAAAGTTGTAGAAGCCTCTTTCTTAGAACGAGCATCCTCCATGCAGGGCCGAGGATGTTGTTGAGTAGGAGGAATGGGAAACGGATGATTCCTCCCGAAGAACTCCGCTGATGCAGATCTTGGTTCAGTCTCAAGAACACATATCCCACTTTGATAGGAGCAAAACTTACAAAATACTTAATGAAATGTTTGTCAGAGAATGAGACCTCTTTCTGAGCCTTGTCGTGATCCAAGCAGCAGGAAGACTTTCTGGAGGAAACTAGGGTCCTTTCATTTTCATGCTCCTGTAACTAGAATTGGTACTCTTTGCGAAAATCTGCCTCACAATCTCTCCAAAGATGAAAGTGAACACTGAATTGCTTAGCAATGCATTTTCGTAGAGAGTAAATTAGCAAACCCACATTTTTGGAAGCAACTGAAAAATGAAAGCCATAATTGTAAGCTTTCTTAACTTGAAAATTTGAAGCTTGTCCTCCTAAACAGCATTGTAAAATCTCACCAACAACTTCAACCGTCAAGTGAAAAGTGAAACTAGACAGTACGCCCGCTGGGCGAGCGGGCGCCACCGGGCCTCCAAAATCCAGACGTCTCCTCGCGTTCCGTTTGATTTCATCCCGTCCCCATAAACTTCGAGGAGGTAGAAACTTCGAGCCAGGGAAGGTGAGCAGCCGATGCGTTTGAGAATTTTGCGTGTGCTTTCTTTAGCTCCTTCCCTCCTGCCGTCCCTTCGAGCCTCGAGCTAGGGTTAAATCAGGGTTGTCTCGGCGGCGTTGGAGGGGATATGGAGGAGGGTGTGGGCTCGCGGGGCGGCGACGGATGCGGGGGCCTGGATGCGCAGATTGAGCAGCTCATGGAGTGTCGCCCACTCCCGGAGCCGGAGGTGAGGCCATGAGACCCGCCCTAGTTTTCCTCATCCCGTTCGACCTGGGTATTTCGGTTGTTCCCAGACGGGATTCGTGCCCCGATTGGTCAATTTCGGCGACGAAGTTCCTAGGATTAGATGTTCTGGCTAAAATCGAGGCTTTGTACCGATTTGGTCCATGTGGTAGATCGCAGGTGGAATCTGGTAGCCATGGAGGAGAAGTGGAATAAATAACGGAGCTTTACGAGCTCCCACGGTGGCCGGATCGGAATGTGCGGCGCAGGTTTTGCGTTAGATGTTGAATCTATCACACAGGAGATATGTACCTGTCATCAAATCGGCTAGTTTTTTCCGGGTATGTGGCGCTGCTGATTTGGTTCGATGACATGCGTCATCCCGTTGTTGGCTTTGTAATGTATCCGTCTAGGCAGTCGGCACTTTTCCATGGTGTGAGGGGGGTTTGCTTCGGGTAGATAATAGTATTCCCAGAATCAGTGAGTCCGCTGTGTACTAATTGGACTCTCGCAGTCAAAATGTTTGTGCGAGAAGGCGAAGGAGATATTGATGGAGGAAAGCAATGTGCAGGTATGGCCGAGCTGTACAATTTTGCAATGCTGTAATAATTTTTTTACTGTGCATTACAAATTTACAATGGCATCCATGTTATTGGTGCCTAAGGTTTGTTTGAGAAATTGATGACTGTATGCTCGGTTCAGTTTTGAGTAACATCATCCTTATAGTTGCGCTCTATATGTAGTTGGTATGTTCTTTTCAATTTTTGTGTGTGAAGGAATAGACTAAAAAAGGAGAGGGAAAAATATGGGCGTCCAACACAACAACAACAACAACAAAGTCTTTTGTTCCAAACAAGTTAGGGCAAGTTAATTATTTTTTGTTATGGTTGATATGGCAATCAATTCATTGAAAAGTATATTTCAAGAACTCCAAACATTCGGAAATATATTTGGATTTTTAATAAGTTCAACAACATTGAAGTCATTGGATCGAACTGAATTAAAAGAATGTTGTACAAAATTTGCAGAAACTTTCTCTCTAGATGGTTCATCTGATGTATTGAGAAGAAATTATTGGATGAGATTGATATCAATACCATCATCAATGACTTCGCATCTAGAAATATTAGAAGAAATTTTTAAGGTAATATCTATAAACTCTTTATTATGAATTAGATATATATATATATGTGTGTGTGTGTGTATGTATATTTATATTTAGATATTTATACTAGGGCCCCTATTTCTAGTTTCGCCCTGTGCCCTTAAAATCTCAGGACCGGCCCTGTACTGGATGTAGAGACTCTTTCAATGCCCTGGCTGTTGATCCGATTCTTGAAGATTGTGCTTGAGCAAGTGCTTCCCTCAATGAAAAGGGTTGGTTAGGGGAGCTTAGGGGGTGATCGGTTTGGTTTTTTTTCACCTTCAGCTTCTAGCTTCAGCTTTTTTTTCACTATTCATTACACTATCCACTAACTCAGCTACAGTATTTTTTCAGCCAGCTACAGTGTTTTTTCAACCAAAAGCCATCGCTATTCCGATCACCCCTTAGTTGAGGACTAAACTTGTTCCACATGTATCCATTTTCTGGTGTTCCCTGAGGCTGCATTAAATAGTAGTGATCATTAGAAAACAAATAACTAACAAGTTGGCCATAGTCTAATCAAGGGGATTTTTTGTCACATCACCTACAAAGTTTGTGCGCATATAATAAGCACAGAAAAACACTTTCTAGCATGACACGGGCTCAGTTCCACTGTTGCAGGCTCACTAGACATTAGTGAATGTCAAGCCCCCTATTTTGAGAACCTCAAACACCTTCCCTTAGAACTGTTCCTCTAATAATCTAGCCAAGCATCAATTTTGTGCACTTTGGGCCATACATAATATTTGCAAGCAAGATTCAGACAACTAGTGACCAGCCAATTACCAGTGTTACCAGCTCGAATTGTTCCTCCGAAAACCGTGATTTTCTGTGACTAGGCAAGGATGGTTGACTATCTATTACCTTTAATGACATTAGATGGAATATTTTTCATATCAAAAGGGGCATTAAAGTCATTTCACTTGGTCAAAGCCCTTTAACCTTATCAATGGGTATCTTCTGAAGAACTTGTGATTCCAATGGCATGAAATCAATAAGCCAAAAAAAACAGCAAAAGTCAAAAGTGTGGCTCCACCAAATGTGTCCGATTTTGATATATACTATAATGAAATCTTAGTTCATTTTAATACCACCGAAATATGCACCTTTGGCGATATAGCACTTCCGTCTCCTCTCCCATTAATACCACGTGAATTTACCCTTTTGCCCATGAATCGGATACCAGATTTCTTCCCTGTCAATTCCATTTCCTTCCTCCCGACGCCATTTTCCTCTCTTGCGCAACTCAATTTTCTCGCTCCCAACGCCATCTCCCTCTCTCTCGCGACCCCATCTCCCTCCTGTCCCCATCTCCGCCGCCGTCGCCGCCACAGGTGTCAACCGTCACTGCCATCGCAGGTAACTCCTCTCCCCGTTGTCTCATTTTCAGCACAGCTAGCAAGAGTGCAGCAGCAAAACCACCCAGCCAACCAACATCATCTCAGGGTAGCCTAGGTCCTATGACTAGGAGGACGGCAGCAGAGACACCCATCAGATCAACCCAAGGTCCAGCTGCCACTAATGGCTCACCTGCTAGGCTGCTAGTGCCAAGAGGAGGCGGCTCGACATCTAATAATATGTTGTTGTGGACATGTGTGATGTTGTTCCGATGCCTTCAGGAATGTCTTTTGGACCTGAGAGATGACTTGTGTCAAACAATTTGTGATGTACTTTTGAAGTGATCAAGTGTTCATGATCAAGGTCAATTTAATTCAGTGTTTTCACTTCAATGTATGTGTTGCTAAGTTTCTGCCTGTTTGTTTCCATCAAGAAATAAGAGCAAAGTTTCTGCTAGTTTTTTTGCATGGAGAAGTGAGCTGAAGAAATGAGCTAATGTGTAGAGAAGAGAAGATAAGCAAGGTGGTGTGAGAAAATCAGGGGGCAACGCAAGAGCAGCAGAGGCGCGTCCAGATGCCTGATCGAGCGAGAGGAGTGAAAAAAACATTCAAGTAATGGGAGGGGAGACGGAAGTGGAAGTGGTATATTGTCAAAAATGTGAAAATTTTAGTGGTATTAAATTGAACCAAGATTTTACTGTGGTACATATCAATGTTAGAAATATATATTTGTATTAGTCCTTTATACAGGGTGTTTCCTGCTATTTGTACAAGACTATATATTCTAGCCTTTTGCCCTATGGAATATAGTCAATTCATTCCAACATGGTATTAGAGCCATGGCCACTGCCCCCGCCTTCACTTCAGCATCCCCCTCCCTTCTCTCCGCTTGGCGTCGCCATCGAGTGTCCCTTCTCTTCTCATGAACAGACCCTTCTCGTGCTGCCTTCTCAAGGCCGCCGCGACCCAATTCAATGCCGTCGTGGCCCAGATCAAAGCCACCGCCGGCCTCGCCCAGCCTGGATCCAACCGAATTCGTGTCGCCCCATGCTCGATCTGCGCCGGAGGAAGGTGTCGCCTCGACTCCATCCAGTCAGGTTTGTCGCCTTCGGTGTTCCCTCTATTAGTTCAAACAAGCCCCTCATACATGATTTGAGCATTTTACCTCTGTTGTCGACTTCTCTGCCAGTGATCATAATCCTACTCTCTTTATTTACACCGCCTCTTGTGGTCGGACACTCCTCTATGTGGATGACATGCTCATCACTGGAGATGATCCTCAGTATATTAATTTTGTGAAGAGGCGTCTCAGTGAGCAGTTTCAGTCTGATTTGGATCCTCTTAGTTATTTCCTTGGGATTGAGCCTTAAGCCGTTCAGGGTTGGAGCTAGCTGACGACACAGGCTCACATGTCGGTGTATGTCAGGAGATGCAGGAGTGCACTGCAGTAGGGAGAAAAAAAGGATGATGGTGAACAGATAAACTCCTTTTTTATATTAGTAAAGATTAATTACAATTAGTGTATAATGTTGTGTAATGGTGTACATAGTGTGTACCACATATATTAAGTATATTTGATGTATTCTTCAGAATAAAATGGGGGAAATAGAAAATGCACAGTCCGAACTCCTAGGGATGCACCGTAGACCAGCCATATCTAATCAATTTCTGCCTGGGATACCTATTATCCACATTATCTGCAATAGCATCTTAACTGGTACTAGATTGTTTGCCACCAACAATCACTAAGAAACAATGCTGAAAAGCTATTGGTACCTATGAATCCAACTCAAGACGTACCCAACGTACCCTAAACTGGGATACTCCAAGAAAGCCAACATGATTCAAGTTCCAACGAGGCCAATTATCTCACATTGGAGCTTATCTAATATGCAAGCTATTCACGATGTGAAAATAACCGCAGGTAAAAATTCTAGTGCTGGAGGATTAGGCTTATATAAATAATGTGCCAACATACCCTTATTTCATGGCGTGAAGCCTCAGACAAATATGCATTGACAGATGGGGATAATCGATCAGAGTACTTTGGGGACACAGGGCGCTCAGCATCAGGGCTCCGAGAACTAGAGCCTAGTAGCAAGCTGTCTCCTGTTTTGTTGTGCTGCAGAAAGCATGCAAGTGATTAGCTTTGAATAAAATATAACAATCAACATGGTTTAATGGTAACAAAGCAGATTCATAATCAGTGATAAATCAATACACAGATTCTGTTTGACCAATTTCCTGAGGTTAGATGCATTGGATATTGTTATCATGTAAGACTACCAATAAAAAGACGGATGTGCTTATGTAATTTGAAATAAGTGTGTACATTAAAGTTCTGAAATGTCCAAACATACAAAAAAAAATAACAGGAACACAATGAAGAAAAAGTTGGATCTGGATATACTCCAATCAGTAACCTGGAAGAGTTATTTGCACATAAAACCAATGCAATATGACAGACTAGAATTATCAGACATTAGCACTGGAGGCAAAGCCCATCAAATAACAAATGTGGGGATAGGAGAAGTGCTATAGCCTATATGTACAGAACATTTCATACAAAATCCTTGGACATATCCCTTTACTCTCTGCTGTGTGGGCCCATCAATAAGGGTGCGTTCAAATGGGATCCCCACAGCAGTGGAATAACAGGGAGTTCAGAAATCCTTTGTGCAAAGAGGTTTATTGGTTGGGATAGTAATATCAGAAAGTGGCAATATTGAGAAATACTTAAACATTCTAAACTATCAACAAGATAATTGTACAAACCTCAAAATGGGTTATGCGTTCTTCAAGTAGCTTCAAGAATAATCTGGTTCTAGCAATGCTCTGTTGCCATGCTTTTATAAGAGTTGCGTCGTCCAAGTTCCTTATGATTTGCAAAATGACTACTAGCACTTCACGCTTTTCAAAATGACCATCGACCATATTCTACTTCAACCACGTTCTACTTCGACAAAGTCCGACTTTGATCACATTCTACTTCGACTATGTTCGACTTCGACCACATCCGATTTCGACCACGTAGGTACAGTACTTTTTATGGTTGTAACTACAGTACTTTTTATGATCGTAGCTATAGTACTTTTTCATAGTTGTAGCTACAATACTTTTCTATAGTCATAGATTTTACTGGTCGATGGTCATAGACTTTGCGGTCGATAGTCGATGGTCATAGACTTTGCAGCGAGTTGGGACGTCGCACGTGCGCGAGCGACCGTGTCGGTTCGACTTCCGCCGGCTGCGCTTCTCCATGGGTGAGCAACCGCGTCGATTGGACTTCTGCCAGTTGCGCTTCTCCCTGGGCGGCTGTTGGGTTTTCCCATGCGGGGGACAGCTATATATATATACCAGGATGGCTGTAGTGCCATTCCGGGCGTGGCTGAGATGATGTTGATTTCGGAAATATGCCTTGTTCAATTCATGAACATGCAGAAGAGTATCGCCATGTTGATGAACTGAAAGAGGTCTATTTTTAAGCGCAATATACGGCGACCACCGGCCGGAGCGCACCCGCGGGGGAAGTAGGCCGTTGTGCCTTGACCGGTTGAGCTCTGCTTCATGCCGAGTACACAGCGTCGGGTTGGCCGCTAAGGTAGCGCATGAGGTTGGAGCCATCCCTCACAGCATCCCGAAGTAGTGGCGGAGTCGTCTTGCTGAGCCGAAGGTATGCCATGCCTCGGGCGCGGCATCGGGACACCGCCAGGCAGGCACGACGTGATTAGCGCTCCATGGACTGCGAACGGTCGCACGACCACTCCGCGAGCGCTCACCGCGACCTAACATCCACGGAAAGACGTTGGACACGTTAGGATACGAAAACGGTTCCTTGTGCCAAGAGTGAAGAAATATTGGTGTGCAGCAGATGCCGGGGTTGCCCTGAGCCACCGAAGTGGGGGGGTTTTCAGGCGCTCCGCGCCGGCGTGCGGGCGCGTGTCGAAGCGATGGAGTCGAAGGCGGGCCCGGAGTTGTCCTGCGGAGGTGAAGGCCTCGTCGAAGGCAGAGCCGGAGTCGTCCCGCAGAGGCGAAGGCCTCATGGAAGGCGGAGCCGGAGTCGTCCCGCGGAGGCGAAGGCCTCGTGGAAGGCGGAGCCGGAATTGCCCTACGCAGATTCCCTAGTAGACACGTGGCGGAGCGCTATTGGCGCGTCGTGCGCTGTCAGGCCCTTTTGCGTGTGTGTCGTTTGACTGGGCCTGACGCACGTGGGCAGTTGTGCCACCACGGCCTCGATCGTGGGGAGGCGGGCAGTTCGCCTCCCGCCGTTTACGCTTGCCGGTTGCGTGGGAGATGCAGGGGTTTAAAATACCCCTTGCGGTACACCACCTGTATTTTTCTCGCCTTGCCTTCTAGCTCCTGGCCGCACGCCCCAATCTCTTGCCTTCTTTGCTGCCTCCGTCGCCACGCAGCTCTAGGAAGACAATGGCACACGACGGAGAGCGCGCTCAGCCGGGCGACAACAACGCCATCTTCTGGCGGTGGTCGTCGCTCGAGGTGGAATACACACTCGAGGGGCGCAACTCCACGCAGGTGGACAAATGGTGGGCGGTGACGGAGAGAGTAGAAGGTCTGTGCTCCCATGTCCTGGGCTCCACGCTGGTAACGGAAGAGACGATTCGCAGCCTCCTATGTGAAGGGAAGTTGTCGGACTGCTGGGAGATGCGACTGCCCGTGGGCGACAAGACCGAACCGCATCCCGAGAAGTCAGAGGCGATCGTGTTTGTCGCCTATTTCGAAGACGAGTTGCGCATTCCAGCTGCCCGACTTGTCGGGGACGTCCTGCGGACTTTTGGACTTGAGCTGGCGCAGATAACGCCGAATGCGATAGCCCGTCTTGCCGTGTACAGCTGGGCGTTGCGCACGAAGGTGTGCTGGCCGACCGTGTCATTGTTCGCCTTTCTCCACGATGCACGGTGTGAGTTAGAGGATCGAGGAGATAGGATGTTGCCCAGCTTTGGCAGCGTCGGCCTTGTCTTGCGTTCGCAGTGCGAGAAGATTGTCCCGCAGATTTGGGTCGGGCGGAGTGGGGGTCGAACTGGATGAGGCAGTGGTTCTACCACCGCGTGGCGAGCGGTAGCGGCCTTGAGTGTTCGGGGTGGTTGGTGATGTTTAACACCACGCCTGGTGCGCTGATAGATGCTGAAGATGAACGAATAGCGCGGAGACTTGTGGGGATCACCGCCCGCTTCAACATTCGCGACCTCGCTGAGGAGTTCGTCATGTATGGCGTGGCACCACTTGCTGTCGAGTGGCGTGTTACACCTGGGAAGCTTCGGTGTGAGAACGACCGCCCGTCTGTGTCTTCGCTGCCGAGACCATCCGGTGCTGTCCCTCAGGCCTGTTGTTTTTTATCGTGCCCCTTGCCACTCACAGGTGCTTCCCTAGAAGACTTGGAGCGTGCGGTGGACGCGTTTCTCGAACCGTATACGGCCAGGGAACACACCCTGCGCGTAGCTGCGACCGTGGAGGCAGGTCTGGGGCGGTTGAATCGTGTGTGCAAAGCCATGGGCATTGGAGTATCGGAGCGCGATGTTCCAGCCCCGAGCACACCTCTGCACGGTCGCACGGGGAAGGGAGTACCAGCGGGCGCGGGCTCCGACTCGGTGAAGCATGCCGACTCGGAGGTAGGCGCGGATGCAAAGGGCAGAGAGCCCTTGGGCATTGGCGTGGAGGAAGAGTGCCGCGTGGGTGATGCGAAGGAAGGAGCTTCTTCGCCACCGGCCGGCGTTGAGGCGGAGCCGTCACCCACGGAGGATGCTGGGGCGGAATCTGTTTCTGCAACGGTGGAGCCTCCTCTTGCGATGGTTACCAAGGTGGGGCCGTTATCTTACTCCCCGAAGGCGAAGTGGCCCCGCACACAATCGCCCCTTCACTCGGCGAGGGGGTTCGCTGTAGCGAGCAAGGTCGGGGCCCCATGGGACTCCGACTCAGACACCGAGTGTGTGAGTCTCATATGCCGGGAGCTTGTGGTGGCAGCTCAGTAGGCGACAGTAGAGGAGCGAGACGGCCTGCTCCGACAGGTTACTGTGCTAAAGGAGGAGAAGGGTCGTCTTGCTGCGTCTTTGAGGGAGCGGGACCAAGCTCTGGGCGACACCTCAGTGGCAGCATGGGATGCGATGCTGGCCCTGGAGGGCACCCTTGAAAGCCTTGTCGCCGAGGTGCCACCCCGCTCATTCGAGCCCGAAGAACTGTTGCGGACACTTCGGCGGATTGGGGAATCTTCCAATCTTGCTCATGCCGCCACGACATCCTTTGGAAACCACTGCTCATATGTGACCGCATGCCTGGTTTATGCGCTTCTCTAGCACCGGGGCTGCCGTCACGTCGACGAATTGGGCGACCCGCAATTGGAAATGCTGGTCGGGGCCGTAGTGATGTCCAGCGCAGTGCGCGCTGTTCGCCCCACCGTTCGGTTTTTTCACGAAAGGATCTGGGAGTACATCGGGGAGGCCGCGGCGAAGGTAGAGCTGCGGCGGACGATGTACGGCGAGGGGAACCTCGGCGAATGGCTAGATAAAGTTCCCCGGCGCGACAATGACGGCGCCGACAGCTCGAGGCAGGTGTGACCCTGGGGTCCTTGTATGGCAGTGTGTGTTGCAAACTACAAGCCTCATTCTGTGAATAAAGCGGAGATTGATTCCCCCGCTCTAACCAACATGCCATTGCGTTCCAAGCAGCTGCCCGATAGGGACCGGCTACTTATTTCCGACGCCGTAACTCGGCGCTGGTGGCGGGCTTGCTGGATTTCTGGGCGAATCAACCCTCGGCGGGCGAGGCTTCGGTGCAGGAGGCCGTCCGGGTAGAGACAAACGAGTAGCGTTCTCAGGTGGCCGGTAGTGTGCAATGTGATACGGGATGTTACCAGCCATGACCTTTGTAAGCACTCGCGTGCCAACGCGGTAGAGAAGCCGAAAGGCTCGTCCCCCCGCCTTCTTTGTGCAGACGCGCATTGTGGTTATGGTGTGAAGTCTAGCGCCTAGTCGGAGTAGACGCGCGAGCGCTCCGTCCCCTACCCCTCGAAGTGGTGGCGGGCAGCGAGCCGGGATCGGACCGAGTAGCGTGTGAGCACTCCGTCCCCTACCCCTCGAAGTGGTGGCAGCGGAGCTGACGCCTAGTCAGAGTAGACGCGCGAGCGCTCCGTCCCCTACCCCTTGAAGTGGTGGCAGCGGAGCTAGCGTCTAGTCGGAGTAGACGCGCGTGCGCTCCGTCCCCTACCCCTCGAAGTGGTGGCAGCGGAGCTGGCGTCTAGTCGGAGTAACGCGACGCGCGCGCCCGCCCCTACCGGCGATGGCGCGAGCCGCACCTAGTCGGAGTAGACGCGCGAGCGCTCCGTCCCCTACCCCTCGAAGTGGTGACAACGGAGCTGGCGTCTAGTCAGAGTAGACGCACGAGCGCTCCGTCCCCTACCCCTCGAGAGGATAAGGATAGCGTAGGCTTGAGAGATTACCGGGACCTAGCTCCGTAGTCCCTGGCCGTCACGGTCGATGCAGGGCTTCACGGGCGCAACTGTTTCTCCGCAACTGTGGGTATTGATGGGATACCAGAGCGGGATTCGTGGAGCTCTGCGCATCTCACTTTACAGCTGGGAGGCAGTGGGTGTGCCGCCTATCCGTTGCTTCGGGGGTCCCACTAGGATAGGGGAACACATGGAGCGTAATTGGCAGAGCCCTGTAGCTGAAACGGGGCGGCGCTGTTGCATCACATGCACTTGCCACAACCGATGGGACGCTTGAGGCGCAATTGACGGGGAGTCGCTTCCGGGTTTCTTTAAAAAAGGGGGAGTAGCCAAGTGAAGCAGCACTCGCCTTCCCAGACATCGTGCCCCTGCAACATCCCCTATCGAACTCGCTGTCCCTGCCGTGCCCCAGCTTCGTCCAGCGCTTGCTTGCTAGCGCCAATAGCGCCGAGAGCTCCGGAGCGCGGCTGATGTCGCCTGAACAACCGCAGGGTCGGAGATCCTGCCCATACGAGGTGGATGCGATGCCACGGTGTGTTTTCCCCTCGTCAGCTCGCCGAAGAACCGCGGCTGGTGGGGGTGGTGGGCAATTCACTTGTACTTCAGCAAGGAGACTTGTAGCTTTGGGAGTAGACTTCTACGTCGCGCCAGCGAGGCCGCTAGTGAGGTGGCGCCTCGCGCGGGGTGTCGCTTGCAGGCGCCCTACCTCCCCCAGTCTCCTCCCATAGCTCGGGGACGCTCGGGATGAGGGGGATCTTGTCGCTTGCGGTGCTACAAGGAGCCGTGCTACTTCGGAAGCAGACTCCAACGTCTCCACCTCAGGGCGGCGCGTCCTCGGGGGCGCCTTGAATGGGCACTCTCGTTTCTTCGGCTTTTCTTCAGGCCATCGAGCTTTTGCGCCGCCCCTCCTCCACGGTGTCACGGTCGGCCGTCCTCTACGGCGTCACCGTCAAGCCCGTCTTGCATGACACTGCTGTCGGGCTATGGCGCCAGGAGGAAGCTTCGACTGTCTCTGAACCGCACGTGGTTTGCGGGAAGCACGAGGAGCCTCTTGTGCCCTTGCTCTGTTCCATTTATACTCTAGGGAGTACGTGGGAATATCAACCACGTCTTATTTATACTCCGGGGAGTACGTGTGGTGGCAAAACCAACGCGTGCGCGGGACATCTGTATCTTGTTTATACTCAGTAGAGTGCGCAGAGACAACATCCGCATCTTTGTTTGTACTCCGGAGAATACGTGGGACTATCAACCACGACTTAGTTTAAGCTCCGGAGGGTACGCCAACGCGCGCGCGGACATCTGCGTCTTGTTTATACTCAGTAGAGTGCGTAGGGACAACATCCGCGCCTTTGTTTGTACTCCGAAGAATGCACGGGACTATCAACCACGACTTAGTTTAGGCTCCAGAGGGTACGCCTACGCGCGCACGGGACATCCGCGTCTTGTTTATACTCAGTAGAGTGCGCAGGGACAACATCCGCGTCTTATTTATACTCCGTAGAGTGTGTGCGGAGGCGGACCTCAATGCTACATCTTATTTATACTCCGTAGAGTGCGCGCGGAGGCGTCCCCCCGCTGCGTCTTATTTATACTCTGTAGAGTGCGTGCGGAGGCGGATCTCGACGCTACGTCTTATTTATACTCCGTAGAGTGCGTGCGGAGGCGGACCTCGACGCTACGTCTTATTTATACTCCGTAGAGTGCGTGCGGAGGTGGACCTCGACGCTACGTCTTATTTATACTCCGTGGAGTGCGTGTGCGGAGGCGAACCTCTATGGAGTGCGTGTGCGAAGGCGGACCTCCGTGGAGTGTATGTGCGGAGGCGGACCTCCATGGAGTACGTGGAAACATCGACCACGTCTTTATACTTCGAAGAGTATGCGTGGCGGTAGCACCGACGTGTACACGGAACTCCGCATCTTGTTTATACTCTGTAGAGTACGTGCGGAGGCGGGCCTCGACGCTACGTCTTATTTATACTCCGTAGAGTGCGTGCGAAGGCAGACCTCCACACGTTTATGTAGAAAACGCGAATAGGCTCGCAAACGGTGAACTTTATTAAATTCTCATTTGCACAGGTGAGCGAGTACAAAAGGTCGGGGACTAACCGATTGAACTCTCGTTGTCATGGCAGCGAGGTAGGGAGCCTCTAGTGCTTGTGCTGCCGAAGCGCTTGCACTAGCACGCCTGGCCTAGGAGCCTCCCTGGACTTCCGGGTGCGCGCTTCGGGTGCCATTCTCTATGTGCCAGGCCATGTGCTGGTCGCCGAGGACAGTGATGATACCCCGCGGGCCCGGGAGCTTCACACATAGAAAGCCATGGTGTGGGACTGCCCCGAATGAATTGAGGGTTGGTCTCTCCAAAATGGTGTTGTAGGGGTACAGGATGTCAACGACGTCAAAGGTGGCTTCCCCACTCGTCACGTTGTCGCCCCGGCTGAAGCAGACCTGCAGGCATATTTGGCCCAGCGCCATCAAAGGCTGACCTCCGAAACCTTGCAGCGAGATATTTTGGGGACCTAGGCGGTTTCGAGGGATCGTCATCTGGTCGAAGGCCCTGGCGAACAAAACGTGCGCAAAACTTCCTTCGTTGAACAGGACACGCTTGACATCGCACCTGGCAATCGCGACCTGGATGACCAGGGGATCTTGGTGGGGGAACTCCACGCCTTCTGCATCGGCAGGCCCGAACGTGATCTCGTGCTGCACCCATTCCGGCGGTGCTTGTGCCGGGTATGCCGCCACGTGGTGTAGTCTCCGCGCGTAGGCTTTTCGTTGCCTTGCCGACACGAACTCCAAGGAGGAGCCCCCAGAGATGACGTTTATGATCCTGCGTTGGGCTCCTTCCGGGGCTTGGATCCGCAGGAGGTTTTCCTGGGGCTGCTGCTGTTGCACGTGGGCTTGAATCTGCAGGAGGCCCTCCTGGGGTTGCATCTCCTGGTCCTGGATTCGGATGAGGCCGTCGAGGGGTCGCTGGGCGTGTGCCACAACGGACGGCCGCGTCTCGAGGTTTCTATCCCTTGCGACGCTTTATCGAAGTGCCGCAATGGTGGTGCAAGCACGAGTGTCATGGTTACCATGGCCATGCACCTCGCACCACTGGGCGCGGTGCTGGTCGCTATATTCCATACGGGCCCGATTATCACGGGGTAGGCCTCAGCCTCACCCTTGACCCTGGCGGGCCCTACCGCCGCGGCCCACGGGGGCGGTTTCTTCGGAGCCCCCCTCGATGTCGAAGACGTAGCAGGCTCACCGAGACTTCTGATGGCCGCGCTTAGGTGTCTCGACCGACGCACTACTAGATTCCAACCCTTTAGCCATGAAACGCATCGCAACGACACTAAATTAGTTGCAATAGGTATGTACTATTGCTACATTTTGCCAAAATCGTGGTGATATGTGCACAGTATTGCCTCTAAAATATTGCGTTGCGATAGTCATTGAATTCGTTGTAATAAGGTGGCTTTATCGCCACCATTTAAAAAATGGTTGCGAGTAGTATGACTTTATTGCCACGGTTGTCTTGCGTTATGATAATATTGATATTCGTGGCAATAGTTAGGAAGTATTTCCACCTTATAGAAGTTCGTTGCGAGTGGGTGACAATATTGCCACAATTTTATTGCGTTGTCATAGTCATCAATTGCGTTGCAAAAGGTTCCTATACAATGCGCATGAAATAAATTTGTATTGCCATGAAATAAATTTGTTGCTATATATGATGATAGTTCGTGGCAATAATCTGTTATTGCAACGCTTTGTTTTCGTAGGCCTAACTGCTCAACACAAGGGTCGAATTGGTGTGAAGGAATTATATTATCTATAGTTATTAATTTCTAGAGGATATAAAAAAATTGAAAAGTGACAACTAAAACGCAATTGATGAGGTCTCACTTGACAAAACAGGAAAGGATAAAAAATTAGGATAAAAAAATAAAAACAAAAACCATAGGGTGTGGAGAAATCAAATCTGCAACCTCCTAGCTCGGAGGCCAAGGCGTTTACCACCGGACTATTGTACCCCACTATAAATTATAATTATATATATATATATATATATATATATATATATATATATATATAGAGTGGCGGAGCTATAATTATATATATACTAGTAAGGTGCCCGGACCAAACTTCGTGGCAAAAGAAGCTATTGCCACGACCAAACTTCGTGGCAAAAGAAGCTATTGCCACGGAGTCAGCCGTGGCAATAGCCTATATCGCCACGATATCACTCGTTGCAACAACACACAATTGCCATAACACATTGCATGGTAATAACCATAGGTATTGCAACGAATCACAATCCGTTGCACAATCTTTTAGGCACGCAAGTACTAGCCACGCTTGCCAACGGAAATGATGTGTTGCAATAGGTACATATTGCATCTATTTTGGCCCTATCGCAACGATTTCGCTCCATTGTCCTAGACCAGAAAACTAGTAGTGACGCGTCCTTGTGCTGGGTGGCGTCCTTTGATGGCTCCTGCCTACGTTTGCTCCGCGAGGAATCTTCTTTGAGCGAGTCGGTGCTCTTCGCCGCGCCTTCCGCCGGGTTGGCGTCGGCATCGTTGCCTTGACGCCGCCTCGCGTCTTCTTCCGCTCGAGCGTACTCCTCTATCTTATCGAAGAGCTTCGCCACCGTCCTGATTGGCTTCCGCGCATTGTATTCGGCGAGCGGCCCTGGGCGGAGACCCTGTATCGCTGCGTTGATGATAGTTGTCTCGTTGATGTCCTTGACCTGGCAGCGGACCTTGGCAAAGCGCTTGAAGTACTCCCAAAGCTTTTTCGACGGTTTTTGCTTGACTGCGAAGAGCTGATCCGCATCGACATGTTCGACGTAGTTCCCCTGAAAGTTGTTGTAGAGGCGATCGTCGACCTGCTCTCAGACGTAGATGGAGTTCGGCTCTATGGTGAAGAACCAAGAGAGCGCCACTCCCTGGAGCACGAGGGGGAGCCCCTTCGCCTTTGTGGTGTCGTCCCCACCCGCCGCTTCGATGGCGGTCTCATACACACGCACGAACTCCCGGGGGTCCGTGTCGCCTTTGTATGCCGCAATGACGCTGGGGAACTTGAAGTCCTCCGGCCATGCTGCCTGCTACAAGCCCGTAGATAACGGGGACTCCGGGTCCACGCGTCGCAGCGAGGCGCGGCTGGATGTAGGGGCGTCGCGGCTATCGGCCCGCTCCAGCGCGGGGTCCAATGCGGCCACCGGCGGAGTCTGCTGACCCCGAGCCTCTTGCAAACTCCGCACGGCCCCACGGAGATCCGCTAGCTCGTGCTGGAGAGTGCCAAGAGCCGCCAATAGGGCGTTTTGTATTGCCGGCGTAATCGAGGTGACCGGCACACCTAGTCGTGTCGCCGGGACCGCGGCGACCACGGCTTGTACTTCCGGGCTGCCCGTCGCCTCGGCGAGGTGGACCCTGCCGTCGATGACGGGGTTCGCGTTGCCGCTTGAACCACACGGTGCTCCCGCGCCAGGTGTAGAGACGGCGGTCGCACGTCCACGGGCGCCGACGCTACCGCTCGCTGGTACCCGGCCGGTGCCGCTGGGATTAGGAGTTACGCCAGCGGCGGAGCCGGGCGCTACTCGCGGGGCAGAGTCGGTCGCTGCGTCGGTGGTGGCGGGGTCGATCGTTGTATCGGTGGTGGCGGGGTCGATCGCTGCATCGGTGGTGGCAGGGTCGATCGCTGCATGGCGAGCCTCGACACTCGTGGTTGCCGCACCCACGACCACCGATGCTGAAGCCCTGGTGTTGACGCGGGACTCCGTCGCGACCCCTCCCTTCTTCTTCGCCGCCGATGATGGAGCTTTCCTCGGTGCCATCCTTCCTGAGATCTTGAGGCTTGCTGTTGTCATCCCCACGGACGGCGCCAACTGTTGTTGCTACAGACCAAACAGAGAGAGAGGATATGTGGTAGTAGAGAGTTAGGTGAGCAATGCTGTCTTGGGTTCTCCCCAAGGCTTGCATCATGTATATATATCTTGTAGGGAGTGTCTTTACCATCGTACCCTTACATCCGAATCCTTCCCAAGGTCAGCTTTGTCATTATACATGTTTACCTCGGGTTTATAACTTCCTAACAGGCTAGCTGGGTTTAGGTGGAGGCCACCCCTACAACAAGGATTCATTTACATATCGTGCACGGAAAAGGAAGGTGAGGATTCGGCAGGGCTTTGGTCGCCAACGAAAAGAAGGGAAGGGAAGGGAAGAGAAAGAAAAGGGGAGGGGAGGTGTGGCAGTAGCGATGACAGGCGTGCGTCGGTGGAAGGAGGGGGTTGGCGGGGGTCGTCGGAAGGTGATCTGATGGTGGCGACATGCAGAGAGAGAGAGGAAAAAGGCAGGCGACCAAGATGGGCTCAGGCAATAATGGTGACGGATCCAAGATGTTCACGCATCTCTCGGAGGTGAAGGTAGGAGGTTTAAATTTTTAATTTTTTGATTTTCAAAAATCCGGAGAAAGAGGATAAAAGATCAGAAAAATTATAAGTAAACTCCAAAAATTTCAGAAAATATCACGGAAAATCTTGGAACCATTTTGGACTTAATAAAAATATTTTCAACCTATTTTGGTATATAGTTTTTGCACTAAAATACTTTTTAATCTTTAAAATTGATTTTAAAATCCAGGAAACACAGATAATTCAGATAAATGCAAAATGAGTTCAAATAACTAATTTAAATTAGGATTTTTATTGAAATTCAAAATATCCTTTATTTAATAATATTTTCAATGTTTTTACTTAAACTACTTTCAAATAAAATTCCTTTTAAAAAACAGAAACAGTCAAGTAATTTTTTAAAAAAATAAACAACCAAAAGCAAAAGTTTTATATTAAATTAATTTTTTACCCTATTTTTTGAAATAAACAGCTAGGTTATTACAGTAAGTGTCTAGAGAGTGGCTATAAATATTCATCCCAAAGTATCAATAGATATCCAAAATTTATCCAAGTTTTTATTCTCTTTGCTCAAGAGTTGACATCTTGTATAACTTGATTTTTTGTGTTTCTTTCTCCCCTCTTGATTTTGATGGTTCACAAGGATGTGTGAATGATGGAAGAACCTCTAAGAGGCTAGATCCCATCCATCTAGAAAACCTTATATCAAGTTGTTAGTGTTTGACTCGATTTGCCCAATTTTGGTTTCAAAAGGTTCATTTTGCAGTTTTGCTCTTGAGGGCTTATGAGCTCGAATTTGATGTATTCTAGCCTGTTGTGACGTGTACGAACCTATTTAAGATCATCTTGATCATCTAGAATACACAAACAAGTTTGAATCGTCGTTTTTCTCTTTGACTCGGTTTTGGTGTAACTTACCTTCTGTTAAAAAAAGATCAAAACTTTGGCAAGGTTTTTATAAATCTCTTATTGGAATAGGTTTCTAAGATTGTAATATAGCTTGGGTCGAAGTTTGAAATCATTTAGAGCCTCCATGTGAAAGTTGTGTCGATTTTGATTTGGATCAGGCTGCTGCTTTCATTTCTATCCGAAGGGGAAAGATCTAACGGTTTGCAAGAGAGATCTAACTGGTTTGCAAGGGAGATTAAATCGGTGTGCATGGGAGGCCAGACTGCTCGGGGGTATGAAGGCTCGTTTTGCTCGGTTCTTCTTGAAGTTTTCATTACAAGCGTTTTGTCTCTGATCTTGATAGTTTTTAATAGTTATTAGAGTGAAGAGCTTACCCTGCTCGTTTCAGTTTTAGCTTCTGACTTCTAGTTCACTATTCCTTAATTTCATCTTTTTCTGGTATTTTAGGGTTTTTTGGCTTTTCTTTTTTCCTGTTTCCTTTGCATTTGTCTATGCTATGATAACATATTTTTTAATTTTTTAAAAATTTAATTACACCAAAAAGTTACCAGCGGTTACAGTGCAAAATAAGCCAACTACAGTAAAAAAAACCCATAAGCTACAAAAAAAAAAGCCAAGTTGAGCAGGGCCATATATTTCTCTTTTAAAGACAAGGTTTTTAAAAAGCTTGCATTATGTTGGCTCCTACTCATTCTCCTCCTGCAGTAATTTACTTTCTCTTGATTTAGCATCATATTGTGTAATGCCCTAGACGTCGTATCAACATTCCTAGAATTATTTAGTGGATTCATGAAATTTTCTTTTTTCTTTCATTGAATCACGGAAGGCAGGTGTGGGCTGTGAAATTATTTAAATAATAATAATAATAATTGTTTGTGAGTTGTCTGGAGAGATAGGTCGGCCCATCAAGGCCCAGTCACCCCCTTCTCCCCCTAACCCTAGTTGTGCCCTATTTCCCCCTAGTTGTGCCCTATTTCCCCCTAGTGTGGCCACCACTAGGGGTGAAAACGGATCGGATAGTTTCCGACCGATCCGGACGAATACGGATACGGATACGGATAATCCGGATAAAACGAAATCGGATATCCGGATTTTCTAGAATCTCCCCATTTTCTTATTTCCAAAATCCGAATAAAATCCAAAAGGCTATAGAAAATAGCAATTAAATCCCAAAAATTCACCAAAAATACCAGAAAAATCCTTGATACATGAGGAACACAAATAAAATATTTTTAGCTCATGTTAAAGTTTAATTTAATCATATTAAATTATTTTAAATTCTAAAATTTTATTTTAAACTTGATTTAATTCCAGAAAATTTATTTTTATAAACAAGGCTTTATAAACTCTAAAAAATCAGGATGTTACAAACTATTTACGCATTTTCGTTAACTTTATATGTATAGTTTAAGGGATTTTCATGTTCCGGTAAATATTCGTAACCGTATTCGTTTCGATTCGTATTCGATCCGTATCTGTATTCGATATTATTCGTATTTGTATTCGTATTCGAGTTATCCGTATTCGTATCTGTATCCGAAAAAAAATATGAAAACAAATATGGTAGAGGCATTATCCGTCCGTATCCGATCCGTTTTCACCCCTAGCCACCACCCCCACCCCCTTGTGGCCGCCCCTGCTCCTCTTCACCCTCACCCCCTCCCCCCCTGTGCCTCATTCCCCCCTGCCGCCTTGCTGAAAAAAAGGAGAAGAAGAAGGGAAGGAAGGAGATGAAGAAGAAGGGAATGAAGGAGAGGAAGAAGGAAGTAAGAGGAAGGTATGGAATTTTCCACTTTTCCTCCCTTTTTAGGATGATCTTAGCTTTGGGCTCATCGTTAGAGGTGTATCGTCTAGGGGAAACTGACATTTAGCGCTTAATCGTTGTTCTACGCGTAGTTTGATTAGGCAGTGTGTCTGCCCGGGTGGTTTAGGCAATCAAGACAATTTTTTCCGTGGAACCCATAAACACGAAAGTTGTAGAGGATGCATAGATCTAGTTTATTTATTTTTTCCATAATTTTTGGACTAGTGGTTTGGGCGCAATAGAGATTGAAAATCTGCTGTGTAGCAGAGTTGGATTTAGAACTTAGTTTTTGATTGTGGGCAGGTTCAGAGATCCTAATGATTTTTATGAATTATCTAATAATAACAAAAGTTATAGATAATGTTGTAATACAACTTCTAGCAAAATTTGTAATTTTAGCAGTATACAATCGGTGGTGGTCTGTAGAATCTCGTTGTCAGAACTCAAAGGCAGTTTTTGTCCTCTATTTTTCATTGTGAATTATGCCCTTTTAATGATAGAATAAAATTATGGTGTCTCTGTAAAAGTTGTAGCTTTTGTTCTGTAGATTTCAAAAATGCTATTTGTTGCTATGGTTTGTGACGAGGATAAAATAATCCTCTAGTTTATTACGTCATCATATTCCTCGAATATACCCCTTAGTGATAAGAGAGAAAATACATCAGGTGGTCGCAGGACCCACTGTGATCACTCCATAGGCCCTTCTACGACTACCTAGTCGTAAGCCTTACTACAACTTTCTAGACGTAAGACCTGCTACGGCTACCTAGTCGTAAGCTCATACAACCACTTAGTCGTAAGTTTTTCCTACGGATAATTGGTTAAGTCTAATTACAACTATCCAAATTAGCAATTGACCCGCTCCCGTAGTAGGGTAGACTGACAAGGCAGTTAAGCGTGCGCTTATACATCATAACCGCAAACGATCTCATCCCCGTCTCTCTGACAACAACCATCCTATGGTGAACCGCTCCCACGTCTCTCTGACATTAATCGTCGTCCAGTGGTTAACTTCCGAAGCAACAAGACACCTCCTGGGCAAGGAGCAACTGCCACCTGTTCGCCAGCTATATAAGGGATATATTTTGTGTAGAGAAGGGGCAGTGAGAGTGATAGGACCCAATAGGGTGTAATCTATTCTGTAATTCCTTACACTGTAAACCATTTCCATAGCAGTAAGAGCACAAGACGTAGGCTTGTTATTCTCTTAGGAGAAGGCCCGAACCTGTATAAAAATACACGTGTCTTCTCTCTGTGTGTTCATTTTCACCGCCTTGAGAGCTTTTTTCCGAATCCTCTAAGTATTATGTAAGATCGATATTAGAGCATCGACAGTTTGTAAAGTGGATAAAAAGATACAAAAAAAAGTCAAGCAACGCTACTGCAGTGAACTGAGCGTTGGAATGGCAGTTGAGAGGGAGTTGACAAGTTTCGGGCGTAGTGGCACTTTATCTTTCATTTGTGAATATTATATTGTAGTTTTGTGCTGAATGGTGACTTGTGAACAGGTGGCTTTGCTCCTGACCGTGCTTGAGCCCTTCACCCCTTTGGTAAAGGCAAGTTTTGTTGCTACGGTTTAACTTATTAATTTTACTACCTTCACTATAATTACTGATTGTTTGGTTATTAATTCACTATTAAATCGAGATGCCTTGCTGTGCTATATACTTTATTATACACATTGTTGTCCATGTGGTCATATTCCTAATGAATTAATTGTGGCCATATCATGTATGTCATAGTATGTCATTTGTATTGAAGTTTTATCATTGCACCTAGCCACGACCGTACCAGTACAACATCTTACATTGCCGTAGTATGATGCACACTCTTACGTTGCCAGGTAAGAGTTCAAAGGATTATTTGCATCATATGCATTTCATGAGGATAATTCTCATTCTGATATTTTAAGAGGTATTGGCTCGTAAGAGTCACTTGTGGTATGGAGTGGTTTCTTTGTGGTTACTATTGGTGGTGGTTGTGGATATGAATGAGGCTAATGAGGATTAAATGCCAATGTTTTATCGTTGTTGGTAGTTATAGTTGTGGATATGAATGGGGCTAATGAGGGTTAAATGCTAATGTTTTACCGTTGTTGATAGTAGTTATAGTTGTGGATATGAATGAGGTTATTGAGAATTAATTGTTAATGCTTTATCATTACATCACGAGACGTTAATTGATGCTTAAACATCTGTAGTTTAATTAACTTGTTAAACAGTTTGCTTGTTGAGATTTTATGTCACCCATGTTTTGTTCCTTCCAGGTGATCCTTGAACATGTTAGGGAATGATAAAGCAGCACGTCACCTTACATATTTTCTTCATGAGTTATGCTATAATAAGATAGAGGATCAATAATCATTCTATTTCCTCGTTGCTGGGCACTATAATTTAATGATGCTAAATTGTGGTTGGTTTTTAGTGAGTTTTGAGCAATCAAAGCTAGGTTGATAAACGTTGACAGTGGGATATTTTGTTCCTAAACTGTTATTCTTTATATCTTCTATTATTTATTTTGTTGTCATGCTTTTGCGTAGTCTTTATCTTTTTAGAGAAGATGCTGTTAAATTTCCTTGTAATTCAGTTAGTTGTGTTGTAGTTTAGTAGCATGTAAGGTAATATAGACCACCTGGAACGACGGCACGTGCGTATCCGAACTAAATTCTCTTGCCAAGACGAATCCTACTGTACTAGCTTGCACCGTATAGGTGGAGCAAGTCCACGTCCGCCCCCCCTAATCATCAACACACACGCCTACGTACGTACGCGAGTATTCCTCGTGTGTACGATACGACGTCCTCTACTGGCCAGCGAGCCTACTCCACGCCAGCGCGGACACTTGGCGGCCAGGACGCGCGACGCACGCGAGATATTTCGCCCTCGAGGTGCCAATCGGATCCGCGCCGCGTCGGACGGAGCCAAGCGAATCGCCTGACCGAAACCGCGTCGCTTTCGGGCCGGAGCAGCCGAGCGCAACGCACAGGCACGCGGCCCATGCATGACGAGCACAAGCCAGAAACGAAGAGATCGATCGGCCGATCGCCCCGATGTGACAGTCGGCTGTATCATGTGGAGGCGGGTCAGCCCGCCGGTCTTCTTCACCACGCGGACCGCAACCCCGCGCTCGCGCGCCGCCTCGCTAGCTGCACGTACGCAGCGGATGCTTCAACGCAACGAATTGGTCGAAGAGCGCAGGGATTTTTGCTGAGTACCTGGCAGACGCGGGACGTGGCGCGTGGCCAGATGCTCTAGCGTTAACGCGCTGTAGATTGGTGGATTCCAGTTTCAAGGATAAGCATCACGTTGCTGTGTAGGTCGTGTTCGGGTCGTATTCCACTATTTATTTGTACTCCCTTTTCGTTTGTCAATGTTAAGCGCTTTCTTTTTAGGTGTTGAGAGGTATATATGTCACTTCACTTTTGCGGTGGTAGTGTTGAAAACTTGAGATAGTTCTTTTTCTGTATTTAGGCCCCGATTAAAATAGAGATTAAAACACTGTTTGGCGATTAAAATACGGTAGTATTTTTATCACGTAGTGAATTTTTTTTTTGTTTTTTGGTTTTTTTACGTTCCGTTTTTTTCTCATATTCCTTTGCATTGTCCGCACTAGACTAGCGAGCCGTTTTTATTTTTATATTTTTTAAAATTTAATTATGCCTAACATGCCACTCAGCTACAGTAAAAAATTAGCTAGCTACAGTATTTTTCAGCAAAAATTAAAAGCCATCGCTATTCCGATCACCCCTTAGATCGCAGGGCACTCCAAATTCATCGCTATGACTGATCTGTGGGCGCTAATATCTAAAATTGGAATAGATATTGTATGTTATTGTGGCATGGAAGACATACTATCTGCATGCCAATGTATCGTAAGATTGAATTGGATATGTTGGCCTTGTCAAATGATACCTCTTTTGAGAATTATATGTGATAGATAGGAATAGGATGAGTACCGGTTAAGAACTTAAGACCCATTTGAACGATTTCCCCCTATTTTCGTGTGCTTGGAATATATATATATATATTCCAAGCACACAAAACAATATATATATATATATATATATATATATATATATATATATATATTCTCTACCTTCCAAACAAGGTCATAGGTTTTGTACAATACTCAGGTAGATAAGCCACTGTACTTGGCCGAGCTCTGCTTAGGCGTTACACCTCTACGGTCATGCTCGGCCTACACCACGGCCTTAGCTCCGCAACCATGCTTGATCGAGTTTCTTTGCAACTTGTATTGTGCTTTATTTCCATTAGAGATTTTTTTAGGATGTGGTTAAGTTAATTTATTAGGGGGATATTGTTGTTGTGTTTAAGTTAGTTGATTTTTTTTTGTTTGTTAGAGATGTTAAACTTTCTATGAGAGTAGGAAGGAAGAAAGGATTCATCATCTTTTAAATAGCAGAGATATATAAAGCACAAATGCAAAATTATATGTGTTCGTGTATCAATCAAAAGGTAAGCAAATTCGAGATGAGGGGAAATTCTACGAGTGATCAATAGTAGAGTCCAAACCCATCAGTTTTCATCTAAAGGAAAGAAAGCAACTGTAGTACAGATCGTTCACTTATCTAGATCTTGACTTGAAAACTCTAGGGGGGGCCGGAAGCGGATGCTATCAGCATCTTTTTGTTGAGTGCAACAACACTTCGAGCCTGTGAAGCCACTACTAGTCAGCGGACGACCCACGCTCAACTACCCGATCCACTCGCCAGGGGCAACACATTTCTTTCCATTTTCCACACCGAAGTGCTTTAGCATTTTCGTGCGAGTGGTCGACTTGGAGCAGGGCTGGTCTTCTGGGGAAAAAAAGACAAGTGCCTAGTTTCCAATCAAAGCACACAAGAATCATTTGCTAAGCCTCACCTTATCTGTATGGGCGCGGTTCATAACTAGCGATAATGTGCCTATAGCATAGCATATGCGATGCATGATTCACCTCATTAATCAAACGGTTTAGGCAATGAGGTTGCGTTCTGATCCTGTTCCAGTTGAAATTCTGATCACTTGATTGCCTCGGCCGTCAGCTCCTTTCCCTTACCTCGACGTCGTTCTCCCACGTCACCAGTGGGTGTACAGCTCACGGACGTTCCTTTTCTATCTCGCTCCTGAGGAGACGTGCGGTGGTACGTTGCTGGGGATTGTCCCGTGGGATATGCCGGGCCATTCAATTTGGACGCACGTGGGGGAATACTGGCTGCACTTTCGGATAATCATAGGCAGACTTGCGTGCGCATTTACCAGCTTGCGCTCCAACGAACTCTTCCGAGGGCATGCACGTCCCCATCCTGGGCTTTCTGCCTTGTACTGTAACTCCTCTACCTCCAGCTCCGAAACCCGGTCCAACCTCACTCTTTGACTCCGACTTGTTCCTGAACACGCATAGGAAACCCGGGGAAGTACTAATCGTACAAATTTCTCTCTCGAAATTGCACTGGTTTATTGAAGTATAAATAAATTGTTCGTCTTTTCTTATCAGTTTAAGTTTTTGAGTAAAATGACTGGTATATACAACTTAATATGGTATCACTTATAAGATGTCTTGAGTTCAAGACATTATTGGTGCAATTAAAAAATAATTATAGCTCATTTCTATTCCACATCTTAGATATGAGGGAGTCTGCATGTAAGGGAAAGTGTTGAAATATAAATGAATTAACCGTCTTTCCTCACCGGCTTAAACTTTTGAGTAAACTGGCTGATACATGCAACTTATTTTTGAGTGAACTGGCTGGTACGTGTAGCTCAATACTGGCTCCGTAGAATCACCAAATGTAATATCTAAGGGTTTTTTTTCGATGGTTAGTAGGGTTGTTTGACCCTGTTTGAGCGGGTTGGCAACGTGGATGCAACCTATAGCGGCTCCAAGGAAGAACCATATATGCTAGTGTAGTTCCAAGGGTTGTGCAGCTTATTCAACTTGTTTAAACCCATTTTTTACATCTCTATTGGCCATCACACTTTGCTACACTTAATTATGGTAAAAATGTGGCAAGCCACACTTCTTGCGGTGAAGATCTCTCCAGAGCAGAAGTGCTGTAGGACTCCTTATTTTCATATTAGCCCAAACCAATCCTTCGGTCGTTACGGCCGTGTGGTGCGCCACGCGCGTAGCCAGAGGCGCTCGCGAAGCTCTCGATTGGTATGGATCGTCGTCATCTCTCCCTCGCCAGCGCGCCCGTCCGGCCCACCCGCTGGGCCGCGCGCGTCTAGCGCTCGACACGCGCATCGACAATGACAAAGGCGAATCGCGTGACGACAACGGCAAAGTTACCCGTTATGGAATTCTCTCTATTAGCCGATGGGGACGGGCGGCGCACATCCCGGCTGATCCTCACAGCCAGTGGCGGAGCCAAAAACATCCCCCGCCCATCCTCGCGGCCAGTGGCGGTTGTCGTGGAGCCAGAAGTTTTACCCAGTGAGATCAAATTTCATTGCATCATATTTTACTAGGTTATTTTTTATAAACTTGCATAGATTTATACATAAAATTTTACAAACATAAAGGTCGTTTTAACTACGGGGTCAATTGACCCTACAGCTTACACCTAGCTCCGCCACTTCACGGCATCGCTGTTGCGCAGCCACAGCTATGACAAGAGCGCACGCCCCTTCTATTTTTAGGGCTTGTTCATAGTAGATTTTGATTTTAACTTATAAATAGTAACAGTTTGTAGGAAAATTTGTAGAAAGAAGTGCTTGTATGCAATTTTTGTCAATATAAATAAAGTTATTATAAAATATACTACAATCGACTAATAGACCCTATTTTGAAAAGACGTTTTATTTGAAAGCTAGTTACTGTAGAAAAATTATTTACCGTAGAAAAACAGCATTTAGAAACCAATACATCATGTTATCCCTCCCTCGCTTCTCATTATCCTATACAACGTACATAGCTCAATATATGTATCACTACACATCTACTCATGTCATTGGATCAACTATGAGTATATTCTTTTCAGCTTATCTCAGTTTATAACATATAATTATGGTTTATGACTTTCTTTGAACAAATAAATAGGACGATTTCCCCACCATCGTTTCGAAGTGGTTTATTGGAATATTCTTTTAGAAATAACTTATCGGCTTTCAGCTCATTTACATGAGCGTTTATATTAGACTAAAAACTATAAATTATAGTATAAAAGAATAGACACTATAGCTATAATAATAGCGTACTATTAGTACTAGCTAGCGATATGTACACGGATTGATCGATGGACAGATGCGACCCCAACCGGTCTTTCAGATTATGATTAGGATAATTACGCCCTTAAATAAAGCCAGCCACACACCCTAGCTGCTAATTCTGTCCACGGAAGGCCACGGCTTGCCAGAAACGTGCGATTAGTGGGCCCTCGGTGCCTCTCCACCGCAAAGGCAGTCGACCGATCGGCGGATGTGCAGGGTCTTCATCATCGATCTCAGTCTTGTTAGGATAAAGATTAGCTTTTTAATCACTTTGTTTATTAGCTTAGTATATATAATCCCTGGGAATGGGATTAGTTTTGTGTGCATATGCAGATGTTTGGTGTTGCGATGACCTTAGATAATCCCAGCTGCTGGTACACGTGTCTGCTTGATTTTAAAAACTCTAGGGCTTGACCGCTGTAAATTGTAGTATTAATGCTTCGGCGATGGTACGGAGTGATTCTTCTTAGAGGTGCTCTTTTGGGCTGGATAAATCGGGTTATAACTAATTTTTCTGCTAATTTATTTTACGCTGTAACTAATGCGCTGTAACTAATAGTGATTTATTTAGTATAATTAAATTTAAAAATTTTAAAAATAGAAAAAACAGGTTAACCTATCACGGATAATACAAACAAATACGAAAAAATAAAAGGTAAAAAAGCTCAAAAAAAACTTAAAACCCATAAAAACACAAAATTTAGAGATGATAAAAAATAACTCAGAATCTCAAGTCCAAATGAGTAGGACATTAATTTAGTGATGAAAAACCTGAGGGGGCGCTCATTTTAGCGATGGCTTTCGCTTTTAATGAAATTTCATCAGAGTGACTTTTTTATCAGAATCGATTTGGCTTTTTGGGCATAATTAATTTAAAAAATATAGAAAAATAGAAAAACATGTTAACCCATTAGTAGAGATGGCAACAGGCCCGAAACCCGAATACCCGATGGGTTTTACCCGATAAGAAGGCAGGTATGGAAAGATATCTTCACCCGCGGGTATGTTAATGGGCAAAAACCTCTACCCATCGGGTAGAGCGGGTGCGGGTGTATACTACCCGTACCCGTATACCCGCGGGTAAAATATACCCGGTGGCTCATATACATAATACACTAGAGATAGCAACGGGTACATATACCTATGGCTCGTATATATATATTTGAAACGAACCCGATGAAAATACTCGCGTCCGTATATACCTGTGCCCCGTATATACTCTTATCAATTTGGATATGGGTTACCCGTCGGGTATAAATACCCGCGCGGGTGCGGGTATGGGTAAGTTTCTATACCTGTATGCGGATACGGGTATTGTAGCGGGTGCGGGTATCAGGTACGGGTATAGGTTGGCTATACCCAGCGGGTATCTACCTGTTGCCATCTCTACCCATTAGGGATAATACAAAGGAATACGGAAAAAAAATACAAAAAAGTCTAAAATATCTAAAAAAAATTCAGAAAAAAACAAAATACTGAATAATAAAAAAAATAGAAGTCAAAAAAAGTCGAAACGAGTGGGGCCTAACTCCGTACATATTGATGACTTACGTAAGAAATTGTTTAAAATATCTTTGGATTCTCTCGTAATACGTGGAGCAGTGAAGTTGTCCGCATCTGTATGCCAGATAAGCTGTTCTCCGGGAATAAGGTACTGCACCTGGGATGTGGCCTTTCCATGGATAAAGACTTGACATGTCGGGTCACTGAACTCATCAATACTACGTGATAGATTAGCTCTGTCGAGTTGTTACTCGATTAAAAAATGACAAGCAATTGAGCTCACACCATAAAATTCCTACATTTGTTTTAATCGTCGCATTTCGCTTTTGAAAGTTTAAACTTATTTGATGATGGCAGTGGCGGATCCAGAATCAAATTTTAGGGAGGTTAATAGGACATAATGTACAAAAGATATATATACTAAACATAAAATGAACTATATTTTGCAATCCAAAATCATACATAATTATAATAAGAATATAGTAAAAATATAAAATACAACAAAGATTGTACCTTGGTAATAGATAATGTGTCTTCTAATACCCAAAAATATATGTAAGCAGTTATCTGTATACCAAAATTAGCAAACTTAGTGATGAAATCAGAAATTGTATTTGTGAATAGTTATAAAGATTGAAAAAAGGATAAAACATAAATTAAAAAGAATAAATATATGTTAATAACTTAATGATTCATAATTCACACGGTATTAAAAAGAATGAACCATAGTACTATACCTATTAATGTTTTAATCCAGTATTCCAGTACACTGTTTTAATAATAAACAACCTCTTTGGCTCTTTGCTCGCTGCTCCGAATTGAAAAATCTCGGTCAGTGCCTCGGTGGCTCGGTGGTCCTCTCGGCAAGATCGCTCTCGGGCTCTCCTCTCAGCAAAGACTCGCCAAGATGCGGCGGCTCCCAAATCCTAATCCCTTCGCTGCAGCGCTGCTCCGCTGCGCCTCCGCATTGTCCGCACTCGCAGCCGCGGCCTCGGCCTCGGCTTCCTCCCGCCTCCACCTTCGGCCTCCTCCCGCCTCGCCTCTCCTCTGCGGTCCCGCCTCCGGCCTCCCTCCCGAGCTAGCGCCGCGCCCGCAGCCTCCGCCTCGGCCCCGCCTCCCCCTCCCGCCTCCGGCCTCCTCCCGAGCTAGCGCCGCGCCTCAGCGACCCGCCTCCCCTCGCTTCGCCTCGGCCTCCCTTTCGACCTCGGCGAGATCGCGGCAGTGGCGGCCGGTCGGCTACTCGCCTGCTCCTGGCTCCTGCTCGGCGTCGCAGCTCTCCAGATCTGGGCTAGGCGGCCTCGCTCGCGAGATCCGAGCGCGCGCGCCTCGGCTGCTCGTGCTCGGTGAATCTGGAAAGGGAAGTCTTTGTTGGCTTTATTCTTTGTCTTTGTCCGTTGTTGATGTTGGATTCTGCCATTCTGGGTATTTCTTAGTGGGCTTTGCTCTGCTGGTTGCTGCAATGTTGGTTATTTAGATATTGTATTGGCCCTTGTATGCGGCCCAATTTTGTTGGAATGATTTATTGGCCCAACTTTGCTGTTAATGACTTGCTTTGCTGTAATGTTTTCGGTGGCTCGGCCTCATCGAGAGACCGTGGCTCCGGCCGACGGTGGGCGGTGGCGCCCCAGCCGGAGGTAGGGGCTAGGGGGGTACCCATGCTCCGGCCGGTGGTAGGGTGGGTGCCAGCCCCCCTTGACCCACCGGTCGGTCCGCCACTGGATGATGGCAAATTTCCACAACGTACGTGGTTTACCAAAATGCGTCTGGGGAATTGTATCTTTTTTTTCTGAAAAGAAGCATCAAAATAGTACATTTAATATGCACGACAATCTGCCAATCATAATTTATATAGGAGACAAAATTAAGACAAGTTAAGATCGCATATGGTATTACTACTATTTCTTTGTTTTACCAGACTAACCTACTGGTCCAATCGTCTCTATGACCCTCTTTACCCAAAAAGCCCCAACAAACAAATCATGCTTTCATAATCTTAGTATTTCCACACCATTTCCTTGTGTCTAACATGCTACAGCTTATTAGTCTAATAAATAGTGATTACTGAAAGAAATCAAAAACAAAAAACTGCTAAAAAGCAAAAAAAAAAAAAAGAAGTTTATTTCCACGCCATCTCCTTATGTTGAACTATATTTGACCATGGCCCGGCGACTTCACCCACAAATTTGTCAACATGCTGCATGCATGTTTGTGCTTTGGTCCTTTTGTCAATCTTTATTAATCGGCTTTTCTAAAAAAACAACTTAATTTTTCAACTATGATGTTGCCAATATACCGCATATATTCCATATGACATGTCATGAAGCCTAGCTAGCACCCCAAAGGACTTGATTACCAGTCTTTATAAACAAAATCTAACCAGCCCCTTTCTCCTGATTAAAAATCTGTGTTCTGATCGCAACAAAGGAAAATCGGTGTTCTTTTCACTTGTACAAAGTAAAAAAAAAAATCTGCTCAAACAGCGCGCTGGAAGCATCGGCCGCCAACACGTGCCAGTGCCAGCTAGTTCCACCGGCCTACGTCACGTGCGCGCCCGCACCAGCGCAATGCCCGGTGCCATCACGCCAGACATGAGGAATAGCGAATTGACCGACGATAGCCACAAATTAAGAGGGCGTCTGAAATGGCGTCTCAAGTGCTTCGACTCCTAGCTCTTTAAAATTAGAAATCAAATTAAACGTCTGAATTTTAAAAATGATTTGGAAGCCGCTACAAACTCAGCAATTTCAGAAATATGATCTGAAATCATATTTCTACTTCTGTCCTACTATTTTAAAACCAAAAGTTAAAAACTCCAACAATTTTAAACGCCTCTAAAACTCCCCATGACCAGGCTGGTGCTCATTCTGATTTTAAACCTAAACTTTTAACTTATTTTGCACTATAACAATGTTTTTACTATAACTGTTGGTAGCTTTTTCAACGTAATTAAATTTAAAAAATATAAAATATTATATCATCACAGATAATACAAAGAAATAAGAAAAAAATACAAAAAACCTAAAAAATCAAAAAGTAAGAAAAAATAAAATTAGAAAATTAGAAACTAAAAGCTTGCTCGAACAAGGGCCACCACCTCTGAAAGGCCACGAAACCGCAGGAAATCCCCTGCCCGGCCTGCGAAAGCTAGTGTCACACACACGTTACACAAGCGGACAAAAGATCTGCAAGCATATAAGCAGCCCCTCCCCTCCCGTCCCCAAAAATTCCAGCCCTTCATTTCCTAGCTGCAAGATTCGTTTAATTCATCTTTTCCTCGGCGTAGCATAGAGATCTTGGAAGGTTAATTAGCAGTGGAAGCTAGCTAGGGTTTTTGTAGAGGTTGCTCGATCGATCGAGCACGTGCAGCTGGTACGTACGTGCCGATGATCATGCCGAACCCGGCGATGCTGCCGCCCGGCTTCCGGTTCCACCCGACCGACGAGGAGCTGATCCTCCACTACCTCCGCAACCGCGCCGGCTCCTCGCCGTGCCCCGTCGACATCATCGCCGACGTCGACATCTACAAGTTCGACCCATGGGACCTCCCATGTTAGTATACCCGCCCCTGCACTCACGATTCATGCATGCAGATTCCCCCCCTTGCAATCGTAATCTATAGTACTTTTTAATTAGTACTCGTCTCTCTCCCTGGTGTTCTTTTGGGTTACAGGCAAGGCTATGTACGGGGACAAGGAGTGGTACTTCTTCAGCCCGAGGGACCGCAAGTACCCGAACGGGATCAGGCCGAACCGCGCGGCAGGGTCCGGCTACTGGAAGGCCACCGGCACCGACAAGCCCATCCGCAGCAGCGCCACCGGCGAGAGCGTCGGCGTCAAGAAGGCCCTCGTCTTCTACACGGGCCGCCCGCCTAAGGGCACCAAGACCAACTGGATCATGCACGAGTACCGCCTCGCCTCCGCCGACGCGCAGGCCGGCAACACCTACCGCCCCATGAAGTTCCGCAACGCCTCCATGAGGGTAAGCTAGCGTAGCATATGTAGTCCAAAAATATATATACATGAACAAAATTAAAAGAATAAACCCTAGCGTTTACTATGTAGATCTATGCGTTCATTGGTCATGCTCATGCTTGCCACCGATATGCATGCTTACTTTGTTGCACCTGCTCGCGCGCTTGCACCGTGTTTCCTTTTGGGGGCGTAGTAGATACGGGTTCGTCGGCACGTCAGTGTTATCGCATCGGGTTGTGGCTTGCCAATGGACCCAAGAGCTGCCTTAAGTGTGTGTTGTTCTGAATAAATGTTCTTTACTTTAGGCAAACTTGGCATGGTTGCGCGAAGTCAATAGATCCGACAATGATAGGCGTGATGCATACGTGTTGATGACTGATTCATCCGCGTATATCTCGTTGTCGCTGTAATTTACATTTTTTTTTATCCTCCTCGAGCTTTATTTGTGTGATCGATCTGGGCGTGCAGTTGGATGACTGGGTGCTGTGCCGGATCTACAAGAAGAGCAGCCACGTGTCGCCGATGGCGGTGCCGCCGCTGTCCGACCACGAGCAGGACGAGCCGTGCGCCTTCGAAGAGAACCAGCTGTACGGGAAGTCGAGTGCCGGCATGATCATGCAAGGCGGCGCCGACGCCTTCCCGCTGCAGGCCGCGACGGCCACGCAGAGGATGCCGAGGATCCCGTCCCTATCCGAGCTGTTCAACGACTACTCGCTGGCGCAGCTCTTCGACGACGGCGCCCCGGCCGAGATGGCACGGCCCGATCAACACGCCGCCCTCCTCGGCCACCCCGTCGTGAACCAATTTCTCGTGAGCAGCAGCGGCAACAGCATGTCGCAGCTCGCGCAGACCGCAGATGGGCTCGTCGGCGGCGGGAGAGGGCGCCACCTGGAAGCGCAAGAGATCGGAAGACGGTGGCAGTGCTGGGCTACCGAGCCAGCCGGCGGCGGCGGCCAAGAAGCCGAACGGTTCTTGCTTCGGTGCAACGTTCCACCAAATAGGCAACGGCTTGCAGGGGTCACTAGGCCTGGGCCATCAGATGCTGCCCCATTCTAACATGGGGATGAACCGATAGATATCTCTGCTGCAGTGATCTGAATTATACATGGCGAATTGGTGATGTGAACAATGGGGCTCTATTACACCAAATGGGTCCAAAATAAATAAACTATTGGTTAAGTTATAGGGAAAGGAATTGTACTTGCGTCAAGTGTCGGTCGACTAGCTAGGTCCACCATAGTTGATTTGGCTTGTGATGTGTACACATTTTTTCTCCTATGTAGTACTAGTGTTCTTCAAGCTTAGTAGTAAGTTAGATAGGGCTTGATAAGACTTTGAGATCGACGTGCTGGAAGTCGATCTGGAACAGGAGAATATGATGTTAAGACCAAACCGGCTTTGCTTATGTAAAACAGTGAAAAATTAAGGATTGTTTAATGGAGCCATTCATTATGTCATGTAATTGTGTTTATCCTCACTTCCTCAGTGTGTTTCAGGATTACAGCACAGAAAAACGACCACACATACGTTTCACAAAAAGAGACGAGAGAATCACCACAGCTAACACCTGCTCCAAGGATAGGTAGAAGGAAGATACCCAAAATAAATAAACCTGGAAATTTAATAATTGGCTAAAGTAGGCAAGTTGCGGATGGCATGTAGTTTTCAGTTCAGGTGGTGGATGAGTAGTGGGCCTTTTCATTCTGCTCAAGCTTTCTTCAGATTGGCGAGGAGTTTTGTCAATGTCCAGGCCAACATCGGTGTCACGGAACAAACAAAAACTAGTCCGTTTGGCAGCTCAAAGTGGGATGGATGGATGGAGTGCAGGTCCCCTGGAGCTAGACGGAGAACTGATGATATTTTATTGTATCAGACTGTCAAGAATCAAGATAAGAAAGATGATTCCTTGTGGCGTAGCCTCCAGAGAGTCAAAACATTGGGCTTCATGCAGCCGTCGTTGAGTTTAGCAGGACTGAACTGGCTGTCAAAGTTTTCTAGTTTTTTTTCTTATTTTACTACTCCTCTGTTATTTTTTATTTAACTTTTTGATTTTTTTAGCTCTCCAAGATACTACTTTGATGATTACTTTTATAATTTTACATTAAGATGTACGACTAAAACTATAATATTACAAAAATATTTTTAGTAATAAATTTAATGATATAATTTTTTATATAATCAATCTAGATAGTTTTAAATTATTAGTGATCAAACTTAAAAAAATTTGATGATACGAATTCTAAAAGGTTAAGTAAAAAACTAATGAAGTACTATTCTGCTTTGAAATGTAAATTGAGTGTTCTACTGAAGCACGCGCGACATTCCTTGCATGATGTCTGTGTAGATTACTCATTTTTTTAGCTGGTAGTTTCCATGGCACGATCTACAAGTGTGACGTTAAATTCTTCTAGCACGAGGATACTTATCCAGAGATAAAATTTTCCATGCTGCACACGCAAGTACAGCTAATTAACTAGCCATTCCCTGTCTTACAAGATCGACAAATATAATTCAGCTCGTGCTTCATTTCCCATGCAGATAAGCTTTGAAAAGTAGAACATTCCTGAAACTCACTGAATCTCTCGGCAAGAACAGACAAAGAACTCTATAGTTTAACCATTTTCACCACAAGATTCAGAGTATATTCCAGGTCCCTTGCCCAGCTATTTTCCCATTTTGGCAGCACGCGAAAATGGGAGAACCTTTCACGTATCTCCAAACGACTGGCCAGTGCACATCTTCTCACCGGATAATGCTAGTTAATCAGAAATGGGCCACCTGAGAGCTCTGTCTGATCTCACTTCTATGCCATGGTGCTCCGTTAATTAGGAACCAGTGCTCCATTCTGACCAGATGCTGCCCGATATTTTACAATTGAAGAGCTATCAGAATGTCGCAAAACATACTGCCGTGGCGGCCGTGCAGCTCTGCTGGCTACTGGAATTGGTCCAGCACGGTTCGATTCTCGGCCCAAAAGGCAGGAGTCAACGCATGTAGGCAAGGAAACAGAACCAGATGGAAAGGAGAACTGCTTTCGCACTGCCTAGAAGCTTTGATCACTTGCATTTATCTTAGCGTGTAAAACTTTATGCTTCATGATTGCTCGCCTGCCTTTTTCAATTAGAATGTAATGAAGGTGGAAAGCTTGAGGACGCATATATCCATGCTGGGTGTTTTTTTGACTACGATCGATAATTTTTTGTTATAGCCGATAGCTTCTGTTTGTACTTTTCGATACGGTAATAGATAGTAGAGATACTGACATAGATGGCGTACATAATTTTATGTTTGGAAAACTATTTGGAGAATCCGTTTTAAAAAAATCACTCCATTTTGATATTTGGCTATTGGACTTTCGAAAAGCCAGAAGTATAAGCCGAAAGACAAAAAAATAAGGTCGTTGTCTGGAAAGTAGTAGTAGGAATGCCTTTCGTGATTGCAACTTCATGAATTTTTTTTTTACAGATATATTGTATGTTGTGAACTTGGCTTCTAGAAAAGAAAGCGGAGACATGGGTGGGGTTCTTTTTTGCTATAGTTTATGACTTTCAGTTTAAATTTTTTAATTATGGTTGTTCATGAGAGAGATACGGAGAGAGAGACACTCGTGTGTGATTTTTACCGATATAGATAAAGTCGGTATAGTGTCTACTATAATCGACTTGTAAACTCCACCTTAAAAAGATACATTATTTGAAAACTAGTTACCATAGATAAGTCAAAAGCCATAAACCAAAAAAGGAGCTTGTGTAAGCTCAAGCAATATTAAGTTAATTTTGGTGATAATGACAAATATAATTGTGAGACTAATATGCTTATTAGTTATGATATTACCTAGTCTCATTTGGATATAATAAATGACAAATGCAACTGTGAGACTAACATGTTTGAATGATTATGTGAGACTATGTGGAGGTCACTCCATGGTTATGATGAGTAATTGACTTTTGAGTTAGAGTTTTTGTGGAGGTTGAGTTTGGTTTTTGAGCAGTTTGCCAAAGATCGCTTTTTCTCTACTGACTGCATTGCTTCGAGTTCGTCTGGTCTGCGAGTACTTGAGTATTCGAAGTTTACGACTTCGTAGTCGAGCGGTCCGAACGGCCTTTTGCTTAGTCTGAAGAGCTAGTCGTAAGCCTTTGCGATAGGCACTCATAGCGATCTGTGTGATGGTCGTAGCGATCTGTGTGGTGGTCGTAGAGTTTTGTGGTGCTGGTCGTAGGCTGCTGGTCGGTACTCGTTGGCTTCGAGTGCCTCATCTCTTAAGCTTCCAAGTACTCGGTTCAAACTGTTAGAGTTTGATCATGGGTTGACCTGGGTGTTGTTGCTTATGTGCACTTAGGTTTATTTTTTGGTCCTAGGTTTAGGATCAGTATTTGGGTGCATACATTTTGCATTGTGCATTTTAGGATTGCATTGTGCAAATTGATGATCTTTGTGTATTGTGTGGTGCTACGTGACGGTTTACTTGTTGATGTTAGTTGTATGACTCCGGAGCTACATCATGGTGAGACGGACGAGATCGAGACTAAGCTAGGAGAGCTTAGGTCCAAAACGGTCAAGGGATCAGGACTACGCTTAGGAAGAGCCGAGATCCAGATGATCATGGAGCCGTCGAAGATGACCGAGGCTTGCGAGATGGTTACAAGCCGAGACGACGAGGAACCGGAGCGGAAGCTATCAATGATGGACATGATGGACAACGGTAAGGTGGATCGGCACTAGACTCAGGGAGGAGTTGAGATCCAGACGGTCAAGGATGTCGGTGCCATCATATGTGAAGAAAAGCATATGGTGCGTCAAGTAACTTGGGTCGTTTGCAAGCGAAGATAGTTCGGTTGAAAGCATCTAGGCTCTTTTAATTAGGGTTTTGGTAATTAATAACGAATTATGAACATAGGACTAATGTGTGTGCTAAGATTGTATAGATAAAGTCTCATGTGTGCAAAGGTGAAGAACAAACTGTATGGAATATTGACGTCAAGATTTCAAAGATGAGGTACAAAAATTTAGGGTCTCTTTTTCGATTTTACCGGTCTTAGGAGTAAAGGTGAAAGACCAGATTATAGGTTAGATATCGTACTATTAAGAGGGATCTTTGAAAGTAGCTTGATAGCATATTTTGGTGCACATTGGATCAATCTAGGAACATGTATGCATTTAAAAAGAAATTTGAAAACTCACTGTGCTCTCTCAGAAATATTGGTAGTACCGCACCCACCTGCGGTATTACCGCAGTGCAGTAATACCAGCATGTAAACAGCGGTATTACCGCAGGGCGGTAGTACCGGATTATATGCGGTATGTTTTTTCTAGAGAGCACCCTTTCGGGGCTTAAACTCATAAGAAATCGGTAGTACTGGATTTTCAATGGCGGAACTACCGCATTGCGGTAGTACCGCAGGGTACTGCGGTAATACCAATTTTCGGTATGTAATTTCCAGAAAGCACCCTGAGAAAAACTTAACTGGTCAGAAATCAATAGTACCAAAAATAGCATGGCGGAGCAACCGCAGTGCGGTAATACCGTACCGACCTACGATATTACCGTAGTGCGGTAATGTCGCACTTACAACGGCGGTAGTACCGCACAAAATTCCAATGGCTAGTTCTGAACCGTCTGACATAGCCGTTACTGTGTGTTACAGTAAAGTGCAGAATACCACACTTTGTACAGTGATAATACCGATTTCCCTGATTTTTCAGGATTAATTTTTAGCAACGACTAGTTTTGGTTGGTGAGGGTATAAATACCCCTCCACCTGCCTTTGGGCATGTTGTTGAAGTTCCTTTGAACACATTTGAGCCCTAGAGCACTCACTCCACTCTTATTTCTCTCTTGAGCATTCATTTCAAGTTTGTGGAGAGTTTTTCAAGTGCATTCAATTCTAGTTGATCCAATTGCACTTGAGCGTCGTCAAGCGGAATCAAAATTCTATTCTCTTGATGCTTACCGTTACCTAGACGGCAAGGAGGTTGTTTGCACGGTGACTTCTTCAAAGAAGATTGTGAAGAAGCCCGAAGCCGATTTGTGAGTGATTTGGAGCTCGCCATCTCCGGAGAGGAGAAAGAGCTACCCTAGTGATTGAGGAGCAAGGATTAATTCGTGAAGCTGGTTCAAGAGTGCTTGGGCTTTCCTCAACGTGGACTAGTGAAGACCGGCAAGTCTTCGATACCACGGAAAAACATAGCTCGAGTCATTATCATCTTTTTCTTACTCTCTTTTAGTATTTACATTATTAGTTGAGCAATTTGGTACTTGATATATTAACTTGTGCTTGTGATTGAATTGTTGCTCAAATTACTTAAAATTACTAGACTTGAGCAGGTGTGGTTTATTTAACAATCATTGCATTGTATTAAATTGAAATAATTTATTTAATTAGGCAAAAATTTTAAAATCTCCTATTCACCCCTCTCTAGTCGGTTATCCTTGATCCTACATCGCTGCGATCCGGACACGTGAGAGGCTTGGCGGCAAGTCATTGGAGCCACATGGATGATGGTGAAGCATGGGCGTTGCTTCATGGTAAAGGAAGCGGAAAACTTCAAGAAAGACGGTAGAGGGCATTTGGGTAAATTGTCCAATACCGAAAAGGTGACGGTGTGCAAAACCGCAGCGTTGGCCTAAGTTGTTTAGGTCATGTATGAGCTGAAAATGTTAAGTGGATCAGGTGTGATTCACTAATGGGTTAATGATTGTAAACTGCTTTGATTAGCGTGTGTGAGAGTAAAACATGGTGTTAGGTGGGGTTAACGGGTTATCCCCGGATTGACCTAATGGGTGGATCAATTAGGTTTTGGTTCACGTTGTGAGACTATATAAGGGGAGGAGAGGCAAGAGTTAGGGTTTGAGAACGTTGACTAAGCTTTTTGGTGGCTAGCTCCTCCTCCCTCTCATGGAAGATAGGTTAGAGAGTGTGTGTGCGTGCTCTAAGCTTAAAGTTCTATCCTCTTGAGGGAGTGGCTGTAAAACCTACCTCTTCAAATGGTAATACATCAATATTTGATGATCTCTTTGTCTATTTTAAGTTTTGATTGATTTGCTCTTGATTTGGTTAGTTTTGATCTTTTGTTTCTCTTTTTGTGATCTTGCTGTATCAAGAACAAGTAAGAGGTGGAGATAAACCTCAGGAATTCATCTCCATCCTTCTAGGCACTTTGATAACAAGATTCATGAGAAAACTCAGTTATGGTTAATTTTGATCTCATCTAGTGACCTCTTGTTTTAAGAGTTTTTGGGTATTGATCCTTGGTGTTTTAGCTTGCTGTGATATGTGGGAATACATCTAGAACTATATCGGCCATCTTCTACCCACGAGCAAGTTGTTTTCACAAATTGGGGTTTTGGCTCGATTTCGGTGCAACCTTTCAACAAACTGAAAAAGGTCTCATCTTTGGCCATATTTTTCATGATCGTCTATTTAAATAGGTTTAAAATAACCTAGAGAACATCCATATAAAATTTCATATCATTTGGATCTACGAATCAAAAGTTCTCTTGGTTTTTGGATTTATAATTGGGCTGAAAATACTATTCATCCCCTGATTTTACTGTAGCAGCAGTCAGGCCGCTGTTATAAGACTGGTCAGACCGCCTTTTGAACGCCAATCAGACCTTCGGAAAGGGTTTGGTTCCAAGTTTTGTTGATTTGGGCCAATTAGATTGATTTTTAACTAGAGATTTAATGTTCTACACCTCTGTAGGTGTTTGAGTATAGAATCTTGAATATTAGGGAAAAAATCAGAGTTAGCACCATTCACTTGTGCTGAAAAACCAAAAATGGAAGTATCGTCCTTATAACTGTGGTAGTTCCGAAAAACAGAAATACCGTAATTATAACTACGATAGTACCGCAAATACTGAATAATAACTATTTTTTTAGCCATTATGATGGAAAACAGTAGTACCACAATTACAATAATGATAGTACTGATTTTTCAAGGATTTTATTTCCAACGGTTAGTTTTTGTGGTGTAGGCTATAAATACCTCCTTGATCAGTTGGGAGACTCTTTGGCACATCATTTCACTCTCTTGAGCTAGTATAAGTTTCTCCGCTCAATTGTGTATGTGTTGCACTTTGTGAGTAAGAAGAGAAGTCTTTAGTTGCATGTGTTGTATCTAGAGGTGGATTTTGTATTTACTTAAGCTTGTGCATTCGTTGCACGTGTTGAAAGTCAAGCAAGGGGCTTGACTTATTACTCTTGGAGGTTGCCAACTCTTAGACGATGTTAGAGACGTCGTGTCCGGTGATCTTTTCAAAGAAAATTATGAGAAGATCCAGCGTGTTGTGAAGGTTAGAGCTCACTTACCCGGAGAGAGAAAGAGCTACCAGTAGTAGAATTGTGGTATTTGACTTAATTCGTGGAGCCGGTCCAATTCGTTTGGAGTTACCTCAATGTGAACTAGGGGAGATCGGCCAATCTCCAAACACCATAGTAAAACATCGTGTGTCAATTGTAGTTTGCTCTCTTGTGCTCAATTTACATTTAAGCAATTTACATTTATAGAATTAAATTGATTGCTTCTCACCCTAAAAATGCAAACTTGTAATATAGACTTAGATTGTTGGTGCACTTAGGTGAATCTAGTTGATTTAGGTTTTATTTGTGCTAAACCGAATTGATTTACACTTCCGCGTTATAAACTTGGTTTTAACCAAAGAATTGTAAAACCGCTTATTCACTCTCCTCTAATCGGCCTTCTTGATCCTACAGCTTGGTGCAAATAAATTAGCATTAGTAGTAAAATACATGAGACAGCGGTACATTTAGCCTTATGTACATAATGTCATATATTTACTTCAAAGAATGGAACAAGGACTCCCTCTAGCCATAAATATATATTATTTTGGATTATGTATAGTTAAATATTTAAAACTTTAGTTATTGATATCTTTTAGATATTTGGATTATATATATGAAAATCATTTGCATAGATTTGTTTCGAAAAATACTTTTATAATACTATAATTTTATTAGGTTTTATAAATATTTTACAATATAATTTAGTGACCAAAGTTATGTTTTGGTGACAGTATTAATATCTAAAATAATATATACTTATGATTGGAGGAAGTATCTAGCTTTAGAAAATGTGCTTTAAGAACTCTTGGGGCATGCTCCGTTTAACATACTATCGTGCATGACCAAAACATGTGTTTGTCCCTAAGTGGAGCCTCTCAAGACAAAGAGAATAAGAAAAGTCGAGAGATCAAAACAAGGAAAGCTGTCTCGGCCCGGTTTATAGGTAGTAAAATGTAGCTTCGTGGTGATCTTGGGCTTGTAAACTTTTTTGTAGCCGATTCATGTTTTCCCTACTAGTGTCATTGGGCTTAAGAGTGAGCGGAAAAGCCTAGTATCTTTCGTGCTTCGGTTTGTGATCATGCGACAGGAAACGCGGGTTGTCGTAATCGGCCCGAATAGATTTATGGATCCACTTGATTAAAGTTTTGGGAGTCCCAAAAAAATGGAAGTTCTGGGGATTTCGAAAGTTTTAAGATGGCTGATGCAGGTACGGCCCAACCACAGCCATCATGGCTAAAATGACTCAACGAAAAATCTAAAAAAACACTGGACGAAAATGTCTAGTGGTTCAAAATATCTAGGGTAAATTCGCAATATGCCACTGAAACTTAGTCCAATCTCTCTGGTTTGCTATTGGAAAAACTTCGCTACCTCATATGCCACTGAGTTTTCCGTTTATACCGCTCCGTACCACTTTCATCACTTAGCCATAAGTTGGGCTGTTAAGTCATAGTGGAAATGACCATTTTGCCCTTGAGGCTTGTACAGAAACCATCATGACCTGATTCCTGCCACTGACTGGGAGGCAGTTTAGCTAGCTTACAGAAGTATCTATGTATCTAAGAAATGATGTAAGGTACAATCTCATGTTTCAATAGTACTAGAAGTTTATATGCTACCTTATTGTCTTATTGAACTACATAATATTGTATCATAGGTGCATAACATAAGTTGGCATTACAAGTTCAAATTCATCCAGTAATTCCACATAATAAATTCACAACATTACAATACTAAAATAGTAAACTAAGCTGACGTTACAAGTCCAAGTTCAACCCATACTCTACAAGTCCGTAACATTACAATACCAAAATGCATTCATAGAACAATTCATTTTATAAATTGGTTCAATAGCTTTCCTTTGCTCCTGGTCCCCGCAGCTGGGATGTTAGGTGCAGTGTCTTGCCCTTGCCCTTTTCGCTAGCAAGTGGTGGTGTTTGCTTTCCAGATGCTGGCAGTGGTATGACCATATTCTTTGGGGGCGCTCGTTTTAACGATGGTTTCTGGTTTTTGATTAAAATTTTACTATAGTTGACTTTTTTTTTACCGTAGCTGATTTGGCTTTTTGAGTATAATTAATTTAAAAAAATGTAAAAATAGAAAAAACATGTTAACCCATTAGGGATAATACAAAGGAACACGAGAAAAAAAGAAAATACAAAAAAGTCTAAAATATCTAAAAAAATTCAAAAAATAAAATACTGAATAGTGAAAAAAAAGCAGAAACTGAAACGAGCAGAATGTTAGAGTCTCAGGTTGGTTAGAACCTATCGCAAACCTCAATCTCATGCTTTAGCTATCATTCCCTAGACATGTCATTGTTGGAGCAGACGGAGAAGTAGGTACAATGCTTAATTCAGAGTTTGGTGTAATAGTTCTCTTCTTTTTCTTTGGTGATCCTCTATAAACAAAAAAGATATTTTATAAGCTAATTGTCTGAAGCAGGATATGCAACAATAAAGACTAACCATCTTTACCTTTCAGCAAGCATAGCTTTGATCTGTTCTAGATCACCTTCCCTGCAGTTATACCAATAATGCCCAGAACCCTTACAGATTGGGTATTTGTGTCTCCCACTACTCCCATTGCCCTCTTTACCCTTGTCAATACATCCCATGTACCTATTATTCCTTGACCTCCCTACTGCTTTCTTCAGAATGGGTGGTTCCAACTTGAATCCATGATCTGATTTTGGCCAATGAGACTTGCCTGGCAGTGCAGGGATCAATTGCTCATACGCTCGTCTAAACCATTCTATAGAATAGCACTCATCAGTATGCTGCTCAATACTTGTTTCCCTCAATAACGTGATGAATGCTATGGCATGCAAGCATGGCTTGTCTGGCGCTCATTGTAGCTGCAGAAGCCAGCGATAGCGATGAAAGCATTGTACTCAGCGTCCAAAACACTGTGCGCTATTTTGTCATATAGTAAATTTTTTTTGGTATTTTTATGTTTTGTTTTTTTCCGTATTCCTTCGCATTGTCCACTCTAGATTAGTGTGACGCTTTTATTTTTACATTTTTTAGATTTAATTATACCCAATAAACCAACTTAGCTATAGTAAAAAATAAACCAACTACAGTAAAATTCAGCAAAAACCAAAAATCATACCTATTCTAAACGCTACAGCCTCCCGACGAGTGCTAGTAAGCTTTTGCGCTTTAGTATAGACATCATTGGTAACGGGCCGCCTCTCCCCACTGACTATTCGTCGGCCGAAGAGAAGCACACAACGGTTGTGTTTCTAGGGCCCTACATCTTCAAAGAGCACAGCATTGGAGCATCGATCACATCAGGCGGTCCGTGCATCAACGGCGCTTACGAAGCTCTGGGCCTCGCCCTGTCTGAGCATCCAGTCCCTACCGCGATTGGTAGCTATTTCCGCGGCGCGAGTGGATTACTTTTTCGTCGTTTTTCCTGTGAAACTGATGTCGATTTACGTTTCCTATGCCCATTCCAAGGAATCAAAGGGATAAACAGTGCCATTTTCTGTGGAAATTGAAATCCTTTACTTTTCCTTTGAAAATCATGTGAATAGAGAGGCCGTTACATGTTACAGGACAGAAGCTACCACCTACCGATTACCAAATCCACTTTAAAGCGTCAATGGCTCCACTAAATGACACAATGCAGCTCTAGTAGTCCGGTTGCTAGTGCATCAAAGAGTAAATAAGCGTTGGGAGTCGTGGGAGGTTTGCTAGAACTTTCCTCATTTCCTGCAATCCCGGTGCCCCAGACCAGAAAGAAACCGGGAACGCCCTCCACCGAACGTCGCTCTCCCGGGTGGGACGTCCGCCGTTGTCGCCGCTGCGCCATCACACCCTGCCGTGAAGCGCGCGCGGCCGGATGTGGTGGCGCTCCCATCTGGAACACCGAACACGTACCATGGATCTGAAGTTAATTATTCGCTGTCTAGAGCTCTCAGATACCGCAATCATGGTGTCGGCTTTGCTCTGCTGTCTTCGCAGCAGCTGGAATTCAGCCCAGCTTATTTTAGTTTAAAATTAATTTTTACTTTTACTTTCTATTTTTTTCACTATTCAATAATTTTATTTTTTTCTGTTTTAAATATTTTTTAAACTTTTTTGTATTTCCTTTTTTCTCGTATTCCTTTGTATTGTTCATGATGGGCTAACATGTTTTTTCTATTTTTAAACTTTTTTAAATTTAATTATATCAAATAAGCCAACTCAGATACAGTAATAAATAAGTCAGCCACAATAAAAAAATCATAAACCATTACTATTCCAAACACCTCTAGGCCCGTTGAGTACATGAGTCCACCACTAAGTACAGGTGGATTTTTTGGTATTTACAATTTATATTACAGTAATTAACTTTTAAATAATTTAATTTTTTAAGATATGATTTACAGATAAATTATAGTATAAACTATACTAAATTAAACTATGTCGATTAAAATTACATATGATTATTTTTCTTTACATACTGTCTCTTATAAACAGTTTATAATTTAAATTTTCAGTCATAAATCGTTATCCAAAAAAATCAACTCAACAATACTCTACACATATAGTGATTAACAAGACGGCAAAAGAAAAGAAAGCAGGGATGGGTGCAGTACGAAACGCGCCAGGCCCTGGAGACACACCACCTGATGGTAGTACAACTAGGGGTGAAAACGGATCGGATTCGGTCGGATATTGCTTATTCCATATCATATCCTATATTTTTTTCTCGGATTCGGAGTCGGATACGAATAATGGCGGATACGAATACGAATCCGGGTAATATCGGTTACAGATACAGAACGAATACGGAGCGGATGTGAATACGATAACAAATATCTAGTCGGATATTACGTAAGAATACAAAAGGCATATATATAGTACGCGTATAACATCCAGTCATCCACCATGAACCAAATACTCACAAGCACATAGTCACATGTGCTTCATTTTAATCACATTCAGCAAACCATAAAATGAATCAAACGCCCACCAATCACATAGCTCGATTCTTCCACTACAAATCTACAATCAACAATCTAAAGTAACACAGGCACATAGCACCCAAGAAATGAAGCCCTGAAGAACAAGAATAGAGCACTGTGCAAGAATTAATAAAAACCAGTAACACTAATCATCTGCCAGAGTAAATTTCGGTAACATGTATAAGGCCATTTACTGTCAGTTACTCACATTTGACAAAGAGCAAACCATTTACACTTAGCATTGCTTAGGGCTGTAAAAAAACTCGAGGCTTGCGAACTACTCAAATTCATCTCGTTATAGGATCGATTCGAGCTCAGTTCAAGCCATTAACGAGCCGAACTCAAGCCTCAAAATAAACTCATGAGTCTGATCGAGTCAAGTTCGAATAGTTCCAATAGGGTCGCTGGCTCTCAATCCCTCGGTCCGGTCGCTCGGCTGACTCAATCCCTTGGTCCGGTCGCTCTGTGAATGAACTCCCTCCGTTCCTATTTCATTTTCCCGGGCGAGCCCCCAAATCCCCACTCCTCCCTCGGTCCCTCCGTCCCGAATCTCCCAATCCACCGCTCCTCCCCGCCTCTCCCCCGCTTGCAGCCCCTCCTCTCCCCGCCGCCGCCTCTCACGCGCGCGCCCTCCTCGCCCTCCCCGCGCGCCCCTCCTCTCTCCCCGCTTCTTCTCTCCCGCCGCCTCCTCTGGCGCGCCTCGCCCGCCCGCCACCACTCCTCCTCGCCGCCGCCGCCTCCCTCGGCGCCCTCTCGCCCCCGCGCCACCTCCTCGCCCCGCGCCTCTCCCAGCGTCGCTCCTCTCCCGCGCCACCGAGCTCGGCGTGCCGCATGGCTCCGTGCCGACGCCAAGCCGCTCATCCCTCGGCGTCTTGGGTCGACAGCGCCGCTAGCTGCGAAGAGCGCCTCGGCGGTCTTGGCCCGGTGGTCTGAGACGCCTTGCGCGCGAGCGCGGTGAGGCGGTTCATGAGGCAGGCGAGGTCAACGGCGGAGAACTCGGACTGGAAGATGGAGTACGGGAGGAGAAAGTAGACAGTGCCAGGCTCGAGCGGGTCGTCGGGGCGGAACCTCCGGCCAGATCCACGGCTCCCCCGCGCCTCCGTCGTCGTCTCCTCTAGTATGCTCCTTCCCCTCTACTCTACTCCCTCTGCTCTGTGATGTGAATGACTGAATGTGATTGCTTGTAGGCCAGATATCCGATAAGGATATCCGGATATTATCCGATAAGATTTCCGGATATATCCGTATCTGTCGGATACTTCTTCTCCGAATTCAAATTCGTATCCGAAAATAACTATCCGAATTCGACTCCGAATCTGATAATTATCCGATACAACTATCCGAATCCGATCCGACTTGAATTCGACGGTCGGTCGATCGGAAAATATCTGATTCATTTTCACCTCTAAGTACAACCGCGTGGTGAGGCGAGAATCTCACGATCTTAACCACTCGCCACCTTTTTTTACTCCACCTCACCGTCCGTCCGATCGACACAGGTGACCGGTCCCATTTGGACAGAGGACAAAAGCCTATCTGACGGACCCATTCCGGATCGGAATCGTGCCATTTTTCACTTGTCGTGTCATCGCGTGCGAATCATGCGTCTTCTGGGGAAGCGTGTCCTCTGCCTTCAGGCTATGAAGGCAAAGTTTGCCTTTGCTCAATCCCAGACGTCCATCCCATAGCAACGGTCAGATTTAACTAGTCCCACAACTGAGCAGTAAAAGTTCCCCTCGTTATTCCGCCATGGCTGCCCACTGCCCGTGGTCCATCCCCGTGCTGGCCGCCGGAGTGTCCCTTCCACCCCCGTTTGATCCTCTTCTTTCCGATCCCCGTCCTCCTCCCCGCCAATTTTTCGGCGACTCGTCACTCCCACCCCAAGCTTTCGTAAAGATTGATGCTCCAGATCTGGATTCTATTCATAATGCATGTGTGTGTTCCTAGTTTTCTTCCAATGTGCCCCTGACTGGATTTTTTCACGGATTCTTGCCAACTCAGTGTTTTAGCTCCGTTCGTTTCGGTTTTTTTTTGTTTCTATTTTTTTTCACTATTTAGTATTTTATCTTTTTCTGAATTTTTTTAGATATTTTAGGCTTTTTTTATATTTTTTCCCGTGTTTCTTTGTATTGTCTCTAATGGGTTAATATGTTTTTTTTCTATTTTTATATTTTTAAAAATTAATTATACCTAAAAATCAAATCAGCTACCGTAAAATTTCAGCTAAAAATCAGAAACTATCGCTAAAACGAGCGCAAATTCATGATTTTCTATCCATCGCGTGCTTTCTATTCTCTCCCTTTGTGAGCATAGTTCTTGATTTACATGGACTCATGCGAGATGTTATGGAGTGTTCGGGGAGACGAGCAGCGGGGCGGGGGAATAGCAAGAAGAGGAGAGGATTGAGTTGGGCGTGTAAGGAATGGCAGCGGCTGCCGGCGGGAGGGGTGAACCACGGGCGGTGCTGCGGTGGCTACTGGCTAGTGGGCAGCCATGGTAAAAAGGGACTCACAGAAGAAGGGACGTGGGGGCATAGTAATCCAGAAGTAGAGGATACGCTTCCGTCTCCGGGTGGACATGTCAGACATAGGTCGCTTAACAATCATGCACCTCTTTTTCGGGTACAGAAACTTTGTGTAGTGAAACAAAATAAATCAAGTCAAATCAGCTTTTTCCCTTGATTTCCGGCTCTTTTAACTTTTAAAAACTACTTTTTTATTTTTCTTTAATAACTAGTTTTCACACAAAATATCTTTTCAGATAAGAGTTTACAAGTTAATTTAGTACGCATTATAACGATTTTATTTATATTGATCAAAATTGTATGTAAATTTTTATTACTATGTACTCTCTTATGAATAATTTAAAAATCATAAGTTATAATTAAAAATCATTAACCGAAAACAAAAAATAGACCCTCTCTATTTCTTTATGTGTGCTAACATCGGGTACTTAGGTAGTACTCATTTAGATTTTTAAACCTGAGCTTATAACTTATTTAACCATCAGATACGCAATTAAATTTAAAAATAAAAAATTATCATCACAGATAATATAAATAAAATAAAATTAAAAAGTCAGAAGCTATAAGCTAAACACTGAAGATCTAGCGAACGGTGCCGACATGTGGCGAAGAGGCCGGCATGCGCGCGTACGAAAGGCGGCACCCCGCTGGCATGCAGGCCTCAGCGTGGTAGGTGGCACCTACTCATTGATGGTGCGTGGCCACGTACTACGCGCATGCACAACACGGGGCGCCACGGTACTCTGGATGGGAGCGTGACCGTCTTATCTTACGCGTGTATATCCAGAAGACCACCTAGCAAAACAACAATAACAAGAGCTGTCGTTTCGTGTGTGATGTGAATTTCTTTGGAGAAGAATGAGTCCTTAATACTGCTACGCTGTTGTTTCATCCCCTTAAGCGCTGTCTCAACAGAAAACGGTACTAAACAACAATTTTCATTTGTTGGTTCCAGGGGCAAAGCCAGTAAAAGCTGTGCCTAAGCCAGCCACCAGTGCTGCTTTATGAAAGGGCTGAGTTCTGTTTCATACGAGTTACTTACTGGTCTGTGTGAAGCGCGAACTCACACAGATTGGTTCAATCTATACCAAGAAATCATATCAATTAATCGCTAGAACGCACACAGTTCACGGCTAGGATGCAGAACGTTCCCCCAGCGGGCCCCACGCGTCATAGAGATGAGAAATTGACACCGTCCACGCCAGTGCACCAAACATTTACTCATTTACCTCGGATTCTTTTTACCAGGCAGTAATTGGCAATTTCCACGTATAAATGGGGACCAAGGGGCGCAGCGTCTCCTCGCCCCGTCCAAAGCTATCCTCCCGATTTGATCACAACGCGAGAGAGGAGCGCGCAAGATGAACATCTTCGGGCACCATGGCCACCACGGGCAGAACCAGCCGGCCCACCCCCCGGCCGGCGCCGGCGGCGTGCACCAGCCCACCTTCAAGATCTTCAGCCGCGCCGAGGAGAACTACTGCCTCACCGTGCGCGACGGCAACGTCGTCCTTGCCCCCGCCAACCCGCGCGACGAGCACCAGCACTGGTACAAGGACATGCGCTTCAGCACCCAGGTCAAGGACGAGGAGGGCAACCCCGCCTTCGCGCTCGTCAACAAGGCCACCGGCCTCGCCATCAAGCACTCCCTCGGCCAGGGCCACCCGGTTCGTGATCTCTCCGCCGCTCCCTTGTCTTGTCCTTTTTCTTCTTCTCTGTTTGATTCGATGGTTCGTCCGTGCGGTTCTTGAATCTTGGCTCTTGATTGCTTGGAATTGGAGATGGAATGATGTGTTCGGGGCGGCGTGCAGGTGAAGCTGGTGCCGTTCAACCCGGACTACCTTGACGAGTCGGTGCTGTGGACGGAGAGCGGCGATGTCGGCAAGGGCTTCCGCTGCATCCGCATGGTGAACAACATCCGCCTCAACTTCGACGCCTTCCACGGCGACAAGGGCCACGGCGGCGTGCACGACGGCACCACCGTCGTCCTCTGGGAGTGGGCCAAGGGCGACAACCAGAGCTGGAAGATCCTCCCATGGGGCGACGAAGCCTACGCCGGCGGCAGCGCCAACACCGCGCGCGGCCCCTCCGAGCCCACCGTCCGCATCTACTGCAAGGCCGACGACGGCTTCAGCGTCACCGTCCGCAACGGCACCGTCTGCCTCGCGCCCACCAACCCCCGCGACGAGTACCAGCACTGGATCAAGGACATGAGGCACAGCAACCGCATCAAGGACGAGGAAGGCTACCCCGCCTTCGCCCTCGTCAACAAGGTCACCGGCGAGGCCATCAAGCACTCCCAAGGCGAGGGTCACGCTGTAAGCAACCACATCCTGAATTCCCGATGCCTTCCCCATTCTTTGATACATCACATGCGCATCATATCTTAGGGATTGGGCATTTTGTAAATTTGGGTATGATCTGAGACTAATAACCGATCATGAAATTGTTTATTTCAATAGGTGAAGCTGGTGCCGTACAACCCCAACTACCAGGACGAGTCGGTGCTGTGGACGGAGAGCCGCGACGTGGGGCACGGCTTCCGGTGCATCCGCATGGTGAACAACATCTACCTCAACTTCGACGCCTTCCACGGCGACAAGGGCCACGGCGGCGTGCGCGACGGCACCACCGTCGTGCTCTGGAAGTGGTGCGAGGGCGACAACCAGCGCTGGAAGATCGTCCCCTGGTGTAAGTGTCACTACACAGTAGTAGCACACCTCACTCGCTACTAGTTCCAGCAGTCGCTGCCACTTTTTCTCGATGCCTAGTAGAAAATTCTGCAAATCTGCACCTACCAGCACGAGAACGTCGTAAAGTGGTGGACTGGTGGTCGGTAGAAATTGATAGCTGACCTGCCATCTTTTGCATTAGTTAGTGTGTTCTATTTCGTCAAAAAAAAGTTTAATGTGCTCTAGATATCTAATGGTCGCTTGTCTTTGCAGAAATGTGCCGTGCTGGAGCTGCATTGGTCATCACCATGATCTGGAGTTGGAAGGATCAGCCTGTGGTCTGCTGCTGCCGTGTCCCTAGAATAAAAGTTGTGTGAGATGTGTGGTGATGATGTGTCCGTATGCGTGTTTAGTTCCTGTTCTTGAGTTGTGTGATGTTAAGCATCGGTGCTTGTTCTACGGAGTTCAAACCTTGAGTTGCTCCACTGCAGTGGATGCATCCTTTCTTCTATCAAGTGGACTTTATCATCCATGCCAGTGTTTCTTGCTCTGCATCTGTTTACTTCGTACCAGTGGCTTTGTTATTGTACCTCTTTTTTTGGCCGGTTGCTTATTGCTTATGGATACGATTTATAGCTTGTTGACTCTAGTGCAAGGTTTATTCTAACGTTTAAAAGCTTATCTCGATAAGTCGTGATGACAGAGAAATTGTCATATTTATTTATTTATTTAAGAGAAGTCGTAAATTGAAAAAAAAAACAGGCCATGCACTCTTTTGTGGAACTTCGAATAGGATATCTCGGATCAAATGCTGTGGTCGATTTCTTTGATGCTGGCTAATTGCGCCCTAATGAACCACAAGATCAGAGCAACTCTAGTTGTCACTATGTCATATGGCCGAGAAATGTAGTCAGGCTTGCTAGGCCAAATTCATCGTGATTTAGGGCGCTTGCGGAAATCATTGGAATTTTCGGATATGAAGAATACGAAAAAGATCATCAAGTGCAACTATTTCTCCTTCCATACCATTAGCGTAGCTGCTGCGTGTAAGCGGCGAGGTTCGTTTCAGCAAACTTGTTATCGTGGATTAGTGCTTCTCACTGCTGAAAAAGACACTTGTACTTCGAGCAATTGAGCAGATCACATCATATTTTCATATCCTTTCCGGTGTTCGTAGAGCAATTTATTATAGTACTAGAAATGAAGCCTGAATACCTTCGTCGATGAAAACCATGGACCAGGCCCGTAGATGAGGGTGAGCGAACTTAGCACAGGGCCCCCATAAGTTAAGGGCCTCATCTTTGGCTAATTAGTATAGTACTGTGTTGAGAGTAACGCAATGAACTTGGTTGGGGAGGAAAAAAAAAGCTCAAATTCAATGGCAATTAACCGCCTCGTCTTCCAGATTTGATCGCCGCCTCGCTGCACTACACCCACTTCCCTAGTACTAATCCAGTTCAGCCCATTGAATGCTTTTGTGTACTCTATTTCTAAACTTGACAATTTTCTTTTTCTTGCGTATGTATATGTCAATATTTTTTGGTATAATCATGAATTTTTGTATCTTTAGATCAATTGCTCCGTAAATCATTAAGGACGAATCACTTATTTGTCTTGCCAGGACTTTGTTATTGGGTACTAATAGTAATATCGATTAATTGGTTCTGATCTGTAGAGTCGTGGAACTGTTGTGACTGGACATGTTGAACAGGAGGCAATTAAAATTGGTGATGATGTTGAGAACTTCGGTTAGATGCAAGTAAGTTAGAATCTAATTGCCCTTTTATGTTCTGAAATTCATTTATGTTCTCTTATATAGGAAAAGTTTAGCTTTGAACCATGTTCATGGGTTTTCTCGAGATATGCAAATTTGAGTAGTTTCATGCAACAACGGACATATGAAATACACACACGAGTAACTGTCACCTGTAGATGCAAAATTTTGTAGAAACATGTGGCATAGTTGTAATTATTTTTGTGTTTCTACGGTATGCAAAACAAAAGTTGAGGCCAAAGTGTAATTTAAAAAATGTAAGGAAGCTGAAATAGAAAATTATTAGGCTAAAATATAAAATATTTTATAGGTTTTAGAGCATGTAATATTTTTTTCCGTAGCAACGTACAGACACTCAGCTAGTTTATCTTTATGAGAGAATATGAGTACTTTTCATACATTTTTCTTGAATTTTTTTATTTATTTGACCCTATTATATCACTTTAATTTAAAAATTAATTTTATGCAGTATAAAATTACAAATTTAATTTTCTTATAGAGCGCGAAAGAACCTATAAACGATACGCCGCGCCACCCGACCGAGGCGGGAAGTGCCGCGCCCTCCCCGGCACAAAAAAATTCTGAACGACCAGCCTGCCTGCATGCATGTAAGCTACTTAAGTGAGCCTCATTAATTGATGTGACTCAACACACAAATGCATAGCAGTTTTACCCACAAAAAAATTATGATCGAATAGCCTCCTCATTGCTGTATCTAAAGGGTGAATAGCAATGGTTTTTAATTTTTGCTGAAAAAATATTATAGCTGGCTAAAAAAACACTATAGCTGAGTTGATTTATTGAGTATAATTAAATGTAAAAAATATAAAAAAATTGAAAACAAAAAAGGAAAAAATATAAGTAAATTTAAAAAAACAGAAAAAAAAATCAAATTTTTTGCAGGTACTGTAGCTACAGTACCTGCTACAGTGTTTTCGCCGCTCATCGCCCACCGCCCACAACGGTTCTGAGCGGGGCCTAAACGACTCAAGTGAACCTCATTACTTGATGTGACTCAACATTCACATACATGACAAAAAAAACTCATTTCTTTGAAACCGGAGCGCGGCACTTCTCCGACCCCCACCACGTTCAAATGGCGTCGCACCTCTATGGGGCTCACCGCTTGGCACTTCTGGCCGAGCAGTGCCGCCCTGTGAGGTGTCACGGTGGTGGATTGCTGCCACAGCTGCTGGGTGGTGCGGTAGATATCACATGTTGTTCATCGGTTTTTTGTGTTCGGTAAGAGAGCTATATTTATAATTTTATACTGTATAAAATCAATTTTTAAATTAAGATAACATAATAAGGTCAAATAAATAAATAATTCTATTTCTATGTCAGTCTTCGCATTTTTACCAATACACTCGGCTCCAATCACAAATAAGTGACACATGGTCTACGAAACATAAATCTGATCATAAATTTATGTTATAGTATATTTTTAAAATCTAATAAAGTTGTGCTATTATGGAAGCCATATCGTTATGCTTTGATCAATCAACATAATCGTATAAAGATATCACTTAAAATAGTTCGTACATATATTCAAAAATGACACGTATTTTCTATGGGATGGAGTAACTAAAAAATTGCAATAGTGCTTCTATGCTCTTCTGATACTAAATTGCCAAATTTGAAAGCAGCATAGTGAAGTAGTGTGGATGGTTGCAAATCAAGCACTCAATTAATTTTAAAAATCGTGATTTCGGAGAGCAAACAAAGTTACAAACACTACTGAAGAAAATTGCCTAGTAGTCGTGCGGTGGGCTTCGCACAGGGCCCTAGAAAGGTTGACACGTCCGTGCCAGGGATGTAGAGCACGAGAATCTATCAAACTGGCAATGCATGCCTGACGAGTGTCCCGTCGGATTCGTGCAGACAACAATACATATGTGGTGTTCACAATGGCAATTTTACTATAACTGATTTATTTTTTATAATAACTAAGTTAATTTATTTGATATAATTAAATTTAAAAAATTAAAATTGATAAAGCATGTTAACCCATCACAGACAATGCAAAGGAAAACAGAAAAAACAAAAATAAAAACAGAAAAAAATGAAATAGTAAAAAAAAACCCCGACAAACGCAGAAGCCGACGTTTCAGCCATTCTGAGCGGGGCGAAAATACTGCGTAGGAAAAAGAGCCATAAAATGTATTATCCCGATAGGTGTAATTAGAGTGGATACGGACTAATACCATTTATCTTGCATTATATTATGTATTTTTCTTAGAACCGATGTTAGATACAGATAATACCGGATACCTATTTTTTCACTCCGTATTTGTTCCATAAGCTTTTGGATGGTCAGTCGGACAAAAATTATCCGCTTTTTTTGCACCCTACATAAGACATTAGACAACAAGGATGCAATCAAAGCGAACACAAGAGACTAATTGCTGAGATATCGAAGAAAAAGTACTCAATATTCTCCATTTGTTTAGATGTGGCAATCCGCTTATATGTTATTTTGTTCGGAAGTGAAGTCATAACATACTTCATCATATCACTTGACATACGAATATATATAATCGGATATCATTCATCTTGTATTCTTGGTTATAAGACTCGGATCGGCCCGATGGGTCACACTCGCAGGACCAACAATGCAAATTGACCCAGGAAAACTCGATCAACCCGGCTAGGTTTTAAGTGACTCAACTGACCCGTTTGGTTTTGACTGACTTAGTCGGGTTTTGTTCGTGAGGCCAAAAGACACAAGTATCCTCAAATTAAAGAAATTACTAAGAGAAAACAGGTGGGCTAGTTATGGTAGATGCTGCTAATTCTATTTACTATCAACCAATGGTAGATGTTATGGCTAGTTATGGTCTTGGTTTTAAAATGCCAAACTTTCATAGCTTGTGTAGTTTCTTACTTTTGAAAAATGTTGATGAAGCTAAAAAGTTTGTGAAGGGATTTCGTCCAATTTGGAAAGAAATTGGGTGCACTGTTATGGCTGATGGTTGGTTAGACATTAGGAGGTGAACTCTCATCGATTTTCTTGTTTATTGTTCTAAGGGTGCAATTTTTTTTTAAATTCACAAGTGGAAGAGAGATATTGCGCCCTACTCCAACTCGCTTTGCTACCAACTCCATTGCGCTGCAAAGCATCTACCAACAAAAAAAATGCATTACGTGCTATATTCACATCAAGGGAGTGAACGTCTTCTGCTTATGCAAGAGAAATCAAAGCCAAGAAGTTTGTCGAGCTTGCATTGAACGCATATTTTTTAGAAGAAATGTGCCACTGTCTGCTTGTTGTGTGAGCCTTTGGTTAGAATGTTAAGAATCATTGATAGTGACGATAGACCTGCTATGAGATATTTGTACCATGATATTCAAGGGGCTGAAGATGAAATTAGGAGAAGATTTTAGAGGAGAAAAACTATGGCATAACCATTCTTGAAAAGTATTGAAACTAGATGGGATTTTCAGCTGAGAATGACCTCTATGCTATAGGTTTTTCTTAAATCCAGCATATCAGTATAATCTCTCCGAAACACAAAACATAAGAAGGGTTACCGATGAAGTTATATATGTAATTGAGAGGTATGCTCATGCAAATCCTTCATTCCAAAGTAGAATTACCCAAGAGTTGAATCTATTTAGAGATGCTAAAGGTACTTTCAGAAGATTATCTATCATAAATGATCGTCATGTGTTGCTTCCTGGTATATCTCTTTTTCCCTTCATTTGTCTTTTTCCCTTCTTTACTTCTTTATATGAGATGTTAACTTTGCTCTTAACATGTCCAATATGAAGATGATTGGTGGTTGAATTATGGCTCAAGTGCTCCTGATCCGCAAAAAGTGGCAATTCGTGTAGTAAGCCAAACATGTAACGCTTCTAGATGTGAGAGAAATTGGAGTATATTTGAGCATACCCATTCAAAGAAGAAAAATAGACTTGAATATTAATGGTTGAATGATTAGGTCTATGTACACCATAATCTAAGGCTACAACAAAAGTGTGAGCTAAGCTGCATTTCCTTTGTACATGTCACTTACTACCTTGATATCATTTACATACTTTTTGTTCTAACTTTTGAGTTCAAATATAGATGCAACTATGAGTCTCGAAGTTATGATCCAGTTGATTTTGTGGTTCCAACTTGCTTATTTTGTTACTATCTAGTAGAGTATCAGGCTATTGTTGCACATGATTGAAATGGAATGAAATAGGCTATTGTTAAATGAATGTATGAAATCGTTGAAATCTAATAGCTGTGTGCTTGAAATAAACAATATCAGTCCCAAATGAATAGTATCAGGTTCTAGTGCATATTTCTATATGTGAACAGTGTCGGGCCTAAATGTAATTCTTTCAAAATGCAATTCCATGCTTTCTCCTATCCCTTGTGTAGTATAGGACTCCAGATTCCTTGCCCCTGCTAGGCATCTTGCTTGCTACACGTAGTCCCTTCACTGCCACTGAGCTACCTCTCTTTGAGTTCATTACAATATCAAGTAGTACAACAACAGGCATGGAGCAAGGATAATATGCTGATATATTCCTGGTTTTCTGATATTTTTGGGACTTTTACATACAAGAACATTTGACAGAATGATATGCTCATGCACAATCTGAAATAGTTCAAGGGCTTTGATGGCCTCCTTTGCAGAAAAACTGTGCAGGAATGCATTTCCTTCTCTAATATGCTGCAGACATATATTTTCTGGTAGCTTCCCTAATGATTATTGATTACTAATTGATCCTGCTACTCTATGAAGAATTGTGAGTGACATGTTGCAGCGGCTACTAAACTTTTTTTCAATTCTTTTGTTTCCAGATGAGCTCAATATTGATGATATTCTTCAAAATAATGGTGAACAAGATGGAGTCAACAATGAAGAATTTGACAGAGATAGTATTGGAATTAATTGGGTTGGCCCAATATTTTATTTCAATTAAATCTAATAAATCCCAAGGCCCACAATTAATGCTAGGAGTAATAATCTTTAATCCACTTAACTTGTTGAGAAGTTGAAAAGGGTGGAAGTGTGCTACACACAAGATTGAATATGGCATTCAGTGACTTGTCTAGTAACTGACGCTTTGTGGTGGCTGTTACTGGTGATTGATGGCACATGATGGCTTCCTCCCTCATGCAACACATATAAAGGTTATTCTCCATTGTTCCTGTGAGACACACTGCTTTTCTGCTTCCCTGTCCTAGCTCCTGCGCGTACAGGCGTTTGGGAGAGCAGGCCTCTGGAACCACGTCCAGCTGCGATATCTGCACGGATAGGTGGGCGATCAAGTTTTTGGGGAGCGCTCAGCGCGACTACTCACTTCTATACACGACGTGATCAGCTATTTCCCGGTGGCATTCCAGTACACGGTAAGTACGACAAATTCTAGAAGGCCGTTCGAGGAAGCGCGCCGTACTCGCCCCCTGCACCAAGCGATATCGACTACATCGAGCAATTTGCTCATGTCGATCGAGCGAGCAGCGCATCCGGTGCCTCCGCACCGCCCCGCCTCTGGGTATAACACTTTGTCTCGATCTTTTCAAGATCTTGTTCTTAGAGTTAGTTGCACTGTTTAGTGTTCTAAAATTGAGCAGTACTAGCACAATACTTATCATGATTTTAATTGTTAATTTCTGAATTAAAATATGCCGTAATTTGCTCAATTTTCTAACAGATAGTGCTGCTGCAAATGTTGGAGAAGACATGGACATTGCAGATCGTCAAGATCCATCTCAACATCTGCAGTCTGATGATTGTGAGCCATGGGAATGCTACCCTTGATTGAAAGTTTCAAACTAGAAAGTTGTTATCCACTTATTTGCCTACAGGTTGTTAGCTAGAACAATGTATTTGAGATTTTAGGTTGCTATAAGCCTATGATTCCACCATGTTCTTGCTTGATTTCATCTTACCGACTTATGCGCGACTTTATTGCTCATTGGTCATGGATCTCATTATATCACTGGCTATGTCATTTGTCATTTAGTTTTCAATATTGCTTATTCGCTATGGAACGTTATGGTTCTATACTTCTATAGTTCTATTATTGTATTGTTGATCCTTTTTGTTATTTTTTGAGATATATATATATATATATATATATATATATATATATATATATATATATATATATATATATATATATACAAAAATTAATTTAAAAATATGTGGTCCGATTGATGACTCACTGGTCCGACCACCGGGTTAGTGACCCGAGATCTCGGTCAGATCGATGGCCGGTCTGAATTTGATAACACCGATTCTATATTTTTTTCTTCAGAGTTAGGGTTTGATATGAATAGTATTAGATACCTATGTATATTTTCAATATTCACTCCGTAAATCTTCAATTGATTGGATAAAAATTATTCTATTCGATTACGCCCTACATATCAGGTGACGGATCATTTGCACGGGCCTTGCATGCAGACACAGGGGAGCAGTGGCCGGCCGAGTTCTTTTCTTGGTTTCTTTATTTATTTGATCCTGAAGTCAAACTTGTTTTAGGGGGGTGTTCAGAATGGTGGTGGCTTATGACTTTTTTTACTGTAGGTGGCTTATTTTTTTACAGTAACTGGGTTGGTTTATTTAGTATAATTAAATTTAAAAATTTTAAAAATAAAAAATATGTTAACCTATCACAGATAATACAAAGGAATAAAAAAAAGCAAAAAAACAAAAAACACAATTACAAAAGGCCAATGCAGAAGCAAAAGTGAGCACGGCCTTACTAGGTGCGCAGACAAACTGTACTTTTGAACTTTTGTGCCTTGCATTCCACGACGCTAGTTCATCATCTCCGGTCCACTCTACTGTTGTTTGCCTTCCTATATCGCTTGTTGTTTGCCGCTAGTTCGTCGTCTCCGGTCCGCTACTGTTAGTGTAAGTGCCTAGCGGCAGGCAGAGACAGCGCAGAGCTGGTTTCTTTTCTCCAATCCATGTTTCTCACGTGCTGGTCGGTCCCTGTGTTAAGTGACGAAGGATCCGTCCGAATATGCTCGACGCTACACAGGATGCGGATCCGAATACACTAGTAGCGAGTTACACCACCAGCTGCCGCCTGACCGGGCTAGAGACTCCGCCGCACGTCTGGGAAGTTCATATGCTAGCATAGTTGCACATTTTGCTATTTCTACGGCTAACTATACCTCCATGTAGCTTATCACGTTACATCCTGATGTGAACTGTGCCTGGCTGCGTATGGTGAGTCTGGCATATATGCTTCTATCTGGCTTCTCAAACTGACTTTTAGTTTTACTACAGTAATTAACTTTTAAATAAAGTATTTTTTAGACATAATTTACAAGTTAAATTGTAGTATACATTAAAAGCCTAATATATATAACATCTAAAATCGTAAATAGGTATCTACCTCTATAATCTCTATCACAAATAGTTAAAATTTAAAAATTTTAATAAAAAATAATAAATCATAGCCATATTAAATAAACCCACATCTACGCTACGCATTGTCTTCTGTGGCGCTCTTATTCCTTCGAGTTCTAACCTACATACACCCATTGGCCCAACTATCCCTTAGACCAGGCCCAGACTCAACCGAGCTCCGAGGCCTCATGAAACCAAGCTTTTTTACTAGCCTGATGCATGCATGCCCACATGGAGGCGTGTCGATGCTCTCGACCGGCCACATCAATGGTGGAGCCCGTTCCAGCCCACCTCGTTTACAAGTGGTTTCTGGTGGGCCTGAGATGCTTCTTGGTCTTGAAAACACGTCGCGATAATCCAGCAACACCATGGAATACGGGCCTCGAGAAACCCACCCACGCGAAGCTTTGCACCAGCACGACGGCGAAAACAGCACGCGCACCGGCATCGAGTAATACCAATGACTATGGTTCAAGCGGTAAGAAAAATGAGTGAGAGATAAATATATATAATAAAAGTAAGATAAATAAGATACGTGATATATTCGTAATCTTCCTTTTGTCTTTGAAGCAATATAAGAGTGAAAAAAAAGTAGATAAGTCGCTTTAAATACCAGGTATTTATATTGATTTTTAAATTTTTTAAATAGAAATCAATATGAATAAACGCACGGTGCTTAGCACGCACACCGTCCACGGCCCATTCGCCAATATGAACCCCACAGCCCACACGCTAGTCGCTTGGCTCCAAGGCTCGACATCCCGCTCTCGTGCGGCTTCTTGTCGTGGGTTCTAGATCCCTCTGGCTCGTGTGGTTGTCTAGCATGAATTGCTGGGTAGATAGGGCAGCGTGAGTTTTTTCTTCTTTCTCCCTTTTCTGTTCTTTTCATTTAATTTGCTGGTTTTTCTTTCTTTTATTATTTACGTTTCATTTAGATGTTGTTTTTTTGTTATTTTTATATATGTGTGCGTATATATCCTCATACCATGTTATCACCATTGTTTTATTAATATTTGTTGATTTAGTTTGAATAATTATATTGATTTGTTTCACTAATATTTTTATTTTGTTTTCGAACACCATCAATAAACTATTGAAACATCATTGATGAACTATTAGAACATTGAAATCAGATACATAGAACATCATCGATGAATTATTAGAACATTATCGATGAATTGTTAGGAGATTGAAACTAAATACATGGAATATCACCGATGAACTATTGAACATCATTGATGAATTGTTGAAACATTGGATCCGAATATGTGGAACATTAAAATCAAATATAATATGTGGAATATTTACATTTATCTACTAGAACATGTGAAATCAACATGCAACCATCTCATCCCCTAGACAATTCAAATGATATACTTTGGAACATCGTACATGACCTTCTGAGCGTTACGGAACTAATTCGTAGAACACTTTCTTTTATCTGTCGGAACATGTGAAATGTGATATCATTACTAAGTTAAAATACATGCAAGTAGTATCTTATTTCAAAGATCTTGTCTTAAGAAACACGTTGATTCAAATGGATCGTTGATTGGACGCTCGGATCAAAAAGTGCGATCACTCGATGTTTTTGGATTGAAAAAAAAAATCCTCTATTATTACTGCAAGGGGCTAACTGCCTTGGCGGGCCGTGGGCCGCCGAGGTGGGCGGCGCGCGCCTAAGCGCCGCGCGGCCTACTCGACTAATCATCCTCTCTCTCTCAAAAAAAAAAAAGGTTCGAGTAACCAGCCCACCCACACCATACAGAGCTACAGGCCGCAGCCTCGCTACACGCCGGTGAACGCGAAGCTTGTCGCAAGCCAGACTCGCGCCCATGAATCTAGCGTCTTGCCGGCGATGCGGCCAAGATCCCCGTGCTCTCTTCATCCGCAGAACGGCAACTACATTCGGACGGATCTGTCCGGAGCGCGCGACACAACCGGCGAGATTTCGCGGTCAGGAGCGGGATCCAGGATGTCGGGGGCCTTCCGTCGAGGGGCACCCGTGTGAGCCGCTCGTACTACGTAGTAGGTCAAATGCAACATTCGCCTACGCCGGCATTGGATGATCGGAATCCCGGGTCCCCCTCGCGCGAGCGATCTGGGCTCTGCAGATTTCGTGGACCAGTATTTTGTGTCAGTTGCATATTTCCTCTTCAAAAAAAATGCAAATTTCTGCAACTAGTTTTGCAAGTAACTGTACTTGCTTGCTGTCTACTTCAGTTGATCAGTTGGATACAGCAACTAAAGCAACGGGACTGCACCACATAGCTGATCAACACAATCAAAGGTAAAATATATATAGGTAGCAGCGACTACTAAACCATACCAGCCGTACTATTCTTGCCTGTATCAGTTCACAGCTTCACATGATACAGCTACAGATACACTCCGAGAACTGAATACAGACAGGTACGCTGAGACGACAGGTACCGTGGATTCCTTATTATTCGCCCTGTTTGTGAATTACAAGCATCTGATCCCGGGAGGGATTTGATCGTTCCTAATGTTAGGTCGGTTACCAACTACGACTAATTTAACTACACAGGTGCAGATAAAACACATCCAACCACGACGATCTCGGCGCAAGTTTTGTGCTGATCCCCACGCAATTCGGTCTGGCTCTGTCAGTACCCTGTAGCTGCCTAGTCATCCGATTTTATTATAAAAAAAGCGAAAACAATGGGTTTTAGCATGTAGCATTATGGATACTATTTGACAGAAACATGTGTCCACTGGCATTTTAGCATCGTAGAAGGACGATCGAGCTGATACGTAGCGTTTTTGTTTCTCTGAAGAACAGAACAAATCGTACGTTGTGACTTCAGTGACAAGTGTTCAGCTGGCAAGCTGCCCACAGGTCTATACCGCGCGCGGCGAATGCCTTTCTGGCATCCTACTGGCGGATTGGTTCTGACAGTGACCGATCATGGCTTTGCTTTGCTTGTTCAGAAAACAGGACTAAAGCACGTGCAATAGTAGAGAGAACTCCTGGCTATAGCATGTGTAACAGTGTAGACAACTATTATCTACAATACCACTCTATATTATCTATAAACAATACTAAAGACAGTTACTATAATAAGTTATCTTTTTACATGTCTCTATATACAGTTTCTTTAAGATATAATATATTTTATTTCTCATGTTATAGCTGACTTTTGCGTAAAAAAACAGCATAATTCTCTATACTTCCTTTTTTTAATATCATCTTATATTCTATATAGTAATATTTATAGACAGCTGATGTAAGTCTATTGTATTGTATAAGGAGGAGGAAAAAAGGCGATCAAGAGTTAGCACAAAGTTCCAAGTCGTACGTCCATGCATGGATGCGTAGATAGGAGTGTCATCCTCGTTCTACTTAATCATATCTTAATTGGAGCCCTGTCATATCATCGTAAGGCTACAGCCTAGCTAATCACACACAGTTCATGATCCACTCCACCCAATCGCGCGAGTCGTTTCGGCCCATTGTTAATGCAAACAGAGAACAACGGACCGGACGCTCTATTGATTTCAAGAAGAGGATGCTAAAGCGACGTTTTATTTAAACAAAGAAGAGGATGCTCATCTCCAATGATTTTAGCTAAGTATTATCTATAAGGATTCCATATTATCTATAGAATACACACTAAAAGTTAGTATTCCAAAAGACTATCTATAAGGATAGCTATTTGATGTTTACATGCACACACAGTTATTTATAGAGTCTGTCTCATTTTGCGTTATAGACTAGAGATGAAATAGTAGCTAGCTGTTTGTGTTTTGCATACTCTTTTTCCTCTACATAAGATATATACTGATGTGTATATACAAATAACCAACTGACTCAACATCATTGGAGATACCCTTAAATACACGCATAGCTTTGTACTACTCATGAGACCTTTCCTGACCCATCATCTCCAGGACAAAAGTAGGCACGTACGTGGGGCGGACGGGGCAGCATGCATGCATGTGCGCATTTTTTTTGGGTCACGGCCTATAGTCACTCTCGTACGTACGGCCGCGGCGGCGCGCCGGGCATCGCGAGACCGCCGCCCCGGCCGGCCTGTTTGGCGGGCGGGGATCTCGAGAAGTTACCGCCGCCACGCGTGCGGATCAACTATGCACGGATTCGATTATTGCTACTGCGACTAGCCTACTGCTAGTAGTCTATTATTGGAGTTAACGTGGGTGGTTAAAATACCTCCGAGTTGTACTGCTCCAGTGGTCAGTATATGATTGAGTGAGCCTTTTTGGCAGGTCAGCTACTAACCACAGCATCTGTACTACGTGTCTTTGGAAGAGGTTGTCCACCAAACATCTTTGGATGCAAGCTAGTACTACAATCTGGAGAATTACGGCTTGCACTTCCATTCTTCATCTGTAAATAAGCATTACGATCATCAGTACACAGCACGTATCTAGCCAAGTGGCCAGTCCTTCTAGAACGCATCGGTGGTCACATTATCGCAACGTACACCAACCCCCGCGCAATCAAATCGTCGCTGCCCGTACTCAGGGGTGAAGCCCTAGCCGCTGCCGGTCCCCTCTCTCCGCCTGTACTTTACCTAAATAAAAATGAAAAAAAAACATCAACCGTTAAATGCCGACCGTTGTACGGCGCCGGGCGCGGTACGCCCGAACGGAAGTGCGACCGACTAACCAATACGGCGCACACCACCAGAGAGGGCAGCACGTCGCGTTGCAGCCGAGCGCAAAGCTGCGGGTGACTTGACGTCGCACCGGCCGGGCTTGTGCGGTTTGGGTGGGTCGGGGTGAGAGGTCAGTTGGGTCGCAGCACGCGCGCGCCGCATCCCGGCAAAAGGGCTCGTCGCCGTTGGATTGGACCCCGGCCGGGGCCGTGCGTGACGTGAGCGCGTATCACCACCGACCGCTCGTGCCTGTAGGCCGTAGCTGCCCTAGGCTGCTTCCCCTGTGGGGTGGGGTCGGCGGTTAAGCGTGACGTCGTCTCGTCCGTCACGCTTGGCTTCCAAGCGCGCCGCACCGCCACTGCCAGCTTTCGCGCGCTGGGAAAAGTAAACGGCCTCCTTGGATCCATCTGGAACGGAACGGCAGGCGGGGCCCCCCACTCGCTGCCCACTTGACCCTCTCGGCTCTCGCGGCGTTCTACCCGTGCATGCATGGTCCGATGTTCGTATCAGACGTACTGGCTAAATGGAGTATCAATCACACAAGAATTACAGATTAAATACTACTAATACAAACCTCTATATATACCGTCTTTTCCTTCAGCAAGGTTCAGCCAAATGTAGGATTTATTGGCATACTTATCCCCAACGAACGACTCAATCACCACACGAAGACGTGGTACTGCTATTATTCTGTTAGAGCTTATCAACTGGCCTTATTGCGACACGTGACTCATGACTGGACGCTGGGGTAGACCGTAGACGAGTTTGAGCAGTCTAATCAATAGGGGCACTGAATAAGGCATGCGCACTTGTCCAATCGGACGGCAGTACTACGTACCGGAGTAGCTAGCTGACGGCGTCGGAACGAACCCGAAGGCGAAGCGAAAATGAGAGAAGACCAACTTTCGTCGATCCGATCTCTACTTCCAGCCGTCAAGCTTCAAATTGCCCAAAAACATTCTGGGGACTTGGGGGCCTGTTTTGTTAGGACCAGTGAGTAGATTGCACTTCTGCTAATAAAACTCCAACAGTTTCGAAAAAACGTGCAAGGAACTATGCAGTTCGTTGATTCCAAGAAAGATAGTGGAGGATTAAACCGCTTTGACCTTAACAACCACAACATTGTGCTCCGCTCGTGAATATTTAAATGTTATACTCGTGTTTCAGGGTTTGAAATTTACATTTGAATGCATCTTTCTTCCCAAAGAATCTCTTGGAAACCAATGTAAGGTATACTGTAGCTATCGGAGAATGATGAGGAAGACTTCTCTATTTCCAATTGACAATGTGGCTAAGGACACCGGCCGGTTAGGTCCACTACTGAGATTCTCAGTTGCAACTACTGGCCAATATAATAGCAATAGTTAGTAAAGAAGTTTTAAAAAATCACTGATAGTTGTATTTGAAAGAGTTTGTTAATTTACACATAGATGATTATATAAATTGGTGCTTAATGCGGCGGCCTTTGAACTTCGAACATGTCTACTGGGTTCAAAAATAGTGACCCGCAAGGAAGGTGCATGTTGCATATTAAAGAATTGTTGCGATTATCTTGTATTAAATAATCGCTCTAAAATGCAAATATATATATTGTGATGGGTATTCATGTCATCACATTTTCCCTTCAAGAATTGGCATAGATTTTGTGTTTCAAAAACACTATCAGGTTTTATCTCACTGCTAGAAATCTGCCATCCCATTTTCTTAGCAGCTTCTTATGGATGAAATGGATACATATATCTGAAATATATTGGAAGAAACAATTCAGACTCCCGGGAGTATTCCTTAGGAAGGGCAGGAAGAGAACTTTTAAGGTTCAACCAGATCCCCCTATTATCATATTCTAAAAAGCTTGACCTGAACCAGAAACGAGTTGAGTTATTCTCGCTGCATGTGGGGATAGGCCCGGCTAGCTCACTCGTTGTCAAAGTCAGAGAAAAATCAAATAAACATGAACAGGGCACCCCGGCGAAAAAAAAAAGCCTGGTTTCGTCCACCGCACACCGTCGCCGCGTTATCTGTGAATGAATAGGGCACCCCGGCGGCCCGGCCGGTGGAGAGGAATAATGAGATATTAGGACAGGTAATTAAGAGTTGCTTTGAGGCCACAGCTGCGCGGTAAGAAGTGAAAGACATGAGCCCCCACCCGGTCGCGCGCGGACGGGGAAGGCTTCTCGTCCACAAGCCGCCTCCGCACGGCTTCCTCTCTCTCTCTCTCTCTGCCAGTCTGCCTCCGCGGCCGCCAGGAGCCTTATATAAGCCGCCCCTCGGTTCCCGCCCCCCGGTCCCTTCCCTTGTTCCTAAACCCACCTCTCTCTCAAGCCCGTCTCTCTCTCTCAGCGAGGCATCCATTTCCTCTTCTTCTTCTAGCTTGGGGCGGGCGGCTTGCTGCGGAAGGAAGGGAGTTTGGTTGCGGCCGGCGGAGATGTCTGAGGTGTCGGTGATAAACCAGGCGGAGGTGGAGCTGGAGGAGGCGGCGGCCGGACTGGAGCTGCCGCCGGGGTTCCGGTTCCACCCCACCGACGAGGAGATCATCTCGCACTACCTCACCCCCAAGGCCCTCGACCGCCGCTTCTCCTCCGTCGTCATCGGCGAGGTCGACCTCAACAAGTGCGAGCCATGGGACCTCCCAGGTTTGTATGCCCACGGCCAAAGCCGCTCCTAATTTCCTCTTTCCCCTCATCTCGTCCGTGCGTTGATTATTTGGCAGGCAAGGCGAAGATGGGGGAGAAGGAGTGGTACTTCTTCTGCCACAAGGACCGCAAGTACCCGACGGGGACGAGGACGAACCGCGCGACGGAGAGCGGCTACTGGAAGGCCACCGGCAAGGACAAGGAGATCTTCCGCGGGAGGGGCGTCCTCGTCGGCATGAAGAAGACGCTCGTCTTCTACCGTGGCCGCGCCCCGCGTGGCGAGAAGGCCGGCTGGGTCATGCACGAGTTCCGCCTCGAGGGCAAGCTCCCCCACCCGCTCCCGCGCTCCGCCAAGGTCTGGCAGTCGCCTCTCTTGTCTTGCCATGTTCCCTTCTCCAAGTTCGTAGATTTTCTTCCTTTCTGGGCTGATGAATTAAATCATCTTCTTTTCTGGATGCCGTTGTCGCGTGCAGGACGAGTGGGCCGTGTGCAAGGTGTTCAACAAGGACCTGGAGGCGAGGAACGGGCCACTGGCGGCGGCGGACGCGGGGCTCGAGCGTGTCAATTCGTTCAGCTTCATCAGCGACTTCCTCGATTCCGCGGAGCTTCCGAAGCTCATGGACCCGTCCTTCGGCGCCGACGTCGACGAGGTGGTCGACTTCAAGGGCCCCGCGTCCACCTCGGGCCACGCCGCGGGAGGCGCCGGTGCCCATGCCGCGCCGGGCATGAGCTACCTGCTGCAGGTCAAGATGGAGGAGCCCGTGCCGCTGCAGTACAATCATCATCAGCAACCGCACATGCTGTACTCGACCCCTTACTTTTCACTCCCGGCGAACTCCGGCGACCTCCCGCCCGCGATCCGGAGGTACTGCAAGGCGGAGCAGGTCTCGGGGCAGACGTCGGTGCTCAGCCCTTCCCGCAAGACCGGGCTGAGCACCTACCCCAACGCCGCCGGATGCGCAGAGATCTCGTCGGCGGTGACGCCGTCGTCCCAGCAGTTCCTGGACCACCTCGACGACCCCGTCCTGGACTTCACCGACATTTGGAAGTACTGAAGCAATCGAGCCCGGATGATCCGGAGCTGCCTACCACCTTGCACGGTTGCACCACAGGATTTGCTGCTTGATTAATTACTTAGTTCGATTGATTAACTTCGAGTTTTATGCTTCGGTTAGTGGTAGTTTGTTGATGCTGCCTCATCTTCTTTGCGAAGGCCTCTCGATCGGGTCGGATCAGATTATTATCGATCCAGACCTCCGGGGATTAGCTAGGCCTCGATACTTGTTAATTAATCCTAGGTTCGTGTCTTGATCTCTGTACATACCACTAGTACTATTCTGATTGTGTTTAGTAGCATGATGATTATACGATTAATGGATGTAGATTTTTTTTGGGGTGGCGAGGGATTTGGCCTCACAGTGAGGCGAGCTGGAATGGGGGAACCGGCAGTGCGAGATCGATTTACGAATTGATTAATTTGGGCCAGCTTGCGCTATATGTACATGTACAATTGATTGCTTCAGATGCCTCACTGGTCAACTTTTTCCTGCTCATCTTTCTGTACCGCTTTCCACTCGTTAATTAATCGCCGAGTTACTCCTTCCTTGGTGCAACTCCAACTCGACGTGACGAGTGTGTAGTACGGGTACTGCTGTTCATCGACACCTTCCGAAATGTAGCAAGAGGAGAGAAACCAAGGTGGATGGGTCGATCGAGGGAGGCCCTCTCGGTCACTGCACACGATGGGTTCGCTCTTGTTCGGGTCCATCAAATTATTCCAGGACCATGTCGTCGTCGTCGCCTCCAATTGTCGAACTACTTGGACGCGTTACTATGAAACCATGGTAGGCTACAAGCTTCAGCCACTAGGAAACCTCAGCGCGCGTGCGCTCTCCTCTCTCGTGTGTGTGTGTGTGTGTGTGTGTGTGTGTGTGTCCAAGCGAGTACAAGCCGACGGCCGAGACGGGGAAAAAACGAGACGAAACGGGCACATCCTAACCAACCCCAACTCGACTCGCTGGGGGAAAAGAAAACCTTGTCTCACACACACGCTGACCGACGGCGGCGAGCGAGACGGGATCAACGTACGCTTGGTGAATGTCGCTGCTGCTGCCATTTCGCGCGTTTTTTTCTTTTTTGCTTTGCTTCCGCGCACAGCGCAGGAGGCGCTCGAAATCGCTTCATTTCCATTCGACGCAAAAGGCCTGTGGGGCGCCGGGTTTCGCGGCGATCTATTTGCTATTTCCACGCGCTCGCTTCGTGCATCAAAACCCGGTGAGCAGCAACCAAAAGGATGCAAGGATCAGCTTAATTCATTCAGGCACGTAAAAGAGAGCAACATACTTGTGATATTCACAAGGGTTGTTCGTGCGAATATTTCGAATTGTTCACATATTCAGTACTGTTACGCAATTTTTTTTCAAATTTAATATCTAGATACTTGTTTTTTTTTAAATAGTCCTGTTCTTGAACTCCATAGGCATAGCAGGCGGCGTGTGTCACCTGCTGTGCCACACAAGCCTAACAGGCTGGCGCTCTGAAGCATGGTAGGGCGAGAATGTGGCAAGGGGCGAGCTTGGCTAGGCTGCGGTACGTGCCCCTGGTGGCCGTTTGCCTGAACGGAAAAACATTTGGTTTTGTTATAAATTTTTTACAGAGACACAACAAATAGTTTGAACAGGCAGATGAACCAACATCATCAACTCTATCTTTTAAGTAGTGCAAATATATTATTACAAAAAATTGTAGCAATGGACCTTATGTAGCCTCACATAGCACTTCGCAATGAAGATACGAATTACAATAGCCCTAGGCGTACGACATCCACATAGCGTAATGGTCATCTGGACGGTGTGGACGTGGCTTATTTTCACGATAGTGACAAGCGCAATTGCAGCTTGTGCTGGCACAACAACAATATGGGTGATAATCGTTATTGAGGTGCATGCACCTCCTCGTTGTTCCCATGATTCTCTGCTTACGGAGCTCGCTGTTATTGATCCTCTCGGTCTGGAGCTTCTCTCACAACTCTTTTAGGCGGATGTGCAGTTCATGGATGTAAATCCAGATGGGTATTGGATACCACGGACTACCCACTCGGTGAACTTCTAATCCGTTGTCTACAAGTAAAACTAGGTAAGTACAAGTGTTCCATGCTTGTAAGTATAGGTAGGTAATGAACCAGTTATTATGAACAGAATGCAGCAAAAGAATTGATGTTATGGGTGCATGTTGTCATCATAAACCTGCACCACAGCGTCAAGGTTGTGTTTGCATTGTGGCCAAGTCTCGTGGATGTATGGGTAGTCACGGAGGAGCCGACAAGCCCACATGAGCGCACGCAGGCGCGGGGGGCAGCGCCAAGTTCAGCCGAAAGCCACGAGAATCACTACCAAGCACGCCGCGTTTGGCTGGTCGGTCACCTAGCACTTGCCAAGATAGGGTAGCTCAATAGGGATCCTGTTGAGCCAAGGGAGCTCAGCAGCCCTACAGGGTCGTTGACGCCCGCGCCTCGCCCCTAACTATTGTGTTTGCGCCGACCTACCGAGCTTGGGTGACGTGACATGTGACACATGTCGTCTGCCGCACCTATCGAGCTTGGGGATAAAACTATTTTTACAAAGATGGACGCCCAAAACCTAATTTTTTTAAAAAAATATGCTACAATACTATATATGTGAGCAATTTGAATATTCTCCCTTTCCCTTCACCTCATGGCTAGACTCTAGGAGGGGACGTGACAGTGTATTTTTTTTCAGCTGTAGTTTATGGTTACGACTGATGGTTTTTGGTTATAGTGCGAATGTTTATACGAACGAACCGAATGCTGATAAATTACTTTGAAAATATTGTTCCAATAAACTGCTTTAAAACAACGATAGAGAAATATTTTTCTTTATTTATTCGAACAAAACTATACGACATAAGTCATACTTCGAAAAGAATGAATCAAAAAACTACTCACATAGAGCCTGCTTAGTTGGGCTGAAAAATAGTGGATTATGGTTGAATTTGCACTGTAATTAGTTTATTTTGCACTGTAGCTAATAGTGATTTATTTGGTATAATTAATTTTTTTAAAAAATAAAAAAGTTAGCCCATCACGTACAATACAAACGAATATGGGAAAAAAGAACATGCAAAAAGCTTAAAAAATATCGAAAAGCCAGAAAAAAGACGAAAATAATGAATAGTGAAAAGTAAGTTAGAAGACAGAAGCCTAAGCCGAAATGAGCGGGGGATTGTTTACCGGTTCTTTTTTCCTGTATTTATTTGTATTATATGTGATGGATTAACTTTTTTTAGATTTTTAAAAATTATTTACATTAAATAAGTCATAATTAGCTATAGTATAATTTTATTAGCTATAGTATAATTTTAATTATAAATAACTAAATTTTAGACCAACTGAGCGGCCCTGGGGATTTGGATTGGATTAGCTGGTCGATGTCGCGCAGTGATGCCAGAACTTTAGGGGGTGATCGTTTTAGCGATGGTTTCGTTTTTAATGAAATTTCATCAGAAATGGTTTTTTTTTATCAGAGTGATTTAGCTTTTTGGGTATAATTAAATTTTAAAAAATGTAAAAATAGAAAAAATATGTTAGCCCATCATGGACAATGCAAAGGAACACGGAAAAAAGAAAATGCAAAAAGCTCAAAATCTAAAAATTCAGAAAAGATAAATTATGAATAGTGAAAAAAATTAAACTGTGTTTAAAGCTAAAAAAAACTGAAACGAGCGGGACCTTAGGCTCCCATCACATGTTACTGTATGTTTCCATTGTTTTATCTTCTCTTTTTTAAAAGAACGCTACCTCCGGGGATGGACAGGTTGGAGATGTTGTTTAGTATGGCACTTAATTAACTCCTCGTCAATGATCACAGGTCGTACTCTAATTGGCATGGCACTAGTTGTTCTCCCGGGGCATGCATGCTGCTGCTGCCTGCCCGCCCCCAGCCTTGTGCTAATTAATTTCCCTGGGGATTTGATTAATTGATCCGTTTTACATGTCCAGATTCATCAGTTTGCTTTCAGTCTGCTGATTTGGGTGCGGATTTTGTAGGGGATTTTTATCCGGTGATTAGATATACAGTTCATACGCACCAGAAGTTGTTGGCGTCCTCAAGAGGAGGTGCCTGCTCTGCTCGTGGTCGGTTTTCCGTTCTCTCTCTGTGATGCATAGGAGGGCGACACGCGCGCCCTGTTTAGAAGTGCACAATGATCTGGGGCCATTGCACTACATCCAGATTATTGACAGGTATGCAACATCCAATCGTGAAGATGTTTGCTCTTTTAGCGAGAGCAGTGGTTCTTTTTGAGTTTATGATTTATTATTTATGGATTAAATATTTAAATTTTGATTGTTCGTAATAGGTAATATACACAGGTAAATAGTCGTATATAATTTTTGTCGATACAGCTGAACTCAACATACTTTTTATTATAATCTTTCTGTTGATCATGCTTTTAAAAAAAATATTATTTAAAAGATAGTTACCGTATTCTATACAAATATAAACTAACTAAAATTGAAAAAGAACTTAATAAAAAATTTACCAGAGTAATGGGATCCTAGAGTGACGGCTGATATGGACCATCCATATACTTTTCGAACGAGATCCAGTACCCATTTTTTGTCAAGTCTGCAATCCTCCTTGACAATTATGCTCCGCACACGCTCTATGATTCTACACGTACCTGACATGCTTGCCAGAGGTACCATTAGTAATGTTACTTTAAAGAGTCATAATATTTGTAACAGCATAGTTCCAAAATACTTATCATGACGAATGGAGTAGCATAGTTCCAAAGTAGTTGTCGAAAAAAATCGAAGTAGTTATATGTTGTTAAAAAAATCTTTTTGTGGAAGATTTAATTGTAATCTGTTTGGAATACGAAAATTTTATGAAATTTTTACATTGAGTGCACAGTTTTTTATGAATTAATGTGTGCCAAATCGAGCTGCTCCTGTTTGTAAAACTTTTACGTTTTGGGTGGTCTCTGGCGGTGTCGTCAGTCCGCGTGACGATGGGGTGGTTCCGCTCCCACCCACGTCGCCCTCCCCACCCAGGCGCAACGGCGACGCCCGTCCATGACCCACCAGTCTCCGCCCATTGGTTGGTCTAGTCTCGGTGTCCAAGAAAAAAAAAAATACCCCAAGCCAACGTTCCGGGACCCACCCATCCACCTCGTTCTCCTCTGTTCTGGACGAAACTTTTCTACACCACATACCACGCCGTTTCTGCTACAGCTTTTCTTTATGTTCATTCCGACTTCAGTTCGTTAGAAGTCAGAATAAACATATTGTCTTTTTAATTTTAATATTTTTAGTTTTTTTTAATAAAAAAAGAATAAAATTAAAAGTACTACAGTATTTTCATCGCGTGACGCTACCACCTATCGCTCAATTAAGCAGGGTTTGTAGCATACACCAGGCATGTTTCACCTGGCATACTAACCTCATCTAAGCTGGACACCTTTCTGATCATCGATGAGTCACCACCCATTGGTCTATGGGCCCTTTTTTTTACTTTTTTACGGCTTTTGGCTTTAACTTGTTCGGAAGCTAAAATAAATGGAATGATCTCTCAAAGCTATTTCTTCAAAAGGCTTCTCGAGCTCAAAAACATGTGTGTTGTTGGCGTCGATGTCTCCTTTATTTGTCAAAAATATGTGTATTGTTGGCGTCGATATCTCTGTCATCATCTTAAAAAATACAAATAAAAAACATCAGTCATAGCCTAAAAGAGTATGGCCTATCACTCTATCCATACCATTAAAGCGTGTGTATTAGAGAAGTGTGGACAAAAGAAACGAAACCATTAGATCTATCTAACACTCCCATGCTTTAACTGGTTTATAGCTTAATTTTTTGGCTATAGCTTTTGATTTATGGTTAAAATTATACCGTAGTAACTGTTAGTTTTTTTAAGAAAAAAGCGATAAAAACGTTATATTGTCACAGACAATATAAAAGAATGAAGAGAAAAAAATAAATAGCTAAAATACCAAATTAAGTCGAGGTTAGAAGTCGAGCGTGTTATGAATAACTTTTAGGTTAAATAAGCTGAAACCCCAAGTCAAAAATTGTTTATAACAAGTCCATCTCCGAGTCCGCCAGAGCGCACTGGCTGGCGGCGCTACTGATGCTTATAAGCTTAAGATCCTGATCGTTTCGGCTTTTTTCGGCTTCAATTTCTAGTTTCAGCTTTTTTTTTCACTATTCACTACACTATCCACTAACTCAGCTACAGTGTTTTTTCAACCAGCTACAGTGTTTTTTCAGTCAAAAACTAAAAACCATCGTTATTCCGATCACCCCCTAAGCATCACATCTGCCCCTCCCGCTTCTACTGTAGTAGTAGGACTGACGCGAGTAGATAAGGTTTGGTAATTGGTGGCTTCCAAACCTACCACCCTTTGTCTCTGTGTCTTTATCTCCCCTGTTTTTTCCTGTGGTCGGTACGCCCTCATCCTTGTCAGTAGTACAAGCGAACACAACCTAGTCAAGTGATACTTTTGTCCGTGGCTCAATGCCAAAACCAAACAGACGGTCTAAGATCTACCCGCCGTTAAGCTTTTAGCTCTCGTGTCATGCTATGTTCCAATATTGCAAAGCAAAACGTCATGAAAGCAATTGATGTTTGTGTGTGACAGAGAGGGCCAGAGGGAAGGTTCATGCATGTAGGGTCACACTGTGGTCCGTACCGGCGTCGCAGCTGCACGCTTGGAAAGAACTGCGCGGATCACACAGGAGTCGCATGCCTTGGGGTGGTATATCACGACCAGAGCCCCGCAAATTGTCAAGTTGGTAGTTTTTTTCGAGGACATGTCAAGGTGGGATCATATCCATGTAAATATGAATATAAACCAAATCTTGAAACATATCCGTAGGTATAATTCACAGATTGATCAAGTACATCGATGTGAAGCATTATTAATCAAAATTGAATTACGAATGCAATATTTTACTAGTTACGATCTACTACTAAGGTATAAAAAAAAATAGATGTAAAAATATAGTAAATGTTGGTGTGTGTATTTTTTTTTATCAACCGACACTACCAGAATTTGTTAAGTTCCCAAGTACTCGAGAAGCATCTTTCCCAAAGGTCAGCCATCGAGAAAAAGTACTCGAGATCGTTTCATTGGGCAAAAACCGGTTTCCTGAGAGTTACACTCGAGAGACATGAAATCGCCGTGTATTCGTATTTACACTCGAGGAAAAACCAACACTCGGGAAATTTGCTTTGGCCACCGTAACGTAATAATTTTTCAATTGTGGACACTTAGGAAAGTTTAATATATGTACCAGTTTTAGCTTGGTACGTGTCTATTATTTCACGACGGTTGGCCAACAATTTCCCGAGTGTTTTCTGGGCACATGTGAAACTAATTTCCTACTTTATCCAGCCTATTATATATATATATATATATATATATATATATATATATATATATATATATATATATATATATATATATATATATAGTGTATTTTATAAAATGCATATACCATAGCGACAAACAATACAACCACAAATCATATGACATATACAACAGACAAAAAACAATACCGTATACCACAAACAACATTTCATATATAGATTTGACAAAACGTTCGCAATACAACCACAAACCATTAAATAGATTCAACATCCACAGTATGTTTAGTTAAAATTCTAGAAGCTAGCCACAAGGCACCACAAATCAATTGTTGAGGTGCATGAGTTAACCTTCCTTTTGTCGCTCCCAATGCTCAGCTGCAAAGAATAAGATCATGGGCCAGTTTTGAAGTCACAAACAAGAATCAGAAAAACAAAATATCAGTAACTAGAAATAATTACTATAACCAGCGAAATAAGCAAGGCCATACAAGTATATGAAGTAACACATACTAGCATTGATGCACAGCAAGACATGACAGCACGGAGGACAACACATCAATATACATCACAAACTCCCAGCGTGGAGGAAGAGGCAGAAGTCCCAGAACTATGCCTTACCTAGCTTCTCCTTTTAAGTTAATAACCAGTAGCTGTCAAAGGTGGATTACAACTCTGGACACACTTGGAAGACTATTCTTTATGCAGACAAAACTTCAGGGTTGAGCTGAGGTGCAATCTATTTTGGAGAGACCTGCATCCACATGCAACTATCAGGTAGCACCCAATCTAGTAGTATATTAGCCGGTAAATGCTAACACAATAGCTAAATATGCACATCAATTGTAAGTTGATCGTCTATTCTGGAATAAGTGCATAATCGTCTATCTCATGTGAAGATTAGGATGATGTTCTGATTCCACCCTCTTCAATGCCATCAAAGATAGAAGTTTTGGTACTTTTGGTAATTGCTTATCCGCAGCTGACGTCCTCTTTCGCAACTGACACCATCGAGGGTGGAGGAGACAGCTGCAGTGGAATCATTGGAGGAGATAGGCGGAGGCGGTGGAATAACAGAGGAGGAAGAAGATGGCACCTGCGACAGTGTATTTGGTGAAGACGAGAGGAGAGGAGGATGGAGAGTGAGTGGATAACATGGATTGGATGGATGAGAAATGGGGAAAGAGGAGAGTGGGGATGGGATGATCGGAGAATTGAGTGAGGCCTTGTCTGTAGGGGTGCTCCCGTTCACTTCTCCTGAGGGTAGCCTCAAACTCTTGGGAACTTCTTTTCTCCCGTGTATTTTATCTCCGTCTTAAGTGCCAACCAGTAACACTCGAGGCGTTCCCGAGTGTTCAACGTGAAACACTCGAGAAACAAAGGGGCACTCGGGAACTACACAAATTCCGATAGTGCAGTATAATGTATTTATATCTTAAAACAGATGACTCAATGTTGAATTGTGCTTTAACTCTTCCTCTTTGTATCAACCCAATTTTTTCTTTAATAGATTCCACTGTCTATCTGCAAATATTCTCATTTCCAGTAGATGATTTTCTTTCTTGCATTTATTTTTCCTTAGTCAGTAGTAGAGGTGTAACGGGCGGGCGGGCGGGCGGGGAAGCCTCATGCCCCGCCCGCCCCGCGAACCCGCCCGCCCGCCCGTTTAGCTTCGGGGAGATTGCCCCGCCCCGATCCCATGGGACCCGACTCACGGGTCCTCATGGGATTAAAAAAATTAAATTTATTGTTTAAAAATAAAATTTTGATTTTATTTATTAATATATAATTACTTAAGCATATTATTTTAAAATATAGCTTCAAAATATATATTCTAACATATAAATTCAAGTTTTAGTCTAAATATACAAGAAAAGAATACAATCTCTTATATTAAAAATAATAATCTATTATTAAATATATTTATTTTTATTTTTATCGGTCCCTCGTAAGGTCCCATGGCGAGATGACCACTGCCCCCGCCCGCTAGCTTCATGGCCCCGCCTGCTTTCCATGGGGATATTACCCGCCCCGCCCCACGGGATATTCTCAGCGGGGCCCTTCTGGGAAATTGCCACCCCTAGTCAGTAGCTTCAGAAGACTTTTTAGATGTCTACTTAAGATTACATCTGCTATTAAAAATATTTTTTGCCGGCAACACCATCTTTCCAGACCGGCACGCGCGCGCGTTGCCGCGGTAGGTAGCGTAGGGCCGTGCGCTTCGTCAAAATTGTGCGCTCATTTACTGCGCCTCCGTTTATTTCCACACGGCCATTTATTAGCGGGCGCGCTCGTATTTAATCGAAACAGCGTTCCTAATATGCGCGTTTCTTTTTGTCGACGCTTCCCTTTGGTTTCCTCCATGACTTTGGCTTGGCTTCTTGTGAGAGTTGCCACGGCGCCCGTCGACGATTGATGAGAACGACCGTGTGCATGGAGACCAACATACAGTTCTGAAAAGATTGTCTGCAACGCAAACTGTGCCATGTGCCAAGCTCTAGATCATGGAGCTACTGCCTACGCTTCAGTTGGTGGTGCCTTTGGTGGAGAAAACTTGAAGATCGTCTAGGTCATTACACGAGCAGTAGGAACGCCGGTCGTCAACCAACCTTAGAATTGCAGGTCCCTGTAGCATCGCATGCACCCGCCCCCGCTTACACACACACACACACACAAAGAGGGGGAGAAAAAAAAACCCCGACATTATGGCGCTTTGGTGTTTCCATCTCTTCCGTACAACTGTAGTTAGATTGCATATCGTTATCAAACATCATCTTAATACCGTGTTTTTCCCTCTCGAAAACGCATCCCCCCTGCTCTCGATCGCGACCTGGCCCTTGCAGTCACGCTGATGCACACTCTAGCTGCTCGGAAATCCGCATCAGCGGTCGCTAGCACCTGAAATAATTAAAAAAAAAAGAGCAACGGCTTTTCCTAACGTTGCAAACCGGCAATTGTGCTAGTTCGTGTTGGGAATCCACGTCGGATTTATTGATCATATACCCTCCACTTAGATGAAAATTGAGGATTTATCCTCCTGACCCACGTGTCAGTGACCTACGATGATCTCATATATCATTGAGTGGGGAGGGTAAATCCTCAATTTCCCAACTATGAGGAGAGTATATGATCTAAACCCCATTTACGTCCGCTAACTTTGTATTTCTCTTTTTTTTTTAGAGGTAAAGCCAGCATGTGCTTCCGAAATAAAGGCAAGTGCTGTCTCACTGAATACGTACATATGTATACCTCCTCTAAAAAAAAATACTATTTAAGATAATAGTACTCCGAGATAAGGAGACAACCTGCTGTACATCGGCAGTCTCACCAACGGAGCAAAGCTCCGCTCTCTGGTATCACTCTATTAAACAGAGAAACGTTGAAACACACAAATAGCAACTGATTCTGCATGACCCATGAAAGGTGGTCCAGATCCCATGAAAATTTTGGAGCTGGGCAAGCCAAAGTATGGCCAATAAGGCAATTCAATAAGCCGCACCGCGACGACGCAACGACTACTCGCCGTCGCTTGCCGCTCTGGCCCCGTCGAGATGCCCGAGTACCGTCGTCCGGCCGTCGCCCGCCGGCTGCCGAAGCGCCCCGCGCCGCCGTTAGGAGCGGCGCTAGGGATTGGCTTTGGCGACTGGCGACGAACTGGGGGATCGAAATCGACAGCCCGATGCCTCGATGGCTCTCTACCTCCGCGTCGCTCTGATGCGCTGCGGTCTTAGGCCCATGTGGCGGCCCAGCTTTCTAGGCCTCCGTGTGGAAGCAGTGCGCCAGCCCAGCTTCGGGGGCGCTGCCCAGCAGGGACGCGCAGCACTCAGCCCACGAGTTGCCTTGCCCGGGAAACAACCAGCTCGTCTCTTCCATCAGCGGCAGGGCTCAAGGGGGTTCCCATCCCACGGCGGGGAGGGGAGAACGCACCGGTAGTAGAGAGAGAGAGAGAGAGAGAGAGAGAGAGAGAGAGAGAGAGAGATTTTGATAGCTAGCGAACTGTGTAGATCATTAATGCTCTGCATTAACTTTGCCATCAGATGCTCGTAATTCTCGTGACAGTAATAACAGCGAACGTGGCTGCCGAATTAGGTTGCTACTCCTCTGCTATTTTCGCACCTGAAATCTCGAAGGCTTCACAGGAAACGTATTTTCTGCCCCTTCGTTTTCGAACGCGGGCAAACGTCTTCTGAAATTGGAATAGTGCAAATGGTTAGCTTTGGTTGGAGTGAAAGCAGAAAGGGGGGAGTGGAAAAAAGAATTGATGCAGATGTATTTACTTTCTCACGGGAGTATTTTCGAAAGTATTTGCACGAGTATTACCAGGCTATGGAAGGTGAAATTTAAATTGCAAGCATATTTGCCAGATTATTAGGTATATGAGTTACATAATCTTTCTCATGGACATGGTAAACTAAAATAAAACAAGGTGATGCGAAGGCATGCCTTACTCCCTACAATCAGAGCGTAGTTGGGCCTTAAAATAGACAACTCATGTCATCGATGACCACATATTTGCTGCTATCAATAGACCTACTAGTGTGTATGAGTGCGCTATCACTCACCACATATGTCATCCTTCATCCGAATTTGGTTACTATGAATAGGAGCAGCTACCGTGCGCTGAAAAACTCACCACATAATATCATCTATATCCAAGTAGTGTACTATCAATAGTAATGGCCTAGCTGTTAGTTCACTTCATGTAAAAGAATGTTAGTGATATACCCTAAAGATAATCATGAAGATGATTATATCACTTCTATATTTATGATCTTTTGAATAATATATTTTTTATCTCTTAAATAAATATCTTTCATATTGATCAACAAGTATATAACTTGTTCGTGAAACTTTATTTATATTTTGATGTTACTCTAAATTATCCCTAATCTTACATCATTATGTGAGATAACTATATATTGACTGATGATCATATTTCACACATCACCACCGCTATCGAGACGAACTGGGCTCTCCTACCATTTGGTGCACCACTATGGCCTTCTTCTTCCCCACAACCTACATCCCAACTCCTCACTCCCCCCACCCCCTCATGTGTCTCATCGGTAGGTGTCCTGCCTCTCTCCCATGGGACTTCCTCCTCCTTATCTCTCTCCAAGCATCGCTACAATGAGCTCTTACATGAGTGTTCGATTCATGCTGGAGGAAGTCCTTTCGTCATAGTCTGAGCTCATCTGAGGTCTCCCTTTACCAAGGGGTGGATGGAGCTCATCGGATTTGTAGCCACCATAGCGGGAGTACATTGGATCTAAAGGAAAGGCGATGGCACCAGGATCTGCAACCACTGGATGCGGACAGCTAGGGCACCCAAATTGGGGCCACTACCACCTCATCCTCCTCTGAGCTTGGCTTGTCAACGATGCCTAAATGTCTGATCCCTCCTCCGGTATATTGTTGCAAGCAGTTTTTTGGATTTATTACAACAACTTTATCAATTTATTACATGAGGTGTTTCATTATATTACAGTATGTGTTCATAAAATATTATAGTAAAAGGGAATTTTGTTGCAGTTGGGTTGTGAATTTGTTGCATAAGAGTTTTTAGTAGGTTTGCTAGATTAGTATATCGTATTTGTCGTTATAGTTTGTTGCAACTATAGGGGGAATTTTGTTTCATGTTCATCGGATTGATGTTGTGTTTCACTATAAATTTGTTGCATATTCAATTGTTTGCATGATCTGCTCCGGTTTGTTGTAGATTTATCTCAGTTGTTGCATCTTTGTAAAAAAAATATTGCATATTATTATCGAATGTTGCCATTATTATTTTCAAATGTTGCAATATTATAACATCAAAATTTATTTATTTTGGATATTTGATTTTTTTTAAAAAAATATAGCTAAGATTTAAACTAATGGTTTTATACGATTTCAACGAGAAAATAGTATTTTTCTCAAGTTCGCCCTTTTTATATCTACAAAGCTTGGTTTGTTTTCCAACCAAAACAAGCGTGAGGTATACAAAAGGCCTATTTTACTTCAAATATAAATAGAAATTACTAGCTGGTGAACCTAATATTTACATGACAAAAATTGTAGTACCAGCTATTAGTCTATAGAAAAAAATTAGGTTAAATATTCGCATGAGAGGTCGACCTAAGCCAACCCACAGTTCGAAGCTTGGGCACGGAAATGGGCGCCAACAAAACAAAATCATGGGTCACCCATTTGACAGTTACCTCCACCTCGCTGTCCACTGGGCCCTACACCTCATCCTTGACCAAAAGCACATCTGCCACGAACCCCTGGGAGTTATACTACACAAGCCCCCCCACCCACACGTGGCACATCGCCTTCCTATCCGGCTACCCCTACGGGCTTGTGAGATGAGCCCCAATCTATTTATTCTTATCCAATATATATCCATCCCCCCGTGATATATTACCACGGCCAAAAAGAGAAACACCGGAAGCTTCTCTCCTACGTGGCGACCATCTGAGGCACGATGAATACATCGGACGGCTGCGAGTAGGTCACTTCGAGGAGAGAGAGAGAGAGAGGGAATTACATATTTACAGTACCTGTAAAAGAAAAACGCGTAGATTTTTACTTGGCTTTGCTTTTATCCGTGGGCCTCCTTTTAAAAGGCGCTACTTTTCTTCGCCGCTTCGCCAATTCTCTCGCCTCGCGTTTCATCTTCCTTCTCGCGTGCTACCCTCTCTCTTCTTGTACTCTCTCTCCTCTTCGGGCGTGTTGGATCCGTGGGAACGGCCATGGCGACGGCGCAGGCGGTGGCGAAGGGGAGCGTGGTGTCGCCGTGCGGCAACCGGGCGCCGCGGTTCCTCGGCCGACTAAGGGGTGCCGTGGCGGCGCGCATGGCGTCCTGCGCGCCGACGGCGGTGCGGATCGGCAGGAAGAGCCCGTTCCTTGGCGGGAGGCTGGCGGTTGGGCCCAGGAGATCGAGGCCCGTGCCCCGGAATCCCGTCGCGTCGCCGATGCAGGTGGATTGACTACTCCGTAGTAAATTTTTGTGTTGCCTGTGGTTTTTTTCGTTTGCTTTTTCGGTGCTTTTAGTGCGATCTGAGTTATTTTTTTGGGCTTTTTGAGGTAGCTTTTTTTTTCGTGTGTTTTAATCCCTTCTCCGTGATAAAATCGTTGAATTATTCCACTTTTCGAATCTCGTATGTTTGCATTTTCCTATGTTTGACCACTTCTGTTTGGATTTTCATATCTTGTTTTGAACTACAGCTTCTCTAAAAAATAAAGTTTGATTTGTTGGGGTGTGCTAATATGATTTGTTGGTTGGTTTGCGGCAGATGAACCTTGCGATTGGGAAAGCCATGAAGTGGTGGGAGAAGGGGCTGCAGCCCAACATGCGGGAGATCGAGTCGGCCCAAGACCTCGTCGATTCCTTGATCAACGCCGGCGACAGGCTCCTCGTCGTCGACTTCTTCTCCCCTGGCTGCGGCGGCTGCCGTGCCCTCCACCCAAAGGTAAAAAAAAAAGAGAAAGTATTTTTATCAAGCAGCGCTCAAGTTCACCGTTCTATGTTGAGAAAAATTGCGGTGTTCTGAAAATTTATTTCCTTGTGCAGATTTGCCAGTTTGCGGAGCAGAACCCAGATGTGCTGTTTTTGCAGGTGAACTATGAGGAGCACAAGTCTATGTGCTACAGCCTTCATGTTCATGTTCTGCCTTTCTTCAGGTTCTACAGAGGAGCTCAGGGCCGACTCTGCAGCTTCAGCTGTACCAACGCAACTGTAAGATTCTGACCCGGTCTTGCGTTGTTTCTTCGCGCTGTGGCTTGTTTTGCTTATTTGAATTGTCGCGGAACAAATAAAAAGATACTAGAAAACAAATCCCCCAGTAGTCTTGTTTGGAGTTTGGACACCATAGGATTAGACCGTCATGCGGAGCAAAGCAAAGGGGTCGAAAATAACGTAGACTTCGACTGGTTTTAAGTGTTACTGTGTTTAGTTTGTTTTAAGTGACTGTGTTTAGTCCCCTAGGTTTGGTTTGGATTACAATAACGTAGACTTCGAAGTCATTTGAAAAGGTTCGCCCAAAATTTCCAAAAATTACCAATGAAGGCCTTGGAAGGTCCTGCGTCTAGCAGCTTTACTGCAAACTTAGTGGTACTAAAAAAAACAGAATTGTGTTACTGAATCTGGCGTAACATAATGACGATCACGTGGTTCACCTCTTCTTCATGTGTAGCTTTGTTGTCAACCAGGATTTTGTTGCCTAACGGTTTTACTTGACTTTCTAGATTATGTGCCGTCAAACTTTTAAAAATTTGACTATTAATAGAATCAAAACATGATTGACCATATGAAACTTATATCATTAGATTTATCATTAAAGATACTATCATAATTTTATAATTTTATTAATATATCTTAATGTAAAATTATAAAAAAATAGTGGCATTCTCGGAGGTTGTAAAATGTCAAAAATGATCAAGTAGAGTATAAGGTTAGAATAAATGTGTTGTACAGTGTCATAGGCTGTTACCATTTGATGAGGTGCTTATTGTAGTGGTAACTTTTGTATGCAGATTAAGAAGTTCAAGGATATGCTTGCAAAGCACAAACCAGATAGATGTAACATTGGCCCAACTAGGGGGCTTGAGGAATCGGAGCTGTTGGCGTTGGCTGCGAACAAGGACCTGCAGTTCACCTACACCAAGCAGCCAGAATTGGTCCCGACCGGGGATGCCGCCGCCGCAGAGGTCATTACTCCTGAGAGCCCAAGGCTTCCTCCACCCGCAAAACCATTGGTTAAGCAGGGGGCTGGGGAGAGGTCCTTGGTCTCTTCAGGAAGATGAGGTCGAGATGTGATGATCGTCACTCTCTCGATTCTGTACAGTTTCTTGATTGTTCTTGATGTTTTCAGGTTGTGCCTTCTCATGGTTGTAGGGTGCAGGCTTAAGATTTTTTTATTGTCAAAGCCTGCCCGCCTGTCCGCTAGGAGCGCAGTAGTAACAGTAATAATGCCAGCAAGTGTTGTGGGTATGGAGCCTCTGCTAGTGCATTGTATGGTAGCTGTATGAATTTATCTACATGCTATAGTAACCTTTATGAACTATCGTGGATGTGTTGCTCTTTCCATTTGGTTTTTGCCCCTCTGATATCTGGATGCTTGTACTTTGCCAATCTTAATTCTGGTATTCGTGGTAAATTTTTGTGGTGTGAAAGGTTGGTTTGTTGTCCAATGTTGGTGGATATTTGGATCAGGATGTTGAACTCAGTTTGTGACCTAAAAGAAAACTGTTTGGTCGGCTCCTGCTTTGGCCTTTGGGGGTCAGGAAACAGCAGTGGAGGAAACAGGTAGGTTTCTGTACTTTGAAGCTGGTCCTTGAATTGGACAAACTGAAGTAGTGCAAACTAAAAAAAGGGTTTGAAACTATTTATGCTCAGCAAGATATGGACTCTCTGGTTTGTGCGTGTACGTTGACAGGAAAATATCTTGAATTAACAAGATATGGACTTTGTGGTTTGTGCACGTACGTTGACAGGAAAATATCTTGAATTTGCAGTTTGTGCATGCACGTGTCTACACCCTATTGAATTTGCATGCTTCCTTTTTTGTGACGTTGAAAATTGCAGAGGGATACGTATCATGGTCTCCTTTTCACCACCTAGTTTGGATCGGCTACAGAGCATGCACTGTTTGGAAAAGAAAGGATTTGTTTCCTTAACCCAAAAAAAAATGATAAGAATGTAAAATCAGTATGAGACGCATAATAATCCCGACGGTGGTCGTTGAGAGGGCAAACCTGAACGCGTGCGGGAAAACACTGGTGTTCTGACGTTTGTGTTTTGTATAGAATCTTCAGGGATTAGAATAATAGTTCAGGGATTCCAAACCTGCCGGTCGGATCAAGCTGTGTAATCATTCATCAACTGTACAAGCTCTTTCGCCCCCATTTTCTTTTTGATTTCACGACGCCATTAGTTTGTTTAAACAGTGATACGCAGCGGGTGGTGCATTTACGCGTTTTTGTAAAATCAGAATGAATGGGGAACAGCGAACCCAAAGCAAAAGCAAATAGAGAATCAGCGTCCAAATATAATGTAAATCTTCAGTTTCTACATGAAATTTGCTTTTTGAATGACACTTTACTTTTTAGAACATATCTAAATCCTAAAATGAAGTAAGCGCGCCTGCATGATGGGCTCTGTTGTCTGTTCATGAACGTACGTTCTACCTCAACAGCGGTGATGGATAGGCAGAAAGTAAGAGAAAAGATAAGAAGCAGCAGTAGTCATTCTGCATTCGTTGTTGCCATCTGCATATAGAAAATCAGACGACGATCCACGTGCCACGAGCGACGAACATAGCGAGTGCCGTTTTGAGTTTTGACACGGCTAGCTCTTGTACTTTTTTTTTGAAGGTAGGCTAGCCCCTGCACTTGTTGTAAGCGAGCTAGAGGCGGTAGCACGGAATGGAGCATCCGAACAAGCACGGTCTATGCTCCGTTCGATTTGGTTTATTTTATATCCTTTTTTTTTTGAAATGATACCACAGTTATGGTTGGTTTTTCTAAAACAATTAGTTAAAAAATAAAATAAATAAAAATAAAAACTACGTTATATCTCTACGAATAATATAAAAGAAAAAAAATCCTTAGTAAGAAGTTAACGTATTTTAAATAGCTTTTAGTAGTATATAAAAGTTAGAAATCAGAAGCTAAAACTGTTTAAAATGGAAGCAGCTAGTACGAGGCGAAACCCCTTGTCGCATAGACTCAAGGCCACCACACGAGCGGACGGAGTGGAGAAGACCCCCAGCAATGGGCATGGTGTGGTCATCGCTGTTGAGGAACCGTTGCTGGTGAATCTAGTCTGATTGATTTATACTAGACAACAGAGATGAATAAAATACAAATAATAAATTGAACACAAAGATATGAGAGAGAGACTCCTTTCTTTATTGTTTTCTCTGTTCAAGTACATGTTATAATAATTAGGATCCCTATTTATAGACTAAGTGGAGGGTGTTTACCAATGAATTAGGCTTGCAGGCTCAGGCCCAGTTTCCCAACACACCCTTGGGTACTCATCCAACACATTCATGCCTCATCAAAGCTCTGTAAAAACCCAGTGAAAATTTTTTAGAGAAACAGTACATGATATATGTTATATTGTGTTGTACGAATTGCCTCATTAAAAACCTTGTTCGAGAAACTTCAGAAAAATTTATCAAGGAAAAAGGAGTACAATCTACCCAGTTTCATTTAATCTATATGATATATTCTCTAGGTACTTAATCTTCGTAATCAAGTGATCGCGTTTAATAGTGAGCTCGAGAAAAGTCTCCATCTGAGTTTCATACTTCTCTAAGTCTCATTATTCCAATTCCACATATATACCTTTCAAAGTTAGATACCGGAAGTGACTTAGTGAATAAATATGAAAGATTTTCACATAACTTAGTATGTAGTACCTTAATTTCGTCCATCTTTTGCAATTTATGAGCATAGAAAAACTTAAGGTTAATATGCTTTGTGAGGTGACTCTTCACATAACCTGTTTGTACTTATGCAACACAAACTACATTATCTTTATATATAATTGTGGGAGTTTGCACAATGTTCAGTCTACATGACTACTAGATGTGGTGAATCATCCGTCGAAGGTAAACACATTCTTGTGTGGCTTTGTATAATGTTATGATTTTCGTGTGGTTTGTCAAAATAAATATAAAACTTTACTTAGACGATTTTTATGAAATTACGATTCCACCATACAGGAATACATAGCATGCTTGTGACCAGACGGTATGCGGGTTTGACAAGTATGCTACATCTGCATAGCTAGTTATATTCAAATCTTGGTTCTTTCTATAGAATAGTCCAATATCTTTACTTTCTTAGAGGTATCGAAAGATGTCCTTTATTCCTTACCAATACTTTTTGGTAGGTTCTGCACTATACCTTATTAATAGATTTATGGTAAATGTGATATCAAGTTTAGTGCAGTTTGCTAAATACATAAGTGCGCCTATTGCACTTAAGTATGTAAATTCCAGCCTCAGGACTTCCTCCTCTTCTTCTCTAGGTCTGTATGGATCCTTGTATTTTTTGCAAAGTTCTTCCGACCATTGTTTTTTTAAAGGGTATGCTTTTTCAAAACCAAACCTTTATAAAACATTCTGAGTATAGACTGACTGATGTAGTAATATTCATTCTGGGATATGCCTGAGTTGCAAGCCTAAGTAATATTTGATTTTTTCTAAGTCTTTCATTTCGAACTCTGACTCTAGGTAAGAGCTCGCTTCCTTTATATTGTCTAGGGTTTCGATGATATTCAGATCATTTATATACATTGAGATTATACAAAATTCATTCTGGAATCGTCGTATAAATACACAGGGACAATCCTCATTGTTCGTGTAGCCTTTCTTACATAGAAAGTTGCTGAAGTGATTATACCACATTCTGTCTGATTGCTTAAGTCCGTACAGTAATTTTCTGAGTTTTACACTATACAACTTTCTATTTGCTCTATCTTGATTCGGGACAGGGATGCTTTCAGGCACCTTCATATAAATATCTGAATCCAAATCTCCAAAAAGGTATGTTGTTACTATATCTATCAATTTTATTTCTAAATTCAGATTTAATGCCATCGAGATTAAATATCTAAAGGTAATGTCACCTATGACCGGGGAATAAGTTTCTTCATAATCAACTTCTAGACGTTGAATGAAACCTTGTGTAACAAGCATTGCTTTATATCCTATAATTTTATTTTTCTCATTTCTCTTTCGAACAAATACCCACTTATGCCCTATAGGGTGCACATAGGGAGGCGTGTGGCTTACAGGTCCAAGCATATCTATTTTGTTTAGAGATAATAATTCAGTTTCTATTACCTTTTTTCAATCCCCTAATATGATCTTTTTTTTGCATTCAGTGAGCGATGTAAGCTCTAAATCAAGATCGATGATTGTGCCAATTTTCTTTATAAAATAAATATCAACATTGGCTGTTGTCCTATTCATGTATTCTCCCGTGTGTACATAGTTTATAGATATTTCATCACGGGTTAATTTTTCTAGTGCTTCTACTTGCTCACCGCTCCTTTCGATTGTAGGGACGAGTCCCTTTAGTTTTCAGCTCCGATGTATGTGCACACATCCATGCTGGTTTCTCCCTCCATAGAAATGTTCAGATTTGGTAGGCCCTTTTCTAGAGGTGCCGTACTAGTGCTAGGTCTCAACTTGTTCCCCTGCTAGTTCTGCCGAAGTTCTCGTCCTTTTATTTTGAGGCCTTTGGAAGGGATTATGGATACTTTCAATTTTCTTCGGTATTTCAACCCTTTTCGGTGCATTGCGTACAAGCACATACGACTTGGTCACGCTATTTAAATCACTAAAGTGGTCAGATAGTTGGTTTGTTAATGCTTGTGAGTCAATGACCTTATAGACTTCTCTATTTGCTGCACTAGTGCGCGAGTCATATGCATAGATTCCCGTGATTTACCATGTAATTTCTTAATATTTTTCAAGGGGTTGATTTCATCCCCCTAATGTCGAAAAACTATTCTCATCAAATATACTATCAGTGAAACGAACGATATGCAAATATCCTATCATAGGGTTCAAATACATGATTATGGATGCTGTCTCATAATCAACGTATATCGCTGACTTTCAGATAGGGCCTATTGTTGTACGTTGTGGTGGGAGATTTTGTACATAAACTTTGCACCCAAACCTATGGAGATGAGAATTTTTTTGTGCTGACCCTTGCGCTGGTTGCATAGATGAATAGATGTTATATGCCGATGGTCTAAAATTGATGAGAGTTGCTGCATGCAGGACTGCGTGTCCCTAACATGTAGTTGGTAAATTACAATTCTACAAAAGCTGTCAAGCATTTAATTTAATTCTCTTAATTAAAACCTCTACTAGTCTATTCTAGGTGTGGACATGTGGGACAGAGTGCTCAACTTTAATTCTCATTACCATGCAATAATCATCAAAGGCCTTTGAAGTAAACTCTTCAGCGTTTCCATTCTGGTGACACACAAGGTTCTTGTGATATTTCAGAATTTTTTTTATGTATTTTCTATAATTTTACTGTTAATTTCAGTTATTAAAGGCAACTTAAATAATTACGATTAATCAAAACAGTAAATAAATACTGAAAAGCAAAGAAAATAACAGCAACAGTGTCAAACATGCTTCAAATGCGAAAAACAACCCAAAATTTGAATTCACAAGGTCCTTTTATGCTTGGATATGTATTTTTAGTAAATTCCACAGTTTTTGAGGGCTTATTTGTGCATTTTCAGTTCTGAGAAAATTTTCACTTAATTTGCTAATTTCCTGAGGACCCTTTGCAAAATTCTAGGCACTGGACCTCCACCCTTTTTTTCCTTTTTTTTGTTCTTTCCCCTCCACGACACGGGCTCATTGCTCCGACCCAACCGGCCCATTCAGCAGACTCAAAGGGGTGAGGGGTACGATTTCCCCCTCCCGTGTTCCTCCCATGGTGGCACATGCGTGGGGGGAGGCTGATGGCCGTGGCGCAGCAGGTTGCTAGGCATCGACGGCTCGGGCAACACGAAGCAACGCGGAAGCCGTGCGGGGCGGTGTCGGCAAGACCCTAAGTGAGGTAGCGTGATGCGGAGGCCCGACGCTCGGTCAACGTCGACGCGCAGTGCGGCGGCATAGGCTCGAGGGGCGACAGCTGCGGCGCCGTGTGCCATGTGGCGGCGGTTAGTGTAGATGCTTACCATGCAGCGATGGCTCACGCACCAGTGGCCAGCGGCGCAGGGCCGAGTGACTTGCAGGCAGCGCAGCGCACCGTGCCCCAGCGGCGCATGCAGCCAAAGACAGTGCACGGTGGCTTGGTGGAACATTAGGGTGGCGTGGCGCATGGCGTCCCGGTGGCGCATGCGGGCGACAATGGTGCATGGTGGTGGTCGGAGAGATGTGGGTGGCGATGGTCATGCTGGGCTATGCGTGGCTCTAGGCCGGTGGTGACACATGTCGTGGCGGCGGTTCATGTGAGGTCGGCGGTGGCTATGTCATGTCGCGTGCGGGCGGTGCCGTGCAGGGTAGGCAGCGGCCGTCCCATGCCGCGTGTGGGCAGTGGCGATCGGGCGACGCAACGGCCGGTGCGTTTAGCCACGTGTGGGTAGCTCGTGAGGGGGACGCGACGGCCGGTGGCGTGTTCGACTGCGTACGAGCGGCGCGACGGCTGGTGGCTATGCGGTTGGCCGGTAGGGTGTGGGCCGGTGAATGCGGGCGGCGACTGACGGTTCGTGTGACGCTTACGGGCAGTGCGTGAGGCATTTCCTTTTTTTGTTCAATCTACAGTGTTGTCAACATCTACACTTTTTGTGTAAATCTACCGATTGGCTTCGTTGGTGATTTTGAGTATGCTCACGATAGATTAGAGCGGATTTATACCATAAAAAATAATATAAAAAGCAAAATTTAGAAAAATTTAAAGTGATCTAGATAAGCAATTCAATCTACGAGTGCTTCAATGGTTACCTTCAATTCACTAGAGTGATTTATGCTGATAACGTGTTGTGGAACCGTTGTTAACGAGTTCAGTCCGATTGATTCCTCCTAAACAAGAGAGATGGATCAAACATAGAATAATACAAATAATATATTGATCACAAAGAGATGGAAGGGAGACTTCTTTCTTTATTGCTTTCTCTGCTCAAGTATATGTTATAGTGATTGGGACCTCTATTTATAGACTACATGGAGGATGCCCACCAATAAGACAGGCTTACAGACCTAGACCTAGGTTTCTCTATCGCAGCCATCCCGTCAAAATCAATAGTGCAACAGGAGTGCAGTCATGCACGCTGGGCCCATGTACCCATGCTGGAGATCAGCCCAGAAACATAATAAAATTATAGATATTGAAAGGAGTGATGCCTTTTGCTTGCACGGGAGCAATTCACTGGAATTGGGATGGCGTGAAGGTAAGGTTGTTCGACACAGGGCGTGGAGAGGAGGCTGCACTCTGCAAGGCGAGCCAGGAGAGGGCCTTCACTCTAGGCTAGCCCCACTGGGTGAGCGCACATCGCTCCGCCATGTTTTTGGTCGTCGGATCAGACAGGGAGCGTCTAGATCAAGCAGTTAGGCCTTATTGTGTGCCCTCGCATGGCCTGTGTCTGCATGGCCCAAGCCTTCCCTAGCTGCTTGATCTCGCTTGGATTGATGCCGATCATGCCCCTTAGTGTGGACTGCGCTCATGAAAGAAAAAAAAAACTGACAATGGTCCGTAACTGCCCCTAATTTACCCACACATGCATCATGGTGTTGACATATGGTCCTATAGATTTTTGGGCCAGCATGTCGTCCTACTAGGTGAAATATTGTGCAGTATCGCTTGCGTCTTAGCCCCGCATCGTCCATGAGACCTCAGCCCCTCACTGACGACGAGTGCAGCCCCACACCCGCTCCCTCTCATGTGAGCTGCCTCCTCCCTCGCGTGACTTGCTCTCCTCCTGTTGTCCACCCTTGCCAGGCATCGTCGTCTGCTCACCGCTGATGCCGCTCCTCCTTATATCGAGGGCGCTAGGTCTGACGGGATTGTGTTGGATCTGGTCGCTGCACGCTTGCTCGCACACCGCCTCCTCTCCACGCTTCCTGCCTCTGTTTTGTCTATGGTCCCAGTCGCCAAGCTAGCATGTGGCAAGGCGGTGAGGAAAAGGGAGTAGGGGGTGGTGGTCAACAATCACGCCAGGAAAGCACAGCGGCGTAGTTGTCAATCTTGGGGATCTAAGGGTATCAGGAGTGTATATATCACAATGAGCCTTAAGGTGGGTTCCACCTAATTGCTCAGCTCTAATAAGGGTCCCACTTGGCAGTAAAAAATATTCCTCATGCCACGGTGATTGGCTGATGGGGGAGAGAGAATACAGGATTCAAAAGAAAAATTATATTTTAATGTTTATGGTCAGATGTTTAGCTTGAGGATCGGTCTTAAGTCTTTTTTGCTTATGGTCTGCTTAAGGTCAACTCTGTAATATATAAGATCGACCTTAAGGTGGCTTAAGACCCTCTATTTTCATACACTATAGATGCCCTAAAATAGCTTGTAGATGGGCCGACAGTGGAGGTGCCAGAGCGGAGCAAGGCGAACGTGGTAGAGATGTTGTGGGCTTCATGTCGGCTTCTGTAACATCGTTAAAAAAAATAGGATGATTGAAAATATGTAAAATTTAAAACTTTTTGACTTGCATCTTTTTAGCATATGGTTTTCCTAGCTTTTGATTGAAGTTCTTTGGAAATAAATTCATGAACATAAAATTTAGATAAGAATGTACAATTGATAAAACTAAATTGAATTAAAACTCAAATCTAAAAAAATGATCCAGAAAGTAACCAGGAGAATTTATAGTAAAAATCTTGCTAAAAGAAAGCCAAGCATGAAATTGGAATTTAAATGCAAGATGCATTTTATTAAAAGTAAATCATGAGTTCAATCCTAAAATAAATTAATGGGAAAAAGAAGTGGAGTTAAGTCAAAAGTCCAATAACTCAAATTCTAAATTGTGAGCCATTTTCAAATACAAGTCTAACCAAAATTCAAATGGGAGTCCACTTCAAAATTTGTGAATTCACAATTCAATTGCCATCCAAAAGCCTTAATGCATGTTTTAGAAAATCTAAATATCAAATTTAATCATAAGTCAAGATTGGCTTTTGGCTTGGATTAAAAATTTAAATTTGAATTTCAAAGATGAAAGTTGGAAGAAAATCCCAAAATAGGGAAGAATAGTTTTGGGCCTAGCCCATTTGGCCCTTAGCCCATTTTTCTTCTCTCTTTTTCCTTGGCTTGGCCAGCTGGAGCCAACTTGTGCACACGCACTTTGTTCGTGCCCTGGACATGCCTGCGTCATGTCTGGCTGTGCCTATGCTGTGCCAGCTCAAACGCCACTCGGTGCTCCACGCCGTCCCAGCTAGGGCTGTAAACGAGCCGAGCTCGAGCGAGCTTGACCTAGCAAGCTCGAGTTCAGTAGAAACTCGAGCTGAGCTCGAGCGAGCTTGAGATTGACATTAAGTTTCAAGCTAGGCTCGAGCTCGGCTTGGACAAAACTCGAGCTCGCTCAAGCTTGGCTCGTGTAGGCTCGGTGACGAGAGTAGAGAGGAAGTACCTGACGGTTGGGGGCGGCGCTCGAAGGTCGACCGAGCTATAGGGGGTGGGCCGGCCATGGACCTGGTCAGATTCGGCCGGATCTGGGTCGAGGAAGCTGAGAGCGACGCCAGAAGGTCAAGGAGGGGCGCCGGTGGGGGGACGGGTGGGGCGACAGGTCGGCGACGGGGAGAGGAAGGGGACGGGAGGAGGAGGGGCAATGGGGGTGAGGAGGGGCGCGCGGGGGGGAGGAGGAGGGGGACGGGGTGGGGCGAGGAGAGTGGCGGCGGGGCCAAGAGGGCAGCGGGGAGGAGGCGCGCGGGGCGAGATTTGGGTGCGGGAGGGGTTGGCGGCGGCGGCGAGATTTCTGTGGGGCGGGCGGGGGATTTGGGCATGGGGCGGGAGAGGCGCGCGCGCTACGCAGGCGGGTGGGGGTAATTTGAGGGGAGAGGCGGGAGGGGGTGTGGGGAATTGGGGAGGGGGTAAAAAAAATCATAAACTCGCGAGCTATTCGAGTTCGGCATGCTTTAGAGGCTTAAACAGGTGTTACTTAATGCTTCATCTTCCTCAAACAGCACAAAGTGCTTTCACTGTTGGCAATCAAAGAAACTTGCTTCAACTAGAACCTCCAAGCACTTTAGTCCATATCAAACTACTTCACTCTGATATGTAGTTACTTAGTGTTGCATACAAATTTGAAATTTCAGAAAATTGAATATTTATATTGCTTATATCTGTAACAAACTAGTATTGATCACAAACAAGCAGAGTTGGCATATTGACAATGAGAACAAGCTTGTAAGATACCAAACAAGCAGAGTAGAAACTGTAAGAACATGTCTGATTTTGCTGTTGCATAAGCCAGCTAACTACACTACTCAGCACAAGGATTTATCACATGCACAGGCAATAACATACTAACACATTGTGCCAAACAATGATGACAAGATGTAACCACCTTCTTCAACATAACACTACAAAGTAACAAAAATATAGAGATCCAAAGCTACGAATCCATTTGAATTATGTTTACAAATATAGTGTGCTGATATTTTTTTCAAAGAGAATCCAGTGAGCTAGCACTGGCAGGGGCAGCCACAACAAGCAATCTTCTTGAGTGGAATACGCAATAACTACAGAAAAAGGAATAATCCAAAGATCCACAAACTTTTACATCTTCGCAACAACAAAAGAAGAGGAGAGGTGAAGGAATCGTCCATACTCGCTCTGCGGTCTGACTTGGTGTCGGGGTGGATGCGTGGAAGGAGGTTCTTCGTGGTGGAGGAGGAGCAGGGCATTGAGGGTCTCGAGGATCGGTAGCAGAGGAGAAAGGGAAGGGCGTTGAAGCTTGGCAGCAGAGGAGGCAGAGCAACAGAGCTCAAGGCTGGATGCGTAGGATGGTGCTTATTCCTGAATATATTTATGTTGTATTTGTTGTGTGCCCTCGGGGAAATGATCAAATGAGACAATTTCTTGGTGCATATAAGGTTGGACCCAACTTAGGATATGTCACGTGGCATAAAATTGTATTTAACTTGGATTTTATTAACTATCTCATGAATTATTTAGTCACGTGCTATGCTCTGAGTTAGCTCAAACCTCGCATGTACTGAGACCTAGAGTGATATATTATTTTCCGTGCACGCGCAAGTGGCGGAGCTACGATTCCGTGACATCTCGGGCTAAAAACTAATACGCTGAAAGTAACGCAAAATACTACCCACACCAAGGCATAAGAAAAGTAAGACACAAATGCACAATGAATATAAAAATTGAGCTTTATGCTTAGCGGTACAACAAAATATGAAAAACATAGAAAAAAAATGTAGCATAGTTGAGGAACACACAAGACACTACCCAAGCTCTGCAACTACAGAATTGCGTATGTAAATCACGTTGGGGCCGAATGGCCCAGCGCAATGGAGAGCCGGCGACGACCAGTGGTCCAATGGAGAGCCGGCGACAGTACAAGGGGGCTCCGTCTCGGGATAGCTGGGCCTTTGGAGTCCGGAGGTAGCCCCAGGCAGGCCCAGCCAACCCAGAGAGAAATCTACACGGATCGCGCCGGTCGGCGGGAGCGGCCAGGGTCCAGGGCCTGGCCTAACTGCGGCAGCGGAACCGACCCACGCGACGCGGCCAGGGTGTAGGGGTCGCCGGGATCACGTCCGCTCGGGGGGACTCGGCTGGCGCGCGCAGGCCCAACTCTACTCCCAAGCTTATCGATGGGCTCCAACGTCTTCATACTCCCAAGCTTATCGGCTGCACGAACACGATGCCGATCGCACAGGGTACAGCCACTCCTCAGACATCGGCTGGCAACAGGTGCTGGCCAATGGAGCGATGAATTCGCTTGATTTGAGTCCCAGGCGACTAGAGTACAAACACCTGGAGGCGAGTTAGTGCTGCCAAGAGGTACACGTGGCTCGTTTTTTTTCAGCTCAATTTTGGAAACCTACTCCTCAGCGAGTACACGTCGTTAAGCCACTCCTCGGAGAGAGGCCGCTCTCGGAAAAGAACGGGAAACAAGACGGACGGAGCCTTCTAGAATGACCCGTTCTCTAGAAGCCAATACCGGGGAATCAATTAATGAAGTCCTGCCCTGCCGTATTACGTTGAATCGTTATCGTGACCGCAGTGTCGGTTGACCCCGACGAGGAGAGGAAGAATAATTTCAGGCACGCGCAGCTAGTACTTCTAGCGTTTTGCTGACCCAAGCCATGATTCGGAAGCTCCCAATTAGGCCCATCTCCTGCGCGCGTCTAGAAGCTAATCAAGCCGTCGCGTCATAGAGAGGGTCTATACACCATTTGTACTTACGTGGCCATCTCACTGAAAACGGCTTGGTTATAGTTTCTCTATACGGTATCGTTACCGCCGGAAAATTCCTTACAGAAGCATTGCATCTCTATGGAAGATGTTCTTTAGCAGAGTATGTGACATGTTAGCTAATTTTTCAGTAAATCGATAAAGTTGATGATTGAACGAAAGTCGATCCCAGATGAAAAAATTGATGCGAAGCAATAATGAACAGGAACAGAATCTCAAAACTAAGGATAAGTCTAACTCAAAGATTGATTAACACGTCGATGCGAAGTAATATTGATCAAAGTTGAATTATAAAGATAAGATTCTAATAGATATAGGCTACTTCTAAAGTATAGAAAAAGTAAATGTAAAAAGATAGTAAAAGTTAGTATGTGTGTATTTTTTTCGTTAACTGGTATATAGTATTTATATCTTAAAACATGCGACGCAAATTTGAATTATGCTTCAGGCCTCCTTCTTTGTGTCGCTTCAACTTTTTTTGATAAGAGTCCCTATCTGTCTTCGAATTTTCTCGTTTCCAATCTCCTATCAACAGTTTCTTTGTTTGCATCCACCTTTCTTTAACCGGCATCTTTCGGAGGCTTCTTAGTGTGGCCAATGCTTGATCTTAATTTCTGACAAATTATGATTTTTTCTTATAATTATATCAAATGCCAAAAATACTTTTGTCAACTAATTTGCTTGCCAAAATCTGACAGCAACATGTATTTATTCCCTCTTTTACTTGATCAAAAAATTGATAAAGCTTTCAGTACATATCAACACATTTTAAAATTGTATGGTACTTACTCCAATCTTTTTAAAATGATGTTTTTTATTTTTCATAGGCTGTGGGAGGGGCGGTGAGGAGGGGGCGGTGCGGAGGGGGTGGCGACTAGGGAGCGATGCGGCATGGCAATGCAGAGGGAGCAGCGGGGATGGGAAGCGGTGGGGTTGCACGATAGGGTTAAGGGGTAGATGGGTTATGTAGGAAATGAAGAAGGATGATGACCTTTGAACTTTAATCTAAAGGGCATAAATTTAAATAATTTTTTAAAAGAAAAAGCGGAAGGTCCGGCTGTATTAACCCCGTGAACTCGGTCCATGCGCAGCCAGCGACGGCGCAAAATCAAACGCGGACACCTTCCGGGCCAATTCGTCCACCCGCCCTCCACCGACCCTCTTTGGTATGCCATTCCATCGCATCCACCTCACAGCCCTCTGATCTGAGAAAACATCCACGTCCTCTTCACAATCGCAGCGCCTGAGCTTCTCCTCCCCCCTCCGACGCAAACAACACAGCGGCACACGCTTCAGCTCCTTCGAACTCCCCGTCTGTCTCGCGCAGACGACCAAGCGAAGCGATCCCTCCAAAAACTTGGGCGCTCGCCTTGTAAACTCCAGTGCGGACAAATTAAGTAATGATCCCTTCTTGTTCCCCGCCTCGCTAAATCCAATCTTATCTGCGCCCAAGTAGTTACTAGTCATGCGACCCGAACGGCCATTGCTGACTCCATCTTTACCGCCGCCGCAACAGCCACAGGAAGCGACGGGGGCAGGTATGGAGGTGCCCGCCAGGCTGCCGGACCCGGTGCCGTCGCCTATCCTGAAGTACTCGCCGTCGAGCTCGACGAGGTCGCGGTCGCTACGGTCCGTGGTCGACACGTCGTCGGTCACCTTCGCGCCCGACGTCATCCGGTCGGGCTCCAGGGCCGAGTCCACCGCATCGTCGCTCGAGAGCTTCCAGCGGGCCGGGTCGAGGCCCGGCGTCGCGCGGGTGCCGACTAGGCGGTCCGCGTCCGAGCGTGCCGGCTCGCAGCGCGACCTCCGCGACGAGGACGCGCGGTTCGTGTACATCAACGACGCGGGGCGCACGAATGCGCCGCCGGCCAGGTTCCCGGACAACTCGGTCCGGACGACCAAGTACTCCATCCTCACCTTCATCCCGCGCAACCTCTACGAGCAGTTCCACCGGGTGGCCTACGTCTACTTCCTCATCCTGGTGGCGCTGAACCAGGTGCCGCAGCTCGGCGTGTTCACGCCTGTCGCGTCCATCCTGCCGCTGGCGTTCGTGCTCGGCGTGACGGCGGTGAAGGACGCGTACGAGGACTGGAGGCGGCACCGGTCGGACAAGAACGAGAACAACCGCACGGCGTCGGTGCTCGTGGACGGCGTGTTCCGGCCGAAGCGGTGGAAGGAGATACAGGTGGGCGAGGTGGTGCGCGTGGTGGTCAACGAGACGCTGCCGTGCGACATGGTGCTGGTGTCCACGAGCGACCCCACCGGCGTGGCCTACGTCCAGACCATCAACCTCGACGGCGAGTCCAACCTCAAGACGCGGTACGCCAAGCAGGAGACCATGCCCACGCCCCCGGAGGCGCTCGCGGGGGTCATCAAGTGCGAGAAGCCCAACCGCAACATCTACGGCTTCCTCGCGACCGTCGACCTCGACGGCCGCCGCGCCGTCTCCCTCGGCACCTCCAACATCATGCTCCGCGGCTGCGAGCTCAAGAACACGGCCTGGGCCATCGGCGTGGCCGTGTACACCGGCCGGGACACCAAGGTCATGCTCAACAGCTCGGGCGCGCCGTCCAAGCGCAGCCGCCTGGAGACGCACATGAACCGCGAGACCATCGTTCTCGCCATCGCCCTGGTCCTACTCTGCTCCCTCGTGTCGCTCCTCGCCGGCATCTGGCTCGGCGACCACGGCGACGAGCTCGGCGTCATCCCCTTCTTCCGCAAGAAAGACTACTCGTCCAACGACGACAGCAACTACAACTGGTACGGGACGGGCGCGCAGGTGGCGTTCACGTTCATGATGGCGGTGATACAGTTCCAGGTGATGATCCCCATCGCGCTGTTCATATCCATGGAGCTCGTCAGGGTGGGGCAGGCCTACTTCATGGTGCAGGACAAGCACATGTTCGACGGCAAGAGGCAGGCCAGGTTCCAATGCCGGGCGCTCAACATCAACGAGGACCTGGGGCAGATCAAGTACGTCTTCTCCGACAAGACCGGCACGCTCACGGAAAACCGGATGGAGTTCCGGTGTGCCAGCGTGCACGGCGGCGACTTCAGCGAGATTGACGGCGGCGAGGAGGACGGGCATGCCGTGGCAGGTAAGCAAATTTCTGTTATTCGGTTGGAAATTATCGTTAACCTTGGTTGACTAGTCGCCGATAGAGGCTGGCTGTTTTAGCATTCTGACAGATAAAAGTAGTCGTAGAGACGACACTTGTCAGTTGCATTTTAGAATTGTCACTGCGCCTATTTCGAAACATAAACAAAGAACTCAACTCGGCAACAGCTTGGAGGTTTTACCGATGGTGATCCAGAAATGGGCACATTGGTGGACCAAAGCACCGCCAGTCTGCAAGAAACCAAAATACGGATACCGATAGTTAGATACTACGTACTATCCTTTCAGCTCTATCTTTTACCCCGCGAAAAGAAAAACTTCCATGCTATACCGTATACGACAGGGACGAGATGAAGGGTGTTTCTGTTTTTTTTCTTTCGGTTTATTTAAGCCAGAAGAAACCACTTAGAATGCACTGTTTTCTAATTTTGACTAATTTTGATTTTTTTATGTTTTTTTGTATTTTTCCTCTTTATAACTTTGCATTATCCCGTTACGATATAAGTGGTTTTCAATTTTTTTCTTATTTTTTTTTGCAAAAAACTAACATCTGTTACTGTGCAATTTTAGCCAAAAGACAAAAGCTATAACCATAAGCTTAAGCCAAAAGTTAGTTAGAACACCACCGAAAACGTGAAATACTATTAATCATTGATTAGTTATTGCATAATACAATGGAACTGCTGAGGTCAAATTTTTTAGTGAACTTTTCACCAATTGGTTGACCTAAAATTTGGTGGTTTATAGCTGAAATTGCACTGTAACTGGCTGAAATTACAGTGTAGCTAACGATGGCTTATTTGGCATAATTAATTTTAAAATAGAAAAATAGAAAAAAATAAGTTAACCTATCATGTATAATACAAAATAAATATGAAAAAAAGATAAAAAAGCTCAAAAAAATACTAAAAAATCAGAAAAACAAAAAATTATAAATAGTAAAAAAATAAGCCAAAAGCCTGAAGAAAAGGCACTTGGGCATAGGTAGGAGTAGGACTTTTAACCTATCTGAGACTGAAAACGCTGCAGCTTTTTTGTTGCTATTTTCCTGTCTTCTTCGTACCTTACAACATGAAGGCACCAGCCATCAGTGTTCAATCTTAACCAACATTTGCCTCGGATGAATAGAATCACCAGACATCCTCAACTAATCCAACAGCTCGCATTCTTTAGGAATTTCAATGTACCGATAACGATGAATCGTCACCATCCTTTTCCTGGTTTCAAAGCCTGACACGACAGCGTAATTACCCGGCAAAATGAGCAGTACATCAGGCTGCTTTTGCAGTACACTTTCTGTGTTAACCGAGTCATAAACAACAAGCACCATCTCATTGCTGCTCTTGTCTTGGCAATAGCATTGCTGCTATTAATTCAACTGTAGTTGATGAGAAAAAAAAAAATTCTGAATCAAGTTTCGTCGCACATTCTGTCTGATCCAGTCGACGGCGTGGTCCTGAGACCGAAGACGGCGGTCAAGACGGACCCGAAGCTGATGGCCCTGCTCAAGGACGGGACGGGCACCAAGGCCGGCCGCGCCCGCGACTTCTTCCTCACGCTGGTGACCTGCAACACCGTCGTGCCCATCGTCGTCGACACGGCCGACCCGGCGGCGAAGCTGGTGGAGTACCAGGGCGAGTCCCCCGACGAGCAGGCGCTGGTGTACGCCGCCGCGGCGTACGGGTACACGCTCGTGGAGCGCACCTCCGGGCACATCATCATAGACGTGTTCGGAGACAGGCAAAGGTATGGACCGATCACCGCTACCCCCCATCACCTTCAAATTCTTGCTTCTGGCTGCGTTGCCGCCGGTGAAATTGCTTGCGATTTGATTGCATCGTTGTTGGTGAAATTGCTGGTTGTTTGTTTGTTGCTTAGGATAACAAAGTAGATAGTCGTGCGATCTGGTGTGGGGCTGCGATGCGATCGACAGTGACATGTATAGGCAGACGTCAGATAGACGGTAGTGAGACAAGGGGAAAATAACATATCAGGAAGTTTTCAGTAGTAGTGTCACAAAATCTTGGGCCCGGCGGCCGCGCTGATACGTTGCCTGAGCCTCTGGTCAGCAAAAACCAGACTGTCAAGTGTCAAAACTGTCAACTGCTCCGCTTCGCTAGAAGGCGAATAGGTGTGGCTGCTAATAATACTCCTTATTTAGTCGTTAGCCATTTACTGGTTACGTATGCATCCCATCGGGCAAATGATGGCTAGTACAGGTATAGCACAACGCCCGATTAATCAATCACGATCGTTATCAGTACTTATTTCCTGGTTCTACATGTACGGGGCATCACATTTTTCATGCCAGGATGCTGCTGTGCTGAAATTATAGTTTTTAGCATGGTTATGCACAAAATCAGTGCTAATAAGATAGTTGTTGTTAGGGACAAAATGGATTTGTCATGGTAGATAGTTGTTGTTAGGGACAAAATGGATTTGTCATGGTCGAGTCGTCGCCATCATGGAATAGGAGCCCATTGACGCTAAACGTTTTTTAGGGCATGATTGGGCGTCGGCTAAGTTAGGCGCCCAAAACCGTCGATTTCTGTCAGTTACATCTTACCCTAGCCTGTCCAACATGGCAAGCAGAATATTCAGACTTTTTTAGCTCCCTGACCAACGAATGCTCGTCTCTAACGCCAACCATGAAAGCCATCAGAATTTTCCCAGATCATATCAGCCCGTGGTTCAGATCAAAGCCGTAGGATGGTGACCAATTATCCTCGCCGGAGCAGATAATACCAAAGTTTATTTTTCTTTCTTTTGGCCTTCCGGCGAATGACCCATACTTCCGTAGACGACGGAGTTCTATCTGGTTTGTTATTGGAAGTACTCCGGTACAATTCTCGGGTTAGACAACACAGGTGAGACAGGAAATGCGATGGATTTGACAGGTCTCGCAGTAGGCCAACTTCAGCAATTAATTCCAATAGGAAACGGGAATGAATATGAAATTGTTCAACCCCGTCTAGAAGTGCATCATTGGACAGAATGAATATGAAGTTGTTCTACCCGCCCCTTTCAAAAATGAAATTGTTCAACCCCGTCTAGATGTGCATCATTGGACAGGTGCAGAGACTAATATAAGCCATCAACGTGCTAGTCATGGAGGGTATTGAGTTGAGAAACTTCTTGGGTCCATACTGTGGCTTACATGCGGGCCCGGCCTACCAAAACAAATTGAATTGATGTGGCGTTCACATGTGCGCCGTGTAGCCTTGCACCTTCCCATATTGCTTGCGCGATTATCTTACAGCCCTTGCAAGAGTCAAAAACAGAGAGATTTCGTTTTTTTCCTTCTTAGAAGAAGATTAGTATGGACCAGCAAAAGTCAAAACCCATAACTTTGTTTTAAAAATGAGTCATAAGACTCATCATGCCACAAATCATACTCCACTTTCAGTAATACACCATGTAGGAGTAACCAATTTTCCAATCAGAAAAGGCTCTCAAACTCTGAACAAATCCAGCGCGGAGACGGGCCCACGGGCCAGTGGCGCCACACCTTTGCGAACGCTGCCTGCACACGCGGGTAGCACTGCACCAGGACGATCCATACAAAAAAGGCTGCCAGGATTTGAGCCGTGCGGGTTCTCAATAGTAGCCGGACGGCCGAGATCCTCCCGTGCTCCACCGGCCATGTGGCCCGTGCCTCGTCCGAACAGGCCAGACGGTAGTTACGTTCGTATTATTTTTTATTAATAATTTTTAGTTGAAAATATATAGTAACAATTAAAAAAGTAATTTTTAGAAGAAGTAGATGAACAATACAAAAAGTAATGGGTAGATATGTGTATGTGTGATGGGGATAAATAGGATGTATAACACATCAGTAACCCGTCTGTTTTATTTTTAAAGTGAGATGTAACAAAAGAAATGAAAAAACCTGATGTTATGTTGATTTTTCAAAGGAGAAATCAATACAACTAAAGCGTGGCGTGCTAGGCCCTGCCGCGGCGTGCGTGCTTGCTGTACGCCGACGTCCGGCTGGGCCGGTGCCGGGCGCCATGTGTTGCGGGCAGGGCACTTCCACCGTGGGCACGGCGTGCTGAGACGGTCAACGCGACGGCGTGCAAGACTTTCTGCCGCCGTCGTGCGTGGAAACTTTGCTCTCCACTTATACGGTGGCATGCACTAGCGTGCCGTGTACTACTGAGCGGATGGGTTAATGGGTTTCAGTGCGGCTTCCTTTCCAGTTTCAATGCCATGGTTTACCGGACGTCGGACCGGTCGATCATTAGGCTAACCTGTGTCTAGGGGGGCTCTATTGTTTGATCTAGATTTGTTCCTTAAGCCATCACATTAATTCATGATTTAGGATCCGTGCGGTCTCTTTCACGTGAACATTGAAATGGACCTTCTTCTTTATAACTGGACTAGTTAGTGTGCTCGTACACAGCAGTAATCGCAATTTTGCGGGCTTAATTTGTGGCTTTGGTGTACTAAAGGATTCAATCACGTGTAGACCTAACATTTTCCCGCAGCTTGGTTGTTAGTCCGGCTCCGGCAGCCAATAGTTTAACGGGTTTGACTCGATCTAATTAATCTTGGAGCCCACAAGATTCTAACAGATCCTTCCTCGATCATATCCTCTTTGATCGGTCAATTTTGGACAACTAAACACGGGAAGATATTCGCTAAAACCTGCTTTCCGTCAACACGCCTGGGCAAGAAATCTCATCTATACTTAACAAAAAAAAACCAAGCTTCTCCAAAATAGTGATCAAAATTCGTTCGGTCCAACAAAAATTAATATCATCGAATTTCTTCATGGTCAAACTGTTATTTTTGGGGCCAGTTTCTTTGCCCTTTTTCCTGGGAAAAAGATACTAGAACGGTAAATCTGTAGAATTGATCTAACCAGGTTCGGCAGGAAACGAGGGAAATAAAACGAAAAAAGAAAGAGCACCTTTTGTCCCCTCCTGCTAGCTCCTACGAGTACTCTTCCTTTCTTCCGAGGACACATCAAAACCAAGCATAAAATACTTCTTGTAATGATTTTTTTTTCTAGTCAACTTACCGTGCGAGGATATGGCGTGGTCAGTTCATGCGGTTGTCCATCCATTCATCGATCCATATGCTGCGACGAGCTCTGCATATTAGGACAATGCCTCCAGTTCGACAACTTTTCAGGAATTCAAGGCCGCACAGTGCACATCCATTTCCTGGCAAGCGGCACCGTGCACACTTGATGCTGTGCTAAAGTACTTTAGGAATTAGCATACGTGGAGCTTATCTCGGTTTTTTAATCTCTTATGACTCTGGTTCTCTAGCTTATATGAAAGCATGGTAAAAATAGATGATTGAAAGAATAGGATATATGGATTTAACGTGAAAAATCCTTATGGAAAAAAATCATGAATGTACGAAGGCGGAATTCACTATACGAGGAGATATTTACAATGAGACTCTTGCTCTTTCTATGAATTACAGAGGTATATTTATTGTGATTACAAAAGAGACTTCAGGTCGGAGTAGAATTCCGTGCTAGAAACAGAAATGAATCGAATTGAATTTGGATCAGATGGTAACAATTTTCACATTGAGATGAATTCACTTCTGCAGTCGAAATATCAAATCTCATCACCAGACCTTGTGCCTCGAAAGTCTATTGGACTAATCAATGAGTAAGACTAAATCAATATTCTCCATATGCTTCTCCTATGACGCTGGATAGCTATAATGAAAAATTCTCATAGACTTTTTACATGCTCCACCTGTAACACATAACTCGGCAAACAATACCTATTGAAGAGCAACTTGCACGTGTGATCATGTCGTATATCAAATCGCCGACTGTAAAAGTAATTGAATTCTATGATATAGTTGAAAACTGCTCATATAGAAGAACATCCGGATAAAAGTAATTCTTATACCGCTAATTGAGTAGAAACAATATCTGTAATAGGCTCCTCATATTGAGCTGTGACAACTAGATTGTATTGCACCTATAATACTAAACATTGTAGTATCTATGCAGATAATTAACTCTTTCTTGCATTTTAAATCATTCATCTCACACTTATATTTAGAGCATAACCTTCATTAATGAATAAGAATTCCAGAGAGTATTATGTAGCTGCCATCAGTGTGTCAATGAATGGTGAATCAGTTGTCCTATCAACTAAGATTGATTTTTTTAAAGTCTCCTCGATCAAACATTACCCAAATTATGTTAAAAATCTATAACTTCACCATAGACTCTATATGTGTTGATATTGTCGCAGTAAATCATAGTAGAAGATAGATCATCGAATATATCATCAATGATTAATCTCTCATAGATGCCGCCAATAATAGGCACAATGACTTGAATTACAATGCACTTCATCTCCAACAAAAAACATGCAGAGCTAACAACACAACTTCTTGATGAAAGATGATAATCGACTGAGATAGAAAAGATTGATTTTTTTTAAAGTCTCCTCGATCAAACATTGCCCAAATTATGTTAAAAATCTATAACTTCACCATAGACTCTATATGTGTTGATATTGTCGCAGTAAATCATAGTAGAAGATAGATCATCAAAGATATCATCAATAATTAATCTCTCATAGATGCCGCCAATAATAGGCACAATAACTTGAATTACAATGCACTCCATCTCCAACAAAAAACATGCAAAGCTGACAACACAACTTCTTGATGAAAGATGATAATCGACTGAGATAGAAAATCGTCGATAAAGATGGTGTAGTACGACGCCAGAGCATGGCGTCAGCGGCATAGACAATGGTGCTAGAATAGTCACTAAAATAGAATATAGGTCGATACTTAGTATTTAGTTGAGTCGTGAAAGGGAGTTGGGTCACTAAGAACACGGGTCGACACTCGGTATGGAGTTGGATTGTGAAAGGGAGTTCAGTTTTGGTACACTGATTTGTGCGTGAAGCAATGTTGGCTTTGAGATTTTCCTAGTAGTATTCCATGTGCACATAGTAAAAAAAAACTTTGGAAGCTTCCTTCGTGGATTGTTAAGTGCAGCGAGAAAAAAATTCACGCAACTTCGTGGTAGCCTTTGTGTGGGTGCGTGTAGCAAAGCAAAGCTGAAAAAACTTGGCTTCACGAACGCGGTCTTCTCCGCTTCAGTTTTCATGCTGCTCATGACTATAGGCGTCCGTGTGGAACTTTGCTTTGGACTCTGCACACGACCTCTGATTTCTGACACACACACACACACGAGGTGACGAGAACCCGCAAATATAGTGGAATGCGTCTCGCTCTTGAAACGATTCGAACGATGCTCTGATGAATACAAATTTGCAACGAATAACAAACAAATTTTTTGTCGCCTTGATGCTGCGTGATGGCCGCCTTGGTGATGCCCTGCAATGGCTGCTCCGGGAGTCTTCTTCTTCTGGGACAGCAGCTTTGATCTCAATCTGGAGGTGTGATACCATCTGTTATAAAAATGTATGGTAAAAATAAATGATTGAAAGAACGGGAGCATAAATATGGAATTCACTATAAGAAGAGATGTTTAAAATAATGCTCTTGTGTTCCCTATGATCTACAGGGGTATATTTAGTAATTACAAAAGGATTTCAGGTAGAGGTAGATTTCTGGTAGGGTTTGTACCTATGGCTTGCGTCCTCTTTTTTGGGCTCATAGCGCATAAAATTGATGCTACTTGTGGTAGTGGGACACTGAAAAATTCTAGGAGCTGCCTCACTTGAATTAGCATTGATTGATGAATGCAGTTGGTTGAGTTGATTTCCTTACTGTTTTTGTCGCTGTAGAAGACTTGTGCATCTGGGCCTTGTAACCTTTCTGTTCTGTTAAACATCGTTAATGACTTTCACAAAACATTTTCTTATTTAATTGCCTTCACCGGAATTCATGTGCAGGTTTGATGTACTTGGTCTTCATGAGTTTGACAGCGATCGCAAGAGGATGTCTGTTATAATTGGCTGCCCTGACAAGACTGTCAAGCTGTTTGTAAAAGGAGCAGATAGTTCCATGGTTGGAGTCATTGACAAAACACTGAATCCAGATGTTGTTCAAGCAACTGAGAAGCATCTCCATTCATATTCATCGTTAGGCCTGCGAACACTTGTTATCGGTATGCGGGAACTTAGCCAGGCAGAGTTTCAGGAGTGGCAAATGGATTATGAGAAGGCTAGCACCGCACTACTAGGAAGAGGGAACCTAATTCGTGGCGTGGCTGCCAATGTTGAACGGAACCTGCGCCTACTGGGAGCCTCTGGTATTGAAGACAAGCTGCAAGATGGAGTACCTGAAGCAATCGAAAAACTGAGGCAAGCAGCGATTAAGGTTTGGGTATTGACAGGTGACAAGCAAGAAACCGCCATCTCCATTGGCTATTCCTGCAAGCTTTTGACAAGGGATATGACACAGATTGTAATCAATAGTCACTCAAGAGAGTCATGCAGAAAGAGTCTTGATGATGCAATCTCCATGGTTAACAAACTTCGGTCATTATCGACAGACTCTCAAGCTAGAGTGCCCCTCGCTTTGATCATCGATGGTAACAGCCTCGTCTACATTTTTGATACAGAACGGGAGGAGAAGGTATGCAATCATACTAGTATCTGTATCATCCGAGTGAATTCTGTTATGAGTAACTCACGGAATACCAATTTTGCAGCTTTTTGAAGTCGCAATAGCTTGTGATGTTGTTCTATGTTGTCGGGTGGCTCCCCTGCAGAAGGCTGGCATTGTTGATCTAATAAAGAAGCGAACAAGTGACATGACTCTAGCTATTGGAGATGGTACATCTTTTTTTTTTTTGGTTTTAAACTAGTTCGGCACTTCAGCTATTTACTTTGTAATTACTGGATTTTTATCAATCTGAAAAGAAGTACCTTTTCAGGTGCAAATGATGTTTCCATGATTCAAATGGCCGATGTTGGCATTGGCATCAGTGGGCAAGAGGGGAGGCAAGCTGTTATGGCCTCAGATTTTGCCATGGGGCAATTCAGTTTTTTGGTTCCCCTGTTGTTGGTTCATGGCCACTGGAACTACCAGAAAATGGGCTACATGATCCTATACAACTTTTACAGAAATGCTACTTTTGTCTTTGTGCTTTTCTGGTAAGTGCACTCCCTTTGTTACCTAGTTTGCCCAATTTGCGTTAAGAGTTAAACATAAACTCCTTAACCATTGCAGGTATGTACTTTACACCGGTTTCACCCTAACAACAGCAATAACTGAGTGGAGCAGTGTGTTATATTCTGTGATATATACTGCTGTCCCGACTATTGTTGTTGCCATTCTTGATAAGGATCTGAGTCGGAGGACATTGTTGAAGTATCCCCAACTCTATGGCCCCGGGCAGCGCGAGGAGAATTACAACCTAAGGCTGTTCATTTTTATCATGATGGACACCATTTGGCAGAGCCTCGCAGTCTTTTTCATTCCTTACCTCGCATACAGAAAGAGTACAATAGACGGCGCCAGCTTGGGAGATCTCTGGATACTGTCTGTTGTCATTCTTGTCAACATTCACCTTGCAATGGATGTCGTCAGGTGGAACTGGATCACGCATGCAGCAATATGGGGCAGCATTGTTGCAACATTTATTTGCGTCATGGTCATAGATTCCATACCTATCTTGCCTGGTTTCTGGTACGCACTCATTCTTACCATTTGCTTGCATGCTTATAGGGAAAAAAAACTACACGGTTGCTGATTCTGTAATTGTATGACAGGGCAATCTACAAGGTGATGGGAACTGGGTTGTTTTGGGCATTGCTGCTTGCAGTATTTGTCGTCGGAATGATCCCTCATTTTGCCGCAAAGGCCATCAGGGAGCATTTCATCCCCAGTGACATTCAGATCGCGAGAGAAATGGAGAAGTCACAAGATTCTCATGATGCCACTCATCCAGAAGTTCAGATGAGTACGATGGCTCGAGCTTAGGGGTTGGGGGTCACACAGTGATCTTTTGTTCATTCTGATAGGATAGCTTTATACCTTTCTTTGGTTCTTTTTGTTGTGTGTATATTAGGCAATGTATCCGCCCGCCAAATTTTGTTGATTTATATGAAAAGGAAATCATACAGGAGTTAAATGTATAAATTCAGAAACTAATTGTATTGATTCCCAAGAAGAGCTAACCTACAACCCTTAGAGTATGTACAATGGTACAGACAGCGCTAGTATGTAATGTATCTTCATGTCATCTATTCCCGTCATTGTTCTTCCCCGTGCCCTTTCTATTTCTCTTGTATTCTTCCTGCAAATTACCCCAATTACTGCTACTGATTTATGTGATTCGATCTCTCACGAGGTCGGCACATAACAAACCCTTATGATGGTTAACTGTACAAATACTAAGAAATATTATAAAGTTAACTGTACAAATTCAGAAACCATACAGACTTTTATGTCAGTGTTATGATAGTTTCAGATTCTCATTCAGTAGTGATTTCTTTATTGTTCCACGACAAATTCAGAAACCGATCCTATTGATCCACAACAAATTCAGAAACTGATTTTATTGATCCACAACAAGGGCTAACCCACATGCGTTGTGATGGTCAACCGTACAACTAACTATAAGAGTTAACTGTACTACTTCAGAAATCAAACAGGCTTTTGTGCCGGTGTTTTGATGGTTTCAAAGTCTCAGTAGGGCGTGGAAATTACTTCAGTTTAGTTTAAAAAAAAATCAATATGGCCATTAGAGACAAACTTGACAAATGATTGGATACATGGAAAAGGAAGCTTGAGAATTTTCTCCTGTGTCGTTGTCAGGACTCAGGAGATGCAGCTGAATAATTTCACCATCTATAATAATGTGGCCAAGCCTTTTGCCTCGCTAATCCATCACACGTTACAGACTGCAGTATTAGGCACACTCAGTTTGTTTAAGCAACTGGAAGTCCGGAAGACTGGAACAAAGAGTAAATCTCCAAGATTGTACTCTTCTAAATGCATCGATATCAAATTATCAATAAACATTTTATAAGGAAACACTGCCAAGCATTCAAGTCTAAACGCGGGGTGGTGGGGGGTTAAAAGCTTTTTAAAATCTTTTCATTCTTTTTCAAAGAGAAAGTCAAAACTCTTCATTCCAATAGCTATGAGAAATTATAAAAATCAGGGGTTAATCACGCATAAAGAAATATCCAAGAAAAAACTAAGCAATGAGCCTTGATAGCCCCGCCGGTCTGAACACTATGAAAAGTAAAAACAGGCTAATGAACAGTAGTCAGACTGCTATGAGATGGACAGTGTAGTCAAATCGGGTGAGAAGTAAAATCAGGAACATAGCAGATTTCAGCACTATTTCAAATCCAAAAATCGACGAAACTTTTGATTCACAACTTCAAATAACTTGAACCAAGACTAGATCGTGACCTTAAGAACCTATCCCACTACTGTAAATTCTTTCGCATATGGGTTTTGGACCGAAATAGCATGAATGGGTCTCGCTACCGCTGTCCACTGCTTCTTCGTGAATTCTTCTTAACAGAAAGCCAGGCGACAACATTGCCTTGTGTAGGGGTTTGCGTCAAGGAGACCCATTGTCCCCAATGCTATTCCTATTGCTCATGGAAGTGTTGAACACTCTTTTCCACAAAGCCAATTCTTTGCAATTTCTCACTCCCCTTGCAATCCCAGACCTTCAAGAACATATATCCCTATACGTCGATGATGTCATTTGCTTCATTGCCCCATCTTCGTAAGACCACCAAGTGTGCAAATACATTTTTAGTGTTTTCGGGGAGATGTCTGGCCTTCGTGCCAACCTTCACAAGAGTTCAGTCACACCTATCAGCTGTGGCCAGATGGATTTAAATGTTGCACAAAAAGAGTTACCTTGTGAACTATCCTATGTAAAATACAATGGGTAAGCGTTTCTACTCATCAATGGATGAGCCGCATGTGTGTATTTATATGGAGCCGCAAGGGCTAGAGATTACAATTGTTGTCATGCCGCACAAGGAGAGACCTTCCAGCCGTAACCGACTAGGAAACCAAAAGAAGATACAGGAGGTTAGGAAGGATAGCTAGGTTACCAAATACAACAAGATATGCCTAACTTAACATCCTACTCCCCGATAAAATACCTCAGGCTGCCACTATTGTTGTCTAAACTGACCAGCTCACAGCTGCAACCGTTGCTCGACAAATTGCTTAAAAAGCTCCCAAGTTGGAAAGGCAAATTACTATCCTTGGCCGGCCGCCTCATCTTGGTCAAGCATGTTATATCTGCCACGCCTCTTTATCACCTTCTCTTGCTTGATCTTCCTGCATGGGCAATTAGGGCAATTGATAAGCGCCGTCGAGCTTTCCTTTGGAAGGGAGCAGATGCCGTTCATGGTGGCCCTTACTTGTCCGCGTGGAACATGGTCTAGCAGCCAATCCCTCTCGGGGGTTTGGGTATCCTCGACCTCAGACTAATGGGATATGCACTAAGAATGAGATGGTTATGGTAGCAGAAAGTAGACCCCTCTTGCACATGGGCTAACCTTTGGTTGGCTCATGAACCGGTTATTCAGGCTGTGTTTCTAGCTGCAATGGAAACTAGGGTGGGCGACGGACACAACACACTCTTGGACAGACAAGTGGTTAGAGGGCGAATTACATTGAATCTTGGTGGCCTTCTCTCTGGAATCTCATCAAACCGAAGGCTGGGAGGTCTCTCACGGTTGCTCAGGCAGTCCTCCACAACATGTGGGTCGCCGACATTTAGGGCACCCTAACCACCCAAATCCCCAGACTTCTTTCAACTATGGGCTCATCTGCGCTCTATAACCTTGCAACCGGAGAATGCTGACAAGGTGATTTGGAAATTTCATTCTTCAGAGCAATACTCAACCAAATCGGCATATAATATGTTCTCCAATGGAGGAACCCGTTTCCCTGGCTATAAACAGATTTAGAAGAATATGGCGCCGTTGAAATGTAAACTCTTCATGTGGCTAGCCTCAAACAATTGCTACTGGATGGCCGATCGTCTTGCGCGCCGTGGGCTGTCAGTCAGTCCAATATGTGTTTTCTGCAAGCAACATCAGGAAACTATCGAACATCTACTCGTACGTTGTCAATGGGTGAAACAAGTTTGGACACAACTCTTGACCCAACTCAACTTCCAGGTAGTGCCCGCCTCCTCAAATGCTAAATTCATAGACGACTGGACAGCTTGGCAAAAGTCTTCCAAAGACATGTAGAAAAGGGTTTGATTCATTAGTCCTTTTCTCTTGGATGATCTGGAAGGAACGAAACGCTCGTATCTTCGATGCCTCGGAAAGGAACATTGCTGCTATTACAACCATGATGAAGCATCATGTAGGTGCCAAGCCAGCGTAGGGTCATTGTTTTTGCCTGAGAGAGCTTCCCACTAGTTCATTTTTTGCCTGTGCTTTTTCAGCGCATTGATGCAGCCCCCTTCATGTTGTCCCCAGTCAGATGTGTTGGGTGCCAACCCCTTTCATGTTTCTTTCAACTTGTATGCTCTTGTTTCTTTTGGTTGCAAGCGATCCACACTCCAGTGTAATCTTCACTCCTTAATACAAAGGTGCACAATCCTTTTGCATGTTCCCTAAAAAAAAGAACCTATCACAACCAAAGATCAAGAAAAACTTAAGAAAATTGGGATCTATTGACTCTTGAACCTCTGCTACACCAAAACCGGGCTAAAACCACAAATTGATCCAACTTTCAAATCAAACCTCCAAATCACTTGAAATTTGGTATGTGCCTTTCGTAGGAGGTCAAAAACCTTTTCTAATCAATGATTAAGAAAACCATTGCTAAAGTTCTGACATTTTTTTGTTTGAAAGAAAGTTGCACTAAAACCAGGCAAAAGAGAAAAATCTTGATCTGCTCTTGTTCGTAAGTTCTTGATGATTTAGATGACCTTAGATGAGTTTTCACATATCATAGTAAGCTATGTCATAGCACGAACTCGAACTCAAGCCAAAATGCCTACAACACCAACACCCCAAAATCACCCCTTCTTGAGCCAAAATTGGGAAAACACAAGAACTTGCAAATATATATGCCTAGATGGATGAGATCTGATCTCCATGATACATCTTCATCACTTACACGTTCTTGGCATACAACAAGATCAAAGGGAGAAGAGGAAATACCAAAAATCAAGCCAAATCAAGATTTCACTACAAGAGCAAACGAGGGAAATATTTAGATGAATTTTGATCTCTATTGATACTTGAAGATGAATGTTTACAGCCACTTCACAAGCCTAAAGGTGACAAAAAGCTCAGCCACATGAGTCTCTTATATCTCCCACAAAGTTCTCTCCAAGAACAATAACTCCTCTCAAGGTTAGGTATGAACTCTCCCACAAGCTTAACCTAGCCATACCTCTCCCTTCTTATATATGGAGGTTCACAAGAAAACTCTAATAAATATCTCTAGTTAGATTTTATCCACTTATATGGCTAACCCGTTAACCCAACACCATATTGGGTTTTACACCTGCACATGCATGTTTCTCAAAGCGCTCACACCCATTTATTCATTAGTGAATCAACAATCGATCCACTTCATATTTTTAGCATATACAAGCTGTAAACCAATTAGGCCAACGTCGTGGGTTCGCAAACCGCCACTTTTCAGTATTAGGCAATTTACCAAAATGCCTCTTTACCACCTTCCTCAAAGTTTCTTGCTTTCTTTACCATGAAGCATCACCCATGCTTCGCCATCTTCTATGTGGACCCAATGACTGGCTACCAAACCTCTCACGCGTTCGGATCCCATCGAACCGTGCTCACTTGCAAACTACCCAAATCATTTGGAGCACCACATGCTTCTCCTCGTGATGACAACATCTGGTTTCCTTAACTGCTCTGGACCTCAGCTCCTACCTGAGCTTGGTCCCGATTCAACTTGCCATTGCACGTCGTGTCCTCCACCGGTAGCTTCTGCTCTGGCACCTCGTCATCTTGGCTTGCAACTACCCCACAAAGCCTTGGTCATTTTCGACGGCTTCTTGATCGTCTAGATCTTGGCTTCTCCTGAGCGTAGTTTCGATCTCTTGACCGCTTTGGACCTAAGTTCTCCTAGCTTAATTCCGGTCTCATCCGCCTCACCATGATGTATGTTGGATCCGGACCCACTTTAGGTCCCCAGGTTCACTCCTCAGGTCACAGGTCTAAATGAGCTGGACACAACTAAGCCCATGAAGACGGAGCAATAACCTTATAAGTGGTATTGAGCATTCTCCCCCTAAAAGACTAGTTCAATGGGTGGGGTCTCCCTCACACTTATAAGTTGTGCTTTCTCTTCTCCCACAACCAATGTGAGATTATTCCTAACAATCTCCCTCTCACACATTGGTTGGACACTTCTGCAACCATGAGATTCAAGGAGATATTAGGCGCCTGAGCTCTGATACCAATGTTGGATCCAGACCCACTTTAGGTCCCCGGGTTCACTCCTCAGGCCACAGGTCCAAATAGGCTGAACACAACTAAGCTCATGAAGACGGAGCAATAACTTTATAAGTGGATTGGGCCTTCTCCCCCCAAAAGACTAGTCCAATGGGTGGGGGCTCTCTCACACTTATAAGTTGTACTTTCTCCTCTCCCATAACCAATGTGAGACTATTCCTAACAATGTAGCTCCAGAGTTCTACAACCAACAACAAGAAGCAAACCATCACGCAGCACTGCACAGTATACAAAGTCATCAATTAATATAATTAATCCATACAATACACCATATAAAATGTATACAACCAAACCACTGCTCCTAAATCTTGGATCAAACAATAAACCCCTGTACACACAAGTAATGACCTAGGTCAACCAAACTCATCGCACAACTCAAAATTCCCCACAAACCAAAAACCGGCCGAGAGCCACTGCAAAGCTGGTTTGACTGGCCATCCATACTGGTCAGACCGCTGATGGGTACGAGTCTAACCGATATTGACTAACGGTTGGACCACTGGGGGCATCCGGTCTGACCGCCATCCTTTGGCCGGTTAGACCGGCTCGACTGCCGGTCGCTTGAAAAATTGCAAACTCTCAAAAACCAAATTCAAACTCCACAATTTCTCTGAATCAAAAATCAATTACTTATCACAACTATGGAGTGACCTCTATATGGTCTCACAGATTTTGTATCAATATTATATTGCCCATGGTAGATTGGTAGTCCATGTTCCAAAAAATATTTCCCGAACAGTCATTATGTTGACAATCTGAAGGGCACTTCTGTCAGCCATCATTATACATCATCTGCCGGGAAACAAATGTCTCCAACTGAATACATGAATCTTATTTATCACGGTGAAGACTCAAAGCAAAAGCGTAATACTAGAATATTTAGGAGATCTCAAGCAAAACTTCCCTCGAGATGCACCAAATTACACCAAAGGAAGATAAACATCAGTGGAACTTCAGAGCAAGTATCGTTGTCAGCCTGTCAACCCTAGCAGCTTCTAATGTCAACTCCAGCAGTTTGTGCAGCAACAGAGGCAAAAATGTTAAAAAAAACGTCTCTTTTCCACAGAAAATTGATGCAACAATTCACACCAAGCGCTATTATCTTTTTTTTTTTCATTTTGACCATGGGCTGAACAGGTGCAGATTCCACTTTTAATGTTAGAAAAAGGCCTTAGAAAAAGGTCTTGTAAACGTCTCTTTTTTTCTGCAAGATGGTGATATGGACCTTAGAAAAAGGCCTTGTAAACAACTTCCACTTTTTTTTTTTAATGTTAAGGCAGGAGCTCTGCCATTTAATTTCAAGCAAGGAAAAGCAGGCACAGGGGGAAGAGGTGGGGGCAAAAGCACATGACAGCTACCGAAATGGAGCTCCAGTGCAGGCATCTAAGATCAACAACTAGAAAAGAAGAAGAAAATACTTTGCTAAGGCACAGATGTGTCGCCGTTTGTTGGGCCAGGTTGCAAAGGCAACATAAGGGCTGATGCGGCCATCCTCTCTTTGCTAAGTTGTCGGCCGTTAGCACTCTGTTGAGGCCTAAAGTTCAAGCGAAGAGCTTGCATTTATTTTCCGTTTGGGCCCTCCATATCAGCTTTTCATTTTGGGCATCGCATGCTTCCTTGAAATTGCATAAGATATGCCGACCTCGAGGAATACTCGCCATTCGTCGTCCATGTCCAAACAATGTCGTCTTGGTTGGCCGGGTCTAAGGTTGATGTGCTGTACCATTGACCAGAGGATAGTAGATTTGTGCAGTTGCTCGGTCGTGTTAAGCGACCTCACCGAACGGATCCAGTTATTGTTTTGCAACTCCTTGAAAAACCGATGTGGTCTTCCTCGCTGCGATTTTGTATAAGCTCGGCGCCATGTCCTTCGGCACCTCCGTTGACAGCCAGCGGCCGTGCCAGAATTCTGCCCTGTGGCCATTTCCAATGTTTACTGTCGTAGCGCGCGTGCAAGAGTTGTTGATCGGTCTCATCGCAAGGCACGTCGGTCCTTGCCCAAGGTTTGCAGGTGTTTTTCCATTCATGCCGCATCCACCTTAATCTGAGGGTGCGACTGAATTTCTCAAGGTCGGAGATGCCCAACCCCCCCAGTCTCTCTGGTGTGGCAGATCTTCCCCCAATCGACTGAGCAATGGCCACCACTTGCGTTCTCGTTACCTTTCCAAAGGAAGGGGCGTCTTATGCTGTTCAGTTTTTCCATTGCTCACTTGGACAGTGGGAAGATGGTGAGGTGGTAGGTTGGAAGAGAGGATAGCACTGAGTTGACTAAGGTTAACCTTCCTGTTTCAGCACCGAGTTGACTAAGGTTGACCTACCCGTTTCAGACCGAGTCCAGTCCGAGTCGGTCCGTTTTGACCGAGTTCAACCCGATCCTTACTTGTTCAGCCCGATTCAGACCGGTTTAGAACCGATTCGTGACCAATTCACCTAGCTCTAGACATTTTCTCACCGAGTTAGGACCGATTTTACGGGGTAGACTAAATCTAAATCCTAGTGGACCTCCAAACATCATTGTTCACCTTCCATCTCCTGATCCAAACTTTCCAAAGCCAACTCTTCATCTGTTTTCCATTCCATTCGCTTTTTGACTTCCTTTTCTCCTTTTCTTTTGATAGTGTTTTATTTGTAGCTTTGTAATAGGCTTATTTGGCTTTCTTCGTGTGTTTATATGCTAGATTACAGAGAAGCAGCCCCCAAGACCACTGAAACAGGTGGCAAAGACTCTGAAATCTACGAAGGAGTGAAAATCGACTATGACTCTATGAGTACAAGACAAATAACATTTTTTTGATCATGTTGAATTTCTATTAGTTGGGTTATATTACATATGGATTAATTTCTACAGTATTTAATTGTCAATGCAATTTTTATCAATTACTTTTGAATGATCTTATTTAAATAGTTAATACCTTTAATTACATTGTTTACTGGCCATCCTTGATAATAATCTGATATGGTTTTCTCTGATGAACCTAGCACTAGTATATCATACTTTAGATTAACATAGTGGTGAACATAAATAACAATGATAATTTCATTACACTATGAGCTGCCATCACAAGTTGACGTGTCAGAATTTATGACCATTGTGGTATGATGAATAAAAGTGTTGGATCACTCGCCTAGAGTGATATTATGGATAATGTTAACTGAGGGCGGATATAGGTGTGTGGTTTGAAGGTGACTATGGACATATGCTTCCCAGTGGTTGCGTGTACAAGTCTATTGTAACATCCTGATTTTCTAGAGTTTTTAAAACCCTGAATTCAAAAATAAATTTTTGGAATTTTTCTGGAAATTAATCAAGCTTAAATTAAATTTTTAGAATTTAAAAAGATTTAATATGATTAAAATAAACTTTAAAAAAGCTAAAAATATTTTATTTGAGTTCCTTGTGTCGCAAGGAATTTTCTGGTATTTTTGGTGAATTTTTAGGATTTATTTGCTATTTTCTAGAGCTCCTCTTGTTTTATTTGAATTTCGGAAAAAAGAAAAACCAGAGAAATTCCTTGTGAACAGGAGCGAGCCTAGCCCATCACTGTTTGCGGCCCATCCACGCCGCCCGCATCCACCATCTTCGACCCGGACCCTGCCTCGCCCGCGAGCCGTGTTCGAGCGTGACACCCTCGGTTCCCGTGCATAAAAGCCCCCGCACACTTTTGCCCTCCGCACCCAAGCAACCACCCTGCCGCCGTCGCCGAGGTCCCCCTACCCCGCCGTCGTCGTCGAGGTACCCCACCGCCGTCGCCGAGGTCCCCCTACCCTGCCACCGCCGCCGAGGTCCCCCTACCTCGTCGCCACCGAGGTCCCCCCACCTCACCGCCATCGCCGAAGTCCCCCTACCTCACCCCGCTCACCAAAGTCCCCCTACCCCGCCGCCCCATGCCGTGACGCTTCACACTACGAGTCGCCACGTGTCGGCCATCCGATGGTCCGCGTTCCCCATCATCACCGTCAATCTAGACCTAGATCAATGGCCGAGATCGTGCCACGTGTCAGTGTCATATCAGCCCTAGCCGCCCCGTGTGCACCGTTCCATGAATCGAGTCCACCATGAACCCGCCTTCCCGTGCACCGAGTCCACAGCATAGTAGCCTTTCGAATTTTAGTATTTTCTAGCCCTTTTAGTTTTTTGAGAGCCCGTTCTCCTTCTTCCTAACTCCGATTGACCCCGTTTCTTTTTCTAAATTCATATAAAACCGAGCTCTATCTTTTGATTCTAATTTCAAGGTTTTTGGAGTTCATTTGAAGTTTTATTTGATTTATTTTTGTTGTTTCAGTCGTGTTCTCTCTTGTTAGATTCCGATTCCAAGGGAGAAGGAGCAATACCAGAAAACCCTGAGTACCTCGCTGAGTATGACCAAGGCAAGTCGTGTCCTTTGATCATGTTGAACCCAGTTTACAATCTATTATTTAATTATTTTATTTTCAATTATCTTGCATCGCTATTTAATTACAAATCTTATACTTGGTAGTTACTACCCAATTGATTAATCACTCCTTGATAATTTGAAATACCATGGTGCCATTGTCACGTTAGGTTGGGAATTTAATTAGTGATGCTATGCTAGATATCACCTGGGTTGTACGATTAGAATGCTTAGCCTTACTTATTTTACAAAAGAGTTCATCATCATATGTGATTAATTAATTTGACTTAATGAGATACTGAATCGTGGTTGGAGCCACAGAAGATCATGGTTGGAGCCACAGAGAATCATGGTTGGTGCCACAGTTATAAAATTTGGGCCATGATATTGGTGTGTCATTGGCGTGGTTATACAAAACTAGTTTTCACTTGGACGAGTGATCGTGTAGCAAAAGGGGAAGTGTAGATTCACTTCGTGGGATGTGGAAGTCTCGTCCGGGTAATGTTAAGGACTTAACTTTGTGCGCCATTGATCTAAGCTTTTTCGTGCAAACCACATGTCTAGTATGGGATAGACCTGGCTGATTAATTTAGGATATTTTGATTTCAATCTCGCCAATGTGATGAACATGGTTGCTGATTTTTATGAGACGCAAGGGGGGTGTGATGTGAAACCCTAGCGGGCAGGATTGAGTTGAGATTGAACTTTGTAAAGGTCTTGTTGTGATTTCCTTAGCGCAAGACTAATCACATCGTGTAGGTACAGTTGTGCAACCTCTGCAAAGTGTAAAACTATTCGAATAGCTGTGTCCTCGGTCATGGACAATGCTCGGTGATTTCACACGAGGTATAGTGATTTCATGAAAACTTGTGGTTTATGGTTGAAGGTGAACAAGTAGTTCACTGTTGGTTTAGCTTGTGGATGGGATGTTCACAATGCTTTATTTCAATTTCTTTAATTATTTATTTATTACTGTTTTACTTAAAGTTCGCCTTTAATCTATTTATCATATTTATCTTAAAATGTCGTTTTATGCAACTTAACTTTTCAGCCATCCATTGGTAAGTCTTGCATACTATATTGCATTCATTTGTTATAAACGACTTATTGAGTACCAATGTACTCATGGTTTTATGCCTATGTTGCTCAGTTGAGGAGGAGGAGTATTATCAGCAGGAGATTCCAGAAGGAGAGTACTTCGACGACTTTACGGAGTATGCTTTGTTCTCCACTCGATAGTCTGTGGGTATGTCGATTGGCTACTACGCTTTATTTTGAATTTTTCGCTGCTAGATTTTGAGCCCTTCCGTCTAGAGATATTGTAAGCTTAGCCATAAGGTCGTACCTTTGAAATTTATCGACATTTAAGTTTTCCTCTTATTTTAGCGTGTGTATGGTTGTGATTACATCTATGTTTGACTGTATGCACTAGCGTGATCCTGAACTAGTGCAGTTTACACAAAGAGTCCGAATTTACACATTCAGCTCTTGACAGAGATGGTATCAGAGCCGTATTAAGTGTAGGACGAAGCCCTAGTTAGAGTGGTCATTGTAGCCCAATTTCAAAATATATTTTCTAAATCAAATCAACAAAATGAATATCTAGTAATTCCCTGTTCTTACCTTATTCTTAGGATTCTTAATGTTCGCCTTCTCTGCAATATTATTTTCAAAATATAATTTGACTTCTTATCCTCACAATATCCATAGATGTTTTGAGTGTCCCATAATAAAAAAGAAGGTTGGCCTAGAATTCTTACAGCTTTGCTGTGAAGTTTGGATCAAGGAAGCACCCAATATGCTCCAAGACAAGACTAAGGACTACCGTGAAGATTTAGAGCTATCAGATTAAAACCCTATTATAGTTTTAGCACCGTGTAGATCGTTTTGCTTTTTCTTGCAGTTGCGTGTGATGTGAATTGCAAATCTTGCCCTTAAAAGCATTATATTGCAATCACGTGAATCTTTTATTAGAGTTTTTCTCTTGTTTTTGTTGTTAGCCTTTTCGGCTAAGTGTTTGTTTAGTCTAGGTTACCATTAGAAAACCCCCTTAAATGAATTTACTTCTTGTCTATGCTGTTTCCCTCTCATCTAAAAACCCGATGAAGTCAGTTAGCAGTGGTTTCCCTTTTCAGAGCAGCAGTAAGATGGTTAATACCAGGAACTCTTCAGGCCACAACCAGGCGAACCAAGACCCAGAGAGCAGTGTCGCTCAGGCAGTTCCACCGAGTTTGGACCCCACCCTCAGTCAGTTCTTGGTGGCACAGACACAGATGATGCAGGCAATGATGCAGAATATGAATGCTATGATGTAGCGCCGATCAGGATGCAAGAGCACCGCAGCAAAGACGTCGCAGCCCAAATATGCAGAGTTCATGAGGACGAGACCGCCTACCTTCTCCAGTTCTTCAGAGCCTTTAGAGGCAGATGATTGGATCCTACTCCAGTGTACAGACAGGGAAAAGGTGTTGTATGCAGCACATCAGCTTGAGGGAGTAGCAGCAGAGTGGTGGGAGAACTACTATGCCGCTCACGAGGACCAGAATAGCATCACTTAGGCAGAGTTCACCGTCGCCTTTCGTCACGCCCATGTCCTGGATGGGGTGATCGAGATGAAAAAAAGATGAGTTCAGAGAGTTGCAATAGAAGAACATGTCAGTGAGTGAATATCTCAATAAATTCACTCAGTTAGCTCACTACGCGCCAGAGAACGTAGCCACGGATGCTGCTCGCTGCAGAGAATGTTCAAGAAAGGCTTGAACCTAAGATTGAAAGTGCAGATAGTGGGCAATGATTATGTCAGTTTTCAGCATATGGTAGATAAGACCATACTTATTGAAGAGTCTCGCCGCGAGATGGGAGAATTTCACAAAAGGAAGATGAGCCATCAATGAGTTCACTTACAACAGTCACAAAGAACAAGATACAACACCTACCAGCCAGCTCGTGTACCGCAACAGTCAGATTTCAAGACCCCAGCTCCAGTGATCCATCATGACAATTCGGGACCACGCCTTATCAATTTCAGCAATCAACCTCAGAGGGACCCAAACCCTGTAGCTTCATCTAATTGTTTCAATTGCCAAGAGCCAGGCTATTTTGCTCGCAAGTGCCCGCAGAAGCGTCAAGCAACCACGCCTATTCCATTCAACCTTGGAAGTGCACCTACCAAGAACTTTTCTCCAGGAGCAAGCTGTGGAACTTCATCAGTTCAAGGCAGCCAGCAATCTTAGAGCGTTGTAAGAGGAAGCCTCAACAACATCATCTACAACGTCGCACCTGGTAACCTATTCCCTTAGTTAGCCTGGATCTCGGGGTCGAGATCCCAATTAAGGGGGGTAAGATTTGTAACATCCTGATTTTTGGAGTTTTTAAAACTCTGAATTGAAAAATAAATTTTTGGAATTTTTTTCGAAAATTAAT